>OV702283.1:132649016-135149016 GCA_916181665.1 Avena sativa | reverse complement strand
TAAAGTTGAGTAGCATGAGGAGCGGCCCTCGTACTCAAGGGACATGAGATTGCCAACTTATATTTCGTCAAGCATATACTCCATCTTTGTTCACTTTAACCTTAATCACCTCAAGATGCTTACGATAGGGGCAATGAGGGCTCAAAGCTAGTAAGTACCATAATCTTTTGGAAGCTCTTTATGAACTTGAAATCCCTGCTTCCCTCTATGAAGGACCTTTCTTATACTTATAAGTTGAGTCAGTAAACCTACTTCCTCTCTATCTCCAGCAAGCATTTGAGTTATTGTGTTTCAAGCATTCATATGATGATGTATTCAATCATGTTCTTTATCTTCCTTGTTTGCACAAGACTCTTATCTATTGAGTATTACTCTGAAAGCCATCATTGTGAAAAACCTTTTATGTTTGAGCAAAGAGTACTCCTATTGTGAAACTTCTACAAAAGATTTTTGTAAAACTGTTTGCCAGCTATTCTCTGACCAAGAACAAAGTTTGCTAATCCCAATTATGATTTATCTTTATGCATCTCTATTGTGACTCCTGTACTTGTTGCAAGCTAAGTTATATAATGGTGAGTTGCTTTCTTCTATGAGTTGTGTAATGGTAAGTGTGATGCTTCTTGTCCGTATTCTTTTATCGACACTTCACTCCATAAACCTGTGGACATGTTTACTGAGCTCAGTTTTCGCTTGGGGACAAGCGAAGGTCTAAACTTGGGGGGAGTTGATACGTCCAATTGGCATCACCATTCTATATCATAATTTGCCTCTATTCATTGATATATTTCGTATTAAGAGGTGTTACTCATGTCTTTTCATCTGTTTATGCATGTTGGATGATTCTTGGATGATGGATTCTGATGGAAAAAGAGGTGTTTTGATGCAATTTCGCGAAGATCAGAAAAAATACCAGAAAAACTACGAAAAATTAGATTTTCCCAGAAGACGAAGAAAGCCAGAAGGGGAGGCGGAGATATGCCACAGGGGGCCCACACCCCCCAGGCACGGGCCACCCCTAGGCCACGCCTACAGGGGGTGTGGCCCACCTGGCCCACCTCTGGCTCCGCCCTCTCGCCTATATCTTCCCCTCAAAACCCTAATACACGGGGAGCGACCACAGAAAGATTTCGCCGCCTCTGCGGGGCTGATACGTCGAAAACGTATCTATAATTTTTGATGCTCCATGCTTGTTTTTGTATCTACTTTGCTTTGCTTTGTCTATACTTTGAGGTGTTTTTATATCATTTCTGGAACTAGCCTATTAACAAGTTGCCACAGTGTGAGTTGCCTGTTTTCTTCTGTTTTTTGGTTCTAGAAAGGCAGAAAATCAATATTCTCGGAATTGGACGGGACAAAAGCCAACGTTATTATTTTCCCGGAGCAACACGGAACCACGAAGCAGAGCCGGAGGGGGGACACGGGGTGGCCAAACCCCCCTAGGCACGGGCAAGCCCTGGAGGTGCCTGGAGGGGGTGTGGGCCCCCTGGACCCCCACCGACCTTGATTCCTGCGCCTATAAGAGCCCCCCGATGAGAAAACCCTAGCCAATCCATCAGAAAGCCACGAAAACCTCTGTAGCATCGCCGCCACCGAAGGGGAGATTCGGGGGACAGAAAGTCTCTGTTCCGGCACCCTGCCGGGATGGAGAAGTGCCCCTAGAGCCATCTCCATCGATCTCCATCGCCATCTTCATCACCGTTGCTGATTCCCATGATGAGGAGGGAGTAGTTATTCCTCGAGGCTAAGGGCTCTACCGATAGCTATGTGTTCATCTCTCTCTCTATGCATGATCTTGTTGTGGTCATGAGCTTTGTAATCAAGTAGATCTACCTTGCTACTCAAGTGCTTCATTAGATCTCTGCTCTCCCCATGTGTGTGAAAGTGACAGCGTGCACGCCATGGTGGCACTTAGGTTTGAGTCTACATAAATACTCTTTATGCTTTAATAGATCTATGCTTTTCCCCACGTGTGTGAAAGTGACAGTGTGCATACCGTGTGTGGCACTTTGGCTAGATTGAATATTTGTTATGAGTTATATTTGGAGTTGGATGTCTCTATGAAATTGTGGTGTTTGTTGGAACCATCTAGCGCTCAAGGTGATAGTGTGGGGTTATCTAGATTGGGGAAGGCGGACTTTGAGGAGTGTTGTTATAGCCCTACCAATAATTAGAGTGTCCAACCGGAGAGTAGTTAAGAGTAGTATCATGAAGAGAGTATATTTATATGAGAGAGTTTTCACTAGTGAAAGTATGATCCCTAGGCCTTGTTTCTAAACATTGAAACACCGTTTGCTACTAGATCTATTGCATGTTTGCTTGCTTCCATCTTTGTTCCTTTTGCCGGGGAGGTTTTGGGCTTTTACCTTTCCTCCACGCCATCAGCTCTTTTCTGGCACCATTACCCCATGTCAACAACAAGTGAGAAGCTATTTTCTGGCACCGTTACCACTTGTATTTCACTGTCTCTTCGCCGAACTAGTGCACCTGTACACCTGACAAGTGTATTGGGTGTGTTGGGGACACAAGAGACTTCTTGTATCTTGATTACAGGATTGCTTGAGAGGGAATACCTTTGACCACTTCCTCCCTGAGTTCGATAAACCTTGGGTAATCCACTTAAGGTAAACTTGTTGTTGTTCTACAAACCTCTACACTTGGAGGCCCAACAACTGTCTACAAGAATAGAAGTGCGTAGACATCAAGCTCTTTTCTAGCGCCGTTGCCGGGGAGGTAAGGTAAAAGGTACTCACATCCTCCGGTGTGAGTGCTCAAAGTTATTTCCTTTAGTTTCTGCAATTTTTTCTTTTTGTTTCTTGTTTTCACTAGTTAGGCTTAATGGAAAACAACAACAAAAATTAGAGAGCTCTATAGCATTTATATTGAGCTAGGACATAAAGTGTTTGAAGAAAAAATTAAAAAACCTATGGAACTTGCTTTGCATGCTAATAGCAATGTTATTAGTATGAATTCTTTGGACACCATTGTTGCTAATGCTATGGAAAAGTCTAAGCCTGGGGAAGCTAGTTTTTATGAAAATGGTTTTTTTAGTCCCCCAGCTTTGGAAGATAGCTATTCTATTGCTTATGATGATACCAAACCTCCAATTTATGATGATTACAATGATGAATATGATATTTTCAGTCCACCTACTATTGAGGAGAAAAGTAATTGTGATTACAATATGCCTCTATATTTGATGATTATGGTGATGAGAATAATAGTGATAGCTATTTTGTTGAATTTGCTCCCACTACAATTAATAAGAATGACTATGCTTATGTGGAGAGTAATAATTATATGCATGTGGCTCATGATAAGAATGTTTTATGTAATAGTTATATTGTTAATTTTATTCATGTTGCTACTAAAAGTTATTATGAGAGAGGGAAACATGGTTTTATGCATCTCAATAATATTAAGTTTCCCCTCTTTATGTTGAAAGTCTTGAAGTTGCACTTGTTTTGCTTTCCTGTGCTTGGTGCTTTGTGGTTTCATGACTTGTTTCTTTACAAGATTCCTATGCATAGGAAGTGGGTTAGACTTAAATGTGTTTTGAATTTGGTTCTTGATGCTATCTTTTGCTTCAATTCATATTTCTTATGTGAGCATCCTCTCAAGCTATCAAGCCTAACTTAAAGGCATTAAAGAAAAGTACTTGTTGGGAGATAACCCAAGAGTTTTCTTGAGTCTTGGAAGTTATTACTTCAGTAATAACCTCTCCTTATCCTTTTTGTTTGCTTTTTTGTGCCAAGAATGACCTCTAATGGGAGGAAAGTAAGATTTGGGGAGTTGCTGTCCCAAAACAGATTTCTGTCCTCCACCAAAACAATCGTGAGGAGTTTCTGTAACTCGGATTGAGCTCAAAATTTACGAATAAATCCCCCAGTATGTTAGCTAACTTTCGTTAGTTCAAAACTTTTTGATTTGAGCAATAGAAGATCTTCGAAAAAATCGGTTTATACCTGCTGTTCTGTTTTGACAGATTTCTGCCATTATTTGCATTTGCTTCTTATTGATTGCTTTTTGGGTTCTTTCTGGGGAATTGAGCTTTTTGAAGGAGTTTCTACAATAGCATGTGTTTTTAGTGAAAAGTCTTGTTGTTCCAAAGCTTTATCCAAAGGTCTATTATCTTTTGAATACACTAATGTTGCTAATGAAGATTGTGTGAAGTTTTGTATGAAGGAAAAAAATTCAAGTGTAGAGAAAGAATGATGTAATGAGATGAAGAATGGACAAAAGCTCAAGCTTGTGGATTCCTGTTGGAGATATGCCCTAGAGGCAATAATAAAAGTGGTTATTATTATATCTTTGTGTTTATGATAAATGTTTACATTCATACTATAACAGTATTAAACTGGAAACGTTAATACTTGTGTGATTTGTAAACTAAATTAGAGTCCATAGTAAAGCCTCTTTGTAATACTAGCTTGTTGGTTAATAGATGATCGTGGTTTCCCGATCATGAGCATTGAGATTTTTTTAACAATAGGATCATATCATTAGGAGAATGATATGATGGACATACTCCTATAGATAAGCGTAGCATTAAGATCAAGTCATTTCAATAGTTTGTTTGCTATAAGCTTTCTGATACATAGTAACCTAATTCCTTCGACCATGAGATCATGCTAATCAGCATCACCGGAAGGATACTTTGATGACATCAAACGCCACACCATAACTGGGTGGCTATAAAGGTGGCATTGAGTGTTCGGAAAGTATGGGTTGAGGCACATGGATCAAGAGTGAGATTTGTCCATCCATATGACAGATAGATATACTCTGGGCCCTCTCGGTGGAATGTCATCCAATTAGCTTGCAAGCATGTGACTGGTTCACAAGAGATCACATATCACGGGAACGAGAAAAGAGTACTTATCAGTAACGAGGTTGAACTATGTATGTAGAGATACTGATGATCAAAACCTCGGATAAGTAAACTATTGTGAGACAAAGGGAAATCGGTATCGTATGTAAGTGGTTCATTCGATCGCAAAGTAATCGTAGAAATATGTGGGAGCCATATGAATTTCCAGATTCCTCTATTGGTTATTGATCGGAGAAGTGTCTCGATCATGTCCGCATAATTCACGAACCGTAGGGAGATACACTTAAGGATTCGATGTTGTTTAGTAGATATGGAAAGTTAGTAGGGATACCGAATGTTTTTTGGAGTCTCGGATTGGATCTGGGATATCATGAGGAGATCCGGAATGGTCCGGAGAATAAGATTCATATAAGGAAAGTCCAATTTTGGAGTTCGGGAAAGTTTCCGATGGTTTCATCGGAGAGGTTCTAGAGGGGTCTAGAAGGTTCACCGGACCGGAAGGGGAATGTTCCATGAATGTGTCATGGATATGTGGAATGATTGGATCATATCCTAGGTCACTTGGTGTTGGCATTTGGAAGAGAGAAATAAAGTTCTAAATTAAAAGTCAAACGGGAAGTTTGAAAAGTCAAACTGGAACAATGGTTTCCTAGTGGGAGAAGAAACAAGTCCTTCTCTCAATCCAACTTGGGTTTGGGTTTGGATTCAAACCCACCCCTCCCAAGGCTGCCCCTCCCTCTCATAAATAGAGGGGGTGGGATGCCCCAACACCACAAGCCCTAGCCCCTCTCCACCCGATCCACCGTCGCTGCGCCGCCGTCGGTCCGTCGCCGCCGCCCTAGCCGCCGCCGACACCTCCTCCTCCTCCCGGACTTCTAAA
Source organism: Avena sativa (assembly GCA_916181665.1). Lineage (NCBI taxonomy): Eukaryota > Viridiplantae > Streptophyta > Magnoliopsida > Poales > Poaceae > Avena > Avena sativa. Next base: position 135,143,308 of record OV702283.1, on the reverse strand, counting down.
CCCTAGATCTCCGGGAAACCCTAATCCACCATAACTCGCACCGGCTTAGGTGAAGCCCTGCGGGATCTTCCCTCTACTTCCGACACCATGTCGTCGTGCTACCGGAATCACGAGGGGAGAACTACAACCGCTGCTGCCTGCTAGAACAAGGGAGAGGAATGTCTTCATCGAGTACCGAACGTGTGACCGACTGCGGAAGCGCTGCCAGAACACAGCGTCGGAAGGATTGTCTACGCGATCTTGAGATCGGCAAGTGTACGACTACATCACCCACGAGAATCTGCTCTCGTTAACCGCTTTGGAATCTTCGAGGGTGAGTGCTTCTATCGACTCGTTGCTACAATCTAGTAGATAGATCTTGGCTTGTTTGCGTGCATGCGATAGAATTTTTTTGTTTTCCATGGTACGAACCCCTATAGTGGTATCAGAGCCGTGTCTATATGTAGATCTATTGCACGAGTAGAACACAATGGTCATTGTGGGCGGTGGTGCTTTTATTATCAATTGCTTTTTGTGTACTTTGCATCTTGCAGTATGATGGGATGAAGCGTCCCGGGCTAACCTTACATGACATCGTTCATGAGACTTGCTCCACGCTCAACATGCAACTAGTATTGCATAAGTGGCTTTGAGGGTGTCTGTCTCTCCCATCATAGTATAGATTCAATTTACAACGGGCACTTGATAGTTTAAACATCAACGTTGTGGTTCTTGTTCGTAAGTTCGAACGACACTTATTGAAAGCCACAAACCACGTAAAATATGCAAAGAAAATTAGAGGCATCTAACTTTGTTTTGCAGGGGTGTGTTATGATGTGATATGGCCATGATTGTGATTATATATGATGTATGCAATGTTCCTTAATGTAAGTTGGCAACCGACAGAAGCCATATGGTTGTCTTTTAATTCCGTTAAGACCTGCATGTCTATTCAAAGTAGTTGTAATAGTTGATGCTGGTGGGAGACAACCATGAAGTGTCGCCATTGACCTTGACGCCATACCGGTGATGATGGAGATCAAGTTCGTGCTTGAAGATGGAGATCGGAAGCACAAGGAGAAAGGCCATATCATATCACATATTATGAATTGCATGTGATGTTAATCCTTTATGCATCTTGTATTGCTTAGTTTGCGACGGTATCATTATAAGATGATCCCTCAAGCACAAAATTTGAAGTTTTAAAGTGTTCATCCTTAGTAAGCACCGTTGATAAATCTCGTTGTTTCGAAGCACCACGTGATGATCGGGTGTGTTAGATTCTGCGAGTGTATACAACGTGAGCAAGCCAGTTTTGCTCATGCGGAAGCTAAGGTTTGATCTTGACGAGCCTAGCATGTACAGACATGGTCTCGGAACACGGATCACCGAAAGGTAAAGCATGAGTCATATAGTAGATATGATGAACATGTTGATTGTTCGCCATTGAAGCTACATCAACTCTCGTGATGATCAGTTTTGATGTGGTGGATTTGGTTCGTGTGATCACTAAAACAATTTGAGGGATATTGTTTTGAGTGGGAGTTCAACTAGATTAATTTAACTATTAATTCGAACTCAATTTGTCATAAACTTAGTCTAAACTATTACAAATATGTTGTAGATCAATGGAGGCCCCTACCATCAATTTTAATGCGTTCCTAGAGAAACAAAAGTTGAAAAACAATGGAAGCAACTTCGCGGATTGGTTCCGCAATTTGAGGATTGTCCTCAATGCTGGCAATTTGACCTATGTGCTGGATGCACCGCTGGGTGACCCGCCTGCAGCTAATGCTACCGATGAGGTAAAGAATGTTTTCCTCGCTCGGAAGAATCAGTACTCCACAGTTCAGTGTGCTATCTTGTATGGTTTAGAATTGGAGCTTCAGAAAAGGTTTGAGAATCATGACCCACATGATATTGTCCGTGAACTCAAAATGATATTTGAGGCTCACGCGACAGTTGAGAGTTATGAGGCTTCTGAAAAGTTCTTTAACTGCAAGATGGAAGAGGGCATCTCCGTCAGTGAGCACGTGCTTAAGATGTCTGGGCACGCAAGCAAGCTTCAAAGCTTGGGTATAGTGATTCCTAATGCTTTGGGGATTCACCGTGTCCTCCAATCACTACCACCAAGTTACAAGAACTTTGTGATGAACTACAATATGCAAAACATGGACAAGTCGTTGACAGAACTCTTCTCCATGTTGAAATCTGCAGAAGTGGAGATCAAGAAAGAGCACCAAGTATTGTTGGTCAATAAGACTACCAAATTCAAGAAGCAAGGCAAGTCTAAGAAAAAAGGAAACTTCAATAAGGGCGGTAAGAAAGTTACCGCGCCGGCGAAGAAGACCAAGGCTGGGCCTAAGCCTGATACTGAGTGCTTTTACTGCAAGGGAGAAGGTCACTGGAAGCGGAATTGCCCAAAGTACTTGGCGGATTTGAAGAATGGCAACATCAAGAAGAAAGGTATATCCGATATACATGTTATTGATGTGTATCTCACTAGTACTCGTAGTAGTGCCTGGGTATTTGATACTAGTTCGGTTGCTCATATTTGTAACTCGAAACAGGTACTTCAGAATAAACGGAAGCTAGCGAAGAACGAGGTGACGATGCGCGTTGGAAATGGATCAAATGTTGATGTGATCGCGGTTGGCACGGTACCTCTTCATCTACCATCGGGATTAGTTTTATACTTAAATAATTGTTATTTGGTGCCTGCGTTGAGCATGAACATTATATCTGGATCATGTTTATTGCGATACGGTTACTTGTTTAAGTCCGAGAATAATGGTTGTTCAATTTATATGAGTAATATGTTTTATGCACATGCACCTTTGATAGATGGTCTATTTTTATTGAATCTCGATGGTGGAAATACACACATTAATAACATTGAAGCTAAACGTTTGAAATTGAGCGATAACTTGACCTATATGTGGCACTGTCATCTTGGTCATATTGGAGTGAAGCTATGAAGAAACTCCATTCTGATGGACTTCTTGAATCACTTGATTTCGAATCACTTGAAAGATGCGAAGCATGTCTGATGGGTAAAATGACTAAGACTCCATTTTCTGGTATGATGGAGCGAGCTACGGACTTATTGGAAATCATACATACCGATGTATGTGGCCCAATGAGTGTAGCATCGCGCGGTGGTTATCGTTATGTTCTTACCTTCACGGATGACTTGAGTAGATATGGGTATATCTATTTCATGAAACATAAGTCCGAAACTTTTGAGAAGTTTAAGGAATTTCAGAGTGAGGTAGAGAATCAACGTAACAAGAAGATTAAATTTCTACGATCTGATCGTGGAGGTGAATATCTAAGTTACGAGTTGGCGAACATTTGAAGAAATGCAGAATACTTTCACAATTGACACCGTCGGGAACACCACAGCGTAATGGTGTGTCCGAACATCATAATCGAACTCTCTTAGATATGGTTCGTTCTATGATATCACTTACAGATTTACCACTATCGTTTTGGGGTTATGCATTAGAAACAACCGCATTCACTTTAAATAGGGCACCATCTAAATCCGTTGAAACGACACCGTATGAATTGTGGTTTGGGAAGAAACCTAAATTGTCGTTCCTTAAAGTTTGGGGTTGCAAAGCTTATGTAAAGAAGTTACAGCCAGACAAGCTTGAACCCAAAGCGGAAAAATGCGTCTTCATAGGATATCCGAAGGAAACTATTGGGTATACCTTCTATCATAGATCCGAAGGCAAGATCTTTGTTGCCAAGAATGGATCCTTTCTACAGAAGGAGTTTCTCTCGAAAGAAGTGACTGGAAGGAAAGTAGAACTTGACGAGGTTGTTGAACCTTCTCTCTAACTTGTAAGTAGCGCAGCACCGAAAGTAGTTCCTGTGGCGCCTGCACCAATAAGAGAGGAAGCTAATGATGTTGATCATGAAACTTCGGTTGAATTTACTACCGAACCTCGCAGGTCAATGAGAACTCATACCACTCCTGATTGGTATGATTCCGTTATGAGTGTCATGTTGGTGGACAACACCGATGACCCTGCGACATATGAGGAAGCAATGATGAGCCCAGATTCCAATAAATGGCAAGAAGCCATGAAATCCGAGATTGGATCCATGTACGAAAACCAAGTATGGACTTTGGTGGACTTACCGGATGGCCGGAAGGCTGTCGAGAACAAATGGATTTTCAAGAAGAAAACAGATGCTGATGGTAATGTTATTGTCTATAAAGCTCGACTTGTCGCAAAAGGGTTTCGACAAATTCAAGGAGTTGACTACGATGAGACTTTCTCACCAGTAGCGAAGCTAAAGTCTGTGAGGATTATGTTAGCAATCGCTGCATATTATGATTATGAGATATGGAAGATGGATGTCAAACGGCGTTCCTCAATGGAGACATTGATGAAGAGTTGTATATGATGCAACCCACAGGTTTTGTCGATCCTAAATATGCTAACAAGGTATGCAAACTTCAACGGTCCATATATGGATTGAAGCAAGCATCCCGAAGTTGGAATCGATGTTTTGATAAGGTAATCAAAAGTTTTGGTTTTATACAAACTTATGGAGAAGCTTGTATTTACAAGAAAGTGAGTGGGAGCTCTGTAGCATTCTTAATACTATATGTAGATGACATATTGTTGATTGGGAATGATGTAGACCTTCTTAATAGTGTCAAGTATTATTTGAATAATAGTTTTTCAATGAAAGACCTTGGCAAAGCAGCTTACATATTAGGCATAAAGATTTATAGAGATAGATCGAGACACCTAATATCATTGTCACGGAGTACATATTTGGACAAAGTTCTAAAGAGGTTTGGAACAGAAGATAGCAAGAAAGGGTTCTTGCCCATGTTGCCCAATACGACCTTGAGTAAAACTCAAAGTCCTGCAATGATAGAAGATAGAGAAAGGATGAGTAAGACTCCCTATGCCTTAGCCATAGGATCTCTTATGTATGCCATGCTATGTACTAGACCCGACATTGCATATACTTTTAGTTTGACTAGCAGATATCAAAGTGATCCAGGAGTGGATCATTGGACCATGGTCAAAAACATCCTTAAGTACTTGAGAAGAACTAAGGATATGGTTCTTTCTTATGGAGGTGATGAACAACTCGTTGTTAATGGTTACATCGATGCTAGTTGGAACACCGATCCGGATGATTCTAAATCTCAATCTGGATACGTATTTACTTTGAATGGTGCAGCAGTTAGCTGGAGGAGTGCAAAGCAAAGCGTTGTGGCGAGATCTTCAACTGAATCAAAATACATAGCTGCTTCGGAGGCTTCACAAGAGGCGATATGGATGAAGGAGTTCATTACAGAGCTCGGTGTGGTTCCAAGTGCGCTGGACCCAATGTCTATATATTGTGATAACATGGACGCCATAGCCAATGCGCAAGAACCAAGGTCACACAAGAAGCTGAAGCAGACCAAGCTATGTTTTCACGCTATTCGAGAGCATGTCCAAGATGGTGACATAAAGATTTGCAAAGTACACACAGATCTGAATGTGGCGGATCCGTTGACTAAACCTCTCCCGAGGGCAAAACATGACCAGCACCAAACCGCCATGGGTGTTCGGTATATTACCATGTAATCTAGATTACTTGAATCTAGTGCAAGTGGGAGACTATTGGAGATATGCCCTAGAGGCAATAATAAAAGTGGTTATTATTATATCTTTGTGTTTATGATAAATGTTTACATTCATGCTATAACAGTATTAAACTGGAAACATTAATACTTGTGTGATTTGTAAACTAAATTAGAGTCCATAGTAAAGCCTCTTTGTAATACTAGCTTGTTGGTTAATAGATGATCGTGGTTTCCCGATCATGAGCATTGAGATGTTGTTAACAACATGATCATATCATTAGGAGAATGATATGATGTACAAACTCCTATAGATAAGCGTAGCATTACGATCAAGTCATTTCAATAGTTTGTTTGCTATAAGCTTTCTGATACATAGTAACCTAATTCCTTCGACCATGAGATCATGCTAATCACCATCACCGAAAGGATACTTTGATGACATCAAACGCCACACCGTAACTGGGTGGCTATAAAGGTGGCATTGAGTGTTCGGAAAGTATGGGTTGAGGCACATGGATCAAGAGTGGGATTTGTCCATCCATATGATGGATAGATATACTCTGGGCCCTCTCGGTGGAATGTCATCCAATTAGCTTGCAAGCATGTGACTGGTTCACAAGGGATCACATATCACGGGAACGAGAAAAGAGTACTTATCAGTAACGAGGTTGAACTAGGTATGTAGAGATACCGACGATCAAAACCTCGGATAAGTAAACTATCGTGAGACAAAGGGAAATTGGTATCGTATGGAAGTGGTTCATTCGATCGCAAAGTAATCATAGAAATATGTGGGAGCCATATGAATTTCCAGATTCCTCTATTGTTTATTGATCGGAGAAGTGTCTCGATCATGTCCGCATAATTCACGAACCGTAGGGAGACACACTTAAGGATTCAATGTTGTTTAGTAGATATGAAAAGTTGGTAGGGATACCGAATGTTGTTCGGAGTCTCGGATTGGATCCGGGATATCATGAGGAGATCCGAAATGGTCCGGAGAATAAGATTCATATAAGGAAAGCCCAATTTCGGAGTTCGGGAAAGTTTCCAATGGTTTCATTGGAGAGGTTCTAGAAGGTTCACCGGACCGAAAGGGGAATGGTCCATGAATGTGTCATGGACATGTAGAATGATTGGATCATATCCTAGGTCACTTGGTGTTGGCATTTGCAAGAGAGAAATAAAGCTCTAAATTAAAAGTCAAACGAGAAGTTTGAAAAGTCAAACTGGAACAATGGTTTCCTAGTGGGAGAAGAAACAAGTCCTTCTCTCAATCCAACTTGGGTTTGGGTTTGGATTCAAACACACCCCTCCCAAGGCTACCCCTCCCTCTCATAAATAGAGGGGGAGGGCTACCCCAACACCAAAAGCCCTAGCCCATCTCCACCCAAGCCGCCGCCGCCGACCCGCCGTTGGTCCATCGCCGCCGCCCTAGCCGCCGCCGACACCTCCTCCTCATCCCGGACTTCTAAACCCTAGATCTCTGGGAAACCCTAATCCACCATAACTCGCACCGGCTTAGGCGAAGCCCTGCGGTATCTTTCCTCTACTTCCGACACCATGATGTCGTGCTGCCGAAATCGCGAGGGGAGAACTACAACCTCTGCTGCCTGCTGGAACAAGGGAGAGGAAGGTCTTCATCGAGTACCGAACGTGTGACCAACTGCGGAAGCGCTGCCGGAACGCAGCGCCGGAAGGATCGTCTATGCGATCTTGAGATCGGCAAGTGTACGACTACATCACCCACGAGAATCTGCTCTTGTTAACTTGTAACATCCCAAAAATATTAAACTAGAATCATCAAACTCTAATCACCAAATTTAGGGTTAACAAAAAATTTTCCAATTAAAATATGAAAGCATTCATATGTGTATGTATCAAAATTTGGATTCTTTTGAATGGCCGTGATTATGTGTTTCCTTGCTTGTGAAATGATTCTTAAGTGAAATGAACATCATCTAAACAATCCCCAAACTTTTCCCAAAGACAAACAAATCAAAAACAACTAATTTAAGTGAATGGTCACTTTAGCCAATTTAACTCCCATGCCTACTTTGGCTATCTCCAACTTTCAGAACTTAACAGAAACATGTATGGATCTTTGCACCCCTTGATAGTACTCATAACAAAGTACCAAGGCCCACTTTGTGATCATCCAGAAACATTCAAATGCATAGTTTAAATGACAGCTTAAAATTGAATCTATTTCATATGGGAAGATCCCACTTTTTCACAAACCCCTCAAACCTACTCAACTTTCAAAACCCAAGCATCTACAGACTCACCAGCACATGCCTAGCACACCCACCAAAAATAATTTCAAAATTCAAAACTTGAGTTCATGCGGCCATTTCATCAAACAGCTTGCAGATACAAATCAAACAAAATCAAAACACTATGTTGAGCAGTGTTTTGGGCCTAACTTGTTCCCTCTCTGGACACCACTAGCCTTAGTAGATCATCTAACAACCATAACTATTCTCTAGCACTACTATAAGCTGGCCATTGTCATCAATGGTGAGCAGGCCGAGTGCACCATTGCCACCCCATAGTCGACAGCAAGCTACGAGCAGCACTAGCCTCGCCAACCTTGTCTGGGAGCAAGCTAGCACCCCACCGCCACTCCCTGTACCAGCCGCGAACAATGCCATCCACTGGACCACACGCCTGAACCATGCCAACCTTCTCTACAAGCATGCCGAGAGTGCTCCCCATGCGCCACGCTCAACAGACGCCCACAGATTGCACGATGCCCTCGCCGCATGCACGTGTGATCACCACCGTCCCAGCAACCCCGCAGACACACCCGTTCGCGGCCGCGCGGACCACGCGCGCTGTGCGCCATTAAAACTCCCGTCGGGCACGCACAGAGCACCGATCCACGCCTCGCCACCACGTCGTTGAGCTTCGCCAGGGAGCACAGCACCGCCCCCTACCATCGCCCATGCCGATAGCCCTCTGTGCCGTTGACCACGACGAGCTCAGCTTGCGCTCGTCGGTCCCCTCTCGCCACTATAAATAGAGGCCTCCGCCGCTCGAATTCTTCACACCATTTCACTCCCCTCACCTCACTGATCGTCCCACCTCATTCCCGGAGCAAGGCGAGCAGTGCATCACCGGAATTTCACCGGAGTCCGCTGTTGCTGGAGGAGAAGGAAGCCGTCGATTTCGTCCACCCCAGGAGCTACCGCGACCACCCCTGAGTTCGCCGTCGTCGAATTCGTCGTTCGCCCGCATCGCCGACCTTCGCCTGAGCCCCGGTGAGCCTCCCACGACCCCCACTGAGCCGCTAGGGTTCGAGCTCGCTGGTGACTAGTTCATCATCGACGACGACCCTCAGCCGACGATCTTCATTCTAATCCAACGCACCATATCGCCCTGTACCGCTTCGCGTTTAATGAGTCACTGACCAGTAGACCCCCCCTGTCAGTTGCGCCTCGCGCCGTGGAGTGACACTGGGCCAGCCCATTACCCCTTCATGCGCAGCCCACTCGTTTGAATTTAGCTTTTTCTATTTATATTCAAACTCAGTTCTATACCTAGTTTCAAAAATCAACCCATCTCGATTCAGTGAACCAAATTGAATGAAACCAATTTTGTTAGAAATATATTGAAATGCTTAAGCCAATCCCGTTGGATTTAAATCATTTGAATATGTAGATCAACCTTGGTAAAAATAACAAGGCGAAAGCTTTTCTACATTCAAACATTTTTTAAAAATTAAACTATAATAGATTTTGAGTTGATTCCAACTCTCAAAAATCATATTTGATCATACCTTTCAGAATATATAAAAACATATGGGTTTACTTACAAAAATAATGTTCAAGTAATAAAAGAATGCCACATAGGCATTTATATTCACTTTATTTATTTAAAATAAAAAGGTTAAACCTTATTAAATTGTGACACCACTTAAAATCACATTCCCATGTACTGAAATATGTGGTGATGACATGTGTCAACATGATCCCATGTTTGGTTTGGAGAATATTAAATCTTAAGTAGTTTTTCAATGAGTAGAAATTACTTTTCTAAAAATAAAATAAATAAGACAAATGCTTTAATCTTGTAATGTTAGTGAGGATGCTAGATCATCTATAGAACCCTTGTGTGTGATGATTGAAAGTAGTTAAGTATTGTTTGGTGATTGTGTACCTCGTATTTATTCATAGACGCTAGTACCGACCAAGGATACGAGGAGGAAGGAGGATACTACGAAGAAGAAGCCGAGGAGAACTTCAACCACTGCTCTGCACAAGGCAAGCCAATACTTGTAAGCTATTCAATTAGCAAGATTATTGTAACACCCTCAGAATCGACCCTATGCAAGTTTCAGCGATTTCCGCCAAACCCGCATAGAAACGATTCAAAGGTGCCCACCAGGCACTTTCGTGCGGGTGGAAAACGAAGTAATAACATTACACAACAGTCCTCGATGGGACCCACAGAACAGATATATATACAACAGCGACTCAAAGAGTCAAGAATACAGATATAATATACAAAGATCCAAATCACCTTGAAAATGATAGAGCGTCCGACTACGGACAAGATGCAAATGGGTCTAAGAGCCCTGAAGAATAACCAATGGCGTCCATAACCCTGCCCAGGCCAAGCCGGAAGGGTAACCCTGCTAACGACGTCGATCTCAAAACCTGCTAAAACAAAGGGGTGCCGACAAAGGGCAAAGGAAAAAGAGGAGCGTCAGTACTGAGGCCAGTACACGGCGAGGCTAGAATTCGGCGGTCCTCGCCTACATAGGTATGGTGGACTGAGCGGCAGCGCAGCATGCACTAAACAACCTATAGAGACTCGATATAACTGTCGGCTATCAGAGAGGGAGAAGAAAGACCTATTCGGAACCAACCTGATACTACCACCAAACATACCCATCCTGGTGGTTCCCCCTCGAGACCAAACGAGGAAGTCAACCGAGAAACTCACACAGTTAGCAGTTTTATTTATTCAGTTATCGTTGCAGCAATTACTAGTCAGGTATAGATAGTCACCCTGATATAATAAGCAGTGGGCACTTTTAGTTAACCATTCCGTTGTAGTTGCAACACTTACTAGTCAGATACAATTAGCATGAGATAACCCCAAAACCCAGCAGTTGTTGGTACTTTTATTTAGCCATTCTGTTGTAGTGAAGCTAATTACTAGTCATATCGGATACAAGTTAATTTATAACGGTAAACTTTAGTTATAGTTGTCTATGATCAAGCACTGTGCTCCAAGTCGTCCATAACCGCGGACACGGCTTCTCGAAAAGATTTAACCCTGCAGGGGTGCACCAAAGTATCCACACGTACTTCGACCCTTTTTGCCAGATCAATTAACATACACCCATCGGTATGTCGGCGGGGCCTAAGTCATGACGTTTCCCAGACCCAAAGCAAGCACGGGGGGCCACCCCACTAAGTCTACCCGCAATGAAGTCGGCCGGTCTCCGAGACGGACTCAGGGTTTGCGCCAGTGGCTGTAAACGACTGGGAACCCAAAACTGGGCTTGTCGATACCGCGAAAACACTCCGCTTTCCTAAACAGTACAGTGTGCAGAACCTCGCACAATCGTAAATAAAGCAGTAAGGCATGGCATAAGTACATGATAGTAAATAAAGCCCCAAACTACTTGTGGCCCCCAGTACAGTACTTTGAAATCAGGTACTAAATCGAAGGGGTGCCCATACATCCCACATGTGGTTAGCGCGCTCGATCTCGGAACAGGTGTCAAGAACTCGGGGTCCTACGGGACACCAGTGAGCGTTCGGACACCAAATATTATATATCACCCACCGGTGCCTCTGCATTTACCTACTTCAATTTTAGTCATTAAACAATAATTATAGAAAACGATAATTAAAGCCATGATCATCTCCAACCTTAACATACGGCAATACTCCAACAACTGAGGTACTGGACGACACGCAACAGCACTTGAGCAAGCGACTTCGGCGCGCAGGTCCAACTATCTACCAAACAACAGGTAATAGGATGTGTCCAAGGCAATATAAGGCTGCAAGGGTTATCACGGGTACGAAAACTAGAGCATCGCAACACAGATAGCAATAGATCAACAGGAGGGAATAAATACTATAAAAGTAAGATAGGTAGAAAGGGGGAGATGCTCGCCTGAAAACATTGCCGAAGGTTCATCCGAAGATCGGGGCAAAGCTCACATCAACTCATCGGCCTTATCCGCGAAGAAGCAAGATACTAGAAGAAACACCGGATGCACTATTTAATATAACGGCAGAAGATCGGGCATGATGCATGTATGATGCATGACATGGCAAAGATGCAATGCAATTGGGCAATATTAAGTGGAACCGGGGTCTCGACAATTATTTAAACGGTTCAAGTTATTTATCTACCCCGCAAATTAAATGTTGTAATAACAGGGCAAGATAAGTTACCGGTTCGCTACACAAATTTAAATGAGGCCAATATACGACTAGATTTGCCCGCATATGGATCCCATATTTAATTATGAAGTGATTCGGCATAAGGCCCCCAACCCACATGACAAGTATGCATGCATGAACAATTAAATATGCGACAATTTATATAGATGGCATTTATAAAATAGGGGCTCGGATCGGGGTCACACATCTGGGTTCGGCAGTTCTTGGGGTTCCGGGGGTTCGGGATCCGACAGGGTTCGACGGGGCCGGTGAGGTTCGGATACAAGATGGAGAATTTGGGTCCAAGCGGTCAATCTTGCCGCATCCGGGAAGAAGAACTTGGTTGGCGTCGGGGGCACATCGGATCTGCCCTGGTCGGTGCCGATCTTGTCGTCGATGGCGAACTTGAGTGGATCGGGTACCGGGGTCTTCGAGTCCGGGAAGAAGATCTTGTCGCACGGTGTCCGGGGTAGACGAACTCGGCGTGTTCGCATCGGCGATCTTGGCGTTCGGTTTCTCGACTTCGCATCCGGGACGAAGGTCTTGTCGCATGTGTGGTCGCCGGGATCGGTCTTCGGGTCCAGGATCGGCTTCGGATCCAAGAAGGAGAACTTGGCGATTCCGAGGGTCTTGGTGAGGTACTCATCAGACTTGTTCGATGGAGGTCACTGAAAGCAGATAAATCGCCACTGATCCATCTTCACACGGTCGCCATTGCAATCATCTGCACACCCCACCTTCTCCTGATCATCACCAAAACAAGGCACATGGGGCAACTCGCTGGTACTAGAGGAACCCTGCCTTAGCACCAACAAAACAGCAGCAACACAGGGGTCGCGCTGGGGATGTGCAGAGGAGACCCGACGCGAGGCCCGGAAAAACGACAAGACGCCAAGGCCGAGGGGAGGCACAACACGGAGAGGCCATGGGGCCTGGCACGGTACAGAGGATGGCAGCGAGCTCAGGCACGGACCGGGCCGCGAGGAGCTTGACGGGGAGATGGCGGTCATGGGCGAACGTCGTGGTGCAGGGTGGTGGCCGGAAGCGGGCTCGGAGGCGAGGGAGGCGAGCACGGGGCCTGGAGGCGGTTGGAGCACGACGGGGCCGGCGGTGCTGTGGGGAGGCGCTCGCACGGCGAGGGGAGGGGGTGGTTGAGGCGACGAAGGTGGTTGGTGACGGAGGCGGCCGGCCGAACGCGGGGTCGACGGGCGACGCCTGGCGGGGCTCGCTGGCCGGGAGGGGCGGCGGCCGGAGAGGAAGGAGGCGGCAGCGGAGGTCACCAGGGCGCCGGGCGAGAGCGGAAGGGTCCCGCGGCGGCGGCTCCCAGGGCCCAGCGAGGGCGGCGGCCGGAGAGAAGGTCGAGAGTGCGAGGGTGGGGAAAGGTTGGGGAGGCAGGCGTGGGGGAAGAAGGAAGGGGAGGGGATGGAGGCGAGGACGCGGCCCGCGGGCGTCGTCGGGAGGGCGCCGGAGAGCGGGGCGGCGGCCGGAGGGGAGGAAGAAGGGGCGGAGCGAGCGCGTCGGGTGGGAGAGAGGGGTTGGTGGGGGAGGCTCTAGCAGGGAGGTGGGATCGGGACAGGGAAGAGGGGTCGGGCGGACGGGTGTCTGTGGGTGGGGCCAGGGATCGGGTCCAGGGGCAGGTGGGCCGGGTGCGGCAGGTGGAGGCGGTTCGGTTGGGTGGAGGCCAGGCTGAGGTGGCGGGCTGCTATTGGCGTAGATTTGGGGAGAGGTGAGGTGGCGACATAGGATAGGTTGGGGTGAGGTGGAGGGGTTTGGGTAGGAAAAGGTTTAGGGGGGACTGGTTTAGGACTAGATATTTATTTTCGGGTTTTCTTTACACATTATTTTAAAGAACCTTTGTAAATCATTTAGTCAAAACAAAATATCTGGACATCCGAAGTTTGATTTGGAATTAGGACGGGGGTGTTTGCAAAAAACAAAATAGACCTTTGTAAAAATAGTTTTTATCAAACAGATGCATGATGATGTCATGATGATGCAATGCACAAAATACCAAGCGATTTTCTAGTAGTGGTTTTGCGGGATGCCACAATTCGACACCACTAACAATGGATCTCGCCCTCGAGATCCGCCTCATGGTACCGGGAAGAAGGCGGCGTCCTGAATCTTCTCGCTTCGTGTAGATCCTCGCGACACCACTAACAAGAGGTCGTTGTCCGTGATCGTCGAGGAACACTCCGGGAACAAAAGGTCGAAGGTAGAGGTATCAACAAATAAAGCCACCTCTAACTCTGATAGAAAGAGAGAACCGATGCATTCTCATCCACTTCAATGTACCAAAGCGAATAGAAGGGGTAGTCGGCATGGGGGCCAATCCATCACGCACCCAAACTATTACTCTGCACAATCCGTAGAAAAGCGTGCAACCATTCCCGGAATCAGACTGAAGATCTCGACAATCGAGGTTCGGAAACAAGGAGTGATGCAGACTCTGCATCGGATCTGGCATAGATGATGGCGTCGCGTCGGAAAACACCGGAAGGCTCGAGAAGGAACAAAGAGAAGTCCACCAGACGAAGGATTCCTCGGATAGCATGAAGACCAGATCTAGCAACACCGTTACCAAAGGAGGAAGCGAAACCCTGAAGGTACGATGGAACCCAACCACGAGAAATCCTGGACTCGAAGAGAGAGAAGAGAGCGGATTCAAAACACGCAGAGGTGAGAGGAGAGCAGCAGAGGGGTAAGGAGTAAAATCAGACCTAATCAGAGCTATCCAACCGATTTTGCAAAAATAGTTTTGATACTCTACTTCGGCCGTTAGCTAGGTTATCCTACAGGCTGGACTTGTGGGGTATCGCAACTGCTGAGCTCTGATACCACTCTGTAACACCCTCAGAATCGACCCTATGCAAGTTTCAGCGATTTCCGCCAAACCCGCATAGAAACGATTCAAAGGTGCCCACCAGGCACTTTCATGCGGGTGGAAAACGAAGTAATAACATTACACAACAGTCCTCGATGGGACCCACAGAACAGATATATATACAACAGCGACTCAAAGAGTCAAGAATACAGATATAATATACAAAGATCCAAATCACCTTGAAAATGATAGAGCGTCCGACTACGGACAAGATGCAAATGGGGCTAAGAGCCCTGAAGAATAACCAATGGCGTCCATAACCCTACCCAGGCCAAGCCGGAAGGGTAACCCTGCTAACGACGTCGATCTCAAAACCTGCTAAAACAAAGGGGTGCCGACAAAGGGCAAAGGAAAAAGAGGAGCGTCAGTACTGAGGCCAGTACACGGCGAGGCTAGAATTCGGCGGTCCTCGCCTACATAGGTATGGTGGACTGAGCGGCAGCGCAGCATGCACTAAACAACCTATAGAGACTCGATATAACTGTCGGCTATCAGAGAGGGATAAGAAAGACCTATTCGGAACCAACCTGATACTACCACCAAACATACCCATCCTGGTGGTTCCCCCTCGAGACCAAACGAGGAAGTCAACCGAGGAACTCACACAGTTGGCAGTTTTATTTATTCAGTTATCGTTGCAGCAATTACTAGTCAGGTATAGATAGTCACCCTGATATAATAAGCAGTGGGCACTTTTAGTTAACCATTCCGTTGTAGTTGCAACACTTACTAGTCAGATACAATTAGCATGAGATAACCCCAAAACCCAGCAATTGTTGGTACTTTTATTTAGCCATTCTGTTGTAGTGAAGCTGATTACTAGTCATATCGGATACAAGTCAATTTATAACAGTAAACTTTAGTTACAGTTGTCTATGATCAAGCACTGTGCTCCAAGTCGTCCATAACCGCGGACACGGCTTCTCGAAAAGATTTAACCCTGCAGGGGTGCACCAAAGTATCCACACGCACTTCGACCCTTTTTGCCAGATCAATTAACATACACCCATCGGTATGTCGGCGGGGCCTAAGTCATGACGTTTCCCAGACCCAAAGCAAGCACGGGGGGCCACCCCACTAAGTCTACCCGCAACGAAGTCGGCCGGTCTCTGAGACGGACTCAGGGTTTGCGCCAGTGGCTGTAAACGACTGGGAACCCAAAACTGGGCTTGTCGATACCGCGAAAACACTCCGCTTTCCTAAACAGTACAGTGTGCAGTACCTCGCACAATCGTAAATAAAGCAGTAAGGCATGGCATAAGTACAGGATAGTAAATAAAACCCCAAACTAGTTGTGGCCCCCAGTACAGTACTTTGAAATCAGGTACTAAATCGAAGGGGTGCCCATACATCCCACATGTGGTTAGCGCGCTCGATCTCGGAACAGGTGTCAAGAACTCGGGGTCCTACGGGACACCAGTGAGCGTTCGGAAACCAAATATTATCTATCACCCACCGGTGCCTCTGCATTTACCTACTTCAATTTTAGTCATTAAACAATAATTATAGAAAACGATAATTAAAGCCATGATCATCTCCAACCTTAACATACGGCAATACTCCAACAACTGAGGTACTGGACGACACGCAACAGCACTTGAGCAAGCGACTACGGCGCGCAGGTCCAACTATCTACCAAACAACAGGTAATAGGATGTGTCCAAGGCAATATAAGGCTGCAAGGGTTATCACGGGTACGAAAACTAGAGCATCGCAACACAGATAGCAATAGATCAACAGGAGGGAATAAATACTATAAAAGTAAGATAGGTAGAAAGGGGGAGATGCTCGCCTGAAAACATTGCCGAAGGTTCATCCGAAGATCGGGGCAAAGCTCACATCAACTCATCGGCCTTATCCGCGAAGAAGCAAGATACTAGAAGAAACACCGGATGCACTATTTAATATAACGGCAGAAGATCGGGCATGATGCATGTATGATGCATGACATGGCAAAGATGCGATGCAATTGGGCAATATTAAGTGGAACCGGGGTCCCGACAATTATTTAAACGGTTCAAGTTATTTATCTACCCCGCAAATTAAATGTTGTAATAACAGGGCAAGATAAGTTACCGGTTCGCTACACAAATTTAAATGAGGCCCATATACGACTAGATTTGCCCGCATATGGATCCCATATTTAATTATGAAGTGATTCGGCATAAGTCCCCCAACCCACATGACAAGTATGCATGCATGAACAATTAAATATGCGATAATTTATATAGATGGCGTTTATAAAATAGGGGCTCGGATCGGGGTCACACATCTGGGTTCGGCAGTTCTTGGGGTTCCGGGGGTTCGGGATCCGACAGGGTTCGACGGGGCCGGTGAGGTTCGGATACAAGATGGAGAATTTGGGTCCAAGCCGTCGATCTTGCCGCATCCGGGAAGAAGAACTTGGTTGGCGTCGGGGGCACATCGGATCCGCCCTGGTCGGTGCCGATCTTGTCGTCGTTGGCGAACTTGAGTGGATCGGGTACCGGGGTCTTCGAGTCCGGGAAGAAGATCTTGTCGCACGGTGTCCGGGGTAGACGAACTCGGCGTGTTCGCATCGGCGATCTTGGCGTTCGGGTTCTCGACTTCGCATCCGGGACGAAGGTCTTGTCGCATGTGTGGTCGCCGGGATCGGTCTTCGGGTCCAGGATCGGCTTCGGATCCAAGAAGGAGAACTTGGCGATTCCGAGGGTCTTGGTGAGGTACTCGTCAGACTTGTTCGATGGAGGTCACTGAAAGCAGATAAATCGCCACTGATCCATCTTCACACGGTCGCCATTGCAATCATCTACACACCCCACCTTCTCCTGATCATCACCAAAACAAGGCACATGGGGCAACTCGCTGGTACTAGAGGAACCCTGCCTTAGCACCAACAAAACAGCAGCAACACAGGGGTCGCGCTGGGGATGTGCAGAGGAGACCCGACGTGAGGCCCGAAAAAACGACAAGACGCCAAGGCCGAGGGGAGGCACAACACGGAGAGGCCATGGGGCCTGGAACGGTACAGAGGATGTGTAGCATCCCAGTTGTCTAACACCTGTAATGCTACTTGTTCTAGTAATAAAAGGACCACTTCCTACATATAATTGTTGCATCATCATCATATCATGCTCATGTCATCATGCCACCTTGCATTTGAGCATCATATAAAACCCCTTCTTGTTTGGTTCTTATCTCATGTGCATTATTAATTGTAGTTGCCTCTTGATATTGTATTTGGTTCTTGATATATTGTTAAATGCCCAAGTTGATTTGGGGGCATATCTCTTATTAACTCCACCACCTTTCTTTCACCACCTTATAATTCCACCATCCAACTAAATATGAGCTTGGCATTTATGGGTGTTACTTCTAGCTCATGTGGGTTGGGATGGATCCAATTCTTTTCCACATGTTCTCATCTTGACATCATTTTGTTTTCACATTATTGATACATGAGAGCCACATGGCCACCTTTGCATGCCTTGTGAGTGGGACCCCTTTTTCCTAGCTTCCATATGTGTTGCTTTTGGGGTTATCATCATGTTGGGATATTATGTGGGCTTAATAAATATCTAGTGGCATATACACACTAGCAAGTCCCAAATATAATCCAATGTGATCATCTCCTCATACTCCACTTGGAATTCTTTCTAAATTCTTTTGCTTGGGCCTTATTCCACACTTTGGAATGCATAAGAAAATGCCATGTAAATAATCTTGTTTCCACAAAGATAAATATGGTATCAATTAATTATGCATGGCCCATGCAAGTATCCCTTTAGCTTGTCATTTGATTTTTATTTGGATTTTAATATGGATCATCTCTCTCTCTCTCTCTCTCTTTTTCTTGTCTTGATCTTGTTAGAGCTTGTCTAGAGCATGCTTGATCTTGTCAAAGGACCACTCCATCTCATCTCTCCCTCTCTCTAAACCTCTCCCTAATCTATACCTAATCTAAACCCTCCCTCTCTCTGCAAAACCTAGCCACCATGCCACCTCTCTCTCTTGGTCTCTCTCTCTCTCACCTAGCTAAACCCTAACCTTATCATCTAACCAAGGCCACCATCTAACCTTGCCGAGCTACCCTTCCCCTCTTCCTAAACCCTAGCCCCATCTCTACCCACCGAGCCACCCCTCCAACCCTAGCTAGCCGAGCCTAGCTCTAAACCTCTCTCGGTCCCTGTCCCTCTCTCTCTCGATCACGTGGCCGCCCCCTCCTCCCTCTCTCCTTCTCTCTGCCAGCAGCCACACCGAGCCTGCCCTCCTCCTTTTGCTTCCTCTCTCGGCTACAAGACAAGAAGGAGGCAAAAGAGAAGAGCCTAGCCCGACCCCTCCTCCTCTCTTTACGCAAGCCACCACCACCCATGTGCCTCTCTCCTCTCTCCCTTATCCTCTCAACCACCCCAGGCATCCTAGATCGAGATCCCAGGCACCATCCCTCCCTTCTTCTTCCTCCTCCCCCACCATGTTCCTCTTCCATGGCCACCCAAACCCTAGCTACCTCCTGACCTCGACGGATTGAAGCTTCCTAAGACGATCCAGGAGCACCCGACGCCCCCTCCTCTTCCTCTTCAACGCCCAGGACGCGCAGTAGCACCAGGACCACGCCGGAGCAGCCCTACGCCGTCGCGCACCGCCTCAGGCCGAAGCTCCACGTCGCGAGCCCGCCGCCCGATCCACTCCACCCCAGCATCGACGTCCACGCCAGCGAGCTTCTGGTGAGCCCCTTGACCTCCCAGACAACCTCTTGCTTCCCCTAGTTCGCCGGTTCACCGTTGCAATCCGTTGAACGGCCTCTGTGCGCCGCCGCGCGCAGACAGGCAGACCGCAGCAGCAGCCACAGCAGCCCGTCCGCCTCTGTTCCTCGTCGAATCCCGGCCAGCACAGCCCTCCCCCGCAGTTGCGCCCTGAACGAAACTCGTAGCCTGTGTAGCCCTCTTCCTCTTTGGTTTTTGCGGCGTGGCGAAATTCCCAGTGGTTTGCTCGCCATCTTCGTCGCAAGATCAAGCCAGCTAGCAGTTTCGCGCTGACAAGATTCAGTTCGTCAGGCTTCAGATCGAACAGCCCCTAGACATTTTGCAAAGAGGCCCCTGTGGGTTTTCCGTCCTCCACCGCAGTCCCCATAGCCCTACCTGTCTGTGCCCCGAGCCATTTTGCAAACAGGTTCCTGGCTTAATAAGTTTTCCACCCGCGGTCCCTGGCTCGCCCGCGTGGCCTCAGCCGCCCAGTCAGCATGGCCCACTGGTCATTGGCTGTGGCTAGGCTCTGTGCGGGTAACAAAAGGTTTTTCCAGAATCTGTTTAAATTCAACCTATTTCTAAATTAATTCAAATTCAAAATTAAATTTGTTATCTAAATAACTTTTGATTTATGTTTCCAAATTAAACAAATAATATATGTTTTGAGATCAGAAAACTGTGAGGATTTCAAATATGCTATTCAAATTTCCTTTTGCTCATTTAAAATTCCAAGTTGAGTTAAATTACAACAAATGCCACTGGAACTTAAATAATTAATAACTTTTGATTTATAATTCCAAATTTAACAAATGATATGTCTAAAATGATCAGCTCGACGAGACCTTTCTGTTTATGCTATCCATGACTTCAATTGCAGCATGCATCATATAAATATAAAGTATACAGCAACTATTATGACAATAAAATGTGACCAAACCTTAATAAAATGACTTATTCTTGTATACCACACCTCACCCATGCCATGCTACTTTATTGCCATGCAACTTGTGCATCATTCATCATGGCATGATTGTTTGCTTGACGCATTTTATTCCTAGGCTTGTGCACTTTATTTATGTTGGCCCTTGTTTGTTTGGTTCTTCTTCGGATAGACTCTGAGCAGGGGATATATCAAGAGAACCAGGAGCACTACCCAGATCCGTCTCTCGCTTCCACCGAGCTGCCAGGCAAGCACTACCACATGCTTGCATACATACAGTACCTATTGCCTCTATCTTATTCTTGCATCATTGAGTCGCGATTGCATTAAACTGAATCCCATGTATTGCATAGCCTTTACTTTTAAACCCCACCAAGCCTGTACCTCCATCCCATGAGCCATTACTACAGGAGTTGTTTTGAGCCATGCGAGTCGTAGAACAGCATGTGTAGGGTATGTGAGAGTCTGGTGGATAACGAGGTACCTAAACAACTTAACCTGAGTAGTAATGGGATAACTAATGAAAGTGGCACCGGTGAGCAACATCTGCTATTTGGTTTTTCCTGCTCACTTGTGTCCCGTAAGACCCCGAGTACTTGATTCCTGTTCCAAGATTATTCGCGCTATCCACATCCGGGAGGTATATGGGACCCCCCCTGAGCCAGAGCTTGATTCATTCTTATTTCTTGGGGCCACAAACTAGTTTGAGGTTTTATTTTACTATCCTGTACTTATGCCATGTTTACTGCTTTAATTAAATTGTGCGACAGATAGCACCTGTACTGTTTAGGATCGGGACACGTTTTCGCGGTGTCGACAAGCCCAGTTTTGGGTTCCCAGTCGCTCACAGCCGTCCACCCAAACCTCGGGTCCGTCTCGAAGTCAGCTAGCTTCGTTGCGGGTGTACTCCAAGGGGTGGCCCCCTGAAATATTTCTGAATCCTGTGATTGCTTTGTCGTGAAGGCCTCGTTGGGTGTTGATTTGGTTTTTCCGAGGTTGATCGAGTGTGTGTTGCTATTTGTGCACCCCTGCAGGGTAAAACTTTCTGAAAGCCGTGTCCGCGGTTATGGACGACTTGGAGCACAGTTTCTCGACCATAGACAAGCATAACTAAAGTACCGCTTTAAATTGACTAAGTAAATGACTAGTAAATAGTGCAACATTCACGGAATGGTTAATAAAATTGCCAACGGATGGGGGGGTTGTTCGTCCGCTTCCTCGTTGGTAAGCGAGGAGGAGGATGGATCTGTGGTATTACTGTTAACTGTTGTCATAAATTCATGGACATCCGTCTATCTTTGGTTAGGCGGATGGTTAGCGTTTATCTATAGAACTGCTAGGGTTTATCTTTTGCTGCAATTGCGTCACCCCAGGTTGTGTCCCCTTTAGAGGCATTAAGACTTGCTGAGTACCCTTAGGGTCTCACACGATAAATTATTGGTTCAGATGAACAGGTACACTCGCAGGACGGATACTGGGTGGAAGAGGCGGATGATGTGGGCAACGATCGTTCGGTGTAGAGATTCCGGGAACGGGGATCCGTGAGATCTGTGGGCGGGATGTGCTTATTTCTATGGCATCTTATGCCGATTTGCTTCTTATCCGTACTCGGACTTTGTTTTGCCGCTTCCGCTTGATACTCTGATGTGTGATGTATGAGGAATTATCCTAACATATTATCTCTATCTAGGTCATTCGAATCTTGCCGTATGGCGTTGCTATATTTCCTTTCTTTCTAGATGGTGTGGCTCTGATGTACTCTTGTATGGTGGCTTGCATACATACTCATTTGTGTATGTAGTTGATCCCTTCGCCTGCCGATTACGCCGCCCGTACAGGTCCGGTTGAGTTGGAAGTGGTTGGGACGGCCGAAAGGTCTACCCGTGAGTGGCTTTTGGGGCCCCACCGTACTATTTCAACCACTACCGCTCATCCAGGCTTGTATCTAGGAGCGTAATTCACCGAGGTAGTTACAATTGGTATCAGAGCCATCCCGACCTTCAGGGTTTCAGCCAAACGGTCGTTGTCAGTCTAGCAAATATTTTGGTAGTTATGTATACTAAGGAAAAACAAAACGCGAGAGTAGGACTGCTTCCATTTTTCTTCTTACCCACCCACCCACCCTTTTCTGGTAAGGAAGTGCAACGTTTTCAATCCTCTTCTTAAAATTCAAACTAGGATTCACGTGTTCTGGGTTTCCGTAGTACCATAGGTTGTGTGTGTGTGTGTGTGTAATCCCTTGTCTATCTGTTGCATCCAAGTTGTTATCTAATCAGCTTTTGGTTATCAACTGTTGGTACATTCCATACCGACAGGCTTTTGCAAACCGACGCAATCTGTCTTACTCTTTGTATCCGACGCTATCGTGTTTGGGGTGTTCGTTTCCGTAGTTAATAATCTTTAGGTTCAACGTGAGAAGAAGGGGTTAGGATATGTTTTCCACTTATTCATGTGCGGAGTAATGCTTTGAGTGCGGGATAGAGTCGCGACCATACCACTACTCTTATCATTCGCTTTTGTATATTGAATTGGTAGAGTCGCTAATCTTGATTCGTTATGTAATTTTGCGCATCTATTGGTATTTTAATGCCGAAATTTGTGGAAAATTTTTCTTTGATATATTTGTGTACCACACTCCTTTTCAGTCGTGTGCGATATGCTTAATATCTTTTAGGTGCTTTGAACTTTGTTGATATTTTAATATCATCTTAGTAAATCGTATCCTTTAATCTTGGTTAATTCCATCTTGGCACTATTTTGGATTATTATCATTCTCCATTATAGTACTGACTTGTGTTTTATATCAATCTCAGGATGGCTCCACCACGCCGTTCAGATGAGGACATACCACCAGAACTTGGGGCCGCATTGTCAAACATAGCTAATGCCTCGGCAGCAATGCAGCAGAACCAGCAACGCTTGGAAGAAAGTGTCAGAAGAAATGAGTTTGCTCCACTCCCTCCACCTCCCAAGCGAGGAGACATCAAGAGCTTCCTGAAATTCAACCCTCGCCAGTTTGATGTTTCCGATCGCCCACTGGATGCGGATGATTGGTTACGTGAGACGTCAAGGCTTCTTGAGACTGCTGATGTTCCTGAGCAGGAGTGGGTAAAGTGTGCTACTCACCTTCTAAAGGGAGATGCAGCTCTCTGGTGGGAGAATTACTTAAAGGCAAGCTGCACCGGTTTTCAGCCTACCTGGGAACAGTTCTCTGGAGCGTTCAAAGAGCAATTCCTGTCAGAGATTGTCATGGAAAGGATGAAGGAAGCGTTTCTCAACCTGAAGCAAGGAAATGATAACGTCAACACCTACATCAGGAACTTCATGAATCTATCTCGTTATGGTGGCGATGAGGTATCTGATGACAAGAAGAAGCAGAAGAGGTTCAGGCAAGGGCTCAATGCATCGATCAAATATGCAATCACACATGCAAGGCCGGCATCTTTCCTGGAACTACAGCACACAACTTTGCAAGAGGAAGCAAGCAGGCAAGTGTTTGAGGAGTCCAAGAAACACAACACGGATGCATCAAGCTCTTCAGTTATGGCAGCTCCTTCTAAGCGGCGTGTCTGGGTTCCTAACACCCCACCGTCGCTCCCGGCTTCACCAAGACCTTCAAGCTACGCGTCAAGGCCACCAAACTCCATCACTGCTGCTCCCAGGGGCTACACCCACAACTACACTGGAGCGCCTGGCGGAGTCCCTGGCTATGTTGCTCCACGTCCACCTGGTGCCTGCTTCACATGTGGAGATCCTGGACATCTGTACGGGAACTGTCCATTGAAGAACAGAGCTCTTCCTCCACCCCCGCCAAGATCTGCAGCAAGCTCTCCTATGGTTCGTGCACCACCACCTCGGGCTCTCAACATCAACACTAAGCCCGGGTCTGCGGTTGTTCGTGCCAATTGTGTCAACGCCGCTCAAGCTGAGCATGCACCTGGAGTTGTAATGGGTATGCTTCCCGTTAACTCAGTCCCTGCACGAGTTTTATTTGATTCTGGTGCGTCGCATTCTTTTGTTTCTCACAAGTTTGCAAATGAGAATGAGTTAGTCTTGGTCCCTCTCCTCAAGCGGTTGGTGGTACAATCTCCTGGTTCAAACATGAGAGCTGTTCATATCAGCCATGGCAATCAAGTTGAGATTGGTGGCTCTTCGTTCTCGGCTTCTTTAATTGTTCTGGGCAATTCTGACATTGATGTCATCTTGGGCATGGATTGGTTGACGGCAAATGCAGCTGTGATTGATTGTGCTGAACGCTCGGTTTCTTTGAAGATTCCTGAAGGCCATATAGTCTTTTCTCCAAGTCTGACGCCTGCTGTCCAGCTTTTCTCTTTGGCGGCTCTGAATGATGATGCTATGGAAGCTATTCAGAGAGTCCCAGTGGTCTGTGAGTTTCCGGATGTTTTTCCTGAAGAGTTGCCGGGTATGCCTCCGGATCGTGAGGTTGAGTTCGTAATTGAGCTTGAACCGGGAACGGCTCCTATCTCCAAGCGGCCTTATAAAATGGGTCCTGCTGAGTTGGCTGAACTCAAACGACAGCTTGATGAACAAGAGAAGTTGGGTTTCATTCAACACAGTACTTCTTCTTGGGGTAGCCCAACAATCTTTGTGAAGAAGCGTGACAGGACTGATAGACTTTGTGTTGACTATCGGGCTCTCAATGCTAAAACCATCAAGAATAAATATCCCCTTCCGTGGATTAATGATCTCTTTGACCAGCTAGCTAGAGCTGTGGTATTCTCTAAGCTGGATTTGAGGAGTGGTTATCACCAAATCAAGATTCGCAAGGAAGATGTGCCTAAAACAGCTTTCACCACCCGCTATGGCCTGTATGAGTACACGGTGATGTCTTTCGGTCTCACCAACGCTCCTGCAACCTTCTCGAGGCTTATGAACTCGGTCTTCATGGAGTACCTTGATAAGTTCATTGTGGTCTATCTGGATGACATCCTGGTCTATTCTAAGTCCAAGGAAGAGCATGAAGAACACCTGCGGTGTGTCCTAAGCAAGCTGCGTGAGAACCGCTTGTATGCAAAGTTCTCAAAGTGTGAGTTTTGGCTGCCTGAAGTAACTTATCTTGGCCATGTCATCTCTGCCAAGGGCATTGCAGTCAACCCAGAAACTGTGAAGACAATTGTTGAATGGCTTCCTCCTGTTAATGTCAAAGAAGTGCGAAGTTTCCTCGGTTTGGCTAGTTATTGCCGTCGCTTCGTTCAGAACTTTTCGAAGATAGCGAAGCCTCTTACCGATCTCCTCAAGAAAGTCAAGAAATACCTGTGGACTCCTGCCTGTCAAGCAAGCTTTGAGACACTCAAAGAGAAGCTCACTTCCACGCCAGTCTTGGTTCCTCCGGATACATCTAAGCCTTTCCAGATATTCTGTGACGCCTCTTTGCAAGGATTGGGTGCGGTCCTTATGCAAGAGAAACAGGTGGTTGCTTATGCCTCTCGACAGTTGAAGACGCATGAGATCAACTATCCCACACATGACCTCGAGCTCGCAGCAATTGTCTTTGCTTTGAAGCTATGGAGGCACTACTTGCTGGGCAACCGTTGTGAGATCTTTTCTGACCACAAGAGTTTGAAGTATATCTTCACTCAGCCTGATCTCAACCTTCGGCAGAGGAGATGGATCGAAGCAATCAATGACTTTGATTTGACCATCAACTACACACCGGGCAAAGCTAATGTCATGGCAGATGCTCTCAGCCGCAAAGCTTATGTCAATAACCTCATGATGGAAGAGCAGCAGCCCCTCTTGTGCGAGGAATTCCGCCAGCTCAACCTGGAAGTTGTGGAACAAGGGCATCTCCTGAACCTTCTGGCTACTCCTCTCTTGGAAGAAAAGATTCGCTCTCGTCAGCTGGGTGATCCGCACACCAGAAACATCATCTCTAAACTTGAGCTTCCGAAGTATGAGTCCTTCCATGTTGATGATCAAGGCACGCTTTTCTTCGACCACCGGATGTTTGTTCCAAACTACCCGGGTTTGAGAGAGCAAGTTCTCAAGGAGGCGCACGATTCTGTTCTATCTATCCACCCTGGCAGCACAAAGATGTACATGGACTTGAAAACACAATATTGGTGGCCTGGTTTGAAACGGTATTGTGCCAAGTATGTCTCAGAATGTGATGTCTGCCGCAGAGTGAAGGCTGTCCATCAGAAACCATTAGGTCTTCTACAGCCATTGAAACCTCCGGAATGGAAATGGGAGAAAGTAGAGATGGACTTCATCACTGGCTTTCCAAGGTCGCAGAAGGGCAACAATGCAATCTTTGTTGTCATCGATAGGCTTTCTAAAGTGGCTCATTTCTTCCCCGTCAAGGAAACAATTTCTGGAATTCAGTTGGCTGAGCTCTATATCAACAGAATTGTCTCTCTGTATGGGGTTCCGCTTGAGATCAGTTCAGACCGTGGGAGCATCTTCACTTCCAAGTTCTGGGAAAGCTTTCAAAATGCTCTGGGAACAAAGTTGAACTTCAGCACTGCTTACCACCCTCAGTCGCAAGGACAAGTGGAAAGGATCAATCAGATTCTGGAGGATATGCTTCGTGCTTGCGTTATCTCTTTTGGCATGAAATGGGAGGAATGTCTTCCTTATGCTGAATTCTCCTACAACAACAGCTTCCAGAAGAGTCTGAAGATGGCACCATTTGAGGCTCTCTATGGTCGCAAGTGCAGAACTCCGATTGGTTGGTCAGGTGCAGGAGAAAGAATCTGGTTTGGCCCTGACATTGTAACTCAAGCAGAGGAGAAGGTGCATATCATTCTTGAGAACCTGAAGATTGCTCAAAGTCGTCAGAAGAGCAACTATGACAGGAAGCACACGGACATGGTGTATGTTCCTGGTGATCTCGTATACCTTCGTGTCACTCCCATGAGAGGAACACACCGCTTTGGTATCAAAGGAAAGTTGGCTCCTAGATACATCGGTCCATTCAAGATTCGTGGTAGAAGAGGAGAAGTTGCTTATGCACTTGAGCTTCCAGAAAAACTCAAAGTCCATGATGTTTTCCACATCTCTCAGCTCAAGAAGTGCTTCAAAGATCCCGGCAGGACCGTGGATCATGAGCTAATCGATCTCCAAGAAGACCTGTCTTATCAATAACACCCCACCAAAATCCTTGAGACCGCAGAAAGAAGGACTCGCAACAAGTCCATCAAGTTCTGCAAGGTGCAGTGGTCACACCATTCTGTGGACGAAGCCACTTGGGAGCGTGAAGATGAACTCCGTGTCAACTATCCTACCCTCTTTGTGTCTTCTTCTTCTTCCTAGAATCTCGGGGCGAGATTCCTGTTCAGTGGGGGAGAGTTGTAGCATCCCAGTTGTCTAACACCTGTAATGCTACTTGTTCTAGTAATAAAAGGACCACTTCCTACATATAATTGTTGCATCATCATCATATCATGCTCATGTCATCATGCCACCTTGAATTTGAGCATCATATAAAACCCCTTCTTGTTTGGTTCTTATCTCATGTGCATTATTAATTGTAGTTGCCTCTTGATATTGTATTTGGTTCTTGATATATTGTTAAATGCCCAAGTTGATTTGGGGGCATATCTCTTATTAACTCCACCACCTTTCTTTCACCACCTTATAATTCCACCATCCAACTAAATATGAGATTGGCATTTATGGGTTTTACTTCTAGCTCATGTGGGTTGGGATGGATCCAATTCTTTTCCACATGTTCTCATCTTGACATCATTTTGTTTTCACATTATTGATACATGAGAGCCACATGGCCACCTTTGCATGCCTTGTGAGTGGGACCCCTTTTTCCTAGCTTCCATATGTGTTGCTTTTGGGGTTATCATCATGTTGGGATATTATGTGGGCTTAATAAATATCTAGTGGCATATACACACTAGCAAGTCCCAAATATAATCCAATGTGATCATCTCCTCATACTCCACTTGGAATTCTTTCTAAATTCTTTTGCTTGGGCCTTATTCCACACTTTGGAATGCATAAGAAAATGCCATGTAAATAATCTTGTTTCCACAAAGATAAATATGGTATCAATTAATTATGCATGGCCCATGCAAGTATCCCTTTAGCTTGTCATTTGATTTTTATTTGGATTTTAATATGGATCATCTCTCTCTCTCTCTCTCTTTTTCTTGTCTTGATCTTGTTAGAGCTTGTCTAGAGCATGCTTGATCTTGTCAAAGGACCACTCCATCTCATCTCTCCCTCTCTCTAAACCTCTCCCTAATCTATACCTAATCTAAACCCTCCCTCTCTCTGCAAAACCTAGCCACCATGCCACCTCTCTCTCTTGGTCTCTCTCTCTCTCACCTAGCTAAACCCTAACCTTATCATCTAACCAAGGCCACCATCTAACCTTGCCGAGCTACCCTTCCCCTCTTCCTAAACCCTAGCCCCATCTCTACCCACCGAGCCACCCCTCCAACCCTAGCTAGCCGAGCCTAGCTCTAAACCTCTCTCGGTCCCTGTCCCTCTCTCTCTCGATCACGTGGCCGCCCCCTCCTCCCTCTCTCCTTCTCTCTGCCAGCAGCCACACCGAGCCTGCCCTCCTCCTTTTGCTTCCTCTCTCGGCTACAAGACAAGAAGGAGGCAAAAGAGAAGAGCCTAGCCCGACCCCTCCTCCTCTCTTTACGCAAGCCACCACCACCCATGTGCCTCTCTCCTCTCTCCCTTATCCTCTCAACCACCCCAGGCATCCTAGATCGAGATCCCAGGCACCATCCCTCCCTTCTTCTTCCTCCTCCCCCACCATGTTCCTCTTCCATGGCCACCCAAACCCTAGCTACCTCCTGACCTCGACGGATTGAAGCTTCCTAAGACGATCCAGGAGCACCCGACGCCCCCTCCTCTTCCTCTTCAACGCCCAGGACGCGCAGTAGCACCAGGACCACGCCGGAGCAGCCCTACGCCGTCGCGCACCGCCTCAGGCCGAAGCTCCACGTCGCGAGCCCGCCGCCCGATCCACTCCACCCCAGCATCGACGTCCACGCCAGCGAGCTTCTGGTGAGCCCCTTGACCTCCCAGACAACCTCTTGCTTCCCCTAGTTCGCCGGTTCACCGTTGCAATCCGTTGAACGGCCTCTGTGCGCCGCCGCGCGCAGACAGGCAGACCGCAGCAGCAGCCACAGCAGCCCGTCCGCCTCTGTTCCTCGTCGAATCCCGGCCAGCACAGCCCTCCCCCGCAGTTGCGCCCTGAACGAAACTCGTAGCCTGTGTAGCCCTCTTCCTCTTTGGTTTTTGCGGCGTGGCGAAATTCCCAGTGGTTTGCTCGCCATCTTCGTCGCAAGATCAAGCCAGCTAGCAGTTTCGCGCTGATAAGATTCAGTTCGTCAGGCTTCAGATCGAACAGCCCCTAGACGTTTTGCAAAGAGGCCCCTGTGGGTTTTCCGTCCTCCACCGCAGTCCCCATAGCCCTACCTGTCTGTGCCCCGAGCCATTTTGCAAAAAGGTTCCTGGCTTAATAAGTTTTCCACCCGCGGTCCCTGGCTCGCCCGCGTGGCCTCAGCCGCCCAGTCAGCATGGCCCACTGGTCATTGGCTGTGGCTAGGCTCTGTGCGGGTAACAAAAGGTTTTTCCAGAATCTGTTTAAATTCAACCTATTTCTAAATTAATTCAAATTCAAAATTAAATTTGTTATCTAAATAACTTTTGATTTATGTTTCCAAATTAAACAAATAATATATGTTTTGAGATCAGAAAACTGTGAGGATTTCAAATATGCTATTCAAATTTCCTTTTGCTCATTTAAAATTCCAAGTTGAGTTAAATTACAACAAATGCCACTGGAACTTAAATAATTAATAACTTTTGATTTATAATTCCAAATTTAACAAATGATATGTCTAAAATGATCAGCTCGACGAGACCTTTTTGTTTATGCTATCCATGACTTCAATTGCAGCATGCATCATATAAATATAAAGTATACAGCAACTATTATGACAATAAAATGTGACCAAACCTTAATAAAATGACTTATTCTTGTATACCACACCTCACCCATGCCATGCTACTTTATTGCCATGCAACTTGTGCATCATTCATCATGGCATGATTGTTTGCTTGACGCATTTTATTCCTAGGCTTGTGCACTTTATTTATGTTGGCCCTTGTTTGTTTGGTTCTTCTTCGGATAGACTCTGAGCAGGGGATATATCAAGAGAACCAGGAGCACTACCCAGATCCGTCTCTCGCTTCCACCGAGCTGCCAGGCAAGCACTACCACATGCTTGCATACATACAGTACCTATTGCCTCTATCTTATTCTTGCATCATTGAGTTGCGATTGCATTAAACTGAATCCCAAGTATTGCATAGCCTTTACTTTTAAACCCCACCAAGCCTGTACCTCCATCCCATGAGCCATTACTACAGGAGTTGTTTTGAGCCATGCGAGTCGTAGAACAGCATGTGTAGGGTATGTGAGAGTCTGGTGGATAACGAGGTACCTAAACAACTTAACCTGAGTAGTAATGGGATAACTAATGAAAGTGGCACCGGTGAGCAACATCTGCTATTTGGTTTTTCCTGCTCACTTGTGTCCCGTAAGACCCCGAGTACTTGATTCCTGTTCCAAGATTATTCGCGCTATCCACATCCGGGAGGTATATGGGACCCCCCCTGAGCCAGAGCTTGATTCATTCTTATTTCTTGGGGCCACAAACTAGTTTGAGGTTTTATTTTACTATCCTGTACTTATGCCATGTTTACTGCTTTAATTAAATTGTGCGACAGATAGCACCTGTACTGTTTAGGATCGGGACACGTTTTCGCGGTGTCGACAAGCCCAGTTTTGGGTTCCCAGTCGCTCACAGCCGTCCACCCAAACCTCGGGTCCGTCTCGAAGTCAGCTAGCTTCGTTGCGGGTGTACTCCAAGGGGTGGCCCCCTGAAATATTTCTGAATCCTGTGATTGCTTTGTCGTGAAGGCCTCGTTGGGTGTTGATTTGGTTTTTCCGAGGTTGATCGAGTGTGTGTTGCTATTTGTGCACCCCTGCAGGGTAAAACTTTCTGAAAGCCGTGTCCGCGGTTATGGACGACTTGGAGCACAGTTTCTCGACCATAGACAAGCATAACTAAAGTACCGCTTTAAATTGACTAAGTAAATGACTAGTAAATAGTGCAACATTCACGGAATGGTTAATAAAATTGCCAACGGATGGGGGGGTTGTTCGTCCGCTTCCTCGTTGGTAAGCGAGGAGGAGGATGGATCTGTGGTATTACTGTTAACTGTTGTCATAAATTCACGGACATCCGTCTATCTTTGGTTAGGCGGATGGTTAGCGTTTATCTATAGAACTGCTAGGGTTTATCTTTTGCTGCAATTGCGTCACCCCAGGTTGTGTCCCCTTTAGAGGCATTAAGACTTGCTGAGTACCCTTAGGGTCTCACACGATAAATTATTGGTTCAGATGAACAGGTACACTCGCAGGACGGATACTGGGTGGAAGAGGCGGATGATGTGGGCAACGATCGTTCGGTGTAGAGATTCTGGGAACGGGGATCCGTGAGATCTGTGGGCGGGATGTGCTTATTTCTATGGCATCTTATGCCGATTTGCTTCTTATCCGTACTCGGACTTTGTTTTGCCGCTTCCGCTTGATACTCTGATGTGTGATGTATGAGGAATTATCCTAACATATTATCTCTATCTAGGTCATTCGAATCTTGCCGTATGGCGTTGCTATATTTCCTTTCTTTCTAGATGGTGTGGCTCTGATGTACTCTTGTATGGTGGCTTGCATACATACTCATTTGTGTATGTAGTTGATCCCTTCGCCTGCCGATTACGCCGCCCGTACAGGTCCCGTTGAGTTGGAAGTGGTTGGGACGGCCGAAAGGTCTACCCGTGAGTGGCTTTTGGGGCCCCACCGTACTATTTCAACCACTACCGCTCATCCAGGCTTGTATCTAGGAGCGTAATTCACCGAGGTAGTTACAGGATGGCAGCGAGCTCGGGCACGGACCGGGCGGCGAGGAGCTTGACGGGGAGACGACGGTCATGGGCGAACGTCGCGGTGCAGGGTGGTGGCCGGAAGCGGGCTCGGGGGCGAGGGAGGCGAGCACGGGGCCTGGAGGCGGTTGGAGCACGACGGGGCCGGCGGTGCTGCGGGGAGGCGCTCGCACGGCGAGGGGAGGGGGTGGTCGAGGCGACGGCGGTGGTTGGTGACGGAGGCGGCCGGCCGGACGCGGGGTCGACGGGCGACGCCTGGCGGGGCTCGCTGGCCGAGAGGGGCGGCGGCCGGAGAGGAAGGAGGCGGCGGCGGAGGTCACCAGGGCGCCGGGCGAGAGCGGAAGGGTCCCGCGGCGGCGGCTCCCAGGGCCCAGCGAGGGCGGCGACCGGAGAGAAGGTCGAGGGTGCGAGGGTGGGGAAAGGTCGGGGAGGCAGGCGTGGGGGAAGAAGGAAGGGGAGGGGATGGAGGCGAGGACGCGGACCGCGGGCATCGTCGGGAGGGCGCCGGAGAGCGGGGCGGCGGCCGAGGGGAGGAAGAAGGGGCGGAGCGAGCGCGTCGGGTGGAAGAGAGGGGTTGGTGGGGGAGGCTCTAGCGGGAAGGTGGGGTCGGGACAGGGAAGAGGGGCCGGGCAGACGGGTGTTTGTGGGTGGGGCCAGGGGTCGGGTCCAGGGGCAGGTGGGCCGGGTGCGGCAGGTGGAGGCGGTTCGGTTGGGTGGAGGCCAGGCTGAGGTGGCGGGCTGCTATTGGCGTAGATTTGGGGAGAGGTGAGGTGGCGAAATAGGATAGGTTGGGGTGAGGTGGAGGGGTTTGGGTAGACTAGGATTGGGTAGGAAAAGGTTTAGGGGGGACTGGTTTAGGACTAGATATTTATTTTCGGGTTTTCTTTACACATTATTTTAAAGAACCTTTGTAAATCATTTAGTCAAAACAAAATATCTGGACATCCGAAGTTTGATTTGGAATTAGGACGGGGGTGTTTGCAAAAAACAAAATAGACCTTTGTAAAAATAGTTTTTATCAAACAGATGCATGATGATGTCATGATGATGCAATGCACAAAATACCAAGCGATTTTCTAGTAGTGGTTTTGCGGGATGCCACAATTATACTGATACTGGTGCAAGCTAACACTTGCAATTATGAAAGTTAGATAACCTATGCAATGCACTAAGCATGCTTGGTTGGACACATTTGATGATACCCAATCCTAGTTTTACTTGCAAGCTTCATACTTTATTTCTTTATCAAAGCTATTACTTAGAGCTTACTTAAGTGAATTGTAGATTCTAGAAAGATAATTGAAGCTTGCATAAAGAGCATAAAATTTGGCCTAAGCTAGATAATCTTGATGTCATCCGATGGCATGAGATTGAAGTTAGCTAAAACTCCACTAGATTACCACCCCTCATTAGTACTCACTCCCATTTGTAGATGCTAGTGCTAAGCATAAAACTTGATCAACTTTAGATGGGAATACTTGATGGAAAAATGGTTATGAAAACCTTGGAATGATGGATCATTCTATTGAGATGTTTTGACATGTGTTTCCGAACACCAGATGATTTTGATTATGAAAATGTTAAGGCATGAGCCTTAGCCCTTTATAAAACTGATGGTTGTCTGGATGCGATACCATTCCAATTTTATCGTACAACCACAATACCCGGAGATTGGGTAGGGCTTGACTGGAAACTTATATACCTTAGTATTGGTTCCCTCACGGCCAAGGTTTGAGCTGAGGCTACCTTGTGAAGATTTTCCACCTGTGCAGTACCCAAGATGACAGTTGGTCATGGTTGGGAGGCCAAACTCACAGGAGAGGTGCTTATACTATGGCGTGTAATTGAAAGGTTAGGATTGATTATCCGCATACTGGGTATGGTGAATTCAGGATTTGTTCCTGGCGGATGTATCGAATGTTGTGGTGAAAGTGTACAATCTCTGCAGAGTGTCAAACTATTCGAATAGCCGCGTCCGCGGTTATGGACAGTTGGAGTGGCCATACTGTTCCCCCATCAGATGTTTTCAAAATGACTTGTGAAATGAATCGAGATTTTGGCTTGACCACAATAGAGTTGTGATATGAAATACAAGTTCCCACTTAGGTGTTATAAAATTTCAACTAGCTTTTCTTGATTCTGAACTTAGTAGAGGTAAATCTGGATTTTTGCAAAACAACCCTAGAGCTTAGTGTCCTACTACCAAAATCCCCCTTCACTTGTTAGTATTAGTTTGCGAGTACTTAAAGAGTACTCATGGCTTTGTCCCTGGCTATTCCCGTGGCCAGACTATGAAGAGGAGTACCAGGAGGATGGACCCCAGGAAGGTTACGACAACTAGGATCATCTCCCACCGTCAGCATTGCCTGTGACCCCGAAGATGGAGCTTCGCCTATGCTACCGTTATTATTACGTATTTCCGCTGCTTGAGTTGTATTAAGAACTGGATCATGAGATCCTTATTTGTGTAAGACCTTATGTATGGTTTGTAATGGATGATGTACTGTGGTATCCAATTCTGTTATGTCTCGCAAAAATGGTAATCCTGGGATTGCGATGTATGGCATAACAGGCATCTGGGATTAAAAATCCGGGTGTTGACAAGTTGGTATTAGAGCCATCCTGACCATAGGAGACCCTAGTTAGACTGGACATTTGAATCAAAAACTTAGTTTCAAAACCAAAAGAAGCAAATATTTACAAAAACTTATTCCCATTCTTATCACCTTGATTCTTTCATAAAAACTTATGTTCCTCAAAAACTCTTGCAAAATACATAAAATTTGACACACTTGATCACTCTACTAATCTACTCATCCTATATTCTTATAGATGGGCGTGAAGTACAACAAGTTTTATCAGTTGGGGAATGGAGGAGACCTTATCTTTGAGCGGGATTTGGACCAGCTTTCGAAACTTCTAGAGCGTCCGCACCCCGAGTTCTTCGGAGCTCAGCTCAATGATCAAGGAGGAGAAGATCTGCAGTGGCTAATTGTTGCAAGTCTCCGAGGAAAGATTGAACCTCCCACTGCCGAGGGAATTCAGTTCACCTTGCGAGAAAACAACTGGCTCGATGGGCTTGCCAGGGCCATGCAGGAATCTCTTGCCCGTCTGTGTGGGCAGAGTATCAACCAGATCAAGGGTACCCGCTTTGAGTTTTGTCCAAGGCGTGATGCTAATGGATAGCCACTGGAAGCCCCATACCACCACGAGCTGAAGACTCAGTTGGACCACCTTAGCTTCATGATGTACGATCATCAGCAGGAATTGGACAATTGCCGTGACTACTCCAACCACAAGTCCGCCATCATCAAGACGAAGGATCAGACCATCGCCATGCTAGCAAAGGATCACAAGTCTCGCCGCCGTCAGCTCGACAAGAAGGAGCGCATCATTGCCCGTCTTCGCCACCGTATCTCGGATTTGGAGGATACCATCCACGAGAGAGACATGCAGTTGGAGGAAACAGAGAATGCCGGAGAAGATCTTCATGGAGACCCCTACTCCTATCTCAGCGATGATGATGATTTTCTGGAGGATCAGGCTATGGATTTCTTCACCGATGAGGATGATTATGCCTTCATCAATGACGACGATGATGATGAGGATGACGACTACACCGACTCCAAGGAGTAGTAGCACTTAAGCACTAGCGTAGTGAGTTGTATTCGGTCCCACTGTATCGTAGTTTCCATAATGGTTCTTAAAACCATTTGCTTTTCTTGTTTTGTGGTGTGTGTTTGTATCGTGTGCTATGAATGAATGAATGAATGAAAAGCAAGTTGCTAGAAAATATGAGTCAAACGTTAAAAACTTTTCAAAGTCCCTGAACCTTAGAAATTTCCCTCTTTTCTCATGATCTATATCAGTCTTCAGATGCCACGCGGAGCAAGTAGTTCATCCCTGGAGCCGATGTTGCAGATCCTGCAAATGTTGGTTTATGACCGCGAAGCTGAAAGAGCCGAACGTCAAGCCAACTTAGCCACCCTTCAGAAGATAGCTCAGCTAGCCCACAACAATCAAGGCAAGGAAATCAGGACAACCATGGATCTAAGCTCAAAAATTTCCAGAACACCAACCCACCTGTTTTCACTAAGTCGGAAGATCCCCTAGATGCAGATGATTGGCTGCAAACCATGGAAAATAACCTGGAATTCGCCGGAGTGGAAGCTAACGAGAAAGTTCTGTTCGCCACCCACTATCTAGCCGGAGATGCAAGAGCATGGTGGAACAGCGTTCGTGCAATGACCGGAGGACAGATGATGACCTGGGAAGAATTCAAGGTCAAGTTCAGCAGAACCCATGTGCCTCCGAGTTTGATCAAGAGGATGAGAGATGAGTTCAGAGAACTGAAGCAAGGAAGGATGACCGTAGTGGAATACCATGACAAATTCTTGTCATTAGCTAGGTATGCCCCGGATGAGATCGACACTTAAGCCAAGAAGAAAGAAAGATTCCTGAATGGTTTGCATGATGAGATGCAGACGGTGTTAGTCAATATCCCTTTTGCTGATATTGAAGCCCTTGTCGACTCTGCCATCCAGATGGAAGGAAAGATCAACCAAGCCAATGAGAACCGCAAGCGTTGCATGATGCATCAACCAGGAACCCATCAGACCCCAAAGTATCGCCCTAACCCATCTCCAGGATTTGCCCCGAGAACCAACAGACCCCTGATGAACCGTTCGACCTATCCCAACCGTGGAAACCCAAGGCCCGGAGGAAATCACAACAACCCCGGTAACTCTAGCAATTTCAACCGTGCACCACCCAAGTTCAACAACAACAATGCTACCGCCAACACTGCCCCGAGGACTGGAAGCAATGATGTGCTTGTTGCAGCAAAGGACAAGTCGCAAGTGACTTGTTATGACTATGGAAATAAGGGTCACTACTCCAACGAGTGCCCCAACAAGAAGAATGCCGCAGCCCCTAATGCAAATGCCCCAGCTCAGCAGCAGCGTCGTGTTCAGCCTGGAAGAAGGTTTGCCCCAGGGAATTCACTCAACCGCAACGACCGTCTTTTTCTCATGCATGCTGAAGAAGCTCAGGAAGCGCCAGACGTCGTGCTGGGTATGTTTTCTATTAATTCAGTACTTGCTAGAGTGTTGTTTGATTCTGGTGCATCGCACTCATTTGTCACCGAAGAATTTGCCTGCACTAGTAAGATTCAACCAACAAAACTGAAGCATGTTATGATTGTTCAAATCCCCGGTTCAACCACCAAAGCTAGGCAAATTTGCAAAGCCGTCCCTATCTGAATCCATGGCATAATTTTTTATGGTAATCTGATAGTACTCGGAACTAATGGTTTGGAAGTAGTACTAGGAATGTATTGGATGTCCAAACATAAAGGATTGATTGACTGTGCCAAGAAAGCCGTAACCATGACCAGTACAGCCGGAATATCAGTCGAGCATATATCTGAAACAAGAGTATAGCCCAACCTACCATTGACCAAGTTCGTATAGTCTATGAATACCCCGATGTATTTCCAGATGTTTTGCCCGGTATGCCCCCAGATTGGGATATCGAGTTTATCATTGAACTAATCCCTGGAACAGGACCCATAGCCCAGAGGCCATATAGTATGAACCCGTATGAACTAGAAGAACTGAAGAAGCTACTGGATTCCATGTTGGAAATTGGATTGATTCAACCAAGTGCGTCACCATGGAGATCACCTGTCTTGTTCGTGGACAAGAAGGATGGAGGTAACCGTTTGTGTACGGATTATAGGAAGTTGAATGATGTCACTATCAAGAACAAGTACCCGTTGACCAAGATAGAAGATTTGTTTGATCAGTTGACCGGTGCCAAGGTGTTTTCTAAGATTGATCTTAGAACAGGCTATCATCAACTCAAGATTCGCGCAGAGGATATTCCAAAGACTGCCTTTACCACCAGATATGGATTATACGAGTATACTGTCATGTCTTTTGGATTAACCAATGCCCCCGCTTATTTCATGAATCTCATGAATAAGATTTTTATGGACTTCCTGGATAAGTTTGTCATTGTTTTCATCGATGACATACTGATTTATTCCAAATCGGAAGAAGAACATGAGCTACACCTAAGGACCATCCTTGGAACCCTTAGAGAGCATCAGCTGTATGCCAAGTTTAGCAAATGTGAATTCTGGTTACAGGAGGTAGGATTCCTCGGCCACATTGTATCAGCCGGAGGAATTGCCGTTGACCCTGCAAAGGTGAAAGATGTCGAAGATTGGAAAGCCCCAACCACTCAAACCCAAGTTCGTGCATTTCTCGGATTGGCGGGATATTACCGCAAGTTCGTAGAAGGATTCTCGAGTATCGCCAGACCCATGACCCAATTGCTGAAGAAGGACAAGAAGTTTGAATGGACCAACAAATGTGAAGCGAGTTTTCAGGAACTCAAAAGGAGATTGATTTTAGCCCCAATCTTAATCATGCCGGATATCACGAAGCCCTTTGATGTGTATTGTGACGCATCCAAGATCAGTCTTGGATGTGTGCTAATGCAAGAAGGCAAAGTTATATCTTATCTATCTCGACAACTGAAACAGCACGAGCAAAATTACCCAACCCATGACCTCGAACTCGCAGCCGTAGTTCTAGCCCTGAAGACATGGAGGCATTACCTGATGGGAAACCGTTGTGAGATTTATTCGGATCACAAGAGTCTGAAGTATATATTCACTCAAAAGGAGCTGAATATGAGATAGAGAAGATGGATTGAGATAATCAAGGATTACGATCTGGACATTCACTATCACCCCGGTAAAGCCAACGTGGTAGCCGATGCCCTTAGCAGATTGCCGTGCCGCTTGAACTCCATGATTTTGAAGGAGCAACCAAGCTTGCACAAAGAGATGGAAGATTTTCGAATGGAATTAGTAAGTGAACGATTTTTGGCTAGCATAGAACTTCAACCCACTTTGATCAGCCAGATCAAAGAGGTGCAGAAAGGAAATGCTAGTATCGACGGAATTAAGCGTCGTATTGGTACAGGCAAAGTACCCAGATTCACCGAAGACGGAGAAGGAGTTCTGTGGTACAAAGGAAGCCTTTGTGTACCAGCAGATTCGGAATTGAAAGAAGTTATTCTGAAGGAAGCTCATGATAATCTTTATTCTATCCACCCCGGAGGAACGAAGATGTATCAAGATTTGAAAGAGCAATTTTGGTGGCATAAGATGAAGAGAGAAATCGGAAGCTATATCGCCAAGTGTGATATATGTCAGCGAGTCAAGGTAGGACATCAAAGACCCGCTGGATTGTTTCAACCATTGCAGATTCCAGAATGGAAATGGGATTCCGTTGGAATGGACTTTATCACCGGATTGCCTACTTCTAGTAGGGGAAATGACTCTATCTGGGTCATAGTGGACAGATTGTCGAAAGTCGCCCATTTCTTACCCGTCAAGACCACATATCAGAGTTCTAAGCTAGCGTAGTTATACATCGCTAGAATCGTCAGTTTGCATGGAGTCCCTAAGAACATCGTACTGGATCGAGGAACTCAGTTTACCTTGAGATTCTGGAAGAAAGTCCAAGAAGGTTTAGGAACCCACCTAGATTTCAGCACTGCTTATCACCCTCAGACCGATGGACAAACGGAGCGAGTAAATCAAATACTCGAAGATATGCTGAGAGCCTGTGTGTTAGAATATGGATCTAAGTGGGAAGACTGTCTGCTGTTTGCAGAATTTTCATACAACAACAGTTATCAAGCTAGTTTGCAAATGGCCCCATTTGAATTCATGTATGGAAGGAAGTGTCGCACCCCTTTGAACTGGTCGGAAGTAGGAGAGAGTCAGATTTTCGGACCCGATATCCTACAAGAAGCAGAAGAGAAGGTTCACAAGATTCGTGAGCACCTCAAGACAGCCCAGTCCAGATAGAAGAGTTATGCCTACAAGAGACGTCGAGACCTCGCCTTCAACATAGGAGATTTTGTGTATCTGAAAGTGTCGCCATTGAAGGGAATGCAGCGTTTCCAACTCAAAGGAAAGTTAGCCCCAGATATATCGGACCTTTCAAAATTCTGAACCGTCGAGGAGAAGTGTCGTATCAATTGGAACTACCCGAAGAGATGTCAGCCGTGCATAATGTGTTCCATATCTCATTACTTTGCAAGTGTCTCGAAGTTCCAGAGAAGACTGAAGTGTTCAAGAATATTGATCATCGGACCATAGAGATCAACGATGACCTGACCTATCCCGAAGTACCCATCCGTATTTTGGAAGAAGCTTTCAGAGCTACCAGAACCCGAAGCATCAAGTTTCTCAAGATTCAGTGGAGCAACCACACAGAAGAGGAAGCTACCTGGGAGCGCGAAGATCACATCGGGACGGAGTTTCCAGATCTCTTCAAATCCTAGGTAATCTTTTTCGTCCTTTTTCAAATCTCGGGACGAGATTTTGTTTAAGGGGGGAAGGTTTGTAACATCCCAAAAATATTAAACTAGAATCATCAAACTCTAATCACCAAATTTAGGGTTAACAAAAACTTTTCCAATTAAAATATGAAAGCATTCATATGTGTATGTATCAAAATTTGGATTCTTTTGAATGGCCATGATTATGTGTTTCCTTGCTTGTAAAATGATTCTTAAGTGAAATAAACATCATCTAAACAATCCCCAAACTTTTCCCAAAGACAAACAAATCAAAAACAACTAATTTAAGTGAACGGTCACTTTGGCCAATTTAACTCCCATGCCTACTTTGGCTATCTCTAACTTTCAGAACTTAACAGAAACATGTATGGATCTTTTCACCCCTTGACAGTACTCATAACAAAGTACCAAGGCCCACTTTGTGATCATCCAGAAACATTCAAATGCATAGTTTAAATGACAGCTTAAAATTGAATCTATTTCATATGGGAAGATCCCACTTTTTCAAAAAAACCTCAAACCAACTCAACTTTCAAAACCCAAGCATCTACAGACTCACCAGCACATGCCTAGCACACCCACCAAAAATAATTTCAAAATTCAAAACTTGAGTTCATGCGGCCATTTCATCAAACAGCTTGCAGATACAAATCAAACAAAATCAAAACACTATGTTGACCAGTGTTTTGGGCCTAAATTGTTCCCTCTCTGGACACCACTAGCCTTAGTAGATCATCTAACAACCATAACTAATCTCTAGCACTACTGTAAGCTGGCCATTGTCATCAATGGTGAGCAGGCCGAGTGCACCATTGCCACCCCATAGTCGACAGCAAGCTATGAGCAGCACTAGCCTCGCCAACCTTGTCTGGGAGCAAGCTAGCATCCCACCACCACTCCATGTCCTAGGCGCGAGCAATGCCAGCCACTGGACCACATGCCCGAACCATGCCAACCTTCTCTTCAAGCATGCTGAGAGCGCACCCCGTGCGCCACGCTCGACAGACGCCCACAGACCGCGCGCCGCCCTCGCCGCGTGCACGCGTGATCACCACCGTCCCAGCAACCCCGCAGACACGCCCGTTCGCCGCCGCGCGGACCACGCGCACTGTGCACCATTAAAACTCCCGTCGGGCACATGCAGAGCACCACAACGTTCCGACCGATCAGCACCGCCCCACGCCTCGCCACCACGTCGTTGAGCTTCGCCAGGGAGCACAGCACCGCCCCTACCGTCGCCCACGCCGATAGCCCTCTGTGCCGTCGACCACAACGAGCTCAGCTTGCGCCCGTCGGTCCCCTCTCGCCACTATAAATAGAGGCCTCCCCCGCTCGAATTCTTCACACCATTTCACTCCTCTCACCTCACTGATCGTCCAACCTCATTCCCGGAGCAAGGCGAGCAGCGCATCGTCGGAATTTCACCGTAGTCCGCCGCTGCTGGAGGAGAAGGAAGCCGTCAATTTCGTCCACCCCAGGAGCTGCC
This sequence comes from Avena sativa, assembly GCA_916181665.1. Taxonomy (NCBI): domain Eukaryota; kingdom Viridiplantae; phylum Streptophyta; class Magnoliopsida; order Poales; family Poaceae; genus Avena; species Avena sativa. The sequence goes on along the minus strand of OV702283.1, from coordinate 135,100,949 downwards.
GCGACCACCAGTGAGTTCGCCATCATCGACTTCGTCATTATCCCCCATCGCCGACCTTCGCCTGAGTCCCGGTGAGCCTTCCACGACCCCCACTGAGCCGCTAGGGTCCGAGCTCGTCGGTGACTAGTTCATCATCGACGACGACCATCAGCTGTCGATCTTCATTCTAATCCAACGCACCATATCGCCCCGTACCGCTTCACGTTTAATGAGTCGATGACGAGTAGACCCCCCTGTCTGTTGCGCCCCGCGCCGCGGAGTGACACTGGGCCAGCCCATTACCCCTTCCCGCGCAGCCCACTCGTTTGAATTTAGATTTTTCTATTTATATTCAAACTCAATTATGTACCTAGTTTCAAAAATCAACCCAGCTCGATTCAGTGAACCAAATTGAATGAAACCAATTTTGTTAGAAAGATATTGAAATGCTTAATCCAAGCCCATTGGATTTAAATCATTTGAATCTATAGATCAACCTTGGTAAAAATAACAAGGTAGAAGCTTTTCTACATTCAAACAATTAAACTATAATAGCTTTTGAGTTGATTCCAACTCTCAAAAATCATATTTGATCATACCTTTCAGAATATATAAAAACATATGGGTTTACTTACAGAAATAATGTTCAAGTAATAAAAGAATGCCACATAGGCATTTCTATTCACTTTATTTATTTAAAATAAAAAGGTTAAACCTTATTAAATTGTGACACCACTTAAAATCACATTCCCATGTACTGAAATATGTGGTGATGACATGTGTCAACATGATCCCATGTTTGGATTGGAGAATATTAAATCTTAAGTAGTTTTTCAATGAGTAGAAATTACTTTTCTAAAAATAAAATAAATAAGACAAATGCTTTAATCTTGTAATGTTAGTGAGGATGCTAGATCATCTATAGAACCCTTGTGTGTGATGATTGAAAGTAGTTAAGTATTGTTTGGTGATTGTGTACCTCGTATTTATTCATAGACGCTAGTATCGACAAGGATATGAGGAGGAAGGAGGATACTACGAAGAAGAAGCCGAGGAGAACTTCAACCACTGCTCTGCACAAGGCAAGCCAATACTTGCAAGCTATTCAATTAGAAAGCTTATACTGATACTGGTGCAAGCTAACACTTGCAATTATGAAAGTTAGATAACCTATGCAATGCACTAAGCATGCTTTGTTGGACACATTTGATGATACCCAATCCTAGTTTTACTTGCAAGCTTCATACTTTATTTCTTTATCAAAGCTATTACTTAGAGCTTACTTAAGTGAATTGTAGATTCTATAAAGATAATTGAAGCTTGCATAAAGAGGATAAAATTTGGCCTAAGCTAGATAATCTTGATGTCATCCTAAGGCATGAGATTGAACTTAGCTAAAACTCCACTAGATTACCACCCCTCATTAGTACTCACTCCCATTTGTAGATGCTAGTGCTAAGCATAAAACTTGATCAACTTTAGATGGGAATACTTGGTGGAAAAATGGTTATGAAAACCTTGGAATGATGGATCATTCTATTGAGATGTTTTGACATGTGTTTCCGAACACCAGATGATTTTGATGATGAAAATGTTAAGGCATGAGCCTTAGCCCTTTATAAAACTGATGGTTGTCTGGATGCGATATCATTCCAATTTTATCGTACAACCACAATACCCAAAGATTGGGTAGGGCTTGACTGGAAACTTATATACCTTAGTATTGGTTCCCTCACGGCCAAGGTTTGTGCTGAGGTTACCTTGTGAAGATTGTCCACCTGTGTAGTACCCAAGATGACAGTTGGTCATGGTTGGGAGGCCAAACTCACAGGAGAGGTGCTTATACTAGGGCGTGTAATTGAAAGGTTAGGATTGATTATCCGCATACTGAGTATGGTGAATTCAGGATTTGTTCCTGACGGATGTATCGAATGTTGTGGTGAAAGTGTATAATCTCTGCAGAGTGTCAAACTATTCGAATAGCCGTGTCCGCGGTTATGGACAGTTGGAGTGGCCATACTGTTCCCCCATCAGATGTTTTCAAAATGACTTGTGAAATGAATCGAGATTTTGGCTTGACCACAATAGAGTTGTGATATGAAATACAAGTTCCCACTTAGGTGTTATAAAATTTCAACTAGATTTTCTTGCTTCTGAACTTAGTAGAGGTAAATCTGGATTTTTGCAAAACAACCCTAGAGCTTAGTGTCCTACTACCAAAACCCCCCTTCACTTGTTAGTATTAGTTTGCGAGTACTTAAAGAGTACTCATGGCTTTGTCCCTGGCTATTCCCGTGGCCAGACTATGAAGAGGAGTACCAGGAGGATGGACCCCAGGAAGGTTACGACAAGTAGGATCATCTCCCATCGTCAGCATTGCCTGACCCCGAAGATGGAGCTTCGCCTACGCTACCGTTATTATTACGTATTTCCGCTGCTTGAGTTGTATTAAGAACTGGATCATGAGATCCTTATTTGTGTAAGACCTTATGTATGGTTTGTAATGGATGATGTACTATGGTATCCAATTCTGTTATGTCTCGAAAAATGGTAATCCTGGGATTGCAATGTATGGTATAACATGCATCTGGGATTAAAAATCCGGGTGTTGACATAACCGCTTTGGAATCTTCGAGGGTGAGTGCTTCTATCGACTCGTTGCTATAATCTAGTAGATAGATCTTGGCTTGTTTATGTGCATGCGGTAGAATTTTTTTGTTGTCCATGCTACGAACCCCTACAATGCCACCCATGTCACCCCAAGAAATATTCAAGAGGTACAAGCTTCAAATCTTGGGGATGCCCAAGGCATCCCCTTCTTCATCAATAAAAAGCTCAGGTCTTTCTAGACACTTCGTTTTTATTGCACAATTGTGTTGTTCTTGGAGCGTCTTAGTTTTTGTTTTTGGTTTTAGTTTGCTTAGTTTGCTTGAGTAAGTTGGTTGGAGCTCAGCACACTTCTTTTGGAGAGAGAGACACACTCTGTTTTCATTGCCTAGAACACTCTAGTTTTCATTCTTATTGTTTTATGAGTGTTCTCTTTTCCTAGCACTGTGTTTAGCCATAGTTTTCTTGTGCTTTTAGCTTAAAACTTTTTAGTTCTTCTTTGAGGATTTGTGAGACAAGATCACTGATCTTTATTGATTATTATCTTTGTGAGTTGTTTCAAATAAGTTATTTGGTGTTGGAAAAGAGTAGGAAGCTTCATGCTTAAGTGGTACAAAAGGGACCTTGCATTGACTGTGACTTAGACTTTAGCATGACATGCTACATGTTGTTTTGACCTTATGCTTAGTGATTATTGTTGTATCATGTCTTGTTACAAACAATTGGGATTGCTTAGTGTGCCTTGAAGAAATTATGCGTTGTTTTAGCATGCAAAAAGCATAGTATTGTGGTATTCTCCTTTGATGCTTTGTTTGGGTTTACTTGGCACATGCTCACACCATGTTATGACTATGAACAAGTCACCATAGCCTCATTTAGTCCTTGACTTGTAGTACCACTCTATGCTTTGATTAGTAATGTTTTGTTGCTCTGCATTATTATGACCATTATTGCTCTCTTAGTTGGTTGCTCCTAGTCTTTTGCTAGCCTCCACTTGTATGAGTAAGCTCTACTCATGCTTCCAACTCCCAAGGAACCAAGTTATTCCAAAATGTCCACTATAAACTCCTATGCATGGTGTGTTACACCATTCCAAGTATATTATTGTTTTTAGCTACCTTCCAATTAAAAACTATTTTGTTATGTGAAAACTTAGTGATTAAAGCCCTCACGAACTCGATGGCACACTTTATATTACTTGCCCCTAATAAACTTGAACCATTGTGACAACTTTGTTGTATATGCTTGCACTTATAAGTTGGAATTAGCAGAACCGTGTTGTCACGGGGAACGTTGTCAACATTGCACTTGTACTTTCTACTCAGTTGATATCATGTTCTTTTGTCTATGGATGTCACCGGTGTGAAATAAAGAGGGAACTTGTAAGTACATGGAGTTTGTATCCTGTGTTAGAGAAATGTCTGGGCCACTAGCCTAAGCCATGCCTAATCATGGTGGAAACTTGTAGAATCACCATAGTGACATCTATGAAGCATTCTTCTTATAAAAAGAGACACATTGAGGAAAGAGGAAAGAGGGAAAAAACACCATATTCCCATGGTACATAAGAAGATTGTTGAGATGCTCATTGTCTGCTTGCCTTGTCATTTTGGTTATGGGAAAGCTCCTGTACCATGTGCAAGGGGTACCCCGTTGGCGGTTATCAATGATATACAAATACTTACAATGACAAGAACTTACCTCGACCCAAAGTTGAGTATGCATGAGGTGTGGCCCTCGTATTCAAGGGACTTGAGATTGCCAACTTATACTTCATCAAGCATATACTCCAGCTTTTCCACTTTAACCTTAACCACTTCAAGATGCTTATGATAGGGGCAATGAGGGATGAAAGCTAACAAGTACCATAATTTTTGGAAGCTCTTTTTGAAACTTGAAATCCCTGGCATTTCTTCCACCATTATTGAGTCTCCACCTTGTACCTTTAGGCACCATTAAGAGAGCATAGTGGCCATTCTTAGTTCTATGTGCAGTGTCCCAAAACTTATTGATTGATGCATATTGTGATATTACTTGTTCTTGTGCTATTTGTTTCTAGTCACCCTTGTGAAATTTGAAGGTTTCCTATGCATCTATTTGCTACTCTATGAGGGACAAGATGGTTGCCACTATGCCATGTTTTCTGTATGTGAAACAAACAAACGTTTTTCAATGCATGTTATTCATGATCTTTGTTTATAGACTTTCATGTTGCATGCATAGTTACTTTTTCCTATTATTAGAACTCCATTTTTCATGCACATGTTTAGAGTTCTTTGATCCCAACTTTCAGTACTTGCAAATGGTTTGATCTTGGTTTTGATGGTGCATATCACCTCAAAAATTATTCTTTTATCACTTACCTACTCTAGGACGAGCAGGAGTTAAGCTTGGGGATGCTTGATACGTCGGAAACGTACCTATAATTTTTTATGCTCCATGCTTGTTGTGTATCTACTTTGCTTTGCTTTGTCTATATTTTGAGGTGTTTTTGTATCTTTTCTGGAACAAACCTATTAACAAGTTGCCATAGTGCCAGTTGCCTGTTTTCTTCTGTTTTTGGTTCCAGAAAGGCAGAAAATCAATATTCTCGGAATTGGACAGGACAAAATCCAAAGTTATTATTTTCCCGGAGCAACACGGAACCACGAAGCAGAGCCGGAGGGGGGCCACATGGTGTCCAAACCCCCTAGGCGCGAGCAAGCCCTGGAGGCACCTGGAGGGGGTGTGGGCCCCCTGGAACCCACCGACCTTGATTCCTGCGCCTATAAGAGCCCCCCGATGAGAAAACCCTAGCCAATCCATCAGAAAGCCATGAAAACCTCTGTAGCGCCGCCGCCACCGAAGGGGATATTCGGGGGACATAAAGTCTTTGTTCCGGCACCCTACCGGGACGGGGAAGTGCCCCCGGAGCCATCTCCATCGATCTCCATTGCCATCTGCATCACCATTGCTGATTCCCGTGATGAGGAGGGAGTAGTTCTTCCTCGAGGCTAAGGGATCTACCGGTATCTATGTGTTCATCTCTCTCTCTATGCACGATCTTGTTGTGGTCATGAGCTTTGTAATCAAGTAGATCTACCTTGATACTCAAGTGCTTCATTAGATCTCTGCTCTCCCCATGTGTTTGAAAGTGACAGCGTGCACTCCATGGTGGCACTTAGGTTTGAGTCTACATAAATACTCTTTGTGCTTTAATAGATCTACGCTTTTCCCCACGTGTGTGAAAGTGACAGCGTGCATACCGTGTGTGGCACTTTGGCTAGATTGAATTTTTGTTATGAATTATATTTGGAGTTGGATGTCTCTATGAAATTGTGGTGTTTGTTGGAACCATCTAGCACTCAAGGTGATAGTGTGGGGTTATCTAGATTGATAAAGGCGGACTTTGAGGAGTGTTGTTATAGCCCTACCAATGATTAGAGTGTCCAACCGGAGAGTACTTAAGAGTAGTATCATGAAGAGAGGATATTTATATGAAAGAGTGTTCACTAGTGAAAGTATGATACCTAGGCCTTGTTTCTGAACATTGAAACACCGTTTTCTACTAGATTTGTTGCATGTTTGCTTGCTTTCATCTTTGTTTCGTTTGCCGGGGAGGTTTTGGGCTTTTACCTTTCCTCCACGCCATCAGCTCTTTTCTGGCACCGTTACCCCACGTCAACAACAAGTCAGAAGCTATTTTATGGCACTGTTACCACTTGTATTTCACTATCTCTTTGCCGAACTAGTGCACCTATACACCTGACAAGTGTATTGGGTGTGTTGGGGACATAAGAGACTTCTTGTATCTTTATTACATGATTGCTTGAGAGGGAATACCTTTGACCACTTCCTCCCCGAGTTCGATAAACCTTGGGTAATACACTTAAGGGAAACTTGCTGCTGTTCTACAAACCTCTGCACTTGGAGGCCCATCAACTGTCTACAAGAATAGAAGTGTGTAGACATCAGGGGCGGAAAACACCGAGAGAGAAAGAGCTCTCCGGTAGACAGGTTTCTGCCAGGGAAATTCCTTCCCGGAGAGGGGAGATCGTCGCCATCAACACCATCATCAAGCTAGACTTCATCGGGATCATCATCATCATCATCCACACCATCATCTCCACCAGCACCATCATCACCACTCCATCCCGCTGTAACAATTGTGTTGAATACTTGCATAGTTCTTAGGGGAAACTTTCCCGGTGTTGATTACTATTGTAGTTGATGCTTGTGAGTGGAACCATTGGATTATTGTTTATGTTTAGATTGTTATTCATTACCATATAATCTTTGATATTGATCCATATGATGTCTCGTGAGTAGTTAGTTTAGTTCTTGAGGACATGGGAGAAGTCATGTTGTTAGTAGTGGATTTGTGTTGAGATATTATTCAATGGTTTAGTATTTAAGTTGTGGTGCTATTCTTCTAGTGGTGTCATGTGAACATCGACTACATGATACTTCACCATTAGGGGAATGCATTGTGTATTTGGATACAAATTGTGGGGTTACCGGAGTGACAGAAACCTGAACCCCCGTTAGGAAACCATTACATAAGTATTTCCACCGGCTTGTCCTTTGCTAAGAAAGGATTGGGCCACTTGCTGCAATTGTTCGTTGTCTTTATTACTTGCACTTTATTTCTTTGCTTTATCAGAAAACCCCTAAAAAATCCGTTTGTTAAGTATTACAGAGATTTCCTTCTCCGTACCACTAGTCAACACCTCCTGCTCCTCATTAGGATCGACACTCCTATTTATCGAAAGTACTACGATACACCCCCTATACTTGTGGGTCATCAGTGGACATGGACTACGCCCCAGATACCTGTGAGGATCTGATGACCCATAAGTATAGGGGATTGCAACAGTCTTTGAGGGTAGTATTACCCAATTTATTTATTCGACACAAGGGGAGCCAAAGAATACTTATAAGCCTTAAAAACTGAGTTGTCAGTTCAGCTGCACCTGGAAATAGTCTTGCTCACAGGAGTTTATCAGTAGCAATAGTTTTGTAGTAGCAGTAGCACAGTAATAGCAGTAGTAAAACAAAGACAGTAGTAACAATAGTAGCAAACAGTAGGATATGAGTGCAGTAGGCATAGGGATGGATGGACGGGCGTTGCATGGATGAGACTATTCATGTAACTTCAAGATCTAGGGCAATTACAGATAAATAAGATAAAGCATCCAAGTACTAAACAATCATAGGCATGTGTCTCATATATATTCATACGTGCTCGCAATGAGAACTTGCACAACATCTTTTGTCCTGCCAGCCCGTTGCAGCGGGGCCTCAAGAGAATTAAGGTACTCCTTTTAATAGAGCACCGGAGCAAAGCATTAACACTCCATGAACACATGTGATCCTCATATCACAACCATCCCCTCCAACTGTCCCAATTTCTGTCACTTCGGGGCCTTTGGATCCGAACAATGATATATGTACACAACTTGCAGATAAGATCACAAACAATACTATCATCATGAATCAATAACAAGTTTAGATCTGAGATCATGGCACTCGGGCCCTAGTGACAAGCATTAAGCACAACAAGTTGCAACAAAGTCAAATAGCACTAATAGAGATACTAGGCACCATGCCCTAACAATCTTATTCGATTACATGATAGAACTCATCCAATCACTACCATCCCCATAGCCTACAACGGAGGATTACTCACTCATGGATGGGGGAAACATGGATGGTTGATGGAGAGGCGTCGGTGATGATGATGGCGATGATATTATCCAGATACCCTTCCCGACAAGGTGCCAGAATGGAGTTTCTGGTTCCGAATCGCGGTTTCTGGTGGTGGCGGCGCAGCGGAACTTTTTCTGGAAAAATGTCGACCCCCCTGAGTTTTTAAGTCCAGAGGCAACTTATAGGCGAAGAGGCAGGCCGAGGGGGTGCCCTAGGCGGCCAAACCCCTCCCAGGCGCAGCCTGGGCTAGCCCGCGTGGCCAGGGGGTGTGGGCCCCTCGTGGCCCACCTCTGCCTCGTCTTCTGGGTCCGTGAGTCTTCTAGTGAGATATGATTTTTGGCATATTTCCCGGGATTTTTCTTGATAGTTGATTTTCTACACAAAAACTAGACACCAAGGTAATTCTGCTGAAAACAGCGTCAGTCCGTGTTAGTTGTATCCAAATCACACAAGTTTAGAGGAGAAATAATAGCAAAAGTGTTTGGGAAATTAGATACGTTTTGGATGTATCAATTCCCCCCCAAATTTAGCTTATTGCTTGTCCTCAAGCAATTCAGTTGAAAACTGAGTGCGATAAAAGAACTTTCACGAACACATTTGCTTCATATGATGTATATATTCTCAGCACATGAGTAGATACTTAGACAATTCATAATAAGGAGTATGCAACTAAGTCTACTAAATAGTCATTGCAAGCTATGAAGAGATTCTAACTCAATAATAATAAGTAGCATGAAACATAAACATAAGCAACATTGCAATGCTCATAAGAAGGTATGATAGAGTGGTATCTCGCTTGCCTTTGATGGTGAAGCAAACATAAATGCCAAGGCACCTCTAAAGTTCAAGTGAAGACTAGAAGTAAAGATATCAGAGATACAAGCATACAAGTTATGACATAATTAACCAAATTTTGAGACAAGCACATTACACTAAGAATGACAACTATGCTCTCAAGAAGGTGCTCATAGAATACGTGGTGACTCAACAAGGAAGTGAAAAGTTTTGAAAAGTTTGAAAAGTTTCCAAATGCTGAAAGTATGGTACTCATTAGCTTTGAGATCTCATTGCCCCTATCATAGGCATATTTAGATGGTTAATGGTGAAAGTGAGGTCCAATATGAGTTATATGCTTGACAAACCATAAACTAGAAATCTCATGTCCCTTGAGTACGAGGGCCGCTCCTCGTGCTACTCAACTTTAGTTACTGGTAAGTTCTTGTTATAGTAAAAACATGTGTATCATAGAGAACCGCCAACGGGGTACCCCTTGCACATGATACAGGAGCTATCCCATATCAAAATGACAAGGCAAGAAGACAATGAGCATCTCAGCGATCTTTTTATTTGCTATTTTTATAGGTTTTTATTGAAGATGATTCATAGATTGCTCATGATGGTTATGCTGCAAGTTTCCACCATGATTAGGCATGGCTTAGGCTAGCGGCCCAGGCGTTTCTCTAACACATATATATAACTCCATTAACTTACAAGCTCCCCTTTTATTTCACATCGACGACATCCATAAACAAAAGAGCATGATATCAACTAGGTACAATGTACAAGTGCAATGTTGAAAGCGTTCCCCATGATAGCATGGTTCTGCTAACTCCCAGCCTATATTTTGCAAGCATATAACTTTCATGGATAGTCACGATGGTTCGGGTTTATTAATTGCAAGAAATAAAGTGTGCCATCAAGTTCGTGAGAGCTTTACTAACCAACTTTCTCATAACAAGCAAACATTTTATTTGGAAGAAAACAAGGCATAATAAATATGCACAGAATAGCAAATGATGCTAGTAGGTAGGTATGGTGGACACTTTTGGAAATATTGGTTTTGGGGAGTTGGAAGCACGAGTAGAGCTCATACTCAGTGCAAGTGAAAGCTAGCAATAGAAAGGGGGCGACAAACGAGAGAGCAATAACTGTCATAATCATGCTTGCAACAAACAGAACTAATTATGACATAAAAGTGATACAAGAACTCTGAGGCAAAATAAATCGTCGAGGCTTACTGAATTTTGTTCAGTCATATGCATGCGTGATCATGTGCCAAGTCGATTCAAATGAAACTTTCAGAGTAGGATACCACAATATCATACCAAGCTATGAATAGAACAATGCAAGCAAACATTCATATGACATGCTACAAACTATTAGCAAGCTGGAGCTAATCATAAGAGAGCAAAAACTACTAAGCATCCATAAATAACATACACCTTACATGAACAGACTAAGCATGCCCACAATGATGAGTATATGTACAAAAATGAAAACAAATAGAGTTCATTACAAGCCTCTTACCACACCTCAAGTTGTCATTAACCTTCATTATTGCCCTTCACTTGTGTGGCTTGAATAATAACATGAAACCAAACTCCACTGAGGATTGCTGAACCCTGTAAAAAACTTCACAAAACCAAAGAAGAACAACAAATATTTTTGGTGTTTTTCGATTTTTTTAAAGCAAGCACACAAAGCAAAAACAAACAAAGCAATATATTTTTGGATTTTTTTCTGAAGGAAAACCAAATCTAAAAATCAAAGAAACAAACCAAGAGAAACAACAAAAATATTTTTGGTCTTTTTGTGTTTTGGGAAAGCTGAAACAAAAAACAAAAAAAAGTGAAACACGGATATACAAAGAACCAACTGAACATGATATATAGATGAGTGTGTTGTCGGTATACCTCCCCCCAAGCTTAGGATTTTGGCCTAAGTGGGGCTCAATAGCGCGGGTAGTAACCCCAAGCTGGTGGGTCATCATAGGAATGATCATAATCGGGCCCTCGCGATGAAGAAGAAGACGCGCTCCAATCATAGGAGGGCCGCTGGTATGAAGACTCCCCCATGTTGGAGGGCTGAACCGAATCATCTTCGTCATCCTCTCCGACATTATCCTCTTGTTGGGAGATCTCCGCCACGTATGTGTCAAGTTCTTCCTCCGTGAGTGACCATCCTTGCCTATTATCAAAGTTAAACAAAGCAGGTGCAGGCAAAGAGACTACTTTATCAGACCTACCCCCTCTCCAACCACGCTTGACAAAGGTTATTTCATACGGTAAATCTCTCAAAGTATCCCAAGAAGAAACAAAATTATGCTGAACCATGGAATCGAGATCGAGTCTCTCTATGGGGAACCGAAAATCTGAATGGTGAGGCTCTAGACCATGAAAAGCTAGCAAGCAAGAGGCAATGAGACCTCCACAAATTCCACTGTTCTTGCGGTTGGTGGTAAGACGGTAAGCTATCAAAGCACCCAAGTTATAAGATATATCTCTATTCAAATCAGCTGAGATAAAAGCTAGATCAAATGAAGATATTTTTCTAGCAGTTTTTCTAGCAAGAACACACTTGGTAATGAAGTAGGAAAAATATCTAATGGATGGGAGCTGAATGTTCCGAATTTTACCACTTTCCTTTGAGAAGTCATAAGTGTGGCAAATTTTATCATATAAATCCATGAGTGGCTTAGGCCTCTCTCTAATCTTCTCACAAGCAGTCCATTGTGGCACTCTAATAGCTGCCCAAAAATTAGCAAAAGGCAGGTCGACAGCTATATTATAAATTTTATAATGGACCATGGGATTAGACAAGGACTAAATAAACCGGAAGTCCTGCACCACAGCCATGGTTAGCTTAACATATTGATATGGCTCTTATTCAACAAAGTGTTCCAACCTTGCATTAGTAATCATAGTTTGGAAATCCTGAAAGATTCCCACGGCTCATAAATTCAGGGCATGGATATATGGAAGGAAAGACTTGCTCCTCACGATGGACTTTCATTGGTTCAGGTACCATCAAATCATGTTGATTTAGTTGGTATGCACTCATCTTCTTTTCTGTTTTTTTAGAAAAACATCAAACCAAGTAATTTTCCAAGTTGATAAATGATGAGGAACTACTATAGGAACTTGCTAGAGGGATAAACATGCATCAAAATGAAATATCTAAGCATAGAACAAGCATGCAAGCTCACACAACCTGTCACCTACAGCAGAAAAATACTCAAGATACAATCTACCATTCAAAAATCTAATTGGACAAGTGGAGGAGGCACATACCGGAGAGCAATCCCTCCAAAAATCAGCAGCAAAGATGGGCTGAGCAAGGAGATCGAAAATCGGGAGCAAGAACAGCAGGAACTCAAGGTTGAGAAATTTTCCCGGTGTTTTTCGGGAGAGAGAAAGAAGTGGCTGGAAGGAGACACTTTGGAGAGCCACATGTGGACCCCACCTAGGCCAGGTGCGCCCTGGGGCTGGCCGCGCCACCAGGGGGTGTGCTGGCCTGGTGGGTCCCCCTGGGCCATTCCAAGTGTCCCTCTGTCCCTTTTTTCGAGGAAAATTTTAATATGAATTTTCTGGAATTTTTTGGGAAACTTTATTTTTGGCCAATTTTCAGGTTATGAAAATTGATTTTCTTGCAGAAAAAGATTTTTTAGAAGAAGCAAAAAACAAACCAAAACCAAAACTATAGAAGTTCTAAGACACTCTAACAAGCAAACAACTAGCAAAACTAAATCTAACAAGAGGAAGAGCAAAGAAAGTAAAAGAGAGAAATAGACATGAAAGCACAAGGAGATACAACCATCTAGCTACTACATGGACCCGTAGTCCAAGGTGGGAGTACTCACGCTTCATATCGGAGGCTGGCATGATGAAGAAGAAGGCCTCCAGGATGATCTCCCCTCTGGCAGGGTGCCGGGAAGAGCTTCAGATACCCCTCCCGATCTAGGGACGATGGTGGCGGCGGCTATAGACGGTTTCGTGGAATATTGATCGGGTGCTTAGGGTTTAGGCATCGGGGGATTCTTATAGGCGAAGAGGTGAGGCAGGGGGGCCACCAGGGCAATACAACAAGATACATAGACCGCCATCCAACTGCATCTATGACTAGAAGTCCACCTTTGGGTTATCATCCGGACCCCCTCCAGTATTAAGTTACAAGCAATGGACAACTGCTTTAAGCAAAGTGTGTAAGGTAAACAATCCACTTGTTCCATGAACAAGAGACCGTTGCTTTCTCCCTAGTGGCAACAACACATCTATAACCTTAGAGATTTATGTCGCTTCACTTGATTAAATAGAGACATGAACCCACTATCGAGCATAAATACCCCCTCTTGGAGTCACTAGCAACTACTTGGCCAAGATAGCTACTAACAACAGAGAGCATGCAAGATCACAAACAACACGGACATGATAGAATAAATAAGACAAAACCATTAATCAATCTGACATAGTAATATCAATATCCATCGGATACTCGTAAACACAACATGCATGATTACAAACAGATGAGATCTTGATCATGAACGGAGCTCACAAGATCTAGACATGAAAGCACAAGGAGGAGATACAACCATCTAGCTACTACATGGACCCGTAGTCCAAGGTGGAACTACTCACGCTTCATACCGGAGGCTGGCATAGTGAAAAAGAAGGCCTCCGGGATGATCTCCCCTCCGGTAGGGTGCCGGGAAGAGCTTCAGATCCCCCCGGTCTAGGGACGATGGTGGCGGCGGCTACAGACGATTTCATGCAATATTGATCGGGTGCTTAGGGTTTAGGCATCGAGGGCTTCTTATATGTGAAGAGGCGATGTATCTGTCTCTGATGCTAAAACTGAAAGTGGTAATGATAAAAATGATGCTCCTGATAAGGAAGAAGCTGAGGAAGAACCTGAGAAGCACATTAAGAACACTAGGTACACTAAGGAAGATTTTATTGCTAATAAACATGGTAGTGAAAGAGAACCTTGGGTGCAGAAACCTATGCCTTTTCCCAATAAGAAACACAAGTAAAAGGAGGAAGAACGCTATAACAAGTTTTGTGAGTGGATGAAACCTTTATTTTTGCAAATTCCTTTGAGTGATGCTATTAAATTGCCTCCTTATTCAAAGTATATGAAGGATATTGTCTCTAATAAAAGGAAGATTCCTAATGAGGAAATTTCTACTTTACTTGCTGATTATTCCTTCAATGGTAAGGTTCCAAAGAAACTTGGTGATCTAGGTATTCCAACTATTCCTTGCTCTATTAAAAATAATTATGTTAGAACTGCTTTATTTGATTTGGTAGCTGGAGTTAGTGTTATGCCCTTTTCTCTCTACAAGTGACTTCAGCTAGAAAAGTTGATACCAACAGATATATCTTTGCAAATGGATGATAAGTCTACTACTATTATCGTTAGTATATGTGAGGATGTTCCTGTTCAAGTGGCTCATAATTTCTTGGTTTTAACTGATTTTGTTGTGCTTGAGATGCCTGAAGATGATAATATGTCCATTATTCTTGGGAGACCTTTTCTTAATACTACAGGTGATGTCATCAATTGTAATCAAGGAAAAGTAACTTTTAATATTAATAACAAAGAGCATACTTTCTATTTCCCCAAGAAGATTGATAAGAGCTATTGCCTGAATTCCATTGAAAATATTGAGAGCATCAAAGTTGGAGAAATATATTGTCCCATTCCACAAGAAAGTTTTGAAACTATTATGATTGGGACTATTGCTATCAAGTTTGAGGTAACATAATCATTTTGTGAAATGCAAAGTTCAATCTTTACCATTGATACATCTTCGACTGTTATTGTTTACTTGCTGCAAACCATCATCACCTTCCACACCATTCAGTTAGACCTTTGTTACAACAACCGGTGAGATTGACAACCTCACTGTTAGTTGGGGCAAAGTCTTGAGTTTGTGTTGTGCAGGTTTTCATGTTGCATGCAACACCTTTGAGACGTTTCCTTCCTCCTACTGGTTTGATAACCTCGGTTTCTTACTGAGGAAAAACTTGCTGCCGTGCTGCATCATACCTTGCTCTTGGGGTTCCCAATGAAGCGCTCCACGTTGACGCAGCGCCATCAACTGGCACTGTGGCATCTTGTTAATAGGTTAGTACCAGAAAATATATAAAAACACCTCAAAGTGTAGACAAAGCAAATCAAAGTAGATACTAAACAAGCATGCAACATGAAAAATTATAGATACGTTTCCGACGTATCAACCGACGACATCCATATACAAAATAGCATGATATCAACTGTGTACAATGTACAAGTGCAATGTTGAAAGCGTTCCCCATTACAACATGGTTTTGCTAATTCCAACGTAGAAGTGCAAGAATATACAACATAGATGACACAATGGTTCAAGTTTATTAGGGGCAATAAAAATAAAGTGTGCCATCAAATTTGTGAGAGCTTTAATCACTAAGTTTTCACATAACAAAGAGACTTTTTAATTGGAAGGTAGATGAAAACAAGAATATTCTTGGAATGGTGTAACACACCATGCATATGAATTTATAGTGGAAACTTTGGAATAACTTGGTTTCTTGGGAGTTGGATGCATGAGTAGATCTTACTCATACAAGTGGAGGCTAGCAAAAGACTGGGAGCGACCAACTAAGAGAGCAATAATGGCCATAATCATGCAGAGCGACAAAACATTACTAATCAAAGATTAAAGTGGTACTACAAGTCAAGAACTAAATGATCATAGAGGCTATGGTGACTTGTTCATAGTCATAACATGGTGTGAGCATGTGCCAAGTCAACCCAAACAAAGCATCAAAGGAGAATACCACAATACTATGCTTTTGTATGCTAAAACAATGCATGATTCCTTCAAGGCACATTAAGCAATACTAATTGTTTGGAACAAGTCATGCTACAGCAATAATCACTAATCATAAGATCTAAACAACATCTAGCATGACATGATAAAGTCTAAGTCACAGTCGAAGCAAGCTCCTCTTGTACCATTCAAGCAAGAACATTCTCTCCTCTCCAACACCAATCAACTTATTTGAAACAACATAGCGAGAACGGGGGTCCAAACTATTTTATTCAAGCAAACTAAAAACCAAAATGAAAACTAAGACTCTCCAAAAACAACACAACTTGTGCATGAAACAATAAAAACGAAGTGTCTAGAAAGACATGGGATTTTTATTGATGAAGAAGTGGATGCCTTGGGCATCCCCAAGCTTTGACGCTTGTACCTCTTGAATATTTCTTGGGGTGACACGGGGTGGCATACCCAAGCTTGAGATTTTGTCCATTCTTCATCTCATTACATCATTCTTTCTCTACACCTGAAAATTTTCCTTCATACAAAACTTCACACAATCTTCATTAGCAACATTAGTGTATTCAAAAGATAATAGAACCTTGGGGTTTAGTTTTATAATAGCAAAACTTACACTAAAACACAAGCTACTGTATCAATTCCCTCAAAAATCTCAATTTCCCAAAAAGAACCCAAGAAGGAATCAATAAGAAGCAAATGCAAATAATGGCAGAAATCTGTCAAAACAGACGAGCAGGTAGAAACCAATTTTTTCGATGACCTTATGTTGCTCAAATCAAAAAGTGTTGAACTAACGACAGTTAGCTAACAACCTGGGTGCTTTATTCAGAAAATTACAGCTCAATCCGACTTACAGAGATTTTACACGAATTTGTACAGTGGAACACAAAAATCTGTTTCGGGACAGCAACTCCCCAAATCTTACTTCCCTCTCATTAGAGGTTATTCTTGTCACAAAATCAAACAAAAAGGATAAGGAGAGGTTATTAAAGAAGTAATAACTTCTAATACTCAAGAAAACTATTGGGTTATCTCCCAAGAAGTACTTTTCTTTAACGCCTTTAAGTTAGGCACAAGAAGCAAGAATCAAGTATTTTCAAATGAAGAAGCATTAACATCAAACCTTGCTTTCAAAGGAGGAGCAAAAAGCAACTTCTCTCTCCTCATAGGGAAGTGTTCAATACCTTTCTTGAATGGAAATTGATATTTAATGGTGTCTTCTTTCATATCAATGATGGCACCAACAGTTCTAAGAAAAGGTCTTCCCAAAGTAATAGGACAAGAAGCATTGTATTCAACATCCAAAACATAGCAATCAACATGGACATAGGCATTGTTAACCATAATACTAATATCATTAACACTCCCCATGAGTTTCTTTTTAGCATTATCATCAAGTGGGACATCCAAATAGCAATCTTCCAAAGGTGGCAAATCAAGCATTTCATAAATCTTTCTAGGCATAATAGAGATACTAGAACCAAGGTCACATGAAGCTTTGAGATCAAAGTCATTCACTTGCATATTAATGATGGGTTCCCAACTATCTTCTACTTTCCTAGGAATGGAGGCTTTATGTTTCAACTTTTCTTCCTTAATTTTAATGAGAGCATCTGTAATGTGCTTGGTGAAAGCCACATTCATATCACTAGCATCAGTACATCTAGCAAGCTTTTGTAGGAACATAATCACTTCAGAGATATTGCAACCATCAAGATCAAAATCAAGCTTAGCCTCACAGGTAGTAGATTCATTGGGTTTAGGCATTGTGGTAGGAGGAATATGTACTTCTTGTGGTTCAGTGGCATCCATATTGGTGGTGGTGATAGTGCACACACTATTGTTTCTAGCAATTTCAGCTTCTCTTTCCCACTTAGCATGTAGTTGAGCTAAAAATCTAACATTTTCATCAATAGTAACTAGTATGGCATGAGTAGAAGCAAAGGTACTTTCTGAGGTTTCAGGTTTAGCAGCCATTTTATTAATCAAAGAGGACTGTGCTTCAGACAAAGAGGAAATATTTTTCTTAGCACTCAAAACTTTTGACTGTAAACTAGGAATTTCTCTATTCAAATTATCAAGTTGATGACTAATATTTTTCAAGATAGCAGATTGTTCTTCCATAGTTTTAGTGAATATCTTGTTTTGCTCATATTGCATTTGCATAAATTTTTTAGTGGATCTTTCAACTTCTAGAATCCTATCTTCACTAGGCATTCCAGATCTACCATGATAGGTATTGCCATTATTAGGAGGATAAGGCGTATAGTTATTACCATAAGCATTGTTGCCAAATTATTATTCCTAATGAAGTTCACATCAACTTTCTCTTGTTGAGCAACCAAAGAGGCTAAGGGAACATTATTTGGATCAATATGAGTTTTTCCATTAACAAGCATAGCCATGATAACATCAATCTTATCACTCAAAGAGGAGGGTTCTTCAACAGAATTTACCTTCTTACCATGTGGAGCTCTCTTAGGGTGTGTCATTCAGAATAATTGACCATCATATTATCGAGGAGCTTTGTTGCAGCACCCAAGGTAATGGTCATAAAGGTACCTCCAGCAGCTGAATCCAACAGGTTTCTTGAGGAGAAGTTTAAACCTGCATAAAAAGTCTGGATAATCATCCAAGCAGTAAGTCCATGAGTGGGACAATTTTTAACCAAAGATTTCATTCTTTCCCAAGCTTGAGAAACATGTTCATTATCAAGTTGTTTAAATTTCATTATTTCACTTCTCATAGATATAATCTTAGCAAGAGGATAGTATTTTCCAATAAAAGCATCTTTGCACTTAATCCAAGAATCAATACTATTTCTAGGCAAGGATAGCAACCATTCTTTAGCTTTTCCTCTCAAGGAGAAAGGAAACAACTTGAGCTTAATAATATCTCCATCTACATCCTTATATTTTTGCATCTCACAAAGTTCAACAAAGTTATTGAGGTGAGCAACAACATCATCAGAAATAGCACCAGAAAATTGCTATCTCATCACAAGATTCAACAAAGCAGGCTTAATTTCATAAAAGGTAGCATCAGGAGCAGGTGGACCCATAGGTGTACTGAGGAAATCATTGTTTTTTGTGCTAGTGAAGTCACACAACTTGGTGTTCTCATCATAGTTTGACGAGGTTTTGACTCGTCAATGCCCATTGTTATGAGCTTGGGTTTTGGAGAAGATGGGGGGTGCCGGATGTTGGAGATATGCCCAAGAGGCAATAATAAAGTGGTTATTATCATATCTTCATACTTATGATAAATGTTTACATACCATGCTATAATTGTATTAATAGGAAACATTAATACTTGTGTGATTTGTAAACATAAAAGAGTCCCTAGTAAAGCCTCTTGTTAAACTAGCTTGTTGGTTAATATATGATCATGGTTTCCTGATCATGAACATAGAGATGTTATTAACAACAGGGTCATATCATTAGGAGAATGATGTGATGGACATACTCCTATAGTTAAGCGTAGCATAAAGATCAAGTCATTTAATATAGTTCATTTGCTATAAGCTTTCTGATACATAGTAACCTAATTCCTTCGACCATGAGATCATGTTAATCACCATCACCGGAAGGATGCTTTGATGACATCAAACACCACACCGTAACTGGGTGGCTATAAAGGTGGCATTGAGTGTTCGGAAAGTATGGGTTGAGACACATGGATCAAGAGTGGGATTTGTCCATCCATATGACGGATAGATATACTCTGGGCCCTCTCGGTGGAATGTCATCCAATTAGCTTGCAAGCATGTGACTGGCTCAAAAGGGATCACATACCACGGGAACGAGAAAAGAGTACTTATCGGTAACGAGGTTGAACTAGGTATGCAGAGATACCGACGATCAAAACCTCGGATAAGTAAACTATCGTGAGACAAAGGGAAATTGGTATCGTATGTAAGTGGTTCATTCGATCGCAAAGTAATCGTAGAAATATGTGGGAGCCATATGAATTTCCAGATTCCTCTATTGGTTATTGTTCGGAGAAGTGTCTCGATCATGTCCGCATAATTCACGAACCGTAGGGAGACACACTTAAGGATTCGACGTTGTTTGAGTAGTTATGGAATGATGAGAAAGAGACCGAATGTTGTTCGGAGTCTCGGATGGGATCCGGGATATCACGAGGAGATCCGGAATGGTCCGGAGAATAAGATTCATATAAGGAAAGTCCTGTTTCGGAGTTGGGGAATGATTCCGGTGTTTTCATCGGGAATGTTCTAGAAGGTTCCGGAATGTCCGGCACTCCAGAGGGGAAGGGTACATGAATGTTTCATTGCAAGTTGGAATGATTGCATCATGTACTAGGTGTCATCGATGTACAAAATAAAGGGTTTAATCAAATCCTAGTTTGAAAAGTCAAACGCCAATTTGAAAAGTCAAACGGCTATTTTGGAAAGTGGAGAAGAAGTGGGAAACCGAGTTGGGGAGGAGTTCCTCCTCCACCGCCGGCCCACTAGGGATCCGAGTTGGGGAGGGACTCCCTCCCCTTGGCCGGCGCCTCCCTCCACCTATATAAGGAGGGGCAGGGCTCCCCTCCTAGACACACAAGTTGCCTCCCTCTAAACCTAAACCCTAGCCACAGCCTAGGGATTTCTCCCAAGCCGTCGAGTTAGAGCTTCTAATTGCCCTAGCCTCTGGTTTAGCCCCTTCTAATTGGTGTGTCTAAACCCTAGATCACCAAGGCTCTCTCATAGTCCACCATACTCGCTCCGGCTTAAGGCGAAGCCCTGCAAGATCTCCCCTCTACTTCTGGTACCACGTCGTCGTGCTGCCGGAATCACGAGGAGAGTGCTACAACCTCCGCTGCCTGCTGGAACAAGGGAGAGGAAGGTCTTCGTCGAGTACCGAACGTGTGACCGACTGCGGAAGCGCTGCCGGAACGCAGCGCCGGAAGGATCGTCTGCGCGATCTTGAGATTGGGAGTGTACGACTACATCATCCACGAGAATCTGCTCTCGTTAACCGCTTTGGATCTTCGAGGGTTAGTACTCTATTGACTCGTTGCTACAATCTAGTAGATAGATCTTGGCTTGATCATAGATTAGATCTTGATTGTGTGTTCATGCGGTAGAAACTTTTTGTTTTCCATGCTACGAATCCCTACACCGGAGATTGCGGAATGGTTAAAGACAAGCAACCAGGGGACACGAGATTTACCCAGGTTCAGGCCCCCGGAGGGAAAACCCTACTCTTGCTTGTCTGTTCTTGATTACGGCGGAACCGAAAAGTACAGTGGTGCGTAGATGCAATCTGGCGTGGAGGTGTGTATGCAGTGGAAAGGATTGGCTAGATCTGTAGATCTATTGTGGAGGTTGATACATTGAAAACGTATCTATAATTTTTGATGCTCCATGCTTGTTTAGTATCTACTTTGCTTTACTTGTCTACACTTTGAGGTGCTTTTTACATGTTTTCTGGTACTAACCTATTAACAAGTTGCAACAGTGCCAGATGCATGTTTTCTGTTGTTTTTGGTTTCAGAAAAGTTAGTAAAGAAATATTCTCGGAATTGGACGGGACAAAGGACAAAGTAGGCTAACATCGGGTACCCGTAGGGCATATCCATGTCAGTAGCCCCCGAGTGTCTATCCGTCGGGTTGGACCAGGTAGGCTAACATCGGGTACCCATAGGGCATATCCATGTCAGTAGCCCCCGAGTGTCCATATAAAACGTAGATTCGGGTGGAGACTTAGTTGCGTTGAACCTTGGATTTGGATGTCGGAGTCTAAAATTGTGTCGAGTGTGAAGCACTTCATCCGAAAGTTTATCGAGTCATCTGAATTTGTTCGGTTGTTGTAAAGGAGTCGACATTATGGAGGTAGTCAACATAATGGACTATAGGGTGCACGGCCAGCGCTCCCTATGGGAGTAGCCCCAGAGTGTCTGTTCGAGTCGTAGACTCGAGCAGAAACTAATAGTCGTCGGTTGCGTAGACACAGTGATCCGGAAGTTCTTCACATGATCTTGCAAATGTTGTGAATGCCTTTATTTTTCGAATGCGCGGCCA
This sequence comes from Avena sativa, assembly GCA_916181665.1. Taxonomy (NCBI): domain Eukaryota; kingdom Viridiplantae; phylum Streptophyta; class Magnoliopsida; order Poales; family Poaceae; genus Avena; species Avena sativa. Next base: position 135,079,041 of record OV702283.1, on the reverse strand, counting down.
CACTCCCTATGGGAGTAGCCCCCGAGTCCTCAGTCGAATCGTTGATTCGAGTGAGGAATCAAAGCATGCCACTCGAAGATCTTCTGTGTGCGCGACCAGCGCTCCAGTTTGGAGTAGTCCCCGAGTGTCTGGCGGAGTCGTGGACTCGGGCAGAGACTCGAGTCTTGTATCGTGTAGTTGTAGTCGACAATGTCGTGGGTGTACCGCTGACCCGGAAGTACATCGGGTGCGCGACCAGCGCTCCTGATAGGAGTAGCCCCCGAGTGTCTAATGGAGTCACAGACTCGAGTGGAGACTCATGCGAGGAAAAACCACTAACCCGGAAGTGCATCGAGTCAGCATCTCACACATAAGGAGCCAGGAGTCGACGTAGCGGAGTCGCGCAACATTTAGCCAGAAGGACTCGATGTTCTAGATGAATTCGACACCGTTGCTTCAGTCGGGTGCGCGACCAGTGTCGCATCAGTCAGGTGCGTGGCCAGCATCGCGTCTTTGTAAGCTGCATAAAACATAAAGAATTGTAAAGTACTTCTATCTTGTAAGGAATATTTGCCTGTCGGCTTGTACAGTAAGATTCTGGTGTCGATCGAGTCGACACTTTTGCACTATATGCTAGGCCTTTTCGTTAGCCTGATTACCCTTAGTCTCAGTACCTTGCCGGGGTACTCGGAGTTCAAGGATTCGACGATCAGGCAGAATCAGCTACTCGGGCTGTCGCGTTCGAGGTGCTCAAGTGCGTGGAGCCGATGGCATATTAGGTTACTCGAAGAGGGCGCAACCCCCAAGTGTTTCGAGTGCGAGTTAAAAAAGAATCAAAATCAACTCTGACTAGGGAACTTAGCTTTGTTTGTTGTTGACGAGGTGAAACAGGTCGCAAGAGCCAAGGCAACCGACAGGTCGCGGGAGGCGATGCAACCTGCAGTTCGTGGGAGTCGAAGTAGATAGCGACTCGTCGGAGTCAAAGGATGCAATGGGCCACTGGAGTCGAAAGAGCCCCTGATTCGTGGTTGCTAAAGCCGATGCGTCCAAATGCCGCAATCGAAGATCACGTCTGGTCGCTGCATCCAAAAACCGCAGCGGGTCGTCGCAGCGGAGTCGACACAACCCCGGGTGTTGAGTTGAGGTGATGTACAAGGTCGTTAGAGAAGGGTCGTCGGATTTTTATCATCCGAAGTCGGTCTTTTCGCTGATCGGGGTCATATCAACATCTTCTGTCGTCAGACTGTTTTCAAACAGTAGTCAACTTTGTTTCCTAGTCGAGACTTTGTTTCCCAGTCGAGGAATAACTCCGTGCGTGGAGCCGGCAGCCGGTCGGTGCTGATGTGCCCTCCGACTTGTCTCCATGATCCGGTCTAGGTTCATGTAGTGCACGTACTTGCAAAAATGACATGTAATGATTAGATTCAAATAAACAATTAATTTGACAAAGTGATGAAACGTGAGAAGTGATCCTTTTTTTGAACGAGCGGTGAGCTTCTCCGTGAAGTATTGCTTTGATCTGATTCTTTCTTGGTTGATGCCCGCGGGCACTGATCTGGAGCCCTGTCGCTTTTGGGATTGCATGATTGCCTCATTATTTAATCCAGCGCATGCAGTGTTGCATCACGCGTAGTCTCTGATCTAAAATAACCATGCCGCCGGGTTATGTGAGTAGTATTGAATCGGCTTTGCTAGTTCCACGGACTCCATGAAGCTGGCCGGAGACGCGAACTGCTACGATGAAGAGTTCACCATGGCGGTGTGATGAAACGTTAGATGTAATCTGACCGCCGTTGATGGTGAGGGATCTCGCTCAGATGATGAATCGTGGGAACCGGAGTAGATATGTTCCCTAGAAACAGACGAATCGTAGATCGCGGTGGATGGGACAGTCGCGACCGCACAATCAGCGCCCCCGATTCCCATAGACGGCGCCAATTAACGAGGTTTCGACTCGTCAATGCCTATTGTTATGAGCTTGAGTTTTAGAGAAGATGGGGGTGCCGGAGATCGCGGAACGTTTAACAGACAAGCAACCAGGGGACACGAGATTTACCCAGGTTCAGGCCCCCGAGGGAAAACCCTACTCCTGCTTGTCTGCTCTTGATTACGGCGGAACCAAAAAGTACAGGGGTGTACAGATGCAATCTGGCGTGGAGGTGTGTATGCGGTGGAAAGGATTGGCTAGATCTGTAGATCTATTGTGGAGGTTGATACGTTGGAAACGTATCTATAATTTTTGATGCTCCATGCTTGTTTAGTATCTACTTTCCTTTACTTGTCTACACTTTGAGGTGCTTTTTACATGTTTTCTGGTACTAACCTATTAACAAGTTGCAACAGTGTCAGATGCATGTTTTCTACTATTTTTGCTTTCAGAAAAGTTAGTAAAGAAATATTCTCGGAATTGGACGGGACGAAGGACAAAGTCAATAACTTTCCGTGGGGAACAAGAAGTCCAGAGGAGAGATGAGGGGGCGTGCCAAGGCAGCTGTGGCATCCCGCTAAAACCACTACTAGAAAATCGCGTTGTTTTTGTGCATTGCATCATCATGACCGCATGCTCATGTCATCATGCCACATTGCATTTGAGCATCGTCATCATCTTGCATTTGCTTGCATAAAACTATTTGCGGAAAAACCTATTTTTGTTTTCTAAACGCCCCGTCTTTGATTCAACTCAAACCCGGGTCTCCGGATTATTTTGTTTTGTCTGCTATCGGTTTGCAAAAGCCCTGTTTGAAATAAATAAAATATTTAATTATTTTTAGTGGGGCAGACGAACGGGCCGATTCGACCCAGTCGACCACCCCCAGAATAAATCGGTCCACCCAAACTCTAAATCCTAGTCCTACCCAAATCTATCCTACCCACCTATCCTGGCCTGCCACCTCACCTTCCCTCCACCTCACCACACCCATCGCCACCTCATCAATCCTCTCTCCCTCCCTCCCTCTCTCTCTCCCCAACCAGCCATCCACACCCGCCACCTCCCTCTCTCACAGCACACACACGCACCCGCGCCCTCTCTCCCCTCTGGCCCCACCCGCAGCCGCGCACGCCCCCCCTGGTCCCACCCCGCACTCAACACGCGGCCCACCTCGCGGGTCCCACTCGCCCCCACGCGACGCCCACCCTTCTCCTTTCTCCCTCCCTCCTCTCTGCCTCGCGCCCTCTCCCTCTCATGGCCGCGCTCGCCCCGCCCTTCATCCTATCCGGCGTCGGCCACCGCTGTTCCCCTGGCCGCCTCCTCCTCTGGCCGGAGCCCGCGTCGCCGCCGCTCCTCTTCCGACCACCGCGCGCCCCACCGCCTGCTCTCCCCTCCGGCCCCAGCACCCTCGCCACCGCGGCCTCTCCTCCCCGCCCCGCCGCCGTCGCGCTCGCCCCCGAGCCTCCTCTGCCGCGCCACCGCGTCGCCGGCCGCGCCCCGCCAAGCTCCTCGCCGGTCCTCCCTATGGCACCGTTCATCCCGCCAGCGAGCCCACCGACGCTCTGGCCCGCGACCATGCCGGCCCCTAGCCGTCCTCACTGTCCCCCGCTGGCCGCCTGCGCCGTGTCGGCCTCCCGAAGCGCCGCCGCTCGTCTTCCCCGGCCCCATCCTCGCCGTTCAAGGACACCACGCCGTCGCCAGGGATTCGTGCCGCCAAGACCTGCCTCCTGCTGCGGGCACGCCTACAAGCCTCTCTGGCCTGCAGCGCGTTGTCGACAAGTACCCGTGTGTGTCGTTTTTGAACATGCGTGTATGTTTATTCAGTTGCCGACGCCAGCGTATCGCCTCCGGTACCGTGGTATTGGCCGCCCAATTAAGTTATCTTGTCGCCCTATCTTCTCGAACCCGCCATCGGTTGGACCGAGATCGACGCCTTGACAAGTCGGGACCCGGAGAACCATCACGGTGCCCTAGGAGACCTTTGCAAGTCACCATCGATCTCAAGCGAGGCCCTCAACAAGATCTTCTTCTCGGAGCCCTAAGAACGTCTCACGGATTCCGAAGACCGGACCCGATAACCGCCAAGGCCGCCGACACGGATACACCGAGTTCTCCATCAAGGACACCAAGACCATCGACATGGAACCAAATGACGCCAAGCACTTCGCCGCGGAACGCCAAGTTCTGCATCCCGAACGCCAGGACCGACCCGATACGCGGACCCGACAAGATCTTCGCCACGACAAGATCGACACCGACCAGGACGAGTCCGATGCGCCCCGACACCGAACCAAGTCCTTCTACGCGGAACGCCAAGACCTACTTCCGTTGTCCGAGACCGATCCCGTCGAACCCTGAACCCTGAGACCGAACCCTCGGAACACCAAGATCTGCCGAACCCTAAATGTGTGAACCCAAACCCGAGACCTTATTTTATAAATGATATATCTGATGCATATTAAATTGTTCATGCATGCATACTTGTATGTGGTTTGGGGGCATTAGGCCGATTCACTTCATAATTAAATATGGGGCCCATATGCGGGCAAATCTAGTCTTATATTGGCCCCATTTAAATTGGTGTAGCGAACCGATGCCATGTTTTGTCATGTTAAGACAACATCTAAATTGCAGGGTACTTAAACAACTTGAACCGTTTAATTAATTGTCGGGACCCCGGTTCCGCTTAATATTGCCTGATTGCATCGCAGCTTTGCCATGCCATACATCATACATGCATCATGCCCGATCTTCTGCCGTAGTATTAAATATTGCATCCGGTGTTTATTCTAGTGTTTTGGTTCTTCGCGGATAAGGCCGTTGAGTTGATGCGAGTGTCGACCCGATCTTCGGTTGAACCTTCGACAATGTTTTCAGGCGAGCATCCCCCCTTTCTACCTATCTTACTTTTATAGTATTTATTCCCTCCTGTTGATCTATTGCTATCTGTGTTGCGATGCTCTAGCTTTCGTACCCATGATATCCCTTGCAGCCTTATATTGCCTTGGACACCTCCCAATACCGTTGTTTGGTAGATAGTTGGACCTGCGCGTCGTCGTCGCGTGCTCAAGTGCTGTTGCGTGTCGTCAAGTACCACAGTTGTTGGAGCATTGCCGCATGTTTAATGTTGGAGATGATCATGGCTTTATTTATCTTTCACTTTAATTATTGTTTAATAACTAAAATTGAAGTAGGTAAGCAGAGGCACAGGTGGGCAATAGATGTTATTTGGTTGTTAACCGTCCACTTGTGTCCCGTAGGACCCCGAGTACTTGATACCTGTTCCTTGAATATTCGCGCTATCCACATCCGGGAGGCTTATGGGACCCCCCTGAGCCAGAGCTTGATTCATTCTTATTTCTTGGGGCCACAAACTAGTTTGAGGTTTTATTTACTATCCTGTACTTATGCCATGCCTTACTGCTTTATTTACGATTGTGCGATGGATAGCACCTGTACTGTTTAGGATCGGGACACGTTTTCGCGGTGTCGACAAGCCCAGTTTTGGGTTCCCAGTCGTTCACAGCCGTCCACCCAAACCTTGAGTCCGTCTCGGAGTCAGCTAGCTTCGTTGCGGGTGTACTCAACGGGGTGGCCCCTGGAAATATTTCTGAATCCTGTGATTGCTTTGTCGTGAAAGCCTCGTTGGGTTTTGATTTGGTTTTTTCGAAGTTGATCGAGTGTGTGTTGCTATTGGTGCACCCCGGCCGGGTAAAACTTTCTGAAAGCCGTGTCCGCGGTTATGGACGACTTGGAGCACAGTATCTCGATCATAGACAACTATAACTAAAGTAGTGCTATAAATTTGACTTTATAATGACTAGTAATCAGCTTCACTATAATGGAATGGCTAAATAAAACTGCCAACAATTGCTTGCTTGGGTTGTCGCTTGCGACCATTGTATCTGACTAGTAAGTATTGCAACTATAACGGAATGGCTAAATAAAAGTACCAACAACTGCTGGGTTTTTGGGGATATCTCATGCTAATTGTATTTGACTAGTAAGTGTCGCAACTATAACGGAATGGTTAACTAAAATGGCCCACTGCTTATTTTATCAGGATGATTATCTATACCTGACTAGTAAATTGCTGCAACGATAACTGAATAAATAAAACTGCCAACTGTGTGAGTTCCTCGGTTGACTTCCTCGTTTGGTCTCGAGGGGGAAATACCAGGATGGGTATGTTTGGTGGTAGTATCAGGTTGGTTCCGAATAGGTCTTTCTCACCCCTCTCTGATCGCCGGCAGTTGTATCGAGTCTCTATAGGTTGTTTAGTGCATGCTGCCGCTGCCGCTTCAGTCCACCATACCTATGTAGGCGAGGACCGCCGAATTCTAGCCTCGCCGTGTACTGGCCTCAGTACTGACGCTCCTCTTTTTCCTTTGCCCTTTGTCGGCACCCCTTTTGTTTTAGCAGGTTTCGACGTCGTTAGCAGGGTTACCCTTCCGGCTTGGCCTGGGCAGGGTTATGGACGCCATTGGTTATTCTTCAGGGCTCTTAGCCCCATTTGCATCTTGTCCGTAGTCGGACGCTCTATCATTTTCAAGGTGATTTGGATCTTTGTATATTATATCTGTATTCTTGACTCATGGAGTCGTGTTGTATATATATCTGTTCTGTGGGTCCCATCGAGGACTGTTGTGTAATGTTATTACTTCGTATTCCACCCGCATGCAAGTGCCTGGTGGGCACCTTTGAATCGTTTCTATGCGGGTTTGGCGGGAAGCGCTGAAACTTGCATAGGGCCGATTCTGAGGGTGTTACAGCAGCTAAACCCCCCTATGCGTGGGTGGGCCCTAGCCCGCGCCTGGGTAGGGTTTGCCTCCTCTGGCCACCTCCTCGGTCTGCCCCTTCGCCTATAAGAAGCCCCTGATGCAGAAACTCTCAGTACCAGATCAATATTCTACGAAACCGTCTGTAGTCGCCGCCACCATCATCCCTAGATCGGGGGGATCTGAAGCTCTTCTCGACACCCTGCCGGAGGGGAGATCATCCCAGAGGCCTTATCTCCAGTATGATTCGAGAGTAGTTCCACCTTGGACTATGGGTCCATGTAGCAGCTAGATGGTTGTATCTCCTCCTTTGTGCTTTCATGTATAGATCTTGTGAGCTCCATTCATGATCAAGATCAAATCTTTTTGTAATCATGCATGTTGTGTTTGCGGGGATCTGATGGATATTGAGAGTATTATGTTAGTTTGATTAATGGTTCTATATTTTTGATTCTATCATGTCTGTGTTGTTTGTGATCTTGCATGCTCTCCGTTGCTAGTGGTTATCTTGGCCAAGTAATTTCTAGTGACTCCAAGAGGAAGTATTTATGCTCGATAGTGGGTTTATGCCTCTAGTTTCCAAGGGAAGTGACAATATTCTCTTCGGTTGTAGATGTGTTGTTGCTACTAGGGATAAAACAACGGTCTCTTGTTCATGGAACATGTGGACTGTTTACCTTACACACTTTGCTTAAAGCAGTTGTCTGTTGCTTGCAACTTAATACTAGAGGGGGTTCGGATGATAACCTAAAGGCGGACTTCTAGTCATAGATGCAATTGGATTACGGTCTATGTATATTGTTGTATTGCCCAATCAACCTCATAGGATCTTTTTGGCTAGTAATTGCATTGTTATGCCTTGCTCAGTTCCTGTCAATTGCCTCGCTGTAATTTGTTTACCCTTCATGTAATGTTGTTTATCTAAGGAGAGCACCTCTAGTGAACTATGGACCCCGGTCTAATCTTTACTATTGATACATCTTCCACTATTACTTGTTTACTTGCTGCAAACCATTACCTTCCACATCATACGTTTAATCCTTTGTTACAACAAACCGGTGAGCTTGACAACCTCACTTATTCGTTGGGACAGAGTCTTGAGTTTGTGTTGTGCAGGTCTCCACGTTTCTTCCAACACCTGTGTGATGTTTCCTTCCTCCTTGTGGTTCGATAACCTTGGTTTCTACTGAGGGAAATCTTGCTGTTGTACTCTTCATACCTTGCTCTTGGGGTTTCCAACGAAGCAATCTTCCTCCCTGTTGAGTGTAGCATCAAGTAATTTCTGGCGCCATTGCCGGGGAGGCTAAGGACGTCTTCACTAGGAGAGTCCTCCACTTACTTTCTCTTTACTTTGTTTTTAGTTTGCTTTGTTTCTTTTTCTTGGCTTTGTTTGCCTCTTTCCAAAAAAACAAAAAAAAATTAGTCTAGCTTGGTTTGCTTTCCTTATTCAAAAACACAAAAAATTAGTTCCTGCTCTAGTTGCCACCCTGTTCTAGCTCACCATGTTGCTCCCTCAGTTCTCTCTGAAAAATCTTGCAATAGGTAGTGGATCCATAATTGGGAAAGATAATATTGAAGAATTATTTAGTCATGTTAGCAAGCATGAGGATATTGAGGATAAATCTATAGAAGATCTTGCTCCTAATTATGAAATTGCTTCAGCTTCTTTAGTCCATATGTTGGAGGCTAGGTTTGTTAGCCTTAACCCCTTCATGCAATTCTTATTCCTAAAACTAAAAGAAGAGAAAAATGTTGAAAAAAGGGAATTCATTGTAACACCCTCAGAATCGACCCTATGCAAGTTTTAGCGAAACTCGCCAAACCCGCATAGAAACGATTCAAAGGTGCCCACCAGGCACTTTCGTGCGGGTGGAAAACGAAGTAATAACATTACACAACAGTCCTCGATGGGACCCACAGAACAGATATATATATAACAGCGACTCAATGAGTCAAGAATACAGATATAATATACAAAGATCCAAATCACCTTGAAAACGAGAGAGCGTCCAGCTACGGACAAGATGCAAATGGGTCTAAGAGCCCTGAAGAATAACCAATGGCGTCCATAACCCTGCCCAGGCCGAGCCGGAAGGGTAACCCTGCTAACGACGTCGATCTCAAAACCTGCTTAAACAAAAGGGGTGCCGACAAAGGGCAAAGGAAAAAGAGGAGCGTCAGTACTGAGGCCAGTACACGGCGAGGCTAGAATTCAGCGGTCCTCGCCTACATAGGTATGGTGGACTGAAGCGGCAGCGGCAGCATGCACTAAACAACCTATAGAGACTCGATACAACTGGCGGCTATCAGAGAGGGGTAAGACAGACCTATTCGGAACCAACCTGATACTACCATCAAGCAAACCCATCCTGGTGTTTCCCCCTCGAGACCAAACGAGGAAGTCAACCGAGGAACTCACACCGTTGGCAGTTTTATTTATTCAGTTATCGTTGCAGCAATTACTAGTCAAATATAGATAATCATCCTGATAAAATAAGCAGTGGTCACTTTTAGTTAACCATTCGGTTATAGTTGCAACACTTACTAATCAGATACAAATAGCATGAGATAACCCAAAAACCCAGAAGTTGTTGGTACTTTTATTAGCCATTCCATCGTAGTTGCAATACTTACTAGTCAGGTACAATGGACGCAAGCGACAACTCAAACAAGCAATTGTTGGCAGGTTTATTTAGCCATTCCATTATAGTGAAGCTGATTACTAGTCATTATAGAGTCAAATTTATAGCACTACTTTAGTTATAGTTGTCTATGATCGAGATACTGTGCTCCAAGTCGTCCATAACCGCGGACACGGCTTTCAGAAAGTTTTAACCCGGCCGGGGTGCACAAATAGCAACACACACACGATCAACCTCGGAAAAACCAAATCAAAACCCAACGAGGCTTTCACGACAAAGCAATCACAGGATTCAGAAATATTTTAGGGGGCCACCCCTTGGAGTACACCCGCAACGAAGTTAGATGACTCCGAGACGGACCCGAGGTTTGGGTGGACGGCTGTGAACGACTGGGAACCCAAAACTGGGCTTGTCGACACTGCGAAAACGTGTCCCGATCCTAAACAGTACAGTGTGCTATCCATCGCACAATTTAAATAAAGCAGTAAAGCATGGCATAAGTACAGGATAGTAAATAAAACCTCAAACTAGTTTGTGGCCCCAAGAAATAAGACTGAATCAAGCTCTAGCTAAGGGGGCCCCATAATTCCCCGTATGTGGATAGCGCGATAAATCAAGGAACATGTATCAAGTACTCGGGGTCCTACGGGACACAAGTGGGCGGTCGGAAACCAAATATTATCTATCACCCACCGATGCCTCTGCTTACTTACTTCAATTTTAGTTGTTAAACAGGAATTAAAGTGAACGATAAATAAAGCCGAGATCATCTCCAACATCAAACATGTGGCAATACTCCAACAACTGTGGTACATGGCGACACGCAACAGCACTTGAGCAAGCGACTTCGACGCACAAGTCCAACTATCTACCAAACAACAGGTAATAGGAGGTGGCCATGGCAATATAGGGCTGCAAGGGATATCACGGGTACGAAAACTAGAGCATCGCAACACAGATAGCAATAGATCAACAGGAGGGAATAAATACTATAAAAGTAAGATAGGTAGAAAGGGGGAGATGCTCGCCTGAAAAGCATTGCCGAAGATTCAACCGAAGATCGGGTCGACACTCGCGTCAACTCAACGGCCTTATCCGCGAAGAAGCAAAACACTAGCATAAAAACCGGATGCAATATTTAATACTACGGCAAAAGATCGGCATGATGCATGTATGATGTATGGCATGGCAAAGGTGCGGTGCAATTAGGTCATATTAAGCGGAACCGGGGTCCCGACAATTAATTAGATGGTTCGAGTTATTTAGAACCCCGCAAATTAAATGTTGTATTGTCATGGCAAAAATAAGTTACTGGTTCGCTACACCAATTTAAATGAGGCCGATATGAGACTAGATTTGCCCGCATATGGGCCCCATATTTAATTATGAAGTGAATCGGCATAAGGCCCTCAAACCACAGACAAGTATGCATGCATGAACAATTTATATGCAACAAGTTTATATTTCATTTATAAAATAGGGCTCGAGAAAAGGGGTCACACATTAGGGTTCGGCGAACTTGGGGTTCCGGGGTTCGGGGTCGGGTCTCAGGGTTCGACGGGGAACGAGGTTCGGACTCCGGGGTTTTAGGGTCTCCGGACCGGGGTAGTAGATCTTGTCGCACGAGCGTCGATGCTTCCGGGAAGGAGAACTTGGTTCGGTGTCGGGCGCATCGGATTCTTCCTGGTCGGTGCCGATCTTGCCGTCACGAAGGTCTTGTCGGGTCGTCGGGCCATGTCATCGGTCTTGTTGTTCGAGATGAAGGTCTTGGCGTTTTCGAGGAAGTACTGGCCGCACCGGGATGTAGACCTTGGGGTGCCATCTCGACCTTCGGTGGCGAACTTGGGGCTCAGCACCGGGGTCTTTAGATACCGTGAGGAAGAGCTTGACATCTTCGGGTTCGGGACGGAGACCTTGGCGTTCCGTGTAGAAAATCTTGCTCGGTTCACTGTCGTTGGCATGGTGGTACTTCTTGGCACCGACCCGGTAGTTGGATCCTCGGAAGAACTTGGAACGGCTTCGGCGTTCCATGTAGATGACCGACGGGTTCAGGGGTCTCGGCGTCTAGGTTCCATGAAGATCGTGTAAAAACTCGTCGATGGTCCTTCTTGTGCTACTCATTTGTCGATCTTGTCGCATGTTCTCTTCACAGCGCTAAAGCATACCCCACATCGGCAGGGAACCAAACAACGCACTACTCCAAAGCAGAACCACGTCGATAGCGTGAAGGCGCCCTTGGGGAGGTGGCACGGGACCTGGCGGCTCAGGAGAGGAGGGCGCGGCGGCGATGCGGTGGAGGCCAACACGGAGTCGAGCTCGAGCGGGAGCGGGGCGATGGGGCCGCAGACGGCAGGGCCGAACGCGGACGACGGAGAACAGGCGAGGGGCAGGGCCGTGCCGGCGGCGGGCGAAGGGGGTCGGAGGAGAGGAGGTTGGCGCGCCGGGGAAGGTAGAGGGCGGGGCGGCGGCGTCGGAGATGAGGGCGGCGGGGTGGAGCTCGGGGCGGCGCTCTTGCCGAGGCGGCGAGGAGGTCGACGGGGAGGCGGTGAAGGGCTCCGCGGCGGCGGCGTCGGAGATGAGGAGGCCGGAGGCGAGGCGCGGCGGTGCAGGGCGACGCGGCGGAGGCAGGGAGGCCGGAGGCGAGGCGCGGCGGAGGAGGGAGATGAGGTGAGGGGGCGGACGCGGCGGGCACGGCCGCGCGTCGATGGGGCGGGCCCGCGGGGGACGTGGCGGCCGACGAGCAGAGAGAAAAGCGGCGGGGTCAGAGGCGGGACAGGGTGGAGGCGCGGGGCCGGCTCGGGCTCCGGCGGCCGCGGCGACGGGGTGCTGCAGGGGAGGGAGAGGGAGCGTGCGGGGAGGTTGAGGCGGGACGCGTGGTAGGTGGTTGAGGCGGAGGTTGATGGGGCCGGGCGGCGGAGCTAGCCAGCGGGGAGGCGGCCAGAGGGGGAGGTGAGACAGGGGGGACGCGCCGGAGCAGAGGGGGAGCGAGGGGGGAGAGTACGCGGGGAAGAGAGAGAGGAGTGGGGACAGGAGGGTCTCGGGTGTGGGGCCAGGGTTGGAGGGCGGTTGGCCACAGCAGGTGGGCCAGGCGTGGGTGTGTTGGGTGTTGGGTGCGTGTGTGAGAGGGAGTGGGTTGAAAAAGGGGTGGGGCCAGGCTGATGTGGCGGGTTGGGGTTGGTTAGAGGGAAGGGAGGGGTGACGTGTCGAGAGCCGATAGGAGGGAGTGATGTGGCTGGGGTGGGTAGGATTAGAGTTGGGTAGTTTTAGGATTTTGGGCTAACCGTTTTCTTCTGGGGGTGGTCGTTCGGGTCGAATCGGCCCGTTCGACTGCCCCACTAAAAATAATTAACTATTTTATTTATTTCAAACCGGGCTTTTGCAAACCGATAGCAGACAAAACAAAATATTCCGGCGACCCGGATTTTGCGTTTGAACAAGGACGGGGCGTTTAGAAAACAAAACCAGACTTTTCAAAAATAGTTTTATGCGAACAGATGCAAGATGATGACGATGCTCAAATGCAATGTCGCATGATGACATGAGCATGCGGTCATGATGATGCAATGCACAAAAACAACGCGATTTTCTAGTAGTGGTTTTGCGGGATGCCACATTCATCCTAGAAACTTTATCAAAAGAATTCCATGATGTTGCTAGGGAGGCCAAAAAGGTTTTTTAACCTTTCAATATGCTAGGTTCAAGTGTAGATGTTTTGGGTATTTCTGATAAAACTAAGCCTAGAGAGGAATTCAATATACCCATACCCTATAAGCTTGTCGGAATGCATGAAGCCTTTGAAAATGAATTTGATTGGATTGCCCCTAAAAATCTTTTTGACGAAGGTAGTAGACCAAAGAGAGATGAGAAAGGATCCTCCAAAACCCATTTGTATGAGATACCTTTCATAGTTGAAGATTTTACAAGTATGAATGTTAATGCTTCCTCATTTGAAAATACTTGATTCTTCTTGCTTCTTGTGCCTATCTTAAAGGCATTAAAGAAAAGTACTTGTTGGGACATAACCCAAGAGTTTCCTTGATTCTTGCAAGTTATTACTACTTTAATGACCTCTCCTTATCCTTTTTGTTTGCTTTTTGTGCCAAGAATGACCTCTAATGAGAGGGAAGTAAAATTTGGGGAGTTGCTGTCCCGAAACAGATTTCTATCCTCCACCCAAAAAAATCGTGAGGAGGCTCTGTAACTCGGATTGAGCTCATAATTTATGAATAAATCCCTCAGTATGTTGGCTAACTTTAGTTAGTTCAACACTTGTTGATTTGAGCAACATAAGATGTTCGAATTTTTTTGTTTCTACCTGCTGGTCTTTTTTTGACAGATTTCTGCCATTATTTGCATTTGCTTCTTATTGATTCATTTTTTGAGCTCTCTTCAGGTAAATTGAGTTTATTTGAAGGAGTTACTTCAGTAGCTAGTGTTTTTAGTGAAAAACATTGCTGTTCCAAAGCTTTGCCAGTGGTCTAATATCTTTTGAATAAGCTAATGTTGCTAATAAAGATTGTGTGAAGTTTTGTATGAAGAAAAAATTTCAGGTGTAGAGAGAGAATGATGCAATGAGATGAAGAATGGACAAAAGCTCAAGCTTGGGGATGCCACTATGGTGTCACCCAAGAAATATCCAAGAGTTACAAGCATCAAAGCTTGGGGATGCCCAAGTCATCCCCTTCTTCATCAATAAAAAGCTCAGGTCTGTCTAGACACTTCACTTTTATTGTTTCATGCACAGTTGTGTTGTTCTTGGAGCGTCTTAGTTTTCGTTTGCTTTGATTAGTTTTTTTAGTTTGATTTAGTAGTTTTGACCCCTATTCTCGCTGTGTTGTTTTCCAAATAAGTTTGCTTGGTGTTTGGAAAGGAGTAGTAAGTTCTTGCTTGAAGTGCAAGAGGAGCTTGCATTGACTGTGACTTAGACTTTAGCATGACATGCTAGGTGTTATTTTAGCATTATGCTTAGTGATTATTGTTGTAGCATGTCTTGTTCCAAACAATTGGAATTTCTTAGTGTGCCTTGAAGAAATTATGCGTTGTTTTAGCATGCAAAAGCATAGTATTGTGGTATTCTCCTTTGACGTTTTGTTTGGGTTGACTTGCCACATGCTTACACCATGTTATGACTATGACAAGTCACCATTAGCCTCTATGATCATTTAGTCCTTGACTTGTAGTACCACTCTTTGCTTTGATTAGTTTGTTTGTTACATTGCATAATTATGTCCATTATTGCTCTCTTAGTTGGTTGCTCCCAATCTTTTGCTAGCCTCCACTTGTATGATTAAGTTCTACTCATGCTTCCAACTCCCAAGAAACCATGTTATTCCAAAGTGTCTACTATAAACTCCTATGCATGGTGTGTTACACCATTCCAAGTATATTCTTGTTTTCAACTATCTTCCAATTAAAAACTATTTTGTTATGTGAAAACTTAGTGATTAAAGCCCTCACAAGCTTGATGGCACATTTTATTCTTTGCCCCTAATAAACTTGAACCATTCAAGCAACTTTGTTGTATATGCTTGCACTTATAAGTTGGGATTAGCAGAACCGTGCTGTCACGGGGAACGTTTTCAACATCGCACTTGTACTTTTTGTACTCCGTTGATATCATGCTCTTTTGTCTATGGATGTTACCGGTGTGAAATGAAGTGGGAACTTGTAAGTCCATGGAGTTTGTATTATGTGTTAGAGAAACGCCTGGACCGCTAGCCTAAACCATGCCTAATCATGGTGGAAACTTGCAGCATCGCCATAGTGACATCTATGAAGCATTCTTCTTATAAAAAAGAGAGACACATTGAGAAAAGAGGAAAGAGAGAAAAAAGCACCATATTCCCATGGTACATAAGAAGATTGCTGAGATGCTCATTGTCTACTTGCCTTGTCATTTTGGTTATGGGAAAGCTCCTGTACCATGTGCAAGGGGTACCCCGTTGGCGGTTCTCAATGATATGCAAATACTTACAATGACAAGAACTTGCCTGGGCCCTAAGTTGAGTATCCATGAGGTGTAGCCCTCATAGTCAACGGACTTGAGATTGCCAACTTATACTTTGTCAAGCATATACTCTAGCTTTGCCACTTTAACCTTAACCACTTCAAGATATAGTTAATCCTTTGTTACAGCAACCGGTGAGATTGACAACCTCGCTGTTAGTTGGGGCAAAGTCTTGAGTTTGTGTTGTGCAGGTTTCCATGCTGCTTGCAACACCTTTGAGATGTTTCCTTCCTCCTACTGGTTCGATAACCTCAGTTTCTTACTGAGGGAAAACTTGCTGCTGTGCTGCATCATACTTTGCTCTTGGGGTTTCCCGACGAAGCGCTGCACGTTGACGCAGCGCCATCAAGACTTTCTGGGGCCGTTGCCAGGGAGGCTAAGGACGTCTTCACAAGGGGAGTCCTCCAAAACCTTTGTAAGATCCCTCCTTTGTAAAGGAAAGGATCCCTGTGATTGCAATGCTAGTCCCTGGATCAATGCTAGCATCCACAGTTTAAGATGAAGTACACAGATACAAAGGTCGTTTATTACATTCATTCCAGAGATAAAACATAGTCTTTTACAACTCAGGGCCATAGGCCTAATACAAGAGTTCTTGGAATAAGTAAATAAACATAAGTCTTCATCTTCATGTGCCACAGGCAAACATGTTGAGTGTAGACTCATGACTCCTACTCATCATCGGAGTAACCTGCAACATCACAAGTTACAGCCACAGTGGGTCAATACTTTGGAATAGTATTGGCAAGTGATACCTTAGTAAATTTTAAGTGGACTACATTACTATATGCATTTTGGCTAGGTGTAGCTTGGCTTGCTTTGCTTGAAAATAGGTTTTCCCTATTAGTTGAAATCACTAAGTTTTCCTTTGTCAAAATCTTTCCTAAGAAACCACCAATAGACATTGGGGTCCTTCACCCTTGTTCACCCACAAGTTTTACTTAGAAGTTGGAGTGGTGAGATTCTTGTAGCTTCCATGTCTTGATGCTCAAGTTGTCCATTGCCATGGACTTGGCTAAGTACTTAGATTTTCCATCTGCAGAGGTTGTGCACTTTCCCCACCAGACTTGGTTTCCCAAGACAGGACCTTTCAGAAGCCTTTCCTTAGTCAAATGGACGCGTTCCAACCTATCATCCCACTACCACCAACTGTCCAAATGACTAAGTTCTAGCAACCTATATGATCAAGGCAGAGCCCATATTGCCAAGTGGTTGCACTGTAAGCTTTCTCAACACTTGGCCTCCAAATCCCTTTGTGCCTGGGTGGCATACCACAAGTGAGATACACAAGCCAAATCCATGGCCTTGTGTAACCACTCAACCAAAAACCACCATTCAAGTCCCATTCCACCCAGGAAGTTCATTGACTTAGTTGTTTTATTAAGAAAAGCATGAGTCCCAAAGGACTTAGAATTATTTTACCATAGCATGTACATTCTTTACCAACCCTTGTTTTCTACTAGCTATGCTAAGCATGGCATAGTATCTTAACTTAGGAAAATTCCCTAGCAATTCTACAATTCTACACTACATAGGATTTCCCAACATAACATTTGGCAAAAGTAGCATGCAAGACTTAGCAAAGGAAAATAATTCTAATTCTTATTCAAAATAAAGGGTGGAAATATCATGAAGTATCACTTGCCTTGGTAATGGGGAGAGTGGCACTCTTCACAATCACAGTCACTAGCAAAATCTACACAAAAATTTTATAGCACACAATTACAAACAATTTCATATACAAGCAGAAATATGAATGCATGCATGCAAGAAAATGCTAAGTGATGATTTTTGAAAATCCTACCAAGCAAGTGCATGAAACAGAAACATAACCAAGCCAAAAAGTTTGCTAACCAAACTTATTTAGCCCTAAAACAATTTGCTAAACAAAAACTATGCCCAAAATGGACCTAAACATGTTTCTGCTACAAAGTCATTTTAGCAGATACTATTTGTTAAACACATTGCAGATTCAGAAAGGCCTTGATTCACTGATTCCAACGGTATAAAATTTTCAAAAATCTAACGTGGAAATCAAAAGTTATAGCCATTTGAAAATTGGATCTAAATCTGATTTGAATTCTGTTTTTGATTTAAACTTTAGCCACGCGTCACGATATTACTGGCGCGTACCGGTTCGCACCGGATCACCCTTCCGCGCCGTAGGATCTAAATAAATCGCACGGTCCTGAGCGCGTACCTCGTCGCTGATAAGTGATTCTATCCTGACGCTTGGATCTAGATCTAACGGTGCTCGAGCACGCGACCATGTCCTGGCGGCGCGCGGCGTCAGCGAGCGGCGGAGCGCTCTGTCTACGGCGGCGCTAGCGTTTCTGGTCGTGCGCGAGAGGGGAAAGTGGCTTACCAGAACCGCAGTGGCGTGCTGAAGCTCGACGTGGTGTTGGTTTGCGAAGGGGCGCGCTGGCACGGTCTCAGGAACTCGTCGAAGTAACGGGCAGCGTCGGTCGCTGGCAGACGCGGTCACTGGCGAGGTTTGGCGTCGCCCTAGCATGAACCAGAGACATCAGGGGTTGCGCAAGACGCAGGCGAACAAACTCGTGTGAAAGAGGGGCAAGGGGCGCTCGGGTTTTACCTTAATTGGTCGTCGGAGTCAGGCGGCAGCGCAGGTGGTTTCGGTCGTGGACGGAGGCGACAACCTGGGTCACAAGCAGGCAAAAGGAAGGCGTCAGCGTATGCGCAAGATCAAGCTGGGCATCCTCGTTTGAACCAGAGAGAGGGGGCGGTCGAGACTCACCGGAATCGGTCGCCGGAGTCGTCGGTACAGCGGGGCTTCGAGAGCTAATGCGTGCAGCCTGGTGGCGGAGTGAGCGAGGAGAGTGGGGGGAAATGTTCACGGTGCAGAGGGGATTAAATAGGCCCAGGCGCGACAGGAAACACCTGCGGCATAATGGCTAATTACGCCGCGCCATTACCGGCCTTGACAGCAGCGGCGACGTGGTCGCGGGCACGGTTTGGGGAAGACGAGGGCAACGTGGAGAGGGCCCGCTCGTCAGCGAAGCGCGCGAAGAGGAGGTGGGGTCTGGTCGTCAGCGGCTGTCTGGGTGCATCGGCGCGTGCGAGTGGGAGAGGAATGGCCCGGGTGGGCTAGCTGGGCCTGTTCTGTTGCTGGGCTGGAATCCTGGCGCCGGCCTTTTTCCAATTCTTTCTCCTTTTTCTTTTTCTTTTTCAATTTTCTAGATTGATTTTCATATGAATTCAAGTTTCATTTGAATTCAAATTTTCCTGGGATTTTTGCAGTGAGCAATAGTCTCAAATATAGGCATAAGATCAAGTGGATGCTTTGCAAAGGCTTGGTCAAGCTTGGAGAGCAAAATATCAGAGACTTGGCACTTGGTTTGCAAAATTTGAGAAATAGTTTCTGAATTCATTTTCATTTTGTAAAACCTGGTTCAAATCCTCATTCAATCCAATCAACAAATAAAACCAGCATTCAAGGTTTAACACATTCAAACTCTCAAATGGTGATGGCCATTTGATATAAGTTTGTTCACATAAAATCATAGCACTATGTGCTTCTGTTTTTCTGAAATGAGTTTGAAATTGATTTCAAATCTATATGCATGCATGAATGATATGCAACTTTGAAATCATGATTTTAGGGATGTTACAAATCTAACCCCCTTAAGGTGAATCTCGCCCTCGAGATTCGGATTGGCTAGCAAATAGGTGAGGGTGGTCTTTCCGAAGATCATCTTCTCTTTCCCATGTTGCTTCCTCTTCGGAATGATGATTCCATTGCACTTTGCAAAACCTGATAGTCTTTGTCCTTGTGACTCTTTCTGCAGTCTCAAGAATCTTGATAGGATTTTCCTCATAAGTGAGATCACTTTCTAGTTGAACTTCTTCCAAAGGTATGGTATCCTTCAAAGAAGACTCTTCCATTTCTGGGTGACATTTCTTAAGCTGACTCACATGAAATACATTATGGACTGCTGATAGAGATGCTGGCAGTTCAATTTCATAAGCAATTTCTCCTTTGCGACTTAGAATCTTGAATGGCCCAACATATCTTGGTGCCAACTTTCCTTTGACTCCGAATCTTTTCACTCCACGGAGTGGTGATACTCTAAGATAGGCTCTATCACCAACTTCGTAGGTGACTTCCCTACGCTTAGGATCTGCGTAGCTTTTCTGTCGGGACTGTGCTATCTTCAACCTATCCTTAACCAATTTGACCTTCTCTTTGGCTTCTTTGATAAGATCTGGCCCGAATAAACTTCTTTCTCCCACACCATTCCATAACAATGGGGTGGTACATTTTCTTCCATAGAGAAACTCAAACGGTGCCATCTCAATGCTGGCTTGATAGCTGTTGTTGTAAGAAAATTCTGCGTAAGGCAGACTTTCATCCCAACTTGCTCCATAATCTAGGGCACATGCCCTCAACATGTCTTCCAGAATTTGATTCGTCCTTTCTGTTTGTCCATCGGTTTGAGGATGAAAAGCGGTACTGAATTCCAACCTCGTTCCCAATGACTCATGTAGCTGTCTCCAAAAATGGGAAGTGAATTGGGTTCCCCTATCGGACACAATACTCTTAGGCACACCGTGAAGGCATACAATTCTACTCATGTAGATTTTGGCTAACTTGGCACTTGTATTGGTTGTCTTCACGGGTATGAAATGAGCCACTTTAGTTAGGCGATCCACTACTACCCATATGGAATCATATCCTGATCTGGTCCTTGGCAATCCGGTGATGAAATCCATACCAATTTTGTCCCATTTCCAATCAGGAATAGGTAGTGGTTGAAGCAAACCTGCTGGTTTCTGATGCTCCGCTTTTACTCTAGTACACACATCACACAAAGTAATATGCTCGGCGATGTCCCTCTTGAGATTGTTCCACCAAAATCTTTCTTTCATGTCCATGTACATTTTGGTGTTACCCGGGTGAATGGAATACAGAGAGTTGTGCGCTTCTTGCAAAATTAGTTTCCGTAACTCCAGATCCTGTGGAACACAGATACGTTTCCCATGCCATAAAGTACCCTGTTCGTCTTCATGGAAATTTTTAGCTCTCCCTTGGCCAATATTTTCCTTAATCCTTTCAATTTCCTTATCGGTCTTCTGAGCTTCTCGGATCTTGTCCAACAAAGTGGGTTGAACATCCAAAGACATAAGATGTCTTTCAGGCACAATCTCCAATCTGAGTTCTTTGAATTGAGCACACAGATCATCTGGCAATTCACCTTTGGTAAGGCCATTCACAAATACCTTACGACTTAGAGCATCTGCTACAATGTTTGCTTTACCGGGGTGGTATTGCAAACTTAAGTCATAATCCTTGATAAGCTCTAACCATCTTCTTTGTCTCATATTGATTTCCTTTTGGGTGAAGATATACTTTAAACTTTTGTGGTCCGTGAACACTTCACAACGTTTTCGCAAAAGGTAATGTCTCCATGTTTTGAGTGCATGGACGACAGAGGCTAACTCTAAATCATGAGTAGGGTAGTTTACCTCATGAGTTTTGAGTTGTCTCGAGGCATAGGCCACAACTTTACCGTCTTGCATAAGTACGGCACCCAAACCTTGATGAGACGCATCACAATATACTTGGAAATCTTTTTCCAAATCTGGCAGACACAGAACTGGTGCTGTCACAAGTCTCTTCTTTAATTCTTGAAAGCTGACTTCACAACCTTCAGACCAAGCAAATTTCTTGTCCTTCTTTAACAATTCAGTCATTGGCTTAGCAACCTTTGAGAAATTTTCAATGAACCTTCTATAGTAACCTGCTAAGCCAAGGAAACTACGAACTTCTTTCACATTCTTGGGAGATTCCCATTCTGTCACAGCTGAAACTTTAGCAGGATCAACTGCCACACCATCCTTTGTCATAACATGACCAAGAAAACCAACTTCCTCCAACCAAAACTCACACTTGCTGAATTTGGCATAAAGTTTATGCTCTCTTAACTTTTCAAGTATCAAACGCAAGTGTCCTTCATGCTCTTCCTTGCTCTTGGAGTAGACTAAGATGTCATCGATGAAAACGACAACGAACTTGTCAAGGAATTCCATGAAAACCTTGTTCATCATATTCATGAAGTATGCTGGAGAATTGGTTAAGCCAAAAGGCATCACGGTATACTCATACAATCCATACCATATGGTGAATGCTGTTTTAGGTATGTCTTGCTCTCTTATCTTAAGTTGAAAATAGCCTGACCGGAGATCAATCTTCGAGAACACACATGCTCCCTCTAGCTGATCAAACAAGTCATTGATTCTAGGCAAAGGATATTTGTTCTTGATAGTTACCTCATTGAGCGAATGGTAATCTATGCATAACCTTTGGCTTCTATCTTTCTTCTCCACGAACAATACTGGGGCTCCCCAAGATGAAGAACTTGGTTGCATAAATCCTTTCTGCAACTGTTCCCCTAGTTGCTTCTTGAGCTCTTTCAGTTCATCAACCGACATTTTGTATGGTCTCTTGGCTATTGGTCCCGAACCTGGTACCAAATCTATCAAAAATTCCACATCTCTATCTGGTGGCATCCCGGGCAATTCTTCCGGAAATACATCCGGATACTCACATACAATTGGCACACTGTCCATGCTAACCCCCTTAAGAGAATTTAGCATACTCTTCTTTGCTCCAAAGCTGGTCTTGAATCTGATCCTTTTATTATCCGGAGTTGTGAGTGAGACAGTATGGCTGGCACAATCTATCACTCCTTTGTACTTTGTCATCCAGTCCATTCCCAGAATGACATCCAAACCTTGGGAGTTTAATATTATCAAGTTAACGGGAAACTTATACTTCCCGAATTCTATGACTAGGTCATGGCATCCTGAATTCACTATCATTTCTCCACCAGGAGAACTTACTTTTATAGGACACCCAATAGTTTCTACTGGTAGTTCATTTCTTTCAACAAATGCTCTTGATATGAATGAATGAGATGCACCAGTATCAAAGAGTACAAATGCTGGAATGGAATTGAGTCTGAACTTACCAGCAACAGCGTCAGGTTCCTCATAGACCTCCTCCACATTAATGTGGTTCACCTGACCTTTCTGGAAATGATTGGGCTTGACAGGTCCTTCAACTTTCTTTTCGGGGCACTCATTTGCATAGTGTCCCATCTTCTTGCATTTGAAGCACTCAACCTGACTGATGTCTCTTTTAGCAGGATGAATTCCACTTCCACTACCATTTCCACTGTGGTGGCTCTTATGTCCACCCTTGTGGTTCTTATATTTGTCATTGTCATGACTGCGGTGATGCTTGTTGTCATGACGGTTGTGGTTGTGGTGCTTGTTGAATTTCCCATGCTTATGGGATCCTGAGCTTCCACTGTCATCATAGTGAGATCGTTTGTGAGACGATCCTGAGCTGTGCTTGTCGGAGTGTTTCCTCTTCCTACTCTCGACCTGCTTCATTTTATTCTCCAAAATAGCAGCCTTGTCACACAGAGACTGATAAGTTGGAACATATGCCACAGACAACTGTAAGTTTAGCTCATCATTCAAGCCTTCCAGAAACTTTTCCTTTCTTTTGGCATCTGTGTCAACCTCATCCGGTGCATAGCGCGCCAGATTGTTGAACTCTTCTATATATTCAGCCACGCTGCGGTGGCGCTGCTTCAGGTTGTGAAACTCCTCCTTTTTCATACTCATCATTCCTGATGAGATATGAGCAGTGCGAAAGCCATCTTCAAAGATAGCCCAAGTCACCTCATCTAAAGGAGTGGTGATTTGGAAGTTGTCCCACCATGTGGCGGCTGGTCCTTCCAATAGATGCGCTGCGAACCTGACCTTTTCAGCATCCGTGCAGCCCACGGTCACTAAGTCCTTGTTCACAGAACGTAGCCAATCATTGGCCACCATGGGATCAGTTGTCCCCGAAAACTTAGTTGGCCTCAAACGCAGAAATCTGGTGAGCATATCAAAACCCGGAGGGTTGTTGTTGTTGTTGTTGTTGTTGTTGTTATTGTTGGGGTTGTTGTTGTTGTTATTCTGGTTTTGGATGAATGTTGTCATCATCTGCATAAGCTGTGTTTGGGCATTCATCATCTGTTGCATTTTCGGAGTGATGTTATTGGGGTTGGGGTTTGCGCGACGGGAAGGCATCTGTGGTTTGTTCAAATAGAGATAAGAATGAGATACCCTTAGATGTTTTATGCACAATACATCACAAGCAAACACATAGTATGCAACTCAAGGATAAAAGCTCAACAACAGAATAACAAAGTTCTCGAAATAAAACACACAAGTGGCAAGCCATCCACATGTCGGATGGTCCAATAATAAGTTCACAAATAACAAGTACGATAATGAAAGATAAACGAGTAGTCAAGTCTACTCATCAGCATCAATCTCCTCCTCGACAAAGGTAAGACCTGCGTTCTCCATCGCGGTCTTGTTCTCCTCAATCGTAGTGGTCAAGGAATCGATCTTGGCCTTGAGAGCCCTCTTCTGGGAGCGAAGCCTCTCGATCACCATCTGCTGCTGCTCTAGCTCGAAATCCTTGGACTTCAGTTCTTTAGTCATGTCCCGGATCTTCTTGTTCCTATCCTGGACGCGTTTCTCCTGACTCTTGAACTTACGGTCCTGGGCCTCGAACTTCGTCTCCATTTCCTTGACTATCTCGTCCTGCTATGCGAAAAGCTTGTCCTTCTCGCGAAGCTGCACCTAGAGCTCGTCATTGTTGAGCATGACATTGGTCTTGTCCGTGTCCACGTGCCTGATGAGAGTCTCTAAGTCCTGGAGATAGAGACGTATCGGCTCTGCTACGTCCCTCGAGTCGTCCTCAAAGTCGATGGACTCTCCATCATCATCACGTCTTCCGAAGACGTGGAAGTGGGTGCCCCTAACCTGTCGGGAGTGACGGCCTAGCAGACGTCCTATCAAGTCCTGCATGACTACCTCCATGCCTCTCTCCCTGTCGTCGTGCATCATCTTGAAGACGATGGCCTCTGTAGTAGGCTCTGTCTGGCGTCCGGGCTGGTTCACCTTGAATCCCCAGAGGTACTTCCTCTCGAACTTGGTGAGTGGATGCACCATGATGGTGGGAAGAGGGAGATCGAGCAAAGTGGTAAGCTCAATGATACGAGGACCGAAACGGGTAACCTGGAACTCCTCAACAGTGCTGATGGTAATAGGCATCTATTTATAAGATAGAAAAGTTAGAACAACACTATTTAAGATAAACAAAGACAAACATCACATACACATCCTTGGAACACAAAATCACACAAGTCATGCATACATGAATCCATTACATTAATCAAGGTCCAAACTTATTTAAGGTATCATTTTGGAAAATAAGGTGATAGGTGGTGGTCCAACTAACGAAATGTGTTTACAACCCTATCTCACTGGATCTGTTGGCTAACACAATGTTCCTAGAGGCAATCCACCTATCTTGTTCACATGATTCCATCACTAAGTCTATAATATCTCCCCTTAAGGTCTGGTTGGTGGCTTCCAACTCTTGGGTAAGCTCCTTCTCTTTCTCTAAGTCTTTTTGGAGGTTGAGCATTCTGCACTTGACTCTAGCACTTATTTCTTTGATAGTCCTCCAAGCTGCTTCTCTTGCTGACTCAAAGAATGTGGTGTGCATCACAGTGTTGGTATACATGCAGAATCCTCTTTCTTTGTGGTTGTCTTCCTTGTTTTTGTACAAGTGAAGTTGCACCCACCAATACTCCACTCCTTCATCCATCACTGGGAAGCCTTTGTAAACAGTTGCACCATGTGCTTCCATTGTCACCATGAGGTCCTTGAGAATTTTGGGAAACTCAGTTTCACACTCCAAGGTCATGGTCATGAGTGGTCCTTTCTTCACGGCTTCGTTGATGGAGTTCATCTACAAATAGAGATGAGAATGAGAAGATTAGAAAAGTTTACGAGAAGAATAGACAAGTGTAGAAATAGTTAAAAAAATTCCTTAGTGGTTTTCCAATCCTAGGGGTCATAATCCTACAGGCAACACAGTGCTCTGATACCATCTGTAAGATCCCTCCTTTGTAAAGGAAAGGATCCCTGTGATTGCAATGCTAGTCCCCGGATCAATGCTAGCATCCACAGTTTAAGATGAAGTACACAGATACAAAGGTCATTTATTACATTCATTCCAGAGATAAAACATAGTCTTTTACAACTCAGGGCCATAGGCCTAATACAAGAGTTCTTGGAATAAGTAAATAAACATAAGTCTTCATCTTCATGTGCCACAGGCAAACATGTTGAGTGTAGACTCATGACTCCTACTCATCATCGGAGTAACCTGCAACATCACAAGTTACAGCCACAGTGGGTCAATACTTTGGAATAGTATTGGCAAGTGATACCTTAGTAAATTTAAGTGGACTACATTACTATATGCATTTTGGCTAGGTGTAGCTTGGCTTGCTTTGCTTGAAAATAGGTTTTCCCTATTAGTTGAATTCACTAAGTTTTCCTTTGTCAAAATCTTTCCTAAGAAACCGCCAATAGACATTGGGGTCCTTCACCCTTGTTCACCCACAAGTTTTACTTAGAAGTTGGAGTGGTGAGATTCTTGTAGCTTCCATGTCTTGATGCTCAAGTTGTCCATTGCCATGGACTTGGCTAAGTACTTAGATTTTCCATCTGCAGAGGTTGTGCACTTTCCCCACCAGACTTGGTTTCCCAAGACAGGACCTTTCAGAAGCCTTTCCTTAGTCAAATGGACGCGTTCCAACCTATCATCCCACTACCACCAACTGTCCAAATGACTAAGTTCTAGCAACCTATATGATCAAGGCAGAGCCCATATTGCCAAGTGGTTGCACTGTAAGCTTTCTCAACACTTGGCCTCCAAATCCCTTTGTGCCTGGGTGGCATACCACAAGTGAGATACACAAGCCAAATCCATGGCCTTGTGTAACCACTCAACCAAAAACCACCATTCAAGTCCCATTCCACCCAGGAAGTTCATTGACTTAGTTGTTTTATTAAGAAAAGCATGAGTCCCAAAGGACTTAGAATTATTTTACCATAGCATGTACATTCTTTACCAACCCTTGTTTTCTACTAGCTAGGCTAAGCATGGCATAGTATCTTAACTTAGGAAAATTCCCTAGCAATTCTACAATTCTACACTACATAGGATTTCCCAACATAACATTTGGCAAAAGTAGCATGCAAGACTTAGCAAAGGAAAATAATTCTAATGCTTATTCAAAATAAAGGGTGGAAATATCATGAAGTATCACTTGCCTTGGTAATGGGGAGAGTGGCACTCTTCACAATCACAGTCACTAGCAAAATCTACACAAAAAATTTATAGCACACAATTACAAACAATTTCATATACAAGCAGAAATATGAATGCATGCATGCAAGAAAATGCTAAGTGATGATTTTTGAAAATCCTACCAAGCAAGTGCATGAAACAGAAACATAACCAAGCCAAAAAGTTTGCTAACCAAACTTATTTAGCCCTAAAACAATTTGCTAAACAAAAACTATGCCCAAAATGGACCTAAACATGTTTTTGCTACAAAGTCATTTTAGCAGATACTATTTGTTAAACACATTGCAGATTCAGAAAGGCCTTGATTCACTGATTCCAACGGTATAAAATTTGCAAAAATCTAACGTGGAAATCAAAAGTTATAGCCATTTGAAAATTGGATCTAAATCTGATTTGAATTCTGTTTTTGATTTAAACTCTAGCCACGCGTCACGATATTACTGGCGCGTACCGGTTCGCACCGGATCACCCTTCCGCGCCGTAGGATCTAAATAAATCGCACGGTCCTGAGCGCGTACCTCCTCGCTGATAAGTGATTCTATCCTGACGCTTGGATCTAGATCTAACGGTGCTCGAGCACGCGACCATGTCCTGGCGGCGCGCGGCGTCAGTGAGCGGCGGAGCGCTCTGTATACGGCGGCGCTAGCGTTTCCGGTCGTGCGTGAGAGGGGAAAGTGGCTTACCAGAACCGCAGTGGCGTGCTGAAGCTCGACGTGGTGTTGGTTTGCGAAGGGGCGCGCTGGCACGGTCTCAGGAACTCGTCGGAGTAACGGGCAGCATCGGTCGCTGGCAGACGCGGTCACTGGCGAGGTTTGGCGTCGCCCTAGCACGAACCAGAGGCATCAGGGGTTGCGCAAGACGCAGGCGAACAAACTCGTGTGAAAGAGGGGCAAGGGGCGCTCGGGTTTTACCTTAATTGGTCGTCGGAGTCAGGCGGCAGCGCAGGTGGTTTCGGTCGTGGACGGAGGCGACAACCTGGGTCACAAGCAGGCAAAAGGAAGGCGTCAGCGTATGCGCAAGATCAAGCTGGGCATCCTCGTTTGAACCAGAGAGAGGGGGCGGTCGAGACTCACCGGAATCGGTCGCCGGAGTCGTCGGTACAGCGGGGCTTCGAGAGCTAATGCGCGCAGCCTGGTGGCGGAGTGAGCGAGGAGAGTGGGGGGAAATGTTCACGGTGCAGAGGGGATTAAATAGGCCCAGGCGCGACAGGAAACGCCTGCGGCATAATGGCTAATTATGCCGCGCCATTACCGGCCTTGACAGCAGCGGCGACGTGGTCGCGGGCGCGGTTTGGGGAAGACGAGGGCAACGTGGAGAGGGCCCGCTCGTCAGCGAAGCGCGCGAAGAGGAGGTGGGGTCTGGTCGTCAGCGGCTGTCTGGGTGCATCGGCGCGTGCGAGTGGGAGAGGAATGGCCCGGGTGGGCTAGCTGGGCCTGTTCTGTTGTTGGGCTGGAATCCTGGCGCCGGCCTTTTTCCAATTCTTTCTCCTTTTTCTTTTTCTTTTTCTTTTTCAATTTTCTAGATTGATTTTCATATGAATTCAAGTTTCATTTGAATTCAAATTTTCCTGGGATTTTTGCAGTGAGCAATAGTCTCAAATATAGGCATAAGATCAAGTGGTTGCTTTGCAAAGGCTTGGTCAAGCTTGGAGAGCAAAATATCAGAGACTTGGCACTTGGTTTGCAAAATTTGAGAAATAGTTTCTGAATTCATTTTCATTTTGTAAAACCTGGTTCAAATCCTCATTCAATCCAATCAACAAAGAAAACCAGCATTCAAGGTTTAACACATTCAAACTCTCAAATGGTGATGGCCATTTGATATAAGTTTGTTCACATAAAATCATAGCACTATGTGCTTCTGTTTTTCTGAAATGAGTTTGAGATTGATTTCAAATCTATATACATGCATGAATGATATGCAACTTTGAAATCATGATTTTAGGGATGTTACAAATCTAACCCCCTTAAGGTGAATCTCGCCCTCGAGATTCGGATTGGCTAGCAAATAGGTGAGGGTGGTCTTTCCGAAGATCATCTTCTCTTTCCCATGTTGCTTCCTCTTCAGAATGATGATTCCATTGCACTTTGCAAAACCTGATAGTCTTTGTCCTTGTGACTCTTTCTGCATTGTCAAGAATCTTGATAGGCTATTCCTCATAAGTGAGATCACTTTCTAGTTGAACTTCTTCCAAAGGTATGGTATCCTTCAAAGAAGACTCTTCCATTTCTGGGTGACATTTCTTAAGCTGACTCACATGAAATACATTATGGACTGCTGATAGAGATGCTGGCAGTTCAATTTCATAAGCAATTTCTCCTTTGCGACTTAGAATCTTGAATGGCCCAACATATCTTGGTGCCAACTTTCCTTTGACTCCGAATCTTTTCACTCCACGGAGTGGTGATACTCTAAGATAGGCTCTATCACCAACTTCGTAGGTGACTTCCCTACGCTTAGGATCTGCGTAGCTTTTCTGTCGGGACTGTGCTATCTTCAACCTATCCTTAACCAATTTGACCTTCTCTTCGGCTTCTTTGATAAGATCTGGCCCGAATAAACTTCTTTCTCCCACACCATTCCATAACAATGGGGTGGTACATTTTCTTCCATAGAGAAACTCAAACGGTGCCATCTCAATGCTGGCTTGATAGCTGTTGTTGTAAGAAAATTCTGCGTAAGGCAGACTTTCATCCCAACTTGCTCCATAATCTAGGGCACATGCCCTCAACATGTCTTCCAGAATTTGATTCGTCCTTTCTGTTTGTCCATCGGTTTGAGGATGAAAAGCGGTACTGAATTCCAACCTCGTTCCCAATGACTCATGTAGCTGTCTCCAAAAATGGGAAGTGAATTGGGTTCCCCTATCGGACACAATACTCTTAGGCACACCGTGAAGGCATACAATTCTACTCATGTAGATTTTGGCTAACTTGGCACTTGTATAGGTTGTCTTCACGGGTATGAAATGAGCCACTTTAGTTAGGCGATCCACTACTACCCATATGGAATCATATCCTGATCTGGTCCTTGGCAATCCGGTGATGAAATCCATACCAATTTTGTCCCATTTCCAATCAGGAATAGGTAGTGGTTGAAGCAAACCTGCTGGTTTCTGATGCTCCGCTTTTACTCTAGTACACACATCACACAAAGTAATATGCTCGGCGATGTCCCTCTTGAGATTGTTCCACCAAAATCTTTCTTTCATGTCCATGTACATTTTGGTGTTACCCGGGTGAATGGAATACGGAGAGTTGTGCGCTTCTTGCAAAATTAGTTTCCGTAACTCCAGATCCTGTGGAACACAGATACGTTTCCCATGCCATAAAGTACCCTGTTCGTCTTCATGGAAATTTTTAGCTCTCCCTTGGCCAATATTTTCCTTAATCCTTTCAATTTCCTTATCGGTCTTCTGAGCTTCTCGGATCTTGTCCAACAAAGTGGGTTGAACATCCAAAGACATAAGATGTCCTTCAGGCACAATCTCCAATCTGAGTTCTTTGAATTGAGCACACAGATCATCTGGCAATTCACCTTTGGTAAGGCCATTCACAAATACCTTACGACTCAGAGCATCTGCTACAACGTTTGCTTTACCGGGGTGGTATTGCAAACTTAAGTCATAATCCTTGATAAGCTCTAACCATCTTCTTTGTCTCATATTGATTTCCTTTTGGGTGAAGATATACTTTAAACTTTTGTGGTCCGTGAACACTTCACAACGTTTTCCCAAAAGGTAATGTCTCCATGTTTTGAGTGCATGGACGACAGAGGCTAACTCTAAATCATGAGTAGGGTAGTTTACCTCATGAGTTTTGAGTTGTCTCGAGGCATAGTCCACAACTTTACCGTCTTGCATAAGTACGGCACCCAAACCTTGATGAGACGCATCACAATATACTTGGAAATCTTTTTCCAAATCTGGCAGACACAGAACTGGTGCTGTCACAAGTCTCTTCTTTAATTCTTGAAAGCTGACTTCACAACCTTCAGACCAAGCAAATTTCTTGTCCTTCTTTAACAATTCAGTCATTGGCTTAGCAACCTTTGAGAAATTTTCAATGAACCTTCTGTAGTAACCTGCTAAGCCAAGGAAACTATGAACCTCTTTCACATTCTTGGGAGATTCCCATTCTGTCACAGCTGAAACTTTAGCAGGATCAACTGCCACACCATCCTTTGTCATAACATGACCAAGAAAACCAACTTCCTCCAACCAAAACTCACACTTGCTGAATTTGGCATAAAGTTTATGCTCTCTTAACTTTTCAAGTATCAAACGCAAGTGTCCTTCATGCTCTTCCTTGCTCTTGGAGTAGACTAAGATGTCATCGATGAAAACGACAACGAACTTGTCAAGGAATTCCATGAACACCTTGTTCATCATATTCATGAAGTATGCTGGAGAATTGGTTAAGCCAAAAGGCATCACGGTATACTCATACAATCCATACCTTATGGTGAATGCTGTTTTAGGTATGTCTTGCTCTCTTATCTTAAGTTGAAAATAGCCTGACCGGAGATCAATCTTCGAGAACACACATGCTCCCTCTAGCTGATCAAACAAGTCATTGATTCTAGGAAAAGGATATTTGTTCTTGATAGTTACCTCATTGAGCGAATGGTAATCTATGCATAACCTTTGGCTTCTATCTTTCTTCTCCACGAACAATACTGGGGCTCCCCAAGATGAAGAACTTGTTTGGATAAATCCTTTCTGCAACTGTTCCCCTAGTTGCTTCTTGAGCTCTTTCAGTTCATCAACCGACATTTTGTATGGTCTCTTGGCTATTGGTCCCGAACCTGGTACCAAATCTATCAGAAATTCCACATCTCTATCTGGTGGCATCCCGGGCAATTCTTCCGGAAATACATCCGGATACTCACATACAATTAGCACACTGTCCATGCTAACCCCCTTAAGAGAATTTAGCATACTCTTCTTTGCTCCAAAGCTGGTCTTGAATCTGATCCTTTTATTATCCGAAGTTGTGAGTGAGATAGTATGGCTGGCACAATCTATCACTCCTTTGTACTTTGTCATCCAGTCCATTCCCAGAATGACATCCAAACCTTGGGAGTTTAATATTATCAAGTTAACGGGAAACTTATACTTCCCGAATTCTATGACTAGGTCATGGCATCCTGAATTCACTATCATTTCTCCACCAGGAGAACTTACTTTTATAGGACACCCAATAGTTTCTACTGGTAGTTCATTTCTTTCAACAAATGCTCTTGATATGAATGAATGAGATGCACCAGTATCAAAGAGTACAAATGCTGGAATGGAATTGAGTCTGAACTTACCAGCAACAGCGTCAGGTTCCTCATAGACCTCCTCCACATTAATGTGGTTCACCTGACCTTTCTGGAAATGATTGGGCTTGACAGGTCCTTCAACTTTATTTTCGGGGCACTCATTTGCATAGTGTCCCATCTTCTTGCATTTGAAGCACTCAACCTGACTGATGTCTCTTTTAGCAGGATGAATTCCACTTCCACTACCATTTCCACTGTGGTGGCTCTTATGTCCACACTTGTGGTTCTTATATTTGTCATTGTCATGACTGCGGTGATGCTTGTTGTCATGACGGTTGTGGTTGTGGTGCTTGTTGAATTTCCCATGCTTATGGGATCCTGAGCTTCCACTGTCATCATAGTGAGATCGTTTGTGAGACGATCCTGAGCTGTGCTTGTCGGAGTGTTTCCTCTTCCTACTCTCGACCTGCTTCATTTTATTCTCCAAAATAGCAGCCTTGTCACACAGAGACTGATAAGTTGGAACATATGCCACAGACAACTGTAAGTTTAGCTCATCATTCAAGCCTTCCAGAAACTTTTCCTTTCTTTTGGCATCTGTGTCAACCTCATCCGGTGCATAGCGCGCCAGATTGTTGAACTCTTCTATATATTCAGCCACGCTGCGGTGGCGCTGCTTCAGGTTGTGAAACTCCTTCTTTTTCATACTCATCATTCCTGATGAGATATGAGCAGTGCGAAAGCCATCTTCAAAGATAGCCCAAGTCACCTCATCTAAAGGAGTGGTGATTTGGAAGTTGTCCCACCATGTGGCGGCTGGTCCTTCCAATAGATGCGCTGCGAACCTGACCTTTTCAGCATCCGTGCAGCCCACGGTCACTAAGTCCTTGTTCACAGAACGTAGCCAATCATTGGCCACCATGGGATCAGTTGTCCCCGAAAACTTAGCTGGCCTCAAACGCAGAAATCTGGTGAGCATATCAAAACCCGGAGGGTTGTTGTTGTTGTTGTTATTGTTGTTGTTGTTGTTGTTGTTGGGGTTGTTGTTGTTGTTATTCTGGTTTTGGATGAATGTTGTCATCATCTGCATAAGCTGTGTTTGGGCATTCATCATCTGTTGCATTTTCGGAGTGATGTTATTGGGGTTGGGGTTTGCGCGACGGGAAGGCATCTGTGGTTTGTTCAAATAGAGATAAGAATGAGATACCCTTAGATGTTTTATGCACAATACATCACAAGCAAACACATAGTATGCAACTCAAGGATAAAAGCTCAACAACAGAATAACAAAGTTCTCGAAATAAAACACACAAGTGGCAAGCCATCCACATGTCGGATGGTCCAATAATAAGTTCACAAATAACAAGTACGATAATGAAAGATAAACGAGTAGTCAAGTCTACTCATCAGCATCAATCTCCTCCTCGACAAAGGTAAGACCTGCGTTCTCCATCGCGGTCTTATTCTCCTCAATCGTAGTGGTCAAGGAATCGATCTTGGCCTTGAGAGCCCTCTTCTGGGAGCGAAGCCTCTCGATCACCATCTGCTGCTGCTCTAGCTCGAAATCCTTGGACTTCAGTTCTTCAGTCATGTCCCGGATCTTCTTGTTCCTATCCTGGACGCGTTTCTCCTGACTCTTGAACTTACGGTCCTGGGCCTCGAACTTCGTCTCCATTTCCTTGACTATCTCGTCCTGCTATGCGAAAAGCTTGTCCTTCTCGCGAAGCTGCACCTGGAGCTCGTCATTGTTGAGCATGACATTGGTTCTGTCCGTGTCCACGTGCCTGATGAGAGACTCTAAGTCCTGGAGATAGAGACGTATCGGCTCTGCTACGTCCCTCGAGTCGTCCTCAAAGTCGATGGACTCTCCATCATCATCACGTCTTCCGAAGACGTGGAAGTGGGTGCCCCTAACCTGTCGGGAGTGACGGCCTAGCAGACGTCCTATCAAGTCCTGCATGACTACCTCCATGCCTCTCTCCCTGTCGTCGTGCATCAGCTTGAAGACGATGGCCTCTGTAGTAGGCTCTGTCTGGCGTCCGGGCTGGTTCACCTTGAATCCCCAGAGGTCCTTCCTCTCGAACTTGGTGAGTGGATGCACCATGATGGTGGGAAGAGGGAGATCGAGCAAAGTGGTAAGCTCAATGATACGAGGACCGAAACGGGTAACCTGGAACTCCTCAACAGTGCTGATGGTAATAGGCATCTATTTATAAGATAGAAAAGTTAGAACAACACTATTTAAGATAAACAAAGACAAACATCACATACACATCCTTGGAACACAAATTCACACAACTCATGCATACATGAATCCATTACATCAATCAAGGTCCAAACTTATTTAAGGTATCATTTTGGAAAATAAGGTGATAGGTGGTGGTCCAACTAACGAAATGTGTTTACAACCCTATCTCACTGGATCTGTTGGCTAACACAATGTTCCTAGAGGCAATCCACCTATCTTGTTCACATGATTCCATCACTAAGTCTATAATATCTCCCCTTAAGGTCTGGTTGGTGGCTTCCAACTCTTGGGTAAGCTCCTTCTCTTTCTCTAAGTCTTTTTGGAGGTTGAGCATTCTGCACTTGACTCTAGCACTTATTTCTTTGATAGTCCTCCAAGCTGCTTCTCTTGCTGACTCAAAGAATGTGGTGTGCATCACAGTGTTGGTATACATGCAGAATCCTCTTTCTTTGTGGTTGTCTTCCTTGTTTTTGTACAAGTGAAGTTGCACCCACCAATACTCCACTCCTTCATCCATCACTGGGAAGCCTTTGTAAACAGCTGCACCATGTGCTTCCATTGTCACCATGAGGTCCTTGAGAATTTTGGGAAACTCAGTTTCACACTCCAAGGTCATGGTCATGAGTGGTCCTTTCTTCACGGCTTCGTTGATGGAGTTCATCTACAAATAGAGATGAGAATGAGAAGATTAGAAAAGTTTACGAGAAGAATAGACAAGTGTAGAAATAGTTAAAAAAAATCCTTAGTGGTTTTCCAATCCTAGGGATCATAATCCTACAGGCAACACAGTGCTCTGATACCATCTGTAAGATCCCTCCTTTGTAAAGGAAAGGATCCCTGTGATTGCAATGCTAGTCCCCGGATCAATGCTAGCATCCACAGTTTAAGATGAAGTACACAGATACAAAGGTCATTTATTACATTCATTCCAGAGATAAAACATAGTCTTTTACAACTCAGGGCCATAGGCCTAATACAAGAGTTCTTGGAATAAGTAAATAAACATAAGTCTTCATCTTCATGTGCCACAGGCAAACATGTTGAGTGTAGACTCATGACTCCTACTCATCATCGGAGTAACCTGCAACATCACAAGTTACAGCCACAGTGGGTCAATACTTTGGAATAGTATTGGCAAGTGATACCTTAGTAAATTTTAAGTGGACTACATTACTATATGCATTTTGGCTAGGTGTAGCTTGGCTTGCTTTGCTTGAAAATAGGTTTTCCCTATTAGTTGAAATCACTAAGTTTTTCTTTGTCAAAATCTTTCCTAAGAAACCACCAATAGACATTGGGGTCCTTCACCCTTGTTCACCCCACAAGTTTTACTTAGAAGTTGGAGTGGTGAGATTCTTGTAGCTTCCATGTCTTGATGCTCAAGTTGTCCATTGCCATGGACTTGGCTAAGTACTTAGATTTTCCATCTGCAGAGGTTGTGCACTTTCCCCACCAGACTTGGTTTCCCAAGACAGGACCTTTCAGAAGCCTTTCCTTAGTCAAATGGACGCGTTCCAACCTATCATCCCACTACCACCAACTGTCCAAATGACTAAGTTCTAGCAACCTATATGATCAAGGCAGAGCCCATATTGCCAAGTGGTTGCACTGTAAGCTTTCTCAACACTTGGCCTCCAAATCCCTTTGTGCCTGGGTGGCATACCACAAGTGAGATACACAAGCCAAATCCATGGCCTTGTGTAACCACTCAACCAAAAACCACCATTCAAGTCCCATTCCACCCAGGAAGTTCATTGACTTAGTTGTTTTATTAAGAAAAGCATGAGTCCCAAAGGACTTAGAATTATTTTACCATAGCATGTACATTCTTTACCAACCCTTGTTTTCTACTAGCTAGGCTAAGCATGGCATAGTATCTTAACTTAGGAAAATTCCCTAGCAATTCTACAATTCTACACTACATAGGATTTCCCAACATAACATTTGGCAAAAGTAGCATGCAAGACTTAGCAAAGGAAAATAATTCTAATGCTTATTCAAAATAAAGGGTGGAAATATCATGAAGTATCACTTGCCTTGGTAATGGGGAGAGTGGCACTCTTCACAATCACAGTCACTAGCAAAATCTACACAAAAAATTTATAGCACACAATTACAAACAATTTCATATACAAGCAGAAATATGAATGCATGCATGCAACAAAATGCTAAGTGATGATTTTTGAAAATCCTACCAAGCAAGTGCATGAAACAGAAACATAACCAAGCCAAAAAGTTTGCTAACCAAACTTATTTAGCCCTAAAACAATTTGCTAAACAAAAACTATGCCCAAAATGGACCTAAACATGTTTCTGCTACAAAGTCATTTTAGCAGATACTATTTGTTAAACACATTGCAGATTCAGAAAGGCCTTGATTCACTGATTCCAACGGTATAAAATTTGCAAAAATCTAACGTGGAAATCAAAAGTTATAGCCATTTGAAAATTGGATCTAAATCTGATTTGAATTCTGTTTTTGATTTAAACTCTAGCCACGCGTCACGATATTACTGGCGCGTACCGGTTCGCACCGGATCACCCTTCCGCGCCGTAGTATCTAAATAAATCGCACGGTCCTGAGCGCGTACCTCCTCGCTGATAAGTGATTCTATCCTGACGCTTGGATCTAGATCTAACGCTGCTCGAGCACGCGACCATGTCCTGGCGGCGCGCGGCGTCAGCGAGCGGCGGAGCGCTCTGTCTACGGCGGCGCTAGCGTTTCCGGTCGTGCGCGAGAGGGGGAAGTGGCTTACCAGAACCGCAGTGGCGTGCTGAAGCTCGACGTGGTGTTGGTTTGCGAAGGGGCGCGCTGGCACGGTCTCAGGAACTCGTCGGAGTAACGGGCGGCGTCGGTTGCTGGCAGACGCGGTCACTGGCGAGGTTTGGCATCGCCTTAGCACGAACCAGAGGCATCAGGGGTTGCGCAAGACGCAGGCGAACAAACTCGTGTGAAGGAGGGGGCAAGGGGCGCTCGGGTTTTACCTTAATTGGTCGCCGGAGTCAGGCGGCAGCGCAGGTGGTTTCGGTCGTGGACGGAGGCGACAACCTGGGTCACGAGCAGGCAAAAGGAAGTCGTCAGCGTATGCGCAAGATCAAGCTGGGCATCCTCGTTTGAACCAGAGAGAGGGGGGCGGTCGAGACTCACCGGAATCGATCGCCGGAGTCGTCGGTACAGCGGGGCTTCGAGAGCTAATGCGCGCAGCCTGGTGGCGGAGTGAGCGAGGAGAGTGGGGGAAAATGTTCGCGGTGTAGAGGGGATTAAATAGGCCCAGGCGCGACAGGAAACTCCTGCGGCATAATGGCTAATTACGCCGCGCCATTACCGGCCTTGACAGCAGCGGCGACGTGGTCGCGGGCGCGGTTTGGGGAAGACGAGGGCAACGTGGAGAGGGCCCGCTCGTCAGCGAAGCGCGCGAAGAGGAGGTGGGGTCTGGTCGTCAGCGGCTGTCTGGGTGCATCGGTGCGTGCGAGTGGGAGAGGAATGGCCCGGGTGGGCTAGCTGGGCCTGTTCTGTTGCTGGGCTGGAATCCTGGCGCCGGCCTTTTTCCAATTCTTTCTCCTTTTTCTTTTTCTTTTTCAATTTTCTGGATTGATTTTCATATGAATTCAAGTTTCATTTGAATTCAAATTTTCCTGGGATTTTTGCAGTGAGCAATAGTCTCAAATATAGGCATAAGATCAAGTGGTTGCTTTGCAAAGGCTTGGTCAAGCTTGGAGAGCAAAATATCAGAGACTTGGCACTTGGTTTGCAAAATTTGAGAAATAGTTTCTGAATTCATTTTCATTTTGTAAAACCTGGTTCAAATCCTCATTCAATCCAATCAACAAAGAAAACCAGCATTCAAGGTTTAACACATTCAAACTCTCAAATGGTGATGGCCATTTGATATAAGTTTGTTCACATAAAATCATAGCACTATGTGCTTCTGTTTTTCTGAAATGAGTTTGAAATTGATTTCAAATCTATATGCATGCATGAATGATATGCAACTTTGAAATCATGATTTTAGGGATGTTACAACCTTTCTCTTTACTTTGTTTTTGGTTTGTTTAGTTTCTTTTGCTTGGTTTTGTTTGCCTCTTTTTATCAAAAACTCCAAAAAAAATATTTAGTTTGGTTTGCTTTCTCTTATCAAAAACGCAAAAAAATTATCTCCTAGTCTAGTTGCCACCTTGCTCTAGCTCACCATGTTGTTCCACAAGTTCACCTTGAAGTACCTTTCAATAGGTAGTGGCTCTATAATTGGGAAAGAAAATATTGAAGAATTCTTTAATCATGTTAGCAAGCATGAGGATATTGAGGATAGATCTATAGCAGAACTTGCTCCTAATTATGAAATTGCTGCAGCTTTTTAGTTCATATGTTGGAGGCTAGGTTTGTTAGCCTTAACCCCATGATGCAAATTTTGTTCCTAAAACTAAAAGGAGAAAAGAATGCTAAAAAGAGAGAATTTATTCTTGAAACTTTACTAAAAGAGTTCCATGATGTTGCTAAGGAAGACAAAAAGGTCTTTGAGCATTTCAATGTGCTAGGCTCATTTCTATATGTTGTGGGTACTTCAGATAAAACCAAACCTAGAGAGGAATTTAAGATACCCATACCCTTTAAGCTTGTTGGGATGCATGAGGCCTTTGAAAAGAATTTTGATTGGATTGTTCCTGAAAATCCTTTTAATGAAAGTAGTGAAGCAAAGAGATATGAGAAGGGATCCTAAAAAACTCATTTCGATGAGATACCTTTCATAGTTGAGGGCTTTGCAAGTATTTATGTTAATGCTTGTTCATTTGAAAATACTTGATTTCTTGTTTCTTGTGCCTAACTTCAAGGCGTTAAAGAAAAGTACTTGTTGGGAGATAACCCAAGAGTTTTCTTGAGTCTTGGAAGTTATTACTTCACTAATTACCTCTTATTATCCTTTTTGTTTGCTTTTTGTGCCAAGAATGACCTCTAATGAGAGGGAAGTAAGATTTGGGGAGTTGCTGTCCCGAAACATATTTCTGTCCTCCACCATTAAATATCGTGAGGAGTCTCTATAAGTCAGATTGAGCTGAAACTTTACTAATAAATCACCCAGTATGTTAGCTAACTTTCGTTAGTTCAACACTTTTTTATTTGAGCAACAGAAGGTCTTCGAAAAAAAGGTTTATACTTGCTGGTCTGTTTTGACAGATTTCTGCCATTATTTGCATTTGCTTCTTATTGATTCCTTTTTGGGTTCTTTTTGGGAAATTGAGCTTTTTGAAGGAGTTTCTATAGTAGCTTGTGTTTTTAGTGAAAGTTTTTCTGTTATAAAGCTAAGCCCAAGGGTCTATTATCTTTTGAATACACTAATGTTGCTAATGAAGATTGTGTGAAGTTTTATATGAAGGAAAAATTTCAGGTGTAGAAAGAGA
Organism: Avena sativa; assembly: GCA_916181665.1. Classification (NCBI taxonomy): domain Eukaryota; kingdom Viridiplantae; phylum Streptophyta; class Magnoliopsida; order Poales; family Poaceae; genus Avena; species Avena sativa. Next base: position 135,039,541 of record OV702283.1, on the reverse strand, counting down.
ATGATGTAATGAGATGAAGAATGGATAAAATCTCAAGCTTGGGGATGCCACCCCGGTGTCACCCCAACAAATATCCAAGAGGTACAAGCGTTAAAGCTTGGGGATGCCCAAGGCATCCCCTTCTTCATCAATAAAAATCTCAGGTCTTTCTAGACACTTCGTTTTATTGTTTCATGCACTTTGTGTTGTTTTTGGAGCGTCTTTGTTTTTGTTTGCTTTTCTTAGTTTGTTTAGTTTTCTTGAATAAAGTAGTTTGGACCCCCCGTTCTCGTTGTGTTGTTTCAAATGAGTTGATTGGTGTTGGAAAGGAGTAGAAAGTTCTTGCTTGAAAGTGCAAGAGGAGCTTGCATTGACTATGACTTAGACTTTAGCTTGTCGTGCTAGGTGTTGTTTTGACCTTATGCTTAGTAATTATTGTTGTAGCATGACTTGTTCCAAACAATTGGGATTGCTTAGCGTGCCTTAAAGGAATCATGCGTTGTTTTAGCATGCAAAAGCATAGTATTGTGGTATTCTCCTTTGATGTTTTGTTTGGGTTGACTTGGCACATGCTCACACCATGTTATGACTATAAACAAGTCACCATAGCCTCTATGATCATTTAGTCCTTGACTTGTAGTACCACTCTATGCTTTTATTAGTAATGTTTTGTCGCTCTGCATGATTATGGCCATTATTGCTCTCTTAGTTGGTTGCTCCCAGTATTTTGCTAGCCTACACTTGTATGAGTAAGCTCTACTCATGCTTCCAACTCCCAAGAAACCAAGTTATTCCAAAGTGTCCACTATAAATTCCTATGCATGGTGTGTTACACCATTCCAAGTATATTTTTCTTTTCATCTATCTTCTAATTAAAAATTATTTTGTTATGTGAAAACTTAGTGATTAAAGCTCTCACGAACTTGATGGCACACTTTATATTCCTTGCCCCTAATAAACTTGAACCATTGTGTCATCTATGTTGTATATGATCGCACTTATACGTTGGAATTAGCAGAACCATGTTGTCATGGGTAACGTTTTCAACACACTTGTACTTTGTACACAATTGATATCATGCTCTTTTGTCTATGGATGTCGCCGGTGTGAAATAAAAAGGGAGCTTGTAAGTCCATGGAGTTATGTATTTTGTGTTAGAGAAACGCCTGGGCCGCTAGCCTAAGCCATGTCTAATCATGGTGGAAACTTGCAGCATCACCATAATGAGCAATCTGTGAAGCATCCTCAATAAAAACCTATGCAAATAGCAAATAAAAAGATCGATGAGATGCTCATTGTCTGCTTGCTTTGTGATTTTGGTTATGGGAGAGCTCTTGTACCATGTGCAAGGGGTACCCCGTTGGCGGTTCTCTATGATACACATGTACTTACTATGACAAGAACTTACAGGTGACTAAAGTTGAGTAGCATGAGGTGCGGCCCTCATATTCAAGGGGCATGAGATTGCCAACTTATACATTGTCAAGCATATACTCCATAGTTTGTTCACTTTAACCTTAATCACTTCAAGATGCTTATGATAGGGGCAATGTGTTGGGCCACGCAGAGATAAAACAAAACTTTTTCCTCTAACGTGGTGATCCCAAGATCTAGCTGAGGTAGAAGGCCACGAGGTTTACCACTAGACGCGCAGTTGCGGATTACTGATGAAGCGCGTCAGTTGATGCAGTGCAGTCCTCACGATCCGATCATCCTGGTGCTGATCGCACAGCACCTCTGCTGGTATCCACACGTACAAGGAGGAGCGCCGGCGGCGAACTGCTAGGTTCGTAACGACGACTGGACTGCTGTGGAGCTAGGGTTTCCAACACATGGAATGACCTAACCGAACAACGATTAACCTTTTTGGGTTAAGGTGCTCCACTATATATAGGGAGTGAACGTGGGCTCTGCTCGCGCGACCCATTCACTAAAGCCCATATAACACTAGTTACCGTGAGTCCAACTCACTAACTCAGTCCTAATCAGGTTTAGGTCCAACCCAACCAGATTACATGTTCAGATCCAATCCGAACTTGCTCGCGCTCTTAAGTGTGTGACCCCGCAGGCTCATGGCTACTTGGACACAATTGGAGTCCGACTCACAATCGATCAGTCGGTAGCGGCTCCTAGCAGAACGTGCCGACTCCCAAGTACCAAAGAGTCATGACGACTTGCCTTTCCAATGCAACTTACGTCCGAGTCCTTTTTGCCTCACGATATACCTTGTCAGACTATAGGCGAATATATGTCATCCCTTAAATAGTCCGACTCTCTTCTTGATCCGAGATAAGTGATTCACCCGACTAACTCTTAGTCGATCGCCTCGGTTAACACTTAACCGAGTCGTGCATGGCCATGCTTTCCGAATCATATCTCATGAGAGGGCCCAGAGAATATATCTCTGAGTGGAGGGGCAAAATCCCATCTTGGTTATTCACATCACGCAGCTTGATTCTCAGTCGACCCGAACTCTGCCTTTATAACTGACCAGTTACGGATCAGCGTTTGACAGAACCTAAGTCGGTGATCCTCAACTCAGACTATGCAACAACCTCAGGTCTAAGGATTACATTGATTGAGATATACAAATGACAGCTAGTTCGTTGTACATCAATATGGGTCAATCTGACTCGCTAAACTCTTTAGCCGAGTCTATGTAAGTTGGAATAGCATCTCCATGCCCATGACAAGTGGAACCGAGTCATCAAGCCAACTTTCACATTGGTCTAAGTTGTGTGTCTAGCACAACTTCGATGACCAAGGATATTTAGTACAAACAACATGAATGCATAGTTCCACAACCGAATCACATATTCAATGATACACATCAGATGTTTATACAAGGACTACTTAATATCTTTATGAATACAATGGGAAATATCATCATACATGATTGCCTCTAGGGCATATTCCCAACAGTCTCCCACTTGCACTAGAGTCAATCTTCCGACATCACATGTCTAAGCATCTAATGCCCATGGCTCTCAGGTACGCCTCATGCTTCGGCTGTGGTAACGGCTTTGTCAACAGATCCGCAATATTTGCATCCGTGTGTACCTTGCATAACTTGATATCACCCTGATCCACGAACCGGCGAATCAGGTGGTACCGCATGAGTATGTGCTTGTTCTTCTGGTGTTGTCTAGGTTCCTTGGCTTGTGCAATAGCACCATTGTTGTCACAATACACGTCCAATGGATTGGACGAGCCCTAAACCACACCAAGATCCATGAGGAAATTCCTCATCCAAACAGCTTCCTTTGCTGCCTCCGAGGCGGCAATATACTCAGCCTCTGTTGTAGACGCAGACACAGTCTCTTGCTTGGAACTCTTCCAGCTCACAACACCTCCGTTTATAATAAACACGTATCCAGATTGTGAACGAGAATCATCAGAGTCGGTAAGATAACTCGCATCCGTGTAACCCTTTACACCGAGTTCATCTTCACCACCATAAACCAAGAACATATCCTTAGTCCTTCTCAAGTACTTCAGGATATTTTTAGCCGCTGTCCAGTGGATCTCTCCAGGATCAGCCTGGTATCTGCTCACAATACTTAGAGCATAGGAAACATCCAGCCTAGTACAAATCATGGCATACATGATGGATCCGACTGCAGAAGCATATGGAATCGCACTCATTCGACTTCGCTCATCAGTTGTCGAAGGACACTGAGTCTTGCTAAGTTTTACACCATGGGACATCGGTAAGAACCCCTTCTTAGACGATTCCATGTTGAACTTCTTCAACACTTTATCCAAATAAGTACTCTGACTCAATCCAATGAGCCTCCTTGATCTATCTCTATAGATCCGGATTCCGAGGATGTATGTTGCCTCACCCAAGTCTTTCATTGATAAACTCCTTTCCAATGATTCCTTGGTTTCTTGCAACATCTGGACATCATTTCCAATCAGTAATATGTCATCCACATATAAGATTAGAAAATTTACTTTGTTCCCACTAAACTTCTTGTACAAACAAGAATCATGATCACTCTTGATGAAGCCAAACGATTTGACTACCTCATCAAAGCGAATATTCCAACTCCGAGATGCTTGCTTCAACCCATAAATGGATTTCTGAAGTTTGCACACCTTGTCAGCATTAGCCGGATCGACAAAACCCTCGGGCTGTATCATATACACGTCCTCGGTTAAATTTCCGTTAAGGAAAGCCGTTTTGACATCCATTTGCCATATCTCATAGTCGAAATAGGCTGCTATAGCTAACATGATCCGAACTGATTTAAGCATCGCTACGGGCAAGAAAGTCTCGTCGTAATCAACTCCTTGAACTTGTCGGAACCCCTTCGCGACAAGGCGTGCTTTATAGATTGAAACATTTCCATCCATATCAGTTTTCTTCTTAAAGACCCATTTGCACTCGACGGGTCTTACACCGTCTGGCAGATCAACCAAGTTCCAAACTTGATTTTCATCCATGGATTTTAACTCGGATCTCATGGCTCCAAGCCATGACTCGAAATCAGATCCCACCATCGCTTCCGAATAATTTGCCGGCTCATCACTGTCTAACAGTAACACATCACGAACACTTCGTAACCTTGCCGATCTTCGTAGTACAGGTGTTGCTGCCGGCTCAGCTGCCACGACCGGCTCAACCTCCAAGGTTTTTGCCGACTCGCTACTAGCCGGTTCCTCTCGAATTTCTTCGAGCTACACCGTGCTCCCACTTACTCCCCGACTGAGAAACTCTTTCTCAAGGAAGACACCGTTCCGAGCGACAAACACTTTGCCCTCTTCTCGGTTGTAGAAGTAGCAACCCAAGGTTTCCCTCGGATACCCCACGAAAATACACTTATCCGACTTGGCTGTAAGCTTGTCCGACTGGAGTCGCTTGACAAAAGCTTCACAACCCCAAATCTTAAGAAAAGACAAACTTGGCTTTTTGCATGTCCACATCTCATGCGGTGTCTTCTCTACCGATTTTGATGGTACTCTGTTTAGTGTGAACGCCGCTGTTTCTAGACAATAACCCCAAAATGATAAAGGCAGATCTATCTGACTCATCATTGATCGTACCATGTCCAACAAGGTCTGATTCCGCCTTTCCGAAACACCATTCCTTTGTGGCGTTCCTGGCGGAGTAAGTTGAGGAACTATTCCACAACTTTTCAGATGGTCATCAAACTCATGGCTCGTGTACTCGCCTCCTCGGTCCGACCGAAGAAACTTTATTTTCTTTCCGAGTTGATTCTGTGCTTCATTCTGGAATTCTTTGAACTTTTCAAAGGCTTCCGACTTATGTTTCATCAAGTAGATATATCCATACCTACTCAAATCATCAGTGAAGGTAATGAAGTACTCATAACCACCCCTGGCTGTCGTGCTCATTGGTCCACATACATCACTATGTACTAGTCCCAACAAGTCGGACGCCCTTTCGCAACTCTTTGCAAAAGGTGTCTTGGTCATTTTGCCGAGTAGGCAAGATTCGCATGTCTCGAACAACTCCAAGTCGAACGAAGTTAGGATTCCATCATCATGGAGCTTCTTCATGCGTTTCCAACTTATATGACCAAGCCGACAGTGCCAAAAGTAAGTCATATTCAGATCATTTGGTTTCAACCTTTTAACATTTATGTTATAAACCGACTCACCATCAAGATTCAAAATAAATAACCCGTCCTGGACGGTTGCAAAGCCGTGAAACATATCATTCAAATACAAAGAACAACCATTATTCTTGATATTCGACTCATAGCCTTGACTCATCAAACATGAAGCAGAAATAATGTTTCGACTGAGCACTGGAACATAATAACATTTATTTAGTTCCATAATGAATCCAGAAGGTAAATGAAGTTGCATCGTGCCGACTTCCAATGCAGCAACTCTTGCTTTGTTGCCGACTCGAATATCAACCTCGCCTCTTGCTACGCTCCTAGTTCTTACCAGTACCTACAACGAGTTGCAGATGTGAATAACTGATCCGGTATCATATACCCAAGAACTATTAGGTGCATCAGCAAGATATATGTCTATAACATTGCAAACAAGTGTACCTGAGTCGGAAGTCATACCTCCACTCTTGGCTTTGTCGGCCAAGTACTTGCTGCAGTTCCTCTTCCAGTGGCCATCCGCCTTGCAGTAGAAGCAAGTGGATCCGGCTGAAGGAGATGGTTTAGTCCCTGAGGAAGCGCTTGGGACCGGGTCCTGAGCCTTCTTTCCTCCTGACTTAGCCTTCTTCTTAGTCCAAGAACTCTTCTAGAACTTAGCCTTATTCTGCACCATCAACACTTGACTGGTGCCCTTCTTGAGATCCGCCTCTGCCTGCTTGAGCATCCCATGCAATTCAGTGAGCTTCTTATCCATACCATGCATGTGGTAGTTCAAAATGAACTGCCCATATGCACTAGGAAGAGAGTTCAAAATTATATCCGTAATGAACTCTTCGCTTATGGGGTAGCCAAGCCTCTCCAAAGACTGCATGTAACCAACCATTTTGATCACATGCGGACTCAGTGGATCACAATCCTTAAGCTTGCAACTCAGCAAAGCCTGAGAGACTTGATACCTCTCAGTCTTCGCCTGAGCCTGGAACATACTTTTGAGGCTTTCGATCATATCGTAGGCCTCAACATGCTCGAACTGCTTTTGCAAGTCCGGTTCCATGTGAGCAAGCATAAGACAGCTAATATCCGTGGACTCATCCTTAGCCCGGCGGTAGGCATTGGTGACTGCAACAGTCGCATTCTCATTCGGCTCATCTGGAAGTGGGTTGTCTAGGACATGGTCCTTCTTTTCTTGTTTGAGAACAATTCTCAGATTTCGATACCAGTTGGTAAAATTAGTGTCGTTCAGTTTATCTTTCTCAAGAATGGTTCTCAACGCAAAACCGGATATCTGAGAGTGACTGCTACTTGGTGCCATGATCTACAATAGAAAATATGCAAAACACTTAAGACATGTATTCATGAAAGAGCAAGCATATTAAACATTTTAATATTTTATGCTCCCACTAGAACCAACACCCCTCCGATGGTTGCTTAGTGATTCAGGATCCTAAATAAGCAAGTCGGCTAGTGAGCTTTAGCATCACCGCTAGCCGCCAAGTGATCTAGGTAGACAACTCCTTGTCAATCGCATCTCATGCGACTCCTGTTGGACGGGTGGCATCACATGCCCCGGCTCCCATCCGACTTTTCCCCGAGCCCCACAACCGTTGTGATAGACTCGTCTAGCTTACCGAGTGTTTCCGCAGTAAGAGTCCGACTCGAACCCACCTAGTCGGAAAGAATTGGCAGCACCTCAATTTTATGAGCCCACTACCAAAAATGTCCGACTTGTGATGGTGCAAACACTGGCGGGAAAACCGACTAGACCTTCTTTGAGGGATTAAATTTTACTGACTATCTAATAGAGGTAAAACTGAGACATAACAATAACACAAAATAGAGCAATTATAATGTGAAATGGTATGGCTCTCTTCATGGCGATTTCCATCTCCACAAAGCCTGTAATCCGACCCGTGCCAACTCTTGTCACTTGTCGTCTTACTCCATGTCACCGACATGTACAATGCCTTGCATGTCTTCCGGGTTCTCCAAACAGCTACACTAGCTTAGTAAAGTAAATTACATAGAGAATCCGACACGCAGGTCGTTATACAATAAAATGACAGCACCTAGGCTCCAGCCGGCTGACAAAAACCATGATTCGCAGATAACGTATGGATTACACACATACATCACATGCACATGAATCATACCATTCACAACTTCCTGCAAAAACAAGTTATGCATAGATACAATATCTACCGGCATTGTGAAACTCGCAACGACATCTAAGGCGCTACGACAGGGCGAAGCCGGCGGTCCCGCTAGCCGGATAGCAGGCGGGGATCGAAGGGGCAACGCCCTTCGCAGGTGCGGGCAGTGCCCGACGATTTTTCCGAAAACGTAGATCTCATCTACGATCCGAACATGGATTCCGACCATCGTTCCGATTCAATCAAACTCTTTGATCTTCGATCACCGCTTCTGGATTTACGTGTCACGGTCTACCCCGATGGCGGAAGCCGACCGGTAGGGGTATGTCGTTCCACGACCTCAGCAGTATGATCACGGAAATCAGATCTACCATTCCCCGAGTACAGTTGATCCAATCAACCTCGTACAAAACCGATCTATCTCATAGATCGACCACCAAAATAGCACATAGATCTCATCTACAGCCAACCGCATATCACATATGCGAGATCTCGAGCCTAAAACCAGAAGCTATTGCTCTGATACCACTGTTGGGCCACGTAGAGATAAAACAAAACGTTTTCCTCTAACGTGGTGATCCCAAGATCTAGCTGAGGTAGAAGGCCACGAGGTTTACCACTAGAAGCGCAGTTGCGGATTACTGATGAAGCGCATCAGTTGATGCAGTGCAGTCCTCACGATCTGTTCGTCCTGGTGCTGATCGCACATCACCTCTGCTAGTATCCACACGTACAAGGAGGAGCGCCGGCGGCGAATTTCTAGGTTCGTAACGACGGCTGGACTGCTGTGGAGCTAGGGTTTCCAACACATGGAATGACCTAACCGAACAACGATTAACCTTTTTGGGTTAAGGTGCTCCACTATATATAGGGAGTGAACGTGGGCTCTGCTCGCGTGACCCATTCACTAAAGCCCATATAACACTAGTTACCGTGAGTCCAACTCACTAATTCAGTCCTAATCAGGTTTAGGTCCAACCCAACCAGATTACATGTTCAGATCCAATCCGAACTTGCTCCCGCTCTTAAGTGTGTGACCCCGCAGGCTCATGGCTACTTGGACACAATTGGAGTCCGACTCACAATCGATCAGTCAGTAGCGGCTCCTAGCAGAACGTGCCGACTCCCAAGTACCAAAGAGTCATGACGACTTGCCTTTCCAATGCAACTTATGTCCGAGTCCCTTTTGCCTCACGATATACCTTGTCAGACTATAGGCGAATATATGTCATCCCTTAAATAGTCCGACTCTCTTCTCGATCCGAGATAAGTGATTCACCCGACTAACTCTTAGTCGATCGCCTCGGTTAACACTTAACCGAGTCGTGCATGGCCATGCTTTCCGAATCATATCTCACGAGAGGGCCCAGAGAATATCTCTCCGAGTGGAGGGGCAAAATCCCATCTTGGTTATTCACATCACGCAGCTTGATTCTCAGTCGACCCAAACTCTGCCTTTATAACTGACCAGTTATGGATCAGCATTTGACAGAACCTAAGTCGGTGATCCTCAACTCGGACTATGCAACAACCTCAGGTCTAAGGATTACATTGATTGAGATATACAAATGACAGCTAGTTCGTTGTACCTCAATATGGGTCAATCCGACTCGCTAAACTCTTTAGCCGAGTCTGTGTAAGTTGGAATAGAATCTCCATGCCCATGACAAGTGGAACCGAGTCATCAAGCCAACTTTCACATTGGTCTAAGTTGTGTGTCCAGCACAACTTCAATGACCAAGGATATTTAGTACAAACAACATGAATGCATAGTTCCACAACCGAATCACATATTCAATGATACACATCAGATGTTTATACAAGGACTACTTAATATCTTTATGAATACAATGGGAAATATCATCATACATGATTGCCTCTAGGGCATATTCCCAACACAATGAGGGATGAAAGCTAACCAGTACCATAATTTTTGGAATCTCTTTTTGAAACTTGAAATCCCTGCTTCCCTTTATGAAGGGCCTTTCTTACACTATTATATTGAGTCTCCACCTTCTACCTTTAGGCACCAGTTAAGGGAGCATAGTTGCCATTCTTAGTTCTATATGCAGTGTCCCAAAACTTATTGATTGATGCATATTGTTGATATTGCTTGTTCTTGTGCTATTTGTATCTAGTCACTCTTATGAACTTTAAAGGTGTCATATGCATCTATTTGCTACTCCATGAGGGACAAGCTGAATGCCACTATGCCATGTTTTCTGTATGTGAAACAAACAAACGTTTTTCAATGCATGTTATTCATGATATTTGTTTGTAGCCTTTCATGTTGCATGCATAGTTACTTTGTCTTATTGTTAGAACTCCATCTTTCATGCACATGTTTAGAGTTCTTTGATCCCATCTTTCAATGCTTGCAAATGGTTTAATCTTGGTTTTGATGGTGCATGTCACCTCAAAAATTATTCTTTTATCACTTACCTACTCGAGGACGAGCAGGAGTTAAGCTTGGGGATGCTTGATATGTCGGAAACGTATCTATAATTTTTGATGTTCCATGCTTGTTTAGTATCTACTTTTCTTTGCTTTGTCCACACTTTGAGGTGCTTTTCATATGTTTTCTGGTACTAACCTATTAACAAGATGCCATAGTGTCAGTTGCCTATTTTCTTCTGTTTTTGGTTCCAGAAAGGCAGAAAATCAATATTCTCGGAATTGGACGGGACAAAAGCCAAAGTCAATATTTTACCGTGGGGAACACGAAGCCGGAATACGAGTCGGAGGAGACTCACCAGGGGGCCACACCGCCTGGCCACGTGGGTGGGCCCACCCCATGTCTGGGGGTGTACCCGCATTGGTGGCCCCTGCCTTGCCTCTTCGCCTATAAGAAGCCCCCGATGCCTAAACCCTAAGCACCCGATCAATATTCCACGAAACCGTTTGTAGCCGCCGCTACCATCGTCCCTAGATCGGGGGGATCTGAAGCTCTTCCTGACACCCTGCCGAAGGGGAGATCATCCCGGAGGCCTTCTTCTTCATCATGCCAGCCTCCGGTATGAAGCGTGAGTAGTGCCACCTTGGACTACGGATCCATGTAGTAGCTAGATGGTTGTATCTCCTCCTTGTGCTTTCATGTCTAGATCTTGTGAGCTTCGTTCATGATCAAGATCTCATCTTTTGTAATCATGCATGTTGTGTTTGTGGGGATCCAATGGATATTGAGATTACTATGTTAGATTGATTAATGGTTTTGTCTTATTGATTCTATCATGTTTGTGTTGTTTGTGATCTTGCATGCTCTCCATTGTTAGTAGCTATCTTGGCCAAGTAGTTGCTAGTGACTCCAAGAGGGGGTATTTATGCTCGATAGTAGGTTCATGCCTCTATTTAATCAAGGGAAGTGACAGAAATCTCTAAGGTTGTAGATGTGTTATTGCCACTAGGGAGAAAACAATGGTCTCTTGTTCATGTAAAAAGTGGATTATTTACCTTACACACTTTGCTTAAAGTAGTTGTCTGTTGCTTGCAACTTAATACTGGAGGGGGTTCGGATGATAACCCAAAGGTGGACTTCTAGTCATAGATGCAGGTAGATGGCTGTCTATGTATCTTGTTGTATTGCCCAATCGAATCTCATAGGATCTTTATGTCTAGTATTGCATTGTTATGCCTTGCTCAGTCCTGTCAATTGCCCTGCTGTAATTTGTTTATCCAGCATGCCATGTTTGTTTATCTAAGGAGAACACCTCTAGTGAACTATGGATCCCGGTCCAATCTTTACCATTGATACATCTTCCACTGTTACTATTTACTTGTTGCAAACCATCATCACCTTCCACACCATACAATTTATCCTTTGTTACAACAACCGGTGAGATTGACAACCTCACTGTTAGTTGGGGCAAAGTCTTGAGTTTGTGTTGTGCAGGTTTCCACGTTTCTTGCAACACCTTTGAGACGTTTCCTTCCTTCTACTGGTTCGATAACCTCGGTTTCTTACTGAGGGAAAACTTGCTGCTATGCTTCATCATACCTTGCTCTTGGGGTTTCCCGATGAAGCGCTCCACGTTGACGCAACGCCATCAGTTACTACAGGTGATGGTGGTCATCCTAGAAGTATCTCTAGGTGTAGGTCTTGGAGATATGCCCTAGAGGCAATAATAAAAGTGGTTATTATTATATCTTTGTGTTTATGATAAATGTTTACTTTCATGCTGTAATAGTATTAAACAGGAAACATTAATACTTGTGTGATTTGTAAACTAAATTAGAGTCCCTGGTAAAGCCTCTTTGTAATACTAGCTTGTTGGTTAATAGATGGTTGTGGTTTCTCGATCATGAACATTGAGATATTGTTAACAATAGGATCATATCATTATGGACATACTCCTATAGATAAGCGTAGCATTAAGATCAAGCCATTTTAATAGTTCGTTTGCTATAAGCTTTCTGATACATAGTAACCTAATTCCTTCGACCATGAGATCATGCTAATCACCATCACCGGAAGGATGCTTTGATGACATCAAACACCACACCGTAACTGGTTGGCTATAAAGGTGACATTGAGTGTTCGGAAAGTATGGGTTGAGGCACATGGATCAAGAGTGGGATTTGTCCATCCATATGACGGATAGATATACTCTGGGCCCTCTCGGTGGAATGCCATCCTATTGGCTTGCAAGCATGTGACTGGCTCACAAGGGATCACATATCACGGGAACAAGAAAAGAGTACTTATCAGTAACGAGGTTGAACTAGGTATGTAGAGATACCGACAATCAAAACCTCAGATAATTAAACTATCGTGAGACAAAGGGAAATTGGTAAAGTATTTAAATGGTTCATTAGATCGCAAAGTAATCTTAGAAATATGTGGGATCCATATGAATTTCCAGATTCCTCTATTGGTTATTGATTGGAGAAGTGTCTCGATCATGTTCGCATAATTCACGAACCGTAGGAGACACACTTAAGGATTCGATGTTGTTTAGTAGATATGGAATGTTAATAGGGATACCGAATGTTGTTCGGAGTCTCAGATGGGATCCGGGATATCACGAGGAGATCCAGAATGGTCCGGAGAATAAGATTCATATAAGGAAAGTCAGATTTCGGAGTTCGGGAAAGTTTTCGATGTTTTCATCGGAGAGGTTCTAGAAGGGTCTAGAAGGTTCACCGGTCCGGAAGGGGAATGGTCCATGAATGTGTAATGGATATGTGGAATGATTGGATCATATCCTAGGTCACTTGGTGTTGACATTTGCAAGAGAGAAATAAATCTCTAAATTAAAAGTCAAACGGGAAGTTTGAAAAGTCAAACTGGAACAATGGTTTCCTAGTGGGAGAAGAAACAAGTCCTTATCTCAATCCAACTTGGGTTTGGGTTTGGATTCAAACCCACCCCTCCCAAGGCTGCCCCTCCCTCTCATAAATAGAGGGGGGGCTGCCCCAACACCACAAGAGCCAAGCCCTCCCCACACACCCGCGCCGCCGCCGCGCCCAAGCCGCCGCCGACACCTCCTCCGCCGACAATTATTTGATGTGGTGGATTTGGTTCGTGTGATCACTAAAACAATTTGAGGGATATTGTTTTGAGTGGGAGTTCACCTAGATTAATTTAACTATTAATTAGAACTCAATTTGTCATAAACTTAGTCTAAACTATTGCAAATATGTTGTAGATCAATGGCGGACCCTACCATCAATTTTAATGCGTTCCTAGAGAAAGAAAAGTTGAAAAACAATGGAAGCAACTTCGCGTATTGGTTCCGCAATTTGAGGATTATCCTCAATGCTGGTAATTTGACCTATGTGCTGGATGCACCGCTGGATGACCCGCCTGCAGCTAATGCTACCGATGAGGTAAAGAATGTTTTCCTCACTCGGAAGAATCAGTACTCCATAGTTCAGTGTGCTATCTTGTATGGTTTGGAATCGGAGCTTCAGAAAAGGTTTGAGAACCATGACCCAACATGATATTGTCCGTGAACTCAAAATGATACTTGAGGCTCACGCGGCAGTTGAGAGTTATGAGGCTTCTGAAAAGTTCTTTAACTGCAAGATGGAAGAGGGCAGCTCCGTCAGTGAGCACGTTCTTAAGATGCCTGGGCACACAAGCAAGCTTCAAAGCTTGGGTATAGTGATTCCTAATGCTTTGGGGATTCAACGTGTCCTCCAATCACTACCACCAAGTTACAAGAACTTTGTGATGAACTACAATATGCAAAACATGGGCAAGTCGTTGCCAGAACTCTTCTCCATGTTGAAATCTGCAGATGTGGAGATCAAGAAAGATCACCAAGTGTTGTTGGTAAATAAGACCACCAAATTCAAGAAGCAAGGCAAGTCTAAGAAAAAGGGAAACTTCAAGAAGGGCGGTAAGAAAGTTATCATGCCGGCGAAGAAAACCAAGGCTGGGCCTAAGCCTGATACTGAGTGCTTTTACTGCAAGGGAGAAGGTCACTGGAAGCGGAATTGCCCAAAGTACTTGACGGATTTGAAGAACGGCAACATCAAGAAGAAAGGTATATCCGATATACATGTTATTGATGTGTATCTCACTAGTACTCGTAGTAATGCCTGGGTATTTGATACCGGTTCGGTTACTCATATTTGTAACTCGAAACAGGTACTGCATAATAAACGGAAGCTAGTGAAGAACGAGGTGACGATGCGCGTTGGAAATGGATCAAAGGTTGATGTGATCGCGGTCGGCACGCTACCTCTTCATCTACCATCGGGATTAGTTTTATACTTAAATAATTGTTATTTGGTGCCTGCGTTGAGCATGAACATTATATCTGGATCATGTTTATTGCGAGACGGTTACTTGTTTAAGTCCGAGAATAATGGTTGTTCGATTTATATGAGTAATATGTTTTATGCACATGCACCTTTGATAGATGGTCTATTCGAATCTCGATTGTGTTAATACACACATTAATAACATTGAAGCTAAACGTTTGAAATTGAGCGATAACTCAACCTATATGTGGCACTGTCGTCTTGGTCATATTGGAGTGAAGCATATGAAGAAACTCCATTCCGATGGACTTCTTGAATCACTTGATTTCGAATCTCTTGAAAGATGCGAAGCATGTCTGATGGGTAAAATGACTAAGACTCCATTTTCTGGTATGATGGAGGGAGCTACGGACTTATTGGAAATCATACATACCGATGTGTGTGGCCCAATGAGTGTAGCATCGCGCGGTGATTATCGTTATGTTCTTACCTTCACGGATGACTTGAGTAGATATGGGTATATCTATTTCATGAAACATAAGTCCGAAACATTCAAGAAGTTTAAGGAATTTCAAAGTGAGATAGAGAATCAACGT
Source organism: Avena sativa (assembly GCA_916181665.1). Lineage (NCBI taxonomy): Eukaryota > Viridiplantae > Streptophyta > Magnoliopsida > Poales > Poaceae > Avena > Avena sativa. The sequence continues at coordinate 135,024,520 of OV702283.1, read as the reverse complement.
AACAAGAAGATTAAATTTCTATGATCTGATCGCCGAGGTGAATATCTAAGTTACGAGTTTGGCGAGCATTTGAAGAAATGCATAATACTTTCACAATTGACACCGCCGGGAACACCACAACGTAATGGTGTGTCCGAACGTCGTAATCAAACTCTCTTAGATATGGTTCGTTCTATGATGTCACTTACAGATTTACCGCTATCGTTTTGGGGTTATGCATTAGAAACAACCGCATTCACTTTAAATAGGACACCATCTAAATCCGTTGAAATGACACTGCATGAATTATGGTTTGGGAAGAAACCTAAATTGTCGTTCCTTAAAGTTTGGGGCTGCGAAGCTTATGTAAAGAAGTTACAGCCGGACAAGCTTGAACCCAAAGCGGAAAAATGCGTCTTCATAGGATACCCGAAGGAAACTATTGGGTATACCTTCTATCATAGATCCGAGGGCAAAATCTTTGTTGCTAAGAATGGATCCTTTCTAGAGAAGGAGTTTCTCTCGAAAGAAGTGACTGGAAGGAAAGTAGAACTCGACGAGGTTGTTGAACCTTCTCTCGAACTTGCAAGTAAATCAGCACCGGAAGTAGTTCCTGTGGCACCTACACCAATAAGAGAGGAAGCTAATGATGTTGATCATGAAACTTTGGTTGAAGTTACTACAGAACCTCGCAGGTTAACAATAACTCGTACCACTCCTGATTGGTATGATCCCCTGATGAGTGTCATGTTGGTGGACAACACTAATGACCCTGCGACATATGAGGAAGCGATGATGAGCCCAGATTCCAATAAATGGCAAGAAGCCATGAAATCCGAGATTGGATCCATGTACGAAAACCAAGTATGGACTTTGGTGGACTTACCAGATGGCCGGAAGGCTGTCAAGAATAAATGGATTTTCAAGAAGAAAACAGATGTTGGTGGTAATTTTACTGTCTATAAATCTCGACTTGTCGCAAAAGGGTTTCGACAAATTCAAGGTGTTGAATACGATGAGACTTTATCACCAGTAGCGAAGCTAAAGTCTGTAAGGATTATGTTAGCAATCGCTGCATATTATGATTATGAGATATGGCAGATGGATGTCAAAAAGGTGTTCCTCAATGGAGACATTGATGAAGAGTTATATATGATGCAGCCCAAAGGTTTTGTCGATCCTAAAGATGCTTACAAGGTATGCAAACTTCAAAGGTCCATATATGGATTGAAGCAAGCATCCGGAAGTTGAAATCAACATTTTGATAAGGTAATCAAAAGTTTTGGTTTTATACAAACTTATGGAGAAGCTTGTATTTACAAGAAAGTGAGTGGGAGCTCTGTAGCATTCTTAATACTATATGTAGATGACATATTGTTGATTGGGAATGATGTAGACCTTCTTAATAGTGTCAAGGATTATTTGAATAATAGTTTTTCAATGAAAGACCTTGGCAAAGTAGCTTACATATTAGGCATGAAGATTTATAGAGATAGATCGAGGCGCCTAATATCATTGTCACAGAGTACATATTTGGACAAAGTTCTAAAGAGGTTTGGAATGGAAGATAGCAAGAAAGGGTTCTTGCCCATGTTGCCCAATACGACCTTGAGTAAAACTCAAAGTCCTGCAATGGCAGAAGATAGAGAAAGGATGAGTAAGACTCCCTATGCCTCAGCCATAGGATCTCTTATGTATGCCATGCTATGTACTAGACCCGACATTGCATATGCTGTTAGTTTGACTAGCAGATATCAAAGTGATCCAGGAGTGGATCATTGGACAGCGGTCAAAAACATCCTTAAGTACTTGAGAAGAACTAAGGATATGGTTCTTTCTTATGAAGGTGATGAAGAACTCGTTGTTAATGGTTACACCGATGCTAGTTGGAACACCGATCCGGATGATTCTAAATCTCAATCTGTATACGTATTTACTTTGAATGGTGTAGCAGTTAGCTGGAGGAGTGCAAAGCAAAGCGTTGTGGCAAGATCTTCAACTGAATCGGAATACATAGCTGCTTCGGAGGCTTCACAAGAGGCGATATGGATGAAGGAGTTCATTATAGAGCTCGGTGTGGTTCCAAGTGCGTTGGACCCAATGTCTATCTATTGTGATAACATGGGCGCCATAGCCAATGCGCAAGAACCAAGGTCACACAAGAAGCTGAAGCACATCAAGCTACGTTTTCACGCTATTCGAGAACATGTCCAAGATGGTGACAAAAAGATTTGCAACGTACACACAGATCTGAATGTGGCGGATCCGTTGACTAAACCTCTCCCGAGGGCAAAACATGGACAGCACCAAACCGCCATGGGTGTTCGATATATTACCATGTAATCTAGATTAGTTGACTCTAGTGCAAGTGGGAGACTGTTGGAGATATGCCTTAGAGGCAATAATAAAAGTGGTTATTATTATATCTTTGTGTTTATGATAAATGTTTACTTTCATGCTGTAATAGTATTAAACTGGAAACATTAATACTTGTGTGATTTGTAAACTAAATTAGAGTCCCTGGTAAAGCCTCTTTGTAATACTAGCTTGTTGGTTAATAGATGGTTGTGGTTTCCCGATCATGAACATTGAGATGTTGTTAACAATAGGATCATATCATTAGGAGAATGATATGATGGACATACTCCTATAGATAAGCATAGCATTAAGATCAAGTCATTTTAATAGTTCGTTTGCTATAAGCTTTCTGATACATAGTAACCTAATTCCTTAGACCATGAGATCATGCTAATCACCATCACCGGAAGGATGCTTTGATGACATCAAACACCACATCGTAACTGGTTGGCTATAAAGGTGGCATTGAGTGTTCGGAAAGTATGGGTTGAGGCACATGGATAAAGAGTGGGATTTGTCCATCCATATGACGGATAGATATACTCTGGGCCCTCTCGGTGGAATGTCATCCTATTGGCTTGCAAGCATGTGACTGGCTCACAAGGGATCACATATCACGGGAACGAGAAAAGAGTACTTATCGGTAACGAGGTTGAACTAGGTATGTAGAGATACCGACAATCAAAACCTCGGATAAGTAAACTATCGTGAGACAAAGGGAAATTGGTATCGTATGTAAGTGGTTCATTCGATCGCAAATTAATCGTAGAAATATGTGGGAGACATATGAATTTCCAGATTCCTCTATTGGTTATTGATTGGAGAAGTGTCTCGATCATGTTCGCATAATTCACGAACCGTAGGGAGACACACTTAAGGATTCGATGTTGTTTAGTAGATATGGAATGTTAATAGGGATACCGAATGTTGTTCGAGGTCTCAGATGGGATCCGGGATATCATGAGGAGATCCGGAATGGTCCGGAGAATAAGATTCATATAAGGAAAGTCCGATTCCGGAGTTCGGGAAAGTTTCCGATGTTTTCATCGGAGAGGTTCTAGAAGGGTCTAGAAGGTTCACCGGTCCGGAAGGGGAATGGTCCATGAATGTGTAATGGATATGTGGAATGATTGGATCATATCCTAGGTCACTTGGTGTTCACATTTGCAAGAGAGAAATAAAGCTCTAAATTAAAAGTCAAACGGGAAGTTTGAAAAGTCAAACTGGAGCAATGGTTTCCTAGTGGGAGAAGAAACAAGTACTTCTCTAAATCCAACTTGGGTTTGGGTTTGGTTTCAAACCCACCCCTCCCAAGGCTGACCCTCCCTCTCATAAATAGAGGGGGAGGACTGCCCCAACACCACAAGAGCCAAGCCCTCCCCACACACCCGCGCCGCCGCCGCCTCGCCGCGCTGCCGCCGCCTCGCGCCGCCGCCGGTTCATCGAAGTCGCCCTAGCCGCCGCCGACACCTCCTCCTCCTCCCGGTCATCTAAACCCTAGATCTCCAGGAAACCCTAATCCACCATAACTCGCATCCGGCTTAGGAGAAGCCCTGCGGGATCTTCCCTCTACTTCTGACACCACGCCGTCGTGCTGCCGGAATCACGAGGATAGAACTACAACCTCTGCTGCCTGCTGGAACAAGGGAGAGGAAGGTATTCATCGAGTACCGAACGTGTGACCGGCTGCGGAAGCGCTGCCGGAACGCAGCGCCGGAAGGATCGTCTACGCGATCTTGAGATCGGCAAGTGTACGACTACATCACCCACGAGAATCTGCTCTCGTTAATCGCTTTGGAATATTCGACGGTGAGTGCTTCTATCGACTCGTTGCTACAATCTAGTAGATAGATCTTGGCTTGTTTGTGTGCGTGCGGTAGAATTTTTTTGTTTTCCATGCTACGAACCCCTACAGCAGGTACCTCAAATGCACCCTTCATCCTCTTAGTTTGCTTTCTGCCAGGCTTTTCTCTGAAAACCAGAGGGTCTATGTCTGGGTAAGGTGTTTTTGGCCAAGCATCAGACCCAGGGATTGGATAGATAATATTTTTGTAAGCTTCCTTATACATGGGTTTCTTGAAAAAGGCATGCACATAATCCTCTAGAAACTATTTGAGCTTCATAATGACAGAAATAACATGATTGTAGGGAATACCTGTCACATCCCAATATCTGCAACCACATGTCTTTGCTCTAAGATCAACAACATGCACTCCAAGCCCACTTGTGCCAACCTGCCATAGACCAAGAGCAGCATTTTAGGACTGCATGTTCTTGAGAACTTTTTAGCTGTTTCTAATTTCTCTAAGTAGAAAGGTGTGATTTCCCATCTTGTAAGCTCCGCCTTCTCCCTTTTTGCACTATACTTGACCATCAACTTGTCAATGATGCCCTTGATCATGGACTGAATAGGCTTGCCCCTAACATCAAGTATCATCTTGTTGAAAACCTCACTTAGATTATTGACAATGAGGTCTGTCTTGCAGTTGGTGTCAAATGCATGTCTAGCCCAAGCTTCCACAGGTATTTGCATAAGCCAATTATAGGCACGCTCACAACCCCTCTGAATCTCCCCCATTGCTGCATCAAATCCAGTCTTGGTCGATGAGTAGTTAGCTTGCAAAATCAACTTCCTAAGCTCTTCCCCATTAAATCCAGCTGATTTGAAGTTGGCATAAATATGCATGAGACAAAACCTCTGAGGAGAATTGGGGAAAACATGGGAAACAACCTTGAGCAAAACCTTGAAATCCAGGCTTGTTGTTAGAAAACAAACACAAAGCTGAATGGGGAAAAACACATAAATACATGGAAAAACAAACTCACCTTTTGTCTGTCAGATATGATGGTGTAATTCCCAAGTTTCCCTGATGTTAATATGCAATATTTGAGTTGGGTAAGAAACCACAGCCAGCTAGAAGTATCCTCTTTGTACACTGTAACACTACGGTTCTGAAAAGACCATAGCTTCTATGTGACATGCCAATCCCTGGATCGGTTCATTGGCCCACAATATAATAAGATGAATAACATAGCAAAATATCCGTGTATCATAAATAACGAAGATCCAGAGTATCATTATTACAATAAAAGTTTAGCTCAAGGCTAGCTCAAATTATTCAAGTAGCAACGTAAATATAGTAAATCCTCCATTCTTCAAATTGCCCACAAGTGAACAAGTGCCGAGTGGAGTACCGTGGCCTAAATCGATCACTCAGAGTCGGAATAACCTGCAACATGAAACGTAGCAGCCCCGAAGGGTCAATACATAGAATGTATGGCAAGTAGAGCTATTAAGGGAGATAATAGAGCTAACAATTACATGCATATTTGGCAAGTGGAGCTGTGACTAGCTTGCGTTTGCAAATATCTTTTTCCTACTTTCATAAACAATTTTTGATTTTCTTTAAAAAGATCCCAATTAAGTTAACCCATCAACATTAAAGCAATTATGAAGTTAGAATGAGCGAGAAACATGTTATAGAATCAATATCAAGCAACTCAGATGTCCATAACCGGGGACACGGATATCGATTAGATTATACGCCCTGTAGGGGTTAGTACACTTTACCCATGTGACTTGGCCAGCCCAGCTCGTACCACCACTCTCATATTGGGTGATGATAGGGATAAGTCCAAGAAGGGACCGTTGGGGAAGTAGCTCCCCAAACCCGACACGCACTGGTCCAACCTACCAAAATTCTACATCTTTGGATACGTGGGTTCGAGTTACCACAACCTACTGAGTCCAACCAACCGCTCATTCCATTATTGGCACATGGTTATACACGTAAGCTACAAAATAAATAAGCCAATCATTCTCTCTTGATACCTGGGTGCCTTTCCGCAATGATACCACCAAAATTTATCAATCCCATCACACCCATGAGATTCATTGATTAAGTTGTTTTTAGTTTTTTTTATAAACCAACACATTTAGAAACAACTTCAGTGATGTAACCCTGTCCTCGTTCATCATAGCATGGCTAAGCACATCTACCAACGGTGGCTCATCTACAGGAAATCCCTACCACATAATAGGACATAGCAGAGCGATAGTATTGTCCTACACATGCATCTACAAAATACACAACAATGCAATGAAAGTAATAGGACCGTATCATGAACAAAGTAGCATCTACTTGCCTTGGTTGTAGCGGTCGAACGAACAATCCACACACGAGCAAGCGTTGCACTCGTCACAATCTACACGATACAATTGCAATCACATAAACAACCATACACAATCATATGCAAACAATGACGATGCAAGATGCATGCATGACAAGTTGAACATTGCTACAGTAGCATCACATATTCTTATTCAGTATCCCTACTGTATGTATGCATGGAAAATATTTTAGGTGCATAGAAAACAAAGCATGCAATTTTAAATGCCCAAACAATAGAGCTAGAATCCAATTATTTAGCCACTGCTAATAATTTTTTTGTAAAATCTTGGAAAAATAACCACTGTGTAGGCAACCTAGAATAGAGCCAGTACCAATTGGAATTACTCAAAAAGGATTTATATAATTCCCTGAGTAATTAAAATCCTCTAGTAAGCCTTTATATCTCTGCAAATTCCAATACTGTAAGTCTACCATTTTAATTCACTTTAAGATTCCTCTTGTTCTACTGATTCCAGGGACATCTTATTTGCAATTTTTTGATTTACAGAACTTTTTCTATGAATTTAATACTCTAAAAAGGGCATTAACTCATTTAATTAACTAAGACAAAACCTTGCTGTAAAAGTATAAAACAACTGTACAACAATGTTCTACGTGAGACACTGATTCCACACATATTTTATTTGCAATTTTTGGCCCAGTAGATTGTTTTCTATGAATTTTACAAGTTCTAGCTAAAATCTGCCAAATAAATCGAATTAAATTTAAACAGTCAACTCTGACTGTTGACTACGCCTACGTGGCGCGCTGACGTGGCGCGCTGACTAGTCAGTGGCCAGAGCTGACTTTTCCACGGTCCATCTGGACCGTTGGATCGAGATCGTACGGCAAGGGGAGAGGGGCACGCTCACCGGCTGCGTCTGACAGGCGAAAGGGGGCGGCTGGCGGCGGGTGGTTTCCTCGGCGGGGACGACGGCGGGCGAGCGGTGTACGGCACCGGTGGCGTGGCGGCGGAGCTCGTCGGTGTGGCGGCGACAGGCGAGGCGGTCGGCGGCGACGGCGGGTCGCACTCCGGCGAGGAATTCTCGGCGGCTGCGGGCTCTGCGGAGGGGGAGGAAACGACGACGCGAATCAGTCGGGCGAGGCGGTGCTCACAGAGGCAAAAATAAGGGCGCGGGCGGCGGTCCTTTACCTCTTCCGCGAGGTCGGCGGCGGCGATGGCGATGTCAGCGGCGGCGGCGATCGGGACACGAGGTACGGGGCGGAGGCGAGAAAGAGGGGGGTGGCGGCGCGCGCTATTTGAAGGGGGGCATCCACGCGGAGTTGGTTTCGGACCCCGAGAGAATCGCGACGACGGCGGCGTGTCCCTGGCGGACTCGGCGGCGGTGCCGCCGACAGGTGGGTCCCACCTGTCGGTGGCTGGCGGCGTCTGACGGACGGGTCCCGCTGGCGGCGGGGCTGGCGTGGCGGCGGCGCCTAGCTATCGGCCGCGCGCGGTTGCGTGCTGCTGCAGCTGCTGGCTGCAGCCTTGCAGGCCCCGGCTGGGCCGGCTGGGCCGCAGGCAGGCCGGCTCACTGCAGCGCTGCTATCCCTTTTTATTATTATTTTTCTTTTCTTTTTTCCTGGCGATTTTCTTATCTGAAATTATAACTGAACTGTCTAGGATTTAGTCGGAAATTCAGTTTGCCATAACTTTTGCTACGAAGCTCCGATTGAGGTGATTCAAAGTGCTACGGGTTCGTGATGGAACCCTCTACGCATCTGTGCCATCCAACCATCCAAAATATACTGTTTTTAACAGAGGCATGGTAAAACCGGGCATTCATGTGTAGGTGTCAAAACGCAAATGCAAGTGATTTGTAAGGATGATAATGATGCAATGACATGTATGCTATGCAGTACCAAATATAAAATTTGGTATGTGACAAGACTAACCCCCTTAAGATGAATCTCGTCCCCGAGATTCGGCGTGGCTAGCAAATAGGTGCGGGTGGTCCTCTCGGATGTCATCCTCACGCTCCCAAGTGGCTTCCTCTACGGTGTGGTGGATCCATTGCACCTTGCAAAACCTGATTGTCTTGGTACGGGTAATCCTCTCCGCTGTCTCCAGTATCTTGACCGGCTTCTCCTCATAGGTCAAATCATTCTCAAGCTAAACTTCCTCTAGTGGCACTGTGTCTCTCAATGGTGTATCCACCATCTCCGGATGGCACTTCTTCAGCTGGGACACGTGGAACACATTGTGGACGGCGGACAGAGCCTCTGGCAAGTCCAACTGATAAGCAACCTCTCCTTTGCGGGCTAAGACCCGATATGGTCCAATAAGGTGCCAACTTACCCTTGATTCCAAATCTCTTAATTCCACGCAGTGGCGACACTCTGAGGTATGCTCTATCGCCTATCTCATACACTACTTCCTTGCGCTTGGCATCAGGGTAGCTCTTCTGCCTTGATTGTGCTACCTTCAGCATGTCCCTAATCAGGGCGACCTTCTCCTCGGCGTCCTTGATCAAATCAGGTCCAAATAGCTGATGTTCTCCTACTCCATCCCATAGCAATGGTGTCCGACATCCTTTTCCATATAGCACATCGAACGGCAATGTCTTGATGCTGGTTTGATAGTTGTTGTTGTAGGAAAACTCAGCATACGGCAAATTCTCGTCCCAACTAGAACCATGAGCCAAGGTGCAAGCTCTTAGCATATCCTCCAAAATCTGATTTACTCTCTCGGTCTGTCCATCAGTTTGGGGGTGGAACGCTGTGCTAAACTCCAACCTAGTCCCCAATGACTCGTGCAGCTAGCGTTAAAAGTGCGATGTAAATTGGGTGCCTCTATCTGATACAATGCTCTTGGGAACTCCATGCAGGCACACAATTCTGTCCATATAAATCTTGGCCAACCTTGCACTCGTGTAGGTCGTCTTCACCGGTATAAAGTGGGCTACCTTGGTCAAATGTTCGACCACTACCCAAATAGAGTCATATCCCGACCTGGTCCTGGGCAATCCTGTGATAAAATCCATTCCCACTCTATCCCACTTCCAATCCGGCACGGGCAACGGCTGTAGCAGTCCTGCTGGCTTCTGGTGTTCCGCCTTCACTCGGCTACATACATCACATAGGGCAATATGCTTGGCGATGTCTCCCTTCATGTTGTTCCACCAAAATCTGCCCTTCAAATCCATATACATCTTCGTATTGCCCGGATGTATGGAGTATGGCGAGTCATGAGCTTCCTGCAGAATCAGCTTTCTTATCTCCGGGTCGCTGGGCACACACAAACGATCTCCATACCATAGGGTACCTTTCTCATCCTCGCGAATATCTTTCTCTCGATTCTCCTTCATCTTTTCCTTTATATCCTCTATCTCCTTGTCTCCTACCTGAGCCTTCCTGATCATGTCCTGTAGGGTTGGTTGGACCTCCATTGTTGCCAAATATCCTTCTGACACCACCTCCAGTCTAAGGTCCTTGAATTGCTTGCACAAACCCTCCGGTAATTCCCCAACAGTCAATCCATTGGCATAGACCTTCTGGCTTAGAGCATCTGCTACTACATTGGCTTTTCCTGGGTGGTATTGCAGATTCATATCATAATCTTTAATAAGCTCCAACCATCTCCTTTGCCTCATGTTCAGTTCCTTCTGTGTAAATATGTACTTTAGGCTCTTGTGGTCAGTGTACACATCACAGTGTTTTCCCATTAGGCAGTGCCTCCATACTTTGAGCGCATGCACAACCGATGCTAATTCCAAGTCATGCGTGGGATAATTCCTCTCATGGTGTTTAAGTTGTCACGAGGCGTATGACACCACTTTCCCATCTTGCATCAGCACACTTCCAAGTCCCTGTCGAGAAGCATCACAGTACACTTGGAAATCCTTCTGAAGATCAGGTAAACACAGAACAGGTGCAGTCACTAGTCGACGCTTCAGTTCCTGAAAGCTGGCTTCACACACATCCGTCCACTCAAACTTCCTCTCCTTCTTCAGAAGTTCCATCATCGGCTTAGCAATCTTGGAGAAATTTTCAATGAACCTCCTGTAATAACCAGCAAGTCCCAAAAAGCTACGAATATCGCCCACATTCTTGGGCGCTTCCCACTCAGTTACTGCAGTCACTTTGCTTGGATCAACAGCGACTCCTTCTCCTGACACCACGTGTCCAAGAAAACCAACAGTGTTAAGCCAGAATTCACACTTGCTGAATTTGGCATACAACTTGTGTTCCCTCAGCTTCTCCATAATCAGTCGCAGATGTTTCTCATGCTCAGCATCATCCTTGGAATATATCAGTATGTCATCAATGAACACCACCACAAACTTGTCCAAGTACTCCATGAATACCTTGTTCATCATGGTCATGAAATATGCCGGAGCATTCGTTAGTCCAAAAGACATAATTGTATACTCATATAAACCATACCTAGTAGTGAAAGCAGTTTTTGGTATGTCCTCCTCCCGGATCTTCAATTAGAAATAACCCGATCATAGATCAATTTTGCTAAACACCTTTTCTCCTTCCAGTTGATCAAACAAATCATTTATGTTCTGCAGGGGGTATTTGTTCTTGATGGTCACTTCATTCAGCGAGCGATAGTCCACCACTAACCTCTTGCTGCTGTCCTTCTTCTCCACAAATAGAACAGGTGCTCCCCATGACGACGAACTAGGCTGAATGAATCCCTTGTCCAACTGTTCCTTTAGCTGTTTCTTTAATTCCTTCAGCTCATCCACATCCATCTTATATGGTCTCTTCGCTATGGGTCCTGTTCCCGACATCAGATCGATGAGAAACTCCACATCCCTGTCAGGTGGCATCCCTGGCAGCTCTTCCGGAAACACGTCGGGGTACTCCTTAATCACAGGCACAGTATCCATGCTAACCCCTTAAGATAATTCAGCTTACACCTTCCCGGTCGCATAGCCGACTTGAACCTAATCCTCTTACCATCTGGGGTTTTGAGCGAAACCGCTCGCTGTGCACAATCTATGTGTCCCCCATGCATAGACATCCAATCCATGCCTAGTATTACATCTAAACCTTGTGACTCCAATACTACCAGATGTGCAATGAAATTGTGTGCTCCAATCCTCACAGTTAAGTCGCGGCATCCCGCGCTAGCTATCATATCCCCTCCAGGTGAGCTTACTCTAATAGACCCTTTCAGAGACTCCATGGGTAACTTATACTTATCCACAAATGCCCTTGATATGAATGAATGCGATGCACCAGTATCGAAAAGTATAAGTGCAGGGTGAGTGTTGATTGGAAACTTACCAACCACAAGATCAGGTTCATCTGGGATCTCCTCCACATTCATGTGGTTCACTGTGGCCTTATGGTTGTTGCTTGGCTTCAGTCCCTTCTTCTCCGGACAGTTGTCTGCATAATGTCCCTTCTAGCCACACTTGAAGCATGTCACCTCACTCAGATCCTTCTTCACAAAGTTGCGATCACGGTTGCGGTCATGTCCACTGTGTCCTCCAGAATGGTGGGTGTGTCCTCCCTTGTGGATGTGGCGGTTGCTCCTGTGGCTATCATGGCGATGTCCATCGCCTCCATGGTTGTGGCGGTCATGGCTTCCATGGTGCCCATGGTCACTCCCTCCATGCTTGGAGTATCCATCATAAGAAGTGCGAGACTTGTGGTGAGAACCAGATTGGTGATTGTTGCTCTTTCTCTTGCGGCTTTCCACCTGCTTGTGCTTCCCTTCTAAGATTCTGGCCTTGTCCATAAGCTCCTAGAAAGTGGGACAATAAACCACCAGCAGTTGCACTGAAAGCTCATCACTGAGGCCATCCAGAAACCTCTCCCTCCTTTTTGCATCAGTGTCAACATCCTCAGGTGCATAACGAGACAGGTTGTTGAACTCCTCAATATACTCAGCCACGGTGCGGTTGGTTTGGCGCAAGTTGCGAAATTCCTTCCTCTTCAGGCTCAGAACTCCTGAAGATACGTGGTTGGTTCTGAAACCTTCCTCAAACATTGCCCAAGTCACAGTGTCCAAAGGGTGGGTGATCTAAAAAGTGTCCCACCACGAAGCGGCTGGTCCCTCCAGTAGGTGAGCGGCAAATCTCACCTTCTCGGCATCTGTGCACCCAACAGTTACCAGATCCTTATTCACTGAACGCAACCAGCCGAGAGCAACCATCGGCTCCGTTGCAGTAGAGAACTTCGCTGGCCTTAGCCTCAGAAACCTAGTAAGTGCATCTCCCTGAGGCTGGTTGTTCCCATTGTTGTTGTTGTTCTGAGCTTCCATGAACTGGGTCATAACTTGGTCAGATGTGCCTGATCTGCCATGAGCTGCTCCAACTCAGTAGGTTGACGACGGGGAGGCATCCGCGGTTCAGCACAGGTAAGCTTAGAAATAATCGATTAGGAAAACAGGATCCTACCCATGCATTATGATCAATCAACAACAAAACAATCACAGACAATCTCAAGCAAGCAGCACATCAGCAAACAAACGATCCAGCAACATCCCAGGGGTTATCCTAGCAGTATACATCTACTGAAATAGTTTTTTGAAGAGTTGGCAACAGTTATCAACACAAAAGGCCAACAAAGCATTGAAAACAGGAATCTGCCAGAATAGTCCAGCAGTGTTCACGAATTTTCTACCTGACTTAAACTCGTCAGGAATTTTTGCTGATTTTTGTGTACACATTACAGAGAGTTTAGAACCATCCATATTTTTTCCAGATTTTTCCCAGTTACCAATAAAATATGAAAATTCGTGCAGTACAGCTGTGTCAGCAAAAACTGCATCAGGAAAAACTCAGAATATCAACCAAAACTTGTCATAACTCTTCTATAAAATTTGCACAATTAATCCTGGGACATTGGAGTACACCTAGGAGCAACTAAACACTCTTAAACTAATAGAAATCAAGTTTTACATCGATTGAGACTAAACCTAACGATTTTACCTAACGAAGACTAGTTGGTGGGCATCTATCTACTTCATGAAGAGGTTGCAGTAGGTCCTCGCACTCATGCGTTGGCGCTTCTGTCCACGAACCAACCATGGAGGCGGAGTGTACACCTCTCCTGAGTCATCACTTGAAATTTCAAATTCCACCTCTTCTGGATCCTCCTCTTCTTCTTCATTCTCTGCTGCAGCTGCAACAGCTTCATCTCCTCCACCATCATCGTCTCCATCATCATCATCCTCGTCCTCATCATCGTTCCCACTATCATCATCATCATCATTGTTGCCATCATCTCCATTGTTATCATCAGAGGGTGGATTAAACTGTGCTTGGAGAGCGGCAATCTGGGCTGCCATATCTTTAATAGTCTGGTCCCTTTCCTGGATGGTCCCTTGCAGCTGTTGTATGGCCTGATTGTTTTCCTGCACGGTCCCATTAAGCTGTGCTATGGTTGCATCGCTGCCTATAAGTGCATTCTTCAGAACATCCACGGCTTCATGCAAGGTCTCTATATCCTATCCCTGGACCACCATACCATTGCTAGCAAAATCTGCTATCTCCTTTACCATCATCACTTTCTCAGCTAGAGCTCCATTCTCCCTTTCCATGTCCTCTATGTGCCTTCGACGGGGCGGCATGTTGTTCCTGTCGCCCGGGGTAACCACAACGTTCCCATCCTCATCACGCCTTCCGTAGTCACGGTAGGGCGAGTCTTCTGGCAGCAGGTGTCGGACAAGATGGCACTGGCGTGACAAGGCTTCATGCAGGGCCAAGTTTATTCCAAGTCCCCAGTTGCAGTATGTCTTGGTGTAGACCAGATGCACAGGATTTGGCAAGGCGGCATCCCTGAAGATGAAGGTGGTGATCTCCCATGCGTCCTCGCCATATCCATAGGTGTACAGCCTTCTTCCCTTGAACATGGGCAGTGGCAATCCCAATGACTGCGAGAGCTGTGCCAACTGTCTTGCAAAGGGCCTTGGTGACTCCATCGTCGCATACTCAGTCCTTACTTCTACCATCTATCAATTAAAGGAGGAAAGTGTGAGAATAGCATATGGTAAAGATTTACGAGAGTGAAAGGCATAAGATGAAAGACAGAGTTAACATAAGCTTTAATAATTCTATGGCTTCCTAATGCAAACCTAGGTCACGATCCTACAGTCGACACACGGGCTCTGATACCATCTTGTAACACTACGGTTCTGAAAAGACCGTAGCTTCTATGTGACATGCTAATCCCTGGATCGGTTCATTGGCCCACAATAGAATAAGATGAATAACATAGCAAAATATCCGTGTATCATAAATAACGAAGATCCAGAGTATCATTATTACAATAAAAGCTTAGCTCAAGGCTAGCTCAAATTATTCAAGTAGCAACGTAAATATAGTAAATCCTCCATTATTCAAGTGAACAAGTGTCGAGTGGAGTACCGTGGCCTAAATCGATCACTCAGAGTCGGAATAACCTGTAACATGAAACCTAGCAGCCCCGAAGGGCCAATACATGGAATGTATGGCAAGTAGAGCTATTAAGGGAGACAATAGAGCTAACAACTACATGCATATTTGGCAAGTGGAGCTGTGGCTAGCTTGCGTTTGCAAATATCTTTTTCCTACTTCCATAAACAGTTTTTGATTTTCTTTGAAAAGATCCCAATTAAGTTAACCCATCAACATTAAAGCAATTATGAAGTTAGAATAAGCGAGAAACATGTCATGGAATCAATATCAAGCAACTTAGATGTCCATAACCGGGGACACGGCTAATCGATTAGATTATACGCCCTACAGGGGTTAGTACACTTTACCCATGTGACTTGGCCAGCCCAGCTCGTACCACCACTCTCATATTGGGTGATGATAGGGAGAAGTCCAAGAAGGGACCGTTCGGGAAGTAGCTCCCCAAACCCGACACGCACCGGTCCAACCTACCAAAATTCTACATCTCTGGATACGTGGGTTCGAGTTACCACAACCAACTGAGTCCAACCAACCGCCCATTCTATTATTGGCACATGGTTGTACACGTAAGCTACAAAGTAAAGAAGCCAATCATTCTCTCTTGATACCTGGGTGCCTTTCCGCAATGATACCACCAAAATTTATCAATCCCATCACACCAAGGAGATTCATTGATTAAGTTTTTTTTAGTTTTTTTTACAAACCAACACATTTAGAAACAACTTTCAGTGATGTAACCCAGTCCTCGTTCATCATAGCATGGCTAAGCACATCTACCAACGGTGACTTATCTACAGGAAATCCCTACCACATAATAGGACATAGCATAGCGATAGTATTATCCTACACATGCATCTACAAAATACACAACAATGCAATGAAAGTAATAGGACCGTATCATGAACAAAGTAGCATCTACTTGCCTTGGTTGTAGCGGTCGAACGAACAATCCACACACGAGCAAGCGTTGCACTCGTCACAATCTACACGATACAATTGCAATCACCTAAACAACCATACACAATCATATGCAAACAATGACGATGCAAGATGCATGCATGACAAGTTGAACATTGCTACAGTAGCATCACATATTCTTATTCAGTATCCCTACTGTATGTATGCATGTAAAATATTTTAGGTGCATAGAAAACAAAGCATGCAATTTTAAATGCCCAAACAATAGAGCTAGAATCCAATTATTTAGCCACTGCTAATAAACTGTTTGTAAAATCTTGGAAAAATAACCACTATGTAGGCAACCTAAAATAGAGCCAGTACCAATTGGAATTACTCAAAAAGGATTTACATAATTCCCTGAGTAATTAAAATAATCTAGTAAGCCTTTATATAGATTCTGCAAATTCCAATACTGTAAGTCTACCTTTTTAATTCACTTTAAGATTCCTCTTGTTCTACTGATTCCAGGGACATATTATTTGCAATTTTTGGATTTACAGAACTTTTTCTATGAATTTAATACTCTAAAAAGGGCATTAACTCATTTAATTAACTAAGACAAAACCTTGCTGTAAAAGTATAAAACAACTGTACAGCAATATTCTACGTGAGACACTGATTCCACACATATTTTATTTGCAATTTTTGGCCCAGTAGATTATTTTCTATGAATTTTACAAGTTCTAGCTAAAATCTGCCAAATAAATCGAATTAAATTTAAACAGTCAACTCTGACTGTTGACTACGCCTACGTGGCGTGCTGACGTGGTGCGCTGACTAGTCAGCGGCCAGAGCTGACTTTTCCACGGTCCATCTGGACCGTTGGATCGAGATCGTACGGCAGGGGGAGAGGGGGCGTGCTCACCGGCGGCGGCTGACAGGCGGACTGGGGCGGCCGACGGCGGGTGGTTTCCTCGACGGGAACGACGGCGGGCGAGCGGTGTACGGTGTCGGTGGCGTGGCGGCGGATCTTGTCGGTGTGGCGGCGACGGGCGAGGCGGTCGACGACGATTGGCGGCGGGTCGCGCTCCGGCGAGGAATTCTCGGCGGCTGCGGGCTCTACGGAGGGGGAGGAAACGACGGCGCGAATCAGTCGGGCGAGGCGGTGCTCGCAGGGGCAAAAAGAAGGGTGCGGGCGGCGGTCCTTTACCTCTTCCGCGAGGTTGGCGGTGGCGCTCGGGACACGAGGTACGGGGCGGGGGGCGAGAAAGAGGGGGGTGGCGGCGCGCGCTATTTGAAGGGGGGGGCTTCCACGCGGAGTTGGTTTCGGACCCCGAGAGAATAGCGGCGACGGCGGCGTGTCCCTGGCGGACTCGGCGGCGGTGGCGCCGACAGGTGGGTCCCACCTATCGGTGGCTGGCGGCGTCTGACGGGCGGGTCCCGCTGGCGGCGGGGCTGGCGTGGCGGCGCCGCCTAGCTATCGGCCGTGCGCGCGGTTGCATGCTGCTGCAGCCAGCGACTGCAGCCTTGCAGGCCTCGGCTGGGCCGGCTGGGCCGCAGGCAGGCCGGCTCGCTGCAGCGCTTCTATCCCTTTTTTTTTATTCTTTTTCTTTTTTTCCTGACGATTTTCTTATCTGAAATTATAACTGAACTGTCCAGGATTTAGTCAGAAATTCAATTTGCCATAACTTTTGCTACGAAGCTCCGATTGAGGCGATTCAAAGTGCTAGGGGTCGTGACGGAACCCTCTACGCACTTGTGCCGTCCAACCATCCAAAATATACTGTTTTTAACAAAGGCATTGTAAAACCCGGCATTCATGTGTAGGTGTCAAAACGCAAATGCAAGTGATTTGTTTTGCCAAAACCTTTTTAAACTGAAAATTTGCAAGGATGATCATGATGCAATGACATGTATGCTATGAAGTACCAAATCTAAAATTTGGGATGTGACATCCACTACACCAAATGCTAAGGTAAATATATTGTTGATCCCATCTCTCCCAGTGGCAGCCAAAATTTATTGGCCAGTTGTTAGTTTAATGAAACATCCATCCAGACCTAAATTAATTACATAAAAGCATGTGTAAGATGAAACATGACCAAAGACTAGCAACATAATGCACATCTTGACTACAAACAAACACATGAACTAACCTATAAAAGGCCTGCATCCATCAAGAAAACCTTGTCTAGAAGCATTTAGATAGATAAACAGTCCATGGAACCTGGAATTTGCACTAGGATGCTCCAACAACTCTTTGGTTGTAACAATACATCTACTGCCAGGATTTGTGTCCAAGATAGCTTGCAGGTAATCTCTCAACCTTGTGTACTCCTTCTTCTGATCACCTATGACAACACTAAAGGCCTTTTGCCTTGCCCTGTAAGCCATGCTCCTTGGCACATTCACTCCAAATATTTTCTTTGCATTATCAATGAGTGTGTCAACACTTGTACTTGGATCTGTTCTAATTGCTTGCTCAGACTAAACTGCTAGCCAATCTATAGTGACCTTGGTGTTCTCTCCATGAGGTATGCAGGTGTGCAAAGGGTTCAACTTTCTTATGCAGAATGTCTTCTCATTCTTAATGATGGAGGCAGACAAAAAGAATGGTCATCCTAATTTCAGTCCATCTTCAGTACAGTTGACAATGATTCTGTCAGGGTGGTTTCTGTGATAATCATAGTTTCTAAGCTGAGCAATGTGATAGTTCCTAAGAGTTGTCCTAAATTGGTAGACATCTTTGAAGCACAATTTCAGGGCAAACTACTGATGTGCATCAGCCCTAGACTCATCATACCAGACCCTCTTCTTTAGTTTCTTCACCCTCCTCTTCTGCCCACTAGGCAACACCCACTTTGGCACAAAACCATCATCAGCACTGTTAGGCAAATCATCTGGGCTACTGTCATCATCACCCGAAGGTATGAAATAGTAGTCATCAACTACCTCTTCTTGATAATGTGATCTACTTGATGTGGGGACTTTCCCCTTCTTATCCTTCTCAGAAATAAACTCCTCTTCATCCACAGCCTCTGGTTCACTCTCTTCCTCCTCCTATTCTTCTTCCTCATACAACTCTTACACATCAGTTTCCCCTTCAAAGTGTACATGAGATTCTCCTCTCTTCTTGTTATTGTGCCCATCCTGTCCACCTTGTCTCTTCCTCTTCAATTCCTTTATGTACTCTAGCTCTGATGCAACAACCTTGTCATGATCAGCTGGGTTGTACAGCAGCTCATACATCCATTCATCATCAGAATCCACTACAGCAACAGCCTTGTCATGATCAGGTGATTTGCCTAGCCCAAAATTGCAGCTCTATTGTGTTCCTATATAGAGGCAATCTTAGATATCCATAGCAACTGGATATACATTCTCCTCCTCACTAATATATGACACTCCATCTCTGTCCACCCTTAGTATCAATGGGTCTTGTGATGGGATGTAAGCCTTAGTTTCTTCTTTATTCAGTCCAGGTGGCATAACTGAATTGTGTCTGATCACTATCAAGTTAAGAACCTTCTCATTCTCAAAAAGTTCTTTCATCTTAATAACCTTTGTCATGCTGGTAACAACCTCCAATCCCTCCAACCCTTTCCCCTTTGTTGATGTAGTACATGGTGTCATTAACATTATAACCACCAAATTCTTTAACAAGGGCCAACAAATTCATATATGTGATGTCTGCACTACACAAGGTTCTCTCTAGATTGTCCTCACCAGGGAAATTAAATCTAATATCCCAAATGTCATCATCCAAACTGCATAGTACAACAAGTAATGATTATATGTACTGTCAATCCATCAGTTCATACTCCTATATAGATAGGGAACAATACCAACTAATTATATCTACTGTCACTGCATCAGTTTATACTGTCCAAGATGATACATACAAATTATATAAGATTCAGTTCATACCGGCAACACAAGATTCAGTTAAGCAAGCTTTAGTTCATACTGCCAACATAAGATTCAGTTAAACAAGCAATACTAGCCACCTGTCCAAGATTCAAACCCATACTATCCAAGATTCAAAACCTAACCGTCCTAGATTCAAACCCTAACTAGCCAATGTAATCCTTAACTTATCCAAGATTCAAACTGGACAGAGCAAGATTGTAAGAGATAAGTGAGGTGAGAGCTTACTCGATGCCGCCCAAGCAGGACCCCCAACGGTAGCTACTCTTCACAGGTGAAGCCAGAACTGCCCGAGCAAGAGCGGCGGGTCCAGTGGAACGCTCCGGCGACCGTGCTGCACCTCGGGTGAATGACGACGTCGAGGATAGAGGGGCACCGTCCCCGCCTGCGGGCGAATCGATGTCGCCGCCGCTTGATCCGTCGCCGCCTGTGCTAAAACTGGCGCCACCGTCCAGGTCGCCGCCGGAAGTAGCCGCCGCCATCTTCCACCGGGAGCGGGAGCATGTGCGGAAGGGGGGAAACTGAAACCTAACTGGTCGTTCCCCCCTCTTTCAAACACGGCGCCGGTGTGGGCCCCACACAGCCGTTAATGGCGTGCAACAGCCGTCGCTAGGAGCCGTCTCCCACTTGCCACGTCATCATCCTGGTGGGCCCCCTGTCAGAAACGCTGTCAATCGACCGCAAATTTGGGTTTCAACGTAAATTGCAAAAAATCTACCGAAAAATGGTGGTTTTTTGTAAAGTGGTGGTTATTCGAACTTTCAGCCGAAATGTGGTAGTTTTATGCTAATAACTCCTCTAGACGACATCTGTGTCATTTTGAAGATCATGAGGTGTTTTCTCTCCATTTGAATTGTTGATCATGCCTAGTTGTTTGGACTTTTGTTCACTTGGTTGACATTGATAATTCTAGCTACTATTGACTCCCCCCCCCCCCCCCCCCCCCCCCCAAAATGATCATTGAACGAAAAAAGTAACCGAAGCTTTAACAAATTTCAGAAGTTTCGAGTGTTTGTATCCATTGCGAAATCACAGATTCAGGAAACTCTTTGCACAAAACGTTGTGGTCAGCAAAGTTGAGGCATTTATTTGAAAAAGCAAAAGCCAATCGTCCCCCCAAGTTTGCACATGAACGGTTGCTGAAGAAATATGCCATCTTTCTACCGGTTCATCAGCGAAGTTCAGGCATTTTATTTGAAGCGCTTGCATCAATCAGGTGTTGGACGACATCTGTTAATACAAAAACTTCTTCTACCGACTCATAAACCTGCATGGAGTAGTACTAGTACTAGTACATATAATCAACCCATCTTACACAAGTAGATTAACTCTACGCAAGATCAAATGATGCTAGTAGCAGAAATTAAGGCAGCAACGCCCAGATCGATCGATGCCGCATAAGCAGAGTCTACTAGAGCGGGGATCAGCCGGAGGAGCCCTGTAGCCTGGACACGAAATTGGATGCCGCGAACGCGGCGGACCCTCCGGCGACGCAGACGAGCGCGGCCACGGCCTGGAGCGCGACCTCCCAGGGGTACTGCTCGGGGACGAGGAAGACGACGGCGGGGCCGGCGACGAGCAGCAGGAGCGCGAGGCTCTGCAGCGTGCCGGGGGTGCCGGGGTCGGTGGCGGCCGACAGCACGCCGAGCTCTTCCGCCTTGGACAGCAGCCCGAGCCGCTCCACCGCCGACAGCGACAGCCCCGCGCGCTCCGCCGCCGACAGCAGGCCCGCCTTCTCCGCCTTGGTCAGCAGCCGCAGCTTCTGCACGTTCGTCAGCAGCTTCACCGGCGCCGACCCTTTCGTCGTGCCCGGCCGCGGCGGGGCCGCAGGCTTCCCCACCGATACCGGGAACACCGTCATCGTGCCCTGCATGCGCCACACACCACCGTCATCGTGTGGAAAGTAATGACGCGAGGGAATCAGTAAACGGCTGGCGCTAGGTAGGAGCTTACCGATGACCTCCTTGTGCCGGAGGTGGGCTTCGGGCCCTGTGTAGCCATGGCGGTGACACGGCCTCTGCTGATGGTGGTGTTCGGCGACAGCAGTGACGCCATTGCCGCTCCTAGTTCTCCTCGCGTCGACAGATGATCCCCTCCTGCTGTTCTGCTACCTACTAATGGCTCTGGACTTTGCGACGTGCAACCTTGCCTTCCTAGGAGAAGTGGTAGAGATGATGTGTGGCCTCTGCCTGATTTATCCAAGCGGTAGACGTGGCGATTCCTCCAGCACTCATACATAGATCGAGCGTATGATATGATTGATTATACTAGTAGGTACAGATATCTTCTGAGTTGCTCATCGTCATTAAATGACTCCGTGGCCCAATGGATAAGGCGCTGGTCTACGAAACCAGAGATTCTGGGTTCGATCCCCAGCGGAGTCGAATTTTATTTTTCATTTTTTTTGCCTTCTTAGGGCCCAAATACGAGTGAACGGGCCTCTCGTGAAAGCCCAGTAGCCCCATATAATACGAGCTAGGCTCGGTTGCGCACCAACACATAGCCAGCCGCCCCCTCGCGAAGACAAACCCTAGCTGCTAGAACTCGCCGGAGAATCAGAGAGCGCGGACATGGCGGCGGCCTTGGAGAAGATCAAGGCGTTCTGGGACTCGCAGTACCACAACGAGGAGAACTGGGCGCTCAACTATGTCAGCCTCTCTCGCCTCTCCCTGTCTCTCTTATGGCCTCTCTCGTTTGCTTGATTAATTTACCCTGTCGTTGCGTCCTTGACTATAGGATTGCCTACTAGGATCCTAGATTTTTTGCGACCTGATGCGGACGGAAGATTAAAATTGGGTTTGGATGGTTAGGTTGTTCACTGATGTTTTGATTTGTATGGCCCCGAATTTGCTAGTTTACATCGTTAGCTAGGGTTAGCTTGCTTGTGAATCGTGGTCCTACTGTTTGAGTTTTGGATCAAACTAGGGCCTGCGTGCTCTGTCCTACTGGGCACCTTTTTCGGTTTGGTTAGTCTTTGAGTCTTAACACTTAAACACGTTTGCTACCTGGCTATTTATAAGCTGATGCTATGTGTCAATGCTATGTGTTAGTTTGTGGTTCTGACTTCTGATTCTGTTAGGCCAGTGTGTTCACTCTGTGTTCTGGTCTCTGTTCCTCTCAATGTTGTCCGGATCGTGAATTCCTGGTGCTGAATTGAAACTGCTGGTTCCACACTATGATGCAGTGTAAAATCTTGGACTGCAAGTCAGATGATAGTCCTAGTATCGATATGATTGGTCAGTCCTTCTAGGTCGGCAACCTTGGTTACTCCGGTGATAAATTGCTTTCTTACCCTCTGAAGAGAGCTGGTTGAATATGCCTCGCTGTGATCCTCTGGATCTTTTAAATTTCTGCCTGAGATCCTTCAATTTTCTGCGTGCCAAATGAATAGTTATTGTTGGTGAATCCTAACTTTGAGTTAGGCTTTACATCAAAATTTTGCTATGGTACATCCTCACTCTGAAATTGTAATTATTGTTTGGCAAGTGAACCTTTATATATTATTTTACAGCATCAGTATTGTAACTGCGCTGCGCTTTGATTGGGTTAAAGAATATCAATTAGCTACGCACTTTGATTGGGTTAAAGAATATCAATTAGCTACGCGCTTTGATTGGGTTAAAGAATATCAATTAGCTATTTATAGTTTGTAGTGATGTTGTACCCTAGTTGTTTAGGAACAATATTTTGTGTTGCGACAAAAACCTCTTACTATGTTTTTCTCGTCATATTTACAGAAGATCCTAAAGGCTGCTGGTTTGTTTGCTGGATCCATCTTCCTGATGCGCACCCAGGGTGACAATATGGTCATCTAAACAGAACTTCTCAGGATACAATGGACAAGAAGTGCAACAGTTCTAAGGCATATCTTTGTAATAATGGAAGCCAAAGTAGTATTACCTTATTAGAAGCCCTCTTTCTTTGTGAATTATCAGTCAAATTGTCGAGAAGTTGTTTGGGATCCTCTTTTGTTAGATCTTGTTGAACTCTGTATCCTCCAACTCGTGCATTGAGTTAAGCTGATGATACTATTGATGCCAATCATTCCATGTTTCCTGATGTTTGAGGGTTGTTTGTTTGTTGTTGCTTTTCGAGTCAAACCTGTGAACTCATCTGAACACAGCTCACCAGCTAGACGTTTCACTATCAGGTGCAAAAAAATCGCTACCTGTTGCAGATCGAAGATTTAAAATTGGGTTTTGGATGGATCGGTTGTTCACCACCCTTTGATTTGTATGACCCCGAACTTGCTAGTCTACATTGTTAATCCATGGGAATTGTTATCCTGCTGCTAAGGTTTTGTATCAGAATAAGGGCAAGCCACAAGTCGAATGGGTCTATTTTACACAATCTATCCTCCTGGCCGACCTTTTTTTGGTAGCCTTTGGGTCTTAGCAAGGTGATATTATGTGTCAATGCTATGTGTGGCATCTGTCGTAGTAAGTCTTGTGGTTTTGACTTTTGACTTCAATTCTCTTTACATGCCAAAAGAACTTCCTTGCATTTTCCTTTATTCAGTACATCTTGTGTGCTAAGAAATTTTGGGGAAAATGATAAAAGAAATTTTAGTCAACAACGAAAAACACAGTACACAATTGTTTTTACAGTTCATGTGTATAACTTGCATTTTCGTGTTAAAATTTGAAAAAAATTCTACTTCCTTTGTTTCACCGCCAAACTTTGAACCATTGTGAAATATACTTTCATATGGTATGTATTTGGTATTGTAAATATTGATATTTTTTTCCTATGCAAACTGTATTGAGAAACAGAGGGAGACAAGAAACTCTTATCTTTTAGAGAGACGAGCTTAACCAAGTTAGATGAGGGTTTGGCTCAGTACGACTATTTAGGCCAGACCACTCTTCTAGAGAAACGCATTTTAGACAGACAAGAAACTCTGTTCTGCCTGAAAACAATGGAAAAACTCATAATAATTGCATGATTCGCATGCTTTAAGACACATAATAGCATTTATTATTTCTTTCAATTGGAAAGCAAAAGAATCTTAAATATCAAGGTAACTGCACATGGACATCAAATCATCATGCATTTACATCACACGATAAAAATGTGCAGCAAACTACCAAACTGCCCAGCATTGCAACCACATGTATATATAGCTCTTTTGTGCCTGCAGGGGCTATATGTAGAGAGTGCTATAGATCAGATTTACTCCTTGACGGGGAATCTCTGTGCAAGTGCATTCCTTGTCAATCCAAACCAGCTAACTAAACAATCTGTGAGATAATGGAGGAAACCAAATCAGGCCAAGAAGGATTTCTGGAGTTCTTCTTGGGGAAATGTGTTTCCAGCTTCTAAGATTTATAATGTTTCGGTACTCGATGAGTAGGCCTGTCCTTCCTTCTAATGGATCTGGCAATCCAGGTGTATTTCAAAGCTTAAAGCCTTTTTCTGGCTGGTACTCAGTGACATCTTCAACATGTTGTGTAATAACCTTACTAATCTCAACTGTTTTGTGTAGGTTCCTTACTAGTGTAGTAGTGGTGCTGACAAGTCGTTTGGGCGTGACATACTTGACTCTCACTACAAGTCTTGCCTCTTTGCCGGCATGAACATTAGAGATCAGTGGCATCAATGGCGAGGTCATGCCAGGGCAGGTGAAATATTACTACTACTACTGCGATAAAT
This sequence comes from Avena sativa, assembly GCA_916181665.1. Taxonomy (NCBI): domain Eukaryota; kingdom Viridiplantae; phylum Streptophyta; class Magnoliopsida; order Poales; family Poaceae; genus Avena; species Avena sativa. The sequence continues at coordinate 134,999,172 of OV702283.1, read as the reverse complement.
TACTATTCCTGCAGCATGTTGGTAAATTGCTGTCTTTCTGACCATGGCAAAATTATGATCGCTTTTCAGTGGGAGTTCCAAGTTGGCCCAAGTGTTGGCATTTCTACTGGTGACCAAGCTTGGGTTGCTTCCTACATCCTTGAGGTATAAACATTATGCATTCAATCTGGAAGATGATCTGAATTAGCCATACCCATAGGATCTTATTCTGATCATATCCTTGTTGCGGCTGGGTGGTTATCTCAAACAGAACTAGCATTCGGCTAAAATTATTGTGATTACTAAATCTAAATGGGACTCTCCCATTCTTCTGCAGAGGATCACTAAGATTGCGTCGAGAAGCTCAAACTCAGGCACAATGAGCACATGGCGAGGGCCATGTTCCCATCGGTAGGGACTGAGAGCCATACGTCTCACCGGCAAGTACGAGACTGCCAACATCTACACATTCAGCTAGGTACGCATGCGCCTTGTGTTCTTATTCCGAATCAATCACCTGAATCCATGTCGCATTATAAGATCGGTTCTGAAAACCATGTTCCCCCTACTGGATCTGCAGGGTGTTGCAAACCGTGGCGCGTCCATCTGCGCGGGCCACGAGATGGAGCAGAACGGCAAGGGCTACTTCGAGGACCGCCGGCCGGGGTCCAACACATCCTGCCAACACTCGCCTCGCGGTGTGATCAGTGGGTTTGGTGGTGGAAATTGGAGTATCTGGAGATTGCAAATATCTATTACAGAAGTTTAACCAATTTAGGATGTGGGTTTGGCTCACTACCACGATTTAGGCCAGAACCCCTACTCTTTTAGGCCTTGTTTGGTACTAGAGTTTTTGTGGGGATTAGAGGGGATAATCCCCACCAAACCCCAAATTTCCATTTGTTGCTAAAAGTATGTTTGGTTCTAGAGTATTGGACCAATTCAATCCCCGCTTATCCCCGCTTTTCTCCAAGTTTTAGTGTATTTTTTTCAATATCCAATACACTATCCATACCTAGTGGATTGGAAGGGATTGGAATTTTATGTGGATTAGAGGGGTTTGGGTGAAGGTGGAGGTTTTACCCAATCCCCTTAGAAATTATCCCTGCTAATCCCTAACAAAACACTAGCACCAAACAAAGCCTTAGAGAGAACAAAAACTTGTGATCTGCTCGAAACAAATGGAAAACCACATGATGAAGGCAAATATTAGCATGCTTTAAGAGTTTAAGGCACATAAGAATATTTACTTTTTTCAGTGGCAGGACAGGAAAAATATTAACATCAAGGTAATTGCATATGGAAATCATAAACATCACATCACGATATAAAAATGTGCACCAAAGTCCCTAGCATTGCAACCACATGTATATATAGATTAGAATTGCTCCTTGGATGGACAAGTCCAAGTTTATTGCTTCCTTCGAATCCGAACTAGCTACCTGAGCGTTCTTGAGATAATGGAGGAAACCAAGAAACCGGAAACCCCTTCATCCCATCCGTGGAGAGCAAATATTCACTTGTATCTAGTTTCATATTTTGTTGAGACCAAATCTGGTTGGAAGCAGCTTCCACAGTACAAAATACTTCAGATGGTCCAGTAACAATGGGCGATGGTCTGCACCAGTGGCCCTGATAATGACCGGTGGAGAGTCCTAGAAGCAGACCTTCGAAATATGCCCGATGGCCATACCGATACAAGGTAACGAGGGAACCTCTTATAAAGCAGATTATTAAAGATAAACAAAAAAGAACAAACAGAACCAAACTTGCCACCGAAGACACCGTAGCAAGACCGAGCAATACCGGAGCTCCACTACGACGACCCTAAGAGGGTGGCGACAAACATGTCGCCGTCATCGAGACTGAGACGGTAAAGGGTATTCACCCAGAGCCTAGCATGGAGAAGCTACCCACTATGACACCCCCAAGGAGGTTATCACAGCCGCAGTTATCGCTACCGTTGGCGCCGAAGCACTAAACTTTCGCCTGGAAAAAAAAATTCGGATCACTCCCGGGCTGAGGTCGTTGGGCAGCCTGAATCTGCGCCATCATGACGCGCTCGAATCCTGCAAAGCCGCCACGTCGTCGAAGACCGTGCCGTCGCACCCACACCCATGAATTCACCACAACAACTAGATTTGACATATGGCTCACGCCAAGCTTAAAGACTTTGATATCAATCTAGTACTCCATCAGATCCAAATTGGATCGGAGGGGGTAGCAAAATTGGGAGCATTAAATGAAGGAATACATGCAAGGCTATGCAACCTTAAGTCCTTAACCAAGCAGCATGTCTAACTGGAATGGTGGTCAGAAACATAGTACTTTCAAGGTAGGTTGGGGATTTTTGGGCCCAACAACACAAACTTGAATTAAAAAAAAACTAGGGGAGAATCTTCGAAATTTTGAGTCACAAGCAATCCCATTGGGAGGTGAGCCTTTTTGTACAAAGATGATCACAATCAATCCCATTGGGAGGAGTATATAAGAAACATCACGTACCTGGGCACTGTTTTCCAGTTTTAGAGCTGAGAACACATGCATTAGCATTACCAGACAATGGCCACAAATTCTATTCCATAGTCCATACTTGCCTTTCCCAATTCGTTCAATGAAACTTCTCAAGGGCATCAAAGGTGGCACAAAAAAATTACATTTTGGATGTGCACAATAGTTTCTAACCCAGTGTTACCTTTCAGTTTCGCTCTTTTTTAGTGTAGTAACAAGTTGCAACAGATACCCCAGTGCTGACAACCACACTGGGCATAAACAAAACAAGATAAAAGGCATCACCAGAAGATGTTAACAAATTAATACTTTCCTTTTCATTTCCCGAGCAATCAATCGATACTACATGTTACTGCAAAATTTCAATGGTATACAATATAGTCCAGCCACCTAATCATCCACAGAAAACAGCATTCTTTGGGCATTTATCAGTACAGGTGAGCCTTGTTTAGTTCTCTCTACAATCTGTTGGATGAGCATCTCACTATCACGGTCATCGTCATCGTCGTCGCCGGACTCGTCTTCTCCGTCTCCGTCACTCTCTTGAGCTCTGTTAGTCTCCCCGCTCTTCGCATCTCGCTCCCAAGTAGGAACATTTTTCAGCTCCATAGCACTATCATCTTCCAAGCCCCATATCTCCACTGAGTAATCTTCATTTACCTGAGGCTTCCCGTTAGTACTTGAGGTGCAAGGGGAGTCAGCAATTCTCATGAATTCTTCATATGCTTCATCGTATGCTTCTAGTGCGTCTCCAGCTAGATTTAGATAGAACGGTTCTGCCGAGGAGCTAGTTTCTTGTATAAACAATGGACTATCCTGGTTGGAAGAAGAACCGGAATCACTGTTTGAGGAGGTTTGTTCAGAGAAGACCTGCTCTCTTGCCACTATCTGAAGTTGTGCCTGCTTCTGGCTTTGGGCAAGTGCAGTCTCAAGCTCCTTGATTCGGTCTTCGAGCCTATGCTGGATCACCTTGTGGAGACGGATACTGAGATCTCTAGGTGAGACAGGATAGTTTGGATCACGTGTGCAATCTGGGGAACTTTGTCTGCTGTCTCTGCGATGGTCACTCTCACTGCTGTAATCGGCAATGTCACGGCGAATCATGTCGGTCTTCAGTTCCCCCTGAACAATATCTCCAATGAACTCCTGATCGCTCTAGAAATGTGGAACTCTATTTAGTGGGCATGTAGGCTGTAGCCCAATTAAGATGTCACACATAACATTACAATATGGGATCATTACCTCACTGAAGTCAAATGGTTGTTCTTCCAAGTGGTTTGAAGTGAAATTTAATTCTAACCTCGCAAGCTCAGCTTCAAGTTCAGCTTCAATTTTGCTCATTGGCACCGAATCAGCAGTGTTAGCTTTGATATTGTCCTCTGTTATCAGCAGAGAATTAAAAATAGCATACACTTTTTAGTATGAATGTATGAGTATGTAATTTTTTTTGTTTTGAAAGTTGTGGATTTACCATCTTGTTCACCAGACATTTCATTAGGCAATTCCTTCACAGTTAACCCCTCTTTCATCTCCAGCTCATCTTGCAAATCTTGAACCAAGTTCTCCATTCGCTTCAGTGTGCCCTTCATGGAATCAACATCCTTTTTGCTTGATAGAGAAGATGATATTATACCAATGCCAACCCCACTCGAGAACATGAGCAATCGTTCAACTAAACCTGCAGATCAAATGTATGTATTTAGGATTTTAATGCTTCAAATGGGAGAAAGCCCAAACAACTCAATATGAACCATAGCATATGTAGCAAAACGTCGGCATCCAATATAGCTTACTTAATAGGTGTTACAACATTTACAACCATTAGCAGGAGATCAGGGAAAGAGGCACACCGACTGCATGTAGACCCTAAGGATAAAATGAGCATTTCTTGTTCTAGCACATTTTGTCTTGAAATGAGGCCAAAGAACTACAGTGACACATGCATGCATATTAAACATATGCATCCAAATGAATATGAATCAAAAAACCAACAATTTAACAGCTATGGAAAGGGCCACCATACACCACACATGATTATCAGTAGGCCCTGTCCAATTAGCACAGATAGATCTCATAGTTCTAATGGTCCAAGCAAGTATAAAATATGAGCACGTACTGAGCAATTTCTTAGAAATTATTGCAAATTGTTTTTTCAGAAGACTGAGACTGACTTGAGAAGAATTTGGAATCATAAAGCCTGTGATAGTTCAACTCGTGTCATCAAAACAAGGAGCAGAGTTCCAAACATGATACAGTGAGCTCTGTACTAGTATTTGCTTGGTAGAGATGATAAATGTAAGTTTTGCTTGCATGTGGTAGAATAAGGAAAAGCAGGCCAAATAACTAATGCTCAGATAACCACTGAATATTTGACTATGCAACTGGCCATGCCAAACTATAAATAAAGAAAATCATAGTTTAATAGTAAGATTTGAGATCTCTGTTTAGTCAAAACAAAAGAATCACACACTCATTTGAAAAAAGAGGATATAGTTTTAGTTCAACATTGCAAATGAGGAATTCAGTAGGCATCTACAAAATATACGATTTTCCACTTGCTTTATTTCAGTTAATTGCATCGAGGTGGTAGAGAAAACATGTGGAACCTGCTTAAATTATATTGCAGGAGCTGTAGTATGATGCTAAAAATTAGCTGCTGATTTTGATGGTTTAGTACCTCTTTGGTAGCCATGCAAACTCAAACTTGCATCTTGAGATACCCTTCTATCCTTTCTGGATTTATTCAGCTCTGGGAGAGCAGCGATCCCAACGATACTTTCCGACACTTTTGAGCCATGTCGACAGTCCTTGTCAAACCCAATTTCAAAAGGAACGGGCACTGGTTCATAGCGCGATTTACTAATGATTCTTCTCCCATCTGTTACAATGAATGGTCTAGCAAAAGCTGGGGATGGAACTGGAGCAAATGTGCATTCCTCGAACTCAAAGTCCTCGTTGTAAAGTTGGGGAATGTAAGAGTTCTCTGTTGCTACAAATGGCTTAATGAAATTCCTCTGGGGCTGCCTGCTCCTAAGAGCACCTCGACCTCTTCCAGACCCAGAACCAAGACCAGGGCTTCTTGCAGATACCTCAGTAGCTGAACCATCTCGAAAGCAATCCAACAGATTCTTGCCTCTACCAACTGTCCTACTACCACTTGGAACCACCATCTCCTCACTGTTCTGCGCACTGTTTCTCTTGAAAATCCAAGGCTGCAAGCTCAATATAGATCCAGGATCTCTGACATACTCGCCTGGGCCGACCACCCCAGCGCCGGTGCTGCCATTGGTGGACGCAGCGAATTTGCGAGACAAACCACCAAACCGCGAACTGTCGGAGTTCCTCGGAGTATTGCAGGGCGCGTTCTCCTCCTCAAAACTGGTGTTCCCAGAAACCTGATTAAGAACTATTCTGCGAAACATGTCGTTCCCCATTTCCGCATTCTTGTGTTTCTTTTGCTTGTCCATTAGAGATGCTGCAACCTGGCACCTTCAGCGTAATCTCAGGCACCTCCGCATCTCCAGAGCTCAGTAGGAACTCCAACCTGATCAATCCTGCATGGTGGATAACCAGGTTAGCACAAGAACATGAGCGCAGAGCCGCGTTATCTGAAACAAAAGACAGAATGAGCAGTAAGCACTGATGCAATCCCTAATTCCTCCATCGCAATCTTAAGCAGAGGCAAAACGCATCCACGGATAACCTGAATCATCCCAGGAGGAGGAGCCCACCCACCGAACTAAATCCCGAATCATTCACCCAGAATCACACAGCAGCATGGTCGTGCGCGCAACAAGACCCAAATCTTGGCTCAAATTTCCCTATCCCATGAATACGCTACAGGACTACCTGGATTTGCCTCATGGCAGCCCCCAAGACCCGACCTTCCCTCTAAAAAAAATCCTCAGAAATAACGGGACGAAAGATCTCCAGGAGAGATGGCCGAGGCCGGAAGCTTTTCTCACCAATAAAGGGAGATGAGGGATAAGGGGGCTGCGGGGTGCCGACGCCCGGCGGAGCGGAGTGGCAATGCCGCGGCGGGGAAGCGCGAGCTACGGGGAGGAGAGAGAGTGCATCATTGGACAGGAGGCATTTGGGATTTGGGATATGGGGAATTTGGGGTTTGGGTTTGGGTTGGTCCGAAAGAGGCAAGAAGAACATCCCAAGAAGCCAAACCACACGAGAGACGAGACATGAGGAAAAAACTAGTCTGAAATGGAATATTGTTTATTTATTTTTGCTGAAATTGCACTGCTTTTACTTTTACAGCTCAGGCCAGGTCGCAACAGCTCACATCAAGAATTTTCATGATGCATACAAAATAGATTCTTAATCTACTACTACTATACTTTTAGTTTCTTAATCTACTACTACTATACTTTCGTCCGCAAAATCGTTCGGGGACAACTTTTTTGACGCCATCTTTTGGTGACAATTAGTATTCCATTCGTCCAAATTAATTGACACGATTTTATCTAGATATTTGCGTATCTACAAGATATTAGTAATACAAATATGCGATTTTAAGTTTAGGATTTGCTACTTCGTCGTGTGACGTGTCAGCAATGCCGACAGAGTGGCAAAGTTTTGGTGGCAAACGAATGAAGTGACAAAATATTGGTTGCTTAAAAACTAACTTTACAGAAATCTTGTACTCTCTCTTTTCGAAGAAGGATGTCGCGGAATTTTGTATATTTACATAGTAAAAGACATCACAGATCTAGATAAATCTGCAACATCTTTTTTGGATGGAGAGTATATAAAAGTAGGCTATACTTTTAAAGAAATTTGCATGTTGTTTGCTAACATAGTCTTAGGGGCGTGATAATGAGTCAATTATTTATTGTGTCAACTTTAAAACGGATTTTAAAGGGTCAAATCTTCTCCATGCTTGATTGTGTCAACATTAAAAGTCAAAAAATCCAAATTAACGCCATTTACTTCGTGCTAATTTGCTTCCCTCGGCATTAGTGATGCATGCAGAGATTTGCTCCTCCACACCAAGTCACCAATGTCATATGCCATAGCGTTACATTTCACCTTGATATAAACCTCTTTGTGCTTCCTCCATTTCATGCTCTTTATCGGTTCAGTGGGGCCGTCCTCTCGCAATATTTTTTCCCCTCAGAAGAATATGAATAAATGTTCCAATACTACATTCCTTTTTGTTTCATCAGGGCACTACAAGGTATGGCCCTGCAAAATATTACATGTGTAAAAGTGTAGTCTTATGAAATGTTATTCTACCCTTGCAAAAAAAATACTCTAGATGCTGAATGGCCTTCAAATAACTTGTTCAGCGGGAGTAAGTTATTATCCACTTCCATTAATTATTATCTGAAATTTTTGCTCCGGGTACATTAAATGATCACGTTTTGTTTCAACCTGTGAGCTACTACCTGTCATAAGAAGTATACCATCGGAAAGTAACTTTCAAATACGGATTTGATTGTATACTTTTCGTGGCATATACGAAATATTCTTGGGACATGTGCGAGAAAGGAGGGAGCAGCTTCTTTAATTTACTTAGCTGGTCTTTTTTGTCAATTACCGATTACTCAGTAACCCCTTCCTTTTAATAATGGGTTTACTTATCACGAAAACAAGCATATAAAAAAATGTGTTAAGTTGTGTACAGTGTCCAAGAATTAGATTTGCTATCTGGGGTGCAGGCAAAAGGATGCTTGGCCTTTACACCATACCTAGAGTAGAAAATAGTCTCCAAGTCTTGCTGAACCTCAGCCGTCTAACTGTCTTGATATGTGATTTAAACTCCTGGATCCCATCACAGGAATAGGCCCACACATTAGGGTTTGGTCATTCATCTGCACTTGCACCTTGATGGCTATTAATAATCCTATCATGATGTGAAAGTACCCAGCTTCATTGTGCATGGACCATATTTTTGTTACTTCTCTGGACCACCTGTCCACACATACCTAGTAATTTTTCAAGTCTCCAGTGAACACCTGTGCTAGCAATTTGACAGGAGGATGTGTGGACAGCATGGTGCTAGATTTCTCAATACTTCAGTAAACATCTATGGTTTTGAAAGATTGACTCGACACGTGTCGAAAAAGTTTTCGAGAGCTCGAGGGAGTAGTAACTGTGCTGGTAACGTTTGCAAAAGCAAGAAGATAACCCAAATTAAATATGCAGAGAATCAAAGGATGAATGAATGGTTCCCTCAAAAAATAAGGATGAGTGGACGGTGGCAAAAGTCTCTCATGGGAAGAGAGGTACAGTACATGGGATGTTGATTGATGAAGAACCCAATTGCCCATGGCATTTTACTTAGGAAAGAATCCTTTGGAAACGCCAACTGGTAATGTCCTTTTCCTCCTAGGTTTTAACTTTCTTGGGCCTTTTCCTAGCTGGAATTTTCCTTGTCCTCACACAACCAGATTGGGTTTGTTTTTTCTTCTGCTCCACACAAGAATGCACAGTCTGCACCGCACAGCTGTAGGTAGACAACAAATCAACACTAGCAGGTTTCAATTTTTTCTCTTAGTACTTTTGACCTACTAGAAATTCATCCTGAGTTCTCTCCTATTTCGTTTCTCAAATTTCTAAGTAAGAACAAAATGTATTCTGAATTTTTGTTTCACAAAAATGCTTTCAGAATTTCGTGTAGTCCTGGCACAATTGTTTGATTGAGCAAAACAATTTATTGATGCAACTAAAAAATTATGTACAGTAGCTACTTCTTTCTCCAAGAGCCGCCCATCAGCCGATTCCCCGCTCTAAAGTATCAGGCATTCAGGAAGCCAGTGAAGTCCTTGGGCAGTTGTCGATGGAGCAAGCGAGGACATCTCGGTAGTCACGCGAGATCGTGAAGTGGTCGTACACATTGCCGTCACGGCTCTTCTTGTACTCGAACAACAAGGATGAATGGTTGAAGGCTGTGAGCTTGGTGAAACCATGGTCAAAGTCCCTGAAGTGACTCCACTGGATCTTTGAACTGGTGAAGCCTGAAAGGCTGGCGCCAGCGCCACCGACAACCACATGCGTCGTTGCCAGGAACGGGCCGCTGTAGTGATTCGATGCATTAACAACACATTGACTCTGCAACAAATCACAGATTGTAATCAGCCTTGTAAGATTATAACAGGAATGTAAGCCTTAGACTGCAAACTACAATTTCATACTGTAACATTACGGGCAACGGTGAATAGAGGAACTTTACTTTTATATCTACAATATTGCACGTTTTGTTCTGATGCAAATGCTGATTAGAGAAATACCTGGTATACTGGACATGTTCTTTCATAATTGTGGACATGACCATAGAAGGCAAGATCGACCTTGTACTTCTGCCATAGCTCTTGCAGCGCTTCTCGTCCCATTGGTTCCTCAAACGTGCCCTCGAATCCATAGTAAGAGTTGGATGAGTACCCCAGAACACGGTGCGCAAGGAAGATGAGCCATGGCTGCTTCTGCCTGTCAACAGACGACAGGCAGTGCTCTATGAACTTGTACTGTTCAGTCCCTGGCCTCCAATCTTCTTCTGTGTGAGCAATGCAAAATCTGAACATGCCATAGTCGGTTGCGTACCTAAGAAAGGATATATGCTGTGTCAGTAACTGTTTTTCCAAAGACAAGTAAATTTCAGATCGATATATGAAGAACTTGGTATTGCCCTTATCTAGTAACTGCATTTACCAAAACTTTGCACGGTTCTCAGCAGGAGTGTAGAACACAGTTTGCGCCGGAACACCGCATTCTCCACCGGAGTCAAGATTTCCATAGAAAGAACCAGTTCCAGGCCAGTCCCTCTCATGATTACCACTGCGAAAATGCCCAATTTTAGATATTAAACTGTGCATGGGAACAACATATCGAAGTTTATAATCTTCATAATGAATAGACCTGCCAATCATGTACGGAACAGTTGAAGCAATCGGTTCGATCTGTGCAGTGAACTGATCCCACTGTGACAAATAGCCATTTGCGTAGCAAATGTCCCCAATGTGGACCACCATGTCGATGTTGTCCAGGTCTCTGATGATCTGGTTTGTAGTGTTTAGTGAGCCCGGCTGGAAGTCATTGTACTCATTGGAACCATCTGCCTCGGCCTGAAGAAAGTTGTCAGAAAGAAGAATCACTTGCAAAATGCCCAAATTTTCCTATAAGAATTAAACTAGGATAGAGATGGAAGAACATATCTACCTTCCCCATGTCCCCAAATATAACAACCCGTTGCAAAGAATCTTGTCCAGGATAAGGTGATGCTTTAAAGCTGTATGATTTGCTCCAGATGCGGGTACCATTCGGTAACCTATGGCCAAGCCTGTAGGTGTACCTGCAATGTTGCAGCGACCATGTTTGCTTAGTAACTGGATGGATCCTAATTTCGGAAGGGGTCAAAAAGGAAAGGAAGATCACATACATTGAGTCCGGCCATAGATCCTTGAGGTAACTAGTATGAATATAACCAGGATGGCGCCAACCAACAGTTCGGGCCGGTGCACCTGCATTTGCATATTAGAATTGTATATGCTTAGTTGAGGAGATTCAGAGGGAACCAAATAAGGCATGTGGTACAGCATGAGCAGATCCTCATCTCTATTGACATTATAAAATTCTCAAGTTTAACTGGATTATGTTCATCTTAAAGAAGAAAAAAGGAAATAGTGGCAATACCACACATGCTGTTTCTGTCGAATGTCAGTGTCCCGGCTGGAGAAAGGATCTGGCGTCCTCCCTTTTCACCCCATTCAACAAAAGGAACAGCTTCTTTGATATCGTATCCGCTTGTCCAAGTGACTGTCATCTATAACGACACTAATTCAGTCACATTCTAAGATTTCTGACATTAATCTGTCATGAGTGTAACACTTTTTCTCTACGATGTAGGTTCTTGTCAAAACGATGTTTCACATTTAGTTTGAGAAATAGCACATGCTAATTCAGTCTCAATTGCAGGTCGGTAGGCAGGCTTACTTCATTCCAAGACTTCCCTTGCGCCAACCGTGGGTAGACGGGTGCCTTTGGATTCGCGAATGCCACCTTGTCTGAGACGGCAATCAGCTTCGGCTATGACCAAATTGTTTAAAAAGATCCGAACTTCAGAAACACCAACAAATGGTTCTTCAAAACAACAATGGAGTTGTTGCTATGCAGAGAGGTTCAGAAAGTACAGTAGTAAAATTTTACCTTCAAGAGACCCCCAGAAAAAAGTGCAAACAAGAAATCCTCCCTCTGGTTGATCAGTTGGAGCTTCAGGTAGCCCTTTCCAGACTTGCTATATCCATCATTCTTGAATTTTGCAAATTGGTACTGCGAAAAAAGAACATGGAGAGTTCAAAGTTCAGAACGAACAGTCTTCCAATAAGCTGAATCCCAACTGAATGGAACAGTAATAGATTCTGCCGACCTTGATAGGTGCTGTGCATAACACTGGAGGGTATTCCCTCTTATTCTCAGGCTCACAGATTGCTGCACTGAAAAAACACAGACAAGAAACACGGAACAGCATCAAACCCTAAGCTTGGTCATTCCAAGTAGTACAGCTGAAGTGAAAATGTCTGTTTTTTTCTATCGCGAAAACACAAAAGTTATTTGTCTGAATTTATGGAGTTCATGCTGCAATCGGTCTACGCATGAACGTCGTGCGTGATATTACATGGCCTTGAGGTGGGTGGTACCTGAAATTGGCAGGGGAGAAGACTCCGACCCAGTCGTCGGCGGAGGGGTTCGGGTGGAAGAACTCCACCTCGACCCATTCACTGTCCTGGCCCTCCAGTCCAAGAACCGTAGGGGACGCCTCGACACGCGCCGCGCCGTCGACGGCGAGGGTCGTCCTCTCGACGGCGATCCTCGACAGCGGCTGCTCGCTGCCGCCGCCGCCAGGGTGCGCCGCGGCGGCGGTGCAAGCAGCCATCCATGTGGCCGCCGCCGCCACCGCCCACACCCACAGCCTCATGCTCTCTCTCCCTACTTCCAAAAAGAAAACCAAAGAAAAGATCCGGGAAAAGGCGGCAGCTTCGGAGTACTAGAGTGTGCGATCGAGTGACCCGAGAAAGGGACGCGGATTTATATATCCAATCATTGAGACCGTGGGGTGGGTACACGCAGGAGAATATTCGCAAGAGGAAACCAAATTCGTGAGTGAAATGTGGCACCAGGAGCGCAGACTGGAAGTTAGAACACACGCGTTAGAGCATCTCCGTTCTTTCCAGCACGCCGAACTCAGGGTATCCGTACGCCCGAAAATCGCTCAGTCGCGTTTTTATGATTCCGTTTTGTTTGGATTAGACCAACTTTGGTCTGTATTTTTTTTAGGCCATTTTCAGGATCGGAACGTCCTAGGAATACCAGATAAAGCGAATTCGGCAGAAAAATAAAAAAGTCGGCGAGTAAACCCGTCCAGTCAGCCTATCTTTACTATATATATATATATATATATATATATATACTATTAAAAATATTAAAAAGATTGGGACCGTTCGTCGTTTCTCAGAATTTCCGTCTGCCATGAAAAGACAGTTTTGCCCCTAACGTTTCGGTGATATTGCAGGCAATGCCACCGCCTAAGACAACAAGTCAAATATCTTCTGTTTCTCTGTCTTCTCTCTTCCTCACCACACCTTATCCCCTCTCCCCGACGTAGGCGACCCCACATCCGAACTCTCGATCCGCGACCATGCCTGCTGCCGGGATGGCGCATCTCCTCTCTCTCTCCTTTCTGACGGTGCTCCCTGTCCCAGCAGCGAGCCTCCTGGTCAACGGTGCCGTCGGTGCTCCTAGGCCCCGCCGTACTACTGCCCCAACTTCCTCCATCCAACCGTCGCTTCCACGCCGCCGCCCTGCAGTCATGTGCGGTTGCACGTGTTCGCTCACTTCGCGCGTCCGGAGGCAAGCCACTCTGCATCTCCATCGCCATGGACGACAGCCCACCACAACACCAAACCACCGATCGAGATCTCTAGCGTTCGGTACCCATGGTCGGCTGCCCCTTTTCGAGGCTGGGGAGAGCTAATCGGGGCGATTCCAGTGCCCGTCGGTATTTCTTCCAAGGAACAATCGTGCCAAAGAATCCAGAGCAACTAGCCTGATGACCTGGATGAGCTTCCCGACGACTTGAACGAGCACCACGATAAAAAGATGGAGCACTCCGGCGACCAGATCAAGAACCCGACGGTTAGAGCTGGTTGGGGAGGACGGCACACACATCATCGGGGTCATGCTCTGCTGGGAGGACGCGCGGCGCTGAGCGGCACCACTGGGGTCGAGGACAAGGCCGGGGCGACTTGCACGCTTGGTGGCGGAGCACGGGAGGGAGATGGGGCACCTGCACAGAAGAGGGATCAGGTGGCCAGAGCTATACGCGGACGAAGGAGAGCTCTCGGATTCGAGGCGGTGCAGGTCGAGGTAGAGGCACGCCGCAGACGAGGTGGTGGAGCAGAGCTGCGCCGGAGTCGTCGAGGGGAGGCGGGGTGCTGCAGGAGGAAGAGGAAGGCGACGGGGAAGGGGATCGACGGGAGAGACGAGGTTGGTGCGGCATGAATCGAGATCGCTCCCGTCAGTGAGGAAGAGGGGGCTCCATGGTCTGACGATGTCGAGAGGAGGCAGCCGGCGAGGTGCCCGCGACGTCGCGGACGTTGGAGTCGAGGGCAACCGAGGGATCAGCGGTCGGAGAGCAAGCTCCAGGAGGCGAGGGGTGTCGGGCGTTGTTGGAGACGAGGAAAAATCGGGGTCTCGATGGGGAATTGGGGATGGGGTAGGTGGCCCTGGGTGTGTGCGTGCGTGCGTGGTTCTCGTGTGTTCTCCGTGTTAGCAGGGTGTGTGGTTTGCGTCGGGTCAATGGCAGCCAGACTCGGCCTTTGGGAGGTTTTTCTTTTCTTTTTATTTTTTTGTGTGTAAACTTTTCTCCTTTTCATTTTGATTTTGCTAAAAAGATGGGTCCGTCGCGCTGTATGTTTTCGTACGCTTCGCTGCCTCGTCCGTCGTTTCATAAGTGATCGCCGATATGTTCACTTCGATCCGTAGGTAGATTCTAAAGCGTTTACGAGCACAGTTCATATACACTGCCCGACCGGGTATCTATCGATTCAGCGAAATCGGCAAAATCATCGCTGACGATTCGCGATCCCATTGACTTTCACAGGATCCGGAAAAGATGAATTTCGGATAGCCTACTTGCTAGCCGACCTGGCCACAAACACGCCTAGGCGAGGCAGACTCCCACCACGTATCGGCCTCCCACCGTCGCCACTCCGACGCGAGTGAAGACGCGGCTACCCAATCCTTCCTCCCGGTCGGAATACAGCGAGACGGGAAACGGCGGTGCTGGCATCTGGTTTCCGACCGTCGAGCGCGAGCAGCTTGTGCTGGAGATGCAGCCGAGAGGTTGTGCCTGGCACCTCTTGTGCTACATTATTGCTGAGTAATCAAACTTCAGTTTTGGTAATTTGACTTACTCAATATATAGAGATGTGTACACATGTTGTTCTCAAGAACAACCATGGAGCCCGTTGTGGTGTTGCAACTAATCCGCACACCAGCGCGCTGTCTTTTAAAGGTATGGTACACGCCGAGAGATTGCAAAATACGGAGCAAAGCCAATACGACTCTGGAGGCAATGTGGCTTTTCTCTCTATTTTTTTGCTTATTGTGGTCCTAATTCATATGAAAATAGGTGTTTATCAGGAAACTGATTTTCTTTTGCATTTGCAAAAATCCTAAAGTCTGATGTTATAATTTTTTATAATAATGACTCGCGTCGGCCGTGGCAACGCACGGGCATTTAGCTAGTCTATCTACTAATTTACACAAAGGTAGGTTCGTCCGTCCCAGGTTTTGGTTCCGATTTTTACTTTGGACGATTTTGCCCCTGCGGGTTCGGGGTATTTACAATGACTGCCACCGCCAAGTTGAACCGTCCGCTTGTTTTTTTCCTGTCACGAACGAATCCCCGCGCGAGGCGCGAGCCGTATGGGCATCTCCCATCGCCGCTCACGATTCCCCTATTCTCTCGCCCTACAGAGCGCCGCCAACGTCGGTAGACCTAAAGCTTGGAGTTCTTCGCCGCTGGACGCCTCCGTTAGCGGGGACACTCCCCTTTCTGCCCCACCACTCGAAGCTCCAAGCGTCGTCGTGGCCTGCCTCACTCCTCGTGTGGGTACCGCTTGATGTTGGAGGCCGCGGCCCGGGAGGCACGAAGGAAAGGAGAGAGGAGCGCGGCCAGTTTCTCCTCGGGCAGGACGTACAGGGGCAGTGAGCTTCGGGGCAGGGGCCGGGCAAGGCAGCTCACGGGCGGTGCCGGCCTAGGCTGCGGCCGTCGCGACTCAGGCGAGCACGGAGCGAATCGAGGCGACGGGCGGGTGACCCAACCAGTGCTCATCGTCCACTTCCGACTTCTTCCGAGGATCCAGTGAAGATAAAAAAAGTCCTTGCCTTTTCTAGATCGGTTTTTGTTGAGATTCGATTTTTCCAAAGCTCCGTGGCTCCTCCAAGTTTCTCCCGATGTGAATTGCTTCCATGGATTTTTCATCGGATTTTTTTCTGATGTGATTTGCCCGTTTGCAACGTCCCTAGGCGGTCGTGATCCTCTCCATCTCCAGATTTGGCCTGTCATTTTGTTCGCTGTTAAAATAATCGTGTCCTTTTTTTCTTTCCTTGGCGTAGTATTAATATTTTGTTTTTTGAAGGTACGACGAAATTGAAGTTTTAAGCAGATGCCAGTTTATTTAGCTGTCATTTTGAACATCCTACTTGGTCTCATAACGTACTGGATCCATAGCAATGACAACATTGAACTGCACTGTATCTGCTTGTACCGTTAACAGACCTAAAAAACAGTCCTACGGTAGTGGTGGCGGCGACCGGTCACCGAAGGCGGAGGGCGTGGAGAGCGCGACCCCACTGCCCCTCTTCACGCGGAGAGGCAGCAGAACGGTGGTTGGCGCGGCGCGGCATGGCGAAGCTTCCCATCGGCTTGGGTGGTGATGTTCGACGCGGTGGAAGGCGGGTAGGAGGGCAGGGAGATGGCGGTGCGAGCGCGGCATCCGGGATGTGCTGCCGGCGGCTATGCGGGCCCGATCTGGGCCCGTTTTGGGCCGGTGTGGCGGTGACACTGGCCAGCGGGGGAGCATGCATGGAGGAGGACGGGGAAGAAGCCCTGGGCGACGCTGCCTGGGCGAGGTGCGAAGGCGCAAGGCACGGGAGGCGCGACTGCTCTGCGGGTCCGATCTGGGCCTATGCTGGGCTGCCAGGACCGCGCCACGGACGAGCTCGGGATGGCAGGGCAGCCTTTTCGCGTGGTGATGGCGGTGATCGGCCTACTGGCTGTGGAAGAGATGATTGCATTCACTATTTGTGTTCTGGAATCATTTTGGTTTCCGGATTCCAAGTCAATACACCGATTTGTTACTGATTCAGGTATAGTGAGAAGTACACCTGATTTACTGAAGGTAAACTCAATATAAATCATCTATATTGTGGTATAAGTCGATGCCAATTCATATGACATTTAATTTTTGATTATTAGCATCGATTTTTCTAAAGAAATATTTTGTATGCGTAGTTTTAGAGTTATGTGATGCATGTGAGCTTTTTATAGATGGTCACACTGATTTGGTGCATAAGAGTAAAATGATTATTTCAGTTTTTTCCTCCACATTTGTGATTTTGATTCGGATTCGGACGGGATCGAGGAGTTCATCCACTTGGTATTAGAGTCCCAAGCGAGATATGATTTTCACTATTACACGTTTAAAGTTTGTGTTATATGATTTTCACTATTGCACGGTACAAACGACATGGTCGATCAAGAACTGAATATCATTTTGATTCATTGAAATATGAATTTAAATATATGAAATGTTTCGTTGTTCATTTGATTTAGTGTTGCCCGTGGCAACGCACGGGCTTTGTGCTAGTAGTATATAATTTATGTTGAGGTGGTTTTCGCACGCCTTGCGCCTTCGTACGTCTGACTTTGTTTTCCCGTTTTGCCCTCCCACCGATCCGTCGTACCGTTTGATCTGACCCGACCCATCCACTCGATCCCCTGCCTCCTTCCACCTCTGAGCGGCGGCCACCGACGGGAGACGACGCGTCGCCGACAGGAAGCCCCGAGGCGACTACCCTGCTACAGATCAGCGCTAACGGGCTCCTCAAAATCTACGTCCTCCTCTACCGGAGATGGGAACAACGCCTCGCTCTCGAGCTCACCGAATCCCACGCGATCTGATGCCCCATGGCGGGAGCTGAGGGCCTGAGCCGAGGATCTTGCCGGCCGATTCGACCCTCCGTAGTCGTGCTCTGATCAGCGAGGAAGGAGGCGTTCTAGTCCACCGGCTACAGATTACCTGATGGTTTCTGTTAATATTGCTCTTTTCGATTCAATCCTTATGGATTTGCGGCACTTTTTTTAAGTAAGGAAGTCTCTTAGTCGATTTCAGTTAATACACACAATTAGCCAGCTGCACGCAACCTTTTATTAATGTCTCGATTCTCTGAATTTTTATGAAGGCATCTGGCCATGAATCGAGGAATCTGTAGTGTTAGTTTTAGTATTTTTTAAGGAATATCGAGGTTGCTGCTGAAGCCAGGAATGGTAGTCCCGCAGCAGTTGCTCACCAGCATAGGGAAAAGCCTGTCAAGCAGACCTTGTATCAGCCTGCAAAACATAAAGTGAATGCCAATATTTAGTGAAATCAATATGGCATTGATAAAGTTCAGTTTCACAATTCATTTCAATCTTAAGCATCTGGATGGGCGTGTCGATATTTTTGAAAGCTCATCAGAAAATATACACCTGAATTTTAGAAACTTGTAAAAATGCAGGGCGTTACAGGTTTCATGGTTTTTAAACTGCTGACAAAGAAAGCAAGTTGAATGGTTTCGTATAAAGATCCACATACAAAGAACTTCCAGAGTTAAAATCATGTCCTCTACTTATCTTTAGGATCTAATTTTTAACTAAACATCTTTTAGCTATTGGTGGCATGCATTAGGGTGAAATGCTACATTATTAAACTGCTAAAATTCTGTTCTCATTCTCATTTCGATACTTTACTATATTATACTGAACATGATCTGAATGCACACCTCCGAAGTGTCATCCATGACAAACCATCTTTTCATCCACATACGAAGTGTTTTTCAACGTGAGCATGCTAAGCCAAAGGTGAAAAAACATGCCCAAGGCTAGCTTTTGGGTTGTCTACTTATCTGATGGAAATACACATAAGAGAAGATCAATGTTGAATCTTCCTGTCTAACTTGCTTAATATTAGCTTTAAAAAAAGTATAAGTACTATGATGCAGTATCTTGTTACAATCATGGTTTATATAAGTTTAAAAATGAAACGTTATTTTTTATCTGTTGCAACGCACGGGCATTCAGCTAGTATTCGCTTATATTCATCCAAAGTTCGCTCATGTTCGCCCATATTCGCCTATATTTGATCATATTCATCCATATTTGTCCAAAGTTCGCACATATTCACCCATATTGGTTCATATTCGTCCAAAATTCGCTCAAAGTTCACCCATATTCGTCTATATTCGCCCATATTCGACTATGTTCGTCCAAAGTTCGCCCATATTCGCCCAAAACCTCTTATATTCGTCCATATTCGCCTAAAACTGCTTATATTCTCCCATATTCGCCAAAGTTCGCCTATATTCGCACAAAATTGCCTATATTCGCCCAAAGTTTGCCAAAAATTGTTAAATTTTAGCCAAACGTGTCCCAGACAAAAAACTAGTTTCGTCCGAATCAAAGTACGTCCAAATTTTGGCCTAGGAACGGCCAACGAGTGGGGATGTTCCTAGTTGCGTTTGGCCGTCAGAAATCGCATGTCTAGACACGTGATATGAAAATAGTTTGTCAAAATATTCTACAGAGTAATAGCAAATGCATGACAAATTTAGCGCCAAGATAATCTGAGGTGCCATGGTGGATGAACATGAATTTCAAAGCATCTAAAAATTGTATTCCAAATTTTAGAAAAATTGAACAAAACCATGCATGTACATAATGCCTTGATACTTACTCATGCAAAACTAAAAGAAAAATGCGATCATATGTGGGATACATTAAATTGAAAAAATGGAACTTTGTATTTTTCACACATTAAAAATCCAGGCCTGTGTAATGTTCCTTAAACACTTTATTTTTTATGTGCATACATGATTTATGTTGTATTTTTTCTTCCATCTAAAACAGATATATATGGTTTTGGGTGGGTGGGGGTGTTTATTATTCATCCAGGTCGACCAAATTTCCATCAGCAAGATACTTCTTTTTATAAGACCTTGCCTGCCCCTCGTTAGAGACCAAATCCCGTGTATCGGCCAGGACGGGGATTATTTCCTACCATCTCGTTTGTGTGCATTCAGTTACTCATCGCCGATATTACGCCCCTGCATATTCCACTCCCAAACCCACCATTTTCACCGGGTTAGAAAACATCGTCTCTTGACCCGCATAAAACTTCCCCAATCGTTTTGGCGAAAAAAAGCAAAGCTCTCACTCGTGCGACGGGGCTATGGCGGCGGCGCAGCAACCGGAGGCAATAGGAATGTCGTACCTTCCCTTTTAGACCCTATACAAATTTAGGTTTTTTGCGAAACCCAATACAGATCCAGTAAAAACAAATCCTAATTACACATTGCCTAGCTAGGCGCACCGGAGAAACAACGACAGCACGGCCGTCAAACGTTTCAGTACAACTAATTCCATCCTAGCCATTTGGCTCTCCCAGCCGCCACCTCTTGTAACATCTCAGTATCTCCGGACAGCGGCTGTCACTCCTGGCAGCTTAATAGAATCTCTAGACTAACCCCACAGACCAACCCTAGTCTTTTATACGTATTTTGTTCTCATTTGTGCGCACTTGGTACCTATTTCCCGGTCGGTCACTTTAACCTCAGAGTTCTTTTTAGATGAGCTTATGAAAAATAAGTTGCAACTTGTTGGTATGGGCATACTATCAGTCATATTAAGCCATGCGCCAGTGTCTCACACCTTTTTCTTAGACCTAACCACCACCAACACCTCCGCCTTCTTCATAGGTCGGTTTCTCCTCTTTCGGTCGGTCTCGCCAACGTCGGGAGGAGTAGGGAGTGATGACCCACAAGTATAGGGGTGTATCGTAGTACTTTTGATAAATAGGAGTGTCGATCCCAACAAGGAGCAGAAGGTGTTGACTAGTGGTTTGGATCAGGAATTCTTTATAAATACTTAGCAAATAGATTTTTAGGGTTTTTTGATAAAGCAAAGAAATAAAGTGCAAGTAAATAAAGACAACAAATAATTGCAGCAAGTGGCCCAATCCTTTCTTAGCAAAGGATAAGCCGGTTGTAATACTTATAAGGACCAAACGTTTTCGAGGACACATGGGAATACTGTCAAGTGCTTTCGCTTCATATAGTTGATTAATCTTCTTTGGTTGGATAAGTGTTGTATGGGTGAACCTGTGCTAATGTACCGACCTTACTTGGACTAATACATACTTGTGATTAAACCCCTTGCAAGAATTTGCAACTACAAGAAAGTAATTAAGATAAAAACCTAACCACAACATTAAACTCTGAGATCCTACACTCCCTTGTGCAAAGGTTTCCTAACGGGGGGTCGGGTTTCTGTCACTCCGGCAACCCCACAATTAGTAGCCAAATACATAATGCATTCCCCTAGGCCCGTAAATGGTAAAGTATCATGTAGTAGACGTTCACATGACACCACTAGAAGAATAGCACCACAACTTAAATGTCAAACCATTAAATAATACTTCAACACAATTCCACTACTAACAACATGACTTCTCCCATGTCCTCAAGAACTAAACGAACTACTCGCGAGACATCATATGGATCAAGATCAGATATGATATAATGATGAAAAAAATCTGAACATAGACAATTATTCAATAGTTCCACTCACAAGCATCAACTACAAACGTAATTAACACCGGGAAAGTTCCCCCTAAGAACTATGCAAGATTCAACATAATTGTTATAGCGGGATGGAGTGGTGATGATGGTGTTGGTGGAGATGATGGTGATGATGATGATCCCGATGAAGTCTAGCTTGATGACGGTGTTGATGGCGACGATCTCCCCTCTCCGGGAAGGAATTTCTCCAGCAGAAATTTGTCTGACGGAGAGCTCTTTCTCTCTGTGTAGGTGCCGCCCCGCAGAGGCGGTGGAATCTTTCTGTGGTCGCTCCCCGTGTATTAGGGTTTCGAGGAGAAGATATAGGCGAAAGGGTGGAGCAAGAGGTGGGCCAGGGTGGCCACACCCCCTGGTGGCGCAGCCCAGGGTGGCCCGCGCATGGGGGTGTGGGCCCCCTGTGGCCCATCTCAGCCTCCCCTGCTGGCATCCTTTGTCTTCTGGAAAAATAGAATTTTCTGATCTTCGCGAAAATTGCATCTAAACACCGCTTGTTCCATCAGAATCCTGACTCCGGCAGTTCATCCTCCAAAAGTCATCCAACATGCAAAAACAAATGAAACAACATAAGTAACACCTCTTAATATGAAATATATTAATGAATAGTAGTAAATTAGATATAGAATAGTGGTGCAAAATGGACGTATTAACTCCCCCAAGCTTAGACCTCGCTTGTACCCAAGCGAAAACTGAGCTCAGTAAACATGCCCACAGGTTTATGGAGTGAAGTATCAATAAAAAGAATACGGACAAGAAGCATCACACTTACCAATACACAACTCATAATAGATAGAAACTCACCATTATATAACTTCACTTGCAACGAGTATGGGAGTCACAATAAAGATGCATAAAGACAAATCATAATTGGTAATGGCAAACTTTGTTCCTGGTTAGAGAACAGTTGACAAATCATACTTAGTTTTCAAGCAAAGCTTTTATAAAGAAGTTTAACAGAAGTCCTTTTGCTCAAATATAAAAGGCTTTTCACAATGATGGCTTTTAAAGTAATATTCATTCAAATAAGAGTTTTGTGTAAAACAAAGAAGATAAGAAACATGATTGAATAAATCATCATATGAATGATTGAAACAGAACAACTCAAATGCTTGTTGGAGATAGAAAGGAATAGGTTTACTGACTCAACTAAGAAGTAAAAGAAAGGCCCTTCGCGGAGGTAAGCAGGGATTTCAAGTTTCATAAAGAGCTTTCAAAATATTATGATACTTACTAGCTTTGAGCTCTCATTGCCCCTATCATAAGCATCTTGAGGTGATTAAGGTGAAAGTGAACAAAGATGGAGTATATGATTGACAAAATATAAGTTGGCAATCTCATGTCCCTTGAGTACGAGGGTCGTTCCTCATGCTACTCAACTTTAGTTACCGGTAAGTTCTTGTCATTGTAAATATATGTGTATCATAGAGAACCGCCAACGGGTTACCCCTTGCCCCATGACACAGGAGCTATCCCATATCAAAATGACAAGGCAACAGACAGTGAGCATCTTAGCGATCCTTTTATTTACCATGAGAATGGTGCAAATATTTTTCTCTTCTATCTTTTTTCTGTATATTTTTTCTGAGGATGCTTCATAGATTGCTCACTATGGTGATGCTGCAAGTTTCCACCATGATTAGGCATGGCTTAGGCTAGCGGCCCATGCGTTTATCTAACACACATACATAACTCCATGGACTTACAAGCTCCCCTTGTATTTCACACCGCCGACATCCGCAAACAAAAGATCATGATATTAACGGGGTTGATATTTACAGGTGTTGAAAGCGTTCCTCGTGACAACATGGTTCTGCTAATTCCCAACTTATAGGTGCAATCATATACAACATAGATGGCACAATGGTTCAATGTTATTAAGGGCTAGAAAAATAAGGTGTGCCATCAAGTTCGTGCGAGCTTTACTAACTAAGTTTCACATAACAAAATAATTTTTAATTTGAAAGATAGATGAAACTCGAGAATTTACTTGGAATAACAATAATGCTAATAGGTAGATATGGTGGACGCAAATGGCTTAGGTTTAAGTTTAAAGGATTGGATGCACGAGAAGTATTCCTGTAGGGTTCGCAGCATAGAAAACAAAAAATTTCCTACGATGTGAACTATATACCAAGATCTATCTACTAGATACAAACAACGGGCGGATGTATATCCGTAGAGAACATACCCTTGAAGACCGACAAAGCTTAACGAGTTCAACTCGTGGTTGATGTAGACGATCTCTTGCCGATCTCAAGATCGAGAGGAAGTCCTAGCGCCGCAAATCAGCAGCGCATCCGTGCTCGCACACACGTTCAAGGCACCGAGCAACCTCCGCCTCCTCGCTCCAGCGATGCAGCGGAAGCACAACTCTTTCTTGCCGAATAGCCACCGGGAACATGTATCTCGCTAGTCCGAGACTATGGGGGATAAATTCTAGAGGGGGGGAGAGATCCTTCACGAGGAGGTGTCAGAGACAAGTGAGGAGGGGGGCTCCTTTTATAGGAGGAGGAGGGGGCACCCAAGGGGGTGGCCGCCGGCCATGGGGGATGCCCCCTCCCCTCCTTCATTCATGTGGGTGGACACTCCACTCACAAAATGCCCTTTAAAATCCCTCCACTCAAAAGTCCACTCAAATTCCCATTAAATTTCCACCAAAATTAAGGCAAACTCTCATTAAATAAAACTCTTTTATTTTATTCAGAATTTTGTCAATTACTTTAATGACAAGCATTCACAAATAACCCCTTGCTAGAATTCTATTTCACATGCATAACCACTTTATGCAATTTCACCCGAAAACCTGTTTCGGTATCTAGTGAAATAAATTCCTGCGCTTGTTCATTCTTTCGGCATGAAACATTTGCTCCAATTGGATGTCGGTGTCTCTTAAGTGTGTCACCCTATGGTTCGTGAATAATGCGGACATGATTGAGACCCCTCTCGGATCAATAATCAGAAGCGGGATCTGGAGACCCATACTGACTCCCACACATTCAACGATGACTTTCTTGTGATCGTCGGAACCTTTTACGCTAGTATCTTAATCCCTTTGTTTCACGATATATTACATGTCCGAGATTCGATCATCGGTATCTCCATACCTAGTTTGATCTCGTTACCGACATGCACTCTTTTCTCGTTCCTGTGATATAACATTCTAGTGATCAAATCACTTGCTTGCAAGCTAGTCAATGTGATATCACCGAGAGGGCCTAGAGTATATCTATCCGTCATCGGGATGAAAAAATTCCACTCTCGATCCATGAGCCTCAACATAACACTTTATTAGTTCTGAATCCATCTTTATAATCACCCTGTTACGGTGTGACGTTTAATGTTATCAAGAAACTCTTCCGGTGTTAGTGATTGACATGATCTCATGGTCTAAGGATTAGGATCACTTCGTAAGTTGTTATAGCAATATAAACTCAATGACTTTGATCGTAATGCTATACTTCGGATGAATGTTCATCACACCATTACACTAATGTTGTGATCCCGTTATTAACAACATCCAATGTCCATGATCAGGAAACCTTGATCATCTTGTTAATCAACGAGCTACTTTATGAGAGAGGCATAACTAGGAACTTTCTGTTTGTTTATTAAACACACATGTATTAACGTTTCCGTATTAATACAATTATAGCATGCAAAATAAACATCTATCATATACTTGGAATACACATAATAAACACTTTATTATTGCCTCTCAGGGCATATTCCCTTCAATTCCCTCTCGGTACAGGTTTTTGGATAGCAAGGCTGGGTAGCAAGCAAAAGAGTTGAAGGAAACAAGCAAATATACAAGTGATAAAGTCAAACATGCAATCTACCTTGAAAACACAAAAGATCTTAAATAAAGAATACTAAGATTATGATCCAATCAAGAAAGAAAGAAAATGACATAAAATACTTGTAAGTGCTTTTATCTTTTCCTTTCAAACCTCAAAAAGTATTGCTACTGACCAGAGCTCGGTTTGCCAAAACCAATTTAGATTTACTTGATGATCCCAAAGTGATACCAATACCAATCAACAAGATCAATCATATAATAGAGATTGCAAACTAAAATAAGAAGTGTGCCATCAAGTTCGCGAGAGCTTTACTAACTAGTTTTCACATAACAAAATACTTTTTAATTCGAAAGGTAGATGAAGCTTGAGAATTTGCTTGGAATAGCAATAATGCTACTAGGTAGATATAGTGTACACAAATGGCAAAGGTTTTGGTTCAAAGGGATTGGAAACATGAGAAGTATGCCTTCTCAAAATAGGTTTTTGGCTAGCAAGGCTGGGTAGCAAGCAAGAGAGTTGAAAGAAACAAGCAAACATACAAGTAATAAAGCCAAACATGCAATCTTCCTTGAAGACACAAAAGATCTTAAATAAAGAATACTAAGCTTATGGGCCAACAAGAAAGAAAGTAAATGATACAAAATACTTGTAAGATTTTTCTCTTTTTCTTTCAAACCTCAAAAAGTATTGCTATTGACCAGAACTCGGTTTGCCAAAACCAATTTAGATCCACTTGATGATCCCAAATTGATTCCAATACTAATCAACAAGATCCATCATATAATAGAGATTGCAAATTATAATAAGAAGTGCAAAAAGTAAAAGATGAAACTTCTCATTAATATTCCATAAAGGCACTCACACCAAGGGATACATAGATAACCAACTAGAGGAGAGATACTTACACAATGCAAACCATCCTATATGATAATGTAACACCCTCGGAATCGGCCCTATGCAAGTTTTAGCGATTCCCGCCAAACCCGCATAGAAACGATTAAAAGGTGCCCACCAAGCACTTTCATGCGGGTGGAAAACGAAGTAATACCATTACACATTAGTCCACGATGGAACCCATAGAACATATATATACAACAACGACTCCATGAGTCAAGAATACAGATATACAATACAAGATCCAAATCAACTTGAAAATGATACAGCGTCCGAGTACGGACAAGATGCAAATTGAGCTAAGAGTCCTGAATAATAACCAATGGCGTCCATAACCCTGCCCAGGCCAAGCCGGAAGGGTAACCCTGCTAACAACGTCGATCTCAAAACCTGCTAAAACAAAAGGGGTGCCGGCAAAGGGCAAAGGAAAAAGAGAGCGGTCAGTACTGAGGCCAGTACACAGTGAGACTAGAATTCGGTGGTTGAAAGTACAAAGGAAGTCGCCTAGAGGGGGGTGAATAGGCTTTTAAATTTTTGACGGTTTAGACTCAAGTAAATGCGGAATAAAACTAACGTTTAATTTATTGAGCACAAAACCTAGCCACTAAGTTCACCTAAGTGCACCAACAACCTATGCTAAGCAATACAAGCAACAAGGTGATAGCAAGATATAAGTACTTCAAGCACGATGGCTATCACAATGTAAAGTGCATAAGTAAAGGGTTCGGTTGAGAGATAACCGATGGACGTGGAGACGAATATTTGTTTCCCGAAGTTCACTTCCAAAGAAGCTACGTCTCCGTTGGAGAGGTGCGATGGCGTAATGCTCTCCGAACGCCACAAATGGCTCACCTCGAGATGTGGTGGCTCGATGCTCACCCAACGCCACACAAGGCCTCACCCCGGATTCGGAAGCACGCAACTCACCGACGCCACAAAAGACTCACCCTATTCTCCCAAGTGCGCACCACAAAAGGCGGGCACTTGCTCCACTATGGGACGCTTGAGGGCGTTCACCGAACCCGTACAAGATTGGGGCTAACTCCACAACTCAATTGGAGGCTCCCAAAAACAAAGCCACAAAAGGCTACAATGCCACAAAAGGCCAACAATGCCACAAAAGGCTACGAGACCACAAAAGTTCAACAAACCAACCACAAACCGTCTAGCGTTCCAAGGAACCTAAGATAAACAAGCCCACAAGCTTGAACTCACTAAATCTCCGAGGAGAACTCAAACCTATACACCAAATGCAAGGGAAAGTCCTTCTCTCCCAAATTATAACAAAGCTACCAAAGCTATTGGGGGAATAAGGGAGGAAGAACACAAGAGGAGAACACAAAACTCTCCAAGATCTAGATCCCAATGATTCCTTCACAAAGAAGGGATTTGGTTTGGTGGGATTGTAGATCTAGATCTCCTCTCTCAAATCCCTCAAAGAGATGCAAGAACATTGGAGGGAGAAGGGGAGAGGGCAAGCTTTTGAAGGTCAACAATGGAGGATAAAGAGTGAAAGAGCTAGCAAAAATGACCTCAAAAGTTGGGGAAACATTAGGGAAGAGGGGGCCCTTAAATAGGACAAGAGAAATCTGCCCGTTTGGGTCAGATTCGCGCACCACCAGAACTTCCGGCCCCCACCAGAACTTCCGGTAAATAGAGACATAAAAAACAGAAGAAAACAGACGTTCACTGGAACTTGGGTCGGAACTTCGTCCAGAACTTCCGCTCAAGCAAAAATGCTGGACAGCATAGCACGGAAACTTTAATAACTTTTGATTCCGGACTCCGTTTTTGATGATCTTGGGATCGTTTTGAAGAGACCAAAAAGATCTACAAGATTATGCAAAGAAACATCATAGTACATCATGGAAGGATAGAACCAAATGGAGAAAGGTAAGAGATCTCTAGAAGCGATGAACCGGTAAAACCCCCAAAACCCAAAACATAAGAAGTTGAGCTTGGAAACTCCGATTGGGATGAAACCAATTTTGTTGGAAAGATAAAACCAAGTAGAATCCAACAAAAGGTGAAATATTGGATACCACCAAGGTAGACCATATCAATTTTATATATGTGAGATATCTCCTAAGGTGTGGAGCCGAAAAAACTCGCAAGATCAAATACCGCAATAAGATATGCAAGGTAAATCCTTAGACGATGAACTAGAGCTTGTTATGATGATGACTATAAGCTCTAGATCCTCTCATAGACAAGAACCAAATAACAAACAAGAAATATGCTGCTATGAATGCAAAGGTTTGAGCTCTCTCCGAACGATGCAAACGAGACACCCGCTTGAGAGCCCCTCTTGATAGTATGGCTATCTATCCTAAACCCGGTCTCCCAACTAACAACACGAGACCGGAAAAAGAGAAGCCCTATCAAGAACATACCTTTTCCTTGAGCATCCCACTTGAACTTGATGTAGACCAACTTGTTCTTCTATAGTGGGAACACCTTTCTTGTTTGCTCTTGCTTGATGAAGACTATACTCTATGGGGAAACCTCTTATTGAACTTGTCTTAATCACTCCATGAACATGAGGATGGAAAGCTTCAAGCATGATATCTTCTATATATGGCGCATATTGAGCTAGCCCTTCTTCATCCCTTCTTGAGGTTGATCCATGTTGATGCAACCCTTTGCACTTGTCTTGATCAACCTTCAAGCTCCTTCTTTCTTCATGATTCCAATGGCACAAAGCCCTTGGACATTTCTTCATATTTCAACCTTGAGACCAACACATGGCTCAAGCGATGCCATTGGAAAAACCTACAAGTGAAACTCAATTTACACATTAGTCCATAGAGATTGTCATTAATTACCAAAACCACACATGGGGCATACATGCTCTTTCAGTCTCCCCCATTTTTGTAATTGAGGACAATCCCTTAGCGAGGGTTTAAATAAGATAATTAACGACCAAAGTGGTTGCCCCAACATCAATACTACACAAGTATGTGATGTTGGTACAAACACAATATATAGAGCAAACTCTCCCATGATCTATGCATGTCTGATAAACTTGAATTTCATTGCATAGATTGCCAATCGTTACCGTTGGTTGAGTTTCCTCTATATATTCAACATGCAAAGCAACCACAAAGATGCAAGAGCATGAGAGGAAAATTATTAATAACATAATCAAATCAAAGGCCAACTTCCGTTAAACCCTCCAAAACTTCTCCCCCATTGGTATCGATTGCCAAAATGGGTGAAAAGTTCTAGACGGTCAATATAGTGAGAATTCCTCCAAAGGTGTGCATATGCACAAGTCAAATTATGAGTACTTGGGAGGAAGTAAAACTATATTGAGGACCCAAAGATTGCAAAAAGACAATAAAAGGAAATAAACTTCAACAAATGAAGCGAGCAACCATAAGATCCAAAAGGACCAATTGAAAAACTAACAAATGATATCAAATGGAAACAACAACAAAAAATGTTTAAATGAAAATAGAGAAGCTCCCCAAACTTTGTGCAAAGTTTTAAAATACTTGTATTTGAATACAATATGCACAAATATGGAATCCTCGCTCCCCCATAAGCATTTAAACCACAAGAAATGAGAAAGAAGTAAAATGTGCACAATTAAATGAATTAGAGAAGCTCCCCAAAGATCGTGCACCAATTATAGTAATTGTATTTGGAAACAACGTGCACAACCATGGACTCCTCACTCCTCCAAACTCATCTAACAATGCACTCAAAGGTCAATAAATTTGGAAGCCACCAAAGAATCACAAAGAAAAAGGAGGTGTTTCTAAGAAATGCAAAAACAACCAAAGAATGATCTTCTCTTGTGTGTGTAAATTTCTAGGTGGAAAATATCACAAAGACAAATGTCCACAAAGAAATATGCACAAACAAAATAGATACACATGAAAGCACACATGAAAGGCAACGAGGAAGTCATAGAATATATCAATAAGATGTTTTGCTTGAAAGCATGCCCAAGGGCTCAAATATATCTTATTGTACATCAATGAGCTTCAAACACCAACATACTCCATACATAACAACTATTACCAAGGGAAGAAGGGGATAAAAGGAATATATGGAGAAAGGCAACAAGTATCACAAGATAGAAATCAACTTAGCAAAAATACTCACTATTGCACATGAGAGATATTGAGGAAACGATATGCAACAAGATTGCTAGATTGACATATTTGGGATTGGTGAATCATGAGCATGATTTAGTATAGTCCCCATAATATGCACTCATCTCAACATACACACATTTTCAATAGAGAGAACTCTTCAAACCCAAGGCAAGAAACCAACAAATGCAAGAATACAAATTCATGCCAACAAGAAACCTACAAAAGGTTGGGAACAAGATAAGTATGCATGAGAGAGATACTTGTTACCGAGATATAATTGGTAGGATGAAGAAGATATGAATTTATTGATCATCCTAACTTGCATCCAATTGACATGTATACGCCACTTCTTCCTTGTTCAAGATATGAGCACCCAATATATATCTCCAATGTACCTAAAACACAAATAAGTACACTACGGTCCCCAAACAAATTGGTCCAAAGTAGTTGGTGCAACTACAATACATAGGAGATCCTCCACACAAATATGTGCATATTGATATGAAATTGAATTTCATGCACATCTTAGCCCATTAGGATTTGGTGGAGTTTCCCCTATATATTGGATCAAAGAAAGCAAGCATGTCATAATATATACAAGAAGTAAATATGCATGCATAGACTTTCAAGAACCAAAAGGAGATACAATTTGAACAAAAACACCAAGTAAACCAATAGGACACACAAAAAGGTGTGACTCAACAAAAGGTGTCCAAATTGTATCAAAGAACCAAATCAACACATGAAAGGGCACAAGTTCAACAAATGAACTAGCAAGAGCCAAAAAGATAAAAGATAGACAAAAATACCAAGGCTCAAGGATTTATCTCATCTTAAAATCTCAAAACAAGTGACAAAGAATGAGATAAAACCAACTCCCAAAGAGAGCAAGGTTCCAACAACCAAAAACAAACTCTTCATACTTTTCATGATGGCACACAAAGTATCAACACAAAAAGGATCGAGCTTCCAAGCAAAAAATGGATCAAATCAAGAAGCATAAAACAATGTTCTAGATAATATAGGAGAGCTCCCCCATAAGTAGAGCATTATATAAAATTTTGCCTTTGAATGCAAAATGCCCACAAATGAGATCATCACTACTACCTATACTAAATAAAACACAAGGGGATACAAATAACATAAGAAGATCCACAAGAGGCAAGGAAAGCTTGGGAGCAAAAAGAAAAACATTTTCTTGGCCAAAGATAAGGCAAATAAGAAAAGGGGCCAAAACGAATATGATCAATGAATTCTACCATATATTAAGTACTAATTTTCCAAGGACAAGAAGTAATAGGGATAATTTTCCCGAGGTTGTTTGCAAGGATATCCAATATCATATTCACACAAAGAAGCATATAAAAAGATAGGAATTAAGCTTGATGCTTCGAAAGAGATTCTTGATTGCTTCAAATAGTCACACAATCACTAGTGATTGGATTAAATAGAAGCAAGTGGTTCCCATGAGGATATATAGATCCAAATATGAGGAAACACATACCAAGAATCACTCTCACAAACAAGATCCAAACGATGAGCAATAAAAACATTTAAGCAAATTGGAACTTGTATGAGCAAATGTGCCACATAGGAACTAGATAATTCTCAATATCAAATCTAAGTGGCACTACCTCAAATTTCCATATTTTCTAGGTTTGTAATATGCACAAAGAATATGACTCCCCCATAATGTGATAAACCAAAAAATCTCAACAAGAGGCAAGAAAATCAAAATAGAGGTATTAATGGACATTATGGAATATTAGTTTCTCATGAGAGAGAGACGTACCACATAGAGACTAGATAAACATGCAATAAAACTAATAAGTGGTTTTCCTCATGTACACACATTTTAGGATTGTGGAATGCCCAAGCATGACACTCCCCCAAAAAGGAATAGTCCATTAATCCCTCACAAGAGCCAAATAAGATACCTACTAGAAACAATAAAGGCTCCAAACCAAAACGCAAATACATGGTGTGCCAATCAACATACACAAATATACAACATAGGACAATATAAGTAAGTGGGAAGCACAAAATGTACAAACACATGCAAGGTACAAAACCAACACATGCACAAGGGATCAAGTAACTATAATGTAAAGGAGTTTAGCACAAGTTACCGAAAGGAGGAACATTGGATAAGGGATAGAAGCATAATAACCAATGACTTGACTTTGATAACAAGAAAATGATGAAGATCCCTCAATTCTTCATAATGTAGCCAAGTCACCAATGCCCTCCAAAAACACCCATTGATCAAGTTTTAGCTTGTTAGTCCCCAACCAAGTTGGGTCCTAAGAAATTAGTCACAATAGGCTTGGCCACCCAAATGGTTCTTTTCTTGACACCACTTTGGGCACCAACAAATTTGGCAAACACCTTGCCACCCTCATCCTTACTAAGTGAATAAGCATCATCAATCAAGATAGGATGGGATGAGGAGTTACCCATGGTGCATGAGGAAGAAAGGTGCCCCTTCTCACGACAAATGTAGCAAGTTCTTCTCTTGCCATCTTTCTTCTTGGAAGGAGCTGCACCATGAAGAAGATCTTGGGGCTTCTTGGAAAGTGGCCCATCTTGAGCTTGTGGAGGAGCTTGAGGCCGCTTCCTTCATTGTTTCTCGCTAAGAGTCATCTTCTTTAATGGGCAATCCCTCACATGATGCCCTTCTTCCTTGCACTTGAAGCACACAATGTTGGCCGGGTTCTTCACTTGTCCTTGGCCCTTCTTCTTGTTGCCCTTGTGCTTCAACGAGATATTGGGGTTGCTCTTGGTGTTGGAGTTGAATCCAAGCCCACTCTTGTCACTTGGGGGGCGTCGCACACTCAACATATTATTGAGTGTGGTATTCCCTTCATGACACCTTTTCAAGTCATTCTTCAAAGAAGTGACTTGAGCCTTGAGCTCTTTGACTTCCTCTACATGGTTAGTATCAACAACAATACTAGAGGAAGTGGAAGCTTCATTGTTAGAGCAACAAGGCAAGGAATGCAATTCATCACAAGATATAGCATGGTTATGAGAGGATGAATTACAAGGACTAGCACATGGCAATATAACATTAGGAGTAGATATAGTGCTAATATCCACATGAGGCCCACTAGATGTTACCTTTGACACAATAGCCTCATGAGCTAACCTTAGCCTACCATGGGAGACTAGAAGATCCTCATGCGAGCTTGAGAGCTTGGCATGACTTTCTTCTAATTTCCCATAGTTGCTAGTTAGCAAAGAAAGTTGAGCCTTTATCTCAACATTCTCCTTCAATATAGATGCTTCACAATAAACAGAGTTAGTAGCACAAGCATCATCATTTAATGCAAGAGGTGAGGGCAATTTGTAAAGCTCTTTAGAATAAGAAGCTTTAAGTTGCTCATGTGACTCGGTGAGTTTGATGAGCTCACCCTTGATGACCCTAGAGCCATTGTTGAGGTTCTCAAAATCCCCAAGGAGTTTAGCATAAGCAACTTCAAGTTCATCATTTTTAATTTGAAGGGAATGTGCCACCTCAAGATCTCTATCATGAGATTTCTTCACTCTAGATAGCTCTAGAGAAAAGGTCTCCTCAAGAGATTCCTTAGTGGTTTGTTCCTCTTCAAGAGCTTCATTTAGGTTCACAATGTCATTAGAATACTCACGCTCAAGACTACTAAATTTATCTATTGTGTCCTCATGCTCATATATTAGTTGCCTACTTTCAATAGCACAAGTCAAGATTTCGATGAAAGTAGAGCAAGCATTTTTATTAGGATGAAGAGCACGAAGGACTAGCCCCCCCTTCTCTTTTAAAGAAGCAACATCAACATCTACTTCTACATGGTCAACATTCACATCATCATGAGATATATTAGAATCCAAATGAGAGGTTACCTTTGAACCCTTAGCCATGAGGCACAAGTGAACATTAGAAGAAGATGATGATGAGGGAACACATGAAGCTCTAATGGCAATCTTGCCTTGGACCACACATTCTTCAATTTCCTCTACATGGTTAGCAACACAAGTACTAGAGGAAATGGAAGCACTTTTATCATGGCAACAAGGCAAAGCAAGCATATCATCATGAGATATATTCAATCCATTTCTACATGATATGCAAGGGCAATCAACACTAGGATGTAAATCACATATGGTCCTACAAGTGTTCATGCCCAAAGATACAAAATTGCAATGAGATAGAGACAAAGGATCATGAATGGAAATCTCACTATCTACATTGCAAGTTCTATCACCACTCACCATATCATTACCTTGTGACAACTCACATGTTGGTGAAGTGGAAGAAGATGAGAACTCATCATGGCCGGAGGTGGAGGGAAAACAATCATCCTCATCAAGCTTGGACACATCATATTTTGCTTGAAGCTTGGTCCATATATCATGAGCGTTCCGAAAAGGCATGATTGAGGAAAGAGCTACAAAGCTCACAACATTAACAAGCAACTTAGATGCTTGAGCTTCGAGATAAGAGTTTGTCTCCTCCTCCAAAGATAGATTTTGGGGATCCTTAGGAGGAGACAAGCCCATATCTAGAATCTGCTCAATATTTGGGTCAATGACCCGGAAATGACTAAGCATGCGGATACGCCAAACATCATAATTTGTGCCATCAAAAGTAAATGTGTGAGAGTGCACTAAACCCCTAGGAGACATCTTTACTCTCGAGGCGGTGAAGCCTAAAAGCAAGAGACCTCGCTCTGATACCAATTGAAAGTACAAAGGAAGTCGCCTAGAGGGGGGTGAATAGGATTTTAAAAATTTTACGGTTTAGGCTCAAGAAAATGCGGAATAAAACTAACGTTTAATTTATTGAGCACAAAACCTAGCCACTAAGTTCACCTAAGTGCACCAACAACCTATGCTAAGAAATACAAGCAACAAGGTGATAGCAAGATATAAGTACTTCAAGCACGATGGCTATAACAATGTAAAGTGCATAAGTAAAGGGTTCGGTTGAGAGATAGCTGATGGACGTGGAGACGAATATTTGTTTCCCGAAGTTCACTTCCAAAGAAGCTACATCTCCGTTGGAGAGGTGCGATGGCGCAATGCTCTCCGAACGCCACAAATGGATCACCTCGAGGTGTGGTGGCTCGATGCTCACCCAACGCCACACAAGGCCTCACCCCGGATGCGGAAGCACGCAACTCACCGACGCCACAAAAAGCTCACCCTATTCTCCCAAGTGCACACCACAAAAGGCGGGCACTTGCTCCACTATGGGATGCTTGAGGGCGGTCACCGAACCCGTACAAGATTGGGGCTAACTCCACAACTCAATTGGAGGCTCCCAACAACAAAGCCACAAAAGGCTATAATGCCACAAAAGGCCAACAACGCCACAAAAGGCTACGAGACCACAAAAGGTCAACAAGACCATAAAAGGTCAACAAACCAACCACACAACCGTCTAGGGTTCCAAGGAACCCAAGATAAACAAGCCCACAAGCTTGAACTCACCGAATCTCCGAGGAGAACTCAAACCTATGCACCAAATGCAAGGGCAAGTCCTTTCTCCCAAATTCCAACAAAGCTACCAAAGCTATTGGGGGAATAATGGAGGAAGAACACAAGAGGAGAACACAAAACTCTCCAAGATCTAGATCCCAATGATTCCTTCACAAAGAAGGGATTTGGTTTGGTGGGATTGTAGATCTAGACCTCCTCTCTCAAATACCTCAAAGAGATGCAAGAATAGTTGGAGGGAGAAGGGGAGAGGGAAAGCTTTTGAAGGTCGATAATGAAGGAGAGAGAGTGGAATAGCTAGCAAAAATGACCTCAAAAGTTGGGGAAACATTAGGGAAGAGGGGGCCCTTAAATAGGACAAGAGAAATCTGCCCGTTTGGGTCAGATTCGCGCACCACCGGAACTTCCGGCCCCCACCGGAACTTCCGGTAAATAGAGACATAAAAAACAGAAGAAAACAGACATTCACCGAAACTTGGGTCGAAACTTTGGCCGGAACTTCCGCTCAAGCAAAAATGCTGGACATCATAGCACGAAAACTTCAATAACTTTTGATTTCGGACTCCGTTTTTGATGATCTTGGGCTCGTTTTGAAGAGAAAGAAAAGATATAAAATATTATGCAAAGAAACATCATAATACATCATGGAAGGATAAAACCAAATGGAGAAAGGTAAGAATCTCTAGAAGCGATGAACCGGTAAACCCCCCAAAACCCGAATCATAAGAAGTTGAGCTTGGAAACTCCGATTGGGATGAAACCATTGTTGGAAAGATAAAACCAAGTAGAATCTAACAAAATGTGAAATATTGGATAACACCAAGGGAGATAATATCAATTTTATATATGTGAGATATCTCCTAAGGTGTGGAGCCGGAAAAACTCGCAAGATCAAAAACCGCAATAAGATATGCAAGGTAAATCCTTAGACGATGAACTAGAGCTTGTTATGATGATGACCACAAGCTCTAGATCCTCTCATAGACAAGAACCAAATAACAAACAAGAAAGATGATGCTATGAATGCAAAGGTTTGGGCTCTCTCCGAACGATGCAAATGAGACACCCGCTTGAGAGCCCCTCTTGATAGTACGGCTATCTATCCTAAACCTAGTCTCCCAACTAACAACACGAGACCGACAAAAGATAAGCCCTATCAAGAACATACCTTTTCCTTGAGCATCCCACTTGAACTTGATGTATACCAACTTGTTCTTCTATAGTGGGAACACCTTTCTTGTTTGCTCTTGCTCGCTCTTGCTTAATGAAGACTTGCAAATTTCTCCCCCATACTCCATGGGGAAACCTCTTATTGAACTTGTCTTCATCACTCCATGAACACGAGGATGGAAAGCTTCAAGCATGATA
This sequence comes from Avena sativa, assembly GCA_916181665.1. Taxonomy (NCBI): domain Eukaryota; kingdom Viridiplantae; phylum Streptophyta; class Magnoliopsida; order Poales; family Poaceae; genus Avena; species Avena sativa. Next base: position 134,962,133 of record OV702283.1, on the reverse strand, counting down.
TCTTCTAGAGATGGCGCATCTTGAGCTCGCCCTTCTTCATCCCTTCTTGAGGTTGATCCATCTTGATGCAAACCTTTGCACTTGTCTTGATCAACCTTTAAGCTCTTTCTTTCTTCATGATTCCAATGGCACAAAGCCCTTGGACATTTCTTCATCTTTCAACCTTGATACCAACACATGGCCCAAGCGATGCCAATGGACAAACCTACAAGTGAAACTCAATTTACACATTAGTCCATAGAGATTGTCATTAATTACCAAAACCACACATGGGGCATACATGCCCTTTCAGTGGTCCTCGCCTACATAGGTATGGTGGACTAAAGCGGTAGCGAAGCATGCGCTAAACGACCTATAGAGACTCGATTCAACTGTCGGCTATCAGAGAGAGATAAGAAAGACCTATTCAGATCCAACCTAATACTAACACCAATCATACCCATCCTGGTGTTTCCCCCCTCGAGACCAAACGAGGAAGTCAAGCCGAGGAAACTCACACGGTTGCAGTTTTATCCATTCTGTTACAGTTGCAGCACTTACTAGTCATATATAGATAGTATGAGTCTTCCTGATATAATAAGCAATGGGCACTTTTAATTAACCATTCTGTTGTAGTTGCGATACTTACTAGTCAGATACATATAACATGAGACATACAAGAACCTAGCAGTTGTTGGCACTTTTATTTAGCCATTCCGTTGTAGTGAAGCTGATTACTAGTCATTATAAAGTCAAATTTATAGCACTACTTTAGTTATAGTTGTCTATGATCGAGATACTGTGCTCCAAGTCGTCCATAACCGCGGACACGGCTTTCAGAAAGTTTTTACCCTGCAGGGGGGCACAGATAGCAACACACGCCCGATTAACCTCGGAAAAACCAAATGAAAACCCAATGAGGCATCACGACAAAGAAATCGCAAGATTGATATAATATTTCAAGGGGCCACCCCACTAAGCTACCCGCGACGAAGTTGGCCGGCTCCGAGACGGACCCAGAGGTTTGTGACAATGGCTGTAAACGACTGGGAACCCGAAAGTGTGACTGGGCTTGTCGATACCATGAAAACATTCCACATTTGTTCCAAAACAGTACAGGCGCTCCACGCGCAATCGTAAATAAAGCAGTAAAGCATGGCATAAGTACAGGATAGTAATAAAGCCCCAAACTACTTTGTGTCCCCAAGAAATAAGATATGACTCAAGCTCATGCTAAGGGGATTCATGGTCCCACATGCGGATAGTGAGAATAGTCAAGGAACAGGTATCAAGTACTCGTGGTCCTACGAGACACAAGTGGACGGTTAAAAACCAAATAACATCTATTGCCCACCTGTGCTTCTGCATTATTTACCTACTTCAATTTTAGTTATTAAATGGTAATTAAAGCCATGATCATCTCCAACATTAAGCATGTGGCATTACTCCAACAACTGTGGTACTTGACGACACGCAACAACACTTGAGCAAGCGACTACGACACACAAGTCCAACTATCTACCAAACAACAGGTAATAGGATGTGTCCAAGGCAATATAAGGCTGCAAGGGATATCACGGGTATGAAAACTAGAGCATCGCAACACAGATAGCAATAGATCAACAGGAGGAAATAAAGACTATAAAGTAAAATAGGTAGAAAGGGGGAGAATGCTCGCCTGGAAACATTGCCGAAGATTCATCCGAAGATCGGGTCGACACTCGCATAAACTCATCGGCCTAATCCGTGAAGAAGCAAGGCACTAGCAGAAACACCGGATGCACCATTTAATACTACGCCAACAGATCGGGCATGATGCATGTATGATGTATGGCATGGCAAGGATGCGATGCAATTAGGCAATATTAAATGAAACCGGAGTCCCTACAATTTATTAGATGGTTCATGTTGTTTAGATACCCTGCAATTTAAATGTTGTCTTAACAAGGCAAAATTATATCACCGATTCGATGTACAAATTTAAATGGGACCAATATTGTACTAGATTCGCCCGCATATGGTCTCTATATTTAATTTAGGTGAATCATCTAGATACCCCTAAACACCCACAATATGTATGCAAACATGTTCATTTAATATGCAACAAGATCAATATCATATATTATAAAAATATGAGGGATCTCGGATAGGGGTCACACATCGAATGGAGATCTTGGGGTTCCGAGGGTTCGGGGGATCGGTCTTCAGGGTCTCGGCCATCGAATCCGTGAAGGAAACCTCGGTGTTTCGGAGGGCTCGACCTTTGGATTCCGAGATTGGGGCCTTTGGGTTTGGTCTTGGTGGTCGGTGACGGACTTGGTTCCATGGTCTGTGGTCCTCAAATAGCATTGTGTTCCAATGGTCTTCTAGGGCATCTTCATCATCGGCGGTTGGTCGAACTTGGTTGACAATAAAATCTTCGAAAGATCTTGGCGTTGGTATAGTTCTCTTCGTTAGTTCTTCGGGCTCTCATGCATCGTCGATCACGCGGTCTCCGCACCTGTAGCAGTACACCAACCACATAACAACGACTCCACAACACTATGGCAATACCAGCAATTCAACATAGCATCTTCCAACACGTCTTACCAGAAGGACACGCATCGGAACATCAGTTGTCGGGGTTGTTCGAGACAAATAGGGGTCGCGGGGTCATCATCTGCAGACGGAGGAGGTGGCTCAGGCACGCTGGGGTGGCCACGGTGCTCTGCAGGGCGAGGGAGGTGGCCAGGGCGCGGGCTCGGGGCGGCGACCGAAGAGGAGAGGACGGAGGCGCTGAGCATGGCCGGCCAGCCCGGCGGTCACCGGCAAGCACGGGGTAGACAAGGTCGACGGGGAGGGAGGTAGGCGGGGTATTGCGAGGGGAGGGCGACGCAGCGAGCAGAAGGGACGGCGCCTGCATCAGGAGGGAGGTGAGGTCGCGAAGATAGGGAAGGACGCGGCAGCGATGGAGAGGAGCCACGGCGGCGGTCGCTGGCGGGGCGAGCTTGGGGTGGCGCCATGGGAAGGAGGGAGGTACGCGGCGGCTTGCGCTGAGGCATAGGGCGACCGACAACGGGGGGGCTCCTGGGTGGTGGCACGCTCGATGGTTGGAGGGGATGCGGCGGCGTTGACTGGTTAGAAGAGAGAGGCGAGGCTCGCGTTGGGGTCACGCGGAGTGCGACGCGAGAGAGGGAGCGGGGATCATGGGGAGTGGTAGGGTCGGGGTGAGCGACGCGGGGTGGGGTGGGACCAAGTCGGGCCTGGGGCATGCGTGCGTGGGTGGAGTGCGTGGGTGGCGGCTGATTGTTGGCGGCGGCTAATGGGGATGTGGGATTGGTTTGTCTAGGGTTTGGGGTAGGATTTGGGTGATTAGGTAGGTTTTGTTCTGCCGGGCCTTTGGTCCTGGCTGGCTGAGCTGTCTCCCCCGCTAAATAAAATAGTCTTGTATTTATTATTTTTCTTTATTTTAAAATAAAACATTTGCAAAAAGGTTTTAGACAAATAAAACATCCAGACGGATCTAGGGTTTTCGATTTGAATAAAGAGGGGAATATCTAGAAAACAAAACAAGCTTTTGTAAAATATTTTTAGGCAAACAATGCATGCAGACATGATGATGCTCAAATGCAATGTGGCATGATGACATGAGCATGCAGTCATGATGATGCACAACAACGAGCGATTTTCTAGTAGTGGTTTTACCCGGGGTGCTACAGATAACTTCTCTATTCAAGATATGACTCTACTAAAAAGGTAAAAAGATGAAAGATAATGATGTGATACCGTGGCACTCCCCCAAGCTTGGAACAAGCCAAGGGGATGCCAAAACCTGATGATGAGTTACTCCTTTGGTGGTGGCGTTTTGTTCAGGGTGAGGAAACCCTCCAACATCTTACGAAGCCTGTTATTCTCCTCTTAAAGTATATCCACCTTTCTCCTTAGAGCTCGGTACTTATCACAAAACTCATTAATGGTTCAAAGGGCTTTCATTGCCTCAGGGCAGGAACTGAAGTCTGGAACGGAGGTCATCATCCCCTGCATAATATGAGAAAAAGCACGTCCAATGTTATTTGCCCCTACAAAAGTAGGTTTTCTTGCCCTTGATCATGTGGCAGCTTGTCCCTTCATGTCTGCTGCCATGTTCTTTACTTCCTCCTCGATGCTCGAATCCATGTCTTCGTGCCTAACTGCAATCCTTTCTTCTTCCACGGGCTTCTTTCCCTTGTCATTGGCAGAGACCATGATTCCTCTAAACTTGAGAATATTTCCTGATAGAAACAGATCGAAATGAAAACACGAAGAGAACACGATATACAGACCTCCAGGGGGGGTCCGGGGGGTTATATATTACGAAGTTTTACGATATAAGGATTGTACTGGATGGAAACGAGATGGAGACGGGCTCCGGGGTGGTCTCACCCCCTGGTGGCGCGGCCAGGGAGGGCCCGCGCCACTGGGTGGTGTGGCTCACCCAGACTCCATTTCCTTCTCTGTTTTGTCTTGTTATCTTCCGTATGTAATAAAAACTGCAAAAATATAAAGAGAAAAGTTTTTCATGAACCTTCTGTTTTTAGCACTTTTACCTATTCGGAAACGGACTCTACGGATTCCTTCTTTCCAACACTTGAAAGTCCCTTTCACACAAAGCTCCACACAATCTTCACTAGCAACATTAGTGTATGCAAAAACAAAGAACCTTTGGGTTCAAATTTCAATTGAAATCCAACAAAACATAAGCTACTATAGCAACTCCTTTCAAAATCCCAAAAAGAATCTGAAAGGAAATCGATTTAAGAGGCAAATGCAAATGATGGCAGAAATCTGTCAAAACAGACCAGCAGTTAAAGATTGATTTTGTCGAAAATCTTTTGTTGCTCAAATCAAAAGTGCAAAACTAACGAAAGTAGTATAACAACATGGGGCAGAGGCAAAGAAAATTACAGCTCCATCCGACGTACTGAGATTTTTCACGAATTTTTACAAAGCAACACAAAATCTGTCCCAGGACAACAACTTTTCACAACTCCTCTACTTCAAAAGAGGCTAATCTTGACACAAAAACCAAACAAAAAGGAAGATAAGGAGCAGTTATTACAGATGTAATAACTTCAAAGACTCAAATAAACAAAGACCGAAAGAAAACTAAAATGGGTTGTCTCCCAAAAGCTCTTTCTTTATAGCCATTAAGATGGGCATAATAATTTCAATGATGCTCTCATAGGAGATATAAATTTCAAGTGAAAGAGAGCACCAAGAAGCAAATATCCAACACATTTGAGTCTAACCCACTTCCTATGCGAGGGAGTTTCATAAGAAAACAAATTATTGAAACAAAAGGCTACTAGCATAGGAAGACAAAACAAATGCAGCTTCAAAGCTTTCAACATAAAGCAGAGAAACTTAATATTATTGAGATGCATAAAACCATGTTTCCCTCTCTCATAATAACTTTCAGTAGCACTTTGAATGAAGTTGACAATATAACTGTCACAAGAAACAACTTTATCATCAGAATGAGCATGCTTACAATCATCAAAAAGAGGTCTAAGGTCATAAACTGGATCAATTGAAGCAAGTTGTTCAACTCTAAAATCCTCATTAGGCAAATCATTTTCACAAGGAGATTTAGCAAATTTGGAAAAGTTAAACTCATAAGATTCTCCATCAAACTTAGTTAAAACTTTCTCCTTCTTACAATCTATAATAGATCCACAGGTGTTTAGAAAAGGTCTATCAAAAATGATAGGACAAGTTTTATTAGTTGCTGAACCAAGCACTAGAAAATCAGCAGGATATTTAATCTTACCATAAAGAACTTCCACATCTCTTACAATTCCAATTGGACAGACTGTCTCTCTAGTAGCAAGGTGAATAACCACATCAATGTCCTCAAGTTCACAAGGACCAATCTCATGCATAATTTCTCTGTAAAGCTCATAAGGAATAGCACTAGAACTTGCACCAATGTCACATAAACCATAATAGCAATGATCACCAATTCTAACAGAAAGCACAGGGACACTAGCTTTACTAGGATGAGAGACAATATTAGAAGCATCTTCACAAAATATAATGTGCCCATCTTCTACATTTTTAGTGGCAAGGTCTTTCACAATGGCTACTACAGGTTCAATCTTTATTTGTTCATCAGGTTCAAAAGTTTTCTTTGTACTTTTGGTAACCATATTAGCTATAATATAATGTTCATTTACCTTAGCAAGGAAAGGTATTTTCTAAATATAAGGTTCAGGCAAAATAGGGTCAACACTACAAACTTCGGTATTTCTAGCAGGAACATGATTAACAACATCTTTATAAGGTGCATGGTACTTGTCCCACTTATTTTTGGCAATTTCTATATAAGAGGCAAAGGACTTAAAGCAATTTGCAAGAACTTTAGAATCAAGACCATACTCAGTACTAATATCATGAAAGTCATTAGTTCCCATAAAAGATTTAATGCATTCATAATCATAATTTATACCTGACTTTCTTCCTTTGTCATTCTCCCATGCTTCGGTGTTTTCTTGAGTACGGTCTAGAAGATCCCATTTAGATTCTTCCTTCATACGTGTGAATGATCCAGCACAAGAAGAATCTAATAAATATTTATCATGGAGAGAAAGCCTTGCATAAAAGTTATAGATAATAATATTATTAGGGGAGTTCATGAATAGGATATTTAAGCATTAGTAACTTCAATATCCCCCAAGCTTGGGATGTACTCTCTCCATCATGAGGCCAAAAGTTATATATTTGATTCCTATCCTTATGAATCTCACTGGGAGGATAGAATTTAGAATAAAAGAGATGTACTATTTCCTCTCATTCCATAGATTGTCCATTCTTCAGCAGCTTATACCATTCTTCGGCTCTTCCTTTCAATGATATAGAGAGTAGCTTCTTCTTAACTTGTTCCGTTGTGATACCTGCACACTTAAACAACCCGCATAATTCATGGATAAAAAGAAAGTGATCACCGGGATGAACATTTCCATCTCCAAAATAATAGTTATCCATAACACGATCAACAATTCTTGTAGGTATCTTAAAAGGATCTATCTCAGCAGGTGGTGGTTCATCTACTACCCTAGCAGTAGTAGTAGATTTCCCAAATAGGAAACCAAGTGGACTATCCATATTGGAAACAAAGTAACAAACAGAAATAAAAAGCAATACTCACAGTAGAAGTTTCCTTTACTAGCTCCATTCTTCAATAGCACTTCACTCCCCAACAACGACGCCAGAAAATAGTCTTGATGACCCACAAGTATAGGGGGTGTATCAGTACTTTCGATAAATAGGAGTGTCAATCCCAACGAGGAGCAGAAGGTGTTGACTAGTGGTTTGGATCAGGAATTCTCTGTAAATACTTAGCAAATGGATTTTTAGGGTTTTTTGATAAAGCAAAGAAATAAAGTTCAAGTAAATAAAGACAACAAATAATTGCAGCAAGTGGCCCAATCCTTTCTTAGAAAATGACAAGCCGGTTGTAATACTTATGAGGACCAAAGATTCTCGAGGATACATGGGAATACTATGAAATGCTTTTGCTTCATATAATTGATTAATCTTCTTTGGTTAGATAAGTGTTGTGTGGGTAAACCTATGCTAATGTACCGACCTTACTTGGACTAATACATACTTGTGATTAAACCCCTTGCAAGCATCCGCAACTACAAGAAAGTAATTGAGATAAAAACCTAACCATAATATTAAACTCTGAGATCCTACATTCCCTTGTGCAAAGGTTTCCTAACAGGGGTTTGGGTTTCTGTCACTCCAGCAACCCCACAATTAGTAGCCAAATACATAATGCATTCCCCTAGGCCCATAAATGGTGAAGTATCATGTAGTCGATGTTCATATGACACCACTAGAAGAATACCACCACAACTTAAATATCAAACCATTGAATAATACCTCAACACAATTCCACTACTAACAACATGACTTCTTGATACGTTAGAAACGTATCTATAATTTTTTATGCTCCATACTTGTTTAGTATCTACTTTGCTTTGCTTTGTCTTCACTTTGAGGTATTTTTATACACTTTATGGTAATAACCTATTAACAAGTTGCCACAGTGCCAGTTGCCTGTTTTCTGTTGTTTTTTGGTTTCAGAAAGCTAAAAAATGAATATTCTTGGAATCGTACGGGACAAAAGCCAAAGTTCATATTTTTCCCTGAGCGATACAGAAAATCAAAGACGAGACGGAGGAGGACACCACGGTGGACACACCCTAGGTGGGCGCAGGCCCACCCTAGGTCGCGCCCACAGGGGGTGTGGGCCCCCTGGACCTCCATCGACCTTGCCTCCTTCGCCTACAAGAAGCCCCCGGGGAGAAAACCCTAAATAATCGATCATACTTCTAGAAAAACCTCTGTAGCGCCGCCGCCACCGAAAGGGAGATTCAGAGGATAGAAAGTCTCTGTTCTGGCACCCTGTCGGGACGGGGAAGTGCCCCCGGATCCATCTCCATCGATCTCCATCGCCATCTCCATCACCATTGTTGATTCCCATGATGAGGAGGGAGTAGTTCTTCCTCTATGCTAAGGGCTCTACCGGTAGCTATGTGTTCATCTCTCTCTCTATGCATGGTCATATTGTGATCATGAGCTTTGTAATCAAGTAGATATACCTTGCTACTCAAGTGCTTCAATAGATCTCTGCTCTCCCCATGTGTGTGAAAGTGACAACATGCACGCCATGGTGGCACTTAGGTTAGAGTCTACATAAATACTCTTTGTGCTTTAATAGATCTATGCTTTTCCCCACGTGTGTGAAAGTGACAATGTGCATACCGTGTGTGGCACTTTGGATAGATTGAATATTTGTTATGAGTTATATTTGGAGTTGGATGTCAATATGAAATTGTGATGTTTGTTGGAACCATCTAGCACTTAAGGTGACAGTGTGGGGTTATCTAGATTAGAGAAGGTGGACTTTGAGGAGTGTTGTTATAGCCCTACCGATGATTAGAGTGTCCAATCAGAGAGTAGTTAAGAGTAGTATCATGAAGAGAGGGTATTTATATGAGAGAGTGTTCACTAGTGAAAGTATGATCCCTAGGCCTTGTTTCTAAACATTGAAACACCATTTGCATCTAGATCTGTTGCATGTTTGCTTGCTTTAGTCTTTACCTCACTCACACACTTTACCCCACGTCAAGCTCCATTAAAGCTATTTTCTGGCACCGTTACCACTTGTATTTCACTATCTCTTTGCCGAACTAGTGCACCTATACACCTGACAAGTGTATTAGGTGTGTTGGGGACACAAGAGACTTGTTGTATCTTGATTGCAGGGTTGCTTGAGAGGGAATACCTTTGACCACTTCCTCCCTGAGTTCGATAAACCTTGGGTGATCCACTTAAGGGAAACTTGCTGCTGTTCTACAAACCTCTGCACTTGGAGGCCCAACAACTGTATACAAGAATAGAAGTGCATAGACATCAAGATCTTTTCTGGCGCTGTTACCGGGGAGGTTTTGGGCTTTTACCTTCCCTCCACGCCATAAGCTCTTTTCTGGCGCCGTTGCCGGGGAGGTAAGGTAAAAGGTACTCACATCCTTTGTGTGAGTGCTCGAAGTTATTTCCTTTAGATTCTGCAATCTTGTCTTTTTGTTTCTAGTTTTCACTAGTTAGGCTTAATGGAAAACAATAACAAAATTAGAGAGCTTTATAGTGTTTATCTTGAGTTAGGACATGAAGTGTTTGAAGAGAAAATTAAAAAACCTATGGAACTTCATTTGCATGCTAATAGCAATTTTATTAGTATGAATTATTTGGACACCCTTATTGCTAATGCTATGGAAACGTCTAAGCTTGGGGAAGCTAGTTTTTATGAAAATGATCTTTTTATTCCCCCATCTTTGGAAGATAGCTATTCTGTTGCTTATGATGATACCAAACCTCCAATTTATGATGATTACAATGATGAGTATGATATTTTCAATCCACCTACTATTGAGGAGAAAATTAATTGTGATTACAATATGCCTCCTATATTTGATGATTATGGTGATGAGAATAGTAATGATAGATATTTTGTTGAATTTGCTCCCACTATGATTAATAAGGATGACTATGCTTATGTGGAGAGTAATAATTATTTTATGCATGTGGATCACGATAAGTATGTTTTATGTGGTAGTTATATTGTTAATTTTATTCATGATGCTACTGAAAGTTATTATGAGAGAGGGAAACATGGTCTTATGTATCTCAATAATATTAAGTTTCCCCTCTTTATGTTGAAAATCTTGAAGTTGCACTTGTTTTGCTTTCCTATGCTTGTTGCTTTGTGCTTTCATGACTTGTTTCTTTACAAGATTCCTATGCATAGAAAGTGGGTTAGACTTAAATGTGTTTTGAATTTGCTTCTTGATGCTATCTTTTACTTCAATTCATATTTCTTATGTGAGCATCTTCTCAAACTATCAAGCCTAAATTAAAGGCGGTAAAGAAAAGTACTTGTTGGGAGATAACCCAAGAGTTTTCTTGAGTCTTGGAAGTTATTACTTCAGTAATGACCTCTACTTATCCTTTTTGATTGTTTTTTGTACCAAGAATGACCTCTAATAAGAGGGAAGTAAGATTTGGGGAGTTGCTGTCCCGAAACAGATTTTTGTCCTCCACCATAAAAATTCATGAGGAGTCTATGTAAGTTGGATTGATCTGAAAATTTTCAAATAAATCCCCCAGTATGTTAGCTAACTTTTGTTAGTTCAACACTTTTTGATTTGAGCAACATAAGGTCTTCGAAAAATCGGTTTCTACCTGCTGGTCTGTTTTGACAGATTTCTGCCATTATTTGTATTTGCTTCTTATTGATTCCTTTTTGGGTTCTTTTTGGGAAATTGAGATTTTTGAAGGAGTTTCTACAGCAGCTTGTGTTTTTAGTGAAATTTTTTGCCGTTCCAAAGCTTTGCCAGAGGTCTAATATCTTTTGAATACACTAATGCTGCTAATGAAGATTGTGTGAAGTTTTGTATGAAGGAAACATTTTAGGTGTAGAGAAAGAATGATGTAATGAGATGAAGAATGGACAAAAGATCAAGCTTGGGGATGCCACCCCAGTGTCACCCCAAAAAATATCCAAGAGGTACAAGCGTCAAAGCTTGGTGATGCCCAAGGCATCCCCTTCTTCATCAATAAAAAGCTCAGGTCTTTCTAGACACTTTGTTTTTATTGTTTAATGCATTGTTGTGTTGCTCTTGGAGCGTCTTAGTTTTGGTTTTTGGTTTTTGTTTGCTTAGTTTGCTTGAGTAAGTTGGTTGGTTACACCACACTTCTTTTGGAGAGAGACACACTCTGTTTCCATTGCCTAGAACACTCTAGTTTTCACTCTTATTATTTTGTGAGTGTTTACTTTTGCTAGCACTGTGTTTAGCCTTAGTTTTCTTGTGCTTTCAGCTTGGAACTTTTTAGTTCTTCTTTGTGGATTTGTGAGACAAGCTCACTGATCTTTATTGATTATTATGTTTGTGAGTTGTTCCAAATAAGTTGTTTGGTGTTGGAAAGAGTAGAAAGCTTCATGCTTAAGTGGTACAAAAGGGAGCTTGCATTGACTGTGACTTAGACTTTAGCATGACATGCTAGGTGTTGTTTTGACCTTATGCTTAGTGATTATTGTTGTAGAATGTCTTGTTCCAAACAATTGGGATTGCTTAGTATGCCTTGAAAAAATTATGCGTTGTTTTAGCATGCAAAAGCATAGTATTGTGGTATTCTCCTTTGATGTTTTGTTTGGGTTGACTTGGCACATGCTCACACCATGTTATGACTATGAACAAGTCACCATAGCCTCTATGATCATTTAGTCCTTGACTTTTAGTACCACTTTATGATTTGATTAGTAATGTTGTGTTGCTCTGCATGATTATGGCCATTATTGCTCTCTTAGTTGGTTGCACCTAGTCTTTTGCTAGCCTCCACTTGTATGAGTAAGCTCTACTCATGATTCCAACTCCCAAGAAACCAAGTTATTCCAAAGTGTCCACTATAAACTCCTATGTATGGTGTGTTACACCATTCCAAGTATATTCTTGTTTTCAGCTATCTTCCAATTAAAAACTATTTTGTTATGTGAAAACTTAGTGATTAAAGCTCTCACGAACTTGATGGCACACTTTATATTCTTTGCCCCTAATAAACTTGAACCATTGTGTCATCTATTTTGTATATCCTTGCACTTATACGTTGGAATTAGCAGAACCGTGCTATCACGGGGAATGTTTTCAACATTGCACTGGTACTTTGTACTTAGTTGATATCATGCTCTTTTGTCTATGGATGTCACCGGTGTGAAATAAAGAGGGAACTTGTAAGTCCATGAAAAGTTTGTATTTTGTGTTAGAGAAACGCCTGGGCCGCTAGCCTAAGCCATGCTTAATCATGGTGGAAACTTGCAGCATCACCATAGTGAGCTATCTATGAAGCATCCTCAATAAAAAGTTATGCATATAGTAAATAAAAAGATCGCTGAGATGCTCATTTTCAGCTTGCCTTGTCATTTTGGTTATGGGATAGCTCCTGTACCATGTGCAAGGGGTGCCCCGTTGGCGGTTCTCTATGATACGCATGTACTTACAATGACAAGAACTTACAAGTGACTGAAGTTGAGTAGCATGAGGTGTGTCCCTCGTATTCAAGGGACTTGAGATTGCCAACTTATACTTTGTCAAGCATATACTCAATAGTTTGTTCACTTTAACCTTAATCACTTCGAGATGCTTATGACAGGGGCAATGAGGGCTGAAAGCTAACAAGTACCATAATTTTTGGAAGCTCTTTTTGAAACTTGAAATCCCTGCTTCCCTTTGTGAAGGGCCTTTATTCCACCATTATTTGAGTCTCCACCTTCTACCCTTAGGCACCATTAAGAGAGCATAGTTGTCATTCTGTGTGCATTGTCCCAAAACTTATTGATTGATGCATATTGTTGATATTACTTGTTCTTGTGCTATTTGTATCTAGTCACTCGTATGAACTTTGAAGGCGTCCTATGCATCTATTTGCTACTCTATGAAGGACAAGCTGAATGCCACTATGCCATGTTTTCTGTATGTGAAACAAACAAACGTTTTTCAATGCATGTTATTCATGATCTTTGTTTGTAGCCTTTCATGTTGCATGCATAGTTACTTTGTCTTACTGTTAGAACTCCATCTTTCATGATCATGTTTAGAGTTCTTTGATCCCAGCTTTCAATGCTTTCAAATGGTTTGATCTTGGTTTTGATGGTGCATGTCACCTCAAAAATTATTCTTTTATCACTTACCTACTCAAGGACGAGCAGGAGTTAAGCTTGGGGATGCTTGATACATCAGAAACGTATCTATATTTTTTGATGTTCCATGCTTGTTTAGTATCTACTTTTCTTTGTCTTCACTTTGAGGTATTTTTATACACTTTCTGGTACTAACCTATTAACAAGTTGCCACAATGCCAGTTGACTGTTTTCTGTTGTTTTTGGTTTCAGAAAGCTAAAAAATGAATATTCTCGGAATTGGACGGGACAAAAGCCAAAGTTCATATTTTTCCCTGAGCGATACAGAAAATCGAAGACGAGACAGAGGAGGACACCAGGGTGGCCACACCCTAGGTGCGCGTGGGCCCACCCTAGGCCGCGCCCACAGGGGGTCTGGCGCCCCTGGACCTCCACCGACCTTGCCTCCTTCGCCTATAAGGAGCCCCCGGGGAGAAAACCCTAAATAATCGATCATACTTTCAGAAAAACCTCCATTGCGCCACCGCCACCTAAAGGGAGATTCGGGGGACATAAAGTCTCTGTTTCAGCACCCTGCCGGGACGGGGGAGTGCCCCCGGATCCATCTCCATCGATCTCTATCGCCATCTCCATCACCATTGTTGATTCCCATGATGAGGAGGGAGTAGTTCTTCCTCGAGGCTAAGGGCTCTACCGGTAGCTATGTGTTCATCTCTCTCTATGCATGGTCATATTGTGATCATGAGATTTGTAACCAAGTAGATCTACCTTGCTACTCAAGTGCTTCAATAGATCTCTGCTCTCCCCATGTGTGTGAAAGTGATAGCATGCACGCCATGGTGGCACTTAGGTTAGAGTCTATATAAATACTCTTTGTGCTTTAATAGATCTATGCTTTTCTCCACGTGTGTGAAAGTGACAGCGTGCATACCGTGTGTGGCACTTTGGCTAGATTGAATATTTTTTATGAGTTATATTTGGACTTGGATGTCTCTATGAAATTGTGGTGTTTGCTGGAACCATCTAGCGCTCAAGGTGACAGTGTGGGGTTATCTAGATTAGGGAAGGAGGACTTTGAGGAGTGTTGTTATAGCCCTACCGATGATTAGAGTGTATAACCGGAGAGTAGTTAAGAGTAGTATCATGAAGAGAGGATATTTATATGAGAGAGTGTTCACTAGTGAAAGTATGATCCCTAGGCCTTGTTTCTAAACATTGAAACACCGTTTGCATCTAGATCTGTTGCATGTTTGCTTGCTTTAATCTTTACATCACTCACACACTTTACCCCACGTCAAGCTCCATCAAAGCTATTTTCTGGCACCGTACTTGTATTTCACTATCTCTTTGCCGAACTAGTGCACCTATACACCTGACAAGTGTATTAGGTGTATTGGGGACACAATATACTTCTTGTATCTTGATTGCAGGGTTGCTTAAGAGGGAATACGTTTGACCATTTCCTCCCTGAGTTTGATAAACCTTGGGTGATCCACTTAAGGGAAACTTGCTGCTGTTCTACAAGCCTCTGCACTTGGAGGCCCAACAACTGTCTACAAGAATAGAAGTGCGTAGACATCACTTCTCCATGTACTCAAGAACTAAATGAACTACTCATGAGACATCATTTAGATCAATATCAGAGATGATATAATGATGAATAACAATCTGAACATAGACACTAATTCAATAGTTCCACTCATAAGCATCAACTACAAAAGTAATTAACACCGGGAAAGTTTCCCCTAAGAACTATGCAAGATTCAACAGGTGGAGATGATGGTGAGGATGATGATGATGACGATCCCGATGAAGTCTAGCTTGATGACGGTGTTGATGACGACTATCTCCCCTCTTCGGAAAGGAATTTCCCTGGTAGAAATCTGTCTGTCGGAGAGCTCTTTCTCTCTATGTAGTTTCCGCCCCGCAGAGGCGGCGGAATCTTTCTGTGGTAGCTCCCCGTGTATTAGGGTTTCAAGAAGAAGATATAGGCGAAAGGACGGAGCAAGAGGTGGGCCAGGGTGGCCACACCCCTGGTGGCGCGGTCCAGGGTGGCCCATGCATGGGGGTGGGCCCCCTGTGGCCCATCTTAGCCTCCCTTTCTGGCATCCTTTGTCTTCTGGAAAGATAGAATTTTCCGTGTATTTTCTGATCTTCGTGAAAATTGCATCTAAACACTGCTTTTTTTTATCAGAATCCTGACTCCCGCAGTTCATCCTCCAAAAGTTATCCAACATGCAAAAACAGATGAAACAATATAAGTAACACCTCTTAATATAAAATATATCAATGAATAACAGTAAATTATGATATAGAATAGTGATGCAAAATGAACGTATCAGGGAGCCCGATCTATGGGTGGAGTTTTTAATAAAAATATTGTTTCCACAAGATAGGGATTTTGATAGACATCTTCTTCTTGTCGTCTACGTTAATGTAGATGATATCATCCGCAATAAATGATTTTCGGATCTCCGCTCGACGACGTGAGAGCATGTCTAGCAGACCCCGTAAAAGGCCCAACCCCGTAAAATAACCGCCGAAATACGGGGTTGGGCGCTACCCGGATGTCTAGCACGCCCCGTAAAAACGGCCCCCGCATCGATTTTTTCCAGATTTGGATACAGGGCGGCCCTCCGCCCACTATCTCTACGGGGTGGGGAGGGGAATACAGGGCGAACCCCGCATTCTTCCTTCCCCTGTGCGCGAACAATTTCAGCGAAGCCCAACCGCCGCCGCCACCGCCCGATCTCCTCCGACTCGCCCTCCCCGGCCAAAACTCGGCCGGATCTCGCTACCATGGGTAGTCAGGAAGGCCCGCTGACCGCCGGCGGTGCACCACCGGCGACCGCGGTGGCTGATGTCGAGCCAAACACCGACGTGTCGGCCATGATCTCCGCTACCATCCCGATGAAGAGGAAGAGGATCCCGAAGCAGATCTTTGAAGCCAGCGCACCGGCCGTAGCTCCACCGACCGCTGCTCCACCGGCCACTGCTTCGCCGGCTGCAGCTGCCAAGAAGGGGGGCGGGGCCAGGTTGAAGACGAAGGCCGCCAAGAGGGGTGTCCCGCCGGCCCAGAAGACAAAGGCAATTAGCCGCGTCGGCCTCGCGCCGCCACGGCCATCCAAGGCCGTGGACCCTCCTTCCTCTGTTCCGGCCGCGTCGACGCCCTCGCCGTCGCCACCAGACATCGACGCAGACAAGGTGTTCGACGTTGAGTCCACCACATCGTACATGGACATGCTCACCGAATCCGCGGTGAACTTGGACACCGGTATCGATGCGTTCGATGTGGAGGATGATGTGGAGGTGGAGGAAGAGGTCGACGACGACGAGGTGGTCGAGGTGGCGCCGATGAAGCGCACTAGCAACTACACCGAGATTGAAGACACGACCTTGGTTCGTGCTTGGAGTAGAGTGGGGATGGATGCGTGCACCGGAGTGGACCAAGGCTCGATGCGCTACTGGCAGCGCATCGAGGATCTGTACCACCAGTTGAAGCCTCGCACCAAGAGCATGGCCGACATAACCTACCGCTCTCTTGAAGGCCGGTGGAACGTGATCAAACCAGCGTGTTCTCGTTGGAGTGCTGCCATGGACCAAGTGGCCAACAACCCCCCTAGTGGATGTGTGCCGGAGGACTACCCCAAGTATGCTGAAAAGAGGTACAAAGACATGGCCGGCTCCAAGAACAAGGAATTTCAGTTCCAACATTGTTTTTCCCTTCTTCAACATCTTCCTAAGTGGAAGTTGAGTGATAATGAACCAAAGTGCAAGAAGGAATGACTTGTCAACATGGATTATGAAACTCCGAACATGAGTGGGAGAAACTCCGGCAAGCCCGAGGGCAACAAGAAAGCCAAGGAGAGAGTGAAGGTAGAAGGCGAAGCAGCTAGCTTCAAGGAGAAGTTGGATCAACTCATGAAATCCAAGGAGGTTTTGACGATGAAGACGTTGGAGGCCAAGCTCATCATCACCGAGAAGAAGCATGAGGTGAAGCTTGCGAAGCAGCTAGCAAGGCGGGAAGATGCCAAGGTGAAGGCCGAGCTGGACTTGAGGATGCTCGCACTGAAAGAAGCCAAGGCCACGAAGGAGCTCTTGGCCGAGGAGAGGGAGATCATGATGATGCGCCCCGACGACATGGACGAGGATCAGCTGCTGTGGTGGAAGGAGACCAAGGCGGACATCGTGGCGAGGAAGATGCTCGCGCGTCAAGCCCGTGCTGCAAGTGCGTCGACTCCTCAAGGTGAGTCTTCGGCGAGTGGCTCGTGATCGCGTCGATCGCGTTGTGATGCTAGAACTATGAATGATGCATCACATTGAATCTTTGAATGATCGTATTGATGTGTTGCTGGTGGCTTGAACATTGACTGTCATCGCTATGATCGCGTTGTGATGTAAAAACTGAATCATTCATCACATATTTTGGATGTGCTATGTTTCATTTGAATGTGTTGTCCAAAACCCTGTTTTGAGGGGCCGAAAACCCGTGCGAGAAATCGAATACAGGGCCCTCTACCTGCTAGACATGCTCTGATCTTCCTGGCCTTAATGACGTTGTTGTAACTATAGGTATAAGTACGTTTATCAGATCTTGATTCGCCAGATCGATCTTAGATTTTTTCTGATGGTTGCCGCAAGGAGTATTATCCTTGCAATATTTATCCGACTGCTACGTCCTCGACAATGAGATTCGTATTCTTGAATCCTTTGTAACGTCGACTAGGTTGTTCGTTTCTTTTCCCTGAAATAGGGGCGGTGTTACTCTTGCCGATATTGATAAATTACTCTAATAACTACGCGTGCATATAGCCTTGGCATTGCGACTTAAATTAAAATTATGGGAGAACCCTGGTTGATATTTATAATCTATAGTTTTGACATCTGTGTCATGTTTACTGGGCTGTCTTTGGACAATTGCAAGATTGTGCCATGAAAAAATAAAATTTTGCCTATGAGATTTGCTCGTTTTGTTTTAGTCTTTATTTTATAGTCGTTAAAGTTTATCATAAACTGTTTATGTATCTCTATCATCTACCATTTGTTACTATGAAAATATGCGGTATTATAATTGTAAAAAAAAATCCATACCGGCCATTTCATCTTTTTTGTCAGCTCATCATCCGTATTCGTTTTTGTCACCGCCTCCTGCGCTCTGTTCCCCCGACGCCGCCTCCTCGGCCCCTCCTATAGCTCTGCCCCTACCCGGCGCGGCGCCGCGGCCCTCCCCCAGGCGCCGCGTTTCCCACTGACCTCCGACGCTTTGCCCGTTGAGCTCAGACACCTACCAGCCCGACCTCGCCATCTCCGTTGAGCAGGTATAATGTTTCGTACGCCTCCCCCATTTCTTGCTTGCTTGCTCTGTCTCACGAGCTGCGGAATCCTTCCCGAGCCCTAGGTTTTTTGTTTTGCGTATGGATATGAACGGGGAAAAGGGTTGATGTGAACTCTTCTTCATAGAAAACAGAACATTCATTTTTAGGATTGATTGATGTGAGCTGTGATGCTCTTTCTCAGAGATTTTCGAGGGTTTCACCACTCGTGA
This sequence comes from Avena sativa, assembly GCA_916181665.1. NCBI lineage: Eukaryota > Viridiplantae > Streptophyta > Magnoliopsida > Poales > Poaceae > Avena > Avena sativa. The sequence continues at coordinate 134,943,390 of OV702283.1, read as the reverse complement.
ATGTGAATTTGTTTGTCCCTTTTATGCTCACGAGCAACCAAACCAGTTTTACGTCGAGTAGTAGAAAGGATGTGGATCCACCCCTGCTATCAAGTATAGCGATATGAACATTTTGTAAAGAGGATTAAAAAAAATAGAGAAGGGATCCCATCCCTGTAGCTGCAGATACCCGGGGCTAGCTAGTATGGAAGATTGGGGTCACAGGTCATTTCACATGTGGAGTATTTGGTGTTAGTGATGAAGCCTTTAAACGATAGAGATAGGGCAGAATTAATAATTTCGCATATGAAAAGAATGGGTATATGGTTTCATATGCGGTGAGGGCAGTGAACTAGTGGAAAAGTAAGTTGCTGCCTGTCACCTGACCATTCTCCTTGGTGCTCCATGTTCGAACTGCAGATTGGTTTCTCGATGACCAGTTCTGATCACATGAAGGGTTTGGCAGCGTCCCTGGGAGAGCTGCACGTGAAGGCATCACCATCATAACCATCGAGGGAGAAAGAAGTCGATTGGCCTGGTGCGCCCTAGCCTTGTTCGATGTAGTATCACTACTTTGGCATACTTTCTGCTTAGTTAAACAATGAAGGTTCTGTTTTAACATGCGCTCCATGTCACAACCTGTTTTTTTCTGCACCAATTTTGATTCAGGCAATGTTGATGATGCTGATGCCGATGATGACATTTCGGATGATGCTGCCATCTTAGACAGAGAGGGGGCCCACAGGAAGAACCAGTTTGTTAAGGTATACAATGATTTTGACCTCCATGGTTATTGGCCAATCATGAATCATGAGATTGTGTTGGTATAAAAAAGAATCTGAAAGCAACGGTTTTGGTTTCTCTGTAGATGGGCTATAGGGATGGCATAGTTGAAGGGCAGAAGGATGCTGCCCAAGAGGGCTTCAACATTGGGTTTAAGCAATCTGTGCATGTTGGATACAAGTGGGGTCTCGTTCGGGGGATCACTAGGTAAAGTGGATTTCTGGTTGTCAGTTTTTCTTATATAGGCTGCCTCGTGTAACATTTTCATTTATTACATCTCTTTCTCTGTTGCCCTTCAAGCAGCGCATTGGATAGTCTTCCTGACATTCTAAAAGAAAAGGTGTTGCTCGATGACCAGCGTAGAGGAAAACTTAAAGATCTGCACAACTCTGTGCAAGAAATTTCATCCGATGGTGCACTGCAGCTGTTTCATAAGAGTATTCTTCAGGACAATCGTCCACCAGAGGAAAACAGGCTCCAAAATATTCAAAACGACCTCCTTCTGTTGCTGCACGAATGCCCAGATGTTCAAGATCCTGAAGAGTTGACACGAGTTCCGTAGGCAAGGTCGTAAATGGAATGCAAGCACCACTGATTTTGTAGTCTGGCAGAATCACTTGGACTGAGTTCTTCTGATGGATGTAAGTGTAACTGTAAATCTTATGATATTAAGATTTTGTTCATCGCGTTACCCTTTCTTTGCTGCAAACTCTTGTAAATTCACAATATGATGATAGTAATAATATTTTCTTCCTGAGTTCTGCATCTTCCTGTTCTTCCTTTACCATGCTCTGGTTTACTTGAGCCTTCAGTATTTTCTGATGGTCTGTATTGGTATTCTCCATTGAGTCATCCATTGTGATATTTTTGGGGAAGTCTTGGTAATTGTTCTGCTTGGTGCAGAAATTATTACATATTTCTACTTCTATGTTACAAGTTTCCAAGCACTCTCCGATATTTTGTAATACAGTTAATACAGTAAGCCTGTATAATTAAGAGCTCAAATATAGTACTGGTTATGTGATGAACCTCTTGTCTATATATATTTTTAATTTCTGAGCACTTGCCCACTTTTTTCTTTTACATTTTTTGTGCAGACAGAAAATGCGAGCTGTTGGGTCTGCATCAGCTGGCTTCAGCAAATGCACTCAAATTTGCTCAGCTGAAGGACCTGATCCACTCTTCAGAGTTGCTATACCCTACTGCTGTTAATGTGATGATAACTGCATTTCTGATGGTCGGACCGCACACCATGTCAGTGAATTGTCTGCTTGCATTACAGTTACAGAGGGTTGGTGTGACTGGAGCATCAAGCTGAGCGTCCATCCTTCAGGTTGGTGAGAGACTTGTGAGATTTGGTTTCGTATGATTGTCTTCATTGTGATGCATGCTTGATCTATTTGTCTTGTACCCGTTTGGAGTGTTTCTTGTTGTTTCTGTTCAGTGCCATTTATTTGGTATCGTTGAATGAGTGAATACCTGGAATGGAAACATTTTTTTTTCTTTGTGTTATCACAGGGTGCATCTTTTATTTTACGCATGAGAAATTGAGCTTCTTTCAGTGAACCAAGAGCCCAATAAGGTGTAGACATAATAATAATTCATAAAAGCTTGTCAGCCCATGTTAGCTGTCATGGTATTAGGTTTCATCCATTCTGCTATTTCCCGCAGATTTAGCCCATCTGTTTGTATGTCAACACAGTCTGCTCTGCTGTGACCTAATATTTCCATTGCCAAGTTCAGGCATATCCTGTCTTAGAATCCCAAATTGACACCAGAGCAGACCGTCGAATAGACTCAGCACTTCCTTCCAAAAAAAAAAGACTCAGCACTCACCAGTTAGCTTCATTGGTTAGTGCCAACTTACTTCAGACACTTTACCTTGTTATTCAGAAAGCAACACTTGAGGTCAACTTCTACAGTCAAAGACTGAAGGAAAATGTTACATTTACATAATACTACTGAACATGTTAATTTCAATAGAAATGGCACACGCTGTCAAATCTGAATAACCTTGTACATTTGCATGTCTTATTTTCTCATCACTTTTATATTAGCATCAGCACAGGAGGGATATGCACTACGCCACTACACTAATCAGCTGACACTATGAGAGCAGGATTTAAGAGGTGCTAGTTGGTAGATTTCTATCCTAGCTGAGCAGGTCTCTGGCACTAATATCACAGCAACCACCCAGGTTCCAGGTAGAACCCAATTATCATGATCTGCTCCAGCTTGAACCCCAAACTGCATAGAGAACAGATGAGGCCGCATCACGCGTCGAATCTTCCATGCAACATGAATTGAATTCTGCTACTCATTTTTTTTATAGATATTCACACCTCTTAAAATCTATTAGTTACATGTGTGCCATGTCCTTGCCTGTGCGAAGCTTTTCTTGTCACCATCTTGTTGCATGAGACTATTCTTCAGGATAATGGTCCACCAGAGGAAAACAGTCTCCGAACTATTCAAGACGACATTCTTGTGTTGCTGCACAAATACTCAGATGTTGAAGTTCCTGAAGAGTTGACGCGATTTCCATAAGCAAGTTTGTAAATGTAACTGCAAGCACCACTAGTTTCAAATTGTGGCAGAATCACTTACACTGAGTTCTTTGGAATAATGTTACTGTAAATCCTGTGATGCTAAGAGTTTTTCCATCGTGTCACCCTTTGCTATAAACTCCTGTAAATTCGCAGTATCAATGAACAATAATAATAATTTATCTTCCTGAGTTTTGCCTCTTCTTCCTTTAGTTTGTGAACTGTATTGCTACCCTTCATTGATTTGACCCATTGTAATATTTTTGGGGATAATTTAGCATCAGTGCAGAACTGCAGATATCATTAGATATTCTGCTTTTGCTAGTTACAAGTTTTGAAGCATTCTGGCATTCCGTAATACTTGTGGTAAGCATGTATAGGGGGTCATAGGTTCACTTGTCTACTCTCTCGTAAACATGGTGAGATCAAAAACAGCTTCTCATAAGCATAATATTGATGGATCTTCATTAAGTGTTGAATAAGCATTTATATGGGCATCACGTCCTATATTTTGAGATGATGCAACACATATTCAACACCCGGATTTTTATTCTCAGATGTCTGTTATGCCATACATCGCAATCTCAGGATTACCATTTTTGCGAGACATAACAGATTGGTACCATAGTTCATCATCCATTACAACCATAATGAATGTATTACAAATAAAGGATCTCCTGATCCAGTCTTAATACAATCAACGCAGCGGAATAATATAATAAGGGTAGTATGGTCGAAGCTCCATCTTCATGGTCGCAGGCAATGCTGATGATGAGAGATGATCCTAGTTGTCATAGACTTCCTACTGTCCATCATCCTGGTAGTCCTCCTCATAGTCTGGCCATAGGAATAGCCAGGGACAAAGCCATGAGTACTCTTTAAGTACTCGCAAACTATCACTAACAAGTAAAGTGGTTCAAGTAGGAATCCTAAGCTCTAGGTTGTTTTGCAAAAAGCCAGATTTATCTCTAACTGAGTTTAGAAGTAAAGAAAACTAGTTTAATGTCTTTCAACACCTAAGTGGGAACTTAGCTTTCACTTTCACAACCCTGTTGTGGTCAAGTCAAAGTCATAATTCATTTTACAAGTCATTTTGAAAACATCTGACGACGGAACAGTATGGCCACTCCAACTGTCCATAACCGCGGACGCGACTATTCGAATAGTTTGACACTCTGCAGAGGTGGTACACTTTCACCACAACATTCAATACATCCGTCGGGAAAAATCCTGAATCACCATACTATATGAGGATAATCAATCATAACCTTTCAATTACACACCCTAGTATAGGCACCTCCCCTATGAGTTTGGCCTCCCAACCATGACCATCTGTCATCTTGGAAACTGCACAGGTGGACAATCATCACAAGGTAGTTTCAACTCAGACCGCGGCCGCAAGGGAACCCATACTAAGATATATAAACTTTCAGTCAAGCCCTATCCAAATTCGGGTATTGTGGTTGTACGGTAAAAATTGGAATGGTGTCGCATTCGAACCCAACCATCAGTTTTAATAAAGGGGCTAAGGCTCATGCCTCAACATTTTCATCATCCAATCATCTGGTGTTCATAACACATGTCAAAATATTTCAATAGAATGAATCTTCATTCCAAGGTTTTCATAATTATTTTCACCAAGTATTCTCATCTAAAGTGATCAAGTTTTATGTCTAGCACTAGCCACTAAATTGGAGGTAATCACTAATGAGGGGTGCTAATCAAGTGTGACTATCTAAATCTAGATCTCATGCCTCAGTATGACATCTAATTTTATCTCACTTAGGCCAAGTTTTATGCTCTTTATGCTACCTATAATATCTTTCCAAAACTCACTAAATTCTAGCTAGAAGTAATAAAAGAACTTTGATAAAGAAATAAAAGAATAAAGCTTGCAAGTAAAACCGGGATTTGGTATAGTAAGGTGGGATAACTAAATATGCCTAAGGTCTCTAGTTTGCATAGTTATCATGCAAGTGTTAGCTTGATAAGATGGCTTGCTAGGTTAGTAGCTTGCCTTGAGTAGTGCAGTGGTTGAAGTTCTCCTCTGCTTCCTCTTCGTAGTAGTCTCCTTCCTCTTCGTATCCTTGGTCGGTACTAGCGTCTATAAATAAATACGAGGTACACAATCACCAAACAATACTTAACTACTTCTATTTAGCACACAAAGGTTCACACTATATGATCTATCATCATCATAGTCATCATAAGGATTAAAGCTTTAGTCTTACTTATTTTATTTTGGAAAAGTAATTTCTACTCATTGAACACTACTTAAGATTTAATATTCTCCAATTAAAATATAGGATCATGTTGACACATGTCATCACCACATATTTTAATACTTGGGAATGTGATTTAAAGTGGTATCACAATTTAATAAGGTTTAACATTATTATTTTAATTAATTAAAGTGACTAGAAATGCCTATGGGGCATTATTTTAATACCTGTCCAATATTTCTGCAAGTAAACCTAGATATTTTTATATATTCAGAAAGATCTTGTCAAATGTGACTTTTGAGAGTTGGAATAAACTCAAAAGCATTATGGTTGATTTTTGAAAAATATTTGAATACAGAAAAGTCTCTGCCTTATTATTTTTACTATAGATGATCTATAAATCCAATTGGTTTGAATCCAATGGTCTTGGATTAACAATTCCAACACATTTCTAACAAAATTGGTTTGATGCAATTTGGTTTAGTGAAACCCTCTGAATTGATTTTTGAATCTACTGATAGAACTAGAGTTTGAACTAAATGGAAAAAAATCTATTTTGAATTAACTGGGTCACGCGGGAACTAACTGGGCCGGCCCACTACGCACAGCGCGGCGCGCGGGCTGAGTTAAGTGATGACCCCACGCGTCAGCGACTCTGGTTACGCGAAGCGGTATGGGGCAATCTGGACTATTTGATTAGCATCTAATCTAACGGCTGGGGTGTGTCGTCTCTGTCGGGCAGCGCCGGCGAGACTAAACCCTAACGCGACGGTGGGGGTCGTGTGAGGCTCACCTGGGCTCCAACTAGGGTCGGCGTTGGGGGTGAACGACGTTGTCGACGATGGCGGTTCGAACGGTGGCTGCGGCAGCTCCTGGGGTGGCTCCAATCAATGGCTCATCTTCTCCTCCTCCGCGGCAGACTCCGGTGAAATTCCGGTGAACTGGTGCTCGCCTTGCTCCGGGGAAGGGTCAGTGGGGCTCTATGAGAGGTGGGGAGTGAGATGGTGTGACGAATTGGGGCTAGGGTGGCCTACTTTTATAGCCGAGCGAGAGAGGCAGTGCGATACGGGCAGATCTTGTCGGGGTCGGCGGTGTAGTGAGCTAAGGGCATGGCTCGGAGGCTAGGACGGTGCGCGGTCTCCTGGCGATGCTCAAGGAATTAATGGCGCGACAAGGGGCGGTCGAGAATGGTTGGTAATGGTCGACGCTCTGCGCGGCAACAACGATGGTTTTGACGACGCATGGGTGCTACGGGTCGCACGACAGCGAACGGGGGTGTCTGGTAGGTTCCTGGGGTCGTGGTGATTGTAGGCACGGGCGGCGAAGGCGAGGCGTGGCGTGTGCGAGCATGTCGGGCGCGGCGCTCTGGCGTGCTCTCGGCATGGCGTAGAGACAAAGTGTGCGGCTGTGTTGGGGTGGTCCAGGGCCTGGCTGCGTGCGAGGGCTGGACATGGGATGGCGGTGGACAGTCAGTTGCCTCCTGGACATGGTGGCTAGGCACGACGCTTGCACCAGCTAGCTAGCCATGGTCGGCTAGCAAGGGGGGCTCGGGTTGGCATGGCACTGATGCAAAGGGGTAGGGGCTAGCTTGTTCAATGTTGTGGTTGTCACTAGGGGAAACAAGGGTGAGAGTTGGAGACAAGAATTAGACAAATCTTTGATCACAAACAGTGATAGTTAGGCAGGTTTGATTTGTGTCTCCAGGTGTTTGATGAAATGGCCGAAAGTATTCAAGTTTGAAATTTTTGAATGAAATTTGGTGGATGCTCTGGTCACATACTTGGTAGTATCTGGTTGCTTGGGTTTGGCAAGGTGAACTGGTTGGAGTGGTTTTTAAGTAATGGTGATCTTAGTGCCTACACTTGATTCAATTTTCAATTGTCATTTGAATAGATTTTAAATCTGTTTCTGTTGGTTTGCAAAGTAGGTTTGAGTTCACTTTTACTTGGTCTAGCAAGGGGTGAAAAGAATTGGATTTGTTTCTGTTAGAAATCTTGGACTAGAAACACTCAAAGTGGTCTAGTGGTTAACTTTGGTCAAAATGACCATTTGCATATATATCTTATTTTTTAGTTTATCTTCATTTTATTCTGCTTGGAAATGATTTGGATGATGTTGTTTTCATCCTTAAACCAATCCTTAGAATTCATATCAATCAAACAAGTCATGGCAAGCATTCATGCATTCATCACATACACACATGCATTCATATTGATTTTAATAACAAAAGTTTTGTTAACCCTAAACTTGGGTGTTTAGAACTTGATAATCTGGATTAATATTTTTGAGATGTTACAACATATCAATAATACTTCACTAGTAAACACATCTCACTAATACTTCACTAGTAAAAGAAACCTCTACAAACTAGTATTAAGAATAAACATAGTATTTCCTATACTTTGATGAAATGATATTGAACACATAGGACTACCTCACATTACATGAGCTCACTTAAGATTGTCACTAGGCAATAGTAATACATGTATTTATTTATCCCTAGTGAGGTAACAAAAGAAAGGTAAAAACCATAGTAGGATCCAAACTTTCTATCACTTTCTGGTTCCATACTACCATGTTACTCCAATTAATACACATGTTCTCCCTCACACGCCCCATCGTACTTAGTTGGATCAGAATAACTAATCAAGAATGGGGTACATAATATGCATCTATAAACACATCAACACAATCTAAAAATACCAATTGCAAATACTCAAATCATAAAAACCAAAGATCCATCACAAGGGGATTACAAATAGATGGCCATAATCATGTTGGACAACTTATATGGCACTAGAACACTGATAACATGAGAGATAGAACAAGCTACTTTCACAAACCCATGGTACGGGGATGGACTAGTCCCTCTCCATCATGGTGATGAAGAAGATGTTGTTGGAGAGGTTGGAGATGCGAGCCGATAGTGTTTTGGTAGCATTTCTCCCCTCCAATCTTCGTAAAATCTCCTTTGTTTCGTGTTTTGTCTTCATGGTGTGACGTTCTTTGAGATCATTTTTCGAGCAGTATATATAAGCGTTTTTAGGTCAAGACAAAGTCTTTAACTGAAAACATAAACGACATCGGAGCCTCGAGGCTCTAGATGGGCCCCATGGTGCAGTTGGATTATCAGGTCGTGCCATGGGGCCTATCTTGAGCCTCTAGCTGCTCCAAGTGGGTACCAGGCCTTTGTTTCGATGAAAAATTTCAGTAGGAAAAATCCTAGGTTTTTTTGAGTTTGTAGAAGCCTCTAAAAGTCTAAGATGCGCAAAATAGGGTTTTCCTGTCTGCAGAGTTACAATACAAATAAAAGGATTATTTTAGGAAAATCCATGAAATAATTTTAAAATATGATTATAACATCTCGATTATGAAGGAATATGGCATAGTAAACTACAAAGATCGTAGATGCATTTTTTGCAGGGGTTCGTAGCATGGAAAACAAAAAAATTCTATCACATGCACACAAACAAGCCAAGATCTATCTACTAGATTGTAGCAACGAGTCGATTAGAGTACTCACCCTCAAAGATTCCAAAGCGGTTAACGAGAGAAAATTCTCGTGGGTGACATAGTCATACACTTGCTGATCTCAATATCGCGTAGACGATCCTTCCAGCGCTGCGTTCCGGCAGCGCTTCCGCAGTCGGTCACACATTCAGTACTCAATGAAGACCTTCCTCTCCCTTGTTCCAGCAGGCAGCAGAGGTTGTAGTTCTACCCTCGCGATTCTGGCAGCACGACGACGTGGTGTCGAAAGTAGAGGGAAAATCCTGCAGGGCTTCGCCTAAGCCGGAGCAGGTTATGGTGGATTTAGGGTTTCTGGCAATCTAGGGTTTAGAGGGCCGGAGAGGAGGAGGCGTGGCCGGCGACGTCTAGGGAGGCGGCGACGCTGGGGGCGGCAGCGCGGCTAGGTGGGGAGGGGCTGGTGTTGTGTGGCCTTGGGGCACCCCCTCCCCTCTATTTATGAGAGGGAGGGCAGCTTGGGAGAGGGGAGTTTGAATCCTTCCCCAACTCCCTCTCCTTGTTGGCTTGTGGTGGAGGGAAAGAAGGATTCTTTCCTTTCTCCACCACGACACATTGTCCCAGTTTGACTTTTCAAACTTGCCTTTTGACTTTCAATTTGGAGCTTGATTTCTTTCTTGCTAAATGCCCAACCAAGTGAACTAGTACATGATCCAATCATTCCACTTATCCATGAAACATTCAGGTTCCCTTCCCCTTCCGGTCCGGTGAACCTTCTAGACCCTTATAGAACCTCTCCGATGAAATCATTGGAATCATTCCCAAACTCTAGAATTGGACTTTCCTTATATGAATCTTATTCTTCGGACCATTCCGGATCTCCTCGTGATATCCCGAGACTCCGAACAACATTTGGTCTCCCTAGTTACATTCCATATCTACTAAACAACATTGAATCCTTAAGTGTGTCTCCCTACGGTTCGTGAATTATGCAGACATGACCGAGACTCTTCTCCGATCAATAACCAATAGAGGAATCTAGAAATTCATATGGATCCCACATATTTCTATGATTACTTTGTGATCAAATGAACCATTTACATACGGATCCCACATTTCTAAGAGGGGCGGCAGCGCGGCTAGGTGGGGAGGGGCTGGTGTTGTGTGGCCTTGGGGAACCCCCTCCCCTCTATTTATAAGAGGGAGGGCAGCTTGGGAGAGGGGAGTTTGAATCCTTCCCAAACTCCCTCTCCTTGTTGGCTTGTGGTGGAGGGAAAGAAGGATTATTTCCTTCCTCCACCAAGACACATTGTCCCAGTTTGACTTTTCAAACTTGCATTTTGACTTTTAATTTGGAGCTTGATTTCTTTCTTGCTAAATGCCCAACCAAGTGACCTAGGACATGATCCAATCATTCCACTTATACATGATACATTCAGGGTCCCTTCCCCTTCCGATCCGGTGAACCTTCTAGAACCTCTCCGATGAAATCATTGGAATCATTCCCGAACTCCGGAATTGGACTTTCCTTATATGAATCTTATTATTCGGACCATTCCGGATCTCCTCGTGATATCGTGGACCCCATACGAGACTCCGAACAACATTTGATCTCCCTACTTACATTCCATATCTACTAAACAACATCGAATCCTTAAGTGTGTCTCCCTACGGTTCGTGAATTATACAGGCATGACCGAGACTCTTCTCCAATCAATAACCAATAGAGGAATCTGGAAATTCATATGGATACCACATATTTCTACGATTACTTTGCGATCGAATGAACCATTTACATATGATACCAATTTCCCTTTGTCTCGTGATACTTTACTTATCCGAGGTTTGATCGTCGGTATATATGCATACCTAGTTCAACCTCGTTACCGATAAGTACTCTTTTCTTGTTCCCGTGATATGTGATCCCTTGTGAGCTAGTCACATGCTTGCAATATAATTGGATGACATTCCACCGAGAGTGCCCAAAGTATATATATATCCGTCATATGGGTGGACAAATCCCACTCTTGATTCATGTTCCTCAACACATACTTCCCGAACACTCAATGCCACCTTTATAACCACCCAGCTACGAAGTGGTGTTTGATGTCATCAAAGCATCCATCTGGTGATGGTGATTAGCATGATCTCATGGTCGAAGGAATTAGGTTACTATGTATCAGAAAGCTTATAGCAAGTGAACTATATTAGATGACTTGATCTTTATGCTACGCTTAACTATACGAGTATGTCCATCACATCATTCTCCTAATGATATGACCCTGTTGTTAATAACATCTCTATGTTCATGATCAGGAAACCATGATCATATATTAACCAATAATCTAGTTTAACAAGAGGCTTTACTAGGGACTCTTTTATCTTTACAAATCACACAAGTATTAATGTTTCCGGTTAATACAATTATAGCATGGTATGTAACATTTATCATAAGCATGAAGATATGATAATAACCACTTTATTATTGCCTCTTGGGCATATCTCCCACATTTTTATACATCAGCATCTCTCCTCTAGCAAGTAACCCCTTAATTGCAACACACACATCTTCCTTCAGAATATCCCAGTGGCGAATATAGAACCCGAAGTAAAGCCATCTGGCCCCGGTGATTTATTGGGGTGCATCATAAATATCCCATTCTCTATTCCTTGATCTGTAAAAGGGGCACACAATCTCTCATTCATGTTGTACTGAAAAATTGTTGAACGCATCCAGGAAGCGATCGTCACCCAGTCCCCGGTCTAACCTGACTTTGGTGTTCCTGTCTCCTTGTTGTCAGTTGTCCCAAGTATATGGGAGGAGGATGTAGCCGATATTAGTGAACCTACACTCCGCAACTGCATCCTTAAATCCTCCCATATGTCGTTGTTCTCTCACCTTACCGCTAACCCGCACACAACCACGGGCTATCATACTCCCTCCTCATATACTTCAATAGTTCCCAGCTTCAGTTCCGTCTTTCTCTAGCATAGCAGGCACGCCATAGAATCCTGTAAACCGCCACTCCACATTGTCCATGGACTCATTTATCACAAAATCATCAATATGCGAACGGTCGAAAGATTTCAAGCTCACAGCTGAATCTTTGCTCCAAAACATTACTAGTCCACCACTCAAACCTTCACTTTTTTACGCCAAAAGCGTTATCAAAGCCAAATTTCCACTTGAGATTCTGTGATCTTTCCCTGGACATTTTGGCTGAGAGGAAACCACAGACAAATGATGGCAAGTTATAAGGCTAGAAATCTCATTGACTGTCTCGGACTACCCTGTAACATCCCAGTATTAGAGCTTAGAAATAAGCTGAACCCAGTTGTATGCATTGCATTCATGCATAGAAAATCCGAATAATTTTCGCGCTTTTGAACAAAACTTGTCAAAGTCACCGAAGCCTCTCTCAACTTGATGGAATTGACACAGATCATCAAGTTGACTGCGATAAGTTTCAATATGACCTTTGCTAAAACCTTAATTTTGGGTAAACATGATTTGATCTAAGGGTAGATCAAATGTAATAAAATTAAACCCTAATACATTAGTTAATAATTTATATTTGATCCTTAGGTGATCATATCATAGTATTTATTACAACAACCCATGAATACCAAGTAACAAGAATGTAATAACTAACCCTGGACTTATTTTATTCTTATCCAATTCTACCATGTGGATCATGGTAATACCTAACCTTAACTCTTTAGTGGGATTGAGTAGGAAAGAAACCAAGTCAAGATCATTCAGCATATATTTTTCTGCCCATATCAATCATTATCATCTCTATTGGATCTTATTCTATATCTGTTGTTCATCAATGTTGAGTAATCAACTATTGATTCACCAATTCTTAACCTATCAATTCTTGACCTAGCAATTCTTGTCTTTATCATAGCATTCACTTCAGTCCTTTAGAGAAAGAAGTAAGAAGAGGTAAATAGTAATTCTAGTTTTAGATATCATCTATAGGATGGGAGTGATTGAAGAGAATCAAATCAATATGATAATTGATGGAGTTAACTCACTCCTGAAATAATAGAAGAGTTATTGGAATATATAATTATATGGTAGTAAAGAAGATTACTTGGATGAATCCTGAAGATAGTTACCAGGAGAAATCCTATTGGATAAAGTAGGTATAGTCAATGAATAATATCTCATAGTCCAATAGAGATAAACAGAAGATAATTATAATAGCACTGTAATGTTGTATTGATGAGACCTTGATTAGCCAACTGGAAACCTAAGCCATAAATGATCAAAGGATTATAATGATCATTCTTTAGCCACCAAGATTGAATACTTATATCGTGTATAAGTGACATTGGTGGATAGAACATGATTAAACCTTAGTATAGATAAGTTATCCTAGAGTAGTCATTACAAGTCACATTAATATAATGTGAGGTTGGAGCCTGAGTTACTAGAGTGAAGTAGAGACAAGATAGTATGATTAAGATGATGCTAGAGCAACATTGGATTATAGAAGTAGTATTTTCCTCTTTGCAAATACTAAGCACTTGAGGTGAAGTAGGATTTGATGTGTACATCTATTGAAGTGATGTTAGTGAAGGATGATTAAGGAAGAGTATGAATGAAGTTAAAAGTAACTACTTGTTGGATGGGAGATTATCAACAGTAGAGTAGTTGATATAACCAAGTCTGGATAGGTGAAGATTATGAAAAGCTTTAGTGTCAAGCTCATTGGATTTATCAATGGGTTTAGAAGAATAAAAGGTGGATAAGAATATTCTTGTGAAGTAAAGCTCATCATGTTAACACATGATGATGAATAGGAAGAAGTAGAATATCTAGGAAAGGAATTCCTTAATCAAAAGTCCAGGATTGTGAATTATGGAAGATAGGAATTCTTGGTAAACACTAAACCCTAAATATTTAAACCAAACCTAATATCCATATCAAATGATTGATTTATTATCTTATTTCCACTATACTTTATAGGAATATTCTCCTATAGAAAATCACTTAAGCAAAATTTTGTCACTTTCAAACATTAAAATCATATGTGCCTAGAAACTATGGTTATCAATTATTTCTCATAATTCATTTAAATAGGATAACCACACTATTTTAAAAAGGTGATATCATTCCTGATCATAAACATATGGGCAATATGTCTTCAATCATAGTGTTCATCCACATTCATAAAATGATACAAGTATTTTAAATCTCTTAAGAATCATGGTAAATATTTATAATTCAAAACCCTAACTCCTATTTCAATCCTAAATGTCACTGTATATTTAAAGTCATATAAAAAAGTATTAAAACATTATTCCCCTATTAGTGGAATTAGAATAATAGAAATTATCATTTTAAGAACTTTAATAATCAAATCATCTGATCTAATGATTGCTATATGATAATAAATATGGTTATACTCTATGCATACCCTTAGTTATATTAAACCATTACCATTACACTCATAATGAGGGAATAAAAATCATTCTAGAAGTTTTTAATAAATTTTTATATAAAAAAGGTAAATCCCTAAAACCCTAAGTGATAAATATTGCACTCAATAAAATAGTTTCCTATTTTTAAAAGTATAAGAAAATCAAGAAAAGTATCAACACTACTTAGTTACAATATTCCTGCATTATTTCATGTGTTCTATAAAAATTCTAGATATTTAAATCCTTATAAAAATTCATAATTAAAAGGGTTTAGAGAAAACAGAAAATAAAAAGGTTTTGCTTAATAAAAAACTAGAGCCAAAGCATCAACCAGGCCGGCTGAAAGAACATGTGGGCCCCCATGTGTGGTTTTGGTAATTAATGACAATCTTTATGGACTAATGTGTGTATTAAGTTGCACTTGTAGGATTTGTCCATTGGCATCGCTTGAAGCATGTGTTGGCTTCAAGGTCGATGGAATGAGAAGAAGATGTGTCGCGCAAGCTCAAAATGCGCCATCTATAGAATATCTCATGTTTGATGCTTGCCATCCTCGATGATCATGGATCGATGATGAGGAATTAAGAAAGGCGTTCCATCTTGAGAAGGGCAAGATCGTCTACATCGAGCTCAAGTGGAATGCTCAAGGCAAAGGTATAATCTTGATAGGTTTTCCCTTTTGCCGGTCTCATGTTGTGTATGGGAGACCGGGTTTAGGATAGATAACCGTATTATCAAGAGGGGCTCTCGAATGAGTAATTCAGTCACATTGTTCGGAGAGAGATCAAACCTTTGCATACTTGCATCATCATATTTGGTTGTTATTTGGTCTTATTCAGGTGAGGATATAGAGCTTGTGTTAATCTCCATAACAAGTTCTTGGTCATCAAAATCGGATCTTCCGTTTGTATCTTGTTGCGATTTTGATTTATGTGGCTTTTCGGTTTCTCACCAAGTGAGGTATCTCACATTATTCTACTTGATACTTTCTCACTTGGTGATAACCAATATTTTCACTTTTTATAGGGCAGCCCATCTCGTCCTCTTTCCAACGCAATTGAAATCAGGTCAATCGGAGCTAGCAATCAAAAGTTACACTCATTTGAATATCTGCCGGTCTTATTTAAAAAAGAAAAAGAAAAATCTGTTTACTGGGCCAAGCGGTAGTACCGCCCGGGCGGGCCGGTACTACCGCCCGCATCTGAGCGCCACGGATTATCTTCTGCCTGGCCCGGTACCATTTTATGGTAGTACCGGTCGGCCAGGTAGTACCGCCCGGGTGGGCCGGTACTACCGGCCGGCCCTGGAAAGAAAACCCCAGCCCAGCTAGCCTCTCCGCTCATGTTTCCCGCCCGTTGCCGAGTTGATTGCGCGCACCGGCCGCCCGCCCGCGTTGTGTGCGCCAGATCCTGCGCCGGTGCTGCCTGCTGGCCCCGCGTCGACCGCTGGCTGCCCTCGCTGCGCGCGCGCGTGCTCTGCTGGCCCGCTGTGGCCCCCGCGCGTTGGCCTCGCTGCCTAGCTGCTGCTGCGTCCGCTCGCTCGCGAGCTGCTGCTCTACCGCGCACGCCAGGCGCTGCTGCTGTGCTGCTTTGTGTTTTTCCTAGCACATGCGGTAGCAGTTCGGTACTACCGTACCGTTCAGAAAAATGCCTCAAACGGCTAGATTTTTGGGGCCCCTATTTAAGACTTTGCCCGTTTTCAGTTTAAGGTGCTTCTTCCTCATCTATTAGGTAAGCTTTGTCCACACTTGCTCTAGATCTTGTAGCTTTCCTAGTCTTTTCCCTCCGATGGTTCTTGCCCATATTTGAGTGGAAGAGAGAGGAGATCTAGATCCACGTTTTGACCTAACCGATTCATCTCTTTGTGAGTGCATCTTTGGGGATCTAGATTTTGGGGGATTTTGTGTCTCTCTTTGATTCCTCCTCTCTTGTTCCCACAATAGCTTTAGTAGCTTTGTTGGAACTTGAGAGTGAGGGATTTGAGCACCTTTGTGGTGTTCTTGCCATTTGCATTTGGTGCATCGGTTTGTGTTCTCCTCGGAGGATTTGGTTCGTGTGACTCATTGGAGCTTGTACCTCTTGGGTTCTTGGAACCCTAGACGGTTTTGTGGCCTTGGTGGCATTGTGGCCTTTTGTGTCATTTGTTGGGAGCCTCCAATTAAATTGTGGAGAAGTGCCCCAACCTTGTGAGAGGTTCCGGTTGCCACCGACAAGTGCACCGATAGTGGAAGTGTGGATAGATCCTGTTGGGGTGAGATTCACCGGAGAATAAGGGAGGCCTTTTGTGGTGTAGGTGGTTAGATACCACCCTCTCTCCAAACGAGACGTACTCCATGTTGGGAGGAACTCGATAAAATATTGGTGTCCCCGCGTGCCTCGGTTATCTCTATACCCGAGCTCTTTACTTATGCACTTTACATTGTGATAGCCTTCGTGCTTGAAGTAATATATATCTTGTTATCACTTTGTTGCTTGTATTGCTTAGCATAAGTTGTTGGTGCACATAGGTGAACCTTAGTTGTTCTAGGTTGTGCTTAACAAAGTAAACACTAGTTTTATTCCGCCTTTGTTGAGCCACTTTAGGAAAAGTTTTAATCGCCTATTCACCCCCCTCTAGGCGACATCCGTATCCTTTCACCGGCCCATGTCTTTCCTTCTTTCCCTGTCGCTCACATGTGTTCCACCGAAGCCCAGTATCAGCCCAACAACCAGCCCAACTTGTTGTTCTCTCTGGCTGACTAGTGGGACCGTGGAGGGACTATGGAGCGAATCAAAAGAACGCCAGGGGGTTTTCCGTGAAATGCCATTGTCGTCTTCCTCGTCGACTGGAAGTTGCTCGCTGGCGAGTGCTCCGCCATACGCCACCGTTGCTCCGCGATTCGTGCAGTCACCGACGTCACCCTGGAGGATAAGAACGCCACCGCAACGCTCAGTCTCATCCTCATCCTCTCCCACTCGCCACCCTCTTCCTCTTTGTTTCCTCTTGAGGTCGAAAACCTAGCTCACTGAACCACACATAGTCGTCGGTGGAGGTCGTCCCGGAGTCCATGGAGTGGTCGAGGAGCAGTGCAGTGTCACCCTCTTCATCTTAGGATGCTCAATCGAGTTAGGGGAGTTCCAAATCGATGCAATCGAGCTACTTCCTTTCTCCGGTGATCGTCAGAATTCGTGAAGAATAGCCCATCTCCGGTCACCATCTTCGACATGGACCACACAGCTGCACTCAGGGTACACTCACGCATCTCTGGTCCTATTATCGTTTCCTAATTTCACCTCTAGATCGAGTTCATTGAGAGGCCGACGAGCGTCGCCGTTGTTGCTCGCTGTTGAGCTATCTCCGATGATCAAATAGGAGCGGCGCCGCCAC
This sequence comes from Avena sativa, assembly GCA_916181665.1. Taxonomy (NCBI): domain Eukaryota; kingdom Viridiplantae; phylum Streptophyta; class Magnoliopsida; order Poales; family Poaceae; genus Avena; species Avena sativa. The sequence goes on along the minus strand of OV702283.1, from coordinate 134,925,596 downwards.
AACTATGCTCAGCGAACTCTCCTGCATCGAAAACTCTAGCCGCGCTTCCCAGAACCCTCTCTGTTGCCGTTCCGAATGCGATTCTGGCAAGACTCCGGTGAGCCCGCGTGGCAGTCCAACGTGGCCACGGGCCCACTTGTTCATATCTCTGGCTAGGTTAGTTCGGGGTGTAAAAAGATTACAGATTCGTGCTGATGTCATCGTGGCATCACGCCTGCGTCATCTTTGACCAGGTCCACTGTTGACTAGTCCACTGCCTAGGTGTCATCCAACATGGCCAGTACCCCACATGTCAGTGACCAGGGTAGGTTAGGTCTGGGTAAGAAAAATAATTCCCTGTTTGTAATATTATTTAGAATTTAATTAAAAATGATTCAATCTTAAAAATTTAATAACTTTTGTTTTATAATTCGGAAAAATATGTATAATATATGAAAATTTTCAGAAAAATAAAATCTATAACATTAAACTACTATCAAACATTATTATGTCAACAATTTAAATAATTATTATTTAATAAAGGTTTTATAAGTAATAAACTTAGATAATTCATATTTTAATAATGGTAAATGTTAAAAATATAAATAAAATACCAAAAATCTTAGAAAAATAAGAACTATAATTTAAAACTATAATCATGTATTATTATTTCACTTAAATAAATATCTATTATTTATTAAGTGTTTATAAAGTAATAAATCTTATAAAAATAATATCTTATTATTTATAAAGCACAAAAATAAATGTAATATACCAAAATGATCACCAAAAATAATACCTACATGTTAAAAATATAATATTTCACTTTTGAGGTAAATAAAAAATTAAAACACTTTAAAAATTTGAATTAAAACCTATTTCCTTAATTAATAATTCATATAAGGGTAAATAAAATTTGCTAATATTTTAAAATTTATCAATTGAGTCTAATAAATAGTATTAGTCTTGAACATTGATATTATGTAGTCAAAATGGTTTAACACATTTTAAATACAATTTTACTGAATTATCATTCAACCATATATATGTAGTTTATTTCCTAAAAAGATCTTTACTAAGTATAAAATCTTCAAGAATTATTGGGATTAAATAAAACCTCTTTACTTACTTCAACCACAAGTTTATAAACATACCAAAACACTATAGTGAATCCATTAGTAGTCCAAGTGATATTATTTCCTTATTTACAAACTATAACCATTCATTCACAAGAAGATAAATTATTCTATTCCATTATACATTTAAGAAACCACTACTCAAATAGAAGTAATACTATTCTTAAGGTAACTTTAAGAAACCTTATAAAGTGAACAAGATACAAATATCATAAGCAATATAACCTAAACCCATCTATGTCTTTAAAGTTAACTTTAGTCTATAATACTTTAAATACTATGCTAAAGACTTTGTTATGTGTTTTATAGTTAACTTTGGTCTGTTATAATTAAGTTATAAAGCATCTTAATACCAAACTAACCAAGTTAAAAACCAAGATAGATAAGTCTCAAATACTACTTATAGCATTATTCAAATAGAGTAACTCTTTCTTAACTAAAGACTATAACTAAGAAACAACTCCTAATAAGGTTACCTTAAAATTTAAATACTTCTCCTTAGCTAAGTAAGATTTTCTTCAAAAGTTATTCTTTTAAGATACATTATAAAGCAAGACATACACATTTTTATGAAAGCTCTAAATGATAAACAAACCTTATATACATAGTCTACAGATACATTTTCCACTTGAGTATTCCATTATTGTGTGTGCTTTATTATACTTACATGTTGTTTCACACACACTCACAAGCCTTAATAAGAAGCACAAGTATGAAACTTATCTAAAAGGACAACACATTCTAAAGTAACCATTTCCAGTATCCAAACCCTAGATCAACGTTATTCCCAGGATTCGAGTTTATCAACTTGCATTACATTACTTAGGCATAAAAGCATATTGCTTCTTTAAACATTAGTCCTTACCGGACCAATGATGCTGATTTCAGATATTGGATCTTTTAGATTGTCTCGAAGACCGTGAGTGCATAATCTTGCAATCACACAAGGCAAGTTCACACTTGCTCATGTCCTTTGATTATTTTCTATTAAGTATTTGCAAATCCAGTGTTGTCATCACCTGCATTTGAAAAAGGTCTGAAAACACTATTTTCATAATAATATGATTATAGGTTATTTACCATGAGGTAATAACCTATTATGAAAGTTCCGGTGGTAAAGGAACATTTTATCTAGGACTTAACAACCAATGTCGCCAGTGATTCTTGCGCCGTATATTACGCGTTAACCATGAGATTTGGAATGGGACGGAGAAGTCAGTTGTATCTTTTCCCTCTCGCATGGAGCCGGATGTGCGGGTTGTGGCTGTTATCACTCGCAGCGTGCATATTAATTGGTAATTCGTAGAGGATATGCAGCATATGGGTGGGAACCCTCAACATCCCACGATAGTTCCGGCATCTGAACAGTTTGTACTACCAATAGCCGTAATTCAATAGGTGGGTTGGCGTACACCAAGGAGACATGCGGGGTCGTGGAGAAGGCAGTGATTGGCTTGGATCTTAGTCTGGGCCTCACACCAAGGAAGTGTGAACGAACCTGCAATTCGGATGTGCAACAAAGCTAAGATATCTCATGGGTAAAGTAACGCACCTCTGCAGAGTGTAAGAACTGTAACTTGTTACTCCCTGTTCCGGGAAGGAGCTGCGAACGCGGCGGGAAAGGAACTCCATGAAAGTTCTGGTAAACCCGTGAAGGCTGACGGACATAGATTTTCAGAATAAAAGCAACCTTTGAAGAAATGTTTGCGAAAACCTGCATTGCCTACGACCTATGGTCTGTGGCTGTAGATATAGTGCATCAAACACTCTTTTTCTAGTGAACTTGCTGAGTACGCTCGTACTCAACGTATCTTCTTAACCCTTGCTAGATTCTGAAGCCAGTACAGACGATGTCTACATCATGATATGCTTCAGGAATCATCACCAGAAGCTAAAACTCTTCAATGAAGTCAAGAAAGTCAACATATACATCAACTCGAGTGAAGACGAAGTTACTGATTAGATAGGAATATAATCTCTAGTCATAGAACCTATTTCTGTAGCGTATTGCAGCAATGCCAGACCATTAGTTAAAATACTAGTCATAATAGTATGATAGTTTTTGAGTTGTTTATTTCTAATTCTTCTTTGTAAGAAGTTTCTTTCTCTCTCTTTAACCTAGAGTGTTCTCTGGATCTTGTGTAAAGAGTTGAGTTGTAACCTATACTCATATCTTGAACCTGCCGTGTTTCTGTTCTACCACTCCGAGGGATGTAATACTAGTGAAAGGTGTTTCATTGTTGTTATGTCAACGACTATAGTGTACTACATCATGCAGCGGTATGCTGGGTCACTGCATGCTCACACCCTCGGCAATTGATACACAGAAGATTCATTGGGATAGGCGGCGTCTTACGATGGTGCCTGCCAAATTATCAGTTGATGCCTTCCTCTCCCGCTGAGGTGGAGGGTTAGTCCACTTCCCAAGTGGACTGGAGTGGTTTGGAGAGTACTAGAGGGATTTTTTAACTTAGTTGGAATTTAATCACCCTGAGGCCTTGTCCGGTTAATTCCAACCTCGCCAGGATCCAAGTCCAAACCAAACCTAAAGGTTGAATTGGATCTGAGTCCAAATCCAAAAGACAAATGTCCAATTAGTGTCCATTCTAATCGGGGTCCAATCCATCAATCCACGTTTCACTTTGTAATATCCAGCTCCATCCAATCCAAATAGCTGAAAACCATGGATATCCAAAGTCGTTGCCCGCTTGTGCTGTACTTTTGTGTACGTATACACATGCAGAGCTAGCCGACTGTGCTCGGTCAGCGACATTAGCTTGTTTGTTCTTAGTGCACAAGTCCAATGGATAATGGGCTATCCAATTTTGAGGTCCAAATTGGGTTAGTGTTGTTGGATCTTAAGCTCCATTGACGTCCATCTCCAGTCCAATTAAATCCAATGAAGTTTTGGTCCAAAATCCAGTTCCAGGTTTTGGATTCAAGATGACATAACTCTGCAATCATTACTATTATACTATTCCAGCACTTGCAAAATCACAAATCAAAGCGGCCCTTGAAACATTATCCTTCCTTACAACATGTTACACAACTCTCTTACCATCACTTTCTTCTCAGCTAACGGGAAGGGATGAGCAAGCGGAGTTAAGGTAAAATTCTTAGAACTTTCTTGGCCAGGATATAATACCAACAAAACATAAACCACGATCTAAACACATAAGAACTTGACCTTTCAATCTAAAAAAAAAACTTGACCTTTCTCCAGCATCGGTGCCTACAACGACAGCAAAAGGGGTTCCTCAAAACTGAAAAAGTTCTGCTCTTATAGCACTGTTATTACATGAAAGAACGGAGTCGGCAGCAGGATTTTAGTCAGTAATATCTCCTTGGAGGGCTGTATGCACCGCTTCTTCGATAGTCAGATCCACTTAGACGAGGAGGGGGAAGGTAAGTGTATGCATATTCACCCTGCAAATGGATAAAACTCAGATACAGACTCTTGACAACAGATTGTCAGAAAGACAAATCAAGGTTTACAAAAATTTGTCGCGTTCTCAGAAGGCCCATCAGATAATATCTAGTAAAACCGATATAAATTGACATGGAATCTGATTGATCACACTAGAACTTATTAACACCTCCACAACTAATATATGTATCCGTAAAGATTGACCACATTAAAATAAAGTCCATAGGTTTATCATCGAAAGTAACATAATGAATACAACTATGTTGACATAACAAGTTATATCAGTTTAATTTTCCAACGAGCAATTCAGATTGAAAATATAGATAAAATTAAATGAAGACGTTGTGGTGAATGAGTAAAGTATATAGACCTGGTATTGAGGATCGCTTGTGTAACCATAATAGGCTGGTGGTGGAGCAGCTATTTCTGTCAAATGCAACAACAAAAAAAATATTACAAATTGAACTAGCTTTGCCTACCTGAAAGCAACTAACAGGATACCGACGAGTGATGACAACACTAGCGCAAGAGTTGAAAGAAAATTAATTCAGTAGCACCACCGGAAATGTACCCAACTCCAATCTAGTCAAACCCTCACACAATTCCACTCCCAGTAGCATATGTATAAAAATTGCATTCAAGCTATTGGGTTTTTTGGTCTTTTGAGCTATTGGGTTTTATGGCCTGTTGCATCTTCTTTATATAGATAATTAATTAAACTGTAACAGTCAGTAAATATTGCCGAATTAGCCAGAAGTCTTATGACATGTTCCCTGCTGTTCCTTTCCTCCCCAAGAGGAAAGGATGAGTAGATCAAGCAGAAGACCCATCTGATACAGGCTATGATCATGTGGCTAGAAAGGATGAGCATCCCGTGATGGGGTAGAGCATGGGACGTAGTTATCTGTTTTGGTTTTCCTGTCTGGTGTAGTAGCTGTTGATTAGGGGGGTCGCCATTTCTATTTTGTGTTCGCCTGGGAGAGGCATCTTTATTTTGAGAGATCTTGCTGTGCTCTTTTATGTAACCAGGTAATCCCAGGATGTACTGAACATTGTTCGTTGGCTTTGATAAAAGGTCAGGCCAAAAGCATTTTCTCCCAAATAAGAAAGGAAGCAAGGGCAGAGGAGTATGATGGGCTGACGCGGCTTGTTCCTGGTAGCTGGAGACAACATTGGGCTTATTTTTATGACTCTGGAGATATGCAGGTCAATTCTGTGCACAACTCCAGAGTGAATGCTGGTGCAAGCCTCACTCACTCCCTCCAAGGGTGTACTACAGTTATCCTGAGGCACATGTTTAATGGGCTCTGAGCTGTATCGGGAAGTCTATATTGAGAATTTCAGTATTTAAATTTGCTCGACAATTGCATATGAGCATATCTGAGAGTTACCGGACTTGTATCAACATCAGATACACCTATTGATAAAGGTGCGCCACCTTGACAAAGTATTGGTGCATAATAGGCAGCCGAGGAAAGCAGGGGGCAGAGTCAACATTCTTGTTGCTTCCTAAGAAATACAGGGTAAATCTAAGCGGTAGAGGTTGTCATAAGGAAACAGCGGCTATGTGACAGCCTACAGATAAAAGCACGCCTATGAGACAAGCCTCAGGTATAATTCATCCGGTATTGGTGGTTAATAATTGCAATGTGCCTTTGTGACTGGGAGGTAAATATCTGGATTCAGGCAATAGCTGAGTAGGGTATGCACTTATTCCAAGAGAAACCAAGAATATGACTTCCAGTCTACTTAAATGTATATCTTGACAAATTATAGTGTCTATTGTGTGCAGTTATTACAGGAACTAAAAGATGCACATGTACATGGACTTAAATAGTTTTAAAGACTGTACCTCTAGTGTAAGGAAGACTGTCAATATGATGATAATTTGACGGTGCAGCTCTGCAAAAACCATGAAAATACCTAAATAAGTTGCATGTTCGGTGGAGAATCTTATCAGTACCAAATAAGCAGCAAGCCAAAATGGAAACAAAACCTCGGCTCATCATACACATAGGTGACTTGAACACGATCTGCGGGTGCACGGACACGATTTACAGGAGGGATGTATCCAGCATGAGGTTCCTAAAGGCATGAATGCGTAAATATGATGTATACATGAAACATATATAAAGTAAAACTATGAGAATACGAACATCAAGACAAAGAATTTGATGTATACCAGGTCACGAGCATTTGGTTTAGATCTGGACAACGTGCCCACAATGGGGTAAGATTGGTTGGTAGTTACATATCGAGGTCCCATTGAACGTTTCATATTTCCAGAAGATTCTCCTGCATAATCAACATGACGTGCTCTGTTGGAAGGTTTTGTCAGGACATCACCTGCACAATTACAAGTATAAGAAAGAGTAACCCTTAATAACAAAGTTAAACAAAATTGCCAAGAACATACGATTTTTCCGTGGTTTCTTTGGCAGTCTTCCATTTACAGCTGTATTTTCAGTCTTCTCAGCTTTCCTTTTGCCTTTATGCAGGTTAGATGCTTGCGGTACTTCCGCATCAACTTGTGAGGTCAGCTTACTCACATCACCTTTTGGCAATTTATGTGAACTCTTCTTCACCATGACCTCTTTTTTGTGGTCCTTTTTCTTTATAGAATTGTTAGCGCCTTCAGAAGCTGCACCACTACTCACCTTGAACCCACCTTTAGCACTCTTCTTGTCCAGATGTATTTGCCGACGTGGTCGAGCAAGACTCGCAGTCAACTAGGTAAAGAAAGGGAACAATCGTGCAGGCAAGTTAGCAAAACCAATAGAAGCTTAGATCAATCCAACAGAAGCAGGATTTAGGATTTAGAATACCTTAACTTCACCACCAATCTTGGCACTGTTTATTCCTTCCACACAAGCCAATGCACTCTTCCTGAATGAGAATTCAACAAAAGAAATTTTCTTTTTTGACTTCTTTAGAATGCGAACTTCCTGAATCTCCCCATATGATTTGCAACATTCTTCAATGTTCCCCTCGTCCCAAGAAAGAGGAATATGTTCAAGGTATACTGACTTAACCTACAAAGTAACAGTAAATTACGAAACAATTATACTATTTCCACCGTGGATAAATAAACTTCATGCAAGGTACAAAAATATTGGTATATACATGTGGTTTGGCCAAGTATACACCAGCATCCAAACATATTACTGAACTTGGTTGTGGAATACACGGAAGCTGTTAGGGGATTTTAAGATACTTCTGGTTCTTCAGCAACAGTCATTTGCTAGCAAGGAGCCTAGTAATAAACTTGCCTTATAAATCTGAAAATAAATCAACTCTGTATTTCCACAACTGGCCCAACACCCAGTTAGGAGGATTGGTGCAACCCTGTTTCAACTTTCAATGAAAGAAAAGAGGGATTGGAGGACACAGGGGCTACAAATATGGTCATGAGACCAAAGGCGTTGCAGAATTTTGAATGGTACCAGACCTAGATCACTAAAATTGGTGGTTTTACTCTTCATGTGCAAGATACCACCCTACCACTGCCAATCTGAGCACTGGGACCAGAGAGACCATATAATAACTCAACTTAGCAACCCTAGCTCCCGATGTGCATAATCAAACCCCATGAAAATCTGAGTGAGGCATTCGTGCAAGGTTTCCCATGTGCTACAAAACCTTGCAGTGTTAATATAAGGAAGAGAAAGGAAGTTATGATAGCAGGAAGGAATAAGATGGATTGCCTGTAATTAGAGGAAAATAAGAAAATCGGGCTAGGCCCTGGGTGGGTAGCTAAATCACAATCCTGACAACTCGATCCAAAACAACTGAGGCCCATGGAAAAGAACAGAAGTCCCAAAGTTGAAGTAAAAACAAAGATAGATATATCCAACTAACCATCCAAAGTTTCTGATCTATTTGGTTATGATTGATATTTGCTATGGTAAAAAATAGTTCAGTCTCCAAAAAATGTGCAACCAAAATATGTCTTCACGTCCCAAAAGTTTAGACCAAACAAACCGAGCTGACTCATGGACACGTACTGCATATTATGAACTGTTGTTTTTTACTGAAGACACCATTCAGTAGGTTCATTACCTGGTTCAAATAACTCTCAACAGCCAAATCAACTCAGAACTGCAAGACATCCCAATATCTTAGAATTAAACAGGCAATAGCTGCTTACCTTCATAGCAAGCTCTTGAATTGATTTTTTAGGGGTTGGAGCATATTCTTTCACACTTCTATCAATGTCGATGAGTGCATCTGGTTGCTGTAACTTCTGAAATGCACTTTCAGCAGTGTCAGGCGTAGCAAATTTGAGAAAACTAATCCCTCTGTTTTGTCCTCCAGTATCAGGATCATCAGGTAAACTCATTTCAAATTCTTCGATTCCAATACTTTTCAACGAGAGTAGCACCTGCATATTATAGTTGGGAAAAACAAGTAAACTAAATGAAGTAGATGATGTCACATCTTCAGAGACATTTGGAAGCTGGTGGGATTGTGTTCTTCTATTATACCAATACAGCAAGTTAAAAAAGAATGAATAGTGTGTGCAGTCATTCCGTTTGCATAGAGGATTAAAATTCATTCAGTCCTTATTAGGTAAATACATGATTCGCATAGAAATGATTCTACATAAATACAATTCCTTGCATGACACATTTTTTTACAAATGGGACTAGACAACCTAGCTCTTATTATCAATATTCTGATCTACTTCTAGATACAAATATTTAGCTACATAGATATTCTGCAGGTTGATAGGATTTTGTAGGATTCCAATCCTTAGGATATTTTCCTATGGATTGCCTTTGGTTCAAAGGAATGGTGCTACCCAAATTCCTATGGATTGGATTCCTATGCCTCAATTCCATAAGAAATTGAACATCCACTCCAACCTTTTTTCTTGGACTAGGGTCGAGGCACTTTTCCTATGTTTTTCATGTGTTCCATCCAAATGACTATTCCAGCAGTTTTCCTGTGTTTTACAATCCTCTGTTTTGCACAGGCAAACCCGTCAGATTGTGTTTCTCAATCATGCAATCCAAAGTGGCCCTCAAATAAGATTAACGAATTAATGTCATTTTGCATTTTCACCTATCACAGACTGACATTACTTTTCCAACGTCTACTACAGCTACATTTATGATATATACTCCCTCCATTCCAAAATATAAGATGTTTTAACTTTTTCTAAAACACATGTATCTAGACGCCTTTTATTGTGTAGGTTCACTCATTTTGCTCCGAACCTACACACTAAAAGGCGCCTAGATACATGCGTTTCAAAAAATGGCTAAAACATCTTATAATTTGAAACCGGGGGTGTATTGGCGAATTGCGATTTTTTCATAGCACATTCAAGTGTTTGCAGCATACATAGTGTAGCAGGAAATAATTTCATTTTCACCCTTTCATCCTTTTATACATAATTATCTCAGTTTTCACTGTCTGATTTCCATGAGGTCCATGACCCTTGCTATATTAATTTGTTTGAATAAGACATAAAACAGAAAAAATCTTTAGTGGGCTATGGTACTTTATGACTCCTCAACACCAATTATCAATCCCCGCAAAAAATGCTACTACCTCCGTTGCACAATGTAAGCATTTTTAGATAGCTAAAACAGCTTGCTAAAAAGGCTTATATTATGGAACGGGGGTAGTATTTGGTTATAGAGCTAACATGTAATTCAATTGTCCAGGTAGATTGTCCCTCATCTCATATCCTATGAACTATAAGTGAACGGACAGTTCTTTGTCTCTGGAATGTTAATCTGTTAGAAAGATTGGCAACATTTCAGTTACAGCAAGATGGCGCCAAACAAAAAAAGCCTTTTGTACACATAAAGCTTACTTTTTTTAATTCGATATCTTCAAAAGAGCTGAGCAGCCTCAGTAAGTACTTGTTGACATGAGAATATTCTCATACTTAACATGTAGTTCAATATCACTGCTGTAAAAATATAGTCGCCATAACAGATATTCTAAATATCAGGATCAGGTAAAGCTTGGTATATCTCACCTGCTCTTTTGTCCAGCTCTTGCAAATATTTTTAAGGTAAATGGTATTCTTAACTTGAGAAGCTGATACTTTCACCCTTTTCCCTGTCATCTGAGAAAAAAATACGCAAAGAGAATAATGGTCATTATTCAATAAACTAAGACATATCCAAAGAAAAGTATTTGAAGAACAGAAGGGTTTATTGCATCAAAACCTCAACTCCATCCTGAAATTCAGCGAGAGCCTTCTTTGCAGCTTCAGTGCTCATATAACGAACGAATGCTATGCGGTTCTTTTTGTTTGCAGAGGTAATTATTTTAATAGATACAATCTCCCCAAAGTTAGAGAAGAGCACTGTAATGTCTTCCTCGGTACAATCCTTAGGCAATCGACCAACAAATACTTCAAGGTCTTTAACATTCCCCACTGAAACTGAACCCAGCAAAGAAAATGAGGGGTCAAGTTCACCATTCTGCGCCTCACAATGGACACTGAACTGGCAGGCATCCTTACCACTATCCCTATGTGAACCTTCATCCACAGATTCTTCATGTTCTTCGGGTACTTCATTCATGTCTGGAGTATATATGGAAAAGGCGACCACTTTATGATCATGGACTAGTAGGAGACAGAATATAGGGCACGAGAAACACAACTACTGCATGGAATCTGTACTTTTAATCCAACAGGAAATACAGTCACATATAGTGCTCAGCGTGAGAACATGTATATAACAAATATTACGCACGGGTTGCTATTTATATTTATAAAGGTCCCTTGCTGTTTTTTTCCTCACACAAAATAGATTTTAATATGTGATGGTAATAGACAAATAAACTACACTGGGAAATGTTTGTCTTGTGTGTGGTTGCTGAACCATGAATAATGGATTTCTTACCTATTCGAGTGAAATTTTTCCATAACATCCAAATCAAAATAACAGGAGATGTTGCTGTTACATCTGAAGTCCAAGTAAAGGAAATTGTTTTTTGAAGTACTACAGAGCAACTGATTCATAAGTTCTCACCAATAAGCAAGTGAGGGTATGACATCTAATGACGAAGGTAAACTAAATCTCAGTTTTTTATGCAACGCTGGTTAATATCTTAGGGTGTGTTTGGATTGTAGCCAAAGTGTACCCTACCAATATTTTGGTTATGACCAAAAGGTTGGCTCTTGTTTGGATTGTTGCCAACTTTTTGGCATGCCAATGCTCCACTACCAACTCTAGTTCAATTTTTTAGCCAATGTTGGCCAACTTGTGGGCAAGCAAAGGCTCAACCAAAATTTTGGCTAGTCAAATATTTGGTGGGGCAATCTTAGGCACAAACCAAACACACCCTTAGTTCCTGACCCCTCAACCTTACACCTCCAAGTGTAAGCAATCCCATGATTCCCATCTAACGCAAGCCGACTCCGAAAAAAGGTTATTACCATCAAAAAAAGTTAGCATTGAACTGCGTATAAGACGTGCATATGGTTATAGCCTCTTACTTACCATCTACTTTGGCATCCTCTTGCATCGCATCATCCTTCAGATTCTCCTCCTCTTGAATTTCCAACTCCTCCTCTGCCTGCCCTTGGCTCTCATCCTCCTTAGTAGGCTCCTCTACCACCGCAGACTCTAACCCTGTATCTTCACCGCTGCCATCCTTCAATGCCGTCACCATCGCTTTCTCCTCATCACCGCCCTCCACAGTCACCGTCTTCTCTGACTCAGCCGCTGCAGCCGGGCCGTCTCCCTGGCCCATCGCCAAGACCGTCTCCTCCTCATTACCCTCGCCTCCATCGGCTTCCTCCTCTGCTTCCTCGGGGTCCTCATCCGCTTCCTCCTCTGATTCCTCGGTGTCCTCGTCCGCTTCCTCGGGGTCCTCATCCGCTTCCTCGGGATCCTCCTCCTCCGACTCCTCAACGGACTCCGACCCGGTGGCTTCCTCACGCTCCACCTCACCGCGATCCTCCATCGCTCCGCTACCGACCTCCGTAACCCTAACACCAGTCCCCGCCCTGTCAGGCGGGGCCTCCCCCACAGCCGGAGGAAGCGGCGGGGAGCTCTCTGCGGCGGCGGGCGCAACCGGGGCCTGCGCGGGGCTCCTGGCGCTGGCCGGAGGCATGAGGATTTGTTGCGCAGGCTTTTGCTGTCGTGGTTCCACAACAGATCAAGACGAAGGGAGGAAGCAGGCGGATAATGTCTGTTCGATCGGCTCGATCCTTGGAGGGCTGGAACGTTTTATTCTGTTTCACGGAGAGGTTTTATATCGAGTTTAATACCGTAACAGTCCTTGTATTTGTGCACTTGAATCGATTTAGTCCTCGTGTTGTTAATTTGCAGAATCGTTGTCAGATACTTGTCAATTTGATATAATTTCGTTCTTGTGTTGTTAATTTGCAGAATCGTTGTCAGATACTTGTCAATTTGACATAATTTCGTCCTAAACCAGGATTGCTAACGAATTAGTGTCGACAGGAATGCCACGTTGACATAAATTTTGCATAGAGGCCCCTTGTGTGAGCGTTCATTAAGCAAAACCCCCTCCTTGTTCTCTTATCTAAATCCCTAGTTCATCTCTGAGTTCGTCCCCTGCTCTCCCATTCTCCTCCACCCTAGACTCCACTGGATAGATGCTCCCCCATTCTCCTCCATCCTAGTCACCTTAGGCGAGCTGCTCTGGTGGATTGGGCATGGCGACCGGCTCCGGTGGTTCGATCTCTAGTACGAGGAAGGATTACCGTGTGCCCACTAGGGATCTTCCCATCGTCAAGTGCGATAGATGCAAGTTCCGTTCGGTGAAGAAATAGACCACACAGACTGACATCCATGGGAATCTGAACAGGGAGTTCTACAAGTGCCCGAATCACACGGTTAGTGGGAATGAAAAGTCATGCATTTGCCCAACAATTTTCTTTCGGATAAGATCAAATTTGAGTTGAATTTCTTTGTTGGGTGATGTAGCCTGGTGGATGTGATTTTTGGAAGTGGTCCGATGTTTATGAAGATTCTTCGGTGGCCACTGGGGTTTTGCCTGAGTTGAATGAGGATTTGAACATGCAGCAACCCAATTTGAAGTTCCAAGAACAAAAAGAATTTGCAAGAAGTAGGAAAGAAGCAGAGAATATGTGTATGCTATTGATGGCGTTGTTTGATGTAGGAAAGGATATTTTAGGGGTAATGAAGTTGATTTGTTCTCTTTTAGGCCTTGTTGTTGTTCAGATCATCAGCCTGGTTAGGAAGTAGTGAGCAATGGCAGTAATGAGCAGCAATGTAACAATGTGTATCTGTGGAAATGGCGATGTATCCAACGGAATGGAATGATCTGGAAATTTTTGTTCATGTATTTTTGCAATTCATTGGACAAATTCCATGGAAATTCACAGGAAATTCACATATGGAAGACGCATTTTTCACAGGTTAGATATGGAATACACAAATATAGTAGACAAATCATCAGTACTCAAACATCATTAACCATGACATCTTAAGTTGCATAGTTACCAAAAGGATAGGGCAGCACATATAAAGTCTGAACTAACTTTAACTAAATAAGGTTCACAAACCAAAAGACACATTCTTTAGCTAAACATGGACAGAGCATCACACATAAAGTTTGATCTAATTATCTTGCAGGTCATGAGATCTTGGAGGATCTCTAAACTCATCAAACATGGAAACTTTCTTTCCAGGCCTTTTGGTACAATCAGCTGCTGGGATTTTATTCTGCTATGATATTGCTTTCTTTTTAGCCTCATTTGCCTTAGCTCTTTTGTCAGCCAATACTTTCTTCCTAGCCTCCTCTGCTTGTGCTTTCTTCTCAGTGGCAGCTAGCCTATTCTATTCTGCAACAACCTTTCTTTGTTCATCAACCAGTGCTCTCTTCTCATCTAGTGCTTTCTTCTTCACTTCTGCCTCTTGTGCTATCTTCTCAGCTAGTGCTTTCTTCTTCACTTCTGCCTCTTGTGCTCTCTTCTCAACTAGTGCTTTCTTCTTCACTTCTGCCTCTTGAGCTCTCCCTTGAGCTGCTTTTAGCTTCTTCATTTGCTCAGCTTCTTTCCTATCTGCAATAGCCTTTAGCTTTACAAGTCTATTTGCTTTTGAAACTTGTGCTTGAGAAGGTGGCATTGGTCTCTGTGTGCTCAAATCCACTTGGCTTGCAATATACTGACACTCTGGAAGAGGATCCTGAGCTTCCACTATTTGTGACTGCTAACTTGTGTGTTGATCATGTATTAGATTTGCAAGAACACTATCATCAAGCATTGTGGTAGGCTCAACTATGTTTTGCTCCTCTATGATCACTGGATCATCTTCTATAGAAATGTGCATAGCCTGCTGAACACCAATTCTAGTTCCTTCCTTCAACTTTGGATCAATACCATTCTTGTGGTAAAAACAGCCACCCAGATTATGGTTGCTACCTCCATAGTGAGAGCAATGCATAATTCTGCCATGCATGGACATCTTTTTCTCACCATTTGGGCCTTCCATCTCCTCAGGTTGCTTTCTTCTATTCTTGGGTGGCCTACCAACCTTTCTTTTCGTACTTTTGTGGAAACACTGGCCTTCCATTCACCTTTGGCCACTCACTTCTATATCTGCAAGGATAAATAATTTGGATGTATGCTTCTCTGAACTTGGCAATTGAATAACAGGGGTGGACCATTTCTTCTGGTAGGATGTTGTCATGACTAAGACATGAAATGGCATGACCACATGGGATTCCACTCATATCCCACCTTCTGCAAGCACAAGACTTTTTCTTCAAGTCAACCATGCAGTGCTTTCCTCTGTATGACACATCAAAAATGCATGTATTTGATGGAACAACCTCACAAATAGCAGAAAACTCAACATTCTTTGTCAGTTTCTTCATTATCTTAGGACATAGTCCAGTTTCCCATTACAATTCCTCTTGTCTCTTATTGTGTTTCCTGATAGTAATCTGTTGTTTAATCTTCTCAATCATGCTAATAATAGGCAATTCCCTTGCTTCAAGGATGTATCTAAGAATATAATAGTGCAATATTTAGAATATAAATAACAACATAACAATGCAATACAGAAACAAGAATAATAAGAATATGTACTTACTTATTGAAAACTTCACAATTATTATTGAGAAGTATATCACACTTAGGCAAATCTGACTGAAAAGCTCTAACCCAAGTTTTAGGATCTATCTCTTCTAACCATGCATGAGCATCACTGTCCAGCACTCTCATTTCTTCCATTGCTTCCTACCATTGAACAATTTGTGTTCTCCTAGCACATTTCCACAGTTGTTCTTCAAAACTTCTCCTTTGAACTTCTCTCTGAAGTTTTGATACATGTGCCTGACAACGAACCTATGTTCTGAGTCAGGAAACAAGCAATTGCCAGCATTTATTAATCCCTAAAAAAATATCAATAACAATATTGTCAGGAAACAAGCAATTATTGTCCAAGATGATGTGTTCAACATTTACTATAACAAGTATGGAGATCAAGATGAACAGAGGAAACACACTCACTTTTTGCTTATCAGACATTATTGTCCAAGATGATGTGTCCACAATGGAAATATCTGATTTCAGAGTAGATAGGAACCATTTCCAAGTGTTTGTGTCTTCCACATCAACAACAGCAAAATCCTGAAGGGATACAGGTAGGCTACACTAGCGCAAATCAAAAATTTCTACCGCGTAAACCAAGATTACTGTTGTCATAGATCACGAGATTACCACTAGACGCGCAGTTGCGGAATTGATGAAGCGCGTCGATGTAGTGTAGATGTTATATGTCTTCTCCTTGTCCTCGTTCCATGAGCAGCTCTCCTTACACGGCTCGTCCAAGTGCCACAGATGCAGCACCTCTGAGGTATCCACACGTGCGGGATGGAAGCGTCAGACGCCGGACTGCTAGGTCCACGCGTGCAACACAAGCATGAGGAGTGGCAGTTGGGTGGAATCGTCTAACTCTGGTCAGCTCGCCCTACCCTCTCTTATATAGGCGTCCCTAGTGGTCTTCTACATTAGCAGCCCATTAGTAGCCTAAACCTGGTCTAATTCGGATCCAATCCTCATTAGGCTTCCAGCCCCTTAAGTGTGTGACCCTATAGGTTCATATACATATAAACATGACACGAATACACTTATTCTGTCAATAGTTGGTAGCGGCCTCTAGCAAGACGTGCCAACTCCTAAACGCATACAAAGATCATATCGGACGAACCATCACAAGGTTTAGTACATGTCTTTCCTTTTGCCTCACGGTATTTGGTCTAGCTCCAAGCTGACCTCCCTTTCTCGATACTGTGATTCGGAATCCCTTTACTAGGTTAACTCTTAACCATAGATAGCACGGCCATGCATTTCTGGATCCAATCACTCGAGGGGCCCAAAGATATCTCTCTCAAGTAGAGAGGGACAAATCCCATCTTGATTGACCATGCCTTGCAGCATGCTTCAGGACAAACCCGAAAACTACCTTTATGACTACCCAGTTACGGAGTAGTGGTTGATAGCCCCAAAGTAGGCCGATCCACATCTCAAGTACATGCGACAATCTCAGGTCTAAAGACAAAACGTACACGATGTGTAGAGAGAGCTGCAAGTCTAATTGCCAGTCTCAAGGTGGGTCAGTCCAACCCCATGTTCATAACATATGTCCACATCATTGGTTTGACATCTCCATGTCTATGACTTGCGAAACATAGTCATCAACCAATCGATGTGCTAGTCTAATATTCACGTGTGTCCTCACATGAACTCCGACTAGGGACAACTATTAAATAACCATACAAGTAAAGATTTTCACAAAGAATTCACATAATTGTCAATCAATACAAGTTTCCTGATATGGATATTCAAGGAACATTACAATAACTCATGGATACATATGAAATATAATCATCTCTATGATTGCCTCTAGGGAATATTTTCTTCAAATCCACTTGGAAAATGCAGTCACTTGGGCCCATACCTATAGTTGTCAGCAGTATTCCACCAAATTTTGTTTTCAAATGAGCTCCATCTAGACAAATTACAGGTCTGCATCCAGCTACAAATCCTCTTTTACATGCATCAAAAGATAACTAGCAACTGTTTAATCTTCCACTATCATCAACATTTAAAAAGAATGAACTGGCAAGGTTGGATCTTCTCAATTCTGTTGCATAGTTCCATAGGAGATTGTATTGCTCTACCTCATCCCCATGTATCTTCTGCATGGCTGCTCTCTTAGCCTTGTTTAGCTGAGCTCTAGATGGGGTCATCTACAAATCTTTTTGCACTATCCTAGGAAAGTTCTTCATAGTCATCTTGTCATTAGCTTTAAAGCTTTCAATGTATTTTTCAGCAAGGAAAGTACAAGTGAATGCTAGAAATTTCCACTTCCTAGAGCAGGTGTGCTGTAATGAGACATGTTTGACAAGCACACACTTGGATATGCAATCATATGAAACCCTCATTGTCCAGGTACCAGGAGCTTTACTTTTGTCAGTAGCATTTCCAATACAGATAGTCACAATCCTTGTTTTATCATTTTTGGCATTTTAATTTGGTATCTCTACTTGCAGCTATACTCTTTTAAAGCTTCCCTGAGTATGTCAATGCTTGGAAATGACTGTCCAAGTTTGAAAGCTTGGTTAAGCATGTCTTCTTCACCAAAATGGGTGAAAATTTTAAGTCACGGCCTCATCATCTGAATTTGGTTCTTGTAGCTGCATCTCTTCATCATAATCTTCCTTCATTTGTTTCCTGATGAGTCCAAAATTTAACTATTTTTACATATTGTTTTTGCATAAATAGAGTAGGGATCTTTGTATTTCACTGCGTTCGCGCGCACCTTTTGTCTTTATTTCAACAGGATCCCAAATCACTGAGTCTATTATGAACATACCAATTAAAGCTGTCATATTATACTATCATATGATATTTTTAAGTGATAAAAGTCATTTTGAGGAATTACCTTCATACTTGGGAAAATACCAAGCGAGGAGAGGCAACCAGTGCCCATAACCACCAGCGGTACGGGCGGGGCCCGCCCGTACCATCTGCCCGTACTATGTGCCATCAGGACTACCTCGTCAAATACTTTCACCTGGCGAAGACAACGGAGGGATCCGACATTCACAGCCACCAGAAACCACAAAAAAACATCTAAAAGGGATCTGAAGGAGGAACTTGGCTAGGGAGAAATATTTGCTGATCCACGGATCATTGGAGGACAACGCATCATCCCCTTCATCATCAACCGCTGCATCTACATCACCACCATCACTCTCATCCTTCATCCATTAGATCTTGTTGTAATTCAAGATTCAATTGTGGTTTGCACTAGATCTATTTTATTACTTTCATCCATCCATTTGATTATGATGATGTTGTTGATTGCTTCCATGTGTGAGTAGTTTCTTTGTTCTTGGGGATATGGAGAAACCCTAGCACTATTATGAATTTGCAATAAAGATGATATATTCTTGTGTCTGTATGACTTGCCAGTCTATGATAGATTTATGATTTGTGTTTGATCTCTCTCTTTAGATGGTATGTGAAAGTCAACGACATACCATTTGTCCTAGGGACTAAAGGGAGGGAGAAATCCTTTGGACATGCTTTGGGATCGTATCCGTAATAGCCCCGTGAGATATTGGCGCCGACTCGTGAACTACGCGGTCAAAGAAGGAATAAAGAGGGAATCCCTAAGCTAATTACGATATCCATGGGGAAACCCTTAATTGCGGTGGTATGTATGGGTGACTGCTCTCAGGCATCGCAGTGGTTTTTTAGAGGTGACCTCGCTCTTGGCTCAACAAAGTGGCTTCCTACGAGCCTTGTAGTGAACATCTTATTATGGATCTCTCTCCACACATCTTATGATACAAGAAGTATATTATCTTAAATTATTAATAATGACAACACCATGCTAGAGGAGTATCCTACATCGCCCGAGAACGTTTTATCCCTATTGCATTCCACCACGCTTTTATACGAACTTGTTACTTGCTTTCTTTTAATCGTTTTAATTACATTTCTTATCACAACCAAAAACCTTTTAAACACTCTTTACTTGAGATCAAAGGCAACTTACAAGTATCCTTTGGTAGATAGTGACGAGGGGCATAAAGACCTCTACCAATAGCTCTCTGTGGGTTTGATATATTTACTTCGAAACTAGCTACAATTGATGTGTGCACTTGCAGTCATCAAGCTATTTTCTGGCATCGTTGTCGGGGAGCTAAGTGCTTTGGTCTTTGTTTTTAGTTGCTTATTTTATCGTTTTACTAAAGTTGCTTACTAGTTTCAGGTAAGCACCATGAGTGCACTCGGACTGATGAAACAGCTCGATGCAACTAAATACCTTGGGAAGTTTAACAGAGGACTTGTCAAAGAATTCCCAACTGGACGCGAACCATAATACGAGGTCAACCCTCTCTTTATCGCCATCATTAAAGAAAATACTTTTGCAAGAGATGATCTAGATGAGGATCCTTACACACATTTAATGCATTTTACCGAGTTATGTTGGACTCTTAAATTGAGAGGCTATTCTGATGATGAATTAAAACTTAAACTGTTTAGCCAATCTCTAACTAATACTGCTTTAGCCTGGTATAGAATTTGCCATGTAGAGAAAATAGATACTTGGGAGAAACTTAAAGGAGAATTCATGATTCGATTCTTTCCCAAGGTAAAGACCGCTGAAGTAAGGAGGGCGATTACGAACTTCAATAACCGCCTAGGTGAAGGCTTAGTAAGGGCCTTGAAAAGGTATAAGACCCTACTTTATAAATGTCCCCATCATAGATTTACCTGAATGGTATGTTTTACACATCTTTTATGGAGGACTTAATCAAGAAATTAAACATGAGTTAGACACTAATTCCAGAGGCTCCTTTATGGAGTTAACTATAACTAAATCTTGGGAACTTTTAGAACGCATTCACCGTTGATGGTGGCTCAGTTGACTGTAGAGCCTCATTGGGAGACCCCAAGAGCAAGGTGTGATGAGCACAGCAGCAAGTTTTCCCTCAGTTATGAAACCAAGGTTATCGGACCAGTAGAAGCAAGGAAACAACTCCAAGGTGTTGCTAACAACTTGGAATCCTAGACAACACAAACTCAAGACTTTGCCCCAACTTACAATGAGGTTATCAATCTCACTTTTTTGCTAAAAACAAAGGATTAAATGTATAGTGTGGAAGGTAATAGTTGCTTATAGAAAGTAAACGGTAACAGTAGATGATGTATCAATAATAAAGATTGGACCGGGATCCACAGTTCACTAGAGCTGTTCTCCTTAAGATAGATAACATGTTGGGTGAACAAATTACAGTGGGGCAATTGACAGATTGAGCAAGCATAACAATGCATATACTAGACATCATGACTCCTATGAGATTTGATTGGGCATTACAACAATATACATAGACCGTAATCCAACTGCATCTATGACTAATAATCCACCTTCAGGTTATCATCCGAACCCCCTCCAGTATTAAGTTGCAAGCAACGGATAATTGCATTAAGAAATGTGTGTAAAGTAAACAATACAATTGTTCCATGAAAAAATATTGTTGTTTTCTCCCTAGTAGCAATAACACATCTACAACCTTAGATATTTCTGTCACTTCCCCAAATTACTAGAGGCATGAACCTACTATCGAACATAAATACTCCCTCTTGGAGTCACAAGCATATACTTGGCCAAGATAGCTACTAGCAACGGAGATCATGCAAGATCACAAACAACACAGACATGATAGAATCAATAATCAATCTAAAATGATAGAATCAATAATCAATCTAAAATGATAGAATCAATAATCAATCTAACATAGTATCTCAATATCCATCGGATCCCCACAAACACAACATGTATGATTACAAATAGATGATCTTGATCATGAACGGAGATCACAAGATCTAAACATGAAAGCACAAAGGAGGCGAAACAACCATCTAGCTATTGTATGGACTAGGGCTGTCAACGAGCCGAACTCGAGTGAACATTGTTAGGCTCGGCTCGAGCTCGGTAGAAGCTCAAGCCGAGCTCGAGCGAGCCTAGGTTGACCTTCGAGCCTACATTTAAGCTCGAGTTCGGCTCGACCAAAGCTCGAGTAGGCTTGAGCTCGGTTCGTTGAAGCTCGGTAAGAAACTTTTAGTACATCCAAAGATAAACATACAGCTACATAGCAAGAAAATAGTAAAGCTTGACAACGGAATAGCAGAAATGGCTCGGAGTCTCATATAATAGTAATACAGTGCCAACATGCCAGCATAATTATTTTAGCAGTCTTACAGCAGATGAAATAATAATAGCAGTCTCAATTTTGCGGCTATACAAAAATCACGAGTTTTATCGAACTGTTTGAGTTTGGCTCGTCTAAGCTCGCGAGCTCGAAAACAGGCTCGAGTTTGGTTTGTTAGAGAGACGAATCAAGCTCGAGCCGAGCTGTTAACGCGCCGAACTCGCACAGTTTGTCAAACCCGAACTTTTTTGACAGCCCTAGTATGGACCCATAGTCCAAGGGTGAACTACTCACGCATCATACCAAGGCTAGCATGGTGATAAAAAGGCCTCCGAGATAATCTCTCCCCTCCGAAAGGGTGCTGGGAAGAGCTTCAGATCCCCCCATCTAGGGATGATGGTGGTGGCGGCTATGGACTGTTTCGTGGAGATCTGATCAGGTGTCTAGGGTTTCTGCATCGGGGTGACTTTATAGGCGAAGAGACGAGGCAAGGGGCCGCCCGAGGGGCCCACACCAGGTGACGGTGTGCCCCCTGGGCCGCGCGACCCTAGGGTGTGGCCACCTCATGACCCCCCTTCGGTTGCCCTTCGGTCTCTGTGTTCTCTCCGATAAAATATTGACTTTGGCTTTTGTCCCGTCCAATTCCGAGAATATTTCCTTACTAGCTTTTATAAAACCAAAAACAATAGAAAAAAGGCAACTGGCATTGCGTCATCTTGTTAATAGGTTAGTCCCAGAAAATGTATAGAAATACCTCAAAGTGTAGACAAAGCATAGCGAAGTTGATACTAAACAAGCATGGAACATCAAAAAATATATATATGTTTATGACGTATCAAGCATCCCCAAGCTTAACTCCTGCTCGTCCTCGAGTAGGTAAGTGATAAAAATAATATTTTTTGAGGTGACATGCACCATCATAATCTTTATCAAACCATTTGCAAAGCATTGAAAGCTGGGATCAAAGTACTCTAAACATGAGCATGAAAGATATAGTTCTAACAATAAGACATAGTAACTATGTTGTAACATAAAAAGGTACAAACAAATATCATGAATAACAATGTATTGAAAGACGTTTGTTTGTTTCACATATAGAAAACATAGAATAGTGGTATTCAGCTTGTCCGTCATGGAGTAGCAAAACATAAATGCATAGGTGACGAGGTTTAATCTCGTCAATGCCCATTGTTATGGACTTGGGTTTTGGAGAAGATGGGGATGCTGGAGATCGTGGCACAGTTAACAGACAAGCAACCAGGGGACACGAGATTTACCCAGGTTCAGGCCCCCGGAGGGAAAACCCTACTCCTGCTTGTCTGCTCTTGATTATGGCGGAACCGAAGGTTACAGGGTGCGCAGATTCGATCTGGCGTGGATGCGTATGCGAAAGTATGAGTCTAGAGATCTAGGGCGTGCCCTCCTGGCCTTTATATAGACTTAGGCAGGTCCCGGGCGTAGTCCTAGTCGGTTACAAGTTCTAGGGTTTTACCCCTTTGAATTTCCTATCTCCTCTAGTCTTGCTCTCCAAGGATCCGAAGACGTCATGGGCCTTGGCCACCCGAAAATCTTCATGGGCCAGCGTATGTCTGCTGTGGGCCTTCCTTGGGCTGGACTAGGTATGCTGAAGTTACGTACCCGTAGGGTATAACCATGTCAGTAGCCCCCGAGTGATAAGTCGAATCGTAGATTCGGCTGAGGACTCTTCCATCCTTCGGGAGCAGCTATATGTTAATAGTATATGTGTGTAGGGATTGTTGATGCGTGTGCCTGACTCACCCGACGGATCAGGGTCAGTTAACTGTCTTAGGACAAAACAACACGATCTTCTTCAGGTTCGGGTCCCTTAACCCGGTCCTGGAACATATGCTGGCGTAATTCAACTCAGGCCGCGGAGGACTTATAGGAGTGGAATTCCAGTGATTTTAATTGGTGTACCCAACGCGTCCGTCGGGATTTTTCATCGTACCTGCTGGTACGGATCCATACTAGCAGAGCACAGTCAGGTGCGTTGCCAGGCCATCAGATGATATCTGTAGGTCTTATCTTTGCGTCGCAGACGCAGCATCCGAACATTTATCACCTCGGAGGTGCTTCGGGTGGCCAAGGAGATTGTCGCTCACTCAGCGTTTTGTTGGGGCAGAGTTGCCAAAAAGTTTTTGCGTGCTGATCCGAAAGATCGCAGTCGAAGATTTCATAGGGTGCGCGACCAGCGCTCCCTATGGGAGTAGCCCCCAAGTGTCTGTTCGAGTCGTAGACTCGAATGGAGACTTTTAGTTCAAGCATTGTTTCAATCATTAGGTCCGCAGGACTCGAAAATTTTCGGATGCTTAAATCCATCCTCCCTATGGGAGTAGCCCCCGAGTCCGTAGTGGAGTCGTAGACTCGACGTAGGACTCAGAGAAGTAATTTTGTCCTCATTTGTTTGTCGGGTGCGCGGCCAGCGCTCCTGATAGGAGTAGCCCCCAAGTATTTAGTCGAATCATAGATTCGAGTGAGTACTTTTAATTGTGGAGCCGAAGTGGTGCTAGTATAGCTTTTGATGACGTCAGTGCTTACGATCGATGACCTCAAGCGTCTGCTACGCCAGAGATGACTTGACTGGACGAAGTGTGGGTCCCACTTGCTGACTTTGAATTGACCGGTCACGCGCGGCGTGGAGATGATTACGGCGTCTCCTCGATTTCCGCACGTAGTGGACGGCGTGGTATCGACGGTTCGTTTTGGTGCTGACACGTGTACGACCAGATCTACCGTTGGCGTTAGGTCTTCTCGATGGACGGCCAGCGTGCGTCGTCTTCGCTGTTATAATCCCTGGTGAAATCGTGGTTTGTTTTTCACCGCAGCAGTTCATCTATTCACTGCCTCCTCGTTCTTGAGCTATTCTTGCTGCGCGCTGAGAGTTTCCTCCACATTTCCTTTGTCTTTCTTCGTTGGCAACGCCACCACCGCCGTAGCGCCATGGGGAAAACAAAGAAATCCTCATCTGCGGTTGGGACCAGCGCCACCGGAGGCAAGAAGATCACCGCCGCTGCTCGCGTCACCGATGGTGGCTGGCGGCGATCAGAGACGCGGGAGAGTGATCTCCGCAAACTGCGCGAGCGGGGCCTGATCCCGCAGGATACGACAGCCGTCAAACTCCCCGGCAATGAGGTAATCCCCCGTCCCCCATCTGGGTACCGGGTTATGTTTCTTGTCTTCGTCTTGTGTGGGTTTTCGTATCCAGTCCATGACTTCCTTCGTGGACTGCTCTTCTTCTATGGGGTTCAGTTGCATCATCTGTCTCCCAATTCTCTTCTCCACATTGCTTGTTTTATCACCCTTTGCGAGTGCTGGCTGGGCATTGAGCCGCACTTTGGCCTCTTCCGGAAGCTTTATTCCGTGAAGAGGCAGTCTGGTTCGGATGGTGTGTATCCCATTGGGGGTTTCATCATCTCCCTCAGTTCCAATGTGCAATTCTTTTCCTTTTCCATGTCCGAATCTGTCCAGTACTGGCGGAGGAAATGGTTTTACATCCATGACTCCGTACTGCCTGGGCAAGATTTTGGTCTCGTTCCTTTTGACCCCTCCCAATTGATTGAGAAGAAAAGATCCTGGAAAAACCAAATCTTAGACGATGAGGTGGCGGAGATAGAGGCCCTGCACCGTCGGGTGGAGGATCTCCAACTGATTCCTGAGAAGGAGGTGAACGGTGTCGACATCATCCAGACGTTTCTTGAGCGTCGGGTGCAGCCTCTGCAAGCGAGGGCGCACCCGATGTTTCTTTACTCTGGGTGCCGTGATCCGACGAGGGTTTCGAGTGAGAAAATCTCCGAGGTGGAACTTGACAAGGCTCTTCGCGCGCTGTTGAAGTTCAAGGCCGACGAAGAAATCTCGGGGAAGTCGCTGACTCCTCCCTTTTCTTCGACGTTGGTCGTACCGAAGGTGTAGATTTGCGCACGTAGTGCTCCCCTTTTTTTTGTCAGCTGTGTACTTTTTCCTTTGTTTGCTAACAAAGTTCCTTTTCCTTTTGCAGAGTTTCAAAGTGTCGGGCATGGCACCACCGTTGCCCGAAAGGTATCCGAATGCCCCAGATAATGAAGTGGTGGATTCCGTGTCCGAGCTACCGTCAGCGCGATCCCCAGCGGAGGATGCCGACGAATCGAGTGAGGACCATTCGTGCAAGCGATCACGGAGCTCTAGCGAGTCGTCAGATGCCTCGACTCCTCCGACTCGCAGAAATCCTCTAGGCCTTGAGCGTCATGATGATGTTCATGGGGGTTCTTCCTCTCCCCTTCCTGCCATTCCTGTGCGGGTTGTTGCTCCGCACCCGCCAGCAAAGCGGAAGAAGGAAGAAAAGAAGGAGGAGAAGAAGGAAGAGAAAAAGGAGGAGAAGAGGGCCCGAAGGGCTTCTCCTATCTTCGTCCTGAGCGTGTTGGGCTCGTAAGTTTTCTTGTTGCCATTGTTGTCCTTTGTTCCCTTGTTATTTTTGCATCTGCGTTGATTGGTTCGTATGCAGGCAATCCTCCGACGGCTCTAGTGATGGTGCGCGGGAGATGATGGGGGAGTCGAACATTGCGTCGCCTCCTCCTCAGACTGTGGCGACTTCGGGTGACGCTGCTCCAGTTCCTCCTGTGCAGGAGAGGCTGGTGGTTGTGCCTTAGAATTTCGCAGGCGGGCCTGCGGGTTCGCCTTCGGAGCACGTAAGTTTTTCTGCTTTATGTTACGGGGGGAGCCCCCGGGTGTCTTCGTATGCTAATGTTGTTTTTGCTTCCTTGTGTTGGGCGTAGCCCCCAAGTCCTGTTCTTACTGCTATTGCCTTTTGCTGCAGCCTTTTGTCCAAGAGGCCAAACGGCTAGTGGAGGAACGCCTGACGCTGGAGGCGAAACTGCGGTAGCTTCAAGGTATTCGTCTGCCTTGTAGTACTTTTATTGCTTATCTTGGTCCTGTTCTTTGACACTTGTGTGGCATCCCGAAAAACCACTACTAGAAAATCGCGTTGTTTTTGTGCATTGCATCGCCATCATCATGCATTGTTTGTCTGAAACTATTTCGAAACGCCTAGTTTTGTTTTCTAAATAGCCCCGTCTTATTTCAAATTAAAACATCGGTCCGTTAAGATCTTTTATTTGTCTAAGAATTATTTACAAAAGGTTATTTTAAATTAAATAAAGATTTATAATATCTTTGGGAGGCAGCCGCTAGGCCCGAAAGCCCGGCTGGCCACCTCCAGTTAAAAATCCTGGCTACCCCAAACCCTTTTATACCTAAACCTAGTCTACCCAACCCCCTCCACCTCACCCCGACCAACCATAGCTGGCCACCTCACCTTTCCCTCCACCTCATCACACCCACCGCCACCTCACCAATCCCCTTCTTTTCCCCACTCCCTCACCTTGTCACACACACCAGCTCTCCCCCTAGCCACCACCCTGAACCACCACCGCCAGCCTGTCCCCACCTCCCCTGACCCCACTCCCTCCCCGTCCACCAACCGCCACCCCGGCCCACTTCCTGCACCCGGTCCCACCCCGCAGCCTCACTCCCTCACCTGCCGACGCCTCCCACGCGTGCCCCACCCCTGGCCCACCTCCTTCCCTCTCTCTCCCGCCTGGCCCCATCCCCCGTGAACCACCCACGCGCCCCGCTCCTCTCACCCCTTTCCTCTCCCTAGCCGACGACCCCGCCGACCTTCCTCCTCGCTGCCCACCCCGCGTCGCCACCTCTGCAAGCTGCCTCGCCAGCGACCCCGACCGCCTCGCCGCCTCTAGCCCCTTCAAGCTTCCCCCGCCAGCTGCCCGTCGCCCACGACCCTTCTTCCCCGCACGCCCACCGCCAAGCCGCCCGCCCGACGTGCGCCGCCAGGGCTCCCCTTCCCCTTCCGGCGCCGCCCCAGGCCGCCTCTACCACGCTCCCCCGCTCGCATCTCGCCCTCCTCTCGCCGGTCGCCTCCAGCGTTCGCTCGAGCGCCGCCCGCGCCGGCCTCCTCCGTCGGCCACTGCGCCTCTCGCCTGCACGCCGCCTCGAGCTCCTCGCCGCCGGAGCCCTCCCGCGTGTCGCCGCCGACCCGCGACCCCCTTCGCCTCGCCGGTCCCGCATGGCGCTGCCTCCTCTGGCCGGCCGCCACCGCGCCGTGGCTCTCTTCCCCGCCGCCGACCGCGACCTCCGCCTCCTCTGCGCCCGGCCACCGCGAGCGCCGCCGACCCTCTCCGCCAGTGGCGCCCGCGCGACTTCGACGTCGTTCCCCAGGAGGCCGTCGTTCGCCCTACCGCCCCATCTCCGTCGCGCAGTCCGTGGGCCCCCCGGGCCCCTCCTTGCCGGCCTCGTCCACGCCCAACGTGCGGATGCCAGTAGGAGCTCGTCGTCGAGCCCCCCCCGGTTTGGTCTCCTCGCTGCCTCGCGGTGGTGCCGACGGCGTCGTTCGTCCCGTCCTCCTCGAGACGCTCGTCCATGAGCCGAGCATGCAGGGTGTTTGACCAAATAACCGTCTGGGCCTGCCCTCCTGGCACATACCGAGTGTGGGCCACGTGTCCAACCCTACCAGTACCAGATGAGTCCAAAACCTTCCGAGCTGCAAGGCCGACATGATCTTCCTTGGTGGCAACGACAAATCAGACAAGGATCACCAAGAATAACTGCCGCCAAGATCGCCACCGGAACGACAAGCACTTCCCGCGGAACACCGAGAACTCCTCCCTGAACGCCAAGGTCGTCGACACGGATACGCCATGATCTTCCTCTCGGATCCGAGGACACCGAGACCCGGTGCGACAAGTACTCCTTCCCGGACGCCGAGCTCGCCGAGAACCCGGATGCGACAAGATCTACTCCATCGTTCGAGAATGTTTCTGCCGAGACCGATCCCGTCGAACCCTGAACCCTGAGACCGAACCCCGAACCCCCCGGAACCAAGATCGCCGAACCCTAACGTGTGAACCTTTTCCCGAACCCCTACTTTATAAATGCTATATATAAAACCTGTTGCATAATAGTTGTTCATCTCGCATGCATATTGGTGTGGTTTGGGGGCCTTATGCCGATTCACCTTATAATTAAATATGGGGCCCATATGCGGGCAAATCTAGCCTTATATTGGCCTCATTTAAATTTGTGTAGCGAACCGGTAACTTATCTTGCCCTGTTATTACAACATTTAATTTGCGGGGTAGATAAACAACTTGAACCATGCAATTAATTGTCGGAACTTCGGTTCCGCGTAATATTGCCTAATCGCATCGCACCTTTGCCATGTCATACATCATACACGCATCCTGCCCGATCTTTTGCCGTAGTATTAAATATTGCATTCGGTGTTTATTCTAGTGTTTTGCTTCTTCGCGGATAAGGCCGTTGAGTTGATGCGAGTGTCGACCCGATCCTCGGTTGAACCTTCGGCAATGTTTTCAGGCGAGCATCTCCCCCTTTCTACCTATCTTACTTTTATAGCATTTATTCCCTCCTGTTGATCTATTGCTATCCGTGTTGTGTTGCTCTAGTTTTAGTACCCGTGATATCCCTTGCAACCTTATAATGCCTTGGACACATCCTATTACCTGTTGTTTGGTAGATAGTTGGACCTGCGCGTCGTAGTCGCTTGCTCAAGTGCTGTTGCGTGTCGTCAAGTACCACAGTTGTTGGAGCATTGCCGCATGTTTAATGTTGGAGATGGTCATGGCTTTAATTATCGTTCACTTTAATTACTGTTTAATAACTAAAATTGAAGTAGGTAAGCAGAGGCACAGGTGGGCAATAGATGTTATTTGGTTGTTAACCGTCCACTTGTGTCCCGTAGGACCCCGAGTACTTGATACATGTTCCTTGAATATTCGCGCTATCCACATACGGGGGAATTATGGGACCCCCCTGAGCCAGAGCTTGATTCAGTCTTATTTCTTGGGGCCACAAACTAGTTTGAGGTTTTATTTACTATCCTGTACTTATGCCATGCTTTACTGCTTTATTACGATTGTGCGAGGAGCACCTGTACTGTTTAGGTAAGCGGAGTGTTTTCGCGGTATCGACAAGCCCAGTTTTGGGTTCCCAGTCGTTTACAGCCATTGACGCAAACCTTGAGTCCGTCTCGGAGTCAGCTAGCTTCGTTGCGGGTGTACTCAATGGGGTGGCCCCCTGAAATATTTCTGAATCCTGTGATTGCTTTGTCGTGAAGGCCTCGTTGGGTTTTGATTTGGTTTTTCCGAGGTTGATCGAGTGTGTGTTGCTATTTGTGCACCCCTGCAGGGTAAAACTTTCTGAAAGCCGTGTCCGCGGTTATGGACGACTTGGAGCACAGTATCTCGATCATAGACAACTATAACTAAAGTAGTGCTATAAATTTGACTTTATAATGACTAGTAATCAGCTTCACTACAATGGAATGGCTAAATAAAAGTACCAACAACTGCTGGGTTTTGGGATATCTCATGCTAATTGTATTTTACTAGTAAGTGTCGCAACTACAAAGGAATGGTTAACTAAAATTGCCCACTGCTTATTATATCAGGATGACTATCTACACCTGACCAGTAATTGCTGCAACGATAACTGAATAAATAAAACTGCCAACCGTGTGAGTTCCTCGGTTGACTTCCTCGTTTGGTCTCGAGGGGGAAACACCAGGATGGGTATGTTGGTGGTAGTATCAGGTTGGTTCCGAATAGGTCTTTCCCACCCCTCTCTGATAGCCGCCAGTTGTTTCGAGTCTCTATAGGTTGTTTAGTGCATGCTGCCGCTGCCGCTTCAGTCCACCATACCTATGTAGGCGAGGACCGCCGAATTCTAGTCTCGCCGTGTACTGGCCTCAGTACTGACCACTCTCTCTTTTTCCTTTGCCCTTTGTCGGCACCCCTTTTGTTTAAGCAGGTTTTGAGATCGACGTCGTTAGCAGGGTTACCCTTCCGGCTTGGCCTGGGCAGGGTTATGGGCGCCATTGGTTATTCTTCAGGGCTCTTAGCCCCATTTGCATCTTGTCCGTAGTCGGACGCTCTATCATTTTCAAGGTGATTTGGATCTTTGTATATTATATCTGTACTCTTGACTCATTGAGTCGCTGTTGAATATATATCTGTTCTGTGGGTCCCATCGAGGACTGCTGTGTAATGTTATTACTTCGTTTTCCACCCGCACGAAAGTGCCTGGTGGGCACCTTTGAATCGTTTCTATGCGGGTTTGGCGGGAAGCGCTGAAACTTGCATAGGGTCGATTTTGAGGGTGTTACAGAGTGGTATCAGAGCTCAGCAGTTGCGATACCCCACAAGTCCAGCCTGTAGGATAACCTAGCTAACGGCCGAAGTAGAGTGTCAAAACTATTTTTGAAAATCGGTTGGATAGTTCTGATTAGGTCTGATTTTACTCCTTACCCCTCTACTACTCTCCTCTCACCTCTGCATGTTTTGAATCCGCTCTCTTCTCTCTCTTCGAGTCCAGGATTTCTCGTGGTTGGGTTCCGTCGTACCTTCAGGGTTTCGCTTCCTCTTTTGGTAACAGTGTGTCTACATCTGGTCTTCATGCTATCCGAGGATCTCCTCCATCTGGTGGACTTCTCTTTGTTCCTTCTCGTGCCTTCCGGTGTTTTCCGACGCGACGACGTCATCTACGTCAGATCCGATGCAGAGTCTGCATCACTCCTTTGTTCCGACCCTCGTTTGTCGAGATCTTCAGTCTAATTCCGAGAGTTGGTTGCATAATCCGCCTATTCGTGTGCAGAGTAATGGTTTGGGTGCGCGATGGACTGATCACCATCCGACTACTCTTATCATTCGCTCTTGTACATTGAGTCGGTGGATCGCTGCAATTATACTCATTCCGTGGAAGTTAGAGGTCGCCTTATCTTTTGGATACCTCTACCTTCGTCCTGTGTTTCTCCGGAGTGATCTCTCGATGGACGTGAGCCCAGACCATTGTTGGTGGTGTCGCCAATTTCAAGATGGAGAAGGAACCCTTGTTAGTGGTGTCGCGAGGATCTACACGAAGCGAGAAGACGCAGATCTCCGACCTCCCTTCCGGTACCATGAGGCGGATCTCGAGGGCGAGATCCATTGTTAGTGGTGTCGAATTGTGGCATCCCGCAAAAACCACTACTAGAAAATCGCGTTGTTTTTGTGCATTGCATCGCCATCATCATGCATTGTTTGTCTGAAACTATTTTGAAACGCCTAGTTTTGTTTTCTAAATAGCCCCGTCTTATTTAAAATTAAAACATCGGTCCGTTTAGATCTTTTATTTGTCTAAGAATTATTTACAAAAGGTTATTTTAAATTAAATAAAGATTTATAATATCTTTGGGAGGCAGCCGCTAGGCCCGAAAGCCCGGCTGGCCACCTCCAGTTAAAAATCCTGGCTACCCCAAACCCTTTTATACCTAAACCTAGTCTACCCAACCCCCTCCACCTCACCCCGACCAACCATAGCTGGCCACCTCACCTTTCCCTCCACCTCATCACACCCACCGCCACCTCACCAATCCCCTTCTTTTCCCCACTCCCTCACCTTGTCACACACACCAGCTCTCCCCCTAGCCACCACCCTGAACCACCACCGCCAGCCTGTCCCCACCTCCCCTGACCCCACTCCCTCCCCGTCCACCAACCGCCACCCCGGCCCACTTCCTGCACCCGGTCCCACCCCGCAGCCTCACTCCCTCACCTGCCGACACCTCCCACGCGCGCCCCACCCCTGGCCCACCTCCTTCCCTCTCTCTCCCGCCTGGCCCCATCCCCCGTGAACCACCCACGCGCCCCGCTCCTCTCACCCCTTTCCTCTCCCTAGCCAACGACCCCGCCGGCCTTCCTCCTCGCTGCCCACCCCGCGTCGCCACCTCTGCAAGCTGCCTCGCCAGCGACCCCGACCGCCTCGCCGCCTCTGGCCCCAGCAAGCTTCCCCCGCCAGCTGCCCGTCGCCCACGACCCTTCTTCCCCGCACGCCCACCGCCAAGCCGCCCGCCCGACGTGCGCCGCCAGGGATCCCCTTCCCCTTCCGGCGCCGCCCCAGGCCACCTCTACCATGCTCCCCGCTCGCATCTCGCCCTCCTCTCGCCGGTCGCCTCCAGCGTTCGCTCGAGCGCCGCCCGCGCCGGCCTCCTCCGTCGGCCACTGCGCCTCTCGCCTGCACGCCGCCTCGAGCTCCTCGCCGCCGGAGCCCTCCCGCGTGTCGCCGCCGACCCGCGACCCCCTTCGCCTCGCCGGTCCCGCATGGCGCTGCCTCCTCTGGTCGGCCGCCACCGCGCCGTGGCTCTCTTCCCCGCCGCCGACCGCGACCTCCGCCTCCTCTGCGCCCGGCCACCGCGAGCGCCGCCGACCCTCTCCGCCAGTGGCGCCCGCGCGCCTTCGACGTCGTTCCCCAGGAGGCCGTCGTTCGCCCTACCGCCCCATCTCCGTCGCGCAGTCCGTGGGCCCCCCGGGCCCCTCCTTGCCGGCCTCGTCCACGCCCAACGTGCGGATGCCAGTAGGAGCTCATCGTCGAGCCCCCCCGGTTTGGTCTCCTCGCTGCCTCGTGGTGGTGCCGACGGCGTCGTTCGTCCCGTCCTCCTCGAGACGCTCGTCCATGAGCCGAGCATGCAGGGTGTTTGACCAAATAACCGTCTGGGCCTGCCCTCCTGGCACATACCGAGTGTGGGCCACGTGTCCAACCCTACCAGTACCAGATGAGTCCAAAACCTTCCGAGCTGCAAGGCCGACATGATCTTCCTTGGTGGCAACGACAAATCAGACAAGGATCACCAAGAATAACCGCCGCCAAGATCGCCACCGGAACGACAAGCACTTCCCGCGGAACACCGAGAACTCCTCCCTGAACGCCAAGGTCGTCGACACGGATACGCCATGATCTTCCTCTCGGATCCGAGGACACCGAGACCCGGTGCGACAAGTACTCCTTCCCGGACGCCGAGCTCGCCGAGAACCCGGATGCGACAAGATCTACTCCGTCGTTCGAGAATGTTTCTGCCGAGACCGATCCCGTCGAACCCTGAACCCTGAGACCGAACCCCGAACCCCCCGGAACCAAGATCGCCGAACCCTAACGTGTGAACCTTTTCCCGAACCCCTACTTTATAAATGCTATATATAAAACCTGTTGCATAATAGTTGTTCATCTCGCATGCATATTGGTGTGGTTTGGGGGCCTTATGCCGATTCACCTTATAATTAAATATGGGGCCCATATGCGGGCAAATCTAGCCTTATATTGGCCTCATTTAAATTTGTGTAGCGAACCGGTAACTTATCTTGCCCTGTTATTACAACATTTAATTTGCGGGGTAGATAAACAACTTGAACCATGCAATTAATTGTCGGGACTTCGGTTCCGCGTAATATTGCCTAATCGCATCGCACCTTTGCCATGTCATACATCATACACGCATCATGCCCGATCTTTTGCCGTAGTATTAAATATTGCATTCGGTGTTTATTCTAGTGTTTTGCTTCTTCGCGGATAAGGCCGTTGAGTTGATGCGAGTGTCGACCCGATCCTCGGTTGAACCTTCGGCAATGTTTTCAGGCGAGCATCTCCCCCTTTCTACCTATCTTACTTTTATAGCATTTATTCCCTCCTGTTGATCTATTGCTATCCGTGTTGCGTTGCTCTAGTTTTCGTACCCGTGATATCCCTTGCAACCTTATAATACCTTGGACACATCCTATTACCTGTTGTTTGGTAGATATTTGGACCTGCGCGTCGTAGTCGCTTGCTCAAGTGCTGTTGCGTGTCGTCAAGTACCACAGTTGTTGGAGCATTGCCGCATGTTTAATGTTGGAGATGGTCATGGCTTTAATTATTGTTCACTTTAATTACTGTTTAATAACTAAAATTGAAGTAGGTAAGCAGAGGCACAGGTGGGCAATAGATGTTATTTGGTTGTTAACCGTCCACTTGTGTCCCGTAGGACCCCGAGTACTTGATACCTGTTCCTTGAATATTCGCGCTATCCACATACGGGGGAATTATGGGACCCCCCTGAGCCAGAGCTTGATTCAGTCTTATTTCTTGGGGCCACAAACTAGTTTGAGGTTTTATTTACTATCCTGTACTTATGCCATGCTTTACTGCTTTATTATGATTGTGCGAGGAGCACCTGTACTGTTTAGGTAAGCGGAGTGTTTTCGCGGTATCGACAAGCCCAGTTTTGGGTTCCCAGTCGTTTACAGCCATTGACGCAAACCTTGAGTCCGTCTCGGAGTCAGCTAGCTTCGTTGCGGGTGTACTCAATGGGGTGGCCCCCTGAAATATTTCTGAATCCTGTGATTGCTTTGTCGTGAAGGCCTCGTTGGGTTTTGATTTGGTTTTTCCGAGGTTGATCGAGTGTGTGTTGCTATTTGTGCACCCCTGCAGGGTAAAACTTTCTGAAAGCCGTGTCCGCGGTTATGGACGACTTGGAGCACAGTATCTCGATCATAGACAACTATAACTAAAGTAGTGCTATAAATTTGACTTTATAATGACTAGTAATCAACTTCAGTATAATGGAATGGCTAAATAAAACTGCCAACAATTGCTTGTTTGGGTTGTCGCTTACGACCATTGTATCTGACTAGTAAGTATTGCAACTACAACGGAATGGCTAAATAAAAGTACCAACAACTGCTGGGTTTTGGGATATCTCATGCTAATTGTATTTGACTAGTAAGTGTCGCAACTACAACGGAATGGTTAACTAAAATTGCCCACTGCTTATTATATCAGGATGACTATCTACACCTGACCCGTAATTGCTGCAACGATAACTGAATAAATAAAACTGCCAACCGTGTGAGTTCCTCGGTTGACTTCCTCGTTTGGTCTCGAGGGGGAAACACCAGGATGGGTATGTTGGTGGTAGTATCAGGTTGGTTCCGAATAGGTCTTTCCCACCCCTCTCTGATAGCCGCCAGTTGTTTCGAGTCTCTATAGGTTGTTTAGTGCATGCTGCCGCTGCCGCTTCAGTCCACCATACCTATGTAGGCGAGGACCGCCGAATTCTAGTCTCGCCGTGTACTGGCCTCAGTACTGATCGCTCTCTCTTTTTCCTTTGCCCTTTGTCGGCACCCCTTTTGTTTAAGCAGGTTTTGAGATCGACGTCGTTAGCAGGGTTACCCTTCTGGCTTGGCCTGGGCAGGGTTATGGGCGCCATTGGTTATTCTTCAGGGCTCTTAGCCCCATTTGCATCTTGTCCGTAGTCGGACGCTCTATCATTTTCAAGGTGATTTGGATCTTTGTATATTATATCTGTACTCTTGACTCATTGAGTCGCTGTTGAATATATATCTGTTCTGTGGGTCCCATCGAGGACTGCTGTGTAATGTTATTACTTCGTTTTCCACCCGCACGAAAGTGCCTGGTGGGCACCTTTGAATCGTTTCTATGCGGGTTTGGCGGGAAGCGCTGAAACTTGCATAGGGTCGATTTTGAGGGTGTTACAACTTGCTTGTTGTAAATGCAGAGGAGCATAATGACTCTCTCCGTGAGGTCGACGCTCTTAAGAAGAGCCTTGGCCAATCGGAGCAGAAGGCCGAAGCCGCCGCTAGTGCGAAAGAGCGCCTTGAGCTGGAGCTGACGAAGGCAGCCGAAGCGAAGGAGCGTTTGCAGCAGGAGGCTGCAGATCGTGAGGAGCAGCTGGCCACCGTTGCTGCTGCTCGTGAAAGAGGGGTGGCAGATAAGCTCATGGCTGCTGCCAAGGCCATTTCAGGTGAGTACAAGCTTATGGAATTGTTTCTTTTTCTACGGATCTTCTTTTTATGCTGCCTTTCTTCATATTTTTCTTCTTTTTTGTCTCAGATGCCGCAGACATCGAGTTCGACCGCGGTGCTCTGGAGCACGGGAGTGCTCTAGATGATGCCACTGTAGTGGTCGAAGACCGCTGCAGCACCGTCGTCAACTCCCTTGCCAAGGCGAAAGAGGTCCTTGGTCGCTTCTACCAGGAGCTCTTCCCGAAGGGCGCATCCCTTGAAGATGTGGATGCCCTGGCAGAGGCTCTGTCAGCCGAAGCGCCTGCAGCGTACAAGCGCAAGCAGAAGGGCATCGGCGCGTCCGTCGGGCTGGCGATGGCCATGGCGACTGGGGCAGAGCTGGACCTGCCCCAGATTACTTCTCGGATGCCGACGGCTGCAGATGGATCCGAGGTAGCCTTCGCCACCTACTCCGCTCGCTGCAGACGATATGGGCCCAAGCTCATTGACTTGCTGTCTGAGTAGGCATTGCGGCAGCAGGGCGAGGCCAAAGCTAGGCAGTCTGGTTCTGAGGCGACTCAGTGTCCTCCGCCTTAGGCATAGTAGACGTAGGGTAGTTTGTAGTCTATTTTTGTTGTAAATATCTTTTGTAGTACCATCCTTGTGTCATGTAGTGGCCTTATATATTTTAATGAATTCCTCCGAGTTGTGCTCTATCCTTGGCTGAATGTTTGTGTGCCTTCTTTTTTCTGCTGCTATAGGTTCCTTCGGGTGCTGACCTAGTTGACACTTCATCCGAAAGGCCCTTGCGACCATCATTGGATGATTCCTCGCAGCTCGCTTTTCTTCGAGATCGCGTGCGCAGCTTGGAGAGAGATTTGCTTGGGTTACGCGGTCGCGCCGACGTTTGGAAATCCAAGGCAGACCGTGGTGCAGCCAGAGAGGAGTATTTGATGGCGGAGCTGGGTCGGCTGTCCGAGCAGCTGCAATGTAAGTTGATCCTTATTTCGGGCTGTAGCTCAGTTCTTCGGGTGAGCCTGCTGGCCTTATTCTTATTTTGTGCGGTTGTCGCAGGTGCCAATCTTGCTCCGAGGGAAGAAAAGGAGCGTATCGCTGTTCGAGTCAATTGCTTGACTCAACAGGACATGGAGGCCGGCGGCTTCTTCTGGATGGATCGTGATCGCGCCATGGTTCTGGCAACGGTGCAGGATCGTGTCTACCAGGTTTCGCGGGTGCTCCGCCAGGTGCAGACATCACTGTCCTCGGTGCTGCACGTCATGTTTCCGTTGGATGCCGTGCCAACGACCCTTGCAGGTCTTCTGACGAAGTTTCGGAGTGCCAGCAATGTCAAGGAGCTGGTGCGGCAGCAACTCGTCGCAGGGGTGAAGGCTGCCTTGTCTCTTGTGAGGGTGCACCGCCCTTACGTAGATTTGGCTGCTGTGGCGACTGGGCCACCTCCTCGACCAGATGGTGGCGAGTAGAACATGCGTCCGCATTACGCGGCTATAAGGCAGTATGCCGAACAGATTGTAGATTTGTTTGAGCAGCGTGCTCAGGTTATTCTTCAGAATAGGTAGGACCTGAAAATAAACAGATAGATATAAAATTTGTATATTGCGGCTGGGCGTTTATGTGCCCTTTGTTGTAAAGGTTTGCTTGTTTGTGAGCACGCAGTGCTTTGATTGAGTACGTGCCCTTTTTGTTTGCCTGACGTGGTCAGCTACTCGGGTGTACACGTTTTGTCCTCAGTCGATGAAATCGTGAGGTGGGGGGAGCCCCCGAGTGCATATGTAGCATGTAGTAAAGTTGCAGAAAATAGTCAACCGAAGGTTGGGGGCGAGGTACTTAGCTTTATTTATATCGTAATGGAGGAGGTACATGGTTCGGCTGAGTAGCCTTGGCTGAAAGCCTTATTGAAAGTAAAAAGGGGGGTAGGTTGCTACGGGTAGAATCGTCGCAGGTGCGAGATGTTCCATGGGTTGGAGTATGCGAATCCAGACTCCACGTGCTTGAGGCGATAGGCGCCACCTGGGATGACCTCGGTGATGGCGTAGGGTCCTTCCCATGGTGAATCGAGTTTGTTCGGTCGCTTTTGCTTGAGTCGCAAGACGAGGTCTCCTTCGACGAAGGACCTTGGGCGCAGCCGGCGGCTGTGATAGTTGCGGAGACTCTGCTGGTACACCGCTGATCGAGCGGCTGCTATATCCCGCGCTTCATCGAGTGTGTCGACGGCGTATTCGAGTGCAGCCGTGGATTCGGCTTCGCTGTACGCGACGACTCGTGGAGCCTGATGGCGTACTCGGCTGGTAGCACTGCCTCAGCTCCGTGTACCATGAAGAACGGTGTGTAGCCGGTGGAGCTGTTTGGCGTAGTCCGTAAGCTCCACAGGACAGACGGTAGCTCTTTCGTCCAGTTTCCAGCTTTGTGCTCGAGTGAGCTCATGAGGCGCTTCTTGATGCCGGCGCCGATTAGGCCGTTGGCCTTTTCCACTTGCCCGTTTGTTTGCGGGTGTGCCACTGAGGCATACGTGATATAAATCCCGAGGCCTTCGCAGAAGTCCTGGAATTCTTAGGAGATGAAGTTCGATCCGTTGTCGGTGATGATGCTGTGCGGTACGCCAAACCTGTAGACAATGGATTCGAAGAACTTGACGGCGGTTTTGCCCTTCTGGTTGGTGACTGGCATGGCTTCGATCCACTTGGTGAATTTGTCGACTACGACCAGGAGGAAGACGTGTCCTCCCTTCGAGGATTTTGGCAGTTTGCCGATCATGTCAAGGCCCCATTGGGCAAAAGTCCAGGCTATGGGTATGGGTCGAAGTTCGGACCCAGGTGCGTGCGGTTTGTCGGCGAACCGTTGGCACCCGTTGCATCTTCGGACGATGTCCTTCGCGTCGCTCATGGCCGTTGGCCAGTAGAATCCTGCTCGCAGAGCTTTGGCAACGAGGGAGCGGCTACCTGCGTGGTGGCCGCAGATGCCCTCGTGGATATCTTGGAGTATGGCCTTGCCGTCGTTGATGGTGACGCACCATTGTAGTACACCCGTAATGCTGCGTTTGTACAGCTCGCCGTTGATGATGGTGAAGGCTTTTGACCGACGAGATACGCGCCGGGCATCTATCGGGCTGTCTGGCAATTCTCCGTTTATCAGGAACTGGAGGTATGGACGTGTCCAGGTTTCTTCGACTACCATGACCTGCATCAGGTTGACCATGGCAACTTCGGTATCCAACTTTTCGGGTCCTTCATGACCTTCGGGTAGCATAGCCCCCGAGTGTTCTGCTTCTTCGGGTGATCCCTTGGGGAATTTCCGCTTGATGGATGGCACGCAGATCTGTTCGAGGAACACACCTGGTGGTACCTTTGAACAAGTGGAGCTGATGTTGGCGAGTCTATCGGCCTCCTCGTTGCTCTCTCTTCCAACGTGCCGAAGTTCGCAGCCGTCGAATTCTCCTTCGAGTGTGTTGTATAGCGCGCGGTACGCGATCATGTTTTCGGCGTGTGCGTCACACTTGTTCATCATCTGCTGTACGACAAGGTTGGAGTCACCGTAGATGACCAAGCGCGTTGCGCCACATATTTTTGCCATCTTCATGCCATGGATGAGGGCTTCGTATTCGGCCTCGTTGTTGGAGGCTCTGAATTTCATCCGAAGGACATACTTCATCTTGTCACCTTGCGGGGAGGTCAGTATGACTCCTTCCCCTGCTCCGGTTTCGCGTTTGGAGCCGTCAAAATGCATTGTCCAGGACTGCGACATGTCTGGGGTGTCAGGCAGCTGCAGCTCCATCCAGTGCACCAGGAAGTCCGGAAGGACTTGAGATTTGATTGCGTGTCGTTTCTCGTAGACGATGTCCAAAGGTGATAGTTCGATGCCCCACAGGGCCACGCGTCCTGTGGCCTCTGGGTTATTCAGGATGCTGTTCAGGGGTGCCTCGTTGACGACCATCACCTGATGCTCCTGGAAGTAGTGGCTCAGTCGTCGAGCCGTCATGAACACGCCGTAGGCCAGCTTCTGGTAGTGCGGGTACCGCTGTTGTGTTGGAGTGAGAACCTCGCTGAGGTAGTAAATTGG
Source organism: Avena sativa (assembly GCA_916181665.1). Taxonomy (NCBI): domain Eukaryota; kingdom Viridiplantae; phylum Streptophyta; class Magnoliopsida; order Poales; family Poaceae; genus Avena; species Avena sativa. The sequence goes on along the minus strand of OV702283.1, from coordinate 134,885,166 downwards.
GCGTTGTACCCCGTGGGTCTTGCCTTCTTCGGGTCGTTCGACCACGAGTACTGTGCTGACCACCTGGTGTGTGGCTGCTATGTACAGCAGCAGGGGCTCGCGCTCTTTTGGCGTGACCAAAACGGGCGAGGTGGAGAGGAGTCGCTTGAGGCTTTCGAATGCGTCGTTGGCTTCTGGTGTCCACTCGAACTTGTCTGCCTTGCGCAGCAGCTGGTAGAATGGTAGGGCCTTCTCGCCCATGCGGCTGATGAACCTGCTTAGTGCCGCTACTCGCCCTGCGAGCTACTGAACGCCCTTGAGGTTTTTCGGCTTCTCCATTGTCATGATAGCTTTGATTTTCTTCGGGTTCGCTTTGATCCCTCGTTGAGAGATGAAGTACCCGAGCAGCTGACCCGAGGGGACGCCGAAGGCGCACTTTTCTGGATTGAGCTTGATCCTATAGCGATCAAGGTTGTCGAACGTCTCGCGGAGATCGTCGATAAGTGTTCTTGCCTCCTTGGTTTTTATGACTATGTCGTCGACATAGACTTGGACATTGCGACCGATCTGGTCCTTGAGGCAGGCCTGCATGCATCGCTGGTATGTGGCACCCGCGTTCTTTAGCCCGAAGGGCATTGTGTTGTAACATAATACTCTGAACGGTGTGATGAACGCCGTTTTCTCTTGATCTTCGACCTTGAGTCGAATCTGGTTATAGCCTGAGTAGGCGTCGAGGAAGGAGAGCTTCTCACAACCTGCAGTCGAATCGATGATCTGGTCGATCCGAGGAAGAGGGAAGTGGTCCTTTGGGCAGTGTTTGTTTAGTGACGTGAAGTTCACGCACATCCGCAGGATGTCCGTGTCCTTCTTCGGGACCATCACCGTATTTGCCAGCCACTCGCTTTCCTTGATTTCCCGGATGAAGTCTGCTGCGAGTAATCTGTTGATCTCCTTGCCGATAGCTTCGGCTCGTGGCTCCGATAGTCTTCGGATGGACTGTTTGACTGGCTTGGTGTCTGGGAAGACATTGAGTGCGTGCTCGGCGAATTCCCTGGGAACTCCTGGCATGTCCGCAGGACACCAGGCGAAGATTTCCCAGCGCTCACGGAGGAATTCGACGAGCGCGCCTTCCTATGCGGTGCTGAGGTCGTTGGCGATCAGCGCCGTCTTGGAGGCGTCTGTCGGATGGACCTGCACTTTCTTGGTGTTGACGGTGGAGTCGAAGGACATGTCAGGTGCGTTCTGCCTTGTGACTGGGGGTAGCCCATTGTCCGTCACCTCACGGAGCCTTACGAGCTCGTCTTGCATGCCGAAGGACTGGGAGATTTTGTTGAAATCCCTGTCACATTGGTCCGATCGGGTGAAGCTCCCGTGGACTGTGATGACGCCCCTTGGTCCTGGCATCTTGAGTAGTAGGTATGCGTAGTGTGGGACGGCCAGGAACCTTGCGAATGCTACACGTCCCAGGATGGCATGGTATTGCGACGGCTAGTCCACCACTTCGAATTCTAGGCGTTCCTGCCGAAAGTTGTCCGGCTTCCCGAAGATGATGTCGAGCCCTTATTTTGCCCAGGGGGAAGATGCCCTTCCCTGGGACAATGCCGTGGAACGTTGTGTCTGATTGTTCTAGGCTGCATTGCGGGATCCGCATAGCTGCTAGAGTGCTTGCGAACATTAGGTTGATGCCGCTGCCGCCATCCATGAAGACGCGACTCATCTCGAAGCATTCGATCTGCGCCTCTAGCACCAGGGCAGCATGACCTGGGAGAGGGATCTGGCAAGGGTGATCCGCGCGAGTGAATGTGATGCAGGACTCCGATCCGCTGAGGTACTCAGGGATTGCAGGCGGAGTTGCCACGGCCAAGTTGATTTGTCGGGTGATTTTCTTCTGCACCCTATTTGTGGGGCGTCCCTTCTGTATCATATTGAGTGCTCCTTTTGGTGGGGGGTATGCGACCCCGGCGTTGTTTTGCGCTGGTGCGACTGGTTGATTTGGGCCTCCAATAGGCGGCGGTGGAGGAGCTCCGTGTGCTATTTCACCTGGCGCAGGTGCGTTTCCGAACGCAGGGATTGCATCTTGTTGCCTCATCTGCACCATGCCTTCGCTGAGTTTCTGGAACTCGCGGCAGTCCTTGAGCATGTGGCTAGCTTTCTTTTTGCCATCCTATTTGTCGATGTAGAAGTGGATGGTGCATGGACCCGAAAGTTTGTCGAATGCTGAGGGTCCGTTGTCGCGGTCGCGGCGTTGCCACGACTGTGTTGGTCGTCCGTTGTCGCGGAATTTTCCGCTGCGGTATCCTCCGCTGTTGCGGCTGTTGTCGTTACGACGGTCGGCGTAGCCGGCTGCGACCATGTCGGGTCTGTCGCGGTCCTCGTAGACACGCGATCTCCTCTTGCTGCGGCGTTCGCGTCTTCGGCCGTAGTCGTCCTCTTCATATGATTGTGCTCGCTGGATGCAATCTTCGCCGTCTGCCCAACTGTTGGCGATTTCCATGAGCTGGTCAAGTGTCTTGGGCTTTACACGTCCAAGTTTCTCCTTGAAGTCTGGGCGCTTGACGCCGTCCCTGAAGGCGTCGATGGCCCGCTCTTCAGAGATGTGTGCTGCGGAGTTCTTGGTTGTAGACCAGCGTAGTATGTACGAGCGAATAGATTCACCCGTTCTCTGAGTGCAGGCTTGCAATTCTTCGATTGAGGCGGGCCTCTTGCTGGTGCCTTTGAAGTTTCGGATGAAGCTGTAAGCGAGCTCCTCCCAGCTTCGGATGGATCCTGATGATAGGATGCTAAGCCAGACCCGCGCTGCGCCTGTTAGCTGCAGCTGAAGGCATTGCATGGCGGTTTCTTTGTTGCCTCCGTGAAGCTTGACGGATGACAGATGGTCACTGAGCCAGGACTTTGGATCTTGCGTGCCGTTGAACTTCGGAGTATCCGAAGGAAGCTTGAAGTTGCGTGGCATCTGTGTTCGCCGAACGGATCTGCTGAAGCATCGAGCCCCGCAGAGTTCTCCTTCGTTTTCATCCATCTCAGATTCAGACGAGCATGCGCGTTTAGCGCGTGCTTTATCGATCTTGCGCTGTGTAAGCTTGTCTCTGGCGTCGTAGTCGCTTTTATGGCGGTGCGAGCTCTTCTTCCTTCGAGGAAGATCGTGCTCCTCTTCCTCTTCGGATGAGGGGGTGGGACTCCGGTCGCGCTTGGCCGGAGCTTTCTTCTTCGGTTCCGCAGGAGCGTCTTCGTGGAGCGCAGCTCTGATTAGTCCTAGTCCAGTGAGTGCGGACCTATGCATGGCCCTTTTCGGGTCCCCCTCCGGAGGTGGGTGAGCCACGAGATACGCAGTGGCTGCCATGATCGCAGCTTGTGGCATCTTCGGGATGATGTTGCCGTCAGCGTCCATATCCATGAACGATGTGTGGAGAGTTCGGGTCACGTCACGCCGCTCCTTGGGGTCCATGTTTTCCACCCGAGAGCGGTGCTTGTTTCCCTGGTTTCCGTTTGTGCTAGAGACTGGTCCCATGGCGGAGAGCGCAGCTCGTCGCGCACTGGACTCAGAGGCTGCTTGCTTGCGTTTGTCGAGCGTCTCCTGCATCTTGACTTGCTTCTTGTGCTCCTCGATGAGGAGGTAGTGGTATGCCCTCAGCAGATCACGTGGGGAGTCCAGAGGTAGGACTATTTCGCCTGCGACGGCGCGACGTGCTTCGACCCATCCTTCTTTGCTAAGTTGGATGAGGTGGCCACTGTTTTCCCCGTTGGGTGGGGGGGACCGACTTCTTCCGTTCCCACTGTTTTCGCCGTTTCTGTCCTGCGGGTTGGGGTTGGGCGGCGGGTTAGGCGTTTCCTCGTCGGTTTGGATGACTGCGGCGCACAGATAGCGCCTGCAGATTGGTTGGCTGCTGCCGCAGGTTTCGGATCCGGAACCGTAAGTCCCTTCATCCGAAGGTGGATCGCACAGATCGGAGTTGTAGCTGCTGCTGCTGTAGAACTCATCTGTTGATGGTGACGTGCGTAGCACGGGGTGTGGAGCCCACGAAGCGGGCCTGATTGACAGCATGGGCACCCGCTCAGGGAGGCGGAGGGTGCCAGTTTGTCCCACCTGGAAGCAGAAACTCCCGAACAAAATTTCGAGTCCGTCGCCTACGGGCTCGAAATCCTTCATGGTAGCCGGCGAGTGGGCGGTGAAGTCGAAAGCGCCGAAGAGGAGGTGATTCTCTGTCACCGCGGAGTTGTAGATCGATCGGGTCGGAACCGTCACGACCGCACAATCAGCAGCCCCAGTTCCCACAGACGGCGCCAATTGACGAGGTTTAATCTCGTCAATGCCCATTGTTATGGACTTGGGTTTTGGAGAAGATGGGGATGCTGGAGATCGTAGCACGGTTAACATACAAGCAACCAAGGGACACGAGATTTACCCAGGTTCAGGCCCCCGGAGGGAAAACCCTACTCCTGCTTGTCTGCTCTTGATTACGGCGGAACCGAAGGTTACAGGGTGCGCAGATTCGATCTGGCGTGGATGCGTATGCGAAAGTATGAGTCTAGAGATCTAGGGCGTGCCCTCCTAGCCTTTATATAGACTTAGGCAGGTCCCGGGCGTAGTCCTAGTCGGTTACAAGTTCTAGGGTTTTACCCCTTTAAATTTCCTATCTCCTCTAGTCTTGCTCTCCAAGGATCCGAAGACGTCATGGGCCTTGGCCACCCGAAAATCTTCATGGGCCAGCGTATGTCTGCTGTGGGCCTTCCTTGTGCTGGACTAGGTATGCTGAAGTTACGTACCCGTAGGGTATAACCATGTCAATAGGACACCTTCAAAGTTCATAAGGGTGAATAGATACAAATAGTTCAAGAACTAGCAATATCAACATTATGGATCAATCAATAAGTTTTGGGACAATGCACATAAAACTAAGAGTGACAACTATGCTCTCTTAATTGGTGCATAAAGATAGAAGGTGGAGACTCAATATAAAAGTAGGAAGAAAGTCCCTTCATAGGGAAGCAGGGATTTCAAGTTTCATAAAGAGCTTCCAAAAATTATGATACTTATTAGCTTTCAGCTCTCATTGCCCCTATCATAAGTATCTTGAAGTGATTAAGGTTAAAGTGAACAAATATAGAGTATATGCTTGAAAAAATCATAAGTTGGCAATCTCATGTCCCTTGAGTACGTGGGTCGTTCCTCATGCTACTCAACTTTAGTCACAAGCAAGTTCTTGTCGTTGTAAGTATATGTGTATCATAGAGAACCGCCAATAGGGTACCCCTTGCCCCATGACACAGGAGCTATCCCATATCAAAATGACAAGGCAACAGATATTGAGCATCTCAGCGATACTTTTATTTACCATAAGCATGGTACATATATATTTTTTCTTTTTCTCTCTTTTTTTCTATATTTTTTCTGAGGATGCTTCATGGATTGCTCACTATGGTGATGCTGCAAGTTTCCACCATGATTAGGCACGGCTTAGGCTAGCCGCCCAGGCATTTCACTAACACATATACATAACTCCATGGACTTACAAGCTCCCCTTTTATTTCACACTGCCGACATCCATAAACAAAATATCATGATATCAACTTGGGTAATACGTACAGGTGTTGAAAGCGTTCCCCACGACAGCATGGTTCTACTAATTCCCAACTTATAAGTGCAAGAATATACAACATAGATAACACAATGGTTCAAGTTTATTAGGGACAAGAAAAATAAAGTGTGCCATCAAGTTTGTGAGAGCTTTAATCACTAATTTTCTCATAACAAATTTAATTTGGAAGATAGATAAAACAAGAATATACTTGGAATGGTGTAAAACACCATGCATAGTAATTTATAGTGGACACTTTGGAATAACTTGGTTTCTTGGGAGTTGGATGCATGAGTAGAGCTTACTCAATACAAGTGGAGGCTAGCAAAAGACTGGGAGCGACCAACTAAGAGAGCAATAATGGCCATAACCATGCAGAGCGACGAAACATTATCAATCGAAGCATAAAGTGGTATCACAAGTCAAAAACTAAATAATCATAGAGGCTAAGGTGAATGGTTCATAGTCATAACATGGTGTGAGCATGTGCCAAGTCAACCCAAACAAAGCATCAAAGGATAATACCACAATATTATGCTTTTGTATGCTAAAATAACGCATGATTCTTTCAAGGCACATTAAGCAATCTCAATTGTTCAGAACAAGTCAGGATACAACAATAATCACTAAGCATAAGGTCAAAACAACTTCTAGCATGACATGATAAAGTCTAAGCCACAGTCAAAACAAGCTCCCTTTTGTACCACTATAAGCATGAAACTCTCTACTCTATTCCAAATTATTTGAAACAACAGAGCCAAAGCGGGGGTACGACTAATTTATTCAAGCAAACTAAGCAAACTAAAACCAAAAACGAAAACTAAGACGCTCCAAGAACAACACAACAATGCATGAAATAATAAAAACAAAGTGTCTAGAAAGAGACCTGAGATTTTTATTTATGAAGAAGGAGATCCCTTGGGCATCCCCAAGCTTTGACGCTTGTACCTCTTGAATATTTCTTGGGGTGACATGGGGTGGCATACCCAAGCTTGAGATTTTGTCGATTATTCATCTCATCACATCATTCTTCCCCTACACTTGAAAATTTCCTTCATACAAAACTTCACACAATCTTCATTAGCAACATTAGTGCATTCAAAATAATAAGCCTTTGGATTTAGTTTCAACACAAGTAAAAATTTCATTAGAACACAAGCTACTGTAGTAGTTCCTGATGGGGATATGCCGAGTAGGGTATACCCAGCAGGACGTTTCCTATTGGCCCAAGCTGCCAGCGAGTGGGCACGCAGGACGACGACTGGATCAAGACCCAACAAGGAGCCAGGTGACTGGAAGCTGAAGGCCCAGAAGTGTAGCTAGGCCCAGATAGATTAGGTCAAGCACCCTCCGAATCCTTAACTAATTCGGTTGTAGATCTGTAAACCCTAGCGAGGTGAGCCTATATAAACCTCCCTAGGGTACGCATAGAGGACACGTTCCATCATACACCCTCGCGACTCGCCGCCTAGTCATCGAGATCGCCCTTGTACTCTCTCATCAATACAATCTAGCAGGAGTAGGTCTTTACCCTCCGGGGGGCCGAACCTGGGTAAAACCCTGTGTCTCTGCCCTCATCTCGCACCGCATATGGCTGGCCGTCCTTGCCCCTCGTTCTACTACTCGCTACCGATTGCAGCATCTGCCATGGCCATTCCCACGACAGTGGCGCCACCGTGAGGCCTGGCCGGTCAGGCCGGTGTTCTGCGGCGAGATCCAATCTTCCAATCAACGAGACGATCGCCACCGGCCGCATGATCATGATTGGCAAGATCCTCCAGATCTTGCCGAGCAGCTACGTCCTGGCGGCGCGCCCCATCACACACAGTGTGATCATGCCGGTCGGCACGATCAGCCTCTTCGTCGGCTTCACCGACGTCATCGTCTCAGAGGGCTTGGCTCGCATTCACGAGTCACCACCGCCTGATCGACTCTCCTAAAGTCAAGTTCGCACCATCCACCGCCTCGCCTCTGAGTACGACTCGGCCAACAACAACGTGGTCGAGACTAGCGTGGTTGCGGACGACGCGACCCTCAACGACGACGCCGACTTAGCGACCCCGGCGTCAGTCAATGGATCCATCGTCACCGCGTCATCCATGGGCTCCATCACCCAAGTCACCAACGTGGGGGACTTCGAGGATCCTTCCATCCTTGGGATCTTCGACTCCGATTCTGGATCGGATAACTCCGATGACCTCCACGTCGGATCCGGTCGCTATGTCGCGACATACATGGTGAGTGGCATGAACGCCCCGCAAGACCCCTTCTCCACGCCGATCCCGCCGACTACGACGACCACGAAGGTCGAAGAACTCCGCATGTGACTGGAGGAGGCGGTCCTCAAGGAACAAGCCGAGCACGAAAAATTTCGCCTCGAGCAGGTAACGGCGTAGGATCTCTCGCGCTACCACCAACTCTGCATCAGGTTGCGCCTGAACCCCACCGTTCAGGGCCACGCCCTGAACTTCGACGATGAGAGCGACCCGGCCCGCGTGGCCGATCACGTGATCTGTGAGAGCGCGCCTCCAGGAGGAAGCACTCGAACACCACTAGGCGCGTCAGCAAATGGCGCTCCCCCCACCGCCCGGACGCACGCCCCCTCCAAACCAACCGAGGATCATGATCTCCGCACAGGAGCGGGACGCGAACGGCCTCCCGCTGTTCTCCACTCCGATGGACAATGTCATCGCGAGTCGAGCCGTGGTCGACAACATCAACGTGACCTAGGAAGGCGCCCTGCAGATCCAGTACGCCAGGGCCTTACTCGCCAAGGCCGTCGAGCAACAAGCTGCGGGAGCAGACTCACGGGGACGCGTCTACTCCCGCTCGTCAGGAAGCAGGGCGGCCTCGAGCGGCCGCCCGACAATGGAAAACACTCTCAATTGCCCACCCCACGAGCCCCTGCAGCTCCAGCCGTGACCCGTGAACGCGGCACTCTCCACCAACGACCCGCGACCGACGAATAACATGGTCACTGCCAACGGGCAGCTAGTCGACGCGTGGACCCACATTATCAACAACCAGAGCTGGCACGCACGCCAGCCTAACGACATGAGGCATACCCTCACTAATCGCCGCGACGGCGAGCCAAGGGGATCGCTCAGCCGAGTCGGCCCTCGGTGTTTCGGACCAATGATCCGAGGCAAAAAATACCCGGCTAACTTCAAAGTGCCGAATGAGATCGAGAAGTACGACCCCTCGTATGACCCATCCATGTGGCTGGACACGTACCTCATGGCGATGAGAATCGCCGGCCACACCGACCTGCTCGCCGCCCGCTACCTCCCCCTGATGATGGAGGGAGCATACCGGTAATGGATCAACACCCTCCCCGCAGACAGCATCGACTCCTGGGAGGATATGCGCGATGCCTTCGTCAGGAACTTCGATGGTTCCTACACCCACGCCACCACCATTGAGGACCTGGAGCGATGCGTCCAGGGACCCCACGAGTCGACCCACAACTGGGTCCAGCGGTGACAGGACCTGTGGTACAACGCGGCCGACATCCACCCGGATACAGCGATACACGGCTTCAAGACCTCGTGCCGCTACGAGCCCTTGGTCGCCAAGCTCAAGAAGGTGTACAAGACACCCGATAACATACCGGACCTCCTCGAGATCGCCAAGCCGTACGCGGAGGAGGACCCGAACCAATAAACCGACGACGAGTCGGGAGGAAACCGCCGCATGAGCGGCCACGACAACGGGAGACGACCCGAGCTATGCTATAGCAACACTCGCCTCACCGGCAAGCGCCGCACTGACGGTCGAGTCGACTTCGTCGCCAACGCCGGCTACGCGCCACACGAGCCCAAGAGCTTCCGCCGCGACGGGGGACAACACTGTGACGGTGACAACTACAAGGCAAAGCCAAGATTCGACCTCACGGCTCTCCTCAACTAGCCCTGTGTGTTCCACAGCAGGGAGGGGAAGCCTGCCACACACAGGACTGCCGACTGCCACTCCCTAAGGGAGATCGAGAAGGCACAACGCGCACGAGAGGACCCCAACAACCACCCGTCAAACGGCTGGGCATTCGGCAACGACGTGGGATCGCGGGTTCAACACCAAGCGCGAGAAGAAGGTCATCGCCCGCGCCGTCGCCAGAAATGCGGTGTCCCAGGTCGACGTCTCGCACTTCCTCAGCTGGTCCGAGCAGCGGATCACCTGGATCCGCGAAGACCACTCGCCACGGATTGAATATCCGGGGCGAGTCGCCTTGGTGGTCAAGCCCAAGGTGGGGGACTGCTGGCTCCCCAAGACGCTGATGGACGGTGGAAGCTCCATCAACATTCTCTACCTGGACATGTTCAGGCGACTGTGGATCCCGCAGTTGATGATCGAGACGACCTACACCACCTTCCACGGTATCGTCCCCGGTCGGAAGGCATACCCGATCGGCAAGGTGACGCTGCTAGTCACCTTCGGCACTCCAGCGAACTTCCGCACCGAGCGGATCGTCTTCGAGATGGTGCCCTTCAACAGCCCCTACCACTACGTCTTGGGGCGGCAGGCGTTTGCCAAATTCATGGCGGCTCCCCACTACGCGTACAACGCGATGAATCTCCCAAGGCCGTGCAACATCATCACTGTCCACGGTGACCCCGACATGGCCGCAGAGTGCGGGGCCAAAGGCGCCGAGCTCGCCGACGCTGTCATAGCCGTAGAAGCCAACCATGCGGAGGAGCTCGCCAAGTACACGAGCGGGGTCAACAATGATGACCCCACAATACTCAAGAAGCCCAACTCGGAGGGCGGCGACTCAACCGCCTTTGAGGCAACCACGCACACGCGCTCCGTCGAGCTGGTCCCAGGCGACTCTAGCCAGACGGTGACGATTGGAACGGGCATGAGCCTGCCATAGGAAGGCACGCTCATCGAGTTCCTCCCTGAGAATTGTGACATCTTCGCATGGAAGCCATCTAACATGCCTGGTGTCCCGAGGGAACTCGCTGAGCACAAAATCAACACCGACCCCAAAGCGCGACCCATCAAGCAGTCGTTGCGACCCTTCAATGAAGAGCGCCGCCGAGCAATCGTCGAGGAGGTGCAGCGTCTACTCGCTGCAGGCTTCACAATCAAGTACTCCAAGTGGCTGGCAAACCCAGTCCTGGTCGAGAAGAAGAATGGGATCTAGAGAATGTGTATCGATTACACAAACCTCAACAGCGCCTACCCCAAGGAGCAGTTCGTCCTCCCACGGATCGATCAAATCATCGACTCGACCGCGGGCTCGGAGTCGCTGTGTTTCCTTGACGCCTATTTTGGTTACAACCAGATCAAAATGGCAGTCGAGGACGAGGAGAAGACGGTGCTCATCACACCATTCGGAGCATTCTGCTACACCTCCATGACCTTCGGCCTCAAGAACGCCGGGGCGACCTACCAGAGGTGCATGCAGGAATGCCTTGCGAGCCAAATTGGCCGCAACATCTACGTCTACATCGACGATGTGGTGGTGAAGTCCACTAGCCAGGGCGATCTACTCGCCGACCTGGCCAAAACCTTCACAAATCTGCGGAGGTACAAGATCAAACTAAAACCAGGAAAGTGCACCTTCGGTGTACCTATTGGACAGCTGCTGGGGTACGTCGTCTCCAAACATGGGATCGAGGCGAACCCCACCAAGATCAACACGATCGCCTGGCTCGGTAAACCCGAGTGCTTGCGCGACGTCCAGAAGTTGGCCGGGTGAGTCACGGCTCTCAGTCGCTTCATCCCCCGGCTAGGCGAGAAGGCAATGCCTCTCTACCGCTTGATGCGTAAGAATCCCACGTTCCAGTGGGACAAGGAGGCAGACGACATGCTCCACGCACTCAAGGAAGTGCTACTCGCGGCCCGTCTACTCACCGCCCCCGTCGACAAGGAGCCCATGCTCGTCTATGTCGCGGCTTCCGAGCGAGTCGTCAGCGCCGTCATGGTCGTCGAGCGACTAAAAGAGGGCAAGGAACGCCTGGTGCAGCGACCTGTCTACTACATCAGCGAAGTCCTCACCGAGTCGCTCCAGCGCTACCCGCAGTACCAGAAATTGGTGTATACGGTCTTCAGAGCCCAGCGGCGACTGCCGAACTACTTCCAGGAGCACCCAATCACGGTCGTCTCCTCATTACCGTTGCAGGACATCATCCGAAACCGCGAGGCGACCGGGCGAGTCGCCAAGTGGGCCGTGGAGATCGGATTCCACAACATCAGGTACGATCCATGCAAGGCGATCAAGTCACAGGCTCTGGCAGACTTCCTCGCCGACTGGGAGGAGGCGCAGCAGCCAGAGAAACTGCTATACCTCCACTACTGGTCGCTACACTTTGACGGCTCCAAGAACGCAGATGGCGCAGGGGCAGGGATCGTCCTCACATCTCCAAAGGGAGACAAGCTACGCTTTGTCTTGTACCTCGACTTCACCCCCTGCACCAACAACATGACCGAGTACGAGGCGCTCCTCCACAGCATGCGAGCAACCAAGGAAATGAACATCAATCGTCCGCGTTGTTACGGTGACTCCGACCTCGTCGCCGGGCAAGTCGCCGGCACATGCGATGCAGTCTCCCCCACCATGGCGGCATACTGCCAAGCATTGGATCAGCTGGGAGGCCACTTCGCCGGCTACTCCGTCAAGTGGATCCACATGCGCAAGAACAAAGAGACCGACGCCCTCTCTCTCATTGGGTCAGCCCGACTCGTGCCACCCGCCGGTGTCTTCCTCGACACCATCACCAAACCGTCCGTCTCTCCCCCGAGGGAGATCGACATCGGGATTCCGCTGCAACCAGAAGCAGCCTTGGTCGCCATGATCGCGGAGCCAAGCGACTGGACCGCGCCATACGTCGCCTACCTGGAGGGAGGGACCCTACCCGCTGACAAGACGGAGGGCCGGATGATAGTAAGCCGCTGCAAATCCTTTGTCATCATCAACGACGAGCTCCACAAGCGCAGCGTGACCGGCGTGTTCCAACGCTGCGTCCAACCCACGAAAGGTCGCAAGATACTCCAAGACATCCATGCTGGCGACTACGGACACCACGCCAGCGCTTGGTCCCTAGTCGCCAAGGCCATGCGACACGGCTTCTAATGGCTCACCGTGCACGCCGACACGGTCGACATCGTCCAACGCTGCGTCGGATGCCAGAAGTACGCCAACCATACTCACATCCCAAGCTCGGCGCTCAAGACCATCCCCATCACCTGGCCATTCGCCATGTGGGGCATGGATATGGTAGGCCCCTTCAAGAAGGCCCCCTCCGGCTTCACCCACCTCCTAGTCGTAGTCGATAAATTCACAAAGTGGGTGGAGGCCAAGCCAGTCCACAAATGCAATGGGAAGACCGCCACCAAGTTCCTACGCGAGCTCATCCATCGCTACGGGTTCCCGCACAACATCATCACGGACAACGGCACCAACTTCGCCAAAGGATCCATGGCTAAATTCTGCGAGGAGCACCACATACGACTCGACCTCGCCTCAGTCGCCCACCCGGAGTCCAACGGCCAGGCGTAATGCGCCAACTAGAGCATCCTCCATGGCCTGAAGTCGTGACTGCAAGTTCCCCTCGAGCGAACTCCGGGGTGCTGGGTCGAAGATCTCCCCTCCGACATCAAGGGCATCCGCACCTCCATCAACAGGTCGACATGGTTCACCCCCTTCTTCATGGTGTACGGCGCCGAGGCCGTCATGCAAACCGACCTCAAGCACGACTCACCGCGGGTGGTCAACTACGCAGAGTCCGACAACGAGCTCGCATGCCAGGACAGGGTCGACCAGCTCGATGAAGCACGCGACCTAGCTCGCTTCCGCACCGCCATCTACCAGGAAGGACTTCGCCGCTACCATAGCCGGCGAGCCTGGACTCACACCTTCCAGGAAGGCGACCTAGTCCTGTGTCTGATCCAGGACAAGAAGGACATGCACAAGCTCTCTCCCCCTTGGGAGGGACCATTTGCCATCGGGCGAGTCCTGGGCAACGACGCCTACTACCTCATCGACGTCTGAGGCAACGGAAAACTCGACGTCAAGCGGCCATAGAATGTAAACCTCCTACGGAAGTTCTACCCCTAGAACTCCAGACATGTACCTCCTACCCGCTATGAAATAAAGAAGATCGATTCGCACAAATTGTGTCCACTATCCATACCTTGTGCCACTCGCACTCGTAATAACAGCGCTATGCTACTCGAGGAAGTCAACCCTTGGTCACACAACCGGCACGACCAAGTAGTGCGGTACGAGGGCACCGAAAAATTTCGGGCCTGGTATCGTCCACGAAAAACGCCAACCCAGAGCCCCATCAGAGTCGCCTTGCTCGACTGGCTTTCCGAGCTAAGACAACCGCATTCGCTTCCAACAGCGACCCAGTCCTCCACATCCTTGGCGCAGCGACTCGAATGGCTAAGTACCACGCTCGGGGACTGACCTAGTCCAAACCTGAGCGACTAGGGAAAACGCCAAGTACGAGAGTGTGTCCTGGACTCGCCACACGACTGATCCCACGGATCAGGTGGAGCGACGCGCCTAATACAATGCGCCTCGTCCTCACCTACCTTGGGCATGCGACTAGAGCAGCCAAGTACCACGCTCGGGGACTCGGCCACCCGACCCTGTTCGCGCCCGGGAAAACGGCTAAGTAAAGAGCACCCCTTGGAGTCGCCACGCGACTGGCTTTCGAAGCCACGGAGAGTTGACCTCAACTGACTAACAATATAAAAACAAACATACACGTAAAAACGAGGTAAACCCCACATAGGGCGGACGCGCTCGGGGACTCTGACAAATTTAAACAATTTACAATCAAATGAAGCACTGACAAAAGCATTCATGCATTCCTTATGACAGCAAAATTTGTTCGCTTACAAGGGCAGTTACATAATTGTTACAACTAACGCCACCCGGCCAACTAATTTATTCCACAGGCTTCGATGATGATGCGCCACCGCTCCCACGAACATGGATGAAGGGAACCCACGGGTTCGATGGGTACATCTTCAAGGTGCCCACCATCGCCGATCGGAAGGGTTTCTCCACCTTGGAGTCACGGCTCGCCGGCTCGGGGTCGTTCGGCGCAACGATCGTCTCCTGGTACGGAAGAAGATCACCCATCGCCAGCACCCGGTCGGAGTAAACCGCGGCCCGCTCGGTCAGCTTCAGCACCTCAGAGATCTCGGCCGTGCCCGTCGATGAAGGGTACCCGCTGGTGACGTCGTCCAGGTCAAAGTCGTCGGGGAAATGCGCGAGCCCAAGGCTCAGCGTAGTCGTAGCACCATGACGGAAGGCCGATCGCGACATGAAATCGACGACCTCTGGAGCCTTCTCCAGGTAGCGCCAGACTTCGACGAGGTCACTGGGGATCACCTCCATCGGGGAAATTTCTTGAAGGCACGCGCGAATGCAAGTCACTGACAGTTTGGCCGAATCCACCAGCGTGGTGACACACTGTCGCGCGTCATACGATTGCGCTTCGGCCTCATCATCAAGAATCCTCCATGCAGAGCAGAAGGATCTTAAAATCAGAATCAAGCGAAAGAATAAAGGCGACCCGTGCGCTCGGGGACTCACCAATCAAAGTGCGGCAGCGCCCCGTGATGAAATCCTGCAGACTCGAGAGATCATCTTGCAGCCCGGTAACGAGCGCATCCGACAACTTCTGCTCATCATCAACAGCAGTAGCAATGGGCGCCTTCGACCTTTCATCGGCCGAGGTTGCCTCCGCCTTCGCGGCTTTGAGCTCTCGTTCGAGCTTGGCCATGCGCTTCTCCGCGACGCTTAAAGACGCCTGGGCAGCCGTCAACTCACTACCGGGGACCATACCCTTGCGAGCCTTCTCAACCACGGCCGCTTGACTCTTTGCATCAACACAGCTGTGAGCATAACACAAGGAGAAGAAGTCCCTGATAACAATCACATCAAATTCTTACCAGCAGTCGCTCGAAGCTACTTGTTCGTCCCCCGCACAAAGTGAAGTTCCTTCTCCAGACGCTCCTTGGCGGCCAATTGGTCCGCCGACTCGCGCTGCAGGCCTTGCACAACCATAATAATATCAGAAAATAAACTACTAAGTGCCTAGCCGCTGAAATTCAGCGACTAGCCACTCGGGGACTGGGCAGCGAAGAAATTCCTAAGTGCCTAGCCGCTGAAATTTAGCGACTAGCCACTCGAGGATTGGACAACAAAAACATCAAGGATCCAATCGCTGAAAATTCAGCGACTAGATCCTCGGGGACTGGACATACCTGGATCGCTGCACCCATCATATTGTGGAGCTCGACCGCGTCCACCGACGGGAGAACAACAGGTGTGCGCCCGCGACACTGCTTGACCTCCGCCGACTGCACTGGAGCACTCGCCGTGGAGGCCCTCGCCACAAAGCGAGGGAAGGTGGCCACCGCCGCCCCCGCGGCACTCGCTGTTGGGACCGTCGCACCGAGTGGTGCCGCTGGCTCGACTTGCTGCGACTTCGCGTCCACTGCGGCCTTCACAACTGCATCTGCCCCGATCGGAGCCTCACTCGGGGCGCCGACTGGCTCGTCCGAGATTCTGACGACCTCGTCGCCCTTTGCCTTCTTCGCTCCCTCAACGGGCGCCTCGACATCGTTGCCCTTCCTCTTCTTCGAAGGGTCAATTCGTGCTCCCGCGGCACCCTATGGGACCTTAGCCACCGAGGGGTGACCTATTTTCTTCACACCAGTCCTGCAACACAATGTCGTCAACAAGCACGCTGGCCAAATATGAATCAGTTGTTCAAATAAATAATCTAAAGGGTACTCACTTGGCGACTGGGATAAAGCAAAGACTAGTACGAATGCTGGCCAGGTTCTCCAATTCTCGCCCCAGCTTCCGACTGAGGCCCGTCTCGGACACGCTCCATGCACAAGACACCGAGGGATTCTTTGAGGATGAGGCTGCGACAGGAGGATCATCGGCAATCGCTGCAGGTGCTCCCCTCGGTGGTGAGGCGCCCGCGGACGGGGCGGCCCCGAGCCCGGTGACTATGGTGAAGGGTGGTGGCAGCGACGCCAACGACACCTCACCCTCTACCACGGCCGCGTCGGCCGTCATAGTCGCATGTGCCTGCGCGGTGGCCCCAGCCTCCTCGGCCGCGCTGGTAGCTTCAGAGCTACTCGCGGACCTAGGCGGTGACATGGTCTTTGCTGGCTTGTTCTTATTCTGCGGCGACTTCTTCTTCGATGGCGTCGCCGCGCGTCACGATGTGTGCTCAGGGATCTCGTCGTCGCCCTCGTCGTGAGCCTCGAGGCTCTTGCTGGCCTGGAGCTCACATTGTTGCTATCCACGGGTCTTACGGGCCGTGGGTGCGGCGACCTCCACGGCCTCGTCATCATCTTCATTGTCGATGATGTCGTCGTCATCGTCTCCTCCGACGTTGCCCTTGTCCGACGAAGACTCGCTCTTGTCCTTGACGGACTCGTTCGAGTTTTCGTCGTCAGCGGGCAGAAGCCAACCTTCCACCACTTGGAACAACTACAAAGATCAACGCGATTAGCGAAACCAAGACTGCATATCTGCGACTGCGAAATGTACAAGGAAGTAATAACTTACTATCGGAGCCTTGCGCGTCGCGGTATACGGGGCAACCCAGGCCTTCGCGTCAAAGTATTCCGCGTCGGTGATTTTCTTCAAGGCCAAGGTATAATAGTTGAGCTTCCACTTGGCATGGCAAGACTTCGTCGGGTCGCCCTTGCCCATGTACTCGTACATCCAGTGGGCGTGGTCGGCTAGAGGCACCGGCCGCCTCCCAAACCAACAATTGTAGAGGTTGATGGTTTGGAGGCCGTTCTTCTTCAAGTTGCGGATCATCGGCAACATTTTGTCAACCACCATCCGCTGGTCGTGCGGGAGCTTGGTGACTTGAAGCCGACGCGGCTTGGGCCGGTCGGCGGTGTACATCGGAAGTGCCACCTCGCCGTCTGGAGTCGATTCACTGACGTAGAACCGGTGCTTCTTCCACTCGTTCGCCACCTTCTTCGGCAGCATCAGATCAAATAAGGAGGCCTTTGATTTCAGCTAGAAGGTGAGGCCGCCCGCAGGTAGCATCGGGCCGCCTGTCTCCTTGCGTCTGATCCTCCCGTGGAACAGATCTTGCCACAGGGGGAAGTACGGCCGGCAACGTAGGTAGCACTCGCAAAACGCCACAAAGATGGTGAGTTTCTCGATGCTGTGCGGCCCTAGGTCTGACGGCTGGATGCCGTAATATGCACAAAAGCGGTGAAAGAAGATGGAGGTGGGGAATCCGAGCCCCCTCTCCAGGTGGCTGGTGAAGCAGATAAACTCTCCGTCGCGCGGATCTGGCACCACTTCTCCGGCCGCGGGGATGCGTCATCTCCTGGCGCGGAGGATCCCTGCCTCCTCAAGTGATTTCAGCAGCACTTTCGTGCACTTGGATCTCCCCCATGGTTCCATCGAAGGCGCCATCAGTTGAAGGATCTAGGGCTGCGGGTCGCTCTGGTCGCTACGGAGGAATGGAAGACTGGGAGATGCGCGAGATCGGAGGAAGTGTGGAGAATGATCGCCCTTCACCCGTCACTCTCCTTATATAGTGGTTGCTACCCGCCATTTTCAGGGAGCCATTACCACGTGGTTATTACGCTGATATTACCGTTGGATTACCCAATGGCTAGTTTGACTGATGCTGACGGTCCAACTTCGTCTACTCGACTCGCCAGTTTCGACGACTCGATTATTCGCCGACCTGGTTGCCCTAGATGCGACTCCACTATTCGCTGACTTGGTCGCCCTAGCTGCGACTCCACCATTCGCCGACCGGATCACCATAGAAGTGATCCAACTACTTGCCGAACCATTCGTCGTGCTGCGATTCGATTGGTTGTTGTTAATGCGACTAAGATAACAAGTTCCCTCTTACATTCAGGGAGTCCACCACCGATTCGACTGGGCGTCCAAATTGGACCCGCATACTCCAACCACCAAGAACACCTGTGACGAATCAACAACGGCCTCGGGGACTACTGATGGGGATATGCCGAGTAGGGTATACCCAGCAGGACGTTTCCTATTGGCCCAAGCTGCCAGCGAGTGGCCCTGCAGGACGGTGACTGGATCAAGACCCAACAAGGATCCAGGCGACTGGAAGCTGAAGGCCCATAAGCATAGCTAGGCCCAGTCAGATTATGTCAAGCACCCTCCGAATCCTTAACTAATTCGGTTGTAGATCTGTAAACCCTAGCGAGGTGATCCTATATAAACCTTCCTAGGGTACGCATAGAGGACATGTTCCATCATACACCCTCTGTGACTCTTCGCCTAGTCGTCGAGCTCGCCCTTGTACTCTCTCATTAATACAATCTAGCAGGAGTAGGTCTTTACCCTCCGGGGGGACGAACCTGGGTAAAACCCAGTGTTTCCGCCCTCGTCTCGCACCGCAGATGGCTGGCCGCCCTTGCCCCTCGTTCTACTACTCGCTACCGATTGCAGCATCTGCTGTGGCCATTCCCACGACAGTTCCTTTAAAAAACTCAAGTGTTCAAGGAGAACTCAAAAATAAACAGATAAAGAAGCAAATGCAAATAATGGCAGAAATCTGTCAAAACAGACCAGCAGGTAAAAACCAATTTTGTCGAAGACCTTATGTTGCTCAAATCAAAAAGTGTTGAAATAACAAAAGTTATATAACAACCTGGGGCATATACTAAAAAAATACATCTCATTACGACATACTGAGATTTTTCACGAATATTTACAGTGAAGCACAAAAATATGTTTCGGGACAGCAACTTCCCCAAATCTTACTTCTCTCTCATTAGAGGTTATTATTGGCACAAAAATCACACAAAAAGGATAAGGAGAGGTTATTACAGAAGTAATAACTTCCAAGACTCAATAAAACTATTGGGTTATCTCCCAAGAAGTACTTTTCTTTCATGCCTTTAAGTTAGGCATAAGAAGCAAGAATAAAGTATTTTCAAATGAAGAAGCATTAACATCAAATTTTGCTTTAATAGGAGGAGCAAAAGGTAACTTCTATCTCCTTATAAGGAAGTGTTCTATACCTTTCTTTAATGGGAATTGATATTTAATGGTGCCTTCTTTCATATCAATAATGGCACCAACAGTTCTAAGAAAAGGTCTTCCCAAAGTAATAGGACAAGAAGCATTGCATTAAACATCCAAAACATAGAAATCAACAGGGACATATGCATTGTTAACCATAATAAGAACATCATTAACACTCCCCATAAGTTTCTTTTTAGCATTATCATCAAGTGGAACATCTAAATAGCAATCTTCCAAAGGTGGCAAATCAAGCATTTCATAAATCTTTCTAGGCATAATAGAGACACTAGAACCAAGGTCACATGTAACTACCTCGGTGAATTACGCTCCTAGATACAAGCCTGGATGAGCGGTAGTGGTTGAAATAGTACGGTGGGGCCCCAAAAGCCACTCACGGGTAGACCTTTCGGCCGTCCCAACCACTTCCAACTCAACGGGACCTGTACGGGCGGCGTAATCGGCAGGCGAAGGGATCAACTACATACACAAATGATTATGTATGCAAGCCACCATACAAGAGTACATCAGAGCCATACCATCTAGAAAGAAAGGAAATATAGCAACGCCATACGACAAGATTCAAATGACCTAGATAGATATAATATTTTAGGATAATTCCTCATACATCACACATCAGAGTATCAAGCGGAAGCGGCAAAACATAGTCCGAGTACGGATAAGAAGCAAATCGGCATAAGATGCCATAGAACTAAGCACATCCCGCCCACAGATCTCACGGATCCCCGTTCCCGGAATCTCTACACCAAACGATCGTTGCCCACATCATCAGCCTCTTCCACCCAGTATCCATCCTGCGAGGGTACCTGTTCATCTGAACCAGTAATTTATCGTGTGAGACCCTAAGGGTACTCAGCAAGTCTTTATGCCTTTAAAGGGGACACAACCTGGGGTGACGCAATTGCAGCAAAAAAAAAATAAACCCTAACAGTCCTACAGATAAACGCTAACCATCCGCCTAACCAATGATAGACGGATGTCCGTGAATTAAGGACAACAGTTATAACAGTAATTTCATCAGATCCATCCTCCTCCTCGCTTACCAACGAGGAAGCGGACGAACAACCCCCCCATCCGTTGGCAATTTTATTAACCATTCCATGAGTGTTGTACTATTTACTAGTCAATTTACTTAGTCAGATTAAAGCGGTACTTTAGTTATGCTTGTCTATGATCGAGAAACTGTGCTCCAAGTCGTCCATAACCGCGGACACGGCTTTCAGAAAGTTTTACCCTGCAGGGGTGCACAAATAGCAACACACACTCGATCAACCTCGGAAAAACCAAATCAAAACCCAACGAGGCCTTCACGACAAAGCAATCACAGGATTCAGAAATATTTCAGGGGGCCACCCCTTGGAGTACACCCGCAACGAAGCTAGCTGACTCCGAGACGGACCCGAGGTTTGGGTGGACGGCTGTGAACGACTGGGAACCCAAAACTGAGCTTGTCGACACCGCGGAATCGTGTCCCGATCCTAAACAGTACAGTGTGCTCCTCGCACAATCGTAATAAGGCAGTAAAGCATGGCATAAGTACAGGATAGTAAATAAAACCTCAAACTAGTTTGTGGCCCCAAGAAATAAGAATGAATCAAGCTCTGGCTCAGGGGGGTCCCATAAGCCTCCCGGATGTGGATAGCGCGATAAATCAAGGAACAGGAATCAAGTACTCGGGGTCCTACGGGACACAAGTGAGCAGGAAAAACCAAATAGCAGATATTGCTCACCGGTGCCACTTTCATTAGTTATCCCATTACTACTCAGGTTAAGTTGTTTAGGTACCTCGTTATCCAACAGACACTCACATACCCTACACATGCTGTTCTACGACTCGCATGGCTCAAACAACTCCTGTAGTAACGGCTCATGGGATGGAGAAACAAGCTTGGTGGGGTTTAAAAGTAAAGGCTATGCAATACTTGGGATTCAATTTAATGCAATCGCGACTCAATGATGCAAGAATAAGATAGAGGCAATAGGTACTGTATGTATGCAAGCATGTGGTAGTGCTTGCCTGGCAACTCAGTTGAAGCGAGAGACGGATCTGAGTAGTGCTCCTGGTTCTCTTGATATATCCCCTGCTCAGCGTCTATTCGAAAGAAGAACCAAACAAGCAAGGGCCAACATAAATAAAGTGCACAAGCATAGGAATAAAATGCGACAAGCAAACAATCATGCCATGATGAATGATGCACAAGTTGCATGGCAATAATGTAGCATGGCATGGGTGAGGTGTGGTATACAAGAATAAGTCATTTTATTAAGGTTTGGCCAAATTTTATTGTCATATTAGTTGCTGTATAGTATTTAATTATATGATGCATGCTGCAATTGAAGTCAAGGATAGCATAAACAGAAAGGTCTCGTCGCGCTGATCATTTTAGACATATCATTTGTTAAATTCGGAGTTATAGATCAAAAGTTATTAATTTATTAAGTTCCAGTGGCATTTTGTTGTAATTTACCCAACTTGGAATTTAAAGTGTTCAAATAATATTTTGAATGGCATAATTGAGTTCCTCACATTTTTCTGATTCAAAAACATATATTATTTGTATTATTTGAAATTATGAATTTAAATTTATTTTAAGTCAAAATTAATAATTAGGGTCAAAGTCAAAGGTTGACTAAATAAATTAATTCCGAAAATATTTGAATAAGGATTTGAATTATAATTCAAAAACTAAACATTTTTCATATAAGGTTTGAATTCAAATTCCAAACCATTAATAAGTTATGAATTCATTTAGGTTTAACAGATTTGAAAATTTGAATTTGAATTCAGAAAACAGAAAACATTTTATACTCAGGCTAACCTAGCCCTAGACACCGACAGGTGGGACCCGGGGGTGCTGACTGGCTGCCACGTGGAACAAAGGTGGGGTGTACCGCGGGTTGAGAAACTAGAAAAGCGGGGTGCCTTTTTACAAAAAGACTGGGCATCGAGGGGCTGCGGGTTGAGCTCTGAAAAGGGGAGGGGCTTAAATAGAAAAGCTTCCGGAGATGCAGACTGACGAAACTGAAGGTTTTCTCGCGGAAACAGCTAGCTGGCTCGAACTTTGGATGAAGATGGCGAGGAATCGGTGGGGATTTTGCACAAGACACAAAAAGCAAAGCTGGAGAGGGAACACCAGGCTATAACTTTGATGTTTGGAGTTCCACCAACGGAGGTCTGCAACGGACGGGGCGAAGGAATGAACAGAGGCAAAACACGTACGCGAGAAACTGAATTTTGTGTTCGCAAAAACGCCGAGCTGGTTCCATCTTCGGGCGACGATGGCGGTCGAACTAAGGCAGACCTCACGATGCCGCAAAAAGAAAACTTGCAGAGGGACATAAGGGCTCCAACTTTTGTCAAGGGGTCGTCGCCGGATCTTGGCCGCAGCGGTGGGGAAACAACGATGAACAGAGGCGGCATGGGGAGCAGCTGCAGGCACGGGCACTGTCGGAACTGACGGGCGACGGTGGCGGGAACTACGGCTGCGGCGGCGAGCTACCGTGCGGTAGGGAGGCCTAGGGAGGAGGGGAATGGAAAGGGGGGCGTACCTCGAGGCCGGCGGTGGTCTCGGAGGGCTCGGGGGGAACGAGTCGAGGTGGAGCACGCGACGAACAGCGGCAGAGGGGCTCCTGGTTCAGAGGGAAGGAGATGGCGGCTACTCCTGGGCGCGTCGGGCTCCTGCTGGCGCTCCTTAGCGACGTCGGGGTTGCGGCCTTCCGCTCCTACTGCAGCCCCGGACGAAGAGGGCCAAGCTGAGGTGGGGACATGCTCGATCTCCCTCTGTCCAGGTGAGCTCGAAGAGAAGAGAGGGATGCAGTAAGCAAGGAGCTGGCGGCGGAGAGGAGGGGAAAGGAAAGCTAGGATTCGAGGGGGAGGGGACTGCGCGGCTTGGATAAGAAGGGGGCAGGGACTCACGTGCCGTGCGTGCTGCTGACGGGGACGACGGGGAGCGACGGCCACCTGCTCCTCCGTTTGCTTTCCGTCTCACGCCGAGAGAGGGGAGGCGACTGCAGGAAGATGGTGAATAGGAGGGGATCGAAGGGGTATCGGGCCAGGTGAGCGAGTTGGGCCGGGGGAGGTTTGTCTGATGGGCTGCTACTGCTCTTGGGCTGCTGCGGCTGCTCCAGGTATGGTTTCTCCCTTTTTTTATCTCTTCTTATTTGTCTTTTAGACATTTGTTTGTTATTTTATTCTATTTCCATTTTCCAAACTAGTTTATAATTTCAAAAATCTTTGGAACATTTTTACCAGGAGGTTTTGAATAGGGGCTCGACTAAGGGAGAGGCAAAAAGGGGTCAAGACACATAAAGAGAGAAAGCACACATGATCACATGATCATGCCTGGAAGGAAAAAAAAGGGGATTGGGGATTAGGTTTAAAGATTAGCTAGAGAGGTAGAGAGGGAGGGTGAGAGCTAGGGTTTTAAACAAGTCAAAAATAAGATCAAGCAAAGGAAGGAGTGATCCAAGCAAGCAAAACAAAATAACCTTCAAATGTCAGTAAGAGGTGGCACTTGCATGGCCCATGCAAACAATAAATGCCATGTCTTTATATTGTGAAAACAACATAAAATCATGTGGCATTCTTCCATGCATTCCCAAAAGGCCAAGCATAAGATTATGAGTGGAATCCACCCAACCCACATGAGCTAGAGGTAAACTTAGATAAAATGCCACGCTCATATTAATTGGATGGTGGAATTATAAGGTGGTGAAGAAAAGGTGGTGGAGTCAATAAGAGACATGCCCCCAACTCAACTTGGGCACTTAACAATATATCAAGAACCAAATACAATATCAAGAGGCAACTACAATTAATAATGCACATGAGATAAGAACCAAACAAGAAGGGGTTTCATATGATGCTCAAATGCAAGGTGGCATGATGACATGAGCAAGATATGATGATGATGCAACAATTATATGTAGGAAGTGGTCCTTTTATTACTAGAACAAGTAGCATTACAGGTGTTAGACAACTGG
The DNA here is from genome assembly GCA_916181665.1 of Avena sativa. Classification (NCBI taxonomy): domain Eukaryota; kingdom Viridiplantae; phylum Streptophyta; class Magnoliopsida; order Poales; family Poaceae; genus Avena; species Avena sativa. Next base: position 134,860,587 of record OV702283.1, on the reverse strand, counting down.
GATGCTACATCACATAAAGCTTTGAGATCAAAATCATTCACTTGCATATTAATGATGGGTTACCAACCATCTTCTAACTTCCTAGGAATAGAAGCTTTATGTTTCAATTTTTCCTCCTTAATTTTAATGAGAGCATCTGTAATGTGTTTTATAAAACCCATGCTCATAGCACTATCATTAGGACTTCTAGCAAGCTTTTGTAGGAACATAATCACTTCAGAGATATTGCAACCATCAAGATCAAAATCAAACTTAGCATCATAGGTAGTAGACTTATTGTTTCCCATAGTTCGAAAAATTTCAGCATTCTTATTGGGTTTAGGCATTGTTGTAGAAGGAAAGGGAACTTCTTGTGGTTTGCTAGCATCAATATTGATGGTGGTAATAGTACAAATACTATTGTTTCTAGCAATTTCATCTTCTCTTTCCCACTTAGCATGCAATTTAGCTAACAGTCTAACATTTTCATTAATAGTTACGGCTGTCAAAAAAGTTTGGGCTTGACAAACTGTGTGAGTTCGGCGCGTTAACAGCTCGGCTCGAGCTTGATTCGTCTCTCTAACAAACCAAGCTCGAGCCTGTTTTCAAGCTCGCGAGCTTAGTCGAGCCAAACTCAAACAGTTCGATAAAGCTCGTGATTTTTGTATAGCCGCAAAATTGAGACTGCTATTATTATTCCATCTGTTGTAAGACCGCTAAAATAATTATGCTGGCATGTTGGCACTGTATTACTATTATATGAAACTCCAAGCCATTTCTGCTATTCCATTCTCAAGCTTTACTATTTTCTTCCTATGTAGCTGCATGTCGATGTACTAAAATTTTCTTACCGAGCTTCAACGAACGGAGCTCAAGCCTACTCGAGCTTTGGTCAAGCCGAACTCGAGCTTAGATGTAGGCTCGAAGGTCAACCTAGGCTCGCTCGAGCTTCTACCAAGCTCGAGCCGAGCCTAACAATGTTCGCTCGAGTTCGGCTCGTTGACAGCCCTATCAATAGTAACTTGTATGGCATGAGCAACAGCAAAGGTATTTTCCATGGTTTCAGGTTTAGCATCCATTTTATTAATCAAAGAGGATTGTGCTTCAGACAAAGATGAAATATTTTCTCAACATTCAAAAGTTTTTCCTCCATAGTCTTGTTGAAAGTAGTTTGTTTACTAATAAAGTCTTTAAGCATGACTTCAAGTTCAGAGGGAGCACTTCTATTGTTGTTGTAGGAATTTCTATAAGCATTACCATTATTGGGAGGATATGGCCTATAAGTATTATTACCAAAATTATTCCTATAGGCATTGTTGCCGAAATTTTTATTTCTAATGAAGTTCACATCAACTTGCTCTTGTTGAGCAACCAAAGAGGCTAAAGGAACATTATTTGGATCAATATGAGCTTTTCTATTAACAAGCATAGACATGATAACATCAATTTTATCACTCAAGGAGGAGGTTTCTTCAATAGAATTTACCTTCTTACCATGTGGAGCTCTCTCAGTATGCCATTCAGAATAATTAACCATCATATTATCAAGGAGCTTTGTTGAAGCACCCAAAGTAATGGCCATAAAGGTACCTCCAGCAGCAAAATCCAACAAATTTCTTGAAGATAAATTTAGTCCTGCATAAAAAGTTTGGATAATCATCCAAGCAGTCAGTCCATGAGTGGGACAATTCTTTACCAAAGATTTCATTCTTTCCCAAGCTTGAGCAACATGTTCATTATCAAGTTGTTTAAATTTCATTATTTCACTTCTCATAGATATAATCTTAGCAGGAGGATAGTATTTTCCAATAAAAGCATCTTTGCATTTAATCCAAGAATCAATACTATTTCTAGGCAAGGATATCAACCATTCTTTAGCTTTTCCTCTCAAAGAGAAAGGAAACAATTTGAGCTTAATAATATCTCCTTCTACATCCTTATATTTTTGCATCTCACAAAGTTCAACAAAGTTATTAAGGTGGGCAGCAGCATCATTAGAACTAGCACCAGAAAATTGATCTTTCATAACAAGATTCAACAAAGCAAGTTTAATTTCATAAAAGGTAGCATCAAGAGCAGGTGGAGCAATGCGTGTGCAAAGGAAATCATTGTTGTTTGTGCTAGTGAAGTCACACAACTTGGTGTTCTCAGCAGTGTTCATTTTTGCAAAAGTGAGGCAAGACAACAACAGTAGGAACTAATTTTTTTATGTTTTTAATAAGAAAAAGAAAACCAAACGAAACTATTTTTTTATATTTTTGGTAAAAAGAAGCAAGAAAAACAAAGCAAAAGAAACTAAGCAAAACAAAAACAAAGTAAAGAGAGTGGTTGTGAAAGACTCCCCTTGTGAAGCTGTCCTTAACTCCCCGGCAACAGCGCTAGAAAATCTTGATGGTGGCTCAATTGACTGTAGAGCCTCGTTGGGAGACCCCAAGAGCAAGGTGTGATGAGCACAACAGCAAGTTTTACCTCAGTTATGAAACCAAGGTTATCTAACCAGTAGGAGCAAGGAAATAACTCCAAGGTGTTGCTAAAAACCTGGGATCCTCCACAACACAAACTCAAGACTTTGCCCCAACTTACACTGAGGTTGTCAATCTCACTGGTTTGCTGAAACAAAGGATTAAACGTATAGTGTGGAAGGTAATAGTTGCTTGTAGAAAGTAAACGGTAACAGTAGATGATGTATCAATGATAAAGATTGGACCGGGGTCCATAGTTCACTAGAGGTGTTCTCCTTAAGATAGATAACATGCTGGGTGAACAAATTACAACGGGGAAATTGACAGATTGAGCAAGCATAATAATGCATATACTAGACATCATGACTCCTATGAGATTTTATTGGTCATTACAACAATATACATAGACCGTAATCTAACTGCATTTATGACTAATAATCCACCTTTAGGTTATCATCCGAACCCCCTCCAATATTAAGTTGCAAGCAACGGATAATTGCATTAAGCAATGGTGTAAAGTAAACAATACAATTGTTCCATGAACAAAAGATTTTTGTTTTCTCCCTAGTAGCAACAACACATCTACAACCTTAGAGATTTCTGACACTTCCCCAGATTACTAGAGACATGAACCTACTGATACGTCGTAAACATATCTATAATTTTTGATGTTCCATGCTTGTTTAGTATCCACTTTGCTATGCTTTGTCTACACTTTGAGGTATTTTATACATTTTCTGGCACTAACCTATTAACAAGGTGCCGCAGTGCCAGTTGCCTGTTTTTTTGCTGTTTTTGGTTTCAGAAAATCTAGTAAGGAAATATTATCGGAATTGGACAAGACAAAAGCCAAAGTCAGTATTTCACCGAGACAAACACAAAGACCGAAGGGCGACCGAAGGGGAGCCACAGGGTGGCCACACCCCCCCACGCGCGGTCCCACCATGGGTCGCGCCTGGGAAGGGTGTGGTCCCCCTGGCCTCCCTCCTGCCTCGCCTCTTTGCCTATATAATCTCCAGGATACCAAAACCCTAAGTAACCGATCTGATCTCCACGAAATAGTTCGTAGCCTCCGCTACCATCGTCCCTAGATCGGGGGATCTAAAGCTCTTCCCGGCACCCTACCGGAGGGGAGAGATCATCCCGGAGGTCTTCTTCATCACCATGCCAGCCTCCGGTATGATGCGTGAGTAGTTCCACCTTGGACTATGGGTCCATACAATAGCTAGATGGTTCTTTCTCGTCCTTTGTGGTATCGTGTTTAGATCTTGTGAGCTCCGTTCATGATCAAGACCATCTATTTGTAATCATGCATGTTGTGTTTGCGAGGATCCAATGGATATTGAGATTACTATGTCAGATTGATTATTGATTCTATCATGTCTTATGATTATTGATTCTATCATGTCTGTTTTGTTTGAGATCTTGAATGCTCTCTGTTTCTAGTAGCTATCTTGGCGAAGTAGATGCTAGTGACTCCAAGAGGGAGTATTTATGCTCGATAGTGGGTTCATGCCTCTATTGAATCTGGGGAAGTGACATAAATCTCTAAGGTTGTAGATGTGCTATTGCCACTAGGGAGAAAACAACAATCTCTTATTCATGGAACAATTGTATTGTTTACTTCACACACATTGCTTAATGAAGTTATCCGTTGCTTGCAACTTAATACTGGAGGGGGTTCGGATGATAACCTGAAGGTGGATTACTAGTCATAGTTGCAGTTGGATGGTGGTCTATGTATATTGTTGTAATGCCCAATCAAATCTCATAGGATCATGAATGTCTAGTATTGCATTGTTGTGCCTTGCTCAGTCTTGTTAATTGCCCCACTGTAATTTGTTTACCCAGCATGTTATGTTTTTTATCTTAAGGAGAACACCTCTATTGAACTATGGACCCCCGTCCAATCTTTACTATTGTTACATCATCCACTGTTACTGTTTACTTTCTGCAAGCAACCATTACCTTCCACACCATACGTTTAATCCTTTGTATTCAGCAAACCAGTGAGATTGACAACCTCACTGTAAGTTGGGGGCAAAGTCTTGAGTTTGTGTTGTGTAGGATTCCAAGTTATAGCAACACCTTGGAGTTGTTTCCTTGCTCCTACTGGTTCGATAACATTGGTTTCATAACTGAGGGAAAACTTACTGCCGAGCTCATCATACCTTCCTCTTGGGGTCTCCCAACGAAGCTCTACTATTGAGCCACATCACCTACTATAGAGCATAAATACTCCCTCTTGGAGTCACAAGCATCTACTTGGCCAAGATAGCTACTAGCAACGGAGAGCATGCAAGATCACAAACAACACATACATGATAGAATCAATAATCAAACTGACAAAATATAATCAATAATCAATCTGACATAGTATCTCAATATCCATCGAATCCCCGCAAACACAACATGTATGATTACAAATAGATGCTCTTGATCATGAACGAAGCTCACAAGATCTAAACATGAAAGCACAAAGGACGAGAAACAACCATGTAGCTACTGTATGGACCCATAGTCCAAAGGTGAACTACTCACGCATCATACCGGAGGCTGGCATGGTGATGAAGAAGGCCTCCGGGATAATCTCTCCCCTCCGGCAGGGTTCCGGGAAGAGCTTCAGATACCCCCGATCTAGGGACGATGGTGGCGGCTACTATGGACTGTTTTGTGGAGATCTGATCGGGTTCCTAGGGTTTTTGCATCAGGGTGACTTTATAGGTGAAGAGGCGAGGCAGGGGGCCGCCCGAGGGTCCCACACCAGGTGGCGGCGCGGCCCCTAGGCCGCGCGGCCCTAGGGTGTGGCCACCTCGTGGCCCCCCTTCGTCTGCCCTTTGGTCTCTGTGTTCTCTCCGGTAAAATATTGACTTTGTCTTTTGTCCCATCCAATTCCGAAAATATTTCCTTACTAGCCTTTCTGAAACCAAAAACAGGAGAAAACAGGCAACTGGCACTACGACATCTTGTTAATAGGTTAGTCCCAGAAAATGTATAAAAATACCTCAAAGTGTAGACAAAGCATAGCAAAGTTGATACTAAACAAGTATGTAACATAAAAAATTATAGATACGTTTATGACGTATCAACCGTAATAGAGAAACATGGGGATTTGATTTAGACGGCGAAGGAGGTATAGAAATTGAATATGATTGTCTTAATGCTTATATAGAATATGGTAAGGTAAAAGAAACTGCTGATGAACTCCAACTTGATGATGATATTGTTTTGCAAATTCTTCAGTCTTCTATAGAACATATTGAGGCTCCTAAAAATGACTGGCTCCATTACACTCCACCACCCGAGCCAGCTATATAAGACGATCCAATAATTACAGCTTTTATTGAACCATTGTGGAAGGTACCCTCATATGTTGAACCCCTTCCTTTCCCAAGGACAACAAATAAACATATGATGGCCCAGTAGTTGGAGGATCAACGAGAAGAAGAGTTATTCCTAAAACAGCTAGAAGAAGCACATGGAAGGAAAACTAAAAAAGTAAGTGTATAAGAGATAGGGGATCCAGCGAAGGAAGACATCCTTACCATGTTTGCTCACTACAACGTGATTGAGCTAGATACTGAAGCCTCACAGTTCGTCGAAGGTAAGGTAAAAGCTAAATAAGTTGGTAAGCGTATTCTCCCTTGTACTTTCAGAGTAACTTCCTACTGTGGCCTCTGTGACATAGGGATTGATGTTAACATGATACCTTTTAACTTCTATTTAAAAATCAAAAAAGAACTAGCACAATTGGAACTACAGGATACGGACATGACTATAATGCTTGTTGATAAAACACTTAGAGTCCATATGGGAATAATTAGAGATGTTCCAATCTATACTAGACCATACAAATATCCTATTTAATTTGTGCTAGTTGATATGCCTACCGATGTTTATTGTCCCATCATTTTTGGAAGAACCTTTCTAAATACTGTAGGAGCAAACATAGATTGCAAGAGACAAACCATGTCTCTCAAATTTGGGGAAGATAAAATGGATTTTCATTTCTCCAAATTTGACCATAAGCCAGCTATTGAAGAACTAGATGATGATGAGTATGAACGTGAGTAAGAAGGTAATTTTGTCAATTTGCCCTCGATAGTTATTGATACTCTAGATGATGATTTAGCAAGGAGTTTAGTTAATAATAATATCCTCTATGACATAGAGAAAATTGAAATGTATGATTATCTTGACTCCACACCTAAGGTGGATGTTGATATTAATCAAGAATATGAAGAACCTATAAGAAAGGGAGATGAAGCTCTTTCCCCTCCTGTCATTAAAACTTTACCAAAGGAATTAAAATATAGGTTTCTTGATGATACCAATAGATTCCCTGTTATTATAAGTTCTAATCTTGTAGAAAAAGAAGAGGAGAATTTGATGAAAGTTCTTCAGATGCATAGAAATGATCTTGCATATTCGATGATCCCCCCATAGGATATTCATGGAGGAAGGTTCCCAACCGGTCCTAGACTTTTAGCGACGCTCAAACCTCACATGAAAGAGGAGGTAAGAAAATAAATAATACATTTATTAGATGTAGGGATCATCTTTAATGTAGAATAGAGTGAATGGGTAAGTCATGTTCATTGTGTTCCTCAGAAAGGTGGATTTACTATTTTTGAAAATGAACATAATGAGATGGTGCCCACAAAGACTGTTGTTGGACACAGGATGTGTATTGACTATAAAACTTAATAAAGAAACCAGGAAAGATCATTATCTACTTCCGTTTATAGATCAAACTCTTGAGAGGCTAGCTATGAATTCTTATTTTTGTTATTTAGACGGATATTTTGGCTTTTCTCAAATTGTTGTTCATCCTGACGACCAACTTAAAACTACCTTTATATGTCCCTATGGTCTTTATGCTTATCACCGTATGCCTTTTGGTCTTTGCAATTCCCCTCCTACTTTTCAAAGATGCATGACTGCTATATTTGCCGATTATGTTGAAAGTATTATGGAAGTCTTCATGGATGATTTTTCTATTTATGGAACTTCCTTTAATCATTGTCTCCATAATCTTCATAAAGTTTTGCAGAGATGCGAAGACGCTAACCTAGTATTAAACTGGGAGAAGTGCCACTTTATGGTTCAAGAAGGTATAGTACTTGGTCACAAAATCTCAGTTAATGGTATAGAGGTTGACAAAGCAAAGATAGAAGCTATAGAAAGGCTTCCTCCTCCTTGGGATGTGAAAGGTATAAGGAGTTTTATAGGCCATGCTGGATTTTATATAAGGTTCATTAAAAACTTTTCGAAAACTGTTAGAACTTTAACTAATCTTCTTCAGAAAAGGATTGTCTTTAATTTTGATAAAGGATGTCTAAATGCTTTCAACATATTAAAACAATCTCTCATTGAATCTGCCATTATTAAACCACCTAAATGGAAGAAATGCTTTGAGTTATTCTATGAAGCTATTCATGAAGTTGTTGGAGCAATTCTTTGCCAGTATGATGGTGATAATCTAAATATCATTCATCATGATAGCCGTACCCTAAGCGGGGCCCAAAAGAATTACCCCATGGTAGAAAAAGAATTTTTTGCTATAGTTTTATCCTGTGAATTTAGATCTTACATCAATGATTCAAAAGTGAGAGTACATACCGATCGTATTGGCCTAAAGGAAATCATAGAAAGTATGATCCATTGGACTCTACTTTTACAATAATTTAATTTGCAAATTCTTTAAAGAAAGGAGGAGATAGAGGAGACACACGTGGATACCTACGAAATTGCTCCACCTAAGGAAGTGTCATCCATATACATACCTATAGGAACAACATTGCCAAAAAGAAAGTTCTCAAATTCTCTTTGGAATGGTTTTAGTGATCTGCTTCAACCCACCTTGTTCAATGAGAAAAAGAAAAAAATAATCCAGAAAGGAGAAGGTACTCATATGAACTCGTTATCTCTAAATAGATCAGGTATGTGAAATCTGAAGTTATATTTGTTCTAGATGATTTTCTTCTATTTCTTTCTGTATTTTTTATTTTCTTTTGTTTTTTTGATTGCACTGCCAGTTTTACGAAGTCGGTACGGACGGACAGTACAGCCGCACCCGCCCGTACAACTGGTTGTTAAACGCACTGCATCCTTTTCCTACTTTTCGCTGTTTTAGTATGACCACATGGTATAGGCGCACCCGACCATACCACTGATCGTTATCAATACGGTATTGCTTCGCCAAACTTCAGTTCTATTCTTGTGTTATAAAAAAACTAAGTCGGTAAAATGCAGTACCTACGGATAGTATGGGCGTTACCTGCCTATATCGCTTAGCTGGTTTGCAGGTTATCGCCTTCGAAGCCATGTTGGCCTGACAACGACTCGGTACGGGCGCATCGTACGGGCACGGGTCCGTACCGAGTGGTCGTTACGATCGTATTTTTTTCATTTTTCATTTATCTCTTTCCATATTTGTTAGGATTCTTTTCTTGGCCGACCCTTTTCCTTCAGTACATATTTCGTCCTACCTCTAACCTCTTATAAGCCTCTTTAGAAGGCCTCTTTGTTTCTATTATCAAAACATATCTCCTCCGTGTCGCCTCTTCCTTCCAAGAACCTTAGAACAATGTCCTATCCATGGAGTTTCGCTCAAGGGAGAGAAGACCTCCATGGATCGTCTTCAAGAATCACGGAGGAAGTCAAGGCTACTGAATCAAAGAAGGAGATAGATGTCAAGGACGTACTCAATCTTATAGAAACAATACAAGACGGGCGTAAGGTGTTCAGCCTTGGTGTTGGCAAAGATGGAGACTCCGAATAAGTTCAAATTTATTTAGAATGAGATGGATAAATCTACTTGAAGAAGGCAAAATAACAGGGGGAGAAGATCCATGCATCCTTAGATTCCCTCGACCGTCGTATCAAAAAGATTGAGGTAAAATCTCCAGGATCTTCTAAACATATTGAATTGTTGCGTCATTATCTGGACCAGATGGATTTGAAGATAATGAAAGGACTCAAAGCAAATCTCAACATCAGTCTTCGATCCATCAACACTCAGAAGCAAACAATAGATATGTACAAAGCTCTTGTGAAACAGTTGGAGAAAGTTAGCGAGCAGCGTTGGATCCGAATCTTGATCCTAGAAGCATCAAACAAGACGCTTCGAGTAAACCTTTGTGCTTCAAGGGGTCACCCCTCTACAAACTAAAGGGCGTGCCACGATACCAAATAAAAGCAAGGAATTATTTGATCCACCCAGTTTGATTCCAAGCTTGGGGGGATCTGTGAGAGCCTAGTAATCTATCTCACAGTTTTTAGAATGTTTACTTTTCCGCATGCATTTAGAATTTCATTCCAAAGTTTGCATTAGTTGCATCAACTTCAAGTTCCCCTTGTTCGAGAGATGATTTATATTCATTGGGTTTCGAGACTTTATGATATTTGAAGCGTGTTATGATTCATGATTATTATATTAGATGATTGAAATATGTTGAGTGTTATGATACTTGTACATCTGTCATGATTTTTAGGGATTTCCACACCAATAAAAGTATTGACTAGGTTATGAGAAAAAAATTCTGGTAGCATATTATAATTAAGAGTTTTGTTGTAGCCATCAAAGTAATGAGCATGATCAAATAGCTTCATAATAAAAAGGTGGGAAGAAAAGGATAAGATATTTATGCATGTTTAGACAAAATGCAAAAGAAGCAAAAAGAGGGAGCAGCTATAAAAAAATCAAGAGGAAAGAAGAGTGATCATGAATCTTCATTACTAAACTAAGCGCTCATTATTTCTAAACTCAATGATTATATAATATGTTAAATCATTAGAAGTTCATTTCATTAATACTAGAGAAGGTGTGGAAGGCTCTAAGTCATGTAATGTGTAAGGGTATGATAATACCCCCGATGCTTCTCTACATCCGATGTCGTATTCCTGTTTTAATTTTCTGCCTCATTTATTGGAACGACTCGTGTCTAGTGAACATGATGATCTTGTCCATAATCCACAATTTGCTCGAGGACGAGCAAGATCCTAGCTTGGGGGAGTTGATGAGTCCAAAATTTAAGTATTTTACCTATTATTTTTGCATAAATATAGTAGGGATCTTGTATTTCACTACATTCACACACACCTTTTGTCTTTTTCAACAGGATCTCAAATCACTAAGTCTATTATAAACATTTCAATTAAATATATCATATTATACTATAATATGATATTTTTAAGTGATAAAAGTAATTTTCAGGAATTACCTTCGCACCTGGGAAAATACCAAGAGAGGAGAGGCAACCGGTGCTCATAACGACCAGCGGTACGGACGGGGCCCGCCCGTACCATCTGCCTGTACTCTGTTCCATCGGGACCGCCTCGTCAAATACTTTCCCCTAGCGAATACAGCGGAGGGATCCGACATTCACAGCCACCAGAAACCACGAAAAACCACATATGAAAGGTATTTGAAGGAGGAACTTGGCTGGGGATAAATCTCTATTGATCCATGGATCATTGGAGAACAACGCATCATCCCCTTCATCATCAACCACTGCATCTACATCACCACCATCACTCTCATTCTTCCTCCATTAGATCTTGTTGTAATTCTAGATTTAATTGTGGTTTGCACTAGATCTATTTCATTACTTTCATCCATCCATTTGATTATGATGTTGTTGTTGATGGCTTCCATGTGTGAGTAGTTCCTTTGTTCTTGGGGAGATGGAGAAACACTAGCACTATTATGAATTTGCAATAAAGATGATATATTTTTGTGTCTGTATGACTTGCCAGTTGAAAGGATATAGATGCCGCCTAGAGGGGGTGGGGGGTGAATAGGCAGTTTAAAACTTTTCCCAGAGTGGCTCAACAAAGGCGGAATTAAACTAGTGTTTAATTTGTTAAGCACAAAACCTAGAACAACTAGGGTTCACCTATTTGCACCAATAAATCATGCTAAGAAAGACAAGCAACTATGTGATATCAAGATATATACTTCAAGCATGAAGGCTATCACAAAGTAAAGTGGATAAGTAAGAGCTCGAATATAGAGATAATCGAGGCACGCGAACACAACGATATTTTACCGAGTTCCTGCCAACATGGAGTATGTCTCGTTTGGAGAGGGGTAGTATCAAACTACCAATTCCACAAAGGCCTCCCTTGTTCTCTGGTGAATCTCACCCCAGCGGGATAGATCCACACTTCCACTATCGGTGCACTTGTCGGTGGCAATTCGGAACCTCTTAAAAGGTTGGGGCACTTCTCCACAGTTCAATTAGAGGCTCCCAACAAACAAGCTTGGGGAAATCCCCACAACTAAATTGGATTCCCCAAGTAATCCTCAAACCTGCAAAACAACCAAACCGTCTAGGATTCCAAGTACCCAAGAGTAAAAAGATTCTCAACTTTCACTCAATTGAATCCTCACTGAGAACTCAAACCGATGCACCTAGTGCAATGGCAAGAACACAAGTTCTCAAATCCTTCTCTCCCAAATTCCACCAAAGCTACAAAAGCTAATGGGGGAATAAGAGAGGAAGAGCAATGGAGGAAATCCATAAAGACTCCAAGATATAGATCCCAATATGTTCCCCTGACTTAGAGGAGAGATTGATTGGTGGGATTGCAGATCTAGATATCCTCTTTCAAATCCCCCAAAAAGATTCAAGAAATACGAGAGGGATTGAGAGTATTTGCAAGCTCTTGAAGGTAGGAACAATGCAGAAGAGAGAGAGCAAGCAGCCAACCCCTTGGGGAAGAAGGGGGCCTTTTTTAGGTCCCCCCCAATGTCAACTAGCCGTTATAGATCACTTACCCTGGAGTTTTCGGCCTTTAGGACCGGAGTCTCTGGCCCCGGGACTAGAGTCTAAGGGGTCCAGACTCTGGCCAGGACTCCGGGTAGCCTCTAGATGCTCTCTATATACCCCCCCAGTGTCTGGTCCAGAATTTGGGCCGGAGTCTCTGGGGTGCGAACCCCGGAGTCTCCGTCCCTCATAAAACTAGCAGAAATACCAACTCCAAAATGACCATAACTTTTGCATACAAACTCCAATTTTGATGATCTTGGGCTTGTTTTAAAGAGGATAATAAGATATAAAAGATCATACATAAAAACATCATAGTACAGCAAGGGAGGATAGAACTGTCACATCCCAAAATTTTCCAAATCTTGTAATGTGAAAAATAAATAAACAAAATAAATAATTATTGAAAATTAGGGTGAAAAGAAACTTTTGTTTCTAAATGGAAACTTAAAAATCCCATTTTGAACAAACTTTGGTTAATGTTTGAACCCAACTAAAATTCAAATCAGGTGAAATGCATTCTTCTTAAATGCATCTAGAAATTTAAACACTTGGAAAATAAACAAAAACCCTAAAACCCTAATGGAAGAAAACATTTCCATGCTATCTCTAAACCTATGGATTTGATCCATATAAAATTTGTCAAACAAACATTTCAAAATGATCAAGAATGACAAATAGAAATGTTATTAAAACCATAGAAATTGATTTCGTTCAATTTGGAGCCATAGATAAAATCTTATGAATTTAATAAGATAAAGAAATTGAATTTCCAAAGCTAATAAAGCACTTATCTAAAATACATACCAAATGGTGAGAAAATAATCCTAAATACATTAAAGGGATAAGCAAATATTAAATAATATTTTACAAATTAGAATCACCAAGTTTGGATCTATAAATAAAAAGATATGGATTTTATAAGATAAAGAAAGAAATATTAAATGAGGAATATTTAAAGACCAAATTAAATCTTGGCCTAATCCCTAAACAAATGGAATGAATAATCCAAATCCAAATAAAATAAATGAATAAAGAATTTTCCAAATAAAATAAAATGACTTTGACCAAATCCTATTTTTTTAATAAAGATAAAATCCCTAATTAAATCATGGGAGAATAATATTTGGAATTTACCCAAGTGGAATAAAAGATATTTAAATTAACTTAAATGGGACCAAAGAAATCAACTAAATAAAATTTATGGAATTAGAACTATATTTAATTTCATTGGAATAAAGACAAATACCCAATTTTAAATGATTAATAAATCATATTAAAAACATTCCTAATAATTCAAGGTGAATTATTTGACACCCAAATAAACAAATAAAACCTACTGAAAAGATTTGGAAGGATTTAGATTTCAAATGGAGTTAAAAAAACATTATTAAATCTTATTTGAATTAATACAAGGGCCTATTTTAATTAATTAATATCCCCTAAAAAGAATAAATATATTATTCCAAATTTGACTTCAGAATGTATTATTAATCAGTATTTGAATATACTCAAAGTTTGGTTGAAGTTTGAAATTCAAAAGTTGTTTGAATTGATTAATCAAAATCAAAACAGAATAAAAGAAATGGAAAAAGAAAAAGAATCAGATAAAAAAAGGGAATAGAAAGTAGCCTACCCAGCTAGCCCACTAAGCCCAGCAGTCCAGCCCACTCCCTGTCACCCCGCAGAAAACGATTCGCACTCGCAGACGAACCCACTCGGTCACTGACTGCCAGGACCCACTTCTTCTCTCTCCCACTCGCTGACACCAGGCCCCACTGCCACCTCACCATCGTCTCCACCCCGCGCGCTGACCTCGCCCCTCTCCTTGCTACCGTTTTTGGCCGGAAATCAAACGCGTTAATTCGCCTCTAATGCTGGAGTAAACCCCGCCCCGACCACACACACTTAAACACCTGCTCCCCCTCTCCGTTTCCGCCTAGAAACCACCTACTCCCTGCCCCCAGGCTGCTTCCATTTTGGCTCGCACCGCCGCGGACTCCGACGATCTCTTCGAGCAATTCCGGTCACTCCCCGTCGCCCCTCACCTCCTCGATCACACGAGCACACTCTCCATCACCAGGCGCATCTCTCGGTACCTCCCTCTCGCCCGCGCGTGCCCTGTACCCTCGGCAACATCATCGACTGAGCTCCGCCACCGTCTGCTCGAACTCCGGCGACCATCCCTCGTAAGCCCCAGCCTCCCCTCCCCCTCTGTTTGATATGTGTGTGATCCCCAGCATCATGCGCACCTAACACAACACTTTTCTCCTCTTAGCGCGGACCACAACGTCGCCAACAACATCGCCTAATCCGCTCATCGACAGAGACGACTCCGGCGAGGAATCCACGGCAACCACGAGCGCCCCTCGACCCGAGAAGACTACGTTGAGCATCAGCGAAGCACGACGATCTCGGTGAGCCCCTCCCCTGCCTCTTTTGCTTCCTGCATCGCCGGCAACCTCGCTTGCCGAGCGCGCCGCCGCCAGTAGCCGCCGCCAGCGCCGCCAACCTTTGGTCAAACGCGCAGCAGCCGTTAGATCCTCATCCTGTGGCGTTGACAGATCCACTTAAACGAAGAGGAACGAGTGTTTCTGTGCCACACGATCTATTTAGATCCAACGCACCAGAAAGGCTGATCCACACGAACCGGTACCAACCTATAGAAACGAGCCACGTGGCCCAGCTTCTGTTTCAAAAACCAGAAATGATCTATTAGATGTTCCAATTTGTAAAATTCATAACTTTCAAACCACACGTACAAATTTTGCATATTTTATATCAATGGAATCAGCAAGACAAGTACTTTCCAACCATGCCCTTTTTCAGTAAATTGCTTCTGGTAAAATGATTGTTTTTGCAGAAACTTGTGTAGGCATGTTTTGAATATAAAATTCTTTCTAAAATTATTTTGGGGATAAAATCTTTGGCAAATGGTTTTTTTTGAACCTACTGACCATAGAAATCAATTTGTGGTTTCAAAAATATATTTGGTAAAGCAAAATAATAAATCTTTGAATAAAAGCATTTCTAGCCAAATAAAAATGTTGATTATGGTTTACCATATGACGAAAGGTTTGACCTTTCTCAAAAAGACGAATCGGTAAAACCTCCAACATAAAAAATGCAATATAGAATCCATATGAAATCCGTTTTCGATTAACTTGAACTTGTCATGGAGATTAACAAAATCTCTAAATCCTCTCATGGATAAGGACCAAATAAGAACCAAGAAAAATGATGCCAAGTATGCAAAGGTGTGAGCTCTTACCGAGGGATACAATCAAGTTACTCACTCAAGAGCCCCTCTTGATAGTACAGTTACCTATCCGATAAACCGGTCTCCCCAACTAACACCATGAGACTAGTAAGAAAGAAACCCTATCAATAACATACCTTTGCCTTGAGCATATTCTACTTGAGTTTGATGATAACAATCTTGTCCATCTCAAGATGGAACACCTTTCTTGATTGCGCTAGCTTGGTGAAGTCTTCCAAATTGCTCCCCCATACTCACTATGGGAGAGCCTATCTTTTAGGCATATCTTCACATATCCATGATCACCATAATGATGGCAAGCCCCAAGAATATGATCTCTTCGAGATTGCTCATCTTAAACTTGCACTTCATTTATTCATTATGTTGGTGCCTTGAAGGTACACCAGAGATATCACTCCATCTTATTCTTCCAGACACACTTTCCATAGGCTCAACTCTCCCATGACCAATCTTTGGATCACTCCTTGAACACCTTGGTCATCACTTGATCTTCTTCATTTTCTTCTTTTTTCAACCTTGACACCACCACATGGTTCAAGCATTGCCAATGGACAATTCCTACAAATGCAACTTGATACAAGCATTAGTCCGTATAGATTGTCGTTAATTACCAAAACCACACATGGGGGCCCACATGCTCTTTCAATCTCCCCCATTTTGGTAATTGATGACAATCCCTTTGAGAGGGTTTATATAAGGAATTTAATGAATAAAACGGTAGCACCAATATCAGATACTACACAAGTATGTGATATTGGTACCCCCACAATATATAGAGCAAACTCCCCCACAATCTATGAATGTGTGATGAATTTGAATTTCATTGCATATATTGCCAACCATTACCGTTGGTGGAGTTTCCTGTATATATTCAACATGCAAAGCAACAACAAATATGTGAGAGCATGAAAGGCAAATGCTTAATAACGAACTCAAAGCATAAAACCAACTTCCCTTATACCCCCTAAAACTTCTCCCCCATTGGCATCGATTGCCAAAATGGGTGACAAGATCTAGAAGGCCAATATAGTGATAATTCCTCCAAAGGTGTGCATTCACACATATCCAATGATGAATACTTGGGAGCAAGTAGAACTATATTGAGGACCGATGACTGCAAGTGCACAGATCGGATGTAGCTAGTTTTGAAATAAAGATATCGATCCCACAAGGAGCAGGAGTCTGAAGTCTAAGAATTCTTGAAGTAAGTACATAAAATAGAAATGCTAAATAGAGTTCTAAGTGACAATATAAAATGCGAGTAATGTGTAAAAAGGTGTTTTGAGGTTTTTCGTATAAAAGAACAATGCATAAAGTAAATAAAACTGAATATAAAAAGTAAGTATCACTTTGATGGCTGTGATTATACAACACTTTTTTAGCTATATAAATAATGTCATTTGCCTATCATATCATGCTCCATCTAACTGTTGCTATGCCTGATATGCATGATTACTTGTTTTCATTACATGCAGTATGATCTTTGCACATTTAGTAGTTTAGGTAGAATTTTATCCCTCTTTCTTGTCTTCGACATGTGTATAGGTGTTGATGATGATTATGGATAAAACAAATGCAAAAGGAATAAAGAGAGTATAATATGGAGGAACTGCTGGACCGGACTTAGCTATTTGAGGTGTTGGAAAAAGTGAATTTTTCCAACTTCTAAAAATAAATATCAAAGACAACGGGGTTGTAGCCCTCGATGATACGAATCCAACGAGCCAAAGAATGGACAAAACGGAGTTCGTATGAATAAATGCCGACCAAAATATGAAAGAGTCTACAAGTTCAACGACCAACTATACGGCCGGAACGCCGGCCTTATAGTTGCCAAATTGGTCGAAAACAACGCAATTTTACCCCAAAAAGCTCCAGAACCTTCCCCGAGTCATATGACGGTATTATGGGTAGCATGGGGCACCCCCAAGGCCTATATAAACAGGGGAAGAGCCAAAGGAAGCCAAAATACACCATATACAAGATCTAGATCCCATCTACCGCCTCCATGGCGGCGTCCTGCCGCCGTGCCACCTCCATAACCTCTCAAGCTCCACCAAGATCAAGATCTCCATCAACACCATCAAGCAATCCAAGCAAGAAGAGGAGGAGAAGGAGAACGAGAACGCCGCCATCACCATGCTGACGCCAGCATCAGCGCGCCTTCATCACCATCTCCATCACCGCTACTCCTTCATCCTTTCCCATCATAGTCTCCGTATGGGTTATAACATGGTTTGAACCACCTTTTATTAATGTTATGATGATTTGAGTAATTGAAGTGTGGTATGTTCTTGTTAATCAATATGTTTGTGCTTTCTCCTTACATTGTTCTATTCATGATATTATTCTAGTGGTTGGAGACGTCCAATATTGTTGAGGAATTTACTAGGGATTCACGGAGTGTCACAAAAATTATCATTAGTCTCTACTCTTCCATGGGTTCCGACAAGTCCATGGGTAAAACTAATAGGCTATTTGCTATAAGTGATTTGTGGAGGCAATAACAGCTTAGGATACACCGCCCAGAGTTCCCCAAGATCACTCATGATTAGATAGGTATAGTGTTGCGAATTGCTTGACCCCAAAGTGACAAACATGATATCTTGTGACTATCACACTTGCTTAGGAGTACGGTTGTCCATAGAACTTAATGCATTTTCTCTAGTTTACCTTGATTGGTCTTGTTACCTTAATACACTATGCTCTTATGGATGACTCATGTCCGAAGAGGGTGTGGACAATTGAGTTGTCTAGTTGCCACTTACCAACGGTGGGAGACAACAGTTTATGAGGGACCACCACAATTATAGTTAACAACTATTCTATAAGCACTTATCATGCACACCGGTATACACAACATTACTCGAGGAATCATAACATTAATATTTCATCTCATTGCATTCACCTATTTTTAGTTTTACTTTTGTTCTAGTTTTCTTTCAATCCTAGTAGTATTTGTTACAAATCATCTTAAATTCATTTATCCTAGCAACCTATCGAGTAGACTATTTTCACACCATGGTTTGGGTGCGAACATAGTCGCATTGACAACATGGCTGCGGGGTCGTGTTCGCCGAGCTCCCATCGGGAAAAACTCTTAAATATTTGCCGCTACAAGTACTGCAATAACTCTGTTTTGGTGAGGTACCCACTCATCAAATTGGCGCCGTTGCCGGGGAGCAAAGCGTTCAGTTATCTACTCGCACATAGTTTATTTCCAATTGTTGCTATTATCTTACTACTTTATTTTATATTGAAAACAATAAAAAAATTACAAAACCAAAAATTTATAAAAACTATTGCTACTAATCATGTCTTCCGAGATAAATTTTGTTCAACAGATAATACAAGCATTGGAGGAGATAAAGGATTCAAGTTCATCTAGCCTGGTTGCTAGACATGAGCTGATAAAGAAATTGCTAGAACAATTGGAAAGACATTCATTATGGTTGCGTTCTAATGATGGATCTTATTGCACAATTTGTATAATAAATGACCCCCTTAATTTTCAATATATGTGTTCCAATAATCCTACTCTAGCAAATTATAATAGAGATAAATCCTATGCTAGTTTGGAAGTACTAGAATACGTTCTTTTCAAAGGTGCGTCTGAAATGGTATTTAGACTAGGAAGTATTGATGTTGAATGTGAAGAAGCTTGATGGAGTTTTTATTTTAGTATACCTCATATTCCTCTTTTGCGACAATAATTTAAGTAATAATGCATTGGTATTATATTATTTGAAGTGGTCTAAAACCTCCATGGAGAAAGATAACCTTTTGCAGGACACTAAAGAGCGGAGAGGAAAAGGAACACAAGGAAGAGGAGGAAGAACAGATTGATCACCCGCTCACACCTTCAACTCATACTTTTGATTATATCATTGCTATTAAAACACTAGTTGATGAAAAGGAGGAACAAAAAGGTGAAGTTGACAAAGAGAGTCACACTACAACTTTTGTCTGTGATGCCTCTCACTCTAGTAGTGATTTTTATATGCTAAAACTGTTGATAATTGTTCTGCGGAGGCCTTGTGCCTATACACTCATATGGAGATCATTAATAATAATGAACTAGAGATAGAACCTTGCTATATTAACACACATGGTCCTGAACTCCCTGCTATGAAGGAAGACTATTATGAAGTGTTCCCCTACACAGTAACCAAGGTAAAGATTTAAGAATTTTATATGAATCTCAAATCCTCTCATTGCAGCTATACATGGATGCATGTTCACCAAGCTTGGTGCATCAACACTCGCTTGAAAGCGAGAACTTGTTCATCTACATGACGCTGATGCACCGTAAGCGGGTACGACTCCGACCGAACTCTACTCCAAGATTCTCCAAACTGGTATGTATAACCACACCTCTGTAGAGGTCCCAACCCGATAAGGTAGATATCCCTGTGTTTACAATGCTAGTCCCTGGATCAATAGCTAGCATCCATAGTTTAAGATGTAATATCAAGAAACAAAGGTCATATTACAACTTATAACCAGGAATAAAATAATTCATTACATCTTACATAGCTTATTTGGCTATCTCATTACAATGCAGCAGATATAACTATAAAGCATGGAGCCCTTCATCTTCATATGCCACAGGCAATCATGTTGGTTGTAGACTTGTAATCCCTACTCAACAAACTTCACTAACATAAAACAAACCTGCAACATGATAAGTTACAGCCACAAGGTTCAATACATTTGAATTGTATTGGCAAGTGATACTATGGTAAAATAGTGGTATCTAACATCTATATGCATTTGGCTAAGTGTAGCTGAGGCTTGATTTGCTCAAAATAAGTTTTCCTTATTAATTGAAAACACTAAGTTTTTGTTTGACAAATCACCCAAGGAACAACCAATAGAAATTGGTTAACCTTTAACCCTTGTTCAACCACAAGCTTTTAACTTAGAAATTGGGATGATGAGATCCTTGATAGCTTCAATGTCTTGATGCTCAAATTGTCCATTGTCGGGGACACGACTAAGTACTTAGATTTTACTCTCTCGAGAAGTGGTGCACTTTCTCCACAAGACTCGACATGCATCGAGACAAGATCTTTCAGAAGCCTTCCCTTAGACCAAATGGACGCGTTCCATCCTATCACCCTACCACCTTCTATCCATCTGGCTAAGTTATTGCAACCTATATGATCCAGGCAGAGCCCATATTGCCATGTGGCTACACTAGAAGCTTCTCAACACTTGACATCTCAAATATCTTTGTTCCTGGGTGGCTTTCCACAAGTGTGATACACAAGGTGAACCATAGAAATGGGCCTTGTATAACCACTCAACACAAACCATTCTTACCATTCCACCCAAGTGATTCATTCACATAGTTGTTTTATTAGGAAAAATCACAAGTCATAGACTTAGAAATATTCCATAGCATGAATAATCCACCCTTGTTTTCTACTAGCTAGGCTAAGGATGATAGTAGCAATAATATTAACTTAGGGAAAATTCTACTAAGGCATCATCTACTAGGATTTCCCATGGCATAGCTTATACTTAGAAAATTCCATTCAAGGCCTACCAAAATATCACTAATGCATAGTTAAAATAATAGGACAAAATATATGAAGCACCACTTGAATTTTTAGTAGAGAAACTAGGTTCACTTCTTGATATTGCAATTGTCACACTCTTCAAAGTTCACTACAAATCAATCAAGCAAACACAAATTCAAAACTAGCATTCAAACAATTCACCACATAAAATAATGAAAACAAAACAATGCACGCAAGCATGCAAAAGATTGTTTTATTGGAAAAGTGGTTTATAACAAGGTTCTAAACATTTCAAAACACCTAATGGTCATTTATAAAAGTGGCAAAACCATTTAAAAACAAGTTATTCAAAATGGCATTTTTAAATTATTTTTGATTTGCTAGGAATGCTTTTATCCAAAGGAATAATTTCTAGTGTTAGACAAAATTTTTTAACACAAATGGTAGTGTTTATGGTCAAAGTTTTTTAAAATAAATCCATTTGCAAAAGGTTTCACTCAAAATCATTTTTAAATCATAGCAACATTTTTATTTTACTAGAAATGCTTTTATTCAAAGAAATAATCCCTTAGTGTCACAAAATGTGTTTTTAAATTCTAATGTTAGTGTTTATATTCAGAGAGTTCAAATCAAACCATTTGCAAAAGGTTTTACTCAAAAACCATTTTTAGAATAATTTTTATACACAAAATAGCCCTAATAATGTTTCTGCAAAAACACCTAATTTTCCTAAGCAAAATACTAAACTAAGGCCACTGTTAAAAAGTTCACATTTTTCTGAATCCATTGATATAACATTTGCAAATTTTGGCCTACCAGAACAAAAGTTATGAATTTTACAAAATCATTCATCTAATAGATCAAATCCAGTTTTTAAATCAACAGCTAGGACTCGTGGCTGATTCTAACTAGACGGTACCGGTTCGGGTGGATCTAGCAGCACCAGCCATTGGATCTAATTAGAATTGCACGGATCAGATCAGCAGATACCCTTTCGACTAGGATCTAATCTTAGCCAGATCAGCATCTAACGGCTTAGAGCGCAATGACTGGAGATGGGCGGCGCTTGGCGACGGTGAGCGGCAGTGGCGCTCAGTCAACGGTGGTTTGGCTATTCCAGGAAGCGAGAGGAGGGGCTCAACTGTGATCATACAACACTTTTTTATCTATATAAATAGTGTCATTTGCCTATCATATCATGATCCATCTAACTATTGCTATGCCTGATATGCATGATTACTTGTTTTCATTACATTCAATATGAGCTTTGCACATTTAGTAGTTTAGGTAGAATTTTATCCCTCTTTCTTGTCTTTGACATGTGTTTAGGTGTTGATGATTATTATGGATAAAACAAAGGAAAAAGGAACAAATAGAGTATAGTATGGAGGAACTTCAGGACTAGACTTAGCTATTTGAGGTGTTGGAAAAAGTGTTCCAACTTCTCAAAATAAAGATCCAAGACAATGGGGTTGTAGCCCTAGACGAGAAGAATCCAACGAGCCAAAGAACGACCAAAACGAAGTTCGTATGAAGAAATGGCGACCAAAATACAAAAGAGTTTGCCAGTTCAACGACCAACTATACGGTCAATGGCCGTATAGTTCTGGTCGTATAGTTGCCAAAAAGGTCGAAATCTACGGGATTTTACCCTAGAAAAGCTCCAGAACCTTCCCCAAGTCATATGACGGTATTATGGGTTCCCTATGGCACCCCCAAGGCCTATATAAAGAGGGGAGGAGCCAAATGAAGCCACAATACACCATATACAGAATCTAGATCCCATCTACCGCCTCCACGGTGGCGCCCGGCCGCCGTGCCACCTGCATAGCCTCTTAAGCTCCACCATGATCAAGATCTCGATCAACACCATCAAGCCATCCAAGCAAGAAGAGGAGGAGAAGGAGAACACCACCATCACCACACCGACGCCAGCATCACCATGCCATCATCACCATCTCCATCGCCAATACTCCGTCATCCTTCCCCATCACGGTCTCCGTGATGGGTTGTAACATGGCTTGAACCCCCTTTTATTAATGTTATGATGATTTGAGTAATTGAAGTGTGGTGTGTTCTTATTAATTAATTTGTTTGTCCTTTCTCTTTACATTGTTCTATTCATGATATTATTCTAGTGGTTGGAGACGTCCAATCCATTGTTGAGGAATTTACTAGGGATTCATGGAGTGTCACAAAACTTATCATTAGTCTCTACTCTTCCATGGGTCCTGGCAAGTCCATGGGTAGAACTAATAGGCTATTTGATATAAGTGATTTTCGGAGGCAATAACAGCTTAGGATGCACCGCCCAGAGTTCCCCAAGATCACTCATAATTAGATAGGTATAGTGTTGCGAATTGCTTGACCTTAAAGTGACAAACGGGATATCTTGTTACTAGCACACTTTCTTAGGAGTATGGTTGTCCATAGAACTTAATGCCTTTGCTCTAGTTTACCTTGATTGGTATTGTTACCTTAATACACTATTCTCTTACGGATGACCCATGTCCGAAGAGGGTGTGGACAATTGAGTTGTCTAGTTGCCACTTACCAACGGTTGGAGACAACAGTATATGAGGGACTGATGACCCACAAGTATAGGGGATCGCAACAGTATTCGAGGGAAGTTAAACCCAATTTATTGATTCGACACAAGGGGAGCCAAAGAATATTTATAAGCCTTAACAACTGAGTTGTCAATTCAGCTTCACCTGGAAATAGTCTTGCTCATAGTAGTTGATGAGTAGCAACAGCTTTGTAGTAGAAATAGCAAAGTAACAATAGTATTAAATTAAAGGCAGCAGTAACAATTGTAGTAAACAGTAGGATTTGAGTGTGGTAGGCATATGGATGGATGGACGGGCGTTGCATGGACAAGACTATTCATGTAACATCAAGATCAAAGCATTTGCAGATAAATAAGGTAAAGCATCCAAGTACTAATTAATCATAGGCATGTGTTCCATATATAGTCATACATGCTCGCAATGAGTACTTGCACAACATCTTTTGTCCTGCCAGCCCGTTGCAGCGGGGCCTCAAGGGAATCTACTGGCAATTAAGGTACACCTTTTAATAGAGTACCAAAGCAAATCATTAACATTCTGTGAACACATGTGATCCTCATATCACAGCCATCCCCTCCGGTTATCCCAATTTATGTCACTTCGAGGCCTCGTATTCCGGACAATAATATGTGTAAACAACTTGCAGGTAAGATCACAAACAATAATATCATCATGAATCAATAACATGTTCAGATCTAAGATCATGACACTCGGGCCCTAGTGACAAGCATTAAGCATAACAAGTTGCAACAATGTCAAAAAGCACTAACAAAGATACTATGCACCATGCCCTAACAATCTTATGCAATTACATGATAGATCTCATCCAATCCCTACCATCCTCATAGACTACTATGGGGGATTACTCACTCATGGATGGGGGAATCATGGATGGTTGATGGAGAGGCGTTGGTGATGATGATGTCGATGATCTTCTCCAATTCGCCGTCCCGGCAGGGTGCCAGAACAGAGTTTTTGGTTCCAAATCGCGGTTTCTGGTGGTGGCGGCGCAACGGAACTCTATTTGGAAAAACATCGAACCCCCCTTTGTTTTTAGGTCAGAGGGCTTATGTTGGTGAAGGGAGAGGTCGAGGGGGTGCCCGAGGTGGCCACACCACCCCCTGGCGCGGCCTAGCCTGGCCCGCGCCACCAGGTGGCGTGGGCCCCTCGTGGCCCTTCTCCGTCTCGTCTTCTCGCTCCGTGAGTCTTCTGGTAAAATAAGAGTTTTGCAATATTTTTCGGGATTTTTCCTAGAAGTTGATTTCCTACACAAAAAGGAGACACCAAAGCAATTCTGCTGAAAACAGCGTTAGTCCCTGTTAGTTGTATCCAAATCACACAAATTAGAGGAGAAACAATAGCAAAAGTGTTCGGGAAAGTAGATACGTTTTGTACGTATCAACTCCCCCAAGCTTAGTTTATTGCTTGTCCTCAAGCAATTCAGTTGAAAACTGAGTGCGATAAAAGAAACTTTCACAAACACATTTGCTTCATAAGATGTATATGTTCTCAGCATATGATCAAATACTTAGGCAATTCATAATAAGGAGTATGCAACTAAGTCTACTCAATAGTCATGCAAGCTATGAAGAGATTCCAACACAATAATAATAAGCAACATGAAACATAAGCATAAGCAACATTGTAATGCTCATAATAACGTATGATAGAGTGGTATCTCGCTTGCCTTTGATTGTGGAGCAAAACATAAATGCCAAGGCACCTCTAAAGTTTAAGTGAAGACCATAAGTAAAGATATCAAAGATACAAGCATCAAAGTTATGTCACAATTAACCGTGTTTTGGGACAAGTACATTACACTAAGAATGACAACTATGCTCTCGGAAAGGTGCTCATAGAATAAATGGTGACTCAACAAAGAAGTGAAAGGTTTTGAAAAGATTGAAGGGCTTCCAAATGCCTGAAAGTATGTTACTCATTAGCTTTGAGCTCTCATTGCCCCTATCATAAGCAACGTTAAATGATTAAGGTTAAAGTGAGGTTAATGATACATCGGAAACTTATCTATAATTTTTTATGTTCCATGCATGTTAGTATCTACTTTGCTTTGCTTTGTCTACACTTCGAGGTGTTTTTATATGTTTTATGGTACTAACCTATTAACAAGATGACACAGTGCCGGTTGCTGTTTTCTTCTGTTTTTGGTTCCAGAATGTCAGAAAATCAATATTCTCAGAAGGACGGGACAAAAGCCAAAGTCAATATTTTACCATGGGGAACATGAATCCAGAGTACGAGACGGAGGGGATCCACCTAGGGGCCATACCCCCTAGCCACACCCCCTGGCCAAAGTCAATATTTTACCATTGCCCCTATCATGTAGTAGCTAGATGGTTGTATCTCATCCTTTGTGCTACCATGTTTAGATCTTGTGAGCTCTATTCATGATCAAGCTCATCTATTTGTAATCATGCATGTTGTGTTTGTGGGGATCCGATGGATATTGAGATTACTATGTCAGATTGATTAATGGTTTTGTCTGTGTTGTTTGAGATCTTGCATGCTCTCTGTTTCTAGTAGCTATCTTGGCCAAGTAGATGCTAGTGACTCCAAGAGGGGGTATTTATGCTCGATAGTGGGTTCATGCCTCTATTTAATATAAGGGAAGTGACATAAATCTCTAAGGTTGTAGATGTGTTGTTGCCACTAGGGAGAAAATAACGGTCTCTTGTTCATGGAACAAGTGGATTGTTTACCTTACACACTTTGCTTAAAGCAGTTATCCGTTGTTTGCAACTTAATACTAGAGGGGGTTCGGATGATAACCTGAAGGTGGATTACTAGTCATAGATGCAGTTGGATGGCGGTCTATTATCTTGTTGTATTGCCCAATAGAATCTCATAGGATCATGAATGTCTAGTATTGCATTGTTATGCCTTGCTCAGTCCTGTCAATTGCCCTGCTGTAATTTGTTTACCTAGCATGCCATGTTTGTTTATCTTAAGGAGAACACCTCTAGTGAACTATGAATCCCGGTCCAATCTTTACCATTGATATATCTTCCACTATTATTGTTTACTTTCTGCAAAACACTATTACCTTCCACACCATACAATTAATCCTTTGTTTTCAACAAACCGGTGAGATTGACAACCTCATTGTTCGTTGGGGCAAAGTCTTGAGTTTGTGTTGTGCAGGTTTCCAAGTTGCTAGCAACACCTTTGAGTCGTTTCCTTCCTCCTACTGGTTCGATAACCTTGGTTTCTTACTGAGGAAAAACTTGCTGATGTGCTCATCATACCTTCCTCTTGGGGTCTCCCAATGAAGCTTTCACGCACCATCAGTCAACTACGAGTTATATGCTTGACAGATCATAAACTGGAATCTCATATCCCTTGAGTACGAGGGCCGTTCCTCATTCTACTCAACTTTAGTCACCGGTAAGTTCTTGTCATTGTAAGTGTATGTGTATCATAAAGAACCGCCAACGGGTTACCCCTTGCCCCATGATACAGGAGCTATCCCATATCAAAATGACAAGGCAACAGATAGTGAGCATCTTAGCAATCTTTTTATTTGCTATTTGCATAGGTTTTTATTGAGGATGCTTCACAGATTTCAGTTATGCTGCAAGTTTCCACCAATATTAGGCATGGCTTAGGCTAGCGCCCAAGCGTTTCTCTAACACATATACATAAATCCATGGACTTACAAGCTCCCCTTTTATTTCACTCCGCTGACATCTGTATACAAAAGAGCATGATATCAACTGGATAATATTTATAGGTGTTGAAAGCGTTCCCCATGACAACATAGTTCCGCTAACTCCCAACCTATAATTTGCAAGCATTTAACTTTCAAGGACAGTCACAATGGTTCAAGTTTATTAAGTGCAAGAAAATAAAGTGTGCCATCAAGTTCGTGAGAGCTTTACTAACTAATTTTCGCATAACAATCAAACATTTTATTTGGAAGAAAACAAGGCATAATAAAAATGCACGGAATATCAATGATGCTAATAGGTAGATATGGTGGGCACTTTTTGACAATTTTGGTTTTGGGGAGTTGGATGCACGAGTACAGCTCATTGATACGTTGGAAACGTATTTATAATTTTTGATGCTCCATGCTTGTTTAGTATCTACTTTGCTTTACTTGTCCACACTTTGAGGTGCTTTTTACATGTTCTCTGGTACTAACCTATTAACAAGTTGCAACAGTGCCAGATGCCTGTTTTCTACTGTTTTTAGTTTCAGAAAAATTAGTAAAGAAATAATCTCGGAATTGGACGGGACGAAGGACAAAGTCAATAACTTTCCGTGGGGAATAAGAAGTCCAGAGGAGAGCCCGAGGGGCCGGCCAGAGGGGCCAGACCCCCAGGTGCGGGTGGGCCCTACCCCACGCCAGGCTAGGGTTTGGCCGCCCTGGTGGCCGCCTCGGTCTCCTCCTTCGCCTATAAGAATCCCCCGATGCAGAAACCCTGGGAACCCGATCAGAAATCCACGAAACTGTCTGTAGCCGCCGCACCATCATCCCTAGATCGGGGGGGGGGGATCTGAAGCTCTTCCGGGCACCCTGCCGGAGGGGAGATCATCCTAGAGGCCTTCTCTTCGGTATGATTCGTGAGTAGTTCCACCTTGGACTATGGGTCCATGTAGTAGCTAGATGGTTGTATCTCCTCCTTTGTGCTTTCATGTATAGATCTTGTGAGCTCCGTTCATGATCAAGATCTAATCTATTTGTAACCATGCATGTTGTGTTTGCGGGGATCCGATGGATATTGAGATTATTATGTTGGTTTGATTAATGGTTCTATCTTTATGATTCTATCATGTCTGTGTTGTTTGTGATCTTGCATGCTCTCTGTTTCTAGTGGTTATCTTGGCCAAGTAGTTGCTAGTGACTCCAAGAGGGAGTATTTATGCTCGATAGTGGGTTCATGCCTCTAGTTTCCAAGGGAAGTGACAGAAATCTCTTCGGCTGTAGATGTGTTGTTGCTACTAGGGAGAAAACAACGGTCTCTTGTTCATGGAACATGTGGACTATTTACCTTACACACTTTGCTTAAAGAAGTCGTCTGTTGCTTGCAACTTAATACTGGAGGGGGTTCGGATGATAACCTGAAGGTGGACTTCTAGTCATAGATGCAGTTGGATTACGGTCTATGTATATTGTTGTATTTCCCAATCAACCTCATAGGATCTTTCTGGCTAGTAATTGCATTGTTATGCCTTGCTCAGTTCCTGTCAATTGCCCTGCTGTAATTTGTTTACCCTTCATGCCATGTTCTTTATCTAAGGAGAGCACCTCTAGTGAACTATGGATCACGTTCCAATCTTTACCATTGATATATCTTCCAGTGATACTTGTTTACTTGCTGCAAACCATTACCTTCCACACCATACGTTTAATCCTTTGTTACAGCAAACCAGTGAGCTTGACAACCTCACTGATTCATTGGGACAGAGTCTTGAGTTTGTGTTGTGCAGGTCTCCACGTTGCCTCCAACACCTGTGTGATGTTTCCTTCCTCCTTCTGGTTTGATAACCTCGGTCTCAACTGAGGGAAGACTTGCTGCTTGCTGCTTCACACCTTGCTCTTGGGGTTTCCAACGAAGCGCTTCCACATCAAACACTAGGTGCCATCAAGCTTTCTGGTGCCATTACTGGGGAATCTACTTCAACCTCTTCCACCTCGTCATGCGCTATCAACAAGTTTTTTGGCGCCGTTGTCAGGGAGGCTAAGGACGTCTTCACTAGGGGAGTCCGTCACTTCCTTTATCTTAACTTTGTTTTTAGTTTGCTTTGTTTCTTTTTCTTCGTTTTGTTTGCCTCTTTTAAAAAAACCAAAAAAATAGTCTAGCTTGGTTTGCTTGTCTTATTCAAAATCACAAAAAAATTAGTTCCTGCTCTAGTTGCCACCTTGCTCTAGCTCACCATGTTGCTACCCCAGTTCTATCTGAAAAATCTTGCAATAGGTAGTGGATCCATAATTGGGAAAGATAATATTGAAGAATTATTTAATTATGTTAGCAAGCATGAGGATATTGAGGATAAACCTATAGCTAAACTTGCTCCTAATTATGAGATTGCTGCAGCTTCTTTAGTTCATATGTTGGAGGCTAGGTTTGTTAGCCTTAACCCCTTCATAAAATTCTTATTCCTAAAACTAAAAGAAGAGAAGAATGATGAAAAAAGGGAATTCATCCTTGAAACTTTATCAAAAGAATTCCATGATGTTGCTAGGGAGGCCAAATAGGTTTTTGAACGTTTCAATATGCTAGGTTCAAGTGTAGATGTTGTGGGTATTTCTGATAAAACTAATCCCAGAGAGGAATTCAATATACCCATACCATATAAGCTTGTTTTTTTGAGGGTAAAACAGTAGGGCAAAAAACCCCACTGCAATTTTTATATATTATAGAGAGTTACAAAAGAATATTTACAAACATATTCCACCTCAAATAAGAGGGATAACATTCTAATCAGCTATCTCCTGTCTAAATTGGTTTCAATCCAAACCTTAAGGCCCTGATAATACTTCTTCTTAATTCTATAAAGGACCCATCTTAATTCCTGGGCTACAATAGCCTTCCAGGTCTCCATCGACGCATGCTGATTGTTGAAAATTTCATTATTTCTGCAAATCCATATGCTCCAAGTTCCAAGTATCAGAATTTCCATTGAAAAAGGGACCTTGAGGTCTTTTTTAATACTGGCTAAAACTTCAAAGATGTTTTGATCAGCCGTATTGACCTGTGAAATTTCATCCCAGCAGGCTCTTGCAAAGGGGCATTCCCAAAACAAATGTAAACTGGTTTCTTCACTATTGCAGCCCTGGAAGACACAGTCATAAGATGCCAGAGAAAAACATTTCCTTTTCAGAAGATTTCTTGTGTTAAGTCTATCAAGCAGTAAGAGCCAGAAGAAGAATTTGTGCTTTTGTTGACAAGAAGATTTCCATATCCAAGAGAAATGTGGCTGAACCGGTTGGTAACCAACTAAAGAGCAGTAAGCCTTTTTGACCGCAAAATTACTGCCCCAAATGTAAGACCAACAATCAGCTTCCCCTTCCCTGCCAGAATTGATGATTTGTTCCAGACTTTGATATTCCTGATAAGCTTGTTGGGACAAAGGAAGATAAAAGAGATCCTGAGTATTTGCAGTATGCAAGAACTCACTGACAGAGATATGAGGGTTTTTTGCATATGAAAGGAGGTGAGGAAGCTTATGTTGGAGGCAGCTATCATTCCACATATCAGTCCAGAATAGTGTGGACTTCCCATTTCCAACCAAGCACTTTGCAAGTCCTTTAAAAATGTCAATCAGTTTCAGATGAGCTTTCCACCAAAAGGATCCCTCAAGACTTCTGCCAGGTAGCTTATCATTACAATTGTAAGTATTCCATACCAAGTGAACCCAAGGAATATCCTTATGATTATAAAACTTATCCAAATTCTTCAAAAGAAGAGCAGAATTTTGAACATTAAGATCGAGAACTCCCAATCCTCCCTGGTTTTTGGGTCTACAGACTTTCTTCCATGCTACAAGAGCAGTACCTCTAGCTTGAACATCAGAAGTTTTCTTTCTCCACAAGCATTGCCTCATATATTTAATCAACTGCTCCTTGATAGTTACAGGGAGATCAAAACAACTCATGTAATATATGGGAAGGGAAGATAACACAGATTTAACTAACTGCAATTTCCCCCCATAATTCAGAAAGTCAGCTATTCCACACAACCTTCTTTCAATTCTCTGAACAATAGGTAAGAAATGTTCCACAGCAGGTTTATTTAAGCTCAGGGGCAAACCAAGATAGGTAAAAGGCAAGGAACCAGTGAGGCAAGAAAGGGTATTAGCAAAATGCCCAAGCCTCTCAGAATCCATATTAATTGGCATCATGCTGGACTTGGAATAATTGACTTTGAGTCCAGTGGAGAGAGCAAAAGTATGTAGGATTGCCTTAAGACACAAGAGTTGCTCAGAATCAGCCTTAAGGATAACTAAAGTGTCATCTGCATACTGAACCACAGGGAAGTCAGGACAGAATACATTCTGAGTGGGCAAAGAAAGAAGACCCAGGTTCATTGCCTTATTGAGGATACTTTGAAGGAGATCAGCAGCCAGAACAAACAATAAAGGAGACAAAGGATCTCCTTGCCTGACACCCCTTCTACAGTAAATTTTTTTCCCAGGCACACCATTTAAAAGCACAGAGGAAGAAGCAGACCCAAAGATCATCTGAATCCAAGAAATCCATTTAACTCCAAAACCTTTGGCTTTAAGTATATTGATGATTGCAGAATGCTCAATTCTGTCAAAAGCCTTCTCAAAATCCAACTTAAGAATTAAAATTTCCTCCTTTGACTTGTGGCATTGATCAAGAAATTCAAATGCCCAACCTAAACAGTCTTGGATAGATGTTTGCTTGAGGAAACCATATTGATTCTTGTGAACAAGTTTAAGAATGACTTTTTGCAGTCTATTAGCCAGAATCTTGGTGATAATCTTAAGGACACTATTTAGTAAAGAAATAGGCCTAAAATCAGCAGGAGTCAAAGGAGCAGCAATTTTTGGAATGAGGGTGATAAAAGAAGAATTAATGCTTTCCAAAGAGGCATTCCCTTCATAGAACTCCACAAGAAGATGCTTCACATCATCCTTAATAATAGGCCAGCAAAGCTTCATGAATTCATTATTAAAACCATTAGGGCCAGGGGACTTATCATTAGGTAGATTTGTGATGACTTCATCAATCTCCTCATCAGAGAAAGGCTTTTCCAAAGCATCCCTTTCCTCCTAGCTTAAGCAGTCACCAGCCAAGTCATTAAGATTGAAATGCATTTCAGGCTTATCAGAAGAGCCCATTCTATTTTTAAAGGAATTCCAAAGAAGATTTGCTTTTCCATCATGATCATAGACCTATATAAGGTTGTTGGAATGCATGAAGCCTTTGAAAATAACTTCGATTGGATTTCCCCTGAAAATCTTTTTGATGAAGGTAGTAGACCAAAGAGAGATGAGAAAGGATCCTCCAAAACCCATTTGGATGAGATACCTTTCATAGTTGAAGATTTTGCAAGTACTCCCTCCATTCCATATTAGGTTGCGCATAATTTTGCGTGCTAGTCAAACTATACAAAGTTTGACCAAGATTATACAAAATAATATAAATTTGTATGATATAAAATTTATATAATATGAAAGTATACACTAAGTCAATTTTAATAATATTATTTTTGTATTTTATAAATTTATATTATTTTGTATAATCTTGGTCAAACTTTGTATAGTTTGACTAGCACGCGAAATTATGCGCAACCTAATATGGGATGGAGGGAGTATGAATGTTAATGCTTCCTCATTTGAAAATACTTGATTCTTCTTGCTTCTTGTGCCTAACTTAAAGGCGTTAAAGAAAATTACTTTTTGGGAGATAACCCAAGAGTTTCTTTGAGTCTTGGAAGTTATTACTACTATAATGACCTCTCCTTATCCTTTTTGTTTGCTTTTTGTGCCAAGAATGGCCTCTAATGAGAGGGAAGTAAGATTTGGGGAGTTGCTGTCCCGAAACAGAATTCTGTCCTCCACCAAAAATATTCGTGAGGAGGCTCTGTAACTCGGATTGAGCTCAAAATTTAACAATAAATCCCTCAGTATGTTGGATAACTTTCGTTAGTTCAGCACTTTTTTATTTGAGCAACAGAAGATGTTCGAAGAAATTCGTTTCTACCTGCTGGTCTATTTTGACAGATTTCTGTTATTATTTGCATTTGCTTCTTATTAATTCCTTTTTGAGCTCTCTTCAGGTAAATTGAGTTTCTTTGAAGGAGTTACTTCAGTAGCTTGTGTTTTTATTGAAAAGCCTTGCTGTTCCAAAGCTTCGCCAGCGGTCTAATATCTTTTGAATAAGCTAATGTTGCTAACAAAGATTGTGTGAAGTTTTGTATAAAGGAAAAATTTCAGGTGTAGAGAGAGAGAGTGATGAAATTAGATGAAGAATGGACAAAAGCTCAAGCTTGGGGATGCCACCATGGTGTCACCCCAAGAAATATCCAAGAGGTACAAGCGTCAAAGCTTGGGGATGCCCAAGGCATCCCCTTCTTCATCAATAAAAAGCTCAGGTCTGTCTAGACACTTCACTTTTATTGTTTCATGCACAGTTGTGTTGTTCTTGGAGCATCTTAGTTTTCGTTTAATTTGTTTAGGTTGTTTAGTTTGCTTGAATAAAGAATTTTGGACCCTCGTTCTCGCTGTGTTGTTTTGCAAATAAGTTTGCTTGGTGTTTGGAAAGGAGTAGTAAGTTCTTGCTTGAAGTGCAAGAGGAGCTTGCATTGACTATGACTAAGACTTTAGCATGACATGCTAGGTGTTTTTTTAGCATTATGCTTAGTGATTATTGATGTAGCATGTCTTGTTCCAAACAATTGGGATTGCTTAGTGTGCCTTGAAGAAATTATGTGTTGTTTTAGCATGCAAAAGCATAGTATTGTGGTATTCTCCTTTGATGTTTTGCTTGGGTTGACTTGGCACATGGTCACACCATGTTATGACTATGACAAGTCACCATTAGCCTCTATGATCATTTAGTCCTTGACTTGTAGTAACACTCTTTGCTTTGATTAGTTTGCTTTGTTGCATTGCATAATTATGGCCATTATTGCTCTCTTAGTTGGTTGCTCCCAGTCTTTTGCTAGCCTCCACTTGTATGAGTAAGTTCT
Source organism: Avena sativa (assembly GCA_916181665.1). Classification (NCBI taxonomy): domain Eukaryota; kingdom Viridiplantae; phylum Streptophyta; class Magnoliopsida; order Poales; family Poaceae; genus Avena; species Avena sativa. The sequence goes on along the minus strand of OV702283.1, from coordinate 134,826,313 downwards.
ACTCATGCTTCCAACCCCCAAGAAACCAAGTTATTCCAAAGTGTCCACTATAAACTCCTATGCATGGTGTGTTACACCATTCCAAGTATATTCTTGTTTTCAGCTATCTTCCAATTAAAAACTATTTTTTATGTGTAAACTTAGTGATTAAAGCCCTCACGAACTTTATGGCACATTTTATTCTTTGCCCCTAATAAACTTGAACCATTGAGGCAACTTTGTTGTATATGTTTGAACTTATTAGTTAGGATTAGCAGAACCGTGTTGTCACGGGGAACGTTTTCAACATTGCACTTGTACTTTTTGTACTCCGTTGATATCATGCTCTTTTGTCTATGGATGTTACCGGTGTGAAATAAAGTGGGAACTTGTAAGTCCATGGAGTTTGTATTCTGTGTTAGAGAAACGCCTGAGCCGCTAGCCTAAGCCATGCCTAATCATGGTGGAAACTTGCAGCATCACCATAGTGACATCTATGGAGCATTCTTCTTATAAAAAAGAGAGACACATTGAGAAAAGAGGAAAGAGAGAAAAAAGCACCATATTCCCATGGTACACAAGAATAATTGCTGAGATGCTCATTGTCTGCTTGCCTTGTCATTTTGGTTATGGGAAAGCTCCTGTGCCATGTGCAAGGGGTACCCCGTTGGCGGTTCTCAATGATATACAAGTTGAGTATCCATGAGGTGTATCCCTCATAGTCAAGGGACTTGAGATTGCCAACTTATACTTTGTCAAGCATATACTCCAGCTTTGCCACTTTAACCTTAACCACTTCAAGATGCTTATAATAGGGGCAATGAGGGCTGAAAGGTAATAAGTACCATAATTTTTGGAAGCTCTTTTTGAAACTTGTAATCCCTGCTTCCTTTACAAAAAGGCCTTTCTTCCACCATTATTGAGTCTCCACCTTCTACCTTCAGGCACCATTAAGAGAGCATAGTTGTCATTCTGTGTGCAGTGTTCCAAAGCTTATTAATTGATGCATATTGTGTTATTACTTGCTCTTGTGCTACTTGTTTCTAGTCACCCTTGTGAAATTTGCAGGTGTCCTATGCATCTATATTGCTACTCTACGAGGGACAAGCTGATTGCCACTATGCTATGTTTTCTGTATGTGAAACAAACAAATGTTGTTCAATGTATGTTATTCATGATCTTTGTTTGTTTCTTGCCATGTTGCATGCATAGTTACTATGTCCTTTTGTTAGAACTCCATATTTCATGCACATGTTTAGAGTTCTTTTATCCCAGCTTTCAATGCTTGCAAATGGTTGGATCTTTATTATGAGGGTGCATGCCACCTCAAAAATTATTCTTTTATCACTTACCTACTCGAGGACGAGCAGGAGTTAAGCTTGGGGATGCTGATACGTTGGAAATGTATCTATAATTTCTGATGCTCCATGCTTGTTTAGTATCTACTTTGCTTTACTTGTCCACACTTTGAGGTTCTTTTTACATGTTTCTGGTACTAACCAATTAACAAGTTGCAACAGTGCCAGATGCCTGTTTTCTGTTGTTTTTAGTTTCAGAAAAGTTAGTAAAGAAATATTCTCGGAATTGGACGGGACGAAGGACAAAGTCAATAACTTTCCGTGGGGAACAAGAAGTCCAGAGGAGAGCCAGAGGGGCCAGACCCCCCCAGGCGTGGGTGGGCCCTACCCTGCGCCTGGCTAGGGTTTGGCCGCCCTGGAGGCCGCATCGGTCTCCCCCTTCGCCTATAAGAAGCCCCCGATGCAGAAATCCTGGGAACCCGATCAGAAATCCATGAAACCGTCTATAGCCGCTGCCACCATCGTCCCTAGATCGCGGGGGGGGGGGGATCTGAAGCTCTTCCCGGCACCCTGCCGGAGGGGAGATCATCCTGGAGGCCTTCCCTCCGGTATGATTCGTGAGTAGTTCCACCTTGGACTATGGGTCCATGTAGTAGCTAGATGGTTGTATCTCCTCCTTTGTGCTTTCATGTATAGATCTTGTGAGCTCCGTTCATGATCAAGATCTAATCTATTTGTAATCATGCATGTTGTGTTTGCGGGGATCCAATGGATATTGAGATTATTATGTTGGTTTGATTAATGGTTCTATCTTTATGATTCTATCATGTCTGTGTTGTTTGTGATCTTGCATGCTCTCTGTTGCTAGTGGTTATCTTGGCCAAGTAGTTGCTAGTGACTCCAAGAGGGAGTATTTATGCTCGATAGTGGGTCCATTCCTCTAGTTTCCAAGGGAATTGACAAAAATCTCTTCGGTTGTAGATGTGTTGTTGCTACTAGGGAGAAAACAACGGTCTCTTGTTCATGGAACATGTGGACTATTTACCTTACACACTTTGCTTAAAGCAGTCGTCTGTTGCTTGCAACTTAATACCGGAGGGGGTTTGGATGATAACCTGAAGGTGGAATTCTAGTCATAGATGCAGTTGGATTACGGTCTATGTACGTTGTTGTATTGCCCAATCAACCTCATAGGATCTTTCTGGCTAGTAATTGCATTGTTATGCCTTGCTCAGTTCCTGTCAATTGCCTCGCTGTAATTTGTTTACCCTTCATGCCATGTTGTTTATCTAAGGAGAGCACCTCTAGTGAACTATGGACTCCGGTCCAATCTTTACCATTGATACATCTTCCACTGTTACTTGTTTACTTGCTGCAAACCATTACCTTCCACACCATACGTTCAATCCTTTGTTACAGCAAACCGGTGAGCTTGACAACCTCACTGATTCGTTGGGACAGAGTCTTGAGTTTGTGTTGTGCAGGTCTCCACGTTGCTTCCAACACATGTGTGACATTTCCTTCCTCCTTCTGGTTCGATAACCTTGGTCTCAACTAAGGGAAGACTTGCTGCTTGCTGCTTCACACCTTGCTCTTGGGGTTTCCAACGAAGCGCTTCCACATCAAACACTAGGCGCCATCAAGCTTTCTGGTGCCGTTACTGGGGAATCTACTTCAACCTCTTCCACCTCGTCAAGCGCTATCACTCATACTCAGTGCAAGTGAAGGCTAGCAATAGAAAGGGAGCGACAATCGAGAGAGCAGTAATTGTCATAATCATCCTTGCAACAAAACAAAATGAATTATGGCAGAAAAGTGACACAAGAACACTGAGGCAAAATAAATCATCAAGGCTTAACTGACTTTTTTAGTCATATGCATGCATGAGCATATGCCAAGTCGATTCAAGTAAACATTCAGAGGAGGATACCACAATGTCATACCAAGTTATGAATAGAACAATGCAAGAAAACATTTACATGACATGCTACAAACTTGTCGTGGTGATATCACGTCATATGCCATGGGTAGGCTAAAGTTGGAGCTGATGGACATGGAGGAATCTGGGGAGGGATGATGCAGTGAAGACCGACTCATAAGAACAAAGAGAAATACGATGTATCTAGGTTAGAGGCTATCATGTTGAGATAACACCTCTTTCCCTACATCTAATCTCATATATCTTGCCATACTTGTGGCTACAATGGTGCTCCTTGAGCTTTTTCTCCTATCCTTCTATCTAAGGACTCATTGTGAGAATGAAGGAAGAAAAAGCTCAAGGAGCACCATTAACTCTGGGGTCTGTTCACACATTAACTCTGGGGCACCAGGAGACTCATTGTCTTGTAGGGTCTGTTCACACATTAACTCTGGGGTACCTGGGGTTATATCCCCGACAAAAAATATTAGTAAGTTGGAGCTAATCATAAGAGAGCAAGAAATACTAAGCATTCATTAAAACATACACCCTACATGAACAGACTAAGCATGCCCACAATGATGAGTATATGTACAAAAATGAAAACAAATAGAGTTCATTACCATCCTCTTACTACACCTCGAGTTGTCATAAATCATCATTGCCTTTCACTTGTGTGGCTTGAATAATAATATAAATCCAAACTCCGAAGGAGTCACAGAGGACCGTTGAACCCTGCAACGAACTTCTACAAAACCAGAGAATAACAACAAATATTTTTGGGTTTCCGATTTTTTAAAGCAAGCGCTGAAGGGAAAAGCAAACAAAGCAAAATCTTTTTGATTTTTCTTATATCAAACCAAAGCTAAAAGATAAAGAAGAAAGCAAAGAGAAACAACAAAAATATTTTTGGTCTTTTTGTGTTTTGGAAAGAAGAAACAAAAACTAAAAATAAAGAAAAACATGGATATGCAAAGTACCGACGGAACATGATATGTAGATGAGTGTGATGTCGGTATACCTCCCCCCAAGCTTAGGCTTTTGGCCTAAGTGGAGATCAATCAAAACGCGGGTAGTAACTCCAAGCCGGTGGATCATCGTAAGAATGATCATAATCAAGCCCTCGTGATTAATAAGAAGAAGAGCCCCAATCATAAGAGGGTTGCTGGTACGAAGACTCCCCCATGTTGGAGGGCTGAACCGAATTATCTTCGGCTTCCTCTCCAACATTCTCCTCTTGCTGGGAGAGCTCCGCCATGTATGTGTCAGGTTCTTCCTCCGCGAGTGACCATCCTTTCCTGGTATCAAGGTTAAACAAAGCAAGTGCAGGCAATGAAGGAAATATGCCCTAGAGGCAATCATAGAGATGATTATATTTCATATGTATCCATGAGTTATTGTAATGTTCGTTGAATATCCATATCAGGCAACTTGTATTGATTGGCAATTATGTGAATTGTTTGTGAAACTCTTTACTTGTATGGTTATTTAATAGTTGTCCCTAGTCGGAGTTCATGTGAGGACACACGTGAATATTAGACTAGCACATCGATTGGTTGATGACTATGTTTCACAAGTCATAGACATGGAGATGTCAAACCAATGATGTGGACACATGTTATAAACATGGGGTTGGACTGACCCAACTTGAGACTGGCAATTAGACTTGCAACTCTCTCTACACATCGTGTACGTTTTGTCCTTAGACCTGAGATTGTCGCATGTACTTGATATGTGGATCGACCTACTTTGGGGCTATCAACCACTACTCCGTAACTGGGTAGTCATAAAGGTAGTTTTTGGGTTTGTTCTGAAGCATGCTGCAAGGCATGGTCAATCAAGATGGGATTTGCCCCTCTCTACATGAGATAGATATCTCTGGGCCCCTCGAGTGATCGGATCCAGAAATGAATGGCCGTGCTACATAAGGTTAAGAGTTAACCTAGTAAAGGGATTCCGAATCACGGTATCAAGAAAGAGAGGCCAGCTTGGAGCTAGACCAAATATCATGAGGCAAAGGAAAATACATGTGCTAAACCTTGTGACGGTTCGTCCGATATGATCTTTGTATGCGTTTAGGAGTTGGCACGTCTTGCTAGAGGCCGCTACCAACTATTGACAGAATAAGTGTATTCGTGTCATGTCTACACGTATATGAACCTATAGGGTCACACACTTAAGGGGATGGAATCCTAATGAGGATTGGATCCGAATTAGACCAGGCTTAGGCTACTAATGGGCTGCTAATGTAGAAGCCCACTAGGGACGCCTATATAAGAGAAGGTGGGGCGAGCTGAACAAGGTTAGACCATTCCACCCAGCCGCCACACCTCACGCCTGTGTCGCGCGTGCGGACCTAGCAGTCCGGCGTCTGACGCTTCCACCCCGCATGTGTGGATACCTCGGAGGTGCTGCATCTGTGGCACTTGGACGAAGCGCGCAAGGGGAGCTTCTCATGGGATGAGGACAAAGAGGAGACGTGGAACGTCTGCACTGCCTCGACGCGCTTCATCAAGTCCGCAACTGCGCGTCTAGTGGTAATCCCGTGATATATGACAACAGTATTCTTGGTTTACGCGGTAGAAAATTTTGATTTGCGCTAGTGTAGCCAACCCTATCCCTTCAGTGGTTTCAGAGACGATGTTGTTCAGTTATAGGTCCGGGATGTTTGCATATGGTGATATGCAGATTGATATGAATGATGTGATCATTTATATGGCGGTGGTTCAGGATTGATCTGTGATCTTGCTTTCCGTGATCGTGATTATGAGGTTGTCGAACGACTTACTCCTACCGGTCGGTTTCCGCCATCGGGGTAGACAGTGATACATAAATCCTATTGAATCACGTGAAGATCAATATGATTGATCGAATCAGAACCTAGATCTAAAATCGATGTACCGTGATCAAAGGAGTTTGATTGAATCAGAACAATAGTCGGTTTATGGTAAATTTGATACCGCGAGGGGCGCTGCCCCTTCGAACCCCGCAGGGGGAGACCCCCTAGACCCCCCTTAATCGTAGCCCCTTTTGTATCTCGTTAAGGTAACTAGGTGCTGCGATGTCACATGATCCGGTAGAATGCGATTCTATGCATAACTTATTTTTTGCAGGATGTATGTGATCAGTATGGCCCATATATGTATGTGATGCATGTATGAAATTTTGCATGACCTGCGTGTCGTGAGTAGGGCAACACGGCTGGAGCCATATGTGTTGTCATTTATTGTAATGGCCTGCGTGCCAACTTGTGATGATCCCAATACTATGTAATTTTGATTACTAGATGTTAGGAGTAATAACTTGTATTAGTTCTTGGAGGACTCATCACTTGGAAGATGGATCACATGGAACATGAAGATGGAGATCATCATGGTGGACATGTTCTATGGCAATGGAGATCACCATGAGAAAATGGGCCATACTTTGTCACATCTATGTGAATGCTATTCTTATGTGTTTTACTACTATGCATGCTTAGATGATAGAAGTAGAACGACCCCTCAGAATTTTTAAGTTAAACCATGCCCTCCCAACCAAACCTTGCACCATCCTATGCCCTGTACAATTGTTGGTGGGCCTATGAAATTAGGGTGCCGCGGTTTTCCTTGGCTAGATGGGTTTGTATCGGATACCTACACGCATAAGGGTTGGTGAGCTTGACAAGGTCATCTTAACAGTTAAGGACCTTGGGGCATAAAGGTTGGGCGCCTAGTTTTGACATAGAGATGTCACCCAACAACAAGAGTCATATGTGATATGATTAGCAAGTGTTGCTTACCGATTTACCTTGTCTTCCAGCAGTGATGCTAAAGCTCACTAGTCGACTTGTTAATTGTGGATCTTGAATCACTTAGTATCAATAGAGGGATATTGATTTAAGTGGGAGTATATGCTATTAAAATGTTTAATATGTTTTACTCTTTCATGGTTACATGGCTTAGTATTTTGCATGTTTTCTGTTGTAGATCAATGGCACCGAACACTACATCGCCTTTTTCTTTGCGTTCGATTCTTGACAAAGATAAACTTAATGGAACAAACTATTCGAACTGGGTCCGTAACCTGAGAATTGTTCTCAGGTCTGATAAAAAGGAAACGGTTCTGGATACCCCAATCCCCGATGAACCTGCTGATAATGCATCTGCTGCCCTCAAGAATGCCTACAAGAGAGCATGTGATGATTCTCTTGAGGTTAGCTGTCTTATGCTTGCATGCATGAAACCTGAACTCCAAAAGAAGTTTGAGGACCAGGAAGCGTACGATATGATCGTCGCGCTTAAATACATGTTCCAAGATCTGGCAAGGACTGAGAGGTACAATATTGCCAAGTCCTTTGTGGAATGCAAGATGGCAGAGGGAGCAGCTGTAGGCCCCCATGTGATCAAAATGGTTGGTTACAGTCAGACTTTGGAAAAGCTTGGTTTTCCACTAGGCCAAGAGTTGGCCACTGATTTCATTTTGGCGTCTCTTCCATCTAGTTATGGGCAGTTCATTTCGAACTACCATATGCATGGGGTGGAGAAGGGCCTTAATAAGTTATGTGGGATGCTAAAAACAATAGAAAGTGACATGAAGAAGTGTGCAGGGCATAGCCATGTGATGGCTGTGCAAAACAAGCCTAGCTTCAAAAGAAAGGGTACTTCTTGGAAGAAGAAGGGCAAGGCTAAGGATACGATCGCCAAGCCTGCACCCAAGCAAAAGGCTGGACCTGTAGAAGACACTGAGTGCTTCTTTTGTCATGAACATGGCCACTGGAAGAGAAACTGCAGCAAGTACCAAGCTTCTTTGAAGAAGAGTGGAAGTAAGAGTACTTCCCACTCAGGTACGCTTGTTGTAAATGTTGTGGACATTCTTCTCGCTGATTCTTATGTTAATTGTTGGGTATTTGATACCGGATCAGTTGCTCATATTTGCAATTCGATATAGGGGCTAAGAAGGACTAGAAGTGCAGAAAGCCGAAGTGGATTTTCGTGTCAGAAATAAAGCAAGGGTTGCTGCATTGTTCGTCGGCGTCATACAACTTCACCTTCCGTCAGGATTTATTATGGAGTTGAATAATTGTTATTACATTCCTAGTATGGGTTGAAACATTTTATCACCTTCATGTTTGATGAGGGATGGTTATTCATTCGCGAGTGCAAACAATGGTTAATCTATAAGAATGCTATGTTTATGGCTGATGCTCCCATTGTGAATGGGTTATTTATTTTAAATCTTGATGATGCATCCATTTACAATGTTAGTGCTAAAAGGCTTCGGCCTAATGATTTGAGTCCTACCTATTTATGGCATTGTCGTTTGGGGCATATAAGTGAAAAGCGCATGAAGAAGCTCCATGGTAATGGTCTTCTAACTTTTTTTGATTTTGAATCATACAAGACATGTCAGGCTTGTTTTCTTGGAAAAATGACCAAGTCGCCTTTTTCGGGTTTACCCGAGAGAGCGACAGACTTGTTGGAACTCATACATACTAATGTATGTGGACCAATGAGCACGGCAGCCAGAGGAGGATATCACTACTTCATTACTTTCACTGATGATTTCAGTAGATATGGTTATGTCTACTTGATGAGGCATAAGTCTGAAACTTTTGAAAAGTTCAAGAAGTTTCAGAATGAGGTAGAGAATCAACGTGGCAAGAAAATAAAGGCCTTGCGATCTGATCATGGAGGTGAATATTTGAGTCACGAATTTAGCGATCATCTTAAGAGTTGCGGAATTGTTCCACTACTCACGCCGCCCGGAACACCTCAAAGAAACGGGGTCTCCGAACGGCGTAATCGAACTTTGTTGGACATGGTTCGATCGATGATGAGCCAGTCGGATTTGCCATTGTCATTTTGGGGTTACGCTCTAGAACGATAGCTTTCACACTTAATAGGGTATCATCTAAATCCGTAGTTAAGACACCATATGAGATGTGGACTAGAAAGAATCCCAGTTTGTCTTTTCTAAAGATTTTGGGTTGTGATGCATTTGTCAAGCGACTTCAGTCGGACAAGCTAACACCCAAATCTGATAAGTGCATTTTCGTGGGATATCCGAGGGAAACCTTAGGGTATTACTTCTACAACCGAGAAGAGGGCAAAGTGTTTGTCGCTCGTAGCGGTGTTTTCCTAGAGAAAGAGTTTCTCACAAAGGGAACAAGTGGAAGGTCGGTGTGACTTGAAGAAGTTAAAGATGAGCCAGTTGGGGATGCTTCTACGAGTGATCCTATTGTAGCAGAACAAGTTGAGGAACCCGTGGCAATATAAGCACCACAACCAAGAAGGTCGGCGAGGCTCCGCGAAGCGCGAGAATTATTATTGTTAGACAATGATGAGCTTGCGAGCTATGCAAAAGCGATGGTGGACCCGGACTCTGAGAAATGGTTGATCGCCATGAGATCCGAGATAGAGTCCATGGGAGACAATCAAGTTTGGAACTTGGTTGACCTGCCTGATGGTTTTAAAGCCATCGAGTGCAAATGGATCTATAAGAAGAAGATTGATATTGTGGATATACCAAATGGGTATATCTACGGATAGTCTCATACCGGCAAGCCCGGGTGGCCCACTGTTGGTGGTTAGGCCTATGGTATAACCGGGCGGCCCAGTTGCTGATAGACAAGACGGAGGTCCAGCAGGGATAAAGGAAGGCGACGTGCCACCGCCTTAGATGGAAGCCGGAGCCTTGGAGGACACGAAGACTAGTTAGTGTTAGTCTAGGACTCTATAACCGTATCCGGTTGGGACTATCCATGTAACCCTAGGTCCTGGCGCTCTTATAAGCCGGCCTACGGGAGCCTTTAGGGCACAAGAACAACAAGTGCATATCACAACTCGCACACAGCGAACCCCAATCCTGTAACTCGGCGTATTGCCATTATAGTGATTTATAGCAGGAGTAGGATCTCGCCACCGTCGTGAGATCTGAACCTGGGTAAACTGTATCACGCCGACCCGGACGCTCTCCGTCTTTCCCCCACGTCTCTAAACTCGCCGTTGGGATACCCCTATGGCATACGTGTCGACAAAACCACGACAGTTGGCGCCTGAGGCAAGAGACGCTTACAGCACGGATCCAGGCGGTATCCCTCGCCGTCTTTGAAGACGGACAAATCGCATCTCCAGTGACGCGCCGACATCGCCATCGCTTTTTCTGGCGTGTGGTCAAGTCAGCGGCATCTCGGAGATCTACATCTATATTATCTTTGGAGACGTCGAAATCTTCATCAGCAAAAACTGCAACGGTCCTGTTTGGTTTTTCCTCGCCAATAGGCTGATGGATCCGGCATCCCAACAATCTTCTACATCTACACGCGACCGGCAAGCTTCGTTCTGTACGCACGCCTTGCGTGTGTATATGATCCGACATGAACACTGCCCGCAGCGCATCTTCAGGAAACAGAAGTGAAGAAATTTTCCGGCAACAACCAGTTATTAAATCTCATGCATCTCGGGTTAGCTGCGCGTACTATACGTATATACGGCAACGTCGCGCGCCATCAGCTGGAACAAATTGCATGAAGAAATTCATCAGGACGACGGATTTACCGATTTTGGCTTTAAGTCAAGTTGGTGACGTCTAGTTGCTCGCATGCTCATGATGTTTCTCAGCTAAGTTCGGATCGATCTAGCCGGAGAAGCAGCAAAGAAAAAAGAATACACTAGCCGGACCAATTCCGACTCAACTAGCAAAGTAACTCACCACGTGAGGGTCAGTGACCTCCGTGCGTGAATTTTTCGCTAGGGGTATCACGTCTCCGATCGGACAGAAATTGAGGCCGTGTTCAACTGCACCTGCTTCTTTCCGTTTGATTTGCTGGGGCAATTTGAAGACAGCTCCGCACTGGCTTTTGTCCGTGATCGATTTTGTTTCCGTCGTGATGACCCTTCATGGCCGGCTTCAGCGCCATCGTAGATTTTTCCGACTTCTACAACGGCCAGCTTCGCTGAGTTGCCGTGAACAACACCGACTACGCTCAAACAGCTAAGTTCTTACTTATATTTATTATTTTAATTGTTTATGATCATGAGATTAAAATTAGTTCACTCATATTCTGAGTCTTTTACCGCTTTCGTTTTTGGTCATACCTTTTCATGATTTGCCTTGCGCTCATGAGTATAAACTTTTTACTGGCTTGCCGTTTAAAGGCCCCAGTACCATGCAAAGAACCCGCCTTCGGGCATTAGCTTAAGTTTTTTGAATACACATTTTCTGTTATTTTTATGTGGATTCCGGAGTAGTAACTTCTCGGCACTCAAAGATGGCGTTTTGGCCTTGGGTTCTAGACGGTGCCATTAGGTATCATCACCTAAGGATATAGTTCTGTGCTGCGAGTCTTCCGTCTCACGAAAGGTCAAGCATAAAAACCAGAATAATGGATAAGTCAGCACTTGCTTAAACAAAATTTTACATAAACTGTTTAAAATTAGTTGAGTTTTTTCTTCCTAAACAGTTTTATGTGTTCAACTGCTGCATTGTTTCAGCTTTAATGCATTTGTTCAAAGGCCATGTTTGTTCTGCCTTACATTTGTTTGTTGGACACGATTAAAGGAACAATTTAATATATTTGTATTTTTATGTTTATGTTTCAGGTACATAACGCTTGGACATTGCCGCGTTCCTCGGAATAAGATGTTTTGAGCCGGATTTTCACTAGGCTTGACACCTCGGGGGATACAATTGCAATTGTTGACCAAGGTTTGAGCCGCCTTTGAGGAAGTCGACTCGACGCTCAGGGGCTTGACATCTCTAATTTAAGATCTTTGTCCCGCCTTGCGTCCAAGCCGGAACAAACCTCGGGGGCTACAGTACGATGATCTCCAAGATATGGTTTAGTTTTCTTTGAGCATCAAGCCGGAGAATTCATGTGAATTTCACCTTGACGCTCGGGGGCTACACAATGCTGAATTTTTGTGAAGTTCTCTCTGGAGCACCAAGCCGAAATTATTTCCGACTTGGCGCTCGGGGGCTACACTATTCACATTTTCTCTAAAAGCTACTCTGAGAGCACCAAGACGAATTTCTTTTGAAACTCCGACATAGCGCTCGGGGGCTACAATTGTGTGATGTACAATTATGCATGTTCTTTTGAGCATCGAGCCACCTTCGACGAAGCCAACTCAATGCTCGCGGGCTACATATGGTTATGTCAAAGAAACTTTCAAGACGGTGAAAAGTCCGGCTAGCGAAACCCCGGGGCTCGACATCAACTTTTACTTCACGGAAGTGTCACTGGGTTACACGGCTCGATGGCCTAAACGTCCGTGATATGAGAGGCTCTAAGACCTTAATTCGGCAAGCTCTTATGTCTGTGACTTTGCTGGCTCTAAGTCGGCAGTTTGGCAGCCTTTACGATCGTGGCCCGGTAGCCGTGATTTTTCTGGCTTACCTATCGTCCTGCATGGATGATGATATTTAAGACGTTCCTAGAGCTTGGAAGAATCACTAACGATTCATTAGAGAAGTCTCCGCCTTGGATTCGTTCGTAGAAGCATACAAGCAACTCTCTGGCTAGGCTTAGTCGGATGAGAATATGATATGGGAGCTCTCCAAGATTCTTCGTGAAGCACGCCTACAAGTTGAAGACGACGTGATGCTTACGCTCAAAGGTAGACGGAGGAACGCGAGGATCTTGAAGAACTCCAGGGGCTACTGTTGTGGATATACCAAATGGGTATACCTACGACATAGTCTCATACCGGCAAGCCCGGGTGGCCCACTGTTGGTGGTTAGGCCTATGGCATAACCGGGCGCCCAGTTGCTGATAGACAAGACGGAGGTCCAGCAGGGATAAAGGAAGGCGACGTGCCACCGCCTTAGATGGAAGCCGGAGCCTTGGAGGACACGAAGACTAGTTAGTGTTAGTCTAGGACTCTGTAACCGTATCCGGCTGGGACTCTCCATGTAACCCTAGGTCCTGGCGCTCTTATAAGCCGGCCTACGGGAGCCTTTAGGGCACAAGAACAACAAGTGCATAGCACAACTCGCACACAGCGAACCCCAATCCTGTAACTCGGTGTATTGCCATTATAGTGATTTATAGCAGGAGAAGGATTTCGCCACCGTCATGAGATCTGAACCTGGGTAAACTGTGTCACGCCGACTCGGACGCTCTCCGTCTTGCCCCCACGTCTCTAAACTCGCCATTGGGATACCACTATGGCGTACGTGTCGACAAAACCACGACAATTGATATGGATGGAAATGTTCACATCCATAAAGCTCGACTTGTTGCAAAAGGTTTTAGACAAGTTCAAGGAGTTGACTACGACGAGACTTTCTCGCCCGTAGCGATGCTTAAATCTATACGGATAATTCTAGCCATTGCTGCACATTTCGACTATGAAATTTGGCAGATGGATGTCAAGACGGCTTTCCTAAATGGAATCCTAACTGAGGACGTGTATATGATGCAGCCCGAAGGTTTTGTCGATCCAAACAATGGTGGAAAGGTATGCAAACTTCTGAAGTGTATTTATGGGCTGAAGCAAGCATCTCGGAGTTGGAACATTCGATTTGATGAAGTTGTAAAGGAGTTTGGCTTCATCAAAAACGAACAAGAACCTTGTGTTTACAAGAAGGAAAGTGGGAGAGCGCTGGTATTTCTAATCTTATATGTAGATGACATATTGCTGATTGGAAATGCCATTGGATCCATCATGTATGCAATGATATGTACTCGCCCAGATGTTTCCTATGGTCTAAGTGTTACGAGCATATACCAGGCTGATCCAGGTGAAGGTCACTGGACAGCGGTAAATAATATCCTTAAGTACTTGAAAAGGACTTAAGGATATGTTCCTAGTTTATGGAGGTGAGGATGAACTCAGTGTAAAGGGTTACACAGATGCGAGTTACCTTAACGACTCAGATGATTCGAAATCGCAATCAGGTTATGTGTTTGTCTTGATTGGTGGTGCTGTGAGCTGGAAAAGTTCCAAGCAAGATACGGTAACCTCCTCTTCAACAGAAGCTGCATATATTGCTGCCTCGGAGGCCGTAAAGTAAGCTGTTTGGATTAGGAATTTCCTGATCGCTCTCGGTGTGGTTCAGGGCGCGTCCAATCCCTTGGACGTTTATTGTGACAATAATAGTGCTATTGCACAAGCCAAGGAACCTAGACAACACCAGAAAAACAAACATATTCGCATGCGTTACCATCAGATTCATGAGTTTGTTGAGGATGGTAGTGTCATGATATGCAAAATACATACGGACTCAAATGTTGCTGATCCCTTGACTAAGCCTCTCCCGCAGACCGCGCATGAAGCGCACATAAGAGCAATTGGTATTAGATACATTTTAGATTGACTCTAGTGCAAGTGGGCGACTGAAGGAAATATGCCCTAGAGACAATCATAGAGATGATTATATTTCATATGTACCCATGAGTTATTGTAATGTTCGTTGAATATCCATATCAGGCAACTTATATTGATTGACAATTATGTGAATTGTTTGTGAAACTCTTTACTTGTATGGTTATTTAATAGTTGTCCCTAGTCCGAGTTCATGTGAGGACACACGTGAATATTAGACTAGCACATCGATTGGTTGATGACTATGTTTCGCAAGTCATAGACATGGAGATGTCAAACCAATGATGTGGACACATGTTATGAACATGGGGTTGGACTGACCCAACTTGAGACTGGCAATTAGACTTGTAGCTCTCTCAACACATCGCGTACGTTTTGTCCTTAGACCTGAGATTGTCGCATGTACTTGAGATGTGGATCGACCTACTTTGGGGCTATCAACCACTACTCCGTAACTGGGTAGTCATAAAGGTAGTTTTCGGGTTTGTCCTGAAGCATGCTGCAAGGCATGGTCAATCAAGATGGGATTTGCCCCTCTCTACATGAGAGAGATATCTCTGGGCCCCTCGAGTGATCGGATCCAGAAATGCATGGACGTGCTACATAAGGTTAAGAGTTAACCTAGTAAAGAGATTCTGAATCACGGTATCGAGAAAGAGAGGTCAACTTGGACTAGACCAAATATCGTGAGGCAAAGGGAAAGACATGTGCTAAACCTTGTGATGGTTCGTCCAATATGATCTTTGTATGCGTTTAGGAGTTGGCACGTCTTGCTAGAGGCCGCTACCAACTATTGACAGAATAAGTGTATTCGTGTCATGTCTATACGTATATGAACCTATAGGGTCACACACTTAAGGGGCTGAAAGCCTAATGAGGATTGGATCCGAATTAGACCAGGCTTAGGCTACTAATGGGCTGCTAATGTAGAAGCCCACTAGGGACACCTATATAAGAGAAGGTGGGGCGAGCTGACCAGGGTTAGACCATTCCACCCGGCCGCCACACCTCATGCCTGTGTCGCGCGCGCAGACCTAGCAGTCCGGCGTCTGACGCTTCCACCCCGCATGTGTGGATACCTCGGAGGTGTTGCATCTG
Source organism: Avena sativa (assembly GCA_916181665.1). Classification (NCBI taxonomy): domain Eukaryota; kingdom Viridiplantae; phylum Streptophyta; class Magnoliopsida; order Poales; family Poaceae; genus Avena; species Avena sativa. The sequence continues at coordinate 134,810,711 of OV702283.1, read as the reverse complement.
TGGCACTTGGACGAACCGCGCAAGGGGAGATTCTCGTGGGACGAGGACAAGGAGGAGACGTGGAACGTCTGCACTGCCTCGACATGCTTCATCAATTCCGCAACTGCGAGTCTAGTGGTAATCCCGTGATCTATGACAACAGTATTCCTGGCTTACACGGTAGAAAATTTTGATTTGCGCTAGTATAGCCTACCCGTATCCCTTCAGGCAAAGGGACTACTTTCTCAGACTTGCCCCCTCTCCAACCACTCTTGCAAAAGTTTATTCATAAAATAACTCGCTCGAACTAGCCCAAGATGAAAAAAAATTTATGCTGTATCATGGAATTAAGATCAAGCCTCTCTATGGGAAACTGTAAGTCTGAATGATGAGGCGCTAAACCATGCAAAGCTAATAAACGAGAGGCAATGAGGCCTCCACAAATTCCACCTTTCTCGCGGTTAGCAGCAAGACAAAAAGCTATCAGAGCACCCAAGTTATAAGTCCTATCCCGTTTCAAGGCAACTGAGATAAAATCTAGATCAAATGAAGATAATTTACTAGCAGTGTTCCTAGCAAGAACACACTTGGTAATGAAATAGGAAAAATATCGAATAGATGGGAGATGAATATTCCAAATTTTACCACTCTCCTTTGAGAAGCTGCTTACTTGGCAAATCTCCACATATAAGTCCATGAGTGGCATGGGCCTCTCCCTAATCTTCTCACATGAACCCCACTGTGGCACCTTGATAGTTGTACAAAAAACATCAAAAGGGAGATTGACAGCCACATTGTAAATTTTGTAGTGAACCATGGGGTTAGGCAAAGACCAACTAAATCAAAAATCCTGCACGATAGACATAGTCAACTTCACGTATTGGTAAGGTTCATCTCCAACAAAATGCTCCAACCCTACATTAGAAATTAGAGTTTGGAAATCTTGAAAAATCCTAGCTCTCATCAATTCGGGGCATGGATATATAGAAGAGAAAAATTCCTCCTCGCGGTGAACTTTCATTATCTCCGGTACCCTTAATTCATGTTGATTCAACTCGTATTCATTCATCTTGTTTTCTGAAATTTTTAGACAAACATCAAACCAAGTGATTTAAAAGCTAATAAGTGACGGGGGACTACTATAGGGACTTGAAAGAGGGCTAAACATGCATAAAAATGAGTTCAATAAGCATAGAACAAGCATGCAAACTCACAAAACCTATCACCTACAGTCGCAAAATACTCAAGATATAATCCACCAATCAAAAATCTAATTGGACAAGCGGAGGAAGCACATACCGGAGAGCAATCCCTCCAAAAATCAACAGCTAAGATGGGCTGAGCAAGGAGATCGAAAATCGGGAGCAAGAACAACAAGAACTCGAGCTTTGAGAATTTTTTTGGTGTTTTTCGGGAGAGAGAAAGAAGTGTCAGGAAGGAGAATAAGTGGAGGGCAAGGGGTGGCCAACACCAGGGCCAGGCGCGCCCCTGGTCTGGCTACGTCACCAGGTGGTGTGCCTGTCTGGTGGCCCCCCCCTGTGTCACTCTAGGTACCTCTCTGCCTCTTTTTGGCATAAAAAATTAATATGAATTTTCTAGAATTTTTCGAGAAACTTTATTTTTGGGCAATGAAAATTGATTTTCTCGCAGAAAAAGATTTTGGAAAGATGCAAAATCAAACCAAAACTACAGAAGTTCTAAGAAAATCTAACAAGCAAGCAACTAGCAAAACAAAGACGAACAATGCGAAGAGCAAAGACTGAAGTAAAGAAAATAAAGGTGAGCAAGGATAATCATGATGAAAACATTGTTTTGTTCATTAAAATCCCTTTGTTAACAAGGATAATCAAGTCTTGTTACCAAAACAATTTTATATAAAACAAAACTTTGCATTTCACTTAATCATTATGTTACCTCAATCTTGATAGCAATAGTCCCAATCATAATAGTTTCATAATTTTCTTGTGGTATGGGACAATATATTTCTCCAACTTTGATGCCCTCAATATTTTCAATTGAATTTAGGCCATAACTCTTATCAATCTTCTTGAGGAAATAAAAAGTATGCTCCTTGTCGTTAATATTAAAAGTTACTTTTCCTTGATTACAATTAATGATAACACCTGCAGTATTAAGAAAAGGTCTCCCAAGAATAATAGACATATTATCATCTTCAGGCATTTCAAGCACAACAAAATCAGTTAATATCAAACAGGTATGAGCCACTTGAACAGGAACATCCTCACATATACCAACATGGATAGTAGTAGACTTATCATCTATTTGCAAAGATATATCAGTCGGTATCAATTTTTCCAGTTGAAGTCTCTTGTAGAGAGAAAAAGGCATAACACTAACTCCAGCTCCCAAATCACACAAAGCAATTCTAACATAATTATTTTTAATAGAGCAAGGAATAGTTGGAATCCCTGGGTCCCCAAGTTTCTTTGGAACCTTACCATTGAATTTATAATTAGCAAGAAGAGTGGAAATTTCCTCATTAGGAATCTTCCTTTTATTAGAAACAATACCCTTCATATACTTTGAATAAGGAGGCAATTTATTAGTATCAGTCAAAGGAATTTGCAAAAATAAAGGTTTCATCCACTCACAAACTTGTTATAGTGTTCTTCTTCCTTTGACTAGTGTTTTTTATCAGGAAAAGACATTGGTTTTTGAACCCAAGGCTCTCTTTCACTACCATGTTTATTAGCAACAAAATCTTCCTTAGTGTACTTAGCGTTCTTAGTGTACCTTTCAGGTTCCTCTTCAATTTGTTCCTTTTTAGGAGCATCATTTATATCATTACCACTTTCAGTTTCAGCATCTGAATAGATATACTATTAGGATCTATAGCAGGTTTAGAAGATTCTACAACTGTTTTATGGTTCCTTTTCTTTCTCTTAGAAGAAGTACCAATATTTTCAGCTTGTTGAGAATCCTGCTCAATTCTTTTAGGATGTCCCTCAATATATAAGGGATCCTGACTGGCAGCACCACTCCTAGTTCTAATTCCATAAGGATGTTTTTCTCCAAAAGCATTAACTAGCAAATCTTTTTTTTACTTTAGCAAGTTGATCAATTTGAGTTTGAACCATTTGGAAATGTTTAATAAGCATTTTAACATCATTGGAGGTTCTTTCCACAATATCTTTCAACTCATTAATAGCTCTAGAGTTTTCCATTAAATGATTTTTCACTTGCTTATTAAAATTACCTTGCTTAACAATAAAAGTGTCAAATTCTTCTAAGCATTGATTAGGAGGTTTATAATAAGGTATATCACCTTCATCAAAATGTTGGAGAGAATGTACCTCAATAGTGGATGAGTGGGAGATTGGCTTACATAATTATTCTATAGGAGGTAAATTCTTCACATCTTCATATTTAATACCCTTCTTCTTAAGACATTTCTTGGCTTCCTTCATTACTTCATCATTTAGTTCAATTACTCCCCTCTTCTTTGGTGTTGGTGTTGGGATTGGCTCAGGCACAGTTGGTTTAGGTGTAGTTGGATCAGATGTAGTCCAATAACCATAATTCTTGCTTATTTTAGCCATTAATTCCTTAGCTTCTTTAGGAGTTCTTTTCCTAAAAACACAATCAACACAACTATCCAGGTATGTCCTAGATTCATAAATGAGTCCATTATAATATATATCAAGAAGCTCATTTTTAGGTAATGGACATCCAGGATGTGCATGAATCAAAGCACAAAACCTTGACCAAGATTCAGGCAATTTATCCTTTTCTCCCTGTTTAAAATCAAAAAAATTCTGCAAAACAGCATGTCGAGCACTAGGAGGGAAATATTTCTGAAAGAAAGTAGCAATCGAGCAATCAGGGTTATCAATGGATCCAGGAGGTAAATTATTAAACCAAGCTTTAGATTCTCCTTTTAGTGAAAAAGGGAAAACTTTAGCAACAAAGTAGGTGCGCATCTTAATATCATCAGAAAATAAACCACTCATTGTAGAAAGCTCAGTCATATGTGCCACGACACTGTCACTTTCAGTCCCACAAAAAGGTTATTTCTCAACAATGGTTATGTAGGATAAATCAAGAGAGAAATCATAATCCTTATCTTTAATATTTATGGGAGATGTGGCAAACTTAGCATCAGGAAATAGTTTGGGTCTAATAGTACGTCTCTAAAGAAGAATCTTAATAACACTAGCACCATGTGTGTTTCGACATTCTTCAATAAATTCATCAGTCATTTCAATATAACCATCATTAATATCATAGCTCTCTCTAGACTCACGTGAGCTAACAGGTGTAGTAGTATCTTCATTAGGAGTTTTAGTGTTTCCTATTATAGTTCTAGCAATTGTAGCATCTAGGAAAGGACCTAATGAACCACTCTCCTCAAGCATAGTAGAAGTGACATCATGAGCATCAGAAGCAATTTAAGATTCAGCAGTAGTAGCAGTGTGTGTAGCATGTGTATGTGGTGGTGGTGTAAGGAGCTTACTCCTAGCAGACGGTGAATCAAGAGAAGCAGAGGTGTTCAGAACTGTACCTCTTCTTGTAATGGATGGTAAAATAGGAACTTTTCCATCACGAGTTTTACCCATGATGAATGGATAGCAGCGAACAATAATAATTCCAAGTGAACTTAATAAATAAAGCTATGCTCCCCGGCAACGGCGCCAAAAAATAGTCTTGATGACCCACAAGTATAGGGGATCGCAACAGTCTTCGAGGGAAGTTAAACCCAATTTATTGATTCGACACAAGGGGAGCCAAAGAATATTTATAAGCCTGAACAACTGAGTTGACAATTCATCTGCACCTGTAAATAGTCTTGCTCACAGTAGTTTATCAGTAGCAACAGTTTTGTAGTAGCAATAGCAAAGTAACAACAGTAGTGAAATAAAGGCAGTAGTAACAATTGTAGTAAACAGTAGGATTTGAGTGCGGTAGACATATGGATGGATGGACGGGCGTTGCATGGACAAGACTATTCATGTAACATCAAGATCAAAGCATTTGTAGATAAATAAGATAAAGCATCCAAGTACTAAATAATCATAGGCATGTGTTTCATATATAGTCATACGTGCTCGCAATGAGAACTTGCACAACATCTTTTGTCCTGCCATCCCGTTGCAGCGGGGCCTCAAGGGAATCTACTGGAAATTAAGGTACTCCTTTTAATAGCGTACCGGAGCAAAGCATTAACACTCCGTGAACACACGTGATCCTCATATCACATCCATCCCGTCCGGTTATCCCAATTTCTCACTTCGAGGCCTCGGGTTCCGTACAATAATATGTGTAAACAACTTGCAGGTAAGATCACAAACAATAATATCATCATGAATCAATAACATATTCAGATCTGAGATCATGGCACTCGAGCCCTAGTGATAAGCATTAAGCATAAAAGTTACAACAATGTCAAAAAGCACTAACGAAGATACTAGGCACCATGCCCTAACAATCTTATGCAATTACATGATAGATCTCATCCAATCCCTACCATCCCCATAGCCTACTGCGAGGGATTACTCACTCATGGATAGGGGAATCATGGATGGTTGATGGAGAGGCGTTGGCGATGATGATGGTGATGATCTTATCCAATTCCCGTTCCCGGCAGGGTGCCAGAACGAAGTTTCTGGTTCCGAATCGCGGGATTTGGTGGTGGCGGCACAGTGGAACTCTATTTGGAAAAACATCGAACCCCCCTCTATTTTAGGTCAGAGGGCTTATGTAGGCAAAGGGAGAGGTCGAGGGGGTGCTCGAGGTGGCCACACCACCCCCTGACGCGTCCTGGCCTGGCCTGCGCCACCAGGTGGTGTGGGCCCCTCGTGGCCCTTCTCTGTCTCGTCTTCTGGCTCCGTGAGTCTTCTGGTAAAATAGGAGTTTTGCAATATTTTCCGGGATTTTTCCTGAAAGTTGATTTCCAACACAAAAACGAGACACCAAAGCAATTCTGCTAAAAACAGCGCCAGTCCCTGTTAGTTATATCCGAATCACACAAATTAGAGGAGAAACAATAGAAAAAATGTTCGAGAAAGTAGATACGTTTTGGACGTATCAGGGACCGCCACAATTATAGTTAACAACTATTCCATAAGCACTTATCATGCACACCGGTATACACAACATTACTCGAGGAATCATAGCATTAATATTTCGTCTCATTGCATTCACCTATTTTTAGTTTTACTTTTGTTTTAGTTTTCTTTCAATCCTAGCAGTAGTTGTTACGAATTATCTTAAATTCATTTATCCTACAACCTATAGAGTAGACTATTTCCACACCATGGTTTGGGTGCGAACGTAGCCGCATTGACAACGTGGCTGCGGGGTCGTGTTCGCCGAGCTCCCATCGGGACAAACTCTTAAATATTTGCTGCTACAAGTACTGCAATAACCCTGTTTTGCTGCAGGTACCCACTCATCACGCGTATGTAAAAGAGATTTGAAACTTCAGTGGGAGAAATCCTTCTCGGGGATTGGCGGATACACCACCGGCACTATAAAGGGGTAAGGTAAATATTATCATCATGAACATTCTCAACTATGTATGTGTGGGAGGAACTCCGTATTTGGACAAAGAGGCAGCAACCACTGCTCAAATCATCCTCATAACCACAGCATACAACAATCAACATCAATTGAATTACCGTGCTATTAAGGGACATAATCCCGCAGGACGTATCCCATGGCATGGATAGTGTTTTGTGAGTTTCCTCGATTGCCAAGTTGATACGTAAGGGGTGCCAACAACTTTATAGTCATTGTAAGTGCTAACATCCCTCCGTCTACCAACAAGTAGTTTCCTATATCAAGTCCCCACAAGAGGCAAATATTGGAGAGGTCGACTTCTCCCAACATCAAGATGTAGACAGTCTAACACATGGTCACAGCGATGAATATCATAATAAACTTTATCTTATTCCAGTCTCTTACTAGGGTTTCTCCATCTCCCCAAGAACTAATGATCTACTCAGACATCGAGGCAGACAACGTCATAGTAATGGTAATGGAAACGATCATTGATGAATAGTACTTGTATAAATCCACAACTAGTGCAAGAATTACAACAAAATCTAGATGGGATGGATGGCGGTGATGGTGGTGATGAAGATGCATCGGTTGATAAAGATGGAGATCGATGCCTTGGCCTTCCAGATCTGCGTAGGGCGTACATGGATCCCTAGGGCAAGTTCCCCCTCCAGATGCCTTCTGGAGGTTAGGTTTCAGCAATTTCTGGCTGTTCTGTATGTCTTCTCTCTGAACCCATTGCACGGGGTGAAGCTATTTGAGGAGGCGAAGGCAGCGCCAACTATATGGCGGGAACTATACGGCGGCCCTCCATATAGTTGGTCATCAACTCTTCTGTCTCCGCTTTTCGCTTCGGGTTTTCTTCTGGTATTATTAATTTACCAAATAAGCGATTTACGTAGTTTTTGGCCCCTTTTCTCTCTAGTACAACTGCTCCAACAATTGTGTCCTTTGGATCCATCATCTGATCTGATCCTGGTGAAAATAAACATAAAAAGTGCACGCGAACACCGTAAAATACCAAGATCCTACATCTACTATGCAAAAATAACAATGTAAAACATGATTCAAATATGCACTCATCAACTTCCCCAAGCTTAGACTCTTGCTCGTCCCGAGCAATTTTAGCTTAATGGATGTGATCCTCATATTCATGAAGCTGAGTTGATAAAATAAATGAGGCAGTTTCAGCATGTGTTGATCATAAAGGATATAAATAAATAAGTTCATGAATAGTTGCTTACTCGAACCATCTGAATAATATTAGTAGGCTTCCACACCTTAGCAATTAATAGTTTAGAAAAGATTATTATCAACATGATGTAAAAGTATTCGGTTCAACCAAATGAGTTAGTGAGGTAGTCCCAAGTGTTTTTAGGATTAACATATTCACTTGGGATTCAAAATCTCAAACATCTCTTTGTCTTACTACAATATAGTGGTATATGCCTACTTCCTCTTTGCACATTCGCTCTTTTTTCTTCATCTTTGTTTTTCTTCTTTTTTGATATATATTTGTGCTCACACTTTTGTTTAAGTGTTGTGCAAAGGAGCTAGCCATATATTCCACTTATTGTAGGAAATTCAAAGTTTAACGATCTCAATTATCAAATTCCAAACATATATGAAGCATCTTTATAACTTAAGTATTCTACCTCAAACTTGTTCTCACTCTTTTTGATAGCACTTATATTTTTTCCTTTGTTCAAGGTTTTCCTTTTTCATCTTAATTAATTAGATAGTTTCTCTTTTTTGAAAATTAAACCATTGACCTACAACATATTGATTAAACTATCTTTATATGTTCCATTAATATCAATGGTGTGGAAGACTCCTATTGCTATCATCAATTGCAAGTAAAATCATACTCAAGTCATTCATATATCCAAAAAGACAAACTCAAACTCAATCATGCTCCATATATTATAATAAACTCAGAATTTCATAATAGGGATCGACTCTTCATTAAGGGAATCTAATGATGCAAACTTTATTTATGATCTCGAACTAATGCAAAACTAGAATAGAAATAAAAACTTGTAAGATATATTACAAGGTCTTAAAGATCTCCCCAAGCTTGGAATAAAGCCAGGCGAGATCAAATAATACCTTGCGATTATTTGACTCCGTGCTTTATTGAAGGTCACTGTGGTGCTATGGAACGTGGTATCTTCTCCTCATGGGCTAGCCTGCGGCGGAGGGATTGATTGATGGCTTCCAGCTCTTTAATGCGCAGCTTGTAGAGAAGGTTATTCTTATCCATCACCTTCACTTGTTCCTTAATGATCTCATTGTTGCTTTGGAGGGTTTGTATCGCCTTGAGACTCATAGTGAAACCTGCTTCAGTGTGTTGCTTGATATCTTCATCGAGTTTATCAAGATAAACACACAGCCACCAAAGATTCCTAGGCGTTCCCGGTGTCTCCTTGTTTATTTCTTCAATCTTCAATTCGAGGGCCTTCAACCCCCTCTTATGGCGTTCTTTGTCCTCGCCAAAGAACTCAAAAGAGGTAGTATTGATCTCCTTGCCTTTCTCGCTATTGCTTCCGATCTCCATAGAAACTCCTCCCCTTGGCCTATTGGATCTTGATGGCTCTATGTTGTGTGTTCTCTTGTATGAACAAGAGGTAGATTTGTTCCTGGTGATTTGTGATTAGAGATAGTCACAATAGGGAAGTATATAAGGGTGTTCAGAGGTCGGTAAAACTCGCGAGAAACACCAAATTGTTGTTCAAGAAAACAATCCAAACCCATTAGAAAAAGAAATCGCGGATTTGGAGGTGTCATGTGCCGTAATGACCAACTATACGGTCACAACCCGTATAGTTGGTTTTGGGCAGGTACTTCCAAATATTTCTAGCCCAAATCGGTTATACTACCGACTAAAAACTGACAAAAACATTTGTTTTGAATAATAACAAAAACTGGTCGAGGGTACCGAATCTTTAACGACCAACTATACGGCGAGTGATACATCCAATTTGCATCACCCTTCTATATCATAATTTTCCTCTATTCATTGATATATTTCTTATTAGGAGGTGTTACTTATGTCTTTTCCTCTGTTTTTGCATGTTGGATGATTCTTGGAGGATGAACTGCCGGAGTCAGGATCCTGATGGAAAAAGAGGTGTTTTGATGCAATTTCGCAAAGATCAGAAAAATACCAGAAAAATATTGGAAAATCGTATTTTCCCAGAAGATGAAGGAAGCTAGAAGGGGAGGTGGAGATGAGCCACAGGGGGCCCAAACCCCCCAGGCGCGGCCCCCCTGTCCCGCGCCTATAGGGGGTGTGGCCCACCTGGCTGGCCTCTGACTCCGCCCTCTCGCCTATATCTTCTCCTCGAAACCCTAAGACACGGGGAGCGACCATAGAAAGATTCCGCCGCCTCTGCTGGGTGGAAAACATCGAGAGGGGAGATAGATTTCTGCCGGGAAAATTCCTTCCCGGAGAGGGGAGATCATCGCCATCAACACCATCATCAAGATAGACTTCATCGGGATCATCATCATCATCCACACCATCATCTCCACCAGCACCATCATCACCACTCTGTCCTGCTGTAACAATCGTGTTGAATACTTGCATAGATCTTAGGGGAAACTTTCCCGGTGTTGATTACTATTGTAGTTGATGCTTGTGAGTGGAACCATTGGATTATTGTTTATGTTCATATTGTTATCCATCACCATATCATCTCTGATCTTGATCCATATGATGTCTTGTGAGTAGTTCGTCTAGTTCTTGAGGACATGGGATAACTCATGTTGTTAGTAGTGGATTTGTGTTGAGATATTATTCAATGGTTTAGTATTTAAGTTGTGGTGCTATTCTTCTAGTGGTGTCATGTGAACGTCGACTACATGATACTTCACCATTTATGGGCCTAGGGGAATGCATTATGCATTTGGCTACTAATTGTGAGCTTGCCGGAGTGACAGAAACATGAACCCCCGTTAGGACACCATTGCACAAGGGAGCGTAGGATCTCAGAGTTTAAGGCTGTGGTCAGGTTTTTATCTTAATTGCTTTCCTGTAGTTGCGGATGCTTGCACGGGGTTTAATCACAAGTATGTATTAGTCCAAGTAAGGTCGGTACATTAGCACAGGTTCACCCACACAACATTTACAACACCAAAGAAGACTACTTAGTTATTTGAAGCGAAAGCACATGATAGAATTCCCATGTGTCCCCGAGAACGTTTGGTCCTTATAAGTATTTCCACCGGCTTGTAATTTGCTAAGAAAGTATTGGGCCACTTGTTGCAGTTGTTCGTTGTCTTTATTACTTGCACTTTGTTTCTTTGCTTTATCAAAAAAAACCTAAAAATCGGTTTGCTAAGTATTTACAGAGATTTCCTACTCCATACCACTAGTCAACACCTTCTGCTCCTTGTTGGGATCGACACTCCTATTTATCAAAAGTAATACAATATACCCCTATACTTGTGGGTCATCAAGACTATTTTCTGGCGTTGTTGCCGAGGACTGAAGCGCTATTGAAGAGTGGAACTGGTAAAGGAAACGTCTACTGTGAGTATTGCTTTTTATTTTTGTTTGTTACTTTGTTTCCAATATGGATAACCCACTTGGTTTTCTATTTGAGAAAACTACTACCACTGTTAGGGTAGTAGATGAACCACCACCTGTTGAGATAGATCCTTTTAAGATACCTACAAGTATTATTGATCGTGTTATGGATAATTATTATTTAGGGGATGGAACTGTCCATCCTGGTGATTATTTGTTCTTTATCCATGAATTATGTGGGTTGTTTAAGTGTGTAGGTATCACAACTGAACAGGTGAAGAAGAAGTTACTCTCTATATCCTTGAAAGGGAGAGCTGAAGAATGGTATAAGCTGCTAAAGAATGGGCAATCCATGGAATGGGAGGAAATAGTGCCTCTCTTTTATTCTAAATTCTATCCTCCTAGTGAAATTCATAAGGATAGAAATCTGATATATAAATTTTGGCCTCGTGATGGATAGAGTACAACTCAAGCTTGGGGGAAATTGAAGTTACTAATGCTTAAATGTCCTATTCATGAACTCCCTAACAATATTATTATTAATAACTTTTATGCTAGGCTTTCTCTTAATGATAAAGATTTGCTAGATGCTTCTTGTGCTGGATAATTCACACGTATTAAGGAAGAAGCTAAATGGGATCTCCTACACCATATTCAAGAGAACACTGAAGCTTGGGAGAATAACAAAGGGAGAAAGTCAGGTATAAACTATGATTATGATTGCATAAAATCTTTTATGGGAACTGATGACTTCCATGATATTAGTTATGAGTATGGTCTTGATTCTCAAGTTCTTGCAAAGTGTTTTAAGGCTATTGCCTCTTATATTGAAATTCCCAAAAAAGAGTGGGACAAGTACCATGCTCCTTATAAAGACATTGTTACCCATGTTCCTGCTAGCATAGAAGTTTGTACTGTTGATCCTATTTTGCCTGAACCTTATGTTGAGAAAATCCCTTTTCCTGCTAAGGTAAAGGAACATTCTATCATAGCTAATGTGGTTAGCAAAAGTGCAAAGAAAACTGTGGAACCCGATGAGCAAATTAATATTGAGCCTGTGGTAGCTATTGTGAAAGATTTTGTCACTAGAAATATAGAGGATGAGCATATTGTCTTCTATGAAGACGCTTCTAATATTGTCTCCCATCCTAGAAAAGCTAGAAAAACTAGTGTCCTTGTGCTTTCTGATAGAATTGGTGATCATTGTTATTATGCTTTATGTGATATAGGTGCTAGTTCTAGTGCTATACCTTATGAGCTTTACAGGGAAATTATGCATGAAATTGGTCCTTGTGAGCTTGAGGACATTGATGTGGTTATTCACCTTGCTAATAGGGAGACAGTCTGTCCCATTGGCATTGTAAGAGATGTGGAGGTTCTTTGTGGTAAGATTAAATATCCTGCTGATTTTCTAGTACTTGGTTCTGAAGCTAGTAAAACCTATCCTATTATCTTTGGTAGACCCTTCTTGAATACTTGTGGGGCTATCATAGATTGTAGAAAGGAAAAAGTTTTGACTAAGTTTGATGGAGAGTATTATGAGTTTAATTTTTCCAGATTTGCTAAAACTCCTTATGAAAATGAACTGCCTAATGAGGATTTCAGGATTGAACAACTTTCTGCTATTTCTCTTGCTCCTAACAATGCCTTGCAGCAATTTATGGAAGATCATGAAAGCGATGTCTTCATGAAGGTAAGAAATGAGATTGACGAGGTTTTCCTTCGTCAGCCTGGGTTACTTAAGCATAATCTACCTGTGGAAGATTTGGGTACCACACTACCACCTCAAGGGGACCCTATTTTCGAATTAAAACCTTTACCTGATGATCTTAAATATGCTTATCTTGATGATAAGAAAGTATATCCTGTTATTATTAGTTCTAAACTTTCAGGAAAGGAAGAAGAGAGGTTATTGGAAATACTGAAGAAACACCGAGGAGCTATGGGCTATACTCTTGATGATTTAAAAGGGATTTCTCCTACTATATGTCAGCATGCTATTAATATAGACCCTGATGCAAAACCAGTTGTTGAGCACCAACGCCGTCTAAATCCTAAGATGAAGGATGTGGTAAGAAATGAGGTATTAAAACTCCTTGATGCTGGTATTATTTACCCTATTGCTGATAGCCAATGGGTTAGACCTGTTCATTGTGTTCCCAAGAAAGGGGGAATAACTGTTGTGCCTAATGAAAATAATGAGCTTATACCCCAAAGAGTAGTGGTTGGGTATAGGATGTGCATTGATTTTAGAAAGGTTAATAAGGTTACTAAGAAAGATCATTATCCTTTGCCCTTTATTGATCAAATGCTTGAGAGGTTGTCTAAAAAGACTCACTTTTGTTTTCTTGATGGTTATTCTGGTTTCTCTCAAATTGCTGTGGAAGCACAAGACCAAGAGAAAACCACTTTCACTTGTCCTTATGGCACTTATGCATATAGGCGTATGCCTTTTGGTTTATGTAATGCTCCTTCTACCTTTCAGAGATGTATGTCTGCTATCTTTCATGGTTTTTGTGAAGAAATTGTGGAGGTTTTCATGGACGATTTCTCCGCCTATGGAACTTCTTTTGATAACTGTTTGCACAACCTTGATAAAGTTTTGCAGAGATGTGAAGAAACCAACCTTGTTCTTAATTGGGAGAAATGTCATTTCATGGTTAATGAAGGGATTGTTCTTGGACTAAAAATTTCTGAAAGAGGCATTGAAGTTGACAGAGCCAAAATTGAAGAAATTGAGAAGATTCCTTGCCCTAGGGATATAAAAGGTATTCGTAGTATCCTTGGTCATGCTGGTTTCTATAGGAGGTTTATTAAAGATTTCTCCAAAATTTCAAAGCCCCTTACTAATCTTCTTCAAAAAGATGTACCTTTTGTTTTTGATGATGATTGTAAGGAAGCTTTTGAAACTTTGAAGAAAGCTTTAACTACTACTCCTATTGTTGAACCACCTGATTGGAGTTTACCTTTTGAAATTATGTGTGATGCTAGTGATTTTGCTGTGGGTGTTGTCCTTGGGCAACGTGTTGATAAGAAGTTGAATATTATTCATTATGCTAGCAAGACTCTAGATGCTGCTCAAAAGAATTATGCTACTACTGAAAAAGAGTTCTTAGCTGTAATCTTTGCCTGTGATAAGTTTAGACCCTATATTGTTGATTCAAAGGTCACTATTCATACTGATCATGCTGCTATTAAGTACCTTATGACAAAGAAGGACGCTAAGCCTAGGCTTATTAGATGGGTGTTGCTTTTACAAGAGTTTGATCTGCATATTGTAGATAAGAAAGGTGCTAACAATCCTATTGCTGACAATTTATCTCATTTGGAAAACATTTCTTTTGACCCTTTGCCTGTTAATGACAGTTTTCCAAATGAACAGTTGGCTGCAATAAGGGTAAGCCCGCATGAGAGTCCTTAGTATGCTGATTAAGCTAACTTTATTGTTTCCAAGTATTTTGTGGCATCCCGCAAAACCACTACTAGAAAATCGCGTTGTTTTTGTGCATTGCATCATCATGACCGCATGCTCATGTCATCATGCCACATTGCATTCGAGCATCGTTATCATCTTGCATTTGCTTGCATAAAACTATTTTCGGAAAACCTAGTTTTGTTTTCTAAAGGCCCCATCTTTATTCAAACGCAAAACCCGGGTCTCCGGATTATTTTATTTTGTCTGCTATCGGTTTGCAAAAGCCATGTTTGAAATATATAAAACCTTTAATTATTTTTAGTGGGGTAGTCGAACGGGCCGATTCGACCCGAACGACCACCCCCAGAAATTAAAACGGCCCACCCATAATTCTAAAGCTACCCAACCTAATCTACCCACAACCCCTCCACCTCACCCCCACCAATAATCTCTCGCCACCTCACCTCTCCCCAAATCCCCACCACTAGCCACACGCCACCTCACCCCAGCTCTCTCCTCACCTTCCCTCCCTCCCCAGCGGCACACAACGCCCACTCACACCCACACCTACCCGCCACTCCCCCCACCCTCTGCCACCGGGTCCCACACCCCCGACCCCACCCTGGCCCCGCGGACTCCCGCACCCCCGGCCCCACCCTGGCGCGTCCCAGCCCCTCCACGCACGCGATGCGCCCCACCTTCTTCCTCCTCCCCGCTCCTTCTTCCCCACCCGACAACCACCTCTCGCGCGCCGTAGGTCCCCCCTCCTCCTCGCCGCGTCTGGCCGGCCAACCGCTGCCGCGCCAGGCGCCGCCCGCTTTCTCTCTTCTCCGGCGCTGCGCCTCCCGCCACCGCCCCGATCCTCCGTCGCCGCGCCCCGAGCCTCCGCCCCGCACCTCCCCGCACCGGAGCTCGCCGGCCCGCCTCCGCGGCCCCCTCGCCACCTCCCCGCCGGCGCCGTCCCCGCAGAAGCTCCGCCGGCCGCGGCCCCCTCGTCGCCTTCCGCCGGCCGTGCCCAGCGCCACCCCCGCGACCCCGTGCTCGCCGGCCACCCTCTGCCTCGCCCGCTCGCCGGCTCCTCCCCGGCGTCGCCTCCCCCACCGTGCCGCCCCGAGCTCCATCCCGCCGCCTCCGACCCGCGTCCGGCCCGCCTCGGCCTCCAGCGCCTCCTGCCGCCCCGCTCAAGCCGCCGGACCCCTCTGCTCCAACCCCGCGGGCTGCGCCCTCGCCTCCCGCCGTGCCCTCGGTCTCGCCGGTCCTGCGCCGACCGCCGCCTCCAGTCGCCGCCCCGTTCCCCTCAGGCCGAGGTCGTCCCCGAACCCCGCCTTCCGGCGACGTGGGCGCTGCCTCTAGCTGTTTCCCTTTGCCGCGTGTGCCCCACCTCGTCGACACCTTCCTGCGCTAGTACCCCGCCGAGTGATGCGCAGTGGACTAAAGATCTACAACGCTGCAACAAGATCGTCGAACCCTCTCGGCGGACAAGACCAACCCGATGCCGGCCACAGATGATCGAGAGGGCACGCCAAGATCTCCCAGTGCCGAGACCAAGTTCGACACCGACAACTGAAATCGTGAAACCGACAAGATCGACCTCACCGACGCCATGATCTCCCTCACGGAACCTGAAGACCGTTCCGAATCCTCGAACCCCTCCGAGCCGCCAAGATCGCCATGGAACGACAAGTATTTCGCCTCGGACATCGAGACCCTGAACGGCAAGCACTCATTCCCGGATGCGATGCTCGAGAACACAGACGGTAAGGACGCCGACGCGGAACGCCGAGTTCTTCGCCCCGAACGCCAAGACCGACAACATGACCCGGACCCCGGAGACCCCATGATCTTCGCCGCAGAACAATAAGGCCGTTGGAATGGAATCGACAAGATCTACTGCCGGACGACAAGTTCTACTTCACGGGCAAGGAGCGTCAAGATCGCCTCACGGAATCCGAAGCGCGGACCCGACAAGATCTTCGCGACGATAAGAACGACACCGACCCGGAAGAACCCGATGCGCCCCGACACCGAACCAAGTACTCCTTTCCGGACGCCGAGACCGCCGAGAACCCGGATGCGACAAGACCTACCTCAGTTATCCGAGAACGATTCCGTCGAACCCTGAACCCCGAGACCGGACCCCGGACCCTGTCGAACCCCGAACCCCGGAACCCCAAGACCGTCGAGAACCCTCTAAAGTGTGCACCCCTTCCCGAAACCCTATTTTATAATATAATACAACTTGTTGCATATTAATCATTCATCTTGCATGCATGCTTGTCGGTGGTTTGGGGGCCTTTTGCCGATTCACCGATAATTAAATATGGGGCCCATATGCGGGCAAATCTAGTCTCATATTGGCCTCATTTAAATTTGTGTAGCGAACCGGTAACTTGTTTTGCCATGTTGTTACAACATTTAAATTGCGGGGTAGTTAAATAACATGAACCATCTAATTAATTGTCGGGACCCCGGTTCCGCTTAATCTGGCCTAATTGCAGCGCTCCTTGCCATGCCATGCCTCATACATGCATCATGCCGATCTTTTGCCGTAGTATTAAATAGTGCATCCGGTGTTTCTTCTAGTGCTTTGCTTCTTCACGGATTAGGCCGATGAGTTGATGCGAGAGTCGACCCGATCTTCGGATGAACCTTCGGCAATGTTTTCAGGCGAGCATCTCCCCCTTTCTACCTATCTTACTTTATAGTATTTATTCCCTCCTGTTGATCTATTGCTATCTGTGTTGCGATGCTCTAGTTTTCGTACCCGTGATATCCCTTGCAGCCCTATATTGCCTTGGACACCTCCTATTACCCGTTGTTTGGTAGATAGTTGGACTTGCGCGTCGTAGTCGCTTGCTCAATTGCTGTTGCGTGTCGTCAAGTGCCACAGTTGTTGGTGTATGGCCGCATGTTGATGTTGGAGATGATCATGGATTTACTTATCGTTCACTTTAATTCCTGTTTAACAACTAAAATTGAAGTAAGTAAGCAGAGGCATCGGTGGGTGATAGATAATATTTGGTTTCCGACCGCCCACTTGTGTCTCGTAGGACCCCGAGTACTTGATACCTGTTCCTTGATTTATCGCGCTATCCACATACGGGGAATTATGGGACCCCCCTTAGCCAGAGCTTGATTCAGTCTTATTTCTTGGGGCCACAAACTAGTTTGAGGTTTTATTTACGATCCTGTACTTATGCCATGCTTTACTGCTTTATTTACGATTGTGCGAGGAGCACACTGTACTGTTTAGGTAAGCGGAATGTTTTCGCGGTATCGACAAGCCCCGTTTGGGGTTCCCAGTCGTTTACAGCCATTGTCGCAAACCTTGAGTCCGTCTCGGAGTCAGATAGCTTCGTTGTGGGTCTACTCAATGGGGTGGCCCCCTGAAATATTTATGAATCCTGTGATTGCTTTGTCGTGAAAGCCTCGTTGGGTTTTGATTTGGTTTTTCCGAGGTCGATCGTGTGTGTGTTGCTATTTGTGCACCCCGACCGGGTTAAAACTTTCTGAAAGCCGTGTCCGCGGTTATGGACGACTTGGAGCACAGTATCTCGATCAGAGACAAGCATAACTAAAGTAGTGCTATAAATTTGACTTTATAATGACTAGTAATCAGCTTCACTATAATGGAATGGCTAAATAATACTGCCCACAATTGCTTGTTTGGAGTGTCGCTTGCGACCATTGTATCTGATTAGTAAGTGTTGTAACTATAACGGAATGGTTAACTAAAAGTGCCCACTGCTTACTTTATCAGGATGATTATCTAAACTTGACTAGTAATTGCTGTAACGATAACTGAATAAATAAAACTGCCAACTGTGTGAGTTCCTCGGTTGACTTCCTCGTTTGGTCTCGAGGGGGAAATGCCAGGATGGGATTGTTTGGCGTTAGTGTCAGGTTGGTTCCGAATAGGTCTTTCTTATCCCTCTCTGATCGCCGACAGTTGTATCGAGTCTCTATAGGTTGTTTAGTGCATGCTGCCGCTGCCGCTCAGTCCACCATACCTATGTAGGCGAGGACCGCCGAATTCTAGTCTCGCCGTGTACTGGCCTCAGTACTGACGCTCCTCTTTTTCCTTTGCCCTTTGTCGGCACCCCTTTTGTTTAAGCAGGTTTTGAGATCGACGTCGTTAGCAGGGTTACCCTTCCGGCTTGGCCTGGGCAGGGTTATGGACGGCATTGGTTATTCTTCAGGGCTCTTAGCCCCATTTGCATCTTGTCCGTAGCTGGACGCTCTATTGTTTTCAAGGTGATTTGGATCTTTGAATATTATATCTGTACTCTTGACTCATGGAGTCGTTGTTGTATATATCTGTTCTGTGGGTCCCATCGAGGACTGTTGTGTAATATAATTACTTCGTTTTCCACCCGCACGAAAGTGCCTGGTGGGCACCTTTGAATCGTTTCTATGCGGGTTTGGCGGGAATCGCTGAAACTTGCATAGGTCCGATTCTGAGGGTGTTACAGAGTGGTATCAGAGCTCAGCAGTTGCGATACCCCACAAGTCCAGCCTGTAGGATAACCTAGCTAACGGCCGAAGTAGAGTGTCAAAAACTATTTTGCAAAATTCGGTTGGATAGTTCTGATTAGGTCTGATTTTACTCCTTACCCCTCTGCTGTTCTCCTCTTACCTCTACGTGTTTTGAATCCGCTCTCTTCTCTTTCTTCGAGTCCAGGAATTCTCGTGGCTGGGTTTCCGTCGAACCTTCAGGGTTTCGCTTCCTCCTTCGGTAACGGTGTTGCTACATCCGGTCCTCCTGCTATCTGAGTGGTCCTTTATCTGTGGTACCATTCTTTGTTCCTTGTTTGTGCCTTCCGGTGTTTCCGACGCGACGACATCATCTACGCCAGATCCGATGCAGAGTCTGCATCACTCCTTTGTTTCCGAACCTCGTTTGTCGAGATCTTCAGTCTGAATCCTGAGGGTTGGTTGCATAATCTGTCTATTCGTGTACAGAGTAATGCTTTGAGTGCGGGATGGAGTCGCGACCATACCACTACTCTTATCACTGCTTTGTATATTGAATGGTGGATCGATGCAATTCTACTCCTTCCATGGAAGTTAGAGGTGGCCTTACCTTTAACTTCGTCCGTTGTTTATCCGGAGTGTTCCCTTGACGGACGTGAACAACGACCCTTTGTTGGTGGTGTCGCCGATTTCAAGACGGAACAAGAACCTTTGTTAGTGGTGTCGCGAAGATCTACACGAAGCGAGAAGATTCAGATCGTCGGCCTTCTTCAGGTACCATGAGGCGGATCTCGAGGGCGAGATCCATTGTTAGTGGTGTCGAATTGTGGCATCCCGCAAAACCACTACTAGAAAATCGCGTTGTTTTTGTGCATTGCATCATCATGACCGCATGCTCATGTCATCATGCCACATTGCATTCGAGCATCGTCATCATCTTGCATTTGCTTGCATAAAACTATTTTCGGAAAACCTAGTTTTGTTTTCTAAACGCCCCATCTTTATTCAAACGCAAAACCCGGGTCTCCGGATTATTTTATTTTGTCTGCTATCGGTTTGCAAAAGCCATGTTTGAAATATATAAAACCTTTAATTATTTTTAGTGGGGCAGTCGAACGGGCCGATTCGACCCGAACGACCACCCCCAGAAATTAAAACGGCCCACCCATAATTCTAAAGCTACCCAACCTAATCTACCCACAACCCCTCCACCTCACCCCCACCAATAATCTCTCGCCACCTCACCTCTCCCCAAATCCCCACCACTAGCCACACGCCACCTCACCCCAGCTCTCTCCTAACCTTCCCTCCCTCCCCAGCGGCACACAACGCCCACTCACACCCACACCTACCCGCCACTCCCCCCACCCTCTGCCACCGGGTCCCACGCCCCCGACCCCACCCTGGCCCCGCGGACTCCCGCACCCCTGGCCCCACCCTGGCGCGTCCCAGCCCCTCCACGCACGCGACGCGCCCCACCTTCTTCCTCCTCCCCGCTCCTTCTTCCCCACCCGACAACCACCTCCCGCGCGCCGCCGGTCCCCCCTCCTCCTCGCCGCGTCCGGCCGGCCAACCGCTGCCGCGCCAGGCGCCGCCCGCTTTCTCTCTTCTCCGGCGCTGCGCCTCCCGCCACCGCCCCGATCCTCCGTCACCGCGCCCCGAGCCTCCGTCCCGCACCTCCCCGCACCGGAGCTCGCCGGCCCGCCTCCGCGGCCCCCTCGCCACCTCCCCGCCGGCGCCGTCCCCGCAGAAGCTCCGCCGGCCGCGGCCCCCTCGTCGCCTTCCGCCGGCCGCGCCCTGCGCCACCCCCGCGACCCCGTGCTCGCCGGCCACCCTCTGCCTTGCCCGCTCGCCGGCTCCTCCCCGGCGTCGCCTCCCCCACCGTGCCGCCCCGAACTCCATCCCGCCGCCTCCGACCCGCGTCCGGCCCGCCTCGGCCTCCAGCGCCTCCTGCCGCCCCGCTCGAGCCGCCGGACCCCTCTGCTCCAACCCCGCGGGCCGCGCCCTCGCCTCCCGCCGTTCCCTCGGTCTCGTCGGGCCTGCGCCGACCGCCGCCTCCAGTCGCCGCCCCGTTCCCCTCAGGCCGAGGTCGTCCCCGAACCCCGCCTTCCGGCGACGTGGGCGCTGCCTCTAGCTGTTTCCCTTTGCCGCGTGTGCCCCACCTCGTCGACACCTTCCTGCGCTAGTACCCCGCCGAGTGATGCGCAGTGGACTAAAGATCTACAACGCTGCAACAAGATCGTCGAACCCTCTCGGCGGACAAGACCAACCCGATGCCGGCCACAGATGATCGAGAGGGCACGCCAAGATCTCCCAGTGCCGAGACCAAGTCCGACACCGACAACTGAAACCGTGAAACCGACAAGATCGACCTCACCGACGCCATGATCTCCCTCACGGAACCTGAAGACCGTTCCGAATCCTCGAACCCCTCCGAGCCGCCAAGATCGCCATGGAATGACAAGTATTTCGCCTCGGACATCGAGACCCTGAACGGCAAGCACTCATTCCCGGATGCGATGCTCGAGAACACAGACGGTAAGGACGCTGACGCGGAACGCCGAGTTCTTCGCCCCGAACGCCAAGACCGACAACATGACCCGGACCCCGGAGACCCCATGATCTTCGCCGCAGAACAATAAGGCCGTTGGAATGGAATCGACAAGATCTACCGCCGGACGACAAGTTCTACTTCACGGGCAAGGAGCGTCAAGATCGCCTCACGGAATCCGAAGCGCGGATCCGACAAGATCTTCACGACGATAAGAACGACACCGACCCGGAAGAACCCGATGCGCCCCGACACCGAACCAAGTACTCCTTTCCGGACGCCGAGACCGCCGAGAACCCGGATGCGACAAGACCTACCTCAGTTATCCGAGAACGATTCCGTCGAACCCTGAACCCCGAGACCGGACCCCGGACCCTGTCGAACCCCGAACCCCGGAACCCCAAGACCGTCGAGAACCCTCTAAAGTGTGCACCCCTTCCCGAAACCCTATTTTATAATATAATACAACTTGTTGCATATTAATCATTCATCTTGCATGCATGCTTGTCGGTGGTTTGGGGGCCTTTTGCCGATTCACCGATAATTAAATATGGGGCCCATATGCGGGCAAATCTAGTCTCATATTGGCCTCATTTAAATTTGTGTAGCGAACCGGTAACTTGTTTTGCCATGTTGTTACAACATTTAAATTGCGGGGTAGTTAAATAACATGAACCATCTAATTAATTGTCGGGACCCTGGTTCCGCTTAATCTGGCCTAATTGCATCGCTCCTTGCCATGCCATGCCTCATACATGCATCATGCCGATCTTTTGCCGTAGTATTAAATAGTGCATCCGGTGTTTCTTCTAGTGCTTTGCTTCTTCACGGATTAGGCCGATGAGTTGATGCGAGAGTCGACCCGATCTTCGGATGAACCTTCGGCAATGTTTTCAGGCGAGCATCTCCCCCTTTCTACCTATCTTACTTTATTGTATTTATTCCCTCCTGTTGATCTATTGCTATCTGTGTTGCGATGCTCTAGTTTTCGTACCCGTGATATCCCTTGCAGCCCTATATTGCCTTGGACACCTCCTATTACCTGTTGTTTGGTAGATAGTTGGACTTGCGCGTCGTAGTCGCTTGCTCAATTGCTGTTGCGTGTCGTCAAGTGCCACAGTTGTTGGTGTATGGCCGCATGTTGATGTTGGAGATGATCATGGCTTTACTTATCGTTCACTTTAATTCCTGTTTAACAACTAAAATTGAAGTAAGTAAGCAGAGGCATCGGTGGGTGATAGATAATATTTGGTTTCCGACCGCCCACTTGTGTCCCGTAGGACCCCGAGTACTTGATACCTGTTCCTTGATTTATCGCGCTATCCACATACGGGGAATTATGGGACCCCCCTTAGCCAGAGCTTGATTCAGTCTTATTTCTTGGGGCCACAAACTAGTTTGAGGTTTTATTTACGATCCTGTACTTATGCCATGCTTTACTGCTTTATTTACGATTGTGCGAGGAGCACACTGTACTGTTTAGGTAAGCGGAATGTTTTCGCGGTATCGACAAGCCCCATTTGGGGTTCCCAGTCATTTACAGCCATTGTCGCAAACCTTGAGTCCGTCTCGGAGTCAGCTAGCTTTGTTGCGGGTCTACTCAATGGGGTGGCCCCCTGAAATATTTATGAATCCTGTGATTGCTTTGTCGTGAAAGCCTCGTTGGGTTTTGATTTGGTTTTTCCGAGGTCGATCGTGTGTGTGTTGCTATTTGTGCACCCCGGCCGGGTTAAAACTTTCTGAAAGCCGTGTCCGCGGTTATGGACGACTTGGAGCACAGTATCTCGATCATAGACAAGCATAACTAAAGTAGTGCTATAAATTTGACTTTATAATGACTAGTAATCAGCTTCACTATAATGGAATGGCTAAATAATACTGCCCACAATTGCTTGTTTGGAGTGTCGCTTGCGACCGTTGTATCTGATTAGTAAGTGTTGTAACTATAACGGAATGGTTAACTAAAAGTGCCCACTGCTTACTTTATCAGGATGATTATCTAAACTTGACTAGTAATTGCTGTAACGATAACTGAATAAATAAAACTGCCAACTGTGTGAGTTCCTCGGTTGACTTCCTCGTTTGGTCTCGAGGGGGAAATGCCAGGATGGGATTGTTTGGCGTTAGTGTCAGGTTGGTTCCGAATAGGTCTTTCTTATCCCTCTCTGATCGCCGACAGTTGTATCGAGTCTCTATAGGTTGTTTAGTGCATGCTGCCGCTGCCGCTCAGTCCACCATACCTATGTAGGCGAGGACCGCCGAATTCTAGTCTCGCCGTGTACTGTCCTCAGTACTGACGCTCCTCTTTTTCCTTTGCCCTTTCTCGGCACCCCTTTTGTTTAAGAAGGTTTTGAGATCGACGTCGTTAGCAGGGTTACCCTTCCGGCTTGGCCTGGGCAGGGTTATGGACGCCATTGGTTATTCTTCAGGGCTCTTAGCCCCATTTGCATCTTGTCCGTAGCTGGACGCTCTATTGTTTTCAAGGTGATTTGGATCTTTGAATATTATATATGTATTCTTGACTCATGGAGTCGCTGTTGTATATATCTGTTCTGTGGGTCCCATCGAGGACTGTTGTGTAATGTTATTACTTCGTTTTCCACCCGCACGAAAGTGCCTGGTGGGCACCTTTGAATCGTTTCTATGCGGGTTTGGCGGGAATCGCTGAAACTTGCATAGGTCCGATTCTGAGGGTGTTACATATTTGCCTCCAACCTTTACAGCCCAACAAAGAAGAAAATTCTTTTATGATCTAAGGCATTACTTTTGGGATGACCCACATTTATATAAAGGAGTAGATGGTATTATGCAAAGATGTGTTCCCGAATTTGAACAACAAGAGATATTGAGAAAATTTCATGGCAGTGCTTATGGAGGACATCATGCTGGGGATAGGACTGCACAAAAGGTTTTACAATCTGGATTTTATTGGCCTACCCTTTTCAAGGATGCAAGGAAGTTTGTCTTATCATGTGATGAATGTCAAAGAGTTGGTAACATTTCTACACGCAATGAAATGCCTATGAATTATTCTCTTGTGATTGAACCTTTTGATTGTTGGGGATTTGACTTTATGGGTCCTTTTCCTCCTTCAAAAGGGTATACTCATGTTCTTGTTGCTGTTGACTATGTTACGCAGTGGGTAGAGGCCATACCTACAAATAGTGCTGATGGTAAGACCTCCTTAAAAATGCTTAAGGATGTTATTTTTTCCTAGGTTTGGTGTGCCTAGATATCTCATGACTGATGGAGGCTCTCATTTTATTCATGGTGGTTTTAGGAAAACTCTCGCTAAATATGATGTTAACCAAGAATTGCTTCAGCTTATCAGCCCCAAACCAGTGGGCAAGTAGAACTTTCCAGTAGGGAAATTAAATCTATCTCGCACAAGACTGTTAATAGATCTACGAAAAATTGGGCTAAAAAGTTGAATGACGCTTTATGGGCTTATATAACTGCTTATAAAAATCCTATGGGGATGTCTCCTTACAAAATGGTCTATGGGAAAGCTTGTCACTTGCCCTTAGAGTTAGAACACAAAGCTTATTAGGCAGTGAAAGAGTTGAATAGAGATTTTAAACTTGCTGGTGAGAAGAGATTGCTTGACTTGAGTACTTTAGATGAGTGGATAAGTGAAGCTTATGAAAATGCTAGACTCTTTAAGGAAAAAGTAAAAAGATGGCATGCCAGGAGAATTCTCAAAAGGGAGTTCTATGTTAGTGAGAAAGTTCTTTTGTATAGGTCTCGTCTCAGATTTTTTTAGGGAAACTACTCTCAAAATGGGAAGGGACTTTTGTTATTAAGGAAGTATATCGTTCAGGTGCTATTAAAATATCTTCTTTGAAGGACGATACAACATATGTGGTGAATGGTCAAATACTATATTTCTGGAGATTCTTATAATGAAGATGTTGACATTATTTAAATGGTGACTCTGGAAGAATTTATTAGAAACCAAACACCAGAATCTGCAGAATCCGTCTTTGAATAGGTAAAAGTGGTGAAAATAGAAGGTTCGTGAAAGCCTAATCTTTTATATTTTTGATGTTTTTATTACATATGGAAGGTTATGAAATGAAAGAGAGGAGGAAACAGAGGCCGAGGTGGCCACACCCTCCCCAGGCGCGGGCCCTAGCTGGTCGCGCCTGGAGGGGGTGTGAGCCCCCGAGCTCCGTATGCATTGAAACTTCGTAATATATAACCCCGCGGATCCTCCGAGGTTCGTTTATCGTGTTCTCGTCGTATTTTCGTTTTTGCACCAGTACCTTCCTTGTGCATTGAAACTTCGTAATATATAGCCTGTCGCTGAAGGGTACCCGTGGTGACATCGTCAAGGTCAAAGTCATTGGGGGAAGTGTGCGATCCCAAGGGTCAACGCAGTCGCATCTCCACGACGGAAAGCTGACCGCGACATGAACTCCACAACCGCTGGAGCCTTCTCCAGATAGCGCCAGACTTCGGTGAGTTCGCTGGGGATCACCTCCGTCGGCGAGATATCCTGAAGATACGCGTGGATGCAAGTCGCCGAGAGAGCAGCAGAGTCCACTAGCATGGTGACACACTATCGCGCATCGTACGAATGAGCCTCGGCTTCGTCGTCAAGAATCTTCCCTGCGAAGCACAAGCAGTTCACAATCAGCAGGGCGCAACAACGCAAAGGCGACTTGCACGCTCGGGGACTCGCCAGACCAACCACACGAAAGGCAAAGGAACTCACTAATCAAGGGACGACAGCACCCTGTAATGAAGTCCTGAAGACTTGACAAGTCCGTCTGCAGCCCCGCGACGAGAACATCTTCCTCTCTTCGGCCGTGGCAACGACAGCCGCCTTGGCTCTCTCATCCGCCGAGGTCGCCTCCGCTTTCGCTGCTTCGAGCTCCCGTTCCAGTTCGACCACTCGCTTCTCCACGACGGTCAACGATGACTGGGAAGTCGCCAATTCGCTCGCAGGTACCAAACCCTCGTGAGCCTTGTCCACCCCTGCCGCATGACCCTCTACATCAACACAAGCGTGAGTACGGAATAGGGAAATGACACCCGCGAAGAAGGGCATATCAAATCATTACCAGCAGCCGCTCGATGTTGTTCATTAACCTCCCGCACGGAGCGGAATTCCTTGTCCAGACGCTCCTTGGCGGCCAATCGCTCCGCCGACTCGCGCTGGATTCCCTGATCATAAAAGGCAAACATTAGCCAAACATTACAAAATTTCCTAAGTACCTAGCCGCTGAAATTCAGTGACTAGCCACTCGGGGACTGGATAGCGAAGAAGTTCCTAAGAATCTGCTCAGTGAAATTCAGCGACCAGATCCCCGGGGACTGGACATACCTGGATGGCCGCACCTAGCATACTGTGCAGCTCGACCGCGTTCACCGACGGGAGCACGAGAGGTGTGCGCCCGCGACGCTGCTCGACCTCCGAGCCCAAAACGTCGGGCACCTGAGCCGACTGCGCCGACGCACTCGCGATGGAGGCCCTCGCCATAAAGCAAGGGAAGGTCGCCACCACCATTCCCGCTGCACTCGTCGACGGGGCCGTCACCCCGACCAGTGCCGCAGCTTCCACTTGATGCGACCCCACGTCCGTTACGACCTTCATGGACGCATCTACTCAAAACGGAGCCCCGCTAGGGGCGTCGACTGGCTCGTCCGAGATCGTGACGACCTCATCACCCTTTGCCTTCTTCGCTCCCTCAGCAGGCGCCTCTATCTCGTCGCCCTTCCTCTTCTTCGAGGGGTCATCCTCTGCCCCTGCGGTACCTACTAGAACCTTAGCCACCGAGGAGTGACCGATTTTCTTCACGCCAGTCCTGCAAAACAACATCATTAGCAAGCTCACCAGACAAGTACAAGCCAATCGCTAAAAGGAATACACCGAAAACACTTACATGGCGACTGGGATGAAGCGTAGGCTGGTGCAGATATTCGTCGGCTTCTCCAACTCTGGCCCCAGCTTCCGGTTGAGACCCGTCTTGAAAAGGCTTGGAGCCCACGACACGGAGGCCTTATTCGAGGATGAAGCCGCGGCAGGAAGCTCCATGATGGTCGACGCAGGCACTCCCTTGGTGGTGATGCCCCCGTTGGTGGGGTGGCCCCGTGCCCGGTGACTGCGGAGAAGAGTGGTGGGAGTGATGCCAGTGGCACCTCATCTTCCACCACGGCCGTGCCAGCCGCCGCAGTCGCCTGCGCTGGTCGCTTCTGTAAGGTTCCCAACTTTTAATAAGGTAGAGATCCCTGTGTTTACAATGCTAGTCCCTGGATCAATAGCTAGCATCCACAGTTAAGATGTAATATCAAGAAACAAAGGTCATAATACAACTTTATAACCAGGAATAAAATAATTTATTACATCTTACATAGCTCATTTGGCTATCTCAATACAATGCAGCAGGATATAACAATAGCATGGGGTCCTTCATCTTCAAAGTGCCACAGGCAAACATGTTGGTTGTAGACTTGTAATCCTAATTCAACAAACTTCACTAATATCAAACAAACCTGCAACATAACAAGTTACAGCCACAAGGGTCAATACATTTGAATTGTATTGGCAAGTGATACTATGGTAGTATAGTGGAGTCTATCATCTATATGCATTTGGCTAGGTGGAGCTTAGGCTTGCATTGCTCAAAATATATTTTCCTTATCATTTGAAACCACTAAGTTTTTGCTTGACAAAAACACCCAAGGCATCTCCCAATAGAAATTGGTGATCCTTCAATCCCTTGTTCAACCACAAGTTTTTAACTTAGAAATTTGGATGAGGAGATTCTTGATAGCTTCCATGTCTTGATGCTCAAATTGTCCTTTACCAGGGACATGGCTAAGTACTTAGATTTTACACTCTACAGAGGTGGTGCACTTTCCCCACAAGACTTGGTTTCACCAAGACAAGATCTTTTAGAAGCCTTCCCTTAGACCAGAATGGACGCGTTCCAACCTATCAATCCCCTACCACCAACTGTCCATTTGGCTAAGTTATTGCAACCTATATGATCCAGGCAGAGCGCATAATGCCAAGTGGCTACACTTGAAGCTTCTCAACATTTGACATCTCAAATCTCTTTGTTCCTGGGTGGCCATCCACAAGTGAGATACACAAGGTAAACCATAGAAATGGGCCTTGTGAACCACTCAACACAAAACATTCCTTCCATTCCACCCAGGTGATTCATTCACTTAGTTGTTTTATTAAACAAAACACAAGTCCTTGACTTAGAAATATTCCATAGTATGAATATATATTCCACCCTTGTTTTCTACTAGCTAAGCTAAGCATGATAGTAGTAGGAATCTTAACTTAGAATAATTCTACTAAGGTTTCATCTACTAGGATTTCCCATGGCATAGTTCATACTTAGTAAAATTTCCATGCAAGTCCTACTTAGAAATACCACTAATGCATAGTGAAAATAATGGGACAAAGGTATGAAGCATCACTTGCCTTTTTGGTAGGGAATATAGGTTCACTCCTTGATCTTTGCAATGTTCTCACACTTCAAATCACTACAATTCAATCAAGCAAGCAATATTTCAATCTACCATTCAAGCAACATCACATAAAATAATAGGAACAAAACAATGCATGCAAGCATGCCAAACTTTGTTTTATTTACAAAAGTGGTTTATAATAGGTTGTAAACATTTGAAAACACCTAATGATCATTTTATAAAGTGCCAAAATCATTTGCAAAAGATTTCACTTCATAAACCATTTTAAACCAAGTCATTATTTTATGTGGTGGAGAAATGCTTTTAATAAGGCAATAATCTTTAGGGTTCACAAAATAAGTTTTCAAATCATAAAACTTGGTGTTTGGGGTTAGAGAGTTTAAATCAAAACATTTCCCAAAAGGTTTTCCTTAAAAATCATTTTTAAACCATAATCAATATTTTTATTTGGCTAGAAATGTTTTAAATCAAAGATTCATTCTTTTGCTTCACCAAATACGTTTTTGAAACCACCAATTGATTTATATGGTCAGTAAGTTCAAAACAAACCATTTTCCAAAGATTTCATCTCAAAATTCATTTTAGAACAAATTTTATATTCTAAATATGCATACACAAGTTTCTGCAAACACATTCAATTTAACAGAAGCATTTTACTAAACAAAGTGCATGGTCAGAAAGTACTTGTTTTGCTGAATCTATTGATATAAAATTTGCAAAATTTGGACGTGTGGTTTGAAAGTTATGATTTTTTCAAAATTGAACATCTAATAGACAAGTTTCTGTTTTTAAAACAGATTCCAGGCCATGTGTCGAGTTTCTATTCGCTGGTACCGGTTCGTCTGGATCAGCAACATGGACCGCAGGATTTAAAGTGAATCGTGTGGCGCAGGATTGATCTTACCCCTTCGGGCTAAGGTTCTATCGTGTCCTTTGGATCAATATCCAACGGCGCAAAGCACGCTTGCCAACTAGTGGCGGCGCTGGCGGCGGCAGGTGGCGGCGCGGGCTCTGGCTACGGCGTCGCGGCGGTTACAGGAAGCGAGGGAGAGAAAGGAGGTGCTCACCGGGTTCACAGCTTTCTGATGATGCTCAACATGCTCGAGGGAAGGCAGGGGGCGCTCGAGGTTGACGACAATTGCTCGTCGAAGTTGTCTACAGGCTCAGGCTCATACGGTCGTCGACGGGGGCGATTTCCTGTGGCATAATAAGGCAGGGAAAGTAGTCAGGAAGGTGCGCATGCTTGCAAGGGTTGTGATGGTACCTACCAGAGAGCAAGGGTGTGCTGATTCGTCGCCTACTGCTCGCCGGAGTTGAGGCAGACGCTGTTGACGCTCAGTTGTTGACGAAGGCGAGGATGTGGGGCGTGCGCGGGCGAGATGGGGATACTAGAAGATGCGCAAGGTCCTGGCGAGCACTCTCGTGGAGTCCAGGGGGCAAGGGGAGGTGAGGGCTCGCCGGAATTCACCGGGAAACTCGTCGGAGGCAGTGTGGTTCACGCGAGGAATCAAGGCAGCCTGGTGGCTCCGGGGAAACAAGGACCGAGGGGAAACAGAGAGGAGGGAGAGGCGGTTAAGAGGGAGTGGTCACCGATGGGGGTTACTCGGCCAGTAAAGCGAATTCACGCCGGCATTCATCGGCAGTAATGGTGCGCGCGGTCAACGGCGGGTGAGGACGATGGTGAGGTGGCAGTGGGGTCCGTTGTCAGCGTGAGGGAGAGAGGAGAAGTGGGGCCTGGTCGTCATAGACTCAGCGGGTCGATTCGTGAGTGAAAACGATTCGCTGCGGGTGGGGTGGGGAATGGGCTTGCTGGGCCTTGTTGGGCTAGCTGGGCTAGATGGGTTCGTTTCCATTTTTTTGTAGTGCTTTGTTTTTCTTTTTCTGTTTCTAATATTCTGTTTTGATTTTGTTTAAACAATTCAAGCATCCATTTGAATTCAAACCTTTGTCAAATTTTGTGTGGATTCAAACACTGATTAATAATACATTTTGAAGTCAAATTTAGAATAATTATTTTACTCTTTTTAGGGTATTTTAATTATTTAAAATAGGCCTTAGCATTTATTCAAATAAGATTTAATAATATTCTTTTAAAGTCCATTTGAATTCTAAATCTTTCCAAATCTTTTCAGTAAGTTTTATTTACTTAATAGGGTGTCAAAATATTCACCTAGAATCATTTGGAATAAATTTAATATGATTCATAAATCATTTGAATTGGGTATTTGTTTTACTTCCAATGATATTAAATATAGTTTTAATTCCATAATTTTATTTAGAAGTTTCCTTTGATCTTATTATTTAAGTTAATTAAACAACTTTTAATCCACTTGGGTAAATTCCAATTATCTTTTCCCATGATTTAATTAATCATTTCTAATAGGGATTTTGTCTTTAAATGGAAATGAAATTTGGTTAATGCCACTTTATTTTTATTTTGGAAAATTCTTTATTTTATTTGGGTTTTGGATTATATTCATTCCATTTGCTTATGGATTTGTCCAAGATTTAATTTGGTGTTTAAATATTCCTTATTGAATAATTTCTTTCCTTATCTTATAAAATCCATATCTTTTTAGCTATAGATCCAAACTTGGTGATTCCAATCTGTAAAATATTATTTGATATTTATTTATCCTTTTAAATATATTTAGGATTATTTGCTCACCATTTGGTATGGTTTTAGATAAGGGCTTTATTAGCTTTGGAAATTCAATTTCTTTATCTTATTAAATTCATAAGATGTTATCTATGGCTCCAAATTAAGTGAAACCAATTTATTTGGTCTTATAATATTTCTATTTGTCTTTCTTGATCATTTTGAAATGTTTGTTTGACAAATTTTTATATGGATCAAATCCATAGGCTTGGAGATAACTTGGAAATGATTTTTATTCCATTAGGGTTTAGGGTTTGGATTTATTTTCCAAGTGTTTAAATTTCGAGATACATTTATTGAGGAATGCATTTCTCTTGATTTGGATTTTGTTGGTTTCAAACTTTAATTAAAGTTTGTTCAAAATGGGGTTTTAAGTTTCCATTTAGAAACAAAAGTTTCTTTTCACCCTGAATTTCAACATTTATTTATTTTGTTTATTTATTTTTCACATTACAAGATTTGGAAAATCTTGGGATGTGACAGCTTCGGAGGCGGCGACACCGCTTTGGATGCTCCCTTCTTCTTTTGCGGCGACTTGTTCTTCAACAGCGTGGCCACACGCCGGGAAGTGTGTTTGGGGGCTTCATCGTCGCCCTATTCATGAGCTTCGAGGCTCTTGCTAGCCTCGAGCTCGCGTTGTTGTTGCCCGCAGGTCTTTCGAACCGTGGGTGTAGCGACCTCCATGGCTTAGTCGTCATCATCATCGTCATCGTCATCACCTCCAATGTTGCCCTTGTTGGAGGAGGACTCGCTCTCGTCCTCAACAGACTCGCTCGAGTTTTCATCGTCAACGGGTGGAAGCCAACCTTCCACCACTTGGAACAGCTACATGAATGACACATGGTCAGTAAGGCCGTGACTGCAATTCTGTGACTGCTAAATGTACAAGGGAGAGTAAAACTTACCGGTGGTGCCTTGCGCTTCGTGGTGTACGAGGGAATCCCGGCCTTCGAGTCGAGATACTCCATGTCGGTAATCTTCTTCAGCACGAGGGCATAGTCGGCGGCGCTCCACTCAGCGGTGCAGGACTTGGTCGCATCGTCCTTGCCCGTGTACTCGTACATCCAATGGGCGCGGCTGGCCAGAGGCACCAGCCGCCGCCCGAGCCAGCAGTTGTACAAGTTTATGGTTTGGAGGCCCTTCTTCTTCAGGTGGCGGATCGTCATCAACATTTCGTCGACCACCATCCGCTGGTCGTGCGGGAGCTTGGCGACTTGAAGCAGATGTGGCTCGGGCCGGTCGGCGGAGTACATCAGAAGCGACACCTCGCCGTCCAGTGTCGACTTGGACACATAGAACCAATGTTTCTTCCATTCATTCGATGCCTTCTTCGGCAGCATCAGGTCGAGGAAGGAGGCCTTGGAATTTAGCTGTAAGGTGAGGCCGCCCATAGCTAGCATCGGGCCGCCATCCCCTTCGCGTCCGACCCGCCCGTGGAATAGATCCTGCCACATGGGGAAGTACGGGCGGCAGCCCAGATAGCACTCGCAAAACGCCATGAAAATGGCGAGTTGCTCGATGTTGTGTGGCCCTAGATCTGACGGCTGGATGTCGTAGTATGCGCAGAAGCGACGGAAGAAGATCGAGGTGGGGAAGCTGATGTAACATCCCAGGATTAGCACCTAGAAATAGTGTGTGCATTGCATTCATGCATAAGAAAATTCAGGGAATTTTCGCACAAAACGCAAGGAGTTGTAGAGGGATTGGGATATCTCTTGTTCTGATGAAAACGTCAGCTCAAGTGTATGGATTTTGACATGACCTCTACTATATTCTTGTGTCTTGGGAAAACAATTCAATTCATGTCTGAAATTGAGAATTGAAATTCAAATTTGAATACTTGGGAATATTTCCAGGATACGTAAATAGTATATAAACAATAAAGTAAAAATTGTGGTACAAAATATATTCAATCATATAATAGATAAACATTTATAATTAAGTGGAATAAGAAATTGCAAACAAGGAGTAAAAGTATTTCTTATTATAATAAATACATGTTACCACATTATTTATAATAAAGGCATTACAATTAAATAATACAAAAGAATTCTTATATTTAAAATAAATATGAATATTCATTGTCCTTTATGTAATAAACAAAAGAATATTTCTTATTCTATTCCTTATTTAGTAACAATAAATCAACTAGAATGGAATTAGTAACATATTACCTCATAAGAATAATCACAAAAGAAAAATAAACTTTATTAAATAAAAGAAGGTTGTTACAAGGAATCTTTACAAGAGAATAAATAAAAGAATACATTGAAGAATAAAACCTAAACTACCACCTAACTATTTCCTAATCCAGTCTTCATTGATCTTCCATCAGTAGTTTTGTACCTATAACACAACAAAAAAGAACAAATAAAAAGTAAAATAGGGGTTAGTGGGTTAGTGTTTTACTCTCAGAATTGCAGTGAAGTGCACTGCTAGATCATCACTGAGTAATTATAATAGGGCCAAAAATATAAGATCTGTTCTTATCAGTAGATTTTGCCTCAGACTAATGCATCATTGGCTAGTAAGGGGCAAGTTTCACCAAAGCTAGATGAAATGGTAAAAAGGTAAATTGATAGCAAATATCAAGTTTTCACTTGATCTGATCCACAAATGACACTAACAGGCACACAACACTGTCACTGCATGCAAGCAAACCTTGTTGTCAACACAGGAGCTCACATGGCAGGGGGTTATCTTCCCAGCCGTATAAGAGAGAGTGCTCTCTCTAAAGCCTCTAACACCACTACCAAACCAACTGAGAACATCACATGAATATGAGAGTTTCAACAACCACAACCACCATCTTATCCTTTTCCCCCACACACAACTAGATCACCAAATCCTCTTCTATCCCAAGAACACCACTAAGAACATCATTTATTCTTACTAATTCAATACCAAAAATCACCATCTGTCACAGCCACCATGAACACATAAGTAGAATTAAGAATCCAAGTAATCAGCAAGGACAAGGTAGAGAAGGCCAAGATATAGCTGATGTAGTAGATGGAGTAGTAAAAGGAGAAGGGAGCAGGATATCAAGATAAGTATCAATTGATCAAGATCCATCCCAAGAACAAGCCTCCAAAACCACCTCATCTGTCAACACTACAAACAATAAGGTAGATGGGAATATAGCTAGATCTTGTAGCATCTGTTCTTATTTGACTTTTGAAATGACATCTTTGAGGGTTAGGGAAAAGAGAAGTGTAGCAACCAAATCCACCTACCCTTCAACCAGATTTAGGTCAAGTGGACTCTCAGTATTGCAAAGGGTTGCTTTGCAAAATCATCATAGAGACATACAAAGATTTCCAAATCTTAGTATCTGTTCTTAAATAAAATCTTGCCTCAGTCTCTTGCCTCATTGGCCAGGAATTTCCAAGTTGTGAATTTGCATCTAGAGGAAAATGAATCCCTTAATAGGAGCTACTGGACACATCCCAGATATGGGTAGCACCTCAATAGCAAACAACATCAGGGTTGTTCCTCTATGATTAAACCACAAGTAGCATTCTTCAACAAATTAAATAATCAAATCATTCTTCCAAGCACTGTAGGAATCATACCCAGAGAGTATCCATCATAGGTCATTTAAGAAAGGAAGAAGCAAGTAAAAAACTAAGTTTTTACCTAGCACAGTCTCAGACCAGCATCACAGACTAGTGGATCTAGTTCTAACTAGATCTATATTCACCACACTGCTGGTACAGGGCACATCCCAACTGGGTAGCACCTCTGTACCAACAGGTTCATCTATATCTACTAAAAAATCAGATAATCACTTTCCTAAATGAACTTAGGAATCATATTAGATATTTGATTAGGAAAAGACAGTGAATATAAAACTGTCTATCATTAAGCCACACTTGACAGAGACCATTAAGTAAATCATCTTCCTATAATCAAATAGAAATTAATCATTATCTCATTTTCCTAGCTATCTTTTGCTAGGAATCATTTAAGAATGATGTAACTATATTCAAGAGGGGACCAAGATCATCACTGAATCAGATTCAGGGCATCAAATATATCTCAGATAAGATTATAGCGTAGCCACCCATCTAGGAATCATCAAGTAAGATCAATGATCTGTCAAATAGACAATACCATTTAGTGACAACATCACATCTAGATAACCTAATTACTTTAGAAAATGGCTTCAGTATAAAGAACCATCTAGCAATCTCAAATTGCTAATACATGGACAGACCACAGGAGGACATTATCCAAAATTCAGAGAATTGAATTTGTATCAACATTGCTTGTAGTATACAAAATCAAATGGCAGAGCCTGTTATTTAACCAGGCATAGCTAGCATCAAAAGTACAAGTTTAAGAGAACATCTGCCAGCAATCTCATAGTAACCAAACATCACTACAGAGGGTATGAACCCTAGTTACAGAGATGTAACCTTGACAGGGGGTAATCACAGCAAGCATGCTTGACATGGCAAGGTAGATAGAGCATATAGAGAAACACAGTAGGGGAAGCACACTTACCCGAGGTCCTCGTAAGAAGTTAGAAGAGGAATCAGAGGAGTGGCCGGCGGCGATGAACAGGTGGCAGCACGGGGAGCACCCCCGGAGGGGCGCTACAACCCGCACCTGCAGCTCATCAGGATCAGCCTGTGGAGAAGGGGTGAGGATCATGAGCAACCCAGCATGGCGTCGACGAAGCACCAAGGCGGCCGAACCCTAACCCTAACCTCGGGCGAGGGTCAGCACGGCCAGGAGAAGACCCCATAGAGGAATCGGCTTGGACAGGATCATGCGGTAGCGTCGACTCAGCAGTCTTGCACCACGGCATGGCCATGGTGGCAGAGTCACTGCCGGGATTGGGAAGGCGACGACGCAACATCGCCAGCGTCCAGGAGGGGAGCGCGTGGGTGCGATGTGAGAACGAGGGAGAAGATAAGGATCTACTGGGCCAAATTGGACCAAATCGGCCTATGGGCCAAAGTGACTCGTGGGTCAGGCCCAATTAGGGAATAAAAAGAATAAGTCAAGAAAAATATATATATATAATTACCAAAATACCCTCAGCTTATTTTAACTCTACTAAATTATAGAAAATATTAAAGACAAATGTATATATATTTTAAAT
Source organism: Avena sativa (assembly GCA_916181665.1). Classification (NCBI taxonomy): domain Eukaryota; kingdom Viridiplantae; phylum Streptophyta; class Magnoliopsida; order Poales; family Poaceae; genus Avena; species Avena sativa. The sequence goes on along the minus strand of OV702283.1, from coordinate 134,774,019 downwards.
CATCACAAGCATAAGATCTACCTAATAAAAATATAACTTTATTTGTTTAAGATTTATATAAAGCAAATAAATATTAACACAATTAAATCCTAAGTGAAATTTCATAAAATAAGGAAAAATCCTAAAAATGAATAAAAATCATATTTGTGTATAAAAATAAATTTACTATTTTATAAAAATACTAACTTAATTATTTTCTAAATAAAATTTGAAGTTAGTATTCAAAGACATTTAAATCTTTAAAGAATTTTATAAACATAAGACCAAAATTAAAAAATAAAATAAAAATCACTTTTAAGATCATAAATAAATATACTAAACTAGAAAAATATTAAATATACCATTAGAAAAGTTTTAAAGATTATAAAAAAACAATAAATCCTTATCTATTATCTATTTTATCATAATGAGACAACTGTTTTGTTAATTCATTAAAAATTATTTCCTAAGTAAGAAATAACCACATTTCCTTATAAGACACTAAATTATTTAAGATTAATTACTAAGTCCAAACCCATAATTATGATTCATAATAAAACTTAAATGTAAACTATTAACTCTATAATACCCTTTTTAAACCTTTAATTAAATTTAAACCAATCGTTCACTTAAATACCAAATAAATTATCTCATACCCTAATCATACTTATCATAAATCTAAAATTTGGGAATAATTAAAACATATTACACCTTAAGTTTCTTTACCTTTTTAAAGTTAACTTTAGTCTCAAAATTTATAATCACCATGTCTAATAAACTACTTATGTTTTTATAGTTAACTTTGATCTCGTTAGATTAAGACATAAAGCATCTCAAGTCCAAACTAATCAATCACACACTAAAGACATTAATCACATCCTATTAACAATAAAGATTGTTTAAACCTTAGAAAGGAAATATTTTCTTCAGATGATATTCTTTTTGCCACTTCAAACAACAATCTCATAATAAGTTCTCAAACTCTTAACAACTCAACGCAAAGACTTTTATCATATTCACCAAATAACAATTAACTATAATCACATTATTTTATACTTTACTTGTATATTTTGGGTTGTTAACACTTAAGTTCCTTAAAAAGGTTATTACTTAGAAAGTAAAATTTGAAGATAAATCAACTCTTAGAAAATCACCTAAATTCAAATCACTCAAAGTATTGGGTATTCACTCTGGGAGTTTTACAAAATGCATAGCATTACTTATGCATAACTACATATTGCTTCTTTAAACATTAGTCCTTACCGGACCAATGATGATGTTTTCAGATATTGGATCTTATATGTCTCGAAGACCGTTATTACATAATCTTGTGATCACAAAGGCAAGTTCACACTTGCTCATGTCCTTTGATTATTTTCTATAAAGTATTTTGCAAATCAAGTGTTGTCATCACCTGCATTTCAAAAAGGTTAGAAAACACTATTTTCATCATAATATGACTATGGGTTATTTACCCTGAGGTAATAACCTACTATAAAAGTTCCGGTGGTAAATGAACATATTATCTAGGACTTAACAACCAATGTCGCCAGTGATTCTTGCACCGTATATTACGTGTTAACCATGAGATATATATGGCTCTGGGGAAGTCAGCTGGATCGGCTCCCTCTCGCATGCATCAGACACTGTTCTGGGCATTTGTAAGTTGCAGATCGTGGGTATAGCCAATTTATATGGGGGTCTACCGTGGATCTGGGCTTACAGAAGACAGATTTCTAGTGTTAATGGTTGTTGTGTGTATCCAACTAAGGTATAGTCGTTTTATACGGGGATAAGTCTACCTTGAGTGTGGGCATACAACAATTGTGATGTATGCGGGGTTGCGGAGAAGGACAGTGATTGGCTTGGATCTTAGACTGGGCCCCATACCAAGGAAGTATGGACAAGGTCATGACTTGGTTGTGCAACAAGGCTAACGTCTCTCATGGGTAAAGCAACGCACCTCTGCAGAGTGTAAGAACTATAACTTGTTACTCCCTGTTCTAGGAAGGAGCTGCGAACGCTACAGGAAAGGAACTCCATGAAAGTTCTGGTAAACCTGTGAAGGCTGACGGACATAGCTTTTCAGAATAAAAGCAACCTTTGAAGAAATGTTTACGAAAACCTGCATAGCCTATGACCTTTGGTCTGTGGCTGTAGATAGTGCATCAAACACTCCTTTTTTAGTGAACTTGCTGAGTACGCTCGTACTCAACATATCTTCTTAACCTTTGATAGATTTCGGAGCAACCAACGATGAACCTAGAAGAGAAGTTCTTCTGAAGAATTAAAGGTATCCAGTGGAGATCAACCGGAGTCAATGACTACATCAAGAGTTTCTGAAGTCAAGATGGACCGTTCTATATAAATAAATCCCTAATTAGTAGAACCTACTTCTGGAGGGCATTGCTTTAGTATCAACGCCAAGCCATATATATATAGTAGTAGTGTTCTTTCATAGTCTTTAAGTTGTTATATTTGGTTGCCTTCTATATAACATCTTCCTCACTGCCTCGAGGAAGCTCTCTAGATCTTTTGTAATGTGTCATATGTAATCTATTGTCATGTCTTGGACCTGCTGTGTTTCTGTTGTACCACTCCGAGGTATGTAATACTAGTGAATGGTGTTTCATTGGTGTTATATCAACGACTATAGTGTACTACAACATGCAGTGGTATGCTGGGTCACTGCAGCCGAGCCCCCTCTCCAAGTGGCTGGTGAAGCAGATGAACTCCCTGGCGTGCGGGTTCGGTACCGCCTCTCTGGCCACGGGGATTCGCCATCTCCCGGCACGAATAATTCTCGCATCCTCGAAGGATTTCAATAGCGTCTTGGTGCACTTGGAGATTCCCCACGAATCTGTTGGAGGTGCCATCGATCGGAGGATCTGGGATCGCAGGGTCGCTGTGGGTCGCTACGGAGGAACATAAGATTGGGAGACACACGAAGTTAGGAGGAATGTGGGGAATGATCGTTCTTCACCCGTCACCCTCCTTATATAGCGGTTGCTACCCGCCATTTTTGGGGAGCCGTTACCGCGCGATGATTACGCCGATATTACCATTGGATTACCCAACGACTAGTTTGACCAAGATTGACGGTCCACCTTCGCGTAATCGATTCGTCAATCGCAGTGATTCGAATACTCCCGACCCATTTGCCATAGCTGCGATTCGATTACTCGCCGACCCATTCGCCATAGCTGCGATTCGATTACTCGCCGACCCATTCGCCATAGCTACGATTCGACTATTCGCTGACCTGTTCACCATAGCTGCGATTCGACTGGTCGCCATTGTTGCGACTGAGGAAATATGATGAAGGTTCTCTCTTTTATTGAAGGAGTCCACCGCCGATTCGACTGGGTGTCCAAATTCGACCCGAATACTCCGACTGCCAAAAAACACCTGCGACGAATCAACGATGGCCTCAGGGACTACTGATGGGGATATGCCGAGTGGGATATACCCAGCAGGACATTTCCTATTGGCCCCTACTGCCAGCGAGTGGGCCTGCAGGACGGCGACTAGATCACGACTCAACAAGGAGCCAGGCGACTGAAGCTGGAGGCCCAAAAGCGTAGCTAGGCCCAGTCGGATTAGGTCAAGCACCCTCCAAGTCCTTATCCAACTCGGTTGTAGATCTGTAAACCCTAGTGAGGTGACTCTATATAAACCTCCCTAGGGCACGCATAGGATGTATGTTCCATCATACACCCCCTGCGACTCGCCGCCTAGCCATCGAGATCGCCCTTGTACTCTCTCATCAATACAATCTAGCAGGAGTAGGTCTTTACCCTCTGGGGGGAGAACCTGGGTAAACCCCTGTGTCTTCGCCCTCATCTCGCACCGCAGATGGTTGGCCGCCCTTGCCCCTTGTTCTACTACTCGCTGCTGATTGCAGCATTTGTCGTGGCCATTCCCATGATAGTTTCTGTCAGGAAATCTTCTCAAGTTTAGAGCATCATTGTCTCCGTCAACGACAAAGTCAAGAAGCCCAAGGAAGATGATCCTCATAATCCCAAGGAGGGGGATATTTTGGTAGGGTATGAAGAAGACATGGAGGAGGACGAGCTCCGAACACCCGCGCTACCGTCGCAAGCATTGGAGTGGTGGCTATAGGGTTCGCAGCATAGAAAACAAAAATTTTCCTACGATGGGAACAACTATGTACCAAGATCTATCTACTAGATACAAACAACAGACGGATGTATATATGTAGAGAACATACCCTTGAAGACCGACAAAGCTTAACGAGTTAAACTCGTGGTTTATGTGGACGATCTCTTTCCGATCTCAAGATCGAGAGGAAGTCCTTAGCACCGCAACTTAGCGGCGCATCCGTGCTCGCACACACGTCCGAGGCACCGAGCAACCTCCGCCTCCTCGCTCCAGCGATGCAGCGGAAGCACAACTCTTTCTTGCCGAATAGCCACCGGGAACATGTATCTCGCTAGTCCAAGACCATGGGGATAAATACTAGAGGGGGAGAGAGATCCTTCACGAGGAGGTGTGAGTGAGAGAGAGGAGAGGGGGATCCTTTTATAGGATGAGGGGGGCACCCAAGGGGGTGGCCGCCGGCCATGGGGGATTCCCTCTCCCCTCCTACATTCATGTGGGTGGACACTCCACTCACAAAAATCCTTTCAATTTCCTCCACTCAATTTCCATTAATTTTCCACCAAATTTAATGCAAACTCTCATTAAATAAAACTCCTTTTATTTATTCAGAATTTTGTCAATTACTTTAATGACAAACATTCACATATAACCCCTTGCTAGTATTTCATTTCACATGCAAAAACACTTTCTGCAATTTCACCCAAAAACCTGTTTCGGTATCTAGTGAAATAAATTCCTGTGTTTGTTATCCTTTCTGGCATGAAACTTTTGCTCCAAATGGATGTCGGTGTGTCTTAAGTGTGTCACCCTACGGTTCGCGAATAATGCGGACATGATCGAGACCCCTCTCCGATCAATAATCAGAAGCAGGATCTGGAGACCCATATTGACTCCCACACATTCAACGATGAATTTCTTGTGATCATCAGAACCTTTTACGTTAGTATCTTAATCCCTTTGTTTCGCGATATATTACATGTACGAGATTCGATCATCGGTATCTCCATACCTAGTTTGATCTCGTTACTGACATGTACTCTTTTCTTGTTCCCGTGGTATAACATTCTAGTGATCAAATCACTTGCTTGCAAGCTAACCAATGTGATATCACCGAGAGGGCCTAGAGCATATCTGTCCGTCATCGGGATGAAAAAATTCCACTCTCGGTCCATGGGCCTCAACATAACACTTTAGTAGTACTGAACCCATCTTTATAATCACCCTGTTATGGTGTGACGTTTGATGTTATCAAGATACTCTTCTGGTGTTAGTGATTGACATGATCTCATGGTCTAAGGATTAGGATCACTTCGTATGATTTATAGCAATATAAACTCAATGACTTTGATCGTAATGCTATACTTCGGATGAATGTTCATCACACCATTACACTAATGTTGTGACCTCGTTATTAACAACATCCAATGTCTATGATTAGGAAATCTTGATCATCTTGTTAATAAACGAGCTAGTTTATGAGAGATGCATAACTAGGAACTTTTGTTTATTAAACACACATGTATTAATGTTTCCGTATTAATACAACTATAGCATGCAAAATAAACATCTATCATATACTTGGAATATACATAATAAACACTTTATTATTGCCTCTCAGGGCATATTCCCTTCAGTCTCCCACTTGCACTAGAGACAATAATATAGTTACATAGTGATAAATCTAACACCCATGGAGTTTTGGTGTTGATCATGTTGTGCTCTAGGGAGAGTTTTAGCCAACAGATCTGCTATATTGAGATCCGTGTGTACTTTACAAATCTTTATATCTCCATCCTTGACATGTTCGCGGATGGAGTGAAACCGGCGCTTAATATGCTTGGAATTCTTCTGATACCTTGGTTCTTTGGCATTGGCAATGGCACCATTGTTGTCACAATAGATCACCATTGGGTCCAACGCGCTCGCAACCACACCTAGTTCGGATATGAACTCCTTCATCCAAACCGCTTCCTGAGACGCTTCTGAAGCAACAACATATTCGGCCTCTGTTGTTGATCGCGCCACCATACGTTGTTTGGAACTCCTCCAACTAACCGCTCCGCCATTCATGAGAAATATGTATCCAGATTGAGACTTAGAGTCATACGGATCAGTGTCAAAGCTTGCGTCGACATAACACTTAGCGATGATCTCTTCTTCACCTCCGTACACAAGAAACATATCCTTAGTTCTTCGCAAGTACTTAAGGATATTCTTGACCGCTATCCAGTGTTCTGAACCTGGATCCGATTGGTACCTACTAGTCAAACTAATAGCATGTGCCACATCAGGTCTTGTACATAGCATGGCGTACATTATAGAGCCTATGGCTGAAGCATAGGGGATGTTGTCCATTATCTCTCTTTCTTCCACCTTAGCCGGACTTTGAGTCTTACTCAATGTCTTCCCTTGCAACATAGGTAATAACCCCTTCTTACTTCCGTCCATTTTAAACTTCTTTAAAATCTTATCAAGGTATGTACTTTGCGATAGCCCTATTAGGCGCCTAGATCTATCTCTATAGATCTTTATGCCTAATATGTATGACACTTCACCTAGGTCCTTCATTGAAAATTTGTTGTTTAGATAACTTTTAACACTGTTTAAAAGATCTATATCATTGCCGATCAATAATATGTCATCCACATATAATATCATAAATGCCACATTGCTCCCACTCACTTTCTTGTAAATACAAGCTTCTCCATAAGTTTGGACAAATCCAAACTCTTTGATCACCTCATCAAAGTGGAGATTCCAACTCCGTGATGCTTGCTTAAGTCCATAGATGGATCGCTGAAGCTTGCACACCTTGTTAGTATTCTTAGTATCGACAAAACCCTTTGGTTGTATCATATACAACTCTTCTTCAATATTACCATAGAGGAACGTGGTTTTGACATCCATCTGTCATATCTCATAATCGAAATATGCAGCAATTGCTAACATAATCCTAACTAACTTTAGCATCGCTACGGGAGAGAATGTCTCATCGTAGTCAACTCCTTGAATTTGTCGAAACCCCTTTGCGACAAGTCGAGCTTTATAGACGGTCACATTACCATCAACATCAGTTTTTCTTTTGAAAATCCATTTATTCTCCACGGCCTTTCGCTCGTGAGGTAAGTCCGCCAAGTTCCAAACTTGGTTTTCGTACATGGATTCCATCTCGGATTTCATGGCTTCTAACCATTTGTTGAAATCCGGGCTCATCATCGCTTCTTCATACGTCGTCATAACAGGGTTTCCATACAGCTCAGGAGATGCACGTGTCCTTCTAGACCTGCGAGGTTCGGTAGTACTCTCTTTCAGAGTTTCATGATGATTATCATTAGTTCCCTCTTCAATTGGTGAAGCCAACTCCGAAACGACTTCCAGCACTGCAATACTCACCATACTTTGAAGATAAAGTTCAACAAACTCTTCGATTTCTACCTTCCGACTACTCATGCCTCTCGCGAGAAACTCTTTCTCTAGAAAGGATCCATTCTTGGCAACAAAAACCTTGCCCTCGGATTTGTGATAGAAGGAATAACCAGTAGTTTCCTTAGGGTATCCTATGAAGACGCATTTTTCCGCTTTGGGTTCGAGTTTATCCGGTTGAAGTTTCTTCACATAAACATCGCATCCCCAAACTTTAAAAAATGATAGCTTAGGTTTGTTTCCAAACCACAATTTATATGATGTATTTTCAACGGATTTAGATGGTGCCCGATTTAAAGTGAATGCAGCAGTTTCTAGTGGATAACCCCAAAATGACGGTGGCAAGTCCGTCAGAGACATCATAGATCGAACCATATCCAATAAAGTACGATTACAACGCTCCGACACACCATTTTGCTGTGGTGTTCCGGCAGGTGTGAGTTGTGAAACAATTCCACACTCTTTCATATGAGTGCTAAACTCGTAACTTAGATACTCACCTCCACGGTCGGACTGTAGAAATTTGATCTTTCTATTACGATGATTTTCCACTTCACTCTGAAATTCGTTGAACTTTTCAAAGGTTTCAGACTTGTGTTTCATCAAGTAGATATAACCGTATCTACTCAAATCATTCGTGAAAGTAACAAAATAATGATATCCACCTCGCACCGACACGCTCATTGGACCACATACATCAGAATGGATGATTTCCAATAAATTTGTTGCCCATTCCATTGAACCGGAAAACAGCATTCTAGTCATCTTGCCCATAAGGCATGGCTCACATGTATCAAATGATTCAAAATCAAGTGATTCCAAAATTCCATCCGAATGGAGCTTCGTCCTGCGTTTAACGCCAATATGACCTAGACGGCAGTGCTACATATATGCGGATATAATATCATTAAGTTTAATCCTTTTAGCATCAACATTATGATTATGTGTAACACCATTATCGAGATCCAACAGAAATAAACCATTCATCATCGGTGCATGACCATAAAAGATTTTATTCATATAAATAGAACAACCATTGTTCTCGGATTTAAATGAATAACCACTTCGCATCATAAAGAACCAACGCATGAGAACTGTAGGGTTTGCAGCATAGAAAACAAAAAAATTCCTACGATGGTGTAGAGGTCCCAACCTTTAATAAGGTAGAGATCCCTGTGTTTACAATGCTAGTCCCTGGATCAATAGCTAGCATCCACAGTTAAGATGTAATATCAAGAAACAAAGGTCACAATACAACTTTATAACCAGGAATAAAATAATTCATTACATCTTACATAGCTCATTTGGCTATCTCATTACAATGCAGCAGAAATAACTATAGCATGGAGTCCTTTGTCTTCAAAGTGCCACAGGCAATCATGTTGGTTGTAGACTTGTAATCCTAATCAACACACTTCACTAACATCAAACAAACCTACAACATAATAAGTTACAGCCACAAGGGTCAATACATTTGAATTGTATTGGCAAGTGATACTATGGTAGTATAGTGGAGTCTATCATCTATATGCATTTGGCTAAGTGGAGCTTAGGATTGCTTTGATCAAAATAGATTTTCCTTATCATTTGAAAAACACTAAGTTTTGTTTGTCAAAAATCACCCATGGCATCTCCCAATAGAAATTGGTGATCCTTCAACCCTTGTTCAACCGCAAGTTTTAACTTAGAAAATTGGGATGAGGAGATTCTTGATAGCTTCCATGTCTTGATGCTCAAATTGTCCATTGCCAGGGACATGGCTAAGTACTTAGATTTTACACTCTGCAGAGGTGGTGCACTTTCCCCACAAGACTTGATTTTCACCAAGACAAGATCTTTCAGAAGCCTCCCCTTAGACCAGAATGGACGCGTTCCAACCTATCATCCCCTACCACCAACTGTCCATTTGGCTAAGTTATTGCAACCTATATGATCCAGGCAGAGCCCATAATGCCATGTGGCTACACTTGAATCTTCTCAACATTTGACATCTCAAATCTCATTGTTCCTAGGTGGCAATCCACAAGTGAGATACCAAGTCTTCCCCAGTATACTAGACTTGGTGATGCCCAAGTTTTCCCCAGTATTCTGGACTTGTGTAACCACTCAACACAAACCTTTCTTTCCATTCCACCCAGGTGATTCATTCACTTAGTTGTTTTATTAAACAAAACACAAGTCCTTGACTTAGAAATATTCCATAGCATGTATATAATCCACCCTTGTGTTCTACTAGCTCAGCTAAGCATGATAGTAGTAGGAATCTTAACTTAGGGAAATTCTACTAAGGTTTCATCTACTAGGATTTCCCATAGAATAGTTTATACTTAGCAAAATTCCATGCAAGTCCTACTTAAAAATATCACTAATGCATAGTGAAGATAATGGGACAAAAGTATGAAGCACCACTTGCCATTTTGGTAGAGAATTATAAGTTCACTCCTTGATTTTGCAATATTCACACTCTTCAAATTCCACTACAATTCAATCAAGCAAGAAAATACTCAATCTACCATTCAAGCAATCATCACATAGAATAATAAAAACAAAGCAATGCATGCAAGCATGCCAAAGATTGTTTTATTTGGAAACGTGGTTTCTAATAGGTTATAACATTTTAAAACACATATTGGTCATTTATAAAAGTGGCAAAACCATTGGATATCAAGTTAGTGAAAATGGCCACTTTAAGTCATTTTTGTTTTGCTAGAAATGGTTTAAATCAAGGTAATATTTTCTAGTGTTTGACAAATACATTTTTAAACACAAATGTTAGTGTTTTATTGTCAAGTGTTTATTATTAAAACCATTTGCAAAAGGGTTTTACTTATAAACTATTTTTATACCAAAGTAATATTTATGTTGTTGAAAATGCTTTTTAGCAAAGTAATAATTTATAGGGTTCATAAAATATATTTTTAAATCCTAAAACTTGGTGTTTAAGGTCAGAGAGTTTAAATCAAATTATTTTCCAAAGGTTTTACTCCAAAAAGCATTTTTAACATATAAACAATATTTTTATTTGACTAGGAATGTTCCAATTCAAGGATTTATTCTTTGGCTTCACCAAATATGTTTTTCAATCCAAAAGTTGCTTTATATGGTCAGTAGGTTCAAAACAATCCATTTTCCAAAGATTTTACCATAAAAATATTTCTAGAATAATTTTTATATTCAAATTATGTCTACACAAGTTTCTGTAAAAACAACCAATCTACTAGTAGCAATTCATTAAACAAGGTGCATGGTTGGATAGAGTTTGTTCTTCTGATTCCATTGATATAAAATTTGAAAAATTTGGACGTGTGGATTAAAAGTTATGCAATTTACAAGTTTGAATATTCAATAGAATAAAATATGGGTTTTAAATCGAAGAACTGGCCACGCGTCGTGTTCTGATTGGGACAAAACAGTTCGCGCGGATCGGTTGCTGTGGAGCGTTGGATCTAACTGAAATCGCATGGTGCATATGGAGCTTACCGGTTCGTTTAAATGACTCTATCTATGCCACAGGATCAAGATCCAACGACTGCGGTGCGAGTGACCACGAATGGGCGGCGCTGGCGGTGGTGGTTGGCGACGACGCGGTCAGTCGGTGGTGTTCCCGGCGATTGAGGAAGCAAGAGAGGGAGAGAGGTAGCTCACCAAGGTCGCAGGGCGATGCTGATGCTTATCATTGTCGTCGCAGGGCAGGGGGCGCACATGGTTGACAATAATCGCTCGCCGGAGTTGTCCCTGGCGTCGGGCTTCTCTATTGTCGTCAATGGCGGGGCTACAAGTCACGGAAAGACCAAATAGTAGCGGCGTTAGATGCGCGAGAGAGTCACGAAGTCGTGAGGGTCAAGGAGAGGGGAAGGCGTGGTCGGATGTTACAAGTAGAGGTCGCAGATGTTGGAACAGACGACATCGCTGCTCGGTTGTCGTCATTGCCGATGCTGTGGGTCAAGCGCGGGCAAGTGCCTGGTGCTGGGAGGTGCGCAGGAGCCTGGGGATCAGTCTCGTGTTGTCGAGGGGGCGACGGGCAATGGTGGCTAGCCGGAATTTCTCGGGGAGATCGTCGGAGGCCGCAGCGGTGCAAGCGAAAATGGGGACGGCCTGGGGGCAGAGAGAGCCGGGCAAGAGAGGGGAAAGGGAGAGGAGGAGCAGGCGCTTTAACGAGCTGGGTCGCAGGGAGTAATCGACGCAGCATTGATGCGAATTGAATCAAGTTTTAAATGGCAGAAATGGCCGGCAAGGCGTGGTCACCGCGGGGGGGGGGGGGGGTGAGGAAGATGACTGACGAGTGGGGCTGGCTAGTCAGTGAGAGAGGGAAAGGAAAGGTGGGGGCCAGCGGTCAGTGACTGAGGGGGTTATCCTGTAGGGTTTCGTAGCATGGAAAACAAAAATTTTCTATCGCATACAAACAAATAAGCCAAGATCTATCTACTAGATTGTAGCAACGAGTCGACGGAATAACTCACCCTCGAAGATTCCAAAGTGTTTAACGAGAGCGGATTCTCGTGGGTGATGTAGTCGTACTCTTCCCGATCTCAAGATCGCGTAGACGATCCTTCCGGCGCTGCGTTTCGGCAGCGCTCCCGCAGCCGGTCACACATTCGGTACTCGACGAAGACCTTCCTCTCCCTTGTTCCAGCAGGCAGCGGAGGTTGTAGCACTCTCCTCGCGACTCCGGCAGCACAACGGCGTGGTACCGGAAGTAGAGGGGAGATCTTGCAGGGCTTCGCCTTAAGCCGGAGAGAGTATGGTGGAGTATGAGAGAGTCCCTCGACGATCTAGGGTTTAGACACGCCGAGGAGGAGGTGCTAGGGCCGGCGGCTAGGGCTTGGAGGTGCCCAAGTCGGCGGCTAGGAGATCCCTAGGCGGCGGCGGCTATGGAGGGCGGCGGAGGCTATGGAGGGCGGCGGCGGCTAGGGTTAGGGTTTGTGGGGTAGGGAACTTGTGTACTAAGAGGTGCAGCCCTGCCCCTCCCTTTATAGGTGGGAGGCGCGGCCAAGGGGAGGGGAGTCCCTCCCCAACTCGGCTTGGAGGTGGGCCGGCGGTTGGAGGAGGGAACTCCTCCCCAACTCGGTTTCCCACTCCTCCTCCTCTTTCCAAAAACCGCTGTTTGACTTTTCAAATTGGCGTTTGACTTTTCAAACTAGGATTTGAATAAACCCTTTATTTTGGACAGCGATGACACCTAGTACATGATGCAATCATTCCAACTTGCAATGACACATTCATGTACCCTTCCCCTCCGGAGTGCCGGACATTCCGGAACCTTCTAGAACATTCCCGATGAAAACACCGGAACCATTCCCCAACTCCGAAACAAGACTTTCCTTATATGAATCTTATTCTCCGGACCATTCCGGATCTCCTCGTGATATCCCGGATCCCATCCGATACTCCGAACAACATTCGGACTCTTTCTCAACATTCCATAACTACTCAAACAACGTCGAATCCTTAAGTGTGTCTCCCTACGGTTCGTGAATTATGCGGACATGATCGAGACACTTCTCCGAACAATAACCAATAGAGGAATCTGGAAATTCATATGGCTCCCACATATTTCTACGATTACTTTGCGATCGAATGAACCACTTATATACGATACCAATTTCCCTTTGTCTCACGATAATTTACTTATCCGAGGTTATGATCGTCGGTATCTCTCCATACCTAGTTCAACCTCGTTACTGATAAGTACTCTTTTCCCGTTCCCGTGATATGTGATCCCTTGTGAGCCAGTCACATGCTTGCAAGCTAATTGGATGACATTTCACCGAGAGGGCCCAGAGTATATATATCCGTCATGTGGATGGACAAATCCCACTCTTGATCCATGTGTTTCAACCAATACTTTCTGAACACTCAATGCCACCTTTATAGCCACCCAGTTACGGTGTGGTGTTTGATGTCATCAAAGCATCCATCCGGTAAATGTGATATGCATGATTTCATGGTCGAAGGAATTAGGTTACTATGTATCAGAAAGCATATAGCAATTGAACTATTAAAATGACTTGATCTTTATGCTACGCTTATCTATAGGAGTATGTCCATCATATCATTCTCCTAACGATATGATCTTGTTGTTAATAACATCTCAATGTTCATGATAGGGAAACCACAATCATTTATTAACCAACAAGCTAGTGATGTATAGAGGCTTTACTAGGGACTTCAAATTAAGTTTACAAATCACACAAGTATTAATGTTTCCTTGTTAATACTATTATAGCATGAATGTAAACATTTATCATAAACATAAAGATATAATAATAACTACATTTATTATTGCCTCTAGGGCATATCTCCAACAGTCTCCCACTTGCACTAGAGTCATCTAATCTAGATTACATGGTAATATATCGAACACCCATGGCAGTTTGGTGTTGGTCATATTTTGCCCTCGGGAGAGGTTTAGTCAACGGATCCGCCACATTCAGATCTGTGTGTACTTTGCAAATCTTTATGTCCCCATCTTGGACATGTTCTCAAATAGCGTGAAAACGCAGCTTGATGTGCTTCAGCTTCTTGTGTGACCTTGGTTCTTGCGCACTGGCTATTGCGCCCATGTTATCACAGTAGATAGACATTGGGTCCAACGCACTAGGAACCACATCCAGCTCTGTAATGAACTCTTTCATCCATATCGCTTCTTGTGAAGCCTCCGAAGCAGCCATGTATTCCGATTCAGTTGAAGATCTCGCCACAACGTTTTGCTTTGCACTCCTCCAGCTAACTGCTGCACCATTCAAAATAAATACGTATCCAGATTGTGATTTAGAATCATCCGGATTGGTGTTCCAACTAGCATCGGTGTAACCATTAACAACGAGCTATTCATCACCTCCATAAGAAAGAACCATATCCTTAGTTCTTCTCAAGTACTTAAGGATGTTTTTGACCGCTGTCCAATGATCCACTCCTGGATCACTTTGATATCTTCTAGTTAAACTAACAGCATATGCAATGTCGGGTCTAGTACATAGCATGGCATACATTAGAGATCCTATGGCTGAGGCATAAGGAGTCTTACTCATCCTTTCTCTATCTTCTGCCGATGTCGGACTTTGAGTTTTACTCAAGGTCGTATTGGGCAACATGGGCAAGAACCCTTTCTTGCTATCTTCCATTCCAAACCTATTTAGAACTTTGTCCAAATATGTACTTTGTGACAATGATATTAGGCGTCTCGATCTATCTCTATAAATCTTTATGCCTAATATGTAAGCTGCTTCGCCAAGATCTTTCATTGAAAAACTATTATTCAAATATTCCTTGACACTATTAAGAAGATCTACATCATTCCCAATCAACAATATGTCATCTACATATAGTATTAAGAATGCTACAGAGCTCCCACTCACTTTATTGTAAATACAAGCTTCTCCATAAGTTTGTATAAAACCAAAACTTTTGATTACCTTATCAAAATATTGATTCCAACTTCGGGATGCTTGCTTCAATCCATAAATGGACCGTTGAAGTTTGCATACCTTGTTAGCATCTTTAGGATCGACAAAACCTTTGGGTTGCATCATATACAACTCTTCATCAATGTCTCCATTGAGGAATGTTGTTTTGACATCCATCTGCCATATCTCATAATCATAATATGCAGCGATTGCTAACATAATCCTCATAGACTTTAGCTTCGCTACTGGTGAGAAAGTCTCATCGTAGTCAACTCCTTGAATTTGTCGAAACCCCTTTGCGACAAGTCGAGCTTTATAGACAGTAACATTACCATCAGCATCTGTTTTCTTCTTGAAAATCCATTTGTTCTCGACAGCCTTCCGGCCATCCGGTAAGTCCACCAAAGTCCATACTTGGTTTTCGTACATGGATCCAATCTCGGATTTCATGTCTTCTTGCCATTTATTGGAATCTGGGCTCATCATCGCTTCCTCATATGTCGCAGGGTGATCGGTGTTGTCCACCAACATGACACTCATAACGGGATCATACCAATCTGGAGTGGTATGAGTTCTCGTTGACCTGCGAGGCTCTGTAGCAACTTCAACCGAAGTTTCATGATCATCATCATTAGCTTCCTCTCTAACTGGTGCAGGCACCACAGGAACTTCTTCCGGTGCTGTGCTACTCGCAATTTCGAGAGAAGGTTCGACAACCTCGTCGAGTTCTACTTTCCTTCCAGTCACTTCTTTCGAGAGAAATTCCTTCTCTAGAAAGGATCCATTCTTTGCAACGAAGATTTTGCCTTCGGATCTATGATAGAAGGTATACCCAATAGTTTTCTTTGGGTAACCTATGAAGACGCATTTTTTCGCTTTGGGTTCGAGCTTGTCCGGCTGTAACTTCTTTACATAAGCTTCGCAACCCCAAACTTTAAGGAACGACAATTTAGGTTTCTTCCCAAACCATAATTCATATGGTGTCGTTGCAATGGATTTAGATGGTGCCCTATTTAAAGTGAATGCGGCTGTTTCTAATGCATAACCCCAAAATGATAGCGGTAAATCTGTAAGTGACATCATAGAACGAACCATATCTAAGAGAGTTCGATTACGACGTTCGGACACACCATTACGCTGTGGTGTTCCCGGCGGTGTCAATTGTGAAAGTATTCTGCATTTCTTCAAATGCTCGCCAAACTCGTAACTTAGATATTCACCTCCACGATCAGAACGTAGAAATTTAATCTTCTTGTTACGTTGATTCTCTACCTCACTTTGAAATTCCTTAAACTTCTCGAAAGTTTCGGACTTATGTTTCATGAAATAGATATACCCATATCTACTCAAATCATCCGTGAAGGTAAGAACATAACGATAACCACCGCGCGATGCTACACTCATTGGACCACACACATCGGTATGTATGATTTCCAATAAGTCCGTAGCTCGCTCCATCATACCAGAGAATGGAGTCTTAGTCATTTTACCCATCAGACATGCTTCGCATCTTTCAAGTGATTCGAAATCAAGTGATTCAAGAAGTCCATCGGAATGGAGTTTCTTCATACGCTTCACTCCAATGTGACCAAGACGACAGTGCCACATATAGGTCGAGTTATCGCTCGATTTCAAACGTTTAGCCTCAATGTTATTAATATGTGTATTTCAACTATCGAGATTCAATAAGAATAGACCATCTATCAAAGGTGCATGTGCATAAAACATATTACTCATATAAATCGAACAACCATTATTCTCGGACTTAAACAAGTAACCGTCTCGCAATAAACAAGATCCCGATATAATGTTCATGCTTAACGCAGGCACCAAATAACAATTATTTAAGTATAAAACTAATCCCGATGGTAGATGAAGGGGTAGCGTGCCGACCGCGATCACATCAACCTTTGATCTGTTTCCCACGCGCATCGTCACCTCGTTCTTCGCTAGCTTCCGTTTATTCTGCAGCACCTGTTTCGAGTTACAAATATGAGCAACCAAACCAGTATCAAATACCCAGGCACTACTACGAGTACTAGTGAGATACACATCAATAACATGTATATCAGATATACCTTTCTTCTTGATGTTGCCGTTCTTCAAATCCGCCAAGTACTTTGGACAATTCCGCATCCAGTGACCTTCTCCCTTGCAGTAAAAGCACTCAGTATCAGGCTTAGGTCTAGCCTTGGTCTTCTTCGTTGGCATAGTAACTTTCTTACCACCCTTCTTGAAGTGTCCCTTTTGCTTAGACTTGCCTTTCTTGAATTTGGTGGTCTTATTGACCAACAACACTTGGTGCTCTTTCTTGATCTCCACTTCTGCAGATTTTAGCATGGCAAAGAGTTCTGGCAACTGTTTGTTCATGTTTTGCATATTGTAGTACATCACAAAGTTCTTGTAACTTGGTGGTAGTGATTGGAGGACACGGTAAATCCCCAAAGCATTAGGAATCACTATACCCAAGCTTTGAAGTTTGTTTGCGTGCCCAGACATCTTAAGCACATGCTCACTGACGGAGCTGCCCTCTTCCATCTTGCAGTTAAAGAACTTTTCAGAAGCCTCATAGCTTTCAATTGCCGCATGAGTCTCAAAGATCAATTTGAGATCCTCGACAATATCATATGGGTCTGAATTCTCAAACCTTTTCTGAAGCTCCGATTCTAAACCACACAAGATAGCACATTGAACTATGGAGTACTGATTCTTCCGAGCAAGGTAAACATTCTTTACTTCATCGGCAGCATCAGCTACAGGCGGGTCACCCAGCGGTGCATCCAGCACATAGGTCAAATTACCAGCTGTGAGGACAATCCTCAAATTGCGGAACCAATCCGCGAAGTTGCTTCCATTGTTTTTCAACTTTTCTTTCTCTAGGAACGCATTAAAATTGATGGTAGGGGCTGCCATTGATCTACAACATATTTGCAATAGTTTAGACTAAATTTATGACAAATTGAGTTCAAATTAATAATAAAATTAATCTAGGTGAACTCCCACTCAAAACAATATCCCTCACATTGGTTTAGTGATCACACGAACCAAATCCACCACATCAACACCGATCATCACGAGAGTTGATATAGTTTCAATGGCGAACAGTCGACATGTTCATCATATCTACTATATGATTCATGCTTTACCTTTCGGTGATCCGTGTTCCGAAACCATGTCTGTACATGCTAGGCTCGTCAAGATCAAACCTTAGTTTCCGCATGAGCAAATCTGGCTTGCTCACGTTGTATGCACTTGCAGAATCTAACACACCCGATCATCACGTGGTGCTTCGAAACAACAAGCTTTAGCAACGGTGCTAACTAAGGGTGAACACTTTATGACTTGAAATTCATGTGCATGAGGGATCATCTTATAATGCTACCGTCGTCTACTAAGCAATACAAGATGCATAAAGGATTAACATCACATGCAATTCATAATATGTGATATGATATGGCCTTTCTTCTTTGTGCTTCCGATCTCCATCTTCAAGCACGAACATGATCTCCATCATCACCGGCATTGCATCAAGGTCAATGACGCTTCTCCATGGTTGTCGTCCACCGGCTTCAACTATTACAACTACTTTGAATAGACACGCGGGTCTTAACATAAATTAAAGACAACCATATGGCTCCTGCCGGTTGCCAACTTACAATAAGGAACATTGCATACATCAAATATAATCACAATCATGGCCATATCACATCACTGCACACCCCTGCAAAACAAAGTTAGACGCCTCTACTTTCTTTGCATATTTTACGTGGTTTGGGGCTTTCAATAAGTGTCGTTCTAACTTACGAACAAGAACCACAACGTTGATACTAGCATTGTTAATCACCCGTTGTAAATTGAATCTTAACTATGCTAGGAGAAACAGGCACCCGCAAAGCCACTTATGCAATACAAGTTGCATGTCAAGCGTGGAGCAAGTCTCATGAACGATGTCATGTAAGGTTAGCCCGGGCCGCTTCATCCCAACATCCCGCAAGATGCAAAGTACACAAGAAGCAATCGACAATAAAAGCATCAACGCCCACAATGACCATTGTGTTCTACTCGTGCAACAGATCTACATATAGACACGACTCTGATACCATTGTAGGGTTTCGTAGCATGGAAAACAAAAAGTTTCTATCACATACAAACAAATAAGCCAAGATCTATCTAGTAGATTGTAGCAACGAGTCGATGGAATAACTCACCCTCTAAGATTCCAAAGTGTTTAACGAGAGCGGATTCTCGTGGGTGATGTAGTCGTACTCTTCCCGATCTCAAGATCGCGTAGACGATCCTTCCGGCGCTGCGTTCCGGCAGCGCTCCTGCAGTCGGTCACACGTTCGGTACTCGACGAAGACCTTCCTCTCCCTTGTTCCAGCAGGCAGCGGAGGTTGTAGAACTCTCCTCGCGAATCCGGCAGCACAACGGCGTGGTACCGGAAGTAGAGGGGAGATCTCGCAGGGCTTCGCCTTAAGCCGGAGCGAGTATGGTGGAGTATGAGAGAGTCCCTCGATGATCTAGGGTTTAGACATGCCGAGGAGGAGGTGCTAGGGCCGGCGGCTAGGGCTTGGAGGTGCCCAAGTCGGCGGCTAGGAGATCCCTAGGCGGCGACTATGGAGGGCGGCGGCGGCTAGGGTTAGGGTTTGTGGGGTAGGGAACTTGTGTACTAGGAGGGGCAGCCCTGCCCCTCCCTTTATAGGTGCGAGGCGCGGCCAAGGGGAGGGGAGTCCCTCCCCAACTCAGCTTGGAGGTGGGCCGGCGGTTGGAGGAGGGAACTCCTCCCCAACTCGGTTTCCCACTCCTCCTCCTCTTTCCAAAAACTGCCGTTTGCCTTTTCAAATTGGCGTTTGACTTTTCGAACTAGGATTTGAATAAACCCTTTATTTTGGACAGCGATGACACCTAGTACATGATGCAATCATTCCAACTTGCAATGACACATTCATGTACCCTTCCCCTCCGGAGTGCCGGACATTCCGGAACCTTCTAGAACATTCCCGATGAAAACACCGGAACCATTCCCCAACTCCGAAACAGGACTTTCCTTATATGAATCTTATTCTCCGGACCATTCTGGATCTCCTCGTGATATCCCGGATCCCATCCGAGACTCCGAACAACATTCAGACTCTTTCTCAACATTCCATAACTACTCAAACAACGTCGAATCCTTAAGTGTGTCTTCCTACGGTTCGTGAATTATGCGGACATGATCGAGACACTTCTCCGAACAATAACCAATAGAGGAATCTGGAAATTCATATGGCTCCCACATATTTCTATGATTACTTTGCGATCGAATGAACCACTTACATACGATACCAATTTCCCTTTGTCTCACGATAATTTACTTATCCGAGGTTATGATCGTCGGTATCTCTGCATACCTAGTTCAACCTCGTTACTGATAAGTAATCTTTTCTCGTTCCCGTGATATGTGATCCCTTGTGAGCCAGTCACATGCTTGCAAGCTAATTGGATGAAATTTCACGGAGAGGGCCCAGAGTATATCTATCCGTCATGTGGATGGACAAATCCCACTCTTGATCCATGTGTTTCAACCAATACTTTCTGAACACTCAATGCCACCTTTATAGCCACCCAGTTACGGTGTGGTGTTTGATGTCATCAAAGCATCCATCCGGTAAAGGTGATATGCATGATCTCATGGTCGAAGGAATTAGGTTACTATGTATCAGAAAGCATATTGCAATTGAACTATTAAAATGACTTGATCTTTATGCTACACTTATCTATAGGAGTATGTCCATCATATCATTCTCCTAACGATATGATCTTGTTGTTAATAACATCTCAATGTTCATGATAGGGAAACCACAATCATTTATTAACAAACAAGCTAGTGATGTATAGAGGCTTTACTAGCATGAATGTAAACATTTATCATAAACATAAAGATATAATAATAACTACATTTATTATTGCCTCTAGGGCATATCTCCAACATATCCGTGCTGTGTGAAACGTTTTCTGGAGGGAGAAGAGAGAGGCCGCTGGTGGGATTAGTGGGCTGGTTGTTGGGAATATGCCCTAGAGGCAATCATGTATGATGAGATTTCCCATTGTATTCATAAAGATATTAAGTAGTCCTTGTATAAACATCTGATGTGTATCATTGAATATGTGATTCGGTTGTGGAACTATGCATTCATGTTGTTTGTACTAAATATCCTTGGTCATTGAGGTTGTGTTGCACACACAACTTAGACCAATGTGAAAGTTGGCTTGATGACTCGGTTCCACTTGTCATGGGCATGGAGATGCTATTCCAACTTACACAGACTAGGCTAAAGAGTTTAGCGAGTCGGATTGACCCATATTGAGGTACAACGAACAAGTTTTCATTTGTATATCTCAATCAATGTAATCCTTAGATCTGAGGTTGTTGCATAGTCGGAGTTGAGGATCACCGACTTAGGTTCTGTCAAACGCTGATCCGTAACTGGGAAGTTATAAAGGCAGGGTTCGGGTCGACTGAGAATCAAGCTGCGTGATGTGAATAGCCAAGATGGGATTTTGCCCCTCCACTCGGAGAGATATTCTCTGGGCCCTCTCATCAGATATGATTCGGAAAGCATAGCCATGCACGACTCGGTTGAGTGTTAACGGAGGCGATCGACTAAGAGTTAGTCGGGTGAATCACTTATCTCGGATCGAGAAGAGAGTCGGACTATTTAAGGGATGACAATTATTCGCCTATAGTCTGACAAGGTATATCGTGAGGCAAAAGGGACTCGGACGTAAGTCGCATTAGAAAGGCAAGTCGTCATGACTCTTTGGTACTTGGGAGTCGGCACGTTCTTCTAGGAGCCGCTACCTACTGATCGATTGAGAGTCGGACTCCAATCGTGTCCAAGTAGCCATGAGCCTGCGGGGTCACACACTAAAGAGCGGGAGCAAGTTCGGATTGGATCTGAACATGTAATCTGGTTGGGTTGGACCTAAACCTGATTAGGACTGAGTTAGTGAGTTGGACTCATGGTGACTAGTGTTATATGGGCTTTAGTGAATGGGTCGCGCGAGCTGAGCCCATGTTCACTTCCTATATATAGTGGAGCACCGTAACCCTGAAAGGTTACTCGTTGTTCGGTTAGGTCATTCCATGTGTTGGAAACCCTAGCTCCACAGCAGTCCTGCCGCCGTAACGAACCTAGCAGTTCGCCGCTAGTGCTCCTCCTTGTACGTGTGGATACCAGCAGAGGTGCTGTACGATCAACACCAGGACGATCGTATCGTGATTACTGCACTGCATCAACTGACGCTCTTCATCATTAATCCGCAACTGCGCGTCTAGTGGTAAACCTCGTGGCCTTCTACCTCAGCTAGATCTTGGGATCACCACGTTAGAGAATTTTTTTTGTTTTATCTCCGCGTGGCCCTACAGCAGTATCAGAGCGATAGCTTCTGGTTTTAGGCTCGAGATCTCGCATATGTGATATGCGGTAGGCTGTAGATGAGATCTATGTGCTGTTTTGGTGGTCGATCTATGAGATAGATTGGTTTTGTACAAGGTTGATTGGATCAACTGTACTCAGGGAATGGTAGATCTGATTTCCGTGATCATACAGCTGAGGTCGTGGAACGACATACCCCTACCGGTTGGCGTCCGCCATCGGGGTAGACTGTGACACGTAAATCCAGAAGCGGTGATCGAAGATCAAAGAGTTTGATCGAATCGGAACGATGGTCGGAATCCATGTCCGGATCGTAGATGAGATCTACGTTTTTGGAAAAATCGTCGGGTGCTGCCCGCACCCGCGAGGGGCGCTGCCCCTTCGATCCCCGCCCGCTATCCGGCTTCGCCCTGTCGTAGCGCCTTAGATGTCATTGCGAGTTTCACAACGCCGGAAGATATTGTATCTATGCATAACTTGTTTTTGAAGGAAGTTGTGAATGGTATGGTTCATGTGCATGTGATGTATGTGTGTAATCCATACGTGATCTGCGAATCACGGTTTTTGTCAGCCGGCTGGAGCCTAGGTGCTGTCATTTTATTGTATAATGACCTGCGTGTCGGATTCTCCATGTAATTTACTTTACTAAGCTAGTGTATCTGTTTGGAGAACCCGGAAGGCATGCAAGGCGTTGTACATGTCGGCGACATGGAGTAAGACGGCAAGTGACAACAGTTGGCATGAGTCGGATTACAGGTTTTGTGGAGATGGAGATCGCCATGAAGAGAGCCATACCATTTCACATTATAATTGCTTTATTTTGTGTTATTGTTATGTCTTACTTTTACCTCTATTAGATAGTCGATAAAATTTAATCCTCAAAGAAGGTCTAGTCGGTTTTCCCGCCAGTGTTTGCACCATCACAAGTTGGACATTTTTGGTAGTGGGCTCATAAAATTGAGGTGCTGCCAATTCTTTCCGACTAGGTGGGTTCGAGTCGGACTCTTACTGCGGAAACACTCGGTAAGCTAGACGGGTCTATCACAATGGTTGTGGGGCTCGGGGAAAAGTCGGATGGGAGCCGGGGCATGTGATGCCACCCGTCCAATAGGAGTCGCATGAGATGCGATTGACAAGGAGTTGTCTACATAGATCACTTGGCAGCTAGCGGTGATGCTAAAGCTCACTAGCCGACTTGCTTATTTAGGATCCTGAATCACTAAGCAACCATCGGAGGGGTGTTGGTTCTAGTGGGAGCATAAAATATTAAAATGTTTAATATGCTTTCTCTTTTATGAATACATGTCTTAAGTGTTTTGCATATTTTCTGTTGTAGATCATGGCACCAAGTAGCAGTCACTCTCAGATATCCGGTTTTGCGTTGAGAACTATTCTTGAGAAAGATAAACTGAACGACAATAATTTTACCAACTTGTATCGAAATCTGAGAATTGTTCTCAAACAAGAAAAGAAGGACCATGTCCTAGACAACCCACTTCCAGATGAGCCGAATGAGAATGCGACTGTCGCTGCCACCAAATTCCTACCGTCGGGCTAAGGATGAGTCCACGGATATTAGCTGTCTTATGCTTGCTCACATGGAACCGGACTTGCAAAAGCAGTTCGAGAATGTTGAGGCCTACGATATGATCGAAAGCCTCAAAAGTATGTTCCAGGCTCAGGCGAAGACTGAGAGGTATCAAGTCTCTCAGGCTTTGCTGAGTTGCAAGCTTAAGGATGGTTATCCACTGAGTCCGCATGTGATCAAAATGGTTGGTTATGTGCAGTCTTTGGAGAGGCTTCGCTACCCCATTAGCAAAGAGTTCACTACGGATATAATTCTGAACTCTCTTCCTAGTGCATATGGGCAGTTCATTTTGAACTACCACATGCATGGTATGGATAAGAAGCTCACTGAATTGCATGGGATGCTCAAGCAGGCAGAGGCGGATCTCAAGAAGGGCACCAGTCAAGTGTTGATGGTGCAGAATAAGGCTAAGTTCAAGAAGAGTTCTTGGACTAAGAAGAAGGCTAAGTCAGGAGGAAAGCAGGCTCAGGACCCGGTCCCAAGCGCTTCCTCAGGGACTAAGCCATCTCCTTCAGCCGGATCCACTTGCTTCTATTGCAAGGCGGATGGCCACTGGAAGAGGAACTGCAGCAAGTACTTGGCCGACAAAGCCAAGAGTGGAGGTATGACTTCCGACTCAGTTACACTTGTTTGCAATGTTATATACATATATCTTGCTGATGCACCTAATAGTTCTTGGGTATATGATACCGGATCAGTTATTCACATCTGCAACTCGTTGCAGGGACTGGTAAGAACTAGGAGCGTAGCAAGAGGCGAGGTTGATATTCGAGTCGGCAACAAAGCAAGAGTTGCTGCGTTGGAAGTCGGCACGATGCAACTTCATTTACCTTCCGGATTCATTATGGAACTGAATAATTGTTATTATGTTCCAGTGCTCAGTCAAAACATTATTTCTGCTTCATGTTTGATGAGGCAAGGCTATGAGTCGAATATCAAGAATAATGGTTGTTCTTTGTATTTGAATGATATGTTTCACGGCTTTGCACCCGTCCAGGACGGGTTATTTATTTTCAATCTTGATGGTGAGTCGGTTTATAACATAAATATGAAAAGGTTGAAACCAAATGATCTGAATATGACTTACTTTTGGCACTGTCGGCTTGGTCATATAAGTTGGAAACGCATGAAGAAGCTCCATGATGATGGACTCCTAACTTCGTTCGACTTGGAGTCATTCGAGACATGCGAATCTTGCCTACTCGGCAAAATGACCAAGACACCTTTTGCAAAGAGTTGTGAAAGGGCGTCCGACTTGTTGGGACTAGTACATAGTGATGTATGTGGACCAATGAGCACGACAGCCGGGGGTGGTTATGAGTACTTCATTACCTTCACTGATGATTTGAGTAGGTATGGATATATCTAGTTGATGAAACATAAGTCAGAAGCCTTTGAAAAGTTCAAAGAATTCCAGAATGAAGCACAGAATCAACTCGGCAAGAAAATAAAGTTTCTTCGGTCGGACCGAGGAGGCGAGTACATGAGCCATGAGTTTGATGACCATCTGAAAAGTTGTGGAATAGTTCCTCAGCTTACTCCGCCAGGAACGCCACAAAGGAACGATGTTTCGGAAAGGCGGAATCGAACCTTGTTGGACATGGTACGATCAATGATGACTCGGACAGATATGCCTTTATCATTTTGGGGTTATTGTCTAGAAACAGTGGCGTTCACACTAAACAGAGTACCATCAAAATCGGTAGAGAAGACACCGCATGAGATGTGGACAGGCAAAAAGCCGAGTTTGTCTTTTCTTAAGATTTGGGGTTGTGAAGCATTTGTCAAGCGACTTCAGTCGGACAAGCTTACAACCAAGTTGGATAAGTGTATTTTCGTGAGGTATCCGAGGGAAACCTTGGGTTACTACTTCTACAACCGAGAAGAGGGCAAAGTGTTTGTCGCTCGGAACGGTGTCTTCCTTGAGAAAGAGTTTCTCAGTCAGGGAGTAAGTGGGAGCACAGTGCAACTCGAAGAAATTCGAGAGGAACCGGCTAGTAGCGAGTCGGCAAAAACCTTGGAGGTTGAGCCGGTCGTGGCAGCTGAGCCGGCAGCAGCACCTGTACTATGAAGATCGGCAAGATTACGAAGTGTTCGTGATGTGTTACTGTTAGACAGTGATGAGCCGGCAAATTATTCGGAAGCGATGGTGGGATCTGATTCCGAGTCATGGCTTGGAGCCATGAGATCCAAGATAAAGTCCATGGATGAAAATCAAGTTTGGAACTTGGTTGATCTGCCAGACGGTGCAAGACCCGTCGAGTGCAAATGGGTCTTTAAGAAGAAAACTGATATGGATGGAAATGTTTCAATCTATAAAGCACGCCTTGTCGTGAAGGGGTTCCGACAAGTTCAAGGAGTTGATTACGATGAGACTTTCTCGCCCGTAGCGATGCTTAAATCAGTTTGGATCATGTTAGCTATAGCGTCCTATTTCGACTACGAGATATGGCAGATGGATGTCAAAACGGCTTTCCTTAACGGAAATTTAACCGAGGACGTGTATATGATACAGCCCGAGGGTTTTGTTGATCCAGCTAATGCTGACAAAGTGTGCAAACTTCAGAAATCCATTTATGGGTTGAAGCAAGCATCTCAGAGTTGGAATATTCGCTTTGATGAGGTAGTCAAATCGTTTGGCTTCATCAAGAGTGATCATGATTCTTGTTTGTACAAGAAGTTTAGTGGGAACAAAGTAAATTTTCTAATCTTATATGTGGATGACATATTACTGATTGGAAATGATGTCCAGATGTTGCAAGAAACCAAGGAATCATTGGAAAGGAGTTTCTCAATGAAAGACTTGGGTGAGGCAACATACATCCTCGGAATCCGGATCTATAGAGATAGATCAAGGAGGCTCATTGGATTGAGTCAGAGTACTTATTTGGACAAAGTGTTGAAG
This sequence comes from Avena sativa, assembly GCA_916181665.1. NCBI lineage: Eukaryota > Viridiplantae > Streptophyta > Magnoliopsida > Poales > Poaceae > Avena > Avena sativa. Next base: position 134,747,178 of record OV702283.1, on the reverse strand, counting down.
AAGTTCAACATGGAATCGTCTAAGAAGGGGTTCTTACCGATGTCCCATAGTGTAAAACATAGCAAGACTCAGTTTCCTTCGACAACTGATAAGCGAAGTCGGATGAGTGCAATTCCATATGCTTCTGCAGTCGGATCCATCATGTATGCCATGATTTGTACTAGTCCGGATGTTTCCTATGCTCTAAGTGTTGTGAGCAGATACCAGGCTGATCCTAGAGAGATCCACTAGACAGCGGCTAAAAAATATCCTAAAGTACTTGAGAAGGACTAAGGATATGTTCTTGGTTTATGGTGGTGAAGATGAACTCAGTGTAAAGGTTTACACGGATGCGAGTTATCTTACTGACTCTGATGATTCTCGTTCGCAATCCGGATACATGTTTATTATAAATGGAGGTGCTGTGAGCTGGAAGAGTCCCAAGAAAGAGACTGTGTCTGCGTCTACAACAGAGGCTGCGTATATTGCCGCCTCGGAGGCAGCAAAAGAAGCTGTTTGGATGAGGAATTTCCTCATGGATCATGGTGTGGTTCAGGGCTCGTCCAATCCATTGGATGTGTATTGTGACAACAATGGTGCTATTGCACAAGCCAAGGAACCTAGACAGCACCAGAAGAACAAGCACATACTCATGCGGTACCACCTGATTCGCCAGTTCGTGGACCAGGGTGATATCTAGTTATGCAAGGTACACACGGATGCAAATATTGCGGATCCGCTGACAAAGCCGTTACCCCAGACGAAGCATGAGGCGCACCTGAGAGCCATGGGCATTAAATGCTTAGACATGTGATGTTGAAAGATTGACTCTAGTGCAAGTGGGAGACTGTTGGGAATATGCCCTAGAGGCAATCTTGTATGATGAGATTTCCCATTGTATTCATAAAGATATTAAGTAGTCCTTGTATAAACATCTGATGCGTATCATTGAATATGTGATTCGGTTGTGGAACTATGCATTCATGTTGTTTGTACTAAATATCCTTGGTCATTGAGGTTGTGTTGGACACATAACTTAGACCAATGTGAAAGTTGGCTTGATGACTCGGTTCCACTTGTCATGGGCATGGAGATGCTATTCCAACTTACACAGACTAGGCTAAAGAGTTTAGCGAGTCGGATTGACCCATATTGAGGTACAACGAACAAGTTGTCATTTGTATATCTCAATCAATGTAATCCTTAGACCTAAGGTTGTTGCATAGTCGGAGTTGAGGATCACCGACTTAGGTTCTGTCAAACGCTGATCCGTAACTGGGCAGTTATAAAGGCAGGGTTCGGTTCGACTGAGAATCAAGCTGCGTGATGTGAATAACCAAGATGAGATTTTGCCCATCCACTCGGAGAGATATTCTCTGGGCCCTCTCGTGAGATATGATTCGGAAAGCATGGCCATGCACGACTCGGTTAAGTGTTAACCGAGGCGATCGACTAAGAGTTAGTCGGGTGAATCACTTATCTCGGATCGAGAAGAGAGTCGGACTATTTAAGGGATGACAATTATTCGCCTATAGTCTGACAAGGTATATCGTGAGGCAAAAGGGACTCGGACGTAAGTCGCATTGGAAAGGCAAGTCGTCATGACTCTTTGGTACTTGGGAGTCGGCACGTTCTGCTAGGAGCCGCTACCTACTGATCGATTGAGAGTCGGACTCCAATCGTGTCCAAGTAGCCATGAGCCTGCGAGGTCACACACTTAAGAGCGGGAGCAAGTTAGGATTGGATCTGAACATGTAATCTGGTTGGGTTGGACCTAAACCTGATTAGGACTGAGTTAGTGAGTTGGACTCATGGTGACTAGTTTTATAAGGGCCTTAGTGAATGGGTCGCGCGAGCTAAGCCCACGTTCACTTCCTATATATAGTGGAGCACCGTAACCCTGAAAGGTTAATCGTTGTTCGGTTAGGTCATTCCATGTGTTGGAAACCCTAGCTCCACAGCAGTCCTGCCGCCGTAACGAACATAGCAGTTCGCCGCCGGTGCTCCTCCTTGTACGTGTGGATACCAGCAGAGGTGTTGTACGATCATCACCAGGACGATCGGATCGTGAGGACTGCACTGCATCAACTGACGCGCTTCATCAGTAATCCGCAGCTGCGCGTCTAGTGGTAAACCTCGTGGCCTTCTACCTCAGCTAGATCTTGGGATCACCATGTTAGAGAATTTTTTTTGTTTTATCTCCGCGTGGCCCAACACTGGTTAGGTTGGGCTGGCTTCTTTCATTTTTTTTGTTCTGATTCATTTTTCTTTTTCTATTTCCTTTTTCCTGTTTTGATTTTGTTTAAACCATTCAAACAACCATTTGAATTCAAAAACCTTCCAAACTTTTCAGTAAGTTTTTAATATGTTTTGAACATGTATTTAAAGTCCTTTTTAGGAATAATTCCTTTATTTATTTGTGGTTTGTATTTTATTTAAAAAGGGCACATTCCTTTATTAAATAAGATTTAATTAAATTCTCAAACCTTATTTTGAAATCAAAATTTCACCAAACCTTTTCAGTAGGTTTTATTTATTTAAATGGGGTGTTAATAATTTACCTTGAATTATTTAAAGTATTTTAATATGATTATTAATCATTTAATTTGGGCAATTGTCTTTATTCCAATAGAAATCAAATATGGTTTTAATTCCATATAACTTTATTTAAATGATTCTTTTATTTTATTTAAGTTAATTTGGGCAATTATCTTTATTCAAATAGAAATCAAATATGGTTTTAATTCCATATAGCTTTATTTGAATATTCTTTATCCATTTATTTCATTTGCTTATGGACTTGGCCAAGATTTAATTTGTCTTTTAAATACTCTTTAATTATTATTTCTTTCTTTATCTTATAAAACCCGTATCTTTTTATTTAAAGTTCTAAACTTGGGGATTCCAATTTGTAAAATTTTATTTGATATTTGTTTATCCTTTTAAATATCTTTTAGGATTAATTGCTCACAAATTGGTATGGACTTTAGATAGGTGTTTTATTAGCTTTCGGAATTCAATTTCCTTATCTAATTAAATTCATAAGATTTTATCTATGGCTCCAAATTAAGTGGAACCAATTTCTATGGTTTTATAATATTTCTATTTATACCTTTTGATCATTTATAAATGTTTGTTGATAAATCTTTATATGGATCAAATCCATAATCTTAGGGATATCTTTGAAATGATTTTCCTCCATTAGGGTTTTAGAGTTTTGGTTTGTTTTCCAAGTGTTTAAATTTCAAGATGCATTTATGAAGAATGCATTTCACTTGATTTGAATTTAGTTGGATTCAAACTTTATTCAAAGTTTGTTCAAGATGGGTTTTTAAGTTTCCATTTAAAAACAAAAAGTTTCTTTTTACCCTAAATCAACAATTATTTATTTTGTTTATTTATTTTCACATTTCAAAATTTGGAAAATTTTGGGATGTGATAGATGGGAACAAGTATGTACCAAGATCTATCTACTAGATACAAGCAACGGGCGGATATACATCCATAGAATATATACCCTCGAAGACCGAATAGCGTTAATGAGGTTGTACTCGTGGATGATGTAGTCGAACGCTTGCCGATCTCAAGATCGTGATGAAGTCCATCTGGTCTAGCCGGTCCAGCACCATCAAGTCCAGCACCGCAAAGCAGTGGTGCATCCGTGATCTCACAAACGTCCGGGTACCCCGATAACCTCCGCACCCTCGCTCCAGCGAAGCAGCGGAAGCAACAAATCCTTCTAGAAAAACCCACCGGGAACATGTATCTCGCTGATCCGAGACCATGGGGAATTCTAAAGAGGGGAGAGAGATCCTTCACGAGGAGGTGTGCTTTGAGAGGAGGAGAGGGAGACCTTTTATAGGAGAGGGGGGCACCCCAAGGGGCATGGCGCCCAGCCCATGGCGGTTCCCCCACCTCTTCCACATGTGGGTGGAGCTCCCACTCAAAATGAAAAGCCTCCACTCACATATGAAGGGAATATGCCCTGTGAGGCAATAATAAGGTGTTTATTATGTGTATTCCAAGTATATGATAGATGTTTATTTTGCATGCTATAATTGTATTGATACGGAAACATTAATACACGTGTGTTTAATAAACAAACAAAAAATTCCTAGTTATGCCTCTCTCATAAACTAGCTCGTTGATTAACAAGATGATCAAAGTTTCTTGATCATAGACATTGGATGTTGTTAATAACAAGGTCACAACATTAGTGTAATGGTGTGATGAACATTCATCCAAAGTATAGCATTACGATCAAAGTCATTGAGTTTATATTGCTATAACAACTTACGAAGTGATCCTAATCCTTAGACCATGAGATCATGTCAATCACTAACACCGGAAGAGTTTCTTGATAACATTAAACGTCACACCGTAACTGGGTGATTATAAAGATGGATTCAGAACTACTAAAGTTTTATGTTGAGGCCCATGGATCGAGAGTGGAATTTTTTCATCCCGATGACGGATAGATATACTCTGGGCCCTCTCGGTGATATCACATTGGTTATCTTGCAAGCAAGTGATTTGATCATTAGAATGTTATATCACGGGAACAAGAAAAGAGTGCATGTCAGTAACGAGATCAAACTAGGTATGGAGATACTGATGATCGAATCTCGGACATGTAATATATCACGAAACAAAAGGATTAAGATACTAGCGTAAAAGGTTCCGACGATCACAAGAAAGTCATTGTTGAATGTGTGGGAGTCAGTATGGGTCTCTAGATCCCGCTTCTGCTTATTGATAGGAGAGGGGTCTCGATCATGTCCGCATTATTCACGAACCGTAGGGTGGCACACTTAAGAGACACCGACATCCAAATGGAGCAAAAGTTTCATGCCGGCAAGAATAACAAGTGTAGGAATTTATTTCACTAGATACCGAAACAGGTTTTCGGGTGAAATTGCAGAAAGTGTTTTTGCATGTGAAATGAAATACTAGCAAGGGTTTATATGTGAATGTTTGTCATTAAAGTAATTGACAAAATTCTGAATAAATAAAAGGAGTTTTATTTAATAAGAGTTTGCATTAAATTTGGTGGAAATTTAATGGGAATTTGAGTGGGATTTTGAGTGGAGGGATTGAAAGGATTTTGTGTGAGTGGAGTGTCCACCCATATGAATGAAAGGAGGGGAGGGGGAAGCCCCATGGCTGGGCCCATGGCCCCTTGGGTGGCCCCCTCTCCCCATGAAAGGCACCCCCTCCTCACTTCTCACTCACACCTCCTTGTGAAGGATCTCTCTCCCCCTCTAGAATTTATCCCCCATGGTCTCGGACTAGAGAGATACATGTTCCCGGTGGCTATTCGGCAAGAAAGAGTTGTGCTTCCGCTGCATCGCTGGAGCGAGGAGGCGGAGGTTGCTCATTGTCTTGTACGTGTGTGCGAGCACGGATGCGCTGCTGATTTGCGGCGCTAGGACTTCCTCTCGATCTTGAGATCGGCAAGAGATCGTCTACATCAACCACGAGTTTAACTCGTTAATATTTGTCGGTCTTCAAGGGTATGTTCTCTATGGATATACATCCGCCCATTGTTTGTATCTAGTAAATAGATCTTGGTACATAGTTGTTCCCTTCATAGGAATTTTTTTGTTTTCTATGCTGCGAACCCTACAGTGGTATTAGAGCCGGATCTATGCGTAGATGCTTTACGCGGGTAGTACACGTATGAGTATGCGGGTGATGATGATCATGTTATTGCTTCTTAGTTATTTTTTGGATATTGTTGGAATAGTGGGATGAAGCGGCTCGGACAAACTTTACATGTCCTCGCACATGAGACCTGTTCCACGCTTGACATGCAACTAGTTTTGCATAAGTGGCTAGCGGGTGTCTGTCTCTCCTACTATAGTTAATATCTAATTTGCAACGAGTTGTGAACAATTTGGTTATCCTCGTTGTGGTTCATGTTCGTAGGTATGAACGGTTCTATCTTCGAAAGCCCTAAGCCACCTAAAACTTGCAATGGAGAAATTAGAGGAGTCTAGTTTAGATTGTTGTTGGGCTAGTGCTATGATATGGTGATGTTGTAAGTAGAAGTATGAGATGATACTATTACAACACACATAAGGTGTAAGTTCCATAGACCTTGGTCTTGCACATAGAGGTATGATAGTGATCATACCAAGGAGCACATGATGGAGATCATATGCGGGAACCATATCATTTCCCTTACAAACATGTGATGTTTGATTTCATCTTATATTGCTTGTTTGGCATTTTATTAGCATAATAATATGATCCCTCATTTAAATATCAAGATAAGAATGTGTTCTTCCTTAAGTATGCACCGATTTTGTTTCGTCGCTCCAAGACATCACGTGATGATCGGGTGTTCTTGGATCCACAACCATATTACGGGTGTAAGACAGTTACACACGCGAATATAAGGTTCTCATTTGGCAAGCCTAGCATGTACAGACATGGCCTCGGAACACGGAACGAAAGGTTAAGCATGAGTCATATGGTAGATATGATGCCCATTTGATGCTCGCCTTTGAAGCTGCACCGACTCACGTGTTGATCGGACTTGGTGTAGTGGATTTGGTTCATGTAATCACCAAAAAGGCACGAGGGATGTCATTTTGAGTTGGAGTTCATTCGTAATGTGGATTATTTGAACTCAATCTATCATAAACTTAGTCTAAAATTTACAAATTCGGTTGTAGATGGCACCACCTGCTTTTAATTTCAATGTGTTTATTGAGAAAGAGATACTTGCAACGAACGGTAGCAACTTTACTGAATGCGCCATGAATTTGAGGATTCTCCTCTCTGCTGCACAAAAGAAATATGTGCTAGAAGCGCCGCTAGGCCCCCCACCTTTCGATGATGCCCCTGACAAGGATAAGAATGTCTATCAAACTCGTTAGGAGGACCACAACTTAGTTCATTGCGGCATATTGTATGGGCTAGATACAGAACTTCGAAAGCGTTTCGAAAACGGCAATGCATTTGATACAATGGGTGAGTTGAAAATGATTTTCGACACACATGCTGCTGTAGAGAGATACAATGCTTCAGAAAAATTCTTTAGCTGCATGATGGAAGAGCACAGATCCGTAAGTGAGCATGTACTCAAGATGTCGGGTTACGCCGATAAGCTTGTGTCCTTGGGAATATTGATTCCCATTGACTTAGGCATCCATCGTGTTCTGCAGTCTCTACCACCTAGCTATAAGAGCTTCATGATGAACTATAATATGCAAGGCATGAAGAAGTCTCTCCCCGAGCTTCTATCAATGCTTAAAACTGCAGAAGTGGAGATCAAGAAGGAACATCAAGTGTTGATGATCAATAAGAACACTGGTTTCAAGAAAGACAAGAAGGGAAAATGGAAGGGAAGTAAGGGCGGCAAGTCGGTTGCCGTGCCTGAAAAGAAACTCCGAGTTGGACCTAAGTCTGATACCGAGTGCTATTATTGTAAGGGGACTGGCCACTGGAAGAGCAACTTCCCCAAGGATTTGGCAGACAAAAAGGCCGACAAGGCAAACAAAGGTATATATGATATACATGTTATTGATGTGTACTTGACTAGTACTCGCAGTAGCACCTGGGTATTTGATACCGTTTCAGTTGCTAATATTTGTAACTCGAATCAGGGGCTGCGGAACAAGCGACGGCTAGCAAGGGGTGAGGTCAAGATGCATTTCGGCAATGGATCAAGTGTTAATGTGATCGCCATCGGAACGCTACCTCTCCACTTACCGTCGGGATTAGTAATAAACTTGAATAATTGTTATCTGGTGCCTGCACTGAGCATGAACATTGTATCTAGATCGTGTTTGATGCGAATTGGTTATTCATTTAAATCCGAGAACAATGGTTGTTCTATTTATATGAATGAAATATTTTATGGTCATGCATCGATGATGAATGGTTTATTTCTGTTGGATCTCAATAATAGTGATACACATATTCATAATGTTGATGCTAAAAGAATTAAATTTAATGATGATATATCCGCATATATGTGGCACTTCCGTCTAGGTCATATTGGCGTTAAACGCATGAAGAAGCTCCATTCGGATGTACTTTTGGAATCACTTGATTTTGAATCATTTGATACATGTGAGCCATGCCTTATGGGCAAGATGACTAGAACACCGTTTTCCGGTTCAAAGGAACGGGCGACAGATTTATTAGAAATCATACATTCTGATGTATGTGGTCAAATGAGTGTGTCGGTGCGAGGTTGGTATCGTTATTTTGTTACCTTCACGGATTATTTGAGTAGATACGATTATATCTACTTGATGAAACACAAGTCTGAAACCTTTGAAAAGTTCAAGGAATTTCAGAGTGAAGTGGAAAATCATTGTAATAGAAAGATCAAATTTCTACGGTCCGGCCGTGGAGGTGAGTATCTAAGTTACGAGTTTAGAACTCACATGAAAGAGTATGGAATTGTTTCACAAGTCACACCTGCCGGAACACCACAGCGAAATGGTGTGTCGGAACGTCGTAATCGTACTTTATTGGATATGGTTCGATCTATGATGTCTCTGACAGACTTGCCATTGTCATTTTGGGGTTATGCACTAGAAACTGCTGCATTCACTTTAAATCGGGTGCCATCTAAATCCGTTGAAAAGACACCGTATGTTTGGAAACAAACCTAAGCTGTCATTTATTAAAGTTTGGGGATGCGATGTTTATGTGAAGAAACTTCAACCGGATAAACTCGAACCCAAAGCGGAAAATGCGTCTTCATAGGATACCCTAAGGAAAAAATTGGGTATTCCTTCTATCATAGATCCGAGGGCAAGGTTTTTGTTGCCAAGAATGGATCCTTTCTAGAGAAAGAGTTTCTCGTGAAAGGCGTGAGTAGTCGGAAGTTAGAACTCGAAGAGGTTATTGAACCTTCTCTTCAAAGTATGGCGAGTAGCGCAGCGCCGGAAGTTGTTCCTAAGTTGGATTCACCAGTTGAAGAAGGAACTAATGATAATGATCATGAAACTCCGAAATAGAGTACTACCGAACCTCGCAGGTCTAGCAGGACGCGTGCAGCTCCCGAGCTGTACGGAAACCCTGACATGAATTTCATGTTTGATGAAAATGATGACCCTGCGATGTATGAAGAAGCGATGATGAGCCCGGATTCCGACAAATGGTTAGAAGCCATGAAATCCGAGAAGGAATCCATGTATGAAAATCAAGTTTGGAACTTGGTGGACTTACCTCACGACCGAAAGGCCGTGGAGAATAAATGGATTTTTAAAAGAAAAACTGATGCTAATGGTAATGTGACCATCTATAAAGCTCGACTTGTCGCAAAGGGGTTTCGACAAATTCAAGGAGTTGACTACGATGAGCCATTCTCTCCCGTAGCGACGCTAAAATCAGTTAGGATTATGTTAGAAATTGCTGCATATTTCGATTATGAGATATGGCAGATGGATATCAAAATTGCATTCCTCAATGGCAATATTGAAGAAGAGTTGTACCCAAAGGTTTTTTCGATCCTAAGGATGCTAACAAGGTGTGCAAGCTTCAACGATCCATCTATGGACTGAAGCAAGCATCACGAAGTTGGAATCTCCGCTTTGATGAGGTGATCAAAGAGTTTGGATTTGTCCAAACTTATGGAGAAGCTTGTATTTACAAGAAAGTGAGTGGGAGCAATGTGGAATTTTTGATATTATATGTGGATGACATATTATTGATCGGAAATGATAGAGATCTTTTAAACAGTGTTAAAAGTTATCTAAACAACAAATTTTCAATGAAGGACCTGGGTGAAGCGTCTTACATATTAGGCATAAAGATCTATAGAGATAGATCTAGGAGCCTAATAGGGCTATCACAAAGTACATACCTTGATAAGATTTTAAAGAAGTTTAAAATGGATGAAAGTAAGAAGGGGTTCTTACCTATGTTGCAAGGCAAGACATTGAGTAAGACTCAAAGTCCGGCTACGGCGGAAGAAAGAGAGATAATGGACAAAGTCCCCTATGCTTCAGCCATAGGCTCTATAATGTACGCCATGCTATGTACAAGAACGGATGTGGCACATGCTATTAGTTTGACTAGTAGGTACCAATCGGATCCAGGTTCGGAGCACTGGATAGCGGTCAAGAATATCCTTAAGTACTTGCGAAGAACTAAGGATATGTTTCTTGTATACGGAGGTGAAGAAGAGCTCGTCGCTAAGTGTTATGTTGACTCTAGCTTTGATACCAATCCGGATGACTCTAAGTCTCAATCCGAATACGTATTTCTCATGAATGGTGGAGCGATTAGTTGGAGGAGTTCCAAACAATCCGTGGTGGCGGGATCAACAATGGAGGCCTAATATGTTGCTGCTTCAGAAGTGGCTCATGAAGCAGTTTGGATGAAGGAGTTCATATCCGAACTAGGTGTGGTTGCAAGCGCCTTGGACCCAATGGTGATCTATTGTAACAACAATGGTGCCATTGCCAATGCCAAAGAACCAAGGTCTCACAAGTATTCCAAGCATATTAAGCGCCAGTTTCACTCCATCTGTGAACATGTCAAGGATGGAGATATAAAGATTTATAAAGTACATATGGATCTCAATGTAGCAGATCCGTTGACTAAAGCTCTCCCTAGAGAAAAACATGATAAACACCAGAACTCCATGGGTGTTAGATTAATCACTATGTAACTAGATTATTGTCTCTAGTGCAAGTGGGAGACTGAAAGGAATATGCCCTGAGAGGCAATAATAAAGTGTTTATTATGTGTATTCAAAGTATATGATAGATGTTTATTTTGCATGCTATAATTGTATTGATACGGAAACATTAATACATGTGTGTTTAATAAACAAATAGAAAGTTCCTAGTTATGCCTCTCTCATAAACTAGCTCGTTGATTAACAAGATGATCTAGCATTACGATCAAAGTCATTGAGTTTATATTGCTATAAAAACTTACGAAGTGATCCTAATCCTTAGACCATGAGATCATGTCAATCACTAACACCGGAATAGTTTCTTGATAACATCAAACATCACACCATAACTCGGAGATTATAAAGATGGATTCAGAACTACTAAAGTGTTATGTTGAGGCCCATGGATCGAGAGTGGAATTTTATCATCCCGATGATGGATAGATATACTCTAGGCCCTCTCGGTGATATCACATTGGTTAGCTTGCAAGCAAGTGATTTGATCACGAGAATGTTATATCACAGGAACAAGAAAAGAGTGCATGTCAGTAACGAGATCAAACTAGGTATGGAGATACCGATGATCGAATCTTGGACATGTAATATATCGCGAAACAAAAGGATTAAGATACTAGCATAAAAGGTTCCGACAATCACAAGAAAGTCATCGCTGAATGTGTGGGAGTCAGTATGGGTCTCCAGATCCCGCATCTGATTATTGATCGGAGAGGGGTCTCGATCATGTCCGCATTATTCACGAACCATAGGGTGGCACACTTAAGAGACACCAACATCCAAATGGAGCAAAAGTTTCATGCCGGAAAGAATAACAAGCGCAGGAATTTATTTCACTAGATACCGAAACAGGTTTTCAGGTGAAATTGCAGAAAGTGTTTTTGCATGTGAAATGAAATACTAGCAAGGGGTTATATGTGAATGTTTTTCATTAAAGTAATTGAAAAAATTCTGAATAAATAAAAGGAGTTTTATTTAATGAGACTTTTCATTAAATTTGGTGGAAATTTAATGGGAATTTGAGTGGAGGGAATTGAAAGGCTTTTGTGTGAGTGGAGTGTCCACCCACATGAATGAAAGGAGGGAGGGGGCAGCCCCATGGCTGGGCGCATGACGCCTTGGGTGCCCCCCTCTCCCTATAAAAGGCACCCCCTCTTCACTTCTCACTCACACCTCCTCGTGAAGGATCTCTCTCTCCTTCTAGAATTTATCCCCCATGGTCTCGGACTAGCGAGATACATGTTCCCGGTGGCTATTCAGCAAGAAAGAGTTGTGCTTCCGCTGCATCTCTGGAGCGAGGAGGCGGAGGTTGCTCGGTGTCTTGTACGTGCGTGCGAGCATGGATGCACTGCTGATTTGCGGTGCCAGGACTTCCTCTCGATCTTGAGATCTGCAAGAGATCGTCTACATCAACCACGAGTTTAACTCGTTAAGCTTTGTCGGTCTTCAAGTATGTTCTCTATGGATATACATCCGCCCGTTGTTTTGTATCTAGTAGATAGATCTTGGTAATAGTTGTTACCATCGTAGGAATTTTTTTGTTTTCTATGCTACGAACCCTACAGCATAAACATGCGTCCACTCAAAAATCCACTCACATGCATTAAATTTCCACCAAATTAATGCAAGCTCTCATTTAAATAAAACTCTTTTATTTATTTATTCAGAATTTTGTTAATTACTCTAATTAAAAAAAATTCACATAAAACCCCTTATAACATTTCAATTTCACATGTAGAACCAGTTTCAGCCATTTCAACCGAAATAGTTCCGGTGTCTAGTGAAATAAATTCCCGCGCTTTCCTTTTTCTTTCTGTAGCATATCATTTGCTCTGAATGGTGTCGGTATCCCTTAAGTGTGTCACGCTATGGTTCACGAACAATGTAGACATGATCGAGACCCCTCTCCAATGAATAATCAGCAGCGGAACCTGGAGATCTGTACTGACTCCCACACATTCAACGATGACTTCTGTGATCGTGTGAATCTTATACGCATGTAACTAAATCCCTTTGTCTCGCGATATATTACATGTCCGAGATTCGATCATCGGTATCTCCATACCTAGTTTGATCTCGTTACTGACATGTACTCTTTTCTCGTTCCCGTGATATAACATTCTAGTGATCAAATCATTTGCATGCAAGCTAACTAATGTGATATTACAGAGAGGGCCCAGAGTATATCTCTCTGTCATTGGGATGGAAAAATTTCACTCTTGATCCATGAACCTCAACATAACACCTTCGTAGCACTAAACCCATCTTTATAGTCACCCTGTTACGGTGTGGCGTTTGATGTTATCAAGATACTCTTACAGTGTTAGTGATTGACATGATCTCATGGTCTAAGGACTAAGATTACTCCGTATGATGCTATAGCAATATAAACACAATGAGTTTGATTGTAATGCTATACTTCGGAAGAATGTTCATCACACCATTCCAATAATGTTGTGACCTCGTTATTAACAACATCCAATATCCATGATCAGGAAACCTTTGATCATCTTGTTAATCAACGAGCTAGTTTATAAGAGAGGCATAACTAGGAACTTTATTTTTGTTTATTAAACACACATTTATTAACGTTTCCATATTTATACAATTATAGCATGCAAAATAAACATTTATCATAAATAAGGAATACAATAATAACCACTTTATTATTGCCTCTTGGGCATATTCCCTTTATTCTCCCACTTGCACTAGAGACAATAATCTAGTTGGAAAACTTTGTGTATTGAACATCTATGGCTTTATGGTGTTCCGTATACGCGATTGCAAGTGGTTAACATAATCTACGGATCTGACGCTTTCAGGTCCGTGTGTAATTGCATGTCTTTGCGTCTTCACGCATCACTCATTCTCCAATGAGATGGCATTGTATAAATTTGGACTTTTGGTGAGACCTTTAGTTCCTTGGGGTTAAATCATGTCGATACTATTGTCGTACAATATATCTGTAGTGTTATCCCATTGTGAACCACACCTTAGTATGATAACAAACTACTTGACACAAATGCCCTCCTTTGTTGCTACTGTAGCAGTCATATACTTAGACTTTTGTTATAGTATCCGTCACAATGTCTTAACTTTGGAATTCATCCAAATCCATCATGGAAACTTTCTTTCCATTTCATTGTGTCACCCGCGGTTTAAATTGAGATAAACTTAATTTGTATCTTGTGACAAAACTTGTATCATTTTTCAATGAACTATTTGTCTCTTATACAAATGGAATATATTCTTAATTCTTACAAAAGATTATAAGAATATCCTTAATATCGTCCAATGATCATTTTATGATTCATTCTGGTATATGCTCATACCACTTAGAGCATAGGACATATCTGGATGTATACATATCATGGTATGATTGATCAAAATATCCTTGTGATTTCACTCATCAAGTGTCAAAGCACTTGAATCTTGTTTCACTTTTCAAGTGTCGATACACTTGAATATTGATTCAATTCTTTTCCATGCGATAAGAACCATTTCTCATAGTTTCTATATTGAACTCCTTCAATATCTCATATATGTATGTTTGGCACAACCATATTAGCGTCACAGTCTATCCATGTAGACATTCATGCTAAATATTCGGGTTTTGCCTAAGTCTTTCATCGAAATGAAATTCTTAACCTTTGTCAATAAAAGATACATCATTTCCAATCAACAAGATGTCCTCCACATAATGTATTAGAAATATGTCTTAGCGCTCCCACTTAATTTCTTGCAAATGCAAGCATCTTCATCGTCTCCTGATGAAAACTCCTTTAACAGTTTCATCATGGCGAAGTTTCCAACTCCGCGATGCTTACTTCAACCATTGAAGTTTGCATGCCCTTTTTGGCATCCTTTGAATTAACAAAACCCTTTGGATCGTGTCTTGTACACGTCCTAGGTAACCATTCTATTAGAAGAACTTTGTTGTGTTTATTCATCTACCATATACCAAAATTATATGTAGTGGTTGCTACATTAATCCGTCTAGGCTAAATATCGCTATGAAAGATCCAATCTTGTCATAGTCAACTCCTTGAACATTGTCGTAAAATACTTTACGACATGTCAACTATTTCATAGATGTGAAACATCCATGTCTGTTTCTTTATAGATCCAAATACGACCGATAGGTTTTTACACCTTTCCGGAGGGTCTTCCAAGTTCAAAAAACTTGATTTCTCGTGTATGGAACTATAACGGATTTTATGGCTTCAAGCCATTTGACGGAGTCAGGGCCCATCATTGCTTATTTGTATGTAGTGGTTCATCATTGTCAAACAATAATGATTTATTCTCAAATCTCAACATTTGATTATTTATCCGACCTACTTGGTTCAATATGAACTTAGACCTCCGTGACCACAAATTTTGAGGCACGTGAGCCATGATCATTCTGGCTGCCACTGGAACATTTTCCGGCGCTATGCAACTCAACACATATAGCTAAGGTTCGTTAACCTTATCAAAGTTCTATTGTCCTCCCACTTAACTTTTGCGAAAAATTACTTTTTCAATAAACTTCACTTTTCAAGCGACTAACCCTTTTGTCCTTGGTGTTATGGAGGAATACCCAATTGTTATTCGAAATAACCTACAAAGACATGCTCATCTGACTTTGGTTGTAAACATCTTACTTATGCTTAGCATACCAAAATTTAAGAAAGGACAACTTGGATTTTACCCCAAACCATAACTTACATGGTGTCATTTCAACAGATCAAGATGGAGCTCTTTTTAGTGTAAAAGAGGTAGTCTCTAAAGCTTTAATATTTTAAAACACAATGGTAATTTTTTAAATAACACCTTTGATCCAACAATGACAAACAAGGTTTCATTACAAATCAAACACTCCATATTCCTATGGTGTTTCGAGATTCAAACACACTTCTGTACCCAACTTCAAAAATCAACCCAGATCGATTCAGTACACCAAATTGAATGAAACCAATTTTTTTGGAAAGGACTGTGAATGCTGAATCCAAGACCGTTGGATTCAAGTCATTTGGATATGTAGATCACCCATGGTAAAAATAACAAGGCAGAAGCTTTTCTGCATTCAAACATTTTTCAAATTTAAACCATAATAGCTTTTGAGTTGATTCCAACTCTCAAAAATCACATTTTACCATACCTTTTAGAATATACAAAAATATATAGGTTTACTTGCAGAAATAATGTTCAAGTAATAAAAGAATGCTACATAGGCATTTCTAGCCACTTTAGTTAATTAAAATAAAAGGGTAAAACCTTATTAAATTGTGACACCACTTTATATCACATTCCCATAGACTACAATATGTGGTGATGACATGTGTCAACATGATCCCATGTTTGGTTTGGAGAATATTAAATCTTAAGTAGTTTTTCAATGAGTAGAAATTACTTTTCTAAAAATAAAAGGAATCAAATCAAGCCTTAACCTTGTCAGGTTAGAGATGATGTTAGATCATCTATAAGACCCTTGTGTGTGATGATTGCAAGTAGTTAAGTATTGTTTGGTGATTGTGTACCTCGTATTTATTCATAGACGCTAGTACCGACCAAGAATACGAGGAGGAAGGAGGATACTACGAAGAAGAAGCCGAGGAGAACTTCAACCACTGCTCTGCACAAGGGAAGCTAACACTTGCAATTTATCAAGCTTATATTGACACTGATGCAAGCCTAATACTACTAGTGAATGTGCAAGTTAACCCTTGCAAGATACCCTACTGATGCAACAAACCCCTACTTGTTACTATGCCTATCATATGCTTTAAGCCTATGAGATCATACCTACTTGATAAACCAATCCTAGTTTTATTTGCAAGCTTCTTACTTTATTTCTTTATCAAAGCTTCAACTTAGATTTGGCTTAAGTAACTTTTAGATACTACAAAGGTTCTGAAGGTTGCATAAAGAGCATTAAATTTGGCCTAAGATAGAAACCTTGATATCAGCCTAAGGTATAAGGTTGGACTTAGTTGAAAATCCACTAGTTACCAACCCTCATCAGTACTACCCCCTACCTTAGATGCTAGTGCTAAGAATAAAACTTGATCAACTTTAGATGGGAATACTTGGTGGAAAAAAGGTTATGAAAACCTTGGAATGATGGATCATTCTACTGAAATGTTTTGGACATGTGTTTCCGAACCCTTGATGATTCTGGTGATAAAAATGTTGAGGCATGAGCCTTATCCCTTTATAAAACTGATGGTTTTCTGGATGCGATACCATTCCAATTTTAGCGTACAACCAGAATACCCGAATATTGGGTAGGGCTTGACTGGAAACTTATATTCTTTAGTATTAGTTCCCTCACGGCCAAGGTTTGAGCTGAGGCTACCTTGTGAAGATTGTCCACCTGTGCAGTACCCAAGATGACAGTTGGTCATGGTTGGGAGGCCAAACTCACAGGAGAGGTGCTTATACTAGGGCGTGTAATTGAAAGGTTAGGATTGATTATCCGCATACTGAGTATGGTGAGTTCAGGATTTGGTCCTGACGGATGTATCAAGTGTTGTGGTGAAAGTGTACAGTCTCTGCAGAGTGTCAAACTATTCGAATAGCCGCGTCCGCGGTTATGGACAGTTGGAGTGGCCATACTGTTCCCCCGTCAGACTTTTCAAAATGACTTGTGAAATGAATTAAGACTTTGACTTGACCACAACAGAGTTGTGACATGAGTTAAAAGATCCCACTTAGGAGTTATAAAATTGTGACTAGCTTCAGAACTTAGTAGAGATAAATCTGGCTTTTGCAAAACAACCCTAGAGCCTAGTGTCCTATTATCCACAAAACCCCTTTACCTGTTAGTATTAGTTTGCGAGTACTTAAAGAGTACTCATGGCTTTGTCCCTGGCTATTCCCATGGCCAGACTATGAAGAGGAGTACCTGGAAGATGGACCCCAGGAAGGTTACGACAACTAGGATCATCTCCCATCGTCAGCATTGCCTGTGATCCCGAAGATGGAGCTTCGCCTACGGTACCGTTATTACTACGTATTCTGCTGCTTGATGTTGTATTAAGAACTGGATCATGAGATCCCTATTTGTGTAAGAACTTATGTATCGTTTGTAATGGATGAAGTACTATGGTATCCAATTCTGTTATGTCTCGCAAAAATGGTAATCCTGGGATTGCGATGTATGGCATAACAGGCATCTAGGATTGAAAAATCCGGGTGTTGACAAGTTGGTATCAGAGCCATCCTGACCATAGGAGACCCTAGTTAGATTGGATTTTGAACCAAAAACTTAGTTTCAAAACCAAAGAAAACAAATATTTACGAAAACTTATTCTCATTCTTACCTCTTTAATTCTTTCATAAAAATTCATGTTCCTCAAAAACTCTTGAAAAATAGGTAAAATTTTGACACACTTGATCACCCTGCTAACCTCCTCATCCTCTATTTTTATAGATGGACGTGAAGTACAACAAGTTTTACCAAATGGGGAATGGTGGAGACCTTATCTTTGAGAGGGATTTGGATCAGCTCTCGGAACTTCTGGAGCGTCCGCACCCCGAGTTCTTCGGAGCTCAGCTCAATGATCAAGGAGGAGAAGATCTGCAGTGGCTAATTGTTGCAAGTCTCCGAGGAAAGATTGAACCTCCCACTGCGGAGGGAATTCAGTTTACCTTGAGGGAAACCAACTGGCTCGATGGACTTGCCAGAGCAATGCAGGAAGCTCTTTCCCGTCTGTGTGGGCAGAGCGTCAATCAGATCAAGGGTACTCGCTTTGAGTTTTTTCCAAGGCGTGATGCAAATGGACAACCACTGGAAGCCCCATACCACCCCGAGCTGAAGACTCAACTGGACCACCTTAGATTCATGATGTATGATCGTCAGCAAGAGTTGGACAACTGCCGTGAATGCTGCAACCACAAGTCTACCATCATCAAGACGAAGTATCAGACCATAGCCATGCTAGCAAAGGATCGCAAGTCTCGCCGCCGTCAGCTCGATAAGAAGGAGCGCATCATTGCCCGTCTTCGCCACCGCATCTCATCTTTGGAGGAGACCATCCACGAGAGAGACATGAAGTTGGAGGAAAGGGATAATGCCGGAGAGGATCTTCGTGGAGACCCTTATTCCTATCTCAGCGATGACGATAATTTTCTGGAGGATCAGGCCATGGACTTCTTCACCGATTAGGATGATTTCGCCTTCATCGATGATGATGAAGATGATGAAGCCACAGATTCCGAGGAGTAGTAGCACTTGAGCACTAGCGTAGTGAGTAGTATTCGGTCCCACTATATCGTAGATTCCAGAATGGTTCTTAAAACCATCTGTTTTTCCTTCCTATGGTGTGCGTTGTATCGTGTGAATGAATGAATGAAAAAGCAAGTTGCTAGAAAAACTTGAGTCAAACCTTTAAAAACTTTTCAAAGCCCCCGAACCTTAGAAATTCCCTCTTTTCTCACGATCTATCTCAACCTTAAGATGCTACGTGGAGGAAGTGGTTCAACCCCGGACCCGATGTTGCAGATTCTTCAAATGTTGACTTCTGACCGCGAAGCTGAAAGAGCGGAACGTCAAGCCAACCTAGCCACTCTGCAATAGATAGCCCAGCTAGCCCACAACAACCAAGGCCACGGAAATCAGGACAACCACGGATCTAAGCTCAAGAATTTCCAGAATACCAACCCACCCGTTTTCACCAAGTCAGAAGAACCCCTAGATGCCGATGATTGGTTGCAAACCATGGAAAATAACTTAGAAGTTGCCGGAGTGGAAGCCAACGAGAAAGTCCTGTTCGCCACCCATTATCTAGCCGGAGATGCCAGGGCATGGTGGAACAGTGTTCGCGCCATGACCGGAGGCCAAATGATGACCTGGGAGGAATTCAAGGTCAAGTTCAGAAGAACCCATGTGCCACCGGGTTTGATCAAGAGAATGAGAGACGAGTTTAGAGAGTTGAAGCAAGGAAGTATGACTGTAGTGGAATACCGTGACAAATTTTTGTCATTAGCTAGGTATGCCCCGGATGAGATAGACACTGAAGCCAAGAAGAAAGAAAGGTTCCTGAATGGTCTGCATGATGAGATGCAGACAGTGTTAGTCAATATTCCCTTTGTTGATATTGAAGCCCTTGTGGACTCATCTATCCAGATGGAAGGAAAGATCAACCAAGCCAATGAGAACCGCAAGCGTCGTATGATGCATCAACCAGGAACCCATCAGACCCCAAAGTATCGCCCCAACCCATCTCTCGGATTTGCCCCAAGAACCAACAGACCCCCGATGAACCGTCCAACCTATCCCAACCGTGGAAACCCTGGACCTGGAGGAAATCAAAACAACCCCGGGAACTCTAGCAATTTCACCCGTGCCCCACCCAAGTTCAACACCAACAATGCTACCGCCAACCCCAACACTGCCCCGAGGACTGGAAGCAATGTTGTGCCTGTCGCAGCCAAGGACAAGTCGCAAGTGACCTGTTATGACTGTGGAAATAAAGGCCACTATTCCAACGAGTGCCCCAACAAGAAGAATGCTACAGCCCCCAATGCCAATGCCCCAGCTCAGCAGCAGCGTCGTGTCCATCCTGGGAGAAGATTTTCCCTAGGGAATTCACTCAACCGCAATGGCCGTCTTTTTCTCATGCATGCTGAAGAAGCTCAGGAAGTGCCAGATGTCGTGCTGGGTATGTTTTCTGTTAATTCAGTACTTGCAAGAGTGTTGTTTGACTCTGGTGCATCGCATTCATTTTTCACCGAAGAATTTGCCTGCACTAGTAAAATTCAACCAACCAAATTGAAGCATGTGATGATTGTACAAATTCCCGGATCAACCACTAAGGCTAGGCAAATTTGCAAGGCCGTCCCTATCCGAATCCATGGCATAGATTTTTATGCTAACCTAATAGTACTCGGAACTAAAGGTTTGGAAGTAGTACAAGGAATGGATTGGATGTCCAAACATAAAGGATTGATTGACTGTGCCAAGAAGGCCATCACCATGACCAGTACATCCGGAATATCAGTCGAACATATATCTGAAACCTTATCTCGCCAATTCAAATGCAGCAAGAGTATAGCCCAACCTACCATTGACCAAGTACGGATAGTCTGCGAATACCCCGATGTATTTCCAGATGTTTTGCCCGGTATGCCCCCAGATCGGGATATCGAGTTTATCATCGAACTAATCCCCGGAACCGGACCCATAGCCCAGAGACCCTATAGTATGAACCCGTCAGAGCTCGCAGAACTGAAGAAGCAACTGGATTCCATGTTGGAAATCGGATTGATTCAACCAAGTGCGTCCCCATGGAGATCACCTGTCTTATTTGTGGACAAGAAGGATGGAGGCAACCGTTTGTGTACGGATTATCGGAAGTTGAATGATGTCACCATCAAGAACAAGTACCCCTTGCCTAAGATAGAAGATTTGTTTGATCAGTTGACCGGTGCCAGAGTGTTTTATAAGATTGATCTTAGAACTGGCTATCATCAACTCAAAATTCGTGCAGAGGATATTGCAAAGACTGCCTTTACCACCAGATATGGATTATATGAGTATACAGTCATGACTTTCGGATTAACCAATGCCCCCGCTTATTTCATGAACCTCATGAATAAGATTTTTATGGACTTCCTGGATAAGTTTGTCGTTGTTTTCATAGATGACATTCTGATTTATTCCAAATCAGAAGAAGAACATGAGCTACACCTAAGGACCGTTCTTGGAACCCTTTGAGAGCATCAGTTGTATGCCAAGTTTAGCAAATATGAATTCTGGTTACAGGAGGTAGGATTCCTCTGTCACATTGTATCAGCCGGAGGAATTGCCGTTGACCCTGCCAAAGTGAAAGATGTAGAAGATTGGCAAGCCCCAACCACTCAAACCCAGGTTCGTGCTTTTCTCAGATTGGCGGGATATTACCGCAAATTTGTAGAAGGATTCTCTAGTATCGCCAGACCCATGACCCAATTGCTGAAGAAGGACAAGAAGTTTGAATGGACCGACAAATGTGAAGAGAGTTTTCAAGAACTCAAAAGGAGATTGATTTCATCCCCAATCTTGATCATGCCGGATATCACGAAGACCTTCGATGTGTATTGTGACGCATCCAAGATTGGTCTCGGATGTGTGCTAATGCAAGAAGGCAAACTTATATCTTATCTATCGCGACAATTGAAGCAACATGAACAAAATTACCCAACCGATGACCTCGAACTCGCAGCCGTAGTTCTATCCCTGAAGACATGGAGACATTATCTGATGGGAAACCGTTGTGAGATTTATTCGGATCACAAGAGCCTAAAGTATATATTCACTCAGAAGGAGCTGAATATGAGGCAGAGAAGATGGATTGAGCTAATCAATGATTACGACCTGGACATTCACTATCACCCTGGTAAAGCCAACGTGGTAGCCGATGCCCTTAGCAGATTGTCGTGCCGCCTGAACTCCATGATTTTGAAGGAGCAACCGAGTTTGCACAAGGAGATGGAAGATTTTCGAATGGAGTTAGTAAGTGAAGGATTTTTGGCTAGCATAGAACTTCATCCCACTTTGATCAGTTAGATTAAAGAGGAACAGAAGGGAAATGCCAGTATCGACGGAATCAAGCGCCGTGTCGGTACAGGCAAAGTACCCGGATTCACCGAGGACGAAGAAGGAGTTTTGTGGTACAAAGGACGCCTTTGTGTACCATCAGATTCTGAGTTAAAAGAAGTTATCTTGAAGGAGGCTCATGATACTCTTTATTCTATCCATCCCGGAGGAACTAAGATGTATCAAGATTTGAAAGAGCAATTTTGGTGGCATAAGATGAAGAGAGAAATCGGAAGCTATATCGCCAAGTGTGATATATGTCAGCGAGTCAAGGAAGGACATGAAAGACCTGCTGGATTGTTGCAACCATTGCAGATTCCGGAATGGAAATCGGATTCTGTAGGAATGGACTTTATCACTGGACTACCTACTTCTAGTAGGGGAAATGACTCTATTTGGGTCATAGTGGACAGATTGTCCAAAGTCGCCCATTTCTTGCCCGTCAAAACCACCTATCAGAGTTCGAAGCTAGCAGAGTTGTACATCGCTAGAATCGTCAGTTTGCATGGAGTCCCCAAGAACATCGTATCGGATCGAGGAACTCAGTTTACCTCGAGATTCTGGAAGAAAGTCCAAGAAGGTTTAGGAACCCGCCTAAATTTCAGTACCGCGTATCACCCTCAGACCGATGGACAAACGGAGCGAGTAAATCAAATACTCGAAGATATGCTGAGAGCATGTGTGTTAGAATATGGATCCAAATGGGAAGACTGTCTGCCGTTTGCAGAATTTTCATACAACAATAGTTATCAAGCCAGTTTGCAAATGGACCCATTCGAATTTATGTACGGAAGGAAGTGTCGCACCCCCTTGAACTGGTCAGAAGTAGGAGAGAGTCAGATTTTCGGACCCGACATCCTACGAGAAGCAGAAGAGAAGGTTCACAAGATTCGTGAGCACCTCAAGAACGCCCAATCCCGACAGAAGAGTTACGCCGACAAGAGACATAGAGACCTCGCCTTCAATATAGGAGATTTTGTTTATCGGAAAGTGTCGCCATTGAAGGGAATGCAGCGTTTCCAACTTAAAGGAAAGTTAGCCCCTAGATATATCGAACCTTTTCAAAATTCTGAACCGTCGAGGAGAAGTAACGTATCAATTGGAACTACCTAAAGAGATGTCAGCTGTGCACAATGTGTTCCATATCTCGTTACTTCGCAAGTGTCTCGAAGTCCCCGAGAAGACCGAAGTATTCAAGAATTTCGACCATCGGACCATAGAGATCAACAATGACCTAACCTATCCCGAAGTACCCATCCGCATTTTGGAAGAAGCTTTTCGGACCACCCAAACCCGAAGCATCAAGTTTCTCAAGATTCAGTGGAGCAACTACACGGAAGAGGAAGCTACCTGGGAACGCGAAGATCACATCAGGACGGAGTTTCCAGATCTCTTCAAATCCTAGGTAATCTTTTCGTCCTTTTTCAAATCTAGGGACGAGATTTTGTTTAAGGGGGGAAGGTTTGTAACATCCCAAAAATACTAAACTTGGATCATCAAATTCCAATCCTCACAATTAGGGTTAACAAAAACTTTTCTAAATAAAATTATGAATGCATGCATATGTGTATGCATTGATTTTGAATTCTTTTAAAACCACCTTGTTTGTTTGTTTCATTGCTTGTAAAATGTTTCTTAGGTGAAATAAACATCATCTAAAACATTTCCCATACTTTTCCTAAAGACAAGTAAATCAAAACACATATATTAAATGAATGGTCATTTTTTCCAATTTAACTCCCATGCCTACTTTGGCTGTCTCAAACTTTCAAAACCTAACAGAAACTTTTCTGGATCTTTGCACCCCTTGAATGTACTCATAACAAGGTATCAAGGCCCACTTTGTGATCATCCAGAAACTTTCAAATGCATAGTTAAATGACAATTCAAAATTGAATCTTTATCATATGGGAAGATCCCACTTATTCAAAAACCACTCAAACAAGCTCAACATGCAAAACCCAAGCATCTGCAGACTCACCAGCACCAATCTAGCAAACCCACCAAAATTCATTTCAAAATTCAAAACTTGATTTAATGCGGCCATTTCATCAAACAGGTTGCAAACACAAATCAAACAAACATCAAACACTATTGTGAGCAGTGATTCTTGCCTAACTTGTTCCCTAGTTAGCTCACACCCAGCTCAGTAGATCATCTAGGAAGATTAACTATGAACTAGCACCACTGTGAGCTTGCCATTGTCATCAATGGTGAACAGCCGAGCACACCCTTGCCACCCCATAGTCGACAGCAAGCTAGGAGCAGTAGTAAGCCTAGCCAGCATGTCTGGGAGGCAGCCCACCGTCCACCGCCACTCCCTGTCCCAGCCGCGAGCGTTGCCAAGCCCTGGACCACGCGCACAAGCCGCGCCCAGACCGCCAGCGACCATGCCGAGCATGCGCGAGAGCGCCACCCTCGACCAGCGCCCATAGACCGCGCGCCGCCCTCACCGCGTGCACACACGATCACCACCGACCCAGGAGACCGCCAGACATCCCCGTTTGCCGCCCCGTGCCGCACAGCCAACGCCCGCCGTCGAAGACGCCGCCTCTGCCGCGCAGAGCATCGCCTGTTCCAGACCAAACCGCACTGCCCCATGCCTTGGGACCATGTCGTTGAGCATCGCCAGGAGACACCGCACCGTCCCCTACCCTTTCCCATGCCATTAGCCGCTTGTAACCTCGCCCCCGACGAGCTCACCGTGCGCCCCGACGGTCCCCTCGCTCGACTATAAATAGAGGCCACCCCCGCATGATTTCTTCACACCATCTCACTACCCTCTCCTCACTGATCGCGCCACACCTTTCTCAGAGCAAGGCGAGCACCACCCCGCCGGAATTTCACCGGAGCCCGCCGCCTCTGGAGAAGAAGGGACCCGGCGATTGGAGCCGCACCCAGGAGAAGCCACCGGTACCAGGAGATTCGCCGTCGTCGACTTCGTCGTTCGCCCGCCTCGCGGACCCTCGCCAGTACCCCGGTGAGCCCCCAGCACCCCTCACTGGCCGCGCTAGGTTTCGTTCTCGTCGGCGCTATCTCACGTCGATGATGACCCCCAGCCGTTGGATTAGAACTAGATCGAACGATCCACGTTGCCCCATACCGCTTCGCCCAGCCCCGTGTCACTGACGAGTGGGGACACCCACTTAAGCATCCCGCGGGAGCGCTACTCTTAGCAAGCCGACCCAGTAACTTTTCCCGCGCAGCCCAGTTATTCAAATTAAACCTTTTTCTTTTTAAATTCAAACACACTTCTGTACCCAACTTCAAAAATCAACACAGATCGATTCAGTACACCAAATTGAATGAAACCAATTTTGTTGGAAAGGTCTGTGGATGCTGAATCCAAGCCCGTTGGATTCAAGTCATTTGGATATGTAGATCACCCATGGTAAAAATAACAAGGCAGAAGCTTTTCTGCATTCAAACATTTTTCAAATTTAAACCATAATAGCTTTTGAGTTGATTCCAACTCTCAAAAATCACATTTTACCATAGCTTTCAGAATAAATAAAAATATATAGGTTTACTTGCAGAAATAATGTTCAAGTAATAAAAGAATGCTACATAGGCATTTCTAGCCACTTTAGTTAATTAAAATAAAAGGGTAAAACCTTATTAAATTGTGACACCACTTTAAATCACATTCCCATAGACTACAATATGTGGTGATGACATGTATCAACATGATCCAATGTTTGGTTTGGAGAATATTAAATCTTAAGTAGTTTTTCAATGAGTAGAAATTACTTTTCTAAAAATAAAATGAATCAAATCAAGCCTTAACCTTGTTAGGTTAGAGATGATGTTAGATAATCTATAAGACACTTGTGTGTGATGATTGCAAGTAGTTAAGTATTGTTTGGTGATTGTGTACCTCGTATTTATTCATAGACGCTAGTACCGACCAAGAATACGAGGAGGAAGGAGGATACTACGAAGAAGAAGCTGAGGAGAACTTCAACCACTGCTCTGCACAAGGGAAGCTAACACTTGCAATTTAGCAAGCTTATATTGACACTGATGCAAGCCTAATACTACTAGTGAATGTGCAAGTTAACCCTTGCAAGATACCCTACTGATGCAACAAACCCCTACTTGTTACTATGCCTATCATATGCTTTAAGCCTATGAGATCATACCCACTTGATAAACCAATCCTAGTTTTATTTGCAAGCTTCTTACTTTATTTCTTTATCAAAGCTTCAACTTAGATTTGGCTTAAGTAACTTTTAGATACTGCAAAGGTTCTGAAGGTTGCATAAAGAGCATTAAATTTGGCCTAAGCTAGAAACCTTTATATCAGCCTAAGATATAAGGTTGGACTTAGTTGAAACTCCACTAGTTACCAACCCTCATCAGCACTACCCCCCTACCTTAGATGCTAGTGCTAAGCATAAAACTTGATCAACTTTAGATGGGAATACTTGGTGGAAAATGGTTATGAAAACCTTGGAATGATGGATCATTCTACTGAATTGTTTTGTACATGTGTTTCCGAACCCTTGATGATTCTGGTGATAAAAATGTTGAGGCATGAGCCTTAACCCTTTATAAAACTGATGGTTGTCTGGATGCGATACCATTCCAATTTTAGCGTACAACCACAATACCCGAATATTCGGTAGGGCTTGACTGGAAACTTATATTCTTTAGTATTAGTTCCCTCACGGCCAAGGTTTGAGCTGAGGCTACCTTGTGAAGATTGTCCACCTGTGCAGTACCCAAGATGACAGTTGGTCATGGTTGGGAGGCCAAACTCACAGGAGAGGTGCTTATACTAGGGCGTGTAATTGAAAGGTTAGGATTGATTATCCGCATACTGAGTATGGTGAGTTCAGGATTTGTTCCTGACGGATGTATCAAGTGTTGTGGTGAAAGTGTACAGTCTCTGCAGAGTGTCAAACTATTCGATTAGCCGCGTCTGCGGTTATGGACAGTTGGAGTGGCCATACTGTTCCCCCGTCAGACTTTTCAAAATGACTTGTGAAATGAATTAAGACTTTGACTTGACCACAACAGAGTTGTGACATGAGTTACAAGATCCCACTTAGGAGTTATAAAATTGTGACTAGCTTCAGAACTTAGTAGAGATAAATCTGGCTTTTGCAAAACAACCCTAGAGTCTAGTGTCCTATTATCCACAAAAACCCCTTTACCTGTTAGTATTAGTTTGCGAGTACTTAAAGAGTACTCATGGCTTTGTCCCTGGCTATTCCCATGGCCAGACTATGAAGAGGAGTACCTGGAAGATGGACCCCAGGAAGGTTACGACAACTAGGATCATCTCCCATCGTCAGCATTGCCTGTGATCCCGAAGATGGAGATTCGCCTACGCTACTGTTATTACTACGTATTCCGCTGCTTGATGTTGTATTAAGAACTGGATCATGAGATCCCTATTTGTGTAAGAACTTATGTATCGTTTGTAATGGATGAAGTACTATGGTATCCAATTCTGTTATGTCTTGAAAAATGGTAATCCTGGGATTGCGATGTATGGCATAACAGGCATCTAGGATTGAAAAATCCGGGTGTTGACATGCACTTTCCCCACAAGACTCGACATGCATCGAGACAATATCATTCGGAAGCCTTTCCTTAGACCAAACTGGACGCGCTCCAAACCTATCATCCCCTACCACCAACTGTCCATTTGGCTAAGTTATTGCAACCTATATGATCCAGGCAGAGCCCATAATGCCAAGTGGCTGCACTTGAAGCTTCTCTACATTTGACATCTCAAATCTCTTTGTTCCTGGGTGGCATTCCACAAGTGTGATACACAAGGTTCACCAGTCCCCTGGTCTTGTGTAACCACTCAACATAAATCCATCCTTTCCATTCCACCTAGGTGATTTATTCACATAGTTGTTTCATAGACTTAGAAATATCTCATAGCATGAATATAATCCACCCTTGTTTTCTACTAGCTAAGCTAAGCATGATAGTAGTAGGAATCTTAACATAGGGAAAATTCTACTAAGCATCTACTAGGATTTCCCATGGCATAGCATACTTAGTAAAATTCCATGCAAGTCCTACTTAGAAATATCACTAATGCATAGTGAAAATAATGGGACAATAGTATGAAGCACCACTTGCCTTTTTGGTAGAGAATATAAGTTCACTCCTTGATCTTGCAATAGTCACACTTCTTCAAATTTCACTACAATTCAATCAAGGCACAAATTCAATCTACCATTCAAGCAATTCACCACATGAAATAAAGAAAACAAAACAATGCATGCAAGCATGCAAAAGATTGTTTTATATGGAAAAGTGGTTTTCAATAGGTTATAAACATTTTAAAACACCTATTGGTCATTTATAAAAGTGGCAAAACCATTTGATATTAAGTTAATGAAAATGGCCACTTTAAATCATTTTTGTTTTGTTAGAAATGATTTTAATCAAAGTAATAATTTATAGTGTTTGACAAATATATTTTTGAACACAAATTTTAGTGTTTTAAGGTCAAGTGTTTAATATTAAACCCATTTGCAAAAGGTTTTACCTATAAACCATTTTTATACCAAAGCAACATTTTTTTTGTTGGAAATGCCTTTAAGCAAAGTAATAATTTTATAGGGTTCACCAAATATATTTTTAAATCCAAAAATTGGTTTCTATGGTCAGTAGGTCCAAAAAAAACCATTTTCAAAAGATTTTATCCTAAAGTCATTTCTAGAATAATTTTTATACTCAAATTAGGCCTAAACAAGTTTCTGCAAAAACAACCAATTTTACAGAAGCAATTCATTAAACAAATGGCATGGTTGGAAAATACTCTTTTTGCTGATTCCATTGATATAAAATTTGTAAAATTTGGACGTGTAGATTTAAAGTTATGATTTTTGCAAAATCTAACATCTAATAGAATAGTTTCTGTTTTTAAAACAAAACACTGGACACGCGTCTGTTTCCTATTGGCTGAAAACGTTTCGTTCGGATCGATTGATATAGACCGTCAGATCTAACTAACATCCTGTGGCATAGATCAAAACATACCCCTTCGATTAACTAATCTATCCTAGCCACTGGATCAGGATCTAACGCTCGAGAACGAAATGGTCAAGGTTTGGCGGCGCTGGCGGTGGCTGTGCGGCGGCGGCGCTCTGGCCATGGAGTTTCCGACGATTAAGGAAGCGAGAGAGAGAGAGGGATATGGGTCACAGCGATCACAGTGTCGTGGGGAAGCTCGACGTAGTTGTTTCCTGGACAGGGGCGCACGAGGACGTCAGAAATTTCTCGCCGGAGTTCTTCCCTGGCCCGGGCACACACGGGTCTTGTCGGGAACGAGTACCTAGGACGCAAGCGATCGAGGAAAGGAGTTAGTGAGGTGCGCGCGGGTTCGAGGAGTGTAGGGGTACTCACCAGAACTGGAGGGGTACTCGGGGCTGGCGTCAGTAGCTCGCCGGAGTTGGAGCAGGAGGCGGTGGTGTTCTGGCGATGACGTTATCGACGATAGGGGGCACGCGCGGGCGAGTGGTTGGTGCTGGGAGGTGCATAGGGAGGTGGAGAGTAGACTCGAGTGGTCGAGGGGGCAAAGTGGTGGCTGGTGCTACCAGAATTTGGGCGGAGGCTTGTCGGAGCAGAGGGAGGTCTCGGGCAAAATTAGAGCGGCCTCGTGGCGTTCATGGAGTGGGATCTAGGGGGAAAGATAAAGGAGATGCGGGCGATTAAGTGTGCGTGGTCAGGGGGCTGAATCAATGCGTCATTGATGCGTAATCACGCCGGCAAATCAAAGCAGGAAACGATCGGGGGAGGGGGTGTGGTCGTCGCGCGGTGAGGAAGAAGGTGATTGCGTGGAAGTGGGTCCTGTCGGCAGCGAGAGAGAAAGAGGGTGCAGTGGGCTCGTCTGTTCAGTGACCGTGCGAGTGTATGTTTGAGTAGAAAAACGTTTCGGGAGGGAAATAGGAGGTGGGCTCGCTGGGCTTAGTGGGCTGGGCTAGTTCGGGGCTGGGTTGTTTCCTTTTTTATTCTGTTTCCTTTTCTTTTTCTGATTTTTTTTTCTGTTTTGAATTTTTTCAAACAATTCAAACAAACATTTGAATTCAGAACCTTCCAAACTTTTCAGTAAGTTTTTAATCTGTTTTAAACATGTATTTGAAGTCCTTTTTAGGAATAATTCCTTTATTCATTTATGGTTTATATTTTATTTAAAATGGGCACTTTCCTTTATTTAAATAAGATTTAATTATATTTTCAAACCCTTATTTGAATTCCAATTTTCACCAAACCTTTTTAGTAGGTTTTATTTATTTAATAGGGTGTTAAATAATTCATTTTGAATTATTTGAAATATTTTTAATATGATTTATTAATCATTTAAATTGAACATTTGTCTTCATTCAAATAAAATCAAATATGGTTTTAAATCCATATAAATTTTTATTCAAATGATTCTTTTATTTCATTTTAGTTAATTAAATAA
This sequence comes from Avena sativa, assembly GCA_916181665.1. Taxonomy (NCBI): domain Eukaryota; kingdom Viridiplantae; phylum Streptophyta; class Magnoliopsida; order Poales; family Poaceae; genus Avena; species Avena sativa. The sequence goes on along the minus strand of OV702283.1, from coordinate 134,716,536 downwards.
CTTTTCCAATTTATTATCTTCTCATGATTTAATTAATCATTTCCATTAGGGGTTTTGTCTTTATTCAAATGGAATAGAATGCCATATAATTTTATCAGAATATTCTTTATCCCTTTATTTATTTTGGATTTGGATTATCTTGTTCCATTTGCTTATGGATTTAATTCAAGACTTAAATTGTCTTCTAAATAGTTTACTTGGGATTTATTATTTAGTTTAGGAAATTTGTCTTTATTTAAATAAAATTGGATATTGTTCAATTCCTTATGATTTTATTCAAATAATATTTTATTCCTTTTATTATTCCATAATCTTTCATTTCATTTTTTCGGCCAAGATTTAATTTGGTTTTTAGATATTCCTTATTTATTTTTTTTATTTCTTTGCCTTATAAAATCCATATCTTTTTATTTAGATCTAGATTTGGTGATCCCAATTTGTAGAATTTTATTTAATATTTGTTTATCCTTTTAAATGTCTTTAGGATTATTTTGCTCACCATTTGGTATGGATTTTAGATAGGTGATTTATTAGTTTGGAAATATTTCCTTTTGCAATATTAAACTCATAGGTTTTTATCTATGGCTCCAAATTAAATGAAACCAATTTATATGGTTTTATAATATTTTTATTTATCATTTTTGATCATTTATAAATGTTTGTTGACAAATTTTTATATGTATCAAATCCATAGTCTTAGAGAGTTCTTGGTAATGATTTATTCCATTAGGGTTTTTGGGATTTTGATTTAACTTTTATAAGATACATTCATTGATGAATGCATTTCACTTGATTGAAATTTGTTGGATTCCATTTTATTCAAAGTTTGTTCAAGTTCGGTTTTGATGTTTCCATTTTGAAACAAAAAGTTTCTTTTCACCCTAAATTTCAACAATTATTTATTTTGTTTATTTATTTTTCACATTTCAAAATTTGGAAAATTTTGGGATGTGACAACTGGGTTTGAAACTAAAAGAATAAACCTAGATTTGAATTACTGGGTCAAGCGGGAACATTAACTGGGCCGGCCCATGGGGCACAGCGCACTCGTGGGTGGGTTTAAGTGAACGACCCCACCAGTCAGTGAGATAGAGGGGTGCGAAGCGGTATGGGGGATGTGGACCGCACGATCAAGCTCTAATCCAACGGCTGCGGTTCATCGTCCATGTCGGGCAACACCTGTAAGACAGAACCCTAGCACGACCAGTGGGGATCGTGGGAGGCTCAACGGGGCTCAGGCAATGGTCGGCGACGGGGACGAATGACAAAGTCGACAACGGCGATCCTCCTGGTGCCGGCAGCTCCTCCTGGGGCGACTCCAATCAATGGCTCCTTGCTTCCTCCTCCACGGCAGACTCCGGCCAAATTCATGCGATGCGCTGCTTGCCTTGCTATGGGGGTAAGGTGGGGTGCTTATGAGAGAGAGGGGAGTGAGACAGTGTGAAGAATTCGTGCTGGGTGCCTCTATTTATAGTGCCTGAAGGGGACCGACAGGTGCGGGCTGAGCTCGTCGTGGTCGTCGTCACGGCGGGCTACTGGCATGGGCGAAGGTAAGGGGCGGTGTTGTGCTCCTTGGAGAAGCTAACCGGCATGGCTATGCAGCATGGGGCGGTGCGAAATGGTTGGAATATCGCGACACTCTAGGCGGGTCCGATGGTGGTTTTAATGGCGTCCAGCGTCTACGGTTCGCGCGGCGGTGAACGGGCATGTCCGCGGTGTTGCTGGGATGCTGGCGATCCTACTTGCACGCGGCAAGGGAGGCGCGCGGTCTGTGGGCGTGTGTCGCGGTTCACGCTCTGGCGCGCTCTCGGCTCGCTCGCAGAGAGGCTTGGAATGCTTAGGCTGCATGGTACAGGGGCTGGTAGTGCTCGAGGCTTGGACAGGGGGTGGCGGTGGACGGTGGAGAGTGTCCCAGACATGCTTGCTAGGCTTGGTGCTTCTCCTAGCTTGCTGTCAACATGGGGGTGGCAAGTTAGGCTCGGCATGGTCACCATTGATGGCTATGGCATGCTCACAGTGGTGCTAAAGCTTGTTAATTGAGCTAGATCATCTACTCAAAGTGTAGTGTGAGCTATAGAGGGAACAAGGTTGGCCAAATCACTGCTCACTATAGTGTTTTGTGTTTTTTTGTTTGCTGAATACAAGGTGTTTGATGAAATGGCCGCAAGAGATTCAAATTTTAATTTTGGATTCAAACTTGGTGGGTGTGCTGGTTACATACTAGGGAGTCTCTAGTTAGTGGGATTGGTCAAGTGGAATTTGTTTCGTTGGGTTTTGATAAATGGTGATCTTCACATATGAATCAGATTCAATTTTAAAATGTGATTTCAATCCTGTTGCCAAATGTCTCTGTAAGTTTGAAAGGTGGGATTTGATTCACTTTTACTTGGTCTAGCAAGGGGTGCAAAGAAATGAAAGTTTCTGTTTGAAATCTTGGACTAGAAACACTCAAAGTGGCCTAGTGAGCAAGATTGGCAAAAATGCCATTTGCTTATTTGTTTTGTTTTTAGATTTTCTCTTGATTTGTTTCTGCTAGGAGATGTTTTAGATGATGTTTTTTTTTCATCTTTAATACATTCCTTGCTATTTAGATCAATCACACAAGTCCATTCATAATGATTTGAATTATCACATACACACATGCATTTATAATGATTTGAATTAACAAAAGTGTTTGTTAACCCTAATTTTGGTGATTGGAATTTGATAATCATTGTTCAACATTTTTGGGATGTTACAGCCCCCAACTTAAGCCTACCCAAGGCATCTGCCGTGACACCACCACGACAGTTGGCGGCCACCATGGGGCAGAAGAAGGTGCTTGATGGATTCTTCATCCGGACGGGAAACATCATCGCCAAGACCGGCAAGCGCGTCTACTCCGGCCTCATCCAGAGGTTTGGAGCGCTTAACTTCGTCAGCAACAATGCGGGATGCTTCGGGACCAAGCCGTTCCCTAGGGGCGGTCGCTTCATCAAGTTCGGCGAGCACAAGGTCTATGCCGCGGTGCGCGTGGAGCACGCGTATCCGGAGCGTGTCATCCTGGCGCCGGATCCATCTGCGGTTCCTACCGCAGGAAAACTTCATCAACTCGTATCCGTTGAGGTAATGATGATAGCTCCTAACCCAGCAACACCTCCAGTAGCTTGTAACACCCCAGTTTTACCTAATGGCTAATTAGGGTTTTGTTTGTGCATTCATGAGCATCATAATTTAAAAATGCATGTCAAGAAAATAATACAAAAACCCTAACCCTAATTCCCTCTCTCTCAAAGCAACTCAAAATGTCTTGAGTATTTTGAAAGCTACCAAAACTTTCGGAGCCCAAACTGAGTAAAAGGGCCCCACAGTATTTTAAATACTTTACAAATCTCTCTAGTATTTTTCAAATGATTAAAAACAGTTTGGAAATTCAAATACAAAAGGGAAAGTGAAAACAAATTTAGAAAAAGGGTTTTCTATAAAAAAACAGATCCAGACCAGAACCAGGCCGGCCCATCTATTTCCTCTCCTTTCTTCTACTCAGCGCGCAGCAGATAGCGGCCCAAGTGCGGCCCAGACCAGCCCATCCAGGCCCATACACCTTCGGCGTCTCTTTCTTTTCTTCTTCCTCGCATCCGACGGGAAGCAGCTCGCTGTCTTCGGCTTCGCCTTCGATCTCGCCGGCTTCTCCCTGCCGTCCATCGCACCCTGGTGAGGATAAGATCCTCCTCGAGCACGGCTCTCTCCCCTGGCCTTATCTCCTCCTCGTTTGCTCTTGTCTTCTCTCTCTCGTGCAAGCCCGAACCCTAGCCGACGAGCTCCGCCGGTGTCCCGCCGTCCCCGGCCTCCCCTCGCTGTTCTGAGCCTGCAGGAAGCTTCGCCTTGATGTCCTGAGCAACACCGAAGAAGGAATCGACGCCGCGTGCCTTCAATTGTCTCCATCGACTTCATCTTCCCCGCGGCCGACCATCCTCCGCCATGACCACGTCGTCAGCCTCGACCCCCTCCGGCCCGTCTAGCCGCTGCATCGCGTCAAGGGTGAGCCTCTGGTCCTCCTGGACCCCTCCTTTCTATCCCTCCCTCTTTGCTTCGATCCAGCGACGTGCGCCTCCGTGCTTTGCCGCCAGTCACCGCCATAGATGCTACTCCGGCAACCGTTAGCAAGCGGCGCCGCCTGTTTTAGGTAGCCCTCGTCGCCCCGGTTCGAACACTTATGCCTGCTCTGCCCTGCTTGCTCTCCTCCGCCGTCTGCCACCGCTGTCTGGCCCGTTGGCCGGCGAGCCGACATGGCTCCTGCGTGGCGTCCACGTGGTGCCTGCGTGGCCTAGGCCCCACCTGTCAGCCTCTCTGGCTAGATCCAGCCCCAGTGAAAAATGCCCCCACCCCTGTGCTGACGTCACAGTGACGCAGTAAAACCTTTTTAAATTGCTTTATTAATTCTAGAAATTGATATAAATCTTATAAATTCAATAACTAAATATTTATAAGTCATAAAATTATGTATAATATATCAAAATGTTCAAAAAATTAAACCTATCTATCTAAGCTATAATCATGCATTGTTCAACAAATTTCAAGACAAGTTTAATTAGAAGAACATAGTAACCCCTCATAGGTGATTTCGGAGTTTCTCCAAGTTAGGGTTTTCACCCCTCGGAACCCCGATTAAACTACCACGCATGCCTTAGGGTTACATTTCAGTACAATTTAACTTGCCATATCATCATACTTGCTTGAGCATTGCATCGATGCCATGTGTTGATTGTTTCCCTCTCTTTCCGGTGTTTGGTTCTTTCCGGTAGAATACGATATCGAGATCAAGATCGAAGTCAGAGATGAACACCATCAAAGCTCGAAGACCGACGAACAATACTTGACCAACTGTAATCAAGTCAAGTACCAGATGTCCGAAGATCTGTCTATCTGTTATCAACTGGCAAAGGCAAGCAGAGCCCCACCATGATATAATCCTATGTTTTCGAAAGCATTTCAATTCCTGCCATGATGCATAAGATTCTACTGTGGTCTTTTATCGATAGATAAAGTATCCTATCTATAGCATTACTCCCTTTGAGCTTATATTACCTGATCCACTGCTCCTACCATAACTAGGTTTGGCTTGTGTGCACTGCTAGAGCTTATATCTGTGTCCTGCTTAGCCATGCATAGTTGTTGAGTCTGGTCCATCCAGATGATGTATCATATGCAGAGAATCTAGTATGACAGGAGATCGTGATGTGATATCAGAGGTTATATGAGTTCAACATACTAAGTCTTGTATGGGAGGCCACGGTGCGATGTGGTTTTTCTAGTCCCATGCTCGCCACCACTAGAACCTGAGTTCTTGCCTTTGGAACCGATATGAGCGTACAGCCACATGGGGCTTGGGAACCCCTCGCCTGATTAACTTGCCTAGTAGATTCCATGACTCACATAGTTCAGGCGTTCCATTCGACATATGCATAGAAAACCTTTTGAAAGATTTGCCGGGTGAAGGTGCATTCATAACAGGTAGGGAAGCGTGGACCGGGTTGCTTGGGGTTGATAGTGCCCCTGGTAAACCAACCTCGCCTCACATCTTTAAGTACCGGCTTCGGGATTTGACTCGTTACGACGGAACCATACTTATTGCGTGACTCATGGTCTCGGCGAAAGCAAGGTAAAGGTCGTGGCCAACCACCCTTTGCCGGCCTTCCAAGGAAGAGGGCTAATGTACTGGCATTAAGAGTTGGTTGGTATGTGTGGGTGAAGTTCTACACCCCTACAGGGTTAAATATTTTCAAAAAGCCGTGTTCACGGTTATGAACGCTTAGTGACTAGATTCTAAGATCATAGAGAACTATAACCTAATTGTAAAACTTGGAAGTTCAATGTGTGCTTAAGGATGCTTCCTCATGGGTACGAGGGGGTGATCCTAGTTAAGGTTGAGATGATGACTTGGTGGATATCAAAAGATGTTGATTAATACTTTGGAGATGTCGCTCTCTTATCCCCTTTTAAAATACTCTGACTAGACGAGCTTCTTCTCTCTCTTGTTTTATAAACAAAAGTGGATTTATGCAAAACAACTCCACCAGCCATAAGTCTTGCGGAGTACACCTTGTACCCACCCTTGCTTTGTTGATACTTTTGGCAGAGTAATTGTTCCCTTGAAGATGAGTTCTGTACTACATCGACATCGACGAGTAGCTTGGGGTTCCCGACCGGCAGCCTGGAATCTATGGGCTGGGATGTCATCGTTATGCTTCAGGCCTCTTAGGACATTTGTTAAGTTTGCTATACTTAATAGCATAATTTGCCATCCATTGTTTGATGTTTGTTGTCAGTGACCTCTTCTTGTAATAATTTGGCTCTTCGCTTAGTTATGAGCTTGCTGTAATAATTTTTGAATCATAGGGTCACTAATGTTTTACCGATTCTTCACTAGATATCCTTGAGCTCGAGGTTAAGCTTATGTCAGACTGAGGTCTGGGATTTGTTTAGCCCTGATCCCGAGGGTGTCACATAGCTCTAGTAGTGAACGAGGATCCTGAGGGAGGAAATCAAGAGGAAACGCCAAGGGCGGCAAGAAAAGCAAAGGCACGCTAGAAAAGCCAGAGAACATAGCTAGGAGTAAGAGATCCAAAGATCTGCAAGAGGCAATAAATAAGTTGGCAGAGCCAGTAGCGCAAGCAGGATATCCGGCATGTGTGCAGGCCGAGTTGGAGGAGGCCAGGATAAAAGTCCTAGAGAAAGCAAAGGAGTTAGCACAGTTATAGCAAGATGTGGATATCACATTCCGAGAGCTCAACTCGGCAAATCGAGTCAAGGGCGCGAAGACCCGGATTGATGCAACAAGGATTAGAGGGAAAAACCTCAACAAAGAATTGGCGGATGCAACGTCAAAGATAACACCAGAAAACAGCAACGAAACAACCACGTGATATGTTGGAAATATATCTATAATTTTTGATGCTCCATGCTTGTTTAGTATCTACTTTTCTTTACTTTTCCACACTTTGAGGTGCTTTTTACATGTTTTCTGGTACTAACCTACTAACAAGTTGCAACAGTGCCAGATGCCTGTTTTCTGCTGTTTTTGGTTTTAGAAAAGTTAGTAAAGAAATATTCTCGGAATTGGACAGGACAAAGGACAAAGTCAATTACTTTCCGTGGGGAACAATAAGTCTAGAGGAGAGCCCGAGGGGCCGGCCAGAGGGGCCAGACCCACCCCAGGCGCGAGTGGGCCCCACCGCACGCCTGGTGTTGGGGATATGCTATATGGGTATCCTCATAGCATGTCTCCTGTCCGGATAACCCAGGTGGACCATAGTTGGTAGCATGGACTATGGCCTGCTGGGCGGCCCAGTTAGATGGATCCAGAAGGGAGGCCCATGCCGGATAAAGGAAGGCTACGGTGGAGTCACCAAAGTACCCGGAGCCTTGGAGTACAAGACACACAAGACTAGTAATAGACGGTGTAGGACTCTGTAACCTGCCCGGTTAGGACTTTTCCCTGTAACCCTAGGACCTGGCGACTATATAATTCGGGCCTATGGGAGCCTTTAGGGCATAATCTCAGACAACTTCACATAACCTCGCACAGCAAACCTATCTCTATAACTCGGCATATTGCCATTATAGTGATTTATAGCAGGAGTAGGATTCCGCCACCGTTGTGGGATCTGAACCTTGGTAAGCTGTGTTAACTCGTACCCGTCAACAGTCCGCCTTCCCCCACGTCTCTAAAAACGCACTATGAGGACCCCTCCATGGCGTACTCGTCGGCAATACCACGACAGTTGGCGCCCACCGTGGGGCAAGAGGCGCTTCAGGCTCTTCAGCGGGCGAGGAACAACGTCTTCGCGGTAATCGGCAAAACCGTAGCCATCGGTCGTGTTCTCTTCTTCGGCAACGTTCCGGTTGTCCCTCCCGATGAATTCTGGATCCCGGCGAAGACAAACCCAACACGGTGCTCGATCGTTCCTATTGGAGTCATCCACATCTTCATCAGCGAAACCGACTCGGGCACTAGGTTCTTGGGAGTCGAAGGAGCATCAAGGCCCACACGGACCGCCTACGGGCAGGATACGTTCGTGGAAGGATCTCTCTTGGGAGTTTGCCAGCAAAGATCGGAAAAATTCAAGGCCCACCCAAACCGCCCCTGTGCAGGATATAAAGGTGGAAGATCACTGCAAGTCCACCGTCTTCGTTCGTGCGTCTGGACAACAAAGATCCAAGTTCGTCGGCATGGTTACCATCTTTGATCTGGCGCGAACCTACTTCCTTTACCAACAAGGGCACGGCTTGCGAAACCCCCTCTCCTCGGATTTGGAGTCCAACGCGCTAAACTAAAGAGGATTTTTAGTCCTGGCTTGTGAGTTGTCAGCTGTTGCATTCAGAGAGAGGGTGAAAACCCCCGCGATTACCTTGCCAGGTGGCTCTGTATACGAGCCGATCTGGCCCACTACCCCAATGATGATGCTATGTATCACTTTGTGGAAGGACTGGACCATGGCACGCTTCTCTGGCATTCTCTAAGGCAGCAGTAGGCTTCGGGGCATCTTACCTTCGACGGCATGTTGAACACTGTCAACAACTACGCGGAGGCCGAAGCGGCAGCTCAGACAGCGCTTGCGCTCATTGATGGAGCCCCTCTGATTTAGCCACCGCCTCCGGCCGCCATCGCCGCAGCTGCGCCACCACCTCCAGTCATCGTCGCTGCTATTGCACCTCCACCCTCCGTCATGGAGGAAGTCCTGGCACCTTCCGACTCTGTGATTGACGCGCTTTACGCCGACTTCAGTGCAGATTCGGAGGAGATAGATTTTAGTCTAGAAGAGCTAGACTCTTCCATGCAGGAGATGGAGGAGGAGTACACGCGCGACGAACAAGCAAACAACGTCGTCGCACCTCGAGAGGTGTTTGTCAGTATTGGGACGTCGATGGATGAAGATCAACCCGGACGAGCTCCGCCTATAGCGCTGGAAAAGGGGAAGCGACCACTTATTGCTTCTGACGATGATCGCGCAAAGGTCATGCCCCCTCCGCCTAACCCAGTGCAACAGCCACAGGAACTCGGCACCAGCCCGAGCAACAACAATACTGCAAACTTTCCACCTCCGGCATCTACGTCTGCTGCTCCCCAAGTTACTCCAGCTGATAGAGTGATGTACGACAATCTCCTAGCCGAGCCACTGACCGTAGCTCATATCCCGTTACGTGACCCAGCTTGACGAGAAACGCCAGCAGCTGCTGGAGGAAGCGCAGGCCATCGCGAACCAAGGCGCTAAGCTAGATCGAGATCTGGTCAACACGCAGAAGTCCATAGAGAAAGCTAGAGCAATGGAGGCCGAATACAAGACTCTGCTGCAGCAGTAGAAGGCCAAGAAAGCTCCAGCTCGCGTCATCAACGATCCTGGTGTACGGCGAAACCTAGGATGGGCTCCCTCAAAGCCGGCACAGGCCAAACCATACATTGATAGTGAAGGCAGGCAGGTGATAACCACTCCTCTCCTCAACCTCGCCGTTGCCAGGACCCTTCTGGAGCAGGATAGATCGCCTGAGGCAGTGGACCAGGTCTACGACCTAGTGGCCAAGGCGGTGAAGCAGCAGGAAAAGGCCACCTCTTAGAGGCTTGAGTCTGACCTAGCGTTTTTCCAGTCTAGCCAGCATAAGCCACCAAGGGACAGATCTCCTCTTGATGTCGGGTCCCAGACGGGTTCATCAGAACGAAGACGGAGGGATGAGCGCAACAGGAAGGATGCTATCCCCATATCCTCCGACCACGGAGAAAAAGCCCAACCTCGTCGCCCATCGCCACCGCCCCGCTCTCCCCGACATTGCGAAGACCCCAAGGCTCACCGTCATACGGATATGCCCCCGCCAAGGCAGGGCGACATCATCATCCGTGACAACACGGAGCAATCCCGTCATGATGGAGAACGCATCCAAGGACACAAGAGCAGGTCGCGCCATGACCCTCCATGTCCGACAAGCAATCACGGAAAACATGAGGCGTCGCAGGAGGGTAACAGCAAGAAGGCTAACCCACCGCCACCTCCACCACTGTCGCCACCTAGCAGTCACCATGGCGGAGGAGGCCCGCGTCGTTCACGCATCCCATCCCCTATTGACAAGAAGAAAAGAAACCCGGAGCCGTACGATGCACGTTCGCGGATCGATAAGATCCACGAGGCTCGGGAAGGACCATACCTGGGACCACGTTGCTTTGGACATGCGATATGGTCCGCAACTTCCCCCAAAGGTTTTCGGATCGACAAGACCATCAAGCCCTATGACGGCATAGCCAAGCCAGCCACATGGTTGCAGGATTACGGCAACGCGATGGAGATTGCCGGAGGTAACCCCAACGTTGCCGTCAAGTACCTACCATTGATGTTGGTGGGCACAGCCTGTCAATGGATTGATGACTTGCTGGAGAAATCCATCTGCAATTGGTTGGACATGCAAGAAGCATTCACCAAGAACTTCGAGGGTACGTACAAACGTCCCTGCACTGTTGGCGATCTAGAGCGGTGCGTGCGAGAGAAAGACGAGACATCTCACGCCTACCTCTCCCGCTGGCTGGATATGAAGAATTCCTACGTAGGAGTGCACACTCAGACCGCCATGGCCGCCTTCATCGATGGGTTGGAAAGGGGCATGTTGCTCCGACATAAGCTGAAGCACTTGCAGGACAATCACCAGCTCGACTTGAACCAGATGATTCAGTTGGCTAGTGAGTTCGCAGCTGCTGACGACGATGCTCGTGGCTCTCTGCCGGCAATGACCGTTCCAACTCAGGCTCGCAGGAACAGTAGCACAAAGAGGAAAACCGCTCCAGAAGAAAAGCAAACTCCTGAAATGGTCGCCATGACCTTTGTAGGACGAGGTGATGGCGGACAACGTGGCTGAGGACGGGGAGCTAGTCGTGGGCAGCAGCGAGGAAGTGAAACTACCTCGGCAGCACTCTGCGTTCCCCAAACCTACAAAGAGTACCGCAATATTCCGTGACTCGTACACCTCGATGTCAATGGCAAGGCCACTCATACCAACCGACACTGCAAATTCGTCAACGACCTCAAGGAGGATCCGGAGTCCGGCTACAAGCGAAGTCGGAAGAACAGACCGCGAGGCAAGGGCAAGGGGAAGAAGAAGGAGGAGAAGTCCAAGGATTCAAGTGACATGGACGAGGATGTTGACCCCAAGTATGCCGCCAGGAGCGACGACAAAGGCAAGAACCCCTTCATAAAAAATGCGCCAGTCTACCACACGTTCCTTGGCACCCCCACCGTGCGACAACAGAAGACCTCTATGAGGATACTGATGGCCACTCTACCCCTATTTCCCCAATACTTGCGCTGGTCGGAGGTTCCAATTACTTGGGACAAGAAGGATCACCCAGACCTCATCCCTACGGAGAACCAATACGCCATGGTTATCAAACCCTTGATTGACGGCGTGGAGTTCACCAAGTGTATGGTGGATAGTGGAAGCAGCATTAACATCATGTACCTGGATACACTGCAGAAGATGAACTTGACAGAGGCAAACCTAAGGCGGACCAACACCATCTTCCATTGCGTAGTCCCTGGTCGGGAGGCTCGGTCCCTTGGGTGCATCACACTTCAGGTTGCCTTTGGCGATGTTAATAATTACCGTCAAGGGCGCATGACCTTTGAGGTGGTCCCCTTCAAGAGCATGTACCACGTCATATTAGGCCGCGACATATTCCACACCTTCATGTCCAAGCCATGCTTCATCTACAACAAACTCAAGATACCCGGACCAAATGCTATCATCACCGTATCCGGAAGCTTTACCAAGGCTAGGGACTGCGAGATTAATGAAGCAGCCTACACGGAAGCTGTCCTCTACAGCGAAGAATTCAAGGAGATCCAGAGCAAGGTCGATGACTCAGAGATGCCTGTGTCAAAGAAACAAATCTCCTACTCCGCTCCAGCATTCAAGGCCGCCATCGAGACCAAGCCGGTGGAACTTGTGGTAGGCCACCGCCATTGGGACGAACCTGGATCCCAAATAGGAAAGCGCGCTCGTCGAGTTCCTCCGTGAGAACAGGGACATCTTTGCGTGGCAACCTGACGACATGAAAGGTGTACCTAGGGAACTTGCCGAGCACAGCTTAAACATTGATCCAAAATGCAAACCAGTGAAGCAACCTCTACGACGCTTTGGACATGAGAAGAGACGCGCCATTGGCAAAGAGATAGCTAGGTTACTTAAGGCTAGTTTTATCCGAGAAGTCTTTCACACCCAATGGGTGGCCAATCCTGTACTTGTCCCCAAAAAGGGAACCAAAGAATTAATAATGTGCGTTGATTACAACGGCTTGAACAAAGCGTGTCCCAAATATCCGTTTTCTTTCCCTCGCATTGACCAAGTCATTGACTCGACGGCTGGATCAGAACTTTTGTGTTTTCTCGATGCATACTCAGGATATCACCAGATCAAAATGAGGAAGTCGGACCAATTGGCCACTTCGTTCACTACACCCTACGACACGTTTTGCTATGTTACGATGCCCTTTGGGCTAAAAAATGCAGGTGCTACGTACCAGCGGATAATGCAACGTTGCTTACACGATCAAATTGGTCGGAACATTCATGCCTATGTGGACGATATAGCGGTGATGTCTAAAAAGTCAAAGGACTTAATCACCGACTTAAAAGAAACCTTTGATAATATCCGGAAATACAAGATGATGCTTAACCCTAAGAAGTGCGTCTTCGGGGTCCCAGCTGGCAAATTGTTGGGCTTCATCGTTTTCCAACGTGAAATTGAGGTCAACCCGGAGAAAATCAAGGCGATATTAAACATAAACCATCCGACATGCCTAAAGGACATTCAATGACTAAAAGGTTGTGTTGCAGCAGTTAGTTGGTTCGTCAGCCTACTTGGAGAGAAGGCCCTTCCGCTGTACAAGTTGCTGAAGAAGGCAAACAAAATTACGTGGACGGACGAAGCAGATGCAACATTGAAGCAGCTCAAGGAGATTATTTCCTCAGCGCCCATCCTTGGAGCACCCGAGCCTGGAGAGACCATGTTAATTTACATGGCGGCAACCAACCGGGTAATCAGCATCATCGTCGTGGTAGAGCGGAAGGAACCAGGCTATGAGCACAGAGTTCAACGGCCAGTTTAATATGTAAGCTAGGTCTTGACGGAGTCCAAGCAGCGTTACAAGCACTACCAGAAGATAGCTTATGGAGTATTCCTTGCTTCTCGGAAGCTGAGGCATTACTTTTAGGAGCACCCTATCACAGTGGTGAGCAAGACTCCACTGTCCGACATTATCAACAACAGCGACGCTACGGGAAGGGTCACGAAGTGGGGCATTGAACTTGCCGCCTTCGAGATCACCTACAAAAGATGCGACGCTATCAAGTCACAAGCCTTGGCGGATTTTATCGCAGATTGGACGGAGATGCCAGATGCTACTCCGTTGCCCGAACCAGAGTACTGGGTGATGCACTTTGACGGATCAAAGCTGCTCAACGGCTCGGGGCTGGTGTATTGCTACAGTCACCAACTAGCGACAAGCTACACTATGTTCTGCAGATCCACTTAGAGGCTACGAACAACATGACGGAGTATGAAGCACTCATTCATGGATTACGTGTAGCCAAGGATATTGGCATCAAGTGCATACTTTGCTGTGGAGATTCCGACTTGGTTGCCCAGCAGGTGGCTGGCACCTGGAATGCGCGGAACCCTATGATGGCGGCATATCGAGACGAAGTGGACGAGATATCCAAGACCTTCTTGGTCTACGAAGTCAAGTATGTGCCTAGGGAGCAAAACGAGGCGGCTGATCTGCTGTCTAAGATTGGATCAGGGCGCAAACGAATTCCGCCAGGAGTTTTCCTAGAGCATCTACGGACACCATCCGTGAAGGGAGCAGACATCGACAACCCGGATAGAGCTTACTCTTTCGTTCACATGGTGGCAAAGGTCCCTCCGGCTTGGACAAAACCGTTCATGGAATATATCGAACACGGAACTTTGCCCGACAAAGAAGTCGAAAGACGGCAAATAGTACGATGAGCAAAGGGCTATACCATAATCAATGGACAGCTCTACAAAAGGAGCACTACTGGTGTATACCTAAAGTGTGTTTCCCAGCTAGAAGGTATTGAAATCCTACGCGAAATCCATCTCTGATATTACGGGCATCATGCCGCTCCTCGATCCTTGGTCGCGAAAGACTTCCGAAAAGGATTCTACTGGCTGACCGCGAAGGTGGACGCCGACAAGCTGGTTGAAACGTGCATGGGATGACAGTATTATGCCCGACAACCACATGTTCCTGCTGAAGAATTGCAAACAATACCAATAACTTGGCCGTTTGCAGTATGGGGGCTAGACATGGTGGGACCGTTACAGACGGCACCATGTGGGTTTACGCATCTGCTGGTAGCAGTTGATAGATTCACTAAATGGATAGAAGCTAAACCCATTAGAAAGCTTGATAGGGCAACTGCCCTCAGGTTTGTCCGGGATCTAGTGGTGAGATTTGGTCTCCCACATAGCATTATCACCGACAACAATAGCAACTTGTCACTCAAAGAAGTGGAGGCTTATTGTTGGGAGAAGGGCATCCGACTTGACCTTGCATCTGTGGCGCATCCACAATCCAACGGTCAGGTTGAGCGAGCTAATGGATTAATTCTACAGGGAATCAAGCCACGTCTTGAGGCACCGCTACATAGAGAAGTTGGAACCTGGGCAGAAGAATTGCCATCTATGCTGTGGAGTTTACGAACTACACCCAACAAATCCACCGGCTACACCCCTTACTTTATGTTATATGGAGCAGAAGCCATCCTACCTTCCGACATACTTCACGATGCACCAAGAGTTGCTGCCTACAGCGAAGATGACGCTGAAGAATCCAGACACCCAGATCTGGACCTTCTCGAGGAAGAGCGTGTTTTAGCATGCCAAAGATCCGCCATCTACCAGCAGAAGCTACGCAGCTACCATAGTCACCGCATTCAGCATCGCTCGTTTAAAGAGGGGGATTTGGTGCTCCGACTTAAGCAGAAGAAGTCACACAAATTATCCCCGCCAAGGGAAGGACCGTTCATCATAAGCAAGGCGCTACTCAATGGGTCTTACTACCTTATTGAAAATCATGAACTGAAGGATAGACCAAACAAGGATCATAAGCGTAAGCGACGTGACCGGGATGATGACTACCCGGAGCTTGATCGGCCATGGAACATAGCACAGCTACGTCCTTTCTACACATAGCATTTTTTATCTATTGTGTACCTCTTATATGATCAATGAAATAAAGCTCTCTGGTTCACTCATATTTCTGAGTCTTTTACCTCCTTTAGTGTTCATTTTTGGATCATATAAAACCTTTATGCACAAGCTTTGCGATTGCACTTGTGAAAATTCTGCCTACGGGCGTTAGCTTAAGTTTTCTTGTCTACACGTTCTTTGTTGTTTTTATGTGGATTTTGGAGTAGTGACTTTTGGCACTTATTGTCGGCGATTTTGTGCTTAGGTTATTGACGGTGCCATTAGGCATCATCACCTGAGCGCATGGTTCCGACAACGAGTCTTCTGACTCACGAAAAGTGAAGAATAAGAACCAAAGTAATTGATAAGCCAGCACTTGCTTAAAAAATATATATACATGGCGGAAAAAATTCTTAAGTAGCAGGACATACATCATTGTTTTGCACCTTAAGTTAATACATTGGTTTTTCCGCATAGCACATTCAGAGGAAACAAATATTACAAGTTGTTTTTTATTCCTCTGGCGCAGGCGACTTGGAAGCAACATCACCAGCGGCAGGAGAGCCACCCTCGAAGTCGGCAGTGTTGAGGGACTCGGAGGAGCTTTGGTCGCCGCCATCGATGGTGTTCATTGGCACGAAGACGTTAACATCGACCAACTCGGCGATTCTGGTGTCATAACCTGCGAGTGACGACAAGATAGCCTCATGGTTTATCTTTTGTCCTTCGTCATCTACGTCGGGGATGCCAGAGGTTACCGTGTCGATGTCGGCATTATCATAGTGTGCCTTCACCATGGACAATGCCATCCTTGCACCGGCCCATGCACATGAAGCTCTCCAGCTTGTAATACGCTCGGGGGCTCGGCGCAGGATCTCCGAGAACTTCGTCATAGAGTTCGATTCCATGATGTTGATATGGAGGGGCTTGGCAATCTCTTTGGCCTACGCGATGGCGGTGTTGATGAAGTTGCCGGCAAGGACCATGCATTCCTTTGCTGGAGGAGGCGATCGGGTTAAACCCATAGGAGCTTCAAATTCTGACAAAGGAACACGTGAGTTCAAAAATTCAAAATATCCAGCTTATAGAAATCCAAGACGGAGAATCACTTACTGAAGATGCTAGCCTCAGCTTGCCAGAGGGTATCCGCCATGGAGTCCCGTTCTTGTTGGAGGAGTTTGTACGCTTCATGATGGCGTTGATTTTGCTCATCAGCAACTCTCTTCTGCTCTTTTAAGACAGCGATTTCCTCCTTCAAGCGGTACATCTCCTCGTTGGCGGAGTCTTGAAGGAATTTCATTGACTCCTCATGCATCTTTAGCATGTCCTTCCTCTCCTGCTTAAGGATCTTGTTCTCGCTATCCAGCTCCTAAATATGCTTGGATTGCTCGACAATGTCCTTAGCCTTGGCAATGGTTTCTGCAAGTCGGATAAAGCAAAGTACACCGTGAGTACTCGGAGAATACACAAGTTTTAAGTCGGAATACGAAAAAGAAAGGAAAAACAGATGCTTGCTCTTGATGATCTGTTCCTTCAAGAAGGCAGTTTTACCCTTTTCGGCTTCCAAGTCCGCACGCATCTTTTGGTACTTATCGTTGGCCATGACCCTCCGAGAATTCTCATTCTGTGGAAAGAACAAAGTTAATCATTGTTTGGTCGACTTGGAGCATCTAGCCGGAAAATTTCCACCTAGACGCTCGGGGGCTACAGCGAGAGTTTTTTAACTTAGCAATATGCTTAGTCTTTCTTTAAGCATCTAGTCAGAACTAATTCAGTTCTCGAATAGAAGCTTGGGGCTACAGTATAAAGTTTTAACTCGGATGTTTGCTTAGTTTCTCATTAAGCATCTTGTCGGAACTAATTCACTTTTCGATTAGAAGCTTGGGGCTACAGTATTGAAGTTTATAAACACTGTGTATGCTACTCTTAAAGCATCTAGTCGGAATAATTCATTCAAACTATATGCTTGGGGGCTATTGTGAGATGTTTTCTAGCTTAGTCATTCTTAGAGCATTCTGACGCAAAAAACCTATGGTTTTCTGTCTAAATCGTCGGGGGCTACAGTGGGATACTCATATGAAATGCAAAAGGCAAATAAAACTTACAATTGCAATGATCTTGAGGTTGGTAGCACTCTCAGCTAGCAGCTTGCCGAAGGATGCACTGTTTCCTTGCAAGATCTCTGCTTGCCGGAGAAGCTCCTCTAGACCGCACGTCGGAGATGTTGGCGCCGCACCAGGAACCATAGCAGTGCTACCTGGTGTAAGTACCGGATAGACTATCTTCGGATACTCTATGGTTTTCTTGGGTGCGGGGGAACCGCCTTCGACAGAGGTACCACCTTCCACCACTGCCTTACTGCTATCCATGGCATCCTTAGCCGGAGCTTCAGCCATTTGGTGTGCGGCACTCTCCTGCGTCTCCTGTTCGCCGGCAACAACAAGCTCGGTAGAGGCACCTGAGTCCACTTCCATGGCGTAAGGGCCAGATGCATCCTTATCTTGAGAGCTTGTCGGAGAAGAGGAAGGCTTGACGATGGGAGTAATAGGGGCGATGGCGGGATATGCGTCGCGATGCAGCATATCCTTGATGGTTCTAGAAGGCCCCGAAATTTGTGAGGACTTCTTCAAGATGGTCGTGGCTTTCTTCCTGAAACATGCAAAATGCATAAGTACAGGAATAAGACAGACAAATGGACAATGTCTGAGAGAAAGAAGCATACACAAGTGGGGGTGCTTTGGCATAAGGGATCCTAGTAACCTTTCTTTTCTCTGCCTCTAGGGAGGCGATAGTCTTCTTGGAGGCTCCACCCTTCGTCTTCTTCTTCTTACCTCCGTCGCCAGCGTCAGAGGTGGAGCTCTTCCGCTTTCGCGACAACGGAATATCGTCGTCGGACACGACCCTGACTTCCTTCATATTTGTATCATAGATTTGGACAACCATGCTATCCTCCTCGAGATCGCTAAGCTGTTAAGTGAGAGGTCACCATGTTATATGAGATAGAAAAGGTTAAGACGGAAGAACTGGAGTATATGTCATACACGGAAAATAAGCAGTTACGTTTGGGCACTTGCTCTCTACGAACATGACGTAGGTGATGGTGACGCCACAATTCTTGTCCTTCACCTTGACGATGTCTGTCAACACCCGGATTTTTCATCCCAGATGCCTGTTATGCCATACATCGCAATCCCAGGATTACCATTTTTGCGAGACATAACAGAATTGGATACCATAGTACATCATCCATTACAAACCATACATAAGTTCTTACACAAATAGGGATCTCATGATCCAGTTCTTAATACAACTTCAAGCCGCGGAATACGTAATAATAACGGTAGCGTAGGCGAAGCTCCATCTTCGGGGTCACAGGCAATGCTGATGATGGGAGATGATCCTAGTTGTCGTAACCGTCCTGGGGTCCATCCTCCAGGTCTATTCTTCATAGTCTGGCCACGGGAATAGCCAGGGATAAAGCCATGAGTACTCTTTAAGTAGTCGCAAACTCATACTAACAAGTGGAAGGGGCTTTTGATAATAGGACACTAGGCTCTAGGGTTGTTTTGCAAGAAGCCAGATTTACTTCTACTAAGTTTAGAAATAAGAGAAGCTAGTCACATTTTTATAAAACCTAAATGGGATCTTGTAACTCATGTCACAACTCTGTTGTGGTCAAGTCAAAGTCTCACTTCCTTTCAAAAATCATTTTGAAAAGTCTGACGGGGGAACAGTATGGCCACTCCAACTGTCCATAACCGCGGACGCGGCTATTCGAATAGTTTGACACTCTGCATAGATTGTACACTTTCACCACAACATTCGATACATCCGTCAGGAACAAATCCTGAATTCACCATACTCAGTATGCGGATAATCAATCCTAACCTTTCAGTTACACGCCCTAGTATAAGCACCTCTCCTGTGAGTTTGGCCTCCCAACCATGACCAACTGTCATCTTGGGTACTGCACAGGTGGACAATCTTCACAAGGTAGCCTCAGCTCAGACCTTGGCCGTGAGGGAACTAATACTAAGGTATATAAGTTTCCAGTCAAGCCCTACCCAATCTTCGGGTATTGTGGTTGTACGGTAAAAATTGGTATGGTATCGCATCCAGACAACCATCAGTTTTATAAAGGGCTAAGGCTCATGCCTCAACTTTTTCATCACCAAAATCATCTGGTGTTTTCGGAAACACATGTCCAAAACATTTCAATAGAATGATCCATCATTCCAAGGTTTTCATAACCATTTTTACCAAGTATTCCCATCTAAAGTTGATCAAGTTTTATGCTTAGCACTAGCATCTACAAGTGGGGGTAAGTACTAATGAGGGATGGTAAACTAGTGGAGTTTCAACTAAGTTCAATCTCATGCCTTAGGATGACGTCAAGATTATCTAGCTTAGGCCAAATTTTATGCTCTTTATGCAACCTTCAAATATCTTTCTAGTATCTACAATTCACTGATGTAAACTCTAAATAATAGCTTTGATAAAGAAATAAAGTAATAAGCTTGTAAGGAAAAACTAGGATTGGTTTATCAAGTGGGTAGGATCATCTATGCTTAAGGCATATAGTTGGCATGGTGAAAGGCAAGTATTGGCTTGCACAATATCAGTATAAGCTTGATAAGTTGCAAGTGTTAGCTTGCACAGGTCAACTTGATTAGTAAGGCTTGCCTTGTGCAGAGCTGTGGTTGAAGTTCTCCTCGGCTTCTTCTTCATAGAATCCTCCTTCCTCCTCGTATCCTTGGTCGGTACTAGCGTCTATGAATAAATACAAGGTGCACAATCACCAAACAATACTTAACTACTCGCAATCATCACACAAAGGGTCCTATAGATGATCTAGCATCATCACTAACATTACAAGATTAAAGCTTGGTTTAATTCCTTTTATTTTTAGAAAAGTAATTTCTACTCATTGAAAAACTACTTAAGATTTAATATTCTCCAAATCAAACATGAGATCATGTTGACACATGTCATCACCACATATTTTAGTCCATGGGAATGTGATTTAAAGTGGTGTCACAATTTAATAAGGTTTTACCCTTTTATTTTAATTAAATAAAGTGACTAGAAATGCCTATGTAGCATTCTTTTATTACTTGAACATTATTTCTATAAGTAAACCTATATATTTTTATATATTCTGAAAGATATGGTTAAATGTGATTTTTGAGAGTTGGAATCAACTCAAAAGCTACTATTGTTTTAATTTGAAAAATGTTTGAATGCAGAAAAGCTTCTGACTTGTTATTTTTACCAAGGATGATCTACAGATCCAAATGACTTGAATCCAACGGGCTTGGATTCAGCATTCCGAGACCTTTCTAACAAAATTGGTTTCATTCAATTTTGTTCACTAAATCGACCTAGGTTGATTTTTGAAACTGGGTACAAAAGTGTGTTTGAAATAAAATGGAAAAGGTTAAATTCAAATAACTGGGCTGTGCGGGAAGTGATACTGGGCCGGCCTGCTAAGCACAGCGCTTACGCGGGCTGGTTAAGTGGTTGTCCCCACGCGTCAGTGAGATGAGGGGGTGCAAAGAGGTATGGGGCGATGTGGTGCGTTCGATCTGGTTCTAATCCAACGGCTGAGGGTCATCGTCGACATTGGGAAATGCCGGGGAGATAGAAACCTAGCGCGGCCAGTGGGGGTCGTTGGGGGCTCACAGGGGTTCAGGCGAGGGTCGGCGAGGCGGGCGAACGACGAAGTCGACGACGGCGAACCTCCTGGTACCGGTAGCATCGCCTGGGGCGGCTCCTATCGTTGGCCCCCTTCTTCTCTAGTAGCGGTAGACTCCGGTGAAATTCCGGAGAAGTGCTGCTCGCCTTGCTCCGGGAACGGGGTGGCACGACCAGTGAGGAGAGGGGAGTGAGATGGTATGCTCAATTCGGCTGGGGGTGGCCTCTATGTATAGTCGCGACGATGAGACCGAACGGGATGGGCAGGCGACGGTGGCGATATGGCTACGGGCGGCTAGAGGCATGGCCGGCGGTGGCGATTGCTTGGTGGTCTCCTGGCGATGCTCTACGGCTTTAATGCGCGAGTAGGGGCGGTGTGGTTTGGTCTGGAACGCGTGATGCTCTGCACGGCAGAGGCGGCGTCTTGGATGGTGAGCGGTGGCTGTGCGTCATGGGGCGGCGAACGGTGATGTCTGGCGGTCTCCTGGGTCGGTGGCGATCATGTATGCACGCGGCGAGAGCGGCGCGCGGCCTGTGGGCGTCGGTCGAGTGTGGCGCTCTGGCGCATGCTCGGAATGGTTGCTAGCGCGCTGGGCGCGGTCCGTGCGTGTGGTCCAGGGTTTGGCAATGCTCGCGGCTGGGACAGGGAGTGGCGGTGGACGGTGGGCTGCCTCCCAGACAAGGTTGGCATGGCTAAATCTCCTCCTAGCTTGCTGTCTCTACTAGGGTGGCATGGTGAGCTTCGGCTGTTCACCATTGATGTCATTGCCCAACTTATAGTGAGTCTAGTGCTTGGTTTAACTTGCTAGGTGATCTACTGAGATGGTTGTGAGCTAGAGAGGGAACAAGTTAGGCTTCAATCACTGCTCACAATAGTGTTTAAGATTTTGATGATTTGTGTCTGCAATGTGTTTGATGAAATGGCCGCAAGAATTCAAGTTTTGAATTTTGAAAAGATTTTTGGTGGGTGTGCTAGGTTGGTGCTGGTGAGTCTGCAGATGCTTGGGTTTTGAAAGTTAAGCTTGTTTGAGTGGTTTTTGAAAAAGTGGGATCTTCCCATATGATGAAGATTCAATTTTGAACTGTCCTTTAAACTATGCATTTGAATGTTTCTGGATGATCACAAAGTGGTCCTTGATACTTTGTTATGAGTACAATCAAGGGGTGCAAAGATACAGAAAAGTTTCTGTTAAGTTCTGAAAGTTTGAGATAGCAAAAGTAGGCATGAGAGTTAAATTGGTCAAAATGACCATTCCCTTATTTCATTTGTTTTGATTTACTTGTCTTTGAGAGAAGTTTGGGAATTGTTTAGATGAGGTTTATTTCACCTAAGCATCCATTTACAAGCAAAGGAACACACAAACAAGTTGGTTCAAAAGAATTCAAAATGAAATGCATACCCACATGCATGCTTTCATGTTTTTTTATTTAGCAAAGTTTTTTGTTAACCCTAAATTTGATGATTAGAGTTTGATGATCCAAGTTTAGTATTTTTGGGATGTTACAATGTCCTTGAGGCGAATCTTGACGGAGTCGCTCGAGAAGTTGTCCACGGAGATGCGGAGGCTATCCCTTCTATCGTTGGAATACTCGTGCATCAGCTTCGAGCGGTGCTGCAGAGGCTGGATTCGCCTGATGAACCAGCACATGGCTAGGTCCAACCCGGTCAAACCCGTCTCTATGAATCACTCTATCCGCCTTATTGCGCGGGAAGCGTCGATGTTGGAGGTAAGGGAGGCCTGGGATCTCCATGTCGGGGCTTCCGCGGTGGCTCCATTGACGAAGTCCGGGTACGTTACTTCTTGGTTGGCCACAGGAATATCTGGACCATAGAAGTAAGTACGCTACCAGTTCTTGCAGGACTCGTGGCCGATGATGTCGGGGAACCGCTGTCCAGGTCGGATCTTGAAGCTAATGGTGCCACAATTTCTAAGTTCATCCTTGCTATCCCCGTATTCGCGCTTTATGGTGAAGAAATAGACAAAGAGATCTAGCCTAGGCCTAATCCCTAGGTAACCTCGCAAAGTGCCGCATAGTTGCCAAGCGCTAGGATACTGTTAGGAGAGAGGTTTTGGGGCTGTACTCGGTAATGATTGAGGACAGCGAGGAAGAAGTTAGAGATGGGCAGGGAGCGCCACGTACCAATTGTGCTTTGAGGTACACCTTTTCTCCGGCTTAGGGAGAAGGTGTGACCTCCCCGGCAGGCGCCGCCCGCCAGGCGAGCCCCTCCTTCGCAGGGAGGTAACCTTCGACGATCCACTCCATGATGTCGTGGTTCGTGATGTCCGAACCATGCCAGTCGCCTTTGTGGGAGTCGCTCTCCTCCTCCAGCAGCTCCAGCGCCGCTGGATTATGGTCGCCGCCGGTGGACTCGACCATCGCGGACATAGGGATCACCAGCCCCCCTGGGGGCACGACGATGGAGCTCGCCGGCTTCACCGCGGATGCACCCATCGAAGGGGTGGAGCTGCTGCTGGCCATTGGGTGCGTTTGGAGGTGACTGGCGAGATTGGGAGTTAGGGTTTTTCGCACGTTGCGCGGAGATCTCGAGGGGGCGCTCGCTGGAGGAAGAAGATGATGATAGGATAGAATGAGGTGAAAAGTAAATTTTCCACCGCAGTTACTATTTATGATCTCCAGCATCGAGATTCGTGCAGCTTGATCGGACGGTTGTCGCGTAGACGACGTGTACGCGGATGTGCGTGGAAATTTCGCCACGTCCCAACTGTCGACACCAACGGTTCATATCGCTCGCGCGGGAAAAGTGGACATGATTGCGTCCTCTGCATGTGTGAGTTACGAGGCGTTGCTGACCTATGTCTACGTCACCCTAGCTATCATAGGCAGACGAACCATCACAATAGAAGATTCCAGCATGGACGGATCCAGTCCGGCTACGGAAGAGTACGATGGAAGATTCAGCATTTCTCCGACTTGTAAATTGAAGGCGGAGAAAACCTTGCAGGGTTCTTTGGGAGGACTACAAGATATTACTTGACGATTTGCCGACATCCATCTAGACGGAGCATTCAACATGAAGAGGCAAGACGATGCAAGATCTCGGAGTTCTCCGGGGGCTACGGTTGGGGATATGCTATATGGGTATCCTCATAGCATGTATCCTATCCGGATAACCCGGGTGGCCCACAGTTGGTAGCATGGCCTATGGCCTGCTGGGTGGCTCGTTAGATGGATCCAGAAGGGAGGCCCATGCCGGATAAAGGAAGGCTACGATTGAGTCACCAGTGTACCCGGAGCCTTGGAGCACAAGACACACAAGACTAGTAATAGACGATGTAGGACTTTGTAACCTGTCCGGCTAGGACTTTTCACTGTAACCCTAGGACCTGGCGACTATATAATCGGGCCTATGGGAGCCTTTAGGGCATAATCTCAGACAACTTCACATAACCTCGCACAGCGAACCTATCTCTGTAACTCGGCATATTGCCATTATAGTGATTTATAGTAGGATTAGGATTCCGCCACCGTTGTGGGATCTGAACCTGGGTAAGCTGTGTTACCTCGTACCCGTCAACCGTCTGCCTTCACCCACGTCTCTAAACATGCACTATGAGGACCCCTCCATGGCGTACTCGTCGGCAATACCATGACACCTGGCTAGGGTTTGGTCGCCCTGGCGGCCGCCTCGGTCTCCCCCTTCATCTATAAGAATCCCCCGATGCAGAAACCCTGAGAACCCGATCAAAAATTAGTCTAGTTTGGTTTGCTTTCTTTATTCAAAAACACAAAAAATTAGCTCCTGCTCTAGCTGCTACTGTTTTTGGCTTGCCCACCTTTGCCAAAATGAACTTTGCTCAGAACACCAAGTTCTGTGACTTCACTAGCACCAACAACAATGATTTCCTTAGCACTCCTATTGCTCCACCTGCTCCTGATGCTACCTTTTATGAAACTAAGCCTGCTTTGTTGAATCTTGTGATGAGAGAGCAATTTTCTGGTGCTGGTTCTGATGATCCTGCTGCCCATCTTAATAGCTTTGTTGAACTTTGTGAGATGCAAAAGTATAAGGATGTAGAAGGAGATATTATTAAGCTCAAGATTTTACTTTTCTCCTTGAGGGGAAAAGCTAAAGAATGGTTGCTTTCTTTGCCTAAAAATAGTATTGATTCTTGGACTAAGTGCAAAGATGCTTTTATTGGAAAGTACTATCCTCCTGCTAAGGTTATATCTATGAGAAGTGACATTATGAAATTTAAACAACTTGATAGTGAACATGTTGCTCCTGCTTGGGAAAGAATTAAATCTTTGGTTAAAAATTGCCCTACTCATGGACTCACTGCTTGGATGATTATCCAGACTTTTTATGCAGGTTTGAACTTATCCTCAAGAAACCTGTTGGATTCTGCTGCTGGAGGTACCTTTATGGGCCTCACTTTGGGTGCTGCAACAAGGCTCCTTGATAATATGATGTTTAACTACTCTGAATGGCATGTTGAGATATCTCCACATGGTAAGAAGGTAAATTCTGTTGAGGAAACTTCCTCTTTGAGTGAAAAGATTGATGTTACTATGGCTATGCTTGTTAATGGGAAAGCTCCTATAGATCCTAATAGTGTTCCCTTAGCCCCTTTGGTTGCTCAAGAAGAGCAATTTGATGTGAACTTCATTAGAAACAACAATTTCAACAACAATGCCTATAGGAATAATTTTGGTAGCAACAACAGTTATAGGCCTTATCCTCCTAATAATGGCAATTCCTATGGAAGCTCTTACAATAATGCTAGAAGTGCTCCCTCTAAACTTGAAGTCATGCTCAAGGACTTTATTAGTAAACAAACCACTTTCAATAAGACTATAGAGAAAAAGGTTTTAACTGTTGAGAAAAATATATCCTCTTTGTCTGAAGCTCAAACTTCCTTGGTTAATAAAATGGATGCTAAACCTGAAACTATGGAAAACACCTTTTCTACTGCTCATGCCATACAAGTTACTATTGATGAAAATGTTAGGTTGTTAGCTCAACTTCATGCTTAGTGGGAAAGGGAAGCTAAAATTAAGAGAAACAATAGTGTGTGCACTATCACCACTAAACAACAAATAGTCCCCATTCCTACTCCTACTATGCCTACCACTAGTGATGCTAAGTTTGACTTTGATATTGATGGTTGTAATATTTCTGAAGTGATTATGTTCTTGCAAAAGCTTGCTAGAAGTCCTGATTCTAGTGATATGCATGTTGCCTTTACCAAACAAATTACAGATGCTCTTGTGAAAATTAAGGAAGAGAAGCTAAAACACAAAGCTTCCATTCCTAGGAAAGTAGAAGATTGTTGGGAACCCATTATTAATATGCAAGTGAATAACTTTGATCTCAAAGCTTCATGTGATCTTGGTTCTAGTGTCTCTATTATGCCTAGGAAGATTTGTGAAATGCTTGATTTAACACCTTTGGAAGATTGATATTTAGATGTCCCACTCAATGATAATGCTAAGAAGAAACTCATGGGGAGTATTAATGATGTTCTCATCATGGTTAATAATGCTTATGTCCCTGTGGATTTCTATGTTTTGGATGTTGAATACAATGCTTCTTGTCCTATTACTTTGGGAAGACCTTTTCTTAGAACAGTTGGTGCCATCATTGATATGAAAAAAGGCACCATTAAATATCATTTTCCATTCAAGAAAAGTATTGAACACTTCCCTATGAGGAGAGAGAATTTGGTTTTTGCTCCTCCTTTGAAAGCAAGATTTGATGTCAATGCTTCTTCATTTGAAAATACCTGATTCTTCTTCCTTCTTGTGCCTAACTTAAAGGCGTTAAATAAAAGTAATTGTTGGGATATAACCCAAGAGTTTACTTGAGTCTTGGAAGTTATTACTTCTGTAATGACCTCTCCTTACCTTTTTTGTTTTCTTTTTGTGCCAAGAATGACCTCTAATGAGAGGGAAGTAAGATTTGAGGAGTTGCTGTCCCGAAACAGATTTTTGTCCTCCACCAAACAAATTTGTGAGGAGGATCTGTAACTCGGTTTGAGCTCAAAATTTACGAATAAATTCCCCAGTATGTTATCTAACTTTTGTTAGTTCAACACTTTTTGATTTGATCAAAAGAAGATGTTCGAAAAAATCGGTTTCTACCTGCTGGTCTGTTTTGACAGATTTCTGCCATTATTTGCATTTGCTTCTTATTGATTCCTTTTTGAGTTCTCTTCAGGCAAATTGAGCTTTTTGAAGCAGTTACTACAGTATCTCGTGTTTTTATTGAAAAGCCTTGCTGTGGCAAAGCTTTTACAGTGGTCTAATATCTTTTGAATACACTAATGTTGCTAATGAAGATTGTGTGAAGTTTTGTATGAAGGAAAAATTTCAGGTGTAAAGAGAGAATGATGTAATGAGATGAAGAATGGACAAAAGCTCAAGCTTGGGGATGCCACCATGGTGTCACCTCAAGAAATATCCAAGAGGTACAAGCGTCAAAGCTTGGTGATGCCCAAGGCATCCCCTTCTTCATCAATAAAAAGCTCAGGTCTGTCTAGACACTTCGTTTTTATTGTTTCATGCACAGTTGTGTTGCTCTTGGAGAGTCTTAGTTTTCGTTTGCTTTGCTTAGGTTGTTTAGTTTGCTTGAATAAAGTAGTTTGGACCCCCGTTCTCTCTATGTTGTTTTGCAAATAAGTTTGCTTGGTGTTTGGAAAGGAGTAGTAAGTTCTTGCTTGAAGTGCAAGAGGAGATTGTGTTGACTGTGACTTAGACTTTAGCATGACATGATAGGCGTTGTTTTACCATTATGCTTAGTGATTATTGATGTAGCATGTGTTTTTACAAACAATTGGGATTGCTTAGTGTGCCTTGAAGAAATTAAGCATTGTTTTAGCATGCAAAAAGCATAGTATTGTGGTATTCTCCTTTGATGCTTTGCTTGGGTTGACTTGGCACATGCTCACACCATGTTATGACTATGACAAGTCACCATTAGCCTCTATGATCATTTAGTCCTTGACTTGTAGTACCACTCTTTGCTTTGATTAGTATGCTTTGTTGCACTACATTATTATGGCCATTATTGCTCTTTTAGTTGGTTTCTCCCAGTCTTTTGCTAGCCTCCACTTGTATGAGTAAGTTCTACTCATGATTACAACTCCCAAGAAACCAAGTTATTCCAAAGTTTCCACTATAAATTGCTATGCATGGTGTGTTACACCATTGCAAGTATATTCTTGCTTTCAACTATCTTCCAACTAAAAACTATTTTGTTATGTGAAAACTTAGTGATTAAAGCCCTCACGAACTTGATGGCACACTTTATATTCTTTGCCACTAATAAACTTGAACCATTGTGACAACTTTGTTGTATATGCTTGCACTTATAAGTTGGAATTAGCAGAACCTTGCTGTCACGGGGAACGTTTTCAACATTGCACTTGTACCTTGTTGTACTCAGTTGATATCATGTTCTTTTGTCTATGGATGTCACCGGTGTGAAATAAAGAGGAAACTTGTAAGTCCATGGAGTTTGTATCCCTTGTTAGAGAAATGCCTAGGCCGCTAGCCTAAGCCATGCCTAATCATGGTGGAAACTTGCAGCATCACCATAGTGAGCTATCTATGAAGCATCCTCAATAAAAAGCTATGCATATGGTAAATAAAAAGATTGCTGAGATGCCCATTGTCTGCTTGCCTTGTCATTTTGGTTATGGGAAAGCTCCTATACTATGTGCAAGGGGTAACCCGTTGGTGGTTCTCAATGATATGAAAATACTTACAGTGACAAGAACTTACCTGGACCCAAAGTTGAGTATGCATGAGGTGTGGCCCTCGTATTCAAGGGGCATGAGATTGCCAACTTATAATTCATCAAGCATATACTCCAGCTTACCACTTTAACCTTAACCACTTCAAGATGCTTATGATAGGGGAAATTAGGGCTAAAAGCTAATAAGTACCATAATTTTTGGAAGCTCTTTTTGAAACTTGTAATCCCTGCTTCCTTTACAAAAAGGTCTTTCTTCCACCACTATTGAGTCTCCACCTTCTACCTTTAGGCACCATTAAGAAAGCATAGTTGTCATTCTATGTGCAGTGTTCCAAAGCTTATTAATTGATGCATATTGTGTTATTACTTGCTCTTGTTCTACTTGTTTCTAGTCACCCTTGTGAACTTTGCAGGTGTCCTATGCATTATATTGCTACTCTATGAGGGACAAGCTGATTACCACTATGCTATGTTTTCTGTATGTGAAACAAACAAACGTTTTTCAATGCATGATTATTCATGATATTTGTTTGTAGCTTGCCATGTTGCATGCATAGTTACTATGTATTATTGTTAGAACTCCATCTTTCATGCACATGTTTAGAGTTCTTTGATCCCAGTTTTCAATGTTTGCAAATGGTTGGATCTTTATTGTGAGGGTGCATGTCACCTAAAAATTATTCTTTTTATCACTTACCTACTCGAGGACGAGTAGGAGTTAAGCTTGGGGATGCTGATACGTTGGAAACGTATCTATAATTTTTGATGATCCATGCTTGTTTAGTATCTTCTTTGCTTTACTTGTCCACACTTTGATGTGCTTTTTACATGTTTTCTGGTACTAACCTACTAACAAGTTGCAACAGTGCCAGATGCCTGTTTTCTGCTGTTTTTGGTTTC
This sequence comes from Avena sativa, assembly GCA_916181665.1. NCBI lineage: Eukaryota > Viridiplantae > Streptophyta > Magnoliopsida > Poales > Poaceae > Avena > Avena sativa. The sequence continues at coordinate 134,686,988 of OV702283.1, read as the reverse complement.
AGAAAACTTAGTAAAGAAATATTCTCGGAATTGGACGGGACAAAGGACAAAGTCAATTACTTTCCGTGGGTAGAAAGAAGTCCAGAGGAGAGCCCGAGGGGCCAGCTAGAGGGGCCAGACCCACCCTAGGCGCGGGTGGGCCCCACCCCGCGCCTGGCTAGGGTTTGGTCGCCCTGGCGGCCGCCTTAGTCTCCCCCTTCGCCTATAAGAATCCCCCGATGCAAAAACCCCGAGTACCCGATCAGAAATCCACGAAACCGTCTGTAGCCGCCGCCACCATCGTCCCTAGATCAGGGGGGATCTGAATTTCTTCCCGGCACCCTGCCGGAGGGGAGATCATCCCGGAGGCCTTCTCTCCATTATGATGTGTGGGTAGTTCCACCTTGGACTATGGGTCCATGTAGTAGCTAGATGGTTGTATCTCCTCCTTTGTGCTTTCATGTATAGATCTTGTGAGCTCCGTTCATGATCAAGATCTAATCTATTTGTAATCATGCATGTTTTGTTTGCGGGGATCCGATGGATATTGAGATTATTATGTTGGTTTGATTAATGGTTTTGTCTTTATGATTCTATCATTTCTGTGTTGTTTGTGATCTTGCATGCTCTCCGTTGTTAGTAGCTATCTTGTCCAAGTAGTTGCTAGTGACTCCAAGAGGGGGTATTTATGCTCGATAGTGGGTTCATGCCTCTAGTTTCCAAGGGAAGTGACAGAAATCTCTTCGGTTGTAGATGTGTTGTTGCTACTAGGGAGAAAACAATGGTCTCTTGTTCATGGAACATGTGGACTGTTTACCTTACACACTTTTCTTAAAACAGTTGTCTGTTGCTTACAACTTAATACTGGAGGGGGTTCAGATGATAACCTGAAGGTGTACTTCTAGTCATAGATGCAGTTGGATGGCGGTCTATGTATATTGTTGTATTGCCCAATCAACCTCATAGGATCTTTCTGACTAGTAATTGCATTGTTATGCCTTGCTTAGTTCCTGTCAATTGCCTCGCTGTAATTTATTTACCCTTCATGCCATGTTGTTTATTTAAGGAGAGCACCTCTAGTGAACTATGGACCCCGGTCCAATCTTTACCATTGATACATCTTCCATTGTTACTATTACTTGCTGCAAACCATCAGTACCTTCCACACCATATGTTTAATCCTTTGTTACAGCAAACCGGTGAGCTTGGCAACCTCACTGATTCGTTGGAGCAAAGTCTTGAGTTTGTGTTGTGTGGGTCTCCGCGTTGCTTGCAACACATGTGTGACGTTTCCTTCCTCCTACTGGTTCGATAACCTCGGTTTCTTATTGATGGAAAACTTGCTGCTATGCTACTTCACACCTTGCTCTTGGGGTTCCCAACGAAGCGCTCCTACATCAACCCAGCGCAGCCAACACCATGCGGCCGACATACAATACTGCAGCAGCGAATCTGAGAGCCACGGAGGGAGCATTGGCAGAGCTCCCCAATTTGATGGGTGAAGCAAAGAAAAAGCAACAAGAGCGAGTCAATGAACTAGTGAGAGCAGCAGGGATGATGAATGAAGCATACTATAGGGCGAATCTGGGTATAGCTGGGAGGTCATAGCTGGTTCACTCGACAGCTCCAATACCGGCAAGATCAGCGGGTCATACAGCTTCTTCACCAGGAGTAGCACCGAGAGAGAAAAAATAAAAAAGTGTGGATTCATGGAGGAACTAGCAAATGGTTACCTATGACCCGGCTATGGCTCAAGAAAAACCAACGCGTGCACAGGGAACAAGAAGGAATAATGTTCAGGGAAATGAGAACCAGGAAAATGCAGGCCGAGAAAGGCAAGCAGGACAAAGGAATGACAACCGAGGGAAAAAATTTGCGCCTCAGCCTAGGCGTGGAGCTCACTCGACAGGAGGAGGAAACCCAGCTCCGAATAATGTGCCAGCTCAACCTGAAAAGAGACAGCAAATCATGGAAAAATCAGTACAGCAACCTGCAGACCCGAACGCAAACAGGTACAATGATGGTTACTCGGCGATGGTGAATGACGGGTATGAATTGCCGGATCACGCGTACCAAGCAATGGGAGCCAGACTAGGAGGCAGAAATCTTCAGCCGGATGATGCAAGGCTAAAGCTTGATTAAATAAAGATGGCAGAACTGATCGAGTCGCAAGGTCCATAGGGTCCACCATGTTTTTGCCCAAGGATCATGAAGGAGCCGCCAGTGCCAAATTTTCAGCTGGCCATAGGAACGAAAACTTATGATGGAAGCAAAAAGCCAGATGACTAGCTCATAGACTATGGAATTGCTGTGAAAATCGCACAGGGAAATCTGAGATGGGCAGTGAGGTACGTACCTCAGATGCTAGAGGGACCAACACGGGTGTGGCTGAATAACTTGCCACCCGGAAGCATCAAAAGTTGGATCGACTTTCAAGATGCTTTTGTGAGCAACTTCACAAGCATGTACAAGAGGCCAAATCGCCCACAACAGCTAGCTATGTGCAAACAAAGGAAGAATGAGACAGACAGAGAATTACCCACAAGATGGTGCACAATGCGCAACTCTTGCGAAGGGGTAATCGAGTCACAGGCCATCACATGGTTTGCACAAGGATGCAGACATGGAAGTGTACTATGGCAAAGATTACAGAGAGATATGCCGGCAAGTTTGGCAGAAATAATAAGAATTACCGACTCATACGCGTTAGGAGATCCGACTCAGCCTCTGCTCATGTCGGAAGACGAGATGACTAAGACTCAGATCTATGACGCTGCCGGATCGCAAAGGCGCTAGGAAAGAGCCGAGTATAGAAGCAAGAGAAGATATGAAAGACCAGACTACAGGTATGGTTCGACTAAAGTTGCGGCTCTAAGTCAGGATCATCCAGATGTTGGAAGCAGACAGCATCAAAGGACAAATGGGCAACAAATGTGGATACCAAAGAATGGTGGCAAAACGCCATATGAACAAAGAAAGCCGTATCATGACATGAAGAAATATACTTATGAGATGATTTTGGATCAACCGTGTAAGTTCCACACACCAAGTCCAAGTAAGCCAGCAAATCACACAACAAGACAATGCACTTGGTTTTAGAAAGGAGGTAGAGTGGATTCTCCGACTAAGCAACTGCCACCACCTCCCCCTCCACCACTCACAGGAGGAAATGCCCAAGTTGTTGGAGCTGACCATAGATACGAGAATAGGCAGCCGAGGTATCATAATCAATAAAGAAGAGAGGTTGTGCATCAGGTGCATAACCCAAGAGGTGACGATGCTCATGTCGGTCATGGAACCAGAAATGAGTATAGAGAGCACCACCAGAGTTATGTTGTCTTTGTCGCAGAGCCGAATGACAAGAAGAGTCAGCAAAGAAGGATGATGGAGGTGAATGCCACAATGCCGGCAATCCCAAAGTACATGCATTGGTCTAAACATGAGATAACTTGGAGCATAAAGGATCACCCCAAGATCATGCCAACTCCAGGAGAATATGCTCTTGTCTTGGATCCAACTTTCATGGGCCCTGATATCAATGTGAAATTTTCCAAGGTACTGATTGATGATGGAAGTAGCATCAACATCATGTACAAGGATACCATGCTCAAGTTGGGCATCACTATGAACATGTTGGAGCCGACTAAGACAACTTTCCATGGCATTGTGCCAGGATTGTCCTGTGAGCCATGAAGTTAATAAGATAAAGGAAGTGCAATGCCACATTTATCTATCAGGAGGAGAAGAAATGGCTCTCCTCCCACCCCCACCGTGACACCCACACCCCCCTCCGGCGATCTCCCAACTCCGGCCATCTAATCCCAAATCTGAACCGTGCAATCTACTCCACTCACTCCAAAACCCATCTACTGGCCATCATGGCTGATCCCACCATTTCATTCCCCCTAGATCTTGAATCTGGTTTGTTTTTTTCAAAAAAGGTGATGAACCTCTATTCCACCCCGGTTCACCCTATCTCTGCTGATTCTGGATTTTCTCTGGTGGTTTCATTTGGCAATGCAATGTTTGATCTGTCTTGTACTAATATTGGTATGGCTCTTTCGGCATGTCTTGGTGCTGATCGAGACAAACTCCGAATCTCCCCCTTGATGGGCAGAGTTTTTTTATTCTATGTTTGTTCGAAGGACATTGGGTTCATGATCATCAATATGAGATCTTACAAATCCAGAGAGTTCACATGCTACTTTGATCTATGGAGAAATGGTGGACCAAATTGGATACGCGAATATAACCTCTGGTGCGATGAGGAAGATAGGCAATGGACTCTCATACAACACAAAGGGAAGAAGAATCATCATGGATCCATCCATAAACCGCTCAACTATCAAGGTACATCTTTCAGCACATCCTCTGCAAAATTTCATCTGCCACTTTCTGGTGCAAATATTGTTCCCGTTGGGCATAGAGTTTCGTATGTTGATGTGTCACGATCACACAACGGCACACAACGTTTAAATCCTGAACATGATCGTACAACTCGGAGTGAGATCCAACAACCCAGAGATGGATTAGTTAATCGTCAAGTATCTATTGTTGGAGTTTCACCTGAAATGACAATTAATTCAGATTTGCCCAATTATGAACACATCATTAAGCCTTTTAATTGCACATGTTGCCTGGCGTTAAATGACCATCTACGTGCTGATTGTCGCAACCATGTTCGTTGCCGTCAATGCTACAACTATGGGCACATCTCCCGATCATGTCTATCTGCGCTAACAAGAAAAATCTTTTATCGGAGGAAATCTAGCGCTACTGTTACACCTAACTCTGCCAAATCGACTTCTCCAAAGACTAGTGCATCCACAACTCCGCTGCCTCTTGCACCTCATTCTCCCCCCCACCAGAAACCCAGTTTGCTCATCGGCAGCGACAATGGCGAACTATCCAGTTGACCCTGCACCCCACGTCCCCCCTGGCATGGCTGCCATTCCTCCTGGCCCCCTTCGTACCCAAAGAAGCTACGTGTTCTTGGGTGGAGACTCTCCCATCTATGCTGACGATTGGGCCGTAGCCACCCTCACCCCTAAACCTGATGCTGCTGATCACATCGGCTCTGTTGCAATCATCGGTGAGTTTCTTCATGGTCTTGGCTTACAAGTACGCAGTACATCCAATTGTGCAATGGGTACTGCTCTGTTTCGGTTTGCCACTGTCACTGATAGAGATGCTGCAGTTATGGGTAGTCCTTATCGGATAGGAGAAAGTACTCTGAGGATAGTTAATGAGGATCATGGTATCAATCGTAGAGCTATTTTTTTACCCATGACATCTGGTGCATGCTTCTGAACTACCCACAGCAACTTTGGGATCCTGAATCTGTGATGAAAACATTTATCCCCTTTGGTAGATTTCTTGTCTGGAATAAGGATCTGTCAAACAAGGCTAGAATACTTGTCAAATTTCGTGCTTATCATATTGACACCCTTCCCCTGAGTGTGGTGATTGGTAAGAATGTGGCTGATGATGGCAATGGTGACTCCTGGACATGCCCCATGATTTTGCTCTCTTCTACTCTGCTTGGTGCCAATGCTGGTGATGAAGATCCCCTGCCACCTGATGGTGGTAACCCACACCCCCTGCCCATGGTTCATCAGGGGTTTTGGCATGATGCACAACATGACCATGTGATGGAGGAAAATGTTGCTGACAACATAAATATTGCACCTGTACATGCTGCAGTTGGACAAGCTTCTCCTGCAGCCAATGTTCAGAACATTCCTGTGGCCAACTTGGAACCTGCTACCCCTCCACTACAGCCTGAGATTCATGAAAATCAGAATATGCCTGCTGCTGAACTAGATCCAATTGCTAAACTCTCCAATCTGCTTGCTAGCCTGATGGGTGGTGAAGAACATGCAAACTTTCCGAATATTGCTGGCAGCACTATCACTGGTGCTAAAGTTCAGATGAATGAATCTGTCAACAATGGCATCAACACTGTCAAAGTGACCTTGGATATCAATACTGTCCCACCCAATCAACAAAGCACCATGCAGCATGATATCCAGATTGAGACAAACAATGTTTCACAGGTGGTGGACAACAATATTGCTGCAGCAAATGAAGCTGGTCCAAGCTTCATTCCAGTTCCTGCAGATAGCTCTGACAGTGTTGTAGGGTTTCGTAGCATGGAAAACAAAAAATTTCTATCGCATACAAACAAACAAGCCAAGATCTATCTACTAGATTGTAGCAATGAGTCGATGGAATAACTCACCCTCGAAGATACCAAAGTGTTTAACGAGAGCGGATTCTCGTGGGTGATGTAGTCGTACTCTTCCCGATCTCAAGATCGCGTAGACGATCCTTCCGGCGCTGCGTTCCGGCAGCGCTCCCGCAGTCGGTCACACGTTCGGTACTCGACGAAGACCTTTCTCTCCCTTGTTCCAGCAGGCAGCGGAGGTTGTAGCACTCTCCTCGCGATTCCGACAGCACAACGGCGTGGTACCGGAAGTAGAGGGGAGATCTCGCAGGGCTTCGCCTTAAGCCGGAGCAAGTATGGTGGAGTATGAGAGAGTCCCTCGACGATCTAGGGTTTAGACACGCCGAGGAGGAGGTGCTAGGGCCGGCGGCTAGGGCTTGGAGGTGCCCAAGTCGGCGGCTAGGAGATCCCTAGGCGGCGGCTATGGAGGGCGGCGGCGGCTAGGGTTAGGGTTTGCGGGGTAGGGAAGTTGTGTACTAGGAGGGGCAGCCCTGCCCCTCCCTTTATAGATGGGAGGCGCGGCCAAGGGGAGGGGAGTCCCTCCCCAACTCGGCTTGGAGGTGGGCCGGCGGTTGGAGGAGGGAACTCCTCCCCAACTCGGTTTCCCACTCCTCCTCCTCTTTCCAAAAACTGCCATTTGACTTTTCAAATTAGCGTTTGACTTTTCAAACTAGGATTTGAATAAACCCTTTATTTTGGACAGCGATGACACCTGGTACATGATGCAATCATTCCAACTTGCAATGACACATTCATGTACCCTTCCCCTTAGGAGTGTCGGACATTCCGGAACCTTCTAGAACATTCCCGATGAAAACACCGGAACCATTCCCCAACTCCCAAACAGGACTTTCCTTATATGAATCTTATTCTCCGGACCATTCCGGATCTCCTCGTGATATCCCGGATCCCATCCGAGACTCCGAACAACATTCAGACTCTTTCTCAACATTCCATAACTACTCAAACAACGTCGAATCCTTAAGTGTGTCTCCCTACGGTTCGTGAATTATGCGGACATGATCGAGACACTTCTCCGAACAATAACCAATAGAGGAATCTGGAAATTCATATGGCTCCCACATATTTCTACGATTACTTTGCGATCGAATGAACCACTTACATACGATACCAATTTCCCTTTGTCTCACGATAATTTACTTATCCGAGGTTATGATCGTCGGTATCTCTCCATACCTAGTTCAACCTCGTTACTGATAAGTACTCTTTTCTTGTTGCCGTGATAGTGATCCCTTGCGAGCCAGTCACATGCTTGCAAGCTAATTGGATGACATTTCACCGAGAGGGCCCAGAGTATATCTATCCGTCATGTGGATGGACAAATCCCACTCTTGATCCATGTGTTTCAACCAATACTTTCTGAACACTCAATGCCACGTTTATAGCCACCCAGTTACGGTGTAGTGTTTGATGTCATCAAAGCATCCATCCGGTAAAGGTGATATGCATGATCTCATGGTCGAAGGAATTAGGTTACTATGTATCAGAAAGCATATAACAATTGAGCTATTAAAATGACTTGATCTTTATGCTACGCTTATCTATAGGAGTATGTCCATCATATCATTCTCCTAACGATATGATCTTGTTGTTAATAACATCTCAATGTTCATGATAGGGAAACTACAATCATTTATTAACAAACAAGCTAGTGATGTATAGAGGCTTTACTAGCATGAATGTAAACATTTATCATAAACATAAAGATATAATAATAACTATATTTATTATTGCCTCTAGGGCATATCTCCAACAGTCTCCCACTTGCACTAGAGTCATCTAATCTAGATAACATGGTAATATACCGAACACCCATGGCAGTTTGGTGTTGGTCATGTTTTGCCCTCGGGAGAGGTTTAGTCAACGGATCCGCCACATTCAGATCTCTGTGTACTTTGCAAATCTTTATGTCCCCATCTTGGACATGTTCTCGAATAGCGTGAAAACGCAGCTTGATGTGCTTCAGCTTCTTGTGTGACCTTGGTTCTTGTGCATTGGCTATGGCGCCCATGTTATCACAGTAGATAGACATTGGGTCCAGCGCACTAGGAACCACACCCAGCTCTATAATGAACTCTTTCATCCATATCGCTTCTTGTGAAGCCTCCGAAGCAGCCATGTATTCCGATTTAGTTGAAGATCTCGCCACAACATTTTGCTTTGCACTCCTCCAGCTAACTGCTGCACCATTCAAAATAAATACGTATCCAGATTGTGATTTAGAATCATCCAGATCAGTGTTCCAACTAGCATAGGTGTAACCATTAACAACGAGCTGTTCATCACCTCCATAAGAAAGAACCATTTCCTTAGTTCTTCTCAAGTACTTGAGGATGTTTTTGACCGCTGTCCAATGATCCACTCCTGGATCACTTTGATATCTGCTAGTTAAACTAACAGCATATGCAATGTCGGGTCTAGTACATAGCATGGCATACATTAGAGATCCTATGGCTGAGGCATAGGGAGTCTTACTCAACCTTTCTCTATCTTCTGCCGATGTCGGACTTTGAGTTTTACTCAAGGTCGTATTGGGCAACATGGGCAAGAACCCTTTCTTGCTATCTTCCATTCCAAACCTCTTTAGAACTTTGTCCAAATATGTACTTTGTGACAATGATATTAGGCGTCTGGATCTATCTCTATAAATCTTTATGCCTAATATGTAAGCTGCTTCGCCAAGATCTTTCATTGAAAAACTATTATTCAAATATTCCTTGACACTATTAAGAAGATCTACATCATTCCCAATCAACAATATGTCATCTACATATAGTATTAAGAATGCTACAGAGCTCCCACTCACTTTCTTGTAAATACAAGCTTCTCCATAAGTTTGTATAAAACCAAAAGTTTTGATTACCTTATCAAAACGTTGATTCCAACTTCGGGATGCTTGCTTCAATCCATAAATGGACCGTTGAAGTTTGCATACCTTGTTAGCATCTTTAGGATCGACAAAACCTTTGGGTTGCATCATATACAACTCTTCATCAATGTCTCCATTGAGGAATGCTGTTCTGACATCCATCTGCCATATCTCATAATCATAATATGCAGCGATTGCTAACATAATCCTCACAGACTTTAGCTTCGCTACTGCTGAGAAAGTCTCATCGTAGTCAACTCCTTGAATTTGTCGAAACCCCTTTGCGACAAGTCGAGCTTTATAGACAGTAACATTACCATCAGCATCTGTTTTCTTCTTGAAAACCCATTTGTTCTCGACAGCCTTCCAGCCATCCGGTAAGTCCACCAAAGTCCATACTTGGTTTTCGTACATGGATCCAATCTCGGATTTCATGGCTTCTTGCCATTTATTGGAATCTGGGCTCATCATCGCTTCCTCATATGTCGCAGGGTGATCGGTGTTGTCCACCAACATGACACTCATAACGGGATCATACCAATCTGGAGTGGTACGAGTTCTCGTTGACCTGCGAGGCTCTATAGCAACTTCAACCGAAGTTTCATGATCATCATCATTAGCTTCCTCTCTAACTGGTGCAGGAACCACAGGAACTTCTTCCGGTGCTGCGCTACTCGCAATTTTGAGAGAAGGTTCGACAACCTCGTCGAGTTCTACTTTCCTTCCAGTCACTTCTTTCGAGAGAAATTCCTTCTCTAGAAAGGATCCATTCTTTGCAACGAAGATTTTGCCTTCGAATCTATGATAGAAGGTATACCCAATAGTTTCCTTTGGGTATCCTATGAAGACGCATTTTTCCGCTTTGGGTTCGAGCTTGTCCGGCTGTAACTTCTTTACATAAGCTTCGCAACCCCAAAATTTAAGGAACGAAAATTTAGGTTTCTTCCCAAACCATAATTCATACGGTGTCGTTTCAACGGATTTAGATGGTGCCCTATTTAAAGTGAATGCGGCTGTTTCTAATGCATAACCCCAAAATGATAGCGGTAAATCTGTAAGTGACATCATAGAACGAACCATATGTAAGAGAGTTCGATTACGACGTTCGGACACACCATTACAATGTGGTGTTCCCGGCGGTGTAAATTGTGAAAGTATTCCGCATTTCTTCAAATGCTCGCCAAACTCGTAACTTAGATATTCACCTCCACGATCAGAACGTAGAAATTTAATCTTCTTGTTACGTTGATTCTCTACCTCACTTTGAAATTCCTTAAACTTCTTGAAAGTTTCGGACTTATGTTTCATGAAATAGATATACCCATATCTACTCAAATCATCCGTGAAGGTAAGAACATAACGATAACCACCGCGCGATGCTACACTCATTGGACCACACACATCAGTATGTATGATTTCCAATAAGTTCGTAGCTCGCTCCATCATACCAGAGAATGGAGTCTTAGTCATTTTACCCATCAGACATGCTTCGCATCTTTCAAGTGATTCGAAATCAAGTGATTTAAGAAGTCCATCGGAATGGAGTTTCTTCATACGCTTCACTCCAATGTGACCAAGACGACAGTGCCACATATAGGTCGAGTTATCGCTCGATTTCAAACGTTTAGCCTCAATGTTATTAATATGTGTATTTCCACTATCGAGATTCAATAAGAATAGACCATCTATCAAAGGTGCATGTGCATAAAACATATTACTCATATAAATCGAACAACCATTATTCTCGGACTTAAACAAGTAACCGTCTCGCAATAAACAAGATCCCGATATAATGTTCATGCTTAACGCAGGCACCAAATAACAATTATTTAAGTATAAAACTAATCCCGATGGTAGATGAAGGCGTAGCGTGCCGACCGCGATCACATCAACCTTTGATCCGTTTCCCACGCGCATCGTCACCTCGTTCTTCGCTAGCTTCCGTTTATTCTGCAGCACCTGTTTCGAGTTACAAATATGAGCAACCGAACCAGTATCAAATACCCAGGCACTACTACGAGTACTAGTGAGATCCACATCAATAACATGTATATCAGATATACCTTTCTTCTTGATGTTGCCGTTCTTCAAATCCGCCAAGTACTTTGGGCAATTCCGCTTCCAGTGACCTTCTCCCTTGCAGTAAAAGCACTCAGTATCAGGCTTAGGTCCAGCCTTGGTCTTATTCGTCGGCGTAGTAACTTTCTTACCACCCTTCTTGAAGTGTCCCTTTTGCTTAGACTTGCCTTTCTTGAATTTGGTGGTCTTATTGACCAACAACACTTTGTGCTCTTTCTTGATCTCCACTTCTGCAGATTTTAGCATGGCAAAGAGTTCTGGCAACTGTTTGTTCATGTTTTGCATATTGTAGTTCATCACAAAGTTCTTGTAACTTGGTGGTAGTGATTGGAGGACACGGTAAATCCCCAAAGCATTAGGAATCACTATACCCAAGCTTTGAAGTTTGTTTGCGTGCCCAGACATCTTAAGCACATGCTCACTGACGGAGCTGCCCTCTTCCATCTTGCAGTTAAAGAACTTTTCAGAAGCCTCATAGCTTTCAATTGCCGCATGAGTCTCAAAGATCAATTTGAGATCCTCGACAATATCATATGGGTCTGAATTCTCAAACCTTTTCTGAAGCTCCGATTCTAAACCATACAAGATAGCACATTGAACTATGGAGTACTGATTCTTCCGAGCGAGGTAAAAATTCTTTACTTCATCGGCAGCATCAGCTGCAGGCGGGTCACCCAGCGGTGCATCCAACACATAGGTCAAATTACCAGCTGTGAGGAAAATCCTCAAATTGCGAAACCAATCCGCGAAGTTGCTTCCATTGTTTTTCAACTTTTCTTTCTCTAGGAACGCATTAAAATTGATGGTAGGGGCTGCCATTGATCTACAACATATTTGCAATAGTTTAGACTAAATTTATGACAAATTGAGTTCAAATTAATAATAAAATTAATCTAGGTGAACTCCCACTCAAAACAATATCCCTCACATTGTTTTAGTGATCACACGAACCAAATCCACCACATCAACACCGATCATCACGAGAGTTGATATAGTTTCAATGACGAACAATCGACATGTTCATCATATCTACTATATGATTCATGCTTTACCTTTTGGTGATCCGTGTTCCGAGACCATGTCTGTACATGCTGGGCTCGTCAAGATCAAACCTTAGTTTCCGCATGAGCAAATCTGGCTTGCTCACGTTGTATGCACTTGCAGAATCTAACACACCCGATCATCACGTGGTGCTTCGAAACAACAAGCTTTAGCAACGGTGCTAACTAAGGGTGAACACTTTATGACTTGAAATTCATGTGCATGAGGGATCATCTTATAATGCTACCGTCGTCTACTAAGCAATACAAGATGCATAAAGGATTAACATCACATGCAATTCATAATATGTGATATGATATGGCCTTTCTTCTTTGTGCTTCCGATCTCCATCTTCAAGCACGAACATGATCTCCATCATCACCGGCATTACATCAAGGTCAATGACGCTTCTCCATGGTTGTCGTCCACTGGCTTCAACTATTACAAATACTTTGAATAGACACGCGGGTCTTAACATAAATTAAAGACAACCATATGGCTCCTGCCGGTTGCCAACTTACAATAAGGAACATTGCATACATCAAATATAATCACAATCATGGCCATATCACATCACTGCACACCCGTGCAAAACAAAGTTAGACGCCTCTACTTTCTTTGCATATTTTACGTGGTTTGGGGCTTTCAATAAGTGTCGTTCTAACTTACGAACAAGAACCACAACGTTGATACTAGCATTGTTAATCACCCGTTGTAAATTGAATCTTAACTATGCTAGGAGAAATAGGCACCCGTAACGCCACTTATGCAATACAAGTTGCATGTCAAGCGTGGAGCAAGTCTCATGAACGATGTCATGTAAAGTTAGCCCGGGCCGCTTCATCCCAACATCCCGCAAGATTGAAAGTACACAAGAAGCAATCGACAATAAAAGCATCAACGCCCACAATGACCATTGTGTTCTACTCGTGCAACAGATCTACATATAGACACGGCTCTGATACCACTGTAGGGTTTCGTAGCATGGAAAACAAAAAATTTCTATCGCATACAAACAAACAAGCCAAGATCTATCTACTAGATTGTAGCAACGAGTCGATGGAATAACTCACCCTCGAAGATTCCAAAGTGTTTAACGAGAGCGGATTCTCGTGGGTGATGTAGTCGTACTCTTCCCGATCTCAAGATCGCGTAGACGATCCTTCCGGCGCTGCGTTCCGGCAGCGCTCCCGCAGTCAGTCACACGTTCGGTACTCGACGAAGACCTTCCTCTCCCTTGTTCCAGCAGGCAGCGGAGGTTGTAGCACTCTCCTCGCGATTCCGGCAGCACAACTGCGTGGTACCGGAAGTAGAGGGGAGATCTCGCAGGGCTTCGCCTTAAGCCGGAGCGAGTATGGTGGAGTATGAGAGAGTCCCTCGACGATCTAGGGTTTAGACACGCCGAGGAGGAGATGCTAGGGCCGGCGGCTAGGGCTTGGAGGTGCCCAAGTCGGCGGCTAGGAGATCCCTAGGCGGCGGCTATGGAGGGCGGCGGCGGCTAGGGTTAGGGTTTGCGGGGTAGGGAACTTGTGTACTAGGAGGGGCAGCCCTGCCCCTCCCTTTATAGGTGGGAGGCGCGGCCAAGGGGTGGGGAGTCCCTCCCCAACTCGGCTTGGAGGTGGGCCGGCGGTTGGAGGAGGGAACTCCTCCCCAACTCGGTTTCCCACTCCTCCTCCTCTTTCCAAAAACTGCCGTTTGACTTTTCAAATTGGCGTTTGACTTTTCAAACTAGGATTTGAATAAAACATTTATTTTGGACAGCGATGACACCTAGTACATGATGCAATCATTCCAACTTGCAATGACACATTCATGTAACCTTCCCCTCCGGAGTGCCGGACATTCCGGAACCCTCTAGAACATTCCCGATGAAAACACCGGAACCATTCCCCAACTCCGAAACATGACTTTCCTTATATGAATCTCATTCTCCGGACCATTCCGGATCTCCTCGTGATATCCCGGATCCCATCCGAGACTCCGAACAACATTCGGACTCTTTCTCAACATTCCATAACTACTCAAACAACGTCGAATCCTTAAGTGTGTCTCCCTACGGTTCGTGAATTATGCGGACATGATCGAGACACTTCTCCGAACAATAACCAATAGAGGAATCTGGAAATTCATATGGCTCCCACATATTTCTACGATTACTTTGCGATCGAATGAACCACTTACATACGATACCAATTTCCCTTTGTCTCACGATAATTTACTTATCCGAGGTTATGATCGTCGGTATCTCTGCATACCTAGTTCCACCTTGTTACTGATAAGTACTCTTTTCTCGTTTCCGTGATATGTGATCCCTTGTGAGCCAGTCACATGCTTGCAAGCTAATTGGATGACATTTCACCGAGAGGGCCCAGAGTATATCTATCCGTCATGTGGATGGACAAATCCCACTCTTGATTCATGTGTTTCAACCAATACTTTCTGAACACTCAATGCCACCTTTATAGCCACCCAGTTACGGTGTGGTGTTTGATGTCATCAAAGCATCCATCTGGTAAAGGTGATATGCATGATCTCGTGGTCGAAGGAATTAGGTTACTATGTATCAGAAAGCATATAGCAATTGAACTATTAAAATGACTTGATCTTTATTCTACGCTTATCTATAGGAGTATGTCCATCATATCATTCTCCTAACAATATGATCTTGTTGTTAATAACATCTCAATGTTCATGATAGGGAAACCACAATCATTTATTAACCAACAAGCTAGTGATGTATAGAGGCTTTACTAGGGACTTCAAATTAAGTTTACAAATCACACAAGTATTAATGCTTCCTTGTTAATACTATTATAGCATGAATGTAAAATTTATCATAAACATAAAGATATAATAATAACTACATTTATTATTGCCTCTAGGGCATATCTCCAACAAGTGTTACTGTGATCCCCAAGCCTGATAACTTCCCCAAGAGTAAAAGGAAGAAGCCTGAACCTAGCTCTGTCAAATATGTCAGGAGAAGCTGCAGGATTGCAAGTCTGAATGCAGGTTTCAAAAATAAAGCAAGTGCAGATGAACATGCCTCCAATGCCCAAGTCACACCCATGAACCTCTCTGGTCACTTTGAAGCCATTGTCATGGACAACAACAGTGCACCCCCACCAATTCTTCCAGTTGATACAATCCAGGCTATTGGTACCAGCTTCTGTCAGATTCCTCCTGGGGAGATTTCTGTTGCAAACCTGAACTATGATAGTTCTAATGATAGTGCTTAATCGCTACTCCACTATGTCCAAGAGCATGGACAGTAGATGCTCTGTTATCCTATGATTTTATTCCAGTCTTTATCATGTAAGGTCACTGTGTCAGACACATTTTGTTTATCATCCAAAGTCTCTGGTGTGTGCAGAGCAAAACATTTATCTTATAATATCTGGGTTGTAGTATCCTCTGTCTGAGATGATTTTATCTTATCTGGACTGCAATGATCTCCTACTCAAGATTTACTTTTGCCTACTCCATATGTGCACAAAAACTATGATATTGGTCAGTTGGTCACACCTTTACACACAATGTGCTGATCATCATAGATATAAAAACAGATCCCTCTTTTCATGTATCATCACCCATGATATACAGTACCTGTATATCTGCTGCAACAAATCTTACTTGGTTTCTAATGAGTAGACAAATCAAAATACTATACTGGAACATTAGAGGTATTAACTCACAGGAAAGATGGGATGACCTTGCTGACAAAATAAATCAGAGCAATTGTAATATCATATGTTTACAGGAAACTAAGAGATAAACATTTGACAGTAATTACATCAAAAATTTCTGTCCTAGAAGACTTGGGCAGTTTGCATACCAACCCTCCATTGGTAATTCTGGTGGTTTGATCACCATTTGGAATGGGAACATGTATAATGGCAGTGTGATCAACCAATCTTCATTTGATTTGATTGTTAAGATGCAATGCAAACTTACTAATGAGGAGTATTTCATTACCAACATTTATGCCCCATGCACAAGTGATGGAAGGGCTGATTTTATTGATTGGTTCTTAAATGTTGATTCTTCTATCTTCAAATTATGGATAATTGGGAGATTTCAATATGATCAGAAGCACTGAAGATATAAACAGAGCAGGAGGCAATATTTCAAATATCCACTCTTTCAACTCCATCATCCAGGAACATGATCTTGAGGAAATACCACTTAAAGGGAGAGATTTTACCTGGTCAAATATGCAACAACAACCTCTACTTGAAAAGCTTGATTGGATTTTTACATCACATGAATGGACCACTACATTTCCCAACACTATGGCCATTCCACTAGCCAGATTGGGATCAGACGACATCCCTATATTGATACAAATCAGTACTAGAATACCAAAATCAAATTTATTCAGATTTGAGGATTATTGGTTGGAATTTGAAGGACTATCTGATATTGTGAAAAACAATTGGGCCAATAAAGGATGTTTCAATAATGATGCACATGATCTGGCTACCAGATTCAAAAACTTAAGACATGCTATCAAAAAATGGAGTAAATCCATCTCCAACCTCAACATTGTCATTGATAACTGCAACTTTGTTTTATCCCTTTTGGATGGTCTGGAGGAACAAAGAGCTTTATCTTTACCTGAGATAAATTTTAGGCATATCATAAAATCTCATCTTGCCAAACTGTTGGAAGCTAAAAGAATATATTGGAGGAAAAGAGCTAATATTAGATGGGCTAAACTTGGTAATGAGAACACCAGGTTCTTCCACTCCATTGCCACAAGAAACTACAGAAATAATTATATTGCTGCACTGCTGGATGAACAAGGCAATGGAATTACTAATCATGATCACAAGGCGGCACTTCTATGGACTGCCTTCAGAGATAGACTTGGAAAAACTTCTGAAACTGAGATGAGGTTTAACCTGCAGGATCTTATCTCTCCACATGATCTCACACCTCTTGAAGAACCATTTACTCAAATGGAAACTGATGATATTATCAAATTCATGCCAAATGATAAATCACCTGGACCTGATGGATTTAATGGCTACTTCATGAAAAAATATTGGAGTATCATCAAAACCGAATTTTATAATCTTTCCAATAGATTTCACACTGGGGAGCTGGACATTGTCAGCATCAATACTGCATACATTGCACTCATTCCAAAAATCTCAAACCCCATGAAGCCTTCTGATTTCAGACCTATCTCACTGGTTAGCATGGCACTCAAGATTCTGACTAAGCTTATTGCCAATAGAATACAGAACATTATCATTCCAATTATCAACAAAAACCAATATGGGTTTATTAAATCCAGAACTATTCAAGATTGTCTGGCATGGGCATTTGAATATTTACACATTTGTCACAGATCCAAGAGAGAGATCATCATCCTAAAGCTTGAATTTGAGAAAGCATTTGACATGATAGAATATAATATTATCATCACCATGCTTAAGCACTTTGGATTTGGGGAAAAAATAATTGGATGGATCAGCAAGATACTTCACAGTGCTAACACCTCTGTGATACTAAATGGTGTCCCTGGAAAAAATATTAAATGCAAGAGAGGTGTCAGACAGGGTGGTTCATTATCACCTTTATTGTTTGTTGCTACTGCTGAACTTCTGCAAATTATTGTGAATCATGCATGGCAGACTAATGAGTTAGATCTACCTATTGATAATGCTTATGGACAAAATTACCCAATTCTTCAGTATGCTGATGATACACTACTCATCCTTCCTGCTATTCAGGAGCAACTCTCCTATCTGAAAAATCTGCTGATAGATTTCTCCAAATCAAATGGACTCAAAATAAATTTCAATAAATCATCTATGGTCCCTATCAATATGACAGCTGACAGATGCAGAACATTTGCTGATAGTTTTGGTTGCAGACTTGAATCTTTGCCATTCACATACCTGGGTCTTCCTATGGGCACAACTAAACCCAGTGTCAGTGATCTTACACCATTGATAAGCAAAATTGACAAAAGGCTGGCTGGTATCTCAAACTTATTATCTCACTGCTCTAGAGTTGTTGTCATCAAATCTGTAATATCTGCTATGCCTAACCATATTATGTGTGCCATGAAACAGTACTACACACATATTGACCATATGAACAAGTCTACAAGAACCTTTCTGTGGCATGGGAATGAAATTGAAAAAAGGTAAATGTCTGGTTGCATGGGACAAGGTTTGCCTATCCAAAAAAGAAGGGGGACTAGTAATTTTGAACTAGAGGCAACACAACAAGGCAATGATGATGAAAAACCTTCACAAATTCTACAATTGTCTGGATATTCCCTTGGTTAAACTTATCTGGCAAGCATACTATCAAAATGGTTCCCTACCAGATCACAACATACATAAGGGTTCCTTATGGTGGAGAAATTGCCTCTCATTTCTGGCAGACTTGAAGAATATGACTACTATTGTGCCTGGTCAGGGAAACGACACTATGTTTTGGCAGGACAAATGGCATGACACTGAGTTATGCAATAAATTTCCTGAATTATTTTCATTTGCAAAAAAACAAAAATCAGAACTGAGGATGCTAAGCAATATCAGATCTCAGGGGAGTTAATAAGCTTGTTCCAATTACCACTATCCCTTATTGCCGAGAATCAGATGAATAGTCTTTGTATTATCCTCCAAAATTCAAATGTTCCTGGTAAAGACAAATGGACATTCCCATGGGGAGGAGACAGATTCTGTATAAAAAAGGTATATGACAATCTTATGAAAGCACCTGATGCACCAAAGCCATTTGAATGGATCTGGAAATCTCCATGTCTTCCCAAACATAAGTTCTTCTTTTGGCTACTACTAAATGATAGGTTGAATACCAGAGAACTTCTTGTCAGGAAAAATTTCAACATTGAGGAGGAAACTTGTGTCCTTTGTGAGGAAAGAACTATTGAATCTGTTGAACATCTCTTCTTCAGATGTGACTTTAGTCAAAATTTCTGGTGGAAACTTGGAATTGAATGGAATACTGACTACCCAATGATCAATATGATTCAAGACGCTCATGATAGACCAATGGAACAGTTCTTCAACATTACCATGATAACAGGATGCTGGAGCCTATGGAATCACAGGAATAACATCATCTTTGAGCAACACACTAGATGCATGGATAATTGTTATAGCATTTTCAAATTATTAGTGGATGATATTAGACATAGAATTAAACCCAGTTTACTGGATGGCATGCAAGCATGGCTAGATACTTTGTAATTTTTGTTTTTTTCTATGTGAGTCACTCTGTGACTCACATCCTGTACAGTGTTATATTTATAAAATGAAAAATGACACAGTGGGGGACTTCCCCACTGTCTTTGTGTCAAAAAATTGTCCTGTGAGCCCATTGGAAAAATCTGGGTTGATGTCTTATTCGGCAACAGAGAAAACTGTCGCACTGAAGCCATAGAATTCGAGGTGGCTGACCTGGTCAGCTCGTACCATGCCTTACTCAGCAGGCCGGCTATGTCAAAGTTTATGGCTACTCTTCACATTGCTTACTTAAAAATTAAACTGCTAGGTCCTTGTGGAGTTATCACAGTCGAAGGAGATTACAAAATATATATTGCTTGTGCCTCAGCCGGATCTTCGCTGGCCGAGTCACTGGTCATAGCACAGGAAAAACATCAAATGATGGAAGTAGCAGCGCTGGCCAAGGCAGCACAAATGTCCATGCCGACACTTACTAATCCGCATGGCAGTGTATCATTCCAAGCTACCAAGGAAACCAAGAAGGTACAGGTGGATGAGACTTCAGAGCGCATAGTTACCATTGGCACTGGGCTGACTGACAAATAGGAAAGCGAGCTCACCAGCTTCCTCCGTGAGAATCGGGATATATTTGCATGGTCCACACAAGATCTGTAAGGAGTTCCGAGGGATCTAGCTGAGCACTCTCTTCATGTAAGTCCAGATGCCAAGCCGGTGAAGCAACCCCTCCGCTGCTTCGCCGAAGATAGGAGGAAAGTAATAGCTGCCGAGATAGCCAGGCTTTTGGCTGCCGGATTTATCATGGAAGTACTGCACCCAGATTGGTTATCAAATCCAATCTTGGTCGAGAAGAAAAAAGATGGCCCGAACGTGGCAGTGGTGTGGCGCATGTGTATTGACTACACGAACCTTAATAAGGTGTGTCCAAAAGATCCATTTCCCCTGCCACGGATCAATCAAGTCATAGACTCTACTATCAGGTGTGAGTTGTTGCCATTTGTGGATGCGTATTCTGGTTTCCACCAAATATCACTGAATCCAAATAATCAAATAAAGACAGCTTTTATCACCCCGTATGGGCCTTACTGCTATCGTACCATGTCGTTTGGATTGAGAAATGTAGGTGCAACGTATCAAAGATGTATGAAAAAATGCTTGCAATATCAATTGGACGAAAACGTTCAAGTATACGTCAATGACGTGGTGATAAAAACCAAGAAAAGTCACACTCTAATTGAGGACTTACATCAAACATTCGCAAACATAAGAAGATTCCGGATGAAACTTAACCCAGAAAAATGCACATTTGGTGTCCCGGCTAGAAAGTTACTCGGATTCCTTGTATCCAGCCGAGGAATTGAGGCTAACCCGACAAAGATCAGGGCCATCGAAAGAATGGAGTTGCCAAAAACCCTCAACGATGTCCAGAAGTTCACAGGATGCCTGGCCTCGTTGAGCAGATTTATTAGTCGGCTAGGTGAAAAAGCCCTACCACTATATCAACTGATGAAAAAATAAGACAAATTCACATGTACACAACAAGCTGATAGCGCTTTCCATGAACTCAAAAATATGTGGGCAACAACACCAATATTAGTTTCACCATTATCCAAGGAGCCAATGCTGCTTTATGTCGCCGCAACCAACAGAGTTGTAAGTGCAGTAATGGTGGTAGAACGCGAAGAAGAGGGCAAATCACTCCAAAGGCCATTTTATTACTTGAGCGAAGTGCTCTCTATATCAAAGAAAAATTATCCCCATTACCAAAAAATGACGTACGGGGTGTATATGGCAGCAAAGAAGCTGAAACACTATTTCCAAGAACACCCAATCCGGGTAATATGTGAGGCACCTATCTCGGATATATTGGGCAGCAAAGATGCCAGTGGCCGAGTAGAAAAATGGGCCATAGAGCTAGCACCATATACTCCACAATATGATAGGCGAGATGCAATCAAATCTCAAGCCATAGCTGATTTCTTCGTGGATTGGATGGAGATGCAATACGAGCCACCGCTACCAGATCCGAATTACTGGAAGATGCATTTTGACGGATCCAAGAAAAAAATGGGTCTGGGCTCCGGGATAGTGCTCACATCACCAAAGAGGGATCAACTCAAATATGTGTTGCAGATCCATTTTGCTGCATCCCATAACATTGCCGAGTATGAAGCACTTGTCCACGGTATAAAAGTGGCCAAAGAGATTGGCATCAAAAGGATCATGTGTTTTTGTGACTCGGATTTGGTTATCCAGCAAGTATCAGGGCATTAGGATGCGTTGGATGCAAACATGGCACTATATCGTTTCTGTAAGGTTCCCAACCTTTAATAAGGTAGAGATCCCTGTGTTTACAATGCTAGTCCCTGGATCAATAGCTAGCATCCACAGTTAAGATGTAATATCAAGAAACAAAGGTCATAATACAACTTTATAACCAGGAATAAAATATTTCATTACATCTTACATAGCTCATTTGGATATCACATTACATTGCAGTAGAATATCTATAAGCATGGGGTCCTTCATCTTCAAAGTGCCACAAGCAATCATGTTGGTTGTAGACTTGTAATCCTATTCAACAAACTTCACTAACATCAAACAAACCTGCAACATAATAAGTTGCAGCCACAAGGTAAATACATTTGAATTGTATTGGAAAGTTTCACTACTATGTAGAAATAAGTGGATCCTATCATTACATGCATATTTGGCTAAGTAGGGTTTAGGCTCATTTGCAGAAATCAATATAGTTTTATCCTATCTTTTCAAAATAGCTTTTGATCTTTGTCAAATATTTTTGAACTTCTTGGAAAATTCCAAATGTTTCTAATCCCTTGTTGTCACCATCAAGTTTTACTTTGAAAAATTGGAATGTCGAGATCTTCCATAGCTTCAGGCCTTAGTTGCTCAGTATTGTCCATAACCGGGGACACGGCTAAGTACTTAGAATTTTGATCTTATGCAGAAGTTGTACACTTTACCCACATGACACAATCTCATCTTGATGCCACCAGTGGCCGCTGGATAAGTACTCACCAAGATGGAGTACTGGCAGATTGAGAATGTGACAAAGTCTTTCCATAGGAGTCCTCCCAATACACAATGCTAGCTCGTCATCCAGGCACCAATGTAGGGTTTCAAGTTCCCTTACACAACTCTAGTTAACCTGAAGATGCCAATGCATGGGTCTTCCACTATGTAGTTGACTAAGCCAGAGCCCATTTAGCATGTGGCTGTACACGGAAGCCACTGTACGAGAAACATGTTCAATCTCTAAGTCCCTGGGTGGTTTTCTTCTAGTGCACATACAAAAAGAGATGGCCATATAAACATGGTTCCTTTTGTTGCCACCTTGTCCAAAACTTGAGTATCCTTGTCCATCCAGGTGGTTCATTGGGTACTTGTTTTATTATATAAAACATATAACTTTTCAACTCTTCATATATCCCATCCCAAATATATAGCTGGGCTAAGCATACTACAACTACAATGTTTCCACTAAGGAATATATAAGGGTATCCTATTAGGATTTAGCATAGCATAAAATATAGGAGTCCTTATCATGCATGTTACAAAAATCCACTAAGTGTAATGAAAATAGTAGGACTTGGATGATAGTGTCACTTGCCTTTTTAGTAGATAATGTTGGTTCACTTCTTGATCTTCCTAATATCACACTCTTCTAATTCCACTACAATTCAATCAAGCAAACATAGATTCAACTAGCATTCCAACCAATTTATCACACATAAAATAATAGAAACAAGGTCATGCATGCAAGCATGCAAAAGATAGTTTTATTTGCAGAAGTGATTTATACTAGGCTCTAAACATTATAAAGTTCAAAAGTGGTCTTTTACTAAAGTGGTAAAGCCATTTGCAAAAGGTTTTATCTATAAACCATTTTTAAATCAAATCATTATTTTATGTGGTTGAAAATACTTTTAGCAAAGCAATATTCTTTAAAGAGTTCACCAAATATATTTTAATTCTCAAAACTTGGTGTTTAGGGTCAGAAGGTTTGAATCAAGTCATTTCCCAAAGGTTTTACTCAAAAGTCATTTCTAAATCATTATCAATATTTTTATTTGACTAGAAATGTGTTAATTCAAATATTTATTCCTAAACTTCACAAAATATAATTTTAAATCCATAAGTTGGTTCCTAGGGTCAGTAGGTTCACAACAAACTATTTTGCAAAGATTTTACATTAAAATTATATCTAGAACAATTTTTATATTCAAAATAATCCTACACACATTTCTGCAATTTCAACCAGTTTTATAGAAGCAAAACATTAAACAAATTGCATGGTTGCAAAGTACTTGTTCTACTGATTCTATTGATATAAAATTTGCAAATTTTGGACGTGTGGATCAAAAGTTATGCAATTTACAAGTTTGCAATTTAGTTAGATTCTAATTCAGTTTTTAAACCAAACTTCGTCCACGTGGCTTGTTCTTATTGGCTGATACCGCTTCGTGCGGATCGAGCTGTTCTGACCGCAGGATCTAACTTAAAACGAATGGCTCAGATGGGCTCATACCCCTTCGCCTAGATCTATTCTTAACCGCAGGATTAGGATCCAACGGGCTCAGCTGCTTCGACCAAGGACTGGCGCTAGCGGTGGCAGACGACGGAGCACGCTCTGCTCGCGGTGGTGCCGGTGATACAGGACGCAAGGGAGGTAACGAGGGTGCTCACCGTGCTCGCAGGGTTCTGGTGAAGCTCAAGGCGTTGATGGTTTGGCGAGGGGCGCTCAGGAATGGAGGGAATCTCTCGCCGGAGTTGGTGGCGGCGTCGGGCACGCTCAGGTGTCGTCGGGGATGGGGTTGCAGGTCGCGCCGAGGCACGGTAGGGGCACAGTTAGACGCGGGCTGAACTGGGGATGATGTGAGCATCTACAGGAGGTGCCGGGGCGGTCGATACTTACCAGGAGGAGTCACCGGAGCAATGGCAGACGGCGGTGGCAAGTTGAGGTCGACGAAGCCGAGCTTCCAGAGCGCGCGGGAGCGAACTGGTGCTATGTGAAGGTGCGCCTGGTGATGGAGAATGTGCTAGCATGCAGAGGGAGGCGAGGGGCGGCGAGGTGCGGACGGAATCGACGGAGAACCTCGTCGGAGACAGAGGAGGCTTGAGCTAAAATTCTGGCAGCCTAGTGGCAGAGGGTTGGCGTGGTTTGGGGGAAAAGGGAGAGGATGGACGGGCGGTTAAGTACGCGTGGTCACCGGAGGATTTAACGCAGGCATTTACGCGAATTCAACGCCGGAGTAAATCAGCAGCAACGGCAGCGAGACGTGGTCGCGGGTTGAAGACGACGACACGCTGGCGTGGGGCCGTGCTGTCAGTGAGGGAGAGAGAGGGGGAGCGGGGTCCACTCGTCTGTGACTGCGCGGGTGCAGGGTTGGGTAGAAAACGTTTCACCGCGGGGAGTTTTAGTTGGGCTGGAGCTGGGCTTGTTTGCTGGGCTGGGTCTATTTTATTTTTTTTATACAGATTGCTTTTTCTTTTTCCATTTGATTTTTCTGTTTTGATTTTATTCAAACAATTCAAACATCCAAATAAATTCAAACCTTTGTCAAAGTTTGTACAATTTTTAGTTCTGTTTAATAACACAAACCAAGGTCCAAAATAAAATAATTTTTATTCTTTTAGGATTCATTTAATAATTAAATAAAATAGTCCTTAGTTATTAATTTAAATAGGATTTGATTTATTAAAATCTCCATTTGAAATCTAATTAACACCAAAATCATTTCAGTAGGTTTTATTTGAAAAAGTAAAACCCTTGGAAAACTTATTTAAAATAAAATACAAGTTTTTTGTGTTTATTTAAAATGGGAAAACCTTTACTTTAATAAAATTGGATATTAAATCCTCATTATTTTATTTAATTAAACCTTTACTCTTTTTATCAAATAGGAATGTTTTATTTCAAAAGCTTGGCCAAGATCTTGGTATGGCTTTAAGAAATAATCTTTATTTATAATTCTACCTTTTGCTTTTGAAAAACAAATCTTTTTATTAAAAGATCTAAAATAGTAATTCCAACTATCAAAACTTTCTTTATTAATTGTTTATCTTTTTAAATCCCTTTAGGATTTAGTTGATCAAAATAGGTTTGAAAGTTTCCAATTGGATTCAAAAAGTTTCTTCTCACCCTAATTTTCAACAAAGTTTTATTTTGTTTATTTATTTTTTCACATTTCAAAATTTGGAAAATTTTGGGATGTGACAGTTTCCATGTGCAACAAATTTCGGGACACTTTGACGGGTGTGAATTCCATCACATACCCAGGGCAGAGAATGAGGCAGCGGATGTACTATCGAAGTTAGGCTCATCTCGGCAAACAATATCACCAGGAATAGCATTGGAACATCTCAGGAAACCATCGATCAAGCCGTCACCAGAATCCGACTCAATCAGGCTCACCCCGGCAAATCAGGAGTCAGACGATGTGCCAATGGATATTGACTCCAGGGCATGTTCGAGTCACTCGGGGACCGACCCGCCCACCTCAGGGGCTTCCGAATCACACTCGGGGCCTCCTCAGGTTATGTCGGCAGAACACATGTCGACGGAGCCAATGGAAATTGATGAGAAAATAGATCCGGCGCCGTTGGTACCAGCATGGGTGCAACCAATATTCGACTACTTGATGGATGGAACTTTGCCAGGTGATGAGATATTGGCAAGGCAAATAGAAAGAAGAGCAAAATCATACACGATAATCAACAAGGAATTATACAAAAGAAGTGTGACGAGTGTACTGCAGTGTTGCATAAGCCCAGAGAAAGGTTAAGAAATATTGTTGGATATTCACCAAGGAGAATATGGGCACCACGCATCATCAAGAGCGTTGGTAGCCAAGGCTTTCTGACATGGATTTTATTAGCTAAGCGCATTGGCAGAGGCACAGAATATTGTGAGAAAATGCAACGGTTGTTAGCATTAATTATGCATCAAAATCACACTTGCCAGCATCATAATTGAAAACTATACCGATCACTTGGCCATTTGCAGTATGGTGCCTGGATATGGTGGGACCATTCAAACCAGCGAGAGGTGGCATGACTCACATACTCGTGATGGTTGAAAAGTTTACCAAATGGATAAAAGTGAAGCCCATCAAGAAATTGGATGGAAAACGGCTGTCTCATTCCTAAAAGATATAATCTTGATATATGGTTACCCGTACAGTATAATCATAGATAATGGCACAAACTGTGCCGAAGGAGCCTTTGCTCATTTTTGTGGGAAAAACCGAATAAGACTTGATGTAGCGTCAGTTCCTCATCCAGAATCAAATGGACAAGTTGAACGATCTAATGGCTTAATTCTCTCTGGGATAAAACCCTGTTTAATGGAGCCACTCCAGAGATCACATGGTTGTTGGATAGCGGAATTACCCTCAGTGCTATGGAGTTTAAGGACAACTCCGAATCGATCAACAGGCTATATGCCATTCTTCCTTGTGTATGGGGCAGAAGCAGTTTTTCCTGCCGACATAGAGTATGACTCGCCAAGAGTAAGGCAATACTCGGAAGCCGAGGTGAAAGAGGCCCGAGAAGATGGAGTTGACTTACTAGAAGAAGCAAGGGAATTGGCACTGTCCAGATCCGCCATATACCAACAAAGTCTCTGATGCTACCATAGCCGGAAAGTCCAACCTCGTGTTTTCTGAGAAGGGGACATGGTGCTCAGGCTAGTGTAATGCACAGCTGGAATGCATAAGCTGTCACCCCCATGGGAAGGACCATTCATTGTAAGTAAATCATTGCACAATGACTCATATTATCTAATAGATGCTCGTGTAGCACAAAAGAACAAGGCGGACATATCAGGTGATGAGACCAAAATGCCATGGAATGTGGCACTGCTTTTCCCCTTCTACACTTAGGAGAAGCAGTATATGTATCACCCGAACTCTCATATTTCAGACGCTTATGCCGGCTATGTGCTGATAATAAAATGGTATGACTCGAAAAAATGACTCGGGGACTGCCCCTTATGTTTATCTTTTAACTATTCTATGTCGGCTGGCGTTGACACTTAAAACTTATCTCGGAACAAGTAATGTTTACTCGGAAAGAATCAACTCTTCGACTATGCTGTTGTCCGAAAACACGGCTTCATGGCAAGCAATAGGAAAGGATCAATGATGAGTAAACATGAACACCGAATAAGTAAAGGGAGAAATGTGAGTTGACCCTGTGTATGTTTTTTACTAACTCACTGCAGGTTATGTTGCTTTCTATGTCGAATAATCCTAGGTCAAGTGATCTAGTTTCATATCCGCTAACTCGATCCTTAGAACTTTGAGACTCTAATGTCAAACGCCAAAACCGGTAGACAAGAGCCAAATTCAAGGAAAAGGGAAACGACAAAATGAAACTCGGGGACTTGCCCCTGGATAATTCACATTCAAAGCTAAATAAAAGTTTGAGCCTTATCACAAGGCACACACCCAAAATAAGTGCATTATATCATAGATCCGCACCCGACATACCGGGGATGTCATGAAATTCAATTGTTTTTTGTAACCAACCTAAGAAGCAGATGGGCTTGGAGGTGTATCTTTTGGGATAGAGCAAGGAGCATCTTCAGGAGCGTCTGCCGAGTCAGGAGCGTCAGCGGCCGAGTCTACAGGTCTATCTGACTTGGTGGCTTCGCTATCCACACCTTCGTCATCAACGATGTCAGCAAGAGGCTCGCCAAGGTCGAGAAAACTGGGCACATCACACCAGGCATGCACAAAGTCATATTCGATCATGGCGTAAGATCGCTCCTGGCGTTTCTTGATCAGCTTAGGATCGTGGAGCCACTTTACTTCAGTCCTCATGCATTTAAGAACATCAAGGTTTATGTCCTCGTACCACGAAAGCATGAAGGCAAGAGCTCTGTCCTCGCTGCAGCTCGGCCGGCGGACTCGCGCCATTGATCCAGCCTGTCTTCAATAAGAAGCAGCCTGGCAGCCAGAGGCTCAATGAGTGTGGGCACGTCTTCATCCGGCTAGAGCATTCGGAACGCATGGATCGCTGATTTGAGAGAGTCAACGCCTCATGATTTGAGGGTCTTTGCACGTCTAACAGCATGGCGAGATGCTCGTCGATAGTGACCTCGCCATCAGCTAGAGCGCCAGATTCGGCTCGTACTCTCTTCATGGCCCGTATGGCAAACATATCAGCCTCGGTGAATTCTCTACAAAAGCAAAAGAACATTAGCAAAACAAGGAAAAAGTAGACAAATGAATGAGTACAGCGAAAAGGGTAAGGACTCACTACCGAGGAAAGAACTGATGGAGCCGAGCTTGCTTTGCCAATTCTTGGCTTTGGCCTGCAGAGCGTCCAGATACAAGTGAGCCGACTCAACCGCCGACTCGGCCTCCTTGAGCAGCTCCTTGGTCTTCTCGGCACTGGCGGCATGCTGGCCATCTTTCTCGGCAAGCTCTCCCGCAGCCACTTCAGCTTAGCCTGGTGCTTCTGCTCCATATCCGCCATTTCCTTCTTCAGCTGAGTCAAGCTCCTTTTGGAGCTTGATCTGGTGCTTCTCTGCTTATTCGGAGCATATGACCCATCAGCGACAATAAAGCTATGGAGAAGGATAAGCATAAGTATAGAGCGGAGACAAAATCCTCAGGAACTTACTTTCAGCATCGCTGATTTGTAGGTGCAGGGCGTCAATGGTGGATTGAGCAGATGCTATGGAAGGACAATGAAAGAAAACAAGCAAGGGCAAGTAGGAAAGTATGCCGAATAAGAGCGGGACGAGTTAGAAAATTACCTTGGCCTTTAGCCTCAGCTTGCAGGTTTTGGTGAGCGAGCTCCAACTTGCGATACTCAAGGAGGAGGGCCTGGTGCACCTTGGTGCGCTCATTATGCGTAAGCTATATAAGAAAAGAGATAATCAACAGAGGTGAGATCAAGCCTGTGGCCGGATAAGAGCTGATTTCTGGTTTAGAGCTTACATCCGAGTAAGTTCCTCACTCGGCAGTAACCTTGAGGACTAGGGGTAATGTATAACAAAAAATATTCAATACACAAAATAGTAAGAAGATTATATACCTCGTTCACTTCATCTGCCCGGGCCATCAAGGTGATGGCCTGCTGGGTCATGTCAGAAACGGCCTTGGGGCCCAGCTTCATCTTCTTGCCAGCACTGGAGCTGACCTCTTGCTCGCCAGCTGCATTCCATGCCATAGCGTAACGCTCTGCAGAACCTAGTCCATTTCCGCGAAGCGTCCGAGTGAGAACTTGCCCCTTTTTCAGGGTAGTTCCCATGTTGGCACGGGTAACAGCGGCGCTGCTATGCAACGCAACAGTCTTGGAACTGCCGCCAGACCCGACAGCTGCGGATCCGCCCAACTTACCCACTGAAGCAAGTGTCGTTGTTATTGTTTGGGCTGGATCTGAGGTGCGGTGCCTGGGGCATGGACCAAGGTCATCTGCTTGGTAGATGTGGGTTTGCTGATGGAGGAATGAGCTGGACCTGAAGCACCAGGCCGGGTCTGACTTTTTGAAAGAGGAGGAGAGTGAGCAGATCTGGCAGGGGACAAGATAGGAGCCGACTGAGCAGGCTCAACAACGCTCTGCGGAACAACAACATGATCAACTTGTGTACTTGGAGCAGGAGAACTAATGTCAGGGGTCTTCTCGACGCCGATGTTGCTAGCACCAAGATCAGGAAGTTGTTCATGAGGAACAGCAGGGGAGCTGGGCCGGGTATCCTCCGACGGTTGCGCCGCCGGGTCGGCCTCACTCTGAGACTTGTGAGTCTCAGTGGTGGGGGCAGTGACCCGGACGGGGGTTGGCATGGCGGTGTCGGCGCGAGGAGGAGAGGCTGGCCTTAGCGGCAAAGAGGCAATGCTAGGAGCAGCTTGGCTAGCCAACAATGGCGCATCACTAAAAACAACAAAGAGCGCTTATAAGAAAGCAATTACCAATCAAGAAAGAAAAATGGGAAGTAAGAAAAACAACAAAGCTCACCCGGAGACGGTCGGGTCACACGGCATGCGACAAGTGACCCGGCGCCCAGCAGCTTTGCGAGTCTCAGTCAGCGTGGCAGCAAGAGGAGCATCAGGAGTAACCTTGCGCTTCTTGGCGGGCTGAGCGCTCGAGGAGGCCCCGCGCCACTTACCCTGCTTGGCGGCAGGAATCTTGCCAACTCCGCCCACAGTGAGAGGGGGAAGTACCCGGGTAGCTGCATAAGTAAATGACGAGCTAATTCGAATAAGTCAAGAGGTTAAAGTCAAAAGGCAAGTACCTCCAGAATTTCACAATCATCATCATCGTTGTCAGAACAGTCTCGTAAGGGGTTTCGAGTATGGGTCTTACCCGCAGAAGAGGCAGCGGTAGCAGCATGCGGGATGAGCATGAAGCATTCCAGGTTGAACTCGATCTTGTCCGAGTCGGAGCGATCCTCGTAGTAGCCGCCGGGAGGGATAGTACTATCATCAACCTGGTGAACAAGATTCTGCGGAAGACAAACATAATAAGAACAACGAGCGAGCGGAATAACGAGTGAACAAAATAAGAGCTACGTTGGATAGAAAGTGAGTCGGAAGCTTACCCAGGGGACAGGCCTGTCTCGGCTAAAAGAAAGGCAACCCCAAGCCCAGTCGTACGCTAAGGTCAGCTTGAAAATCGAGCTGACTCGGCGGGCCACAGAGTCATGGGTAAGCTCCTTCGTGGAGTGCCGAGTGTGGTCCTGCGTGCCGTTCATGAAGCACATCTTGTGGATCCTAGCTTGGAGGGAGCTGACCGGGGGTGCGATAAAAGCACACATGAGATCCGTATCGGTGAGATGGAAGTTCTCATCCGGCGACAACAACCTCTCCAGAATCCCGTTGGCCTCGTTCACCACGACACTCTTGTCATGGAGGTCAAGCTTCCAGAACTCTTTGCTGGGGACCTCGTCCAATAAAGGGAGGAGCCGGATGTAATCGGTGGCCCCGCTGTTTTTGACAAAGAAAGTCCTATGCCATCTTGCAAGAGTGTAAGCCAGTAACCCGAGGAAAGATGGACTCTTTCCTGGGCGTGATGCTAGCGGAACTACACCTGGTTGGCCTTTTCTCGGCACGGGGAACGCCAGGCTCGGGAACTACTTGGATCCTAAAGCTAAAATATTTGGCCCACAGAAGAACTGTAGGCCAAATGCCAAGGTAGGCAACGCAAGTGGAGATAAAACAAGAGAGGGAGCCAATCGCATTGGCAGGCAAATGATGGGTCTGAAGATGGAAAGTGGAAAGAAAGGAAACGAAGAAATTGCTCACAGGCAAGGTGAAACCTTGCTCAAAATGGGAGAGGAAAACCACCCTCTCATTGGCCTCAGGTTTGGGGGAAATCTCACCAATAGGGAGGCGACAATGCACTTCGAGTGGGATGCGCCTGGTGCAGCGCAGCCACTCGACCTCCTCTGTGAAGACCTCTGATCCCTCCCAGCCGCCGCGGTCGCCGACGGCGACCTCCTGTTCTTCCGCTCCCTCCGTGGCGTCGCGAGCGTCCATGGTCTCCCTGGATTCAGTCTCTTCCACCGTTGGAAGAGGCTTGGAGGAGCAAGGACCCGTAGTGGAATAGAAACGGGAAAAGAGCAATCGCGGAAGGAGCTATGGAGAAAAAGAACCACAAAGGGGGTAAGTTGGGATTTTGGAGGCGCAAGGAAGAAGAAGAAGGCAGTGGGGAAACTGAACGGGCGAGGGAAGTTAAGTTCCCCTCACCCCTACTTAAGGGGAGTAAAAACCCCAATCGTGGGATTCCCCTGCGCCGTGCGGCCCACGTGTGTCCGTGTATTCAGCCGAGTGAGCCAGTCAGAAAACGGCACGTGTAGGTGATACACGATAAATCCACTGCCACGTCACGCTGTGCAAGACACGAGGTGCTGAGCGATGAGACTGCCCCAGTGACGGGGATTTACTGCGCCACCATCACTGTGCGGTCAGGATTTGGGACAGAATTTGAGGCAAGTCACCATGATTACAAGCTGACAGTGACTAAGGCACGCCGAAAATGACTCGGGATTGGCCAAAATGGGACAAAAAGTCAAAGATGAGATTCAGAAAGAGCAGAGTAGACTCGGCTAAGATCGAGGTTATGCCAAACAGTGTGTCCTAAGCTGTAAATGCAGGCAGAAAGAGAAGTTCCAATCACATTAAAGGAACCTGGGGACGCCTAACAGCTAGAACTACTAGGCCTCACCAGCTTTATGGACTAATGTCGGGAGGATAATCCCTTGTAGGGTCATAAAGGGTAAAACGTTGCCCAGCTTGCCTTATGCCGAGTAAAGAAAGAACTAGGCCGAGTAAGGACGGCCGGGTAAGATAGTCTTATGCGGCCGACGAAGGAATTATGTCGGCCCATATAAGACAAGTACGTTAATCTTGCAGGAACCAACGAGCCGAGTATCGCGAGGGAGGGCCAAGTCAGATAGGACGCGTGTCACGTTTCCAAGTGAGGTTCAGGAGGGACCATGGTAAAGC
The DNA here is from genome assembly GCA_916181665.1 of Avena sativa. Lineage (NCBI taxonomy): Eukaryota > Viridiplantae > Streptophyta > Magnoliopsida > Poales > Poaceae > Avena > Avena sativa. The sequence goes on along the minus strand of OV702283.1, from coordinate 134,654,069 downwards.
ACGGTCAAAAGAGAATGGCGACACCGGGTGACACGAAAGGAGCCGGGTGACGCCTAAAACAAGGGCTGACGTACAAAGTTACTGCATGACGCTAAACGAACTGGAGGCTACGTACGTGAAGACCGTTAGCTGTCCAACTTTAGGGACTGGGCCACTGGGCTTAGTACAAGCTCATGACCCGGCCCGTATAGTGAAGACCAAGATCCAAACAGTAACCCTAGGACCCAAAGGGGTGTAACCTAGCTAGCCATCGCCTATATAAGGAGGGGTATAGCTAGGGTTTGAGGAGGTTGGACCTAGGAGGGAACTAGGGCACATAAGCTTAATTCATACAGCTCAAGGAGGACTTGTAAACATCTAGGATCAATAAAATCCTTAAGTGTGGAGAGTTCATCTTGTTCTTCGTGCACGGCAATACCGTGCACTCCTCCCAGTGACCACAAGTATCCATTCGGCCCCCAACTTAAGCCTACCCATGGCATCTGCCATGACACCACCACGACACTGAGCCTAGTAAAAATGTTATCTTGAAATGTATGATTTGATGAAGGATATCCAATGGCGATGATTTCATCATGCACACATGAGACATGCGTTTTATTGTAAAATGAAGATGCTTCAAACACTAAAGAGGAACTTCGAAAAGATGATCAAATTTTTATGCATACCCTTGTTAAATTAGTTCCCCTTCATAATACCCCTATAAATTATTTTCAATATTTTATTTATTTATTATTTTTCCATCTTGATAATATATTTCTATAATCTTGATGTCTTGATCATAGTTTTTTGGATTTTTGAAAAATCTATGCGCCTTATAAATAGGAACAAATAGAGTAAATATAGAGTGGTCTTGCCTGGTTTCCCTGTGAAAGAACAAATGAAGTATCCTAGAGCGGGGGGTGGGGTGGGGGGAGGAGGGAGGGGGATAGGCATTTAAAAATTATTACGGTTTAGGATCTAATAAATACATAATAAAACTAATGTTTAATTTATTGAGCACAAATCCTAGAACCATTAGGTTCAACTAAATGCACAAACAACCTATGCTAAGAAAGATAAATTGCATAAGTAAAGGGCTCGGTTGAGAGATAACTGATGGATGTGGAGACGATGATTTTTATCCAGAAGTTCACTTCCAAAGAATCTATGTCTCTGTTGGAGAGGTGTGATGGCGCAATGCTCTCCGAATGCCACAAATGGCTCATCTTGAGGTGTGGTGGTCCGATGCTCACCCAATGCCACACAAGGCCTCACCGCAAGATGCGAAGGCACGCAACTCACCAATGCCACAACATGCTCACCCTATTGTCCCATGAGCTCACCATAAAGGCCTACCCACGATCCACTAAGAGACACTTGAGGGTGGTCACCGAACCCGTACAAGGTTGGGACTATCTCCGCAACTCAATTGGAGGCTCCCAACAACAAAGCCACAAAAAGCTACAAGCTTGAGGAATCTTCACAACTCAATTGGAGGCCCCAAGAACAATGCCACAAGAGGCCAAAAGATTGAGGCTTCTCCACAACTCAATTGGAGGCCCCAAGAAGTCAACACACCAATCACACAACTGTCTAGGATTCCAAGGACCCAAGAGAAACAAGCCCACAATCTTGCACTCGTCGAATCTCTGTGGAGAGCTAAAACCTATGCACCAAATGCAAGGGCAAGTCCTTCACTCCCAAATTCCACCAAAGCTAAAAAATCTATTGATGAAATAATAGAGGAAGAACACAAGAGGAGAACATAAAACTCTCCAAGATCTAAATCCCAAGGATTCCTTTACAAAGAAGAGATTTTGTTAGGTGGGGTTGTAGATATAGTTCTCCTCTCACAAATCCCTCAAAAAGATGCAAGAATAATACGAGGGGGAATAGGAGAGGACAAGATCTTCAAGGTAAACAATGGAGGAGAGAGATAGAGCAAAAGACCAACCAAAAGCTAACCCCACGAAGGGGAAGAGCAGCCCCTTTTAAAGGGATCACGATATGTGACCGTGTGGGCTATTTATGTGCCTGGCCGTTAGTACCAGTGGGTGGGAGGTACTACCGTTGGCACCCTACCAATGGTCAAAATTTGCAACGTGAAAGAGAGAAAACGCCGGTCTACCGTCGGTGCATCGATACTTCCACTAAGAGAGGACAGTACTTCTACCAAACTACCGGACAACTTCCGATAAAAAGCATTTCATAATATGTATTGTACTGAGTGAAAACCAGTCCTCGACGGAAGTAGGATGGAACTTTCCACCGGTACTACCGGCGGAAATTTCCTGAGTGGTGCATCCGGTGGAGCACAGTACTTCCACCGGGGACGGTACTACCGCCTTACTTCCGGTCAAGATTCGACAAACAAACGCGTACAAACAGAAAGGTTACTGCGGGGTGACATGGGCTGAGTGGAAGTAGCCCGGTACTACCGGCGGCACAAATGCCCTAGTGGTACTACCGGTGGCGCCGGAACTATCTCTCATGGAAACTTCAGAACCAAAACTGCAATAAATTACACATCCAAACTTCAAATGATATGAAACTAATTTTGTTCGAAATATTGGGTACCACCAAGAGAGAAAATATCAAGTATATATATGTGAGATACCTCCCCCAGTGTGGATCACACAAGATCAGAAACAGAATAGGATATGCAAGGGAAATCCATTTTTGATGAACTAGAGCTTGTTATGAAGATAACCACAAGCTATAGATCCTCACATGGACAAGATCCAAAACCAACAACAACAACCAAGAAAGATGATGCAAGAATGCAAAGGTTTGACCTCTCTCCGAAAGATGCGGTCAAGTCACTTAGTCGAGATCCCCTCTTGATAGTACGACTATCTATCCTAAATCTGGTCTCCCAACGAATAACATGGGACCGGCAAAAGAGAAAACCTATCAAGATCATACCTTTACCTTGAGCATTCCACTTGATCTTGATGTAGACCGTCTTGACCTCGCCAAGATGGAAGACCTTTCTTGATTGCTCTTGCTCATTATTGCTTGAAGAAGACTTGTGAATTGCTCCCCCATACCAAGGGAGACCTCTTTCGAGAACTTGTCTTCATCAATCCATGACCACCGAGGATGAAAAGCTTCAAGCATGTGATCTTCTAGAGATGGTGCATCTTGAGCTTGCACAACATTTCTTCTATCCTCATAAGGATGATGTCTTGAGGATGCGCATGAGGAACTCCATCTTCTTCTTCAAGACACTCTTGATCTTCTTCTTCTCGTCTACCTTGAAATCAACACATGGTCCAAGCAATGCCATGGACAAAATCTACAAGTGATACTCAAATAACACGTTAGTCCATAGAGATTGTCATTAATTAGGAAAACCACACATGGGGGCATACATGTCGTTTCATCTAGGAATGAAAAAGGTAAACCTAACTTCTCTCTTCTGAGTTCTTATGATCAATCGGTCGTTTAAGTCATTGACCTTCCTCTACTATCGGATTAGTTCTCGTGGACTCTCTTAGAAAGTTGTAACTAATTACTCAAGTTAGCAGTCATGCTGTTGTTGATGACCACTTGATCTAAGCGTCTTAGCCTTTTTATCTGGTGATCTTTTATTCCTTTTCAGGAGTGAAGATGGTTGCCATTTTTCAAGTGTACGTAGTGATGATCTTATGGTGTGACAAGGTCAAGCCTGCAATTGCAAACTAGAGGTTCCAAAAGAATAAAACATGATAAGAAATGACATCCAACACCATACACTCCGGTAATATACATCATTATGTCACATCACAATACAATGCCTTTTCACGTTCTTTGACCAAAAATATGTGAGCTTGTGTGTCAATAAGTACTAAGTAACATTAACTTGGTACGAAGCATATAATTTATTAGTGCTAAAATTTCCTGGAGAAAAACATCATGCGCATGTCATGGGGCATTACAAGCTTCGCTCTTTTGAGCAGGATGTACAAAGGGCACATCATTGTAGCTATGGTGGCACGGTGAGTATTTCACACGTGTTCCCTCTTACCGCCATTAAGTTTAGAAGTGCCCTCCACCACAAAGAGAGAAAAGTTACGAGAGGTGTTATACAATTTTATGTTAACAAACAATAGGAGGGCCAAATGGCTCAAGATTACATACATAGCTAGAATACTACTCATAGAATTATGGAGCATGGACTGCACTTTTAGAGAGTACGATAGTAATTAATGACAAACTAAACTGGTTAAAATATTAATATTTTTTGGTTAATAAAATGTTGTTTGCATGTATTTTTAGTGAATGAAATTTGTTGTCATGCGATCATTTGTTCACTATCCATTAATATGCACTCTTAGTGTTATGAAATATCATGATGTTCATCGAATGGTTTTTCCAAAATCCATGAACTAAGAGTAACAAAAATCCTGGAATTGATAAAATGATTTCTAAAAAAATTAGCATCATTAATTTTCAGTTTTCATATCTAAAATTTGAATATTAAAGAAAATCATGTGGCCCCTAAATATTGTCTCAAAATTTTACTAGAACCAGTATCGCACTAAGACAAGATTTCTTGGAATTAGTATATCTCAATTTCCTAGAAGCCCTATTATCATATATCCTAGAATTTGTGCCATAGAATTTTTATTTTTCTATTTCAATTGAAATTTTTCAATGCCATGGATTTTGATTTTATCGAACCAATGAAGTACCTAGAAAAATTCTCGATAACGGAAATATTAAATCTTGTTGCACATTTGCAAAATCTTGAATATTTGTTACTCCCCCTGTTCCATAATAAGTGTCACTCATCTAGTACAAACTTTCTACTAGCTTAGTACAAAATAAGCAACAGTTATTATGGAACAGAGGAAGTAAAATATATTATTTCTAATGTTGATATAATATTCTAATTTCAAAATTTTGTAGATAGACATGAAATAATTAAAGCTATATTTTATAACTAATCAGTAGTTTAAGCGCTAATCTAAATAATGAATTTTGTCTGGCTAAAAGTGTGGGGCTGAAATATGCACACGTGTCAATCAGTCGGTTAGTTGTGTAATGGTCCAGAATCCTCGCGATTATCATGCAATTATTAGTAAGGATTATTAAAACTTAAATATACATGAGAATATAACTCGATCTAAAGTACATCATAGATATAGATCCTTGGACGTCTTGTCCGTTGAAAACTTGGTGGTGGTATAGCACCTGTGTGCTCCTATGGAGTATGTATCAAGCTGCCGATACAAGTAAATAAGTATTGTGTATGCATATAGTAAATACACAAACCAACACAAAACATATAGAAAAACAAGAAGCGCATAGTCAACAAACTGTTATTTTTAAATGAAACACCACACAACATCTCTCAGTTCATGGAAAAATTGAACCATTCCACAACCAACAAGATGAAAAAAATGCGGACTGTCATTATCGCCACAATAAAAAGGAAAACATAGTATTTTCTTATGACGATTTATTTTCAAGGTATCTTCAAGTATAGGACAAATATGCATACAAAATAGGTAGAAACACCTTATAAATTCCTTGATACTTCTTATTTTACTCAAAGTAATACAATTAGTCTATACATCAATAGCCATGCATCACCCAGTTTTTTGAGTTGAAAGATATGAGCTTTCTTGTATTCGGGTTGCTCGAGTCCTCCTCAAGCAACACTGCCCTGTATGTGCCATGTGATCCTTCGAGTTGCATGGCGTCGATGAAGAGGTAATAGTTTACGCCATTAACAATTTGTTGCTTGCCACTCACAACCTTCTGAAACTTAAGATTGTCATTGCCCACTTTGTTGTGCTCCATCACTGCCCACTCTCCGAGTTCCTGGATATGTGGGTCTGTGATATTCTTGATCTTTGACCATCCACCGGGGATTGCTGTTGCGGGTGTAGCAGCGACATAGATGGTGGTGGCAATGGCGACAAGGAAGATGGCAATTTTCATGGTTGTTAGGGTTGTTGTTATCCAACGTTAGATCAACTAATGGGTTTTACAAAGCTTGATATGGAGGAGATGATGATTGTGTTGATCGATGGAGAAAACGTAGTGGATACAACTATAAATAAATTGCTCGGGCATGGAAACACTGGTGGTAGAAATTAATTGCAAATGTCATTGTGATATGATCCTACTCATTATTGGAAATTATTAATGGTCTTTATATCAAATTTAATTTAATTGTACACCAATTTAAATTTACATGCATACCATATGGTACTATTTGTATATCAACTAATGTATACAATTGTATATCAATTAATGTATAACGTTATACCAATCATCGTATATAATTGTATATCAATCAAGGTATATAATTGTATGTCAATTAATATTAATAATTGTATATCAATTAATGTTTATAAATGTATATCAACTCATCTATAAGTAGATATCATTTAATGTGTACAATATGTTCCTCCCTTAAGACACAAACATGAAGCAATATGATAAAAAGGTTAACAAAGTCATCAAGCTATTCAAAATGCTAAATATACGTAGCCAAAGTAGGTAGGTAATTAATAGATCATCAACACGTTTAGAAGATAATGAACTGCATTTGTAAGAATAGGATAACTGCAAAGTATTGTTATGTGGCATGCCAATTTAGCCCCCTATGTTTATTGCATGAAATTGAATTAGAGATCAAGAAATCTCACGTGACTTTGTACTCTCTCCGTCCCAAAATATAAGGCGCCTAAGAATTAGTCAAAAGTCAACGCTTTCTAAGTTTGACCAAGATTTTACAAAAAAAATATGAACATTTACAATACTGAATCAATATTATTAGATTCACCATAAAGTATATTTTCGTAATGTTTTCATTAAACATAGTATATGTAGATATATTTTTCAAAATATTTGGTCAAAGTTAGGAAGATTTGATTTTTGTATAATGCTTAGGCACCTTATATTTTGGGACAGAGGAAGAGGAAGTATTAGCTAACCCAAAGAACATTACTAGTGCACTACCAACACCCAAAGCTTGTTTCTTATCTCATATATGAAAGCAAGTTAGTCACTACTAGAAAAACGCCTATTCGTGGCGCACCTGAAAAGGCCTTCTGTGGCGCACTAGCAGTGCGCCACGGGCCTCGCGCTACGGCTATCTCGCGCCACGGTTATATCGAGATAGGCGTGGCGCACTACCAGGTGCGCCACGGGTAGGGGTACAGGGTGCGCCACAGATGTTTTTTTCAAAAAACAAAAAAAAATGCAAAAAGCACCCTCGTTTTGAATTGCAAAAGCAATCGGGTCCGTGTCCGTGCATCGCCGCCGCAGTCGTGTCACCTCACCGGAGCATGGCCGTGGCAGGGAGGTGGGGGAGGGGTCACCGGCGTCGAGGTGGTTGGAGAAAGGAAGGTAGGAAGAGAGGGAGGAAGGAAGAGATGGAGGAAGAGAGGGAGGAAGGAAGAGATGGAGGAAGAGAGGGAGGAAGGAAGGAAGAGATGGAGGAAGAGAGGGAGATAGGAAGAGATGGAGGAAGAGAGGGAGGAAGGGAGGTCGGTGAGGAGAAGGATGCCGTCGTCGCCCGTTGTCACTGCGAGGAGAGGCCACCGTTGCACCGCTGTCGCCCGTTGTCACTGCGAGGAGGAGGAGAAGGAGGCTGAGGTCGCGCCGTCACTGCAAGGAGAGGAGAAGGGGAAGGAGGAGAAGGAAGAAGGAAGAAGGGAGAAGGAAGAAGGAAGAAGGGAAAGGGAGAGGAAGAGGGAAAAGGGGAAAGGAAAAGGGAGGAGGGCGGGGTGGGGATTCAAATTTGAATCCCGCCCAAGCTTACCTGTGGTGCACTAGGTGGTGGTGCGCTACGGGTAAGTTGCCCTCTATTTTTTTTCTGCAGGAAAAAACGGTCTTTTGACCGTAACTTTTTACTCTTTTCGAATTTTGAAAATCTAAAAAATCGCTAAACGACCGGAAGGGAGGCCCAGTTAGTTGGATCCAGAAGGGAGGCCCATGCCGGATAAAGGAAGGCTACAGAGGAGTCACCAGCGTACCCGAAGCCTTGGAGTGCAAGACACGTTATACTAGTTGTGTACCATGTAGGACTCTGTAACCTGTCCGGCAAGGACTTTACCCGTAACCCTAGGATCTGGCGAATATATAAGCCGGACCTGCGGGAGCCTTTAGGGCACAATACAACTCAACTCATACCTCGCACAGCGAACCGATCCCTGTAACTCGGCGTATTGCCATTATAGTGATTTATAGCAGGAGTAGGATTCGGCCACCATCTTGGGATCTGAACCTGGGTAAGCTGTGTTACCTTCAACCCGCCAACCTCCCGCCTTACCCCACGTCTCTAAACACGCTCTGTGAGGACCCCTCCATGGCGTACTCGTCGGCAATACCACGACAGTTGGCGCCCACCGTCGGGCAAGAGGCGCTTCAGGCTCTACAACGGGCGAGGTCCAAGATCTTCACGGGAATCGGCGAAACTGTAGCCATTGGCTGTGTTCTCTTCTCCAGAAATGTTCCGATCGTCCCTCCCGACGAGTTCTGGATCCCAGCGAAGAAGAACCCCACCCATTGCTCGATCGTTCGAATCGGGGACATCCACCTCTTCATCAGCGAAACCGACTCGGGCAATAGTTCCTTGAAAGTCGGAGGACCGTCAAGCCCCGCACGGACCGCCTACGGTTAGGATACGTTCGCGGAAGGATCGAAGTCAGAGCTCTCTTCGGAGTTTGCTAGCTAAGATCGGAAAAATTCAAGGCCCACCCAAACTGCCCCTGTGCAGGATATAACGGTGGAAGATCGCTGCAAGTCCGCCGGCTTCGCCCGTGCGTCTAGACAGTAGATATCCAAGTTCGTCGGCTTGGGGACTATCTTCAATTTGGCGCGTTGCGTCCAGAGAGAGGGTGAAAACCCCCGCGAATACATAGCCAGGTGGATCCGTATACGGGCTGATCTGGAACATTACCCCAATGATGATGCCATGTATCACTTTGTGGAAGGGATGGACCGCGGTACACTTCTCCGGCATACGCTAAGGCGGCTACAGGCCTCGGGGCGGCTCAGTTTGAAGGCATGGTTCACACCGTCAATAACTTCGCGGCCGCAGATTCAAAAGCTCAAGCAGCGCTCGCGGTCGCACCCAGCACCCTGCCGCATCAGCCACCACCACCGCCAGCACCGCCTCCAGTCAACGCCCCTACGGCCTCAGCACCTTCTTACGTCATCGAGGAAGCCCCCACACCCTCCGACTCCGTTTTGGACGCGCAACAGTAAGGGCGCTATTCCCATATCCTTTGACCACGGAGGCAAGGCTCATCGTCGTCGCCCATCTCCATCGCCCTGGTCTCCCTGACATCGTGAAGACCCAAAGGATCACCATCGTACGAGCATGCCTCCGCCAAGGCAAGGTGGCATCATCATCCGCAACAACATGGAGCAGCCCCGTCACAATGGAGAGCGCAACCAAGGACACAAGACCAGGTCACGCCATGACCCTCCATGTCTGACAAGCAACCGCAACAAACACGAGGCGTCGCAGGAGGGTAACAGCAAGAAGGCTAACCCACTGCCACCTCCGCCTCCATCGCCACCTATCAGCCACCATGGAGGAGGGGGCCTGCATCGTTCACGCAACACATCCCCTGGTGGCAAGAATAAAAGAGCAAGCCTGGAGCCATACGATGCACGTTCACTCCTGGACAAGATTCACGAGGCCCGAGAAGGACCTTACCTGGGACCACTTTGCTTTGGACCTGTAGTACGGACCGAAACTTACCTCAAGGGTTTCCCGATTGAAAATACGATCAAGCCCTATGACGGCACCGCCAAACCAGCTACGTGGTTGCAGGACTACGACAACGTGGTAGAGATCGCCGGGGGTAACCCCAACGTTGCCGTTAAGTACCTCCCACTGATGTTGACGGGCACGGCCCGCCAATGGATTGATGAGTTGCCGGAGAAGTTCATCTTTAACTGGTTGGACATGTAAGAAGCGTTCACCAAAAACTTTAAGGGTACGTACAAGCGTCCATGCACTGTTGGCGATCTATAGCGGTGTGTGCAAGAGAAAGACGAAACATCTCGAGCCTACCTCTCCCGCTGGCTAGATACGAAGAATTCCTGCGCAGGAGTGCACAATCATATCACCATGGCCGCCTTCATCGATGGGTTGGAAAAACGTATGTTGCTCCGACATAAGTTGAAGTGCCTGCAGGAAAATCACAGGCTCGATCTCAACCAGATGATCCAGTTGGCCAGTGAGTTCGCGGCTGCCGACGATGATGCTCGTGGCTCCCTGCCGGCAATAGCCATTCCAACCCAAGCTAAGAGGAACAACAACACCAAGCGGAAGAGCCTGCCAGAAGAAAAGCAAACCTCCGACATGGTCGCCATGACGTTTTCAGGAAGAGGTGATGGCGGACAGCGTGGCCGAGGATGGGGGGCTGGTCGTGGGCAGCAGCGAGGTAGTGAAACTACTCCGGCAGCGCTCCGTGTTCCCCAAACGTACGAGTAGTACCGTGGTATGACATGCCTTGTACACCTTGACGCCAACGGTAAAGATACTCACACCAATAGCCATTGCAAGTTCGTCAACGACCTAAAGGAGGACCCAGTGTCCGGGTACAAGCGAAGCCGGAAGAACTGACCGTGAGTCAAGGGGAAAGGGAAGAAGAAGAAGGAAGAGGAGTCCAAGGATTCAAGTGACATGGACGAGGATGTTGACCCCAAGCACGCCGACAAGGGCGATGGCAAATCCAAGAACCCCTTCGAGAAGAAGGCCGCTGTCTACCACACTTTCCTTGGCACCCTTACTATCTGGGTACAGAAAACCTCCATGAGGATACTGATGGCCACCCTACCCTAGTTCCCTAGTACCTGCACTGGTCGGAAGTTCCAATCACTTGCGACAGGAAGGATCACCCAGACCTCATCCCTACGGAGAACCAGTACACCATGGTCATCAACCCCCTAATTGAGGGCAACGAGTTCACCAAATGCATGGTGGACAGTGGAAGCAGCATCAACATCATGTACCTGGATACACTGCACAAGATGAACTTGATGGAGGCCAACCTAAGGCGGACCAACACTGTGTTCCATGGCGTAGTTCCTGGTCGGGAGGCTCGGTCCCTTGGGTGCATCAAGCTTCAGGTCGCTTTTGGCAATGTTAACAATTACCGCCAAGCATGCATGACCTTTGAAGTGGTCCCCTTCAAGAGCATGTACCACGTCATATTCAGACGCGACATCTTCCATGCCTTCATGGCCAAGCCATGCTTCGTCTACAACAAGCTCAAGATACCCGTACCAAACGGTGTCATCGCCATATCCGAAAGCTTTACAAAGGCAAGGGACTGCGAGATTGGAGAAGCAGCCTTTCCAGAAGCTGTCCTCTACACCAAAGAATTCAAGGAGATCCAGAGCAAGGTCGATGCCATGGAGATGCCGGCATCGAAGAAGCAGATTTCCGACTCCGATCCCGCCTTCAAGGCCGCCATCGAGACCAAGCCGGTGGAACTTGTGGTAGACGATGCCTCCAAGACGATCACCATTGGGACGATCCTGGACCCTAAATAGGAAAGGGCGCTCGTCAAGTTCCTCCGTGAGAATAGGGACATATTTGCCTGGCTACCTGCCGACATGAAAGGTGTACCTAGGGAACTTGCCGAGCACAACTTGAATATTGATCCAAAATGCAAACCAATGAAACAACCTCTACGACGCTTCGGAGACGAGAAGAGATGCGTCATAGGCAAAGAGATAGCTAGGTTACTTAAGGCTAGTTTTATCCGAGAAGTCCTTCACACCCGATGGGTGGCCAATCCTGTACTTGTCCCCAAAAAGGGAACCAAAGAATTAAGAATATGCGTTGATTACACTGGCTTGAACAAAGCGTGCCCGAAAGATCCGTTTGCTTTGCCTCACATTGACCAAGTCATTGACTCGACGACTGGCTTGGAACTTTTGTGTTTTCTCGATACATACTCAGGATACCACCAGATAAATATGAGGAAGTCGGACCAATTGGCCACTTCGTTCACCACACCTTATGGCACGTTTTACTATGTCATGATGCCCTTTGGGCTGAAAAACGCAGGTGCTACGTACCAGCAGACTATGCAGCATTTCCTGCACGATCAAATTGGTCAGAACATTCACGCCTATATGGACGATATAGCGATGATGTCTAAAAAGCCAAACGACTTAATCTCCGACTTAAAATAAACATTTGATAATCTCCGGAAATACAACATGATGCTTAACCCTAAGAAGTGCGTCTTCGGGGTTCCAGCCCGCAAATTGTTGGCCTTCATCGTTTCCCAACATGGAATCGAGGTCAACCCGGAGAAGATCAAGGACATTCTAAACATAAATCGTCCGACATGCCTGAAGGACATCCAACGGCTCACGGGTTGCATTGCAGTAGTAAGTCAGTTCATCAGCCGACTTGGAAAGAAGGCTCTGCCGCTGTACACGTTGCTAAAGAAGGCAGACAAATTTACATGGACGGACGAAGCAGATGCTGCACTCAAGAAGCTAAAGGTGATACTTTTCTCGGCACCTATACTTGCAGTACCCGAGCCTATGGATCCTATGTTGATCTACATGGCGGCCACCAACCGGTTAATCAGTATCGTCATCATGGTAGAGCATAAAGAACCAACGCATGAGTACTGTAGGGTTTGTAGCATAGAAAACAAAAAATTTCCTACGATGGTGTAGAGGTCCCAACCTTTAATAAGGTAGAGATCCCTGTGTTTACAATGCTAGTCCCTAGACCAATATCTAGCATCCATAGTTAAGATGCAATATCAAGAAACAAATGTCATATTACAACTTTATAACCAGGAATAAAATAATTCATTACATCTTACATAGCTCATTTGGCTATCTCATTACAATGCAGCAGAAATAACTATAACATGGAGTCCTTCATCTTCAAAGTGCCATAGGCAATCATGTTGGTTGTAGACTTGTAATCCTAATCAACACACTTCACAAACATCAAACAAACTTGCAACATAATAAGTTACAGCCACAAGGGTCAATACATTTGAATTGTACTGGCAAGTGATACTATGGTAGTATTGTGGAGTCTATCATATATATGCATTTGTCTAAGTGGATCTTAGGCTTGCTTTGCTCAAAATATATTTTCCTTATCATTTGAAAAACACTAAGTTTTGTTTGTCAAAAATCACCCAAGGCATCTCCCAATAGAAATTGGTGATCCTTCAACCCTTGTTCAACCATAAGTTTTAACTTAGAAATTTGGGATGAGGAGATTCTTGATAGCTTCCATGTCTTGATGCTCAAATTGTCCATTGTCAGGGACATGGCTAAGTACTTAGATTTTACACTCTTCAGAGGTGGTGTACTTTCCCCGCAAGACTTGATTTTCACCAAGACAAGATCTTTCAGAAGCCTTCCCTTAGACCAGAATGGACGCGTTCCAACCTATCATCCCCTACCACCAACTGTCCATTTGGCTAAGTTATTGCAACCTATATGATCCAGGCAGAGCCCATAATGCCATGTGGCTACACTTGAATCTTCTCAACATTTGACATCTCAAATCTCTTTGTTCCTGGGTGGAAATCCACAAGTGAGATACCAAGTCTTCCCCAATATACTGGACTTAGTGATGCCCAAGTTTTCCCCAATATACTGTACTTGTGTAACCACTCAACACAAACCTTTCTTTCCATTCCACCCAGGTGATTCATTCACTTAGTTGTTTTATTAAACAAAACACAAGTCCTTGACTTAGAAATATTCCATAGCATGTATATAATCCACCCTTGTTTTCTACTATCTCAGCTAAGAATGATAGTAGTAGGAATCCTAACTTAGGGAAAATTCGACTAAGGTTTCATCTACTAGGATTTCCCATAGCATAGTTTATACTTACAAAAATTCCATGCAAGTCCTACTTAAAAATATCACTAATGCATAGTGAAGATAATGGGACAAAAGTATGAAGCACCACTTGCCTTTTTTGGTAGATAATTATAAGTTCACTCCTTGATTTTGCAATAGTCACACTCTTCAAATTCCACTACAATTCAATCAAGCAAGCAAATATTCAATTTACCATTCAAGCAATCATCACATAGAATAATAAAAACAAAGCAATACATGCAAGCATGCCAAAGATTGTTTTATTTGGAAAAGTGGTTTCTAATAGGTTATAACATTTTAAAACACATATTGGTCATTTATAAAAGTGGAAAAACCATTGGATATCAAGTTAGTGAAAATGGCCACTTTATGTCATTTTCGTTTTGCTAGAAATGGTTTAAATCAAGGTAATATTTTCTAGTGTTTGACAAATACATTTTTAAACACAAATGTTAGTGTTTTATGGTCAAGTGTTTATTATTAAAACCATTTGCAAAAGGGTTTTACTTATAAACTATTTTTATACCAAAGTAATATTTTATGTTGTTGAAAATGCTTTTTAGCAAAGTAATAATTTATAGGTTTCATAAAATATATTTTTAAATCCTAAAAATTGGTGTTTAGGGTTAGAGAGTTTAAATCAAATTATTTTCCAAAGGTTTTACTCCAAAAAGCATTTTTAACATATAAACAATATTTTTATTTGACTAGGAATGTTCCAATTCAAGGATTTATTCTTTGGCTTCACCAAATATGTTTTTAAATCCAAAAGTTGGTTTATATGGTCAGTAGGTTCAAAACAATCCATTTGCCAAAGATTGTATCATATAAATAATTCTAGAATAATTTTTATATTCAAATTATGTCTACACAAGTTTCTATAAAAACAACCAATCTACTAGAAGCAATTCATTAAACAAGGAGCATGGTTGGATATAGTTTGTTTTGCTGATTCCATTGATATAAAATTTGCAAAATTTGGACGTGTGGATTACAAGTTATGCAATTTACAAGTTTGAACATTCAATAGAATAAAATCTGGGTTTTAAATCGAAGCACTGGCCACGCGTCATGTTCTGATTGGGCGAAAACGGTTCGCGTGGATCGGCTGCTGTGGAGCGTTGGATCTAACTAAAATCGCACGATGCAGATGGAGCGTACCGGTTCGTTTAAATGACTCTATCTACGCCACAGGATCAAGATCCCACGGCCGCGGTGCGAGTGACCACGAATGGGCGGCAATGGCGGCGGTGGTTGGCGGCGGCACGGTCATTCGGTGGTGTTCCCGGCGATTCAGGAAGCAAGACAGGGAGAGAGGTAGCTCACCGAGGTCGCAGGGTGATGCTGATGCTTATCATTGTCGTCGCAGGGCAGGGGGCGCACGGGGTTCACAATAATCGCTCACCGGAGTTGTCCCTGGCGTCGGGCTTCTCTGTCGTCGTCGATGGCGGGGCTACAAGTCACGGAAAGACCAAATAGTGGCGGTGTTAGATGCGCGAGAGAGTCACGAAGTCGTGAGGGTCAAGGAGAGGGGAAGGCGTGGTCAGATGTTACCAGTAGAGGTCGCCGATGTTGGAACAGACGGCAGCGCTGCTGGGTTGTCGTTGTTGCCGATGTTGTGGGTCAAGCGCGGGCAAGTGCCTGGTGCTGGGAGGTGCGCAGGAGCCTGGGGATCAGTCTCGTGTGGTCGAGGGGGCTAGGGGCAATGGTGGCTAGCCAGAATTTCTCAGGGAGCTCGTCGGAGGCCGCAATGGTGCAAGCGAAAATGGGGACGGCCTAGGGGCAGAAAGAGTCGGGCAAGAGAGGGGAAAGGGAGAGGAGGAGCATGCGCTTTAACGAGCTTGGTCGCAGGGAGTAAGGGATACGGCATTGATGCGAATTGAATCAAGTTTTAAACGGTAGAAATGGCCAGCGAGGCGTGGTCACCGCGGGGGGGGGGGGGTGAGGAAGATGATTGACGTGTGGGGCTGGCTAGTCAGTGAGAGAGTTAAAGGAAAGGTGGGGGCCAGTGGTCAGTGACTGAGGGGGTTATCCGTGCTGTGTGAAATGTTTTCTGGAGGGAGAAGAGAGAGGCCGCTGGTGGGCTTAGTGGGCTGATTAGGTTGGGCTGGCTTCTTTCATTTTTTTGTTCTGATTCATTTTTCTTTTTCTATTTTCTTTTCCCTGTTTTGATTTTGTTTAAACCATTCAAACAACCATTTGAATTCAAAAACCTTCCAAACTTTTCAGTAAGTTTTTAATATGTTTTAAACATGTATTTAAAGTCCTTTTTAGGAATAATTCCTTTATTTATTTGTGGTTTGTATTTTATTTAAAAAGGGCACATTCCTTTATTAAATAAGATTTAATTAAATTCTCAAACCTTGTTTTGAAATCAAAATTTCACCAAACCTTTTGAGTAGGTTTTATTTATTTAAATGGGGTGTTAATAATTTACCTTGAATTATTTAAAGTATTTTAATATGATTATTAATCATTTAATTTGGGCAATTGTCTTTATTGCAATAGAAATCAAATATTGTTTTAATTCCATATAAATTTATTTAAATGATTATTTTATTTCATTTAATTTAATTAAATAACTTTTATTCCACTTGGGTAAATTCCAATTATTATTTTCCCATGATTTAATTCATCATTTCTATTAGGGATTTTGTCTTTATTGAAATGGAGTAGAATTTGGTTAATGCCATATAATTTTATTTGAATATTCTATATCCATTTATTTCATTTGCTTATGGACTTGGCCAAGATTTAATTTGGCTTTTAAATACTCTTTAATTATCACTTCTTTCTTTATCTTATAAAACCCATATCTTTTTATTGAAAGTTCCAAACTTGGGGATTCCAATTTGTAAAATTTAATTTGATATTTGTTTATCCTTTTAAATATCTTTTAGGATTAATTGCTCACAAATTGGTATGGACTTTAGATTGGTGTTTTATTAGCTTTGGTAATTCAATTTCCTTATCTTATTATATTCATAAGATTTTATCTATGGCTCCAAATTAAGTGAAACCAATTTCTATGGTTTTATAATATTTCTTTTTATCCCTTTTGATCATTTATAAATGTTTGTTGATAAATCTTTATATGGATCAAATCCATAATCTTAGGGATATCTTTGAAATGATTTTCCTCCATTAGGGTTTTAGAGTTTTGGTTTGTTTTCCAAGTGTTTAAATTTCAAGATGCATTTATGAAGAATGCATCTCACTTGATTTGAATTTAGTTGGATTCAAACTTTATTCAAAGTTTGTTCAATATGGGTTTTTAAGTTTCCATTTAGAAAAAAAGTTTCTTTTTACCCTAAATTTCAACAATTATTTATTTTGTTTATTTATTTTTCACATTTAAAAATTTGGAAAATTTTGGGACGTGACAGATGGGAACAACTATGTACCAAGATATATCTACTAGATACAAGCAACAGGTGGATATACATCCATAGAATATATACCCTCGAAGACCGAATAGCGTTAACGAGGTTGTACTCGTGGATGATGTAGTCGAACGCTTGCCGATCTCAAGATCGTGATGAAGTCCATATGGTCTAGCCGGTCCAGCATCATCAAGTCCAGCACAGCAAAGGAATGGTGCATCCGTGATCGCACACACGTCCGGGTACCCCGACAACCTCCGCGCCCTCGCTGCAGCGAAGTAGCGGAAGCAACAAATCCTTCCAGAAAAAGCCACCGGGAACATGTATCTCTTTGATCCGAGACCATGGGGAATTCTATAGAGGGGAGAGAGATCCTTCACGAGGAGGTGTGCTTTGAGAGGAGGAGAGGGAGAACTTTTATAGGAGAGGGGGCACCCCAAGGGGCATGGCGCCCAGCCCATGGCGGCTTCCCCCACCTCTTCCACATGTGGGTGGAGCTCCCACTCAAAATGAAAAGCCTCCACTCACATATGAAGGGAATATGCCCTGAGAGGCAATAATAAAGTGTTTATTATGTGTATTCCAAGTATATGATAGATGTTTATTTTGCATGCTATAATTGTATTGATATGGAAACATTAATACATGTGTGTTTAATAAACAAATAGAAAGTTCCTAGTTATGCCTCTCTCATAAACTAGCTCATTGATTAACAAGATGATCAAAGTTTCCTGATCATAGACATTGGATGTTGTTAATAACAAGGTCACAACATTAGTGTAATGGTGTGATGAACATTCATCCGAAGTATAGCATTACGATCAAAGTCATTGAGTTTATATTGCTATAACAACTTACGAAGTGATCCTAATCCTTAGACCATGAGATCATGTCAGTCACTAACACTGGAAGAGTTTCTTGATAACATCAAACGTCACACCATAACTGGGTGATTATAAAGATGGATTCGGAACTACTAAAGTTTTATTTTGAGGCCCATGGATCAAGAGTGCAATTTTTTCATCCCAATGACGGATAGATATACTCTGGGCCCTCTCGGTGATATCACATTGGTTAGCTTGCAAGCAAGTGATTTGATCACTAGAATGTTATATCACGAGAACGAGAAAAGAGTGCATGTCAGTAACGAGATCAAACTTGTTATGGAGATACTGATTATCGAATCTCAGACATGTAATATATCGTGAAACAAAAGGATTAAGATACTAGCGTAAAAGGTTCCGACGATCACAAGAAAGTCATCGTTGAATGTGTGGGAGTCAGTATGGGTCTCCAGATCCTGCTTCTGATTATTGATCGGAGAGGGGTCTCGATCATGTCCGCATTATTCATGAACCATAGGGTGGCACACTTAAGAGACACTGACATCCAAATGGAGCAAAATTTTCATGCAGGAAAGGATAACAAGCGGAGGAATTTCTTTCACTAGATACCGAAACAGGTTTTCAGATGAAATTGCAGAATTTTGTTTGCATGTGAAATGAAATACTAGCAAGGGTTTATATGTGAATGTTTGTCATTAAAGTAATTGACAAAATTCTGAATAAATAAAAGGAGTTTTATTTAATGAGAGTTTGCATTAAATTTGGTGGAAATTTAATGGGAATTTGTGTGGGATTTTGAGTGGAGGGATTGAAAGGCTTTTGTGTGAGTGGAGTGTCCACCCACATGAATGAAAGGAGGGGAGGGGAAGCCCCATGGCCTCTTGGGCGGCCCCCTCTCCCTATAAAAGGCACCCCCTCCTCACTTCTCACTCACACCTCCTTGTGAACGATCTCTCTCCCCCTCTAGAATTTATCCGCCATGGTCTCGGACTAGCGAGATACATGTTCCTAGTGGCTATTCGGCAAGAAAGAGTTGTGCTTCCGCTGCATTGCTGGAGCGACGAGGCGGAGGTTGCTCGTTGTCTTGTACGTGTGTGCGAGCACGGATGCGCTGCTGATTTGCGGCTCTAGGACTTCCTCTCGATCTTGATATCGGCAATAGATCGTCTACATCAACCACGAGTTTAACTCGTTAAGCTTTGTCGGTCTTCAAGGGTATGTTCTCTATGGATATACATCCGCCTGTTGTTTGCATCTAGTAGATAGATCTTGGTACATAGTTGTTCCCTTCATAGGAATTTTTTTGTTTTCTATGTTGCGAACCCTACAGTGGTATCAGAGCCGGATCTATGCGTAGATGCTTTACGCGGGTAGTACACATATGAGTATGTGGGTGATGATGATCATGTTATTGCTTCTTAGTTGTTTTTTGGATATTATTGGCATAGTGGGATGAAGCGGCCCGGACAAACTTTACATGTCCTCGCACATGAGACCTGTCCCATGCTTTACATTCAACTAGTTTTGCATAAGTGGCTAGCGGGTGTCTGTCTCTCCTACTATAGTTAATATCTAATTTGCAACGAGTTGTCAACAATTTGGTTATCCTTGTTGTGGTTCATGTTCGTAGGTATGAACAGTTCTATCTTCGAAAGCCCTAAGCCACCTAAAACTTGCAATGGATAAATTAGAGGCGTCTAGTTTAGATTGTTGTTGGGCTAGTGCTATGATATGGTGATGTTGTAAGTAGAAGTATGAGATGATACTCTTACAGCACACATAATGTGTAAGTTCCATAGACCTTGGTCTTGCACATAGAGGTATGATAGTGATCATACCAAGGAGCACATGATGGAGATCATATGCGGGAACCATATCATTTCCCTTCCAAACATGTGATGTTTGATTGCATCTTATATTGCTTGTTTGGCATTTTATTATCATAATAAGATGATCCCTCATTTAAATATCAAGATAAGAATGTGTTCTTCCTTAAGTATGCACCGATTATGTTTCGTCGCTCCAAGACATCACGTGATGATCGGGTGTTCTTGGATCCACAACCATATTATGGGTGTAAGACAGTTACACACGCGAATACTAAGGTTCTCACTTGGCAAGCCTAGCATGTACAGACATGGCCTCGGAACACGGACCGAAAGGTTAAGCATGAGTCATATGGTAGATATGATGCCCATTTGATGCTCTCCTTTGAAGCTGCACCGACTCACGTGATGATCGGACTTGGTGTAGTGGATTTGGTTCATGTAATCACCAAAAAGGCACGAGGGATGTCATTTTGAGTTGGAGTTCATTCGTAATGTGGATTAATTGAACTCAATCAATCATAAACTTAGTCTAAACTTTACAAATTTGGTTGTAGATGGCACCACCTGCTTTTAATTTCAATGTGTTTATGGAGAAAGAGATACTTGCAACGAACGGTAGCAACTTTACCGAATGCGCCATGAATTTGAGGATTCTCTTCTCTGCTGCACAAAAGAAATATGTGCTAGAAGCGCCGCTAGGCCCCCCACCTTTCGATGATACCCCTGACAAGGAGAAGAATGTCTATCAGACTCGTCAGGAGGACCACAACTTAGTTCATTGCAGCATATTGTATGGGCTAGATCCAGAACTTCGAAAGCGTTTCGAAAACGGCAATGCATTTGATATAATGGGTGAGTTGAAAATGATTTTCGACACACATTCTACTGTAGAGAGCTACAATGCTTTAGAAAAGTTCTTTAGCTGCATGATGGAAGAGCACAGCTCCGTAAGTGAGCATGTACTCAAGATGTCAGGTTAAACCGATAAGCTTGTGTCCTTGGGAATATTGATTCCCATTGACTTAGGCATCCATCGTGTTCTGCAGTCTCTACCACCTAGCTATAAGAGCTTCGTGATGAACTATAATATGCAAGGCATGAAGAAGTCTCTCCCTGAGCTTCTGTCAATGCTTAAAACTGCAGAAGTGGAGATCAAGAAGGAACATCAAGTGTTGATGATTAATAATAAAACAGGTTTCAAGAAAGACAAGAAGGGAAAACGAAAGGGAAGTAAGGGCGGAAAGTCGGTTGTCGTGCCTGAAAATAAACTCCGAGTTGGACCTAAGTCTGATACCGAGTGCTATTATTGTAAGGGGACTGGCCACTGGAAGATCAACTGCCCCAAGTATTTGGCAGAAAAAAAGGCCGACAAGGCAAACAAAGGTATATATGATATACATGTTATTGATGTGTACTTGACTAGTACTCGGAGTAGCACATGGGTATTTGATATCGGTTCAGTTGCTAATATTTGTAACTCGAATCAGGGGCTGCGGAACAAGCGACAGCTAGCAAGGGTGAGGTCAAGATGCGTGTCGGCAATGGATCAAGTGTTGATGTGATCGCCATCGGAACGCTACCTCTCCACTTACCGTCGGGATTAGTAATAAACTTGAATAATTGTTATCTGGTTCCTGCACTGAGCATGAACATTCTATCTAGATCATGTTTGATGCGAAGTGGTTATTCATTTAAATCCGAGAACAATGGTTGTTCTATTTATATGAATGAAATCTTTTATGGTCATGCATCGATGATGAATGGTTTATTTCTATTGGATCTCGATAATATTGATACACATATTCATAATGTTGATGCTAAAAGAATTAAACTTAATGATGATATATCCGCATATATGTGGCACTGCCGTCTAGGTCATACTAGCGTTAAACGCATGAATAAGCTCCATTCGGATGGACTTTTGGAATCACTTGATTTTGAATCATTTGATACATGTGAGCCATGCCTTATGTGCAAGATGACTAGAACACCGTTTTCCGGTTCAAAGGAACGGGCGACAGATTTATTGGAAATCATACATTCTGATGTATGTGGTCCAATGAGTGTGTCGGCACGAGGTGGATATCGTTATTTTGTTACCTTCACAGATTATTTGAGTAGATACGGTTATATCTACTTGATGAAACACAAGTCTGAAACCTTTGAAAAGTTCAAGGAATTTCAGAGTGAAGTGGAAAATCATTATAATAGAAAGATCAAATTTGTACGGTCCGGCCGTGGAGGTGAGTATCTAAGTTACAAGTTTAGAACTCACATGAAAGAGTATGGAATTGTTTCACAAGTCACACCTGCCGGAACACCATAGCGAAATGGTGTGTCCGAACGTCGTAATTGTACTTTATTAGATATGGTTCGATCTATGATGTCTCTGACGGACTTGCCGTTGTCATTTTGGGGTTATGCACTAGAAACTATTGCATTCACTTTAAATCGGGCGCCATCTAAATCCGTTGAAAAGACACCGTATGAATTGTGGTTTGGAAACAAACCTAAGCTGTCATTTATTAAAGTTTGGGGATGCGATGTTTATGTGAAGAAACTTCAACCGGATAAACTCGAACCCAAAGCGGAAAAATGCATCTTCATAGGATACCCTAAGGAAAAAATTGGGTATTCCTTCTATCATAGATCCGAGGACAAGATTTTTGTTGCCAAGAATGGATCCTTTCTAGAGAAAGAGTTTCTCGCAAAAGGCGTGAGTAGTCGGAAGTTAGAACTCGAAGAGGTTATTGAACCTTCTCTTCAAAGTATGGCGAGTAGCGCAGCGCCGGAAGTTGTTCCTAACTTGGATTCACCAGTTGAAGAAGGAACTAATGATAATGATCATGAAACTCCGAAATAGAGTACTACCAAACCTCGCAGGTCTAGCAGGACGCGTGCAGCTCCCGAGCTGTACGGAAACCCTGACATGAATTTCATGTTTGATGAAAATGATGACCCTATGATGTATGAAGAAGCGATGATGAGCCCGGATTCCGACAAATGGTTAGAAGCCATGAAATCCGAGATGGAATCCATGTATGAAAATCAAGTTTGGAACTTGGTGGACTTACCTCATGACCGAAAGGCCGTGGAGAATAAATGGATTTTTAAAAGAAAAACTGATGCTAATGGTAATGTGACCGTCTATAAAGCTCGACTTGTCGCAAAGGGGTTTCGACAAATTCAAGGAGTTGACTACGATGAGACATTCTCTCCCATAGCGATGCTAAAATCAGTTAGGATTATGTTAGAAATTGCTGCATATTTCGATTATGAGATATGGCAGATGGATGTCAAAACTGCATTCCTCAATGGCAATATTGAATAAGAGTTGTATATGATACAACCAAAGGTTTTTTTCGATCCTAAGGATTCTAACAAGGTGTGCAAGCTTCAGCGATCCATCTATGGACTAAAACAAGCATCACGAAGTTGGAATCTCCGCTTTGATGAGGTGATCAAAGAGTTTGGATTTGTCCAAACTTATGGAGAAGCTTGTATTTACAAGAAAGTGAGTGGGAGCAATGTGGAATTTTTTATATTATATGTGGATGACATATTATTGATCGGAAATGATAGAGAACTTTTAAATAGTGTTAAAAGTTATCTAAACAACGAATTTTCAATGAAGGACCTGGGTGAAGCGTCTTACATATTAGGCATAAAGATCTATAGAGATAGATCTAGGAGCCTAATAGGGCTATCACAAAGTACATACCTTGATAAGATTTTAAAGAAGTTTAAAATGGACGAAAGTAAGAAGGGGTTCTTACCTATGGTGCAAGGCAAGACATTGAGTAAGACTCAAAGTTCGGTTACGGCGGAAGAAAGAGAGATAATGGACAAAGTCCCCTATGCTTTAGCCATAGGCTCTATAATGTACGCCATGCTATGTACAAGACCGGATGTGGCACATGATATTAGTTTGACTAGTAGGTACCAATCGGATCCAGGTTCGGAACATTGGATAGCGGTCAAGAATATCCTTAAGTACTTGCGAAGAACTAAGGATATGTTTCTTGTATACGGAGGTAAAGAAGAGCTTGTTGCTAAGTGTTATGTTGACGCTAGCTTTGACACTAATCCGGATGACTCTAAGTCTCAATCCGAATACGTATTTCTCATGAATGGTGGAGCGGTTAGTTGGAGGAGTTCCAAACAACCCGTGGTGGCGGGATCAACAATGGAGGCCTAATATGTTGCTGCTTCAGAAGCGGCTCAGGAAGCAGTTTGGATGAAGGAGTTCATATCCGAACTAGGTGTGGTTACAAGCGCCTTGGACCCAATGGTGATATATTGTGACAACAATGGTGCCATTGCCAATTCCAAAGAACCAAGGTCTCACAAGTATTCCAAGCATATTAAGCGCCAGTTTCACTCCATCTGTGAACATGTCAAGGATGGAGATATAAAGATTTATAAAGTACATATGGATCTCAATGTAGCAGATCCATTGACTAAAACTCTCCCTAGAGAAAAACATGATCAACAGCAGAACTCCATGGGTGTTAGATTCATCACTATGTAACTAGATTATTGTCTCTAGTGCAAGTGGGATACTAAAAGGAATATGCCCTGAGAGGCAATAATAAAGTGTTTATTATGTGTATTCCAAGTATATGATAGATGTTTATTTTGCATGCTATAATTGTATTGATACGGAAACATTAATACATGTGTGTTTAATAAACAAACAGAAAGTTCCAAGTTATTCCTCTCTCATAAACTAGCTCGTTGATTAACAAGATGATCAAAGTTTCCTGATCATAGACATTGGATGTTGTTAATAACAAGGTCACAACATTAGTGTAATGGTGTGATGAACATTCATACGAAGTATAGCATTACGATCAAAGTCATTGAGTTTATATTGCTATAACAACTTACGAAGTGATCCTAATCCTTAGACCATGAGATCATGTCAATCACTAACACCGGAAGAGTTTCTTGATAACATCAAACATCACACCGTAACTGGGAGATTATAAAGATGTATTCAGAAGTACTAAAGTGTTATGTTGAGGCCCATGGATCGAGAGTGGAATTTTATCATCCCGATGATGGATAGATATACTCTGGGCCCTCTCGGTGATATCACATTGGTTAGCTTGCAAGCAAGTGATTTGATCACTAGAATGTTATATCATGGGAACAAGAAAAGAGTGCCTATCAGTAACGAGATCAAACTAGGTATGGAGATACCGATGATCGAATCTTGGACATGTAATATATTGCGAAACAAATGGATTAAGATACTAGCATAAAAGGTTCCGACGATCACAAGAAAGTCATCGTTGAATGTGTGGGAGTTAGTATGGGTCTCCAGATCCCGCATCTGATTATTGATCAGAGAGGGGTCTCGATCATGTCTGCATTATTCACGAACCATAGGGTGGCACACTTAAGAGACACCGACATCCAAATGGAGCAAAAGTTTCATGCCGAAAAGAATAACAAGCGTAGGAATTTATTTCACTAGATACCGAAACAGGTTTTCAGGTGAAATTGCAGAAAGTGTTTTTGCATGTGAAATGAAATACTAGCAAGGGGTTATATGTGAATGTTCTTCATTAAAGTAATTGAAAAAATTCTGAATAAATAAAAGGTGTTTTATTTAATGAGAGTTTTCATTAAATTTGGTGGAAATTTAATGGGAATTTGAGTGGGATTTTGAATGGAGGGAATTGAAAGGCTTTTGTGTGAGTGGAGTGTCCACCCACATGAATGAAAGGAGGGGAGGGGGCAGCCCCATGGCTGGGCGCATGACCCCTTGGGTGCCCCCCTCTCCCTATAAAAGGCACCTCCTCCTCACTTCTCACTCACACCTCCTCGTGAAGGATCTCTCTCCCCTTCTAGAATTTATCCCCCATGGTCTCGGACTAGCGAGATACATGTTCCCGGTGGCTATTCAGCAAGAAAGAGTTGTGCTTCCGCTACATCGCTGGAGCGAGGAGGCGGAGGTTGCTCGGTGTCTTGTACATGCGTGCGAGCATGGATGCACTGCTGATTTGCGGTGCTAGGACTTCCTCTCGATCTTGATATCGGCAATAGATCGTCTACATCAACCACGAGTTTAACTCGTTAAGCTTTGTCGGTCTTCAAGGGTATGTTCTCTATGGATATACATCCGCTCGTTGTTTGTATCTAGTAGATAGATCTTGGTAATAGTTGTTACCATCGTAGGAATTTTTTTGTTTTCTATGCTACAAACCCTACAGCATAAACATGCGTCCACTCAAAAATCCACTCACATGCATTAAATTTCCACCAAATTAATGCAAGCTCTCATTTAAATAAAACTCTTTTATTTATTTATTCAGAATTTTATTAATTACTCTAATTAACAAACATTCACATAAAACCCCTTATAACATTTCAATTTCACATGTAGAACTAGTTTCAGCAATTTCAACCGAAATAGTTCCGGTGTCTAGTGAAATAAATTCCCGCGCTTTCCTTTTTCTTTCTCTAGCATATCATTTGCTCCGAATGGTGTCGGTATCCCTTAAGTGTGTCACTCTACGGTTCACAAATAATGTAGACATGATCAAGACCCCTCTCCGATCAATAATCAACATCGGAACCTGGAGATCCGTACTGACTCCCACACATTCAACGATGACTTCTGTGATCGTGTGAATCTTATACGTATGTAACTCAATACCTTTGTCTCGTGATATATTACATGTCCGAGATTCGATCATCGGTATCTCCATACCTAGTTTGATCTCGTTACTGACATGTACTCTTTTCTCGTTCCCATGATATAACATTCTAGTGATCAAATCACTTGCTTGCAAGCTAACTAATGTGATATTACCGAGAGGGCCCAGAGTATATCTCTCCATCATTGGGATGGAAAAATTCCACTCTTGATCCATGAACCTCAACATATCACCTTCGTAGCACTGAACCCATATTTATAGTCACCCTGTTACGGTGTGACGTTTGATGTTATCAAGATACTCTTCCAGTGTTAGTGATTGACATGATCTCATGGTCTAAGGACTAAGATTACTTCGTATGATGCTATAGCAATATAAACACAATGAGTTTGATCGTAACGCTATACTTCGGAAGAATGTTCATCACACCATTCCAATAATGTTGTGACCTCATTATTAACAACATCCAATGTCCATGATCAGGAAACCTTTGATCATCTTGTTAATCAACGAGCTAGTTTATAAGAGAGGCATAACTAGGAACTTTCTTTTTGTTTATTAAACACACATGTATTAACGTTCCTTATTAATACAATTATAGCATGCAAAATAAACATTTATCATAAATAAGGAATACAATAATAACCACTTTATTATTGCCTCTTGGGCATATTCCCTTTAGTATCCCACTTACACTAGAGACAATAATCTAGTTTGAAAACTTTGCGTATTGAACATCTATGGCTTTATGGTGTTCCGTATACGCGATTGCAAGTGGTTAACATAATCTACGGATCTGACGCTTTCAGGTCCGTGTGTAATTGCATGTCTTTGCGTCTTCACGCATCACTCATTCTCCAATGAGATGGCATTGTATAAATTTGGACTTTTGGTGAGACCTTTAGTTCCTTGGGGTTAAATCATGTTGATACTATTGTCGTACAATATATCTGTAGTGTTAGCCCGTTGTAAACCACACCTTAGTATGATAACAAAATACTTGACACAAATGCCCTCCTTTGTTGCTACTGTAGCAGTCATATACTTAGCCTTTTGTTATAGTATCCGTCACAATGTCTTAACTTTCGAATTCATCCAAATCCATCATGGAAACTTTCTTTCCATTTCATTGTGTCACCCACAGTTTAAATTGACATAAAATTAATTTGTATCATGTGACAAAACTAGTATCATTTTTCAATGAACTACTTGTCTCTTATACAAATGGAATATATTGTTAATTCTTCCGAAAGATTATAAGAATATCCTTAATATCGTCCAATGACCATTTGATGATTCATTCTGGTATATGCTCATAACACTTAGAGCATAGGACATATCTGGATGTATACATATCATGGTATGATTGATCAAAATATCCTTGTGATTTCACTCATCAAGTGTCAAAGCACTTGAATCTTGTTTCACTTTTCAAGTGTCGATACACTTGAATATTGATTCAATTCTTTTCCATGCGACAAGAACCATTTCTTATCGTTTCTATATTGAACTCCTTCAATATCTCATATATGTATGTTTTGCACAACCATATTAGCGTCACAGTCTATCCATGTAGACATTCATGCTAAATATTCGGGTTTTGCCTAAGTCTTTCATCAAAATGAAATTCTTAACCTTTGTCAATAAAAGATACATCATTTCCAATCAATAAGATGTCCTCCACATAATGTATTAGAAATATGTCTTAGCGCTCCCACTTAATTTCTTGCAAATGCAAGCATCTTCATCGTCTCCTGATGAAAACTCCTTTAACAGTTTCATCATGGTGAAGTTTCCAATTCCGCGATGCTTACTTAAACCATTGAAGTTTGCATGCCCTTTTCGGCATCCTTTGAATTAACAAAACCCTTTGGATCGTGTCTTGTACACGTCCTAGGTAACCATTCTATTAGAAGAACTTTGTTTTGTTTATTCATCTACCATATACCAAAATTATATGTAGTGGTTGCTACATTAATCCGTCTAGACTAAATATCGCTATGAAAGATCCAATCTTGTCATAGTCAACTCCTTGAACATTGTCGTAAAATACTTTACGACATGTCAACTATTTCATAGATGTGAAACATCCATGTCTATTTCTTTATAGATCCAAATACGACCGATAGGTTTTTACACCTTTCCGGAGGGTCTTCCAAGTTCAAAAAACTTGATTTCTCGTGTATGGAACTATAACAGATTTTATGGCTTCAAGCCATTTGACGGAGTCAGGGCCCATCATTGCTTCTTTGTATGTAGTGGTTCATCATTGTCAAACAATAATGATTTATTCTCAAATCTCAACATTTGATAATTTATCCGACCTACTTGGTTCAATAGGAACTTAGACCTCCGTGACCACAACTTTTGAGGCACGTGAGCCATGATCATTCTGGCTGCCTCTGGAACATTGTCCGGCGCTGTGCAACTCAGCACATATAGCTAAGGTTCGTTAACCTTATCAAAGTTCTATTGTCCTCCCACTTAAACTTTGCGAAAAAATCCTTTTTCAAGAAACTTCACGTTTCAAGCGACTAACCCTTTTGTCCTTGGTGTTATGGAGGAATACCCAATTGTTATTCGAAATAACCTACAAAGACATGCTCATCCGAGTTTGGTTGTAAACATCTTACTTATGCTTAGCATACCAAAATTTAAGAAAGGACAACTTGGATTTTACCCCAAACCATAACTTACATGGTGTCATTTCAACAGATCAAGATGGAGCTCTTTTTAGTGTAAAAGAGGTAGTCTCTAAAGCTTTCATCTTTTAAAACACAATGGTAATTTTATAAATAACACCTTTGATCCAACCATTTCAAACAAGGTTTCATTACAAATCTCAAACACTCCATATTCCTATGGTGTTTCGAGATATGCAAATCTAGGTGTTTTGCTAAACTTGCAACTCAAATAAATCCCTTTATGATAAAATCATAAATCATTTATTTTCTTGTTAAAGTTGCAACTCAAATAAATCCCTTTATTATAAAAACATAAATCATTTATTTTCTTGTTATAATGATTTTCCACTTCATCTTGAAAGTCTTTGAACGTTTTCAAATATTTCATACTTCTTTCTCATTAAGTGAATATTCACTAAAATTTCTAGAGAAAGCATATGAAGTTGAAATCCATCGCTTACGACTGCACATAATGGACTACATACATCGATATGTATAAATTCCAATATTTTAGTCGTTCGTTCTTCTTTGGCCTTTGAACGAAGTTTTAATTATCCCGAGGAAAGTCTCACAAGCGTCACTTGATCAAATCAATGACTCTAGAAATCCATGAATATGGAGATTCTTCATGTTTTCTTTCCAATATAATTTAAACGACAATGTCGCTTCGTAAGTGATATTTCAATCATTTGTCTTGCGAAATTTTAGCATTAGATTTTATGGATGTGATTTATCCAACTAGATTTGCAAATCATCCATCTTCTATGGAATATGGTAATTATTTGAACAATCTTTTTTTCTCATAATACCTGATTTTAATAACGATTATTAAAACAAATCTTGAAGGCAAGCTTTGATGCCAACGAGAAATACAAACAACGATTTGTTTATTTTCGATGAACATCATCACATATTCTCTTGCTACTTAGGCCATTGTGGTTCATGAATTGCGTCGTTCTGTATGAAGTTTCATACCAACCAATTCGGTATCCAATACCCAAGAACCACATTGTTTAACAAGAAACGAATACAACCATAACATATATATCATCTATATACCTAAACTGGATATTTCCAATCTTTTATTTTCTGCCAAATATATTTTATAGATTCTCTTTCAGCATTTCCTTTTCCTTTTTAAAAGAATCTATCAACATCAACAGTGGAGCCATATACATGACACATAGTCCAAAGCATGTATATTCAAATACTAATACCTTTGGACTTGCACTTTGAAGTAGATCACCATCATCAAATGATCGACATTCTTTCAAAATCCATTCTTTAGTAATCTTTTAGTGTAGTAAACACTTTACATACAACTTCTATTCATCCTTATCCTGACGACTTTCATGATCAAGATAATGAAGCTTATAAATGTGAATCGTGAGTATAATGTTAATTTATGATAAATTGAGTTCTACTAATCCAAATTAGAAATGAACTCCCACTCAAAAACGACATCCCTCGTGTCTTTTTAGTGATTGCATGAACCAAATCCACTACACCAAGTCTGATCATCACGTGAGTCGGTGTAGCTTCAAAGGCGAGCATCAAATGGGCATCATATCTATCATATGACTCATGCTTAACCTTTCGATCCGTGTTCCGAGTCCATGTCTGTACATGCTAGGATCGCCAATTAAGAACCTTAGTATTCGCGTGTGTAAACTGTCTTACACCCGAAATATGACCGTGGATCCAAGAACACCCGATCATCACGTGATGTCTTGGAGAGACAAAACATAATCGGTGCATACTTAAGGGAGAACACATTTTTATCTTGATATCTAAATGAGGTATCATCTTATTATGCTAATAAAATGCCAAACTAGCAATATAAGATGCAACAAACATCACATGTTAATAAGAGAAATGATATGGTTCTTGCACTTGATCTCCATCATGTGCATCGTGGTATGATCCTCATCATTCCTTTATGTGTAAGTCCAAGGTCTATGGAACTTACACGTTATGTGTGTTGTAAGAGTATCGACTTATACTTTTACTTACAACATCACCATATCATGACACTAGCCTAGCAACAATCTAAACTAGACACTTCTAATTTATCTATTGCAAGTTTTACGTGGCTGAGGGATTTCGGAGATAGAACCGTTCTTACCTACGAACATGGAACCACAACGATGATAATCAAATTATTGACAACTCGTTGTAAATCAGATATTGACTATAGTAGGAGATACAGACACCCGCAAGTCACTTATGCAAAACTAGTTGCATGTCAAGCGTGGAACAGGTCTCATGTGCGAGGACATGTAAAGTTTGTCCGGGCCGCTTCATCCCACTATGCCACCAATATCCAACGTACAAGGAAGAAGTACTAACATGACCATCAACGCCCACATACTCATATGTGTACTATCCGTGCAAAGCATCTATGTATAGATCCGGGTCTGATACCACTATAGGGTTTGCAGCATAGAAAACAAAATGTTTCCTACGATGGGAACAACTATGTACCAAGATCTATCTACTAGATACAAGCAACATGTGGATATACATCCATATAATACATATCCTCAAAGACCGAATAGCGTTAACGAGGTTGTACTCGTGGGTGATGTAGTCGAACTCTTGCCGATCTCAAGATCGTGATGAAGTCCATCTGGTCTAGTCGGTCCAACACCATCAAGTCCAGCACCGCAAAGCAGTGGTGCATCCGTGATCGCACACACGTCCGGGTACCCCGACAACCTCCGGGCCCTCGCTCTAGCGAAGCAGCGGAAGCAACAAATCCTTCCAGAAAAAGCAACCGGGAACATGTATCTCGCTGATCCGAGACCATGGCGCCCAGCCCATGGTGGCTGCCCCCACCTCTTCCACATTCATGTGGGTGGAGTTCCCACTCAAAGTGAAAAGCCTCCACTCACATAAACATGTCTCCACTCCAAAATCCACTCACATGCATTAAATTTCCACCAAATTTAATGCAAGCTCTCATTTAAATAAAACTCTTTTATTTATTTATTTATTCAGAATTTTGTTAATTACTATAATTAACAAACATTCACATAAAACCCCTTATAACATTCCAATTTCACATGTAGAACTAGTGTCAGCAATTTCAACCGAAACAATTCCGGTGTCTAGTGAAATAAATTCCTGCGCTTTCCTTTTTCTTTCCCTGGCATATCATTTGCTCCGAATGGTGTCGGTATCCCTTAAGTGTGTCACCCTATGGTTTGCGAATAATGTAGACATGATCGAGACCCCTCTCCGATCAATAATTAGTAGCGGGACCTAGAGATCCGTACTGACACCCACACATTCAACGATGACTTCTGTGATCGTGTGAACCTTATACGCATGCAACTCAATCCCTTTGTCTCACGATATATGACATGTCCGAGATTCGATCATTGGTATCTCCATACCTAGTTTGATCTCATTACTTACATGTACACTTTTCTTGTTCCCGTGATATAACATTCTAGTGATCAAATCACTTTCTTGCAAGCTAACTAATGTGATATCACCGAGAGGGCCCAGAGTATATCTATCTGTCATCTAGATGGACAAATTCCACTCTTAGTCCATGAGCCTCAACATATCACCTTCGTAGCACTAAACCCATATTTATAGTCACCCTGTTATGGCGTGACATTTGATGTTATCAAGATACTCTTTCGGTGTTAGTGATTGACATGATCTCATGGTCTAAGGACTAAGATTACTTCGTATGATGTTATAGAAATATAAACACAATGACTTTGATCGTAATGCTATACTTCGGATGAATGTTCATCACACCATTCCAATAATGTTATCACCTTGTTATTAACAACATGCAATGTCCATGATCAGGAAACCTTTGATCATCTTGTTAATCAATGAGCTAGTTTATAAGAGAGGCATAACTAGGAACTTTCTTTTTGTTTATTAAACACACATGTATTAATGTTTCCATATTAATACAATTATAGCATGCAAAATAAACATTTATCATAAATAAGGAATACGATAATAATCACTTTATTATTGCCTCTCGGGCATATTCCCTTCAAGTACGGCGTGCAACGGCTAGTTTACCATGTAAGCGAGGTCTTGACGGAGTCCAAGCAGCGTTACCCGCACTACCAGAATCTAGCTTATGGAGTGTTCCTTGCTTCTCGGAAGCTAAAGCACTATTTCCAGGAGCACCCCATCACAGTTGTGAGTAAAGCTCCATTGTCCGACATCATCAATAACAGCGACGCTACAGGAAGGGTTGCGAAGTGGGGCATTGAGCTTGCCGCCTTCGAGATCACTTACAAGAGGCGCGACGCTGTGAAATCATAGGTCTTGGCGGATTTCATCGCTGATTGGATGGAGATGCCAGATCCTACCCCTGTACCAGAGACAGAATACTAGGTGATGCACTTTGACGGATCAAAGCTACACAACAGCTCGGGGGCTGGTGTATAGCTACAGTCACCAACAGGGGAAAAGCTGCACTACGTTTTGCAGATCCACTTTGAGGCTACAAATAATATGGTGGAATATGAAGTACTCATTCACGGACTTCGTGTAGCCAAGGATATTTGCATCAAGCGTATAGTTTTCTGTGGAGATTTTGACTTGGTTGCCCAGCAGGTTGCTGCCACCTAGAACACGCGGAACCTATGATGGCGGCATATCGAGACGAAGTAGACGAGATAACCAAGTGCTTAGAGGGCTACAAAGTCAAGTATGTCAAGAGGGAGGACAATGAGGCGGCTCATTTGCTGTCAAATCTTGGATCATGGCGCAAACCAATTCCGCCTGGCATTTTCCTGGAGCATCTACGAACACCATCCATGAAGGGAGCGGATCCATCTAACCTAGATAGAGTTGACTCTTTTGTTCACATAGTGACAAAGGTCCCTCCGGCTTGGACAAAACTGTTCATGGAGTATCTCATACACGGAACTTTGCCCATCGGCAAAGTCGAAAGTCGGCAAATAGTACGTCGAGAGAAGGGCTATACCATAATAAATGGACATATCTATAAAAGAAGAACCACTGGTGTATACCTAAAGTGTATTTCCCAGCAAGAAGGTATTGAAATACTTCGTGAGATCCATCTCGGAGATTGTTGGCATCACGCCGCTCCTCGATTGTTGGGCTCCAAAGCCTTTCAGCAAGGATTCTACTGGATGACCGCAAAGGTGGATGCTGACAAGCTGGTTGAGACATGCATGGTATGCCAATACTATGCCAAACAACCACATGTTCCAGCTCAAGAATTGCGAACAATACCAATAACTTGGCTGTTTGCAGTTCGGGGGATAGACATGGTTGGACCATTATAGACGGCACCCTGTGGCTTTACGCATATGCTAGTGGTAGTTGATAAATTCACCGAATGGATAGAAGCTAAACCCATTAGAAAACTTGATGGGCAACTTCCCTTAGGTTTGTCCGGGATCTAGTGGTGAGATTTGGTCTCCCACATAGCATTATCACTAACAACGGCAGCAACTTGTCACTCGGAGAAGTGGAAGCCTATTGTTTGGAGAAGGGCATCAGACTTGACTTAGCATCTGTGGCACATCCACAGTCCAATGAGCAAGTTGAGTGAGCCAATGGATTAATTATTGTCACATCCCAAAATTTTCCAAATTTTGAAATGTGAAAAAATAAATAAACAAATAAACAATTGTTGAATTTTAGGGTGAGAAGAAACTTTTTGATTCCAATTGGAAACATCAAAACCTATCTTGATCAAATAAAATCCTAAAGGGATTTAAAAAGATAAACAAATAATAAATAAAGTTATAAAAGTTGGAATCACTATTTTTGGATCTTTTAATAAAAAGATTTGGTTTTCAAAAGAAAAGGTAGAATTATAAATAAGGATTATTTTATAGAGCCAAATTAAATCTTGGCCAAGCAAATGAAATAAAATATTTTGTTTGATAAAAATAGGAAAGGTTTATTTAAATAAAAAGGATTTATTAATATCCAAATTTTATTTAAGTAAAGAGTTTTCTATTTTAAATAAACACTAAAACTTGTTAAAGAATTTTTAAATAAGAATTCCAAGTGTTTTATATTTTCAAATAAAACCTATTGAAAAGGTTTTGGTTTTGTTTGGATTTCAAATAGAGTTTTAAAAATAAATTAAACCCTATTTGAATTAAAGACTAAAGTCTATTTATTTAATTATTAATAGATCTTAGAAGAATAAAAAAAATATTTTATTTTGGACTTTGAATTATGTTGTTGAACATAATTAATCTATACATAAAGTTTGGTGGTGGTTTGATTTGATTTGGTGATTGAATTGTTTGAAATGAAATCAAATCAGAATATTCAAACAGAAAAAGGAAAAACATTTGGTATAAAAAAATGAAAGAAACAGACCCAACCCAACAGGCCCAGCAAGCCCACTCGCAGCGCAACTTCCCCCCCCTCAGCGAAACGTTTTTCACCCACGCGCGCACCCGCTGAGTCACTGAGCAGTGGACCCCGTGCCCCCTCTCTCTCCCTCACTGTTAGCACGGCCCCAACGCCAGCACGTTGTCATCAACCTCGGGACCACGTCCCCCTCGTTGTTGCTGCCTTGATTGCGGCGATCAATTCGCGTTGATGGTGGGCTTAATTCCTCCGGTGACCACGCATACTTAATCGCCCCTGTCTCCTCTACCTATCCCCTCGCTTGCCTCTCCCTCTCTGCCACCAGGCTGCTCTAATTTCGAGCTCGCACCCCACTATCTCCGATGACGTCTCCGAGCAATTCCGGTGAACCGCAGCCACCCCTCGCCTCCCACTGCACGTAGCCTTGTTCCCCATCGCCTGACGCATCTCCTAGTGCCAGCTTCTTAGCCGCGCTTGCCCTAGAGCGTCGGCAAGGACAACCTCAACACGCCGCCGTCGTCTGTCTTTTCTCCGGTGAACTCCCCTGGTAAACACCGACCGCCCCCAGCTTTCCTGTTGATGCTCCTAAGATCCCCAGGACAGCGCGCGTCTAACCAGGTGCTCCATTTGCCTTAGGGCGACCTGCAGCTCCATCCCCGACGACAAACAGAACCGCCTGACGCCGCCACCGACTTCGGCGAGCAATCGTCGCCTCTCCGGTGCGCCCCTCGACTAGCAGACAACACCTCGAGCTTCACCTCGACCACGCGAACACTGTGAGCCACTTCCCCCTCTCCCTCACTTCCTGCATCGTCGGCAAGCTCACCGCCCGCGCCGCCGCCAGCCGCCGCTAGCGCCGCCAGGCAATGGCCAAACATCTGTGAGCCGTTAGATCGTTATCCAGTGGCTGTGATTAGATCTAGACGAAGGGGTATCACTCGATCCGCGTCGTGCGATTTAAGTGAAATCCAACAGTTCGCAGAGGCTGATCCGCACGAAGCGGTATCAACCAGTAGCAAGCAGCCACGTGGCCAGTCTGTTTGAATAAAACCAGAAAATGTTCTATTTGATTTGCAAACTTGTAAAATTCATAACTTTAGTTCTACACGTCCAAATTTTGCAAATTTTATATCAATGGAATCATCAAGACAAATCCTACCCAACCATGCACTTTTTTTAATGTTTTGCTTCTAGAAAATTGGTTGAATTTGCAGAAACATGTGTAGGCTTATTTTGAATATAAAAATTGTTCTAGATATAATTTTAAGGTGAAATCTTTGCAAAATGATTTTTTGTGAACCTACAAACCCTAGGAACCAACTTATGGATTTAAAAATGTATTTTGTGAAGTTAAGGAATAAATATTTGAATTAGCACATTTCTAGTCAAATAAAAATATTGTTTTTGGTTTAGAAATGATTTTTGAGTAAAATCTTTGGGAAATGATTTGATTCAAACCTTCTGACCCTAAACACCAAGTTCTGTGAATTAAAAACTTATTTGATGAACCATATAAATTTATTACTTTGCTAAAAGATATTTTCAAACTACATAAAATATCACCTTATCATAATATTTAGTTTATGAGATAAAACATCTTGCAAATGGTTTTAACACTTTAGTAAATGACCACTTTGAACTATATAATGTTTAGAGCTTATTAGAAACCACTTTTGCAAATAAAACTATCTTTTGCATGCTTGCATGCATGACCTTGTTTTTTTGTTATTTTATGTGTGAGAAATGGTTTGAATGCTAGTTGAAATTGTGTTTGTTTGATTGAATTGTAGTGAAGTTAGAAGAGTGTGATATTTGCAAGATCAAGAAGTGAACCAACATTCTATACTAAAAGGCAAGTGACACTATCATCCAAGTCCTACTATTTTCATTGCACTTAGTGGATTTTTGAAACATGCATGATAAGTACTACTATATTTTATGCTATGCTAAATCCTAATAGGATACACTTATATATTCCTTAGTGGAAACATTGTAGTTGTAGTAAGTTTAGCCCTGCTATATATTTGGGATGGGATACATGATATGAATATATGAAGTGTTGAAAAAAATATATGTTTTATATAATAAAACAAGTACTCAATGAACCACCTGGGTGGACAAGGATACTCAAGATTGGACAAGGTGGCAACAAAGGGAACCATGCTTATATGGCTATCTTTTTGTGTGTGCACTAGAAGAAAACCACCCAGGGACTTAGAGATTGAACATGTTTCTCGTACTATGGCTTCCATGTACAGCCACATGCTAAATGGGCTCTGGCTTAGTCAACTACATAGTGGAAGACTCATGCATTGGCATCTTCAGGTTAACTAGTATTGTGTAAGGGAAATTTATCCCTACATTGGTGCCTGGTAGACAAGCTATCATTGTGTATTGAGAGGACTCCTATGGAAAGACTTTGTCACATTCTCGATCTTCCAGTACTCCATTTTGGTGAGTACTTATCCGGAGGCCACTGGTGGCATCAAGACGAGATTGTGTCATGTGGGTAAAGTGTACAACTTTTGTAGAAGATCAAAAATTCTAAGTACTTAGCCGTGTCCCCGGTTATGGATAATACTGAGCAACTAAGGCCTGAAGCTATGGAAGATCTCGACATTCCAATTTCTCAAAGTAAAACTTGATGGTGACAATAAGGGATTTGAAGCACTTGGAGTTTTCCAAGGAGTTCAGAAAGATTTGACAAAAGATCAAAACTCTTTTGAAAAGAAAGGATAAAACTATATTGCTTTCTGCAAAAGAGCCTAAACCCTACTTAGCCAAATATGCATGTAATGATAGGATCCACTTAATTCTACATAGTAGTGAAACTTGCCAATACAATTCAGATGTATTAACCCTTGTGGCTGCAACTTATTATGATGTAGGTTTGTTTGATGTTAGTGAAGTTTGTTGAATAGGATTACAAG
The DNA here is from genome assembly GCA_916181665.1 of Avena sativa. Taxonomy (NCBI): domain Eukaryota; kingdom Viridiplantae; phylum Streptophyta; class Magnoliopsida; order Poales; family Poaceae; genus Avena; species Avena sativa. The sequence continues at coordinate 134,615,567 of OV702283.1, read as the reverse complement.
TCTACAACCAACATGACTGCCTGTGGCACTTTGAAGATGAAGGACCCCATGCTTTATAGATATTCTGCTGCAATGTAATGTGATAGCCAAATGAGCTATGTAAGATGTAATGAATTATTTTATTCCTGGTTATAAAGTTGTATTATGACCTTTGTTTCTTGATATTACATCTTAACTGTGGATGCTAGCTATTGATACAGGGACTAGCATTGTAAACACAGGGATCTCTACCTTATTAAAGGTTGGGAACCTTACAATTATACAGGGAATCAAGCCACGTCTTGAGGCACTGCTACATAGAGCAGCTGGATCCTAGGTGGACGAATTACCAACTAATCTATGGATCTTACGAACTAAACCAAACAGATTTACCAGCTACACCCCTTATTTCATGGTATATGGAGCAGAAGCCATCCTGCCTTCCGACATCCTTCATGATTCACCAAGAGTTCCCGCCTACGATGAAGATGACGCTGAAGAATCCAGACGCCTAGATGTGGACCTTCTCGAGGAAGAGCATGTATTGGCATGCCAAAGTTCCGCCATCTACCAGCAGAAGCTACGCAGCTACCATAATCGCCGTGTCCGTCATTGCTCGTTTAAAGAGGGGGATCTGGTGCTTCGACTTAAGCAGAATAAGTCACACAAATTATCCCCGGCATGGGAAGGACCGTTCATCATAAGAAAGGCGCTACTCATTGGGTCTTACTACCTCGTTGACAATCATGAACTTGAGGATAAACCAAACGAGGATCATAAGCGTAAGAGACGTGACCCGTATGATGACTACCTGGAGCTTGATCGGCCATAGAACATAGCACAACTACGTCCTTTTTACACTTAGCATATTTTTTATCTACTGTGTACCTCTTATATGATCAATGAAATAAAGCTCTTTGGTTCACTCATTTGCTTGAGTCTTTTACCTCCTTTAATGTTCATTTTTGGATTGTATAAAACCTTTATGCACAAGTTTTAAATTTGCACTTGTGAAAATTCTGCCTACGGGCGTTAGCTTAAGTTTTATGGTGTACACGTTCTTTGTCATTTTTATGTGGATTCTGGAGTAGTGACTTTTGACAATCAAATTCGGCGATTTTGTGCTTAGGTTTCTGACGGTGCCATTGGGCATCATCACCTGAGCGCATAGTTTCGACTATAAGTATTCTGACTCACGAAAAGTCAAGCATAAAAACCAAAGTAATGGATAAGTCAGCACTTGCTTAAAAAATATATACATGCTGGAACTAGTACTTAAGTAGCAGGAAATATATAATCATTGTTTTCCTCCTTAAGATTAAAACAACAATTTTTTCTGCATACATACATTAAGAGGGAACAAATATTACATAAGTGTTTTTCATTCCTCTGGTGCAGGAGACTTTGTGGCAGCATCGTCGGCTGCAGGAGAGTCATCCTGATCATCAACAAAGTCGTTTGTCGTGAGGGACTCAGAGGAGATGGGATGGTCGCCATCAATAATATCGAGAGGCACGAAGGTGTCTGGATCCACCAACTCGGCGACTCTGGTGTCATACCCGGCGAGCGATGGCCATATAGCTTTCTGATCAATATTCTGGCCGTCATCGTCTATGTCGGGCATACCCGAGGTTACCGTGTCGATGTCAGCATTTTCATAGTGGGCCTTGACCATAGCCAGCAACATTCTTGCACCAGCCCGGGTACATGAAGCTTTCCATCTTACGATACGCTCGGGGGCTTGGCGCAGAATCTCCGAGTAATTCATGATGGAATCCACCGCCTTGATGTTGATTTTCAGGGGCTTGGCAATTTCCTTTGCTTGCTTGATGGCGGTGCTAATGAAGTTGTCGACTAGGACCATGCATTCCTTTGGCGGAGGAGGAGTGTTGGTTAAACCAATAGGAGATGCATTTCTAGCCAAGCAATGGAATACGTGAGTTTAACAATATAAAAGTTCAGAGTACCTGGCTTACAGAAGTACAAGACGGAGATTGCTTACCAAATATGCTCGCCTCGGGTTGTTGGAGCTTCTCCGCCATGGAGTCCCGTTCTTGTCAGAGGACCTTGTAAGCCTCAAGGTTGCGTTTATTCGGCTCATCGGCAGCTTTCTTCTGCTCCTTGAGGATCACAATTTCCTCCTTCAGTCGGTTGATCTCTGTGTTGGCAGACTCCTGCACGGCCTTCATAGACGCTTCATGCATCTTCACTGTGTCAGCCCTCTCCTTCTTAAGGATTTTGTTCTCGCTATCCAGCAGTTCTATGTGCTTGGATTGCTTGATTATATCCTTCGCCTTGGCAATAGCTTCTGCATGACAGAGAAATAACAGTGCACGATGTGTAGTCGAAGGTTAATGGTGCAAGACCAAAATTGAGTGCGAAATTGAAAAGAAAAACAGACTCTTGCTCTTGGTGATTTGATCCTTCAAGAAGGCAGTTTTACCCTTTTCAGCTTCAAGGTAAGCATGCAACTTGTGGAATTTCTCGTTGGCGCCGCCTCTCTAAGCATTCTCATTCTGCGAAAAAGATCAAAGCTACTTAGTCTACTTGGAATATCTACTCGGATAAATATCCACCTAGAGGCTTGGGGGCTGTAGTGAGAGTTTTTAACTCGGCAATATGCTTAGTATTTCTTTAAGCATCTAGTCGGAACTAATTTTGTTTCAACTAGAAGCTTGGGGGCTACAGTATTGAAATTTACAAACACTGCGTATGCTACTCTAAAAGTATCTAGTCGGAATATTTCATTCAAACTACATACTTGGGGGCTACAGTGCGAATTTTCTAGCTTAGTCACTCTTAGATAATTTAGACAAAAAGACCTATAATTTTCCGTCTAAATCCTCGGGGCTACAGTGGGATACTACATATGAAATGCAAAATGCATACAAAATTTACAAGTGCAATGATCTTGAGGTTGGTGGCGCTCTCGTAGCAAGGCTGTTTCCACGAAGGATATCCGCCTGCTTGAGCATCTCCTCAAGACCACATGTCGGAGAAGTCAACGTAGCACCAGGAACCAGAGCTGAGCTACTCGGTGTAAGCACCGGGTAGACGATCTTCGGAAACTCTGCTGGTTTCCTAGGTGCAGTGGCGCCGCTTGCAGCAGAAGTTACACCATCGCCTTAACGCTACCAGTGGCATCCTTAGCCAGAGCTTCAGCCACTTTGGATGAGATGCTTTCTTGTGTCGCTTGCTCGCCGACAACAGCAAGTTTCGTGGCAACGTCTTGGTCCACTTCCATGGCGGAAGGTTCAGACTTTACCTTTGCTGGAGAGCTTGTCGGTGCGATAGCAGGCTGAATGTTCAGAGTTGGAGGGGCGATGGCGGGAGATGCTTGGTGAAACATTTCTTTGATGTTTTCAGAAGCCCCCGATGTTTTGGAGGTCTTCTTCAAACTCATACTGGCCTTCTTCCTGAAACGTGCAGAAGTATAAGTACAGGAACAAGACGAGCAAGAGACAATGTCGGATGTGAAGAAGCTTACATAATGGTTGGTTCCTTGGTCAACGGAATACCAATCGTTCTTCTTTTCTCCATCTCTAGGGAGGCGGTGGATCTCTTGGAGGCTCCACCCTCCGTTTTCTTCTTCTTTCCTCCGTCGGCAACGTCAGAGGTGGACCTCTTCCACTTACGCGCCAGCAGGACATCGTTGTCGGACACGATGGTGACATCCTTCATCTTGGGGTCGTAGACATGGGCAGCCATGCTACCGTCGTCTAGTTCCTTGAGCTGTTAAGTGAATCCCAATGTGTTAGAGGCAATGGTTAAGGATAGACGGAAGAACTGGAGTGCATTTCATACACGGAAAAACAAGTAAGTACCTCTGGGCACTTGCCGCCCTGAAACATGTCATAGGTGATGGCGAAGCCGCGCTTCCTGTCCTTCACCTTGACGATGTCTTTGAGGCGGAGCTTGATGGAGTCACTCGAGAAGTTGTCCTCGGAGATGCGGAGGCTATCCTTGGTATACTGGTGCCTGAGCTTCACGCGGTGCTGCAGAGGCTGGATCCTCCTAATAAACCAGCACATGGCTAGGTCCAACCCAGTCAGACCCGTGTCTACGAGCCACTCGATCCGTCTTACAACACAGGAGGCTTCGTCGTTGGAGGGAAGGAGGGCTTGGGATCTCCATGCCGAGGGTTCAGTGGAAGCTCCATCGACAAAGTACGCGTATGTACCTTCTCGGCCATCCAGAGGGATGTCTGGGCCGTAGAAGTACGTCCTCTGCCAGTTCTTGCAGGTCTCGTGGCCTAGAATGTCGGGGAACCGCCGGCCAGGCCGGATCTTGAAGCTAATAGTTCCACAATTTCTAAGCTCATCCTTGCTCACTCTGGCTTCCCTCTTGACGGTGAAGAAATATATAAACATATCTAACCTAGGCCTAATTCCTAGGTAGCCCTCACAAAGCGCCGAGTAGTTGCTAAGCGCGAGGATGCTATTCGGTGAAAGGTTCTGAGGTGGAACCCGGTAGTGGCTAAGGACCTCTATGAAGAAGTCGGAGATTGGGAGGGAGACGCCACGTACTAGTTGGGCTTTGAGGTACACCTTTTCTCCGTCTTGGGGAGAAGGGACGACCTCGCCGGCCGGCGTCGCCCGCCAGACCAGCCCCTTCATCGTGGGGAGGTACCCCTCGGCGAGCATCTCCTTAAGATCGCTCTCGGTGATATATGAGCCATGCCATTCTCCCTTAAGGGAATCTCCCTCCTCTTCCAGCAGTTCCAGCCCCGCTAGAATATGGTCACCGCCGGTGGTTTCCACCACCGTCGTGCGTGGCACCACTACGTCTTCTGGAGGCACGTGGATGGAGCCCACCGGCTTGGCTGTGGCTTCCGCTCATCGCCACCATGGATGGTGTGGTGCTGCTGCTGGCCATTGGTGTGGAAGGAGACTCGCAGAGAGATGGGAATAGATAAGGTTTTTTCCTTCGTGCACGCGGAAAGCTCGAGCAGGCGTTTGCTGGAGGAAGAAGATGATGCAAGGAAGAATGCGGTGAAAGGATAAGAATTACCACAGTTATAATTTATAGTACTCAGCATCAAGATTCGTGCAAGTTGATCGAACGGTTGCTGCGTGGACAGCGCGTGCGTGCGCATGCGCGGAAATTTCGCCATGTTCCCACCGCCACCGCCAACGTTTCGCATCCTTCGCGTGGGAAAAACGGCTATGAAATAAAAAGAAACGGTTACCGCAAATTGCGCCTACTCTCCATGTCTTGTGCCACTCGCACTCGTAATAACAGCGTTACGCTAACTGCAGAAGTCAACCTCTGGTACAGCGACCGGCACGGCTAAGTAGTGCGGTGTAAGAGCACTGAGCCCCCTCAGGTCTTGCACCGTCCACGAAAAACGCTCACCCGGAGCCCCATTGGAGTCGCCTAGCTCGACTGGCTCTCCGAGCCAAGACAACTGCCCTCGCTTCCCACAGCGACCTTGGTCCTCCGCATCCTCGGCATAGCGACTCGAACAGCTAAGTACCACGCTCGCAGACTGATGACCAGTTCGTCGCGAGCGGCCAGGGAATACGCTAAGTAAGAGAGCATGCCCAGGACTCGCCACGCGACTGACCCCACGGGCCAGGCAGGAGTGACGCGCTCACACCAACGCGCTATGTCCTCAACCACCCTCGAGCTGCGCCTCGAACAACCAAGTACCACGCTCGGGGACTCGGCCACCCGACCTCGTTCGCGCAAGGGAAAACGGTAAAGTACAGAGCTCTCAAGGGAGTCGCCTAGCGACTGGCTCTCCGAGCTCGGGCGAGTCGACCTAAACAACAAAACACATGATAACAACACATCTATCACACACGAGGTAAACCCCACAAAGGGCGGGCGCGCTCGGGGTCTCGTTCAACAACAATCAAAAGCACACAAACAATTACCAAAATAGACACACCATTGCATTCAATCGCATATTGCATTGTTTCATGTTACACAAATATGCCCGCACGGCAGAACTGCTGCTAACGCCGCAAGGCAAGCTACCCTACTCTGCAGGTTTCGATGACGACGCGCCAACACCTTGGCGAGTGCGGATGAACGCCGTGTACGGGTTTGACGGATAGGTCGTCAGTTCACCCGCCATCGCCACGCGAAAAGGTTGCTCGACCTTGAAGTCACGATGCGGCGGCTCGGGGTCGTTCGGCGCGACAACCGTCTCCTGGTATGGCAGGAGGTCGCCCATTGCCCAGACACGTTCTGAGTACGTGGCGGCACGTCCTTGCAATTTGAGGACCTCGGACAGCTCCACCGCACCAGTCGACGATGGATACCCACTCTTCACATCATCGATGTCGAAGTCTTCGGGGAAGTGGGCGAGTCCCAGGCTCAGTGCCGTCGACGCCCCACGCCGAAACGCCGATCGCGTCATGAACTCAACGACCGCGGGCGCCTTCTCCAAATATTTCCACACCTCAACGAGGTCGCTGGGAATCACCTCCGTGGGCGATATTTCTTGAAGGTAGGCGCGGATGCACGTCGCCGACAACGTCGCTGAATCAATAAGCATGCTTACGCACTGCTTCGCATCGAGCGAGCTCGCCTCCCCTTCATCATCAATGATGCGAGCTGCGAGTGGGAGACAATAATGAGTACGACGGACACACCCAAAGACACAACCACTACAAAGGGAAGATGTACTCACCAAGCAACGGGCGGGCGAGCCCCGTGATGAAGCACTGAAGAGACGTGTGGTCGTCCTGAAGCCCAACAATAAGGACTTCCGACACCTTGCGATCCTCTTCAGCGGCCGCAACGGCGGCCTTAGCTCGCCCGTCAGCCGCGCTCGCCTCTTCTCTCGCCTCCTGCAGTTCGCGCTCTAGATCCGCGATCCGTTGCTCAGCGGCACTCAGAGCAGATCGCGCCGCCACCAACTCACCAGCGGAAACAAGTCCCTGGCGTGCTTCCTCTGCCTTCGCAGCAACAGCTTGAAGCCCCTTGTTCGCCTCCTGGACGATGGCCAGCTCCCTCTCTGCGCGCTGTTTCGCGGCCAATCGGTCCGCTGACTCCAGCTGCAGACCCTGCATGTCACCAAAAAGTTAATCAAAGAAAATTTGGTGAGCACGCACTCGGGGACTGGCGGTCAGGAAAAATTCCTAAGTTCCCACCCGCTGAAACTCAGCGAGTGCGCACTCGGGGACTGGCGGTCAAGCAAAATTCCTAAGTGCCCACCCGCTGAAATTCAGCGAGTGCGCACTCGGGGACTGGCGATCAAGCAAAATTCCTAAGTGCCCACCCGCTTGAAATTCAGCGAGTGCGCACTCGGGGATTGGCGGTCAAGCAAAATTCCTAAGTGCCCACCCGCTGAAATTCAGCGAGTGCGCACTCGGGGAGTGGCGATCAAGCAAAATTCCTAAGTGCCCACCCGCTGAAATTCAGCGAGTGCGCACTCGGGGATTGGCGATCAAGCAAAATTCCTAAGTGCCCACCCGCTGAAATTCAGCGAGTGCGCACTCGGGAACTGGCAATCAAGAAAAATTCCTAAGTGCCCACCCGTTGAAATTCAGCGAGTGCGCACTCGGGGACTGGCGATCAAGCAAAATTCCTAAGTGCCCACACGCTGAAATTCAGCGAGTGCGCACTCGGGGACTGGCAATCAAGCAAAATTCCTAAGTGCCCACCCGCTGAAATTCAGCGAGTGCGCACTCGGGGACCGGATACGACAAACAAACAGATGAGAAATTATAAGAATCAGGCCGCTGCATAGCACCGACCTGATCCTCGGGGACTGGATGTACCTGGATGGCCGCGACAAGCATGTCGTGAAGTTGTACCGCGTCCACAGACGCGAGAAGCGCCAGCGTGTACCCGTGACGTTGGTTGACTTCAGCGTCGGTGGTCCCACGAGCGTGGCTCGAGGGCGCAGGTCCGCTCGCCGTGGCCACCTTGGTCACGAAGCGCGGGAAGGTAGCGATGGAGGCACCTGCCCCAAGAGAAGTCGCCTCCGCCGTTCCAGGCAAGGAAGCGCCTTCCTTCGTGGATGCGGCTGCCTCCGTCACGGGCCCGGCTGCCGCAGCCCCGGTGTTGTCAGAAATGGTGACGGTATCGCCGGCTTTGGCCTTCTTGCTGCCATCCGCCGAGTCGACGACCTCGTCCGCCTTCCTCTTGCGGGAAGGATCTTCTTCGCTAGCAACGGGCGGCACCTTAGCCACGGTCGGATGGCCCATCCTCTTTACTCCGGTCCTGCGCATCAATTGAATAAGCAAAACTGACTGAAGAGATTATGAAAGACAAGGAAGGGTAAAATGCACTCACTTGGCGACCAGAATAAAACGTAGCCCCGTACGGAGGCCGGCTGGTTTTTCTAGTTCAGGGCCTAGTCGGCGACTGAGCCCTAGCTCCAGGACGTCGCGTGCCCAGGACACGGACGGCTTCTTCGTCGTTGAGGCCGCGGCTGGCGCCTCTGGGACGTCCTCGGTGGGGGCCACCTTGCGAGGCGAAGCCGCTGTAGCCGGAGCCTCCCTGCGAGGCGAGACTGCCGCGACCGGAGCTTCCCCCAGCCCAGAAACTGGGGCGAATGGCGGAGGCATTGAAGCCAGCGGCGCCTCCACGGTTGCCGCGTCCAGCTCGGCAGCCGCTGGCGGCGCGTCGTCACCAGCTGGGCTGGGAGCGTCGGAGCTGCTCGCCGAGTGAGCCGGCGAGGCCGTCCTCGACGGCTTCGTCTTCTTCTTCGGGGGAGCCCTCACCTCCCTTTCCTTCTTCTTCTTCGACGGAGTGGCTTGGCGGCGTGAGGTGGTCTCTGGGAGCTCGTCGTCGTCGTCATGACGCTCAAGACTTCTGCTCGCCTCGATCTCGCGCTGTCGCTGCCCGCGGGTCTTTCGGATTAGCGGGGCGGCCTCCTCGTCAGAGCCATCCTCGTCGTCCTCGTTGCCCCTGGCAGGCGGCGAATCGCCTGTGTCCTGGGCGGATGGGCCCGGGCTCTCATCGTCCGAAGGTGGGAGCCACCCTTCCACCACTTGGAATAGCTGCGACGAATACAGAACAGAATTAGAATTACCGCGACTGCATAAACTGCGACTGCGAGAAAGGTGAAGTAATTACCGTTGGAGCCGGACGCTTCGCGGTGTAGGGTGCGACCCCGGCCTGCGCGTCCAGGTACACTGCCTGGGTAATCTTCTTCAACGCTGGGATATAATCCTCCAGCTTCCACTCATCGAGGCAGGCCTTCGTCGAGTCTCCCCGGCCCGTGTACTGATACATATAATGGTCGCGCTGGGCGAGTGGAACAAGCCGCCGTCCGAGCCAGCAATTGTACAGGTTTATCGTTTGAAGGCCCTTCTTCTTCAGGCCACGGATGGTCCGGAGCATCTCGTCAACGACCATCCGCTGGTCGCTGGGGAGCTTGCCGACTTGGAGATTGCGTGGCTTGGAACGATTGGCGGAATACCGCGGAATCGCCACCTCACCCTCCGGGCTGGCCTCGGCCACGTAGAACCACGACTTCTTCCAGTCGCTCGCTGCCTTGGCGGGTAGCATCAAGTCGAAGAAAGAGGCTTTAGACTTGAGCTGGAATGTCAAGCCGCCCGCGGCTAGCATTGGGCCGCCTGCCTCCTCGCGGCTGATCCGTCCGTGGAACAGATCCTGCCACAAGGGAAAGTAGGGCCGGCAGCCCAAGTAGCATTCACAGAACGCCACGAAGATGGCGAGCTGCTCGATGCTGTGGGGACCCAGATCTGAAGGCTGGATCCCGTAGTAGGCGCAGAAGCGCCGGAAGAACAGGGACGTAGGAAACCCTAGCCCCCGCTCGAGATGGCTGGTGAAGCAGACGAATTCCCTCTCTCGCGGGTTTGGAGTCGTTTCTCCGGCTACGGGGATGCGCCAGCAGCCGGCTCGCAGGATCCCGGCCTCCTCGAAAGAGGCCAGTTGCGCCCTCGTGCACTTGGATCTCCCCCACGGCTCGGCGGAAAGGGCCATGGCTGAGAGATTGGATGGAGATCGGAGGATTTCGAGTCGGCTGGTTCGCGGTGTGAAGGAAGGAAAATGCGCGCACTCGGAAGAGATGTTGAGGGGTTGGCCCTACGATTGCCTATCATTCCTCTTATATAGCGGGAGTTACCCGCCAAATCAGGGAGCCGTTACCATGCGGTGATTACGCCGAAAGTTACCGTTGGATTACCCCAACGGCTAGTTTGACCACGCATGACGGTCCAACTACGGCCATTCGACTCGCCGACCCAATCACTGTGACGGTGTTTCACCAACTCGACTCGCCGGAACAGCGACCAAGATGACTGGATTTCTTCTTTATACAGGAGCCCGCCGACGATTCGACTGGATGTCTACTTTGAAGCCGCATACTCCGACTGCCAGCAGCCACCTGCGCCAAATCAACGACGGCCTCGGGGACTACTGATGGGGATATGCCTACCGGGGTATGCCTAGCAGGACGTTTCCGACTGGCCCAAGTACCGGCGAGTGGGCCTGCAGAACGGCGAGTGGATCGAAGCCCAGCAAGGAACCAAGCGACTGGAAGCTGAAGGCCTAGGCAAGTAGATAGGCCCAGTCGGGTTAGGTTAAACGACTACCGAAGCTGTAACCGAATCGGTTGAGATATGTAAACCCTAGGGGAGGTGAGTCTATATAAACCTCTCCATAGGGCGAGTAGAGACACGTTCCATCATACACCCAAGCAACTCGCCGCCTAGTCGCCGAGTTCGCCCATTGTAACACCTCGATAATACAATCTAGCAGGAGTAGGTCTTTACCCTCCGGGGGGCCGAACCTGGGTAAACTCCTGTGTCTTTGCCCTCATCTCGCACCGCAGATGGCTGGCCGCCCTTGCCCCTCGTTCTACCACTCGCTGCCGATTGCAGCATCTGCCGTGACGATTCCCACGACAGGCATGGACGGATCCTGTCCGGCTACAAGAAGAGTATGATGGAAGATTCAACAACCCTCCGACTTACATGATTGAAGATGGAGAACATTGCAGGGTTCTTGGGAGGATTACAAGATATTGCTTGAAGATTTGCCGACATTCATCTAGACGGAGCATTCAACCTGAAGAGGCAAGACGGCGCAAGATCTCGGAGTTCTCCGGGGGCTGCTATTGGGGATATGCTAAATGGGTGTCACCATTGCATGTCTCTAATCTGGATAACCTGGGTGGCCCACAGTTGGTAGCAAGGCTCATGGCCTATTGGGCGGCCCAGTTAGATGGATCCATAAGGAAGGCCCATGCCGGATAAAGGAAGGCTACGGAGGAGTCACCAGCGTACCCGGTGCCTTGGAGTGCAAGACACGTTAGACTAGTTGTGTACCGTGTAGGACTCTGTAACCTGTCCGGCTAGGACTTTACCTATAACTCTAGGATCTGGTGACTATATAAGCCAGACCTGCGGGAACCTTTAGGGCACGATACAACTCAACTCATACCTCGTACAGCGAACCGATCCCTATAACTCGGCATATTGCCATTATAGTGATTTATAGCAGGAGTAGGATTCCGCCACCATCGTGGGATCTGAACCTGGGTAAGTTGTGTTACCTCGTACCCACCAACCTCCCGCCTTCCCCCTCGTCTCTAAACATGCTCTGTGAGGACCCCTCCATGGCGTACTCGTCGGCAATACCACGATAATCGACCTACTCTTTATTACTTATTTTAATTTTGTATGTTCATCGGTTCATGATGAAATCCACAAAAAAAGATCTTTCCACAACCACTTCTAGGTGTCACTAATAGTAACTCTTCAATTTCAATTTTATGTTAGTAGTTTCTAATATGATTTTTTTCAATTTTTTCGCATGTGGTTGATCTTTTGAAAATTACTTTGACCACTAGCTTAACCTCTTGGTGTTCCAAACGAATATTATGTTGTAAAATTTTAATTTCAACAATCATGGATGATGTGGTAACAGGTTTTTTCTAAGTGTTGTCATGTACAACAAATATAAGGTAATTTCACCATGTAAAGAAGAGGTGAGAATCATGGTGCACACAACCAAACACCCAAGATTTACATCACATGAGCACACAAATGCAACCAAACACTGGGAACATGCTAAAAATCAAACCAGGTAACCAAACACACCCTTGTGGGTTTGCAAAGTAGCTCGTGATTGCAGAACTTTAACAATGTCTATCTTAGTCTTCTGAAGAAATTTATAATTAATCCTTGGTGCAATTAGATGTATTTATGTACCATGATTTTTTTATAGATTTCCCATTTAGTAACCAGATTGTTTTCTCATTCCGATATGTGCTAATGCTAGATTTTTTATACTTGTCTTGAGTGAACCTAGAAAGTGTGCAATAGATCTGGTGAGGGAAAGTAGAGCTGCATGGTCCAGCATAGCTAAATGTGATCTTAGGTAGAGAATTTTTTGACCCCACACTCAAGCAAGACAAGATTTTCCTCTCTCTTGTAAAAGATAATTCAATTTCTCATTCCATCATATATCATATTGTATTGAGTACAATTTTACATATATACTATGAAAATAGTATCTCGTGTAGTTGTGTGTGAATAATATATGGAGCAAGGAAGTCATGAAATATATTTTCCTTTTCCTCTGCCACATCGACTTGTAGAAGGTATCGACTTGGAAATTTTAAGTGTTAACTAGTATACAAATGTCATGTTGCATTATACCTCTCATAGTGGGGGCAACATAGGTAGTAACATGCAACTCCATGCAGTGACAAATAGCTTCCCATTTGTGGTGGCATGACATATCTATTGGGATACACAGGGTGTTACAATTGCATTACAGAACTTTTAATACTGTGCATCATGAAGATCTATTCTTTGGGACCAGGTCACAAATTCACCACTAGACATGAAGGTTCTAAAGATGATGTATCACGTTGGGGTAGTGTAGTCGTTGTATTCGTCCAACTCCTTGAACAACATGTGGACCCCATGAGCTCCTTCGTCTTAGCGCCATACATGCAACACCTCTACTAGAATCCACATGTTCATGGTGGAATGTTCGGCGACATATTGCTATATCCGTTCACATGATTCGGTGGTAGAGGATAGGGTTTCCAACTCATGAAATATATAGTGTCCCCTTTTGGTCATGGAGCCTTCATCTTATATAGGCATCCACTTGGGTGCTCAAAAATTGTGGACCCTTCGGATCCTAGTCCAAATACTAAATGAATGCAATCTGTGCAGGAACTTGTCCCGTATCCCTCGGGTCCAACCCTTACGGCATGTTTAGTCAGATCACATACAACCAAGTCATGGCCCACTTAGATGTGTGAACTTGTAGGTTCACGATTACCCGGATACTACTAGATTCACTGCTCCAATTTTTGTCTCTTAGTCACACTTGCTTCCATGAACACTTGACATCAAATCAATAACTGGCAACAGCTCCTGGTAGAATGTGCTAGCTCCCAAGTGACGTAAAGTTATCACGATAAACCTTGACAATGTTTCATATAGCACAATCCCTTTTCCTCACAATATACCTTATCAATGGTGTAGGCGAGAACTTGTCATCCCTTTAATTGCTTGAATCTCTTCTTGATCCTATGATATAGATTCACTAGAAGAACTCTTTTAGTCTGATTTTTTGGTTAACCCTTAACCAAGTCGCATGGATATTTTTATTGAATCAAATATCTCAATATGGCCCACAAAATATCTCTTCGAGTAGGAGGGAAAAATTCCATCTTGGTAAACCACGCTATGCATCTTGCTTCACATGTAACAAAATTTACCTTTGTAACTACCCAATTATGGAGTAGAGTTTGATAGACCCTAAGTAAGTTTATCCACAACTCGGGTGATGTGAGGACCTCATGTCTAAGTACATGACATATACATTGTACTTAAGACTAACAAATGACAAATCACTCCTTGCATATCAAAGTGGGTATGTCCAACTTAGTAAAATCCTTTACCAAAGTAAGTACTGTCAAATTGGAATCACCATGCACATGACTTGTGAAACCAACTTATCGGCCGAATCATACACTAGTGAAAGATAGGTGTCCCCACAACGTTATTGAATATTGACCATTACAAAATGTATCATACAATATATATGTCTAGCATCAAACCACATATATGATGATAGATATTATTGATGTGTTAAAGCACAATATATAACTTAGGGATACACTAGGACATATTTATAAAAAATATAATTAAACATGAAAGCGAGGCTGGTGTAACATAGTATGTTACCATAACATAGCACATTCCGGGGAAGAATGACACAAAGTAATACATGAGGCCTTTCTATGATAAAAATTGTTATGATACCATGCACTGCGGAGATAGCAACATAGACTAGTATCATATGCATGATATTAGTCTATGCCACCCTCACTATGAGTTCCTAAGTAATATATGTCTTATATGTGACTGAGAGATAGATGCCTAATTATGAGTGTGGTGTTGATTGTAGATAGTATTTTCATGAATTTGAGAAGTGTCATTCATCTCCTTGATTATGTTATGCCTGCCTAATCTCATGTGTACTTCATGATTCTCTATGGCACACCAAAATGTGTGCGACATACTGATACTACGGCCAGGGGCAGACCCAAGATCCCTATTTCCCGGGCTTCCAGCTGGCCGCACAACCTAATTTCATGATTATTTGACTAATAATGAGCAACTTAGCCCTTCGAGTTAAAAGATTGCCCATGCTTTGTAATTTTCTTGGGTCCGCTACTGAATGCGACGTTCCTATAATGTGTACATGCAACTTCTTGGCCTCTAGTGATTTAGCCCTCATCAAGATAATAGGGCTGGTGCGTATCACGGATATTGTCACACAACCAATATAATGACCAAACACAAAAGCATAAATAAAAAAAGACAAGAAAAGAAAACCACAATCAACAATGTGTTTTCCCTTTGAAGTACCAAGGGCATGCGCATCGTTGGTCAAAAGTTGAGTCTAAGTGGTATTAGACCTAGGACTGACCGCTGGACAGTCCGTAGCTAAGCTCAAAATCGCTAGATGCATGTCTTGTACTAGACTCAAGGTCTAAGATAGAGTTGACCCCTACTCTAGCTAGAAAAGGGAAAAATCACAGCACCCGGTGAGTTCTTGGTAGTAAAATACATTAATTTCTTTGGCCGGTGGATCCCATCATCGTGTCTAGTACATTGGAGTTGTTGGGGATATGCTAAATGGGTATCACCAATGCATGTCTCCAATCCGGCTAACTCGGGTGGCCCAAAGTTGGTAGCAAGGCCCATGTTCTGTTGGGCGGCCCAATTAGAGGGATCCAAAACGGAGGCCCTTGCCGGATAAAGGAAGGCTACAGTGCAGTCATGAACCAACCCGGAGCCTTGGAGTGCACGACATGAAGACTAGTTAGTATTAGTGTAGGACTCTGTAACCTATCCGGCTAGGACTTTTCTCTATAACCCTAGGTTCTGGCGCCTTTATAAGCCAGACCTCCGAGAGCCTTTAGGGAACAACTCATATCACCTCGCACAGTGCCATTATATTGATTTATAGGAGGAGTATGATTCCGCCACGTTGTGGGATCTGAACATGGGTAAGATGTGTTACTTCATATCTGCCAAGTCGCCGCCTTCCTCCACCTCTATAAACACGCTCTGTGAGGACCCCCTCCATGGCGTACTCGTTGGCAATACCATGATAGTTGTCACCCACCATGGGGCAAGAGGAGCTTCGAGCTTTACACCGGGCGAGGTACAATATCTTCACGGGAATCGGCGACATCGTAGTCATCGGGCGCGTCCTCTTCTCTGGCAATGTTCTGATCGTCCCACCTGACGAGTTCTGGATCCTGGCGAAGTCGAACCCCACCCGCTGCTCCATTGTTCCAATCGGGGACATACACCTCTTCATCGGCAAAACCGGCTCGGGCACTAGCTCCCAGGAAGACGGACACACGTCAAAGCCCGCACGGACCGCCTTCGGGTAGGACACATTCGCGGAAGGATCGAACCCGGATCTCCCTTTGGATTTTTCTGGCTTAGATCGGAAAAATTCAAGGCCCACCCAAACAGCCCCTGTGCAGGATGGTGGAATATCAATGCAAATCCACTGGGTTATCCCACGCGTCAGTAAAGCAAAGGTCCCACTTTCTTGGTGTTGTGACCAACTTTGATCTGGCTCGTTGCGTTCAAAGATATGGTGAGAACCCTAGAGAATACATTGCCAAATGGCTCCGGCTAAGGGCCGACTTGAAGGGATATCCCAGGAATGACATGATCTACCACTTTGTCGGAGGGCTCACACACGGCACACTTCTTTGACATACGCTCAGGAGGCAGCAGGCCACTGGAAACCTCACTCTCGCCCAGATCATCGAAACTGTCAACAATTTTGCATTTGCCAATGAGCAGGCCTAGGTCAACCTCGCTGTCTTACACGGACCACCCCAACCACCACCTACCAGACCCGTTGCCTCGGCATCGGCCTCTGCTGTCGAAGAACCTGATGCTCCCTCTGACTCTATTTTGGACGCACTCTACGCCGACATTAGCATGACTCGAAGGATCTTGAGGCCAATTTGGAAGAACTTGACACTATCATGAAGGAGATAGAGGAGGAGATCGAGCGCAAGGAGAGCGCTGATAAGGCCGTCACTTCTCATCATGTGCTAGTCGCCATCGGGAGCGTGATTGAAAAAGATCGGCAAACCAGAGCAGCTCTGCCAAAGCCACGTGATACCGGAAAATCAGTGGCCAAGAACGCCGATGATCCGTCAGATCTAGAAAGTTCCATGCCCCTCCAGCTATCCCCGCGCAACAGCCATAGGAACTTGCCACTTGACCCAGCACTTCCAATCAGGAAAATCCACCTCCGTCGCCATCTACGTCTGCGGCCGCCAACGCCTACATTACTCCAGCAAATAGAGTGATGTACGACAACCTACTCGTCGAGCCCATGACCATGTCCCATATCTGGTCCGTCATCCAGCTCAACGAGAAGTGCCAGTAACTAGTGGAGGAGGCACAAAACATTGTGGAGCAAGGCACAAAGCTAGATAGAGATATGGCTAGAGCGCAAAAATCGATCGAGGCAGCTAAATCCATGGAGACGGAGTACAAGAATTTTCTCAAGCAGCAGAAGACCAAGAAGGATTCAGCTCATGTCATCCATGATCCCAGCGTCTGACATAACTTAGGGTGGGCTCCGACGAAGCCGGCACAAACCAAACCACACAAGGATAAATATGGGAAGCAAGTGATGCTAATGCCCACCCTCAAAATGGTCGTTTCCAAGACTTTACTCGACCATGATAGATCGCTCGCAACACTACATTAGGTCTATGACCTTGTCGCCAAGGCTTTCAAACAGTAGGAAAAGGCCACCTCCCAAAGGCTTGAGTTTGGCCCGGCATATTGCCAGTCTAGCACCCACAAACAGTACATGGCAAGATCTCCCCATGATGTCGAATCTCGCACGGGTTCATCAAAACGAAGATGGAGGGATGCATGCCACAAGACTGATGCTATCACCATATCCTCCGACCATGGAGGTAAGGCTTAGCCCCGTCGCTCGCCCCACCTCACCAGCATTCCCGGCATCACGAAGACCCAAAGGATCACCATCGTATGATCATGCCTCCACCTAGATGCCCACAGGGTGGCATCATCATTCGTGATAATGTGGAGCAGCCTCGGCATGACGGAGAGCATAGTGGCAAAAAACTGGCACATGAGAAGTTCACGCCATGATCCTTCGCGTCTGACAAGCAACCGCGACAAGCGAGAGGAGTCGAAGGAGGGCAACATAAGAAGGCTAACCCACCACCGCAACCTCCACCGCCACCATCGCTACCCAGTAGCCACCATGGCGGAGGAGGACCACGCAGATCGCATAACTCTCCTCCCCATAATGGCGACAAGCACAAAAGGAACCCAGATCCTTACGATGCGCGTTCGCGCCTTGACGAGATCTACAAATCCCAGGAAGAGAATTACCTGGTACCATGTTGTTTTGGCCCAGTCATGCGGGCCACAACTTACCCCAAGAGTTTCTGAATTGACAAGACTATCAAGCCCTATGATGGACTACCAGACCAACTACATGGTTGCAGGACTACAGTAAGGCGGTGGAAATCACAGGGGGAAACACCAACGTCACTGTCAAGTACCTCCCATTTATGTTGACCGGAACCACCCGCTAATGGAAATCCATCGGCAATCGGTTGGACATGCATGAAGCGTTCACCGAAAATTTCGAGGGTACGTACAAGCGTCCCTGCACTGTCAGTGACCTAAAACGGTGTGTACAGGAAAATGACGAGTCTTCTCGAGCCTACCTCTCTTGTTGGTTGGATATGAAAAACTCCTGCGTGGGAGTGCACGATCAAACTTCTATGGCCGCCTTTATCGATGGCTTTGAGAAAGGAGCCTTGCTCCGACATACGTTGAAGCACCTTCAGGACAATCGCAAGCTGGATCTCAATCAAATGATTTCCTTGACCAATGAGTTCGCAGATGCCGACGATGATGCTCGCGGTTCCCTACTTGCAGTGGCTATCCCCACCCAAGCTAAGAAGAACAACAACAATAAGTGGAAGAATCTGCCTGAACGAAAGTCAACATCCAACATGGTCGCCATGACGTTCGCTGGAAGAGGCAAAGGCGAACAACATGGCCGTGGCTGTGGGGCTGGTCGTGGGAAGCAGCGCAGTAGTGAAACTACACCAACAATGCCTCGCATACCCCAAACGTATGAGGAGTACCGCGATATGCCGTGTTTCTTCCACCTCCACGCCAATGGAAAATCCACACATACCAACCACCAATGCAAGTTTGTCAACTATCTCAAGGAATACCCGAAGTCGGGGTATAACCAAAGCCGGAAGAACCGACCACGCGGAAAGGGAAAATGGAATAAGAAGGAAGAGGAGTCCAAGGATTCAGATGACATGGATGAGGACATGGAGCCCAAACATGCCAAAAAGGTCGATGGCAAGGGAAAAAAAACCCTTCGAAAAGAAGGCCCACATATACCACACTTTCCTTGGCACCCCAACTGTCCGGGCACATAAGACCTCTTTGATGATACTAATGGCCACCCTACCCCCCAATTCCCCAGTACCTGTGCTGGTCGGAAGTTCCAATCACTTGGGACAAATAGGATCACCCAAACCTAGTCCCAACAGAGAACCAGTATGACATTTTCGTGGCGGTGGCACGACAAATGCCATGGGTAGGCTAAAGATGGGGCCAATGTGTACTAGTGGGATCTAGGGAGGGATATCATAGTAGATCTATACACGATGAATACTCTTAGGATCTTTCCTTTAGATCAACAATGGTGTACACTTTCTCCTTGAGTTGTACAAGAGAGATGAAGAAGAAGAACAAAAGAGCTATCATAGGGTTTCTCTTCTACCGAATGAATTGACCCCCCTGTAGGATGCCCTAGCTCACCTTATAAAGGGGTGGACAGGTCACACTTAGGGCTGAGCTGGACAACATATTCCTAGCATATCCCCTTCCTAAAGAAGTAATTCGGTGGCCTCCTTTCCACTGTCTCCCTTCTCTACACGGCAAAGACACAACGACCCACTACATGTGAACGTTGGGCACAATGTACTATCACCTCATGAACTCTGTTCTGCCTATGTCCCTCTGGTCCTTATCCTTAGCGCTGGTCTCTCTTAGGATTCTTAGAAGAGACATAGGATTGTGTTGACCTTGGGGCTCGCTCTCTCCTTATGACTTGGCCTCGTCTATTATCACTTGGCCAGGCACGTACCTGCAATTACAAAGGGCGCCAGACCTCATGCCGACATACCTTATATATTGACGGAGTCAAGCCAATGTGATACGTTGTAAACGTATCTATAATTTTTGATGCTCCATGCTTGTTTTGTACCAACTATCTTATGTTTTGTCTACACTCTGAGACATTTTTATACATTTTCCGGAACTAACCTATTGACAAGATGCCACAGTGCCAGTTGCCTGTTTTCTGCTAAAAGCTAGTAAAGAAATATTCTCGGAATTGGACGAAACAAAAGCGAAAGTTCTTATTTTGCCCGACACAACAGGGAGTCCGAAGGAGAGACGAAGAGGCGCCACGAGGAAGCCACACCATACGGTGAAGCGGCCAGGGGCGCGCCACCAGGTGGTGTGGGCCACTCGGGCATCCACCGACCTTTCCCTTCTGTATATATAAAGACCTCAAGGTAAAAACCCTAAATCATCTAGCCTCCATCCACGAAAAGTTCCGTAGTGCCTCCGCCACCAAAGAGGAGATTCGGGGGACAGATGTCTCTATTCCAGCACCCTGCCGGTACGGGGAATTGCCCCTGAAGCCATCTCCATCGACTCCACCGCATCTCCATCGTCGTTGCTGACTCCCATGATGAGAAGGGAGTAGTTCTCCCTCGAGGCTAAGGGCTCTACCAGTAGCTATGTGTTCATCTCTCTCTCTCTCTATGCGTGATATTATTAAGATCATGAGCTTTGTAATCTAGTTGAATAAGTAGATCTAATTTGCTACTCAAGTTCTTTAATTAATCTCCGCTTATCCCCACATGTGTGAAGTTGATAGTGTGCACACCATGTGGCACTTAGGCTAAAGATACAGAAATACTTATCATGGGTATAATTTGAGTTTGATGTCTCTATGAGTTTGTGGTGTTTGTTGGAACCATCTAGCGCTCGAGGTGACAACGGGGTTATCTAGATGGGGAATGCGAACTGTGAGGTGTGCCATTATAGCCCTACATCATCCAACCAGAGAGTAGTTCAGGGTAGCATAGTGAAGATAAGATATTACATGTTAATTGAGAGTTTACACTAGTGAAAGTATGATCCCTAGGCCTTGTTTCTAAGAATTGAAACACCACTTACAATCATCCATATTACTTGTATTTCACTATCTCTTCGCTGAATTTGTGCACCTATACACCTGACAAGTGTATTGGGTGTGTTGGGGACACAAGAAACGTCTTGTATCTTGATTGCAAGGTTGTTTGAGAGGGACACCTTTGACCTCTTCCTCCCTGAGTTCGATAAACCTTGGGTGATCCACTTAAGGGAAACTTGTTGCTGTTTTACAAACCTCTGCATTTGGAGGCCCAACACTGTCTACAAGAATAGAAGTGTGCGTAGACATCAAGATCTTTTCTGGCTCCGTTGCCGGGGAGGTAAGGTAAAAGGTACTCACATCCTCTGGCTACTAATTTATCTTCTAGTATTGTTGCTGGTGTATGAGTGCTCGAAGTTATTTCCTTTAGATTTTGCAATTATATCTTTTTGTTTTTATTTTTATCTTCACTAGTTAGTGTAAGACCCCACCTTTTAAGGAAAAGGTCCCTGTGATTGCAATGCTAGTCCCTGGATCAAATGCTAGCATCCATAGTTTAAGATGAAGTACACAGAAACAAAGGCCATTATTACATCGTCATTCCAGAGATAACATAGTATTTACAACTCAATAGCCCAATGCTAATACATAGAGTTCATAACATAAAGTAAATAACTATAAGTCTTAATCTTCATGTGCCACAGGCAAGCATGTTGAGTGTATACTCACAACCCTAATCTCCATCAGAGTAACCTGCAACATCATAAGTTACAGCCACAGTGGGTCAATACATTTGGAATTGTATTGGCAAGTGATACCATAGTAGAATAGGAGTATCTAACATCTATATAAATTTGGTTAAGTGTATCTTAGGCTTTCTTTGCTCAAAATAAGGTTTTCCTTATTAGTTGAAAACACTAAGTTTTTGTTTGTCAAAAACACACAAGGAACCACCAATATACATTGGTGAACCTTTTCCCTTGTTCAACCACAAGTTATTAACTTAGAAATTGGGATGAGGAGATCCTTGATTGCTTCAATGTCTTTGATGCTCAAATTGTCCGTTGCCGAGGACACGACTAAGTACTTAGGTTTTTACCCTCTCGAGAGGTGGTGCACTTTCCCCACAAGACTCGACATGCATCGAGACTAGACCTTTCAGAAGCATTACCTTAGACCACCATGGACGCGTTCCATCCTATCACCCTACCACCAACTGTCCATCTGGCTAAGTTCTTGCCATGTGGTTGCACTAGAAGCTTCTCAACACTAAACATCTCAAATCCCTTTGTTCCTGGGTGGCAATACACAAGTGTGATACACAAGGTAAACCATAGACATGGGTCTTGTGTAACCACTCAACATAAACCAACCATACCAATCCACCCAGGTAATTCATTCACTTAGTTGTTTATTAATCAAAACACAAGTCATAGACTTAGCAAAATTTCATAGCATCAAATATTACACCCTTGTTTTCTACTAGCTAGGCTAAGCATGATAACATAACAATTTCCTTAACTTAGGAAAAAATCTACTAAGACTACAACTACTAGGATTTCCCAAGGCATAGCATAGTATATACTTAGCAAAAATCTCCATGCAAATCCTACTCAAAATATCACTCATGCATAGTCAAAATAATAGGACAAAATATGTGAAGCATCACTTTCCTTGATAGTTGGGGGATTAGCAACAGTCCTCACAATCACCATCACCACTATCACCAAAATCTACACATAAAATTATAAAACCAAATTCACATTCAAATATTCAAACAAAAATATATATGAATGCATGCAAATGCAATGGAATGATTTTCCACACTAAACAAGTCAAACCAAACAGCACTGAACACAAAGTAAACTTTCTAAGGTTCAAATAAATCAAGTTTTACTCTAAAATAATTTTCTAAACATTTAATATAGTCAAAATAGGCCTATAATTGATGTTGAAAATAATCCTATTTTTCCAGAAGCAAAATACTGAAAAAGACCACAAAAGTGTAGGGCTTAATTTTCTGAATCCAATGATATATTATTTGCAAATTTTGGATAAACAAAACTAAAGTTATGCATTTTACAAGTTAAATCAAGTAATAGATTCAAAAACATATTTTAAATCAAACAGCCAGACACGTGGACACATTTGATTGGTTGATACCATTTCGCGCGGATCACATTTCTATGCCGTTGGATCAAGTCATATCCAACGCGCCAGATCTAAACTTACCGGTTCGCTAACGATCTAATCTACAGCGCACGATCCAGATCTAACGGTCCTGGATCAAGCAACCAAAAGTGAGCGGCGCAAATGGTACTGGCGGCGGTGGCGCTTCTGCCGTGGGAGCTCGTCGGGGTTGCTGCTGGCGTCGAGCTTTTTCAAACGGCGACGGAGGAGACGACATAGGTCACCATAGTGCAAACAAAGGGCATCATGAGGTGCACAAGGTCACGGCACACAAGTTAGTTTCAATCAGAGGGCAAGGGGCGTGCAGACCTGGACGAAATTACTCGCCGGAGTCGTGGACGACATTGGGTGCTTGCAGGGGCTGACGGGGCCGACGCTCTGGGTCACAAGTAGAAAAACAGAGAGCATGAGAAGAAGCGCAAGAGAGTGTCAAGCACGACAGGGTGAACCAGAGGGCACGGGGTGGACGGAGCTCACCGGAATCACTCGCCGGAGGTGTTCGGGTCCGCGGTGGTGCGAGCTTGATTGTAGGCAGCCTGGTGGCGATTAGCTGGTGGCGAGTGAGGGGAAATGACCGCGAGGCAGAGGGGGTTAAGTAGCAGGCGTCGGGGGTGGGGATTACGCGAGCATTCATCACCAGTTACTCGATTTTCAATCGTGGTAGTGAAGGAGGAAACGACGACGGCGACGACGTGGTTTGCGAGTGCGAGATATGGGGACTATGACGACATGGCGCAGGGTCACTGGCAGTGAGTGCGGGGTTTGGTTTGTGTGTGTGAGAGAAGAGAGGGGGGAGGGTGGCCCGGGTGGGCTTGCTAGGCCGGTTGGGGCGTGGGGCTGAAAAGGCAGAGCCAGTTTTTGTTTTTTTCCTTCTCCTTTTTCTTTTATGTTTTGATTTTTAGGAATGGTTTTGAAACCCAATTTCAAATCTATTTGAATTCAAATCTTAAACAAGTTTTGTACTATGATCCTAGCATTCAAAAGTGTGCCAAACAAATCCGTCCACTCAAAAACACTTTGGTCTTTTGAAAATAAAAATAAAACTATGCCTCATATGTAATATATAAAGAGGGGTTAAATATGGTTTTATTTGGGGTTTTTGTTTGAAAAAATTTGTGCAAGACAAATATTCTATGATGATATGAATGCAACACATGGTTTTGCCTTTGATGAAATCTGGGATGTTATAGTTAGGCTTAATGGAAAACAACAACAAAATTAGAGAGCTTTTTAGTATTTTTCCTGAGTTAGAACACAAATGGTGTGGAGAGAAAATTAAAAATCCCATGGAACTTTGTTTGCATGCTAATAGCAATGTTATTAGTATGATTTTTTTGAAAACCTTTGTTACTAATGCTATGGAAACGTTTAAGCTTGGGTAAGTTAGTTTTAATCAAAATGATCTTTTTAGTTCCATAGCTTTAGAGGATAAAATTTACTATGATGATATTTTATCTCCCATATGTGGTAATTCTAATGATACATGTGATATTTTAAATCCACATACTTAAAGTGTCCACTTTGAAATAACTATGGAAATTGTTGAACGTGTTATGAATAACTGCTATTTTGGAGATGGAACTATCCATCCTGGTGATCATTTACTCTATATACATGAATTATGCGAGTTAGACAAGTGTGCAGGTATTTCAATGGACCAAGTTAAGAGGAAGCTATTATCTTTATCACTTAAGGGAAATGCAAGGGAGTGGTTTGAGCTTGTAACATCCCAAAAATATAAAACAAGGATCATCAAACTCTAATCACTAAAATTAGGGTTAACAAAAACTTTGATTAATTAAAATCATATGAATGCATGTGTGAATGAAATGATTTGACAATTGCATGAATGATCTTGTGTGATTAACCTAAATAGCAATAAATGGTTTAAAGAAAATATAACAACATCTATAACATTTCCAAACAGAAACAAATAAAGAGAAAATCAAAAACAAACCAAATAATGCAAATGGTCATTTTTGCCAATCTTGTTCACTAGGTCACTTTGAGTGTTTCTAGTCCAAGATTTCATACAGAAACTTTCCCAATTATTTTCACCCCTTGATAGAACTAGTAAAACTGAATCAAAGCCCACCTTTCAAACTTGCAGAAACATTTGGCAACCCCATTCAAATCACAATTCAAAATTGAATGTTATTCATATGTGAAGATCATCCATTTTCAAAACCCAACCAAACCAATGCCCCTTGACTAATCCAACTAACCAGACACTCCCTAGCATGTGCCCAGCAAACCCACAAAGTTTGAATTCAAAATTCAAATTTAAAGTTCTTGCGGCCATTTCATCAAACACCTTGCAGATTCAAATCAAACAAACAACAAACACTATAGTGTGTAGTAAAATTGACCTAACTTGTTCCCTATCTGGTTGCAACTAGCCCTTAGTAGATCATCTAGCCCCTTTAACTATCTTTAGCACCACTATAAGCAAGCCTACCCATCAATGGTGAGCATGCCGAGAGAAAACTTGCCACCCCATTGTCGCCAGGGAGCTAGCGGCCGCACTAGCCTCGCCAAACTTGTCTGGGACATGCAGCACCGTCCATCGCCACTCTTTGTCCTAGCCCCGAGCAATGCCAGCCCCTGGACCACACGCCACGCCCATGCCAAACCTCTATGCAACCATGCCGAGAGCGCTCCAGCGCGCCACGCTCGACCAGCACCCACAGACTGCGCGCCGCCCTCGCCGCTTGCAGGGATGATCACCAGCACCCCGCTAGACATGCCCGTTCGCCGCGGCACAGACCATGCGCGTTGTGCGCCATCAAAACCTCCGTCGGACCCGCCCAGAGCGTTGAAGCATTCTGACCGATCAGCACCGCCCCACGCCTCGCCACCGCACCGTTGAGCTTCTCCAGGGAGCACATCATCGTCCCCTACCGTCGCCCATCCCGATAGCTGCCTGTGCCGTCGACCACGACGAGCTCAGCCCGCGCCCGTCGGTCCCCTCTCGCCACTATAAATAGAGGCCTCCACCGCTCGTTTTCGCCACACCAGTTCACTCCCCTCTCACCCAGAACCATCCCACCTCACTCTCGGAGCAAGGCGAGCAGCGCATCGCCGGAATTTGGCCGCTGCTGGAGAAGAAGGGAGCCGTCGATTGGAGACGCCCCAGGAGGAGCTGCTGGTACCAGGAGAACCGTCATCGTCGACTTCGTCGTTCGCCCCCATCGTCGACCCTCGCCTGAGCCCCGGTGAGCATCCCACGACCCCCATCTGCCGCGTTAGGATTCTGTCTCGCAGGCGCTGCCCGACGTGGACGATGAACCGTAGCCATTCGATTAGATTTAGATCGTGCGGCCTAGATCACCCCGTACCGCATCGCCCCTCCCCGTCTCATTGACGCGTGGGGACAACCACTTAACCAGCCCGCGTACACGTTGTGTGTAGTGGGCCGGCCCAGTAAAACATCTCGCACGATCCAACAATTCAAATTAAGCTTTATTCTTTTAATTTCAAAAATAGTTCTGTACCTATATTCAAAAATCAACCCAGCTCGATTCACTAAACCAAAATGCATGAAACCAATTTTGCTAGAAAGGTACTGAAATGCTTAATCCAAGCCCGTTGGATTCAAATCATTTTGATCTGTGGATCAACCATGGTAAAAATAACAAGGCAGAATCTTTTCTTCATTCAAACAGTTTTCAAAATTCAACCATAAAAGCTTTTGAGTTGATTCCAACTCTCAAAAATCACATTTAATCATACCTTTCAGAATATATAAAAACATATGGGTTTACTTGCAGAAATAATGTTCAAGTAATAAAAGAATGCCACATAGGCATTTCTAGTCACTTTATTTAATTAAAATAAAAAAGGTTAAACCTTATTAAATTGTGACACCGCTTTAAATCACATTCCCATGTACTGAAATATGTGGTGATGACATGTGTCAACATGATCCCATGTTTTAGTTGGAGAATATTAAATCTTAAGTAGTTTTTCAATAAGTAGAAATTACTTTTCTCAAATTAAAATAAATAAGACAAATGCTTTAATCCTTGTGATGCTAGTGATGATGCTAGATCATCTATAATGCATCTTTGTGTGATGATTGAAAATATTTAAGTATTGTTTGGTGATTGTGTACCTCATATTTATTTATAGACGCTAGTACCGACCAAGAATACGAGGAGGAAGGAGGATACTACGAGGAGGAAGCCGAGGAGAACTTCAACCACTGCTCTACACAAGACAAGCTTATACCAATATCTTAGCAAGCTATTAACATAGCAAGCTACCCCTGCAAATTATGCAAGCTACTACTTGCTTGTTACCATGAAAAATACAAGCCTTAAACATATGTGATCATACCCACTTGATAACCCAATCCTAGTTTTACATGCAAGCTTTATACTTTATTTCATTATCAAAGCTTTCTCTTAAAGTTTACATAGTGAATTGTAGATTCTAGAAATATCACTAAAGGTAGCATAAAGAGCATAAAATTTGGCCTCAGCTAGATAATGTTGATGTCATCATAATGCATGAAATTGAACTTAGCAAATTTCCACTTGTGTACCACCCCTCATTAGAATTTACCACCACTTGTAGATGCTAGTGCTAAGTATAAAAGTTGATCAACTTTAGATGGGAATACTTGGTGAAAATGGTTAAGAAAACCTTGGAATGATGAGTCATTCTACTAAAATGTTTTGACATGATTCTTGAACACCAGATGATTTTGATGAGGAAAATGTTGAGGCATGAGCCTTAGCCCTTTACAAAACTGATGGTTGTCTGGATGCGATACCATTCCAATTTTATCGTACAACAAAAATACCCGAAATTTGGGTAGAGATTGACCGGAAGTTTATATACCTTAGTATGGGTTCCCTCGTGGCCAAGGTCTGAGCTGAGGATACCTTGTGAAGATTGTCCACCTGTGCAGTACCCAAGATGACAGTTGGTCATGGTTGGGAGGCCAAACTCACAGGAGAGGTGCCTATACTAGGTCGTGGAATTGAAAGGTTAGGATTGATTATCCGCATACTGAGTATGGTGAATTCAGGATTGTTCCTGACGGATGTATCGAATGTTGTGGTGAAAGTGTACAATCTCTGTAGAGTGTCAAACTATTTGAATAGCCGCGTCCGAGGTTATGGACAGTTGGAGTGGCCATACTGTTCCCCCGTCATATGTTTTCAAAATGACTTATGAAATGAATTGTGAATTTGACTTGACCACAAAAGAGTTGTGATATGAAATTCAAGTTCCCACTTAGGTGTTATACAACTTTCAACTAAATTTCTTTCTTCTGAACTTAGTTGACGTAAATCTGGCTTTTTGCAAAACAACCCTAGATCTTAGTATATCCTATTCAAAACCACTTCACTTGTTAGTATTAGTTTGCGAGTACTTAAGGAGTACTCATGGCTTTGTCCCTGGCTATTCCCGTGGCCAGACTTTGAAGAGGAGTACCAGGATGATGGACCGCAGGAAGGTTACCACAAATAGGATCATCTCCCATCGTCAGCATTGCCTATGACCCCGAAGATGGAGCTTCGCCTACGCTATCGTTACTATTACGTTATTCCGCTGCTTGAATTGTATTAAGAATTGGATCATGAGATCCTTATTTGTGTAAGACCTTATGTATGGCTTGTAATGGATGATGTACTGTGATATCCAAATCTGTTATGTCTCGCAAAAAATGGTAATCCTAGGATTGCGATGTATGGCATAACAGGCATCTGGGATTAAAAATCCGGGTGTTGACAAGTTGGTATCAGATCCATCCTAACCATAGGAGACCCTAGTTAGAATGGACGTTTGAATCAAAAACTTAGTTTCAAAACCAAAGGAAGTGAGTATTTACAAAAACTTATTCCCATTCATATCACTTGGACTCTTTCATCAAAATTTCATGTTCCTCAAAAATTCTTGCAAAATACATAAAATTTTACACACTTGATCACTCTACTAACTTACTCATCCTATATTCTTATAGATGGACGTGAAGTACAGCAAATTTTATCAGTTGGGGAATGGAGGAGACCTCATCTTTGAGCGTGACTTGGACCATCTTTCGGAACTTCTGGAGCATCCGCACCCCGAGTTCTTTGGAGCTCAGCTCAATGATCAGGAAGGAGAAGACCTGTAGTGGCTAGTTGTTGCAAGTCTCCGAGGAAAGATTGAACCCCCCACTGCGGAGGGAATTCACTTCACCTTAAGAGAAAACAACTAGCTCGATGGACTGGCCAGGGCAATGCAGGAAGCTCTTGCCCGTCTGTGTGGGCAGAGTATCAATCAGATCAAGGGTACCCGTTTTGAGTTCTACCCAAGGCGTGATGTTATGGGATAGCCACTAGAGGCCCCACATCATCCCGAGCTTAAGAGTCAAGTGGACCACCTCAGCTTCATGATGTATGATCGTCAGAAGGAGTTGGACAATGCCCATGCCTATGCCAACCACAAGTACGCCATCGCCAAGAAGAAGGATCAGACCCTCGCCATGTTAGTGAAGGATCGCAAGTTTCGTCTCTGTCATCTCGACAAGAAGGAGCGCATCATTTCCCGTCTTCTCCACCGGATCACGGATTTGGAGGAGACCATCCTCGAGAGAGACATGCAGCTGGAGGAGAGGGAGAATGCCGGAGAAGTCCTTCGTTGAGACCCCTACTCCTATCTCAGCGATGATGATGACTTTCTGGAGGATCAGGCCATGGACTTCTTCACCTATGAGGATGATTTCGCCTTCATCGATGACGATGATGATGATGAGGATGATGTGTACACTTACTCCGAGGAATAGTAGCACTTGAGCACTAGCGTTAGTGAATTGTATTCCGCCCGACTGTCTCATAGTTTCCAGAATGGTTCTTAAAACCATCTGTTATCCTTTGTTGTGGTGTGTGTTTGTATCGTGTGCTATGAATGAATGAATGAATGGAAAACAAGTGGCTAGAAAAATCTGAGTCAAACTTTAAAAACTTTTCAACAACCTCTGAACCTTAGAAAATTCCCTCTTTTCTCATGATCTATCTCAATCCTCAGATGCCTCGTGGAGGAAACGGTTCATCCCCAGACCCGTTGTTGCAGATCTTGCAAATGTTGGTTTCTGACCGTGAAGCTGAAAGAGCCGAATGTCAAGCTAACCTAGCCACCCTTCAACACATAGCTTAGATGGCCAACAACAATCAAGGCCAAGGAAATCAGGATAACCATGGATCTAAGATCAAGAATTTCCAGAACACCAATCCACCTGTTTTCACTAAGTCAGATGAACCCCTAGATGTAGATAATTGGCTGCAAACAATGGGGAACAATCTGGAAGTCGCAGGAGTGGAAGCTAACGAGAAATTTCTGTTCGCCACCCACTATCTAGCCAGAGATGCAAGAGCATGTTGGAACAATGTTTGTGCAATGACCAGAGGTCCGATGATGGCTTGGGAAGAATTCAAGGTCAAGTTCAGCGGAACCCATGTTCCACCGGGTTTAATCAAGAGTATGAGAGATGAGTTCAGAGAACTGAAGCAAGGGAGGATGAGCGTAGTGGAATACCGTGACAAATTTTTGTCATTAGCTAGGTATGCCCCGGATGAGATCGACACTGAAGCCAAGAAGAAAGAGAGATTCCTGAACGGTCTGCACGATGAGATGCAGACGGTGTTAGTCAATATCCCCTTTGCTGATATTGAAGCCCTAGTCGACTCTGCCATCCAGATGGAAGGAAAGATCAACCAAGCCAATGAGAACCGCAAGCGCCGCATGATGCATCAGCCCGGAAACCACCAGGCACCAAAGTATCGTCCCAACCCATCTCCAGGATTTGCCCCGAGAACCAACAGACCCCCAATGAACCGTCCGACCTATCCCAACCGTGGAAACCCAAGGCCCGGAGGAAACCACAACAACCTCGGCAACTCTAGCAATTTCAACCGTGCACCACCGAGGTTCCACAACAACAATGCCAACACCAACACCAACACTGGCCCAAGGACTGAAAGCAATGTTGTGCCTGTTGCAGCAAAGGACAAGTCGCAAGTGACTTGTTATGAATGCGGAACCAAGGGTCACTACTCCAATGAGTGCCCCAAGAAGAATGCCGCAGCCCCCAATCGAAATGCCCCAGCTCAGCAGTAGCGTCGTGTTCAGCCCGGAAGAAGGTTTGCCCCAGGGAATTTGCTCAACCGCAATGGCTGTCTCTTTCTCATGCATGCTGAAGAAGCCTAGGAAACGCCAGAAGTCGTGCTGGGTATGTTTTCAGTTAACTCAGTACTTGCAAGAGTGTTGTTTGATTCTAGAGCATCGCACTCATTTGTCACTGAAGAATTTGCATGCACTAGTAAGATTCAACCAACTAAATTGAAGCATGTTATGATTGTTCAAATCCCCGGTTCAACCACCAAAGCCAGGCAAATTTGCAAAGCCGTCCTTATCTGAATACATGGCATAGATATTTATGCTAATCTAATAGTACTAGGAACTAAAGGTTTAGAAGTAGTACTAGGAATAGATTGGATGTACAAACACAAAGGATTAATTGACTGTTTCAAGAAAGCCATAACCATGACTAGTACAGCCGGAGTATCCGTTGACCATGTATCTGAAACCTTGCCTCGTCAATTCAAGTGCAACCCGAGTATAGCATAACCTACCATTGACCAAGTCCGGATAGTCTGTGAATACCCCGATGTATTTCCAGATGTTTTGCCCGGTATGCCCCCAGATCGGGATATCGAGTTTATCATCGAACTAATCCCTAGAACCGGACCCATAGCCTAGAGACCATATAGTATGAACCCGTGTGAACTAGAAGAACTGAAGAAGCAATGCCATGCTGGACATTGGATTGATTCAACCAAGTGCGTCACCATGGAGATCACCTGTCTTGTTTGTGGACAAGAAAGATGGAGGTAATCGTTTGTGTACGGATTATCAGAAGTTGAATGATGTCACTATCAAAAACAAGTACCCATTGCCGAAGATAGAAGATTTGTTTGACCAGTTGATTGGTGCCAAAGTGTTTTCTAAGATTGATCTTAGAACTGGCTATCATCAACTCAAGATTCGCGCAGAGGATATTCCAAAGATTGCCTTTACCACCAGATATGAATTATACGAGTATACTGTCATGTCTTTTGGATTAACCAATGCCCTGTCAACACCCGGATTTTTCAATCCAAGATGCCTGTTATGCCATACATCGCAATCCCAGGATTACCATTTTTGCGAGACATAACAGAATTGGATACCATAGTACTTCATCCATTACAAACGATACATAAGTTCTTACACAAATAGGGATCTCATGATCCAGTTCTTAATACAACATCAAGCAGCGGAATACGTAGTAATAACGGTAGCGTTGGCGAAGCTCCATCTTCAGGATCACAGGCAATGCTGATGATGGGAGATGATCCTAGTTGTCGTAACCTTCCTGGGGTCCATCTTCCAGGTACTCCTCTTCATAGTCTGGCCATGGGAATAGCCAGGGACAAAGCCATGAGTACTCTTTAAGTACTCGCAAACTAATACTAACAGGTAAAGGGTTTTTTGTGGATAATAGGATACTAGGCTCTAGGGTTGTTTTGCAAAAGCCAGATTTATCTCTACTAAGTTCTGAAGCTAGTCACAATTTTATAACTCCTAAGTGGGATCTTGTAACTCATGTCACAACTCTGTTGTGGTCAAGTCAAAGTCTTAATTCATTTCACAAGTCATTTTGAAAAGTCTGACGGGGAACAGTATGGCCACTCCAACTGTCGATAACCGCGGACACGGCTATTCGAATAGTTTGACACTCTACAGAGATTGTACACTTTCACCACAACATTTGATACATCCGTCAGGAACAAATCCTGAACTCACCATACTCAGTATGCGGATAATCAATCCTAACCTTTCAATTACACGCCCTAGTATAAGAACCTCTCCTGTGAGTTTGGCCTCCCAACCATGACCAACTTTCATCTTGGGTACTGCACAGGTGGACAATCTTCACAAGGTAGCCTCAGCTCAAACCTTGGCCGTGAGGGAACTAATACTAAGGAATATAAGTTTCCAGTCAAGCCCTACCCAATATTCGGGTATTGTGGTTGTACGCTAAAATTGGAATGGTATCGCATCCAGACAACCATCAGTTTTATAAAGGGCTAAGGCTCATGCCTCAACATTTTTATCACCAGAGTCATCAAGGGTTCGGAAACACATGTCCAAAACATTTCAGTAGAATGATCCATCATTCCAAGGTTTTCATAACCATTTTCCACCAAGTATTCCCATCTAAAGTTGATCAAGTTTTATGCTTAGCACTAGCATCTAAGGTAGGGGGGGGGTAGTACTGATGAGGGTTGGTAACTAGTGGAGTTTCAACTTAGTCCAACCTTATATCTTAGGCTGATATCAAGGTTTCTAGCTTAGGCCAAATTTAATGCTCTTTATGCAACCTTCAGAACATTTCTAGTATCTAAAAGTTACTTAAGTCAAATCTAAGTTGAAGCTTTGATAAAGAAATAAAGTAAGAAGCTTGCAAATAAAACTAGGATCGGTTTATCAAGTGGGTATGATCTCATAGGCTTAAAGCATATGATAGGCATAGTAACAAGTAGGGGTTTGTTGCATCAGTAGGGTATCTTGCAAGGGTTAACTTGCACATTCACTAGTAGTATTAGGCTTGCATCAGTGTCAATATAAGCTTGCTAAATTGCAAGTGTTAGCTTGCAAGGTTACTAGCTTGCCTTGTGCAGAGCAGTGGTTTAAGTTCTCCTCGGCTTCTTCTTCGTAGTATCCTCCTTCCTCCTCGTATCCTTGGTCGGTACTAGCGTCTATGAATAAATACGAGGTATACAATCACCAAACAATACTTAACTACTTGAAATCGTCACACACAAGGGTCTTATATATGATCTAACATCATCTCTAACCTTACAAGGTTAAGGCTTGATTTGATTCCTTTTATTTTTAGAAAAGTAATTTCTACTCATTGAAAAACTACTT
The DNA here is from genome assembly GCA_916181665.1 of Avena sativa. Classification (NCBI taxonomy): domain Eukaryota; kingdom Viridiplantae; phylum Streptophyta; class Magnoliopsida; order Poales; family Poaceae; genus Avena; species Avena sativa. Next base: position 134,581,715 of record OV702283.1, on the reverse strand, counting down.
AAGATTTAATATTCTCCAAACCAAACATGGGATCATGTTGACACATGTCATCACCACATATTGTAGTCTATGGGAATGTGATTTAAAGTGTTGTCACAATTTAATAAGGTTTTACCCTTTTATTTTAATTAACTAAAGTGGCTAGAAATGCCTATGTAGCATTCTTTTATTACTTGAACATTATTTCTGCAAGTAAACCTATATATTTTTATATATTCTAAAAGGTATGGTAAAATGTGATTTTTGAGAGCTGGAATCAACTCAAAAGCTATTATGGTTTAAATTTGAAAAATGTTTGAATGCAGAAAAGCTTCTGCCTTGTTATTTTTACCATGGGTGATCTACAGATCCAAATGACTTGAATCCAACGGGCTTGGATTCAGCATTTACAGACCTTTCCAACAAAATTGGTTTCATTCAATTTGGTGGACTGAATCGATCTGGGTTGATTTCTGAAGTTGGGTACAGAAGTGTGTTTGAATTTAAAAAGAAAAAGGTTTAATTTGAATAACTGGGCTGCGCGGGAAAAATAAACGGGCCGGCCTGCTAAGCACAGTGCTCTCGCGGGCTACTTAAGTGGGTTTCCCCAGTCGTCAGTGACACGGGGCTGGGCGAAGCGGTATGGGGCAACGTGGGTCGTTCGATCTAGTTCTAATCCAATGACTGAGAGTCATCGTCGACGCGAGACAACGCCGGCGAGAACGAAACCTAGCGCGGCCAGTGAGGGGTGTTGGGGGCTCACCGGGGTACGGGCGAGGGTCGGCGAGGCGGGCGAACGACAAAGTCGACGACGGTGAATTTCCTGGTACCGGTGGCTTCTCCTGGGGCGGCTCCAATCGCTGGCTCCATTCTTCTCCAGAGGCGGCGGGCTCCGGTGAAATTCCGGTGGGGTGGTGCTCGCCTTGCTCTGAGAATGGTGTGGCACGATCAGTGAGGAGAGGGGAGTGAGATGGTCTGAAGAAATTGTGCGGGGGTGGCCTCTATTTATAGTCGAGCGAGGGGACCGTCGGGGCGCACGGTGAGCTCGTCGGGGGCGAGGTTACATGCGGCTAATGGCATGGGCAAGGGTAGGGGACGGTGCGGTGTCTCCTGGCGATGCTCCACGACATGGTCTCGAGGCATGGGGCGGTGCGGTTTGGTCTGGAACATGTGATGCTCTGCGCGGCAGAGGCGGCGTCTTCGACGGCGGGCGGTGGCTGTGCGGCACGGGGCGGCAAACGGGGATGTCTGGCGGTCTCCTGGGTCGGTGGTGATCGTGTGTGCACGCGGTGAGGGCGGCGCGCGGTCTGTGGGCACTGGTCGAGGGTGGTGCTCTGGCGCACACTCGGCATGGTCTCTGGCGGTCTGGGCGCGGCTTGTGCGCGTGGTCCAGGGCTTGGCGACGCTCACGGCTGGGATAGGGAGTGGCGGTGGACGGTGGGCTGCCTTCCAGACAAGGTTGGCACGGCTAGTTCTTCCTCTAGCTTGCTATCGTCTATGGGGTGGAAAGGGTGTGCTCGGCTGTTCACCATTGATGACAATGGCAAGCTCACAGTGGTGCTAGTTCATAGTTAATCTTCCTAGATGATCTACTGAGCTGGGTGTGAGCTAACTATGGAACAAGTTAGGCAAGAAATACTGCTCACAATAGTGTTTGATGCTTGTTTGATTTTTGTTTGCAACCTGTTTGATGAAATGGCCGCATGAAATCAAGTTTTGAATTTTGAAATGAATTATGGTGGGTTTGCTAGATTGGTGCTGGTGAGTCTGCAGATGCTTGGGTTTTGCAAGTTGAGCTTGTTTGAGTGGTTTTTGAATAAGTGGGATCTTCCCATATGATAAAGATTCAATTTTGAATTGTCATTTAAACTATGCATTTGAAAGTTTCTCGATGATCACAAAGTGGGCCTTGATACCTTGTTATGAGTAAATTCAAGGGGTGCAAAGATCCAGAAAAGTTTTTGTTAGGCTTTGAAAGTTTGAGACAGCCAAAGTAGGCATGGGAGTTAAATTGGCAAAAATGACCATTCATTTAATATATGTGTTTTGATTTACTTGTCTTTAGGAAAAGTGTGGGAAATGTTTTAGGTGATGTTTATTTCACCTACGAAACATTTTACAAGCAATGAAACAAACAAACAAGGTGGTTTTAAAAGAATTCAAAATCAATGCATACACATATGCATGCATTCATAATTTTATTTAGAAAAGTTTTTGTGAACCCTAATTGTGAGGATTAGAATTTGATGATCCAACTTTAGTATTTTTGGGATGCTACAAACCTTCCCCCGTTAACAAAAATCTCGTCCCGAGATTTGAAAAAGGACGAAAAGATTACCTAGGATTTGAAGAGATCTGGAAACTCTGTCCTGATGTGATCTTCGCGTTCCTAGGTAGCTTCCTCTTCTGTGTGGTTGCTCCACTGAATCTTGAGAAACTTGAAACTTCGGGTTCGGGTGGTCCGAAAAGCTTCTTCCAAAATGCGGATGGGTACCTCAGGATAGGTTAGGTCATCGTTGATCTCTATGGTCCGATGATCGATATTCTTGAATACTTTGGTCTTCTCGGGGACTTCGAGACACTTGCGAAGTAACGAGATATGGAACACATTGTGCACAGCTGACATCTCTTCAGGTAGTTCCAATTGATACGATACTTCTCCTCGACGGTTCAGAATTTTGAAAGGTCCGATATATCTGGGGGCTAACTTTCCTTTAAGTTGGAAACGCTGCATTCCCTTCAATGGCGACACTTTCAGATAAACAAAATCTCCTATATTGAAGGCGAGGTCTCTACGTCTCTTATCGGTGTAACTCTTATGTCGGGATTGGGCGGTCTTGAGGTGCTCACGAATCTTGTGAACCTTCTCTTCTGCTTCTCGTAGGATGTCGGGTCCGAAAATCTAACTCTCTCCTACTTCTGACCAGTTCAAGGGGGTGCGGCACTTCCTTTCGTACATAAATTCGAATGGGGCCATTTGCAAAATGGCTTGATAACTGTTGTTGTAAGAAAATTCTACAAACGGCAGACAGTCTTCCCATTTGGATCCATATTCTAACACACATGCTCTAAGCATATCTTCGAGTATTTGATTTAATCGCTCCGTTTGTCCATCGGTCTGAGGGTGATACGCGGTACTGAAATCTAGGCGGGTTCCTAAACCTTCTTGGACTTTCTTCCAGAATCTCGAGGTAAACTGAGTTCCTCGATCCGATACGATGTTCTTGGGGACTCCATGCAAACTGACGATTCTAGCGATGTACAACTCTTCTAGCTTCGAACTCTGATAGGTGGTTTTGACGGGCAAGAAATGGGTGACTTTGGACAATCTGTCCACTATGACCCAAATAGAGTCATTTCCCCTACTAGAAGTAGGTAGTCCAGTGATAAAGTCCATTCCTACAGAATCCCATTTCCATTCCGGAATCTACAATGGTTGCAACAATCCAGCAGGTCTTTGATGTCCTACCTTGACTCGCTGACATATATCACACTTGGCGATATAGCTTCCGATTTCTCTCTTCATCTTATGCCACCAAAATTGCTCTTTCAAATCTTGATACATCTTAGTTCCTCCGGGATTGATAGAATAAAGAGTATCATGAGCCTCCTTCAAGATAACTTCTTTTAACTCAGAATCTGATGGTACACAAAGGCGTCCTTTGTACCACAAAACTCCTTCTTCGTCCTCGGTGAATCCGGATACTTTGCCTGTACCGATACGACGCTTGATTCTGTCGATACAGGCATTTCCCTTCCGCGCCTCTTTAATCTGACTGATCAAAGTGGGATGAAGTTCTATGCTAGCCAAAAATCCTTCACTTAATAATTCCATTCGAAAATCTTCCATCTCCTTGTGCAAACTCGGTTGCTCCTTCAAAATCATGGAGTTCAAGCGACACGGCAATCTGCTAAGGGCATCGGCTACCACGTTGGCTTTACCAGGGTGATAGTGAATGTCTAGGTCGTAATCCTTGATTATCTCAATCCGTCTTCTCTGCCTCATATTCAGCTCCTTCTGAGTGAATATATACTTTAGGCTCTTGTGATCCGAATAAATCTCACAACGGTTTCCCATCAGGTAATGTCTCCATGTCTTCAGGGCTAGAACTACGGCTGCGAGTTCGAGGTCATGGGTTGGGTAATTTTGTTCATGTTGCTTCAATTGTCGCGATAGATAAGATATAACTTTGCCTTCTTGCATTAGCACACATCCGAGACCAATCTTGGATGCGTCACAATACACATCGAAGGGCTTCGTGATATCCGGCATGATCAAGATTGGGGCTGAAATCAATCTCCTTTTGAGTTCTTGAAAACTCGCTTCACATTATTCGGTCCATTCAAACTTCTTGTCCTTCTTCAGCAATTGGGTCATGGGTCTGGCGATACTAGAGAATCCTTCTACAAATTTGCGGTAATATCCCGCCAATCCGAGAAAAGCATGAACTTGGGTTTGAGTGGTTGGGGCTTGCCAATATTCTACATCTTTCACTTTGGCAGGGTCAACGACAATTCCTCTGGCTGATACAATGTGACCGAGGAATCCTACCTCCTGTAACCAGAATTCACATTTGCTGAACTTGGCATACAGCTGATGCTCTCTAAGGGTTCCAAGAACGGTCCTTAGGTGTAGCTCATGTTCTTCTTCTGATTTGGAATAAATCAGATTTCATCGATGAAAACAACGACAAACTTATCCAGGAAGTCCATAAAAATCTTATTCATGAGGTTCATGAAATAAGCGGGGGCATTGGTTAATCCGAAAGACATGACTGTATACTCATACAATCCATATCTGGTGGTAAAGGCAGTCTTTGGAATATCCTCTGCACGAATTTTGAGTCGATGATAGCCAGTTCTAAGATCAATCTTAGAAAACACTCTGGCACCGGTCAACTGATCAAACAAATCTTCTATCTTAGGCAAGGGGTACTTGTTCTTGATGGTGACATCATTCAACTTCCGATAATCCGTACACAAACGGTTGCCTCCATCCTTCTTGTCCACAAATAAGACAGGTGATCTCCATGGGAACGCACTTGGTTGAATCAATCCGATTTCCAACATGGAATCCAGTTGCTTCTTCAGTTCTGCGAGCTCTGACGGGTTCATACTATAGGGTCTCTGGGCTATGGTTCCGGTTCCGGGGATTAGTTCGATGATAAACTCGATATCCCGATCTGGGGGCATACCGGGCAAAACATCTAGAAATACATCGAGGTATTCGCAGACTATCCGGACTTGGTCAATGGTAGATTGGGCTATACTCTTGTTGCATTTGAATTGGCGAGGTAAGGTTTTAGATATATGTTCGACTGATATTCCGGCTGTACTAGTCATATTGATGGCCTTCTTGGCACAGTCAATCAATCCTTTATGTTTGGACATCCAATCCATTCCTAGTACTACTTACAAACCTTTAGTTCCGAGTACTATTAGGTTAGCATAAAAATCTATGCCATGGATTTGGATAGGGACGGCCTTGCAAATTTTCCTAGCCTTAGTGGTTGATCCGGGAATTTGTACAATCATCACATGCTTCAATTTGGTTGGTTGGATTTTACTAGTGCAGGAAAATTCTTCGGTGACAAAGGAATGCGATGCACTAGAGTCAAACAACACTCTTGCAAGTACTAAATTAACAGAAAACATACCCAGCACGACGTCTGGCGCTTCCTGAGCTTCTTCAGCATGCATGAGAAAAAGACGGCCATTGCGGTTGAGTGAATTCCCTGGGGCAAATCTTCTCCCTGGCTGGACACGACGCTGCTGCTGAGCTGGGACATTGGCATTGGGGGCTGTAGCATTCTTCTTGTTGGGGCACTCGTTGGAATAGTGGCCTTTATTTCCACAGTCATAACAGGTCACTTGCGACTTGTCCTTGGCTGCAACAGGCACAGCATTGCTTCCAGTCCTCGGGGCAGTGTTGGGGTTGGCGGTAGCATTGTTGGAGTTGAACTTGGGTGGGGCACGGGTGAAATTGCTAGAGTTGCTAGGGTTGTTGTGATTTCCTTCGGGTCTAGGGTTTCCACGGTTGTGATAGGTTGGACGGTTCATCGGGGGTCTGTTGGTTCTTGGGGCAAATCCGGGAGATGGGTTGGGGCGATACTTTGGGGTCTGATGGGTTCCTGGTTGATGCATCATACGACGCTTGCGGTTTTCATTGGCTTGGTTGATCTTTCCTTCCATCTGGATAGCTGAGTCCACAAGGGCTTCAATATCAACAAAGGGAATATTGACTAACACTGTCTGCATCTCGTCATGCAGACCATTTAGGAACCTTTCTTTCTTCTTGCCTTCAGTGTCTATCTCGTCCGGGGCATACCTAGCTAATGACAAAAATTTGTCACGGTATTCCACTACAGTCATCCTTCCTTGATTCAACTCTCTTAACTCGTCTCACATTCTCTTGATCAAACCCGGTGGCACATGGGTTCTGCTGAACTTGACCTTGAATACCTCCTAGGTCATCATTTGGCCTCCGGTCATGGCGCGAACACTATTCCACCATGCCCTGGCATCTCCGGCTAGATAATGGGTGGCGAACAGGACTTTCTCGTTGGCTTCCACTCCGGCGACTTCTAAGTTATTTTCCATGGTTTGCAGCCAATCATCGGCATCTAGGGGTTCTTCTGACTTGGTGAAAACGGGTGAGTTGGTATTCTGGAAATTCTTGATCTTAGATCCGTGGTTGTCCTGATTTCCGTGGCCTTGGTTATTGTGGGCTAGCTGGGCTATCTGTTGCAGAGTGGCTAGGTTGGCTTGATGTTCCGCTCTTTCAGCTTCGCGGTCAGAAGTCAACATTTGCAGAATCTGCAACATCGGGTCCGGGGCTGAACCACTTCCTCCACGTGGCATCTGAAGGTTGAGATAGATCGTGAGAAAAGAGGGAATTTCTAAGGTTCTGGGACTGAAAAGTTTTTAAAGGTTTGACTCAGGTGTTTCTAGCAACTTGCTTTTTCATTCATTCATTCATACGATACAACGCACACCACAGCAAGGAAAAACAGATGGTTTTAAGAACCATTCTGGAATCTACGATATAGTGGGACTGAATACTACTCACAACGCTAGTGCTCAAGTGCTACTACTCCTTGGAATCTGTGGCTTCATCATCTTCATCATCATCGATGAAGGAGAAATCATCCTCATCGGTGAAGAAGTCCATGGCCTGATCCTCCAGAAAATCATCGTCATCGCTGAGATAGGAATAAGGGTCTCCACGAAGATCCTCTCCGGCATTCTCCCTTTCCTCCAACTGCATGTCTCTCTCGTGGATGGTCTCCTCCAAAGATGAGATGCGGTGGCGAAGACGGGCAATGATGCACTCCTTCTTGTCGAGCTGACGGCGATGATACTTGCGATCCTTTGCTAGCATGGCTATGGTCTGATCCTTCGTCTTGATGATGGCAGACTTGTGGTTGCAGTATTCACGGCAGTTGTCCAACTCTTGCTGACGATCATACATCATGAAGCTAAGGTGGTCCAATTGAGTCTTCAGCTCGGGGTGGTATGGGGCTTCCAGTGGTTGTCCATTTGCATCACACCTTGGGCAAAACTCAAAGTGAGTACCCTTGATCTGATTGACGCTCTGCCCACACAGACGGGAAAGAGCTTCCTGCATTGCTCTGGCAAGTCCATCAAGCCAGTTGTTTTCCGTCAAGGTAAACTGAATTCCCTCCGCAGTGGGAGGTTCAATCTTTCCTCGGAGACTTGCAACAATTAGCCACTGCAGATCTTCTCCTACTTGATCCTTGAGCTGAGCTCCGAAGAACTCGGGGTGCGGACGGTCCAGAAGTTCCGAGAGCTGGTCCAAATCCCTCTCAAAGATAAGGTCTCCACCATTCCCCAGTTGGTAAAACTTGTTGTACTTCACGTCCATCTATAAAAACAGAGGATGAGGAGGTTAGCAGGGTGATCAAGTGTGTCAAAATTTTATCTATTTTGCAAGAGTTTTTGAGGAACATGAATTTTTATGAAAGAATTAAAGAGGTAGGAATGAGAATAAGTTTTCGTAAATATTTGTTTTCTTTGGTTTTGAAACTGAGTTTTTGGTTCAACGTCCAATCTAACTAGGGTCTCCTATGGTCAGGATGGCTCTGATACCAACTTGTCAACACCCAGATTTTTCAATCCTAGATGCCTGTTATGCCATACATCGCAATCCCAGGATTACCATTTTTGCGAGACATAACAGAATTGGATACCATAGTACTTCATCCATTACAAACAATACATAAGTTCTTACACAAATAGGGATCTCATGATCCAGTTCTTAATACAACATCAAGCAGCGGAATACGTAGTAATAACGGTAGCGTAGGCGAAGCTCCATCTTCGGGATCACAGGCAATGCTGACGATGGGAGATGATCCTAGTTGTCGTAACCTTCCTGGGGTCCATCTTCCAGGTACTCCTCTTCATAGTCTGGCCATGGGAATAGCCAGGGACAAAGCCATGAGTACTCTTTAAGTACTCGCAAACTAATACTAACAGGTAAAGGGGTTTTTGTGGATAATAGGACACTAGGCTCTAGGGTTGTTTTGCAAAAGCCAGATTTATCTCTACTAAGTTCTGAAGATAGTCACAATTTTATAACTCTTAAGTGGGATCTAGTAACTCATGTCACAACTCTGTTGTGGTCAAGTAAAAGTCTTAATTCATTTCACAAGTCATTTTGAAAAGTCTGACAGGGGAACAGTATGGCCACTCCAACTGTCCATAACCACGGACGCGGATATTCGAATAGTTTGACACTCTGCAGAGATTGTACACTTTCACCACAACATTTGATACATCCGTCAGGAACAAATCCTGAACTCACCATACTCAGTATGCGAATAATCAATCCTAACATTTCAATTACACGCCCTAGTATAAGAACCTCTCCTGTGAGTTTGGCCTCCCAACCATGACCAACTGTCATCTTGGGTACTGCACAGGTGGACAATCTTCACAAGGTAGCCTCAGCTCAAACCTTGGTCATGAGGGAACTAATACTAAGGAATATAAGTTTCCAGTCAAGCCCTACCCAATATTCGGGTATTGTGGTTGTACGCTAAAATTGGAATGGTATCGCACCCAGACAACCATCAGTTTTATAAAGGGCTAAGGCTCATGCCTCAACATTTTTATCACTAGAATCATCAAGGGTTCGGAAACACATGTCCAAAACATTTTAGTAGAATGATCCATCATTCCAAGGTTTTCATAACCATTTTTCCACCAAGTATTCCTATCTAAAGTTGATCAAGTTTTATGCTTAGCACTAGCATCTAAGGTAGGGGGGGTAGTACTGATGAGGGTTGGTAACTAGTGGAGTTTCAACTAAGTCCAACCTTATATCTTAGGCTGATATCAAGGTTTCTAGCTTAGGCCAAATTTAATGCTCTTTATGCAACCTTCAGAACCTTTCTAGTATCTAAAAGTTACTTAAGTAAAATCTAAGTTGAAGCTTTGATAAGAAATAAAGTAAGAAGCTTGCAAATAAAACTAGGATTGGTTTATCAAGTGGGTATGATCTCATAGGCTTAAAGCATATGATAGGCATAGTAACAAGTAGGGGTTTGTTGCATCAGTAGGGTATCTTGCAAGGGTTAACTTGCACATTCACTAGTAGTATTAGGCTTGCATCAGTGTCAATATAAGCTTGCTAAATTGCAAGTGTTAGCTTGCAAGGTTACTAGCTTGCCTTGTGCAAAGCAGTGGTTGAAGTTCTCCTCGGCTTCTTCTTCGTAGTATCCTCCTTCCTCCTCGTATCCTTGGTCGGTACTAGCGTCTATGAATAAATACGAGGTACACAATCACCAAACAATACTTAACTACTTGCAATCGTCACACACAAGGGTCTTATAGATGATCTAACATCATCTCTAATCTTACAAGGTTAAGGCTTGATTTGATTCCTTTTATTTTTAGAAATGTAATTTCTACTCATTGAAAAACTACTTAAGATTTAATATTCTCCAAACCAAACATGGGATCATGTTGACACATGTCATCACCACATATTGTAGTCTATGGGAATGTGATTTAAAGTGGTGTCACAATTTAATAAGGTTTTACCCTTTTATTTTAATTAACTAAAGTGGCTAGAAATGCCTATGTAGCATTCTTTTATTACTTGAACATTATTTCTGCAAGTAAACCTATATATTTTTATATATTCTGAAAGGTATGGTAAAATGTGATTTTTGAGAGTTGGAATCAACTCAAAAGCTATTATGGTTTAAATTTGAAAAATGTTTGAATGCAGAAAAGCTTCTGCCTTGTTATTTTTACCATGAGTGATCTACAAATCCAAATGACTTGAATCCAACGGGCTTGGATTTAGCATTCACACCTTTCCAACAAAATTGGTTTCATTCAATTTGGTGGACTGAATTGATCTGGGTTGATTTTTGAAGTTGGGTACAGAAGTGTGTTTGAATTTAAAAAGAAAAAGGTTTAATTTGAATAACTGGGCTGCGCGGGGAAAATAAACGGGCCGGCCTGCTAAGCGCAGTGCTCCCGCGGGCTGCTTAAGTGGGTGTCCCCACTCGTCAGTGACACGGGGCTGGGCGAAGCGGTATGGGGCAACATGGGTCGTTCGATCTAGTTCTAATCCAACGGCTGAGAGTCATCGTCGACGCGAGACAACGCCGGCGAGAACAAAACCTAGCGCGGCTAGTGAGGGGTGCTGGGGCTCACCGGGGTACGGGAGAGGGTCGGCGAGGCGGGCGAACGACGAAGTCGACGACGGCGAATCTCCTGGTACAGGTGGCTTCTCCTGGGGCGGCGGGCTCCGGTGAAATTCTGGCGGGGTGGTGCTCGCCTTGCTCTGAGAACGGTGTGGCACGATCAGTGAGGAGAGGGGAGTGAGATGGTGTGAAGATATCGTGCGGGGGTGGGCTCTATTTATAGTCGAGCGAGGGAACCGTCGGGGTGCACGGTGAACTCGTCGGGGGCGAGGTTACAGGCGGCTAATGGCATGGGCAAGGGTAGGGGACGGTGCGGTGTCTCCTGGCGATGCTCAACGACATGGTCTTGAGGCATGGGGCGGTGCGGTTTGGTCTGGAACATGCGATGCTCTGCGGGGCAGAGGCGGCGTCTTCGACGGCGGGCGGTGGCTGTGCGGCACGGGGCGGCAAACGGGGATGTCTGGCGGTCTCCTGGGTCGGTGGTGATCATGTGTGCACGCGGTGAGGGCGGTGCGCGGTCTGTGGGTGCTGGTCGAGGGTGGTGCTCTAGCGCACGCTCGGCATGGTCTCTGGCGGTCTGGGCGCAGCTTGTGCGCGTGGTCCAGGGCTTGGCAATGCTCGCGGCTGGTATAGGGAGTGGCGGTAGACGGTGGGCTGCCTCCCAGACAAGGTTGGCACGGCTAGTTCTTCCTCTAGCTTGCTATCGACTATGGGGTGGCAAGGGTGTGCTCGGCTGTTCACCATTGATGACAATGGCAAGCTCACAGTGGTGCTAGTTCATAGTTAATCTTCCTAGATGATCTACTGAGATGGGTGTGAGCTAACTAGGGAACAAGTTAGGCAAGAATCACTACTCACAATAGTGTTTGATGCTTGTTTGATTTGTGTTTGCAACCTGTTTGATGAAATGGCTGCATGAAATCAAGTTTTGAATTTTGAAATGAATTATGGTGGGTTTGCTAGATTGGTGCTGGTGAGTCTGCAGATGCTTGGGTTTTGCACGTTGAGCTTGTTTGAGTGGTTTTTGAATAAGTGGGATCTTCCCATATGATAAAGATTCAATTTTGAATTGTCATTTAAACTATGCATTTGAAAGTTTCTGGATGATCACAAAGTGGGCCTTGATACCTTGTTATGAGTACATTCAAGGGGTGCAAAGATCCAGAAAAGTTTATGTTAGGTTTTGAAAGTTTGAGACAGCCAAAGTAGGCATGGGAGTTAAATTGGCAAAAATGACCATTCATTTAATATATGTGTTTTGATTTACTTGTCTTTAGGAAAAGTGTGGGAAATGTTTTAGATGATGTTTATTTCACCTAAGAAACATTTTACAAGCAATGAAACAAACAAACAAGGTGGTTTTAAAAGAATTCAAAATCAATGCATACACATAGGCATGGATTCATAATTTTATTTAGAAAAGTTTTTGTTAACCCTAATTGTGAGGATTAGAATTTGATGATCCAAGTTTAGTATTTTTGGGATGTTACATGCCCCCGCTTATTTCATGAATCTCATGAATAAGATTTTTATGGACTTCCTGGATAAGTTTGTCGTTGTTTTCATCGATGACATTCTGATTTATTCCAAATCAGAAGAAGAACATGCGCTACACCTAAGGACCATTCTTGGAACCCTAAGAGAAAATCAGTTGTATGCCAACTTTAGCAAATGTGAATTCTGGTTGCAGGAGGTAGGATTCCTCGGACATATCATATCAGCCGGAGGAATGGCCGTTGACCCTGCAAAGGTGAAAGATGTTGAAGATTGGCAAGCCCAAACCACTCAAACCCAAGTTCGTGCATTTATCGGATTGGCGGGATACTACCGCAAGTTCATCGAAGGATTCTCGAGTATTGCCAGACCCATGACCCAATTGCTGAAGAAGGACAAGAAATTTGAATGGACGGAAAAATGTGAAGTGACTTTTCAAGAACTCAAGAGGAGATTGATTTCAGCCCCCATCTTGATCATGCCAGATATCACAAAGCCCTTCGATGTGTATTGTGATGCATCCAAGATCGGTCTAGGATGTGTGCTAATGCAAGAATGAAAATTTATATCCCATCTACCTCGACAACTGAAGCAACATGAACAAAACTACCCAACCCATGACCTCGAACTCGCAGCCGTAGTTCTAGCCTTGAAGACATGGAGGCATTACCTGATGGCAAACCGTTGTGAGATTTATTCGGATCACAAGAGCCTGAAGTATATATTCACTAAGAAGGAGCTGAATATAAGATAGAGAATATGGATTGAGGTAATCAAGGATTATGATCTTGACATTCACTATCACCCCGGTAAAGCCAATGTGGTAGCAGATGCCCTGAGCAGATTGCCGTGCCGCTTAAACTCGATGATTTTGAAGGAGCAACCAAGTTTGCACAAAGAGATGGAAGTTTTCCGAATGGAATTAGTGAGTGAAGGATTTTTGCCTAGCATAGAACTTCAACCCACTTTGATCAGTCAGATCAAAGAGGCGCAGAAAGGAAATGCTAGTATCGACCGAATCAAGCGTCGTATCGGTAGAGGCAAAGTACCCGGATTCACCGAAGACGAAGAAGGAGTTATGCGGTACAAAGGACGCCTTTGTGTACCAACAGATTTGGAATTGAAAGAAGTGATTTTGAAAGAGGCCCATGATACTCTTTATTCTATCCACCCCGGAGGAACGAAGATGTATCAGGATTTGAAGGAACAATTTTGGTGACATAAGATGAAGAGAGAAATTGGAAGCTATATCGCCAAGTGTGATATATTTCATAGAGTCAATGCGGGACATCAAAGACCCGCTGGACTGTTGCAACCTCTACAGATTCCGGAATGGACTTTATCACTGGATTACGTACTTCTAGTAGGGGAAATTACTCTATCTGGGTCATAGTTGACCGATTGTCCAAAGTCGCCCATTTCTTACCAGTCAAGACCACATACCAGAGTTCGAAGCTAGCGGAATTATACATCGCTAGAATCGTCAGTTTGCACGGAGTCCCCAAGAACATCGTACCGGATCATGGAACCCAGTTTACCTCGAGATTCTAGAAGAAAGTCCAAGAAGGTTTAGGAACCCGACTAGATTTCAGCACAGCGTATCACCCTTAGACCGATGGACAAACGGAGCTAGTAAATCAAATACTCGAAGATATGCTAAGAGCATGTGTGATAGAGTATGGATCTAATTGGGAAGACTGTCTGCCTTTCGCCGCATTTTGTTACAAAAATAGTTATCTAGCTAGTCTGCAAATGGCACCATTTGAATTCATGTATGGAAGGAAGTATCGCACCCCTTTGAACTAGTCAGAAGTAGGAGAGAGTCATATTTTCGGACCCAGTATCCTACGGGAAGCAGAACAGAAAGTTCACAAGATTCGTGAGCACCTCAAGACTGCCCAGTCAAGACAGAAGAGTTACGCCGACAAGAGACGTCGAGACCTCGCTTTCAATATCGGAGATTTTGTGTATCTTAAAGTGTCGCCATTGAAAGGAATGCAGCGTTTTCAGCTAAAAGGAAAGTTAGCCCTAGATATATCGGACCCTTTAAGATTCTGAATCGCCAAGGAAAAGTATCATATCAATTGGAACTGCCAGAAGAAATGTCAGCCATGCATAATGTGTTCCATATATCGTTACTTCACAACTGCCTTGAAGTTCCGGAGAAGACTGAAGTGTTCAAGAGTATTGATCACCGGACCATAGAAATCAATGATGACCTGACCTATCCCGAAATACCCATACCTATTTTGGAAGAAGATTTTAGGACCACCATGACCCGAAGCATCAAGTTTCTCAAGATTCAGTGGAGCAACCACACTGAAGAAGAAGCTACCTGGGAGCGCGAAGATCACATCAAGACGGAGTTTCCCGATCTCTTCAAATCCAAGGTAATCTTTTTCGTCCTTTTTCAAATCCCGGGACGAGAGTTTGTTTAAGGGGGGAAGGTTTGTAACATCCCAAAAATATAAAACAAGGATCATCAAACTCTAATCACTAAAATTAGGGTTAATAAAAACTTTGATTAATTAAAATCATATGAATGCATGTGTGAATGAAATGATTTGACAATTGCATGAACGATCTTGTGTGATTAACCTAAATAGCAAGAAAAGGTTTAAAGACAAATATAACATCATCTAGAACATTTCCAAACAGAAATAAATAAAAAGAAAATCAAAAACAAACCAAATAATGCAAATGGTCATTTTTGCCAATCTTGTTCACTAGGTCACTTTGAGTGTTTCTAGTCCAAGATTTCAAACAGAAACTTTCCTAATTCTTTTAACCCCTTGATAGAACTAGTAAAAGTGAATCAAGTACACCTAACTTGTTCCCTCTCTCGTTGCAACTAGCCCTTACTAGATCATATAGCCCCTTTAACTATCTTTAGCACCACTGTAAGCAAGCCTAGCCATCAAAGGTGAGCATGCCGAGAGCAAACTTGCCACCCCATTGTCGCCAGCGAGCTAGCGGCCACACTAGCCTCGCCAACCTTGTCTGGGACATGCAGCACCGTCCACTGCCACTCTTTGTCCCAGCCCCGAGCAATGCTAGCCCCTGGACCACACGTCACGCCCATGCCAAACCTCTCTGCGACCAGGCCGAGAGCACGCCAGCGCGCCACGCTCGACCAACACCCACAGACTGCGCGCCGTCCTAGCCGCTTGCAGGGACGATCACCAGCACCCCAGCACCCCGCCAGACATGCCCGTTCGCCGCCGCGCAGACCATGCGCGCTGTGCGCCATCAAAACCTCCGTCGGACCCGCCTAGAGTGTCGAAGCATTCCGACCGATCCGCACCGCCCCACGCCTCGCCACCGCACCGTTGAGCTTCGCCAGGGAGAACAACACCGTCCCCTACCGTCGCCCATGCCGATAGCTGCCTGTGCCGTCGACCACGACGAGCTCATCCCGCGCCTGTAGGTCCCCTCTCGCCACTATAAATAGAGGCCTCCACCGCCCTTTTTCCGCCACACCAGTTCACTCCCCTCTCACCCAGAACCACCTCACCTCACTCCCGGAGCAAGGCGAGCAGCGCATCGGCGGAATTTGACCGGAGCCCGCCGCTGCTGGAGAAGAAGGGAGCCATCGATTTGAGCCGCCCCAGGAGGAGCTGCCAGTACTAGGAGAACCACCATCATTGACTTCATCGTTCGCCCCCGTCGTCGACCCTCGCCTGAGCCCCGGTGAGCCTCCCACGACCCCTATCTGCCGCGTTAGGGTTCTGTCTCGCCGGCGCTGCCCGACGTGGACGATGAACCGTAGCCATTCGACTAGAGTTAGATCGTGCGGCCTAGATCACCCCGTACCGCATCGCCCCTCCCCGTCTCACTGACGCGTGGGGACAGCCACTTAACCAGCCCGCGTACGCGCTCTGTGTAGTGGGCCGGCCCAGTAAAACATCTCGCGCGATCCAACAATTCAAATTAAGCTTTATTCTTTTAATTTCAAAAATAGTTCTGTACCTATATTCAAAAATCAACCCAGCTCGATTCACTAAACCAAAATGCATGAAACCAATTTTGCTAGAAAGGTACCGAAATGCTTAATCCAAGCCCATTGGATTAAAATCATTTGGATATGTGGATCAACCATGGTAAAAATAACATGGCAGAAGCTTTTCTGCATTCAAACATTTTTCAAATTTCAACCATAAAAGCTTTTGAGTTGATTCCGACTCTGAAAAATCACATTTTATCATACCTTTTAGAATATATAAAAACATATGGTTTACTTGCAGAAATAATGTTCAAGTAATAAAAGAATTGCCACATATGCATTTCTAGTCACTTTATTTAATTAAAATAAAAATGTTAAACCTTATTAAATTGTGACACCACTTTCAATCACATTCCCATGTACTGAAATATGTGGTGATGACATGTGTCCACATGATCCCATGTTTGAGTTGGAGAATATTAAATCTTAAGTAGTTTTTCAATGAGTAGAAATTACTTTTCTCAAATTAAAATAAATAAGACAAATGCTTTAATCCTTGTGATGCTAGTTATGATGCTAGATCATCTATAGTGCATCTTTGTGTGATGATTGAAAATAGTTAAGTACTGTTTTGTGATTGTGTACCTCGTATTTATTTATAGACGCTAGTACCGACCAAGGATATGAGGAGGAAGGAGGATACTACGAGGAGGAAGCCGAGGAGAACTTCAACCACTGCTCTGCACAAGGCAAGCTTATACCAATATCTTAGCAAGCTATTAACTTAGCAAGCTACCATTGCAAATTATGCAAGCTACTACTTGCTTGTTACCATGACAAATACAAGCCTTAAACATATGTGATCATACCCACTTGATAACCCAATCCTAGTTTTACTTGCAAGCTTTATACTTTATTTCTTTACCAAAGCTTTCTCTTAAAGTTTACATAGTGAATTGTAGATTCTAGAAATATCACTAAAGGTAGCATAAAGAGCATGAAATTTGGCCTAAGCTAGATAATCTTGATGTCATCCTAATGCATGAGAATTAACTTAGCAAATATCCACTTGTGTACCACCCCTCATTAGGATTTACCACCACTTGTAGATGCTAGTGCTAAGTATAAAACTTGATCAACTTTAGATGGGACTACTTGGTGAAAATGGTTATGAAAACCTTGGAATGATGAGTCATTCTACTGAAATGTTTTGACATGGTTCTTGAACACCAGATGATTTTGATGAGGAAAATGTTGAGGCATGAGCCTTAGCCCTTTACAAAACTGATGGTTGTCTGGATGCAATACCATTCCAATTTTATCGTACAACCACAATACCCGAAAATTGGGTAGGGCTTGACCGGAAGTTTATATACCTTAGTATGGGTTCCCTCGCGACAAGGTCTGAGCTGAGGCTACCTTGTGAACATTGTCCACCTGTGCAGTACCCAAGATGACAGTTGGTCATGGTTGGGAGGCCAAACTCACAGGAGAGGTGCCTATACTAGGGCGTGTAATTGAAAGGTTAGGATTGATTATCCGCATACTGAGTATGGTGAATTCAGGATTGTTCCTGACGGATGTATCGAATGTTGTGGTGAAAGTGTACAATCTCTGCAGAGTGTCAAACTATTCGAATAGCCGCGTTCGAGGTTATGGACAGTTGGAGTGGCCATATTGTTCCCCCGTCAGATGTTTTCAAAATGACTTATGAAATGAATTGTGAATTTGACTTGACCACAACAGAGTTGTGATATGAAATTGAAGTTCCCACTTAGGTGTTATACAACTTTCAACTAAAATTCTTGCTTCTGAACTTAATTGAGGTAAATCTGGATTTTTGCAAAACAACCCTAGAGCTTAGTATATCCTATTCAAAACCACTTCACTTGTTAGTATTAGTTTGCGAGTACTTAAAGAGTACTCATGGCTTTGTCCCTGGCTATTCCCGTGGCTAGACTATGAAGAGGAGTACTCAAAAGTCAACGCTTTCTAAGTTTGACCAAGATTTTACAAAAAAAATATGAACATTTACAATACTGAATCAATATTGTTAGATTCACCATAAAGTATATTTTGTTAATGTTTTCATTAAACATAGTATATGTAGATATATTTTTCAAATATTTGGTCAAAGTTAGGAAGATTTGATTTTTGTATAATGCTTAGGCGCCTTATATTTTGGGACAGAGGGAGTATTAGCTAACCCAAAGAACATTATTAGTGCACTACCAATACCCAAAGCTTGTTTCTTTATCTCATATATGAAAGCAAGTTGGTGGTGATGGCCAGCGTGCACTCGTGCCACCAAAACCGTATGGTCTGGTATCAAAGGTTGACATTGAGGTGGTTTTCCCATGAGCCACTTAACTAGCATCTTGCAAAAACACCTCGCATCAAACATAATCTTGCAGAAGACATATGAAACTCAACACTACGAACTTCACCACCTCATGTTAGCATCCAACTGCATAGTATCTCACAACCTCCATCATTTGTATATAAAATCAGTATGGATAATTTCTATTTCTCTATGAACTACCCATAAAATTAGCTCGCATCTTAAAATGAAAGAGATGATCATGGATTTACACTATGTATTGACCACTTCCTCCCATACACACATGTCACTACTACTGATTTAAGGGAATAATGCAACTCAGCGGCCCAACGGGTGCATGTGATGATGTTCCCTCCGTTTGTATCATATTGTCACATTTATGGATGTCCCTGGGTTTAGGAGTGCGATGTGAAATTTTTGCATGCACCTCAACTTCAGTTATCGGTGTTTGTCGCTGCCAACTACCTCATGTCACTTGGTCTTTTATCGGTGTTAGGAATATGCTAAATGGGTATCACCATTGCATGTCTCTAATCCGGATAACCCGGGTGGCCCATAGTTGGTAGCAAGGCCCATGGCCTGCTGGGCGGCCCAGTTAGATCGATCCAGAAGGGAGGCCCATGCCGGATAAAGAAAGGTAATGGACGAGTCACCAGCGTACCCGGAGCCTTGGAGTGCAAGACACGTTAGACTAGTTGTGTACCGCGTAGGACTCTATAACCTGTTCGGCTAGGACTTTTCCTGTAACCCTAGGATGTGGCGACTATATAAGCTCGACCTGCGGGAGCCTTTAGGGCACAATAAAACTCAACTCATACCTCGCACAGCGAAACGATCCATGTAACTCGGTGTATTGCCATTATAGTGATTTATAGCAGGAGTAGGATTCCACCACCGTCGTGGGATCTGAACCTGGGTAAGCTGTGTTACCTTCAACCCGCCAACCTCCCGCCTTACCCCACGTCTCTAAACACGCTCTGTGAGGACCCCTCCATGGCATACTCGTCGGCAATACCACGACAGTTGGTGCCCACCGTGGGGCAAGAGGCGCTTCAGGCTCTACAATGGGAGAGGTCCATGCTCTTTGCGAGAATCGGCGAAACTGTAGCCATTGGTCGTGTTCTCTTCTCCAGCAAGATTCCAATCGTCCCTCCCGACGAGTTCTGGATCCCAGCGAAGACGAACCCCACCCGCTGCTCGATCGTTCCAATCGGGGACATCCACCTCTTCATCGGCGAAACCGACTCGGGCACTAGTTCCCTGGAAGTCGGAGGATCGTCAAGGCCCACACGGACCACCTACGGTCAGGATACGTTTGCAGAAGGATCGAAGTCGGAGCTCTCTTCGGAGTTTGCCGGCTTAGATCGGAAAAATTCAAGGCCCACCCAGACCGCCCCTATGTAGCATATAACGGTGGAAGATCGCTGCAAGTCCGTCGGCTTCCCCCGTGCGTCTGGACAGCAGAGATCCAAGTTCGTCGGCGTGGGGACTATCTTTGATCTAGCGCGTTGCATTCAGAGAGAGGGTGAAAACCTCCGCGATTACCTAGCCAGGTGGATCCGTATACGGGCCGATCTGGAACATTACCCCAATGATGATGCCATGTATCACTTTGTGGAAGGGCTGGACCGCAGTACACTTCTCCGACATACACTAAGGTGGCTGCAGGCCTCGAGGCGCCTCACTTTTGAAGTCATGGTTCACACCGTCAATAACTTCGCGGACGTAGATGCAGAAGCTCAAGCAGTGCTCGCGGTCGCACCCGGCACCCCGTCGCATCAGCCACCGCCACCGCCACCACCGCCTCCATTCAACTCCCCTGTGGCCTTAGCATCTTCTTCCGTCATCGAGGAATCCCCTGCACCCTCTGACTCTGTTTTGGACGCACTATACGCCATCATCGGCATGGACTCGGAGGATATGGACATCAACCCGAAGGACCTCGACTCTGCTATGCAGGAGATGGAGGAGGACATCAAGCGCGAGGAGCAGGCCGACAAGGCCATCACATCTTGAGAGGTGTTCTTCGCCATTGGGAGTGTGATGGAGGAAGATCAACCTGGACAAGCTCCGCCTAAAGCGCTAGACAAGGGGAAGGGACCACCTGTTGCTATCGACAATGATCGCACAAAGGCCATGCCCCTCCACCTAACCCAGTGCAGCAGCCGCAGGAACTCAATGATGGTCCGAGTAGCAACAACACCGCAAACCCGCCGCCTCCGGCATCTATGTCTGCGGCTGCCCAAATCACTCTAGTTGATAGGGTGATGTACGACAATTTTCTCGTCGAGCCCATGACCTCGGCTCATATACGGAACGTAGTCCAGGTTGATGAGAAGTGCTAGTAGCTGTTGGAGAAAGCGCATGACATTGCGGAGCAAGGCGCAAAGCTAGATAAAGATTTGGTCAAAGCGCAGAAGTCAATCGAGAAAGCTAGAGCCATGGAGGCCGAGTACAAGACTCTGCTCAAGAAGCAGAAGGCTAAGAAATCTCCAGCTCGCATCATTAATGATCCTGGTGTATAGCGAAACCTAGGATGGGCTCCCCCGAAGCCGCCACAAGCCAAGCCATACATTGACAGTGAGGGCAGGTAGGTCATGCCCACTCCTATTCTCAACCTGGCCGTCGCCAAGACCCTTCTGGAGCAGGATAGATCACCCACAGCTATGGAACAGGTCTATGACCTTGAATCAAAGGCGGTCAAACAACAGGAAAAGGCCACCTCTCAGAGGCTTGAGTCTGACCCAACATATTGCCAGTCTAGCAATCCTAAGCCTCTAAGGGACCGATCTCCTAAGGATGTCGGGTCCCAGACGGGTTCATCAGCACCAAGACGGAGGGATGCACGCAACATGAAGGGTGCTATTCCCATATCCTCTGACCACAGAGGCAAGGCTCATCCTCGTCGCCCATCTCCATCACCCCGGTCTCCCCGACATCACGAAGACCCAAAGGCTCACCATCGTACGAGCATGCCTCCGCCAAAGCAAGGCGGCATCGTCATCCGTGACAACACGGAGCAGGCTCGTCACGATGGAGAGAGCAACCAAGGACACAAGAGAAGGTCACGCCATGACCCTCCATGTCTGACAAGCAACCGCGACAAACGCGAGGTGTTGCAGGAGGGTAACAGCAAGAAGGCTAACCCACCTCCGCCTCCGTCGCCACCTATCAGCCACCATTGTGGAGGGGGCCCGCATAATTCACGCAACCCATCCCCTGGCGGCACGAAGAAAAGAGCAAGCCCGGAGCCATACGATGCACGTTTACGCCTAGACAAGATTCACGAGGCCGGAGAAAGACCTTACCTGGGACCACGTTGCTTTGAACCTGTAATATGGACCGCAACTTACCCCAAGGGTTTCCATATTGACAAGTCGATCAAGCCCTATGACGGCAGCGCCAAACTAGCTACGTGGTTGCAGGACTACGGCAACGCGGTAGAGATCGCCGGGGGTAACCCCAACGTTGCCGTTAAGTACCTCCCACTGATGTTGACGGGCACGACCCGCTAATGGATTGATGACTTGCTGAAGAAGTCCATCTGTAGCTGGTTGGAAATGCAAGAAGCATTCACCAAAAACTTTGAGGGTACGTACAAGCATCCCTGCACTATTGTCGATCTACAACGGTGCGTACAAGAGAAAGACGAAACATCTCGAGCCTACCTCTCCCGCTAGCTAGATACGAAGAATTCCTGCGCCGGAGTGCACGATCAGACCGCCATGGCCGCCTCATCGATGGGTTGGAAAAAGGTATGTTGCTCCGACATAAGTTGAAGCGCTTGTAAGACAATCACATGCTCGATCTCAACCAGATGATCCGGTTGGCCAGTGAGTTCGCGGCTGCCGACGATGATGCTCGCGGCTCCCTGCCGGCATTAGCTGTTCCAACCCAAGCTAAGAGGAACAACAACACCAAGGGGAAGATCCCGCTAAAAGAAAAGCAAACCTCCGACATGGTCGCCATGACGTTTGTAGGAAGAGGTGATGGTAGACAGCATGGTCGAGGAAAGGGGGCTGGTCGTGGGCAGCAGCGAGGTAGTGAAACTACTCCGGCAGCGCTCCACGTTCCCCAAACGTACGAGGAGTACCATTATATGCCATGCCTTGTACACCTCGACGCCAATGGTAAAGCTACTCACACCAATAGTCATTGCAAGTTCGTCAACGACCTGAAGGAGGACCCGGAATCCAGGTACAAGCGAAGCCGGAAGAATAGACCGCGAGGCAAGGGAAAAGGGAAGAAGAAGGAAGACGGGTCCAAGGATTCAAGTGACATGGACGAGGATGTTGACCCCAAGCACGCCGACAAGGGCGATGGCAAAGCCAAGAACCCCTTCGAGAAGAAGGCTGCCGTCTACCACACTTTCCTTGGCACCCCTACTATCCGGGTACAGAAAACCTCCATGAGGATACTGATGGCCACCCTACCCCCACTTCCCCAGAATCTACGCTGGTCGGAAGTTCCAATTACTTGGGACAGGAAGGATCACCCAGACCTCATCCCTACGGAGAACCAGTATGCCATGGTCATCAACCCCCTGATTGACGGCAACGAGTTCACCAAATGCATGGTGGACAGTGGAAGTAGCATCAACATCATGTACCTGGATACACTGCACAAGATGAACTTGATGGAGGACAACCAAAGGAGGACCAGCACCATGATCCATGGCGTAGTTCCTGGTCGGGAGGCTCAGTCCCTTGGGTGCATCATGCTTCAGGTTGCTTTTGGCAATGTTAACAATTACCGCCAAGAATGCATGACCTTTGAAGTGGTCCCCTTCAAGAGCATGTACCACGTCATATTCGGATGCGACATCTTCCATGCCTTCATGTCCAAGCCATGCTTCGTCTACAACAAGCTCAAGATACCCAGACCAAATGGTGTCATCACCGTATCCGAAAGCTTTACAAACAACAGACTACGAGATTGGAGAACCAGCCTTTGCAGAAGCTGTCCTATACATAGAAGAATTCATGGAGATCCAGAGAAAGGTCGATGCCACGGAGATGCTGGCATCGAAGAAGCAGATTTCCGACTCCGATCCCGCCTTCAAGGCCGCCATCGAGACCAAGCTGGTGGAACTTGTGGTAGGCGATGCCTCCAAGACCACCGCCATTGGGACAAACCTAGACCCTAAATAGGAAAGGGCGCTCATCGAGTTCCTCCATGAGAATAGGGACATATTTTCCTGGCAACCTCTCGACATGAAAGGTGTACACAGGGAACTTGCCGAGCACAACTTGAATATTGATCCAAAATGCAATCCGGTGAAACAAGCTCTACTATGCTTCGGAGACGAGAAGAGACGCAACATTGGCAAAGAGATAGCTAGGTTACTTAAGGATAGTTTTATCTGAGAAGTCCTTCACACCCGATGGGTGGCCAATCCTATACTTGTCCCCAAAAAGGGAACGAAAGAATTAATAATGTGCATGGATTACACCGTCTTGAACAAAGCGTGCCTGAAAGATCCGTTGGCTTTGCCTCGCATTGACCAAGTCATTGACTCGATAGCTGGCTTGGAACTTTTGTGTTTTCTCGATGCATACTCAGGATACCACCAGATAAAGATGAGGAAGTCGGACCAATGGGCCACTTCGTTCACCACACCTTACGACATGTTTTGCTATGTCATGATGCCCTTTGGGCTGAAAAACGCAGGTGTTACGTACCAACGGACTATGCAGTGTTGCATGAACGATCAAACTGGTCAGAACGTTCACGCCTATGTGGAAGATATAGCGGTGATGTCTAAAAAGTCAAACGACTTAATCTCCGACTTAAAAGAATCCTTTGATAATCTCTGGAATTACAACACAATTCTTAACCCTAAGAAGTGTGTCTTCGAGGTTCTAGCCCGCAAATTGTTGGGCTGCATCGTTTCCCAACGTGGAATCGAGGTCAACCCGGAGAATATCAAGGCCATTCTAAACATAAAACATCCGACAAGCCTGAAGGACATTCAACGGCCCACGGGTTGCGTTGCAGCAGTAAGCCGGTTCGTCAGCCGACTTGGAGAGAAGGCTCTGCCGCTGTACAAGTTGATAAAGAAGGCGGACAAATTTACATGGACGGACGAAGCAGATGCTGCACTCAAGAAGCTAAAGGAGATACTTTCCTTGGCACCTATACTTGCAACACCCGAGCCTACGGAGCCTATGTTGATCTACATGGCGGCCACCAACCGGGTAATCAGCATCGTCGTCGTGGTAGAGCGGAAAGAACCAACACATGGCAACATAGAAAACAAAAAAATTCCTACGATGGGTACAACTATGTACCAAGATCTATCTACTAGATACAAGCAACGGGTGGATATACATCCATAGAATACATACCCTCGAAGACCGAATAGCGTTAACGAGGTTGTACTCGTGGATGATGTAGTCGAACGCTTGCCGATCTCAAGATCGTGATTACGTCCATCTGGTCCAGCCAGTCCAGCACCATCAAGTCTAGCACCGCAAAGAAGTGGTTCATCCGTGATTGCACACACGTCCGGGTACCCCGACAACCTCCGCGCCCTCGCTCCAACGAAGCAGCGGAAGCAACCAATCCTTCCAAAAATGCCACCAATAACATGTATCTCGCTGATCCGAGACCATGGGGAATTCTAAAGGGGGGAGAGAGATCCTTCACGAGGAGGTGTGCTTTGAGAGGAGGAGAGGGAGGCCTTTTATAGGGAGAGGGGGCACCCCAAAGGTCATGGATCCCAGCCCATGGTGGCTTCCCCCACCTCTTCCACATTCATGTGGGTGGAGCTCCAACTCAAAATAAAAATCCTCCACTCACATAAACATGCCTCCACTCAAAAATCCACTCACATGCATTAAATTTCCACAAAATTTAATGCAAGCTCTCATTTAAATAAAACTCTTTTATTTATTTATTCAGAATTTTGTTAATTACTCTAATTAACAAACATTCACATAAAATCCCTTATAACAATTCAATTTCACATGCAGAACCAGTTTCAACAATTTCAACCAAAACAGTTTCGGTGTCTAGTGAAATAAATTCCCGCGCTTTCCTTTTTCTTTCTCTGGCATATCATTTGCTTCGAATGGTGTCGGTATCCCTTAAGTGTGCCACCCTACGATTCACGAATAATGTAGACATGATCGAGACCCCTCTCCGATCAATAATCTGCAACGGGACCTGGAGATCTGTACTGACTCCCACACATTTAACAATGACTTCTGTGATCGTGTGAACCTTATACGCATGTAACTCAATCCCTTTGTCTTGCGATATATTACATGTATGAGATTAGATCATCGTTATCTCCATACCTAGTTTGATCTCGTTACTGACAAGTACTCTTTTCTCGTTCCCGTGATATAACATTCTAGTGATCAAATCACTTGCTTGCAAGCTAACTAATGTGATATTACCGAGAGGACCCAAAGTATATCTCTCCGTCATAAGGATGGAAAAATTCCACTCTTGATCCATGAGACTCAACATAACACCTTCGTAGCACTGAACCCATCTTTATAGTCACCCTATTACGGTGTGATGTTTGATGTTATCAAGATACTCTTCTAGTGTTAGTGATTGACATGATTTCATAGTCTAAGGTCTAAGATTACATCGTATGATGTTATAGCAATATAAACACAATGAAGTTAATCATACTGCTATACTTTGGATGAATATTCATCAGACCATTCCAATAATGTTGTGACCTTGTTATTAACAACATCCAATGTCCATGATCAGGAAACCTTTGATCATCTTGTTAATCAAAAAGCTAGTTTATAAGAGAGGCATAACTAGGAACTTTCTTTTTGTTTATTGAACACACATGTATTAACGTTTCCGTATTAATACAATTATAACATGCAAAATAAACATTTATCATAAATAAGGAATACAATAATAACCACTTTATTATTGCCTCTTGGGCATATTCCCTTCAGTATCCCACTTGCACTAGAGACAATAATCTAGTTTGAAAACTTTGCGTATTGAACATCTATGGATTTCTGGTGTTCCATATACGCGATTGCAAGTGGTTAACATAATCTACGGATCTGACGCTTTCAGGTCCGTGTGTAATTGCATGTCTTTGCGTCTTCACGCATCACTCATTCTACAATGAGATGGCATTGTATAAATTTGGTCTTTTGGTGAGACCTTTAGTTCCTTGGGGTTAAATCATGTCGATACTATTATTGTACAATATATCTTTAGTGTTAGACCGTTGCAAACCACACCTTAGTTTGATAACAAACTACTTGACACAAATGCCCTCCTTTGCTGCTTCTGTAGCAGTCATATACTGAGCCTTTTGTTGTAGTATTCGTCACAATGTCTTAACTTTGGAGTTCATCCAAATACATCATGGAAACTTTCTTTCCATTTCATTGTGTCATTAAATTGATATAAACTTAATTTGTATCTTGTGACAAAACTAGTATCATTTTTCAATGAACTATTTGTCTCTTATACAAATGGAATATA
This sequence comes from Avena sativa, assembly GCA_916181665.1. Lineage (NCBI taxonomy): Eukaryota > Viridiplantae > Streptophyta > Magnoliopsida > Poales > Poaceae > Avena > Avena sativa. The sequence goes on along the minus strand of OV702283.1, from coordinate 134,554,801 downwards.
TTCTTAATTCTTCCAAAAGATTATAAGAATATCCTTACTATCATCCAATGATCATTTTATGATTCATTCTAGTATATTCTCATAACACTTAGAGCATAGGACATATCTGGATGTATACATATCATGGTATGATTGATCAAAACATCCTTGTGATTTCACTCATCAAGTGTCAAACCACTTGAATCTTGTTTCACTTATCAAGTGTCGATACACTCGAATCTTGATTCAATTATTTTCCATGCGATAAGAACCGTATCTCGTCGTTTCTATATTGAACTCCTTCAATATCTCATAAATGTATGTTTGGCACAACCATATTAGCGTCACAGTCTATCCATGTAGACATTCATGCTAAATATTCGGGTTTTTCCTAAGTCTTTCATCGAAATGAAATTCTTAACCTTTGTCAATAAAAGATACATCATTTCCAATCAACAAGATGTCCTCCATATAATGTATTATAAATATGTCTCAGCGCTCTCACTTAATTTCTTGCAAATGCAAGCATCTTCATCGTCTCCTGATGAAAACTCCTTTAGCAGTTTCATCACGGTGAACATTCCAACTCTGTGATGCTTACTTCAACCATTGAAGTTTGCATGTACTTTTTGGGATCCTTTGAATTAACAAAAACCTTTGGATCGTGTCTTGTACACATCCTAGGAAACCATTATATTAGAAGAACTTTGTTTTTTTATTCATCTACCATATACCAAAATTATATGTAGTGGTTGCTACATTAATCCGTCTAGACTAAATATCACTATGAAAGATCCAATCTTGTCATAGTCAACTCCTTGCACATTGTCGTAAAATACTTTATGAAATGTCGACTATTTCATAGATGTGAAACATCCATGTCTGTTTCTTTATAGATCCAAATACGACCGATAGGTTTTTACACCTTTCCCGAGGGTCTTCTAAGTTCAAAAAACTTGATTTCTCGTGTATGGAACTATCACGGATTTTATGGCTTCAAGCCATTTGACAGAGTTAGGGCCCATCATCGCTTCTTTGTATGTAGTGGTTCATCATTGTCAAACAATAATGATTTATTCTCAAATCTCAACATTTGATTATTTATCCGACCTACTTGGTTCAATAGGAACTTAGACCTTCGTGACCATAACTTTTGAGGAACGTAAGCCATGAGCATTCTGGCTGCCTCCGGAACATTTTCCGGCGCTGCGCAACTCAGCACAAATAGCTAAGGTTCGTTAACCTTATCAAAGCTCTATTATCCTCCCACTTAACTTTTGCAAAAAATTCCTTTTTCAAGAAACTTCATGTTTCAAGCGACAAACCCTTTTGTCCTTGGTGTTATGGAGGAATACCCAATTTTTATTCGAAATAACCTACAAAGACATGCTCATCCAACTTTGGTTGTAAACATCTTACTTATGCTTAGCATACCAAAATTTAAGAAAGGAGAACTTGGGGTTTACCCCAAACCATAACTTACATGGTGTCATTTCAACGGATCAAGATGGAGCTCTTTTTAGTGTAAAAGCGGTAGTCTCTAAAGCATTAATCTTTTAAAACATAATGACAGTTTTATAAATAACTCCTTTGATCCAACCATGTCAAACAAGGTTTCATTACAAATCTCAAACACTCCATATTCCTATGGTGTTTTGGTATATGCAAATCTAGGTGTTTTGATAAACTTGCAACTCAAATAAATCCTTGTATGATGAAATCATAAATAATTTATTTTCTTGTTACACTTGGAACGCAAATAAATCCCTTTATGATAAAATAATAAATCATTTATTTTCTTGTTACAATGATTTTCCACTTCATCTTGAAAGTCTTTGAACGTTTTCAAATATTTCATACTTCTTTTTCATTAAGTGAATATTCACTCAAATTTCCGGAGAAAGCATATGAAGTTGAAATCCATCGCTTACGATTGCACATCATGGACTACATACATCGATATGTATAAATTCCAATATTTTAGTCGATCGTTCTTCTTTGGCCTTTGAACGAAGTTTTAATTATCCCGAGGAAAGTCTCACAAGCGTCACTTGATCAAATCAAGGACTCCAAAAATCCATGAATATGGAGATTCTTCATGTTTCCTTTCCAATATAATTTAAACAGCAATGTCACTTTGTAAGTGAAATTTCAATCATTTGTCTTGCGACATTTTAGCATTAGCTTTTATGGATGTGCTTTCTCCAACTAGATTTGCAAATCATCCATCTTATATGGAATACGGTAATTATTTGAAGAATCTTTGTTCTCATAATACCTGATTTAAATAACGATTATTAAAACAAATCTTGAAGGCAAGCTTTGATGTCAACGAGAAATACAAACAACGGTTTGTTTATTTTTGATGAACATCATCACATATTCTCTTGCTAGTTACTTAGGCCATTGTGGTTCATGAATTGCGTCGTTCTGTATGAAATTTCATCCCAACCAATTCGGTATCCAATACCCAAGAACCACATTGTTTAACAAGCAAAGAATACAACCATAACATGTATATCATCTATGTACCTAAACTAGATATTTCCAATCTTTTCTTTTCTGCCAAATATATTTATAGATTCTCTTTCAGCATTTCCTTTTCCTTTTTAAAAGAATCTATCAACATCAACAGTGGCGCCATATACATGAGACATAGTCCAAAGCATGTATATTCAAATACTAATACCTTTGGACTTGCACTTTGAAGTAGATCACCATCATCAAATGATTGCCATTCTTTAGTAATATTTTAGTGTAGTAAACACTTTACATACATCTTCTATTAATTCTTAACATGACGACTTTCATGATCAAGCTAATGTAGCTTATAAAGGTGAATCATGAGTATAATGTTAATTTATGATAAATTGAGTTCTACTAATCCAAATTAGAAATGAACTCCCACTCAAAAACGACATCCCTTGTGTCTTTTTAGTGATTGCATGAACCAAATCCACTACATCAAGTCCGATCATCACGTGAGTCGATGTAGCTTCAAAGGCGAGCATCAAATGGGCATCATATCTTTCATATGACTCATGCTTAACCTTTAGGTTCGTGTTCCGAGGCCATGTCTGTACATGCTAGGCTCGCCAATTAAAAACCTTAGTATCCGCGTGTGTAAACTGTCTTACACCCGAAATATGATCGTGGATCCAAGAACACCCGATCATCACGTGATGTCTTGGAGCGACGAAGCATAATCAGTGCATACTTAAGGGACAACACATTTTTATCTTGATATCTAATTGAGGGATCATCTTATTATGCTAATAAAACGCCAAACTAGCAATATAAGATGCAACAAACCATCACATGTTAATAAGTGAAATGATATGGTTCTTGCACTTGATATCATCATGTGCATCATGGTATGATCCTCATCATTCCTTTATGTGTAAGTCCAAGGTCTATGGAACTTACACGTTATGTGTGTTGTAAGAGTTTCGACTTATACTTTTACTTACAACATCACCATATCATGACACTATCCCAACAACAATCTAAACTAGACACTTCTAATTTATCCATTGAAAGTTTTACGTGGCTGAGGGCTTTCGGAGATAGAACCATTCTTACCTACGAACATGGAACCACAACGATGATAATCAAATTATTGACAACTCTTTGTAAATCAGATATTGACTATAGCAGGAGAGACAGACACCCGCAAGCCACTTATGCAAAACTAGTTGCATGTTAAGCGTGGAACAGGTCTCATGTGCGAGGACATGTAAAGTTTCTCCAGGACACTTCATCCCACTATGCCACCAATATCCAACGTACAAGGAAGAAGTAATAACATGACCATCACCACCCACATACTCATATGTGTACTACCCGTGCAAAGCATCTATGCATAGATCCGGCTATGATACCACTATAGGGTTCGTAGCATAGAAAACAAAAAATTTCCTATGATGGGAACAACTATGCAACAGGTGGATATACATCCATAGAATACATACCCTAGAAGACCGAATAGAGTTAACGAGGTTGTACTCGTGGATGATGTAGTCGAACGCTTGCCGACACAAGATCGTGATGAAGTCCATGTGGTCTAGCCGTCCAGCACCATCAACTCCAGCACAGCAAAGCAGTGGTGCATCCGTGATCGCACACACGTCCGGGTACCCCCGACAACCTCCACGCCCTCGCTCCAGCAAAGCAACGAAAGCAACAAATCCTTCCACAAAAAGCCACCGGGAACATGTATCTCGCTGATCCAAGACCATGGGGAATTCTAAAGGGGGGAGAGAGATCCTTCATGAGAAGGTGTGCTTTGAGAGGAGGAGAGGGAGGCCTTTTATAGGTAGCGGGGCACCCCAAGGGGCATGGCTCCCAGCCCGTGGTGGCTTCCCCCACCTCTTCCACATTCATGTGGGTGGAGCCCCCACTCAAAATGAAAAGCCTCCACTCACATAAACATGCCTCCACTCAAAAATCCACTCACATGCATTAAATTTCCACCAAATTTAATGCAATCTCTCATTTAAATAAAACTCTTTTATTTATTTATTCAGAATTTTGTTAATTACTCTAATTAACAAACATTCATATAAAACCCCTTATAACATTTAAATTTCACATGCAGAACCAGTTTCAGCAATTTCAACCGAAACAGTTCCCGTGTCTAGTGAAATAAATTAACGCGCTTTCCTTTTTATTTATCTATCATATCATTTTCTCCGAATGGTGTCCGAATGGTTCGTGAATAATTTAGACACGATCGAGACCCCTCTCCGATCAATAATCAGCAGCGGGACCTGGAGATCCGTACTGACTTCCACACATTCAACGATGACTTCTGTGATCGTGTGAACCTTATACACATGTAACTCAATCCCTTTGTCTCACGATATATTACATATCCGAGATTCGATCATCGGTATCTCCATATCTAGTTTGATCTCATTACTAACATGTAATCTTTTCTCGTTTCCGTTGATATAACATTCTAGTGATCAAATCACTTGCTTGCAAGCTAACTAATGTGATATCACCAAGAGGGCCCAAAGTATATCTCTCCATCATCTGGATGGACAAATTCCACTCTTGATCCATGAGCCTCAACATAACACCTTCGTAGCACTGAACCCATCTTTATAGTCACCCTGTTACGGTGTGACGTTTGATGTTATCAAGATACTCTTCCAGTGTTAGTGATTGACATGATCTCATGGTCTAAGGACTAAGATTAGTTCTTATGATGTTATAGCAATATAAAAACAATGACTTTGATCGTAATGCTATACTTCGGAAGAATGTTCATCACACTATTCCAATAATGTTGTGACCTCTTTATTAACAACATCCAATGTCCATGATCAGGAAACCTTTGATCATCTTGTTAATCAACGAGCTAGTTTATAAGAGAGACATAACTAGGAACTTTCTTTTTGCTTATGAAACACACATGTATTAACGTTTCCGTATTAATACAATTATAGCATGCAAAATAAACATTTATCATAAATAAGGAATACAATAATAACCACTTTATTATTGCCTCTCGGGCATATTCCCTTCAAGTACGACGTGCAATGACTAGATTACTACGTAAGCGAGGTCTTGACGGAGTCCAAGCAGCGTTACCCGCACTACCAGAAGGTAGCTTATGGAGTGTTCCTTGCTTCTCGGAAGTTAAGGCACTATTTCCAGGAGCACCCCATCACAGTTGTGAGTAAAGCTCCACTGTCCGACATCATCAATAACAGTGACGCTACAGGAAGGGTTGCGAAGTGGGGCATTGAGCTTGCCGCCTTCAAGATCACCTACAAGAGGCGCGATGCTATCAAATCATAGTTCTTGGCAGATTTCATCGCAAATTGTATTGGACGGAGATGCCATATGCTACCCTTGTACCAGAGCCAAAATACTGGGTGATGCACTTTGACAGATCAAAGCTACACAACAACTCGGGGGCTGGTGTACTGCTACAGTCACCAACAGGGAAAAGCTGCACTATGTTCTGCAGATCCACTTTTAGGCTACAAATAACATGGCAGAATATGAAGCACTCATTCAAGGACTTCGCGTAGCCAAGTATATTGGCATCAAGCGCATAGTTTGCTGTGGAGATTTCAACTTGGTTGCCCAGCATGTGGCTGCCACCTGGAACGCGCGGAACCCTTTGATGGCAGCATATCGAGACGAAGTAGACAAGATAGCCAAGTGCTTTGAGGGCTACAAAGTCAAGTATGTCAAGAGGGATGACAATGAGGCAGCTGATGTGATGTCAAAGCTTGGATCACGGTGCAAACCAATTCCACCTGGCATTTTCCTGGAGCATCTACGGACACCATCCGTGAAGGGAGTGGACCCATCTATCCCGGATAGATTTGACTCTTTTGTTCACACAGTGACAAAGGTCCCTCCGGCTTGGACAAAACCGTTCATGGAGTATCTCGTACACGGAACTTTGCCCATTGACGAAGTCGAAAGTCGGAAAATAGTACGTTGAGCAAAGGGCTATACCATAATCAATGGATAGCTCTATAAAAAAGCACCACTAGTGTATACCTAAAGTGTATTTCCCAGCAAGAAGGTATTGAAATCCTTCGTGAGATCCATCTCGGAGATTACGGGCATCACGCCGCTCCTCGATCGTTGGTCTCGAAAGCCTTCCGGCAAGGATTCTACTGGATGACCACAAAGGCGGATGCCGACAAGCTGGTTGAGACATGCATGGGATGCCAGTACTATGCCCGACAACCACATGTTCCAGCTCAAGAATTGCGAACAATACCAATAACTTGGCCGTTTGTAGTTTGGGGGATAGACATGGTTGGACCATTACAGATGGCACCATGTGGGTTTACGCATCCGCTAGTGGCAGTTGATAAATTCACCAAATGGATAGAAGCTAAACCCATTAGAAAGCTTGATGGGGAAACTTCCCTTAGGTTTGTCTGGGATCTAGTGGCGAGATTTGGTCTCCCACATAGCATTATCACTGACAACGGCAGCAACTTGTCACTCGGAAAAGTGGAAGCCTATTGTTGGGAGAAGGGCATTAGACTTGACTTAGCATATGTGGCACATCCACAGTCCAATGGGAAAGTTGAGGGAGCCAATGGATTAATTCTATAGGGAATCAAGCCACGTCTAGAGGCATCGCTACATAGAGCAGCTGGAGCCTAGGCGGAGGAATTATCAAATGTTCTGTGGAGTTTACGAACTACACCAAACAGATATACCGGCTACACCGCTTATTTCATGGTAGATGGAGCAGAAACCATCCTCCTTTCCGACATCCTTCATGATTGACCAAGAGTTGCCGCCTACGACGAAGATGACGCTGAAGAATCCAGACGCCTAGATGTGTACCTTCTCGAGGAAGAGTGTGTATTGGCATGCCAAAGATCTGCCATCTACCAGCAGAAGCTATGCAGCTACCATAATCGCCGCGTCCGTCATCGCTCGTTTAAAGAGGGGGATCTATTGCTTCGACTTAAGCAGAAGAAGTCACACAAATTATCCCCGCCATGGGAAGGACCATTCATCATAAGAAAGGCGCTACTCAATGGGTCTTACTACCTCGTTCACAATCATTAACTTGAGGATAGACCAAACGAGGATCATAAGCGTAAGCGACGTGACCCGGATGAGGACTACCCAGAGCTTGATCGGCCATGGAACATAGCACATCTACGTCCTTTTTACACTTAGCATATTTTTATCTACTATGTACCTCTTAATTGATCAATGAAATAAAGCTCTTTGGTTCACTTATTTACTTGAGTCTTTTACCTCCTTTAATGTTCATTTTTGGATTGTATAAAACCTTTATGCGCAAGTTTTGCATTTGCACTTGTGAAAATTCTGCCTACGGGCGTTAGCTTAAGTTTTCCGGTTTACACATTCTTTGTCATTTTTATGTGGATTCTGGAGTAGTGACTTTTGACACTCAAAGTCGGCAATTTTGTGCTTAGGTTTTTGACGGTGCCATTGGGCATCATCACCTGAGCGCATAGTTTCGACTACGAGTCTTCCGACTCATGAAAATTCAAGAATAAAAACCAAAAGTAATGGATAAGCCAGCACTTGCTTAAAAAATATATACATGCTGGGACTAGTACTTAAGTAGCAGGAAACATATAACCATTGTTTTCCGCCTTTAGATTAAAATTACAATTTTTTCCACATACATACATCTAGAGGAAACAAATATTACATAAGTGTTTTTCATTCCTCTAGTGCAGGAGACTTTGAGGCAACGTCGTCGGCTGCAGGAGAGTCATCCTGATCATCAACAAAGTCGTTTGTCTTGAGGGACTCGGAGGAGTTGGGCTGGTCACCATCAATAATCTCGAGAGGCACAAAGGTGTCTGGATCCACCAACTCGGCAAATCTGGTGTCGTAGCCGGCGAGCGATGACTAGATAGCTTTGTGATCAATATTCTGGCCGTCATTGTCTACGTAAGGCAGACTCGAGGTTACCGTGTCGATGTCAGAATTTTCATAGTGGGCCTTGACCATAACCAACAACATTCTTGCACCAACCCGGGTACATGAAGCTTTCCAGCTTACGATACGCTCGGGGGCTTGGCGCAGAATCTCCGAGTACTTCATGACGGAATCCACTACCTTGATGTTGATGTTCAGGGGCTTGGCAATTTCCTTTGCTTGCTTTATGGCGGTGCTAATGAAGTTGCTAGCAAGGACCATGCATTCCTTTGGCGGAGGAGGAGTGTTGGTTAAACCAATAGGAGATGAATTTCCGGCCAAGCAATGGAATACGTGAGTTCAACAATATAAAATTTCAGAGTACCTGGCTTACAGAAGTACAATAATAAGGTAGATTACCAAAGATGCTCGCCTCGGCTTGTTGGAGTGTCTCCGCCATGGAGTCCCGTTCTTGTCGGAGGACCTTGTAAGCCTCAAGGTTGCGTTTACTCTGCTCATCGGCAGCTTTCTTCTGCTCCCTGAGGATCGCAATTTCCTCCTTCAGTCGGTTGATCTCCGTGTTGGCAAACTCCTGCATGGCCTTCATAGACGCTTCATGCATCTTCAGTGTGTCAGCCCTCTCCTGCTTGAGGATTTTGTTCTCGCTATCCAGTAGTTCTATGTGCTTGGATTGCTCGACAATATCCTTCTCCCTAGCAATAGCTTCTGCATGACGGAGAAATAACAGTGCACGATGAGTAGTCGAAGGTTAATGGTGCAAGACCAAGATTGAGTGCGAAATTGAAAAGAAAAACAGACTCTTGCTCTTAGTGATTTGATCCTTCAAGAAGGCAGTTTTACCCTTTTCAGCTTCAAGGTTAGCACGCATCCTGTGGAATTTCTCGTTGGCGACGCCTCTCCGAGCATTCTCATTATGCGAAAAAGATCAAAGCTACTTAGTCTACTTGGAACATCTAGCCGGATAAATATCCACCTAGAGGCTTGGGGGCTGCAGTGAGAGTTTTTAACTCGGCAATACGCTTAGTCTTTCTTTAAGCATCTAGTCGGAACTAATTTTGTTTCAACCAGAAGCTTGGGGGCTACAGTATTGAAATTTGCAAACACTACGTATGCTACTCTAAAAGTATCTAGTCGGAATATTTCATTCAAACTATATACTTGGGGGGCTACAGTGCAAAGTTTTCTAGCTTAGTCACTCTTAGAGCATTCAGACACAAAGACCTATGGTTTTCCGTCTAAATCCTCGGGGGCTACAGTGGGATACTACATGTGAAATGCAAAAGGCATACAAAATTTACAAGTGCAATGATCTTGAGGTTGGTGGCGCTCTCGGCAAGTATCTTGCTAAAGGAAAGGCTGTTTCCACGAAGGATATCCGCCTGCTTGAGCAGCTCCTCAAGACCACATGTCGTAGAAGTCAACGCAGCACTAGGAACCAGAGGTGACCTACTCGATGTAAGCACCGGGTAGACGATCTTCAGAAACTCTGCTGGTGTCCTGGGTGCACTGGCGCCTCCTGCAGCAGAAGTTCCACATCGCCTTACCGCTACCAGTGGCATCCTTAGCCGGAGCTTCAGCCACTTTGGATGTGATGCTTTCTTGTGTCGCTTGCTCGCCGACAACAACAAGTTCTGTGGCAACGTCTGGGTCCACTTCCATGGCGGAAGGTTCTGACTTTACCTTTGCTGGAGAGCTTGTCGGTGCGGTAGCAGGCTGGATATTCGGAGTTGGAGGGGCGATGGCGGGAGATGCTTGCTGAAACATTTGTTTGATGTTTTTAGAAGCCCCCGATTTTTTGGATGTCTTCTTCAAACTCATACTGGCCTTCTTCCTGAAATGTGCAGAAGTATAAGTATAGGAACAAGACGAGCAAGAGACAATGTCGGATGTTAAGAAGCTTACACAATGGTTAGTGCCTTGTTCAACGTAATACCAATCGTTCTTATTTTCTCCGCCTCCAGGGAGGCGGTGGATCTCTTGGAGGCTCCACCCTCCGTTTTATTCTTCTTGCCTCCGTTGGCAGCATCAGAGGTGGAGCTTTTCCGCTTACATGCCAGCGGGACATCGTTGTCGGACATGACGGTGACATCCTTCATCTTGGGTTCGTAGACTTGGGCAGCCATGCTACCGTCGTCTAGTTCCTTGAGCTGTTAAGTGAATCCCAATGTGTTAGAGGCAATGGTTAAGGATAGACGAAAGAACTGGAGTGCATGTCATAAACGGAACAACAAGTAAGTACCTCTGTGAACTTGCCTCCCTCAAACATGTCGTAGGTGATGGAAAAGCCGTGCTTCCTGTCCTTCACCTTGACGATGTATTTGAGGAGGCTATCCTTCCTATCCTTGGTATACTGGTGCATGAGCTTCACGCGGTGCTGCAGAGGCTGGATCCGCCTAATGAACAACACATGGCTAGGTCCAACCCGTTCAGACCCGTGTCTATGAGCCACTCGATCCGCCTTACAGCGTGGGAGGCTTCATCGTCGGAGGGAAGGAGGGCTTGGGATCTCCATGTCGGGGCTTCAATGGTAGCTCCATCGACAAAGTCCAGCTACGTTCCTTCTCGGCCATCCAGAGGGATGTCTAGGCCGTAGAAGTACGTCCTATGCCAGTTCTTGCAGGACTCGTGGCCTATAATGTCGGGGAACCGCCGGCCAGGCCGGATCTTGAAGCTAATAGTTCCACAATTTCTGAGCTCATCCTTGCTCACTCTGGCTGCCCTCTTGATGGTGAAGAAATATATAAACAGATCTAACCTAGTCCTAATTCCTAGGTAGCTCTCACAAAGCACCGCGTAGTTGCTAAGCGCGAGCATGCTATTCGGAGAAAGGTTCTGAGGTTGAACCCGGTAGTGGCTAAGGACCTCTATGAAGAAGTCGGAGATTGGGAGGGAGACGTCGTGTACCAGTTGGGATTTGAGGTACACATTTTCTCCGTCTTGGGGAGAAGGGACGGCCTCGCCGGCTGACGCCGCCGCCAGACCTGCCCCTTCGTCGTGGGGGGGTAACCCTCGGCGAGCATCTCCTTAAGATTGCTCTCGGTCATATATGAGTCGCGCCACTCTCCCTCATGGGAATCGCCCTCCTCTTCCAGCAGTTCCAGCCCCGCTGGAATATGGTCACCGCCGGTGGTTTGCACCACCGCGGTTCATGGCACCACCACGCCTTCTAGAGGCATGTGGATGGAGCCCGCCGGATTGGCTGTGGCTTGGTTCGTCGCCGCCATGGATGGTGTGGGTCTACTGCTAGCCATTGGTGTGGAAGGAGACTGGCAGAGAGATGGGAAAAGCTAGGGTTTTTTCCTTCGTGCGTGCGGAAAGCTCGAGGAGGCGTTTGTTGGAGGAAGAAGACGATGCGAGGAAGAATGCAGTGAAAGGATAAGAATTACCACGGTTATAATTTATAATACTTAGCATCAAGATTCGTGCAAGTTCATCAAACGGTTGTGTAACACCCCAGTTTTAGGTAAATATCAATTAGGGTTTGTTTGTGCATCATGAACATCATCCTCTAAAAATGCAACCAAGAAAATAAAATGCAAACCCTAATCTCCCCCTCCCCACTATTTGAAAATCCATTAAAAATGGTTTGATTTTGAAAACTACCAAAATTTATGGATCCCAAATGGACTAAGAGGGCCCCACAATATTTTCCTAGTTTTATAAAACGTTCTGGTACTTTTGAAAATATATAAAACAGATTCAAAATAGAAATATAAAACAGATTTTGAAATTAGAAAAATAAAAGGGGTTTTGCTAAAAAAATAGAGCAGCAGCAACCAGCCAGGCTGGCCCAATCCCTCTCCTCTCCTCCCTGCTGCCAGCTCGCAGCAGCTAAGGCCCAGCAGAAGCCCAGCCGCGGCCCATGCGCAGCCCGTACCGCTTCAGCATTCTTTTCGTTTTCTTCTTCCTCCAGCCAGAAGGATGGCGAGGAAGAGCACCTGTGTGTCGACGACGGCACCGTCCCCGCCTCGCCGTGATGCCCGCTGCGAGGAGATGTGTGCTACCTCCCTAGACGATGTCTACAAGACCCCCTCCTGTGCAGAGACGAACCCTATCTTCTCCTCTTCCCCCATTTCCCCTCTGAGACGAAACCCTAGCCTACCGCTGGCTCGAATCATCGTCGTCTCCGGCCGTCCCAGACCCATCTGAGGGCGCCCCTGGAACCACCTCGGTCCTCTGCTTCGACTCGCCAAAGGAATTGACGCGGGGTGCGTCGAATCGCCTCCGCCAACCTAGTCTTCCCCAACACCGACGACCACCACCGCCGTCCATGTCGTTGCTGCCGTTCACCCCGCGCATCACCATCGCCATCATGCGCTCCAGGGTGAGCACACGGTCCTCCTGGACCACATCTCTGCCTCCCTCCCCGTCTGTATTCCGCGCACGCTGTCGATCTGCTAGCACCGCTGCCACCGTCGCTGCGGACGTTGCTCCAGCGACCAAGGAGCAGCGACGCCGCCCGTAGATGGTTCTTCCTGCCCCGCTCGTTCTAACGGGTCTGGTCACACTTGCTGGTGTGGCCTAGATCGCCGTCTCCGGCCACCGTCCGCTGGTCAACGTCCGTGCCGATATGGCGCTGATGTAGCCTTGACGTGGCCCCTGCCCTACCCGTCACCCGTAGATGCTAGCCTCTGCCTCGGTGAGAAACACCCCAACCCCTCCCCCCCCCCCCTCAGGTCCCACATATCCACGTGAAGACCGATGTGGCTCTGAGGCCCACCGGTCAGCCACTATGGCTAGCCCAGCCTCTGTATGAAATGACGTAAGGCGTGTGCTGATGTCAGCTGATGCAGTAAACCTTTTAAATATAGTTTAGTAATTCCAGAATTTGATTAAATCTTATAAATTCAATAACTAATTCATATTAAGTCAGAAAAATACAAATAATATATTAAAATATTCAGAAAAATGAGAACTATCAATTAGAGCTATAATCACGCATTGTTCAACAACTTTCATATCAAGTTTAATTAGAAGAACATAGTAACCCTTCATAGATGATTCCGGAGTTTCTCTGAATTAGGGTTTATACCCCTCGGAACCCTGATTAAACTGCCGCGCATGTTTTAGGGTTTCAGTTCAATACAACTTAACTTGTCATATCATCATCCTTGTTTGATCATTGCATCGATGCCATGTGTTGATTGTTTCCCCTTTCTTTCCGGTGTTTGGTTCTTCCCGGTAGAATACGAGATCGAGATTGAAGCCAGAGATCAACACCGCAGAAGCTCGAAGATCGACGAGAAATACTTGACCAACTGTAACCAAGTCAAGTACAAGGCTCCCGAAGATCTGCTTATCTGTTATCAACTGGCAAAGGCAAGCATAGCCCCACCATGATATAATCCTATGATTTAGAAAGTATTTCAATTCTGCCATGATGCATATGATTCTACTGTGGTCTTTATCGATAGATAGAGTATCCTATCTATTGCATAATCCCTATGAGCTTATATTACCTGATCCACTGCTCCTAGCATAACTAGGTTTGGCTTGTGTGCACTGCTAGAGCTTATATATATGTCTTTCTTAGACATGCATAGCTGTCAGTGTTGATTCATCCAGATGATGGATCAGATGCAGATAATCTAGTATGACAGGACAACGTGATGAGATGAGATCAGAGGTGATATGAGATTAAACATGCTAAGGCTTGTATGGGAGGCCATGGTGGGATGTGGTTTTTCTAGTCCCATGCTCGCCACCACTAGGAACTGAGTTCTTGCCTTTGGAACCGAGGTGAGCATACAACCACACGGGGCCTGGAAAACCTCACGAGCAACTAACTTGCCTAGTATATTCCATGAGTCACATATTACGGGCGTTCCATTGGACATACGCATCGAAAACGTTTTAGAACGAAGGAGGTGAAGGAGGTGCATTCACAACAGGTAGGGAAGCATGGACCGGGTTGCTTGGGGTCGATGGAGCCCTTGGTGAACCAACCTCGCCTCACATCTTTAAGTACCGGCTTCGGGATTTGACCCGTTACAGCGGAACCATACTTATTGCGTGACTCATGGTCTCGGCGAAAGCAAGGTAAATGTCATGTCTAACCACCTTCTGCCAGCCTTCCAAGGAAGAGGGCTATTACTAGTGGCATTAAGAGAAGGTTAGTACGTGTGGGTAAAGTTGTACACCCCTGCAGGGTTAAATATTTTCGAAAAGCCGTGTTCACGGTTATGAACGACTTGATGACCAGATTCTAAGACCATAGAGAACTATAAGCTAATCGTAAAACTTGGCAGATCAACGTGTGCTTAAGGATGTTTCCTCATGGGTACGAGGGGGTGATCCTAGTTCAGGTGATGATGATTTGGTGGATATCAAAATATGATGATCAATACTTTGGAGTTGTCCCTCCCTTATCCCCTTTTAAAATACTCTGAATAGACGAGCTTCTTCTCCCTCTTGTTTTATAAACAAAAGATGGCTTTATGCAAAACAACTCCACCAGCCATAAGTCTTGTAGAGTACACCCTGTACTCACCCTTGCTTTGTTTATACTTTTGGCAGAGTAAGTGCTCCCCTGAAGACAAGTTCCGTACAACATCGACATCGACTAGTAGCTTGGGGTTCCCGCCGGCAGCCTGGAATCTATGGGCTGGGACGTCATCATTATGCTTCAGGCCTCTTAGGCCATTTTTTAAGTTTGCTATACTAAATAGCATAATTTTCCTTCCGTTGTTGCTGCATGGACAGCGCGTGCGTGCGCATGCGTGGAACTTTCACCATGTTCCCACCGCCGCGGCCAATGTTTCGCATCCTTCACGGAAAAACGGCTATGATTGCGTTCTCTGCATGTGTGAGTTATGAGGCATCACACCATCCCATCTACTGACATAGGCAGGTGAACCATCCCATCTGAAGATTCTGGCATGGACGGATCCTATTCGGCTACGAGAAGAGTACGATGGAAGATTCAGCAATCCTCTGACTTACATGATTGAAGACGGAGAACATTGCAGGGTTCTTGGGAGGACTACAAGATATTTTTGACAATTTGCCGACATTCATCTAGACGGAGCATTCAACCTGAAGAGGAAAGATGGAACAAGATCTTGGAGTTCTCCGGGGGCTACTGTTGGGGATATGCTAAATGGGTGTAACCATTGCATGTCTCTAATTCGGATAAACCGGGTGTCCCACAGTTAGTAGAAAGGCCCATGGACTATTGGGCGGCCCAGTTAGATGGATCCATAAGGGAGGCCCATGCCAGATAAAGGAAGGCTACATAGGAGTCACCAGCGTACCTGGTGTTGTCGGATTGTCGACAAGTACGCCATAGGGGGTCCTAGTGGCGTTGGAAGGATGGGTGTGAGATGTCGGATTTTCAAGGAGCAGTGAGCACAAGTTTACCCAGGTTCAGATCCGACTGCGGTGATCGGATCCTACTCCTGCTAGCAACCCAGTAATATATCGGCGTAAGCCGGATGTTACAATGGATACATGAGAGGTTCTCCTATGCGAGTTGGTTGTGGTTGTGTATCGAGTTGTTGCCCTAAAGTCTCCCATAGGGCCGGTTTATATAGTTAACAAGGCCTAGGGTTACAGGGAGAGACATAACCGGCTACGTTACAGAGTCGGTAACTATGTATAGCTTGGACTACAAGTAATACTACAGGCCTAAGTCGGTAACTCTCCTGGGCCTTGTCGTAGCCGAAACTGGTCCTCCTCTTTCTCTGACTTGGCTGCCCATGAAGAAAATCTCTAACCCATTGGTGGGCCACCCTGGTAAACGAGTCCTATGGGTATACCCGGAAAGTATATCCCCAACAGTAGCCCCCGGAAGTCTCCAAGATCTGAAGTCGGACAAATCGTCTAGCTTGATGATTTCTTCGTCTTGAGAATCTTTAAGGTTTCTCGAAACACTTCTTTCATTGATTTAGGATTTCGAGTCAATCGAGTCGGATATATCTTGCTCTGACCTTCGTCTTTTCCTTGCTTGATTTGAAACATAAGCCGGATTTTACAGCGGCGTGTTGACTGACAACTTTACAGGCCAGGTCCCATCACTGACAGGATTTCCATCAGCACGACCGTTGGTGGGTCCGTTCCTTACGGAACAGAACGCCGTTTCAATGCCTGCGTGAAAATCGAGGGGGCGGAAAGTCGCAAGGAAGCTAACTCCCCCTCTCCTATACGCATGGAGATAATCGCGCGTCTCACCACACGAATCTTGACACAGAAACAAATAAGTGGAGAGGAAACCCTTCTTCTCAGATTCATCTCTCAGTCGATTCATTCATTGCTTCCCCGTACTCCTCGAGCTTTCCGCACCAGTTCCAATCTGCACACCATTGAGAAAAAATCTCTCCTTCTCCACTAGCCCTTCTTCCTCCAAGAACTATGGCATCTGCCTCATCCTCTGGAGCAGCGGCGGCGAGTTCGTCGGCGGTGGACGAGAAGAAGATGCGGGGTCTTTGGATCCCCAGTGCCATGGATACTATGGAGCTCCAAGTCATGGAGGATGAGGGGTTCATCATTGCCGGCGTGTGGCAGTGCGCTTCAGGACATGCCATCCCCGTGCCAAAAGACGGCGAGAGGGTGTTTTCAGCACTCACGTCGACCACGGCCTCAGCTTGCCACCATCGGACTTCTTCGTCGAGGTCCTCAACCATTACGGTGTGCAACTCCATAATCTTCCTCCCAACTCTCTACTCGAGCTTAGTGCTCATGCAGCTCTATGCGAGGGGTTTCTTGGCATTAGGCCAAGTCTCACCTTTTTCCGGTACTATTATGGTACTCGGAAGAATTCTATTAGTGCCGGTGTGCCTTATGTCACTGGCACTCTTAGCTTAGCCTTAGGAGGAATCCGATCTATCCTAGGATTAACGCTAGTGAGTCCGTCAAACACTGGGCCGGAACTTTCTTCTACCATAAGGATATTCCGGCTCCGGGTAAGGCGGAAGGTCTTCCGGCGTTTGTCAACGATGCCGCTCCCCACCAAGATTCATGGGATGCGGAGGCACCGGAGCAGTCGGATATTTTGATCCTTGACAAAAGGAGGATCAAGTATTTGATGAAGCATGAGGGGCTTCGTGGATCCGAGTTGATCCACTACTGGCTGGAGCGCCGGATTCAGCCTCTCCAGCACCATGGAGATCGCCTCATGCACCAAGTCACCGGCGACAAGAAGGACATCATGAAGATCAGCCCGAGCCGGCTTTTGGTGAAGGACTATAGAACCCTCATGCAATATTTGATCAAGGAAAGAGTGGAACAAAAAGTTCCGAAAGTTTGCCTGAAGATGTATACGTCCAACAGTTCTCTGACTCCGGTAAATATTTCGACTCTGCTTTTTGCATTTCGTCGTATTTTTTGGTTCTTTCTTCGACTCTATTTTTGTCGATGCTTTTTCGACTCTATCAGCTCAAGAAACTTTCCGAGTCTGAGCTAGCTCCACTAGAGGGCTATGCTTCAGACGACCCAGAGGCGACGGAGAATGATGAGGTCAAAGAAGTTGCCGCCTCCGCCTCCAAGAAGTGTAAGGCGAAGGAGTGTAAGGCGAAGGAGGTTGTTGCTGCTGGTAGCCAAGTTCTGCCAGTAGTTAAAAAGTAAGCACCTCACCTTTCATTTTTTTAGTACTCCTGTATCTTTATTTCTTTCCATAACACACCTAATATTTAGGATTTTGTGTTCTAGAGTTAAATCATCTTTGAAGAGCAATATGAAGCCGGACAGCAAGCTGGGCAAGTAGATGCGTCAGCAGAAGCTTGTCATTTCTCCAGCTGTGTCGCCGTCGACCCCATCCACTACTCCATCAGCACAGGGAGCTTCTGCATCCTCTGATGCTGGCAATATCTCGAAAGCCCTGGTCACCGTTGATGACCATGCAACTAACAAGGGTGAACCCGTAAAGGGTAATGATCCCATGGTAATGACCACATGTACGGTGGCTAAAGTGGTCGACTCAGTTGTCCCTGGCCTCAAGAGGAAAGAAAGGAAGAGATTCTCAGACTGCCTCAAACCAGTCTTGAGAAGCAAACCTTGACTCGAGAGGCAGCAAGCCAAGAGGAGGAAGGTGTCAAGCAGGTTAGCCTCCTGGACCAAATTTTGGTCCGGGACGCTAAAGTCGCATCCGTCGAGCTTCCAGCGATGGAATTTCTGTCCCTCACCCTTACCGAGAAGGTGTTTCACAGCACCAAGCTCGGATTTGAAAAGTTACACCTGGAACATATTGTAAGTTTCTGATTCTTATTTGCATTTATTATCATATCCTCTAGCCCCTAAGCATAAAGTCGGATAAACATTTCTGGATCCGGGTTGATGCTATTAAGTTGAAAAAGATGAAGCAGAAGGTAGACTTTTCTGGCTTCCTCTTTGTCAGTTAAATGTTTTGTCATAGTCCAATTTGCTTTATCCGACTGATATTTTTGTCTTTGCAGAATTGTTAAGCCAATCCCGGAAGATGGTGGAGCAAGCCGAAAAGTTCAAGGTCTTCCAAGCAGAGAATGCTGAACTCCGGGAAAAGCTTGAGACGCTAACTGTCGAATTGGAGAAATCTGTAAGCACTGTCCTAGAGTCAAGCAACCACGAGACGGTGAGGGTCAAGAAGCTCCTAGCCCTCTGAGATAAGGAACTTGCTGATCTCAGGAAGGATTTTGATATCTAGAAGGATCTTTCCCAGGCCTCTGCAAGTGAACTAGACAGCCTCCGCAAGGAGCATGCTGAATGGAATCACTCCGTTCTTGGTAAGAATTCCGAATCTATTCTTTGTGCTGTTCATTTTTCGACTTTTGTTTTAGCCGGAATTTGACTTTTTGGTTCTTTCCCAGCCCCCCTGAATCTTTCCGACTCTTCCACTTCTAAACCTCGCCTCAAGCGCATTAAGCTCGTCGGAGATGTCTTGTTCGACTTCCGCCAAACTCTAGAAGAGGCTGGCGAAGCCGTCAAGCTTTCCGACTTGCACACAATGTCAGTGCATGAGGTGAGGGACAAAGTTAAGGAGATTCCGAAGTTAATCGAGGACTGGAAGATATCCTATGCTCGGACTGCTACGCAAACAACTTTGACCATGGTGATGAGCCACCATAGTGAGATGGAAATCTGGCACGTCACCAAGGGCATTGCCGAGGAGGATGATGAGGGTAACCCGCAAGACATCAAGGCCATACAAGAATCTTGTGCAGGTTACACTTGTCGGGTGGCGGGGATGACCAACTACACGACACCATTCTTTGAATCCGTCGCCGCGCCTCCTTCGCCTCAAGAGCCAGAAATCAGCAACACTTCCGAGTCTGAGATCGAGGCCGACACTGCTGTTGATTCCAGTGTTCCACCTGCTTCATCACCATCGCCTACAGCATAAACAATTTCTATGCATTATATTAAACTTATGGCAATGTAATGATGGCTATAATATTTATTTTGTGTTGGTCTGTAAAAACTGATGCTTTTACTATCTCCGCACGTTTGTTTATATATTTGTATGCTTTGTGCTTGAAAGTTTTTGAAGCACTCTCTTTTTTATATATATGCATATACTTATCGGTTTATCTGGCTCTCTGCCTCGTCCCTTTCATGGGTCGGCCAACCTTTAGCACGGAAACTTTGCCGAGCAACGGAGGGCAATTGCTAGACCAATTTAATCTCGGAAACAAAACCGGCTTCCAATGCCAACAACTCATTACTCGGAAAATGCCCGCGTATAAGTAATCAGATAAAGAATCAAAGTATAGACAATAATTTGAACTTTGTACCCTAAGGTAACATTTTTAGATAGTTCAAAAATCATAACTAGAACGAACATGAGCATAAAGTACTTTCAAGCATTCTGGGATTTTCTAAAAAATTACATGTTTTTTTGGAAATAAGATGGCAAAAAATTCTCAAAAATAACAATATGAGGAAACCAATACTTTATTTCACTTTTAACATGTACATATATGATTACAAGGAAATATAACTAAGAATAGAAGGGACGTAGCTGTGCAATATTCCATGGACGGTCAATTTCATCTGGGTCTGTGGTGCCACTAGCTCTCTTCCTTTTCCGAGTATTAGGTCTTTCCTTGACTGGTCTCATGTCGGTTAAATAATATGATCCATTACAGAACTCTGCTAACCATAAAAGGTCCTTCCCAAATCGGGGAAAGTTTGTGCTTTCTCTTTTGCACAAGTCGAAGAACTAAATCGCCTTTTCTGAAAGAACGGTTTTGCACTCTCTAACTATGATAATTTCGTAACTTTTGCTGATAGGTTGTAGATCTCTGCTCAACAATGACACGTACTTCTTCGATTATATCGAGATCATCTTGCCGAGAAACTTCTGCATCTTCTTCGATATACGCTTTGACTCGTGGAGCTTGATGGATCAGATCACTTGGAAGAACCGGTTTTGCACCGTAGACCAAGAAAAAAGGAGTATAGTCGGTTGCCCTGTTACGAGTTGTACGTAAGCTCCAAGTCATAGACGGTAATTCTTCCACCCAAGCCCCACGGTTCGACGAAGCGGTGCCTCGAGGTGAGGTTGGATTCCTTGTAGAATAAGGCCATTAGTTCTTTAGACTTGTCCATTGGCTTGTGGATGTGCGACTGATGCAATATCAAGTCGGATCCCTTGTTTTTCGCAGAATTCGGCAAGTTCACCCATGGAAAAGTTGCTCCTATTGTCATTAATTATACTGTGCGGATATCCGAATCTGATGATTACGTCCTTGACGAATCTTCTGGCTGTGGCTCCATCGCAAAATGTTACGGGTTTAGACTCAATCCATTTTGTGAATTTTATCCACCGTCACTAGTAGGTGAGTGAATCCACATTTTGCCGTGCGAAACGGCCCTACCATATCAAGCCCCCAGACCGTGAACGACCATGTAATAGGGATTGTTCGCAGCTGTTCAGCCAGAACATGTGCCTGACGAGCGTACTTTTGGCAGCCCTTGCATGTTTTGACCAGTTTATCGACATCTACCTTAGCTGTAAGCCAAAAGAATCCATGCCGAAAAGCTTTTGCCACTAAGGATCTGGCTGCAGTGTAGCACCCCCGGGGTTAGGGTTAAACTAACCTCAGATCATCCATCTAAGATAAGTTCAACTCCCAAACACGGAAGATCACAATATGATTCGGTAACATTACAGAATATAGGGATTCAACAGCATAAGTTTAAACTCTTAGCAGAGTGAGATATTAGAGTTATTACAAACCAGAGGTCATAGACCCAATATTACATCACACAGCGAAAGAAAATTATGTTGTTCTACACAACAACTTAGCAAAAGGCCTAAGAGGCCATTAACAAAGTGACGTCCATCCCATAGTCCTCAGGCTTCTACCTGGGACCCCCAACTACTTGTCGATGTCAACGTAGAAACCACCTTCAGTTGCAACCAGATCCTCTGTAGAAAAACAACAATGGCACAAGGCTAAGTACGAGAATGTACTCCGTAAGACTTAGATAACCTAGTATCTACATGCTCTGGCTAGAAAGGCTTTCTTTGGATTTTCTTTTGCGGAAAGCAATCTTTTTTTGTAAACAAGAGAGAGAAGAGGCTCGTCTACTCTGAATCTTTGAAAAGGGATAAGATGGCGACTTCTTCATCTTGTTCATCACATCTCGGTAACCACCAGCTTCATCAGAACCTCCTATCTAGGATCACTGCCTCGACTCGGAGGAAGCATCCTTATCCTCCTATCTAGGATCACCAAGTTTTATAGTGGTTAATGTTATCTATGATCTTAAGTCCGGTCGCCAAGTCGTTCATAACCGTGAACACGGCTTTTCGAAAAGATTTAACCCTATAGGGGTGTACAACTTTACCCACACGTATCAACCGACTCTTAATGCTAAATTATTAGCCCTCTTCCTTGGAAGGCCGGCAGAGGGTGGTTGACCATGACCTTTACCTTGCTTTCGCCGAGACCATGAGTCACGCAATAAGTATGATTCCGCCGTAACGGGTCAAATCCCGAAGCCGATACTTAAAGATGTGAGGCGAGGTTGGTTTACCAGGGGCGCTATCTACCCCAAGCGACCTCGGCCACGCTTACCTACCTGTTATGAATGCACCATCTTCACCCGGCAAATCTTTCAAAGGATTTTCTATGCATATGTCGAATGGAACGCCCGAACTATGTGACTCATGGAATCTACTAGGCAAGTTAGTCAGTCATAAGGTTGTCCAGGCCCCGTGTGGTTGCACGCTCGTCTTGGTTACAAAGGTAAGAACTTAGTTCCTAGTGGTGGCGAGCATGGGACTACAAAAACCACACCCAACATGGCCTCCCATACAAGCCTTAGCATATTTATTTAACTCCTTCGAGAATGTCACCAACTCCTACCTTTCTAGATTCTCTGGCACCTCTGATTCATCGTTCGGATAGATCAGACATTGATACTATGCATGGCTAAGCTGTCGATCTCAGAAACTCTAGAAACGCTCAGATGCCAAACCTAGGTATGCTAGGAGCAGTGGATCAGGAGTATAAGGCTACAACAGTGAAACTATGCAGCAGATAGGTAACCCTAACTACTGACAAACGACCATATTGGAACCGTGTGCATCATAGCGATAAAGTAATATACTTTGTAAAAGTAGGTTCATAATGAGAGGCTACGCTTTCCTTGTCCGTCAGTAGACAAGTATTGATCTTCGGTGTTGTTGACTTCAGCTTCATGCTCGGATCCTATCGCGAAGAACCAACACCGGAAAGGAAGGCAACAATCAAGACATGGCATC
The DNA here is from genome assembly GCA_916181665.1 of Avena sativa. Taxonomy (NCBI): domain Eukaryota; kingdom Viridiplantae; phylum Streptophyta; class Magnoliopsida; order Poales; family Poaceae; genus Avena; species Avena sativa. The sequence goes on along the minus strand of OV702283.1, from coordinate 134,531,727 downwards.
GACGCAATGCTCAAACAAAGATGATGATATGACAAGTTAAATTGCATTGAAATGAAACCCTAAGGCATGCTTGATAGCTTAAACGGGTTTCCGAGGTGTGAAAACCCTAACTCGGGAAAACTCCGGAATCACCTATGAGGGGTTGCTATGTTCTTCTAATTAAACTTGTCATGTAAGTTACTTAATAATTCATGATTATACCTCTATTAGATAGCTCTCATTTTTCGAACATTTTGATATACTATTTGTATTTTTCTGATTTAAAATGAATTAGTTATGAATTTCTCAACTTTTAATTCATTTTAAATTATTTTTGGAATATTTAAATTATTTTATAACTTGGGCCCACATGTCATACTTTTATTAATTTCGGAAATGATTTACAAAAATGTTAAAACCCTGACAGACAGGGCCCACCTGTCAGCATTTTATCTATTACAGAAAATAACAAAAACAAAATAAAAGAAATATGACGCCACCATGACGCCTGGCTGATGTCATCAACACCATTTCTCTCAGGTGAAGCTTCGATCTGGAAAATGCGAGCACGAGAGGAAGCCAGGTTGGTTTTGCTAGAGAGAGGAGGCTGAGGCAGACCAAGTAGTGGTGGCGCCGCCCAGATTTGGTCACCGGAGCATCGCCGGCGACCTTGTACTGCGGCGGTTAGCGGAGGCACATGGCGAGACAGTGAACCAGAGGGAGTGGGGGCAAGAGAGAAGGACCAGGAGAACGGGGAGCTCAACACAAACACGGTGGAGCGGTCGAGGAAGTGAGGCGAGGTCGGGATTCGGCGAATCGATGCAGACGAGCGCGTCGGCCGAAGGAACTCCGGGCTCGATTCCGGTGAGCAGCAGGCTTCCCCTCTTGCGTGCTTGGGCAGGGAGAACGAGGTCAGCGAGGCGGAGCTCAAGGTGGTGTTGGCTGGGCTTGGGGTGGCGGGAGACGGCGAGGCTCGCCGACTAGGGTTCGGCCATGCGAGGTTCAAAGAGAAAAGAGAGCGCGCGAGGGAGAGAAAGAGGGCTAGGTTTCTCCACGGCGGAAGCCAGGGTTCTTGTAGTCGCCGACAGCGTAGGTGGCGCGAATCTTGGCGCGCGGCGCGGCGACGGACGTCATCGCCGGCGACAGCGAAGCAAAGCTTCGTCGTCGTCGAAGACGACGCTCTACGAAGCCGTATGGGGCCGGCTCCTGGGCCTCGGGCGGGCCAGGTTGGGCTGCTGCGGGCTGCTAGCGCATCAGAGAGTAAGAAAAGAGGCTGGGCCGACCTGGGCTGCTCCCTGGTTATATTTTTTTAACCAAAAATTTTACCTTTTAAGTTTTGTTATTTCTGTTTGGTATTTTCCTTTCAAATTCTGTTTTTGAATTATTTCAAGAATACAAGAGGTTTTGTAGAAATAACTCAAACACTATGGGACCCTTGTAAACAATTTGGGCTCCACAAATTTTGGGGTTTTCAAAATTCAAACCATTTGAATGTGTTTCAAGGAGAGGGGAAGAATCTAGGCTTTAGGGTTTGCATTTAATTCAACACACTTGATCACATGCATTGTTTTATTGAGTTTAACACATGCATGCAATGCTTAGGTACTAATTACATATATTACCAACTTGGGATGTTACAGCTCTACCCCCCTTACAAGAATCTCGACCCGAGATTCCTAAGTTTTAGAAAAGAAGGCAGGGTACTCATATCTAAGACGATCTTCTCGTTCCCAGGTTGCTTCATCCTCAGAGTGATGATACCACTGAACTTTCAGGAACTTGATGTTTTGACGACGAGTTTTGCGCTCGGTTTCATCAAGGATACGAACAGGATACTCACGATAAGTCAGATCCTTCTAGAGATCAAGAGTTTGGTGATCAACACCATGGACATGACCTTTGAAGCAACGCTTGAGTTGAGACACATGAAAGACGGCATGCACCTCAGGGAAGTTTGCAGGCAACTCCAACTTGTATGCGAGGTTACCTTGCTTGGAAACAACGCGGAAAGGACCAACATAGCGAGGAGCCAGTAAACGATGGACACCCTTCAAAGGAGTGACCCGGAGATAGGCTTGATCACCAACTTTATATTCAATATGTTGATTGTGACGATCATGATAGCTTTTCTGGCAGGACTGAGCAGTGTTCAAACGATCTCGAATGATACGAACTTGATCTTCTGCTTCCTGAATCATATCTGGACCAAAGAACTTTCTTTTGCCGGTTTTTGACCAGTTCAAGGAGTACGACAGGTTCTTCCATATAGAAACTGGAATGGTGCCATACCAATACTGGACTGAAAACTATTGTTGTAGGCGAATTCAGCAAAGGAAGGCATTTCTCCCAGTTCTTGCCAAAAGATATGACACACGCTCTAAGCATGTCTTCAAGGATTTGATTCACTCTTTCGGTTTGACCACCGGTGCTAGGATGATAGGCTGTGCTGAAGGAGAGACGAGTTCCCATAGCAGCTTGGAAGGTTGTCCAGAACCTTGAGGTGAACAAACTCCCTCGGCCAGAGACGATTTTCTTCGGAATCTCATGAAGCAGAACTATTCGAGAGATGTATAGATCTGATAACTGACTAGCATTGATACTCTCACGAACAGGTAGAAAGTGAGCAACCTTGGACAGATAGTCAACGATTACCCAGATGACATCATTTCCTTTCTGAGTCTTAGGAAGACCAGTGATGAAATCCATACCAACTTCATCCCATTTACACTCAGGTATTTTATGTGGTTGCAGGAGACCAGCGGGTCTTTGGTGCTCAACTTTGACACGACAGCAAACGTCACATTCGGCAACAAAATGAGCGATATCCTTCTTCATACCAGACCACCAGAATCTTTGACGAAGATCAGGAATACATCTTGGTACCTCCAGGGTGGATAGAAAGAGGTGATTCATGAGCCTCTTGGAGAATTAGATCCCTCAATTTTGTTCTCTTCGGCACTACCAGACAGTTACCAAAGTAAACAGTACCTTGCTTATCAATGGAGAAACAATTAGCAACTCCGCTAGCAATGTTCCCTTTGATCTCAGCAATTTCAAAATCATGTTTCTGAGCAAGCTTGATTTCATCCTCTAAAGAAGACTTCACTTCAAGAGTAGAAAGGAATCCACGAGTAACTACTTCAAAATTCAATCGAGCAAATTCCTCATGAAGAGAAGGTTCTGCTTGTTTGATCATCAGGGTGTTGCAATAAGATTTACGGCTCAGCGCATCAGCAACAACATTGGCTTTGCTAGGTTGATAGTTGAGACCCAAATCGTAGTCCTTGATGAGTTCCAACCATCTTCTTTGCCTGAGATTCAGATCAAGTTGTGTGAAAAGGTACTTCAAACTCTGATGATCCGAGTATAACTCGCAACGACTATCGAGAAGGTAATGTTTCCATTTCTTAAGAGCATGAACAACAGCTGCAAGCTCAAGATCATGAGTTGGATAGTTGTTCTCATGTGGTTTTAGCTGACGAGAGGCATAAGCCACCACATGCCCATCTTGCATCAACACACATCCGAGACCTTGGTGGGAAGCATCGCAGAAGACAACAAAGTCTTTGCTAGTGTCCGGAAGAACCAACACGGGTGTAGTGATTAACTTGGTTTTCAACATCTGGAAGCTCTCTTCAGCCTCATCAGACCATTCAAATTTCTTATCCTTCTTAAGAAGATCAGTCATCGGCTTTGCAATTCTGGAGAAGTTTTCGATGAACCGACGGTAATAACCAGCCATCCCAAGAAAACTTCGGACATCCATAAAGGATTTAGGAGATTCCCAGTCGAGGATAGTTTGGACCTTATCGGGAATAACATCAACCCCTTTGGCGGAAACAACATTACCAAGGAATTCGAGCTCTTGTAACCAGAACTCACATTGGGAAAACTTGGCATAGAGACGATGTTCTCGGAGTTTGGTTAACACCAAACGAAGATGTTTAGCGTGCTCTTCTTCAGTCTTGGAATAGACCAGAATATCATCGATGTAAACCACCACGAATTTGTCAAGATTTTCCATGAAGACAGAGTTCATGAGCCGCATGAAAGTGGCTGGAGCATTGGTAAGACCAAAGGACATGACTGTATACTCGTAAAGACCATAACGAGTGGTGAAAGCAGTCTTTGGAATATCTTCCTTACGGATCTTTATCTGGTGATACCCTGACCTTAAATCCATTTTGGAAAAGACAGTGGCACCACTTAACTGATCAAAGAGATCGTTGATCCTAGGGAGAGGATACTTGTTATTGATAGTCACAGCATTGAGTGGGTGATAATCCACAACCAGACGCGGTATATTGGTATCCCGCTTCTTGACAAAGATGGAAGGACATCCCCAAGAAGATGTGTTGGGCTGAATGTATTCTTTTCCTTCTAACTCCTATAATTGCTTCTTCAACTCCACAAGATCATGAGGAGGCATACGATAGGGTCTTTTAGAAACAGGAGCAGTTCCAGGGAACTAACTCTATGACAAACTCGACACTTCGATCAGTTGGCATGCCAGACAACTCCTTAGGAAAGACATCCGGAAACTCACAGACCACGGAAACATCTTGGATCTCTAACGGAGGTAGAACTTCAAGAGCATACAACTCTGCTTCAGGAATAGAAACAGCTGAAGGGGATAGTGACCCTACGGTCCAGTACTTCATTGTTATGCCAGCAGGACTAGTCAGGGTCACATACTTGGTTGTACAATCGAGAATGGCTTGATAACGGGTCAACCAGTCCATGCCCAAGATGATGTCAATGTTAGTTGACTTGAGGGCGATCAAATAAGTGGGGAAAAGTTGAAATGCAACTTCGTTTAAATTCCCATGACTAACCATGGTGGAACACCAACTAGAACCAGGAGACTAAACTAGCAGACGAACAGATAACCCCTCAAAATTTATCCCATGCATTTGAGAAAAATCTTGTGACAGGAATGAATGCGATGCTCCATAATCAAACAAAATTTTAGCTGGAATTTGATTGATAGGAAGCGTACCCATGATGATGCTTGGATCTTCCTGAGCCTCCTCGGTACAGATGTGGTTTAGGCGTCCTTTTCCAGCACCTAGATACTTATCATTCTTCTTTGGGGGTTGTGCCTTCTCAGCAGCACTCTTTTGAGGACAGTCTCTTGCATAGTGGCCAGGTTGGCGACAATTGAAACATATAAGGCCTGATCCAGTACCAGCAGTAGGATAATTGGATCCACCAGTATTGCTTGGAGCGGCATTCGAACGAGGAGCATATCCAGAAGTCCTTGGAGTATAAGGATCATGTGGCACAACAATGTAAGGCATGAAGAAACGACGCTTCTTATTACTAGAACCAGCCTTGTTGTACCCCTCCTGAGGTCGCTTACGAGTTTCTTCATACTCCACTTTTCCACTCTCGGCCTTCATAGCCTTGTTGACAAGACCTTGGAAGTTACCAAAGTCCATGAGGTGGATATAACGGCGAACCTCAGGATCCAGTCTCTTACGGAACAAAGCTTGCTTCTTGACATCAGTGGAGACCTCTTCAGTAGCATAGCAGGCAAGACGATTGAAGTTGCTCTGGTAATCACACACGGAACCAGTGCCCTGCTTAAGCTTGAGGAACTCCTCCCTCTTCTGATCAATCAAAGCCTCTAGAATATGATAAGCTCGAAAGGCTTCAGTGAACTCTTGCCATGTAACAACATGTTGAGCTTCTTGCATAGCCAAGAAATTTTCCCACCAGGAGTTAGGTGCTCCTTCCAGATGATAGGTAGCAAAAGTCACCCAATCAGCTTGAGCAACATGACCAACCTGAAGTTTGCGCTCCATGGTGCGAAGCCAGTAGTCCGCATCAAGTGGCTCAGTGGAATAGCTGAAAACTGGCGGCGTGAGACGTGTGAAGTCTTTGATACCAACTTGATTGTTCTGCATTGAGCAGTGTTGCGCTCAATCCTTTCAAGGAGCCTCATGTTGTTAGCACGGTTGGTTTCGTACATGGCCATGAGTTGAACCATGGACGGTGGCGGAGGAAGGTTGGAAGATTCACCCTCATTTGCGGCACCACGTGCGTGAGCACGAGTACGGGCACGGGCACGGGCACGGGCACGAGAAGTGTCACCCATCCTGAAAGAACAAGAGGAAGGTTAGACAAAGGATCCAAAGGAACAAGACGGAAAGATGAACAAAGAGTACTTGATATAAAGGTATCATCTTATCAAGCATGGTAGTACCAAATCATACTAAAGTATACACTAACCAGCTGACTTACAAACCATCACAATGGAATGCTAAGATGTTACATACGAAGCAAAACTGAGATGTCTTAGAACTCTAAGAGTACCAACCAAGTACGAAGTACATTAGAAAAACGACCCCAAAACCATGACCCTAAAAGTTTGGAGATATAAGGTAAGGAATGAAAACCTTTTCAAACCAAATAAGGTAAGAGAAACTCCAGCATCAGAAACACACCAGAGAAGGAGTAAAAAGAATCCTAGTCAGAGTTTCTGCAAATAGTTTTTAACTTTCAAATAGTTTTGTCAACTTCTAGACTCAACATCGACCAATAAAAGGGTTTCCTACAGGTAGTCCTGCTCTGATACCAAAACCTGTAGCACCCCCCGGGGTTAGGGTTAAACTAACCTCAGATCATCCATCTAAGATAAGTTCGACTCCCAAACACGGAAGATCACAGTATGATTTGGTAACATTACAGAACACAGGATTCAATAGCATAAGTTTAAACTCTTAGCAGAGTGAGATATTAGAGTTATTACAAACCAGAGGTCATAGACCCAACATTACATCACACAGCGAAAGCAAATTATGTTGTTCTACACAACAACTTAGCAAAAGGCCTAAGAGGCCATTAACAAAAGTGACGTCCATCCCATAGTCCTCAGGCTGCTACCTGGGACCCCCAACTACTCGTCGATGTCAACGTAGAAGCCACCTTCAGTTGCAACCAGATCCTTTGTAGAAAAACAACAATGTCGCAAGGTTGAGTACGAGAATGTACTCCGCAAGACTTATATAACCTAGTATCTACATGCTCTGGCTAGAAAGGCTTTCTCTGGATTTTCTTTTGCAGAAAGCAATCTTTGTTTGTAAACAAGATAGAGAAGAGGCTCGTCTACTCTGAATCTTTGAAAAGGGATAAGATAGCGACTTCTTCATCTTGTTCATCACATCTCTATAACCACCAGGTTCATCAGAACCTCCTATCTAGGATCACCCCCTCGACCCGAAGGAAGCATCCTTAAGCACACGTGGATCTTCAAGTTTTATAGTGGTTAATGTTATCTATGATCTTAAGTCCGGTCGCCAAGTCGTTCATAACTGTGAATACGGCTTTTCGAAAAGATTTAAACCTGTAGGGGTGTACAACTTTACCCACACGTATCAAAAGACTCTTAATGCCAAATTATTAGCCCTCTTCCTTGGAAGGCCGACAGAGGGTGGTTGACCACGACCTTTACCTTGCTTTTGCCGAGACCATGAGTCACACAATAAGTATGATTCCGCCGTAACGGGTCAAATCCCGAAGCCAGTACTTAAATATGTGAGGCGAGGTTGGTTTACCAGGGGCGCTATCTACCCCAAGCAACCTCGGCCATGCTTACCTACCTGTTATGAATGCACCATCTTCACCCGTCAAATCTTTCGATGGATTTTCTATGCATATGTCGAATGGAATGCCCGAACTATGTGACTCATGGAATCTACTAGGCAAGTTAGTCAGTCATGAGGTTGTACAGACCCCGTGTGGTTGCACGCTCGTCTTGGTTCCAAAGGTAAGAACTCAGTTCCTAGTGGTGGCGAGCATGGGACTACAAAAAGCACACCCAACGTGGCCTCCCATACAAGCCTTAGCATATTTATTTAACTCCTTCGAGAATGTCACAAACTCCTACCTTTCTAGATTCTCTGGCACCTCTGATTCATCGTTCGGATAGATCAGATGTTGATACTATGCATGGCTAAGCTATCGATCTCTGAAGCTCTATCAACGCTCAAATGCCAAACCTAGGTATGCTAGGAGCAGTGGATCAGGAGTATAAGGCTACAACGGGGAAACTATGCAGCTGATAGGTAACCCTAACTACTGACAAAAGACCACATTGGAATCGTTTGCATCATAGCGAGAAAGTAATATACTTTGTAAAAGTAGGTTCAGAATGAGAGGCTACACTTGCCTTGTCCGTCAGTAGACAAGTATTGCTCTTCGGTGTTGTTGACTTCAGCTTGAGGCTCGTATCCTATCGCGAAGAACCAACACCGGAAAGGAAGGCAACAATCAAGACATGGCATCGACGCAATGCTCAAACAAATATGATGATATGACAAGTTAAATTGCATTGAAATAAAACCCTAAGGCATGCTTGATAACTTAAACGGGTTTCCGAGGGGTGAAAACCCTAACTCGAGAAAACTCCGGAATCACCTGTGAGGGGTTGCTATGTTCTTCTAATTAAACTTGTCATGTAAGTTTCTTAACAATGCGTGATTATATCTCTATTAGATAGCTCTCATTTTTCTGAAAATTTTGATATATTATTTGTATTTTTCTGATTTAAAATGAATTAGTTATGAATTTCTCAAATTTTAATTCATTTTAAATTATTTTTGGAATATTTAAATTATTTTCTAACTTGGGCCCACATGTCAGACTTTTATTAATTTCAGAAATGATTTAGAAAAATGTTAAAACCCTGACAGACAGGGCACACCTGTCAGCATTTTATCTATTACAGAAATGATTTACAGAAAATAACAAAAACAAAATAAAAGAAATATGACGCCAGCATGACGCGTGGCTGACGTCATCAACACCATTGCTCTCAGGTGAAGCTTCGATCTGGCGATTGCGAGCGCGAGAGGAAGCGAGGTTGGTTTTGATGGGGAGAGGAGGCCGAGGCGGACCAAGTAGTGGTGGGGCCGCCCGGATTTGGTCACCGGAGCATCGTCGGCGACCATGTACTGCGGCGGTTGGCGCAGGCGCACAGCGAGAGGACGAACCAGAGGGACTGGGGGCAAGGGAGAAGGTCAAGGTGGTGTTTGCTGGCCTCGGGGTGGCCGAAGACTGCGAGGCTCGTCGGCTAGGGTTCGGCCATGCGAGGTGTAGAGAGGAAAGAGAGCGCGCGAGGGAGAGAAAGAGGGCTAGGTTTCTCCACGGCGGTGGCCAGGGTTCTTATAGTCGCCGGTATCATCGGTGGCGCGAATCTTGGCACGTGGCGCGGCGGCGGACGTCATCACCGGCGACAGCGAAGCAAAGCTTCGTCGTCGTCGAAGATGACGCTATGCGAAGCGGTACGAGGCTGGCTCCTGGGCCCCGGGCGGGCCAGGCTGGGCTGCTGCGGGCTGCGTAGCACGGCAGAGAGGAAGAAAAGAGGCTGGCCAACCTGGGCTGCTCCCTGGTTATATTTTTTAACCAAAACTTTTTCCTTTTAAGTTTTGTTATTTCTGTTTTATTATTTTCCTTTGAAATTCTGTTTTTGAGTTATTTCAAGAATACAAGAGGTTTTGTCGAAATAACTGAAACACTATGGGACCCTTGTAAACAATTTGGGCTCCACAAATTTTGGGGTTTTCAAAATTCAAACCATTTGAATGTGTTTCAAGGAGAGGGGAAGAATCTAGGGTTTAGGGTTTGCATTTAATTCAACACACTTGATCACAAGCATTATTTTTTTGAGTTTAACACATGCATGCAATGCTTAGGTACTAATTACATATATTACAAACTTGGGTTGTTACATGCAGCATGGTGACCACACTCGCCTTCGTGGATTTCTCTTAAGATTTCCACTCCTTCTTCCGAAGAAATACATGTCTAAAACACGCCAGAAACACACTGCTTATAGAGCTCGCCATTTATTATAGTATAGGATTTGCTCGTTAGACAATCTACCGGCTCAAGACTTCGTCTTCAGGTAATTTTTCGTCTATCAGGAAATCCAGATAGGGTTTTGTCTAGCTGGGAATTACAGCGAGAACTGCTATTACAGGTGAGTCGGATTTCATCGGATAGTCCTTATTAGTAGAGAAAACCTTATAGCAGCAAACCTTATCACCGGCGAAGTGGGATTGCGCTCGCCGGCGGTAAGAGCTTCTAGGCCTGCATAACATTACCACCGGCGAAAGTAAACCTACACGCTGGCGCTAGAGTAACTACCACCGGCGAAAAGGGATCTGGCATGCCAGGGATAGGGTGGGCCTCGTGCCCCCATATTGGGCTGCAACTTACCGCTGGCGAAAGAGCCCGTGCTCGCCGGGGCTAGAAGAATTATCACCGGCGAAAACACTGCACGCAGGCCAGGGATACGGTGGGCCTCGTGCCCCCAGATTGGGCCTCCGCTTACCGCTGGCGGAAGGACACCTGCTCGCCGGGGATAGGTAACCTGGCACTTATTACAAGGTCGCGAACCAGCCACTAGCAACACCTCCTCACTCACCACTACCTCCCCTTTCTTGGAAACTCAAGCCCAAGCTTTGCTAGCTCATTCCCCCACTTCGCCCTACCTATTTTAGCTAACTCAACCAACAAAGTTTCATATATTTGTGGAGATGTCGCTCCCTTTGCATGCATTAGTAGATCTACCTACTAGCAAGATCTAGATCTAGATCTAGATCTAGATCCATCTCCCCCACCACCTTTCTCTCTATTGGCCGGTGCTCTCCCCCCACTTCTCTTTACCGGTGCTCTTGGATCTCGCGTCAACTAATAGGTATAATATATATGGTGGAATGCATGAGTGTTGGCGTGGTTGCACACATATGTGGACCTTTTTGTGTTGTTTTGTTGGTGGAATGTGTGCATGTACAATGAGTTGCCAATGTTTTGCCGGAATGTCGATTAACTTCCGTTCCGGCGAATTTATGGCACTCCGATGAGACCATTTTTAGCAAAGTTCATGCCGAATTTTTCCGTGAAAGCAGCCGAGCAAGGCGACGGTAACGTTCTAACATATTCATGCTGAATCTTATTGTGCAGGCGACGATGGTCATCGAGATGAAGGAAAGCATGGTGGATAGATACGTGGAACGCGCGACTGCCGACATGTATCTAAATAACCTCTGGGAAATAAGATGTCCGTGTTGCAAATGCAAACTATCGTCATTGTTTGACCCCTTGTCACGCACGGTGAATGACCACCTCCTCAGGTATAGTTTCATGTATGGCTACACTACTCCGTGGATGGATGATGAAGATGATTATGATGACTTTGACCATAATAAGGAAGAGGATGCCGTTCAACACGAAAATGAAGATGATGAGGAGGGAGAAGAACGGGATGTCACACATAATGATGACGGCCGTGATGAACAACGTCGGTAAGAAAGAGAACACATGCGGACGACGAGGACAGGAGTAGGAATACCCCGCTAACCGCGGCCGTGCACGACCCTCATGTTCAGGAAATTCTTCTCGGCAATGCATCGACTGACCCCAGATTCGCTGGTAGACTAAAGTCTAAGCTGGATCAACTGGAGGTAGACTCGAGAACTCCGTTGTACGATGCAGGTCGCGGGCCGGAGGAGACCCGCTTGAGAGTAACTCTCGACCTTCTAGAGATGAAGGAAAGATATGGATGGAATGATGCAAGCACAGACGAACTCTTCCCATACTTGAAGAAGCACTTACCTAAAGATAACACACTGGCAGGTAGCCTACAAGAGGCCAAGAAAGTGGTGTGCCCTCTCGATTTACCGCATGAAAAATACCACGCCCGCATCAGTGACTACGTGATTTATCGGAACAAACACAAGGACTTGACCACGTGCCCAAGGTGCGGTGAGCCTCGATACAAGAGAGGGACGAGAAAATCTCCTCGAAAAGTTGTGTGGTACTTCCCGCTCAGGCCCCGTCTCCAGCGGTACTTCGCGGACCCCAAGGAAGCGAAGCTCATGCGCTGGCATGTAGAAAGGAAGGAGGCGGTGATGAAGGATCCAGTGCGGGTTGAAAACCCAGTGCTGACGCACCCTTCAGATGCAAGCCACTGGAAAGCATTAGACGATGAGTACGAAGATTTCGGGAAAGAACCAATGAACATCATACTAGGTGCAAGCACCGACGGACTCAATCCGTTCGGCAACCAGAGCAGCAAGCACAACAGCTGGCCCATGTTTGTATGGATGTACAACCTCCCCCCATGGCTATGCCTGAAGAAGAAGTACATACACATGAGCATGTTAATCCAAGGGCCGACGCAGCCAGGGAGCGATATCAACCTGTATCTTGAGATATTGAAGGAGGAGCTAGCCATCTTGTGGGATGAAGGAGTAGAAACATGGGACGCTCACCTCCAACAAACTTTCCGTCTGAAAAAAGCGCTGATCACGACAGTGCAGGACTATCTCGGATACGGATATATCGCGTGCCAGGTGTGCCACGGACACAAGGCTTGTGTGAGGTGCATGGAAAGGACACCGTTTCTTCAGCTTGGTAAGGATCTCGTGTCTTCGAAAACCATCTACATGAGGACTCGGATGTGGCTACTCGAGAATGACCCGTGGAGGAAGCGTGGAGATCTGTTCAATGGCAAGGATGAGCTCGAAGTACCTCCTACTAAGCTCAGCGGCGAGGAGATCGATGCTTTGTCGAAAAGCTAGAAACACTGCCCTCTGCCGAGTAAGATAAAGAAGCATAAGCAGAAGCAATGAGATAATAAGAAGGAAAAGGAACACGGTCCGCTCATGGGGGTATGGAAAAGGAGGTCCGTGTTTTGGGACTTGTCATACTGGAAGATCCTTGGTACGCCTCATAGCCTTGATGTCATGCATATTACAACGAACGTTTGCGAAAGCTTGCTTGGCACTCTGCTCCACATATCGGATAGGACCAAAGACGGGCTGAAAGAAAGACACGACCTAAAGGCCCTGAATATCAGAGAAGATCTTCACCCCCCGTATTCTTCTACGGTTGAGGAGGAGACAAACGATCGCAAGTGCAAAAGGGCGGGGAAGCAGCCGGTTGAGGAGGAGACGGAAGATCCTAAGGGAAAAATGTCGAAGAAGAGTGAAACCCCGCGCCCCTCCTGCTTTACTCTATATCCTAACGAGCTAGAACAGATGATCGGTTGCCTCCTCGGAACCAAATATCCCTTAGGCTACACGGGGATGATACGTAGCTGGTTGGACTCGACAAAAGGAATCTTTAGCGGGATGAAGTCTCATGACTATCACATCATGATGACGCAGATACTGCCGGTTGCAATCCGAGGGATCATGGAACCGCACGTCCGTGCAACGCTGAGTAGCCTCCGTAACATCTTCGACGTCATCACTTGGAAGTCGATAACCGTCAAGAAACTCGGGCGGCTATAGGAAGATATCGTCAGCATCATATCCAAGATGGGGATGTACTTCCCGCCCGCATTCTTCGACATCAAGGTCAACCTGCTGTTGCATATAGTGGACGAAATCGAGGATCTCGGGCCTCCGTTCCTTCACAACATGATGGCATTAGAAAGAATGAACCGAATCATCAAAGGATACGTCCATAACAAGGCACATCCGGATGGAAGCATCGTCTAGGGCTTTCTCACCGAGGAGTGCGTCTCTTTCTGCAAGAATTATCTTAACAAGGAAAACCCGTGTCCGATTGGTTTGCCCACGAACAAGCACCTCGGCAGGTTCGAGGGAGTAGGCCACCGCACTGGCAAGAAGGAAATGGACGTGGATCAGTGTGATAGGAGAGCCGACTTTGATAGGGCCCACTTAGTAGCGCTACAGCACATGGACGATGTCACGCCTTCGGTGGAAAAGCACAAAACCATGATCAAGAACAATGCTAATAGGCTGATGACGGAAGAAGAGGTATTTAGAGCACACAACTCCTCTTTTGTGGGCTGGTTCAAAGACTGGATTGATGCCACTCCCCCGCCAATGACAAGCGTCGCGGACAGAATCACAGTAGCTTTGTCTTACAGGCCCGCGCCAAACCTCATGACTTATCAAGCATACGACATCAGCGGTTATACATTCTACACGGAGGAGAGAGACAAAAGAAGCGACTATCAGAACTCGGGTGTGACGATGGAATCTTACACGGGTGAAGAGAAGAAAAGATACTATGGAAGGATCGAGGAAATTGGGGAGCTTGACTACGTCGGGGAGAAGGTACCGATGTTCCGTGTCAGATGGGCTATAGATGTCAGAAAATAAGACGATTATTTTACCACCATGCGTATGCCCAACAAATCCAAGACCAAGAAACCCACCGCACAAAATGAGCCATGGGTGCTGGCTAAGCACGTCGAGCAATGCTTCTTCATTACCGACCCGTCAAGGCCTAGCCATGTCATCGTGAGGAGAGGAAAAAGTGCCCTCGTCGGAATGGATGGAGTCGCCGATGAGAAAGACTTTGACAGACTCGTTGGAGACGCGATGATGGAAGAACCCGATGAAGACGATGCAACATACACAAAAAGAAGAAGGACCACATTGCCTAGGTCGTCAGCTACAACAACTCCGTACACAAGGAGTCTCGACGATGAGACTAGCGGGGTCGTCAAGTCAAAAAATACCAAGCAAAAGGGCAAGAAGAAGAATTAGAGTGCGAAGAAGAAACAATAGGATTTTGGTGTGGTCGAGAAAATAACACTCATAATTTTATGTGTATCACTTATTAATGATTTTATGTGTAAGTGTGTACTATACCATTAAACTCCTACGGAGGCAACGGATCATTTGAAACTAACTTAATTAGCCATCATTTTATGTGTGTTTGTTGCCTCCGACAGAACTGCGCTATCATTTTATGTGTGTTTGTTGCCTCCAACGAAATTTTGCTATCATTTTATGTGTGCATGTTTACCTCCGACGGACAATCATTTTATGTGTGTTTGTTTCCTCCGACGAAATTGTGCTATCATTTTATGTGTGTTATTTGTTGCCTCCCACGGAATTGCGCTATCATTTTATGTGTGTTTGTTGCCTCTAACGAAATTGCGCTATCATTTTATGTGTGCATGTTTACCTCCGACGGACTATCATTTTATGTGTGTTTGTTGCCTCCGACGAAATTGCGCTATCATTTTATGTGTGTTATTTGTTGCCTCCCACAGAATTGCGCTATCATTTTATGTGTTTTATTAATTTGTTGCCTCCGACGGAATTGCGCAATCATTTCATGTGTGTTTGTTGCCTCTAACAGAATTGCGCTATCATTTTATGTGTGTTTGTTGCCTCCGACGGAATTGTGCTATCATTTTATGTGTGTTTGTTGTGTCCGATCAAATTGCGCCATCATTTTATATGTGTTTTTTCCTCTCCAACAAAATTGCGCTATCATTTCATGCGTGTTATATTGTTGCCTCCGACGGAATTGCGCTATCATTTTATGTGTGTTTGTTGCCTCCGACGAAATTGCGCTAACATTTTATGTGTGCTATTTGTTTCCTGCGACGAAATTGCACTATTGTTTCATGCGTATGTTTGTTGCCTCCGAAGAAATTGCGCTATCATTTTATGTGTGTTTGTTGCCTCCGATGAAATTGCGCTATCATTTTATGTGTGTTATTTATTGCCTCTGACAGAATTGCGCTATCATTTTATGTGTGTGTTTGTTGCCTACGAAGAAATTGCGCTATCATTTTAAGTGTTGTTTGTTGGCCCCACCTAAATATACCACCTAAATAAACCTGGCAGCAGTGATCAGTGACCCTGGCCCCACCTAAATTTGCCACCGGCAAATTCTCCCCAAACCGCCGGGGGTAGCATGGGCTGGCCCGCCTGCTAGTGACCCAAGCTTTATCACCGGCTCCTTTGCGCAAACGCCGGGGGTAATACCTATGGGTCCCAGCCGTCAGATTGATGCCCAACCAGATCATAGAGAGACCCATCCCCGTCCCCATCTCAGATCAGATAGACCCCGCCCGTACCCGTCTAGGTCAGATCGGCGCGCCCCGTCCCCGTCGACCCGCTGCCGTCCACCGTCAGCAAGGTGAGTCCCCCTGGCCCCCTCTCCCCTCCCTTCCTCTCTCCCCCTCACCCTCCACTACCTAACCCTTGCTCTCCACCTCGCAGGAGCCCGTGGACGGAGCCGCACCCCCCTCGTCGACCCGCCGCCATCCCCTTCGACCCGCTGTCGTCCACCGTCAGCGAGGTGAGTCCCCCCGGCCCCCTCTCCCCTTTCTCCCTCTCCCCCCTCGCCCTCCACTACCTAACCCTCGCTCTCCACCTCGCAGGAGCCCGTGGACGGAGCCGCGCCCCCCAGTCGGCTCGCCGCCATCCCCGTCGACCCGCCGCTGCAATGAGGTGAGTCCCCCCAACCCACTGTCCCCTCCCTTCCTCTCTCCCCCTTGACCTCCACTACATATAAAACCTCGCTCTCCACCTCGCAGGAGCCCATGGACGGTGCCCGGAGGAGGAGGAGTAGGCCCTCGTGGGGAAGGAGTGTAGGGGTTCGTAGCATGGAAAACAAAAAATTTCTATCGCATACAAACAAACAAGCCAAGATCTATCTACTAGATTGTAGCAACGAGTCGATGGTATAACTTACCCTCGAAGATTCCAAAGTGTTTAACGAGAGCGGATTCTCGTGGGTGATGTAGTCGTACTCTTTCCGATCTCAAGATCGTGTAGACGATCCTTCCGGCGCCACGTTCCGGCAGCGCTCCGGCAGTCGGTCACACGTTCGGTACTCGACGAAGACCTTCCTCTCCCTTGTTCCAGCAGGCAGCGGAGGTTGTAGCACTCTCCTCGCGATTCCGGCAGCACAACGGCGTGGTACCGGAAGTAGAGGGGAAATCCCGCAGGGCTTCGCCTTAAGCCGGTGCGAGTATGGTGGAGCTTATGAGAGAGGCTATTAGTGGTCTAGTAATTAGACACACCAATTAGAAGGCTCTAAACCAATTAGAAGGCTCTAAACCGCTGGCTAAAGCAATTAGAAGCTCTAAACCAAAACGGCTCTAAACCGGAGGTAGAAGATATGAACTTGTGTGTTCTAGGAGGGGAGCCCTGCCCCTCCTTTTATGGGTGGGGAGGCGCGGCCAGGGGAGGGGAGTCCCTCCCCAAGTCGGCCTTGGGCTGGGCGCCGGCTTGGAGGAGTGGGACTCCTCCTCCAAGTTGGTTCCAACTCCTCTTGCTTGTTTCCCACAGTTTCCTGTTTCCCACAGTTTCCTGTTTTAGCCGTTTGACTTTCAAACTGGCAATTTGACTTTCATGTTTTTGGAACAGCAAGAACACTTAGTACATGATGCAATCATTCAATGACACACTCATGTACCCTCCCCCCCCCGGAGTGCCGGACAATCCGGAACCTTCTAGAACATTCCCGATGAAAACACCGGAATCATTCCCGAACTCCGAAACGGGACTTTCCTTATATGAATCTTATTCTCCCGACCATTCCGGATCACCTCGTGATATCCCGGATCCCATCCAAGACTCCGAACAACATTCGGTCTCTTTCTCATAATACCATAACTACTCAAACAACATCGAATCCTTAAGTGTGTCTCCCTACGGTTCGTGAATTATGCGGACATGATCGAGACACCTCTCCGAACAATAACCAATAGAGGAATCTGGAAATTCATATGGCTCCCACATATTTCTACGATTACTTTGCGATCGAATGAACCACTTACATACGATACCAATTTCCCTTTGTCTCACGATATGTTACTTATCCGAGGTTATGATCGTCGGTATCTCTGCATACCTAGTTCAACCTCGTTACTGATAAGTACTCTTTTCTCGTTCCCGTGATATGTGATCCCTTGTGACCAAGTCACATGCTTGCAAGCTAATTGGATGACATTCCACCGAGAGGGCCCAGAGTATATCTATCCGTCATGTGGATGGACAAATCCCACTCTTGATCCATGTGTCTCAACCAATACTTTCCGAACACTCAATGCCACCTTTATAACCACCCAGTTACGGTGTGGTGTTTGATGTCATCAAAGCATCCATCCGGTAAAGGTGATATGCATGATCTCATGGTCGAAGGAATTAGGTTACTATGTATCAGAAAGCATATAGCAATTGAACTATTGAAATGACTTTGATCTTTATGCTACGCTTATCTATAGGAGTATGTCCACCATATCATTCTCCTAACGATATGATCTTGTTGTTGATAACATCTCAATGTTCATGATAGGGAAACCACAATCATTAATCAACCAACAAGCTAGTGAAGTATAGAGGCTATACTAGGGACTTCAAATTAAGTTTACAAATCACACAAGTATTAATGGTTTCCTTGTTAATACTATTATAGCATGAATGTAAACATTTATCATAAACACAAAGATATAATAATAACTACATTTATTATTGCCTCTAGGGCATATCTCCAACAGTCTCCCACTTGCACTAGAGTCATCTAATCTAGATTACATGGTAATATACCGAACACCCATGGCAGTTTGGTGTTGGTCATGTTTTGCCCTCGGGAGAGGTTTAGTCAACGGATCCGCCACATTCAGATCTGTGTGTACTTTGCAAATCTTTATATCCCCATCCTGGATATGTTCTCGAATAGCGTGAAAACGTAGCTTGATATGCTTCAGCTTCTTGTGTGACCTTGGTTCTTGCGCATTGGCTATGGCGCCCATGTTATCACAGTAGATAGACATTGGGTCCAGCGCACTAGGAACCACACCCAGCTCTGTAATGAACTCTTTCATCCATATCGCTTCTTGTGAAGCCTCCGAAGCAGCCATGTATTCTGATTCAGTTGAAGATCTCGCCACAACGCTTTGCTTTGCACTCCTCCAGCTAACTGCTGCACCATTCAAAATAAATACGTATCCGGATTGTGATTTAGAATCATCTGGATCGGTGTTCCAACTAGCATCGGTGTAACCATTAACAACGAGCTGTTCATCACCTCCATAAGAAAGAACCATATCCTTAGTTCTTCTCAAGTACTTAAGCATGTTTTTGACCGCTGTCCAATGATCCACTCCTGGATCACTTTGATATCTGCTAGTTAAACTAACAGCATATGCAATGTCGGGTCTAGTACATAGCATGGCATACATTAGAGATCCTATGGCTGAGGCATAGGGAGTCTTACTCATCCTTTCTCTATCTTCTGCCGACGTCGGACTTTGAGTTTTACTCAAGGTCGTATTGGGCAACATGGGCAAGAACCCTTTCTTGCTTTCTTCCATTCCAAACTTCTTTAGAACTTTGTCCAAATATGTACTCTGTGACAATGATATTTGGCGTTTCGATCTATCTCTATAAATCTTTATGCCTAATATGTAAGCTGCTTCGCCAAGATCCTTCATTGAAAAACTATTATTCAAATATTCCTTGACACTATTTAGAAGGTCTACATCATTCCCAATCAACAATATGTCATCCACATACAGTATTAAGAATGCTACAGAGCTCCCACTCACTTTCTTGTAAATACAAGCTTCTCCATAAGTTTGTATAAAACCAAAACTTTTGATTACCTTATCAAAACGTTGATTCCAACTTCGGGATGCCTGCTTCAATCCATAGATGGATCGTTGAAGTTTGCATACCTTGTTAGCATCTTTAGGATCGACAAAACCTTTGGGTTGCATCATATACAACTCTTCATCAATGTCTCCATTGAGGAATGCTGTTTTGACATCCATCTGCCATATCTCATAATCATAATATGCAGCGATTGCTAACATAATCCTCACAGACTTTAGCTTCGCTACCGGTGAGAAATTCTCATCGTAGTCAACTCCTTGAATTTGTCGAAACCCTTTTGCGACAAGTCGAGCTTTATAGACAGTAACATTACCATCAGCATCTGTTTTCTTCTTGAAAATCCATTTGTTCTCGACAGCCTTCCGGCCATCCGGTAAGTCCACCAAAGTCCATACTTGGTTTTCGTACATGGATCCAATCTCGGATTTCATGGCTTCTTGCCATTTATTGGAATCTGGGCTCATCATCGCTTCCTCATATGTCTCGGGGTCATCGGTGTTGTCCACCACCATGACATTCATAACGGAATCATACCAATCTGGAGTGGTACGAGTTCTCGTTGACCTCCGAGGCTCTGTAGCAACTTCAACCGAAGTTTCATGATCACCATCATTAGCTTCCTCTCTTATTGGTGCAGGCACCACAGGAACTTCTTCCGGTGCTGCGCTACTCGCAATTTCGAGAGAAGGTTCAACAACCTCGTCGAGTTCTACTTTCCTTCCAGTCACTTCTTTCGAGAGAAATTCCTTCTCTAGAAAGGATCCATTCTTGGCAACGAATGTTTTGCCTTCGGATCTATGATAGAAGGTATACCCAATAGTTTCCTTCGGGTATCCTATGAAGACGCATTTTTCCGCTTTGGGTTCAAGCTTGTCCGGCTGTAACTTCTTTACATAGGCTTCGCATCCCCAAACTTTAAGGAACGACAATTTAGGTTTCTTCCCAAACCATAATTCATACGGTGTCATTTCAACGGATTTAGACGGTGCCCTATTTAAAGTGAATGCGGCTGTTTCTAATGCATAACCCCGAAATGATAGCGGTAAATCTGTAAGTGACATCATAGAACGAACCATATCTAAGAGAGTTCGATTACGACTTTCGGACACACCATTACGCTGTGGTGTTCCCGGCGGTGTCAATTGTGAAAGTATTCCGCATTTCTTCAAATGCTCGCCAAACTCGTAACTTAGATATTCACCTCCACGATCAGAACATAGAAATTTAATCTTCTTGTTACGTTGATTCTCTACCTCACTTTGAAACTCCTTAAACTTCTCGAAAGTTTCGGACTTATGTTTCATGAAATAGATATACCCATATCTACTCAAGTCATCCGTGAAGGTAAGAACATAACGATAACCACCGCGCGATGCTACACTCATTGGACCACACACATCGGTATGTATGATTTCCAATAAGTCCGTAGCTCGCTCCATCATACCAGAAAATGGAGTCTTAGTCATTTTACCCATCAGACATGCTTCGCATCTTTCAAGTGATTCAAAATCAAGTGATTCAAGAAGTCCATCGGAATGGAGTTTCTTCATACGTTTCACTCCGATGTGACCAAGACGACAGTGCCACATATAGGTCGAATTATCGCTTGATTTCAAACGTTTAGCCTCAATGTTGTTGATATGTGTATTTCCACTATCGTGATTCAATAAGAATAGACCATCTATCAAAGGTGCATGTGCATAAAACATATTACTCATATAAATAGAACAACCATTATTCTCAGATTTAAACAAGTAACCGTCTCGCAATAAACAAGATCCTGATATAATGTTCATGCTCAACGCAGGCACCAAATAACAATTATTTAAGTATAAAACTAATCCCGATGGTAGATGAAGGGGTAGCGTGCCGACCGCGATCACATCAACCTTTGATCCGTTTCCCACGCGCATCGTCACCTCGTTCTTCGCTAGCTTCCGTTTATTCTGCAGCACCTGTTTCGAGTTACAAATATGAGCAACCAAACCAGTATCAAATACCCAGGCACTACTACGAGTACTAGTGAGATACACATCAATAACATGTATATCAGATATACCTTTCTTCTTGATGTTGCCGTTCTTCAAATCTGCCAAGTACTTTGGGCAATTCCGCTTCCAGTGACCTTCTCCCTTGCAGTAAAAGCACTCAGTATCAGGCTTAGGTCCAGCCCTGGTCTTCTTCGTCGGCGTGGTAGCTTTCTTACCACCCTTCTTGAAGTGTCCCTTTTGCTTAGACTTGCCTTTCTTGAATTTGGTGGTCTTATTGACCAACAACACTTGGTGCTCTTTCTTGATCTCCACTTCTGCAGATTTTAACATGGCAAAGAGTTCTGGCAACGTCTTGTTCATGTTCTGCATGTTGTAGTTCATCACAAAGTTCTTGTAACTTGGTGGTAGTGAATGGAGGACACGGTAAATCCCCAAAGCATTAGGAATCACTATACCCAAGCTTTGAAGTTTGTTTGCGTGCCCAGACATTTTAAGCACATGCTCACTGACGGAGCTGCCCTCTTCCATCTTGCAGTTAAAGAACTTTTCAGAAGCCTCATAGCTTTCAATTGCCGCATGAGTCTCAAAAATCAATTTGAGATCTTCGACAATATCATATGGGTCTGAATCCTCAAACCTTTTCTGAAGCTCCGATTCCAAACCATACAAGATAGCACACTGAACTATGGAGTACTGATTCTTCCGAGCGAGGTAAACATTCTTTACTTCATCGGGAGCATCAGCTGCAGGTGGGTCATCCAGCGGTGCATCCAGCACATAGGTCAAATTACCAGCTGTGAGGACAATCCTCAAATTGCGGAACCAATCCGCGAAGTTGCTTCCATTGTTTTTCAACTTTTCTTTCTCTAGGAACGCATTAAAATTGATGGTAGGGGCTGCCATTGATCTACAACATATTTGCAATAGTTTAGACTAAGTTTATGACAAATTGAGTTCAAATTAATAATAAAATTAAACTAGGTGAACTCCCACTCAAAACAATATCCCTCACATTGTTTTAGTGATCACACGAACCAAATCCACCATATCAACACCGATCATCACGAGAGTTGACATAGTTTCAATGGCGAACAATCGACATGTTCATCACATCTACTATATGATTCATGCTTTACCTTTCGGTGATCCGTGTTCCGAGACCATGTCTGTACATGCTAGGCTCATCAAGATCAAACCTTAGTTTCTGCATGAGCAAATCTGGCTTGCTCACGTTGTATACACTTGCAGAATCTAACACACCCGATCATCACGTGGTGCTTCGAAACAACAAGCTTTAGCAACGGTGCTAACTAAGGGTGAACACTTTATGATTTGAAATTGATGTGCATGAGGGATCATCTTATAATGCTACCGTCGTCTACTAAGCAAAACAAGATGCATAAAGGATTAACATCACATGCAATTCAATATATATGTGATATGATATGGCCTTTCTTCTTTGTGCTTCCGATCTCCATCTTCAAGCACGAACATGATCTCCATCACCACCGGCATTGCATCAAGGTCAATGACGCTTCTCCATGGTTGTCGTCCACCGGCTTCAACTATTACAACTACTTTGAATAGACACGCGGGTCTTAACATAAATTAAAGACAACCATATGGCTCCTGCCGGTTGCCGACTTACAATAAGGAACATTGCATACATCAAATATAATCACAATCATGGCCATATCACATCACTGCACACCCCTGCAAAACAAAGTTAGACGCCTCTACTTTCTTTGCATATTTTACGTGGTTTGGGGCTTTCAATAAGTGTCGTTCTAACTTATGAACAAGGACCACAACATTGATACTAGCATTGTTGATCATCCGTTGTAAATTGGATCTTAACTATGCTAGGAGAAACAGGCACCCGCAAAGCCACTTATGCAATACTAGTTGCATGTCAAGCGTGGAGCAAGTCTCATGAACGATGTCATGTAAGGTTAGCCCGGGCCGCTTCATCCCAACATACCGCAAGATGCAAAGTACACAAGAAGTAATCGACAATAAAAGCATCAACGCCCACAATGACCATTGTGTTCTACTCGTGCAACAGATCTACATATAGACACGGCTCTGATACCACTATAGGGGTTCGTAGCATGGAAAACAAAAATTTTCTATAGCATACAAACAAACAAGCCAAGATCTATCTACTAGATTGTAGCAACGAGTCGATGGTATAACTTACCCTCGAAGATTCCAAAGCGTTTAACGAGAGCGGATTCTCGTGGGTGATGTAGTCGTACTCTTTCCGATCTCAAGATCGTGTAGACGATCCTTCCGGCGCCACGTTTCGGCAGCGCTCCCGCAGTCGGTCACACGTTCGGTACTCGACAAAGACCTTCCTCTCCCTTGTTCCAGCAGGCAGCGGAGGTTGTAGCACTCTCCTCGCGATTCCGGCAGCACAACGGCGTGGTACCGGAAGTAGAGGGGAAATCCCGCAGGGCTTCGCCTTAAGCCGGTGCGAGTATGGTGGAGCTTATGAGAGAGGCTATTAGTGGTCTAGTAATTAGACACACCAATTAGAAGGCTCTAAACCAATTAGAAGGCTCTAAACCGCTGGCTAAAGCAATTAGAAGCTCTAAACCAAAACGGCTCTAAACCGGAGGTAGAAGATAGGAACTTGTGTGTTCTAGGAGGGGAGCCCTGCCCCTCCTTTTATGGGTGGGGAGGCGCGGCCAGGGGAGGGGAGTCCCTTCCCAAGTCGGCCTTGGGCTGGGCGCCGGCTTGGAGGAGTGGGACTCCTCCTCCAAGTTGGTTCCAACTCCTCTTGC
Source organism: Avena sativa (assembly GCA_916181665.1). Lineage (NCBI taxonomy): Eukaryota > Viridiplantae > Streptophyta > Magnoliopsida > Poales > Poaceae > Avena > Avena sativa. The sequence continues at coordinate 134,507,562 of OV702283.1, read as the reverse complement.
TTGTTTCCCACAATTTCCTGTTTCCCACAGTTTCCTGTTTTAGCCGTTTGACTTTCAAACTGGCAATTTGACTTTCATGTTTTTGGAACAGCAAGAACACTTAGTACATGATGCAATCATTCAATGACACACTCATGTACCCTCCCCCCCGGAGTGCCGGACAATCCGGAACCTTCTAGAACATTCCCGATGAAAACACCGGAATCATTCCCGAACTCCGAAACGGGACTTTCCTTATATGAATCTTATTCTCCCGACCATTCCGGATCACCTCGTGATATCCCGGATCCCATCCGAGACTCCGAACAACATTCGGTCTCTTTCTCATAATACCATAACTACTCAAACAACGTCGAATCCTTAAGTGTGTCTCCCTACGGTTCGTGAATTATGCGGACATGATCGAGACACCTCTCCGAACAATAACCAATAGAGGAATCTGGAAATTCATATGGCTCCCACATATTTCTACGATTACTTTGCGATCGAATGAACCACTTACATACGATACCAATTTCCCTTTGTCTCATGATATGTTACTTATCCGAGGTTATGATCGTCGGTATCTCTGCATACCTAGTTCAACCTCGTTACTGATAAGTACTCTTTTCTCGTTCCCGTGATATGTGATCCCTTGTGACCAAGTCACATGCTTGCAAGCTAATTGGATGACATTCACCGAGAGGGCCCAGAGTATATCTATCCGTCATGTGGATGGACAAATCCCACTCTTGATCCATGTGTCTCAACCAATACTTTCCGAACACTCAATGCCACCTTTATAACCACCCAGTTACGGTGTGGTGTTTGATGTCATCAAAGCATCCATCCGGTAAAGGTGATATGCATGATCTCATGGTCGTAGGAATTAGGTTACTATGTATCAGAAAGCATATATCAATTGAACTATTGAAATGACTTTGATCTTTATGCTACGCTTATCTATAGGAGTATGTCCACCATATCATTCTCCTAACGATATGATCTTGTTGTTGATAACATCTCAATGTTCATGATAGGGAAACCACAATCATTAATCAACCAACAAGCTAGTGAAGTATAGAGGCTATACTAGGGACTTCAAATTAAGTTTACAAATCACACAAGTATTAATGGTTTCCTTGTTAATACTATTATAGCATGAATGTAAACATTTATCATAAACACAAAGATATAATAATAACTACATTTATTATTGCCTCTAGGGCATATCTCCAACAAGGAGACCACCATGGAGGAGGCCCGAAGGAGGAGGAGGAAACCAGCATCGCCGTTTCCGTCCCCGTCTCAGATCATTGACAACCAGGTACACCGCTTTTCTTCACTCCTCTCTTACTCCCTTACTAACACTGTAGGAGCCCTAATTAGGGTTTCTCCCCTGTTGTCTTAGCAATGGCTCTCTGTAATATATCCAATATTGTTGTTGAGCATGTTTTGCTCAACAACATTTATGTCCTATGCTTTCTTGAATTCCAACAGTCAGATACTATGATGTTAATTTCAATGGATCTCATATTATTCTTAGGCAATTGGTGGCTTTTCTTCAAAACTGGTTACAGTAGAAATGTTTGAATCCCACTAAGTGTTTGAATTCAACTGAGCGCTTTGTGTATCCTAATAAATTAATACTTGGATGACGACATACTAAAGCTTGCTTCAATGCGTGGTTCCTGAGATTCACTAAAATTATACCTTGGCTTGATTAACTATCTCCTTTATAGGATGTATGTCCAGAATGACTGCATATTTGTATATAAAGATGTTTCCTAGCAGTAGTTCTAGGAAATTTATTTGCTATCTTCTATGAATAATCTTGTTGTCATTCTTGTTTGCTGTTATTCTTGTTTCCTAGCAGTAGTTTGATGTCATTCTTGTTTGCTAGCAGTAGAATGACTGCAGATTCGTGTTTCCTAGAATTTGTTTGCTAGCAGTAGTTTCCTAGCAGTAGAATGACTATAGATTTGTATATAAAGATGTTTCCTAGCAGTAGTTTGCTGTCATTCTTGTGAATCCATATGATATCTTATTTAGATGATGATACGACTTTTACTTGTACCGATGAACTCTCTGTGAATGATTTTTAGAGGAAAAGAAATGATTCCTAAATGATTTTTCTTTTTAGGAAAATTATTTGATTATCTAGTCTATGAAAGCTTGCAAATGGTAGCTTTATAAGAAATGGATGACTGTTATCTTGCATACTATTGAGGTGATACCCAATATTTGGGATGTTCCCAATAGAATATCATGAATGTATTTGCTTACAACTAGTTTAAAACATCAATGTCATAGAACAGTGGTCTTTTGTTTTTCCAATGCTTTTACCATCAATATCAGGGATGGATATTTTCCATCACATGTAGTAGTGTGCAGAATAGAAAGGATGCTTGATTAGTACTGGAAATGCTATAAAAACCTTTATTTTATCCTAGCTGTGCTTTGCTTGGTTTTGTGCATGTTACTCTCAAGTGGAAATGGGCCATTGATGTGCTTCTTGGCAATGAACACCTTTATTTTATTATACAAGATGTGCTGCTTACATTACATTCTGTCAGCTGTGCTGCTTGTAAGGTGTTCATTATACGTTAGATTTTGATTTTGTGCATCGTAAGTTGATTAGAATAGCTGGATGTTGTGCAGGTACATTAAGTTGATTTTGTCAGTTGGATATTGTATAAAGTCTGTTTTGGTAGTTGTAGCTAAATGGTGTGCAGGTACATTGAGGGCCAATGTTTCGCTGGAATGTCGATTAATTTCTGTTCCGGCGAATTTCTGGCACTCAGGCATGACCATTTTTAGCAAAGGTCATGCCGGATTTTCGCCGTGAATTTCTGTATCTAAAATACTTTCTTTTTGCTTGTGTAGTGCGCAGTATAGCCTTGTTGTTGTCAACACCCGGATTTTTCAATCCTAGATGCCTGTTATGCCATACATCGCAATCCCAGGATTACAATTTTTGCGAGACATAACAGAATTGGATACCATAGTACTTCATCCAATACAAACGATACATAAGTTCTTACACAAATAGGGATCTCATGATCCAGTTCTTAATACAACATCAAGCAGCGGAATACGTAGTAATAACGGTAGCGTAGGCGAAGCGCCATCTTCGGGATCACAGGCAATGCCGACGATGGGAGATGATCCTAGTTGTCGTAACCTTCCTCGGGTCCATCTTCCAGGTACTCCTCTTCATAGTCTGGCCATGGGAATAGCCAGGGACAAAGCCATGAGTACTCTTTAAGTACTTGCAAACTAATACTAACAGGTAAAGGGTTTTTTGTGGATAATAGGACACTAGGCTCTCGGGTTGTTTTGAAAAAGCCAGATTTATCTCTACTAAGTTCTGAAGCTAGTCACAATTTTATAACTCCTAAGTGGGATCTTGTAACTCATGTCACAACTCTGTTGTGGTCAAGTCAAAGTCTTAATTCATTTCACAAGTCATTTTAAAAAGTCTGACGGGGGAACAGTATGGCCACTCCAACTGTCCATAACCGCAGACGCGGCTATTCGAATAGTTTGACACTCTGCAGAGATTGTACACTTTCACCACAACATTTGATACATCCATCAGGAACAAATCCTGAACTCACCATACTCATTATGCGGATAATCAATCCTAACCTTTCAAGTACACGCCCTAGTATAAGCACCTCTCCTGTGAGTTTGGCCTCCCAACCATGACCAACTGTCATCTTGGGTACTGCACAGGTGGACAATCTTCACAAGGTAGCCTCAGCTCAAACCTTGGCCGTGAGGGAACTAATACTAAGGAATATAAGTTTCCAGTCAAGCCCTACCCAATATTCGGGTATTGTGGTTGTACGCTAAAATTAGAATGGTATCGCATCCAGACAACCGTCAGTTTTATAAAGGGCTAAGGCTCATGCCTCAACATTTTTATCACCAGAATCATCAAGGGTTCGGAAACACATGTCCAAAACATTTCAGTAGAATGATCCATCATTCCAAGGTTTTCATAACCATTTTTCCACCAAGTATTCCCATCTAAAGTTGATCAAGTTTTATGCTTAGCACTAGCATCTAAGGTAGGGGGGGTAGTACTGATGAGGGTTGGTAACTAGTGGAGTTTCAACTAAGTCCAACCTTATATCTTAGGTTGATATCAAGGTTTCTAGCTTAGGCCAAATTTAATGCTCTTTATGCAACCTTCAGAACCTTTCTAGTATCTAAAAGTTACTTAAGTCAAATCTAAGTTGAAGCTTTGATAAATAAATAAGGTAATAAGCTTGCAAATAAAACTAGGATTGGTTTATCAAGTGAGTATGATCTCATAGGCTTAAAGCATATAATAGGCATAGTAACAAGTAGGGGTTCGTTGCATCAGTAGGGTATCTTGCAAGGGTTAACTTGCACATTCACTAGTAGTATTAGGCTTGCATTAGTGTCAATATAAGCTTGCTAAATTGCAAGTGTTAGCTTGCCTTGTGCAGAGCAGTGGTTGAAGTTCTCCTCGGAATCTTCTTCGTAGTATCCTCCCTCCTCGTATCCTTGGTCGGTACTAGCGTCTATGAATAAATACGAGGTACACAATCACCAAACAATACTTAACTACTTGCAATCATAACACACAAGGGTCTTATAGATGATCTAACATCATCTCTAACCTTACAAGGTTAAGGCTTGATTTGATTCCTTTTATGTTTAGAAAAGTAATTTCTACTCATTGAAAAACTACTTAAGATTTAATATTCTCCAAACCAAACATGGGATCATGTTGACACATGTCATCACCACATATTGTATCCTATGGGAATGTGATTTAAAGTGGTTTCACAATTTAATAAGGTTTTACCCTTTTATTTTAATTAACTAAGGTGGCTAGAAATGCCTATGTAGCATTCTTTTATTACTTGAACATTATTTCTGCAAGTAAACCTATATATTTTTATATATTCTGAAAGGTATGGTAAAATGTCATTTTTGAGAGTTGGAATCAACTCAAAAGCTATTATGGTTTAAATTTAAAAAATGTTTGAATGCAGAAAAGCTTCTGCGTTGTTATTTTTACCATGGGTGATCCACAGATCCAAATGACTTGAATCCAACGGGCTTGGATTCAGAATTCACAGACCTTTCCAACAAAATTGGTTTCATTCAATTTGGTGTATTGAATCGATCTGGGTTGATTTTTGAAGTTGGGTACAGAAGTGTGTATGAATTTAAAAAGAAAAAGGTTTAATTTGAATAACTGGGCTGCGCGGGAAAAGTTACTGGGCCTGCCTGCTAAGCGTAGCGCTCCCGCGGGCTTCTTAAGTGGGTGTCTCCATTCGTCAGTGACATGGGGCTGGGCGAAGCGGTATGGGGCAACGTGGATCGTTCGATCTAGTTCTAATCCAATGGCTGGGGTCATCGTCGACGCGAGACAGCGCCGGCGAGAACGAAACCTAGCGCGGCCAGTGAGGGGTGCTGGGGGCTCACCGGGGTACTGGCGAGGGTCGGAGAGGCGGGCGAACGACGAAGTCGACGACGGTGAATATCCTGGTACCGGTGGCTTCTCCTGGGGCGGCTCCAATCGCTGGCTCCCTTCTTCTCCAGAGGCGGCGGGCTCCGGTGAAATTCCGACCGGGTGGTGCTCGCCTTGCTCTAAGAATGGTGTGGCACGATCAGTGAGGAGAGGGGAGTGAGATGGTGTGAAGAAATCGTGCGGGGGTGGCCTCTATTTATAGTCGATCGAGGGGACCGTCGGGGCACACGGTGAGCTCGTCGGGGGCGAGGTTACAGGCGGATAATGGCATGGGAAAGGGTAGTAGACGGTGCGGTGTCTCCTGGCGATGCTCAACGACATGCTCTCGAGGCATGGGGCGGTGCGCTTGGTCTGGAACGGGCGATGCTCTGCGCGGCAGAGGTGGCGTCTTCGACGGTGGGCGGTGGCTGTGCGGCACGGGGTGGCAAACGGGGATGTCTGGCGGTCTCCTGGGTCGGTGGTGATCGTGTGTGCACGCGGTGAGGGCGGCGCGCGGTCTGTGGGCGCTGGTCGAGGGTGGCGCTCTCGCGCATGCTCGGCATGGTCGCTGGTGGTCTGGGCGTGGATTGTGCGCGTGGTCCAGGGCTTGGCAACGCTCGCGGCTGGGACAGGAAGTGGCGGTGGACGGTGGGCTGCCTCCCAGACAAGGTTGGCACGGCTAGTTCTTCCTCTAGCTTGCTGTCGACTATGGGGTGGCAAGGGTGTGCTCGGCTGTTCACCATTGATGACAATGGCAAGCTCACAGTGGTGCTAGTTCATAGTTAATCTTCCTAGATGATCTACTGAGCTGGGTGTGAGCTAACTAGGGAACAAGTTAGGCAAGAATCACTGCTCACAATAGTGTTTGATGTTTGTTTGATTTGTGTTTGCAACCTGTTTGATGAAATGGCCGCATGAAATCAAGTTTTGAATTTTGAAATGAATTTTGGTGGGTTTTCTATATTGGTGCTGGTGAGTCTGCAGATGCTTGGGTTTTGTAAGTTGAGCTTGTTTGAGTGGTTTTTGAATAAGTGGGATCTTCCCATATGATAAAGATTCAATTTTGAATTTTCATTTAAACTATGCATTTGAAAGTTTCTGGATGATCACAAAGTGGGCCTTGATACCTTGTTATGAGTACATTCAAAGGGTGCAAAGATCCAGAAAAGTTTCTGTTAGGTTTTGAAAGTTTGAGACAGCCAAAGTAGGCATGGGAGTTAAATTGGCAAAAATGACCATTCATTTAATATATGTGTTTTGACTTACTTGTCTTTAGGAAAAGTGTGGGAAATGTTTTAGATGATGTTTAGTTCACCTAAGAAACATTTTACAAGCAATGAAACAAACAAACAAGGTAAAAGAATTCAAAATCAATGCATACACATATGCATGCATTCATAATTTTAATTAGAAAAGTTTTTGTTAACCCTAATTGTGAGGATTAGAATTTGATGATCCAAGCTTAGTATTTTTGGGATGTTACAAACCTTCCCCCCTTAAACAAAATCTCGTCCCGAGATTTGAAAAAGGACGAAAATATTACCTAGGATTTGATGAGATCTGGAAACTCCGTCCTGATGTGATCTTCGTGTTCCCAGGTAGCTTCCTCTTCTGTGTGGTTGCTCCACTGAATCTTGAGAAACTTGATACTTCGGGTTCGGGTAGTCCGAAAAGCTTCTTCCAAAATGCGGATGGGTACTTCAGGATAGGTTAGGTCATCGTTGATCTCTATGGTCCGATGGTCGATATTCTTGAATACTTCGGTAGTCTCGGGGACTTCGAGACACTTGCGAAGTAACGAGATATGGAACACATTGTGCACAGCTGACATCTCTTCAGGTAGTTCCAATTTATACGATACTTCTCCTCGACGGTTCAAAATTTTGAAAGGTCCGATATATCTGGGGGCTAACTTTCCTTTAAGTTGGAAACGCTGCATTCCCTTCAATGTCGACACTTTCAGATAAACAAAATCTCCTATATTGAAGGCGAGGTCTCTACGTCTCTTGTCGGCGTAACTCTTCTATCGGGATTGGGTGTTCTTGAGTTGCTCACGAATCTTGTGAACCTTCTCTTCTGCTTCTCGTAGGATGTCGGGTCCAAAAATCTGACTCTCTCCTACTTCTGACCAGTTCAAGGGGGTGCGACACTTCCTTCTGTACATAAATTCGAATGGGGCCATTTGCAAACTGGCTTGATAACTGTTGTTGTATGGAAATTTTGCAAACGGCAGACAGTCTTCCCATTTGGATCCATATTCTAACACACATGCTCTCAGCATATCTTTGAGTATTTGATTTACTCGCTCCGTTTGTCCATCGGTCTGAGGGTGATACGCGGTACTGAAATCTAGGCAGGTTCCTAAACCTTCTTGGACTTTCTTCTAGAATCTCGAGGTAAACTGAGTTCCTCGATCCGATACGATGTTCTTGGGGTCTCCATGCAAACTGACGATTCTAGCGATGTACAACTCTGCTAGCTTCGAACTCTGATAGTTGGTTTTGACGGGCAAGAAATGGGCGACTTTGGACAATCTGTCCACTATGACCCAAATAGAGTCATTTCCCCTACTAGAAGTAGGTAGTCCAGTGATAAAGTCCATTCCTACAGAATCCCATTTCCATTCCGGAATCTGCAATGGTTGCAACAATCCAGCGGGTCTTTGATGTCCTGCCTTGACTCGCTGACATATATCACACTTGGCGATATAGCTTCCGATTTCTCTCTTCCTCTTATGCCACCAAAATTGCTCTTTCAAATCTTGATACATCTTAGTTCCTCCGGGATGGATAGAATAAAGAGTATCATGAGCCTCCTTCAAGATAACTTCTTTTAACTCAGAAGCTGATGGTACACAAAGGCGTCCTTTGTAACACAAAACTCCTTCTTCGTCCTCGGTGAATCCGGGTACTTTGCCTGTACCGATACGACGCTTGATTCCGTCGATACTGGCATTTCCCTTCTACGCCTCTTTAATCTGACTGATCAAAGTGGGCTGGAGTTCTATGCTAGCCAAAAATCCTTCACGTACTAATTCCATTTGAAAATCTTCCATCTCCTTGTGCAAACTCGGTTGCTCCTTCAAAATCATGGAGTTCAAGCGGCACGGCAATCTGCTAAGGGCATCGTCTACCACGTTGGCTTTACCAGGGTGATAGTGAATGTCCAGGTCGTAATCCTTGATTAGCTCAATCCATCTTCTCTGCCTCATATTCAGCTCCTTGTGAGTGAATATATACTTTAGGCTCTTGTGATCTGAATAAATCTCACAACGGTTTCCCATCAGGTAATGTATCCATGTCTTCAGGGCTAGAACTACGGCTGCGAGTTCGAGGTCATGGGTTGGGTAATTTTGTTCATGTTTCTTCAATTGTCGCGATATATAAGATATAACTTTGCCTTCTTGCATTAGCACACATCCGAGACCAATCTTGGATGCGTCACAATACACATCGAAGGGCTTCGTGATATCCGGCATGATCAAGATTGGGGCTGAAATCAATCTCCTTTTGAGTTCTTGAAAACTCGCTTCACATTTGTCGGTCCATTCAAACTTCTTGTCCTTCTTCAGCAATTGGGTCATGGGTCTGGCGATACTAGAGAATCCTTCTACAAATTTGCGGTAATATCCCGCCAATCCGAGAAAATCACGAACTTGGGTTTGAGTGGTTGGTGCTTGCCAATCTTCTACATCTTTAACTTTGGCAGGGTCAACGGCAATTCCTCCGGCTGATACAATGTGACCGAGGAATCCTACCTCCTGTAACCAGAATTCACATTTTCTGAACTTGGCATACAACTGATGCTCTCTAAGGGTTCCAAGAACGGTCCTTAGGTGTAGCTCATGTTCTTCTTCTGATTTGGAATAAATCAGAATGTCATCGATGAAAACAACGACAAACTTATCCAGGAAGTCCATAAAAATCTTATTCATGAGGTTCATGAAATAAGCGGGGGCATTAGTTAATCCGAAAGACATGACTGTATACTCATACAATCCATATCTGGTGGTAAAGGCAGTCTTTGGAATATCCTCTGCACGAATTTTGAGTTGATGATAGCCAGTTCTAAGATCAATCTTAGAAAACACTCTGGCACCGGTCAACTGATCAAACAAATCTTCTATCTTAGGCAAGGGGTACTTGTTCTTGATGGTGACATCATTCAACTTCCAATAATCCGTACACAAACGGTTGCCTCCATCCTTCTTGTCCACAAATAAGACAGGTGATCTCCATGGGGACGCGCTTGGTTGAATCAATCCTATTTCCAACATGGAATCCAGTTGCTTCTTCAGTTCTGCGAGCTCTGACGGGTTCATACTATAGGGTCTCCGGGCTATGGGTCCGGTTCCGGGGATTAGTTCAATGATAAACTCGATATCCCGATCTGGGGGCATACCGGGCAAAACATCTAGAAATACATCGGGGTATTCGCAGACTATCCGGACTTGGTCAATGGTAGGTTGGTCTATACTCTTGTTGCATTTGAATTGGCGAGGTAAGGTTTCAGATATATGTTCGACTGATATTCCGGCTGTACTGGTCATGGTGATGGCCTTCTTGGCACAGTCAATCAATCCTTTATGCTTGGACATCCAATCCATTCCTAGTACTACTTCCAAACCTTTAGTTCCGAGTACTATTAGGTTAGCATAAAAATCTATGCCATGGATTCGGATAGGGACGGCCTTGCAAATTTTCCTAGCCTTAGTGGTTGATCCGGGAATTTGTAAAATCATCACATGCTTCAATTTGGTTGGTTGAATTTTACTAGTGCAGGCAAATTCTTCGGTGACAAATGAATGCGATGCACCAGAGTCAAACAACACTCTTGCAAGTACTGAATTAACAGAAAACATACCCAGCACGACGTCTAGCGCTTCTTGAGCTTCTTCAGCATGCATGAGAAAAAGACGGCCATTGCGGTTGAGTGAATTCCCTAGGGCAAATCTTCTCCCGGGCTGGACACGACGCTGCTGCTGAGCTGGGACATTGGCATTGGGGGCTGTAGCATTCTTATTGTTGGGGCACTCGTTGGAATAGTGGCCTTTATTTCCACAGTCATAACAGGTCACTTGCGACTTGTCCTTGGTTGCGACAGGCACAGCATTGCTTCCAGTCCTCGGGGCAGTGTTGGGGTTGGCGGTAGCATTGTTGGTGTTGAACTTGGGTGGGGCATGGGTGAAATTGCTAGAGTTGTCGGGGTTGTTGTGATTTCCTCCGGGTCTAGGGTTTCCACGGTTGGGATAGGTTGGACGGTTCATCGGGGGTCTGTTGGTTCTTGGGGCAAATCCAGGAGATGGGTTGGGGCGATACTTTGGGGTCTGATGGGATCCTGGTTGATGCATCATACGACGCTTGCGGTTCTCATTGGCTTGGTTGATCTTTCCTTCCATCTGGATAGCTGAGTCCACAAGGGCTTCAATATCAACAAAGGGAATATTGACTAACACTGTCTGCATCTTGTCATGCAGACCATTCAGGAACCTTCTTCCTTCTTGGCTTCAGTTTCTATCTCATCCGGGGCATACCTAGCTAATGACAAAAATTTGTCACGGTATTCCACTACAGTCATCCTTCCTTGCTTCAACTCTCTGAACTCGTCTCTCATTCTCTTGATCAAACCTGGTGGCACATGGGTTCTGCTAAACTTGACCTTGAATTCCTCCCAGGTCATCATTTGGCCTCCGGTCATGGCGCGAACACTGTTCCACCATGCCCTGGCATCTCCGGCTAGATAATGGGTGGCGAACATGACTTTCTCGTTGGCTTCCACTCCGGCGACTTCTAAGTTATTTTCCATGGTTTGCAGCCAATCATCAGCATCTAGGGGTTCTTCTGACTTGGTGAAAACGGGTGGGTTGGTATTCTGGAAATTCTTGAGCTTTGATCCGTGGTTGTCCTGATTTCTGTGGCCTTGGTTGTTGTGGGCTAGCTGGGCTATCTGTTGCAGAATGGCTAGGTTGGCTTGACGTTCCGCTCTTTCAGCTTCGCGGTCAGAAGTCAACATTTGCAGAATCTGCAACATCGGGTCTGGGGCTGAACCACTTCCTCCACATGGCATCTGAAGGTTGAGATGGATCGTGAGAAAAGAGGGAATATCTAAGGTTCTGGGACTTTGAAAAGTTTTTAGAGGTTTGACTCAGGTTTTTCTAGCAACTTGCTTTTTCATTCATTCATTCACACGATACAACGCACACCACAGCAAGGAAAACAGATGGTTTTAAAAAACCATTCTGGAATCTACGATACAGTGGGACCGAATACTACTCACTACACTAGTGCTCAAGTGCTACTACTCCTCGAAATCTATGGCTTCATCATCTTCATCATCATCGATGAAGGCGAAATCATCCTCATCGGTGAAGAAGTCCATGGCCTGATCCTCCAGAAAATCATCGTCATCGCTGAGATAGGAATAAGGGTCTCCACGAAGATCCTCTCCGGCATTCTCCCTTTCCTCCAACTGCATGTCTCTCTCGTGGATGGTCTCCTCCAAAGATGAGATGCGGTGGCGAAGACGGGCAATGATGCGCTCCTTCTTGTCGAGCTTACGGCGGCGAGACTTGCGATCCTTTGCTAGCATGGCTATGGTCTAATCCTTCGTCTTGATGATGGCAGACTTGTGGTTGCAGTATTCATGGCAGTTGTCCAACTCTTGCTGACGATCATACATCATGAAGCTAAGGTGGTGCAATTGAGTCTTCAGCTCGGGGTGGTATGGGGCTTCTAGTGGTAGTCCATTTGCATCACGCCTTGGGCAAAACTCAAAGCGAGTACCCTTGATCTGATTGACACTCTGCCCACACAGACGGGAAAAGAGCTTCCTGCATTGCTCTGGCAAGTCCATCGAGCCAGTTGTTTTCCCTCAAGGTAAACTGAATTCCCTCCGCAGTGGGAGGTTCAATCTTTCCTCAGAGACTTGCAACAATTAGCCACTGCAGATCTTCTCCTCCTTGATCATTGAGCTGAGCTCCAAAGAACTCGGGGTGCGGATGCTCCAGAAGTTTCGAAAGCTGGTCCAAATCCCTCTCAAAGATAAGGTCTCCACCATTCCCAGTTGGTAAAACTTGATGTACTTCACGTCCATCTATAAAAAAAGAGGATGAGGAGGTTAGCAGGGTGATCAAGTGTGTCAAAGTTTTATCTATTTTGCAAGAGTTTTTGAGGAACATGAATTTTTATGAAAGAATTAAAGAGGTAAGAATGAGAATATCGTAAATATTTGTTTTCTTTGGTTTTGAAACTAAGTTTTTGGTTCAACGTCCAATCTAACTAGGGTCTCCTATGGTCGGGATGGCTCTGATACCAACTTGTCAACACCCGGATTTTTCAATCCTAGATGCCTGTTATGCCATACATCGCAATCCCAGGATTACCATTTTTGCGAGACATAACAGAATTGGATATCATAGTAATTCATCCATTACAAACGATACATAAGTTCTTACACAAATAGGGATCTCATGATCCAGTTCTTAATACAACATCAAGCAGCGGAATACGTAGTAATAACGGTAGCGTAGGCGAAGCTCCATCTTCGGGATCACAGGCAATGCTGACGATGGAAGATGATCCTAGTTGTCGTAACCTTCCTCGGGTCCATCTTCCAGGTACTCCTCTTCATAGTCTGGCCATGGGAATAGCCAGGGACAAAGCCATGAGTACTCTTTAAGTACTCGCAAACTAATACTAACAGGTAAAGGGGTTTTTGTGGATAATAGGACACTAGGCTCTAGGGTTGTTTTGCAAAAGCCAGATTTATCTCTACTAAGTTCTGAAGCTAGTCACAATTTTATAACTCCTAAGTGGGATCTTGTAACTCATGTCACAACTCTGTTGTGGTCAAGTCAAAGTCTTAATTCATTTCACAAGTCATTTTGAAAAGTCTGACGGGGGAACAGTACGGCCACTCCAACTATCCATAACCGCGGACGCGGCTATTCGAATAGTTTGACACTCTGCAGAGATTGTAGACTTTCACCACAACATTTGATACATCCATCAGGAACAAATCCTGAACTCACCATACTCAGTATGCGGATAATCAATCCTAACCTTTCAAGTACACGCCCTAGTATAAGCACCTCTCCTGTGAGTTTGGCGTCCCAACCATGACCAACTGTCATCTTGGGTAATGCACAGGTGGACAATCTTCACAAGGTAGCCTCAGCTCAAACCTTGGCCGTGAGGGAACTAATACTAAGGTATATAAGTTTCCAGTCAAGCCCTACCCAATATTCGGGTATTGTGGTTGTACGCTAAAATTGGAATGGTATCGCATCCAGACAACCATCAATTTTATAAAGGGCTAAGGCTCATGCCTCAACATTTTTATCACCAGAATCATCAAGGGTTCGGAAACAAATGTCCAAAACATTTCAGTAGAATGATCCATCATTCCAAGGTTTTCATAACCATTTCTCCACCAAGTATTACCATCTAAAGTTGATCAAGTTTTATGCTTAGCACTAGGATCTAAGGTAGGGGGGGTAGTACTGATGAGGGTTGGTAACTAGTGGAGTTTCAACAAAGTCCAACCTTATATCTTAGGCTGATATAAGGTTTCTAGCTTAGGCCAAATTTAATGCTCTTTATGCAACCTTCAGAACCTTTCCAGTATCTAAAACTTACTTAAGTCAAATCTAAGTTGAAGCTTTGATAAAGAAATAAGGTAAGAAGCTTGCAAATAAAACTAGGATTGGTTTATCAAGTGGGTATGATCTCATAGGCTTAAAGCATATGATAGGCATAGTAACAAGTAGGGGTTCGTTGCATCAGTAGGGTATCTTGCAAGGGTTAACTTGCACATTCACTAGTAGTATTAGGCCTACATCAGTGTCAATATAAGCTTGCTAAATTGCAAGTGTTAGCTTGCCTTGTGCAGAGCAGTGGTTGAAGTTCTCCTCGGCTTCTTCTTCGTAGTATCCTCCTTCCTCCTCGTATCCTTTGTCGGTACTAGCGTCTATGAATAAATACGAGGTACACAATCACCAAACAATACTTAACTACTTGCAATCATCACACACAAGGGTCTTATAGATGATCTAACATCATCTATAACCTTACAAGGTTAAGGCTTGATTTGATTCCTTTTATGTTTAGAAAAGTAATTTCTACTCATTGAAAAACTACTTAAGATTTAATATTCTCCAAACCAAACATGGGATCATGTTGAAACATGTCATCACCACACATTGTATTCTATGGGAATGTGATTTAAAGTGCTGTCACAATTTAATAAGGTTTCACCCTTTTATTTTAATTAACTAAGGTGGCTAGAAATGCCTATGTAGCATTCTTTTATTACTTGAACATTATTTCTGCAAGTAAACCTATATATTTTTATATATTCTGAAAGGTATGGTAAAATGTGATTTTTGAGAGTTGGAATCAACTCAAAAGCTATTATGGTTGAAATTTGAAAAATGTTTGAATGCAGAAAAGCTTCTGCCTTGTTATTTTTACCATGGGTGATCCACAGATACAAATGACTTGAATCCAACGGGATTGGATTCAGCATTCATAGGCCTTTCCAACAAAATTGGTTTCATTTAATTTGGTGTACTGAATCTATCTAGGTTGATTTTTGAAGTTGGGTACATAAGTGTGTTTGAATTTTAAAAGAAAAAGGTTTAATTTGAATAACTGGGCTGCGCAGGAAAAGTTATTGGGCCGGCCTGCTAAGCGTAGCGCTCCCGCGGGCTGCTTAAGTGGGTGTCCCCACTTGTCAGTGACACGGGGCTGGGCGAAGCGGTATGGGGCAACGTGGATCGTTTGATCTAGCTCTAATCCAACGGCTGGGGGTCATCGTTGACGCGAGACAACACCGGCGAGAACGAAACCTAGCGCGGACAGTGAGGGGTGCTGGGGGCTCACCGGGGTACTGGCGAGGGTCGGCGAGGCGGGCGAACGACGAAGTCGACGACGGCGAATCTCCTGGTACCGGTGGCTTCTCCTGGGGCGGCTCCAATCGCTGGCTCCCTTCTTCTCTAGAGGCGGCGGGCTCCGGTGAAATTCTGGCGGGGTGGTGCTCGCCTTTCTCTGAGAACGGTTTGGCACGATCAGTGAGGAGAGGGGAGTGAGATGGTGTGAAGAAATCGTGCGGGGTGGTCTCTATTTATAGTCGAGCGAGGGGACCGTCGGGGCGCACGGTGAGCTCGTCGGGGGCGAGGTTAGAGGCGGATAATGGCATGGGCAAGGGTAGGGGACGGTGTGGTGTCTCCTGGCGATGCTCAATGACATGGGCAAGGGTAGGGGACGGTGTGGTGTCTCCTGGCGATGCTCAATGACATGGTCTCGAGGCATGGGGCGGTGCGGATTGGTCTGGAACGGGTGATGCTCTGCGCGGCAGAGGCGGCGTCTTCGACGGCGGGCGGTGGCTGTGCGGTACGGAGAGGCAAACGGGGATGTCTGGCAGTCTCCTGGGTCGGTGGTGATCGTGTGTGCACACGGTGAGGGCGGCGCGCAGTCTGTGGGCGCTGGTCGAGGGTGGCGCTCTCGCGCATGCTCGGCATGGTCGCTGGCGGTCTGGGCGCGGCTTGTGCGCATGGTCCAGGGCTTGGCAATGCTCGCGGCTGGGACAGGGAGTGGCGGTGGACGGTGGGCTGCCTCCCAGACAAGGTTGGCACGGCTAGTTCTTCCTCTAGCTTGCTGTCGACTATGGGGTGGCAAGGGTGTGCTCGACTGTTCACCATTGATAACAATGGCAAGCTCACAGTGGTGCTAGTTCATAGTTAATCTTCCTAGATGATCTACTGAGCTGGGTGTGAGCTAACTAGGGAACAAGTTAAAGAAGAATCACTGCTCACAATAGTGTTTGATGTTTGTTTGATTTGTGTTTGCAACCTGTTTGATGAAATGGCCGCATGAAATCAAGTTTTGAATTTTGAAATAAATTTTGGTGGGTTTGCTAGATTGGTGCTGGTGAGTCTGCAGATGCTTGGGTTTTGTAAGTTGAGCTTGTTTGAGTGGTTTTTGAATAAGTGGGATCTTCCCATATGATAAAGATTCAATTTTGAATTGTCATTTAAACTATGCATTTGAAAGTTTCTGGATGATCACAGAGTGGGCCTTGATACCTTGTTATGAGTAAATTCAAAGGGTGCAAAGATCCAGGAAAGTTTCTGTTAGGTTCTGAAAGTTTGAGACAGCCAAAGTAGGCATGGGAGTTAAATTGGCAAAAATGACCATTCATTTAATATAGGTGTTTTGATTTACTTGTCTTTAGGAAAAGTGTGGGAAATGTTTTAGATGATGTTTATTTCACCTAAGAAACATTTTACAAGCAATGAAACAAACAAACAAGGTGGTTTTAAAAGAATTCAAAATCAATGCATACACATATGCATGCATTCATAATTTTATTTAGAAAAGTTTTTGTTAACCCTAATTATGAGGATTAGAATTTGATGATCCAAGCTTAGTATTTTTGGGATGTTATAGTCGTCCTGTGGAAACCACAACAAAGATGATCGGGGCCAGCGAGACTTAGAGGAGCACTACAGGCTCATATCCTAGGAGATAGAGCTGGACGAGGTAGGGGGCCGGGGCGTAGAATACGACGAGACCACCGATGATGGCGGTGACGAGATGGGCGTCGATGACCACCTTGATGGCGGTCATGAGAGGGGCGACGAGACCACCGACAGTGTCGTCATCGGGGGTGGCTCGCAGACAACAACGTCGACCAAGAGGGAACGAAAGAAGCGGAGACCGAACACGGTCGGCCCCACAAAGGAGACATTCACCTCGGTGGACCCCAAGATCGGTATCCCTACGGAGCCGAAGCATCTCGCGAGGGGGTACTGCCTCCATCTGGGAGTTATCCTTCAGGACGTCGTTAATGTCAATGAGACGAAACACCGAATGAAGAAGAAGAAGCATCTACAGGACCAACTCCTCTTGCGGTTGCATGCGTGGTACCTGTTCCCCGAGGACTTTACGAGTCTGGATCCCAAGGAGAACATTGTGAACAAGTTCTCCCTCGGCAGGTTCACCAGGAACCTCAGCGGATATAAAACCATGCTAAGGGGGATGATTGCTGATGACGAGCCATGGGAAGAGATCAAGCGCCACTGCCCGCAGCTTACGCCCGAGGACTACACGTGCTTCCTGGAAAACAAGGAGCTAGCCTACACCAAGGATCAGTCGGCCTGGGGAAAGGAGCTGGTGGAGAAGAATATCGGTCACCACCGTCTCGGCTATCGTGGCTACGACGGCAAGGCGGACAAGTGGCAGAAGGATGACCAGACCTACGCAAAGAAGGGCATCGAGAACCCTTGGGCCAAGTACAAGAACCCGCTCTTTAGGGCATTTGTCAGGTCCCGATACCTTAAAGCGATGGATGGGAAACTTGTCACAAGCCCTACAGTGGTGGAGGGTGTTGTCTTGGTCACCGACCCGAAGGTGGTGCAAGTTGAGAATGCATTGGTAAGCAATTTTCCTGACTTACTAGTTTCCTACTGCTCACCACAACTCCATCTCTAAAATTCTTCATGCTACTTGCAGTTTGCGGAAGAAGCTAACGAGTCTGGCTCCTCGTCCCAGACGTCGACGGGCAAAGACCCGTGGGAAAACCCTTTTATCAGGGGCTTGAACATTGTGAAGGAGCAGCCGCTGTTGAAGAGGCAGGCAAGAGGCCGTGTCACCGGCACGGGAGGAGGTCGCCAGCATGTCGATTATGGCTTGGACGTGCCCACTACCAAGGACTCGCTGCAGGCGAAGAAGGACCGAGAGCACACGGCTCTATTGGAAAAGGTGGCCAACTTAGAAGCAACCTTTGAGCAGCACGTACAAGCCGTGGTCCAAGCCGAGGTAGAAACTAGGGTCTAGGCAGAGGTGGCCAGCAAGGTCGATGGCATGGTGGCCAGCCGGTTCAATGAGATCATTCCTGGAATGGTGGAGTCGATCTCCACTTACTTTGCCAATGGCCAAAAGGGACCACTCCCGGTCATCAGCCTAGGCGGCACCAACTCGGGCAACATGCGACCTCCTGCTACATGGGCTCAAGACGCACCTATATTGGTGACTCCACCCACCGGCTCCAATGCAGGTGCTAGGGAGGATTCGCTGGCAATGGGGAAGCTAGCAGCCCCTCGATCACTTGCACGCCCTGCCTCAGTCCCTCAACGCGATCCGAGATCGATGCTCTCACGGTAAATAATTGAGCCTCTACGCAAGTTAATTACTTAGTCGCTGCCCCTCTCTTACCAACACATGCATGTTTCTTCATAAGAGCAAAGTGTTCCTTACACCATGCTCATGTATGTGGACAACAAGCTCAAGGATGTTGCGAGGGGACGCATCATGAACCCAACACACCGAACGTTCCACTACAAGCCTATGGACGATAACGTGCACCGGGTTGAGGTGGATCGGTCGTTCCCGGGATGCCGCACACTTGGTTCCTCCTCATCAACCCCCGGGTACCGAAGATGAGCTGAAGGTCGGCAACTAAAGAATCATGTCCTTATATGGCCGAAATCCCTACTTCATCTAAAGACCGCCGAAGAAATGTTCACTCCAACATCAGTGCCTATGGCGGCAAGCCAAGAAAGGGTCACTCCACCGTCTATGCCTGCGGCGGCAAGCCAAAGGGTCACTCCTCCACCTTCCAATTATCCTCCCGAGCCGGAGACACATGAGAACGACAATGCGGTGGACATCGATAAGGATCCCATCGATTCGTTCATCCCTAATTTGGAGGATCCCAACGATGTTGCTCCTTCCGAGGCACTCGCTCGTGATACCATGACGAAAAAGAAGATCTTCCCTTCTCAAGAAATGCCCGAGCAGGAAGATGCTACCGCCTTCACCGCTCCGTCGCATGCTAAAGTTACCCTGAGGACACTCCGTGATACGGCCATGGACGTGATAAGACAAATCAGCACCCCTCCGTGCCATAAGAAGGGCAGGAAGCCGAAGCCGAAGCATGGGAAAGACGCCGCATCAAGCAATAAAGTGGTTCTCAACAAGATGCCGACCAAGTGGAGGACGATGCATTATCTTGGTGAACCGATCCTGCCGGACCACATTGTCAAGACGCTGTCGCCGGACCCGAGTAGCCTGCATGATACTGTTAGGTATCTGGCGCAGCAGCTTCTCCAAGATAAAAATCCCTCCTACCCGCTCTTCATGGTCAGGGTCCCCACTAACTGTGGCTTCATCACCACCACCCTCGGCGAGTTGTTCTTCATCACGTATGAAGACATCTTCAAGATCTTCCACATGTTACGGCTAGATCGAAACATGGTCCGCCTGGTATCGCTAAAAATGGCGCACGATATCATCGTGGAGAAGACCCCGCACCTCGCTATCATGCACCGTCGACAAGGAACAAGCGTTTGTCGCGAAGTATATCACGGATTTCTTGGTGGAGAATAAGTACAAGTCTTGCTTTCTCCTTCCATACTTTCCCGAGTAAGTAGTCGGTCGCTAAACTTCCTGTTATTACATTCTTTCGTGAATTTCCTTAATAGCCGAGGATGATGGTTTATTCCAACTGTTTTGTGAAGAGAGAATGGGTGCGTCCTCATCGTCTTTCAACCGTATTATTCCCATGTCATCTATCTCGACTCCAGGAGAGACGTGCAGAAAGACTACACCGACGTCAAGTCTACTCTTGATAAAGCCCTCAACGGTTTCAGAGCCGCGGTTGGACCACTCAAGTATGAGAAAAGATCCAAAGGCATCTATGTGAACACCCATGTAACCAATTTCCCCTGCCTTAGGCAATCGTCGACCGACAATGGGATGGAGCCCTGGTTCGCCATCCTAGAGATGAGGGAGTACGCAAAGGATGAGGAGAAACTCTTGATTCCATCCGGTCTCGAGAAAAGGTGCAAGGACATGATGGAAACAAACAATTCAACCATCAGAGCCGAGTTCTGTGCCATCCAGCGGGAGATTGGCACGATACTCAAGAGGGATGTCTTGACTAGGGGTGCCACATTCAACTATAGCGGTATCCCGCTGACTAATGCAGAGATCGAGGACCGCTTAGTTGTGGTCGGCGATGGGAGGACATTCACCATGCTAGGTGGCATCCATCCCTTCCCGCCGAAGTCGAAGAAAACCTGATCCAGTCACAAACTTGTCTCCTGCAAATGTTAGTCATAGAATTACGATTAGTTTATTTTATGCTTTTCTTTTTCCATACTTATCTTTCCATGCAAATGTTAGTCATGGAATTACTTAGGTATATCTGATGCCTTTTCTTATTTGCATACCTATATGTTCTATCTCTATTATGAATATGTGGTGACAACACTAACATTTATTTCTTGTGTGTGTGTGCGTGCAGATGCCGTGTTATGTTATGTACGAAGTAAGGGTTCCCGGAGTCTACAACGACTGGGAGGATTGTAGGAGGAAGGTCCATCATTTTTGTGGGAATAGTTACAAGGGCTATGCCACTTTGGAGGATGCGGAAACTCGCTACGCGAGGTTTCTAGCGGGGCAGAGGACGGAGATGTGGAGGAGCCGGTTGACCCCCTTCGTCGTGATGATGCTCCCAGCCACCGCCGCCTCTCTAGTCTATTTGCTAGTTGGAGTCTTGTATGAACTATGAACTGTTTGAATGTGTGAAACTGCTTTAATTAATGTGTCATACAACTCCGGATCTGTCACGACCCGGGATCAGGGCTAGGCAAACCAGGGAAAGATCGGTAACATTACAGAACATACAAACCATACATTAATAATGTAAACTCTTAAGAGAGTTACAAACTAGTCATACAAACCAGGTGTCACAGACCCATCATTACATCAAACAACGGAAGCAAACAAGTTGTTCTAAACAACAAACTTAGCAAAGGGCCTAAGAGGCCATAAACAGAAGTAGCGACCCTTCCATAGATCTTAGGCTGCTGCCCGGGAACCCCGACTACTCGTCGACTTCGACGTAGAAACCACCTTCAGTTGGAGTAGCATCATCTGTAGAAAAACATCAACGAAGCAAGGCTGAGTACAGGGTGTACTCCACAAGATTTATGGCTAGTGAAGTTATTTTGCATAAAGCCATCTTTTGTTTTCAAAATAAGAGGGAGAAGAAACTCGTCTAGTCAGATCATTTTCAAAAGGGATAAGAAGACTACAACTCTATCTCTTCGGAGTCATCTTCGATATACACCAAATACCATCATCAATTGAACCTCTCTTACCGGACTACCCCCTCAAACAACCCCGAGGAAGTACTCCAGATCCCACATTATTGACAAGTTCTATCATTCGGTTATAGTTCTCTATGATCACAGAATCCGTTCCCAAGTCGTCCATAACCATGGACATGGCTTTTCGAAAAGATTAATAACCCTGCAGGGGTGCACAACTTTAACCACATGTACCAACCGATTCTTAATGCCAAATTATTAGCCCTCTTCCTTGGAAGGCCGGAAGAGAGTGGTTGACCACGTCCTTTACCTTGCTTTCGCCGAGACCATGAGTCACGCACTAGGGATATGCCGCCATAATGGGTCAAGTACCGAAGCTGGTCCCTAATGATGTGCGTAGGGTTGAAGATTACGGATGTTGGGCATCTCTTGTTCCCGGCCACGCTTACCTACCTGTTTTGAATGCACCTCCTTCACCTCCACTCAAAAACAACCAAGATGCCTATGTCGAATGGAAATCCCGAACTATGTGACTCATGGAATCTACTAGGCAAGTTAGTTGGTCGAGGGGTTTTCCAGGCCCTCGTGTGGTTGTATGCTCGTCTTCGTTCAAGAGGCGAGAACATCAGGTCCTAAGAGTGGCAAGTATGGGACTACAAAAACCACAACCCACGTGGCCTCCCATACAAGCCTTAGCATGTTTATCATTCATATCTGATCACAACACAACATCCTACCATACTAGATTCATTCACATCTCCGGTGCATCGGATGAATGATCAGCAGCATACCACTAAGCATGGCTAAGCTTGACTGAACTGTGGCACTAGCGATGCTTATAAGCCAAACCATAGTTATACTAGGAGCGGTGGATCAGGTAATATGGTTCACAAAGGAAAAATGCATCAGATAGGATTACTCTGTCTAACTGATAAAAGACTATTGAACCGAATGCATATGACGAGAATGAAATACTTTGTAATCATAGGATTCATATGTATGAATGGGGCTTCGCTTTCCTTGTCCGTTGTTGGACTGGTACTGCTCTTCAGTAGCGTTGACTTCAGCTGCGGGTTCGGTTCCTATTCGTGAAGAACCAATCACCGGAAAAGAGAAAGCAACACTCAACGCATGGCATGTGCAATTCTCATGCAATATGATTGATATGACAAGTTTAATAACGTTGAAATGAACCCTAAAACATGCTTGGTCAATTTAAAGGGGGTCCGAGATGTCAAAACCCTAAAACAGGGGGATCATCGGAATCACCTTTGGGGTTCAATTGTTTCTTCTAATTAAACTTGCCATCAAAGTTGGTTAACAATGTATTATTATAGCTTAGTTGGATAGGTTTCAATTTTCTGAACATTTTGGTATATTATTTGTATTTTTCTGATTTAAAATGAATTAGTTATGAATTTCCCAAATTTTAATTCTTTTTAAATCATTTTTGGAATATTTGAAATAATTTACAAACTTGGGCCCACATGTCAGACATTTATTAATTTTAGAAAATATTTACAGAAATGATTAAAACCCTGACAAACAGGGCCCACATGTCATACATTTTCCATTTAATAAAACAATTACAGAAAACATTTAAATAAAACAAATAGGGGGTTTATGACCTCATGCTGATGTCATGCTGACATCATCAATGGAGTCTGCCCCAGATCGAGTGTGGGCTCGTCGACAGGGCACGCGCTGGGCTGCGAGAGGGTGTGCGCTGGACGCGGGCGTGCGTGCTGAGCCAAAAAGAGGCGGCGCCACTGGCGGGAGGTCGCCGGATCTTGACCAACGGCGAACATCTATGGCGTCCAACAGAGGTTGCATGATGCGGGGGCGATGGAGAGCGAGAGGAAGTGACAGAGGAGGTGCTCGAGCACCGCTGGATCACCACGAAGCCGATGAAGGTGTCGGGGAGGCGAGAAGGAGTCGGACGGCGGCGAATCAATGGCGGCAATGGAGACGGCTGACAAAAACCTCGAGCTCGATTCCGACGAGCTGGAGCCTTCCCGTCTTGCGTGCTTCGACAGAGATGGTGCTGGCGGGGAGGCGGTTCTCCTGGGGCTCTTAGCAGGGCGAGGGGAGACTAGGACAACGGAGCACCAGAGCACCGGAGCTCCTAGAAGCTAGGGTTCTGGGGAGGATGGGGAAAAGAGGAAAAATGGGAGCTAGGGTTCGTCCGGGCGGTGCTGGGGATCATACAGATGCTCGGGGGAGGCGGCATGCATCGCGGCACTGACGGGAATCGCGACGCAGACGGGCGATGGTGGCGGCGCCACGCAGCTGCTCTGTCGTCGGCGACGAAGACGACAGGAAGACAGAAGGCTCGAAGGGGTACGCGACCGGGTGTGCTGCTCCTAGGCCAGGCTTGGGCCCTAGGTGGGTTGGATGCTGGCGGCAGAAAGAAAAAGAGGGAAGTGGGCTCAGCCCAGTAGCTAGGTTAGATAGATTTTTTCCAGGAAACTGTTTTCTATTTGTATTTTCTAATTTATTTTGTACATTGAATTCAAATTTGTTTTTTGAATAATTTCAAATTACAGGAAGTTTTATGAAGTATATAAAATAATGTGGAACCCTTTTATTCACTTCGGGTTCCATTAATTTTGATAGTTTTTCAAATATAAAACCCATTTGATTGGTTTCTAATAGAGAGGGGAGTTAGGGTTTATGGTTTTGTTTGTTCTTTCTTGATGTAACCAAAATGCAAGTGCTATGCATGAATGCAATTCTCAAACATGTCCTTATTAATATTACACAAAAGGGTGGTATGTTATAGCTCTACCCCACTTACAAGAATCTCGACCCGATATTCCTAGGTTTTAGAGAAGAAGGTAGGGTACTCAGATTGAAGACGATCTTCGCGTTCCTAGGTTGCTTCTGACTCAGAGTGATGAGACCATTGAACTTTCAGGAACTTGATGGTTTGGCGACGAGTCTTGCGCTCGGTTTCATCAAGAATACGAACATGGTATTCTCGGTAGGTTAGATCATCTTGGAGATCCAAAGTTTCATGCTCCACACCACGAATGGGATCTTTGAAGCAACGCTTGAGTTGAGACACATGAAAAACATCATGAACCTCTGGAAAAGTTGATGGTAGATCCAATTGGTAGGCAAGCTCACCCCACTTGGAAAGAATGCGAAAGGGACCAACATAGCGAGGAGCCAATTTGCCTTTGATACCGAATCGATGGACACCCTTCAGAGGAGTGACCCGGAGATAAACTTGATCACCAACTTCATAATGAACATCAAGATGCTGACGATCATAGTTGGTCTTTTGACGAAATTGAGCGGCCTTCAAACGCTCTCTAATTATGCGAACTTGATCTTCTGCTTCTTGGATCATGTCCGGACCAAAGAATTGTCTTTTGCCGGTTTCTGGCCAGTTCAATGGTGTTCGACATGTTCTCCCATACAGGAATTGGAAAGGTGCCATACCCTAACTGGATTGAAAACTGTTGTTCTAAGAGAACTCCGCAAAAGGAAGACATTTCTCCCTGTTCTTTCCAAAGGATATGACACACGCTCTGAGCATGTCTTCAAGAATTTGATTCACTCTTTTAGTTTGACCACCAGTTTTAGGATGATAAGCTGTGCTGAAGGAGACTTGAGTTCCCATTGCTTGTTGGATACTAGCCCAGAATTTGGAAGTGAACAAGCTTCCACGATCAGATATGATCTTCTTGGGAACACCATGAAGAACGACGATCCAGGATACATATAGCTCTGCCAACTGGCTTGCTGTAATACTTTCGTGAACAACAAGTGAGCAACTTTGGATAGTCGATCAATAACTACCCATGTGGCATCATGTCCAGATTGTATCCTTGGGAGTCCAGTGATAAAATCCATACCAATTTCATCCCATTTCCACTCAGGAATTTTCAACGGCTGTAGAAGTCCAGCAGGCCTTTGGTGTTCAGCTTTCATGTGACGGCAAACGTCGCACTCTGCAACAAAGCGAGCGATTTCTGGTTTCATTCCACTCCATCAGAATCTTTGACAGAGATCTCGGTACATCTTGGTACCACCAGGATGGATAGACAGAGGGGATTCATGAGCTTCCAAAAGGATTAGATCTTTAATTTTGCGACTGTTTGGAACCATTAGCCGGTTACTGAAGTATAGGATACCTTGATCATTGACGGAGAAACATTTGGCTTCACCGCTTGCAACACGTTCTTTGATCTTGGTAACTTCATCATATTGCTTTTGAGCTTCCTTGATTTGGTCCTCCGGAGAAGATTTTATTTCAAGGTTAGCAAGGAATCCACAAGGAACTACTTCAAGGTTAAGACGCTTGACTTCCTCGTAGAGAGCAAGTTGGGCTTGTGAAATCATCAGATTATTGCAATAAGACTTCCGACTTAGCGCATCAGCAACGACATTGGCTTTGCCGGGTTGATAGTTGAGACCCAAATCATAATATTTGATGAGTTCCAACCATCGTCTTTGCCTGAGATTCAGATCTGGCTGGGTGAAGAGATACTTCAGACTTTGATGATCCGAATAAAGTTTGCAACGGTTTCCGATGAGGTAATGTCGCCATTGCTTGAGAGCATGAAAAACAGCAAAGAGTTCGAGATCATGGGTTGGATAATTGTTCTCATGTGGCTTCAACTGCCGAGAGGCATAGGCCACTACATAACCATCTTGCATCAACACAGAACCGAGCTCTTGGAGAGAAGCATCACAATAGATGACGAAGTCCTTGCTTGTGTCCGGAAGGACAGGCACATGGGAAGTGGTTAGCTTAGTTTTCAAAGCTTGGAAGCTTTCTTCTGCCTTTTCTGACCATTCAAACTTCTTATATTTCTTAATAATATCAGTCATAGGCTTGGCTATCTTGGAGAAGTTCTCAATGAATCGGCAGTAATATCCAGCCATTCCAAGAAAACTTCGGACTTCCTTGACTGAAGTAGGTGACTTCCATTCTAGAATGGTCTGAAACTTATCCGGAATGACAACAACACCACTTGCAGACACAAAATGACCAAGGAAGACGAGCTCTTGTAAGCAAAACTCACATTTGGAAAACTTGGCATAGAGACGATGTTCACGAAGTTTAGTCAACACCAAACATAAATGTTCGACATGCTCTTCTTCGGTCTTGGAGTAGATTAGAATGTCATCAATGTATACCACGACGAACTTGTCAAGATCTTCCATGAATACGGAGTTCATGAGCCTCATGAATGTGGCTAGGGCATTGGTCAACCTGAAGGACATCAGTGTATACTCGTAAAGACCATAACAAGTTGTGAATGCTGTCTTTGGGATGTCTTCCTTTCTGATCTTGATTTGATGATACCCTGATCTTAAGTCCATCTTGGAGAAGACGGTGGCACCACTTAATTGATCAAAGAGGTCATTTATCCGGGGAAGTGGGTACTTATTCTTGATTGTCACCACATTGAGTGGACGGTAATCAACCACCAATCTTGGAATATTTGTATCCCGCTTCTTGACAAAGATGGTAGGGCAACCCCAAGAGGATGTGCTAGGTTGGATGTATCCTAGACCCTCTAACTCTTCAAGTTGCTTCTTCAACTCAACCAACTCATGAGGAGGCATGTGATAAGGTATTTTGGAGATAGGAGCAGTTCCAGGAACTAGCTCAATGACAAACTCCATACTTTGATCAGGTGGCATGCCAGGAAACTCTTCAGGAAAGACATCCGGGAAATCACAGACTACATGGACATCTTGGACCTCGAGAGCAGGTAGGACATCCATGGCATATAACTCCGAGAAAGGTTTAAGGACTGCTGATGCAGACTTTGAACCATCAGTCCAATACTTTATAGTTATGCCAGCAGGAGAGGTCACAGAAACTTTTCTAAGTGCACAGTCAATGACGGCTTGATACTTGGTTAACCAGTCCATGCCCAGAATGACATCAATGTTAGTTGACTTGAGTGCAATTAGAGAAGTGGGAAACTTCTGATATGCTATATCTATCTCAACCCCATGAGTAACCCAGATGGTCTGCCAACGAGACCCATGAGTGCTAATCTCTAGAGGGGAAGACATTGCTTCAAAAGGTATACCATGCTCCCATGCAAACTCTTGTGATATGAATGTATGCGATGCTCCAGAATCAAACAAGACTGTTGCGAGAATTGAATTAACACGGAGCGTACCCAGAATGACGCGTGGATCTTCCTGAGCTTCCTCAATAGTGACATGGGTTAGACGACCACGTCCAGCACCTTGAGCCTTATCATTCTTCTTTGCCTGTTGATCATTGCGTCCGACAGCCCTTTGAGAAAACTCCCTTGAGTAGTGACCAGGCTGACCACAGGAGTAACAGGTAACTCCAGTATGAGAACCAGCAGGAGGATGATAGTTTGCTCCACCAGTATTTGACTGTGGCTGACGAGAATTATTGCCAGAAGACTTGGGTGCATAAGGAGCACGAGGCACAACACTATATGGAACAAAGACACGGCGCTTCTTGTTAATGGAGGAAGAAGCACGAGAATTTCCTTCTTCACGCTTCTGAGAGACTTCCATGTCCTTCCTTCCATGCTCTAGAGTAAGAGCCTGATTGTGCAAGTCCTGGAAAGACTGGAACTTGAAAGGCAGCAACTCATAGAGAAGTGCAGGGTTAAGTCCCTTACGGAACAGCTCTTGCTTATCTTCATCATTGGTCACATCCCTGGTTGCATAGCGAGCCAGGCGAGTAAACTCACGCCCATAGGTTTCAATATCCTTGCGCCCCTGAGTCAGATCCAGGATGTGGCATCCCGCAAAAACCACTACTAGAAAATCGCGTTATTTTTGTGCATTGCATCCTCATGACCGCATGCTCATGTCATCATGCCACATTGCATTTGAGCATCGTCATCATCATGCATGGTTTTTTTGTCTAAACTATTTTCGAAACGCCTAGTTTTGTTTTCTAAATATTCACGTCTTTATTCAAATTAAAACCCGGGTCTCCGGAATATTTTGTTTCGTTTACCAACGGTTTGCAAAAGCCTCGTTTTAAATAATAAAATATTTATTTAATTTTAGGGGGTAGCCGTACCGGGCCGATCCGACCCAGTCGACCACCCCCAGTGCAAAACCGGACTACCTAAACCCTTTTCCTACCCTAACCTAATCTACCCATCCCAGCCACATCACCCCCACCAATCACCACCCGCCACCTCACCACTTCCCCAACTCCCTCCACTCCCATGCCGCCACATCAGCCGCCTGGCCCACCTGGCCTCCACCCAGCCACCGCCCACGCGCGGCACCTCGTACTCCCTCTCCCGCGCGTACAGCCTCGGGATCCCGCCCTGTCCAATCCCACCACCCGACAACCCCTGACCCCGCCACCTGCTCCCGGGCCCACCTCGCGGTAGCCGCCCCCAGGCACGCCTCCCCCGCTCTCTCTCCCCTCACCCTCGTCTTCCCACCGAGGCAGAGCCGCCTCCCTCCCCACCGACGCCTCCCTCTTTGCTCCGCTCCGGTTCCCTGACGCCGCCGCCGCGCGGACCTCGTCGCCGACCGCGACCACCACCTCTCCTCACCCGCGCGAGGCTGCCTCCGCTCGACCTGTGCCCCGGCCGCCGAGTGCCCCCGTCGTCCCCGCCGTCCTCTTCCTCTCCGGCGCCGGCCCCGCCACCGAGCCGCGTCGCCCGACGGCGCCCTCCTCTCCTTCCTCTCCCCCGGCCCCAGCCAGGCATCGCCGTCACCCCCCTCGCAGACGCGCGCCTTCCTCCTCTCTGCGTGCCAGCGTCCCCCGGTCCCTGCTCCTCTCGGCCGCCACCAGAGCGACGTCAGCAGCCGCGCGCCTCCTCCATCGACCTCCGCCGGTCCTCCTCCGACCTGCCCTGGCGCTGCTGGCCTCGCTGCGGGTCTCCTCTGCGCATCCCCATCGTAGCCCCTATGCTGCTGCCATGGCGTTTTGGTGCTAGTGCAGGTTTCCTCTAGTACCAGTGCGGTTGCTCCTATGCTTTGTTTTGGCACTGATTTTGTGAAGATGGGTCAGCGGCGATGCTCTGATTCCGGCGACTTCCATCGTACGAGTTTGGCGAGTATCTCACCAAGGCCGACAAGACCGGCTTGATGCCGAAGAATATACAGGTGCTCCTTGAAGACCCCGACCCCGAAAGACGAGCTCTCCATCTCGGATGCCAAGACCGATCCCGTACCCGGCGCCACGCCAAGTGCTCCTTCCCGGAGTCCGAAGGCCAATCTCGCCGAGACCCCGAAGACCGATCCCTCGAACCCCTCCGAACCAAGACCTCCGACCATAATGTGTGATGCCCTTTCCAAGCCCCGTATTTTTATAATATATGATATAAACTTGTTGCATTAAATCATTCATGTCGCATACATATTTGTGGATGTTGGGGGTATTTAGGCGATTCACCTAAATAAAATATGGAGTCCATCTGCGGGATATCGTTGTCTTATTCCGGACTCCATTTAAATTGGTGTAGCGAACCGATGCCATGTTCCGCCCTGTTAACCCAACACTTAATTTGCGGGGTAGATAAATAACTCGAACCTAATAATAAATGTTGGGACCCCGGTTCCGCTTAATATGATCTAATTGCATCTCATGCCTGCCATGTCATACATCATACATGCATCATGCCCGATCTTTTGCCATAGTATTAAGTAGTGCATCCGGTGTTTATTCTAGTGTTTTGGTTCTTCGCGGATAAGGCCGTTGAGTTGATGCGAGTGCCGACCCGATCTTCGGACGAACCTTCGGCAATGTTTTCAGGCGAGCATCTCCCCCTTTCTACCTATCTTACTTTTATAGTATTTATTCCCTCCTGTTGATCTATTGCTATCTGTGTTGCGGTGCTCTAGTTTTCGTACCCGTGATATCCCTTGCAGCCTTATACTGCCTTGGACACATCCTACTACCTGTTGATTGGTAGATAGTTGGACTTGCGCGTCTTAGTCGCTTGCTCAAGTGCTGTTGCGTGTCGTCGAGTACCACAGTTGTTGGAGTGTTGCCGCATGTTTAATGTTGGAGATGATCAAGACTTTAATTCTTGTTTAATAACTAAAATTGAAGTAGGTAAAGGCAGAGGCACTGGTGGGTAATAGACAATATTTGGATTTTAACCGCTCACTGGTGTCCCGTAGGACCCCGAGTTCTTGACACCTGTTCCGAGATCGAGCGCACTAACCACAGGTGGGGTGTGTGGGCACCCCCATCGATTAGTACCTGCTTTCAAAGTATTGTACCGGGGGCCACAAGTAGTTTGGGGCTTTATTACTATCCTGTACTTATGCCATGTTTTACTGCTTTATTTACGATTGTGCGAGGAGCACCTGTACTGTTTAGGTCCGTGACACGTTTTCGCTGTATCGACAAGCCCAGTCACACTTTCGGGTTCCCAGTCGTTTACAGCCGTCTACACAAACCCTGAGTCCGTCTCGGAGACCGGCCGACTTCGTTGCAGGTAGCTTAGTGGGGTGGCCCCCATGTACTTGCTTTTGGTCGGGGAAACGTCATGACTTAGGCCCCGCCGACATACCGATGGGTGTATGTTAACTGATCTGGCAAAAAGGGTTGAAGTGCGTGTGGATACTTTGGTGCACCCCTGCAGGGTTAAATCTTTTCGAGAAGCTGTGTCCGCAGTTATGGACGACTTGGAGCACAATTCTCGATCATAGACAACTATAACTAAAGTTTACTGTTATAATTTGACTTGTATCCGATATGACTAGTAATCAGCTTCACTGCAACGGAATGGCTAAATAAAAGTACCAACAACTGCTGGGTTTGGGATGTCTCATGCTAATTGTATTTGACTAGTAAGTGTCGCAACTACAACAGAATGGTTAACTAAAATTGCCCACTGCTTATTATATCAGGATGATTATCTATATTTGACTAGTAATTGCCGCCACTATAACGGAATGAATAAAACTGCCAACTGTGTGAGTTCCTCGGTTAACTTCCTCGTTTGGTCTCGAGGGGGAAATACCAGGATGGGTATGTTTGGTGGTAGTATCAGGATGGTTCCGAATAGGTCTTTCTTATCCCTCTCTGATAGCCGACAGTTATCTCGAGTCTCTATAGGTTGTTTAGTGCATGCTGCGCTGCCGCTTCAGTCCACCATACCTATGTTGGCGAGGACCGCCGAATTCTAGCCTCGCCGTGTACTGGCCTCAGTACTGACCGCTCTCTTTTTCCTTTGCCCTTTGTCGGCACCCCTTTTGTGTAAGCAGGTTTCGAGATCGACGTCGTTAGCAGGGTTACCCTTCCGGCTTGGCCTGGGCAGGGTTATGGACGCCATTGGTTATTCTTCAGGGCTCTTAGCTCAATTTGCACCTTGTCCGTACTCGGACGCCATATCGTTTTAAAGGTGATTTGGATCTTCGTATTGTATATCTGTATTCTTGACTCTTTGAGTCGCTGTTGTATATATATGTTTTGTGGGTTCCATCGAGGACTATTGTGTAATGGTATTACTTCGTTTTCCACCCGCACGCAAGTGCCTGGTGGGCACCTTTGAATCGTTTCTATGCGGGTTTTGGCGGGAAGCGCTGAAACTTGCATAGGGCCGATTCTGAGGGTGTTACAGAGTGGTATCAGAGCTCAGCAGTTGCGATACCCCACAAGTCCAGCCTGTAGGATAACCTAGCTAACGGCCGAAGTAGAGTGTCAAAACTATTTTTGCAAAATCGGTTGGTTAGTTCTGATTAGGTCTGATTTTACTCCTTACCCCTCTGCTGCTCTCCTCCCACCTCTTCGTGTTTTGAATCCGCTCTCTTCTCTCTCTTCGAGTCCAGGATTTCTCGTGGTTGGGTTCCATCGTACCTTCAGGGTTTCGCTTCCTCCTTTGGTAACGGTGTTGCTACATCTGGTCTTCATGCTATCCGAGGAATCCTTTGTCTGGTGGACTTCTCTTTGTTCCTTCTCGTGCCTTCCGGTGTTTTCCGACGCGACGACATCATCTACGCCAGATCCGATGCAGAGTCTGCATCACTCCTTTGTTTCTGAACCTCGAATGTCAAGATCTTCAGTCTGATTCCGAGAATGGTTGCACGCTTCTCTACTGATTGTGCAGAGTAATAGTTTGGGTGCGTGATGGACTGGCCCCCATGCCGACTACTCACTCTATTCGCTTGTGTACGTTGAAGTGGATGAGAATGCATCGGTTCCCTCTTTCCATCGAAGCTAGAGGTGGCTTTATCTGTTGATACCTCTACCTTCGCCTTTGTTTCCTGGAGTGTTCTCTCGTCGATCACGGATAACGACCTCTTGTTAGTGGTGTCGCGAAGATCTACACGAAGCGAGAAGATTCAGATCGCCGCCCTTCTTCCCGGTACCATGAGGCGGATCTCGAGGGCGAGATCCATTGTTAGTGGTGTCGAATTGTGGCATCCCGCAAAAACCACTACTAGAAAATCGCGTTATTTTTGTGCATTGCATCCTCATGACCGCATGCTCATGTCATCATGCCACATTGCATTTGAGCATCGTCATCATCATGCATGGTTTTTTTGTCTAAACTATTTTCGAAACGCCTAGTTTTGTTTTCTAAATATTCCCGTCTTTATTCAAATTAAAACCCGGGTCTCCGGAATATTTTGTTTCGTCTACCAACGGTTTGCAAAAGCCTCGTTTTAAATAATAAAATATTTATTTAATTTTAGGGGGCAGCCGTACCGGGCCGATCCGACCCAGTCGACCACCCCCAGTGCAAAACCGGACTACCTAAACCCTTTTCCTACCCCAACCTAATCTACCCATCCCAGCCACATCACCCCCACCAATCACCACCCGCCACCTCACCACTTCCCCAACTCCCTCCACTCCCATGCCACCACATCAGCCGCCTGGCCCACCTGGCCTCCACCCAGCCACCGCCCACGCGCGGCACCTCGTACTCCCTCTCCCGCGCGTACAGCCTTGGGATCCCGCCCTGTCCAATCCCACCACCCGACAACCCCTGACCCCGCCACCTGCTCCCGGGCCCACCCCGCGGTAGCCGCCCCCAGGCACGCCTCCCCCGCTCTCTCTCCCCTCACCCTCGTCTTCCCACCGAGGCAGAGCCGCCTCCCTCCCTACCGACGCCTCCCTCTTCGCTCCGCTCCGGTTCCCTGACGCCGCCGCCGCGCGGACCTCGTCGCCGACCGCGACCACCACCTCTCCTCACCCGCGCGAGGCTGCCTCCGCTCGACCTGTGCCCCGACCGCCGAGTGCCCCCGTCGTCCCCGCCGTCCTCTTCCTCTCCGGCGCCGGCCCCGCCACCAAGCCGCATCGCCCGACGGCGCCCTCCTCTCCTTCCTCTCCCCTGGCCCCAGCCAGGCATCGCCGTCACCCCCCTCGCAGACGCGCGCCTTCCTCCTCTCTACGTGCCAGCGTCCCCCCGGTCCCTGCTCCTCTCGGCCGCCACCAGAGCGACGTCAGCAGCCGCGCGTCTCCTCCATCGACCTCCGCCGGTCCTCCTCCGACCTTCCCTGGCGCTGCTGGCCTCGCTGCGGGTCTCCTCTGCGCATCCCCATCGTCGCCCCTATGCTGCTGCCGTGGCGTTTTGGTGCTAGTGCAGGTTTCCTCTAGTACCAGTGGGGTTGCTCCTATGCTTCGTTTTGGCACTGATTTTGTGAAGATGGGTCAGCGGCGATGCTCTGATTCCGGCGACTTCCATCGGACGAGTTTGGCGAGTATCTCACCAAGGCCGACAAGACCGGCTTGATGCCGAAGAATATACAGGTGCTCCTTGAAGACCCCGACCCCGAAAGACGAGATCTCCATCTCGGATGCCAAGACTGATCCCGTACCCGGCGCCACGCCAAGTGCTCCTTCCCGGAGTCCGAAGGCCAATCTCGCCGAGACCCCGAAGACCGATCCCTCGAACCCCTCCGAACCAAGACCTCCGACCATAATGTGTGATGCCCTTTCCAAGCCCCGTATTTTTATAATATATGATATAAACTTGTTGCATTAAATCATTCATGTCGCATACATATTTGTGGATGTTGGGGGTATTTAGGCGATTCACCTAAATAAAATATGGAGTCCATCTGCGGGATATCGTTGTCTTATTCCGGACTCCATTTAAATTGGTGTAGCGAACAGATGCCATGTTCCGCCCTGTTAACCCAACACTTAATTTGCGGGTAGATAAATAACTCGAACCTAATAATAAATGTCGGGACCCCGGTTCCGCTTAATATGATCTAATTGCATCTCATGCCTGCCATGTCATACATCATACATGCATCATGCCCGATCTTTTGCCGTAGTATTAAGTAGTGCATCCGGTGTTTATTCTAGTGTTTTGGTTCTTCGCGGATAAGGCCGTTGAGTTGATGCGAGTGCCGACCCGATCTTCGGACGAACCTCCGGCAATGTTTTCAGGCGAGCATCTCCCCTTTTCTACCTATCTTACTTTTATAGTATTTATTCCCTCCTGTTGATCTATTGCTATCTGTGTTGCGGTGCTCTAGTTTTCGTACCCGTGATATCCCTTGCAGCCTTATACTGCCTTGGACACATCCTACTACCTGTTGATTGGCAGATAGTTGGACTTGCGCGTCTTAGTCGCTTGCTCAAGTGATGTTGCGTGTCGTCGAGTACCACAGTTGTTGGAGTGTTGCCGCATGTTTAATGTTGGAGATGATCAAGACTTTAATTCTTGTTTAATAACTAAAATTGAAGTAGGTAAAGGCAGAGGCACTGGTGGGTAATAGACAATATTTGGATTTTAACCGCTCACTGGTGTCCCGTAGGACCCCGAGTTCTTGACACCTATTCCGAGATCGAGCGCACTAACCACAGGTGGGGTGTGTGGGCACCCCCATCGATTAGTACCTGATTTCAAAGTATTGTACCGGGGGCCATAAGTAGTTTGGGGCTTTATTACTATCCTGTACTTATGCCATGCTTTACTGCTTTATTTACGATTGTGCGAGGAGCACCTGTACTGTTTAGGTCCGTGACACGTTTTCGCTGTATCGACAAGCCCAGTCACACTTTCGGGTTCCCAGTCGTTTACAGCCGTCTACATAAACCCTGAGTCCGTCTCGGAGACCGGCCGACTTCGTTGCGGGTAGCTTAGTGGGGTGGCCCCCATGTACTTGCTTTGGGTCGGGGAAACGTCATGACTTAGGCCCCGCCGACATACCGATGGGTGTATGTTAACTGATCTGGCAAAAAGGGTCGAAGTGCGTGTGGATACTTTGGTGCACCCCTGCAGGGTTAAATCTTTTCGAGAAGCCGTGTCCGCGGTTATGGACGACTTGGAGCACAATTCTCGATCATAGACAACTATAACTAAAGTTTACTGTTATAATTTGACTTGTATCCGATATGACTAGTAATCAGCTTCACTGCAACGGAATGGCTAAATAAAAGTACCAACAACTGCTGGGTTTGGGATGTCTCATGCTAATTGTATTTGACTAGTAAGTGTCGCAACTACAACAGAATGGTTAACTAAAATTGCCACTGCTTATTATATCAGGATGATTATCTATATTTGACTAGTAATTGCCGCCACTATAACGGAATGAATAAAACTGCCAACTGTGTGAGTTCCTCGGTTGACTTCCTCGTTTGGTCTCGAGGGGGAAATACCAGGATGGGTATGTTTCGTGGTAGTATCAGGATGGTTCCGAATAGGTCTTTCTTATCCCTCTCTGATAGCCGACAGTTATCTCGAGTCTCTATAGGTTGTTTAGTGCATGCTGCGTTGCCGCTTCAGTCCACCATACCTATGTAGGCGAGGACCGCCGAATTCTAGCCTCACCGTGTACTGGCCTCAGTACTGACCGCTCTCTTTTTCCTTTGCCCTTTGTCGGCACCCCTTTTGTGTAAGCAGGTTTCGAGATCGACATCGTTAGCAGGGTTACCCTTCCGGCTTGGCCTGGGCAGGGTTATGGACGCCATTGGTTATTCTTCAGGGCTCTTAGCTCAATTTGCACCTTGTCCGTACTCGGACGCCATATCGTTTTAAAGGTGATTTGGATCTTCGTATTGTATATCTGTATTCTTGACTCTTTGAGTCGCTGTTGTATATATATGTTTTGTGGGTTCCATCGAGGACTATTGTGTAATGGTATTACTTCGTTTTCCACCCGCACGCAAGTGCCCGGTGGGCACCTTTGAATCGTTTGTATGCGGGTTTTGGCAGGAAGCGCTGAAACTTGCATAGGGCCGATTCTGAGGGTGTTACACAGGAACTCCCTCCTTTTGAGATCCATGACGGGCTTAAGGATATATGAGGCACGAAATGCTGCAACAAACTCCTCCCAGGTAACAACATGTCCCTGAGCTTGTAGATTCTGAAAACCTTCCCACCAAACACCAGCCTCACCTTCCAGTTGATAAGTGGCGAAGTTGACACGATCAGCGGGACGGACACGAAGAGCACTAAACTTGCGCTCTATGGTGCAGAGCCAATCATCAGCTTCAAAGGGCTCCTTGGAGTGGGTGAAGATTGGAGGAAAAGACCGGATGAAATATCCAATGACACAGTCATCAGGACGACGTTCAGTGTTATGCGCCACACGCTCTAGAAGGTGTTCATTCGTCAGACGGTTGGTCTCAATGTTGTTGACAACCTCGGCCATCATGGGAGGTGGCGGAAGTTCCTGATCAGCATTGTTGTTTGCTCGACGGCCTACAGAACCACGAGTACCAGACGGCATCCTGAGGAGAAAACAGAAACCATGAGAATGGATTCACCTAAAGGGTGCATCAAAGGATGACATAAATCATATCAAAAGGTCATGGTAGAGGTGAACATGTGGATCAAGATTATATGAATGCATTAAGTATGGCAGTAGAACAAGCATACGAAACGTATACACTACCAACTTAGATACAAACCATAACAATGGAATGCAAGCATGATATGATACCAACAAGTCACAAAAGAAAAGAGAGCGGAATTATAGGCATCCTTACCAAAGTTATAAAACAACGCTTCGGTTGCACAGATATATCTTGGAAACTCTGAGCCTTGCAACCAAGTACCGAGTACTTAGGGACAACAACCCAAACCCGTATATACTATAAATTTGAAATGATAAACGATAAGTGAAAACTTTGCAAAGCAAACGAGGTAAGATAACTCAGCAATAGAACAACCTTGGATAAGGAGTAAAAGGAGTCCTATTCAGAGTTTTGCAAATAGTTTTTAGCTTTCAAATAGTTTTCTCAAACTCTAGGCTCAACATCGACCAGCTAGAAGGGTTTCCTACAGGCAGTCCTGCTTTGATACCAAAATCTGTCATGACCCGGGATCAGGGCTAGACAAATACCAGATCCTCATCTGATATAAGCCTAACCTAAATTCCGAAACGCGCAGGGAAAGATCGGTAACATTATAGAACATACAAACCATACATTAATAAGGTAAACTCTTAAGAGATTTACAAACCATTCATACAAACCAGGGGTCATAGACCCATCATTACATCAAACAACGGAAGAAAACAAGTTGTTCTAAACAACAAACTTAGCAAAGCGCCTAAGAGGCCATAAATAGAAGTAGCGACCCTTCCATAGATCCTAGGCTTCTGCCCGGTAACCCCGACTACTCGTCGACTTCAACGTAGAAACCACCTTCAGTTGGAGTAGCATCATCTGTAGAAAAACATCAACGAAGCAAGGCTGAGTACAGGGTGTACTCCGCAAGAATTATGGCTAGTGGAGTTATTTTGCATAAAGCCATCTTTTGTTTTCAAAATAATAGGGAGAAGAAACTCGTCTAGTCAGATCATTTTCAAAAGGTATAAGAAGACTACAACTCTAGCTCTTCGGAGTCATCTTTGATATCCACCAAATACCATCATCAATTGAACCTCTCTTACCGGACTACCCCCTCAAACAACCCCGAGGAAGTACTCCGGATCTCACATTAGTTGACAAGTTTTATCATTCGGTTATAGTTCTCTATGATCACAGAATCCGTTCCCAAGTCATCCATAACTGTGGACACGGCTTTCGAAAAGATTAATAACCCTGCAGGGGTGCACAACTTTACCCACACGTACCAACCGATTCTTAATGCCAAATTATTAGCCCTCTTCCTTGGAAGGCCGGCAGAGAGTGGTTGACCACGACCTTTACCTTACTTTCGCCGAGACCATGAGGCACGCACTAGGGAGATGCCGCCATAACGGGTCGAGTTCCGAAGCTGGTCCCTAATG
Source organism: Avena sativa (assembly GCA_916181665.1). Taxonomy (NCBI): domain Eukaryota; kingdom Viridiplantae; phylum Streptophyta; class Magnoliopsida; order Poales; family Poaceae; genus Avena; species Avena sativa. The sequence continues at coordinate 134,468,839 of OV702283.1, read as the reverse complement.
ATGTGCGCAGGGTTCAAGATTACGGATGCCGGGCATCTCTTGTTCTCGGCCACGCTTACCTACCTGTTATGAATGCACCTCCTTCACCTCCACTCAAAAACACCCAAGATGCGTATGTCGAATGGAAAACCCGAACTTTGTGACTCAAGGAATCTACTAGGCAAGTTAGTTGGTCGAGGGGGTTTCCAGGCCCCCGTGTGGTTGTACGCTCGTCTTGGTTCAAGAGGCAAGAACATCAGGTCCTAAGAGTGGCAAGTATGGGACTACAAAAACCACAACCCACGTGGCCTCCCATACAAGCCTTAGCATGTTTATCATTCATATCTGATCACAACATAACATCCTACCAAACTAGATTCATTCGCATCTCCGGTGCATCACATGAATGATCAGCAGCAGACCACTAAGCATGTCTAAGCTTGACTGAACTGTGGCACTAGCGGTGCTCATAAGCCAAACCATAGTTATGCTAGGAGTGGTGGATTAGGTAATATGGTTCACAAAGGCAAACATGCATCAGATAGGATTACTCTGTCTACTGATAAAAGACTATTGAACCGAATGCATATGACGAGAATGAAATACTTTGTAATCATAGGATTCATATGTATGAATGGGGCTTCGCTTGCCTTGTCCGTTGTTGGATTGGTACTGCTCTTCAGTAGCATTGACTTCAGCTTCGGTTTCGGTTCCTATTCGTGAAGAACCAACACCCGAAAAGAGAAAGCGGAAATGGCGACGGCCGACAGAAACCTCGAGCTCGATTCCGACGAGCTGGAGCCTTCCCTTATTGCGTGCTTCGACGGAGATGGTGCTGGCGGGGAGGCGGTTCTCCTGGGGCTCTCAGCAGGGCGAGGGGAGACCGGGGACAGCGGAGCACCGGAGCTCCTGGAAGCTAGTGTTCCAGCGAGGATGGGGAAAAGGGGAAAAAGGGGAGCTAGGGTTCGTCCGGGCGGCACTAGGGATCATATAGATGCTCGGGGGCGGCGGCGCGCATCGCGGCGCCGAATCGTGACGCAGACGGGCGACGGCGACGACGCCACGCAGCTGCTCCGTCGTCGGCAACGAAGATGACAGGAGGACACAAGGCTCGAAGGGGTACGCGACCGGGTGGGCTGCTCCTGGGCCAGGCTTGGGCCCCGGGTGGGTTAGCTGCTGGCGGCAGAAAGATAAAGAGGGAAGTGGGCTCGGCCCAGTAGCTAGGTTAGATAGATTTTTTTCCAGGAAACTGTTTTCTATTTCTATTTTCTGATTTCTTTTGTACTTTGAATTCAAATTTGTCTTTTGAATAATTTCAAATTACAGGAACTTTTATGAAGTATATAAAATAATGTGGAACCCTTTTATTCACTTTGGGTTCCATTCATTTTGATAGTTTCTCAAATATAAAACCCATTTGATTGGTTTCAAATAGAGAGGGGAGTTAGGGTTTAGGGTTTTGTTTGTTCTTTCTTGATGTAACCAAAATGCAAGTGTTATTTATGCATGCAATGCTCAAACATGTCCTTATTAATATTACACAAAAGGGTGGTATGTTACAGGATACTTGTAATATTATGTCATATATGGTCACTTTCTACACTTGTGTGAACTGTTTGAATGTTATTGATGCATGGTTTGAACACATGTGTGTTTCATGTATCTGCTATGTATTATGTTATTATCATGTGTATTCTATGAAGATTATAGTGTATTCTGTGTATATTGATTTTCTTTTTTTAACTCCTGGTAATATTACCCCTGGAGAAATAGCTTGTCTATCCCTGGCGAAAAATATTTTGCCTGTACTAAACTACCACCGGCGATATTAGCAGACACCGGCAAGCGTGTTTACCCCCGGTGTTTACGCCTGCTCACTGGCGCTGGCGTAGATTACCATCAGCAATATAGGAAAGCGCCGGCGATATAGGTGCACCCCTAGAATTCGCTGCTGCTCGCCGGTGGTAGATGTATATTATCACCGGCGAAACTCAGAGGCGCCGGCGATGAGGACTTACCACCGGCGAGGAGGTCGCCGGCGAGCTCGGACACGCCGGCGATGAGCCTTTTCTGTTTGTTGGCGGTAGGGTTTTCTCTACTAGTGCCTCATTAACTCCGACTATGGAGGGGACCCTTAAATGCTGTAGAAAAGCTCCATCTGGTACTTGTTTCCACGCTGAGTCTATCCTTGATAGAGCATCTGCTTCCTCATTTTCTGCTCGAGGGATGTGCTGAACCTCAAAACTCTTGAACGATTTAGATAGTTCATCCACGATAGCTTTGTATGCTTCCATGTGCTTGTTTGCGTTGCAGATATCGGATAATTGTTGAGCAACTAAATCCGAGTCTCCGTAACACATGAGTCTTGATATGCCAATGTTCTTGGCCATGCATATTCCATATAGCAGTGCTTCGTACTCGGCAATATTATTGGTTGTCGTGAAGTGTATTTGCAACACATATAACAGCTTATCTCCTTGGGGTGATTTGAGCACCATGCTAGCCCCCGAGCCTCCTCGTGCTTTTGATCCGTCAAAGTGAAGGGTCCAAAATTCCATGTCTGGAGGGCCTGAGTTTTCTGCCGTCTCTGTCCAATCAACGACAAAGTCAGCGAGAATTTGGGACTTGATTGCTGTACGTGGTTTGTACTCAATGTCAAAAGCTGCAAGCTCTATTCCCCAATTTGCGACACATCCTGTGGCATCGCGGTTGTTGATTATATCTCGCATAGGATCTGTGCTCACTACTATGATCTTATGTTCTTGAAAATAGTGATGTAGCTTTCTGGATGCAAAGAACACTCCATAGGCTAGCTTTTGATGATGTGGATACCGTTGCTTTGATTCGGTCAGGACCTCACTTAGATAATAAGTTGGCCGCTGCACCTTATGCTCATGGCCTTCTTCTTCACTCTCAACTACTATTACCACGCTTATGACCTTGTTGGTCGCTGCAATGTAGAGTAACATAGGTTCCTGAGGTTCTGGCGCTAGGGGAACTGGTGGATTTGATAGCAGATCTTTTAAACTTTGCAGGGCCGTTTCGGCTTCTGGGGTCCAGACAAATTTGTCGGTTTTCTTCAAGAGTTCGTATAAAGGTGCGGCTCTTTCAGTGAGTCGGCTGACAAACCGACTCACCGCTGCAATGCAACTAGTGAGGCGTTGTACGTCTTTGAGGCGAGTTGGCCTGGTAATGTCTAGAATAGCCTTGATTTTGTCACGGTTCACCTCTATGCCTCGCTCGGAGACGATGAAACCTAACAATTTTCCGGCTGGAATTCCAAAGAAACACTTCTTCAGATTTAGCATCATATTAAATTTTTGTAGACTAGCAAACATTTCATCCAAATCGGAAATCAAAGTTTCCTTCTTTTTGGACATAACTGCTATGTCGTCTATGTTTATGTGGACGTTGCGTCCGATTTGGTCGTTGAGACAACGTTGCATGGTACGTTAATATATTACTCCTGTGTTCTTTAAGCCAAAAGGCATAGTTTTGTAGCAGAAGGTTCCGTAATATGCGTCGAGAAAATAGAGTAATTCCGACCCTGCCGTTGAGTCGATAACTTGATCGATTCTTGGAAAAGGAAACGGATCTTTTGGGAATGCCTTGTTCAAAGCGGTATAATCAACACACATCCTTAAATCAATGGTGTCCTTTTTAGGGACAAGTATAGGATTTCCCACCCAATCTGTATGGATGACCTCTGTTATGAAATCTGCTAACTCTAAGTGGGCTAATTCCTTGGCTATTGCTTTGTGCTTTTCATCACCAAACTGTCGTAAGGACTGTTTGACGGGTTTAGCGTCTGGGTACACATTAAGAGAGTGCTCGGCAAGTTCCCTAGATACTCCGGTCATGTCAGATGGCTGCCATGCGAAGATATCACTATTATCTTTGAGGAACTCGGCGAGCGCACTTTCTTATGCGTGGCCTTAGCCTACCCCTATGTTCTTTTTCTTGGAGGGATCATCTTCCTTCAGCGATGTCTTCTTCATCTCTTCCGACGCCTTGGACTGCAAACTGAAGGGAATATGCCCGAGAGGCAATAATAAAGTGGTTATTATCGTATTCCTTGTTTATGATAAATGTTTATTTTACATGCTATAATTGTATTAATACGGAAACGTTAATACATGTGTGTTTAATAAACAAAAAGGAAGTTCCTAGTTATGCCTCTCTTATAAACTAGCTCGTTGATTAACAAGATGATCATAGGTTTCCTGATCATGGACATTGGATGTTGTTAACGAGGTCACAACATTAGTGTAATGGTGTGATGAACATTCATCCGAAGTATAGCATTACGATCATAGTCATTGAGTTTATATTGCTATAACAACTTACGAAGTGATCCTAATCCTTAGACCATGAGATCATGTCAATCACTAACACCAGAAGATTTTCTTGATAACATCAGACGTCACACCGTAACAAGGTGATTATAAAGATGGATTTAGAACTAATAAAGTGTTATGTTGAGGCCCATGGATCGAGAGTGGAATTTGTTCATCCCGATGACGGATAGATATACTCTGGGCCCTCTCGGTGATATCACGTTGGTTAGCTTGCAAGCAAGTGATTTGATCACTAGAATGTTATATCACGGGAACGAGAAAAGAAGGCATGTCAGTAACGAGATCAAACTAGGTATGGAGATACCGATGATCGAATCTCGGACATGTAATATATCGCGATACAAAAGGATTAAGATACTAGCGTAAAAGGTTCCGACGATCACAAGAAAGTCATCGTTGAATGTGTGGGAGTCAGTATGGGTCTCCAGATCCCGCTTTTGATTATTGATCCGAGAGGGTCTCGATCATGTCCGCATTATTCGCGAACCGTAGGGTGACACACTGTAACACCCTCAGAATCGGACCTATGCAAGCTTTAGCGATCCCCGCCAAACCCGCATAGAAACGATTCAAAGGTGCCCACCAGGCACTTTCGTGCGGGTGGAAAACGAAGTAATAACATTACACAACAGTCCTCGATGGGACCCACAGAACAGATATATACAACAGCGACTCAAAGAGTCAAGAATACAGATATACAAGACAAAGATCCAAATCACCTTGAAAACGACAGAGCGTCCAGCTATGGACAAGATGCAAATGGGGCTAAGAGCCCTGAGGAATAACCAATGGCGTCCATAACCCGGCCCAGGCCAAGCCGGAAGGGTAACCCTGCTAACGACGTCGATCTCAAAACCTGCTTAAACAAAAGGGGTGCCGACAAAGGGCAAAGGAAAAAGAGAGAGCGGTCAGTACTGAGGCCAGTACACGGCGAGGCTAGAATTCGGCGGTCCTCGCCTACATAGGTATGGTGGACTGAAGCGGCAGCGGCAGCATGCACTAAACAACCTATAGAGACTCGATACAACTGGCGGCTATCAGAGAGGGGTAAGAAGGACCTATTTGGATCCATCCTGATGCTAACACCAAACAACCCGTCCTGGTATTCCCCCCTCGATACCGAACCGAGAAAGTCAACCGAGGAACTCACACAGTTGGCAGTTTTATTTATTCAGTTATCGTTGCAGCAATTACTAGTCAGGTGTAGATAATCATCCTGATAAATAAGCAGTGGGCAATTTTAGTTAACCATTCCGTTATGGTTGCAACACTTACTAGTCAGATACGATTAGCATGAAATAACTCAAAACCCAGCAGTTGTTGGTACTTTTATTCAGCCATTCCGTTGTAGTTGCAATACTTACTAGTCAGGTACAATGGTAGCCAGCGGCCACCCAAACAAGCAATTGTTGGAAGTTTTATTTAGCCATTCCATTATACTGAAGCTGATTACTAGTCATTATAAAGTCAAATTTATAGCACTACTTTAGTTATAGTTGTCTATGATCGAGATACTGTGCTCCAAGTCGTCCATAACCGCGGACACGGCTTTCAGAAAGTTTTACCCGGCCGGGGTGCACCAATAGCAACACACACTCGATCAACCTCGGAAAAACCAAATCAAAACCCAACGAGGCTTTCACGACAAAGCAATCACAGGATTCAGAAATATTTCAGGGGGCCACCCCTTAAAGTAGACCCGCAACGAAGCCGGCCGGCTCCGAGACAGACTCAAGGTTGTGGGGACGGCTGTGAACGACTGGGAACCCGAAAACTCGGGCTTGTCGACACCGCGGAATCGTGCCACGATCCTAAACAGTACAGTGTGCTCCTCGCACAATCGTAATAAAGCAGTAAAGCATGGCATAAGTACAGGATAGTAAATAAAGCCTCGAACTAGTTTGTGGCCCCAAGAAATAAGAATGAATCAAGCTCTGGCTGAGGGGGGTCCCATAATCCTCCCGGATGTGGATAGCGCGAATATTCAAGGAACAGGTATCAAGTACTCGGGGTCCTACGGGACACAAGTGAGCGGTCGGAAACCAAATAATATCTATCGCCCACCGATGCCTCGGCTTACCTACTTCAGGTTTTAGTTGTTAAACAGTAATTAAAGTTAAGAAAAGTAAAACCAAGATCAGCTCCAACATCAACATGCGGCCACACTCCAACAACTGTGGTTCTCGACGACTCGCAACAGCACTTGAGCAAGCGACGGCGACGCGCAAGTCCAACTATCTACCAAACATCAGGTAATAGGATGTGTCCAAGGCAATATAAGGCGGCAAGGGATAACACAGGTACGAGGACTAGAGCATCGCAACACAGATAGCAATAGATCAACAGGAGGAAAGTAAATACTATAAAAGTAAGATGGGTAGAAAGGGGGAGATGCTCGCCTGAAAAACATTGTCGAAGGGTTCATCCGAAGATCGGGTCGACACTCGCATCAACTCAACGGCCTTATCCGCGAAGAAGCAAAAACACTAGAAGAAACACCGGATGCAATATTTAATACTACGGCAAAAGATCGGGCATGATGCATGTATGCTGCATGACATGGCCAAGGTGCGGTGCGATTAGGTCATATTAAGCGGAACCGGGGTCCCGACAAATAATTGATAGGTTCATGTTATTTAGAACCCCCGCAATTTAAATGTTGTTTTAACATGCCAAAATATATCAACGGTTTGTTACACAAATTTAAATGAGGCCAATATGAGACTAGATTTGCCCGCATATGGGCCCCATATTTAATTATTAGGTGAATCGGCATAAGGCCCCCAAACCACATGACAAATATGTATGCAAGTATGGCAATTAATATGCATCAAGTTGTTATTACATTATAAAATAGGGTTTCGGGAAGGGGTTCACACATTAGGGTTCGGCGAGCTTGGGGTTCCGGGGTTCGGGGTCCGATAGGGTTCAGGGTTCGACGAAAACGTTCTCGGCCTCCGGGAAGGACTTGGTTCGGTGTCGTTCTTGTCGTTGCGAAGATCTTGTCGGGTCCGCGGATCGGCCGGTCTTGTCGTTCGGAAGTAGAACTTGTCGTCCTTGTGGCGATCTTGGCGTCCTTCCGGTTCGGGTTTTGGCGTCCGAGGGAGGTACTTGGCGTCCGTGAAGGAGAACTTGAGGGTCCAGCGTCTCGGTGTCCTCGGATCCGAGAGGAAGAACTTGTCGGGCCGGGTCCGGTCTTCGGGGTCCGGTAGAATCAGCCTTCGAGTTCCGGGAAGGCGATCTTGGTGTGTTGTCCTTTAGTTCCGTGCCAACGGTTGAACTTAGGTCCAAGCCAAAGGTCTTCGGGTCCAGGTAGAAGTGCTTGACGATCCGGGCGGAAGATCTGGTACTTGGCTAGCAAAACGGTAGGGCGATGGCGTCGACTGGGACGCGGGGCCCCGAGGTCAACTACCACGGCGCACAGTCCACGGGGCGGCAAGGTCACCGGCGGCGCCGCTACGCGCGGAAGGAGAACGAGAGGAGGTCCGGTGGCTGGACGAGGAGGTGTCCGCGGGAGACGCAGGACCCACCCGCGACGAGCCGGTCCAAGGGGAGCAGCGGCGGTGGTCGGGGCGCTCACGGGCGGCGGGCGGACGCGAGGTGGAGGAGGGCGGCCCGCGGGACGACGCGGCCGGAGGAGGGGAGAAGGTCGGGGGTGAGCGGGCCGGCGAGGTAGGTGGGGCTCGAGCGGGGGAGGCGGCGCCGTGGCTCGGGAAGAAGGCGGAGAGAGGCGGGGCGGCCGGCGGTTGGAGGGCGCGGCGCCGGCGCACAGGGAGGGAGGAGCCCTGGCTCGGGGCGAGGAGATGGAGGCGCTGGCGGAGGCGGTGGAGGGGGAGACCGGCGGGAGGAGGGGCATGGCGGGGACGGAGGCGAGAAGGGGCGAGGAGGGGGCCGGAGCTCGGGGTGGGGCGTGGTGAGGCCGAGGGCGGGGCGGAGGCCGGGGCGAGGTCGGCCTGGGTCGGCGGGGTGGAGCTCGGTGACGCAGCGGCTCGCCGGAGGAGGAGAAGGGCGGGGTCGCGTGGGCGGCGAGGATGCCGACGGGGGCGCGCCGGCGGTGGGGAGCCGAGCGGCGCCGCGGCCGGAGGCGGGGCGACGGGGAGGCGCGGCCGGAGGGTAGGAGGGAGAAGGGCCGGCGAGCACGGGGCGGAGGAGCCGGCGACGAGGGGTCCGCGGGGCGGGGAGGCGCGGCCGGTCGCGGGGTTGACGGCGGCGCCTGGCGGCGCTCGCTGGCCGGAGGGACGGCGGCCGGAGGGAAGAGGGGAGGAGCGGCCCACGCCGGGGAGAGAGGGAGGCCGAGCGGGGCGGCGCCAGAGGAGATGGAGAGAGCGGGGTCGGGGAAGAGAGAGGAGGAAGACGCGTGGGGGAGGGGAGAGTGGGGCGCGGGCCCAGGGAAAGGTGGGGCCACGGGGGAGAGTGGGGGCCAGCTGGCAGGGAGGGGGTGCGGCTGGTGTGTGTGGTTTGTGGACAGGGAGGGAGTGAGAGGGAGTGAGGTTGACAGGTGGGACCGGCGGCGGGGCTGGGTGTGAGAGAGGGAGTAGCGGCAGGGGAAGAGAGAGAGAGAGGAGGTGTCCAGGAGGGTGAGGTGGCAGGGTTTGATAGGATAGGGGGAGGGGAGAGATGAGGTGGCGAGAGGAGATTGGGTGGGGTGATGTGGAGGGTTTGGGGTAGACTAGGAACAGGTAAGTAAAGATTTCTGGGTGGCTGATTGATGAGGTGGCAAGGTGGGTAGGGAATTGGGGGAGGGGATAGGTGGCACACTGCGGTTGGTGGGTAGATTAGGATTGGGTGGGGATAGGTTTTAGAGGGGGCTGATTAGGTGGACCGTTTTAATACTGGGGGTGGTCGTTCAGGTCGAATCGGCCCGTTCGACTGCCCCACTAAAAATAATTCACTATTTTATTTATTTCAAACCGGGCTTTTGCAAACCGATAGCAGACAAAACAAAATATTCCGGCGACCCAGATTTTGCGGTTGAACAAAGACGGGGCGTTTAGAAAACAAGAACCGGTTTTTCTGCAAATAGTTTTATGCAAGCAAATGCAAGACGGTGACGATGCCCAAATGCAATGTGCATGACGACATGGGCATGCGGTCATGCTGATGCAATGCACAAAATCAACGCGATTTTCTAGTAGTGGAATTGCGGGATGCCACAATTCGACACCACTAACAATGGATCTCGCCCTCGAGATCCGCCTCATAGTACCGGAAGGGAGGTCGGCGATCTGCGTCTTCTCGCATCGTGTAGATCCTCGCGACACCACTAACAAGAGGTCGTTGTCTGTGATCGTCGAGGGACACTCCGGGATCAAAAGGTCGAAGGTAGAGGTATCAACAAATAAAGCCACCTCTAGCTTCTGTGAACGGAGTAAAATTGCTGGATCCACTGATTCGATGTACAAGAGCGAATGATAAGAGTAGTGGTATGGTAGATACTCCATCCCACACTCAAACCATTACTCTGCACACGATTAGGCGGATTATGCAACCAACTCTCGGAATTAGACTGAAGATCTCGACAATCGAGGTGCAGAACAAAAGGGGTGATGCAGACTCTGCATCGGAACTGGCGTAGATGATGTCGTCGCGTCAGAAAACACCGGAAGGCACAAACAAGGAACAAAGAATGGTACCACCATAGACGGATTCCTCGGATAGCATGAAGACCAGATGTAGCAACACCGTTACCCAAAAGAGGAAGCGAAACCCTGAAGGTACGACGGAACCCAACCACGAGAAATCCTGGACTTGAAGAAAGATAAGAGAGCAGATTCAAAACACGCAGAGGTGAGAGGAGAGCAGCAGAGGGGTAAGGAGTAAAATCAGACCTAATCAGAACTATCCAACCGATTTTCAAAAATAGTTTTGACACTCTACTTCGGCCGTTAGCTAGGTTATCCTACAGGCTGGACTTGTGGGGTATCGCAACTGCTGAGCTCTGATACCACTCTGTAACACCCTCAGAATCGGACCTATGCAAGCTTTAGCGATCCCCGCCAAACCCGCATAGAAACGATTCAAAGGTGCCCACCAGGCACTTTCGTGCGGGTGGAAAACGAAGTAATAACATTACACAACAGTCCTCGATGGGACCCACAGAACAGATATATACAACAGCGACTCAAAGAGTCAAGAATACAGATATACAAGACAAAGATCCAAATCACCTTGAAAACGACAGAGCGTCCAGCTACGGACAAGATGCAAATGGGGCTAAGAGCCCTGAGGAATAACCAATGGCGTCCATAACCCTGCCCAGGCCAAGCCGGAAGGGTAACCCTGCTAACGACGTCGATCTCAAAACCTGCTTAAACAAAAGGGGTGCCGACAAAGGGCAAAGGAAAAAGAGAGAGCGGTCAGTACTGAGGCCAGTACACGGCGAGGCTAGAATTCGGCGGTCCTCGCCTACATAGGTATGGTGGACTGAAGCGGCAGCGGCAGCATGCACTAAACAACCTATAGAGACTCGATACAACTGGCGGCTATCAGAGAGGGGTAAGAAGGACCTATTCGGATCCATCCTGATGCTAACACCAAACAACCCGTCCTGGTATTCCCCCCTCGATACCGAACCGAGAAAGTCAACCGTGGAACTCACACAGTTGGCAGTTTTATTTATTCAGTTATCGTTGCAGCAATTACTAGTCAGGTGTAGATAATCATCCTGATAAAATAAGCAGTGGGCAATTTTAGTTAACCATTCCGTTATGGTTGCAACACTTACTAGTCAGATACGATTAGCATGAAATAACCCAAAACCTAGCAGTTGTTGGTACTTTTATTCAGCCATTCCGTTGTAGTTGCAATACTTACTAGTCAGGTACAATGGTAGCCAGCGGCCACCCAAACAAGCAATTGTTGGAAGTTTTATTTAGCCATTCCATTATACTGAAGCTGATTACTAGTCATTATAAAGTCAAATTTATAGCACTACTTTAGTTATAGTTGTCTATGATCGAGATACTGTGCTCCAAGTCGTCCATAACCGCGGACACGGCTTTCAGAAAGTTTTACCCGGCCGGGGTGCACCAATAGCAACACACACTCGATCAACCTCGGAAAAACCAAATCAAAACCCAACGAGGCTTTCACGACAAAGCAATCACAGGATTCAGAAATATTTCAGGGGGCCACCCCTTAAAGTAGACCCGCAACGAAGCCGGCCGGCTCCGAGACGGACTCAAGGTTGTGGGGACGGCTGTGAACGACTGGGAACCCGAAAACTCGGGCTTGTCGACACCGCGGAATCGTGCCACGATCCTAAACAGTACAGTGTGCTCCTCGCACAATCGTAATAAAGCAGTAAAGCATGGCATAAGTACAGGATAGTAAATAAAGCCTCGAACTAGTTTGTGGCCCCAAGAAATAAGAATGAATCAAGCTCTGGCTGAGGGGGGTCCCATAATCCTCCCGGATGTGGATAGCGCGAATATTCAAGGAACAGGTATCAAGTACTCGGGGTCCTACGGGACACAAGTGAGCGGTCGGAAACCAAATAATATCTATCGCCCACCGATGCCTCGGCTTACCTACTTCAGGTTTTAGTTGTTAAACAGTAATTAAAGTTATGAAAAGTAAAACCAAGATCAGCTCCAACATCAACATGCGGCCACACTCCAACAACTGTGGTTCTCGACGACTCGCAACAGCACTTGAGCAAGCGACGGCGACGCGCAAGTCCAACTATCTACCAAACATCAGGTAATAGGATGTGTCCAAGGCAATATAAGGCGGCAAGGGATAACACGGGTACGAGGACTAGAGCATCGCAACACAGATAGCAATAGATCAACAGGAGGGAAGTAAATACTATAAAAGTAAGATGGGTAGAAAGGGGGAGATGCTCGCCTGAAAAACATTGTCGAAGGGTTCATCCGAAGATCGGGTCGACACTCGCATCAACTCAACGGCCTTATCCCCGAAGAAGCAAAAACACTAGAAGAAACACCGGATGCAATATTTAATACTATGGCAAAAGATCGGGCATGATGCATGTATGCTGCATGACATGGCCAAGGTGCGGTGCGATTAGGTCATATTAAGCGGAACCGGGGTCCCGACAAATAATTGATAGGTTCATGTTATTTAGAACCCCCGCAATTTAAATGTTGTTTTAACATGCCAAAATATATCAACGGTTCGCTACACAAATTTAAATGAGGCCAATATGAGACTAGATTTGCCCGCATATGGGCCCCATATTTAATTATTAGGTGAATCGGCATAAGGCCCCCAAACCACATGACAAATATGTATGCAAGTATGGCAATTAATATGCATCAAGTTGTTATTACATTATAAAATAGGGTTTCGGGAAGGGGTTCACACATTAGGGTTCGGCGAGCTTGGGGTTCCGGGGTTCGGGGTCCGACAGGGTTCAGGGTTCGACGGAAACGTTCTCGGCCTCCGGGAAGGACTTGGTTCGGTGTCGTTCTTGTCGTTGCAAAGATCTTGTCGGGTCCGCGGATCGGCCGGTCTTATCGTTCGGAAGTAGAACTTGTCGTCCTTGTGGCGATCTTGGCGTCCTTCCGGTTCGGGTTTTGGCGTCCGAGGGAGGTACTTGGCGTCCGTGAAGGAGAACTTGAGGGTCCAGCGTCTCGGTGTCCTCGGATCCGAGAGGAAGAACTTGTCGGGCCGGGTCCGGTCTTCGGGGTCCGGTAGAATCAGCCTTCGAGTTCCGGGAAGGCGATCTTGGTGTGTTGTCCTTTAGTTCCGTGCCAACGGTTGAACTTAGGTCCAAGCCAAAGGTCTTCGGGTCCAGGTAGAAGTGCTTGACGATCCGTGCGGAAGATCTGGTACTTGGCTAGCAAAACGGTAGGGCGATGGCGTCGACTGGGACGCGGGGCCCCGAGGTCAACTACCACGGCGCACGGTCCACGGGGCGGCAAGGTCACCGGCGGCGCCGCTACGCGCGGAAGGAGAACGAGAGGAGGTCCGGTGGCTGGACGAGGAGGTGGCCGCGGGAGACGCAGGACCCGCCGGCGACGAGCCGGTCCAAGGGGAGCAGCGGCGGTGGTCGGGGCGCTCAGGGGCGGCGGGCGGACGCGAGGTGGAGGAGGGCGGCCCGCGGGACGACGCGGCCGGAGGAGGGGAGAAGGTCGGGGGTGAGCGGGCCGGCGAGGTAGGTGGGGCTCGAGCGGGGGAGGCGGCGCCGTGGCTCGGGAAGAAGGCGGAGAGAGGCGGGGCGGCCGGCGGTTGGAGGGCGCGGCGCCGGCGCATAGGGAGGGAGGAGCCCTGGCTCGGGGCGAGGAGATGGAGGCGCTGGCGGAGGCGGTGGAGGGGGAGACCGGCGGGAGGAGGGGCATGGCGGGGCCGGAGGCGAGCAAGGGCGAGGAGGGGGGCGGAGCTCGGGGTCGGGCGTGGTGAGGCAGAGGGCGGGGCGGAGGCCGGGGCGAGGTCGGCCTGGGTCGGCGGGGTGGAGCTCGGTGACGCGGCGGCTCGCCGGAGGAGGAGAAGGGCGGGGTCGCGTGGGCGGCGAGGAGGCCGATGGGGGCGCGCCGGCGGCGGGGAGCCGAGCGGCGCCGCGGCCGGAGGGTAGGAGGGAGAAGGGCCGGCAAGCGCGGGGCGGAGGAGCCGGCGACGAGGGGGCCACGGGACGGGGAGGCGCGGCCGGTCGCGGGGTTGACGGCGGCACCTGGCGGCGCTCGCTGGCCGGAGGGACGGCGGCCGGAGGGAAGAGGGGAGGAGCGGCCGACGCCGGGGAGAGAGGGAGGCCGAGCGGGGCGGCGCCAGAGGAGGTGGAGAGAGCGGGGTCGGGGAAGAGAGAGGAGGAAGACGCGTGGGGGAGGGGAGAGTGGGGCGCGGGCCCAGGGGAAGGTGGGTCCACGGGGGGAGAGTGGGGGCCAGCTGGCAGGGAGGGGGGTGCGGCTGGTGTGTGTGGTTTGTGGACAGGGAGGGAGGGAGAGGGAGTGAGGTTGACGGGTGGGACCGGCGGCGGGGCTGGGTGTGAGAGAGGGAGTAGCGGCAGGGGAAGAGAGAGAGAGAGGAGGTGGCCAGGAGGGTGAGGTGGCAGGGTTTGATAGGATAGGGGGAGGGGAGAGATGAGGTGGCGAGAGGAGATTGGGTGGGGTGATGTGGAGGGTTTGGGGTAGACTAGGAACAGGTAAGAAAAGATTTCTGGGTGGCTGATTGATGAGGTGGCAAGGTGGGTAGGGAATTGGGGGAGGGGATAGGTGGCACACTGCGGTTGGTGGGTAGATTAGGATTGGGTGGGGATAGGTTTTAGAGGGGGCTGATTAGGTGGACCGTTTTAATACTGGGGGTGGTCGTTCGGGTCGAATCAGCCCGTTCGACTGCCCCACTAAAAATAATTCACTATTTTATTTATTTCAAACCGGGCTTTTGCAAACCGATAGCAGACAAAACAAAATATTCCGGCGACCCGGATTTTGCGGTTGAACAAAGACGGGGCGTTTATAAAACAAGAACCGGTTGTTCTGCAAATAGTTTTATGCAAGCAAATGCAAGACGGTGACGATGCCCAAATGCAATGTGGCATGACGACATGGGCATGCGGTCATGTTGATGCAATGCACAAAATCAACGCGATTTTCTAGTAGTGGAATTGCGGGATGCCACACACACTTAAGAGACACCGACATCCATTTGGAGCAAAAGTTTAATGCCGAAAAGAATAACAAGCGCAGGAATTTATTTCACTAGATACCGAAACGAGTTTTTGGGTGAAATTGCAGAAAGTGTTTCTGGATGTGAAATGAAATACTAGCAAGGGGTTATATGTGAATGTTTGTCATTAAATTAATTGACAAAATTCTGAATAAATAAAAGGAGTTTTATTGAATGAGAGTTTGCATTAAATTTGGTGGAAATTTAATGGGAATTTGAGTGGGGTTTTGAGTGGAGAAAATTGAAGGGCCATTTTGTGAGTGGAGTGTCCACCCACATGAATGAGGGAGAGGTGGGGGCACCCTCCATGGCCGGCGGCCATGACCCCTTGGGCTGCCCCCCCTCCCCTATATAAGGAGCCCCTCCTCTCACTTCTCACTTACACCTCCTCGTGAAGGATCTCTCTCCCCCTCTAGAATTTATCCCCCATGGTCTCGGACTAGCGAGATACATGTTCCCGGTGGCTATTCGGCAAGAAAGAGTTGTGCTTCCGCTGCATCGCTGGAGCGAGGAGGCGGAGGTTGCTCGGTGCCTCGAACGTGTGTGTGAGCACGGATGCGCTGCTGTTTTGCGGCGCTAGGACTTTCTCTCGATCTTGAGATCGGCAAGAGATCGTCTACATCAACCATGAGTTTGGACTCGTTAAGCTTTGTCGGTCTTCAAGGGTATGTTCTCTCCGGATATACATCCGCCCGTTGTTTGTATCTAGTAGATAGATCTTGGTACATAGTTGTTCCCATCGTAGGAAATTTTTTGTTTTCTATGCTGCGATCCCTACAGTGGTAGCAGAGCCGGATCTATGCGTAGATGATTTGCACGGGTAGTACACATATGAGTATGTGGGCGATGATGATCATTTTATTTCTTCTTAGTTGTACTTTGGATATTGGTGGCATAGTGGGATGAAGCGGCCCGGACAAACTTTACATGTCCTCGCACATGAGACCTGTTCCACGCTTGACATGCAACTATTTTTGCATAAGTGGCTAGCGGGTGTCTGTCTTTCCTACTACAGTCAATATCTAATTTGCAAAGAGTTGTCAACAATTTGGTTATCCTCGTTGTGGTTCATGTTCGTAGGTAAGAACGGTTCTATCTTCGAAAGCCCTAAGCCACGTAAAACTTGCAATGGATAAATTAGAGGCGTCTAGTTTAGATTGTTGCTGGGCTAGTGTTATGATATGGTGATGTTGTAAGTATAAGTATGATATGATACTCTTACAACACACATAGCGTGTAAGTTCCATAGACCTTGGCCTTACACATAAAGGTATGATAGATATCATACCACGGTGCACATGATGGAGATCATATGCGAGAACCATATCATTTCACTTATAAACATGAGATGTTTGATTGCATCTTATATTGCTTGTTTGGCGTTTTATTAGCATAATAAGATGATCCCTCATTTAGATATCAAGATAAGAATGTGTTCTTCCTTAAGTATTCACCGACAATGTTTCGTCGCTTCAAGGCATCACGTGATGATCGGGTGTACTTGAATCCATGATCATATCTCGGGTGTAAGACAGTTACACACGTGAATACTAAGGTTCTTACTTGGCGAGCCTAGCATGTACAGACATGGCCTCGGAACACGGACCGAAAGGTTAAGCATGAGTCATATGTTTTTATATGATGACCATATGGATGCTCGCCTTTGAAGCTACACCGACTCACGTGATGATCGGACTTGGTGTAGTGGATTTGGTTCATGTAATCACCAAAAAGACACGAGGGATGTCGTTTTTGAGTGGGAGTTCATTTCTAATTTGGATTAGTAGAACTCAATTTATCATAAAATTAAATCAAAGTGAATTTGCATAATTTGTTGTAGTCATTGGCATTCGTTCACTACCTTATGCATAGTTGTAATTGAGATAATAGAACTATAGAATTCTGGATATTTACTTTACGAACTGGTATCATATTGTGTTGAGTGTCAATCTAAAGTTTAAAGTCCTATTGCAAACTTTTAGCAAACTCTATTTACTCCGTGAAAATTAATATTTGGTATTAAATCGAGAGTAACAATTCCAGTTAGTATCTTAAGTATCATGTTTGCCTCCACGATTCTTGATTGTTTTAATATCAAGTTTATCTAGGAGCTGAAAGAATTGTTTCAGAAACCATCATGTGTGGTAGATATAATGATATCTGAAACAGTGTTTTGGTTGCAATATGATAGAGTATAATATATGTTCTCATATTGGATGAGAATTTATGAAGGTTGGAGATGCTAGACATCCTAATCATCCAAAAGGGTTTTGGAAAGTAATGTTATACTCATGATTCGCCTTTATAAGCTATAGTAGCTTGATCATTAATGTCGTCATGATAAGGGTGAATATAATATGTATGTAAAATGTTTACTACACTAAAAGATTACTAAATAATAGATTTTGAAAGAATACCGATCATTTTGATGACGGTGATCTACTTCAAAGTGCAAGTCCAAAGGTATTATTATTTGAATATACACGCTTTGGACTATGTGTCATGTGTATGGTGCCACTTTTGATGTTGATAGATTCTTTTAAAAAGGAAAAAGGAAATGCTGAAATAGAATCTATAAAATATATTTGGCAGAAAAGAAAAGATTGGAAATATCCAATTTAGGTATATATATGATATACATGTTATGGTTGTATTCTTTGCTTGTTAAACAATGTGGTTCTTGGGTATTGGATACCGAATTGGTTGGTATGAAATTTCATATGGAACGACGCAATTCATGAACCACAATGGCCTAAGTAACTAGCAAGAGAATATGTGATGATGTTCATCGAAAAACAAACAAACCGTTGTTTGTATTTCTCGTTGACATCAAAGCTTGACTTCAAGATTTGTTTTAATAATTTTTATTTGAATAAGGTATTATGAGAACAAAGGTTGTTCAAATAATTACCGTATTCCATATAAGATGGATGATTTACAAATCTAGTTGGAGAAATCACATCCATAAAACCTAATGCTAAAATGTCGCAAGACAAATGATTGAAAGATCACTTACGAAGTGACATCGCTGTTTAAATTATATTGGAAAGAAAACATGAAGAATCTCCATATTCATGGATTTTTGGAGTCTTTGATTTGATCAAGTGACGCTTGTGAGACTTTCCTCGGGATAATTAAAACTTCGTTCAAAGGCCAAAG
This sequence comes from Avena sativa, assembly GCA_916181665.1. Classification (NCBI taxonomy): domain Eukaryota; kingdom Viridiplantae; phylum Streptophyta; class Magnoliopsida; order Poales; family Poaceae; genus Avena; species Avena sativa. The sequence continues at coordinate 134,450,717 of OV702283.1, read as the reverse complement.
AAGAACGAACGACTAAAATATTGGAATTTATACATGTCGATGTATGTAGTCCATTAAGTATAGTCGTAAGCGATGGATTTCAACTTCATATGCTTTCTTCGGAAATTTGAGTGAATGTTCACTTAATGAGAAAGAAGTATGAAATATTTGAAAACGTTCAAAGACTTTCAAGATGAAGTGAAAATCATTGTAACAAGAAAATAAATGGTTTATGATTTTATCATAAGGGATTTATTTGAGTTACAAGTGTAACAAGAAAATAAATGAATTATGATTTTATCATAAAGGGATTTATTTGAGTTGCAAGTTTAGCAAAACACCTAGAGTTACATCTCCCGAAACACCATAGGAGTATGGAGTGTTTGAGATTTGTAATGAAACCTTGTTTGACATGGTTGGATCAAAGGTGTTACTTATAAAACTGCCATTATGTTTTAAAAGATTAAAGCTTTAGAGACTACCGCTTTTACACTGAAAAGAGCTCCATCTTGATCCGTTGAAATGACACCATATGAGTTATGGTTTGGGGTAAAACCCAAGTTGTCATTTCTTAAATTTTGGTATGCTAAACATAAGTAAGATGTTTACAACCAAAGTCGGATGAGCATGTCTTTGTAGGTTATTTCGAATAACAATTGGTTATTCCTCCATAACAACAAGGACAAAAGGGTTTGTCGCTTGAAACATGAAGTTTCTTGAAGAAGGAATTTTTCATAAAAATAAGTGGGAGCGCTGAGACGTATTTCTAATACATTATGTGGAGGACATCTTGTTGATTAGAAATGATGTATCTTTTATTGACAAAGGTTAATAATTTCATTTCGATGAAAAACTTAGGCAAAACCCGAATATTTAGCATGAATGTCTATAGTGGATAGACTGTGACGCTAATATGGTTGTGTCAAACGTACATATATGAGATATTGAAGGAGTTCAATATAGAAACAACAAGAAACGGTTCTTGTCGCATGGAAAGGAATTGAATCAAGATTCAAGTGTATTGACATTTGATAAGTGAAACAAGATTCAAGTGCTTTGACACTTGATGAGTAAAATCACAAGAATGTTTTGATCAATCATACCATGATATGTACACATCCAGATATGTCCTATGCTCTAAGTGTTATGAGCATATACCAGAATGAATCATAAAATGATCATTGGACGATAGTAAGGATATTCTTGTGATCTTTTGGAAGAACTAAGAATATATTTGTGTAGAGGTGACAAATAATTACAAATAGTTCACTATAAAACGTTACATTGATACTAGTTTTGTCACAAGATACAAATTAAGTTTATCTCAATTTAAATTATAAGTGGCACAATGAAATGGAAAGGAGTTTTCATGATGGATTTGGATGTATTCCAAAGTTAAGACATTGTGACGAATACTACAACAAAAAGCTAAGTATATGACTGCTATAGTAGCAGCAAAGGAGGGAATTTGTGTCAAGTAGTTTGTTATCAAACTAAGGTGTGGTTCGCAACGGGCTAACACTAAAGATATATTTTATGATAATAGTATCGACATGTTTTAACCCCAAGGAACTAAAGGTCTCACCGAAAGACCAAATTTATACAATGCCATCTCATTAGAGAATGAGTGATGCGTGAAGACGCAAAGACATGCAAATACATGCGGACCTGAAAGTGTCAGATCCGTAGATTACGTTAACCACTTGCAATTGCGTACATGGAACACCAGAAAGCCATATATGTTCAATACACAAAGTTTTCAAACTAGATTATTGTCTCTAGTGCAAGTGGGAGACTGAAGGGAATATGCCCGAGAGGCAATAATAAAGTGGTTATTATCGTATTCCTTGTTTATGATAAATGTTTATTTTAAATGCTATAATTGTATTAATATGGAAACGTTGATACATGTGTGTTTAATAAACAAAAAGGAAGTTCCTAGTTATGCCTCTCTTATAAACTAGCTCGTTGATTAACAAGATGATCATAGGTTTCCTGATCATGGACATTGGATGTTGTTAATAACGAGGTCACAATATTAGTGTAATGGTGTGATGAACATTCATCCGAAGTATAGCATTAAGATCAAAGTCATTGAGTTTATATTGCTATAACAACTTACGAAGTGATCCTAATCCTTAGACCATGAGATCATGTCAATCACTAACACCGGAAGATTTTCTTGATAACATCAAACGTCACACCATAACTGGGTGATTATAAAGATGGATTCAGGACTAATAAAGTGTTATGTTGAGGTCCATGGATCGAGAGTGGAATTTTTTCATCCCGATGATGGATAGATATACTCTGGGCCCTCTCGGTGATATCACATTGGTTAGCTTGCAAGCAAGTGATTTGATCACTAGAATGTTATATCACGGGAACGAGAAAAGAGTGCATGTCAGTAACGAGATCAAACTAGGTATGGAGATACCGATCATCGAATCTCGGACATGTAATATATCGCGAAACAAAAGGATTAAGATACTAGCGTAAAAGGTTCCGACGATCACAAGAAAGTCATCGTTGAATGTGTGGGAGTCAGTATAGGTCTCCAGATCCCGCTTTTGATTATTGATCCGAGAGGGTCTCGATCATGTCCGCATTATTCGCGAACCATAGGGTGACACACTTAAGAGACACCGACATCCATTTGGAGCAAAAGTTTCATGCCGAAAAGAAAAACAAGCGCAGGAATTTATTTCACTAGATACCGAAACGGGTTTTCGGGTGAAATTGCAGAAAGTGTTTCTACATGTGAAATGAAATACTAGCAAGGGGTTATATGTGAATGTTTGTCATTAAAGTAATTGAAAAAATTCTGAATAAATAAAAGGAGTTTTATTGAATGAGAGTTTGCATTAAATTTGGTGGAAATTTAATGGGATTTTGAGTGGGTTTTTGAGTGGAGAAAATTGAAGGGCCATTTTGTGAGTGGAGTGTCCACCCACATGAATGAGGGAGAGGTGGGGGCACCCTCCATGGCCGGCGGCCATGCCCCCTTGGTCTGCCCCCCCCCCTCCCCTATATAAGGAGCCCCTCCTCTCACTTATCACTTACACCTCCTCGTGAAGGATCTCTCTCCCCCTCTAGAATTTATGCCCCATGGTCTCGGACTAGAGAGATACATGTTCCCGGTGGCTATTCGGCAAGAAAGAGTTGTGCTTCCGCTGCATCGCTGGAGCGAGGAGGCGGAGGTTGCTCAGTGCCTCGAACGTGTGTGCGAGCAGGGATGCGCTGCTGTTTTGCGGCGCTAAGACTTTCTCTCGATCTTGAGATCGGCAAGAGATCGTCTACATAAACCACGATTTTGGACTCGTTAAGCTTTTTCGGTCTTCAAGGGTATGTTCTCTACGGATATACATCCGCCCGTTGTTAGTATCTAGTAGATAGATCTTGGTACATAGTTGTTCCCATCGTAGGAAACTTTTTGTTTTATATGCTGCGAACCCTACACAAACTTGGCTTCAGCACCTCGTTCTTCATAGCGGGCATCTCGGACGAATTGATTGTCTTCTTGATCTCCTGGTACTCCTGGGCGTGTAGCATGGCTTCGGCAAAGGCAACAAATCCTTCGTCGCACTCTCGCGCCTTCCTCGTATTTCCTCATACGGTGATTACGCCCTTTGGAGCTGGAAGTTTTAATCATGTTGTAGATGTAATAGGGACGGGCCATGAACGCCCAGTAAGCCGGATGTCCGAAGATGGCGTGTTAAGCACTTTTGAACGGTACCACCTCGAAGGAGAGTGGCTCGGTCCGGTAATTATCTCGGGTTCCGAATGTCATGTCCAAAGTAATCTCACCCATAGAATTTGCATGTCTTACTGGTACAATGCCATGGAAAGTTACACTGCTGTAACTCAACTGGCTGGCCATGTAGCTTCATGCGGTGGGGTGTCTCGATGTATAGGATATTGATACTGCTCCCATCGTCCATGAGTGTTTTTGAGCACTCATAGCCATCAATAAGAGGATTGACGACCAGAGAGTATTTTCCTCAACGATGTGTTTTCCTCGGGTGATCTGAATGATCAAAGGTGATAGTCACCTCTGACCAGTCCAGGAATTGGGGGACAGCCGGAACCGTGGCATTGAGCTTACGAATAACCGCCTTTTTGTCCTTAGCTGGTTGGGATCCAAGGAAGCAGACATATGCATCTTTCTTAGTCGGAAAAGTCTTTTTTCCATCTGACTTGGGCTCTGCAGCGACTTCCGCCTCTTCCATGTCGGAATCTTCCTTGGGCACCTTTCCTTTCTTAGAAATTTTCTTTCCTTTTCGTTGCTTGGCTCTGTAGCCAGCGGATTCGTCTTTCTTGATGTCGTCATTGAAACGACACTCGGCATTTGTATGGGTAGATCCTCTTTACTATCCAAGTGGTGGACACGGGGATTATTGGCAATGTCAGCCCAGGTATAGGTTCTTCCGGGTTGTTGGTCTCCTCTTCCCTGGATTCGGGAAGTTCATCGGCTCTACCACGGCCGCCCCTGCGCCCTCCTCGTCCTCCAAATCCGAACATTGCGTTGACAGCTGTGTTGTCCGGAGCTGGCTTTTCGTCCGAGGTGTTCTTGCGCTTTCGAGTTTGCTTTGGCTGTTTGGCCGCATTGGGATTGGCCAGAATATTTAGCAGCCCTTCTGAATCATCATCGTCATCAGCGTACTTGCTTGCCGTCTCTATCATTTCTCCCAAATCTGTGACGTGGTCACGCTTTAGACTGTGACGTAAAAGTACGACTGGAAGTCCTGCAATAAAAGCTTCCATCACAGTTTGCTCATTTACTCCTTCGCAGGAATTCTTTGTATAGATCCATCGTCCGAGGTAATCTCGGCAGGTTTCTCCAGGTCTTTGGGTGCAACGCTGCAAGTCTCCGATTGTGCAGGGCCTCCTGTATGTTCCCTCGAAGTTTGAAAAGAACGCACTTTGCATATCATACCAGTTATGAATTGAATTCTCTCGCAGTTCATGGAGCCATGATCGAGCGTTCTTCCTCAGCATCAGTGGGAGATATCGGACTGCAACCAGGCTGTTTCCTCCTTTGGCGATGCAGCAAGCCTGGAAAAAATCCTGGAGCCAAGTATCTGGCCGAGCTGCACCGTCATAGGGCTGAATATGTTTGGCAATGCCAAAGTCAACCGGAAATTTGGTCTGACGTATACGTGGACCAAAGCATTTGGGTCCCACGTACACATCCTCTTCCTCATACTGCCGCGCTTGTATGTTTGATTCAATGCGATGGCGAGCGTCGTTTGGCAAGACAGATATGCGCCTTGGAGGCTCGCGGCTTCTGCGCGGTGGAGTTGGATTTCTGCTTCTTCTCTCACCATTGCTGCCTCCGCCCCTGCGGCTTCCATGGCTACGACGTGATCCCTCATGGTCGCTTCTTGGAGGCGATGGTGGCCCTGGTGGATTATTTCCAGCTAGTTTTGTTGGTGGTGGCGGTGGAGCCTCATTATGCTGACTCCGATGCCTATTTCCTTAGGAACCATCGCTACTAGATTCAGAACGATCCGGATCATCTCTTCGTCCGGTGTTGCCAGCCGGACGGCTCGGTGGTGGAATCCTTAGCCGATCTTGCTCCTCTCGCTGGCGGCGTGTTTTCGGGTCTTCTCTATAACGATTGTTTTACCGACGATGGTCCTGATGGGGAACCAATGCCCTGATGGCGTCTTTGGCCACAGCCGGAATAACTCTTGCCTAGTCACGTGCCGGTCGGTACGAGTGGCTGTTGGAGCCGGTCCTGGAATTTTCTTCTTCTCCACGGGGACGATAACGCTGAGTCGTATCCCTGTGGAGCCTTACATCAGCGCTTTGGTTAGCGCTAGTGTGGCAAAACTCGGATTTTGAGGCCAGCATGCCACTAAATGACACGGCCGTTTTCTGCTACTTTAATCCTTTGTCCAGCAATGCGACGCACTGCTGGACCTGCTGCGGAGACGGATTGTTGGCGAGGATGGCTCGAGCTGCAGTAGCATTTTCCACCAGTGTGCTGTAGACTCGGATCTTCTCTCCATCTTTTCTGTCAAATAGTTCTTTGTGGATATCCGGATTCTTTTTTGCAAGAAATGGACCTCCCCTTGTTTTGTTTGGATGTCGCTTGAAATCTGACTGATATCTGGCAGGATCACTGTCTAATTGTTGTCTCATCTCGACAAGGCGCGCGGTCTCTTCAAGTAGAAACAGGTGATGCTTTTCCAGGTCCTCAGCCGTTTTCTCCGGTGCCTCCAGCGTAAGATCCGAAGCTGTTGGGATTGGAATTGTGAGAGCATCTCCGTAGATTTCTTGTTCACCCTTGGTGATAACGTGTCCATCCACAGGAGGATCGATCGGGGTGGGATTAATCGGATCTCCATCCTGATTCTCCATCTCGATCTCTTCATCAACTTTTTATTCGTTGGTTTCCTCAACATCCGGCTCTGCCGGAGTCGGATTCTTGTTCTTCTTCTTCTTCTTTGACCGCCTAGTAGCCTTAACGTGCGTACCAGTGGCAAATATGGCTTTTGGTCCGGTACCGGGGGATAAACTCCCGTCAGTACTTTCCATCATGGTTGGCTTGTAGACCTTGGAGGAATCTCCGATATCCATGTCATCCTACAAGGTGTAGCTTTCATCCATGCTATCATATGGACTAGGAGGAGTTCCCGGCTCACCTGGCGTTTGTCTAGAGATGTGCTCTTGCTCGTACTCCTATATCTCTTTGTCGAAGTCTCGAAGCTCCTGCGATGTGATTGACTCCGCTGGGGAGCCAGGTAAGTCGGCGTTTTCTTCGATTGTGTCTAGGACCGAGTGGCTACCAGCTCCAGCATCGACAAAGTCGGATCCAGTGCTTATGTGGTATACGAAATAGTTCTTCTTCTTGTTCATTTTCTTGAGGTATTTGTATAACTTGGTTTCCTCTTCGACGTTAGCAAAGCTGGATCCGTAGCGGATGTATTCCTCGTCTGTGTATTCGATCTCGCTGGAGAGATCGGATCTGACTTATTCTTCCACCTCTTCTTCCACTACAGGATTGGGTTGGGTGTGTTTGATTTTTTCCGGGATTATGAACTCTTCCGCCTCTGCGGACAAAGTAGATTCGGATTTTCCTTCCGCCATGGTCATCACCTCGAGGGTGGGTTGGGCGGTTTCAGCGAAACCGAGATAAATATCGATCTCGCCGATTGACATGATCGTGTAAGTTGTCACAGGTTTTGAAGCCGGAATCCAAGTCTCATCGAGGAGGATGAGAGGGACATCACTAGAATAGACCACGCGACCCATGGCGATTGTTTCGTTGATTCCTACACGCGCAGATTCTGCCTAGAACGATGCTCCAAAGGTCACCAGCCCCATGGTGGGTGCAAACTGTCATCGGATTGTCGACAAGTACGCCATAGGGGGTCCTAGTGGCGTTGGAAGGATGGGGTGTGAGATGTCGGATGTTCTAGGAGCAGTGAGCACAAGTTTACCCAGGTTCAGATCCGACTGCGGTGATCGGATCCTACTCCTGCTAGTAACCCAGTAATATATCGCCGTAAGCCAGATGTTACAATGGATTACAAGAGAGGTTCGCCTGTGCGAGTTGGTTGTGGTTGTGTATCGAGTTTTTTCCCTAAAGGCTCCCATAGGGTCGGTTTATATCGTCACCGGGGCATAGGGTTACAGGGAGAGACATATCCGGCTACATTACACAGTCGGTAACTATGTATATCTTGGACTACCAGTAATACTACAGGCCTAAGTCGGTAACTCTCCTGGGCCTTGTCGTAGCCGGAACTGGCTCCTCCTCTTTCTCTGACTGGGACGCCTGTGAAGCAAAGATCTAACCCATTGGTGGGCCACCCTAGTCAGCGAGTCCTATGGGTATACCCGGAAAGTATATCCCCAACACCCGGAGCCTTGGAGTGTAAGACACGTTAGACTAGTTGTGTACCGTGTAGGACTCTATAACCTCTCCAGCTAGGACTTTACATGTAACCCTAGGATCTGGCGACTATATAAGTCGGGCCTGCGGGAGCCTTTAGGGAACGATACAACTCAACTCATACCCCGCACAGTGAACCGATCCCTATAACTCGGCGTATTGCTATTATAGTGATTTATAGCAGGAGTAGGATTCTGCCACCGTCGTGGGATCTGAACCTGGGTAAGCTGTGTTACCTCGTACCCGCCATCCTCCCTCTATATCCCATGTCTCTAAACATGCTCTGTGAGGACCCCTTCATGGCGTACTCGTCGGCAATACCACGACAATCGACCTACTCTTTATTACTTATTTTAATTTTGTAAGTCCATCGGTTGATGATGAAATCCACACGAAAAGATCTTTCCAACAACCACTTCTAGGTGTCCCTAATAGTAACTCTTCAATTTCAATTTTATGTTAGTAGTTTTTAATATGATTTTTGTCAATTTTTTTGCATGTGGTTGATCTTTTGAAAAATACTTTTACCACTAGCTTAACCTCTTGGTGTTCCACACAAATATTATGTTGTAAAATTTTAATTTCAACAGTCATGGATGATGTGGTAACAAGTTTTTTCTGAGTGTTGTCATGTACAACAAATATAAGGTAATTTCACCATGTAAAGAAGAGGTGAGAATCTCGGCGCACACAACCAAACACCCAAGATTTACATCACATGAGCACACAAATGCAACCAAACACTGGGAACATGCTAAAAATCAAACCAGGTAACCAAACACACCCTTGCTGGTTTGCAAAGTAGCTCGTGATTGCAGAACTTTAACAATGTCTATCTTAGTCTTCTAAAGAAATTTATAATTAATCCTTGGTGCAATTAGATGTATTTATATACCATGATTTTTTTATAGATTTCCCATTTAGTAACCAGATTGTTTTCTCATTCCGATATGTGTTAATGCTGGATTTTTTATACTTGTCTTGAGTGAACCTAGAAAGTGTGCAATAGATCTGGTGAGGGAAAGTAGAGCTGCATGGTCCAGCATAGCTAAATGTTATCTTAGGTAGTGAATTTTTTGACCCAACACTCAAGCAAGACAAGATTTTCCTCTCTGTTGTAAAAGATGATTTAATTTCTCATTCCATCATATATCATATTGTATTGAGTACAATTTTAAATATATACTATGAAAATAATATCTTGTGTAGTTGTGTGTGAATAATATATGGAGCAAGGAAGTCATGAAATATATTTTCCTTTTCCTCTTCCACATCGACTTGTAGAAGGTATCTACTTGGAAATTTTAAGTGCTAACTAGTATACAAATGTCATGTTGCATTATACCTCTCATAGTGGGGGCAACATAGGTAGTAACATGCAACTCCATGCAGTGACAACTAGCTTGCCATTTGTGGTGGCATGACATATCTATTGGGATACACAGGCTGTTAAAATTGCAATATAGAACTTTTCATATTGTGCATCATGAAGATCTATTCTTTGGGATCAGGTCACAAATTCACCACTTGACATGAAGGTTCTAAAGATGATGTATCACGCTGGGTAGTGCAGTCTTTGTATTCGTCCAACTCCTTGAACAACATCTGGACCCCATGAGCTCCTTGGTCTTATCGCCATACATGCAACACCTCTACTGGCATCCACATGTTCATGGCGGAATGTTGGGCAACATATTGCTATATCTGATGGGGATATGCCTACCGGGGTATACCCAGCAGGACGTTTTCCGACCGGCCCAAGTACTGGCGAGTGGGCCTGCAGAACGGCGAGTGGATCGGAGCCCAGCAAGAAGCCAAGCGACTGGAAGCTGAAGGCCCAGACGAGTAGGTAGGCCCAGTCGGGTTAGGATAAACGATTGCCAAAGCTGTAACCGAATCGGTTGAGATATGTAAACCCTAGGAGGGGTAAGTCTATATAAACCCCTCCATAGGGCGAGTAGAGACACGTTCTGTCATACACTCAAGCAACTCGCCGCCTAGTCGCCGAGTTCGCCCATTGTAACACCTCGATAATACAATCTAGCAGGAGTAGGTCTTTACCCTCCGGGGGGCCGAACCTGGGTAAAACCCTGTGTCTTTGCCCTCATCTCGCACCGCAGATGGCTGGCCGCCCTTGCCCTTCGTTCTACTACTCGCTGCCGATTGCAGCATCTGCCGTGACCATTCCCACGACAGTGGCGCCCACCGTGGGGCCTGGCCGGTCTGGCCGGTGTTCTGCGGCGAGATCCAATCTGCCCATCAACGAGACGATCGCCACTGGCTGCATGATAGCGATCGGCGAGATACTCCAAATCTTGCCGAGCAGCTACGTCCCGGCGGCACGACCCGTCACGCACAGCGTGATCCTGCCGATCGGCACGATCAGCCTCTTCGTCGGCCTCACCGACGTCGTCATCTCGGAGGATTCGGCTCGCATCCGCGAGTCGCCGCCACGTGATCGGCTCTCCGAGAGCCAGATCCGTACGATCCATCGCCTCGCTTCCAAGTACAACTCGGCCCGCAGCGACGTGGCCGGGAATTCGGCAGCCGCGGAGGACGCGGCCCTCGCTGACAAGGCCGACTCGGCGACCCCGGCGTCACTCGCCGGATCCATCACCGCGGCTTCGTCCGCAGGCTCCATCGCCCAGGTCTCCAACGCGGGAGATTTCGAGGACCCCTCCATCCTCGGGATCTTCGAATTCGACTGCGGATCGGAGAACTCCGGCGACCCCCTCGACGAAACCGGTCGCCACACCGCGACCTACATGGCGACTGGCACCGACCCGCCGGAGGACCCGTTCTCCACCCCAATCCCTCCTAATGCCACGGCAACGGAGGTCGAAGAACTCCGCCTGAAACTGGCGGAGGCGGTACGCAAAGAGCACGCCGAGCGCGAGAACTTCCGCCTCGAGCAGCTGACGGCGCAGGAGGTGTCACGCTACCATCAGCAACGGATCAGGACACGCCTGAACCCTACCGTTCAGGGGCGCGCCCTGAACTTCGACGACGAAAACGACCCGGCCCGCATAGCCGAGCGCGCGATCTGCGAGAACGCGCCGCCAGGAGGAAGTGCCCGGCCCCCGCCACCCAACCGCACCCCCCCCAGGGACCAGCCGCGGATAGTAGCCTCCTCACGGGAGCGAGACGCAAACGGCCTCCCGCTATTCTCCACCCCGATGGAGAACCTCATGGCAGGCAGAGCAGCGGCTGACAGCATCACGGCCACTGGCAACGGCGCCCTGCAGATCGAGTACGTCAAGGCCTTGCTCGCAAAGGCCGTCGAGCAGCAACGAGCGGGCGCCGACTCGCAAGGACGAGTATACTCGCGATCCTCAGGAAGTAGAGCGGCCTCCAGCGGCCGCCCAGAAGCGGCAAACACCCTTAACTGCCCGCCACCAGAGCCACTGCAGCTCCAATATCGACCAACGAACGCGGCACTCTCCACCAACGACCCTAGGCCGGCGACCAATCTCGTCGCCGCCAACGGGCAACCTATCGACGCCCGCACCCACATCATCAACAACCAAAGCTAGCGCGCACGCCAGCCCGACGACCTGCGACACACTCTAGTCAATCGCCAGGACGGCGAGCCCATGGGGTCGCTCAGTCGACTCGGGCCCAAGTGCTTCGGACCAATGATCCGAGGCGAGAAGTATCCGCCGAACTTCAAGGCACCAAAAGAAGTGAAAAAGTACGACCCCTCGTACGACCCCGCCGTATGGCTCGACACATACCTCATGGCGATGGGGATCGCGGGCCACACCGACCTGCTCGCCGCCCGTTACCTCCCCTTGATGATGGAGGGGACGTGCAGGCAGTGGATCAACACCCTCCCCCAAGACAGTATCGATTCCTAGGAAGAGATGCGCGACGCCTTCGTTAGGCACTTCGAGGGATCCTACACGCGCGCCACCACCATCGAAGACCTGGAGCGCTGCGTCCAGGGACCCCGCGAGTCGACCCGCAACTGGGTCCAGCGGTGGCAAGATCTCTGGTACAACGCGGTAGGCATCGACCCGGACACCGCGATCCATTGCTTCAAGACCTCGTGCCGCTACGAGCCACTGGTTGCCAAGCTCAAGCGACACTACCGCACACTCGACAACATACCGGACCTCCTCGAGATCGCCAAACGGTACGCGGAGGAGGATCCAAACCAGGAAACCGACGACGAGTCGGGTGGCCAACGCCGCACGAGCGGTAACGACAACGGACAGCGACCCACCCTACGCTACAGCAACACTCGCCTCACCGGCAAGCGCCGCAGTGACGGGCGAGTCGACTTCGTCGCCAACACCGGACACGCGCCGCGCGAGCCTAAGAGCTTCCGCCGCGACGGAGGACAGCGCCGCGACGGCGGCAACTACAAGAACAAGCCAAGGTTCGATCCCACGGCCCTCCTTAACCAACCGTGTGCGTTCCATAGCAGGGTAGGGAAGCCCGCAACACACACCACCGCCGAATGCCACACCCTCAGGGAGATCGAGAAGGCACGGCGAGCGCGTGAGGACCCCAACAACGACCCGCCAAACGGCGGACAGTTCGGCACAGTGGCCGGCTCGCTCCACACCTTCACAGGCTTCAACACGAAGCGTGAGAAGAAGGTCATCGCCCGCGCTGTCGCCGTCAACGCGGTGGCCCAGATAGACGTCCCCCAGTTCCTGAACTGGTCGGAGCAGCCCATCACATGGAGCCGCCAAGACCACTCGCCACGCATCGAGTACCCAGGACGAGTCGCCCTGGTGGTCAAGCCCAAGGTCGGCGACTACTGGCTCCCCAAGACACTGATGGACGGCGGTAGCTCTATCAACATCCTCTACCTCGACACCTTCAGGAGGCTGCGGCTCCCGCAGTCCATGGTAGAGACGACTCATACCACGTTCCACGGCATCGTCCCCGGTCGGAAGGCGTACCCGATCGGCAAGGTCACGCTGCCAGTAACCTTCGGCTCACCGGCGAACTTCCGCACCGAGCGGATCGTCTTCGAGCTGGTGCCCTTCGCCAGGCGTTCGCCAAATTCATGGCAGCGCCCCACTACGCGTACAACGCGATGAAGCTCCCCGGACCGTGCGGAATCATCACCATCCACGGCGACCCCGATATGGCCGCCGAGTGCGAGGCCAAAGGAGCTGAGCTCGCTGACGCCCTCATTGCGGCGGAGACCAACCACGCCGACGAGCTCGCCAAATATGCGAGCGGAATCAACAACGACGACCCCACCATACTCAAGAAGCCCAACTAAGAGGGCGCAAACACCTCAACCTTTGAGGCCACGACACACACCCGCACCGTCGAGCTGGTCCCAGGCGACTCCAGCCAGACGGTGACGATTGGAACGGGCATGAGCCCGGCATAGGAAGGCGCGCTCATCGAGTTCCTCCGTGAGAACAGGGACATCTTCGCATGGAAGCCCTCTGACATGCCCGGTGCCCCTAGGGAGCTCGCTGAGCACAAGTTAAACGCCGACCCCAAAGTGCGACCCGTTAAGCAGTCGCTGCGGCCCTTCAATGAAGAACGCCGCCGAGCAATCGCCGAGGAGGTGCAGCGCCTACTCGCTGCAGGCTTCATCCGGCCAATCAAGTACTCCAAGTGGCTGGCAAACCCAGTCCTCGTCGAGAAGAAAAACGGGACCTGGAGGATGTGTATCGACTACACAAATTTAAACAGTGCCTGCCCAAAGGAGCAGTTCGTCCTCCCGCGGATCGACCAGATAATTGACTCAACCGCGGGCTCGGAGTCGCTGTGTTTCCTCGACGCCTACTCCGGGTACAACCAGATCAAAATGGCCGTTGAGGACGAGGAGAAGACGGCGTTCATCACGCCATTCGGAGCCTTCTGCTGCACCGCCATGACCTTCGGCCTCAAAAACGCCGGGGCAACCTACCAGCGGTGCATGCAAGAATGCCTCGCGAGCCAAATTGGCCGCAACATCCACGTCTACATCGACGACGTGGTCGTCAAATCTACTCGCCAGACTGACTTACTCGCCGACCTGGCGGAAACATTTGCGAACCTGCGGAAATACAAGATTAAGCTAAACCCAGGCAAATGCACCTTCGGTGTTCCCGCAGGACAACTACTAGGGTACGTCGTCTCCAAGCGAGGGATCGAGGCGAACCCCACCAAGATCGACACGATCGCCCGACTCGGCAAACCCGAGTGCCTGCGCGACGTTCAGAAACTGGCCGGGCGAGTGGCGGCTCTTAGCCGCTTCATCCCCCGCCTAGGTGAGAAGGCAATGCCCCTATACCGCCTGATGCGCAAGAACCCCACCTTCCAGTGGGACAAGGAAGCGGACGACGCGCTTCGCGACCTCAAGAAGGTTCTACTCGCCGCACCACTACTCGCAGCCCCCGCCGACAAAGAACCCATGCTGGTCTACGTCGCGGCTTCCGAGCGCGTCGTCAGCGCCGTCATGGTCGTCGAGCGACCAGAGGAAGGGAAGGAACGCCCAGTACAGCGACCAGTATATTACATCAGCGAGGTCCTCACCGAGTCGCGCCAGCGGTACCCGCAGTACCAAAAACTAGTCTACGCGGTCTTCAGAGCCCAGCGGCGCCTGCCGCACTACTTCCAGGAGCACCCGATCACGGTCGTCTCCTCAGCGCCTCTACAGGACATCATCCGCAACCGCGAGGCGACCGGGCGGGTCGCCAAGTGGGCCATTGAGATCGGCGTCCACAACATCAAATACGAGCCACGACGAGCGATCAAATAGCAGGCCCTAGCGGACTTCATCGCCGACCGGGAAGAGGCCCAGCAGCCGGAAAAGCTGCCGTACCTCCACTACTGGAACCTGCACTTCGACGGCTCCAAAAACGCGGACGGCGCCGGCGCAGGGATCGTGCTAACATCACCAAAAGGCGACAATCTTCGCTATATCCTCTACCTCGACTTCACACCCTGCACCAACAACATGGCCGAATACGAGGCCCTACTCCACAGCATGCGAGCCGCCAAGGAGATCAACGTCAACCGCCTGCGTTGCTACGGAGATTCCGACCTCGTCGCGGGACAAGTCGCCGGCACCTGCGATGCCGTTTCCCCCACCATGGAGGCGTATAGCCAAGAAGTGGACAAGCTGGGCGGACACTTCACCGGCTACTCCGTCGAGTGGATCGACAGGCGGAAGAACGAGGAGGCCGACGCACTCTCTCGCATCGGATCAGCTCGACTCGCACCACCCGCCGGCGTGTTCCTCGACACGATCACCAAGCCATCAGTCTCTCCCCCAAGGGAGATCGACATCGGAGTCCCACTCCAACCAGAGGCAGCCTTGGTCGCACTCGTCAACGAGCCAGACGACTGGACCAAGCCCTACATCGCCTACCTGGAAGCCGGCACCCTACCGGCAGACGAGACGGAAGCCCGAATGATCGTTCGCCGCTGCAAGTCCTACACCATCATCAACGGCGAGCTCCACAAGCGCAGCGTCACCGGCGTATTCCAACGCTGCGTCCAACCAAATGAAGGACGCAAGATCTTACACGACATCCACTCCGGTGACTGCGGCCACCACGCCGCCGCTCGTTCCCTGGTCGCCAAGGCTATGCGACACGGGTTCTACTGGCCCACCGCACACGCCGACGCCGTGGATATCGTCCAGCGGTGCGCCGGGTGCCAGAAATACGCCAACCAGACGCACGTGCCGAGCTCGGCGCTCAAAACAATTCCCATCACGTGGCCATTCGCCGTGTGGGGCATGGACATGGTAGGCCCCTTCAAGAAAGCCCCCTCCGGCTACACCCACCTCCTAGTCGCCGTCGACAAGTTCACGAAATGGGTGGAGGCCAAGCCTGTCCGGAAATGCGACGGAAAGACCGCCACCAAATTCCTACGCGAGCTCATATATCGCTACGGGTTCCCAAACAGCATCATCACGGACAACGGCACCAACTTTGCCAAGGGAGCCATGGCCGAATTCTGCGAAGAGCACCACATCCGGCTCGACCTTGCATCAGTCGCCCACCCGGAATCCAACGGCCAGGCGGAACGAGCCAACCAAAGCATCCTCCACGGCTTGAAGCCGCGACTCCAAGTACCACTCGAGCGCACCGCCGGATGCTGGGTGGAGGAGCTACCTTCTGTCGTCTGGGGGATCCGCACTTCAGTCAACAGATCGACAGGGTTCACTCCCTTCTTCATGGTCTACGGCGCCGAGGCCGTCATGCCCACCGATCTCGAACACGACTCACCGCGGATCGTCCACTACACGGAGGCTGCAAACGAGCTCGCCCGCCAAGACGGAATCGACCAACTCGACGAAGCACGTGACCTCGCTCGGTCACGCACCGCCATTTACCAGCAAGGACTCCGTCGCTACCACAGCCGGCGGGTGAAAGCTCGCACGTTCCAGGAAGGCGACCTGGTGCTACGCCTCATCCAGGACAAGAAGGGCATGCACAAGCTTTCCCCTCCATGGGAAGGCCCATTCGCCATCGGGCGAGTACTCGGCAACGACGCCTACTACCTCATCGACGTTCGCGGGGACGGCGAACTCGACGTCAAGCGACCATGGAATGTAAACCTCCTACGAAAGTTCTACTCCTAGAACCCTACACATGTACTCTCCAGTCGCCATGAAAAATAAAGAAACGGTTACCGCAAATTGCGCCTACTCTCCGTGTCTTGTGCCACTCGCACTCGTAGTAACAGCGTCACGCTAACTGCAGAAGTCAACCTCTGCTACAGCGACCGGCACGGCCAAGTAGTGCGGTGTAAGAGCACTGAGTCACCTCAGGTCTTGCACCGTCCACGAAAAACGCCAACCCGGAGCCCCATTGGAGTCGCCTAGCCCGACTGGCTCTCCGAGCCAAGACAACTGCCCTCGCTTCTCACAGCGACCTTGGTCCTCCGCATCCTCGGCATAGCGACTCGAACAGCTAAGTACCACGCTCGAGGACTGATCACCAGTTCATCGCGAGTGGCCAGGGAATACGCTAAGTAAGAGAGCATGCCCAGGACTCGCCATGCGACTGACCCCACGGGTCAGGCAGGAGTGACGCTCCCACACTAACGCGCTACGTCCTCAACCACCCTCGAGTTGCGCCTCGAACAACCAATTACCACGCTCGGGGACTCGGCTACCCGACCTCGTTCGCGTACGGGAAAACGGTAAAGTACATAGCTCTCAAGGGAGTCGCCTAGCGACTGGCTCTCCGAGCTCGGGCGAGTCGACCACAAAATCAAAACATACGATAACAAAACACCTATCACACACGAGGTAAACCCCACAACGGGCGGACGCGCTCGGGGACTCGTTCAACAACAACCCAAAGCACACGAACAATTACCAAAATAGACACACCATTGCATTAAGTCACACATTACATTGTTTTATCTTACATATGCCCGCTAGGCAGAACCGCTGCTAACGCCGCAAGGCAAGCTACCCTACTCCGCAGGTTTCGATGACGACGCGCCAACATCCTGGCGAGTGCGGATGAACGCCGTGTACGGGGTCGACGGATACGTCGTCAGTTCACCCGCCATCGCCGCGCGGAAAGGCTGCTCGACCTTGAAGTCATGATGCGGCGGCTCGGGGTCGTTTGGCGCGACAACCGTCTCCTGGTATGGTAGGAGGTCGCCCATCGCCCAGACACGTTCTGAGTACGTCGCCGCACGCCCCTGCAACTTGAGGACCTCGGACAGCTCCACTGCACCAGTCGACGATGGGTACCCACTCGTCACATCATCGACATCGAAGTCTTCGGGGAAGTGGGCGAGTCCTAGGCTCAGCGCCGTCGATGCCCCACGCCGAAATGCTGAGCGAGTCATAAACTCAACGACTGCGGGCGCCTTCTCCAGGTATTTCCACACCTCAACAAGGTCGCTGGGAATCACTTCCGTGGGCGATATTTCCTGAAGATAGGCACGGATGCACGTCGCCGACAGCGTCGCCGAGTCGACGAGCATGCTCACACACTGCCTCGCGTCAAGTGAGTTCGCCTCTTGTTCATCATCAATGATGCGACCTGCGAGCAGAAAACAACGATGAATATGACGGACATAACAAAGACCACAACTGCGAGTAAGGGAAGGTATACTCACCAAGTAACGGACGGGCAAGTTCCGTGATGAAGCACTGAAGCGATGTGTGGTCGTCCTGAAGCCCAGCGATCAGGGCCTCCGACACTTTGCGATCCTTTTCAGCGGCCGCAGCGGCGTCCTCAGCTCGCCTGTCAGCCAAGCCCGCCTCTTCTCTCGCCTCCCGCAGTTCGCGCTCAAGGTCAGAAATCCGCTGTTCAGCGGCGCCCAGAGCGGATCGAGCCGCCTCCAATTCACCAGCGGAGACGAGACTCCGGCGAGCTTCCTCTGCCTTTGCAGCAACAACTTGAAGCCCCTTGTTCGCCTCCTGAACGACGACTAGCTCCCTCTCCGCGCGCTGTTGCATGGCCAATCGGTCCGCCGACTCTAGCCGCAGACCCTGCAGGCCACCAAAAATTTAACCATGGAAAATTCAACGCGTCCGCACTCGGGGACTGGCGGACAAGCAAAATTCCTAAGTGCCCACCCACTGAAATTCAGCGAGTGCGCACTCGGGGACTGGCGGATAAGCAAAATTCCTAAGTGCCCACCCGCTGAAATTCAGCGAGTGCGCACTCGGGGACTGGCGGACAAGCAAAATTCCTAAGTGCCCACCCGCTGAAATTCAGTGAGTGCGCACTCGGGGACTGGCGGACAAGCAAAATTCCTAAGTGCCCACCCGCTGAAATTCAGCGAGTGCGCACTCGGGGACTGGCGGTAAAGAAAAATTAGAAGAATCAGGCCGATGCAAAGCATCGACCTGATCCTCGGGGACTGGATGTACCTGGATGGCTGCGCCAAGCATGTCGTGGAGTTGCACCGCGTCCACGGACATGAGAAGCGCCGGCGTGTACCCGCTACATTGGTTGACTTCGGCATCGGTGGTCCCACGGGCGTGGCTCGAGGGCACGGGTCCACTCGCCGTGGCCGCCTTGGTCACGAAGCGCGGGAAGGTGGCAATGGACGCACCCGCCCCAAGAGAAGTTGCCTCTGCCATTCCAGGCAAGGAGGCGCCTTCCTTAGTAGACGCGGCTGCCTCTGTCACGGGCCCGGATGCCGCAGCCCCGGTGTCATCAGAAATGCTGACGGTATCACCGCCTTTGGCCTTCTTCCTATCATCCGCCGACTCGACGACCTCGTCCGCCTTCCTATTGCGGGAAGGATCTTCTTCGCTGGAGGTGGGAGGCACCTTTGCCACGGTCGGATGGCCCATCCTCTTCACTCCGCTCTTGCGCATCAATTGAATAAGCAAAACTAACCAAAGAGATCATGAAAGACAAGGAAGGACGGGGCGCACTTACTTTGCGACCGGAATAAAACGGAGCCCCGTACGAAGGCCGGCAGGCTTCTCTAGTTCAGGGCCCAGTCGACGACTGAGCCCCAGCTCCTGGACGTCGCGTGCCCAAGACACGGACGGCTTCTTTGTTGTTGAGGTCGCAGCTGGCGCCTCTTGGACGTCCCTAGCGGGAGCCTCTTCGCGAGCCGAAGCTGCTGCTGCCGGAACCTCCTTCCGAGGAGAAACCGCCGCGGCCGAAGCTTCCCCCAACCCAGAAACTGGGGCGACTGGCGGAGGCATTGAGGCCAGTGGTGTTTCCACGGTTGCCGCCTCCAGCTCGGCAGCTGCTGAGGGTGCCTCATCACCGGCTGTGCTGGGTCCGCTGGAACTGCTCGCCGAGTGGGCCGGCGAGGCAGTCCTCGATGGTTTTGTCTTCTTCTTCGGGGGGGCCCTCGCCTCCCTGTCCTTCTTCTTTTTCGACGGAGTGACTTGGGGACGTGAGGTGGCTTCTGGGAGCTCGTCGTCGTCGTCGTGGCGCTCGAGGCTTTTACTTGCCTCGATATCGCGCTGCCGTTGCCCGCGGGTCTTGCGGGTCAGCGGGGCGACCTCCTTGTCGGAGCCCTCCTCGTCGTCTCCATCGCCCCTGGCTGGCGGCGACTCGCCCACGCCCTGGGATGGGCTCGGGCTCTCGTCGTCCGAAGGTGGGAGCCACCCTTCCACCACTTGAAACAGCTGCAATACAAATGGAACGGAATTAGGATTACCGCGACTGCTTAAAACAGCGACTGCGAGAAAGGGGAAGTGCTCACCGTTGGCGCCGGACGCTTCGCGGTGTAGGGTGCGACCCCAGCCTGCGCGTCCAGGTACACGGCCTGGGTGATCTTCTTCAGTGCCAGGATGTAGTCCTCCAGCTTCCACTCGTCGAGGCAGGCCTTCGTCGAGTCTCCTCGGCCCGTGTACTCGTACATGTAGTGGT
Organism: Avena sativa; assembly: GCA_916181665.1. Lineage (NCBI taxonomy): Eukaryota > Viridiplantae > Streptophyta > Magnoliopsida > Poales > Poaceae > Avena > Avena sativa. The sequence continues at coordinate 134,430,557 of OV702283.1, read as the reverse complement.
CGCGCTGGGCGAGTGGAACGAGCCGCCGCCCGAGCCAGTAGTTGTAAAGATTTATCGTTTGCAGGCCCTTCTTCTTTAGGCCTCGGATGGTCCGGAGCATCTCGTCGACGACCATCCGCTGGTCGCCGGGGAGCTTGCCGACTTGGAGGTTGCGCGGCTCGGAGCGAATGGCGGAGTACCGCGGGATCGCCACCTCACCCTCCGGACTCACCTCGGCCACGTAGAACCATGACTTCTTCCAGTCGCTCGTCGCCTTGGCAGGTAGCATCAGATCGAAGAAGGAGGCCTTGGACTTGAGTTGGAACGTCAGGCCGCCTGCGGCTAGCATTGGGCCGCCCGCCTCCTCGCGGCCGATCCGTCCGTGGAACAGATCTTGCCACAAGGGAAAGTAGGGCCGGCAGCCCAAGTAGCATTCGCAAAACGCCACGAAGATGGCGAGTTGCTTGATGCTATGGGGACCCAGATCTGAAGGCTGGATCCCGTAGTAGGCGCAGAAGCGCCGGAAGAATAAGGATGTGGGAAACCCTAGCCCCCGCTCGAGATGGCTGGTAAAACAGACGAACTCTCTCTCTCGCGGGTTTGGGGTCGTTTCTCCGGCTGCGGGAATGCGCCAGCAGCCGGCTCACAGGATCCCGGCCTCCTCGAAAGAGGCCAGTTGCGCTCTCGTACATTTGGATCTGCCCCACGGCTCGGCGGAAAGGGCCATGGCTAGGAGATTGGTTGGAGATCGGAGAGTTTCGGGTCGACTGGTTCGTGGCGTGAAGGAAGGAAAATACGTGCGCTCGGGAGATTTGTTGAAGGAATGGCCCTACGGTTGCTTAACATTCCTCTTATATAGCGGGGGTTGCCCGCCGAATCAGGGAGCCGTTACTACGCGGTGATTACGCCAAAAGTTACCGTTGGATTACTCCAACGGCTAGTTTGACCGCGCTAGACGGTCCAACTACCGCCATTCGACTCGCCGACCCAATCACTGTGACGGTGTTCCACCAACTCGACTCGCCAAAGGAGCGACCAGGATGACTGAATTTCTCCTTCATACAGGAGCCCGCTGACGATTCGACTGGATGTCTACTTTGAAGCCGCATACTCCGACTGCCAGCAGCCACCTGCGCTGAATCAACAACGGCCTCGGGGACTACTGATGGGGATATGCCTACCGGGGTATACCCAGCAGGACGTTTTCCGACCGGCCCAAGTACTGGCGAGTGGGCCTGCAGAACGGCGAGTGGATCGGAGCCCAGCAAGAAGCCAAGCGACTGGAAGCTGAAGGCCCAAACGAGTAGGTAGGCCCAGTCGGGTTAGGATAAACAATTGCCAAAGCTGTAACCGAATCGGTTGAGATATGTAAACCCTAGGAGGGGTAAGTCTATATAAACCCCTCCATAGGGCGAGTAGAGACACGTTCTGTCATACACCCAAGCAACTCGCCGCCTAGTCGCCGAGTTCGCCCATTGTAACACCTCGATAATACAATCTAGCAGGAGTAGGTCTTTACCCTCCGGGGGGCCGAACCTGGGTAAAACCCTGTGTCTTTGCCCTCATCTCGCACCGCAGATGGCTGGCCGCCCTTGCCCTTCGTTCTACTACGCGCTGCCGATTGCAGCATCTGCCGTGACCATTCCCACGACAATATCTGTTCACATGATTCGGTGGTAGAGGATAGGGTTTCCAACACCTAAAATATCTAGTATCCCCTTTTGGTTGTGGAGCGTTCATCTTATATAGGCATCCACTTGGGTGCTCAAAAATTGTGGACCCTTCGGATCCTAGTCCAAATACTACATTAATCCAATATGTGCAGGAACTTGTCCCGGTATCCCTTGGGTCCAACCCTCACGACATGTTTAGTCATATCACATACAACCAATTCATGGTCCACTTAAATGTGTGACCTTGTAGGTTCACGATGACCCGGATACTACTAGATTCACTGCTCCAATTTTCGTCTCTTAGTCACACTTGCTTCCATGAACACTTGACATCAAATCAATAACCGGCAAAAACTCCTGGTAGAATGTACTAGCTCCCGAGTGACGTAAAGTTATCATGATGAACCTTGACAATGTTTCATATGGTACAATCCCTTTTCCTCACAATATACCTTATCAATGGTGTAGGCGAGAACTTGTCATCCCTTTAATTGCTTGAATCTCTTCTCGATCCTATGATATAGATTCACTAGAAGAACTCTTTTAGTCTGATTTTTGGTTAACCCTTAACCAAGTCGCATGGACATTTTTATTGAATCAAATTTCTCAATATGGCCCACAAAATATCTCTTCGAGTAGGAGGGAAAAATTCCATCTTGGTAAACCACGCTATGCATCTTGCTTCACATCTAACAAAATTTACATTTGTAACTACCCAATTATGGAGTAGCGTTTGATAGACCCTAAGTAAGTTTATCCACAACTCGGGTCATGTGAGGACCTCATGTCTAAGGACATGACATATACATTGTACTTAAGACTAACAAATGACGACTCACTCCTTGCATATCAAAGTGGGTATAACAAATGACGACTCACTCCTTGCATATCAAAGTGGGTATGTCCAACTTAGTAAACTCCTTTACCAAAGTAAGTACTGTCGAATTGGCATCACCATGCCCATGACTTGTGAAACCAAGTTATCGGCTGAATCATACACTAGTGAAAGATAGGTGTCCCCACAACGTTGTTGACTATTAACCATTACAAAATATATCATACAATATATAGGTCTAGCATCAAATCACATATATGATGATAGATATCATTGATGTGTTAAAGGACAATATATAACTTAGGGATACACTAGGACATATTTATAAAAAATATAATTAAACATGAAGGCGAGGCTGGTGTAACATAATATGTTACCATAACATAGCACATCCCGGGGAAGAAAGACACAAAGTAATACATGAGGCCTTTCTGTGATAAAAATTGTTATGATACCATGCACTATGGAGATAGAAACATAGACTAGTATCATATGCATGATATTAGTCTATGGCACTCCCACTATGAGTTCCTAAGTAATATATGTCTTATATGTGACTGAGAGAGATGCCTAATTATGAGTGTGGTGTTGATTATAGATAGTCTTTTCATGAATTTGAGAAGTGTCATTCATCTCCTTGATTATGTTATGCATTCCTAGTCTCACGTGTACTTCAAGATTCTCTATGGCACACCAAAATGTGTGCGACATACTGATACTACGGCCAGGGGCAGACCCAAGATCCCTGTTTCCCGGGATTCCGGCCGGCTGCATAACCTAATTTCATGATTATTTGACTAATAAGGAGCAACTTAGCCCTTCGAGTTAAAAGATTTCCCATGATTTGTAATTTTCTTGTGATTTAGCCCTCATCAAAATCATAGGGCTGGTGCATATCACGGATATTGTCACACAACCAACATACTAACCAAACATAAAAGCATAAATAACAAAAGACAAAAAAATAAAACCACAATCAACAATGTGTTTTCCCTTTGAAGTACCAAGGGCATGTGCAGCGTTGGTCAAAAATTTAGTCTAAGAGGTCTTAGACCTAGGACTAACCGTTGGACAGTCCGTAGCTAAGCTCAAAATCGCTAGATGCATGTCTAGTACTATACTAAAGGTCTAAGATAGAGTTGACCCCTACTCTAGCTATAAAAGGGAAAAATCACAGCACCCGGTGAGTTCTTGGTAGTAAAATACATTAATTTGTTTGGTCGGTGGATCCCATCATCGTGTCTACTACATTGGAGCTGTTGGGGATATGCTAAATGGGTATCACCATTGCATGTCTCTAATTCGGCTAACCCGGGTGGCCCAAAGTTTGTAGCAAGGCCCATGTTCTGTTGGGTGGCCCAATTAGAGGGATCCAGAAGGGCGGCCTATGACGGATAAAGGAAGGCTACGGTGCAGTCATGAACCAACCCGGAGCCATGGAGTGCACGACATGAAGACTAGTTAGTATTAGTGTAGTACTCTGTTACCTATCCGGCTAGGAATTTTCCCTATAACCCTAGGTTCTGGCGCCTTTAAGCCAGACCTCTAGGAGCCTTTAGGGAACTACTCATATCACCTCGCACAACGAACCAATTCGTGTAACTCGGCGTATTGCCATTATATTGATTTATAGAAGGAGTATGATTCTGCCATGTCGTGGATCTGAACCTGGGTAAGATGTGTTACCTCGTACATGCCAAGTTGCCGCCTTCCCCAACCTCTATAAACACGCTCTATGAGGACCCCCTCCATGGCGTACTCGTCGGCAATACCATGACAGTTGTCACCCACCATGGGGCAAGAGGCGCTTCGAGCTCTACACCAGGCGAGGTACAATATCTTCACGGGAATCGGCGACATCGTAGCCATCGGGCGCGTCCTCTTCTCTGGCAATGTTCTGATCGTCCCACCTGAAGAGTTCTGGATCCTGGCAAAGTCGAACCCCACCAACTGCTCCATTGTTCCAATCGGGGACATACACCTCTTCATCGGCGGGCACTAGCTCCCAGGAAGACGAACACACGTCAAAGCCTGCACGGACCACCTTCGGGTAGGAAACGTTCGCGGAAGGATCAAAACAGGAGCTCCCTTTGGATTTTTCTGGCTTAGATCAGAAAATTCAAGGCCCACCCAAACTGCCCCTGTGCAGGATGGTGGAAGATCAATGCAAATCCTCTAGGTTATCCCACGCATCAGTAAAGCAAAGGTCGCACTTTCTTGGTGTTGTGACCATATTTGATCTGGCTCATTGCGTTCAAAGAGATGGTGAGAACCCTAGAGAATACCTTGCCAAATGGCTCCGGCTAAGGGCCGACTTGGAGGGATATCCCAGCAATAACGTGATCTACCACTTTGTTGGAGGGCTCACACACGGCACACTTCTCCGACATACGCTCAGGAGGCAGCAGGCCACTGGGAACCTCACTCTCGCCCAGATCATCGAAACTGTCAGCAATTTTGCATTTGCCAATGAGTAGGCCTAGGTCAACTTCGTTGTCTTACCCAGACCACCCCAACCACCACCTAACGGAGCCGTTGCCTCGGCATCATCCTCTATCATCGAAGAACCTGACGCTCCCTCTGACTCTGTTTTGGACGCACTCTACGACGACATCAGCATGACTCGAAGGATCTTGAGGCCAACTTGGAAGAACTTGACACTACCATGAAGGAGATAGAGGAGGAGATCGAGCGCGAGGAGTGCGCTGACAAGGTTGTCACTTCTCTTCATGTGCTAGTCGCCATCGGGAGTGTGATTGAAGAAGATCGGCAAACCAGAGCAGCTCCGCCAAAGCCACGTGATACCGGAAAAGCAGTGGCCAAGAACGTCGATGATACGTTAGATCTGGCAAGGTCCATGCCTCTCCGGCTATCCTCGCGCAACAGCCACAGAAACTTGCCACTTAACCCAGCACTTCCAATCAGGCAAATCCGCCGCCATCGCCATCTACCTCTGCGGCCGCCAACGCCTACATTACTCTTGCAGATAGAGTGATGTATGGCAACCTACTCGTCGAGCCCATGACCATATCCCATATCTGGTCCGTCATCCATCTCAACGAGAAGCGCTAGTAACTGCTGGAGGAGGCACAAAACATCGTGGAGCAAGGCGCAATGCTAGATAGAGATTTGGCTAGAGCGCAAAAATCGATCGAGGCGGCTAAATCCATGGAGACAAAGTACAAGAATTTTCTCAAGTAACAGAAGACCAAGAAGGCTTCGGCTATTGTCGTCTGTGATCCCGACGTCTGGCGTAAATTAGGGTGGGCTCCGACCAAGCCGGCACAAGCTAAACCATACAAGGATAAAGATGGGAAGCAAGTGATGCCAATGCCCACCCTCAAAATGGTCATTGCCAAGACTTTACTCGACCAGGATAGATCACCCGCAGCACTAGATTAGGTCTATGACCTTGTCGCCAAGGTTGTCAAACAGTAGGAAAAGGCCACCTCCCAAAGGCTTGACTCTGACCCATATTGCCAGTCTGGCGCCCACAACCAGTACATGGCAAGATCTCCCCATGATGTCGAATCTCGCACGGGTTCATCAGAACGAAGATGGAGGGATGCACGCAACAGGACTGATGCTATCACCATATCCTCCGACCACAGAGGTAAGGCTCAGCCATGTCGCTCGCCCCACCTCACCAGCATTCCCGGCATCACGAAGACCCAAAGGATCACCATCGTATGAACATGCCTCCACCTAGACACCCACATGGCGGCATCATCATTCATGATAATGTGGAGCAGCCTCGTCATGACGGAGAGCGTAGTGGCAAAAACTGTCACATGAGCAGTTCACACCATGATCCTTAGTGTCCGACAAGCAACCGCGATAAGCGAGAGGAGTCGGAGGAGGGAAACATAAAGAAGGCTAACCCACCACCGCCACCATCGCTACCCAGTAGCCACCATGGCGGAGGAGGACCACGTAGATCGCATCACTCTCCTCCCCATAACGGCGACAAGCACAAAAGGAACCTAGATCCTTACGATGCGTGTTCACGCCTTGACGAGATCTACAAATCCTGGGAAGAGAATTACCTGGGACCACATTATTTTGGCCTAGTCATGTGGGCCACAACTTACCCCAAGAGTTTCTTAATTAACAAGACTATCAAGCCCTATGATGGAACTACCAGACTAGCTACATGGTTGCAGGACTACAGTAGGGCGATGGAAATCACAGGGGGAAACACCAACGTCATTGTCAAGTACCTCCCATTGATGTTGACCGGCACCGCCCACTAATGGAAATCCATCGGTACTCGGTTGGACATGCATGAAACGTTCACCGAAAATTTTGAGGGTACGTATGATACGTTGGAAACGTATCTATAATTTTTGATGATCCATGCTTGTTTAGTATCTACTTTGCTTTACTTGTCCACACTTTCAGGTGCTTTTTACATGTTTTCTGGTACTAACCTACTAACAAGTTGCAACAGTGCCAGATGCATGTTTTCTGCTATTTTTGGTTTCAAAAAAGTTAGTAAAGAAATATTCTCGGAATTGGACGGGACAAAGGAAAAAGTAAATTACTTTTCGTGGGGAACAAGAAGTCCAGAGGAGAGCCCGAGGGGCCGAAAAGAGGGGCCAAACCCACCCCAGGCGTGGGTGGGCCCCACCCCGTTCTTGGCTAGGGTTTGGTCACCTTGGAGGCCGCCTTGGTCTCCCCCTTCGCCTATAAGAAGCCCCCGATGCAGAAACCCTGAGTACCCGATCAGAAATCCATGAAACCGTCTGTAGCCGCCACCACCATCGTCCCTAGATCGAGGGGGGTCTAAAGTTCTTCTCGGCACCCTGCCGGAGGGGAGATCATCCCGAATGCCTTCCCTCCGGTATGATGCGTGAGTAGTTCCACCTTGGACTATGGGTCCATGTAGTAGCTAGATGGTTATATCTCCTCCTTTGTGCTTTCATGTATAGATCTTGTGAGCTCCATTCATGATCAAGATCCAATCTATTTGTAATCATGCATGTTTTGTATGCAGGGATCCGATGGATATTGAGAATATTATGTTGGTTTGATTAATGGTTTTGTCTTTATGATTCTATCACGTCTGTGTTGTTTGTGATCTTGCATGCTCTACGTTGTTAGTAGCTATCGTGGCCAAGTAGTTGCTAGTGACTCCAAGAGGGGGTATTTATGCTCGATAGTGGGTTCATGCCTCTAGTTTCCAAGGGAAGTGACAGAAATCTCTTCGGTTTTAGATGTTTTGTTGCTACTAGGGAGAAAACAACGGTCTCTTGTTCATGTAACATGTGGACTGTTTACCTTACACACTTTTCATAAAGCAGTTGTCTGTTGCTTTCAACTTAATACTGGAGGGGGTTCGGATGATAACCTAAAGGTGGACTTCTAGTCATAGATGCAGTTGGATGGCGGTCTACGTATATTGTTGTGTTGTCCAATCAACCTCATAGGATCTTTCTGACTAGTGATTGCATTGTTATGCCTTGCCCAGTTCCTGTCAATTGCCTCGCTGTAATTTGTTTACCCTTCATTCCATGTTGTTTATCTAAGGAGAGCACCTCTAGTGAACTATGGACCCCGGTCCAATCTTTACCATTGATACATCTTCCACTGTTACTGTTTACTTGGTTCAAAACACCATTATCTTCCACACCATACGTTTAATCCTTTGTTACAGCAAACCGGTGAGCCTGACAACCTCATTGATTCATTGGGGCAAAGTCTTGAGTTTGTGTTGTGCAGGTCTCCGCATTGCTTGCAACACATATGTGACGTTTCCTTCCTCCTACTGGTTCGATAACCTCGGTTTCTTACTAAGGGAAAACTTGCTGTTGTGCTACTTCACACCTTGCTCTTGGGGTTCCCAACGAAGCACTCCTACATCAACCCAGCGCAGCCAACAAGCTCTTTTGGCGCCATTGCCGGGGAGGCTAAGGACATCTTCACAAGGGGAGTCCTTCACTTCCTTTCTCTTTACTTTGTTTTTAGTTGCTTTGTTTCTTTTGTTTGGTTTTGTTTGCCTCTTTCCAAAAAAACCCAAAAAAATTAGTCTAGTTTGGTTTGCTTTCTTTATTCAAAAACACAAAAAATTAGTTCCTGCTCTAGTTGCTACCATGTCTGGTTTTGGACCAATCTTTATTTCACCTATGGTAGAAATCTCCACTTTTAAGCAAAAAAGTGAAGAAAGTTTTAAATAAGCTTGGTCTAGAATCTCTGCTTTCCAGAGGGAAACTGAGCCTGTTATTGATAGTTTCTACCGAGGTATTGCTCTTCGTTATAGATATGCTTTGGATGCTGTGGCTGAGAAATAATTTTTGCTTTGTACTGAGGATGACGATTTTGATGCAATAAGGAAATTAATAATGATCTATGGTACACCTGGCAAGTATGGTTCCTCTTTCACAAATATTTTTGCTAGGCTGAACACTCTTGAGACTATTATTGCTGCTATGAATAGTTTCTATCACACGCTTAGGGCTTACCATGATTATGTTCCCATAAATTCCGAGCCTTCAAAGTGGTTTCCCACAATCAAAGTCTCTATAAATACTACACTTTTCGATGCTCGTTGTGATATCATGTCTAAATTTTGTCTCATGCCTAAAGATATTTTTGATTCCTTGAGTCTTTGGGGGGCTTATTGAAGGAGGAGAGGAAATCACTCTTACCAACAATGCCACTATATTTCCCATTGGAATAGCTGAAGGTGTGTTTACAAAAATCTTAGGGAAAATGATGTCTACTGATTATCTTGTTATTGAATGTGTAGGCAAAGGACAGATCATACTTGGAAGATCTCTACTGAAACACCTTGGGGCAGTAATAGATGTGGCAAAATGCATCATGCACTTTGCTCCCCCGGTAAGCAATCATATCTTCCCTAAGGAGAAAAATAAAGGTAAGAAAAGAAGGAACAAGAGGGGCAATTCTTCATTTGAAAATACTTGATTCTTCTTGCTTCTTGTGCCTAACTTAAAGGCGCTAAAGAAAAATACTTATTGGGAGATAAACCAAGAGTTTCCTTGAGTCTTGTAAGTTATTACTTCTGTAGTGACCTCTCCTTACCCTTTTTGTTTGCTTTTTGTGCCAAGAATGACCTCTAATGAGAGGGAAGTAAGATTTGGGGAGTTGCTGTCCCGAAACAGATTTCTGTCCTCCACCAAAAAAATTCATGAGGTGGATATGTAGCTCTGATTAAGCTCAAAATTTATGAATAAATCTCTCAGTATGTTAGCTAACTTTCGTTATTTCAACACTTTTTTATTTGAGCAATATAAGATGTTCGAAAAAATCGATTTCTACCTTCTGATCTGTTTTGACAGATTTCTGCCATTATTTGCATTTACTTCTTATTGATTCCTTTTTTGAGTTCTCTTCAGGTAAATTGAGATTTTTAAAGGAGTTACTACTGTAGCTTGTGTTTTTTGTGAAAAGCCTTGCTGTTCCAAAGCTTTGCTAGTGGTCTAATATCTTTTGAATACACTAGTGTTGCTAATGAAGATTGTGTGAAGTTTTGTATGCAGGAAAAATTTGAGGTGTAAAGAGAGAATGATGCAATGAGATGAAGAATGGACAAAAGCTCAAGCTTGGGGATGCCACCATGGTGTCACCGCAATAAATATCCAAGAGGTACAAGCGTCCCCTTCTTCATCAATAAAAAGCTCAGGTCTGTCTAGACACTATGTTTTTATTGTTTCATGCATAGTTGTGTTGTTCTAGGAGCGTCTTAGTTTTCATTTGCTTTGCTTAGGTTGTTTAGTTTGGTTGAATAAAGTAGTTTGGACCCTCGTTCTCGCTGTGTTGTTTTGCAAATAAGTTTGCTTGGTGTTTGGAAAGGAGTAGTAAGTTCTTGCTTGAAGTGCAAGAGGAGCTTGCATTGACTGTGACTTAGAATTTAGCATGACATGCTAGGTGTTGTTTTAGCATTATGCTTAGTGATTATTTCTGTAACATGTCTTGTTCCAAACATTTGGGATTTCTTAGTGTGCCTTGAAGAAATTATGCGTTGTTTTAGCATGCAAAAAGCATAGTATTATGGTATTCTCCTTTGATGCTTTGCTTGGGTTGACTTGGCACATGCTCACACCATGTTATGACTATGACAAGTCACCATTAGCCTCTATGATCATTTAGTCCTTGACTTGTAGTACCACTCTTTGCTTTTATTAGTATGCTTTGTTGCACTGCATGATTATGGCCATTATTGCTCTCTTAGTTGGTTGCTCCCAGTCTTTTGCTAGCCTCCACTTGTATGAGTAAGTTCTACTCATGCTTCCAACTCCCAAGAAACCAAGTTATTCTAAAGTGTCCACTATAAATTCCTATGCATGGTGTGTTACACCATTCCAAGTATATTCTTTCTTTCAACTATCTTCCAATTAAAAACTATTTTGTTATGTGAAAACTTAGTGATTAAATCCCTCACGAACTTGATGGCACACTTTATATTCTTTGCCCCTAATAAACTTGAACCATTGTGACAACTTTGTTATATATGCTTGCACTTACAAGTTGGAATTAGCAGAACAGTGATGTCACGAGGAACGTTTTCAACATTGCACTTGTACCTTGTTGTACTCAGTTGATATCATGTTCTTTTGTCTATGGATGTCACCGGTGTGAAATAAAGAGGAAACTTGTAAGTCCATGGATTTTGTATGCTGTGTTAGAGAAACGCCTGGGCCGCTAGCCTAAGCCATTCCTAATCATGGTGGAAACTTGCAGCATCACCATAGTGATCTATCTATGAAGCATCCTCAATAAAAAGCTATGCATATGGTAAATAAAAAGATTGCTGAGATGCTCATTGTCTGCTTGCCTTGTCATTTTGGTTATGGAAAAGCTCATGTACCATGTGCAAGGGGTACCCCGTTGGCGGTTCTCAATGATATGCAAATACTTACAGTGACAAGAACTTACCTGGACCCAAAGTTTAGTATGCATGAGGTGTGGCCCTCGTATTTAAGCGACTTGAGATTGCCAACTTATACTTCGTCAAGCATATACTCCAGCTTTGCCACTTTAACCTTAACCACTTCAAGATGCTTATGATAGGGGCAATGAGGGATGAAATCTAACAAGTACGATAAATTTTTGAAGATATTTTTGAAACTTGTAATCCATGCTTCCTTTAGAAAAAGGCCTTTATTTCACCACTATTGAGTCTCCACCTTCTACCTTTAGGCACCATTAAGAGAGCATAGTTGTCATTCTGTCTCCAGTGTTCCAAAGCTTATTAATTGATGCATATTGTGTTATTACTTGCTCTTGTGCTACTTGTTTCTAGTCACCCTTGTGAACTTTGTAGGTGTCCTATGTATTATATTGCTACTCTATGAGGGACAAGCTGATTACCACTATGCTATGTTTTCCGTTGTGAAACAAATAAACGTTTCTCAATGCATGATTATTCATGATCTTTGTTTGTAGCTTGCCATGTTGCATGCATAGTTACTATGTCCTATTGTTAGAACTCCATCTTTCATGCACATGTTTAGAGTTCTTTGATCCTAGCTTTCAATGTTTACAAATGGTTGGATCTCTATTGTGAGGGTGCATGTCACCTCAACAATTATTCTTTTTATCACTTACCTACTCGAGGACGAGCATGAGTTAAGCTTGGGGATGTTGATACGTTGGAAACGTATCTATTTTTTTGATGCTCCATGCTTGTTTAGTATCTTCTTTGCTTTACTTGTCCACACTTTGAGGTGCTTTTTACAAGTTTTCTGGTACTAACCTACTAACAAGTTGCAACAGAGCCAGATGCCTATTTTTTTTTGTTTTTGGTTTCAGAAAATTTAGTGAATAAATATTCTCGGAATTGGACAGGACAAAGGACAAAGGACAAAGTCAATTACTTTCCATGGGGAACAAGAAGTCCAGAGGAGAGCCCGAGGGGCCAAACCCACCCCAGGCGTGGGTGGGCCCCACCACGCGCCTAGCTAGGGTTTGGTCACCCTGTCGGCCTCCTCGGTCTCCCCCTTTGCCCATAAGAAGTCCCCGATGCAGAAACCCTGAGTACCCGATCAGAAATCCACGAAACCGTCTGTAGTCGCCGCCACCATCGTCCCTAGATCAGGGGGATCTGAAGTTCTTCCCGGCACCCTGCCAGAGGAGAGATCATCCCGAAGGCCTTCTCTCCGGTTTGATGCGTGAGTAGTTCCACCTTGGACTATGGGTCCATGTAGTAGCTTAGATGGTTGTATCTCCTCCTTTGTGCTTTCATGTATAGATCTTGTGAGCTCCGTTCATGATCAAGATCTAATCTATTTGTAATCATGCATGTTGTGTTTGTGTTGATCCGATAGATATTGAGATTATTATGTTGGTTTGATTAATGGTTTTGTCTTTATGATTCTATCATGTCTGTGTTGTTTGTGATCTTGCATGCTCTCCGTTCTTAGTAGCTATCTTGGCCAAGTAGTTGCTAGTGACTCCAAGAGGGGATATTTATGCTCGATAGTGGGTTCATGCCTCTAGTTTCCAAGGGAAGTGACCGAAATTTCTTCGGTTGTAGATGTGTTGTTCCTACTAGGGTGAAAAGAACGGTCTCTTGTTCATGGAACATGTGGAGGGGGGTTTGGATGATAACCTGAAGGTGGACTTCTAGTCATAGATGTAGTTGGATGGCGGTCTATGTATATTGTTGTATTGCCCAATCAACCTCACAGGATCTTTCTGACTAGTAATTCCATTGTTATTCCTTGCCCAGTTCCTGTCAATTGCCTTGCTGTAATTTGTTTACCCTTCATGTCATGTTGTTTATTTAAGGAGAGCACCTCTAGTGAACTATGGACCCCGGTCCAATCTTTACCATTGATACATCTTCCACTGTTACTGTTTACTTGATGCAAACCACCATTACCTTCCACACCATATGTTTAATCCTTTGTTACGGCAAACCGGTGAGCTTGACAACCTCACTGATTCGTTGGGGCAAAGTCTTGAGTTTGTGTTGTGCAGGTCTCCGCATTACTTGCAACACATGTGTGATGTTTCCTTCCTCCTACTGGTTCTATAACCTTGGTTTCTTACTGAGGGAAAACTTGTTGTTGTTCTACTTCACACCTTGCTCTTGGGGTTCCCAACGAAGCGCTCCTACATCAACCCAGCGTAGCCAACAACGTACATGCGTCCCTGCACTGTCAGGGACCTACAACGGTGTGTACAGGAAAATGACGAGTCTTCTCGAGCCTACCTCTCTTGTTGGATGGATATGAAAAACTCCTGCGCGGGAGTGCATGATCAAACTGCTATGGCTGCCTTTATTGATGGCATGGAGAAAGGAGCCTTGCTCCGACATACGTTGAAGTGCCTTCAGGACAATTGCAAGCTGGATCTCAATCAAATGATTTCCTTGGCCAGTGAGTTCACAGCTGCCGACGACGATGCTCGTTGTTCCCTACTTGAAGTGGCTATACCCACCCAAGCTAAGAATAACAACAACAATAAGTGGAAGAATCTGCCTGAATGAAAGTCAATGTTCGACATGGTCGCCATGACGTTCACTGGAAGAGGCGAAGGCGAACAACATGGCCGTGGCCGGCGGGCTGGTTGTGGGAAGCAGCGCAGTAGTGAAACTACACCGACAGTTCCTCGCATACCCCAGACGTACAAGGAGTACCGCGATATGCCGTGTTTCTTCCACCTCCACGCCAACGGCAAATCCACACATACCAACCACCAGTGCAAGTTTGTCAACTATCTCAAGGAATACCCAAAGTCCGGGTATAAGCAAAGACGGAACAACCGACCACACGGAAAGGGCAAAGGGAATAAGAAGGAAGAGGAGTCTAAGGATTCAGATTACATGGATGAGGACATGGAGCATAAACAAGCCAACAAGGTCGATGGCAAGGGAAAGAACCCCTTCGAAAAGAAGGCCCACATATACCACACTTTCCTTGGCACCCCAAATGTGATCACCCAGACCTAGTCCCAACAGAGAACCAGTATGACATTTTCGTGGCGGTGGCACGACAGATGCCATGGGTAGGCTAAAGATGGGGCCAACGTGTACTAGTGGGATCTAGGGAGGAATATCATAGTGGATCTACACACGATGAATACTCTTAGGATCTTTCCTTTAGATCAACAATGGTGTACACTTTCTCCTTGAGTTGTATCAGAGAGATGAGGAAGAAGAACAAAAGAGCTCTCATAGGGTTTCTCTTCTCCCGAATGAATCTACCCCCTCTAGGATGCCCTGGCTCACCTTGTAAAGGGGTGGCCAGGTTACACTTAGGGCTGAGCTGGACAACATATTCCCAGCATATGCCCTTCCTAAAGAGGTAATTCAGCGACCTCCTTTCCACTGTCTCCCTTCTCTACACATCAAAGAAACAACGACCCACGACATGTGACCCTTGGGCATAGTGTACTGTCACCTCATGACCTCTTTTCTGCCTCTGTCCCTCTGGTCCTTATCCTTAGCGCTTGTCTCTCTTAGGATTCTTGGAAGAGACAGCGGATCGTGTTGACCTTGGGGCTCGCTCTCTCCTTCTCGAGCAAGCCATCTCCTAACTTGGCCTCGTCCATTATGACCTGGCCAGGCGCGTACCTGCAAATACAAAGGGCGCCAGACCTCATGCCGACATACCTTATATGTTAACGGAGTCAAGCCAATGTGATACATCGTAAACATATCTATAATTTTTGATGCTCCATGCTTGTTTTGTACCAACTATCTTATGTTTTGTCTACACTTTGAGACATTATTATACATTTTCTGGAACTAACCTATTGGCAAGATGCCACAGTGCCAGTTGCCTATTTTCTGCTATTTTTGGTTTCAAAAAAGCTAGTAAAAAATATTCTCGGAATTGGACGAAACAAAAGCCAAAGTTCTTATTTTGCCCGACACGACACGGAGTCCGAAGGAGAGATGAAGAGGCACCACGAGGCAGCCACACCATACGGTGGTGCGGCCAGGGGGCGCGCCACCAGGTGGTGTGGGCCCCTCGGGCATCCACCGAACTTGCCCTTCTGTCTATATAAAGCCCTCAAGGTAAAAACCCTAAATCATCTATCATCCATCCACGAAAAGTTCCGCGGTGCCACCGCCACCAAAGAGGAGATTCGGGGGACAGAAGTCTCTGTTCCGGCACCCTGCCGGTACAGGGAATTTTCCCCGAAGCCATCTCCATCGACTCCACCTCCATCTCCATCGTCGTTGCTGACTCCCATGATGAGGAGGGAGTAGTTCTCCCTCGAGGCTAAGGGCTCTACCGGTAGCTATGTGTTCATCTCTATCACTCTATGCATGATCTTATTGAGATCATGAGCTTTGTAATCTAGTTGAATAAGTAGATCTACTTTTCTACTCAAGTCTTTAATTAATCTCCGCTTATCCCCACGTGTGTGAAGTTGACAGTGTGCACACCGTGTGGCACTTAGGCTAAAGATTACATAAATACTTATCATGGGTATAATTTGAGTTGGATGTATCTATGAGTTTGTGGTGTTTGTTGGAACCATCTAGCGCTGGAGGTGACAATGGGGTTATCTAGATGGGGAATGCGAACTTTGAGGTGTGCTATTATAGCCCTACATCATCCAACCAGAGAGTAGTTCAGGGTAGCATAGTGAAGAGAAGATATTACATGTTAATTGAGAGTGTCCACTAGTGAAAGTATGATCCCTAGACCTTGTTTCTAATCATTGAAATACCACTTATAATCATCCATATTACTTGTATTTCACTATCTCTTTGCCTAATTAGTGCACCTATACACCTGACAAGTGTATTCGGTGTGTTGGGGACACAAGGGACTTCTTGTATCTTGATTGCAGGGTTGTTTGAGAGGGACAACTTTGACCTCTTCCTCCCTGAGTTCGATAAACCTTGGGTGATCCACTTAAGGGAAACTTGTTGCTATTTTACAAACCTCTCCACTTGGAGGCCCAACACTGTCTACAAGAATAGAAGCGTGCATAGACATCAAGCTCTTTTCTAACGTCGTTGCCGGGGAGGTAAGGTAAAAGGTACTCACATCCTCTGGCTACTAATCTATCTTCTAGTACTATTGCTGGTGTATGAGTGCTAGAAATTATTTCGTTTAGATTTTGCAATTATATCTTTTTGTTTTTTGTTTTTGTTTTCATTAGTTAGTGTAAGACCCCACCTTTTAAGGTAAAGGTCCCTGTGATTGCAATGCTAGTCCCTGGATCAAATGCTAGCATCCATAGTTTAAGATGATGTCCACAGAAACAAAGGTCGTTATTACATCGTCATTCCAGAGATAACATAGTCTTTACAACTCAATATCCCAAGGCTAATACATAGAGTTCATAACATAAAGTAAATAACTATAAGTCTTCATCTTCATGTGCCACAGGCAAGCCTGTTGAGTGTAGACTCACAACCCTAATCTCCATCAGAGTAACCTGCAACATCATAAGTTACAGCCACAGTGGGTCAATACATTTGGAATTGTATTGGCAAGTGATACCATAGTAGAATAGTAGTATCTAACATCTATATGAATTTGGCTAAGTGTAGCTTAGGCTTGCTTTGCTCAAAATAAGGTTTTCCTTATTAGTTGAAAACACTAAGTTTTTGTTTGTCAAAAATACCCAAGGAACCACCAATAGACATTGGTGAACCTTTTCCCTTGTTCAACCACAAGTTGTTAACTTAGAAATTGGGATGAGGAGATCCTTGATTGCTTCAATGTCTTTGATGTTCAAATTTTCTGTTGCCGGGGACATGGATAAGTACTTTGGTTTTTACCCTCTCGAGAGGTGGTGCACTTTCCCCATAAGACTCGACATGTATCGAGACGAGACCTTTCAGAAGCATCCCCTTAGACCGCCATGGACACGTTCCATCCTATCACCCTACCACCAACTGTCCATCTGGCTAAGTTCTTGCAACCTATGTGGTCAAGGAAGAGCCCATATTCCATGTGGTTGCACTAGAAGCTTCTCAACACTAAACATCTCAAATCCCTTTGTTCCTGGGTGGAAATCCACAAGTGTGATACACAAGGTAAACCATAGACATGGTTCTTGTGTAACCACTCAACATAAACCAACCATACCATTCCACCCAGGTAATTCATTCACTTAGTTGTTTTATTAATCAAAACACAAGTCATAGACTTAGCAAAATTTCATAGCATGAAATATTCCACCCTTGTTTTCTACTAGCTAGGCTAAGCATGATAAAATAACAAGTTTCCTTAACTTAGGAAAAAAATCTACTAAGACTACAACTACTAGGATTTCCCAAGGCATAGCATAGTATATACTTAGCAAAAATCTCCATGCAAATCCTACTCAAAATATCACTAATGAATAGTCAAAATAATAGGACAAATAAAGTGAAGAATCACTTGCCTTGATAGTTGGGGGAGTAGCAATAGTCCTCACAATCACAATCACCACTATCACCAAAATCTACACATAAAATTATAACACCAAATTCACATTCAAATATTCAAACAAAAATATATATGAATGCATGCAAATGCAATGGAATGATTTTATACACTAAACAAGTCAAACCAAACAGCACTGATCACAAAGTAAAATTTCTAAGGTTCAAATACAACAAGTTTTACTCTAAAATAATTTTCTATAAGCCTATAATTGGTTATGCAAATAGCCCTATAATTGGTTATGCAAATAATCCTATTTTTCCATAAGCAAAATACTGAAACAAGGCCATAGAAGTGTAGGGCTTAATTTTCTGAATACAATGATATATTATTTGCAAATGTTGGATAAACAGAACTAAAATTATGAATTTTACAAGTTAAATCAACTAATAGTTTCAAAAACAGATTTTAAATCAAACAGCCGTGGACGCATTTGATTGGTTGATACCGTTTCGCGCGGATCAGGTTTCCGCTCCGTTGATCCAACGCGCCAGATCTAAACTTACCGGTTCGCTAACGACCTAATCTACGGCGCACGATCCAGATCTAACGGTCCTGGATCAAGCGACCAAAAGTGAGCGGCGCAAATGGTACTAGCGGCGGCGCCACTTCTGCCGGCGACGTTCCGGCGAATCCAGAGGGGGTTGGGGGTAGTGCTGTGGCTTACCAGCGTCACGTGGATGTGAGGATGCTCAAGGTGGTCTTGGTTTGCACAGGGGCGTGCTACTACGGCCGTGGGAGGTCGTCGGAGTTGCTGCTGGCGTCGGGCTTTTGCAAACGGCGACGGAGGCAATGACCTAGGTCACCATAGTGCAAACAAAGGGCATCAGGAGGTGCACAAGGTCATGGCACACAAGTTAGTTTGAATCAGAGGGCAAGGGGCGTGCAGACCTGGATGGAATTACTCGCTGGAGTCGTGGACGGTGTCGGTTGCTTGCAGGGGCTGACGGGGCCGACGCTCTGGGTCACAAGTAGAAAAACAGAGAGCATGAGAAGGAGCGCAAGAGAGTGGCGAGCACGAGAGGGTGAACCAGAGGGCACTGGGTGCATGGAGCTCACCGGAATCACTCGCTGGAGGTGTTTGGGTCCGTGGAGGTGCGAGCTTGATTGTGGGCAGCATGGTGGCGATTAGCTGGTGGCGACTGAGGGGAAATGACCACGAGGCAGAGGGGGTTAAGTAGTAGGCATCGGGGGCGGCGATTATGCGAGCATTCATCGCAATTGACTCGATTTTCAATCGCGGAAGTGAAGGAGGAAACGGCGGCGACAACGTGGTCTGCCGGTGCAGGATTTGGGGACGATGACGACGTGGCGAAGGGCCACTAGTAGTGAGTGCGGGGTTTGGTTTGCATGGGTGAGAGAAGAGAGAGGGGGAGGGTGGCCGTGATGACCCACAAGTATAGGGGATCGCAACAGTCTTTGCGGGTAGTATTACCCAATTTATTGATTCGACACAAGGGCAACCAAAGAATACTTGCAAGACTTAACAACTGAGTTGTCAATTCAGCTGCACTTGGAAATAGTCCTTGCTCAAAGAAGTTTATTAGTAGCAATAGTTTGATATTAGCAAAAGCAAAGCAACAGCAACAACAACAGTGAAATAGGAGCAATAGTAACAGTAACAGTAAAAGTGGGATTCAAGTGCGGTAGGCATAGGGATGGATGGACAGGCGTTGCATGGACGAGTCTAAACATGTAACTTCAAGATATAGGGCACTGCAGATAAATAATAACAAGCATCCAAGTACTAAACAATCCTAGGCATGTGATCCAAATATAGTCTTACGTGCTTGCAATGAGAACTTGCACAACATCTTCTGTCCAGCCAGCCCGTGGCAGCGGGACCTCTAGGGAACTACTGGCAATTAAGGTGCTCCTTTTAATAGAGCGGCTGAGCAAAGCATTAACACTCCCTGAACACATATCATCCTCATACCACACCCATCCCCTCCGGTTGTCCCAATTGTCACTTTGGGGCCTTTGGATCCGGACAATGATATGTGTACACAACTTGGAGATAAGATAACAAACAATACTATCATAATGATTCAATAATAAGTTCAGATCTAAGATCATGGCACTCGGGCCCTAGTGGCAAGCATTAAGCACAACAAGTTGCAACAAAGTCAAATAGCACTAATAGAGATACTAGGCACTATGCCCTAACAATCTTATTCGATTACATGTTAGAACTCATCCAATCCCTACCATCCCCAAGCCTACAGCGGGGGATTACTCACTTATGGATGAGGGAAACATCGATGGTTGATGGAGAGGCGTTGGTGATGACGATGGCGATGATCCTCTCCAAATTCCCTGTCCCGGCAGGGTGCCAGGACGGAGTTTCTGGATCCGAATCTTGGTTTCTGGTGGCAGCGGCGGCGCAGAACTCTTTCTAGAAAACTATCGACCCCCGTGTTTTTAGTTCGAGAGGCAACTTATAGACCCAGAGGGAGGCCGAGGGGGTGCCTAGGTGGCTGCACCCCACTAGGCACGGCCAGAGGTGGGCCCGCGCCTAGCAGATGTGTGGGCCCCGCAGGCCCCTTCTTCGTCTCATACTCTGGTCCATGGATCTTCTGGTGAAGTAGGATTTTTGGCATATCTTCCATGATTTTTCCTGATAGTTTATTTTCTGCACAAAAACTAGACACCAAGGTAATTCTGCTGAAAGCAACATCAGTCTGTGTTAGTTGTATCCAAATCACACAAGTTTAGAGAAGAAACAATAGCAAAAGTGTTCGGGAAAGTAGATACGTTTTGGACGTATCAACTCCCCCAAGCTTAGCTTATTGCTTGTCCTCAAGCAATTCAGTTGAAAACTGAGTGCGATAAAAGAACTTTCACGAACACATTTGCTTCATATGATGTATATATTCTCAACACAGGAGTAGATGCTTAAACCATTCATAATAAGAAGTATGCAACTAAGTCTACTCAATAGTCATTGCAAGCTATGAAGATAAACCAACTCAATAATAATAAGTAGCATGGAACATAAACATAAGCAACATTGCCATGCTCATAGTAAGGTATGATAGAGTGGTATCTCACGTGCCTTTGTTTGTAGAGCACAATATAAATGCCGAGGCACCTCTGAAGTTCAAGTGAAGACTAGAGGTAAAGATATCAGAGATACAAGCATCAAAGTCATGACATAATTAACCATGTTTTGTAACAAACACAAGAATGGCAACTATGCTCTCAAGAAGGTGCTCATAGAATAAGTGGTGACTCAACTAGGTTGTGAAAAAGTTTTGAAAAGTTTGAAAGGCTTCCTAATGCTGAAAGGAAGGTACTCATTAGCTTTGAGCTCTCATTGCCCCTATCATAGACATCTTCATATGGTTAAGGTGAAAGTTAGGTCCAGTATGAGTTATATGCTTGGCAGACTATAAACTAGAAATCCCAAGTCCCTTGAGTACGAGGGCCGCTCTGCATGATACTCAACTTTGGTTACCTGCAAGTTCTTGTCATTGTACATACATGCATATCATAGAGAACCGCCAATGGGGTACCCCTTGCACATGATACAGGAGCTATCCCGAGAATGACAAGGCAAGCAGACAATGAGCATCTCAGCGATCTTTTTATTTACTATGTGCATAGCTTTTTATTAAGGATGCTTCATAGAATGCTTATTATGGTGATGCTGCAAGTTTCCACCATGATTAGGCATGGATTAGGCTAGCGGCCCAGGCGTTTCTCTAACACAATGTATATACTCCATGAACTCACAAGCTCACCTTTTATTTCACATCGTCGACATCTGTAAACAAAAGAGCAAAGTATCAACTGGATAGGATATCCAAAAGGTGTTGGAACGTTCCCCGTGACAACACGGTTCTGCTGACTCCCAGCATATAATTTGCAAGCATATAACTTTCATGGACAAGTCACAATGGTTCAGGATTATTAAGTGCAAGGAATAAATTGTGCCATCAAGTTCGTGAGAGCTTTACTAACTAACTTCCTCAAAATAGACAAATATTTTATTTGGAAGAAAACAAGGCATATAGAATATGCACTGAAATAGCACATGATGCTAATAGGTAGGTATGGTGGACACAGTTGGCGATATTGGTTTTGCGGAATTGGAAGCACAGGTAGAGCTCATACTCAGTGCAAGTGAAGGCTAGCAATAGAGAGGGAGCGACAAACGACAGAGAAATAATTGTCATAATCATGATTGCAACAAAACATGACTAATTATGGCATGAAAGTGATACAAGAACTCTGAGGCAAAATAAATCATCGAGGCTTACTGACTGTTGATTATTTATATGCATGCGTGAGCATGTGCCAAGTCGATCACATGAAACTTTCAGAGGAGGATACCACAATTTTATACCAAAATATGAATAGAACAATGCAAGCAAACATTCATATGACATGCTACAAACTATTAGCAAGCTGGAGCTAATCATAGACAAGTAGAAACTACTAAGCATCCATCAGTAACACATTCCTTACCATGAACAGACTATGCATGCTCACCATGATGAGTATATGTACAAAAATGAAAAGAAATAGAGTTCGTTACCAGCCTCTTACCACTCCTCAAGTTGTATTAATCTTCATTATTGCCCTTAACATGTGTGACTTGAATAATAACATAAAACCAATATCCACTAAGGAAAGCTAAACCCTGCAAAGAACTCACAAAACCAAAGAAGAACAACAAATATTTTTGGTGTTTTCGATTTTTTTTCAAACAAGCCAACTATAACACCCTTATTTTAGTTAATCCTTAATTAGGGTTTTGTTTGTGCAACATGAGCATCATTTAAAAATCAATGCATTAAAAAATAAAGTAAAACCCTAAACCCTAGTTTCTCCCTCTATTTGAAATCAATTCAGAATGGTTTTGTATTTGAAAACTACCAAAAATGTTGGTGCCCAAATTGAATACAAGGGATCATAAGTATTTTATATATTCTATAAAAACCTCTGGTGTTTTGAAAGTATTCAAAACAGTTTTCAAAATGAATAGCAAAACAGAAAACAGATTCAGGGAAAAGAAAAAGATTCTGTAAATTAAAACCTAATCCTAACTCTCTCTGGGCTGCGCAGCCCATCTTCCTTCTCTCCTCTTTGTCGCCCAGCGTAGCAAGCCCTAGCCTTTCCACTTGCTCTGGTGCAACCCATCTTGGACCAACAACAGCCCACCCTCTGCCCGATACCGCTTTGGCCTCAAAACCTGTCGTCGTCTTCGTCCCCGACAGAGGAAGCTCCTTGCTGTCGCCGCGCTCACCATCCGCCGCCCCGGCCGCGCCAAGATCCACGCCACCGACGGTCCCGACGCCTACAATACCCCTGGCCGCTGCGAGGAACCCTAGGTGTGACCCATTTAACTCTTCTCTCCCTCCCTTGCTCTGTCGCCCGCATGCCCGAAACCCTAGCTTCGGCCTCCGACGAGCCTCGTCGCTCCGGAGCTCCCCTCACCCAGCCAAAGTGCCTAGGAGCCTCGCCACGTCACCCTCGTTCTCCCTGTTGAAGCTTGCAAGCGGGGAAGCCCCCTATGCGCCGGAATCGATCTCACCGTTCCGCCGACCGTCGCCATGTTTCCCGTTGATTCTCCTCCGTCCGATCTCGCCCGACCTCGTCAACCCCTCCTCTGCACTCGTAGTGAGCCTCTGCACGTCCCAGTGCCCTTCGTTTGGTCTCTCCCTCTCTGTATCGCTATCCCCATGACCACCTGCCACTGCTACCACTGCCGTCGTCGAGCCGCCGTCTCCGGCAACCAAAACAGAGTGGCGCTAGCACTAGCAAGTTTGCCATCCCCTGCTCATTCGAATCATCCCAACCCCGCTCCCTCTCGCGTGGCCAATCGCCCAATCCCCCGCTGGCTGTGAGCATCTCAATTGCTGATGTCATCCTGACATCAACATGACGCCATATTCCTTTTATTTTGTTTTATTTAAATTGTTTCTGGAAAATAAATAACCCCCATGGGCCCCTCCTGTCAGGATTTTATTCTTTTTGGAAATTAATATCTTGAATGAATAAAACCATGACATGTGGGGCCAAGTGAATAAATATTTAATATAATCCAAATTTTTTTATAATTTCCTAAAATGATTTAAAATGGATTTAAATTGAGAAAAATCATAACTAATTCATTTTAAGTCAGAAAAATACAAATAATATATCAAAATGTTCAGAAAAATGAGAACTATCTATCTAAGATATAATCATGCATTGTTCAACAACTTTCAAGACAAGTTTAATTAGAAAAATAATCAACCCCTCATAGGTGATTCCGGAGTTTCCCCGAGTTCGGGTTTTTACCCCTCGGAACCCCGATTAAATTGTCGAGCATGTTTTAGGGTTTCAATTCAATACAATTCAATTGGCCATATCATCATCCTTGCTTGAGCATTGCATCGATGCCATGTGTTGATTGTTTCTCCTCTCTTTCTGGTGTTTTGGTTCTTCCTGGTAGAATACGAGATCGAGATCGAGATTGAAGAACAATACTTGACTAACTGTAACCAAGTCAAGTAGAAGATTATCGAAGCTCTTCTTTCTGTTATCAACTGGCAAAGGAAAGCATAACCCCACCATGATATAATCCTATGATTTCGAAAGCATTTCAATTCTGCCATGTTGCATACGATTCTACTATGGTCTTTTATCAATAGATAGAGTAACCTATCTATTGCATTACTCCCTTTGAGCTTATATTACCTAATCCACTACTCCTAGCATAACTAGGTTTGGCTTGTGTGCACTGCTAGAGCTTATATCTGTGTTTTCTTAGCCATGCATAGCTGTCAGTGCTGGTTCATCCAGATGATGTATCAGATGCAGATAATCTAGTATGACATGAGATCGCGATGAGATGAGATCAGTGATATACCCATTCTCGCCACCACTAGGACCCGAGTTCTTGCCTCTTGAACCAAGACGAGCGTACAACCACACGGTGTTTATGGGGACCCCCTGATTGACTAACTTTCCTAGTAGATTCCATGAGTCACATAGTTCGGGCGTTCCATTCGACATACGCATTGAAAACATTTTCGAAAGAGGGGGTGAAGGAGGTGCATTCATAATAGGTATGTAAGCGTGGCCGAGGTTGCTTGGGGTAGATGGCGCCCCTGGTAAACCAAACTCCCCTCACATCTTTAAGTACCAACTTCGGGATTTGACCCGTTACGGTAGAACCATAATTATTGCGTGACTCATGGCCTCGGCGAAAGCAAGGTAAAGTTCGTTTCTAACCACCCTCTACCGGCCTTCCAAGGAAGATGGATAATGATTCTGGCATTAAGAGAAGGTTAGTACGTGTGGGTAAAGTTGTACCTACAGGGTAATAATCTTTCAGAAAGCCGTGTCCACGGTTATGGACGACTTGGGAACGGATGTGAGACCATAGAGAACATGAACCTAATCTTAAAACTTGGTAGATCAAAGTGTGTTTAAGGATGCTTCCTCATGGGTTTGAGGAGGTGATCCTAAATGAGGTTTGATGATGATTTGGTGGATATCAAAAGATGATGATCAATATTTCGGAGATGTCACTCTCTTATCCCCTCTTAAAATACTTTGATTAGACGAGATTCTTCTCCCTCTTGTTTTATAAACAAAAGTGGCTTTATGCAAAACAACTCCACCAGCCATTAGTCTTGTGGAGTACACCCTGTACTCACCCTTGCTATGTTGATAATTTTGTAGTAGAGTAAGAATTTCCTGAAGATCAGTTTGGTACTACATCGACAACGACGAGTAGCTTGGGGTTCCCGGCCGGCAGCCTGGAATCTCTGGGCTGGGACGTCATCTTATGCTTCAGGCCTCTTAGGCCATTTGTTAAGTTTTCTATACTTAATAGAATAATTTGCCTTCCGTTGTTTGATGTTTGTGGTCAGTGACCTCTGCTTGTAATAATTTGGTTCTCTGCTCAATTATGAGCTTGCTGTAATAAATTCTGTGTCATAGGGTCACTGATGTGTTACCGATTCTTTTCTGGATATTCTCGATCTCAAGGTTAAGCTTATGTCAGACGAAGGTCTGGGATTTGTTTAGCCCTGATCCCGGGGGTGTCACACCAACAAAGCAAAAACAAGCAAAGAAAAAACAAACCAAGCAAAGAAAAATCTTTTTGGATTTTTCTTTTAAGGGCAAACCAAACAAGAAGCAAACAAAGAAAGAGAAACAACGAAAATATTTTTGGTATTTTTGTGTTTTTGAGAAAGAAGCAACAAGAACCAAAAAGAAAGCGAAACAATGGATATACAAAGAACCGACTGAACATGATATATAGATGAGTGTGATGTCGGTATACCTCCCCCAAGCTTAGGCTTTTGGCCTAAGTGGGGATCAATCCCATGGTGCCCAAGTAGGTTCACCTCCGTAGTATGACGAGGAGGCTCCCTCGTCCTGGTACAAGCTCGAGGACTCCCCTGTGTAGTGTACAACGGGGTCATATGAGGGCGCTTCCTCCTTATAGTGTCCATGAAAGCTAAGAGAGCGTAGCTTGTCGTCCATCTCCTCCTTAGAGCATGAAAAAGGTCCCTAAGAAATACTGAACAAAGTAGTTTGGGGTAGAGGGATATCTCTCTCTCTTCCCCGTAAATGAAAAGCATTTTATAGACCAAGTTCTCAAGGGTAGAGCTAGTGGTGACAAAGTGGTGCGCCTTCATGGTAGCAATATCAAGCCTCTGAGTAGTTAAAACTGTATCATTTGGATCAACAGCAATGTCCAAAGCAGCAAAAACACACACATCAATAATTCCCCCATAAATGGGTCCCTTAGGAGTTACACGACGAGCAATGAGAGAACCAAGATTGTACTTGGTATCATTGTTGAGTGCAGCAGCTAAGAAAGCCAAATGATAGCTGGAAATATTACTAGTGTTCTCCCTACCAAGAACACTAGTGGCAAGATAGTAAGTGAAGTACCTGATGGCTGGAAGCTGAATGTTTCTTATCTTTCCCCGTTGAGCTCTACAATTATCATCATTGGTTATCCCGCGGTAAAGCACCAACAAATCAGCGGGTTGATCTGGGATCTTCTTTGCTGACCCAGCCGTACCAAGTCCCATAGCCTCACAAAATTTCTTCAAATTCATATGGTAAGACCTGCCATAAATCTTGAAAGAAACATCGGGATTGAACATGCTGTTAGTAAAGGAGAATCTCTCCACAAATGTTTTAGTGAGCGTAGCATATTGCACGCTCTCATCCTGCATAAGACTTGTTAGACCAGCCCTCCGAACCAAGGTCATAGAATCATCAAGAATCCCAACAGCCCACGAGAAGGTTTGGCAAGGAAAAGCGGAGGGGTGCGCATCCCCCTCATCTCCCTCGTCGCCGAATCGCGGAGTGATGAGATCCTCATTGTATGTGGGCCTAGCAGGGGAGGATGATCTTGAAGGCTTTGTCCTTCTAGGTGCATCACTCTCAAATATCTCTCCAAATGTGTGGTTGTACATGACCACTCTATTCTGAAATTTTTAGACAAACATCAAACCAAGTGATTTCCAAGTTGATAAATGATGAGCAACTACTATAGGAACATGCTAGAGAGCTACACATGCATCAAAATGAAAACTCTAAGCATAGAACAAGCATGCAAGCTCACACAACCTGTCACCTATAGCAGCAAAATACTCAAGATACAATCTACCAATAACAAATCTAATTGGACAAGTGGAGGAGGCACATACCAAGGAGCAATCATTCCAAAAATCAGCAGCAAAGATGGGCTGAGCAAGGAGATCGAAAATAACGAGCAAGAACAACAAGAACTCGAGCTTGAGCAAGTTTTCCGGTGTTTTTCAGGAGAGATAAAGAATATGGCTGTGAGGGGGCACCTTGAAGGGGTCCAGGTGGGCCAGACCCCCCTAGGCGCCACCCACAGGTAGGCCGCGCTTATCATGGGTGAGGTGGCCTGGGATGGCTCCCTAGGTCACTTCAGGTGTCCCTCTGCATCTTTTTACGAGGAAAATTTTATTTTGAATTTACTGGGATTTTTCGGGAAACTTTATTTTTGGCCAATTTTCAGGGTATAAAAATTGATTTTCTCGCATAAAGAGCTTTTTCAGAAGAATCAAAAGCAAACCAAAAGCCAAACTAAAGAAGCTCTAACACACTCTAACAAGCAAACCACTAACAAAACCAAAGCTAGCAAAAGAAAGGCAAAGACTAGGAAAGAGAAAAGTTAAAGAAAGCAAGTATAACCATAGTGAAAACATTATTTTGTTCATTAGAATCCTTTTGTTAACAAGGTTGATCAAGTCTTGTTACCAAAACAATCTTATATGAAACAAAACTTTGCATTCCACAAGGTGATTATGTTACATCATACTTTATAGCTATGGTCCCAGTCATAATAGTTTCAAAATTTTCTTGTGGAGTGGGACAATATATTTCTCTAACCTTGATGCTCTCAGTATTTTCAATGGAATTCAGGCAATAGATTCTAGCAACCTTCTTGGGGAAATAAATAGTATGCTCTTTGTCATCAATATTGAATGTTATTTTTCCTTGATTGCAATTAATGATAGCACCTGCAGTATTAAGAAAAGGTCTCCCAAGAATAATAGACATATTATCATCTTCAGGCATTTCAAGCACAAAAAAATAAGTCAAAACCAAGCAATTATGAGCCACTTGAACATGAACATCCTCACATATACCAACGGGAATAGTAGTTGACTTATCAGCCATTTCCAAAGATATATCAATTGGTATCAACTTTTCTAGCTAGAGTCTCTTGTAGAGAGAAAAAGGCATAACAGTAACTCCAACTCCGAAATCACATAAAGAAGTTCTAACATAATTATTCATAGTAGAGCAAGGAACGGTTGGTATACCTGGATCACCAAGTTTCTTTGGACCCTTACCATTGAAGGAATAATTGGCAAGCAAAGTAGAAATCTTCTCATTAGGAATCTTCCTTTTATTAGAGACAATATCCTTCATATACTTTGAAGAAGGAGGCAACTTAATAGCAGCAGTCAAAGGAATTTGCAAAAATAAAGGTTTCATCCACTCACAAAACTTGTTGTAGTGTTCTTCCTCCTTTGACTTGTGTTTCTTACCTGGAAAAGACATAGGTTTCTGCACCCAAGGTTCTCTCTCTTTACCATGTTTATTAGCAATAAAATCTTCCTTAGTGTACCTGGTGTTCTTAGTGTGCTTCTCAGGTTCTTCCTCACCTTCCTCCTTATCAGGAGACTCATTTTTATCATTAGCACTCTTAGTTTCAGCATTAGAGACAGATATACTATTAGGATCTATAGCAGGTTCAAGTGGTTCCTCAACTACCTTATGTTTATTTTTCTTTCTCTTGCGAGGACTACCACTACTTTCACCTTGTTGAGAACCCTGCTGAATTCTTTTAGGGTGTCCTTCAGGATATAAAGGATCTTGAGTAGCTATACCACTCCTAGTTCTAATTCCATAAGCATGTTTATCTCCTGAAGCATTAACTAGCATATCTTTTTGTACCTTACCAAGTTGATCAAGCTGGGTTTGAACCATTTGAAAGTGTTTACAAAGCATTTTAATATCATTAGAAGTTCTTTCTACAATATCTTTCAACTCATTGTTAGCTCTAGAGTTTTCCAATAAATGATTCTGAACATGTTTATTAAAATTACCTTGTTAAACAATAAAAATGTCAAGTTCTTCTAAGCATTGATCAGGAGGCTTACCATAAGGAATATCACCTTCATTAAAGTGTTGGAGAGAGTGTACCTCAATAGTAGATGAGTGGGGAATTGGCTTACATAATTCTTCTATAGGGGGTAGATTCTTCACATCTTCAGCTCTAATACCTTTCTCCTTTAGACACTTCTTAGCTTCCTTCATCACTTCATCATTTAATGCAATAACTCCCCTCTTCTTTGGTGTTGGTGTTGGAACTGGTTCAGGAGTAACTGGTTCAGGAGTAATAGGTTCAGGTGTATTTAGCTTAGTTGAAGTCCAATCATCATAATTCTTGCTTATCTTAGCCAATAATTCTCCAACATATGTAGGATTTCTTTTCCTGAAAACACAATCAGCAATGCTATCTAGGTAGGTCCTAGAATCATTAGTTAGTACATTATAATAAATATCAATAAGCTCATTCTTAGGTAATGGACATCCAGGATGTGCATGAATCAAGGCACAGAACCTTGTCCATGACTCAGGCAATTTCTCTTCTTCTCCCTGTTTAAAATAAAAAACTCTCTGCAAAGCAGCATGTCTAGCACTGGGAGGAAAATATTTCTGGAAGAAAGAAGCAATCAAGCAATCAGGGCTATCAATGGAACCAAGAGGTAATCTATTAAACCAAGCCCTAGCTTCTCCTTTTAGTGAAAAAGGGAAGATCTTAGTAACAAAGTACTTGAGCATCTTAAAATCATCAGAGAATAAAGCACTCATAGTAGAAAGCTCATTCAAATGAGCCACAACACTCTCATTTTCACTCCCACAAAAAGGTTCTTTCTCAACAATATCCCACAAAAAGGAATGTGTCCTCTATGCGTACCCTAGGGAGGTTTATATAGGCTCACCTCGCTAGGGTTTACAGATCTACAACCGAATTGGTTAAGGATTCAGAGGGTTCTTGACCTAATCTGACTGGGCCTAGCTACGCTTCTAGGCCTCTAGCTTCCAGTCGCCTGGGCCCTCACCAAGCCTCGATCCGGTCGCCGTCCTGCGGGCCCACTCGTTGGCAGCTTGGGCCAATAGGAAACGTCATGCTGGGTATACCCCGGTAGGCATATCCCCATCAGTAGTCCCCGAGGCTGTCATTCGTTTGTCGCAGGTGTTTGTAGGCAGTCGGAGTATGCGGGTCCAATTTGGACGCCCAATCGAATCGGCGGTGGACTCTTGAACAAAGGAAAGAACTAGTCATTTTTATCGCAATAACGACGACTAATTAGATCGCAGCTTGGCGAACAGGTCGGAGAATAGTTAAGTCACTGTTGTAGTGATCGAGGTCGGCAAATTGTTGAGTCACTATTGTAGTGATCAGGTCGACAATCGTCAAGTCGCTGAAGACAACGAGTCGAGTGGATGAAGTTGGACCATCTGCGCTGGTCAAACTAGTCGTTGGGTAATCCAATGGTAACGGTTCCCCGAAAATGGCGGGTAACAACCGCTATATAAGGAGAGTGACGAGCGAGGGGAAAACACCTTCCTCACTTCCTCCGATCTCGTGCATTCTCAATTCTTCATTCCGCATAGCGACCAGAGCGACCCAGAGCGATTCACAGCCTCAGATCCCTCGATCGATGGCCCCTCCAGCGGAACAATGGGGCAGATCCAAGTGTATGAAGGTGCTGCTAAAATCGTTCGAGGAGGCAGGGATCCTCCGCGCCGGAAGATGGCGCATCCCCGCGGCCGGAGAGGTGATCCCAAATCCGCGCGAGGGGGAATTCGTCTACTTCACCAGCCATCTAGAGTGGGGACTCAGATTCCCCACCTCCCTCTTCTTCCGCCGCTTCTGCCACTACTACGACATCCACCCGTCGGATCTCGGGCCACACAACATCGAGTAGCTCGCCATTTTCGTGGCGTTCTGCGTGTGCTACCTGGGCTGTCGGCCATACTTCCCCCTATGGAAAGATCTGTTCCATGGGAGGATTAGCCACGAAGAGGCAGGCGGCCCGATGTTAGCCGCGGGAAGCCTGACCTTTCAGCTGAAGTCGAAGGCGTCCTTCTTTGGTCTGATGCTACCCACCAAAGCAGTGAACGAATGCAAGAAAAGCTGGTTCTACGTGACCGAGTTGCCGCCGGGCGACGAGGTGGCTCTTCCGTCGTACTCCGCCGACCGGCCTGAGCCGCGTCGGCTCCAAGTCACCAAGCTTCCGCTGGATCAGCGGATGGTTGTTGATGAGATGTTGCAGACCATCCTCAACCTAAAGAAGAAGGGCCTCCAAACCATCAACATTTACAACTGCTGGCTCGGGCGATGGCTCGTGCCTCTGGCCAGCCGAGCCCACTATATGTACGAGTACACATGCAAGGATGACCCGACGAAGTCTTGCCATGCTGAGTGGAGACTCAATGACTACACCCTGGCCCTGAAGAAGATCACCCTGGCGGTGTATCTTGATGCAAAGGACAGGGTCGCACCTTACACCGCGAAGCGCCAAGCTCCAACGGTGAGTTCTTTTACTTCTCGTGCACTCGCAGTCGCAGTTTTGCATTCGTGGTCGTGCTAATTTTGCTTGGTTGTTGCAGTTATTCCAAGTGGTGGAAGGTTGGCTTCCACCCGCAGATGACGAGAACTCGAACTCGTCCGCCAAAGACGAGAGCGAGTCTTTGCCTGATAAGGGCGATGCCAGAAGTGACGGGGGTGGTGACGATGACGATGACGACGACGGCGACGAAGCCGTGGAGGTCACTGCACCTATGGTCCGCAAGACCCGTGGGAAACATCAACGCGAGCTCGAGGCCAGCAAGAGCTTCGAGGACCATGACGACGACGAGCTCCCCGAGCACACCTCGCAGCGTGAAGCCACACCATCGAAGAAGAAGAAGCTGCCGCCACCAAAGAAGAAGACCAAGCCGGCTAAGCCGGTGTCTCCGCCTCGGTCCACGTGTAGCTACGATGCTACCAGCACAGCCGAAGAAGCAGCAGCGCATGCGACCGCGGCGACTGGTGCAACCGTTGCGGAAGACGAGGTGACGTTGGCATCGCTACCGCCGCCATTCATCCCAGTTACCGAGTTGGTGGCGGCTCCAGCAGCAGCGGCCTAGCCGCCGAGAGGAGCTCCCGCGGTGATCGACACTGAACCTTCTGCCGCAGCCTCGTCCTCGAAGAATCTGTCAGTGTCTCGGGCGCAGAGCGTGTTCGAGGAAGGCCTCTGTCAGAAACTGGGCCAGAGCTGGAGAATCCGGCCAGTATTCGTACTGGCCTACGATTTATCCCAGTCGCTACGTGAGTGTTCTCAATCCTTTCATTTATCTGCTTGATATATGTTCGACTGGCGAGTCTACTGACGGAGTTGTTGCGCATGACTGGAGTGAAGAAGATAGGTCACCCTTCAGTGGCCAAGGTTCCTTTGGGTGCCACAGAGGCACCAGCTTATCCCTCAAAGAAAAGGAAGGGCGACGAGGTTGAGGCGCCCGCTGAAGGCGCCAAGAGAACAAAAGGCGGCGAGGTCATCACAATCTCGGACGAGCCAGCAGTTGCCCCGAGCAAAACCCCAATTGCGGTGGACCTAGCTCCGAAGGACATGGAGGACACGGAGCCACAGCGGGCAGGCCCCACGGCCTCGGTTGAGGCGACCGGCCCGCCTTCGGGTGGCGCAGGAGCCGCGGTGGCGACGTTCCCTCGCTTTGTAGCGAGGGCCGCCACGGCGAGTGCCTCGGTGCCATCGAGCCAATTGCCTGGGGCCGCCGGTATGAAGGTCGAACAGCGTCGTGGGCATACTCCATTCGTGCTCTGATAGTGGATGCAATGTAACTTCACGGCATGCTATGTGCCGCCATCCAGGTATGTCTAGTCCCCGAGGATCGGGCCACTGAATTTCAGTGGTCGGATTCTTATCGTTTTTAGCCATCGAGTCCCCGAGTGTCTAATCGCTGAATTTCAGCGCCTAGGCACTTAGGAATTTTTGTCGTCCAATCCCCGAGTGGCTAGTCGCTGAATTTCGGCGGCTAGGCACTTAGTATTTTTTTTCGTCTAGTCCCCAAGTGGCTAGTCGCTGAATTTCAGCGGCTAGGCACTTTAGCAATTTTTGTCGTTGATGCTTTCATTGTTGCACAGGGCCTGCAGCGTGAGTCGGCAGAGCGGCTTGCTGCCAAGCGTCGCGTGGAAAAGGAGCTCCTCGCTGTTCAGGACCAACAGAGAAGCTTCGAATGATTGCGGGTGAGTGTTCGTCATGATTGGCGCTGGTCATAAACTTGTTACGTTTGTAATCTTTTTGTTGTTGAATCAGAGGATAGCGTGGCCGCGGTGAAGGAGGCATGTCAGGGCCTCATTCCGGCGAGTGAGTTGATGGCTGCCCAGTCGTCCTTGAGCACCGCGGAGAAGTGAATCACTGAACTGGAGGGTGACCTCAAGGAGGCGAAGGCGGAGGCGAGCTCGGCGGATGAATGGGCCAAGGAGGCCGTTGCTTCTGCTATCGAGGAGCGGAAAGTGTCGGACGCGCTCGTTGCCGGGCTGTAGAATGACTTCTCTGCTCTTCAAAGTTTCATCACGGATCTATGTCGCCCACCGGTTGGTGGTTTTTCCTTTTGCAACTCCCCGAGCGCGTGAACCGCATTGTTTTGCTGGTACTTCCCTTACTATTTGCTTGTGTGTTGCAGGCCATATTACTGATAATGCCGAAGAAGCGCAGTCCTATGATGTGCGGCAATTTGTCACCACTCTGGTTGATCTGCCGCACTGTCAGCGACCTGCCTCCGAGCGTATCTTCAGGAGATATCTCCCACAGAGGTGATCCCCAGTGACCTCGTTGAAGTTTGGCGCTATATGGAGAAGGCCCCGGCGGTTGTGGAGTTCATGACGCAGTCGACCTGCCGTTGTGGAGGGGCGACTGCGTTGAGCCTTGGGCTCGCGCATTTTCCCGACGACTTCGACCTTGACGACGTCATGAGCGGCTACCCTTCGTCAACAGGCTCAGTCGAGATCGCCGAGTGCTAAATCTGACGGAGCGGGTTGCGGTGTACGCCGACCGGGTGTGGGCAATGGGCGACCTCATTCCGTACCAGGAAATGGTCGTCGCCCCGAACGACCCCGAGTCAGCGCACCGCAACTTCAAGGTGGAGCAGCCGTTCCGTGCGGCCATGGCGGGCGAGCTCACGACGTACCCATCGAATCCGTGGGTTCCCTTTATCCGCTGTCGTAAGGATGGTGGAGCCTCCTCGTCAAAGCCTGCGGAATAGAGTAGTTTGCCGATCGGCGTTAGTTTAGGACGAATGTGTAATTATCCTTGTAAGCGAACAATTTTTGCTGCTATGAAGAAATGCAAGGGTTCTTTTGTCATTGTTTTTCTGGTCTTCCGACGACCATGACGGCGCTGACGACTCGCTCGGAGGCCGTGACGTAAATGAGAATGGGCTCCTTCCCGCCGGGGGCGGCGAGTAGTGGTGCTGCGAGTAGCACCTCCTTGAGGGTGTGGAGCGTGTCTTCTACCTCCTTGTCCCACTGGAAAGTGGGGTTCTTGCGCATTAGGCGGTAGAGGGGCATCGCCTTCTCGCCTAGCCGGGGGATGAAGCGACTGAGAGCCGCGACTCGCCTGGCCAACTTCTGGACGTCGCGCAGGCACTCGGGTCTGCCAAGCCGGGCGATCGTGTTGATCTTGGTCCCGCGCTTGGAGACGACGTACCCTAGCAGCTGCCCAGTGGATACACCGAAGGTGCACTTTCCTGGGTTTAGCTTTATTTTGTACCTCCGCAGGTTAGCGAAGGTTTCTGCCAGGTTGGCGAGTAGGTCGCCCTGGCGAGTGGACATTACCACCACGTCGACGATGTAGACGTGGATGTTGCCACCAATTTGGCTTGCAAGGCACTCCTGCATACACCTCTGGTAGGTCGCCCCAGCGATCTTGGGGCCGAAGGTCATGGCGGTGTAGCAGAATGCTCCGAATGGCGTGATGAACGCCGTCTTCTCCTCGTCCTCGACTGCCATTTTTATATGGTTGTACCCAGAGTAGGCATCGAGGAAGCATAGCGACTCCGAACCCGCGGTTGAATCGATGATTTGGTCGATCCATAGGAGGACGAACTTCTCCTTCTGGCAGGCGCTGTTGAGGTTTGTGTAATCAATACACGTTCTCTAGATCCTGTTTTTCTTCTCGACCAGGACTAGGTTTGCCAGCCACTTGGAGTATTTGATTCGCCGGATGAAGCCTGCAGTCAGTAGACGCTACACCTCCTCAGCGATTGCTCGGCGGTGCTCTTCATTGAAGGGCCGCAGCGACTGCTTGACGGGTCGCGCTTTGGGGTCGGCGTTGATTTTGTGCTCAACGAGTTCCCTCAGGACACCAGGCATGTCGGATGGCTTCCATGCGAAGATGTCGCGATTCTCACATAGGAACTTGATGAGCGCGCCTTCCTATGGTGGGCTCATGCCCGTCCCAATCATCACCGTCTGGCTGGAGTCGCCTGGGACCAGCTCGACGGTGCGAGTGTGTGTCGTTGCCTCGAAGGCGGTGGACCTTCCACCCTCCGAGTTGGGATTCTTGAGTATGGTGGGGTCGTCATTGTTGAACCCGCTCGCATACTTGGCGACTTCCTCTGCGTGGTTGTCTTCTGCCGCGATGACATCGTCGGTGAGCTCGGCGCCTTTGGCCTTGCACTCTGCGGCCATGTCGGGGTCGCCATGGACAGTGATGATGCCGCACGTCCCGGGGAGCTTCATCGCATTGTACGCGTAGTGGGGCGCTGCCATGAATTTGGCGAACGCCTGGCGCCCCAGGACGTAGTGGTAGGGGCTGTTGAACGGCACCAACTCGAAGACGATCCGCTCGGTGTGGAAGTTCGCTCGTGTGCCGAAGGTGACTGGCAGCGTCACCTTGCCGATTGGGTATGCCTTCCGACCGGGGACGATGCCGTGGAAGGTGTTGTAGGTCGTCTCGATCATCGACTGCGGAAGCCGCAGTCGCCTGAATGTGTCCAGGTACAGGACGTTGATGGAGCTGCCGCCGTCCATCAACGTCTTGGGGAGCCAATAGTCTCCCACCTTGGGCTTGACCATCAAGGCGACTCGGCCTGAATATTCGATCCCTGGCGAGTTGTCCTCGCGGCTCCAGGTGATTGGTTGTTCGGACCAGTTGAGGAACTGGGGTATGTCGATTTGGGACACTGCGTTGACGGCGACAGCGCGGGCGATGACCTTCTTCTCGCGCTTCGTGTTGAAGCCTGTGAAGTTGTGGAGTGAGCCGGCGTTGTTGCCGAATTTTCCGC
Source organism: Avena sativa (assembly GCA_916181665.1). NCBI lineage: Eukaryota > Viridiplantae > Streptophyta > Magnoliopsida > Poales > Poaceae > Avena > Avena sativa. The sequence goes on along the minus strand of OV702283.1, from coordinate 134,393,853 downwards.
CATTTGGCGGGTGGTTGTCGGGTCTTCCCTTGCGAGTGATGCCTTCTCGATCTCCCTCACGGAGTGGCAGTCGGTGGTCGTGTGCATGGCGGGTTTCCCCTCCCTGCTGTTGAACACACAGGGCTGGTAGTTGCCGCCATCGCTTCGCTGACCTCCGTCGCGGAGGAAGCTCTTGGGCTCACGTGGAGCGTACCCGGCGCTGGCAACAAAGTCGACTCGCCCGTTACCGCGGCGCTTGCCAGTGAGGCGAGTGTTGCTGTATCGTAGCTCGGGTCGCCTCCCGTTGTCGAGGCCGCTCGTGCGGCGATTCCCTCCCGACTCATCATCGCTTTCTTGGTTTGGGTCCTCCTACGTGTACCGCTTGGCGATATCGAGGAGGTCCGGTATGTTGTCGAGTGTTTTGTACACCCACTTGAGTTTGGCGACCAGGGGATCATAGCGGCACGAGGTCTTGAAGCAGTGGATCGCGGTGTCCGGTTGGATTCCGGCCGCGTTGTACCACAGGTCTTGCCACCTTTGGACCCAGCTGCGGGTCGACTCGCGGGGTCCCTGGACGCACCGCTCCAGGTCCTCGATGGTGGTGGCGCGGGTGTAGGAGACCTCTAAGTGCCTGACGAAGGCGTCACGCATTTCCTCCCAGGAGTCGATGCTGTCCACGGGGAGGGTGTTGATCCATTGCCGGCACACTCCCTCCATCATCAGGGGGAGGTAGTGAGCGGCGGGCAGGTCGGTGTGGCCGGCGATTCCCATCGCCATGAGGGTGTCCAGCCACACGGACGGGTCATACGACGAGTCGTACTTCTCAATCTCCTTCGGCGCCTTGAAGTTCGCCAGATACCTTTCGCCTCAGATCATTGGTCCGAAACACTGGGGTCCGATTCGGCTCAGCGACACCCTTGGTTTGCCGTCGTGGTGGTTGGTGAGGGTATGCCTCAAGTCATCAGGATGGCGTGCGCGCCAGCTCTGGTTGTTGATGATGTGGGTGCACGCGGTGACTGGCTTCCCGTTGGCGACGACAAAGTTGTTCGCCGGTCGCGGGTCGTTGGTGGAGAGTGACGCGTGTGCGGGTCGATGTTGGAACTGCAGGGGATCTCGTGGTTGGCAGTTAAGGGTGTTTGCCACCATTGGGCGGCCGCTCGAGGCCGCCCTGCTGCCTGACGAATGCGAGTACATGCGACCCTGTGAGTCGGCACCCGCGTTTTGTTGCTCGACTGCCTTGCGAGTAGAGCCTTGGCGTACTGGATCTGCAGGGCGCCTTCCCCGGTCACGGTGATGTTTTTGACTGCGGCTCAGCCTGCGACGATGTTGTCCATCAGGGTGGAGAACAGCGGGAGGCCATTCGCGTCTCGCTCCCGCGAGGAGACCAGGATTCTCGGCTGATCTCGGGCGGGGGGGCGTGCGACCGGGTGGTGGTGGTGGGGCGCCATTAGCCGTCGCGCCTAGTGGTGGCCGGGAACTTCCTCCTGGAGGCGCGTTTTTGCAGATCGCGCGCTCGGCTATGCAAGCCGGGTTGTTCTCGTCGTTGAAGTTCAGGGCACGGCCCTGAACGGTGGGGTTCAGGCGCGACCTGATGCGGAGTTGGTGGTAGCGCGAAAGCTCCTGCGCTGTCAGCTGCTCGAGGCGGAATTTTTCACGCTCAGCTTGTTCCTTGCAGACCATCTCCTCCAGTCGCACGCGCAGTTCCTCGACCTCCATCGCCGTCGCGGTCGGCGGGATCGGCGTGGAGAAGGGGTCTCGTAGGGGGTCCGTGCCATTCTCCATGTAGGCCACGACGTTGCGGCCAGATCCGATGTGGAAGTCATCGGAGTTCTCCGACCCAGAGTCGAAGTCGAATATTCCAAGGATGGAGGGGTCCTCGAAGTCTCCCACGTTGGAGACCGGGGTGATGGAGCCCGCGGGTGACACGGTGACGATGGATCCGGCAGCCGACACCGGGGTCGCCGAGTCGGCTTCGTCGTTGAGGGCCGCGTCGTTCGCGACCATGGTGGTTTCGGCCACGTTGTTGTTGTCCTTGTCGTACTCGGAGGCGAGGCGGTGGATAGTGCGGACCTGGCTCTCAAAAAGCTGGTCGCGTGGTGGTGACTCGTGAATGTGAGTCGGGTCCTCCGAGATGATGGTATCGGTGAAGCCGACGAAGAGGCTGATCGTGCCGACCAGCATATGATCACGCTGTGCATGATGGGGCATGCCGCCGGGACGTAGCTGCTAGGCAAGATTTGGAGGATCTCGCCGATCGCGATCATGCGGCCGGTGGAGATCGTCTCGTTGATGGGCAGATTGGATCTCGCCACAGAACACCGGCCTGACTGGCCAGGCCCCACGGTGGGCGCCACTGTCGTGGGAATGGCCACGGCAGATGCTGCAATCGGCAGCGAGTAGTAGAACAAAGGGAAAGGGCGGCCAGCCATCTGCGGTGCGAGATGAAGGCGGAGACACAGGGATTTACCCAGGTTCGGCCCCCTGGAGGGTAAAGACCTACTCCTACTAGATTGTATTATGGAGAGAGTACAAGGGCGAGCTCGACGACTAGGCAGCGAGTTGCTGGGTGTATGATGGAACGTGTCCTCTATGCATACCCTAGGGAGGTTTATATAGGCTCACCTCGCTAGGGTTTACAGATCTACTACCGAATTTGTTAAGGATTCAGAGGGTTCTTGACCTAATCCGACTGGGCCTAGCTACGCTTCTAGGCCTCCAGCTTCCAGTCGCCTAGGCCCTCACCAAGCCTCGATCCAGTCGTCGTCCTGTGGGCCCACTCACTAGCAGCTTGGGCCAATAGGAAACATCCTGGTGGCTATACCCCGGTAGGACTATCCCCATCACCCATGATGAAAGGAGTAGAAGTGAACAATAATAAATCCAAGTGAACTTACTAATAAAGCTATGCTCCCCCGCAATGGCGCCAGAAAATAGTCTTGATGACCCACAAGTATAGGGGATCGCAACAGTTTTCGCGGGTAGTATTACCCAATTTATTGATTCGACACAAGGGGAGTCAAAGAATACTTGCAAGCCATAACAACTGAGTTGTCAATTCAGATGCACCTGGAAATAGTTCTTGCTCACAGAAGTTTATCAGTAGCAACAGTCTGATAGTAGTAACAGCAACAATGAAACAGGAGCAATAGTAACAGTAACAGTGGGATTCGAGTGCGGTAGGCATAGGGATGGATGGACGGGCGTTGCATGGACGAGTATAAACATGTAACTTCAAGATCTAGGCCATTGCAGATAAATATAACAAGCATCCAAGTACTAAACAATCCTAGGCATGTGCTCCAAATATAGTCATACGTGCTCGCAATGAGAACTTGCACAACATCTTCTGTCCGGCCAGCCGTGGCAGCGGGGCCTCTAGGGAACTATTGGCAACTAAGGTGCTCCTTTTAATAGAGCACCAGTGCAAAGCATTAACACTCCACGAACACATGTGATCCTCACACCACAACCATCCCCTCCAGTTGTCCCAATTATTGTCACTTCGAGGCCTTTGGATCCGAACAATGATATGTGTACACAACCTGCAGATAAGATCACAAACAATACTATCATAATGATTAAATAATAAGTTCAGATCTGAGATCATGGCACTCGGTCCCTAGTGACAAGCATTAAGCACAACAAGTTGCAACAAAGTCAAATAGGACTAATAGAGATACTAGGCACCATGCCCTAACAATCTTATTCGATTACATGATAGAACTCATCCAATCCCTACCATCCCCAAGCCTACAGCGGGGGATTACTCACTTATGGATGTGGGAAACATCGATGGTTGATGGAGAGGCATTAGTGATGATGATGGCGATGATCCTCTCCAAATTCCCCGTCCCGGCAGGGTGCCAGAACGGAGTTTCTTGATCCGAATCTTGGTTTCTGGTGACAACGGCAGCGCGGAACTCTTTCTGGAAAACTATCGAACCCCCCATGTTTTTAGGTCGAGAGGCAACTTATAGGCATAGAGGGAGGCCGAGGGGGTGCCTAGGGTGGCTGCACCCTCCTAGGAGCGGCCAGAGGTGGGCCCGCGCCTGGCAGGGGTGTGGGCCCCCTAGGACCCTTCTCCGTCGTACTCTGGCTCCGTGGATCTTCTAGTGAAATAGGATTTTTGGCATATTTTACGGAATTTTTCCTGGTAGTTGATTTTCTGCACAAAAACTAGACACCAAGGTAATTCGGTTGAAAACGGTGTCAGTCCGTGTTAGTTGTATCCAAATCACACAAATTTAGAGAATAAACAATAGCAAAAGTGTTCGGGAAAGTAGATACGTTTTGGACGTATCAGGCCGATTGTGGTGTTGGGCTGAAAAGGCAGCACCGGTTTTTATTTTTTCCTTCTCCTTTTTGTTTTCTGTTTTGATTTTTAGGAATGGTTTTGAAACCCAATTTCAAATCTGTTTGAATTCAAATCTTCACCATGTTTTGTACTGTGATCCTAGCATTCAAAAGTGTGCCAAACACATCTATCAACTCAAAAACACTTTGGTCTTTTGAAAATAAAAATAAAACCATGCCTCATATGTAATATATAAAGAGGAGTTAAATATGGTTTTGTTTAGGGTTTTGGTTTGAAAAAATTTGTGCAAGACAAATATGCTATGATGATATGAATGCAACACATGGTTTTTCCTTTGATGAAATTTGGGATGTTACAGTTAGGCCTAATGGAAAACAACAACAAAATTAGAGAGCTTTTTAGTATTTTTCTTGAGTTAGAACATAAATGGTTTGGAGAGAAAATTAAAAACCCATGGAACTTTGTTTGCATGCTAATAGCAATGTTATTAGTATGAATTTTTTGAAAACCTTTGTTACTAATGCTATGGAAACGTCTAAGCTTGGGGAAGTTAGTTTTAATGAAAATGATCTTTTTAGTTCCCCATCTTTAGAGGAGAAAATTTTCTATGATGATACTTTATCTCCCATATGTGGTAATTCTAATGATACTTGTGATATTTTAAATCCACATACTGAAATGGTCCACTTTGAAATAACTATGGAAATTGTTGAATGTGTTATGAATAACTGCTCTTTTGGAGATGGAACTATCCATCCTGGTGATCATTTACTCTTTATACATGAATTATGCAAGTTGTTCAAGTGTGCAGGTATGGACCAAGTTAAGAGGAAGCTATTCTCTTTATCACTTAAGGGCAAATCAAGGGAGTGGTTTGAGCTACTAGATGATCCTCATCATTCGAGGTGGAAGGAACTTAAATCTCTCTTTTATTCAAAATTTATCCTCCTCATGAAATTCATAAAGATAGGAATTATATTTATAATTTTCATCCTCATGATGGAGAAAGTATCGCCCAAGCATGGGGGAGATTGAATTCACTAATGCTCAAATGTCCCATTCATGAGCTCCCCAGTAATATTATTATTAATAATTTTTATGCAAGGCTTTCAGGATATTACAAGGACTATCTAGATACCTGTTTAGAGGGATCCTTCACGGGAAAGGAGGTCAAAGCTAAGTGGGATCTTCTTAAAACAATTCAAAGCAATACCGAAGATTGGGATAATGACAAAGGTAAAGAACCAGGTATAAACTATGAGTATGATTGCATTAAGTCTTTCGCTGAAACTGCTGATTTTCAAGAGCTTAGTGCTAAATATGGTCTTGATACTCAAATTCTTGTTGATTGTTGCAGGGCCTTTGCTTCTCATATTAATGCTGCTAAAGAAAATTGGAACATGTATCATGAACCTTTTAAAGACACTTGCATGAAGAATGAAATTGTTATTAATGATTGCAACAAACATGCTCAAACATCTGAAAGTATTATTTCTTATAAGCATGTTAATTTTTGTGGAGTACTTAGACTTTGTGAAAAGAATCAAATCGAAGAATAATATTGTATCCACCACAGGAATGAAAAAACTTAAGCGTGGATTAGGGCTCTAAATGATCTTGGTAAAAAAGTTTGCGCACTCTATCCTTTTATATGGAAACTTTTCCATAAAGTGGGTCATTTCAATTTTCAATCCTCAGGCCATGATAATAGCCTTTCTAATCCAGTGAGTACTGCAAGTTTGTATTGTAATAACATGATCACTCTTAATCAGCATGACGAACTTACATTATTTTTGAGGTGTGAAGAGCTATCAAGAAAAACTTCTTTGGTAGATATGAGTGTTTTTTATATGAATAACGTCCTGCATGGTTGTCTTCTTTACTGTGTTGATAATTTCCACACAAATACTTACATACAAAATATTATAAGAGATGATATTCTACCAAAATATGACAAGACTAATATGTGTTTTGTTCTTATTAATGAAAGGGAGGAATCCTCTAAAGTTTCTTCTATTTTCTGTAACAATAAACCAGTATGTGGAGAAGATCCCTTTCAAGCCTCTCCCTCCTAAGAGGGGAAGAAGAAGAAAAGGAGGAGTAAAACGAGAGAGGAAACGGTATTTTTCCCTAAGTATTTTGCTCCTATTATAGTTTTTGCTGATGAGTTTGAACTCGACGATGTTCCTATGCCTATTACCTATAGTAGTGATCATGATTGGGAAAAGCACACTACTTTTGATATTGAAAATCTCTTTGGCATCAATTCTGAAAATGATAATGTGAATAATTGTTGTACTATTAGTACCATCCATGTCCCTTCCAATGGTGATATGTTTACAAATGAACACACTTTGGAGGATAACTATTCTATTGCTTATGATGATACTATACCTCCAATATACGATGATTACAATGATGAATATGATATTTTCAGTCCACCTAAAATTGAGGAGAAAATTAATTATGATTACAATATGCCTCCTGTATTTGATGATTATGGTGATGAGAATAATAGTGATAGATATTTTGTTGAATTTCCTCTCACTACAATTAATAAGAATGACTATGATTATGTGGAGAGTAATAATTATTATATGCATGTGGCTCATGATAAGAATGTTTTACGTGAAATTTATATTGTTAATTTTATTCATGATGCTACTGGAAGTTATTATGAGAGAGGGAAACATGGTTTTATGTATCTCAAAAACATTAATTTCCCCTCTTTATGTTGAAAATTTTCAAGTTGCATTTGTTTTGCTTTCCTATGCTTGTTGCTTTGTGCTTTCATGACTTGTTTCTTTACAAGATTATTTTTCCTAGGAAGTGGTTTAGACTAATTTTTTTTATATTTGCTTCTTGATGCTCTCTTTTACTTCAATTCATATTTCTTATGTGAGCATGATCGAAGTTATCATGGCTATCTTAATGGCTATAAAGAAAGAGCTTTTGGGAGACAACCCATTATATTTTTGCTTTCAGTAAATTTATCTTTTGTTGAGTCTTGGAAGTTATTGCCTCTGTAATAACCTATAATTATCCTTTATGTGTTGGTTTTGTGCCAAATAACCTCTAATGAGAGAAAAGTAAGATTTGGGGAAATTGCTGTCCCGAAATAGATTTTGTGCTTCACTGTAAATAATCGTGAAAAATGTCAGTACATCGGATTGAGATGTAATTTTCTGTACATATTCCCCAGGTTATTATCTAAATTTTGTTAGTTTAGCATTTTTCGATTTGAGAAACAGAAGGTCTTCGAACAAATCGGTCTTTACCTGCTAGTTTGTTTTGACTTCTGCCATTATTTGCATTTGCCTCTGAATCGGTTTCTTTTGAGTCCTCTTTGATCACTTGAGCTTTTAAAAGGAATTGATACATTAGCTTGTGTTTTACTATAAGTTTTACTTGTGTTGAAACTAAACCCAAAGGCTTATTATCTTGAATACACTAATGTTGCTAATGAAGAATTGTGTGAAGTTTTGTATGAAGGAAATTTTCATGTGTAGGGGAAGAATGATGCGATGAGATGAAGTATGGACAAAATCTCAAGCTTGGGGATGCCACCCATGTCACCGAAAGAAATATTCAAGAGGTACAAGTGTTAAATCTTGGGGATGCCCAAGGCATCCCCTTCTTCATCAATAAAAATCTCAGGTCTTATGTCTAGACACTTTATTTTTATTGCTTCATGCACTATTGTGTTCTTATTGGAGCGTATTTTGTTTATTTTTAGTTTTATTTTTTTTGATTTGTTGCAATAAATTAGTTGGACCCCTGCATTCTCATTTTGTTTCAAATAAGTTGATTGGTGTTGCAAAAGGGTAGAAAACTCCATGCTTATAGTGGTACAAAAGGAAGCTTGTTTTGACTGTGGCCTAGACTTTATCATGTCATGTTAGATGTTGCTTTGACCATATGCTTAGTGATTATTTTTGTAGCATGACTTGTTCCAAACAATTGATATTGCTTAATGTGCCTTGAAATAACCATGCGTTGTTTTAGCATACAAAATCATAATATTGTGGTATTCTCCTTTGATGCTTTATTTGGGTTGACTTAGCACATGCTTACACCATGTTAAGACTATGAACCAGTCACCTGAGCCTCTATGATCATTTATTTTTTGACTTGTGATATCACTTTATGCTTTAATTAATAATTTTTTGTTGCTTTGCATGATTATGGCCATTATTGCTCTCTTAGTTGGTCGCTCCCAGTCTTTTGCTAGCCTCCACCTGTACTGAGTATGAGCTCTACTCGTGCATCCAACTCCCAAGAAACCAAGTTATTCCAAATAGCCCACTATAAATTCCTATGCATGATTTGTTACACCATTCCAAGTATATTCATGTTTTTATTTATCTTCCAAATTAAAATTTTCTTATGTGAAATTAGTGATTAAAGCTCTCACGAACTTGATGGCACACTTTATTTTCTTGCACTTAATAAACTTGAACCATTGTGCCCATCTATGTTGCTTATATGCTTGCAAAGTATAAGTTGGAAGTTAGCAGAACCATGTTGTTATGGGGAACGCTATTCAGTTGATATCATGTTGTTTTGTTTATGGATCTCGGCGGTGTGAAATAGAAGGGGAGCTTGTAAGTCCATGGAGTTTGTATAGGTGTTAGAGAAACGCCTGGGCGGCTAGCCTAAGCCATGCCTAATCATGATGTAAACTTGCAGCATAACCATAATGATCATTTTGTGAAGCATCCTCAATAAAAACCTATGCAAATAGCAAATAAAAAGATTGCTGATATGCTCATTGTCTGTTGCCTTGTCATTTTGATATGGGATAGCTCCTGTGTCATGGGGCAAGGCGTACCCCATTGGCAGTTCTCTATGATACACATATACTTATAATGACAAGAACTTGCATGTGACCAAAGTTGAGTAGCATGAGGTTTGGTACTCATATGCAAGGGGCATGAGATTTTCAACTTATGACTTGTCAAGCATATACTCATATTTGTGTCACTTTTACCTTAACCACTTCAAGATGCCAATGATAGGGGCAATGAGAGCTCAAATTTAGTAAGTACCATAATTTTTGGAATCTCTTTATGAAACTTGAAATCCCTACTTCCATTTGCGAAGGGACTTTATTTTTACTTTTTGTTGAGTCTCCATCTTCTATCTTTATGCACCAATTAAGAGAGCATAGTTGTCATTCCTAGTTCAATGTGCATTGTCCCAAAACTTGTTGATTGATTCATAAATATGGTATTGCTTGTTCTTAAATTATTTGTATCTAGTCACCCTTATGAACTTTGAAGGTGTCCTATGCATTTATGTTTTGCTATTCCATGAAGGACAAGATGAATACCACTCCTGCTACGTTTTCTATATGTGAAATAAACAAATGTATTTCAATGCATTGTTATTCATGATCCTTTGTTTGTACCTTTTCATGTTACAACATAGTTTCTATGTCTTATTTTTAGAACTATATCTTTCATGCTCATGTTTAGAGTACTATGATCCCAACTATCAATGCTTTACAACACCTTGATCAAGATTGTGATGGCGCATGTCACCTCAAAAATTATTCTTTTTATAACTTACCTACTCAAGGACGAGCAGGAGTTAAGCTTGGGGATGCTTGATACGTCGTAAACGTATCTATAATTTTTGATGCTCCATGCTTGTTTTGTACCAACTATCTTATGTTTTGTATACACTTTGAGACATGTTTATACATTTTCTGGAACTAAACCATTGACAAGATGCCATAGTACCAGTTGCCTGTTTTCTGCTGTTTTTGGTTTCAAAAAAGCTAGTAAGGAAATATTCTCGAAATTGGACGTTCTTATTTTGCCCGACATGACACAGAGTTTGAAGGAGAGACGAAGAGGCGCCACGAGGCAGCCACACCATACGGTGGCATGGCCAGGGGGCGCGCCACTAGGTGTTGTGGGCCCCTCGAGTATATATATAAATACCTCGAGGCAAAAACCCTAAATCGTCCAGCCTCCATCCACGAAAAGTTTTGCAGCGCCACCGCCACCGAAAAGGAGATTCGGGGGAAAGAAGTCTCTGTTCTGGCACCCTACCGGGACGGGGAATTGCCCTCGGAGCCAATTCCATCGACTCCACCGCCATCTCCATCATCGTTGCTGACTCCCATGATGAGGAGGGAGTAGTTCTCCCTCGAGGCTAAGGTCTCTACTGGTAGTTATGTGTCCATCTCTCTTTCTATGCGTGACCTTATTGAGATCATGAGCTTTGTAATCTAGTTGAATAAATAGATCTACTTTGTTACTCAAGTTCTTTAATTAATCTCTGCTTATCCCCACGTGTGTGAATTTGACAGTGTGCACACCATGTGGTACTTAGGCTAAATATTACAGAAATACTTATCATGAGTATAATTTGAGTTGCATGTCTCTACGAGTTTGTGGTGTTTTTTGGAACCATCTAGCGCTCGAGGTCACAATGGCGTTATCTAGATGGGGAATGCGAACTTTGAGGTGTGCTATTATAGCCCTACATCATCCAACTGGAGAGTAGTCCAGGGTAGCATAGTGAAGAGAAGATATTACATGTTTATTGAGAATGTTCACTATCTCTTTGCCGAATTAGTGCACCTATACACCTGAAAAGTGTATTGGGTGTGTCGGGGACACAAGAGACTTCTTGTATCTTGATTGCAGGGTTGTTTGAGAGGGATAACTTTGACCTCTTCCTCCCTGAGTTCGATAAACCTTGGGTGATCCACTTAAGGGAAACTTGCAGCTGTTTTACAAACCTCTGCACTTGGAGGCCCAACACTGTCTACAAAATAGAAGTGTGCGTAGACTTCACAATGTTGTGTAGCTTATGGTAGTCCGGCCCTTTTTCGTCCGGCCCTCATATACCTTGGCTGTAACATGCTTTGGCTCGATCAATACCTCAGTGGGCTTTTCCCTTGTACCTTAGCTTGACCCTACCTAGGGTTATCACCCCAACATTATTCCTCGAAGCTGGTGCGGTCTTGGCGGCCTCAACCGGAAAGGCCACGACATGTTCAACTTAATCCAGATCTTTGTCTGTATTGCCAAATTATACATCTATCGGCCCATTCTGTTGTTTACCTCGGCAGCTCTATTCACGACCTTATGTTTGATCTGACTCTTTTTTGGCTAGGTACGAGATATTCCTCGTATGCTGAGTCATATTATTTTATCCAGGTTATTTCCCTTGGTTGTTTCCTTCCTTCATAAGCTTCCTCTCATCCTAGGTGGATCGCAATAATTTGAGCTTGCCTTGTTCCACGGGCCATGACATCATTTACTACACGCGCAGACATCTATTCCTGCAACCGGTCAAGTCATGTCATGCCCCCTCGTTTACTGTGAGGGCTTTTTCTAGCCGTTATGCGCTGGTGCGGTGTAACCGCCGGTGTGGCACAATCCCATGACCATGCTTGCACAATACAAGCACACACAGCTGAACGGGAACGCACACACGATCCCAGGACCCTTCATCTATGGTGCAGAAAAATAGGGGAGCGGGGGAACCCTTATTCACTTTCCCCCGCTCCCATTTCCTTCATCTTATTCGCACTGCCGCCACTGTTTTCTGTTTCCACGACCGCGCTGCACTTTTCCTCCTCTTCGACCATCGTGAAGCGCTCTTGCCTTGCTTAGGCTACCACTGCCGCCCGAGCCTCTGCTCCTCTACCACAGCGACGGGACCATGCCAGTCTAGGCCCTTCATCACTGCCGCAAGTAGTTATTCCAAAGAAGAATCCATGGCGAGCTCGCGTGTGATGGTCACCATTGAGGAACATGAGAAGGGGCCGCCGTCTCCGAGCGAGGATCTTGGAAAGGATCCAAAGCGACCTAGGAGAGCTGGATTGTCTCACGCGGACGCACCGGATCCCGCCGAAGGTTTCCTGCCGCCTCCTCGGCGACGAGATCACCCCAGAAGCCAAAGAAGATGAGTATGTGGTGTTTTTTGCTCACTTCCGGTGAATGCCATTGCATCTCTTTCCGCCTTTATCTCGGCCTCTGAAGGTTACTTCGGCCTTTGGTCCAATGTGCAAATATAGGACAAATTCTTATAGCTCTGGGCTAATGTCGTGCTGAATAAGGGTCTGCGCCCGTCTGAGAAATCACTGACTCAATGTGGATCCTGCTCAATCACACCTTGAAAAGGGTATGTATTTCCCCAGCTCACCTGCCTCGAGTCGTGCAAGAAGTGGCACAAGATGTTCTTCTACGTGAAGAATAAGTCCGAGGTTGACATGATTCGGCTGTCGGCATTCTCAGTCGGCGTTCCCTCCAAGAAAAACTGGGACTTTGATCCAAATAAGAAGATCCCAGTGATCAATCTGTTTGAGGAGCGGCTCCTCGAGTTGATGAAGGCCGGTTTATGCGGAGAGGACCTCGTGGATTCCTTTATTACTAGCCGAGTATGCCCTCTTTAGAAGCGCGGCCACAAAATCTGCTATATGAGTGGTCGACTCGACCCGAACCGAGTTTCAAAGGTCAAGTTAGATGATGACCAAATCCAGAAGCACATCAAGTCCATTTTCAAGATGGAAATGGCCGAGGATTGGATGTGGGGCATGAAGCCCTATAGCCTAGAGAATCCCTATCCCTAGGTAATTTTCTTACCGAGCTATTTTTTCCGAATTAAGAACTATGTCGGCTTAGTTCTTATTCGGTTTGATGTATTCCTTTCTCCAGAAATTTCATAAGCAATCTGTGGAGGACGGGAAGAGCCTGGATCTTACTTGGGGCAAAGACCGTGAAACCTCGGACGAGGGCGAACCGGACTATGAAGAGTCTATGCCCATCCTAGATTCGGGAACCGGCCGAACCTGTGGTAAGGCCTCTGTCTTGCGGGAGTGTCCCGACGATGAGGATGATTCGGATGACTGCGAGATCCTTAAGGTACTCAACGCAGCGCCTCTCTCACATGCCTTTCCGGCTGATTTTACCCTAGCTAATCTGGCTAGGCAGGTTTACGATGTGCCCCCGTTGTCGTAGGAGGCCAAGGTCCCGTTAGGAGGCGTGCCGCAACCTCGGATCCCTCGGGCAAGACTCCTAGGGCCGAGAAAAGATAAATAAAGCCACCAAGACGGCTTACAAGCCGAAGGCGGCACCATCAATCTCCTCGTAAGTTTTCTATTCCGAGTTATGCTTGTATTTCTTACTTTTATCTCTTTCTCTGTATTTCTTGTGTCTCTCTTTTTCTATCTGACCCAACTTTTCTATATGTTTTACTTTGCAAGTGATGCTTTGGATATTCCCTAGAGCGGGTCAAGCCTGGCCTATCCTATCCCTAGGCTGCCATCACCTACTTCCTATGAGGACACTCAGGGTTCGAGCTTGGTTCGAGGTGGCTCTCCTCTTGTGCCGAATAATCGTCCACCATGGCCGGAGGAAGAGAATGTCGGCGTAGGTGGTGGCCACATCTCTGGAGATACTGCCATGTCGGATCAACCAACTGATTTGGCTGCCCTCACCAAAACCACTAAAGATCGTGGAGCCAGTAGCTCTGCTGGTGCCGAACCAGCATCCTCCAACGTGCCTGTTACCTCGGCCCCTATTCAACCTCAAGTTCCCCCTTAGATAGCACCTCCTCCAAGTCCTAGCCAGTAGCAACCAGCAGCACCAACATCTTTTGGGTCTTCCAAGACTCGACAAAAGAGCAAACACAGCAGAGCTCGTGCTCCAAGTCTCAATCTCCATCGTCGGCCCCGTCAACCTCACCAATTGCATCTTGGACAACCAAGTCACAACCACAAGCTGATCCTGCTACCAAGCAGAAGAAAGGAGGAGTCACAAGCACGGTTACCTAGAAGAGAACTGAGGAGACAGCTTCTCAACCATTGCTCGCCACTATGCTTCAAAAGGGTACCTCTGCCTATGGCTCTGCCTTGGCCACTGGCAAGAAAATTGTACTACACAAGATCCCGACAGCTGCGATGGCGGACAAGCAAAGATTTGGCTAAAAAATTCATGGTGCTGATGCAAACACCGAGTGGTGAGAGCCTCGGCTCTCTTGCAGAATATGCCAACAGCCAGAACAATGCTGATTATGACGAGGTCATCTCAAGTAACCCTTTGCCGCAGAGGTTTGGCCCGGCCGAGATTGGCGTCAGGATGCACATTGCTAGCAGGGCCATATCCGAGGCCAACCAGATGATGGAGGTAAATATCTCGGCAGCTCTTTATGCTTGCATTAGGTAGTATATACCCAATAGTCCCCAAGCCTCCGGTGGAGTAACATGTTACTCGGCCGTATGCTACTTCGTGTTTGCACATCGTGTAGTCGAGATACAAAACCGAGTTATTACAATTTAGTCATAATTTATTTAGAATCGAATACCGAACCATCTATATTAGGATTGAGTTTACTCGGTTCAAATCTAGAGTAATACTTTGAATATCCATCCACCTAGTTCCGGGTCATGTTTTACTTGTCTAGCCACCTAGATCCGGGTCATGTTTTGCTTGATTCGGATCTTGAGTGATACTTTGAATACCCAACCACCTAGATCCGAGTCAAGTTTTACTTGTCTATCCACCTAGATCCGGGTTAAGTTTTGCTTGATTCGGATCTTGAGTGATACTTTGAATACCCAGCCACCTAGATCCGGGTCAAGTTTTGCTTGATTCGGATCTTGAGTGAAACTTTGAATATCCATTTTTCTCGGTGACTAATATCTGTGCTTTTTTATATTGCTCATAAATGACGTACATACGAGTTTCAAAGGTTGGTCTCCTCCCATAGGAAGCTCTATACCAAATATAAGAAAAAAATTCCAGTGCTGCAGAAAATTGATATCCATTTTGTTCCATTCTTTTCAGTGCTTCCTTTGTGTCCGTCCAGCCAAGCTAACTCCTGACTCATCCTTTGGAGCCAAAATAGACGTCCAGAACAAGGTCCTAATGAGAAGGTTGCCAAGCTAGAAAGTATATTGGAATTTCACCTCGACATTTCTTTATCGTATTTTTTGCTTTTGTTTGAATTGCCTCATGATTTTTACCTCGGCTTAGACGAATTAAAGGACTTTGCAGAATCTCATCAGTACAACATTTCTATGCCTGATCTGATGATTCGTTTTTTGGAACAAGCAGGAGAACATGCAGCCAAGCTAAAGGAGAAAGACGATGAGATAGCTCGGCTTCATGCTAAAAATGAAAACCTGAAGAAGCTTTAGTAGGACGAGCTCTCGATACTTGACCAAGAGTTCTCCGAGGAAAATATCCAACTCAACCTCTAGCTGGAGAAAGATAATGAGCTTATCCAAACAGCAGAGGCCACAGCTGACTCGGCCAAGCTTGAACTTGAGAGGTTGAACAAGAAACATGTCGGCTGGCTATCTGACCTTATCCAGATAACCACCATTATGCATCATAAGTTTCTTTTCTGTTCTTATATTCTTCAGCCAACATTGCCTGATCTCTTTTACTAACTTGTCATTTTGCTTATATTCATATAATTGATACATCCAATTTGCATCACCATTCTATATAATAATTTGCCTCTATTCATTGATATATTTCATATTAAGAGGTGTTACTTACGTATTTTCATCTATTTTTGCATGTTGGATGAATCTTGGAGATGAACTGTTGGAGTCAGGATTCTGATGGAAAAAGAGGTGTTTTTATGCAATTTCATGAAGATCAGAAAAATACTAGAAAAGTTATGGAAAATCATATTTTGCCAGAAGACGAAGAAAGCCAGAAGGGGAGGCGGAGATGGGCCACGGGGGGCCCACATACCCCCAGGCGCGAGCCACCCCTAGGTCGCGCCTACAGGGGGTGTGGCCCACCTGGAAGGCCTCCGACTCCCCCCTCTCGCCTATATCTTCTCCTTTTAACCCTAAAACACGGGGAGCAACCACAGAAAGATTCCGCCGCGTCTGCAGGGCAGAAAACACCGAGAGAGAAAGAGCTCTCCGGAGATAGATTTCTGCGGGGGAAATTCCTTCCCGGAGAGGGGAGATTGTCGCCATCAACACCATCATCAAGCTAGACTTCATCGGGATCATCATCATCATCCACACCATCATCTCCACTAGAACCATCATCACCACTCCATACCAATGTAACAATTGTGTTGAATACTTGCATAGATCTGAGGGGAAACTTTCCCGGTGTTGATTACTATTGTAGTTGATGCTTGTGAGTGGAACCATTGGATTATTGTTTATATTCAGATTGTTATTCATGACCATATCATCTTTGATCTTGATCCATATGATGTCTCGTGACTAGTTTGTTTAGTTCTTGAGGACATGGGAGAAGTCATGTTGTTAGTAGCGGATTTGTGTTGAGATATTATTTAATGGTTTAATATTTAAGTTGTGGTGCTATTTTTCTAGTGGTGTCATGTGAACGTCGAATACATGATACTTCACCATTTATGGGTCTAGGGGAATGCATTGTGTATTTGGCTACTAATTGTGGGCCTGCCGGAGTGACAGAAACCTGACCCCCCAATAGGACACCATTGCACAAGGGAGTGTAGGATCTCAGAGTTTAAGGCTATGGTTAGGTTTATATCTTAATTGCTTTCCTGTAGTTGTGGATGCTTGCAGGGGGTTTAATCACCAATATGTATTTGTCCAAGTAAGGTCAGTACATTAGCACAGGTTCACCCACACAACACTTACAACACCAAAGAAGACTACTCAGCTATTTGAAGCGAAAACACTTGACAGAATTCCCATGTGTCCTCGAGAACGTTTGGTCCTTATAAGTATTTCCACTGGCTTGTTCTTTGCTAAGAAAGGATTGGGCCACTTGCTGCAGTTGTTCGTTGTCTTTATTACTCGCACTTTGTTTCTTTGCTTTATCAGAAAACCCCTAAAAATCTGTTTGCTAAGTATTTACAGAGATTTCCTGCTCCATACCACTAGTCAACACCTTCTGCTCCTTGTTGGGATCGACACTCCTATTTAGCAAAAGTACTGCGATACATCCCCTATACTTGTGGGTGATCAAGACTATTTTCTGGCGCCGTTGTCGGGGAGTGAAGCACTATTGAAGATTGGAACTGGTAAAGGAAACTTTTGTTGTGAGTATTGCTTTTTTATTTCTTTTTGTTACTTTGTTTCCAATATGGATAACCCACTTGGTTTTCTGTTTGGGAAAACTAATACCACTGTTAGGGTAGTAGATGAACCACCGCCTATTGAGATAGATCCTTTTAAGATACCTACAAGTATTGTTGATCATGTTATGGATACTTATTATTTAGGGGATGGAACTGTCCACCCTGGTGATCATTTGCCTTTTATCCATGAATTATGCGGGTTGTTTAAGTGTGCAGGTATCACAACTGAATAGGTGAAGAAGAAGTTACTCTCTATATCATTGAAAGGAAGAGCTGAAGAATGGTATAAGCTACTGAAGAATGGACAATCCATGGAATGGGAGAAAATAGTACCTCTCTTTTATTTTAAATTTTATCATCCCAGTTAGATTCATAAGGATAGAAATCTGATATATAAGTTTTTGCCTCGTGACGGAGAGAGTACGGCTCAATCTTGGGGGAGATTGAAGTTACTAATGCTTTAATGTCCTATTTATGAACTCCCTAACAATATTATTATCAATAACTTTTATGCTAGTCTTTATCTTCATGATAAAGATTTACTAGATGCTTCTTATGCTGGATCATTCACACGCATGAAGGAAGAAGCTAAATGGGATCTCCTAGACCGTATTCAAGAGAACACTGAAGCTTGGGAGAATGACAAAGTAAGAAAGTCAGGTATAAATTGTGATTATGAATGCATTAAATCTTTTATGGGAACTGATGACTTCCGTGATATTAGTAGTAAGTTTGGTCTTGACTCCAAAAGTATTTCCAATTGTTTTAAAGCCTTTGCCTCTTACATATAAATTCCCAAAAATAAGTTGAATAAGTACCATGCACCTTATAAATATGTTTTTAGTCATGTTCCTGTTAGAAGCACTGAAGTTTGTACTATTGATCACATTTTGCCTGAACCTTATGTTGAGAAAATACCCTTCCTAGCTAAGGTAAAGGAGTATTCTATGATGATTAGTGCGAATAACAAAGGTACAAAGAAAACTATGGAACCTAATGAGCAAATGAATATTGAACCTGTGGTAGCTATTGCAAAAGATTTTAACACTAGAAATATAGAGGATGAGCACATTTTCTTGTGTGAAGATGTGGCATCCCGCAAAACCACTACTAGAAAATCGCGTTGTTTTTGTGCATTGCATCATCATGACCGCATGCTCATGTCATCATGCCACATTGCATTTGAGCATCGTCATCATCTTGCATTTGCTTGCATAAAATTATTTGCGGAAAAACCTAATTTGTTTTCTAAACGCCCCATCTTAATTCAAACGCAAAACCCGGGTCTCCGGATTATTTCGTTCTGTTTGCTATCGGTTTGCAAAAGCCCTGTTTGAAACAAATAAAATTTATAATTATTTTTAGTGGGGCAGTCGAACGGGCCGATTCGACCCGAACGACCACCCCCGTACAAACAGATCGGTCCACCTAATCAGCCCCCTCTAAATCCTAAAGCTACCAGATAACCTACCCAGCCCCCTCCTCCACCTCACCCCACCCTATAGCAACTTGCCACCTCACCCTTTTCCCTTCCCCAGCCAACCATGCGATGCCACGTCACCAGCCATCCTCCCTCTCACCCCTTTTCCCTCACCCACACACACCACCCGACAGCCTCCCACTCCCCCTGCCCGCGTGGCCCCTCCCCTGACGCGCCCTCGGCCCCACCTGTCCCCGGGACCCACCCCCACCTGCCCCGCTCCCCCTCTCTCCTCCCCACGCACTCTCTCCCTCACCGCGTTCCTCCCCGCCCTCGAGCCCGCGGTCAAGCCGCCTCCCGCGTCGGTCCCGCGCCGCCGGCCGCGGCCACCTCTCCGGTCCGCCCTCGCCTCTCCCTCGCCGGCGCTCCTCCCCGCCGCCGGAGCCTGCTCCATCCTCTCTCTCTCCTGCGCCGCCCGCCCCGCCTGAAGGCCTCCACGACCGCGACCGGCCGCGCCCTCGCCGGCGCGTCTTCCGCTACCCTCGGCCAACCGCCTCCGACCCTCCTCCGGTCGCCGGCCTCGCCCAGCGTCGCCCGCCTCCTCCGCGGCCTCTCCTTCTCCGGCCAGAGCCCCCTCCGCCGGCGTCCTCCCCGCCGTCCCCCGAGCGCGCCACCGGCCTCCCTCTCCTCTCCGGCCCTCCTCCGCGCTCGACCTTCCTCCCGAGCCGGCCGCCTTCCGCTGGACCTCGTCGCCTCTGCCCCTGCAGCCTCCGCTCGCCCGCCGCCGTCCTCCGGCGCCGACCTCTCCAGCCTCGGGTCCGGCCGCCCCGCTCGGTCTGCCTCGCCTGGCCGTGGCCCTGTCGCCGGAGCCGCGCCTCCGCCCGCCGTCGGCCGCCGGAGCTTCCCCCCCGGTGGTCCTTCCCCGCGCAGTCCCCGCCCGCCGACCTCGTGCCCGAGCACCTCCGCGCGTCCTCGTCCCCGTTCCTTGTGTCCAGATGCTAGTAGTACCGTTTCCCTGCTTTGTGGTTCCTGTTGGTGCTACCCGATCGGCACCGACGAGACCGGTGCTAACCACCAGATCCCGAAGCCATCCTATCGTCAAGACCTCTGGTACCTGTAGGGCTACACAAGATTTCGGCACCGACGCCGGGAACTCCGACAAGGACGCCATGACCTTCGGCAAGGATCCGACAAGATCGTCTACACGGGCGTAAAGTTCTTCACCCCGGAGACCCCGATGCCTTTGACACGGAGTACCAAGGATGCCTTCATGGGACGCCGAGACACCGTCGAACCTCGAAGACCGGACCCCGCGGACCGACATGAGCTTCTTCACGGATCGACAAGTGCTCCTCGAGGGTGCCACGTTCCTCACCCCGAAGGCCAAGACCGACTCGATGGCGCGGACCCGACAAGATCCTTGTGACGGCAAGATCAGCACCGACCGGGGCAAATCCGATGTGCCCCCCCGACGCCAACCAAGGTCTTCTCCCCGGATGCGACAAGATCTACCCAGTAATCCGAGAACGATCCCGGAGTCCGAGAACGACCCCGTCGAACCCGGAACCCCGAGACCGAACCCCGGAACCCCAAGTTCGACGAGCCTCCTATGTGCGACCCCTTTTCTCGAGCCCTATTTTTATAAATGCAATATAAAACTTGTTGCATATTAAATTGTCATATCTGCATATTATCATGTGGTTTGGGGGCCTTATGCCGATTCACCTTATAATTAAATATGGGGCCCATATGCGGGCAAATCTAGTCTCATATTGGCCTCATTTAAATTTGTGTAGCGAACCGGCACTATGTTTTGTCTTGATAATACAACATTTTAAATTGCGGGGGTTCTAAACAACATGAACCATTTAATTAATTGTCGAGACCCCGGTTCCGCTTAATCTTGCCTAATTGCATTGCACCTTGCCCTGCCATACATCATACATGCACCATGCCCGATCTTCTGCCGTAGTATTAAATATTGCATCCGGTGTTTCTTCTAGTGTTTTGCTTCTTTGCGGATAAGGCCGTTGAGTTGATGTGAGCTTCGCCCCGATATTCGGTGGAACCTTCGACAATGTTTTCAGGCGAGCATCTCCCCCTTTCTACCTATCTTACTTTTATAGCATTTATTTCCTCCTGTTGATCTATTGCTACCTGAGTTGCGATGCTCTAGTTTCGTACCCGAGTTATCCCTTGCCGCCTTATATTGCCTTGGACACATCCTATTACCTGTTGTTTGGTAGATAGTTGGCCTTGCGCGTCGCCGTCGCTTGCTCAAGTGCTGTTGTGTGTCGTCGAGAACCACAGTTGTTGAAATATGGCCGCATGTTGATGTTGGAGAGGATCATGGTTTTACTTATCGTTCACTTTAATCCCTATTTCACAACTAAAATTGAAGTAGGTAAACAGAGGCATCGGTGGGCGATAGATAATATTTGGTTTCCGACCGTCCACTTGTGTCCCGTAGGACCCCGAGTGCTTGATACCTGTTCCTTGATTTATCGCGCTATCCACATATGGGGAATTATGGGCCCCCCTCAGCCAGAGCTTGATTCATTCTTATTTCTTGGGGCCACAAACTAGTTCGAGGATTTATTTACTATCCTGTACTTATGCCATGCTTTACTGCTTTATTTACGATTGTGCGAGGAGCACACTGTACTGTTTAGGTAAGCGGAGTGTTTTCGCGGTATCGACAGTCCCAGTTTGGGGATTTGCTGTCGTTTACAACCATTGACGCAAACCTTGAGTCCGTCTCGGAGCTAGCTTACTTCATTGCGGGTGTACTCCAAGGGGTGGCCCCCTGAAATATTTCTGAATCTTGTGATTGCTTTGTCGTGAAGACCTCGTTGGGTTTTGATTTGGTTTTTCCGAGGTTGATCGTGTGTGTGTTTCTATTTGTGCACCCCGGCCGGGTTAAAACTTTCTGAAAGCCGTGTCCGCGGTTATGGACGACTTGGAGCACAGTATCTCGATCATAGACAACTATAACTAAAGTTTACTGCTATAAATTCGACTTTATAGTGACTAGTATTCAGCTCCACTGTAATGGAATGGCTAAATAAAACTGCCAACAATTGCTTGTTTGGGTTGTCGTTGGCGACCATTGTATCTGCCTAGTAAGTATTGCAACTAAAACGGAATGGCTAAATAAAAGTGACAACAACTGCTGGGTTTTTGGGAATTATCTCATGCTAATTGTACCTGACTAGTAAGTGTTGCAATTACAACGGAATGTCTTAACTAAAAGTGCCCACTGCTTATTTTAACAGTACGATTATCTATACCTGACTAGTAATTGCCGCAACGATAACGGAATAAATAAAACTGCCCACTGTGTGAGTTCCTCGGTTGACTTCCTCGTTTGGTCTCGAGGGGGAAACACCAGGATGGGTTTGTTTGATGTTAGCTTCAGGTTGGATCCGGATAGACCTTTCTTACCCCCTCTCTGATAACCGCCAGTTGTATCGAGTCTCTATAGGTTGTTTAGTGCATGCTGCCGCTGCCGCTTTAGTCCACCATACCTATGTAGGCGAGGACCGCCGAATTCTAGCCTCGCCGTGTACTGGCCTCAGTACTGACGCTCCTCTTTTTCCTTTGCCCTTTGTCGGCACCCCTTTTTGTTTAAGCAGGTTTTGAGATCGACGTCGTTAGCAGGGTTACCCTTCCGGCTTGGCCTGGGCAGGGTTATGGACGCCATTGGTTATTCTTCAGGGCTCTTAGCCCCATTTGCATCTTGTCCGTAGTCGGACGCTCTATCGTTTTCAAGGTGATTTGGATCTTTGTATATTGTATCTGTATTTTTGACTCTTTGAGACGCTGTTGTATATATCTGTTCTGTGGGTCCCATCGAGGACTGTTGTGTAATGTTATTACTTCGTTTTCCACCCGCACGAAAGTGCCTGGTGGGCACCTTTGAATCGTTTCTATGCGGGTTTGGCGGGAATCGCTGAAACTTGCATAGGGTCGATTCTGAGGGTGTTACAGAAAACGCTTCTAATATTATCTCTCATCCTAGAAAATCTAGAAAATATAGTGTCCCTGTGCTTTCTGTGAGAATTGATGATCATTGCTATTATGGTTTATGTGATATTGGTGCTAGTTCTAGTGCTATTCCTTATGAGCTGTACAGGGAAATTATGCATAAAATTGGTCCTTGTCAGCTTGAGGACATTGATGTGGTTATTAACCTTGCTAATAAGGAAACCATTTTCCCTATTGGTATTGTAAGAAATGTGGAAGTCCTTTGCGGTAAGATTAAGTATCCTGCTGATTTTCTAGTGCTTAATTCAGCAGCTAGCAAAACTTGTCCTATCATTTTTGGTAGAACCTTCTTGAACACTTGTGGCGCTATTATAGATTGTAATAAGGAGAAAGTTTTAACTAAGTTTGATGGAGATTCTTATGAGTTTAAATTTTCCAAATTTGCTAAAGATCCTTGTGAAAATATCTTGCCTAATAAAGATTTCAGGATGGGACAACTTGCTTCTATTGATTCGGTTTATGACCTTGGACCTCTTTTTGGTGATTATAACTATGCTCATTCTGATGATAAAGTTGTTGACAATGATAGTTATATTGTCAACTTTATTCAAAGTGCTACTGAAAGTTATTATGAGAGAGGGAAACATGGTTTTATACATCACAATAATATTAAGTTTCCTCGTTTTATGTTGAAAGCTTTGAAGTTGTATTTGTTTTGTCTTCCTATGCTAGTGGCTTTTTGTTTCAACAATTTGTTTTCTCATGATACCCCCATGCATAGGAAGTGGGTTAGAGTCAAATTTGTTGGTTATTTTCTTCTTGATGCTCTCTTTCACTTCAGATATTTATCTCCTATGTGAGCATCTTTGAAACTATCAAGCCTAACTTAAAGGCATTAAAGAGAAATACTTCTTGGGTGATAACCCAATAGTTTTGTCGAGTCTTGGAAGTTATTACCTCAGTAATAACCGCTCCTTATCATTTTTTTTTGGTTTTTGTGTCAAGTTAAACTACTTTTGAGAAGTAGAGGAGTTGTGAAAAGTGGCTGTCCTGGGACAGATTTTTGTGCTGCATTGTAAAAATTCATGAAGAAGCTCAGTACTTCAGATGGAGCTGTATTTTTCTGTGCTTGTTCTCCAAGTTGTTACCCAACGTTCATTAGTTTTGCACTTTTTTATTTGAGCAACAGAAGGTTTTCGAAAAAATCAATCTTTACCTGCTGGTATGTTTTGACAGATTTCTGCCATCATTTGCATTTGCCTCTTATATTGATTCCCTTCCAGATTATTTTGGGTTTTTGGAAAGGAGTTGCTGTAGTAGATTTTTCTTTGATGGATTTCAGTTGAAGTGTGAACCTAAAGGTTTATTGTTTTTTCTTACACTAATGTTGCCATTGAATTTTGTGTAATGCCTTGCGAGAAAAGGAATTTCCAGGAGAAGGAGAAAAGGAGTTTGCAGAGTTCGTCTTTGAATAGGTAAAACTGGTGAAAACAGAAGGTTCATGAAAACATAATATTTTATATTTTTGATGTTTTTATTACATATGGAAGGTTACGAAACGAAACAGAGGAGGAAACGGAGGCCATGGTGGCCACGCCCACCCCAGGCGCGGGCCCCAGCTGGCCGCGCCTGGAGGGGGTGTGAGCCCCCTGAGCTCCGTCTACGCCTCGTTTTCACACCAGTACCTTCCTTTTGTTTTGAAACTTCATAATATATAACTCCACGGATCCCCCGAGGTTCATGTATCGTGTTCTCATCGTGTTTCTATTTCAATATGTTTCTGTCAGGTAGATTCTCAGTTTTGGAGTCACAATTTCTTCCTCTGGATCACCCATGGAGGATTCCTCTGCGGATGTCATCAACCCATACATGTATGAGTTGAATATTCATCCCAAGGAGTTGGTTCTCAAGGATGGTAAGGTGCAGATGAAGGAAGTTCTAGGCCCTAAAGGAGAAGGCAGTCTGGAAGACAGGATGGAAGCACTAGAGCAGGAAGTTTCCAGTGTCAGGATTGTGGAAACCAGGACATCCTTTTTGGATGGGGAACCTTTTCCTTGGAAGTTTTATGATGACAAAAGAACACCACTGCCACCGAAGGAGTAATTCGTCATCAGGTTTGGCATCCCCTTGGCTTGTTCCAAGCTTGGGCGAGTGTCACGGTATCACATCATTATCTTTTATCTTTTACCTTTTTAGTAGATTCATATCTTTGGTAGAGAAGTTATTCTATAGGTTGGTTTGCATTGTGGAAGTCTCTGTCATTTAGTTGATTATCTATGTACCCCTTGGTGTGAGTGCCTTTATGGAATATTAATGAGAAGTTTCATCTTTTACTTTTTGCACTTCTTATTTTAGTTTGCATTCTCTATTATATGATTGATCTTGTTGATCAGTATTGGTATCACTTTGGGAGCATCAAGTAGATCTAAATTGGTTTTGGCAAACTAAGCTCTGGTCAGTAGCAACACTTTTTGAGGTTTGAAAGAAAAAGAGAAAAAAAGAGCTTGCAGGTACTTTGTATCATTTGTTTTCTTTCTTGTTGGCTCATAAGCTTAGTATTCTTTATTTAAGATCTTTTGTGTCTTCAAGGAAGATTGCGTGTTTGGGTATATCACTTGTAGGTTTGCTTGTTTCTTCCAACTCTTTTGCTTGCTACCCAGCCTTTCTAGCCAAAAACCTGTTTTGAGAAGGCATACTTCTCATGCATCCAACCCCTTTGAACCAAACCTATGCCATTTGTGTCCACCATATCTACCTATTAACATTATTGCTATTCCAAGCAAATTCTCAAGCTTCATCTATCTTTCGAATTAAAAATTATTTTTTTATGTGAAAACTAGTTAGTAAAGCTCTCACGAACTTGATGGCACACCTTATTTTCTTGCCCCTAATAATCTTGAACCATTGTGTCATGGAAGTTGTATATGCTTGCATCTATACGTTGGGATTAGCAGAACCGTGTTGTCACGGGGAACACTTTCAACACTTATGGATAGATATCCAGTTGATATCATGCTCTTTTATTTGCGGATGTCGTTGGTGTGAAATATACTCCATCTATGTTCACTTTAACCTTAATCACCTCAAGATGCTTATGATAGGGGCAATGGGGGCTCAAAGCTAGTAAGTATCATAATCTTTTGGAAGCTCTTTATGACTTGAAATCCCTGTTTCCCTCTATGAAAGTACCTTTCTCCTATTTCTAAGTTGAGTCAGTAAACCTTTTTCCTCTATATCTCTAGCAAGAATTTGAGTTGTTGTGTTTCAAGCATTCATATGATGATTTATTCAATCATGTTCTCTATTTTCCTTATTTGCACAAGACTCTTATCTACTGAGTATTACTTTAAAAGCCATCATTGCGAAAAACCTTTTATGTTTGAGAAAAGAGTACTCCTGTTGTAAAACTTCTACAAAAGCGTTTTGTGAAACTGTTTGCCAACCGTTCTCTAACCAAGAACAAAGTTTTGCCAATTCCAATTATGATTTATCTTTATGCATCTCT
Organism: Avena sativa; assembly: GCA_916181665.1. Classification (NCBI taxonomy): domain Eukaryota; kingdom Viridiplantae; phylum Streptophyta; class Magnoliopsida; order Poales; family Poaceae; genus Avena; species Avena sativa. The sequence continues at coordinate 134,367,582 of OV702283.1, read as the reverse complement.
ATTGTGACTCCTCCACTTGTTGCAAGCTAAGTTATATAATGGTGAGTAGCCTTCTTCTATGAGCTGTGTAATGGTAAGTGTGATGCTTCTTGTCTATATTCTTTTATCGACACTTCACTCCATAAACCTGTGGACATGTTTACTGAGTTCAGTTTTCGCTTGGGGACAAGCGAAGGTCTAAGCTTGGAGGGAGTTGATACGTCCAATTTGCATCACCATTCTATATCATAATTTGCCTCTATTTATTGATATATTTCTTATTAAGAGGTGTTACTTATGTCTTTTCATCTATTTTTGCATGTTAGATGATTCTTGGAGGATGAACTGCCGGAGTCAGGATTCTGATGGAAAAAGAGGTGTTTTGATGCAATTTCGTGAAGATCATAAAAATACAAGAATAATTATGGAAAATCATATTTTCCCAAAATACGAAGAAAGCCAGAAGGGGAAGCGGAGATGGGCCACAGGGGGTGTGGCCTACCAGGCTGGCCTCCGACTCCACCCACTCGCCTATATACTCTCCTCGAAACCCTAAAACACTGGGAGCGACCACAGAAATATTCCGCCACCTCTGCGGGGCAGAAAACACCGAGAGAGAAAGAGCTCTCCGACAGACAGATTTCTGTCGAGGAAATTCCTTCTCGGAGAGGGGAGATCATCGCCATCAACACCATCATCAAGCTATACTTCATCGGGATAGCCATCATCATCATCCACACATCATCTCCACCAGCACCATCATCACCACTCCATACCGCCGTAACAATTGTGTTGAATACTTGCATAGATCTGAGGGGAAACTTTCCCGATGTTGATTACTATTGTAGTTGATGCTTTTGAGTGGAACCATTGGATTATTGTTTATGTTCAGATTGTTATTCATCACCATATCATCTTTGATCTTGATCCATATGATGTCTCGTGAGTAGTTCGTTTAGTTCTTGAGGACATGGGAGAAGTCATGTTGTTAGTAGTGGATTTGTGTTGAGATATTATTCAGTGGTTTAGTATTTAAGTTGTGGTGCTATTCTTCTAGTTGTGTCATGTGAACGTCGACTACATGATACTTCACCATTTATGGGCCTAGGGGAATGCATTGTGTATTTGGCTACTAATTATGGGGTTGCCGTAGTAACAGAACCTTGAACCCCGTTAGGACACAATTGCACAAGGGAGTGTAGGATCTCAGAGTTTAAGGCTATGGTTAGGTTTATATCTTAATTGCTTTCTTGTAGTTGTGGATGCTTGCAGGGGGTTTAATCACAAGTATGTATTATTCCAAGTAAGGTAGGTACATTAGCACAGGTTCACCCACACAACACTTACAACACCAAACAAGACTACTTAGCTATTTGAAGCGAAAGCACTTGACAGAATTCCTATGTGTCCTCGAGAACATTTGGTCCTTATAAGTATTTCCACAGGCTTGTCCTTTGCTCTAAAGTTGTTATTTGTCTTTATTACTCTCACTTTGTTTCTTTGCTTTATCACAAAACCCCTAAAAATCCGTTTGCTCAGTATTTACAGAGATTTCCTGCTCCATAGCACTAGTCAACACCTTCTGCTCCTCGTTGGGATCGACACTCCTATTTATCGAAAGTACTGCGATACAACCCCTATACTTGTGGGTCATCAATAATTTCCCAGGGTCCAAGGTCCGAAGTGTCGAGGTCGTCGTGAAGGCTCGAGAGCACCATGGTGAATCCACTGACCACGACCCGTGCTTAAAATATTGAGGACTATTTGATCAGCTTGGCTGCCAGCATGAAGCCCATGAAGTCATTCAACGTTGATCTCATGCAGCCATTTGGGTCTTCAACGTTCTCTAGCCAAGATAAGTTGGCCCCACGCGTGTCGCAGCATTAGCCAATATACTAATGGACTGTGATACAAATCTTAACTTTTGGAGGGAGTCCGCTATGCAAGCTGGCGCCGACACAACTTTGAGATTTTTTCTTTCATGGTACAAAGGTATATGTCTGGATACTCTTTATAATTTGCGAACCGGATTGCCGTGGCTCTCTGATCCAGAGTATATTAAACATCGACAAGCTCGGGCCCACCAACTTATCCAATATGCCAATACACATGGTAGGAATGAAGGCCCGAGCTTCCTCGAAGATGAATCTGATGCTAATGCCGAAGATGAGGGCGAAGAGGAGGCCGAAGAAGAGGCCAACAAAGAATAAGAGAACCTGGAGGAAGAGAGGGCAAGCTTAGACGGCCACGAAGAAACTTCAGATCATGATGCTGAATCCGAGGTTCCTTTAACAGAAGCCGAGGCTTCTCGTGCTGAAGCCGAGGTTCACTCAATAGAAAACGAGGTTCCTACAACAGAATCCGAGGCTCCTACTGTTGATTCCGAAGCTCATACCTAGAAGATCCCTACCTCGGAAGCTTTTGTTCCCCAACCAGTTGTTGGTGATGCATCCTTTGCTGCTCCTTAGGAACAATAAATTTATTTTTTATTAAATCCTCAGTATGCTGGGAGTGGTATGTATTATACAATCTAAGTGATATTGCTACTACTATGCATGTATATATTTTATCCTTTCGGATGGAGTCCCCGAGTTTCGTTTCTTGTTTGCTGAATTCTGTGACCCGACTCATGTCTACCATTTTCGGAGTTCGACTTATGAGTCCGGGATCAAAAAACCGAATAACAATACTTAGAAATTTTGAGAGTTAGCTCAAAGTGATTCGATATAATAAATAAAGAATGTAAATACAGGGGTTAGTCCAAACAGGAGTCGGCTCGCATACTTTTCTTCCCTTAGTCGTTTTTCATGTGTTCATCATTCGCTGGCTTTTCTATTGCTTGCCATGAAGCCTATTTTTTGGACAATAGCAAGTCTAGGAGTTGGCCTTTGTTGCCGACACATTACTAATCCAAACAAAGGATTAAGAAATTTAAGCCAACCGACATATATAAAGTAAATGCAAAATAAGACAAATTTTATTAAGGCAATCCCCGAGTTTCAGCTCGAGGTGCCGAAGTTTCATTAATGAGCTCATTGCGGAAATACAATCCGACATATGCGATTTTAGGATACATACACTTTCGCTAAGTGTAAAATGGACGCAGTAGAGCTACATTCCATGGACTCTTTGATTCTTCTTCTGACCTGTCCGTCTTATTCCTCTCCTATACCTAAGCATCTATAAGATAATAGGGATTTCTATTTTCGTGCCCTTGGTTCGTTAGTTGTACTCAGTTTTCCCTAGCCGCTTGACTTTTCCTCACTTTCCCCCTCACCATGTTAAGAAACCCTCGCGAACACTCGCATGCGCTCAGGCAGAGGGATGCCGTCACGTCAAAGGCTTGACCGTTACAAGCTGACTAGTGGGACCGCGTTGGGGCGGGCTGGGCGTTACGTTACGAGGCCTCGACCGTTACATGCCTGACAGGTGGGGCCGCATTGGGACGGGTCATGCCGTGGACGATACGTGGTGACGGGTGGGGGCCCAGGTTACACGTTGGACCCGCCATCCTTCTCTCGCTACCTTGTGGGCCGCTTTTTTTCCTAATTGGGTGGCCGGTGCAGGCAATGACAAATGGGGTCGTTCTGTGGGGCCATCGAAGCCAATGAACGATGGGGCCGTCATGTTGGGTCATTGAAGCCAATAACTGATGGGGCCATGATGTGGAGCTGGAAGGGGGATTTGCATATTTGCCATGTTTTACGTTGCAAATTGCATATTTTCCATTTTGTGTGTCACTGACATGTGGTGGTCATGTGGCAAATATGAAAATTTCAAAGAAAATGTTCATTCCGTGGGGCCATCGAAGACAATGAATGATGGGGCTGTCATGTGGGGCCATCGAAGCCAATGACTTATGGGGCCGTGATGTGGAGCTGGAGGGGGGATTTGCATATTCACCATGTTTTACATTGCAACTTGCATATTTTCCATTTTGTGTGATGCTGACATGTGGTGGTCATGTGGAAAATATGCAAATTTCAAAGAAAATGTTCATTCTGTGGGGCCATTGAAGCCAATGAACGATGGGGCCGTCATGTGGGGCCGTCGAAGGCAATGACTGATGGGGCCGTGATGTGGAGCTGGAGGGGGGATTTGCATATTCGCCACGTTTTACATTGCAACTTACATATTTGCCATTTTGTGTGTCGCTGACATGTGGCGGTAATGTGGTAAATATGCAAATTTCAAACAAAATGTTCGTTCAGTGGGGCTATCGAAGCCAATGAACGATGGGGCCGTCATGTGGGGACATCGAAGCCAATGACTGATGGGGCCGTGATGTGGAGCTGGAGGGGGGATTTGCATATTCGCCATGTTTTACGTTGCTACTTGCATATTTGACATTTTCTGTGTCGCTGACATGTGGTGTTCATGTGGCAAATATGCAAATTTCAAAGAAAATGTTTGTTCTGTGGGGCCATCGAAGCCAATGAACGATGGAGCCATCATGTGGGGCCATCGAAGCCAATGAATGATGGGGCCGTGATGTGGAGCTGGAGGGGGATTTGCATATTCGCCACGTTTTACATTGCAACTTGCATATTTGCCATTTTGTGTGTTGCTGACATGTGGTGGTCATGTGGAAAATATGCAAATTTTAAAGAAAAGGTTCATTTTGTCGGGCCATCAAAGCCAAGGAACGATGGGGCCGTCATGTGGGGTCGTCGAAGCCAATGACTGATGGGGCCGTGATGTGGAGGTGGAGGGGGATTTGCATATTCGCCACGTTTAAGTTGAAACTTGCATATTTTCCATTTTGTGTATCGCTGACATGTGGTGGTCATGTGGCAAAATATGCAAATTTCAAAGAAAAGGTTCGTTCTGTGGGGCCATTGAAGCCAATGAATGATGGGGCCGTCATGTGGGGCCGTCAAAGCCAATGACTGATGGGGCCATGATGTGGAACTGGAGGGGGGATTTGCATATTCGCCACATTTTACGTTGCAACTTGCATATTTTCCATTTTGTGTGTCACTAATATGTGGTGGTCATGTGGCAAAATATGCAAATTTCAAAGAAAAGGTTCGTTCTGTAGGGCCATTGAAGCCAATGAATGATGGGGCCGTCATGTGGGGCCGTCAAAGCCAATGACTGATGGGGCCATGATGTGGAACTGGAGGGGGAATTGCATATTTGCCACATTTTATGTTGCAACTTGCATATTTTCCATTTTGTGTGTCACTAATATGTGGTGGTCATGTGGCAAATATTCAAATTTCAAAGAAAAGTTTCGTTCCGTGGGGCCATCGAAGCCACTGAACGATGGGGCCGTCATGTGGGGACGTCGAAGCCAATGACCAATGGGGCCGTGTTGTGTGGCTGGAGGGAGGATTTGCACATTTTCCATGCTTTACGTTGCAACTTGCATATTTTCCATTTTCTGTGTCACTGAAATGTGGTGGTCATGTGGAAAATATGAAAATTTCAAAGAAAAGGTTCGTCCTGTGGGGCCATCGAAGCCAATGAACGATGGGGCCGTCATGTTGGGCCGTCAAATCCAATGGCCGATGGGGCCGTGATGTGTGTCTAGAGGGGGATTTGCATATTTTCCACGTTTTAGATTTCAACTTGCATATTTTCCATTTTGTCTGTCGCTGACATGTGGTGTTCATGTGCCAAATATTCAAATTTCAAAGAAAAAGTTTGGCAGATATGCAAAATTGGCAAATATGGAAAAATTCCGGAGCAGCTAGTCCCCCAAACATTGACAGGTGGGGTCGTGTTTGACACACGTGAGGTCGGCTCTCTCTCTCATCCGCCTCCAGCCCCCAGCTTGTAACACCCTCAGAATCGGCCCTATGCAAGTTTTAGCAAAACCCGCCAAACCCGCATAGAAACGATTCAAAGGTGCCCACCAGGCACTTTCGTGCGGGTGGAAAACGAAGTAATATCATTACACAATAGTCCACGATGGAACCCACAGAACAGATATATACAACGGCGACTCAATGAGTCAAGAATACAGATATACAATGCAAAGATCCAAATCACCTTTAAAACGATATAGCGTCCGAGTACGGACAAGATGCAAATTGAGCTAAGAGCCCTGAAGAAAAACCAATGGCGTCCATAACCCTGCCCAGGCCAAGCCGGAAGGGTAACCCTGCTAACGACGTCGATCTCAAAACCTGCTTAAACAAAAGGGGTGCCGACAAAGGGCAAAGGAAAAAGAGAGAGCGGTCAGTACTGAGGCCAGTACACGGCGAGGCTAGAATTCGGCGGTCCTCGCCTACATAGGTATGGTGGACTGAAGCGGCAGCGCAGCATGCACTAAACAACCTATAGAGACTCGATATAACTGTCGGCTATCAGAGAGGGATAAGAAAGACCTATTCGGAACCAACCTGATGCTACCACCAAACATACCCATCCTGGTATTTCCCCCTCGAGACCATACGAGGAAGTCAACCGAGGAACTCACACCGTTGGCAGTTTTATTCATTCCGTTATAGTTGAGGCAATTACTAGTCAAATAAAGATGGCATGAGTCGTCCTGATATAATAAGCAGTGGACAGTTTTAGTTAACCATTCCGTTGTAGTTGAAACACTTACTAGTCAGATACAATAAGCATGAGATATCCCAAAACCCAGCAGTTGTTGGTACTTCTATTTATCCATTCCGTTGTAGTGAAGCTGATTACTAGTCATATCGGATACAAGTCAAATTATAACAGTAAACTTTAGTTATAGTTGTCTATGATCGAGAACTGTGCTCCAAGTCGTCCATAACCGCGGACACGGCTTCTCGAAAAGATTTAACCCTGCAGGGGTGCACCAAAGTTCCCACACGCACCTACACCCTTGTTGTCGGATCAGGTAGGTACAAGATCACAAAACATACACCCAACGGTATGTCGACGGGGTTTCGGACACGACGTTTCCTAGACCCAAAGCAAGCACGGGGGGCCACCCCACTAAGCTACCCGTAACGAAGTCGGCCGGTCTCCGAGGCGGACTCAGGTTTTGTGTAGACGACTGTAAACGACTGGGAACCCGAAAGTGTGACTGGGCTTGTCGATACAGCGAAAACGTGTCACGGACCTAAACAGTACAGGTGCTCCTCGCACAATCGTAAATAAAGCAGTAAAGCATGGCATAAGTACATGATAGTAATAAAGCCCCAAACTACTTGTGGCCTCCGGTACAATACTTTGAAATCAGGTACTAATCGATGGGGGTGCCCATACACCCCACCTGTGGTTAGCGCGCTCGATCTCGGAACAGGTGTCAAGAACTCGGGGTCCTACGGGACACAAGTGGACGGTTAAAAACCAAATAACATCTATTGCCCACATGTGCCTCTGCATTACCTACTTTCAATTTTAGTTATTAAACAATAATTAAAGCCATGATCACCTACAACATTAAACATGCGGCAACACTCCAACAACTGTGGTACTCGACGACACGCAACAGCACTTGAGCAAGCGACTACGACGCGCAAGTCCAACTATCTACCAATCAACAAGTAATAGGATGTGTCCAAGGCAATATAAGGCTGCAAGGGATATCTCGGGCACGAAAACTAGAGCATCGCAACACAGATAGCAATAGATCAACAGGAGGGAATAAATACCATAAAAGTAAAATAGGTAGAAAGGGGGAGATGCTCGCCTGAAAAACATTGTCGAAGGTTCATCCGAAGATCGGGTCGAAGCTCACATCAACTCATCGATCTTATCCGCGAAGAAGCAAAACTCTAGAAGAAACATCGGATGCACTATTTAATACTACGACATAAGATCGGGCATGATGCATGTATGATGTATGACATGGCAAGATGCGATGCAATTAGGCAATATTACACGGACCCGGGGTCCCAACAACGAATTAATAGTTTCATGTTATTTAGAAGCCCCACAATTTAAATGTTATCTTAACATGGCAAAATATATCACCGGTTCACTACACAATTTTAGATGAGGCCAATATTAGACTAGAAAAGCCCGCATATGGACCCCATATTTAATTTAGGTGAATCGTCGAAACACCCCCAAACACCCACAATATGTATGCAAGCATGACAATTTAATTATGCAACAAGATATATGTTATATTACAAAAATAGGGGTGGATAAGTTAGGGGTCACACATTGGATCGATGATATTGGGGGTTCCGGGGGTTCGGGTTCGGTCTCCGGAGAGGAAGGCGACAACACCGGGGTTTGATGTTTTGCTCCGAGAACGGTCTTGTGGTCTGAGTGGACGATCTTGTCGTCGATGGAGTACTTGAATAGATGACACCGAGTTCAATAGGGCCCCTCGGGTTTGGGCTCCTCGCATCACCATCGGAAGATCTTGGCGTCGGGCGTTAGTAGATCTTGGCGTCAGTAGATCTTGAGAGCCTCGCAACTCCTTGCGGGTCATACTTGTCACATGGCACATGTCGTGGCTAACCTTGCCGATGGAGAGAAACATGTCCGCTGCTGGTCAAACACACACACACACTGAGGGTTCAAGCGGCGAGGTACATGGTACTTGACAGGGCGACGCAGGACATGGACGGGACGACGAGGAGGCGTAGACGCAGGCGACGCGCGGGAGGACGTCGGGCACGGCGGCGGATGCGGGTGACGAGGGGGAGGCCGAAGATGGCAGGGACTGGCGAAGAGGGACGCAGGGGCGACGTTGCTTGCGAGGGGGCGGGGGCAGCACGGCCGAGGACGAGCAGCCTCGGTCGGGGACGGGCGATCTCGGAAAGGCGCCGTGACCGACGAGCTTGTGCAGGAGGTGGAAGGGAAAACTCCGGTAGAGCAGAGGGCGCCGGCGAGAGGGTGACGAGGGCGCGGGGGGGTAAGGGAAGGGGCGGCCCAACGAGGGAGGGGGTTGCGGGCGGAAGCGGATAGAGGGCGAGGATGGGCGACTGGCGGCGGTGTCCGAAGAGGGGAAGGCGGCGGCAGGGATTGCGTGAGGGAGAGAGAGACGCGGGGTGGGACTCAGGATCGAGGGAAGAAGTGGCGTGGTGGGGTCGGGGTCACGCGGGCTGTGTGGTGTGCGTGGTGTGTGTGTGCGTGTGTGGGGCCGGGCAGGCGGCGTGTGGTTGGCGGGGTGAGGGGTGCGAGGTGGCCAGGTGGTGGGTGGCTGGCTAGGGTGAGGCGGCGCTGGAGGGTGAGGTGGCGGCTGGTGGTTGGCTGGAGGGGAAGGGAGTGGTGAGGTGGAGGGAGGGGATTGGTCAGGGTGAGGTGGAGGGAGGCTGGGTAGAATAGGGTTGGGTAGAATTAGGACTAGATATTTTAGACTAGGGTCTGGAGGTGGCCGGCTAGGCTTCCGGGCCTGGCTGGCTGCCTCCTAAAAATAATTTAAAACTTTATTTATTTAAAACGGGGCTTTTGCAAACCGTGGGTAGACAAAACAAAATATTTTGGAGACCCAGGTTTTGGATTTGAAATAAAGGCGGGGTATTTAGAAAACAAAACTAGGCGTTTCGAAAATAGTTTAGACAAAAACCATGCATGATGATGACGATGCTCAAATGCAATGTGGCATGATGACATGAGCATGCGGTCATGATGATGCAATGCACAAAAACAATGCGATTTTTCTAGTAGTGGTTTTTGCGGGGCGCCACAATTCGACACCACTAACAATGGATCTCGCCCTCGAGATCCTCCTCATGGTACCGGGAAGAAGGGCGGCGATCTGAATCTTCTCGCTTCGTGTAGATCTTCGCGACACCACTAACAAGAGGTTGTTGTCCGTGATCGTCGAGGGAACACTCCGGGAACAAAAGGTCGAAGGTAGAGGTATCAACAAATAAAGCCACCTCTAGCTTCGATGGAAAGAGGGAACCGCTGCATTCTCATCCACTTCAATGTACACAAGCGAATAGAGTGAGTAGTCGGCATGGGGGCCAATCCATCACGCACCCAAACTATTACTCTGCACAATCAGTAGAGAAGCGTGCAACCATTCTCGGAATCAGACTGAAGATCTTGACAATCGAGGTTCAGGAACAAAGGAGTGATGCAGACTCTGCATCGGATCTGGCGTAGATGATGTCGTCTTGTCAGAAAGCACCGGAAGGCACAAGAAGGAACAAAGAGAAGTCCACCAGACGAAGGATTCCTCGGATAGCATGAAGACCAGATGTAGCAACACCGTTACCAAAGGAGGAAGCGAAAACCTGAAGGTACGATGGGACCCAACCACGAGAAATCCTGGACTCGAAGAGAGAGAAGAGAGCGGATTCAAAACACGCAGAGGTGAGAGGAGAGAAGCAGAGGGGTAAGGAGTAAAATCAGAACTAATCAGAACTATCCAACCTATTTTTTCAAAAATAGTTTTGACACTCTACTTCGGCCGTTAGCTAGGTTATCCTACAGGCTGGACTTGTGGGGTATCGCAACTGCTGAGCTCTGATACCACTCTGTAACACCCTCAGAATCGGCCCTATGCAAGTTTTAGCGAAACCCGCCAAACCCGCATAGAAACGATTCAAAGGTGCCCACCAGGCACTTTCGTGCGGGTGGAAAACAAAGTAATATTATTACACAATAGTCCACGATGGAACCCACAGAACAGATATATACAACGGCGACTCAATGAGTCAAGAATACAGATATACAATGCAAAGATCCAAATCACCTTTAAAACGATATAGCGTCCGAGTACGGACAAGATGCAAATTGAGCTAAGAGCCCTGAAGAAGAACCAATGGCGTCCATAACCCTGCCCAGGCCAAGCCGGAAGGGTAACCCTGCTAACGACGTCGATCTCAAAACCTGCTTAAACAAAAGGGGTGCCGACAAAGGGCAAAGGAAAAAGAGAGAGCGGTCAGTACTGAGGCCAGTACACGGCGAGGCTAGAATTCGGCGGTCCTCGCCTACATAGGTATGGTGGACTGAAGCGGCAGCGCAGCATGCACTAAACAACCTATAGAGACTCGATATAACTGTCGGCTATCAGAGAGGGATAAGAAAGACCTATTCGGAACCAACCTGATGCTACCACCAAACATACCCATCCTGGTATTTCCCCCTCGAGACCATACGAGGAAGTCAACCGAGGAACTCACACCGTTGGCAGTTTTATTCATTCCGTTATAGTTGAGGCAATTACTAGTCAAATAAAGATGGCATGAGTCGTCCTGATATAATAAGCAGTGGGCAGTTTTAGTTAACCATTCCGTTGTAGTTGCAACACTTACTAGTCAAATACAATAAGCATGAGATATCCCAAAACCCAGCAGTTGTTGGTACTTTTATTTAGCCATTCCGTTGTAGTGAAGCTGATTACTAGTCATATCGGATACAAGTCAAATTATAACAGTAAACTTTAGTTATAGTTGTCTATGATCGAGAACTGTGCTCCAAGTCGTCCATAACCGCGGACACGGCTTCTCGAAAAGATTTAACCCTGCAGGGGTGCACCAAAGTTCCCACACGCACCTACACCCTTGTTGTCGGATCAGGTAGGTACAAGATCACAAAACATACACCCAACGGTATGTCGACGGGGTTTCGGACACGACGTTTCCCAGACCCAAAGCAAGCACAGGGGGCCACCCCACCTGTGGTTAGCGCGCTCGATCTCGGAACAGGTGTCAAGAACTCGGGGTCCTACGGGACACAAGTGGACGGTTAAAAACCAAATAACATCTATTGCCCACCTGTGCCTCTGCATTACCTACTTTCAATTTTAGTTATTAAACAATAATTAAAGCCATGATCACCTACAACATTAAACATGCGGCAACACTCCAACAACTGTGGTACTCGACGACACGCAACAGCACTTGAGCAAGCGACTACGACGCGCAAGTCCAACTATCTACCAATCAACAGGTAATAGGATGTGTCCAAGGCAATATAAGGCTGCAAGGGATATCTCGGGCACGAAAACTAGAGCATCGCAACACAGATAGCAATAGATCAACAGGAGGGAATAAATACCATAAAAGTAAAATAGGTATAAAGGGGGAGATGCTCGCCTGAAAAACATTGTCGAAGGTTCATCCGAAGATCGGGTCGAAGCTCACATCAACTCATCGATCTTATCCGCGAAGAAGCAAAACACTAGAAGAAACATCGGATGCACTATTTAATACTACGACAGAAGATCGGGCATGATGCATGTATGATGTATGACATGGGAAGATGCGATGCAATTAGGCAATATTACACGGACCCGGGGTCCCGACAACGAATTAATAGTTTCATGTTATTTAGAAGCCCCACAATTTAAATGTTATCTTAACATGGCAAAATATATCACCGGTTCGCTACACAATTTTAGAAGAGGCCAATATTAGACTAGAAAAGCCCGCATATGGACCCCATATTTAATTTAGGTGAATCGTCGAAACACCCCAAAACACCCACAATATGTATGCAAGCATGACAATTTAATTATGCAACAAGATAGATGTTATATTACAAAAATAGGGGTGGATAAGTTAGGGGTCACACATTGGATCGATGATCTTGGGGGTTCCGGGGGCTCGGGTTCGGTCTCCGGAGAGGAAGGCGACAACACCGGGGTTCGATGTTTCGCTCCGAGAACGGTCTTGTGGTCTGAGTGGACGATCTTGTCGTCGATGGAGTACTTGAATAGATGACACCGAGTTCAATAGGGCCCCTCGGGTTTGGGATCCTCACATCACCATTGGAAGATCTTGGCGTCGGGCGTCAGTAGATCTTGGCGTCAGTAGATCTTGAGAGCCTCGCAACTCCTTGCGGGTCATACTTGTCACATGGCACATGTCGTGGCTAACCTTGCCGATGGAGAGAAACATGTCCGCTGCTGGTCAAACACACACACACTGAGGGTTCAAGCGGCGAGGTACATGGTACTTGACAGGGCGACGCATGACATGGACGGGACGATGAGGAGGCGTAGACGCAGGCGACGCGCGGGAGGACGTCGGGCACGGCGGCGGATGCGGGTGACGAGGGGGAGGCTGAAGATGGCAGGGACTGGCGGAGAGGGACGCAGGGGCGACGTTGCTTGCGAGGGGGCGGGGGCAGCACGGCCGAGGACGAGCAGCCTCGGTCGGGGACGGGCGAGCTCGGAAAGGCGCCGTGACCGACGAGCTTGTGCAGGAGGTGGAAGGGAAAACTCCGGTGGAGCAGAGGGCGCCAGCGAGAGGGTGACGAGGGCGCGGGGGGGGGGGGGGGTAAGGGAAGGGGCGGCCCAACGAGGGAGGGGGTCACGGGCGGAAGCGGATAGAGGGCGAGGATGGGCGACTGGCGGCGGTGTCCGAAGAGGGGAAGGCGGCGGCGGGGATTGCGTGAGGTAGAGAGAGACGCGGGGTGGGACTCGGGATCGAGGGAATAAGTGGCGTGGTGGGGTCAGGGTCACGCGGGTGTGTGGTGTGCGTGGTGTGTGTGTGCGTGTGTGGGGCCGGGCAGGCGGCGTGTGGTTGGCGGGGTGAGGGGTGTGAGGTGGCCAGGTGGTGGGTGGCTAGCTAGGGTGAGGCGGCGCTGGCGGGTGAGGTGGCGACTGGTGGTTGGCTGGAGGGGAAGGGAGTGGTGAGGTGGAGGGAGGGGATTGGTCAGGGTGAGGTGGAGGGAGGCTGGGTAGAATAGGGTGGGTAGAATTAGGACTAGATATTTTAGACTAGGGTCTGGAGGTGGCCGGCTAGGCTTTCGAGCCTGGCTGGCTGCCTCCTAAAAATAATTTAAAATTTTATTTATTTAAAACGGGGCTTTTGCAAACCGTGGGTAGACAAAACAAAATATTTCGGAGACCCAGGCTTTGGATTTGAAATAAAGGCGGGATATTTAGAAAACAAAACTAGGCGTTTCGAAAATAGTTTAGACAAAAACCATGCATGATGATGACGATGCTCAAATGCAATGTGGCATGATGACATGATCATGCGGTCATGATGATGCAATGCACAAAAACAACGCGATTTTCTAGTAGTGGTTTTTGCGGGGCGCCACACAGCCCCGAGCAGCTCCTACCCCACTGGCGGTCAGAGCAGCCATCGTCAGCGCGTCGGCGGCTCCGTCCTACAGTGGCGTCGGACGGACTGCCGCGCTGCACCTCAACCACGGCTCCAGCACCTGTTTCGTCTGCACGCATTTTATGTTGAGGCAGTACCGACAGGTCCGCCGCCCATGACGACCCGTATTTTGTTTCGCCGACATTGCTCGACGCACGGTCGCAGCAATTGCTAGTAGTGCTTGGTAAGACCTTCTCTCCTGCTCCACCCACCCGAATCGATATGGTTCCCGTAATTTCCTCAATATTGCGGGGGTAAATTAGTCTACAATGTCTGGTTGTAGAGGGTACACCAGCGAGGGTGGGGATTCGATCATGTCGTGGCCACGTTCTCCTTCTCCAACCATGTCGGAAGTGTAGGTAGCTCCTTCTCTTTGTACTACCGTTGAATTTGAAGTGCCGCCATGGCTTGTTGGACTGATTTTAATTGGGTTTGTTTTGGGATGGTTATAGTGTGCTATGCAGGCCGATGATCAATGGTACATTGCATACCAAGATGGATCAACACAGTGGTCTAGATAGAGGATGGATTTGGAGGAGATGGTTGCCAGTTTAGGTGATGAATTGGCCCATAAAAACTTGTTGATATTAGAGCTGAAGCGTACTATCAAGGAAGAAAATAAGAACTCATAGCTTACTCGCAAAGAGAAGTTGACAGTTGAGGCTGATCTTGCCGTATCTGATCAAGTGGTAGAAAATCTAAAACATGAACTTCAAGTGAAGGGGGAGAAGAATAGTAGATTCATGTGGGAAGTTTTAGTAGTTGTCATCCCCGTCATAACAGTTACACTATAGGGTTGTGGTGAAGGTGGCACATGTAATGATTAGTTGAATTGATAGCTAATTTAAATAGTAGAAATGTTATTCGATGGATGGTTGTGAGTTCCTGCAAATTTAGTCACTTTGCGGTCCCAAAGTTGTCATGAGAATGCATTGCGGGGCCCGAATTGCTTGCCATTGGATCTAGCTGCCCATAGTTGGCGTGCCAAATGCCATTGCAGGGCCTAAGTTGCTTGCCATTGGATCTAGCTGCCCATAGAGGCGATCTGTCAAAGAAAGTACTACTCTCTCCGATCCAATTTAGCTGACTCAAATTCGTCAAGATACGGATGAATCTAATACTAATTCATGCCTAGGTACAATGGAATCTAGACAAATCTAAATCAACTAATACAAGCCCACCGGAATTTATCAAAGCAATTACTGCTACTTATGAATCAGCTTTAGAGCATATCCACCGGTCGCATGGCTCAAATACATACTCCCTCTGACCCATATTAGCAGTAAAACTTGACTAGATATGTTTCATATCTAGATGAATCCAAGTCAACTAAAATGGGTCAGAGAGAGTATCAAATTTATTCAAATCGGTTCACGGGGGCTTGATTTGCGCCGTCACGGTGATGTTGCGGATGATGGCTTCAATCATTGTCGCATCGATGACCACTGTCTGCACCGTCGCCACCTCGGTATCCTTAATCAACAATGGAATCTGAGGAGGTGAACAGGAGTGAGACGGACAGAGACAGAAATTTCAGACACTTAGATCCTCACCACCGCACTCTGTTCCAGCCGCCACGCTTGGATCCGCGCCGCCGCAAGCCGTTCTGACCCCCACGCTTAGGTTCGCGCCGACGCACGCCGTTCCGACCGCCAGGCTTAGATCCGCGCCGACGCACGCCGTTCCGACCCCCACGCTTAGATCCGCGTCGGCGCACGCCGTTCGGACCGCCAGGCTTAGGTCCACGCCGCTGCACGCCGTTCAAAACGAGATGCTTAGAACCACTCCACCGTACATCGATACGAGGGGAGGAAGATGCGGCTGGTATATGTGCGAAAGTGAAAGGGAGAGAGAGACATCAAGCCCGTCGGGCTCTTCTCTCCGTACAAGGTTGGTGCGCCCATCGGGAAGAGAGACCTCCATCCTATCGGGCTCTCCTCTGCATACAAGGTATGTGCGCCCATCGGGAGAGCGAGACCTCTAGCCCGTCGGATCATGATGTATACAACGGTGGTTGGACAAGATCCGTGTGACATACATCTCGACCAATCAGAGCGCAACAGCCAAACTGAGCAACTTGAGCTGTTGTGAGGGTTTAAGTCAGGAGAGAGGGGAAAGTGAGGAAAACTTTAGCGGGAGGGGAAAAGTGAGGAAATCTTTAGAGGGAGGGGAAAACTAAGTAGAGCTAACAAAAACAAGGGCACTCGAATAAAAAATGAGTAAGGGAAATTCAAGCTTTTGGCATAAAAAATGGAAAATGTGTTATTTGAACAAAATAATTCGTCTTGGCTAACATTATATTGTTTGCAACTTAGATATACACAAGTGTTCCAAATTTAGCCTCATTAAGGCCAAGTATGTTTGGGGATGGGTTATTTTGGAGGTTGATCGAGTAGAAAGCCATGCATCTTCAAAGCTACTATCTCCTTCCAACAATGGTTTAAGAAGTGGTTTAGGGGATAAGTCCATTTCTCTTTATTTCCTTTTCCTTTATTATTCATGCTAGGTTGTAGGCAACATAACAAGACTCCATTTGAAGGTTGCACTATGTTTTGACTTTTTTTTGAATTAAACTAACCCTAAAAGATTTTTTTTGAATTTAATCACTTAGAAAAAGAAAAATGTGGCTGACTACAAGTTAATCCAAAATTTCCAATTTCATATGGTAAATCAATCCAAGAGGGCAAACTGAGCAGTGCTAAGCAACTAGGTGCATGACCATAGAAACTTGCAAGAACACATACATTATGGGATTATCCAACATACAAACTTGGGAGCGTCACACTAGTTCGAATTAAATACAAACATTGACAGTAGTTAAAATTTATCATACAAATTCAAATTAATAATTCAAATCCATTTTTTCTTGCTCCTAGTGTTTTTTGCTGGGTTCACCACCTTGCTCCTGGTGATCCTAGCTGGAATATTCTCGGAGTCCACCATCAGCTTCTTCCATTTTTCACTTTGTTCTTTTTCTCTGCATCCAATGTATCAAGTGCTTCAGTCTGTCTTACAATTAGTTCAATCACGTTTCGATCCGCTGGTTCATACGGTTCAAAAAGCATTGTCCCCATTTCTGCCATATCCGCTGGTGTAATTCCTTTATGATTGAACTCTCCTTCAATCTCCCACACAGTTGATGTAATATCATCTCGGTCGACTGGTTCAATATACCCTGCATTTAGTTCAATCTCCTCTCGATCGACTGGTTCAATGTCCCCTGCATTTGGTTCAATCTCCTCCTGATCTACTAGTTCAATCTCTCCTGCATTTGGTTCAATATCCTCTGCATTTGGTTCAATCTCCTCTCGATTGACCGGTTCAATCTCCACTGCATTTGGTTCAATCTCCTCAGCATTTGGTTCAATCTCCTCTTGATCCACTGGTTAAATCTCCCATGCATTTGGTTCAATCTCCTCTCGATCCATTGGTTCAATCTGCAATGTATCCATTGCTTCATTCTCCTCTCGTTCAAACACTCCATTCTCATCTGCATTTACTGCTCCCGCCTAATCATCCATTCCATAAACCGGGTCCACTAAATTTTTACAAAGCTAGCAATGTGCCCTAGGATCCCACAACGTTTGCACTTACGTCATCGAGGTCGTGCATCACCCTCTACACTAGCTCTTATCATATTCTTCCTTGTCCTACCTGCTAGTCTAGTAAAAATTGGATGGTATAGCTTGAAGCATGGATCCACTTCGATCCATTGGTCTTTTCCCAACAAGGCTGGAACATTCTGAGCATATGCTGCCCTAAATTTGGCAACGGAGAAATACTCCAACACGTATTGATAAACTTCACACTCTTCACCTCCTAGAACACCCATGAAAAATAATACATGTATGGAGGGTTTCCCATGGAGATGCCATTGCCTGCAAATTCTTCAGAAACCAAGTCCAACTTTCCTCTTACTCAATCTCCAAAACTCCATAAGCAACAGGGAACATCCAATTGTGGCCATCAACTGCAGTAGCGGCTACTAGCTGTCCTTTAAATCTGCCATGAAGAGTTGTTTCATCCACGGCCAAATAAGGCCTGCAACCATCCAGAAACCCTTGCCAGAAAGCTTTGAAACAAACAAAATCCCTTCTAAAGAACTCCTTCTCCATTATATTCCCTCTTATTCTGTGTAGAACTTTATGCCTGTTTATCTGTATAACACTACCTGGACTAGCCATCTGTAAGGTTCCCAACCTTTAATAAGGTAGAGATCCCTGTGTTTACAATGCTAGTCCCTGGATCAATAGCTAGCATCCACAGTGAAGATGTAATATCAAGAAACAAAGGTCATAATACAACTTTATAACCAGGAATAAAATAATTATTACATCTTACATAGCTCATTTGGCTATCTCATTACATTGCAGCAGAAATAACTATATAGCATGGGTCCTTCATCTTCAAAGTGCCACAGGCAGTCATGTTGGTTGTAGAGTTGTAATCCTATTTAACACACTTCACTAACATTAAACAAACCTGCAACATAATAAGTTGCAGCCACAAGGGTCAATACATTTGAATTGTATTGGCAAGTTTCACTACTATGTAGAATAAGTGGATCCTATCATTTACATGTATATTTGGCTAAGTAGGGTTTAGGCTCATTTGCAGAAAGCAATATAGTTTTATCTTATCTTTTCAAAATAGTTTTGATCTTTTGTCAAATCTTTCTGAACTTCTTGGAAAACTCCAAGTGCTTCAAAATCCCTTGTTGTCACCATCAAGTTTTACTTTGATAAATTGGAATGTCGAGATCTTCCATAGCTTCAGGCCTTAGTTGCTCAGTAGGTGTCCATAACCGGGGACACGGCTAAGTACTTAGAATTTGATCTTCTGCAGAAGTTGTACACTTTACCCACATGACACAATCTCATCTTGATGCCACCAGTGGCCGCTGTATAAGTACTCACCAAGATGGAGTACTGGCAGATTGAGAATGTGACAAAGTCTTTCCATAGGAGTCCTCCCAATACACAATGCTAGCTTGTCATCCAGTCACCAATGTAGGGTTTCAAGTTCCCTTACACAATTCTAGTTAACCTGAAGATGCCAATGCATGGGTCTTCCACTATGTAGTTGACTAAGCCAGAGCCCATTTAGCATGTTCAATCTCTAAGTCCCTGGGTGGTTTCCTTCTAGTGCACAACAGAAAGAGATAGCCATATAAACATGGTTCCTTTTGTTGCCACCTTGTCCAACCTTGTGTATCCTTGTCCACCCAGGTGGTTCATTGAGTACTTGTTTTATTATATAAAACATATATCTTTTCAACTTTTCATATATTCATAACTTGTATCCCATCCCAATATGTAGCAGGGCTAAGCATACTACAACTACAATGTTTTCACTAAGGAAGATATAAGGATATCCTAATAGGACATAGCATAGCAAAGTAATATAATAGTCCTATCATGCATACTACAAAAATCCACTAAGTGTAATGAAAATAGTAGGACATGGATGATAGTGTCACTTGCCTTTTTTGTAGAGAATGTTGTTTCACTTCTTGATCTTGCTAATATCACACTCTTCTAACTTCACTACAAATCAATCAAGCAAACATAGGTTCAACTAGTATTCCAACCAATATTCAAACAATTTATCACACATAAAATTTGCAAATTCAACCAATTTACCAGAAGCAAAACATTAAACAAAGTTCATGGTTCCAAAGTACATGTTCTGATGATTCTATTGATATAAAATTTGCAAAATTTGGACGTGTAGATTTTAAGTTATGAATTTTACAAGTTTGCATATTAATCAGATTCTAAATTCTGTTTTAATCTAAACCTTGTACATGTGGCGCAATATAACTGGTCGATACCGCTTCGGGTGGATCGAGCTCTCTGGACCTCTGGATTTCATTTAAATCATACGGCTCAGATGCGCTCATACCCCTTCGTCTAAGTTCTAATCACGGCCAGACGATCAAGATCTAACGGATGACATGCGATTGACCAAGAGTGGGCGACGCTAGCGGCGGCGACTGGCGGCGCACGCTCGGGATGCGGCGGTGCTGGCGGTACAGGACGCAAGGGAAGAAGCGGAGGTGCTCACCGTGCTCGTGAGTTCGAGGTGAAGCTCAAGGTGGCACTGGCTTGGCGAGGGGCGCACTGGAAAGGAGGAAATCTCTCGCCGGAGTTGGTGGCAGCGTCGGGCACGCTCAGGTGTCGTCGGGGATGGGGCTGCAGGTCGCACCGAGGCACGGTAGGGGCACAGTTAGACGCGGGCTGAACTGGGGATGATGCGAGCATCAACAGGAGGTGCCGGGGCGGTCGAGACTTACCAGGGGAGGTCACCGGAGAAGGGACAGATGGGGCGGCGAGTTGAGGTCGACGAAGCCGAGCTTCCAGAGCGCGCGGGAGCGAACAGGTGCTATGGGCAGACGCGCCTGGCGATCGGGAATGTGCTAGCATGCAGAGGGAGGCGAGGGGTGGCCGTGGTTCGCCGGATTTTGCTGGAGAAGGTCGCCGGAGCAGAGAAGCTTGAGCTCGAAATTCCGGCAGCTTAGTGGCAGAGAGGTGGCGTGGTTCGGGGGAAAGAGAGAGGAGGCACGGGCGATTAAATGTGCGTGGTTACTGGGAGGAATTAAGGCCGCCATTATCGTGAAATCAACGCCGGAGTTAATCGGCAAAACGCCGTTGAGGAGAGGGGAAAACGGCTGGCACGGTTTGAAGACGATGACACGCTGGCGTGGGGCCATGCTGTCAGTGAGGGAGAGAGAGGGGGAGCGGGGTCCACTCGTCAGCGTCTCTGCGGGTTGATTTTTCAGTGGAAAACGATTTGCAGTGGTGAGAGCTGGTGGGCTGCGTTGCTGGGCTGTTGGGCCAGATGGGTTGGGCTGTTGTTTGTTTCTTTTTTTTGTACAGAATCTTTTTCCTTTTCCATTTGATTTTCTGTTTTGATTTTATTCAAACAATTCAAACACTCAAATGAATTCAAACCTTTGCCAAACTTTGTATAATTTTTATTTCTATTTAACAGCACACACCAAAGTCCAAAATAAAATAATACTTTTATTCTTTTAGGATCCATTAACAATTAAATAAATAGACCTTAGTTATTAATTCAAATAGGATTTGATTTATTTTAAAATTCTAATTGAAATCTAAATATTGTCAAAACCATTTCAGTAGGTTTTATTTGAAAATATAAAACACTTGGAAAACTTATTTAAAATAAAATAACAAGTTTTAGTGTTTATTTAAAATGGAAAAGCCTTTTCTTTAATAAAATTGGATAATAATAAATCCTCATTATTTTATTTAAATAATTTTTACTCTTTTTATCAAATAGGAATATTTTATTTCAAAAGCTTGGCCAAGATTTAATTTGGCTCTATAAAATAATCCTTATTTATAATTCTACCTTTTCTTTTGAAAACCAAATCTTTTTATTAAAAGATCCAAAAATAGTAATTCCCACTATTAAAACTTTCTTTATTAATTGTTTATCTTTTTAAATCCCTTTAGGATTTGTTTGATCAAAATAGGTTTGAAGGTTTCCAAATGGAATCAAAAAGTTTCTTCTCACCCTAAATTTCAACAAAGTTTTATTTTGTTTATTTATTTTTCACATTTCAAAATTTGGAAAATTTTGGGATGTGACACCATCTCCACTTCAACTTTGAAGCTGTAAAGCAACTGAAAACTTTCATTCCATGGACCATTGATCCTCTCAAGAGTCATTTCCTTTGCATATAACATTCTCATGTAGGGTACTATAATAGTAAAAAAATTAGAAACTTCTTTTATGAGCGCTGTTGCACCAAGTGATGGGTTCGCTCTCATCCAATCCATGATTGCATCTGCCAACCACCTAATATTTTCTAGTTTTGTTTTGTCCTTTGGTTGTCCCCCTTGAGGTGGACAAGTATGTTCGAACCAGTTAATTTTTATCTGAAACATAATTAAAATGTTAGGTATAGCTAACAAACTCTACACAGTCATCTAAAATACACAAGTGGTTGTAATACCTAAACCAAACTGCTCCTGAGCATAGTGGATGCGTGCATCCTCCACCTATACCTCTTGTATGGTCTCTTCACTATGAACCTTGCTGTCTCACTCTTAATGACATCATAATCATTATTGGTGTGAATGCAATATGTAGTAAGGGCATTAGGACATCTCGCATCGTTTCAAATATGGTGCCTTCTGAAATCTTAGGATCGTCCATGTCTCACTCAATTACTGGCAAGTCTTCACCATCATACTCGGCTAAAACGAGATTGTCATTTTTCTCCTCGTTCTCTTCGTCATCAGTTTCATCAAATCTGGAACCCCTGGGAAATTTCATCCGTGTATTGATCCTCTAGTACCTGTTTACTGAATCTATCTACAAATTCAGGAAACATCAACTCATCCTCATCATCTAGTGGAGGCACTCCCTCGCCAGGCTCTGCAGCGTCCTCCACATAGGCCACACGAGCGGTTTGGCTTACACTCGAAGTGCAAACAGATGGTATTGATGTGGACCTACAAGGATCGCCGGGGCGCACACTATTAGCAGAGACACATAATGCCCGACCACCTGATGATGCGTGACCACCAGATGGTGATTTAACACTCTTTCCAGTGTGCTCAACTTTAGGTTGCACATGGAGACGAATTCGACCAAAACGTTCGGCAGCATTCTAAGAGAAAATCATTACCAGATCATCTTTGCTAGTTAGTGGGAGCAATCTTTGCTCGCTAATGTTAAAATATTGCAAATTAACTGAAGCGCCATTGCTCTAGGGGAATTTACAATAGATTTTATCTATCAAATATCTGTGAGTTATGGAGGTTGCAACCACCTCAAGGAAGTAAAATCCATAGAGATATTGTTCACAACCACGAATTATGCTAGTATCCAGTCTAATCGCCAGCCGAAATGCCAGCACTGGATCAATCCTATTCGAAAAGCAAGGCAGTTAGTTGAGCACCAGCAATTCACGCTCAAATACTACCAATAATCAACCCACAAAATGGAAACGATGCTTACCAGATGGAATCCATGCGTTAGATCCCTGCAATTCCACCCAATCTTCTCTTTGCTTGATGCGGATGGACGGTGCACCAGCCGGCGTTGCATACGGTTCCACGAAAGGGGTAGCTCTAGCGGGGGTAGGAGCGGAGACATAAGTGGAGTGGGATCCGCGGCTAGGAGGAGGGGGCGGATCTGGGGCCGAGGAAGACATAAGGTAGGAGGGCACAACGGCAGGGCAGCGGAGGGGCGGTGTGGGAGCTGTTCCAGGCTCGGGGGAAGCAAATGCTCTGGGTGAGCGAGAATGGCCGGTCCAATGTGTCTCCATGCGGCCCCACCCTTCACCATGTATGCAAGACCCGTCCCAACGTGGCCCCACCCTTCACCATGTATGTAGGACCTAACCCACACACGGCATGTAACGCTTGAGGCCTCGTACCGTAACGCTCAATGCCCGACCCGCCCCAACGCGGTCCCATCAGTGAGCATGTAATGGTCAAGCCTTTGACCTGACGGCATCCCTCCGTCCGAGCTCCTGTGAGGGTTTCTTAACATGGCGAGGGGAAAAGTGAGGAAAAGGTAAGCGGCTGGGGAAAACTGAGTACAACTAACGAACCAGGGGCACGAAAATAGAATCCCAAGATAATATGCATGATTGCGCAATGCTTTGCTCACAATTAATGGTCCCTCCCATGGAGGTGATAGTTTATGCATGCCGGCAGTGCGTTGCACTAGCCGAAGCACCAGATCTCCTTCCTGAAAAACTAGAGTGTTTACTTTCTTGCTGTGATAGCGTTTGAGGTTTTGCTGATATATGGCGGACTTGGACAATGCCAATTCTCTTGCCTCTTCTAACAAATCAACATCATTTTTCTGGGTTGTTTCATTCACTTCGGCTTTTGTGTATTGGGTGAATAGGCGAATCATGCACTATTTCGGCCGGTAATACAGCTTCTGCCGCATATACCAGAAATATTGGCGTATATCCTATTGATCGATTCAGAGTTGTCCTTAGACTCCATAGTACGGCCGGGAGCTCCTCAATCCAACACCCCGCTGATCTTTGTAGGGGCTCAATGAGCTAGGGTTTTATTCCGGACGATACTAGCCCATTGGATCTCTCCACTTGCCCGTTCGATGCAGGATGTGCGACTGATGCAACATCAAGCCCCGTCTGCTTATCTCGGCAAAAACAAGAAAATGCTCCCTCGTCAAAGTTTGTGACATTATCTGTGATTATGCTATTCGGGTACCCATATCTCAGGATTATATTCTTCAGCAATGTCACAGGTGTGGTACCATCACATCTTATTATTGGCTTGACCTCAAATCACTTTGTGAATTTATCAACCATGACCAAAATATGAGTCATGTTGGTATGAGCCGGCTTAAATGGACCAACCATATCCAAGCACCATACATCAAATGGCAAAGTGATAGGTATAGTCTTTAACTCAGATGATGGCATATGAATCTTGCTTGAGTATCTTTGGCAACCATTGCATTTTTTACTAGTTCCTTCGCATCATGCAGAGCACTGGGCTAGTAAAACCCTTGCCTGGAAGCTTTGGACACCAATGCTCTAGATGAGGCATGATGCCCACATTCACCTTGATGGATATCTCGATGATTTCCTGACCCTCTACCGGATCAACTCATCTATGTAGGACACTGGTAACACTTCTTTTGTATAACTCTTTGTTTATTATGGTGTAGGCCTTTTCCCTTCTTTGGATTTTTCTTGCTAGCACTTCATCATTCGGCAGAGTTTCATTTTTAAGAACTCAATTATGGGCAGCGCCCATGCTGGTACCTCATGTGTCGGGGTAACTGGTTCATCAATTTCCATCACATCGGCCAACATAACCTTTGTCGGATTAGGCTCACCAGCCCCCGGGTTTCGCGAGGCAGTCCGTGGGTTATTCAGATTTTTCCTCCCATCAATGTACTTTGGGACAGCCTCGAACCCTAGGTTGGCCGGGATAGAAATTGATTCACTCTGGTGATGGGATAATTGATGGTTTTCTGAGGTGCTCTAGGGATATGCCTGGTGGGATAGATTTCCTGGATGAGCCGAGTTGGGACAATGTGTCGACTACATCATTTTCTGCTCGAGGTACATGATGAAATTCACATCCTTCAAAGTAGCCTCTGATTTCTTCACATGAAAACTATACAATGCCATATTTCCATCAAGAGCATCCCAATGACCCGACACCTGCTGCACTACCAAGTCAGAATCACCAAAACATTCAATTTGGCGTATTCCAATGTCCTTTTCCACTTTCAATCCATGAACCAGAGCTTCATATTCGGCCACATTGTTAGATGCGAGAACGTGTATCTGCAGCACATATCTTAGTTGGTCTTTCTTAGGCGAGGTAAGCACTATCCCGATACCTAACCCGGTTCTCAACTTTGATCTGTCAAAGTGCATTCCCTAGTAGTTCGAATCAGGCAAAGGTGGTTCATATTGCATTTCAGCCCAATCAACAAAAAAGTCAGCCAGTGTCTGAGATTTGATTGCATCTCGTCTATCAAACTGTGGAGCATAAGGGGCTAGCTCAATTTGCCCATTTGGCGATTCGGCCACTTGCATCTTTATTGCCCATTAACTCAGCAATGGGTGCCTCACATATCACCTTTATGGGGTGTTCTTCAAAGTAATGCTTAAGGTTTTTTGCCGACATATATACGCTGTATATGCCATTTTTTGAATATGTGGGTAGTTCTGCTTTGAAGCAGAGAGTACCTCTCTTAGGTAATATACTGGCCTCTACACCGACTTACCCTCTTCGTCAGCTCCACCACTACCACATCACTTACGACTCGGGAGGTCGCTGCTATATAGAGAAACATCGGCTCTTTGGATAGTGGTGAGGCTAACATTGGTGTAGAGGCTAGCATTCTTTCTAATTCATGAAAAGCATTATCATCTTGTGGTGTCTAGATAAATGTATCCGACTTTTTCATTAATTGGTATAAGGGCAATGCCTTTTCCCCCAGCCGACTAACAAACTGACTAAATGATGCCAGGCAATTAGTGAACTTCTGGACATCATGAGACAGTTTAGCAGTTCCATACGCTCAACTGCTCGGATCTCAGTCGGATTTTCTTCTATACCTTGGCTCGATATGAGGAATTCGAGTAATTTTCTGGCTAGGACACCAAAGGTTCAATTTTCCGGGTTAAGCTTCATTCAGAATCTCCTTAGATTCGTAATGTTTGTTGGATATCATCTAGGAGAGTGTGACTCTCCTTGGTTTTTATCACCAAAATGTCCACACATACTTGGACATTTTTGCCAATTTGATCATGTAAACATTTTTGCATCCAACTTTGATACGTTGCCCCTACATTACGTAAGCCGAATGGCATAGTGCGATAGCAATAAGACCCGTATGGGGTAACAAAGGCAGTTTTAATTTGATCAGTCGGGTTTAATGGTATCTGATGGAAACCAGAGTACGCGTCTACAAATGATAACCGTTCAGATCCAGATGTCGCATCAATGACTTGATCTATTCTAGGCAAAGGATATGGATGTTGGGGATATGCTATATGGGTATCCTTATAGCATGTCTCTTATCCGGCTAACCCGGGTGGCCCATAGTCGGTAGCATGGCCTATGGCCTGCTGGGCGGCCCAGTTAGATGGATCCAGAAGGAGGCCCATGCCGGATAAAGTAAGGCTACGGTGGAGTCACCAACGTACCCGGATCCTTGGAGTGCAAGATACACAAGACTAGTAATAGACGGTGTAGGACTCTGTAACCTGTCCGGCTAGGACTTTGCCCTGTAACCCTAGGACCTGGCGACTATATAAGTCGGGCCTATGGGAGCCTTTAGGGCACGTTCATAGATCAACTTCAGACAACCTCGCATAGCGAACCAATCCCTGTAACTCGGCGTATTGCCCTTACAGTGATTTATAGCAGGAGTAGGATTCCGCCACCGTTGTGGGATCTGAACCTAGGTAAGCTGTGTTACCTCATACCCGTCAACCGTTCTCCTTACCCCACGTCTCTAAACACGCACTGTGAGGACCCCTCCATGGCGTACTTGTCGGCAATACCACGACAGTTGGCGCCTACCGTGGGGCAAGAGGCGCTTCAGGCTCTTCAGCGGGCGGGGACCAAGATCTTCCCTGGAATCGGTGAAACCATAGCCATCGGTCGCGTTCTCTTCTTCGGCAATGTTCCGATCGTCCCTCCCGACGAGTTCTGGATCCCGGCGAAGACAAACCCTACGCGGTGTTCGATCGTTCCTATCGGAGACATCCACCTCTTCATCAGCGAAACCGACTCGGGCACTAATTCCCTGGAAGTCGAAGGAGCATCAAGACCCGCACGGACCGCCTACGGGCTGGATACGTTCGCGGAAGGATCGATGTCGGATCTCTCTACGGAGTTTGCCGGCAAAGATTGGAAAGCATCAAGGCCCGCACGGACCGCCTACGGGCAGGATACCTTCGCGGAAGGATCAATGTCGGATCTCTCCTCGGAGTTTGCCGGCAAAGATCGGAAAAATTCAAGGCCCACCCAAACCGCCCCTGTGCAGGATATAAAGGTGGAAGATCACTGCAAATCCGCCAGCTTTGCCCGTGCATCTGGACAGCAGAGATCCAAGTTCATCGGCGTAGTTACCATCTTCGATCTGGCGCGCTGCGTTCAGAGAGAGGGCGAAAAACCCCGTGACTACCTGGCTAGGTGGCTCTGTATACGAGTCGATCTGGCCCACTCCCCCGATGATAATGCTTTATATCACTTCGTGGAAGGACTGGACCGTGGCACGCTTCTCCGACATTCTTTAAGATGGCAGCAGGCAACAGGATGTCTTACCCTCGAAGAGATGGTGAGCACCATCAATAGCTACGCGGAAGCTGACGCAGCAGCCCAGATGGAGCTTGCGCTCAGAGACGGAGAACCTCCGATTCAGCAGCCGCCACCACCGCCTCCTGCCGCCATCATCGCAGCAGAACCACCACCTCCAATCATCGTCGAGGCCGTCGCACCTCCACCGCCCGTCATCGAGGAAGTCCTGGCACCCTCCGACTCTGTCATTGACGCGCTTTATGCTGATTTCAGTGCAGACTTGGAGGAGATAGACTCTAGTCCCGAAGAGCTAGACTCCGCTATGCAGGAGATGGAGGAGGAGTACTCGCGCGATGAGCAAGCCAACAACGCTGTCATGTCTCGAGTGGTGTTCGTCACCATTGGGACGGCGATGGATGAAGATCAACCCGGACGAGCTCCGCCTATGGCGCTGGAAAAGGGGAAGGGGCCACTTATTGCTGCTGACGACGATCGCGCAAAAGTCATGGCTCCTCCGCCTAACCCAGTGCAGCAGCCGCATGAACTCGGCACCGGCCCGAGCAACAACAACACCGCAAACTTGCCGCATCCAGCATCAACGTCTGCAGCAGCCCAAGTTACTCCAGCTGATAGAGTGATGTACGGCAATCTCCTCGTCGAGCCACTGACCATCGCTCATATCCGGAACGTGACCCAGCTTGATGAGAAGCGCCAGCAGCTGATGGAGGAAGCGCAAGCCATCACAGAGCAAGGCGCTAAACTAGATGGAGATCTGGTCAACGTGCAGAAGTCCATAGAAAAAGCTAGAGCAATGGAGGCCGAGTACAAGAATTT
This sequence comes from Avena sativa, assembly GCA_916181665.1. Taxonomy (NCBI): domain Eukaryota; kingdom Viridiplantae; phylum Streptophyta; class Magnoliopsida; order Poales; family Poaceae; genus Avena; species Avena sativa. The sequence goes on along the minus strand of OV702283.1, from coordinate 134,339,024 downwards.
GCTATAGCAGCAGAAGGCTAAGAAAGCTCCGGCTTGCATCATCAACGATCCTGGTGTACGGCACAACCTAGGATGGGCTCCCTCAAAGCCGGCACAGGCCAAGCCATACATTGACAATGAAGGCAAGCAGGTGATGCCCACCCCACTCCTTAACCTCGTCGTCGCCAAGACCCTTCTAGAGCAGGATAGATCGCCTGAGGCAGTGGAACAGGTCTATGACCTACTGGCCAAGGCGGTGAAGCAGCAGGAAAAGGCCACCTCTCAGAGGCTTGAGTTTGACCCAGCGCTCTGCCAATCTAGCCAGTACAAGCCGCCAAGGGACAGATCTCCTCTTGATGTCGGGTCCCATATGGGTTCATCAGAACGAAGACGGAGGGATGCGCGCAACAAGAAGGATGCCATCCCCATATCCTCCGACCATGGAGAAAAGGCCCGACCTCGTCGCCCATCGCCACCGCCCCGATCTCCCCGACATTGCGAAGATTACAAGGCTCACCATCGTACGGATATGCCCCCACCAAAGCAGTGCGGCATAGTCATCCGCGCCAACGCGGAGCAGACCCTTCATGACGGAGAGCGCAACCAAGGACACAAGAGCAGGTCACGCCATGACCCTCCGCGTCTGACAAGCAACCGTGACAGGCGTGAGGCGTCGCAGGAGGGTAACAGCAAGAAGGCTAAGCCACCGCCACCTCCGCCTCCGCCACCACCAAGCAGTCACCATGGTGGAGGGGGCCCGCGTTGTTCATGCAGCCCATCCCCTGCTGACAAAAATAAGAAGAACCCGGAGCCATACGATGCACGTTCGCGGATCGATAAGATCCACGAGGCCTGAGAAGGACCATACCTGGGACCACGTTGCTTTGGACCTGCAATACGGTCCGCAACTTACCCCAAAGGTTTCCGGATTGACAAGACCATCAAGCCCTATGACGGCACCGCCAAACTAGCCACATGGTTGCAGGACTACTACAACGCAGTGGAGATTGCCGGAGGCAACCCCAACATCGCCGTCAAGTACCTCCCATTAATGTTGGTGGGCACGGCTCATCAATGGATCGACAACTTGCCGGAGAAATCTATCTACAACTGGCTGGACATGCAAGAAGCGTTCACCAAGAACTTTGAGGGTACATACAAGCGTCCCTGCACCATAGGCGATCTACAGCGGTGCGTGCAGGAGAAAGACGAGACATCTTGCGCCTACCTCTCCCGCTGGCTGGATATGAAGAATTCCTGCGCAGGAGTGCACGCTCAAACCGCCATGGCCGCCTTCATAGATGGGTTGGAAAGAGGCACGCTGCTCCGACATAAGCTGAAGCGCTTGCAGGACAATCACCAGCTTGATTTGAACCAGATGATTCAGTTGGCTAGTGAGTTCATAGCTGCCGACGACGATGCTCGTGGCTCCTTGCCGGCAACAGCCGTTCCAACTCAAGCTCGGAGGAACAGCAGTACAAAGCAAAAAACCGCTCCAGAAGAAAAGCAATCTACCGACATGGTCGCTATGACTTTTGCAGGACGAGGAGAAGGCGGACAACGTGGCCGAGGAAGGGGAGCTGGTCGTGGGCAGCAGCGAGGAAGTGAAACCACCTCGGCGCCGCTCCGCGTTCCCCAAACCTACGTGGAGTACCGCGATATGCCGTGCCTCGTACACCTCGATGCCAACGGCAAGGACACCCATACCAATCAACACTGCAAGTTCGTCAACGACCTCAAGGAAGACCCGGAGTCCAGCTACAAGCAAAGTCGGAAGAACAGACCGCGTGGCAAGGGCAAGGGGAAGAATAAGGAGGAGGAGTCCAAGGATTCAAATGACATGGACGAGGGCATTGACCCCAAGCATGCCGCCAAGAGCGACGACAAGGGCAAGAACCCCTTCACAAATAAGGCCCCAGTCTACCACACTTTCCTTGGCACCCCCACCGTCTGACAACAGAAGACCTCTCTGAGGATCCTGATGGCTACTCTCCCCCAGTTCCTCAGTACCTGCGCTGGTCGGAGGTTCCAATAACTTGGGACAGGACGGACCACCCAGACCTTATACCCACGGAGAACCAGTACGCCATGGTCATCAACCCCTTGATTGATAGCATGGAGTTCACCAAGTGTGTGGTGGATAGTGGAAGCAGCATCAACATCATGTACCTGGATACACTGCAGAAGATGAACTTGACGGAGGCAAACCTAAGGCGGACCAACACCATCTTCCACGGCGTAGTTCCTGGTCGGGAGGCTCGGTCCCTTGGGTGCATTACACTTCAGGTTGCCTTTGGCGATGTTAATAATTACCGCCAAGAGCACATGACCTTTGAGGTGGTCCCCTTCAAGAGCGTGTACCACGTCATATTCGGCCGCGACATATTCCACACGTTCATGGCCAAGCCATTCTTCGTATACAACAAACTCAAGATACCCAGACCAAACGGCATCATCACCGTATCCGGAAGCTTTACCAAGGCAAGGGACTGTGAGATCAACGAAGCAGCCGTTGCAGAAGCTGTCCTCTACAGCGAAGAATTCAAGGAGATCCAGAGCAAGGTCGATGACTCAGAGATGCCCGCGTCGAAGAAGCAGATCTCCGACTCCGCTCCTGCGTTCAAGGCCGCCATCGAGACCAAGCCGGTGGAACTTGTGGTAGGGGATGCCTCCAAGGTCACCGCCATTGAGACGAACCTGGATCCCAAATAGGAAAGCGCGCTCGTCGAGTTCCTCCATGAGAAAAAGGACATCTTTGCCTGGCAACCAGCCGACATGAAAGGTGTACCTAGGGAACTTGCCGAGCACAGCTTAAACATTGACCCAAAATGTAAACCAGTGAAACAACCTCTACGACGCTTTGGAGATGAGAAGATACGCGCCATTGGCAAAGAGATAGCTAGGTTACTTAAAGCTAGATTTATCCGAGAAGTCCTTCACACCCGATGGGTGGCCAATTCTGTACTTGTCCCCAAAAAGGGAACCAATGAATCAAGAATGTGCGTTGATTACACCGCTTGAACAAAGCATGTCCCAAAGATCCGTTTGCTTTGCCTCGCATTGACAAAGTCATTGACTCGATGGCTGGCTTAGAACTTTTGTGTTTTCTCGATGCATACTCAGGATACCACCAGATCAAGATGAGGAAGTCGGACCAATTGGCCACTTCGTTCACTACCCCATACGACATGTTTTGCTATGTCACGATGCCCTTTGGGCTGAAAAACGCAGGTGCTACCTACCAGCGGACAATGCAACGTTGCCTTCACGACCAGATTGGTCGGAACGCTCACGCCTATGTGGACGATATCGCGGTGATGTCTAAAAAGTCAAACAACTTAATTTCCGACTTAAAAGAAACCTTTGATAATCTCCGGAAATATGAAGCACTCATGGCGGAGTATGAAGCACAAACGCATAGGATATTGGCATCAAGCGCAACATGGCGGAGTATGATGAACTACGTGTAGCCAAGGATATTGGCATCAAGCGCATAGTTTGCTATGGAGATTCCGACTTGGTTGCCCAGCAGGTGGCTGGCACCTGGAATGCGCGGAACCCTATGATGGCGGCATATCGAGACGAAGTGGACAAGATAGCCAAGAGCTTCTTGGGCTACGAAGTCAAGTATGTGCCTAGGGAACAAAACGAGGCGGCTGATCTGCTCTCTAAGCTAGGATCAGGGCGCAAGCGAATTCCGCGAGGAGTTTTCCTAGAGCACCTGCGCACACCATCCGTGAAGGGAGCCGACATCGACAACCCGGATAGAGATGACTCTTTCGTCAAAATGGTGACCAAGGTCCCTCCGGCTTGGACAAAACCGTTCATGGAATACCTCGAACATGGAACTTTGCCTAAAGACGAAGTCGAAAGACGACAAATAGTACGGCGAGCAAAGGGTTATACCATAATCAATAGGCAACTCTACAAAAGGAGCACTACTAGTGTATACCTAAAGTGTTTTTCCCAGCTAGAAGGTATGGAAATCCTACGCGAAATCCATCTCGGAGATTGCGGGCATCACGCCGCTCCTCGATCGTTGGTCACGAAAGCCTTCCGGCAAGGATTCTACTGGCTGACCGCGAAGGCAGACGCCGACAAGCTGGTTGAGACATGCATGGGATGCCAGTATTATGCCCGACAACCACATGTTCTTGCTAAAGAACTGCGAACAATACCAATAACTTGGCCGTTTGCGGTCTGGGGGCTGGACATGGTGGGACCGTTACAAACGGCACCTTGTGGGTTTTCGCATCTGCTTGCAGCAGTTGACAAATTCACTAAATGGATAGAAGCTAAACCCATTAGAAAGCTTGATGAGGCAACTGCCCTCAGGTTCGTCCGAGATCTAGTGGTGAGATTTGGTCTCCCACATAGCATTATCACCAACAATGGCAGCAATTTATCACTAGGAGAAGTGGAGGCATATTGCTGGGAGAAAGGCATCCGACTTGATCTTGCATCTATGGCACACCCACAATCCAATGGTCACGTTGAGCGAGCCAATGGATTAATTCTGCAGGGAATCAAGCCATGTCTTGAGGCACCGCTACATAGAGCAGATGGAGCCTGGGCGGAAGAATTGCCATCGGTGCTGTGGAGTTTACGAACTACACCCAACAGATCTACCGGCTACACCCCTTACTTCATGGTATATGGAGCAGAAGCCATCCTGCCCTCCGACATCCTCCACGATGCACCAAGAGTTGCCGCCTACGACGAAGATGACGCTGAAGAATCCAGACGCCTAGATGTGGACCTTCTCGAGGAGGAGCGCGTTTTGGCATGCCAAAGATCTGCCATCTACCAGCAGAAGCTGCGCAGCTACCATAGTCGTCGCGTTTGGCATCGCTCATTTAAAGAGGGAGATTTGGTGCTCCGACTTAAGTAGAAGAAGTCACACAAATTATCCCCGCCATGGGAAGGACCATTCATCATAAGCAAGACGCTGCTCAATGGGTCTTACTACCTTGTTGACAATCGTGAACTAAAGGATAGACCCAACGAGGATCATAAGCGTAAGCGACGTGACCCGGATGATGACTACCCGGAGCTTGATCGGCCATGGAACATAGCACAGCTACGTCCTTTTTACACTTAGCATTTTGTATCTAATTGTGTATCTCTTATATGATCAATGAAATAAAGCTCTCTGGTTCACTCATATTTATGAGTCTTTTACCTCCTTTAGTGTTCATTTTTGGATCATGCAAAACCTTTATGCACAAGTCTTGCATTTGCACTTGTGAAAATTCCGCCTACGGGCGTTAGCTTAAGTTTTCTGGTATACACGTTCTTTGTTGTTTTTATGTGGATTCTGGAGTAGTGACTTTCAGCACTTATTATCGGCGATTTTGTGCTCAGTTTATTGACGGTGCCATTGGGCATCATCACCTGAGCGCATGGTTTCGACAATGAGTCTTCTGGCTCATGAAAAGTCAAGCATAAGAACCAAAGTAATGGATAACCCAGCACTTGCTTAAAAAATATATACATGCTGGAAACTAGTTCTTAATTAGCAGGAAATAACAACCATTGTTTTCCGCCTTAAGTTACATCATCAAGTTTTTTCCGCGCATACACCAAAGGTGAAACAAGTATTACAAAGTTGTTTTTTCATTCCTTTGGCGCAGGAGACTTGGAAGCAGCATCGTCACCAGCCGGAGAATCACCCTCAACGTCGGCACTTTGGTGGGACTCGGAGGAGTCTTGGTTGACACTGTCGATGGTGTTCATGGGCACGAAGACGTCGATGTACACCAACTTGGCAACTCTGGTGTCATAACCCGCGAGTGAAGACAAGATGGCTTCGTGATCAATCTCTTTGCCGTCACCATCCACGTCGGGGATACTAGAGGTCACCGTATCGATGTCGGCACCTTCGTATTGTGAATTCACCATTGACAGCGCCATCCTTGCGCCAGCCCGTGCACATGAAGCTTTCCAGCTTGTGATACGCTCGGGGGCTCGGCTCAGAATCTCCGAGTACTTCGCCACGGAGTCCGAGGCCTTGATGTGTATTTGGAGGGGCTTAGCAATCTCTTTGGCTTGGGTGATGGCGGTGTTGATGAAGTTGCCGGCAAGAACCATGCATTCCTTGGCTGGAGGAGGCGATCTAGTTAAACCCATAGGAGCTGCAAATTCTGACAAGGAACACATGAGTTCAACAATTCAAAAGTACCCAGACTACAGAAATAGAAGGCAGAGAAATCTTACTGAAGATGCTGGCCTTAGCTTGCCAGAGGGTGTCCGCCAAGGATTGTTTCTCTTGTTGGAGGAGCTTATACGCCTCGCCATGGCGGTGATTCTGCTCATCGGTAGCACGCTTTTGATCTTTCAAGATCGCGATCTCCTCCTTCAAGCAGGTGATTTCCTCGGCGGCGGAGTCATGCAAGGCCTTCATTGATTCTTCATGCATTTTCAGCATGTCTTCCCTCTCCTTTTTACGGATCTTGTTCTTGCTGTCCAGCTGCTGGATGTGCTTGGACTGCTCGACAATATCCTTGGCCTTGGCAACATTTTCTGCAAAGTCGGAGAAAACAAAGTACAAAGTGAGTACTCGGAGAATGTAGGCACAAAACCAAGACGGAATGCGCAAAAAGAAAACAGACTCTTGTTATTGATGATCTGTTCCTTCAAGATGGCAGTTTTACCCTTTTCGGCTTCAAGATCTGCGCGCATCTTCTAGTACTTGTTGTTGGCCATGCCCCTCCAAGCATTCTCGTTATGTGGAAAAAAGAAAAAAAGTTAAACCGTTGTTTAGTCTACTTAGAGCATCTAGTCGGAAGCTTTCCACCTAGACGCTTGGGGGCTACAGCGAGAGTTTTTTACTTAGCAGTATGCTTAGCTTTTATTTAAGCATCTAGTCAGAACTAATTCAGTACTCGATTAGAAGCTTGGGGGCTATAGTATAAAGTTTTTAACTCGGAATCTGCTTAGCTTTTCTTTAAGCATCTAGTCGGAACTAGTTCAGTTACAACTAGAGGCTTGGGGGCTAAAGTATTGAAAATTATAAACACTGTGTATGCTACTCTTAAAGCATCTAGTTGGAATAGTTCATTCCATCTAAATGCTTGGGGGCTACAGTGAGAGTTTTTTCTAACTTAGCCACTCTTAGAGAATATAGATGCAAAACCTATGGTTTTCCATCTACATCCTCGGGGGCTACAGTGGGATACTCATATGAAATGCAAAAGGCAAAGTAAACTGACAAGTGCGATGATATTGAGGTTTGTAGCGCTCTCGGCTAGCAGCTTGCCAAAGGAAACGCTATTTCCTCGCAATATTTATGCTTGTCGGAGGAGCTCCTCAAGACCGCATGTCGGAGATGACGTTACTCCTCCAGGAACCAGAGTTGTGTTACTCGGCGTAAGCGCCGGGTAGACGATCTTTGGGAACTCAAATGGTTTCTAGGGAGCAAGGGCGCCGCCTTTGGCAGAACTACCAGCTTCCACCACTTCCTTGCCGCCACCGATGGCATCCTTAGCCGGAGCTTCAGCCATTTGTTGAGCGGTGCTCTCCTGCGTCGCCTGCTCACTAACAACAACGAGTTCGGTAGAGGCGCCAGAATCCACTTCCATGATGGAAGGGCCTGGTACCTCCTTAGCTTGTGAGCTTGTCGGGGCAGACGAAGGCTTGACGGCAGGGGTAGCAGGGGCGATGGCGGGAGAGGCGTCGCGATGCAGCATATCTTTGATATTTCGAGAAGCCCCAGGTGTCTTGGGGGTCTTCTTGAGGCTGGTCGTGGCTTTCTTCCTGAAACGTGCAAAATGCATAAGGACAGGAGCAAGATAGATAAATAGACAATGTCGGAAAATGAGAAGCTTACACTAGGGGGGTGCTTTGGCAAAAATCCCGGTGGTTCTTTTCTTTTCCGCCTCCAGGGCGACGATAGTCTTTTTTAGGCTCCACCCTCCGTCTTCTTCTTCTTGCCTCCGTCGGCAGCGTCAGAGGTGGAGCTCTTCCGCTTTCGCGCCAACGGGACTTTGTCGTCGGACACGACCGTGACTTCGTTCATCTTTGGATCGTAGATTTGGGAAGCCAGGTTGCCCTCCTCTAGATTGCTAAGCTGTTAAGTAAGAAGTCACCGTGTTAGACAAAATGACATTTGCAAGACGGAAGAGCTGGGGTATATGTCATACACAGAAAATAAAAACCTACCTTTGGGCACTTGCCGTCTACGAACATGTCGTAGGTGATGGTGAAGCCACGCTTCTTATCCTTCACCTTGACGATGTCCTTAAGGCGGAGCTTGTCGCTCGAGAATTTATCCACGGAGATGCGGAGGCTATCCCTTCTGTTGCTGGTATACTCGTGCATGTACTTCGCGCGGTGCTGCAGAGGTTGGATCCACCTGATGAACCAGCACATGGCTAGGTCCAAGCTGGTCAAACCCGTCTCTACAAACCATTCGATCCGCCTTATAGTGCGAGAAGTGTCGAGGTCGGAGGGAAGGGACGCTTGGGATCTCCATGTGGAAACTTCAGCGGCGGCTCCGTCCGTGAAGTCCGGGTACGTTACTTCTCGGCCTGCCAGAGGAATGTCGGGGCCATAGAAGTACGTCCGCTGCCAATTCTTGCAGGACTCGTGGCCGACGATGTCGAGGAACCGCCGGCCAGGTCGAATCTTGAAGCTTATGGTGCCGCAGTTCCTAAGATCCTCCTTACTATGTCCGGCTTCACGTTTGACGGTGAAGAAGTACACAAAAAGTTCTAACCTAGGCCTTATCACTAGATATCCCTCGCAAAGTGCCACGAAGTTGCTAAGCACTAAGATACTATTGGGGGAAAGGTTATGGGTCTGGACCCTATAGTGGTTTAAGACGGAGAGGAAGAAGTGGGAGATGGGCAGGGAAACGCCGCGTACCAGCTGGGCTTTTAGGTACACCTTTTCTCTGGCTTGGGGAGAAGGTGTCACCTCACCAGCCGGCGCCGCCCGCCAGGCAAGTCCCTCCTTCGCGGGGAGGTATCCTTCGGCGACCATCTCTTGGATGTCGCGGTCGGTGATGTCCGAGCCACGCCAGTCGCCCTTGTGCGAATCTGGCTCCTCCTCTAGTGGCTCTAGCGCCGCCAAGTTTTGGTCGCCGCCGGTGGATTCGATCACCGTCGATGCAGAGATGACCAGGCCCTCTGGGGGCACAACGACAGGGCTCGCCGGCTTTGCCGATGCTTCCCTCGATGCCGCCATCGATGGTGAGGTGCTGCTGCTAGCCATGGAGTGGAGGTTGCGTGCGACTTGTGCAAATGGGAGCTAGGGTTTTTTCGAGGTTTCTCGCGAAGAGCTCGGCGAGACGCGCGGCTGGAGGAAGAAGATGACGCGAGAAGAATGAGGTAAAAAGTGGAAATTTCCTCACGGTGACTATTTATCATCCTCGGCATCAAGATTCGTGCAGCTTGATCGGACGGTTGCCGCGTAGACGACGTGTTCGCGAACGTGCGTGGAAATTTCGCCACGTCTCCAACCATCGCTGCCAACGGTTCGTATCGCTCGTGCGGGAAAATCGGATATAATTGCGTTCTCTGCATGTGTGAGTTACGAGGCGTCGCTGACCTACGCCTACGTCGTCCTAGCTAACATGGGTAGATGAGACGTCACATCGAAGATTCTGACATAGACGGATTCAATCCGACTACAGAGGAGTACGATGGAAGATTCAGCATTTCTCCGACTTATAAGTCGAAGACGGAGAAAGCCTTGCAAGGTTCTTTGGGAGGACTACAGGATGTTGCTTGACGATTTGCCGACATTCATCTAGACGGAACATTCCACATGAAGAGGCAAGACGGCGCAAGATCTCGGAGTTCTCCGGGGGCTACTGTTGGGGATATGTTATATGGGTATCCTTATAGCATGTCTCTTATCCGGCTAACCCGGGTGGCCCATAGTCGGTAGCATCGTCTATGGCCTGCTGGGCGGCCGAGTTAGATGGATCCAGAAAGGAGGCCCATGTCGGATAAAGGAAGGTTACGGTAGAGTCACCAACGTACCCGGAGCCTTGGAGTGCAAGATACACAAGACTAGTAATAGACGGTGTAGGACTCTGTAACCTGTCCGGCTACGACTTTTCCCTGTAACCCTAGGACCTGGCAACTATATAAGTCGGGCCTATGGGAGCCTTTAGGGTATATTCATAGATCAACTTCAGACAACCTCGCACAGCGAACCAATGCCTGTAACTCGGCGTATTGCCCTTATAGTGATTTATAGCAGGAGTAGGATTCCGCCATCGTTGTGGGATCTAAACCTGGGTAAGCTGTGTTACCTCGTACCCGTAAACCGTCCGCCTTACCCCACGTCTCTAAACACGCACTGTGAGGAACGCTCCATGGAGTACTCGTCGGCAATACCACGACAATGGATCCTTCGGACATGCTTTGTTCAAGTTCGTGTAGTCAATGCACATGCGCCATACTACTGCCACATTCGAGTAATCTTTCTTCTTTTCCACTAGTACCGGATTAGATAGCCAATCCGGATGAAGCACTTCCATGATAAAGCCGGCTGCAAGGAGCTGACGTATCTCATCTCCAATGATTTTTCTCCTGTGCTTGGCGATGCGACGGAGAGGTTGCTTCACCGTCCTTGCATCAGGCCTTACATGCAAAGAGTGCTCGGCCAGCTCCCTCGGCGCACCTTGCGGATCCTGAGTGGACCAAGCAAAAATGTCCCGAATCTCATGGAGGAAGCTGACAAGATCGCTTTCCTATTTGTCATTTGCGACAGCACCCATAGTTATGGTGCATTCTGGGAACTGGTCATCAATCTGAATCTTCTTGGAATCCTTAGTCGGCTAAAATGAAACACTTGCATGCGGATTACTGAGTGCCGATATATTCAACTGAGCCGACTGAGCCAAAGAAGCTATCTCCTAAATTATTCTTTTCTCCCTTTCAATCACTAATGACTCGGCCAGGTTTGATCCAGACGAGGCACACTCCATCGATCTCCTGTAGTCTCCATCAATGGTGATAATCCCATGGGGTCCTGCCCATCAATGCATGGTAGCAAATTTCTAAGTCCACAACCTCGAACTCCAAATTCTTTGTTCTGCAGTTCTCCCTTATGCTGAATAACACATCTATCCGGACCTTACCAATTGGTTCGCAGGAAAAACCCGACACAATGCCATGAAAGGTAGTATTAGTCGACTATAACATGTTCTCCAAGATACCCAACTTGTGCATTGTGTCCTTGTATAGTATATTTATACTGATGCCATTATTAATGAGCACCTAGGAGAACTCTACGTTAATATTCGGCCTAACAAATGTCAGATCAAGCACCAAAGCATATGATCCGCGGTTTGACATGATATTGGGGTGATCCTTAATACTCCAAGTGATTTCCTGATCCGACCAGTGCATATACTGCGACAATTCCGGCATAACTGCATTGACTTCCATATGTCGCCTGTACATGCTTCGCATGTCTGTTTCTTCCGTGGTGAATACACAATACGTCTAATGATGTTCCCTATAGTCATTCTGGCCACCATTGCTGGGGTTCTCTCGATTATGTTAGTTGTGATTGTCCACTTGGTGCACTGCCTCTCTTCTATCATGATTCTTGTACCTCTGCGGTGGTGGAGGTAGAGCCAATTTCTGTTGTGTGTTGCCTCCTATGAGTTGTGGTTGGTGATTCGGCTGGTTTGATCCTGCTTCACCCATTGTCAGCTTCCTACAAGCACACTGCCGAGTTGTGTGATTCGCTGTCTTAGCCAGATTAGGTGTGTGGAACTTGCAGGGATAATCCAACATGGAATTATATGTATACTTCGGCCTTTCCTGCCATTGATTTTTCTGCTCTGCACTCCATTGCTTCTTGCCATCATTCTTCGGGGTCCACTATTGTGCATTGTTTTTCTGTCACTGATTACCCCCTGCTCCTGGTTGGTCTTGGGTCATCGCAGCAACATTACTCAAGTTATACCGATAATCCTTCCTTTCATATATTTTCTTACCTTGGAAATCATTTCTTTGGGATGACCCGACACCATCGCGGGTGTAATTCTCTTCATTTTGCTCTACCGACATAAGCTCAGGCTCGGTCGGGTCACCCAAAGCATATGAGTCGGCAATCTTGATTGTCTCAGCCAACGTAGTTTGCATATCTCTCTATAACCTCTACCATAATACACTTCCGTATCTACACCCCTGTGCAAACCATGTGATTTCTTGTGACTCAATTACTCCGTCATACGAGTTTTTCAGGTTGGACCACCGAGTCAGAAATTCTCGGTCGGTTTCATTCGGCCTTTTCTTGCATATCACGAGCTGCTGAGGTATGTTTGGCCTCTTGTATCTACTGGTGAAGTTGATCACATACGTCTCCTCAAAATCCAACCAACAGTTGATACTTCCTGCTGGCAGATTATTCAACCAGACCCTTGCTGGTCCCTCTAACATCAGAGGTTCAAATCTCACTGCCCATCTGAGGTTGCCCCTACGAAGTTCACATCAGTTGCATAATCTATCAACCAATCTTGTGGCTTTGTGCTACCATCATATGTCTTTGTCCCCCTGGCCAATTAGAAATGTGCCACAGGTGATTCCCTCATGATCCGAGGTCCAAAGCATGCCGGACCCGATGGACCCTGTTCTTCGAACAGTTCGGACCTATATATTCTGTCCAGCTTTAACCTTGCGTCATGTAGATGCAAGTTCCTATTTCCTATCATTTTCTTTATCACGTGATGATCCAGCCTAGGGAACCCGACGATTTCCATTATCGAATAACCATCATTGTACCGGTTTTTCTCCGGGTTCAGCTGAGCTGGTCCTGCACTACGCTCTTGTCGAGCTATATACCTCGGCTGGTGTTGTTTTGGTTGATGTGGTCATCCTCCAGCCGAGTTATGTTGCCCGCCATGACCTGGTCCATGGTTCCTATTGCCTCGGCTGACACTTCCTTGGTCATGATCTTGTACCGTTTTGGCTTTCCTGACCACAACCAGATCATAAGGTACCATCTGCTTGTTTCTTCTTCCCGAGGTCACCACATCTTCTCTCCTCTAGCCTCCAGCGGGTGAGGAGGCTGGAGTGGCTGATCTTGCCGGAGAACCCCCAAAAGAATGAACGGCATGAAAACCTCCTGGTTGTGCCGGTTTATTCTTGAGTATATCCACATTCTGATGGTTTTCTATGCGCACCAGTTCATTTACTCTTTCTTGCTGCCTTTCCCGTGCCTCACCGGATAGAGCGGATATCTCGGCAGCTGCCGCATCTGCTGCCCTGAGGTTTTTCGCGGGTGTGCTATACCTCGGCAACCCTGGGTCTACCAAGTCACCTGGCCTTGAGACATGTTCCTTGTTTATATCACCAAGGAGGTTCTTTCATCTTATTTAGTGGGCGCAAACTATCATGGTGGTGGCACAGAAGATCCCATGGGTAGGCTAAAGATGGGGCCAATGTGTACTAGTGGGATCTAGGGAGGGATAGCATAGTGGATCTACAGACAATGAATGCTCTCAGGATCTTTCCTTTTATTCTTACACCATCTATGCGAGTTGTGCTAGTGTTAAGCTTGTTTGCCCTAGCATACTCACGAAAGGTAATGTTAAGTGACAGTTGTGCAGCTGCTACTCTCTTAGCTCCCTCTTGCACTTTCTACCGGGTCTTCTCTAGCTCGTCCTGTGCCTAAGCCGGATCTATAATGGGAGCTATGGGAGTAGTTAAGCTATCTATGGCTTCCTGCAGGATATTCTCTGGTCTCTCCAGTGGAGGGCCTTTCAAACGCGATGCTCTGGGTGTCACAGTACCCGCTTCCACCGGGTTTGCTGTCGCCGGGTCTCTGCTGGTTCTGGCTCCAGCGCATGCTTCTCGCGATCTATAGGGGTTTGTAGCATGGAAAACAAAAAAATTATATCGCGTGAACACACAGAAGCCAAGATCTATCTACTAGATTGTAGCAACGAGTCGATAGAGTACTAACCCTCGAAGATGCAAAGCGGTTAATGAGAGCATATTCTCGTGGGTGATGTAGTCACTCACTTGCCGATCTCAATATCGCGTAGACGATCCTTCCGACACCGCGTTTCGGCAGCGCTTCCGTAGTCGGTCACACGTACGGTACTCGATGAAGACCTTCCTCTCCCTTCTTCCAGTAGGCAGCAGAGGTTATAGCTCTCTCCTCGCGATTCCGGCAGCACGACGGCGTGGTGTCAAAAGTAGAGGGGAGACCCCGCAGGGATTCGCCTAAGCCAGAGCGAGTATGGGGGAGTAGAAGAAGGCCTCGAAGATCTAGGCTTTAGATGCCGAGGTAAGAGGGCAGCCGGCCGCTAGGGTTTAGGCTAGACGACAGCGGCGGTTTAGAGGGGATCTAGGGCGTCGGCGGCTTGGGGGGGGGAGCGGTGGCCTAGGGATTGGGTCTTGGGCGCCTATGGCAAGGGGGATACCTTGGGGTGCGCCCCCAACCCTCCTTATATAGGTGGGGGCATCCAAGGGTGTTCCCAGCCTAGGTGGAAACCCTCCCTAACTCAGAAACCCTCCCTAACTCGGAAACCATGTTGGGATTTGACTTTTTCAAACTACCTTTTTTACTTTCAAATTAAAGTTTGATTTTTATCTTCCAAGTGTCCAACCAAGAGATATAGGACATGATGCAACCATTCCACTTCGTCATGACACATCCATGTACCCTTCCCCTTCCGGTTCGGTGGACCTTCTAGAACCTTCTAGAACATTCCGGTGAAAACACCGAAACCATTCCCGAACTCCAGAATTGGACTTTACTTATATGAATCTTATTCTCCGAGCCATTACGGATCTCCTCGTGATATCCCGGATCTCATCCGAGACTCCGAACAACATTCGGTCTTCTTACTCACACTCCATATCAACTAAACAACATCGAATCCTTAAGTGTGTCTCCCTACGGTTCGTGAATTATGCAGACATGACCAAGACTCTTCTCCGATCAATAAACAATAGAGGAATCTAGAAATTCATATGGCTCCCACATATTTCTACAATTACTTCGTGATCAAATGTTACATACGATACTAATTTCCTTTTGCTTCGCGATACTTTACCTATCCAAGTTTTGATCGTCGATATCTCTACATACCTAGTTCAACCTCGTTACCGATAAGTAATCTTTACTCCTTCCTGTGATATGTGATCCCTTGTGAGCTAGTCACATGCTTGCAAGCCAATTGGATGACATTCCACCGAGAGGGGCCAGAGTATATCTATTTGTCATATGGATGGACAAATCCCACTCTTGATCCATGTGCCTCAACACATACTTTCCAAACACTCAATTCCACCTTTATAACCACCCAGTTACGAAGTGGTGTTCGATTTCATCAAAGCATCCATCCGGTGATGGTGATTAACATGATCTCATGGTCAAAGGATTTAGGTTACCATGTATTTGAAAGCTTATATCAAGTGAACTATTTAAATGACTTGATCTTATGCTACACTTAACTATAGGAGTATGTACATCACATCATTCTCCTAATGATGTTACCTTGTTGATAATAACATCTCAATGTTCATGATCAGGAAACCATGATCATATATTAACCAACAAGCGAGTTTAACAATAGGCTTTACTAGGGACTCTTTTATGTTTACAAACCACACAAGTATTAATGTTTCCAGTTAATACAATTATAGCATGGTATGTAAACATTTATCATAAGTACGAAGATATGATAATAACCACTTTATTATTGCCTCTTGGGCATATCTCCAATAGTCTCCCACTTGCACTAGAGACAATAATCTAGTTTCAAAACTTTGTGTACTCAACACCTATGGCTTTCCGGTGTTGTATTTACACGATTGTTAGTGGTCAAATAATCTTCGGATAAGAATCTTTAAGTTCCATGTGTAATTGCATGTCTTTGCGTCTCTACGCATCACTCATTCTCTAATGAGATGGCTTTGTATAAATTTGGTCCTTTGGTGAGACCTTTAGTTCCTTGGGGTTAAAACATGTTAATAATATTGTCGTACAATATATCTTCATAGTACTATCCCACTGTGAACCACACCTAGTTTGATAACAAACTACTTAACACAAATTCCCTATTTTGATGCTATAATATAAGTCATATACTTAGCCTTTTGTTGTAGTATCTGTCACAATGTGTTAACTTTGGAACTCATCCCAATCCATTATGGAACTTACTTTGCATTATATTGTGCCACCCTTAGTTTAGATTGAGATAAACTAAATTTGTACTTTGTGACAAAACTAGTATCAATGTAGTACTTTTACAATGAACTAACCATCTATTTGTCACCTCTACAAATATAGTCTTAGTTCTTCCAAAAGATCATAAGAATATCTTTACTATCTTCTAATGATCATCTTATGAATCATTCTAGTATATGCTCACAACATTTAGAGCATAGGACATATCTGGATGTGTACATATCACAGTATGATTAATATGCTCTTTGTGATTTTATTCATCAAGTATCAAAAATACTCGAATCTTTGTTTCACTTATCAAGCGTCGATACACTTGAATTTCGATTTAATCCTTTCTGTTTGGCAAGAACCTTTCATGTCATTTCCATACTAAACTCTTTCAATATCTCATCTATGTACATTTGGTACAAACCATATTAGCGCCTCAATCTATCCATGTAGATATTGATGCCTAATATTCAGGTTTTTCCTAAGTCTTTCATCGAGATGAAATTCTTAACCTGTGTCAATAAAAGATACATCATTTCGAACCAACAATATGTCTTCCACATAATGTATTAGAAATATGTCTTAGCGCTCCCACTTAATTTCTTGCAAATGCAAGCATCGTCTCCAATGAAATTAAAATCTTTAACAATTTCCTCACAGTGAAGATTGCAAATCCTCGATGCTAATTTCAACCATTGAAGTTTGCATACACCTTTAGCATCCTTTTGAATTAACAAAACACTCTGGATCGTGTTATGTACACGTCCTATGTAATAATTCTATTAAAATAACTTTGTTTTGTTTGTTCAACTTCCATATAACGGAATTATATGTAGTGGTTGCTACATTAATCCGTCTAGATTAAATATCGCTATGAAAGATCAAATCTTGTCATAGTTGTCATGGGAATAGCCACAACAGATGCTACAATCGACAGCGAGTAGTAGAACGAGGGGCAAGGGCGGCCAGCCATCTGTGGTGGGAGATGAGGGCAGAGACACAAGGGTTTACCCAGGTTCGGCCCCCTAGAGGGTAAAGACCTACTCCTGCTAGATTGTATTATGGAGAGAGTACAAGGGCGATATCGACGACTAGGCGGTGAGTCGCTGGGGTGTATGATGGAACATGTCCTCTTTGCGTACCCTAGGGAGGTTTATATAGGTTCACCTCGCTAGGGTTTACAGATCTACAACCGAATTAGTTAAGGATTCAGAGGGTTCTTGACCTAATCCTACTGGGCCTAACTAAGCTTCTGGGCCTCCAGCTTCTAGTCACCTGGGTCCTTGTCAAGTCTCGATCCAGTCGACGTCCTGCAGGTTCACTCGCTGGCAGTTCGGACAAGTAGGAAACCTCCCGAGGCCGTCGTTGATTCGTCACAGGTGTTTGTTGCCAGTCGGAGTGTGCGGGTCCAATTCGGATGCCCAGTAGAATCGGCGGTGGACTCCCTAAATAAAAGAAGGAACTAGTCATTTTAGTCGCAATAACGGTGACCAGCCGAATCGCAGCTTGGAGAATGGGTCGGCGAGTAGTCGAGTCACTGCTATGGTGATCAGGTAGGCGAATCGTCAAGTCGCTGAAGACAACAAGTCGAGTAGATGAAGTTGGACCGTAAGCGCTGGTCAAACTAGCCATTGGGTAATCCAACGGTAATATCGGTGTAATTACCGCGCGGTAATGGCTCCCCGAAGATGGCGGGTAACAACCGCTATATAAGGAGAGTGACGGGTGAGGGACGAACATTTCCCACACTTCCTCCAATCTCGCGCACTCCCAATCCTCCATTCCACGCAGCGACCAGAGCGACCCATAGCCCTAGATCCTCCAATCGATGGTGCCTCCGACGGAGCCATGGGGCATATCCAAGTGCACGAAAGAGCTATTGAAATCGTTCGAGGAGGCGGGGATCCTCCGTGCCGGGAGATGGCGCATCCCGGCGGCCGGAGAGGTGACTCCAGATCCACGCGAGGAGAGATCATCTGCTTCACCAGCCATCTGGAGCGGGGGCTCGGATTCCCGACTTCCCTCTTCTTACGCCGCTTCTGCGCCTACTACAGCATCCAACCATCGGACCTGGGACCACACAACATCGAGTTACTCGCCATCTTCGTGGCATTTTGCGAGTGCTACCTGGGTTGCCAGCCGTATTTTCCCCTATGGCAAGATCTGTTCCACGGGAGGATTGGTCGTGAAGAGGCAGGCGGCCCGATGCTGGCCGCGGGCGTCCTGACCTTTCAACTGAAGTCGAAGGCGTCTTTATTTGATATGATGTTGCCGAAGAAGGCAGCAAACAAATGGAAGAAGAGTTGGTTCTACGTGACCAAGTCGCCACCGGCCGACAAGGTGGCGCTTCCGATGTATTCCGCCGACCAGCCAGAGCCGCGTCGGCTCTAGGTCACCAAGCTCCCATTCGACCAGCGGATGGTTGTCAACGAGATGTTGCAGACGATCCGCAACTTGAAGAAGAAGGGCCTTCAAACCATCAATTTATACAATTGCTGGTTCGGGCGGCGGCTAGTGCCTCTGGCTAGTCGCGCCCACTACATGTACGAGTATACGGGCAAGGATGACACGACAAAGTCCTATCAAGACGAGTGGAGGCTCCAGAACTACACCTTGGCGTTGAAGAAGATCACCGAGGCGGAGTATCTTGACGCGAATGCCGGTGTCGCCCCTTACACCACGAAACGCCAAGCTCCAATGGTGAGTCCTTCATTTCTTGCGCACTCGCAATCGCAGTTTTGCATTTGCGGTCGTGCTAATTTCTTTTTGTTGTTGCAGCTGTTCCAAGTGGTGGAAGGTTGGCTTCCACCCGCAGACGACGAGAACTCGAACTCGTCCGCCGAGGATTAGAGCGAGTCTTCGCCCGACAAGGGCGACGTCAGAAGTGGCGTGGGAGGTTATGACGACGACGATGACGACGGTGGCGACGAGGCTGTGGAAGTTGCCACACCCACGGTCCGCAAGACCCGGGGGCAACATCAAAGCGAGCTCGAGGCCAGCAAGAGCCTCAAGGCTCACGACAAAGACGATGACGATCTCCCCGAGCACACCTCGCAACACAAAACTACGACATCGAAGAAGAAACCACTGCCACCAAAGAAGAAGAAGAAGCCGGCTAAGCCGGTATCACCACCTCGGTCCGCGAGTAGCTCTGATGCTACCAGCGCGACCGAGGAATATAGGACCCATGCACCGGCGCATGCGACCGCGGCGTCCATCGCGGCCGTTGTGGAAGGCGAGATGCCGTTGGTGTCGCTGTCGTCGCCTTTCGTCCCAGTCACCGGGCTCGTGGCCGCTCCAGCAGCGGCGAACTCGCCACCGAGGGTAGCTCCCGCGATGATCACCGCTGATCCTCCTTCTGCGGCCTCTCCTCAAAGAAGCCGTCAGTGTCTTGGGCGTAGAGTGTGTTCGAGACGGGCCTCAGTCCGAAACTGGGGCCGGAGTTGGAGAAGCCAACCAGCATTCGTACTAGCCTGGGTTTTATCCCAGTCGCCAAGTGAGTATTTCTTAGTCTTTTCGCTGGTCCACTCGATTACTGTCCGATCGGCGAGTTTACTAACAGCATTATTCTGCAGGACTGGGGTGAAGAAAATAGGTCACCCTTCAGTGACCAAGGTCCCATTGGGTGCCACGGAGGCACTAGTCGACCCTTCGAAGAAGAGGAAGGTCGACGAGTTCGAGGCGCCTGTTGACGGCACAAACAAGGCAAAGGGCGACGAGGTCATCACGATTTCGGATGAGCCGGCGGTCGCCCCGACTGAGGCTCCGATTGGACTGGATGCGGCCTTGAAGGCCACGGTGGACACGGAGTCGTAGCGGCCGGAGCCCGTAGCCTCGGTCGGGGCAACATCCCCACCCTCGAGTGGTGCGGGAGCTGCGGTGGCGACGTTCCCTCACTTTGTAGCGAGGGCCTCCACGGCGAGTGCATTGGTGCCATCGAGCCAATTGCCTGAGGTCATTGGCACGGAGGTCGAGCGGCGTCGCAGGCGTACTCCGTTCGTGCTCTCGTCGGTTGATGCAATGGAGCTTCATGACATGCTAGGTGCCGCCATCTAGGTATGTCCAGTCTCCGAGGATCGGGCCACTGAATTTCAGTGGACGAATTCTTATTGGTTTTTGGAGTCTAGTCCCTGAGTGGCTAGTCACTGAATTTCAGTGGCTAGGCACTTAGAACTTTTTTGATTCCAGTCCCCGAGTGGCTAGTCGCTGAACTTCAGCGGCTAGGCACTTAGAAATGTTTCGTTCTCCAGTCCATGAGTGGCTAGTCGTTGAATTTCAGCGGCTAGGTACTTAGAAATTTTCCACTATCCAGTCCCTGAGTGGCTAGTCGCTGAATTTCAGCGGCTAGGCACTTAGAAATTTCGTTGTTGATTCTCCCATGGTTGCGCAGGGTCTAGAGCGCGAATCGGTGGAGCGACTTGCCGCGAGGGATCATCTGGAGAAGGACCTCATTGTTAGGGAGACGAACGAGCAGCTTCGAGCCACTGCGGGTGAGTGGCTATCATGCTTGATGTTGGTCATAAACCTTGTTCTTCTCATATTCATAGTTTTGTTGATGCAGATGATAACGCGGCCGCGGTGGAAAAGGCTCGTCAGGGCCTAGTCCCGATGAGTAAACTGATGGCTGCGCAGTCGTCCTTGAGCGCCGCAGAGAAGCGAATCACTGATCTGGAGCGAGAACTCAAGGAGGCGAAGGCGGAGGCGAAGGCGGAGGCGACCTCGGCATATGGGAGCGCCATGGCATCCGTAGCTTCTGCTGCTGAGGAGCGGAATATGTCAGATGCACTCGTCGCCGGGCAGAAGGATGATCTCTCTAGTATTCAATATTTCATCACGGAGCGCTATCGCCCGTTGATTGGTGAGTTTTCTTTGGCGAGTCCCCGAGCGTGCGGGTTGCGTTATTTTCCTGGAGCCGTCCTTACTGTCTGCTTGTATGTTGCAGGCGTTATTACTGATGATGCCGATGAGGCGCAGTCGTATGACGCGCGGCAATGCGTCACCACTCTGGTTGATTCTGCCACGCTGTCAGCGACCTGAATCCGGGCGTATCTGCAGGAAATTTTGCGCACGGAGGTGATCCCCAGCGACCTCGTCGAGGTATGGCGCAATTTGGAGAAGGCCCTGACTATGGTGGAATTCATGATGCGGTCGGCCTTTTGTCGTGGTGCGGCGACTCCGCTGAGCCTTGGGCTCACGCACTTCGTTCACGACGTCACAAGCGGGTACCCTTCGTTGACGGGCACAGTCGAGATCGCCGAAGTGCTGAAGCTGACCGAGCGGGCTGCAGTGTACGCCGACCGGGTGTGGGTGATGGGCGACCTCATTCCGTACCAGGAAATGGTCGTCGCCCCGAACGACCCCGAACCGGCGCACCGTGACTTCAAGGTGGAGCAGCCATTCCGAGCGGCCATGGAGGGTGAACTCATGACGTACCCCTCGAACCCATGGGTTCCTTTTATCCGCTGTCGTAGGAGTGGTGGCGCCTCATCGTGGAAGCCTGCGGAGTAGAATAGTTTGTCGATCGGCGTTAATTAAAATATATATGTAACTGCCCTTGTAAGCGAACAAAGTTTGCTGCTTGAAGGAATGCAAGGATTCTTTTGCCAATGTTTTTCAATTTGGTTGTTAGTTGTGTGAGTCCCCGAGCGCGTCCGCCCTTTTATGGGTTTAACCTCGTTTTTATGTGTGTTGTTTGAACTGTTAGTAAGTTAAGGTCGACTCGCCATGGCTTGGAAAGCCAGTCGCATGGCGACTCCAAGGGGTGCTCTGTACTTAGCCGTTCTCCCGGGCGCGAAAAGGGTCGGGTGGCCGAGTCCCCGAGCATGGTACTTGGCGGTTTGAGTCGCATGCCTGAGGTAGGTGAGGACGGGGCGAATTGTTTTGGCGCGTCACTCCACCTGATCAGTAGGACCAGTCGCGTGGCGAGTCCAGGGCGCGCTCTTATACTTGGCGTCTTCCCTCATCGCTCATGATTGGACTGGCGTCATGTTGGGAATATTCCCTAGAGGCAATCATGTATGATGATATTTCCCATTGTATTCATAAAGTTATTAAGTTGTCCTTGTATAAACATCTGATGTGTATCATTGAATATGTGATTCGGTTGTGGAACTATACATTCATGTTGTTTGTACTAAATGTCCTTGGTCATTGAGGTTGTGCTGGACACACAACTTAGACCAATGTGAAAGTTGGCTTGATGACTCGGTTCAACTTGTCATGGGCATGGAGATGCTATTCCAACTTACACAGATTCGTCTAAAGAGTTTAGCGAGTCGGATTGACCCATATTGAGGTACAACGAACAAGTTGTCATTTGTATATCTCAATCAATGTAATCCTTAGACCTAAGGTTATTGCATAGTCCGAGTTGAGGATCACCGACCAAGGTTCTGTCAAACGTTGATCCGTAACTGGGCAGTTATAAAGGAAGAGTTCGGGTCGACTAAGAATCAAGCTGCATGATGTGAATAACCAAGACAGGATTTTGCCCCTCCACTCGGAGAGATATTCTCTAGGCCCTCTCGTGAGATATGATTCGGAAAGCATGGCCATGCACGACTCGGTTAAGTGTTAACTGAGGCAATCGTCTAAGAGTTAGTCGGGTGAATCACTTATCTCGGATCGAGAAGAGTGTCATACTATTTAAGGGATGACAAATATTCACCTATAGTCTGGCAAGGTATATCGTGAGGCAAAAGGGACTTGGATGTAAGTCGCATTGGAAAGGCAAGTCGTCATGACTCTTTGGTAGTTGGGGAGTCGGCACGTTCTGCTAGGAGCCGCTACTGACTGATCGATTGAGAGGCGGACTCTAATCGTGTCCAAGTAGCCATGAGCCTGCGGGGTCACACACTTAAGAGTCGGAGCAAGTTCGGATTGGATCCGAAGTAGAAATCTGGTTGGGTTGGACCCGAGCCTGATTTAGACAGAGTCAATGAGTCAGACTCACAGGGACTAATATTATATGGGCTTTAGTGAATGGGATGCCCGAGCAGAGCCCACATTCACTCCCTATATATACTGGAGCACCATAATCCAGAAAGGTTAATCGTTGTTCGGATTAGGTCATTCCATGTGTTGGAAACCCTAGCTCCACAGCAGTCTTGTCGTCGTATCGAACCTAGCAGTTCGCCGCCGGTGCTCCTCCTTGTACGTGTGGATACCAGCAGAGGTGTTGTACGATCAGCACCAGGACGATCAGATCGCAAAGGACTGCACTGCATCAACTGACGCGCTTCATCAGTAATCCGCAACTACGCGTCTAGTGGTAAACCTCGTGGCCTTATACCTCGGCTAGATCTTGGGATCACCACGTTAGAGGAAAAAGTTTTGTTTTATCTCTGCGTGTCCCAACAGTGGTATCAGAGCGATAGCTTCTGGTTTTAGTCTCGAGAACTCGCATATGTGATATGCGGTATGCTGTAGATGAGATCTATGTGATGTTTGGTGGTCGATCTATGAGATAGATCGGTTTTATACGAGGTTGATTGGATCAACTATACTCGAGGAATGGTAGATCTGATTTCCGTGATCATGTTGCTGAGGTCGTGGAACGACTTACCCCTACCGATCGGCTTCCTCCATCGGGGTAGACCGTGACACGTAAATCCAGAGGCGGTGATCAAAGATCAAAAGATTTGATCGAATCGGAACAATGGTCGGAATCCATGTCCGGGACCGTCGGATTCGCCCTGTCGTAGCGCCTTAGATGTCGTTGCGAGTTGCACAACGCCGGTAGATATTGTATCTATGCATAACTTGTTTTTGCAGGAAGTTGTGAATGGTATGGTTCATATGCATGTGATGTATGTGTGTAATCCATACGTGATCTGCGAATCACGGTTTTTGTCAGCCGGCTGGAGCCTAGGTGCTGTCATTTTATTGTATAACGACCTGCGTGTCGGATTCTCTATGTAATTTACTTTACTAAGCTAGTGTAGTTGTTTGGAGAACCCGGATGGCATGCAAGGCGATATACATGTCGGCGACATGGAGTAAGACGGCAAGTGACAAGAGTTGGCACGAGTCGGATTACAGGCTTTGTGGAGATGGAGATCACCATGAAGAGGGCCATAACATTTCACATTATAATTGCTTTATTATGTGTTATTGTTATGTCTCTGTTTTACCTCTATTAGATAGTCGTTAAAATTTAATCCCTCAAAAAAGGCCTAGTCGGTTTTCCCCGCCAGTGTTTGCACCATCACAAGTCGGACATTTTTGGTAGTGGGCTCATAAAATTGACGTGCTGCCAATTCTTTCCGACTAGGTGGGTTCGAGTCGGACTCTTACTGTGGAAACACTCGGTAAGATAGATGGGTCTATCACAACGGTTGTGGGGCTCGGGGAAAAGTCGTATGGGAGCCAGGGCATGTGATGCCGCCCGTTTAACACGAGTCGTATGAGATGCGATTGACAAGGAGTTGTCTACCTAGATCACTTGGCGGCTAGCGGTGATGCTAAAGATCACTAGCCAACTTGCTTATTTAGGATCATAAATCACTAAGTAACCATCGGAGGGGTGTTGGTTCTAGGGGGAGCATAAAATATTAAGATGTTTAATATGCTTGCTCTTTTATGAATACATGTCTTAAGTGTTTTGCATATTTCTGTTGTAGATCATGGCACCAAGTAGCAGTCACTCTCAGATATCTTGTTTTGTATTGAGAACTATCCTTGAGAAAGATAAACTGAATGACACTAATTTACCAACTGGTATCGAAATCTGAGAATTGTTCTCAAACAAGAAAAGAAGGACCATGTCCTAAACAACCCACTTCCAGATGAGCCGAATGAGAATGCGACTGTCACTGCCACCAATGCCTACCGTCGGGCTAAGGATGAGTCCACGGATATTAGCTGTCTTATGCTTGCTCACATGGAACCGGACTTGCAAAAGCAGTTCGAGCTTGTTGAGGCCTACGATATGATCGAAAGCCTCAAAAGTATGTTCCAGGCTCAGGCGAAGACTGAGAGGTATCAAGTCTCTCAGGCTTTGCTGAGTTGCTAGCTTAAGGATGGTGATCCACTAAGTCCGCATGTGATCAAAATGGTTGGTTTTGTGCAGTCTCTAGAGAGGCTTGGCTACCCCATTGGCGAAGAGTTTGCTACGAATATAATTCTGAAATCTCTTCCTAGTGCATATGGGCAGTTAATTTCGAACTACCACATGCATGGTATGGATAAGAAGCTCACTGAATTGCATGGGATGCTCAAGCAGGCAGAGGCGGATCTCAAGAAGGGCGTCAGTCAAGTGTTGATGGTGCAGAATAAGGCTAAGTTCAAGAAGAGTTCTTGGACTAAGAATAAGGATAATTCAGGAGGAAAGCATGCTCAGGACCCGGTCCCAAGCGCTTCCTCAGGGACTAAGCCATCTCCTTCCGGCGGATCCACTTGCTTCTATTGCAAGGCGGATGGCCACTGGAAGAGGAACTGGAGCAAGTATTTGGCTAATAGAGCCAAGAGTGGAGGTATGATTTCCGACTCAGGTACACTTGTTTGCAATGTTATAGACATATATCTTGCTGATGCACCTAATAGTTCTTGGGTATATGATACCGGATCAGTTATTCACATCTGCAACTCGTTGCAGGGACTGGTAAGAACTAGGAGCGTAGCAAGAGGAGAGGTTGATATTCGAGTCGACAACAAAGCAAGAGTTGCTGCGTTGGAAGTCGGCACGATGCAACTTCATTTCCCTTCCGGATTCATTATGGAACTGAATAATTGTTATTATGTTCCAGTGCTCAGTCGAAACAGTATTTCTGCTTCATGTTTGATGAGGCAAGGCTACGAGTCGAATATCAAGAATAATGGTTGTTCTTTGTATTTGAATGATATGTTTCACGGATTTGCACCCGTCCAGGACGGGTTATTTATTTTGAATCTTGATGGTGAGTCGGTCTATAACATAAATGTTAAAAGGTTAAAACCAAATGATCTGAATATGACTTACTTTTGGCACTACCGGCTTGGTCATATAAGTTGGAAACGCATGAAGAAGCTCCATGATGATGGACTCCTAACTTCGTTCGACTTGGAGTCGTTCGAGACATGCGAATCTTGCCTACTCGGCAAAATGACCAAGACACATTTTGCAAAGAGTTGCGAGAGGGCGTCTGACTTGTAGGGACTAGTACATAGTGATTTATGTGGACCAATGAGCACGATAGCCAGCGGTGGTTATGAGTACTTCATTACCTTCACTGATGATTTGAGTAGGTATGGATATATCTACTTGATGAAACATAAGTCGGAAGCTTTTGAAAAGTTCAGAGAATTCCAGAATGAAGCATAAAATCAACTTGGCAAGAAAATAAAGTTTCTTCGGTCGGACCGAGGAGGCGAGTACAAGAGCCATGAGTCTGATGACCATCTGAAAAGTTGTGGAATATTTCCCCAACTTACTCCACCAGGAACGCCGCAAAGGAACGGTGTTTCAGAAAGGCGGAATCGGACCTTGTTGGACATGGTACAATCAATGATGAGTCGGACAGATCTACCTTTATCATTTTGGGGTTATTGTCTAGAAACAGCGGCATTCACACTAAACAGAGTACCATCAAAATCGGTAGAGAAGAGACCGCATGAGATGTGGACAGGCAAAAAGCCGAGTTTGTCTTTTCTTAAGATTTGGGGTTGTGAAGCATTTTTCAAGCGACTTCAGTCGGACTAGCTTATGGCCAAGTTGGATAAGTGTATTTTCGTGGGGTATCCGAGGGAAACCTTGGGTTACTACTTCTACAACCGAGAAGAGGGCAAAGTGTTTGTCGCTCGGAACGGTGTCTTCCTTGAGAAAGAGTTTCTCGGTCGGGGAGTAAGTGGGAGCACGATGCAGCTCGAAGAAATTTGAGAGGAACCGGCTAGTAGCGAGTCAGAAAAAACCTTGGAGGTTGAGTCGGTCGTGGTAGCTGAGCCAGCAGAAGCACCTGTACTATGAAGATCGGCGAGATTACGAAGTGTTCGTAATTTATTACTGTTAGACAGTGATGAGCCGGCAAATTATTCGGAAGCGATGGTGGGATCTGATTCTGAGTCATGGCTTGGAGCCATGAGATCCGAGTTAAAGTCCATGGATGAGAATCAAGTTTGGAACTTGGTTGATCTGCTAGACGGTGCAAGACCCGTCGAGTGCAAATGGGTCTTTAAGAAGAAAACTGATATGGATGGAAATGTTTCCGTCTATAAAGCACGCCTTGTCGCGAAGGGGTTCCGACAAGTTCAAGGAGTTGATTCGACGAGACTTTCTCGCCCGTAGCAATGCTTAAATTAGTTCGGATCATGTTAGCTATAGCATCCTATTTTGACTATGAGATATGGCAGATGGATGTCAAAACAACTTTCCTTAATAGAAATTTAACCGAGGACGTGTATATGATACATACCGAGGGTTTTGTCAATCCGGCTAATGCTGACAAGGTGTGCAAACTTCAGAAAACAATTTATGGGTTGAAGCAAGCATCTCGGAGTTGGAATATTCGCTTTGATGAGGTAGTCAAATCGTTTGGCTTCATCAAGAGTGATCATGATTCTTGTTTGTACAAGAAGTTTAGTGGGAACAAAGTAAACTTTCTAATCTTATATGTGGATGACACATTATTGATTGGAAATGATGTCCAGATGTTGCAAGAAACCAAGGAATCATTGGAAAGGAGTTTCTCAATGAAAGACTTCACTACTGGAAAAACCATCTTCGGTTCGATCAGAACAAGCCCAGCAGTCCCGGCCTGGCACAACCCGCGACTAGTGGGAGCACTAGTCCCGGGCCGTGAGGTCTCTAACGGCTAGAAACGGCTGTAGTGACTAGTCCCGGGTCGGACTAGGTCATTAGTCCCGATCCGTAATACGACCCGGGACTAATAACCTGGAGCAGGCCAGCTGGTCCTTTCGTGGGCTATTAGTCCTGGGTCGTATCACGGCCCGGGACTAGTTGTCCACGACTATATAATCTGCCTCCTGTCCTGCTGCCCTAAAGCATATGGTGGCCATTTTTCTCAAAGAAGCAAGAGAGTTCATGCCATTTTTTTCTCAAGATTTGTCAAGATTTAGTTTGCAACACCTAAATCCAAAGCTTTGAAAGGTTAGAACTTCATTCTTTCATCTCTTATTGCTACTTTAGCTCTATAATGCTCTAGAAGTATAGAGATATGGATCAAATGCATGCATGCTCTAGAAGTAGCTAGAAGGATTTTGATATATGTGTGTAACAAATTTTGATTACGCACATAGTTACTGAAAATTGAAATGTGTAATTTTAGAGTTTCAGAGCTTAGAATGGAATGAGGTTTTCACTGATAGAACAATAATAAAAAACTCCACATTTATCATGTTGATTGTTTTCTGCAATTCACAAATTGGTGCATGTAATTTTTTCAAAATTCAAAATTAATGCTATAGAAGCTCTCAATATAACTTGTAATAATTTTATCATGTTGTGTAATGGTTTTTGATATACTTTTACTATAATGCAGATGGTCCGGGAATGGATGTACGGTACTGACCGACGCTCTGGCGAGTTCATTAATGGCGTGCATGATTCATCAGTGTTGCTGATGCAAACAAGCGCAATGGTTTTGTATGTTGTCCATGTAATGTATGTAGGAATCAGAAGGATTACTCTGACTCAAAAACCCTTCACAGCCACCTGTTGAAGTCCGGCTTCATGCCCAGTTATAATTGTTGGACCAAGCACGGAGAGAGAGGGGTTATAATGGAAGAAAATAAAGAAGAGGAGGAGGATGACAACTATCATGGTTTCCCTGACTACGGAGATACTTCCATGGGGGATGCTGAAGGGGAGGATGAAGAAGAGACACATGATGAACCCGCTGATGATCTTGGTCGGGCCATTGCCGATGCACGAAGAGATTGTGAAACTGAAAAGGATAGGGAGAAGTTCAATCACATGTTAGAGGATCACAAAAAGTTGTTGTACCCAAATTGCGAAAATGGTCTGAAAAAGCTGGGCAGCACACTGGAATTTCTGCGATGGAAGGCTGAGTGTGCTATACCTGACTCCTCATTTGAAAAGTTGCTGAAAATGATGAAGAATATGCTTCCAAAAGATAACGTATTGCCCGCCAGTATGTACGAAGCAAAAAAAAGGTTGTCTGCCCTCTAGGTTTAGAGGTTCAGAAGATACATGCATGCCCTAATGACTGCATCCTCTACCGCGGTGAGGAGTATGAGAATTTGGATGCATGCTCGGTATGCACTTCACTTCGGTATAATATTAGACGAGATGACCCTGGTGACGTTGAGGGCGAGCCCCCCCGGAAGAGGATTCCTGTGAAGGTGATGTGGTATGCTCCTATAATACCACGGTTGAAATGCTTATTCAGAAACAAAGAGCACGCCAAGTTGTTGCGATGGCATAAAGAGGAACGTAAGTCAGACGGGATGTTGAGACACCCCGCTGATGGGTCGCAATGGAGAAAAATCGATAGAAAGTACCCGGACTTTGCAGATGACACAAGGATTTTAAGGTTTGGTCTAAGTACATATGGCATGAATCCCTTTGGGGAGCAGAGATCCAGTCACAGCACCTGGCCCGTGACTCTATGCATCTATAACCTTCCTCCTTGGTTGTGCATGAAGCGGAAGTTCATTATGATGCCAGTGTTGATCCAAGGTCCGAAGAAACCCGGCAACGACATTGATGTGTACCTAAGGCCATTAGTGGAAGAACTTTTACAGTTGTGGGACGAACCCGGGATACGCGTGTGGGATGAGCACAAGCAGGAAGAATTTAACCTTTGAGCATTGCTTTTCGTAACAATCAATGATTGGCCTGCTCTT
Source organism: Avena sativa (assembly GCA_916181665.1). Lineage (NCBI taxonomy): Eukaryota > Viridiplantae > Streptophyta > Magnoliopsida > Poales > Poaceae > Avena > Avena sativa. The sequence continues at coordinate 134,309,093 of OV702283.1, read as the reverse complement.
AGTAACCTTTCAGTACAGTTAAACAAGGGATACAATGCATGCACACACTGTTTAGATGAGACTGAAAGTATATATTTGGAACATTGTAAGAAGAATGTATACAATGAGCATCGTCGATTTCTTTTGGCCAAGCATCCCTTAAGAAAGAAAGGCAAGCATTTCAACGGTCTTCCATGTCACCAGACGAAGCCTAAGGAGCGTACTGGTGCTGATATATTTGATATGGTCAAAGATTTGGATCAACTGGTAACCTTTGGAAAGGGTCCTGGAGGAAAATCTGTTCCGAAGGACGCTGAAGGACACACACCCATGTGGAAGAAGAAATCTATATTTTGGGAGCTACCATATTGGAAATTCTTAGAGGTCCGCTCTGCAATCGATGTGATGCATGTGACGAAGAATCTTTGCGTGAACCTGCTAGGCTTCTTGGGCGTGTATGGGAAGACAAAAGATACACCGGAAGCACGAAAGGACCATCAACGTATGAAAGACCCAGATGGCCTGCATGCAGAATGGTTTCAAGGTCATGCCAGCTACGCTCTTACCAAACAAGAGAAGGAAATATTTTTTGAATGCCTAAGAAGTATTAAGGTCCCGTCTGGCTTCTCGTCGAATATAAAGGGAATAATAAATATGGCAGAAAAAAAGTTCCAAAACCTAAAGTATCATGACTGCCACGTGATTATGACGCAAATGCTTCCGATTGCATTGAGGGGGCTTCTACCAGATAATGTTCGAGTACCCATTGTGAAGCTGTGTGCATTTCTCAATGCAATCTCTCAGAAGATAATCAATCCTGGAGATCTACCACGGTTACAGAATGATGTGGTCAAATGTCTTGTCAGTTTTGAGTTGGTGTTCCCACCATCCTTCTTCAATATTATGACGCACCTGCTGGTTCACCTAGTCGAAGAGATTTCCATTCTCGGTCCTGTATTTCTACACAATATGTTTCCCTTTGATATATTAGTGGGAAACTTAAACAAATATGTTCGTAACCGTGCTAGGCCAGAAGGAAGCATCTCCAAGGGCTATGGAATAGAGGAGTTCATTGAATTTTGTGTTGACTTTGTTCCTGACCTTGAGCCGATTGGTCTTCCTCAATCGCGGTATGAGGGGAGACTGAGTGGAAAGGGTACTCTAGGAAGGAAATCAATAATATGTAGGGACGGACATTCTTACACCGAAGCACATTACACCATTCTACAGAATTCTATCTTGGCAGCCCCATATATCGAGGAACATAAGAAAATCTTACTCTCCAACAACCTTGGAAAGCATGACTCTTGGATTAGAGATGAACACATGAAGAGTTTCAGCGGTTGGTTGCAACATCTCATCAAAAACAACACTCTTGGAGATTAGCTATACTTGTTGTCAAGGTCACCGTCTTCGACTATATTGACTTTCCAAGGGTACGAGATAAATGGGTATACATTTTACACGATAGCCCAAGATAAAAAGAGCACCAACCAAAACAGTGGTGTCCGCTTTGATGCAACAAACAAAAATGGGTCAAAGACCACATATTATGGTTACATAGAGGAGATATGGGAACTTGACTATGGACCTAATTTTAAGGTCCCCTTGTGTAACTACCTCGGTGAATTACGCTCCTAGACTCAGGCCTGGATGAACATAAATGGTTGAAATAGTACGGTGGGGCCCAAATGCCACTCACGGGTAGACCTTTCGGCCGTCCCAACCATTTCCAATTCATCGGGACCAGAACGGGCGGCGTAATCGGCAGGCAAAGGGATCAACTACATACACAAGTGGGTATGTATGCAAGCCACCATACAATAGTACATCAGAGCCATACCATCTAAAAAGAAAGGAAATATAGCAACGCCATACGGCAAGATTCAAATATCCTAGATACATCTATAATTTAGGATATCTCCTCATACATCACATAACAGAGTATCAAGCGGAAGCGGCAAACAAGATCCGAGTACGGATAAGAGGCAAATCGGCATAAGATGCCCCAGAAATAAGCACATTCCGCCCACAGATCTCACGGATCCCCATTCCCGGAATCTCTACACCGAATGGTCGCTGCCCAAATCGTCAGTCTCCTCCACCCAGTATCCATCTCCGGAGTGCACCTGTTCATCTGAATCAAAAAATTTATCGTGTGAGACCCTAGGGGTGCTCAGCAAGTCTTTATGCCTCTAAAGGGGACACAACCTGGGGTGACGCAATTGCAGCAAAAGATAAACCCTAACAGTGCTACAAATACTCGCTAACCATCCGCCTAACCAAAGATAGACGGATGTCCGTGAATTAAGGACAACAGTTATAACAGTAATATTAACAGATCCACCCTCCTCCCCGCTTACCCACGAGGAAGCGGACGAACAACCCCCATCCGTTGGCAGTTTTATTAACCATTCCATGAGACTTGCACTATTTACTAGTCAGTTGTTTAGTAAGGTTAAAGAACGGTACTTTAGTTATGCTTGTCTATGATCGAGAAACTGTGCTCCAAGTCGTCCATAACCGCGGACACGGCTTTCAGAAAGTTTTACCCTGCAGGGGTGCACAAATAGCAACACACACTCGCTCAACCTCGGAAGAACCAAATCAAAACCCAACGAGGCCTTCACGACAAAGCAATCACAAGATTCAGAAATCTTTCAGGGGGCCACCCCTTGAAGTACACCCGCAACGAAGCTAGCTGACTTCGAGACGGACTCAAGGTTTGCGACAATGGCTGTAAACGACTGGGAACCCAAAACTGGGATTGTCGATACCGCGAAAACATTCCGCTTACCTAAACAGTATAGTGTGCTCCTCGCACAATCTTAATAAAGCAGTAAAGCATGGCATAAGTACAGGATAGTAAATAAAGCCTTGAACTAGTTTGTGGCCCCAAGAAATAAGAATGAATCAAGCTCTGGCTCAGGGGGGTCCCATAAGCCTCCCGGATGTGGATAGCGCGAATATTCAAGGAACAGGTTTCAAGTACTCGGGGTCTTACGGGACACAAGTGAGCAGGAAAAACCAAATAGCAGATGTTGCTCACCGGTGTCACTTTCATTAGTTATCCCATTACTACGCAGGTGAAGTTGTTTAGGTACCTCATTATCCAACAGACACTCACATACCCTACACATGCTGTTCTACGACTCGCATGGCTCAAACAACTCCTGTAGTAATGGCTCATGGGATGGAGGAACAAGCTTGGTGGGGTTTAAAAGTAAAGGCTATGCAATACTTGGGTTTCAGTTTAATGCAATCGCGACTCAATGATGCAAGAATAAGATAGAGGCAATAGGTACTGTAGGTATTCAAGCATGTGGTAGTGCTTGCCTGGCAGCTCAGTTGAGGCGGGAGACGGATCTGGGTAGTGCTCCTGGTGCTCTTGGTATATCCCCTGCTCAGCGTCTATTCGAAGAAGAACCAAACAAACAAGGGCCAACATAAATAAAGTGCGCAAGCATATGAATAAAATGCGTCAAGCAAACAATCATGCCATGATGAATGATGCACAATTTACATGGCAATAAAGTAACATGGCATGTGTGAGGGGTGGGGTACAAGAAATAAACATTTTTATTGAGTTTCGGGCACCTTTTATTCTCATAATAGTTGCTGTTTGCAATATATTTATATGATGCATGCTTCAATTCATATCAAGGATAGCATAAACAGAAAGGTCTCGTCGAGATGATCATTTTAGACATATCATTTGTCAAATTTGGAGTTATAAAACTAAAGTTATTAATTTATTAAGTTCCAGTGGCATTTTTTTGTAATTTACTCAACTTGGAATTTTAAATGTGCAAAAGGTAATTTGAATAGCATATTTGAAATCCTCACATTTTTCTAATTCCAAAACATATATTATTTGTTAAATTTGGATTTGTATTTTAAAAGTTATTTAAAACAGAATTAAATTTGAATTTGAAAAGATTAGGAAAAGATTTGAATTTAAACAGATTCAGGAAAAACTTTTTATACTCAGTCTAATCTAGCCACAGTCGCTTACAGGTGGGGACAGAGCTGGCACAGGCCCACGCGCGCAGAAACTGGCGGTCACCATGGTTGCTGCCAGCCACTGCGGCTGACGGGTGGGGACAGGGGTTCGCGGGCCCACGTGCCAGTGGGGAAAACGGCAGCGGCTGACGGGTGGGTGGATAGGGGACCGCGGGTTGGGGCCTAAAAACTTGAGGAGCCTTTTTATAAAACGGCCACAGCCGCTGACGGTGGGGCCAAAGGGGACCGCGGGTTGGAATTAAAAGTGCAAGGAGGTTATCGCAAAACGTGCGCCCGCGGTACTGTTTTTCTTCCGCGTGCGCAGCGAGCGAGCGTAGCGCGACAGAGGGCGGCCGCGTCACGCGGGGGCTCGATCCCGCGACCTGGGGCTTGCGCTTAGCGGCGGCCGCCGCTGCGGTGGGTGGGGGTTGTTGTTTGGTAAGGGGGGCGCGGCTAGTTAGGGTCTGCGCGGAGCGCGTGCGTGCAGGCGCCAGCGAGCGGCGGCGCGCGCAGACTGCTCGACGAAACTACCGGCGCGAACGGGAAGCGACGCAGGGTATGGGCATGTCTGGGAAGTTCGGGGACTCACCGCGGGGCCGATGGTTTGGTCGACGAGGCTCGGGGAGGTCACGATCGTCGGCGAGGCTGGCGCCGGCGAAGCTAGGGTTTGCGTCGGCTCGCGTCGGTGTCCAGAGCTCCTGGGCCTCCTCCTTCGCGACTGCGGGTACTGGGGTGATGCAGGGGTCCTGCGGAGCTTCCTCGACAACCTCAACGACGCGCCCGCCTCCTGGATCGATGACGACGAGAGGGGGCCGACGGTGGTGGCCGGCGATGGCGGTGAAGAGAGGAGGGGCAGAGGGAGACGCAGCAGGGCCTCTGGGAGGATCTGGGGGCGGCTAGAGGGCGAGGGGGGATAAGAACGAGAGGGGGCAGGTGGGGTTTGCGTGGGGGAGGGGATGGTGATAAAGGTGGCCTCGGTGCCACCTTGTCCTCCCTCACGTGCTCGGTCAGGGCAGGGGGGGTAGCTAGGTGGAGAGAGCTGGGGGAGAGGCTGCCAGGTAGGGCCAGGGAGGAGGAAGCTCGGGTGGGGCACGCCGGCAGAGAGAGAAAAGAGAGTAAGAGGGCATGGCTCGGTCTAGGATTAGGGTTGGGGTGTAGCTTCGGCATGGAGGAGGCTAGGTGGGGCCCTCATGGCAGGTAGAGAGGGGAGGCCGAGAGAGAGGGGTGGCAGCTAGGTTTAGAGGCATGGGTGAGGTGAGAGGGGGAGGCTCGGCTAGAGAGGAGAGAAAAAGGGGTGCTTAGTGTTTGGTTTAGATTAGGTATAGTTTAGGGTTTAAGCTAGGTTGGGTATGGGGGTATGGTGATGATGTAGTAGGTTTAGGGGAAGGTTATGAGAGGGGTAGGGTTTAGCCGAGAGGGGGTGTTGATTAGGGTTTAGATGGGGTAAGATGAGTAAAGGTAGGTTCTAGAGTTAGCAAGAGGGATAGAGAAAGAAGGGGTAAAGGTGAGTGTTTGATAGCCAAAGCAAGATCGAGCATAGGAAGAGAGAGAGAGAATGACCCCTCCAAGAATTCCAACAAAACCCTAAGGTGACCACAGTTGAAGATTGTTGCATGGGACATGCATTACATTTAATGCACTCCCTAAGAGGTTGGTGCAAGATTGCATGGGCCATGCATAAGCATTAAATGCCAGGTTTTATTTTGTGAAAACAAAAGTGGTATCCCATGGCATTCATTTATTTGCATCCTCCCAAGCTGGAGTAAGGGCCAAGCAAAAGGATTGGTATAGGATCCACCCAACCCACATGAGCTAGGTAACTCAATTAAATGCCAGCTCACATTAATTGGATGGTGGAATTATAAGGTGGTGAAGAAAAAGGTGGTGGAGTCAATAAAAGATATGCCCCCAACTCAACTTGGGCATTTAACAATATATCAAGAACCAAATATAAATCAAGAAGCAAATACAAATAATAATGCATGTGAGATAAGAACCAAGCAAAAAGGGTTTTGTATGATGCACAAATGCAAGGTGGCATGATGACATGAGCATGATAAGATGATGATGCAACAATTTATGTAGGGAGTAACCATTATTTTTATTAAACCAAGTAGCATTACAGTTGTTAGACAAATGGGATGCTACACCTTGTTTCGGTGCAAATGGGTCAAGCTGACAGGAGGAGGGGTTGAGGTAGACAAGAAATACGGAATGACATTGTTGGATCTCAGCAATCTTGGGTACTTAGATGAACCATTCGTCCTAGCCAATGATGTGGCTTAGGTTTTCTATGTGAAGGACATGTCTACCAAACCTAGAAATGTCGACACTCACGACGTAATGTCGACACTCACGACATAATGTCGACACTCACCTCTATTATTAGTGCTGACTCATGTTTTGTCCCGGTTGGTGTCTCCAACCGGGACTAAACGTTCATCTTTAGTCCCAGTTGGGGACACCATCCGGGACAAGGTACAAGCCGCACGACATAATGTCAACACTCACCCCTATTATTAGTGTTGCCTGGCCCAGTCTGCCGCAATCCCTTCAGTCGCGGTTGGTTTCTCCAACCGGGACTAAAGATGAACCCTCTCTTTATATAGGAATTTCCCTCTATTTATTAGGTAACACTCAAGACATTTATTAATATTAAAAACCGGGACAAACCGGGACTAGCTAACACTCAGGACTAAAGCCGCCCCCTTTAGTCATAATCATGCCTAGTCCTATAGTACGCAGCTTCAGGGTCTTCTTCGTCATCGTCATCATCATCGTCATCGTCACCTTCCACTCCGGGGATCCTCAGCCCATCCATGGCATATACCAGAGGCCATTCCAGCCTCGGATTCACGGCGGGCGGGGGAGGCGTCTCCTGGAAGACGATGCCTCTACCGCCGGGCCGATGTGGGGCCTTTTTGTGGCTCTGTGGCGGGTGGACTCGTGGGCACCGCAGGCGAGGATGGTCTCCCCCGGCGATGTAGCGCATCACTCCGATGATAGTACGGTTAGCCCACCATAGATGACGGCCGGCTTCGTTGTGGTTCACCGGTGGCGGGCCATAACCCTCGTACCTGGCGAGCTCCCTTTCCAGCCTATTAGCGAAGAAGGCATTCCAGGTGTCGTAGTTTTCGGGATCCCACTGGGGATCCATCCGCTGCTCCGACGTGAGCTCGTGGTAGAAGTGGTTTGTGATGGCCGCCTGGCATGCGGAACTTTGAGGGAAAGGAGCGACAGGAACCCCTCCAGCACTCAGCATCCAGCCGGCGGGCGGCCTGTATCCCGGCGGACAAGCGTAGTTGGAGGCGCACAGCGCCTCGGTCTCCTCGAGGGTCAGAATGGCCCAGTAGGCGTTGTCCATTGTTCTAAGAGAGGAAGGTGTGGATGTGTGGATAGCCATGGCGCGATCGCCCTAAATATAGAGGGAAAGGGCAGGAAAACTTGGCGTGAAGCTTTGGGAAATGGCGGGAAATATCTTTAGTCCCGGTTAGTGACTACATCCGAGACTAAAAGCTCTCGTAGAAAGGAAAGGGCGGGAAAACTTGGCGGGAAGCGGTGGGATATGGCGGGAAATATCCTTAGTCCCGGTTTGTGACTACAATCGGGACTAAATGGATATTATATTAAGATTCTTTATATTTTTCTGATAATAATAGACATATTATTTGTTTTATTTGGATTATTACAATAAAAGATATGATTTTCCAAAGTTTTTATATTTGATTTGAATTAAAAAAAATTACAAATGAAATAATATATTTATGCAAACAGATAAATGGATATTATATTAAGATTCTTTATATTTTTCTAATAATAATAGACATATTATTTGTGTTATTTGGATTATTACAATAAAAGATATGATTTTCCAAAGTTTTTATTTTTGAATTGAATTAAAAATGAAAATTTATAAATTAAATAATTTATAAATGATGCAAACAGATAAATGGATATTATATTAAGATTCTTTATATTTTTATGATAATAATAGACATATTATTTGTTTTATTTGGATTATTATAATAAAAGATATGATTTTCCAAAGTTTTTATAGTTGATTTGAATTAAAAAAAAGAAAATTTACAAATGAAATAATTTATAAATGATGCAAACAGATAAATGGATATTATATTAAGAATCTTTATATTTTTCTGATAATAATGGATATATTATTTGTTTTATTTGGATTATTACAATAAAATATATGATTTTCCAAAGTTTTTATATTTGATTTGAATTAAAAAAATAAAATTTAGAAATGAAATAATTTATAAATTATGAAAACATATAAATGGATATTATATTAAGATTCTTTATATTTTTCTGATAATAATAGACATATTATTTGTGTTATTTGGATTATTACAATAAAAGATATGATTTTCCAAAGTTTTTATTTTTGATTTGAATTAAAGAAGAAAATTTACAAATGAAATAATTTATAAATGATGCAAACAGATAAATGGATATTATATTAAGATTCTTTATATTTTTCTGATAATAATAGACATATTATTTGTTTTATTTGGATTATTACAATAAAAGATATGATTTCCCAAAGTTTTTATATTTGATTTGAATTAAAAAAGAAAATTTACAAATGAAATAATTTATAAATGATCCAAACAGATAAATGGATGTTATATTAAGATTCTTTATATTTTTCCGGTAATAATATACATATTAATTGTTTTATTTGGATTATTACAATAAAAGATATGATTTTCCAAAAAATTTCTATTTGATTTGAATTAAAAAAAGAAAATTTACAAATGAAATAATTTATAAATGATGCAAACATATAAATGGATATTATATTAAGATTCTTTATATTTTTTTGATAATAATAGATATTTTATTTGTTTTATTTGGATTATTACAATAAAAGATATGATTTTCCAAAGTTTTTATATTATTTTGAATTAAAAAAAGAAAAATTACAAAAAAACAATTAGTCGCGGGTCGTGGATGGACCCCCGCGACTAAAGGGGGTCTTTAGTCGCGGGTTAAGCCACGGCCCGGGACTAGAGACCCTCTAGTCGCGGGCGGTGGGTTAGCCCGGGACTAAAGGTTTGTCCCTTTATATTCTGGCGCCAGGGGAGGTGCTGCCCCAACACTTCGCATTTCTCGACGAAGACGACGAAGACAACACAGATGAAGACGAAAGCAGGGGAGGTGCTGTCCAATTCCGCCGCCGCTCCGCCGTGCGTACGTGCTCCGTCGTGCCGCCGCCGCTCCGCAGGTGAGATGGTTCTCCAGGGCATCTCAGTGTCGCTCGGGGTGGCCGGGAACGTCGACAACGACAGCGCCTCTACGACGGTTAAGGTTCGTCCAGGGAAAGGAAACGAGAGAGTGAGCGAGCCTGGGGGAATGAGAGGATAGGGGAGAGGGAGAGGCGTGCTCTCCAGGGGCGGCGGCAGCGCGGATCAGCGACGGACGGCCGGCGAGGGCGTCGCCACCGAGCTGCTTGGCTAGAGGAGGAATACGACAGGGGGAAGGACGGCCGGTGAGGTATTGGGCCGAGGCTGCTGGGCCGTGTTGGGCTGCTAGCTGCGCATGCGAGCGACAGGAAAGGAAGAGGGGAGAGATGGGCTGTTTTTCCTTTTCTCTTTGTATTTTTCAAATACAAATCTGTTTTATATTATTTTTTTAATTATTGTTTTCATTATAATTAGCAAGGATTAGGATTATATTGTTAGATAGGCTTATTTTAATTATAATTAGCTAGGGTTATTTTTTAATTATATTTAGCTAGGGTTATTTTTTAATTATAATTAGCTAGGGTTATTTTTTTAATTATTGTTTTAATTATAATTAGCTAGGGTTATTTTTTTGTTTTAGTTATTAGCTATGATTATATTGTTTTACCACAATTAATATTAGGATTATTGTTTTACCAGAAATAATATTAGGTTTTACCACAATTAATATTAGGAAATGTTAGGAAATGTTATAGTTTTTTTCTATAGTTTTTTTATAGTTTTTTTTATATTAGGGTTTTTTGTTTTAGTATTAGGATTATTGTTTTAATTAAAATATTAGAAATAGGATTAGGATTATTGTTTTAGTGATTTTTTTATTTTATTTATTAAGATTAGAATTAGGATTAGGGTTATTTTTTTTAGTTAATATGATTATTGTTTTAGCACAAATAATATTAGGATTATTATAAGTAGGATTATATTGTTTTAGTTATTAGGATTATTGTTTTTTCTAACCTGTTTAACTCTCTTTTTGTTATAGATAATTAAGTCATGGATCCATCCGAAGATCCTGGTCGCATCGGTGAAGGTTTTCTTCACGGCATGATAAGAGGTGAAATTCCTCTTAATATTACTACCGGCGTCGAAGATATTTTGCTCGAGGAAGAGATATCCTCATATCTGAATCCATCCGGTGATGGACTAGAGTAAAACCTAATGTACCAAGCGGAAGACCAGATGGACGAAGGGCAAACAAATAACAACAATAATGATGGCCCCTCGACAGGATCCGGCGAGGTACATATATATATATATATATATATATATATATAAAGTCTCGTGTTACCTCTATTCATTAACTGATCTAGATATATATTAATCACTCTCCCTTCTTCTTTTAGCCCACCGGATCGAAGCAATCGACAGCTCGAACAAAACGAGGGCCGAACAAAAAGTTGGATGGTAATCAAAGGTTCACCATCGAAGAAATAGATGATGATGGTGAACCGATTGCTCCAGAGAAGCACCGGAGGATGTTTATAAATCAATGCGGGGTTCTTGTTAGGGATAACCTTCCGATCACCATCCAAGAATGGAATAAGTCAAAGAAACTCGGTGAAGAATCCAACAGCTATGTCACCGATGATGCCAAAGATGACCTTTGGCAGAAGCTCATAGCGCATTTCATACTACCTCCATAGTATGAGGAATTTGAGGTAGATGGTATTACCCCTAGGCCGGGTGGGCTTGAAAATAGAGCGAAAGTCAAGGAGTGGGCACTGAGCAAGATGGCTGAACTGTACCGGAACCACAAGAAAAGTTTATACGCGAAATATGTCGCGAAAAAGAAAACTCCAGACTTCAAAGGAGTAAAGAGAAGTTGAGAGAATAGTGGCCCGATTTTGTACAGTACAAGCAATCTGATAAAGCAAAGGCAAAGTCGACAAAGAACGCGTTAAATGCTGCTAACAAGAAATACCATCATAAAATTGGGACAGGTGGCTACAAGAGTGCCATCCCTAAGTGGGAAACTATGGAGAAAAAATGAGGGCTAGAGGCGTCACTCCTGGTACAGATGGATGGCCCGAGAGGTCAAAGCACTGGTGGTACGGGCACGGGGGATCCTTGGACCCAGAAACAGGGAAGCCATTATTTCATGATAAAATTCTAAAACCCTCCCAAGACCTTATTCAAGCAATGAACGATGCTCAATTGGGATTGTTTCGTCCCGAGAGAGAGAACGACGAGCTGACATGTGCCCTAGGGAATCCTGAAAAGGGAGGACGAACACGAGGCAAAGGCGCCGGTGTCTCGTGGAAGAAAGGGTTTCCTCAGTACGATGCCAGTTACAGAAGCCGTCAGAGAAAGAAGGACCGGGAGGCAGACCGGATCTCCAGGGTAGAGAAGGACCTAGCTGATCTGAAGAACCTCATGCATGAAATTAGCCAAAGGCCGCCGTCGTCAACTCACCCGCGATATGATGATCCTGCATTGGATCTTAGCCAACGGATAAGCAGCGTGGCTTCCACGGAGGTTTGTGCTGATGATCAAGCACTGCTGGATGATGCATCGGCTCCTCACTACCCCATGGATGATGTCAGATAGATGGCACAATGTGAGCTACATCAGCAAATGAACAACCTGTCCTTCAAGGTGGAGATTGGCACTGCTTTACCTTGTCTACCTGGAGCACTCCACCATTCACTTCCGATTCCACCAGGCTATGCTCGCGTCACGGTGGTTGACATAGTGGAGGATTTTGCGGACCTAGAGATTGAAATCGCTACGCCTGAAGGCCTTACAAAACTAGGAGATGTCAAGCGCAACATCATTCTATGGAATAAGAAGTACATCAAGTTTCCAGGCTCGGCGCCAAGGCCACCGACTCCAAGGAATCCAAGTCCACCCCACATCGAATATTGTCAACCTCCAAGTCCACCCCAACCCGATTATCGCCAACCTCCAAGTCCACCATAACCCGATTATCGCCAACCTCCAAGTCCACCCCGCCCTGCTGACGATCGCCGCAGTAGGAGTACATCAACTCGATCTCCGCCTCCGCCTCCGTGCAATACTACTACCTCATCAAAGAAACGGAAGTTCGACGGTCCCCCGCGCTCCACATCAAAGAAAGGGCAAACGTCAAAGATAGTCAATATCCCGCCGGCTCTTCCAAAGAGACCTTATGACAAGACCAATGAGGAAACTAACGCGGATGTGGCTGCCCAAGTTAAGGCGCATTTTGCACCCAAAAAGCCTAAGCCAAAGCCGGTATATAATGAAAAAACCAAAAAGTGGGCTAAGTCCTTTCTTGAGCAACCATCCCAGATATCGATGAATCTGGAATCAGACTATGACGGGAGATTATTAAGCAAGCACAGAAGAAAAAAATCACAAGTGCAAAAAGCGGGAAGCAAGTTTCCCAGCTCGGAGCACAGAAGAATCAATCGGTCGCCCCGCTCAAAGTCATTTCAGACCTCGACAAGGCCTTCAAAGCAGAAATGGATATGGACATGCAAATAATGGACCCTAGAGCCCGTAATAATGTTGCACTTATGGGAATCACTATATCGCAGGCCAAAGCACTTGCTAATGAAGCAAATATGTCTCTTGGTCAATATTTAGGCTATGAAGATACGCCAGTGGGTCAGATAGTACGGCAGTATGTCCAAGGGGAGCCTCTAGTCAGTAATGAGGAGCTCGCGCGTCTATCCACACATATGCGAAATCTGCATGAATGGTACATGTCGCAAGCAGAAAAAAGCATCATAAAGATTGGTTTCCGGTGGACGTTAGAAAGGATCATCACTTCAAACCATACTCGATACAGGTTCAAATGACCAAACTGTTTCAGTTATACAACCAGAGTGCCCTCGACAAATCTATCATTGGTTTCTACTGTCTGTAAGTTATTTATTTCTATAATTAAGTTTGTAGCTCAGCTCATTCATTGGAGTTAATAAATTATCCTAACTATATATCCTTTTGTATGATGATATTATATTCCGCAGAATGAAGATGCTTGAATGCAAAAGAGCTAGAAGATACGATGTTGGGTTCATTGACCCATATATCATTAATGAATATACGTTAAAGAATCACCCTAAAGACGTGGAGGAAGACCTGTGCAGGTTCTTAACCGAGCATAATTTTGTTAAGGAAATACTATTTCCTTACAACTTCAAGTGAGTGTTTATATCTTGTAAACATTTTATTTTTGCTTACTGGATGAGCTATGCATGTATGCTTATGTAAATGTCCGCAGATTACACTGGATCTTGCTAAACATTCAAGTTGACAACTCCCTAATTGAAGTCCATGACTCATTAAGTTGGGACCAAGAGCAGTGGAGCGACATGAAAGCAATGCTCCATAAGTAATTTCAATCATTATCGCATTATATCGTCCTCTTTCATTCATTTCCTGATATCAAGTAACTAATAACTCCTTTGTTCATTTTCTTTGTCGAGAAAGTGTTGGACACGGTTCAGACAGAAAATACCAAGTCCATTTAAAGAGGAGTTAACTTATAAAATGGTGAAGAGTTTACAGCAGCCACCGGGAACTCATTTATGTGGATACTACGTCTGCGAGTACATCCGCGAGTTTACTAGTGAGCGGAAAGTTGACTCATATTATATTTATGATTTGCGGGAGAAACTAGAGCCAGACCAGCGCATAAGAGCAATTCAAGAGGAGCTGGCGGGATTTATGATGAAGGAAGTCCTTGATGTACATGGAGATCATTATGCGGATGACGTGGAACTCGATTTGCCTTAGTCATCTTCATGTAGCTGATATGATATATATATATTCATCAATGACCATGTAATTTCAAAACATTTCTTCCTTTTGATATGATTGATTATATGTATGCTTGCAAGGGATCAATTAATTATATAAATGCATCGACGTGTAGTGTGTATGTAGTAGCATATAATATGTATACTGAAATATATGTTTGAATTATAGTGAAACACAAAACGAAAAAGGAACGAAATGGCAAAAAAAAGGAAATACACAATCTCTGCCGCGGCAGAGAAATTTGTGTTTCTCTGCCGCGGCAGGAAACCTTTTAGTCCCGGGTGGTGTTACAGCCCGGGACTAGAGGGTTTCCGTCCCCCGTGGCGCTGAAACAGCCACGTGGCTATTATCAGTCGTGGGCCGTTGCGAGCCGGGACTAGAGGGGGGGCTCTAGTCCCGTTTTCGCAGTCCCGGGCCTAAAACCGGGACTAGAGCCCGTTGCGGCCCGGGACTACAGCCCTATTTTCCACCAGTGCTTGGGTGGGGCAACATACATCCTCGGAATCTGGATCTATAGAGATAGATCAAGGAGGCTCATTGGATTGAGTCAGAGTACTTATTTGGACAAAGTGTTGAAGAAGTTCAACATGGAATCGTCTAAGAAGGGGTTCTTACCGATGTCCCATGGTGTAAAACTTAGCAAGACTCAGTGTCCTTCGGCAACTGATGAGCGAAGTCGGATGAGTGCGATTCCGTTTGCTTCTGCAGTCAGATCCATCATGTATGCCATGATTTGTACTAGGTCGGATGTTTCGTATGCTCTAAGTGTTGTGAGCAGATACTAGGACAGCGGCTAAAAATATCCTAAAGTACTTGAGAAGAACTAAGGATATGTTCTTGGTTTATGGTGGTGAAGATGAACTTAGTGTAAAGGGTTACACGGATGCGAGTTATCTTACCGACTCTAATGATTCTCGTTGGCAATCCAGATACGTGTTTATTATAAACGGAGGTGTTGTGAGCTGGAAGAGTTCCAAGCAAGAGACTCTGTCTGCATCTACAACAGAGGCTGAGTATATTGGCGCCTCAGAGGCAGCAAAGGAAGCTGTTTGGATGAGGAATTTCCTCAGGATCTTGGTGTGGTTCAGGGCTCGTCCAATCCGTTAGACGTGTATTGTGACAACAATGGTGCTATTGCACAAGCCAAGGAACCTAGACAACACCAGAAGAACAAGCACATACTCATGCGGTACCATCTGATTCGCCAGTTCGTGGATCAGGGTGATATCAAGTTATGCAAGGTACGCACGGATGCAAATATTGCGGATCCGTTGACAAAGCCGTTACCACAGCCGAAGCATGAGGCGCACCTGAGAGGCATGGGCATTAGATGCCTAGAAATGTGATGTCGGAAGATTGACTCTAGTGCAAGTGGGAGACTGTTGGGAATATGCCCTAGAGGCAATCATGTATGATGAGATTTACCATTGTATTCATAAAGTTATTAAGTTGTCCTTGTATAAAAATCTGATGTGTATCATTGAATATGTGATTCGGTTGTGGAACTATACATTCATGTTGTTTGTACTAAATGTCCTTGGTCATTGAGGTTGTGCTGGACACACAACTTAGACCAATGTGAATGTTGGCTTGATGACTCGGTTCCACTTGTCATGGGCATGGAGATGCTATTCCAACTTACACAGATTCGTCTAAAGAGTTTAGCGAGTCGGATTGACCCATATTGAGGTACAACGAACAAGTTGTCATTTGTATATCTCAATCAATGTAATGCTTAGACCTAAGGTTATTGCATAGTCTGAGTTGAGGATCACCGACTTAGGTTCTGTCAAACGTTGATCCGTAACTGGGCAGTTATAAAGTCAGAGTTCGGGTCGACTGAGAATCAAGCTGCGTGATGTGAATAACCAAGACGGGATTTTGCCCCTCCACTCAGAGAGATATTCTCTAGGCCCTCTCGTGAGATATGATTCGGAAAGCATGGCCATGCACGACTCGGTTAAGTGTTAACCGAGTTGATCGACTAAGAGTTAGTCGGGTGAATCACTTATCTCGGATCGAGAAGAGAGTCAGATTATTTAAGGGATTACAAATATTCGCCTATAGTCTGGCAAGGTATATCGTGAGGCAAAAGGGACTCGGACGTAAGTCGCATTGGAAAGGCAAGTCATCATGACTCTTTGGTACTTGGGAGTCGGCACGTTCTGCTAGGAGCCGCTACCGACTAATCGACTCAGAGTCGGACTCTAATCGTGTCCAAGTAGCCATGAGCCTGCAGGGTCACACACTTAAGAGCGAGAGCAAGTTCGGATTGGATCCGAACCGGAAATCTGGTTGGGTTGGAGCCGAGCCTGATTTGGACTGAGTCAGTGAGTCAGACTCATAGGGACTAATATTATATGGGCTTTAGTGAATGGGCCGCACGAGCAGAGCCCACATTCACTCCCTATATAAAGTGGAGCACCATAACCCAGAAAGGTTAATCATTGTTCCGATTAGGTCATTCCATGTGTTGGAAACCCTAGCTCCACAGCAGTCTTGCCATTGTATCGAACCTAGCAGTTCGCTTTCAGTGCTCCTCCTTGTACGTGTGGATACCAGCAGAGGTGTTGTACGATCAGCACCAGGACGATCGGATCGCAAAGGACTGCACTGTATCAACTGGCACGCTTCATCAGTAATCCGCAACTGCGCGTCTAGTGGTCAACCTTGGGGCCTTCTCCCTCGGCTAGATCTTGGGATCACCATGTTAGAGGAAAAAGTTTTGTTTTATCTCTGCGAGTCCCAACACGTCAGTCCCCAAGCGTGGTACTTAGCCATTCCAGTCGCTGCGCCAAGGATGTGGAGGACTGGGTCGGTGTGGGAAGAGAATGCGGTTGTCGTGGCTCGGAAAGCTAGTCGGGCGAGGCGACTCCGATGGGGCTCCGGGTTGGCTTTTTTTCATGGACGATGCGAGGCCCGAAATTTTTGGTGCCCTCATACCGCACTACGTGGCCGTGCCAGTCGCGTAACCAAGGGCTGACTTCCGTGATTAGCATAGCGGTGTTATTACGAGTGCGAGTGGCACAAGGTACGGAGAGTGGACACAATTTGTGCGAATCCATCTTCTTTATTTCATAGCGGGTAGGAGGTACATGTCTGGAGTTCTACGAGTAGAACTTCCGTAGGAGGTTTACATTCCATGGTCGCTTGACATCGAGTTTTATATCGCCTCAGACGTCGATGAGGTAGTAGGCGTCGTTGCCCAGGACGCACCCGATGGCCAATGGTCCCTCCCATGGGGGAGAGAGCTTGTGCATGCCTTTCTTCTCCTGGATCAGACGCATGACCAGGTCGCCTTCCTGGAAGGTGCGGGTCCGTACTCGCCGGCTGTGGTAGCGGCGAAGCCCTTGCTGGTAGATGGCAGTGCAGGAGTGAGCTAGGTCGCGTTCTTCGTTGAGCTAGTCGACTCCGTCCTAGCGTGCGAGCTCGTTGTCGGCATCCGCGTAGTTGACCACCCGAGGCGAGTCGTGCTCGAGGTCGGTTGGCATGACGGCCTCGGCACCATACACCATTAAGAAGGGGGTGAATCATGTCAACCTGTTGACAGAGGTGCGGATGCCCCCAATGACGGAGGGGAGCTCTTCGACCCAACACCCAGGAGTTCACTCGAGTGGAACTTGTAGTGGCGGTTTTAGGCCATGGAGGATGCTCTGGTTGGCGCGTTCCGCCTGGCCGTTATACTCCGGGTGGGCGACTGAGGCGAGGTTAAGTCGTATGTTGTGCTCCTCGCAGAATTCAGCTATGGCTCCTTTGGAAAAGTTGGTGCTATTGTCCGTGATGATGCTCTGCGTGAACCCGTAGCGATAGATGCGCTCGCGTAGGAACTTTGTGGCGGTCTTCCCGTCGCACTTGCGGACTGGCTTGGCCTCCACCCACTTTGTGAATTTGTCGACTGCGACTAGGAGGTGGGTGAAGCCAGAGGGGGCCTTCTTGAAGGGGCCTACCATGTCCATGCCCCACAAGGCGAATGGCCAGGTGATGTGGATGGTCTTGAGCGCCGAGCTCGACACGTGAGTCTGGTCGGTGTACTTCTGGCACCCGACACAGCGTTGGACGACGTCGACCGCGTCGGCGTGTGTGGCGAGCCAGTAAAAACCATGTCGCATGGCCTTGGCGACTAGGGAGCGGGCGCCAGCGTGATGGCCGCAGTCGCCAACATGGATGTCCTGGAGGATCTTGCCTCCTTCTGTGGGTTGGACGCAGCGTTGGAACACGCCGGTCATGCTGCGCTTGTGGAGCTCTCCGTTGATGATGATGAAGGATTTGCAGCGGCGTGCTATCATCCGGGCCTCCGTTTCGTCAGCGGGTAAGGTGCCTCCCTCTAGGTAGGCGACGTATGGCGTGGTCCAGTCGCTTGTCTCGGCGATCATTGCGACCAGGGCCGCGTCTGGTTGCAGCAGAATTCCGATGTTGATCTCCCTCGGGGGAGAGATGGAAGGCTTGGTGATCGTGTTGAGGAAGACACCGGCGGGCAGTGCGAGTCGAGCCGAGCCGATGCGGGATAGTGCGTCGGCCTCCTTGTTCTTCCGCCGGTCGATCCACTCGACGGAGTAGCCCGCAAAGTGGCCTCCCAGTTGATCCACTGCTTGGCGGTATGCCGCCATGGTGGGTGAGACTGCATGACAAGTTCCAGCGACTTGCCCGGCGACGAGGTCGGAGTCGCCGTAGCAGTGCAGACAATTTTATTCATTTCCTTGGTTGCTTGCATGCCGTGGAGGAGCACCTCGTACTCGTCCATGTTGTTGGTGCAGGGGGTTATGTCAAAGTATAGGACGTAGCATAGCTTTTCACCCTTTGGAGATGTGACGACGATCCCTGCCCCTACACCATCTACACTCTTGGAGCCGTCGAAGTGTAGGGACCAGTAGTGGAGGTACGGCAAATTCTCTGGCTGCTGGGCCTCCTCCCAGTCGGCAAGAAAGTCTGCTAGAGCCTGCGACTTAATCGCCTTGCGTGGCTTGTATCTGGTGTTGTGGACTTCGATCTCGACAGCCCACTTGGCGACTCACCCGGTCGCCTCACGGTTGCGGATGATGTCCTGCAACGGTGTTGAGGAGACGACCGTGATTGGGTGCTCCTGGAAGTATTGCGGCAATCGCCGCTAGGCTGTGAAGACCGTATATACCAATTTTTGGTATCGCGAGTAGCGCTGGCGCGACTCGGTGAGGACTTCGCTGATGTAGTATGCAGGTCGCTGCACCGAGTGCTCCTTTCCCTCCTCTGGCCGTTCGATGACCATGACGGCGCTGATGACTCGCTCGGAGGCCGCGATGTAGACGAGCATGGGTTCCTTGTCGACGGGGGAGGCGAGTAGTGGTGCAGCAAGTAGCACCTCCTTGAGAGCGCGGAGAGCATCATCTGCCTCCTTGGCCCACTGGAATGTGGGGTTCTTGCGCATTAGGCGATAGAGGGGCATCGCCTTCTCGCCTAGCCAGGGGATGAAGCGACCGAGAGCCGTGACTCGCCCGGCCAACTTCTGGACATCGCGAAGGCACTCGGGTTTGCCGAGCCAGGCGATCGTGTTGATCTTGGTGGGGTTCGCCTCGATCCCGTGCTTGGAGACGACATACCCCAGCAACTGTCCAGTGGGTACACCGAAGGTGCACTTTCCTGGGTTTAGCTTTATCTTGTACCTCCGCAGCTTTGCGAAGGTTTCTGCCAGGTCGCCGAGTAGGTCGCCCTGGCGAGTGGACTTCACCACCACATCGGCGATGTACACGTGGATGTTGCGGCCAATTTGGCTCGCAAGGCACTCCTGCATGCACCTCTAGTAGGTCGCCCTGGCATTCTTGAGGCCGAAGGTCATGGCGGTGTAGAAGAAGGATCCGAATGGCGTGATGAACTCCGTCTTCTCCTCGTCCTCGACTGCCATTTTGATCTGGTTGTAACCAGAGTAGGCGTCAAGGAAGCATAGCGACTCTGATCCCGCGGTCGAGTCGATAATTTGGTCGATCCGTGGGAGGACAAATTGCTCCTTCGGGCAGGAGCTGTTGAGGTCTGTGTAGTCGATACACATTCTCCAGGTCTCGTTTTTCTTCTCGACCAGGACTGGGTTTGCCAGCCACTTGGAGTACTTGATTCGCCGTATGAATCCTGCAGCGAGTAGATGTTGTACCTCCTCAGTGATTGCTCGGCGGCGCTCTTCATTGAAGGGCCGCAACGACTGCTTGATTGGTCGCGCTTTGGGGTCGGCGTTGAGTTTGTACTCAGCGAGTTCCCTCGGGACACCAGGCATGTCGGAAGGTTTCCATGCGAAGATGTCGCGATTCTCACGTAGGAACTCGATGAGCGCGCCTTCCTATGCTAGGATCATGCCATTCCTATAGTCACCGTCTGGTTGAAGTTGCCTGGGACCAGCTCGACGGAGCGAGTGTGCGTCGTCGCATCGAATGCGGTGGAGCCGCCGCCCTCCGAGTTGGGTTTCTTGACTATGGTGGGTTCGTCGTTGTTGACCCCTCTCGTGTACTTGGCGAGCTCCTCCGCGTTGTTCTCTTCTGCGGTTATGATAGCGTCGGCAAGCTCGGCGCCTTTGGCCTCGCACTCTGCGGCCATGTCGGGGTCGCCGTGGACAATGATGATGTCGCACGGCCTGGGAAGCTTCATCGGGTTGTATGCGTAGTGGGGCGCTGCCATGAATCTGGCGAACGCCTGATGCCCCAGGACGCAGTGGTAGGGGATGTTGAAAGGCACCAGCTCAAAGACGATCCGCTCGGTGTGGAAGTTCACTGGTGTGCCGAAGGTGACTGGCAACATCACCTTGCCGATCGGGTAAGCCTTCCGACCGGGGACGATGCCATGGAAGGTGGTGTAGGTTGTCTCGATCATCGACTACGGGAGCCACGGTCGCCTGAACGTGTCCAGGTACAGAATGTTGATGGATCTGCCGTCGTCCATCAGCATCTTGGGGAGCCAGTAGTGCCCCACCTTGGGCTTGACCACCAGGGCGACTCGACCTGGATATTCGATCCGTGGCGAGTTGTCTTCGCGGCTCCAGGTGATTTGTTGCTCGGACCAGTTGAGGAACTGGGGGATGTCGACCTGGGACACCGCATTGACGGCGATGGCGCGAGCGATGACTTTCTTCTCGCGCTTTGTGTTGGAGCCGGTGAAGGTGTGAAGCGAGCCGGCGTCGTTACCGAATTTCCTGCCATTTGGCGGGTGGTTGTCGGGGTCTTCCCTTGAGCACCGTGCCTTCTCGATCTCCCTTAGGGAGTGGCAGTCGGTGGTCGTGTGCGTAGCGGGCTTCCCTTCCCTGCTGTGGAACACACAGGGCTGGTTAAGGAGATCCGCGGGGTCGAACCTCGGCTTCGCCTTGTAGTTGCCGCCATCGCGGCGAAAGCTCTTGGGCTCGCATGGAGTGTAACCGACGTTGGGAACGAACTCGACTCGCACGTCACCGCGGAGCTTGCCGGTGAGGCGAGTGTTGCTGTAGCGTAGCTCGGGTCATCTCCCGTTGTCGTGGCCGCTTGTGTGGCGATTTCCTCCCGACTCGTCATCGATTTCTTGGTTTGGGTCCTCCTCCGTGTACCGCTTGGCTATCTTGAGGAGGTCCGGTATGTTGTCGAGTGTTTTGTAAACCCGCTTGAGCTTGGCGACCAAAGGCTCGTAGCAGCACGAGGTCTTGAAGTAGTGGATCGCGGTGTCCGGGTGGATTCCAGCCGCGTTGTACCACAGGTCTTGCCACCTTTGGACCCAGCTGCGGTTCGACTCGCGGGGTCTCTGGACGCATGTCTCTAGGTTCTCGATGCTGGTGGCACGGGTGTAGGAGCCCTCGAAGTGCCTGACGTAGGCGTCGCGCATTTACTCCTAGGAGTCGATGTTGTCTGCGGGGAGGGTGTTGATCCATTGTCGGCACACTCCCTCCATCATCAGGTGGAGGTAGCGAGTGGCGAGAAGGTCGGTGTGGCCGGCGATGCCCATCGACATGAGGTACGTGTCCAGCCTCACGGAGGGGTCGTACAAGGTGTCGTACTTCTCAATCTCCTTCGGCGCCTTGAAGTTCGCCGGGTATTTTTCGCCTCGTATCATCGGTCCAAAGCACTGGGGTCCGACTCGGCTTAGCGATCCCCTTGGTTCGCCATCACGGCAGTTGGGGAGGGTATGCCTCAAGTAATCAGGTTGGCGTGCGCGCCAGCTCTGGTTGTTGATGATGTGGGTTCGCGTGTCGATTGGCTGCCCGTTGGCTGCGACAAAGTTGTTTGCCGGTCGCGGGTCGTTGGTGGAGAGTGCCGCGTGTGCGGGTCGGTGTTGGAGCTGCAGGGGATCGGGTGGTGGGAAGTTGCGGGTGTTTGCCACCATTGGGCGGCCGCTCGAGGCCGCCCTGCTGCCAGACAAACGCGAGTACATGCGACCCTGTGAGTTGGCTCCTGCATTTTGTTGCTCGACGGCCTTGGCAAGTAGAGCCTTGGCATACTGAATCTGCAGGGCGCCTTCCCCGGTCACGTTGATGTTGTCGACCATGGCTCGGCTCACGACGATGTTGTCCATCGGGGTGGAGAACAACGGGAGGCCATTCGCGTCTTTCTCCCATGAGGAGACCAGGATTCTTGGCTGGTCCCGGGGGGCGTGTGTCGGGTGGTGGTGGGGGAGCGCCGTTGGCCGTCGCGCCTGGTGGTGGCCGGTAGCTCCCTCCTAGCAGCGCGTTCTCGTAGATCGCGCGATCGGCCACACGGGCCGGGTTGCTCTCGTCGAAGAATTTTAGGGCGTGGCCCTGAACGGTGGGGTTCAGGCGCGACCTGATGCAGAGCTGGTGGTAGCGCGAGAGTTCCTACGCCGTCACCTACTCGAGGCAAAAAAATCGCGCTCGGCTTGTTCCTTGCGGACCTCCTCCTCCAATCATAGGCGGAGTTCTTCGACCTCCTTCACTATCGCGGTCGGCGGGATCGGTGTGGAGAAGGGGTCTGGTGGGGCGTCCGTGCCACTCGCCATGTAGGTCGCGATGTTGCGACCAGATCCGATGTGGAAGTCACCAGAGTTCTCCGACCCAGAGAGGAAGTCGAAGATCCCAAGAATGGAGGGGTTCTCGAAGTCTCCCACGTTGCAGACCTGGGTGATGGAGCCTGCGGATGACGCGGTGACGATGGATCCGGCGGCCGATGTTAGGGTCGCCGAGTCGGCATTGTCGTTGACGGCCGCGTAGTCCGCGACCATGGTGGTTTCGGCCACGTTGCTGTTGGCCGAGTCATACTCGGAGGCAAGGCGATGGATGGTGCAGACCTGGCTCTCACAGAGTCGGTCGCGTGGTGGCGACTCGCGGATGCGAGCCGAGTCCTCCGAGACGATGACGTCGGTGAAGCTGGCGAAGAGGATGATCGTGCCGACCGGCATGATCACGCTATGCGTGACGGGGCGCACCGCCGGGACGTAGCTGCTGAACAAGATCTGGAGGATCTCACCGATCGCGATCATGTGGCCGGTGACGATCGTCTCGTTGATGGGCAGATTGGATCTCGCTGGAGAACACCGGCCTGACCGGCCAGGCCCCACGGTGGGCGCCACTGTCGTGGTAATGGCCACGGCAGATGCTGCAATCAGCAGCGAGTAGTAGAACAAGGGGCAAGGGCGGTCAGCCATCTGCGGTGTGAGATGAGGGAGGAGACACAAGGGTTTACCCAGGTTTGGCCCCCCGGAGTGTAAAGACCTACTCCTTCTAGATTATATTATGGAGAGAGTACAAGGGTGAGCTCGACGACTAGGCGGCGAGTCGCTAGGGTGTATGATGGAACGTGTCCTCTATGCGTACCCTAGGGAGGTTTATATAGGTTCACCTCGCTAGGGTTTACAGATCTACAACCGAATTAGTTAAGGATTCAGAGGGTTCTTAACCTAATCCGAATGGGCCTAGCTACACTTCTGGGCCTCCATCTTCCAGTATTCTGGGTCCTTGTCAAGTCTCGATCCAGTCGCCGTCCTGCAGGCACACTCGCTGGCAGTTCGGGCCAGTAGGAAACGTCCTGCTGGGTATACCCTGGTAGGCATATCCCCATCAATAGTCAACCTTTGAACATTGTTGTGAACTCTTTCCCAACATGTCGACTATTTCATAGATGTGAAACATCCATGTCTATATC
Organism: Avena sativa; assembly: GCA_916181665.1. Lineage (NCBI taxonomy): Eukaryota > Viridiplantae > Streptophyta > Magnoliopsida > Poales > Poaceae > Avena > Avena sativa. The sequence continues at coordinate 134,285,029 of OV702283.1, read as the reverse complement.
TCTATAGATCCAAACACGGTTGTAAGGTCTTGCACCTTTCCAAAGGGTCTTCAAGTTCAAAGATTTATTTCTCGTGTAGGAAACTATCACGGATTTTATGACTTCAAGCCATTTGATTGTGTCATGGCCCATCATCGCTTCTTTGCATGTAGTTGGTTTGTTATCGTTAAATAATTATTCAACCCTCAAATCTTGGTATTTGATTGTTTACCCGACCTACTTGGTTCAATAGGAACTTAGACCTCTATGACCACAACCTTTGAGGCACGTGATCCTTGAGCATTTTTGCTGCCTCTGGAACACTTTTTGGTGCTGCGCAACTTTGCACATATAGCTAAGGTTCATTTAACCCTATCAAAGTTCTATTGTCCTCCCACTTAACTTTTCGTGGAAAATTCCTTCTCAAAGAAACTTAACGTTCTAAGCGACAAACATTTTTGTCTTCGATGTTATGGAGGAATACTCAACTATTATTCAAAATAACATACGAAGACATGTTCATCCGACTTTGGTAGTAAACATCTCACTTATGCATAGCATACCAATGTTTAAGAAATGACAACTTGGGTTTTATCCCAAACCATAACTTCATATGTAAAAAAGCGGTAGTCTCTAAAGATTTTAACCTTTAAATTATAATGGCAGTTTTATGAATTACACCTTTGATCTTACCATGTCAAACAAGGTTTGATTGCATATCTTGATTATTCCATACTCATATGGTGTTTCGGGAAACGCAAATCCATGGAACGATTCCTCAAATCTTAGGTGTTATGCTAAACTTGTAACTCAAATATTTTTCTTTATGATCTTATCATAAATTCTTTATTTTGTTCTTATATTGATTTTGCACATCATCTTGAAAGTCTTTGAACTTTTCAAATGTTTCACACATCATACTCATTAAGTAAATATTCATATTTTCACTCAAATTTTTGGAGAAAGCATATGAAGTTTGAAATCCATCGCTCTTGACTACTCATAATGGGCTTCATACATCTATATGTATAAGTTCCAATAAGCTAGTCATTCGTTCACTTTTGGCCTATGAACGGAGTTTTAGTTATCTCTAATAAAGTTTAACAAGTTTCATTTGATCAAAATCAAGAGAATCCAAAATTCCATCCACATGGAGTTTCTTCATGTTTTCTTTCCAATATAATTTAAACGGTGATGTCACTTCCTAAGTGATCTTTCAATCAATTTGTCTTTCGACATTTTTAGCACTAGTTTTATGGATGTGATTTCTCCAACGATATTTGTAAATCATCCATATTTTATGGATTACGACAATTATTTGAACAACCCTTTTGTTCTCGTAATACCTGATCAAAATAACAATTATTGAAACAAATCTTGAAGGTAAGTTTTGATTTCAATGAGAAAGATAATAACTCTTTATTTTGTTTTCGATGAATATCATCACATATTATTTTCCTAGTTACTTAGGCTATTTTAGTTCATGAATTGTATTGTTTTGTATGACAATTCATACCAACAAATTCAGTATCAAATACTTAAGAACCAAAAATTTTAACAAGCAAAGAATATAGCCATAACATGTATATCATCTATATACCTAAGCTGAACAATTCTAGTCTTTTCTCTTTTGCCAAATATTTCTTAGATTTCTCTTTTAGTATTTCTTTATCCTTTCAAAAGAATCTATCAACATCTACAGTGGTGCCATACTCATGACACATAGTCCAAAGCGTTTCTAGTTAAATACCAATGTCTTTGGACTTGCACTTTGAAATAGATCACCATCATCAAATGTTTGGTGTTCTTTCAAATTCCATTCTTTAGTAATATTTTAGTGTAGTAAACATTTTACCTACATAAAATATGTATCCTTATCATGGAACTATTAATGATCAAGCTACTTTAGCTTATAACGGTGAATCACGAGTATAATGTTGTTCTCCAATACCTTTTGGAGGATTAGGACAACTAGTGTCTCCAACCTATTATAAATTTTCATAAAATATGAGAACATAAATTTTGTCAAATTACATTCCATCATGTTGCAACCAAAACTTTGTTTCAGATCTCGCAATATCTTCCACACATGATGGTTTCCAAAACAATTCTTTCAGCTCCCCGATAACCTTGATATTAAAACAATCTTTTGAATATCAAGAATCATGGAGACAAACATGATACATATATACTAACATTGTAATTGTTACTCTTAATTTAATACTGCTCAGTACAGATAAAACAATTATGCCGACAAGAGACGTCGAGATCTACCCTTCCATGTAGGAGATTTTGTTTATCTCAAAATATCACCCTTGAAAGGAATGCAGCATTTCCAACTCAATGGAAAGCTTGCACCCAAATACATTGGACCGTTCAAGATTCTAAGTCGCTGAGGAGAGGTATCTTATCAAATAGAACTGCCCAAAGAGATGTCATCCGTGCATGATGTGTTTCATGTCTCGTTACTTCAGAGGTGTTTAGAAGTTCCAGAACGACGGAAGTTTTCAAGAACATCGATCACAGAGATGTAGAGATCAACCCGGACTTGACCTATCGCGGAGTACCTATCCGTATTTTGGAAGAAGCTTTTTGGACCACCCGAACCAGGAGTATCAAGTTTCTCAAGATCCAACGGAGCAACCATACTGAAGAAGAAGCCACTTTGGAGCGCAAGGATTACATCAGGATAGAGTTTCCCAATCTCTTTAGTTCCTAGTTTTTCCTGAATCTCGGGAGGAGATTCTGTTTAAGGGGAGAATGTTTGTAACACCCCAAAAATATTAACGAGGATGCCATGTATGATTAGGGTTAACAAAAGCTTTTATTAATTAAATTCAAATCTTAATGCTTGTGTGTATGAATGCTTGCAATGCCATGTATGATTGTTGTAAATGATGAGAAATGGTTTAAAGATCAAAACCATATCATCTAGGTCACTATCAAACCAGATCAAAACAAAAGAAAATTAAATTATGAAGCCTAAGACCTAATGGTCATTTCTGCCCAAGTTAACCACGAGCTCACTTTGAGCATCTCTAACAACTAATATCAAATAGAAACTTTTCCATTTCTTTTCTCCCCTTGTTAGAACTAGTGACACTAAACCAAATGGAGCTTTCCAACTTGGCAGAAACATTTTCAAACTCTTTTGAGAGGCAATTCAAATTTGAATCTATCTTATGTATCAAGATAGCCATTTTTGGAAAACCACTCAAACCATCACCACTTAGCAAACCATTGCACCCAGAGACTACCAAGATTTGTATCAGAACACCCACCAAAAATCACTAAATTTGTTGATGGTTTAGTTCTTGCGGCCATTTGATCGAAAACTTTGTGGTCACAGTACAACTCTACCAACTATCTACTGTTTTGATCAATCCTTTGCTCACCATTGTGACCTCACCGAGCTCACACGTCGTGCACTTAACTCACCCAGTACTAGCCTGTGCAATTGAGCTCATCTCACTCGCCGTTTGACCCGTGCAAAGTGGTACCCGAGCTCACCTTGCCACCCCGACATGGAAATGATGCCACAGACCGCGCTGCCCTCTCCCACGATGTCTAGGAGGTATCCCTGACCTCATCGCCTTTGCTTGTGCATGCCCCGACCAAAGACAGCTCGAGGAAACGCCAGCACAGTCGTGCCCATTTAACACCGAACCATGTCGGTTGCTGCGCCAGAGCGCCAAGCAATCTTGCGCATACACGCCGCGCCTCTCCCTCACATTGCGCCACTACGTCCGCCATGACTCCAGCAAGCTCCCAGACATGATCTGTTGACCGCGCGATCGCCGTGACCAACATACGCCGTGACGAATGCCGTCGGTACACCCGTAGGGCATGGATGATTTAGAATGGTTTAGACCGCGCCTCGTCGTACCACTATGCGTATGGCGTTCGCTCTAAAGCACTGCATCGACCTATGCCCTTGGCCATGCCTATAGCTCACTGTAACTGCGTCGCCGGTGAGCCCGAGCCATGCCGCTGTGCCGCCTTCGCTGTTGTATTAATAGAGCCCTTCCCTGACCCCAAAACGTACACCATTCCACTCCTCTCTCACCTAGGAACCTCTCTGACCCAACCATGGAGCAAGGCGAGCACCACCGTGTCGGAATTTCACTGGAGTTCTCCGCTGCAGAGGAAGGAAGGAGCCAAAGCTAGGAGCCGCCCTAGGAGCCGCCGCGACTAGCGTTCGAACCGCCGTCATCGACTCGTTCGTTTGCCCCCATCGCCTGACCTAGCTGGAGCCCTGGTAAACCCCCGGCGACCCCCGCCGTAGCGCTAGGGTTCTAACTCGCACGTACCCTGTGACGGAGACAACGATGCTCAGTTGTTGATCGCGCTCTAATCGTAAGGCTTAGATTCACCAATACCACTTCACGTTAGATGAGCCACTGACGGGTAGGGCCAACCCTTGAGCAGCCCGTTGTGCGCGCGTTGCGTAGTTGGGCTAGCCCATTAGCGTTCCCGCGCACAGCCCGTCGATTTAAACTTAGTTTTATCTTTTATTTGAAAATCCCATTCTGTAGTGAACTTTAAAAATCAATTCAGAGAGATTCACTGCACCAAATTGAATGAATCCAATTTTTTTGAAAGTAGATGCAAATATCTAATCACTCCCGTTGGATTCAAACAGTTTGAAACTATGGATCACCCTTGGTAAAAATAACAAGATAGTAGCTTTTCCAACGTCAAACATTTTTCTAAAATCAACCATAAGTTATTTTGAGTTGATTCCAACTCTCAAAAATCACATTTGACAAGACCTTCCTGAATATGTAAAAATCTACATGCGTACATATAGTGGTCCTGGACCAAAACTAAAAGAATGACCTTCTAGTCGTTTTTAGCCACTTGAATATTATTAAATAATAGTGTTAAAATTTATTAATTAGGCCAACCACTTTAAATCACATTCTCAAGTATTAGAATATGTGGTGATGACATGTTCAATATGATCCCATATTTTTAATTTGGAGAATATTAAATCTTAAGTAACTTTTCAATGAGTAGAAATGACTTTTCTAAAAAAAAGATAAATAAAACCTTATCACCCTTTCTTGTAATGATAGAGATGCTGCTAAATCATCTAGTGTGACCCTTCTGTGATAAATATAAGTAGTTAAGTATTGTTTGGTGATTGTGTACCTCATATTTATTTTTAGACGCTAGTATCAATCCGAGCTCTGACGAGGAGGAATTCTACGAAGACGAGGACGAGAACTTCGACCACCTTACCAATCAAGGAAAGCTATACTAATATGCTAGACCATGCAAGCCTTAGTATGCATACCTTTAGGATACTAAGTTGAGTATACCACTTTTCCTAGTTTTACTTGCAAGCTTTGCCTTTCTTTCTTTTATTAAAGTTGTTCAAGTAGTAATTAATTGGTGATCCGTAGAAGATTAGGAAGGATGCCATCAAGAGCTTGGAACTTGATGTAGGTAGAAATACTAGTTCATACCCCTCAAATAGTGACACTCCCATTTGATAGATGCTAGTGCTAAATTAAACTTGATCACTAGATGGGAACAAATGATTATGAAAACCTTAGAATGATGAGTCATTCTATTGAAATGTTTTGACATGTGTTATGGACACAATGACTTGAAGATGATGGTGAATGGAGCTAGTTAGCATAGGATTCCTAGCTAGTATCGAACTTCAACCCACCTTGATAGATCAGATAACGGAAGATCAGAAAGGAAATGCCAGTATTGACAGAATTAAGCGTCGTATCGGTACAGGGAAGGTACCCGGATTCACGGAAGATGAAGACGGAGTTCTGTGGTATAAAGGACGAATCTGTGTGCCAGCAGATTTAGAGTTGAAACAAGCTATTTTGCAAGAAGCCCATGATACTCGTTACTCCATCCACGCGGGAGGAACCAAGATGTATCAGGATTTGAAGGAGAAATTTTGGTGGCATAAGATGAAGCGAGAAGTCGGAAGCTACATAGCCAAATGTGATACCTGTCAGAGATTCAAAGCGGAACACCGACGACACGCAGGACTTTTGCAACCTTTGCAGATCCCAGAATGAAATGGGATTCTGTTGGAATGGATTGCATCTCCGGTTTGCCAATATCTAGTAGGGGAAATGATTCTATTTGGGTCATAGTGGATAGACTTTCCAAAGTAGCTCATTTCTTACCTGCTAAGAGCACTTATCAGAGCTCAAAGCTAGCAAAGTTGTACATTGCTAGGATAGTCAGTTTGCATGGAATCCCCAAGAACATTGTGTCGGATCGAGGAACCCAGTTTACCTCAAGATTTTGGAAGAAAGTCCAAGAAGGATTAGGAACCAAACTGAACATCAGCACAGCCTACCACCCGCAGACCGATGGACAAACGGAGAGAGTAAACCAAATACTCAAAGATATGTTGAGAGCTACTATGTTGGAATACGGATATAAATGTGAGGACTATCTGCCTATTGCAGAATTCTCATACATGAACAGTTACCAAGCCAGTTTGCAAATGGCCCCATTTGAATTCATGTATGGAAGGAAGTTTCGTACCCCACTGAATTGGTCGCAAGTAGGAGAGAGTCAGATCTTTGGACCAGACATCCTATGAGAAGCCGAAGAGAAGGTTCACAAGATCCGTGAGCACCTCAAGACTGCTCAGTCTAGACAGAAGAGTTATGACGACAAGATACGTCGAGATCTAGCCTTCAATGTAGGAGATTTTGTTTATCTCAAAGTATCACCCTTGAAAGGAATGTAGCATTTCCAACTCAAAGGAAAGCTTGCACCCAAATACATTGGACCCTTCAAGATTCTAAGTCGATGAGGAGAGGTATCTTATCAGACAGAACTGCCCGAAGAGATGTCAGTCGTGCATGACGTGTTTCATGTCTCATTACTTTGGAAGTGTTTAGAAGTTCCAGAACCGGAAGTTTTCAAGAACATCGATCACAGAGATGTGGAGATCAACCCAGACTTGACCTATCGTGAAGTACTTATTCGTATTTTGGAAGAAGCTTTCCGGATCACCCAGACCAGGAGTATCAAGTTTCTCAAGAACCAATGGATCAACCATACTGAAGAAGAAGCCACTTGGGAGCGCGAGGATTACATGACGATAGAGTTTCCCAATCTCTTTAGTTCTTAGTTTTTCCTGAATCTCGGGATGAGATGTTTTTAAGGTGGGAAGGTTTGTAACACCCCAAAAATATTAATGAGGATCATTCCCTAATTAATAAAGATTAGGGTTAACATAAGTTTTTATTAATTAAATTCAAATCTTAATGCTTATGTGTATGAATGCTTGCAATGCCATGTATGATTGTTGTAAAGGATGAGAAATGTTTTAAAGATCAAAACCATATCATCTAAGTCACTATCAAACAAGATCAAAACAAAATAAAATCAAAATATGAAGCCTAAGACCTAATGGTCATTTCTGCCCAAGTTAACCACTAGCTCACTTTGATCATCTCTAGCAACTAATCTCAAACAGGAACTTTTCCATTTATTTATCCCCTTGCTAGACCTAGTGACACTAAACCAAATGGAGCTTTCCAACTTGGCAGAAAATTTTCAAACTCTTTTGAGAGGAAATTCAAATTTGAATCTATCTTATGTATCAAGATAGCCATTTTTGGAAAACCACTCAAACCATCAACACTTAGCAAACCATTGCACCTAGAGACTACAAAGATTAGTAGCAGAACACCCACCAAAAATCACTAAATTTGTTGATGGTTTAGTTCTTGCGGCCATTTGATCGAACACTTGGTGGTCACAGTACAACTCTACCAACTATCTACTATTTTGATAAATCCTTTGCTCACCATTGTGACCTCACCGAGCTCACACGTCGTGCACTTAACTCACCCTCGGTACTAGCCTATGCAATGATCTTATCTCACTCGCCGTTTGACCTATGCAAAGTGGAACCGCGCTCACCTTGCCACCCCGACATGGACACGATACCACAGACCGCGCTGCCCTCTCCCATGATGTCTAGGAGGTAGCCCTGACCTCACCGCCTCTGCCTGTGCACGCCCCGACCAAAGACAGCTCGAGGAAACGCCAGCACAGCCGCGCCCATTTAACACCGAACCATGCCGGTTTCTGCGCCAGAGCGCCAAGCAATCCTACGCATACACGTCGGGCCTCGCCCTCACCTTGCGCCACTACGTCCGCCATGACTCCAGCAAGCTCCCAGACATGATCTGCTGACCGCGCGATCGCCGTGACTAACATACGCCATGACGAATGCCGCTGATACAGCCGCATGGGATGGATGATTTAGAATAATTTAGACCGCACCTCACCGTGCCACTCTGCGTATGACATTATCCCTAAAGCACCGCGTCGACCTATACCCTTGGCCATGCCTATATCTCACTGTAACTGCGTCGCCGGCGAGCCCGAGCCATGCCGCCGTGCCCCCTTCGCCGCTGTATAAATAGAGCCCTTCCCCAACCCCAAAACGCACACCATTCCACTACTCTCTCACCTAGGAACATCTCTGACCCAACCCTGGAGCAAGGCGAGCACCACCGCGCCGGAATTTCACCGGAGTTCGCCGCTGCAGAGGAAGGAAGGATCTGAAGCTAGGAGCCGCCCCAGGAGCTGGCGCGACCACCGTTTGAACCTCCGTCATCGACTCATTCGTTTGCCCCCATCGCCTGACCTAGCTGGAACCTTGGTAAGCTCCTGGCGACCCCCGCCGTAGCGCTAGGATTCTGACTCACGCGTGCCCGGAGATGGAGACGACAATGCTTAGCCGTTGACCGTGCTCTAATCGTAAATCTTAGATTCACCGATATCGCTTCGTGTTAGATGAGCCACAGACAAGTTGTAGGAACCTCGGAGTAGCCTGTTGCGCGCATGTTGCGTAGTTGGGCCAGCCCATTAGCGTTCCCGCGCACAGCCCATCGATTTAAACTTAGTTTTATCTTTTATTTGAAAATCCCATTCTGTAGTGAACTTTAAAAATCAATTCAGAGAGATTCGCTGCACCAAAGTGAATGAATCAAAAAAAAATTGAATGTATATGAAAATCTCTAATCACTCCCGTTGGATTCAAACAATTTGAAACTATGGATCACCCTTGGTAAAAATAACAAAACAGTAGCTTTTCCAACGTCAATTTTTTTTCTAAAATCAACCATAAGTGATTTTGAGTTGATTCCAACTCTCAAAAATCATATTTGACAAGACCTTTCTGAATATGTAAAAATCTACATACTTGCATACAGTAGTCCTTACCAATGTATTTATTTTGGTGATTGTGTACCTTGTATTTATTTTTAGACGCTAGTATCAATCTGGGCTATGACGAGGAGGAATTCTACGAAGACGAGGGCGAGAACTTCGACCACCTTACCAATAAAGGCAAGGTATACTAAGCATGCTAGACCATGCAAGCCTTAGTATGCATAACTTTAGGATACTAAGTTGAGTATACCACTTTTCCCAGTTTTACATGCAAGCTTTGCCTTTCTTTCTTTTATTAAAGTTGTTCAAGTAGTAATTAATTGGTGATGCGTGGAAGATTAGGAAGGATGCCATCAGGAGCTTGGAACTTGATGTAGGTAGAAATACGAGTTGATACCCCTCAAATAGTGACACTCCCATTTGATAGATGCTAGTGCTAAATTAAACTTGATCACTAGATGGGAACAAATGATTATGAAAACCTTAGAATGATGAGTCATTCTATTGAAATGTTTTGACACGTGTTATGGACACAATGACTTGAAGATGATGGTGAAGGGAGTATGTGACTTTACTTTGATAAAAACTGATGGTTAGGTTCGGATGCGATACCATTCCAACGTTTACCGTACAACCACAATACCCGAATTTGGGTAGGGCTTGACTGGAAGTTTATATGTTTTAGTATGGGTTCTCTCGCGGAACGAGGTGAGCTGAGGCAACCTTGTGAATGTGAATGTCCACCTATGCAGTGCCCAAGATGACCGATGGTCATGGTTGGGAGGCCAAACTCATAGAGGAGGTGCCTATACTAGGGTGTGTAATTGAAAGGTTAGGATTGATTATATGCATACCAAGTATGATGATTCAGGATTGTTCCTGATGGATGTATAGAATGTTGTGGTGAAAGTGTACCACCTCTGTAGAGTGTCAAACTATTCGAATAGCCGCATCCGCGGTTATGGACAGTTGGATGGCCATACTATTCTTTTGTCAAATGTTTTCCAAAATGACCCGTGACTTGAATGATGACTTTGACTTGACCCCACAAGTTATGGAGATGAAGCTAGGTTCCCACCTAAGTAACCTAGACAACTAAAGTTAGGTTTTATTACTATATACTGGTTGAAATAAAATTGGCCTGTGGCAAACAAACCTAGAGCTTAAGATTCCTATTAGAATGGCCTTACTGCTTTAGTGAAAGTTTCCGAGTAGTTGAAAGTACTCATGGCTTTATCCCTGGCTATTCCCATGGCCAGACTATGAAGGAGACTATGAGGAGGATGGACAACAAGACGCGTACGATAAGTAGGATCATCTCCCATCGTCAGCATTGCCTGTGACCCTGAAGATGGAGCCCCGACCGTGCTACTACTATTATTATTCTGCTGCTTTAATTGTAATCAGACTTGATCATGAGATCAACTATTTGTAAGACTATTATGGTTTGTAATGGATGATGAACTATGGTACCAATCTATTATATCTCGCAAAAATGGTAATCCTGGGATTGCGATGTACGGCATAATAGGCATCTGGGATTAAAAATACGGGTGTTGACAGTGAGTGTGTGCACTAAAAATTTGCCACGTCCCCCCGTTTCCTCTTGACATTTTGAATTTCACGCACGGGAAAATTGTTATGATTAAAACCTCTTCCATATGTGAGTTTCTAGGTAGCATAGGCTGTAACCTACGTCATCCTACTAACAACAGTGGAAGAACAGTCCCATCTAAAGATTCTGACATGGAAGGATCCTGTCCAGCTAAGATAAGATTAAGATGGAGAAGATTTCATGGTTCTTTTGAGGACTACAAGATATTGCTTGACGAATTTCTGACATAACCTAGATGGAGTATTCAAACTGAAGGGCAAGACGGTGCAAGATCTCGGAGTTCTCCGGGGGATACTGTAGGGGATATGCTAAATGGGTATCACCATTGCATGTCTCTAATCCGGATAACCCGGGTGGCCCACAGTTGGTAGAAAGGCCCATGGCCTTCTGGCGGCCCAGTTAGATGGATCCATAAGGGAGGCCCATGCCGGATAAAGGAATTGGTGCATTCATGAACCAACCCCAAGCCTTGGAGTGCACGACACAAAGACTAGTTAGTATTAGTGTAGGATTCGGTAACCTGTGTGGCTAGTACTTTTTCCTGTAGGTTCTGGTGCCTTTATAAGCCGGACCTCTAGGATCCTTTAGGGCATAACTCATATCACCTCGCACAACAAACCAATTCATGTAACTCGGTATATTGTCATTATAGTGATTTATAGCAGGAGTAGGATTCCGCCACCGTTGTGGGATCTGAACCTGGGTAAGCTATGTTACCTCGTACCCTCCAACTCACCGCCTTCCCCCACCTCTCTAAACACGCTCTGTAAGTACGCCTCCATGGCGCACTCATCGGCAATACCACGACAGGAGCAATTTTTCTTTACTTACGCATGATTCTAGTAATTTTGTAAGCTACCCCTCACAGTGTACATGCTCTAACTGACCCTTCCTAATATCCCCGTATGTACGATTTGATGATTTATGCCCATTGGACGATAACTCCAGCCTGCACACCCGACTTCTATCCTAGAATGAAAGTGCTTAAAACTCGAAAGCAGAACAAAATGGTTAACATACTTTGAACATATCATTGTTAAATTGGTTTCCTCTTCTTAATAATCATCTCAAAATATATGTTTATGTTTTATTTAATATTCTACATGTTGATCCCCCTCCATTTCAAAATAATTAACTGTAAGATCCCTCCTTTATAAGGAAAAAGGATCCCTGTGATTGCAATGCTAGTCCCTGGATCATTGCTAGCATCCACAGTTTAAGATGAAGTACACAGATACAAAGGTCATTCATTACATCCATTCCAGAGTTTAAACATAGTCTTTACAACTCAAGGCCATAGGCCTAATACAAGAGTTTGCATAAGTAAATAAATATAAGTCTTCATCTTCATGTGCCACAGGCAAACATGTTGAGTGTAGACTCATGACACCTAATCCTCATCAGTGTAACCTGCAACATCACAAGTTACAGCCACAGTGGGTCAATACTTTGGAATAGTATTGGCAAGTGATACCTTTAGTAAAATTTTAAGTGGACTATATTACTATATGTAATTTATCTAAGTGTAGCTTGGCTTGCTTTGCTCAAAATAGGTTTTTCCTATTAGTTGAAATCACTAAGTTTTTCTTTGTCAAAACTTTTCCCAAGAAACGACCAATAGACATTGGGGTCCTTCACCCTTGTTCACCCACAAGTTTTTACTTAGAAGTTGGAGTGATGAGATTCTTGATAGCTTCCATGTCTTGATGCTCAAGTTGTCCATTTCCATGGACTTGGCTAAGTACTTAGATTTTTCCATCTGCAGAGGTTGTGCACTTTCCCCACCAGACTTGGTTTCCCAAGACAGGACCTTTCAGAAGCCTTTCCTTAGACCAAATGGACGCGCTCCAACCTATCATTCCCACTACCACCAACTGTCCAAATGGCTAAGTTCTAGCAACTTATGTGATCCAGGCAGAGCCCATATTGCCAAGTGGCTGCACTAGAAGCTTCTCAACACTTGGCCTCTAAAATCCCTTTGTTCTTGGGTGGCTTTCCACAAGTGAGATACACAAGGTAAACCATAGCCATGGGCCTTGTGTAACCACTCAACCAAAATCCACCAAGCAAGTCCCATTCCACCCAGGTGTTTCATTGACTTAGTTGTTTTATTAAGAAAAACATAAGTCCAAAGACTTAGAAATATTTTGATCATAGCATGTATAATTCACCAACCCTTGTTTCCTACTATCTAGGCTAAGCATGGCATAGATAGTAACCTAACTTAGAAATCTCCTAGAAATTCTACAACTACTTAGGATTTCCCAACATGGCATTAGGCAAAATAATAACATGCAAGACTTAGCAAAATATTTCTAATGCTTAGTATAAAATATAGGGATGGAAATATTCATGAAGTACCACTTGCCTTGGTAGTTGGGAGAGTAGAACTCTTCACAATCACAATCACTAGCACCAAAGTCTACACAAAGAATATAACCACAATCACATACAAGACATATACAAGCAAAAATATATATGCATGCATGCAAGATGCTAAGTGATGATTTTTGAAACTCAACCAAGCAAGTGCATAGTACTGAATCATAAACAAGTCAAAAACTTGCTAAACCAAGTTTATTTGACACTAAAACAATTTCCTAAACAATTCCTATACTTAAAATAGTCCTAAACAAGTTTCTGCAAATATAGTCATTTTAACAGAAACTAAACACTAAACACATTTCATAAACAGAAAGGGCTTGTCTTCCTGATTCCAATGGTATAAAATTTGCTAAAATCTAACATGGGAATCAAAAGTTGCAAGCAAATCAAATTTGGATATAAATCTGATTCAAATTCTGTTTTTAAACTAAACCCTAGCCACGCGGCGCTATCCTATTGGTCGATACCGGTTCGAGCGGATCGATCGACGCACATCGTTGGATTTAAGTGAACGTGCACGGCTCAGATCTAACGTACCGCTTCGTTTAAGTGATTCTATCGCACGCGTTGGATCTAGGTCCAACGGCTATTGATCAAACGACCAAGTTCTGGTGGCGCGCGGCGACGGCGAGCGGCGGTGCGCTCTGCCAGTGGCGGTGCCGGTGTTCTAGGTCGCCCGGGGAGGGGAGAGTGTGCTCACCAGAATCGTAGTGACGAGGCGAATCTCAACGTGGCGGTGGCTTGGCAAGGGGCGCGCTGTAGTGGCCGTGGGATCTCGTCGGAGTGGATGACAGAGTCGGGCTCCGGTGGACGGCGACGTTGGCGACGTTCTGCTTCGCCCTAACGTAAACGGAGGGAATCAGTGTGTGTGCATAGGTCAGGCGAACAAGTCAGCGTCAAAGGGGAGGCACGGGGCGGTCGAATTTTACCTTAATCACTCGCCGGAGTTGGAGATGGCGTCGGTTGCTCATGGTGCTCGTCGAAGACGAAGCTCTGGACCACAATCAGACGAGCAAAGAGGATCAGGGGGTGCGTAAAGAAGTTGCGAAGCTGCTCGTATGAACTAGAGAGGAAGGGGCGCACGAGGTTTACCAGAATTGATCGCCGGAGTAGGCTCTGTCTGCGGCGGCGCGAGAGTGAATACTGGCAGCCTGGTGGCGAGAAGGGTGTGCGGTGTGGGGGAAAATGACCGCGAGGGGGAGAGGTTCTTATAGCCGGAGCGGGGCGTGGAGTTACTCGCGGAATCAAGTGGATTTAACGCGGCAGTGACTGCGGCGAGTAACGGCGGCGAGAGCGGCGCATGCGCGCGTGATTGACGAAGACGACGACGGGGTCACGGGTCCACTTGTCAGCTAAATAAACAGAAGGGAGGTGGGGTCCTGGCGTCAGTGACTCCGCGGGTGCGTCTGCGCGTGCGAGAGAGAGAGGTGGCCCGGGTGGGCTAGCTGGGCTGGTTTCACTGTTGGGCCCAAAGTCTGGCGCCGGCCCTTTTCTTTTTCTTTATTCCTTTTCTATTTCTAATTTGATTTTCTGGAATGATTTTCAAATGAATTCAAACTCTATTTGAATTCAAATCTTATCTGGATTTTTGCAGTGTGCAACAGTCACAAAACTTGGCATAAAACCATGTAGTCACTTTGAATTGGCTTGATCAATTTTGGAAAGACAAAATAACAGTGACTTGCACTTGGTTTGCAATTGTTTGAAAATGGTTTTGAAACCATTTTTATTTTGTAAAATTTTGTTCAAATTCCACACTCAAACCAATCAACAAGGGAGACAAACAATCTTAGTTTAAAACATTCAAGCTCTCAAATGGGGATGGCCATTTGATTTAAATTTGCTCACATAAAATGATAGCACTATGTGCTTCTGTTTTCTTGAATTTGGTTTGAAATTGATCTCAAAACTATATGCATGAATGAATGATATGCAATCTTTGAAATCATGATTTTAGGGATGTTACAAATCTAACCCCCTTAAGGTGAATCTCACCCTCGAGATTCGGATTGGCTAGCAAATAGGTGAGGGTGGTCTTTCCGAAGATCATCTTCTCTTTCCCATGTTGCTTCCTCTTCGGAATGATGATTCCACTGCACTTTGCAGAATTTGATAGTCTTAGTCCTTGTGACTCTTTCTGCAGTTTCAAGAATCTTGATAGGTCTCTCTTCATAAGTGAGATCACTTTCTAGTTGAACTTCCTCCAAAGGTATAGTATCCTTCAAAGAAGTTTCTTCCATTTCTAGGTGACATTTCTTAAGCTGACTCACATGAAACACATTATGGACAGCTGACAGAGATTCAGGCAATTCAATTTCATAGGCAACTTCTCCTTTGCGACTCAAAATCTTGAATGGCCCAACGTATCTTGGTGCCAATTTTCCTTTGACTCCGAACCTCTTCACTCTACGAAGTGGTGACACTCTAAGATAAGCTCTTTCACCGACTTCATAGGTGACTTCTCTACGCTTAGGATCTGCGTAGCTTTTCTGTCGGGACTGTGCTATCTTCAATCTATCCTTAACCAATTTGACCTTCTCTTCGGCTTCTTTGATAAGTTCTGGTCCGAACAAACTTCTTTCTCCCACACCATTCCATAACAGAGGGGTGGTACACTTTCTTCTGTAGAGAAACTCAAATGGTGCCATCTCAATGCTGGCTTGATAGCTGTTGTTATAAGAAAATTCTGCGTAAGGCAGACTTTCATCCCAATTGGCTCCATAGTCTAGGGAACATGCCCTCAACATGTCTTCAAGAATCTGATTAGTCCTTTCTGTTTGTCCATCGGTTTGAGGATGAAAAGCAGTACTGAATTCCAACCTCGTTCCCAATGACTCATGTAACTGTCTCCAAAAATGGGAAGTGAATTGAGTTCCCCTATCAGACACAATACTCTTGGATACCCCATGTAGACACACAATTCTACTCATGTAGATTTTGGCTAACTTAGCACTTGTGTAGGTTGTCATCACGGGTATGAAATGAGCCACTTTAGTTAGGCGATCTACTACTACCCAAATAGAATCGTATCCTGACCAGGTCCTTGGTAATCCGGTAATGAAATCCATACCAATCTTGTCCCACTTCCAATCAGGAATAGGTAGTGGTTGAAGCAAACCTGCTGGTTTCTGATGTTCCGCTTTTACTCTACTACACACATCACACAAAGCAATGTGTTTGGCGATGTCCTTCTTGAGATTATTCCACCAAAATCTTTCTTTCATGTCCATGTACATTTTGGTGTTACCTGGATGAATAGAATACGGAGAGTTGTGTGCTTCTTGCAAAATCAGTTTTCGCAACTCCGGGTCTTATGGAACACAAATATGTTTCCCATGCCATAACGTACCCTGTTCGTCTTCATGGAACTCTTTGGCTTTTCCTTTGCCAATCTTTTCCTTAATCTCTTCTATTTCCTTATCAGTCTTCTGGGCTTCTCTGATCTTGTCCAACAAAGTGCGTTGAACATCCAAAGACATGAGATATCCTTCAGGCACAATCTCCAATCTGAGTTTTCTAAATTGGGTACACAGATCATCTGGCAATTCTCCTTTGGTAAGGTCATTCACAAAAACTTTACGGCTTAGAGCATCTGCTACAACATTTGCTTTACCGGGGTGGTATTGCAAACTTAAGTCATAGTCTTTGATAAGTTCCAGCCATCTTCTTTGTCTCATATTAATTTCCTTTTGGGTGAAGATATACTTCAAACTTTTATGATCTGTGAACACTTCACAACGCTTTCCCAAAAGATAGTGTCTCCATGTTTTGAGTGCATGGACAACAGAGGCTAACTCTAAATCATGAGTAGGATAGTTCACTTCATGAGTTTTGAGTTGTCTTGAAGCATAAGCTACAACTTTACCTTCTTGCATAGGTACTGCACCCAAACCTTGATGAGATGCATCACAATATACTTGGAAATCTTTTCCCAAGTCTGGCAGACACAAGACTGGTGCTGTCACAAGTCTCTTCTTCAATTCCTGAAAACTGAGTTCACAACCTTCAGAACAAGCAAACTTCTTGTCTTTCTTTAACAATTCAGTCATGGGCTTAGCTACCTTAGAGAAATTCTCAATGAACCTTCTGTAGTAACCTGCTAAGCCAAGGAAACTACGAACTTCTTTCACGGATTTGGGAGATTCCAATTCAGTCACAGCTGAAACCTTAGCAGGATCAACTGCTACACCATCCTTCGTCATAACATGACCAAGAAAACCAACTTCTTCCAACCAGAACTCACACTTGCTGAATTTGGCATAAAGCTTATGCTCTCGTAACTTCTCAAGTATTAAACGCAAGTGTCCTTCATGTTCTTCTTTGCTCTTGGAGTATACTAAGATGTCATCGATGAAAACAACAACAAATTTGTCAAGAAATTCCATGAACACCTTTTTCATCATATTCATGAAGTATGCTGGAGCATTGGTCAAGCCAAAAGGCATTACGGTATACTCATACAATCCATACCTTGTGGTGAACGCTGTTTTAGGTATGTCTTGTTCTCTTATCTTGAGTTGAAAATAGCCTGACCAGAGATCGATCTTTGAGAACACACAGGCTCCTTCTAGTTGATCAAACAAGTCATTGATTCTAGGTAAAGGTTATTTGTTCTTGATAGTTACCTCGTTGAGTGAACGGTAATCTATGCATAACCTTTGACTTCTATCTTTCTTCTCCACAAACAAGACTGGGGCTCCCCAAGATGAAGAACTTGGTTGAATAAATCCTTTCTGCAATTGTTCTCCTAGTTGTTTCTTGAGTTCTGTCAGTTCATCAACTGGCATTTTGTATGGTCTCTTTGATATTGGTCCAGACCCTGGTACTAAATCTATCAGAAACTCCACATCTCTATCAGGTGGCATTCCCGGCAATTCTTCCGGAAACACATCCGGATACTCACTCACGATTGGCACACTGTCCATGCTAACCCCCTTAAGAGAATTTAGCTTACTTCCTTTGGATTCAAAGTTGGACTTGAATTTAATTCTTTTTATTTCCGGGGTTGTGAGTGCAACAGTACGATTGGCACAATCTCGTACTCCTTCATACTTAGCCATCCAATCCATTCCCAATATTACGTCAAGTCCTTGGGAATCTAAGATTATCAGACTCAGTGGAAATTTATGTTTTCCAAACTCTATTACTAGATCCCGGCATCCAAGACTTACTATCATATCTCCACCCGGAGAACTAACTTTTATTGGACACCCATTGTTTTCAGTTGGAAACCCATTTCTATCAACAAATGCTTTTGATATGAATGAATGCGATGCTCCAGTATCAAAAAGAACAAATGCTGGGATAGAATTGAGTCTGAACTTACCAGCAACGGCATCAGGCTCCTCATAGACCTCCTCCACATTGATGTGGTTCACCTGTCCTTTCTGGAAAGGATTGGGCTTGATAGGTCCTTCAACTTTCTTTTCAGGGCACTCATTTGCATAATGCCCCATCTTCTTGCATTTGAAGCATTCAACTTGACTGATGTCTCTCTTAACAGGCTGACTTCCACTTCCACTTCCATTACCACTGTGGTGGCTCTTATGTCCACTCTTGTGGTTCTTGTACTTGTCATTATCATGGCTACGGTGATGCTTGTTGTCATGACGGTTGTGGTTGTGGTGCTTGTTGAATTTCCCATGCTTGTGGGATCCTGAGCTTCCACTGTCATCATAATGAGATCGTTTGTGAGATGACCCCGAGCTGTGCTTGTCGGAGTGCTTTCTCTTTCTACTCTCAACTTGTTTCATTTTGTTCTCCAAAATAGCAGCCTTATCACAGAGAGACTGATACGTGGGGACATAGGCCACTGATAGCTGCAAGTTCAGTTCATCATTCAGGCCTTCAAGGAACTTTTCCTTCCTCTTAGCATCGTTGTCAACTTCATCCGGTGCGTAGCGCGCCAGATTGTTGAACTCCTCAATGAATTTAGCCACGCTGCGGTGGCGCTGCCTCAGATTATGGAACTCCTTCTTTTTCAAACTCATCACTCCAGATGAGATATGAGCAGTACGAAAGCCATCCTCAAAGATAGCCCATGTCACATCATCTATGGGAGTGGTGATCTGGAAGTTATCCCACCAAGTGGCGGCTGGTCCTTCCAGCAAATGTGCTGCAAATCTGACCTTTTCTGCATCAGTACAGCCCACAGTTACCAAGTCCTTGTTCACCGAGCGTAGCCAATCATTGGCCACCATGGGATCAGTTGTTCCTGAGAACTTTGCTGGCCTCAATCTCAAGAACCTGGTAAGCATGTCAAAACCTGGTGGGTTGTTGTTGTTATTGTTGTTATTGTTGTTGTTGTTTTGGTTCTGAATGAACGTCGTCATCATTTGCATCAGCTGAGTTTGAGCGGTCATCATTTGCTGCATCTCAGGAGTGATGTTGTTGTTGTTGGGGTTGGGATTGGCACGACGGGGAGGCATCTGTGGTTTGTTTAATAGAGATAAGAATGAGATACCCATAGATGCTTTCATGCACAATATATCACATAAACAAACACAAAGCATGCAACAATTAATAAGGTTTAACAACAAGATAACAAGTTCGCAAAGTAAAACACTCACAAATAACAAGCCATCCACATGTTGGATGGTCGAATAACAAGTTCCTAATGACAAGTATGATAATAAATGATAAACGAGTAGTCCACTCTACTCGTCGGCATCGACCTCCTCCTCGAAAAAGGCAAGACCTGCATTCTCCATCGCGGTCTTGTGTTCCTCGACAGTGGCAGTCAAAGTCTCTATATTGGCTTTGAGAGCCCTCTTCTGAGAACGAAGCCTCTCAATCACTGTCTGCTGCTGCTCGAGCTCGAAGTCCTTGGACTGCAGTTCTTCAGTCATGTCCCGAATCCTCTTGTTCCTATCCTGAACACGCTTCTCCCGACTCTTGAACTTCCTGTCCTGGGTCTCGAACTTTGCCTCCATTTCCTTGACTATCTCGTCTTGATGCGCGAAGAGCTTGTCCTTCTCGCGAAGCTGCACCTGGAGTTCGTCATTTCTAAGCATGACGTTGGTCCTATCAGTGTCCATGTGCCTAAGGAGAACCTCTAAGTCCTGGAGGTATAGACGAATCGGCTCCGCTGTCTCCCTCGAAGTGTCTTCGAAGTCGATGGCCTCTCCATCCTCATCACGCCTACCGAAGACGTGGAAGTGAGTACCTCTAACCTGTCGAGAGTGTCTCCCTAGCAGACGCCTTATCATATCCTGCATGACTACCTCAAGGCCTCTCTCCTTGTCATCATGCATGAGCTTGAAGATGATGGCCTCCGTGGTAGGCTCTGTCTGGCGTCCGGGCTGGTTGACCTTGAAGCCCCAAAGGTCTTTCCTTTCAAACTTGGTGAGGGGAAGCACCATGATGGTAGGAAGAGGGAGATTGAGCAAAGTATTAAGCTCAACAATACGAGGACCAAAGCGAGTAACCTGGAACTCCTCAACAGTGCTGATGGTAACAGTAGGCATCTATTTATAAGATAGAAAAGTTAGAACAACACAATTCAAGATAAAGTAAAAGGCAATACATCACATACACATCCTTGGAAAGCAAAACACACAAGTCATGCATACATGAATCCATTACAACAACGAAGGTTCAACTTATTTTAAAGTCACATTTTGGAAAAATAAGGTGATAAGTGGTGGTCCAACTAACGAAGTACATTTACAATCCTATCTCACTGGATCTGTTGGCTAACACAATGTTTCTAGAAGCAATCAACCTATCTTGCTCACATGATTTCATCACTAAGTCTATAATATCTCCTCTTAAAGTTTGGTTGGTAGCTTCCAACTCTTGGGTATGTTCCTTCTCTTTCCTTTGTTCATTTTGGAGGTTGAGCATTCTGCACTTGACTCTATCACCAAGTTCTTTGATGGTCTTCCAAGCTGCATCCCTTGCTGATTCAAAGAATGTAGGATGCACCACTGAATTGGTGATCATGCAGAATCCTTTTTTCTGATGGTTGTCTTCCTTGTTTTTATACAAGTGAAGTTGCACCCACCAGTATTCCACTCCTTCATCCATCACTGGAAAACCCTTGTACACAGCTGCACCTTGTATCTCCAATGCAACCATGAGGTCCTTGAGAGCCTTGGGGAAATCTGTCTCACACTCCAAGGTCATTGTCATGAGTGGTCCTTTCCTTACGGCTTCGTTGATGGAGTTCATCTACAAATAGAGGTGAAAGAGAAGATTAGAAAAGTTTACGAGAAGAATAGACAATTGTAGAAGTAGTTGAAATTTTTTCCTTAGTGGTTTCCAATCCTAGGGTCATAATCCTACAGGCAACACAGTGCTCTGATACCATCTGTAAGATCCCTCCTTTATAAGGAAAAAGGATCCCTGTGATTGCAATGCTAGTCCCTGGATCATTGCTAGCATCCACAGTTTAAGATGAAGTACACAGATACAAAGGTCATTCATTACATCCATTCCAGAGTTTAAACATAGTCTTTACAACTCAAGGCCATAGGCCTAATACAAGAGTTTGCATAAGTAAATAAATATAAGTCTTCATCTTCATGTGCCATAGGCAAACATGTTGAGTGTAGACTCATGACACCTAATCCTCATCAGTGTAACCTGCAACATCACAAGTTACAGCCACAGTGGGTCAATACTTTGGAATAGTATTGGCAAGTGATACCTTTAGTAAATTTTTAAGTGGACTATATTACTATATGTAATTTGGCTAAGTGTAGCTTGTCTTGCTTTGCTCAAAATAGGTTTTTCCTATTAGTTGAAATCACTAAGTTTTTCTTTGTCAAAACTTTTCCCAAGAAACCACCAATAGACATTGGGGTCCTTCACCCACAAGTTTTTACTTAGAAGTTGGAGTGATGAGATTCTTGATAGCTTCCATGTCTTGATGCTCAAGTTGTCCATTTCCATGGCCTTGGCTAAGTACTTAGATTTTTCCATCTGCAGAGGTTGTGCACTTTCCCCACCAGACTTGGTTTCCCAAGACAGGACCTTTCAGAAGCCTTTCCTTAGACCAAATGGACGCGCTCCAACCTATCATTCCCACTACCACCAACTGTCCAAATGGCTAAGTTCTAGCAACTTATGTGACCCAGGCAGAGCCCATATTGCCAAGTGGCTGCACTAGAAGCTTCTCAACACTTGGCCTCTAAAATCCCTTTGTTCCTGGGTGGCTTTCCACAAGTGAGATACACAAGGTAAACCATAGCCATGGGCCTTGTGTAACCACTCAACCAAAATCCACCAAGCAAGTCCCATTCCACCCAGGTGTTTCATTGACTTAGTTGTTTTATTAAGAAAAACATAAGTCCAAAGACTTAGAAATATTTTCATCATAGCATGTATAATTCACCAACCCTTGTTTGCTACTAGCTAGGATAAGCATGGCATAGATAGTAACCTAACTTAGAAATCTCCTAGCAATTCTACAACTACTTAGGATTTCCCAACATGGCATTAGGCAAAATAATAACATGCAAGACTTAGCAAAATATTTCTAATGCTTATTATATAATATAGGGATGGAAATATTCATGAAGTACCACTTGCCTTGGTAGTTGGGAGAGTAGAACTCTTCACAATCACAATCACTAGCACCAAAGTCTACACAAAGAATATAGCCACAATCACATACAAGACATATACAAGAAAAAATATATATGCATGCATGCAAGATGCTAAGTGATGATTTTTGAAACTCAACCAAGCAAGTGCATAGTACTGAATCATAAACAAGTCAAAAACTTGCTAAACCAAGTTTATTTGACACTAAAACAATTTCCTAAACAATTCCTATACTTAAAATAGTCCTAAACAAGTTTCTGCAAATATAGTCATTTTAACAGAAACTAAACACTAAACACATTTCATAAACAGAAAGGGCTTGTCTTCCTGATTCCAATGGTATAAAATTTGCTAAAATCTAACGTGGGAATCAAAAGTTACAAGCAAATCAAATTTGGATATAAATCTGATTCAAATTCTGTTTTTAAACTAAACCCTAGCCATGCGGCGCTATCCTATTGGTCGATACCGGTTCGGGAGGATCGATCGATGCAGATCGTTGGATTTAAGTGAACACGCACGGCTCAGATCTAACGTACCGCTTCGTTTAAGTGATTCTATCGCACGCGTTGGATCTAGGTCCAACAGCTATTGATCAAACGACCAAGTTCTGGCGGCGCGCGGCGACGGTGAGCGGCGGTGTGCTCTGCCAGTGGCGGTGCCGGCGTTCTAGGTCGCTCGGGGAGGGGAGAGTGTGCTCACTAGAATCGTAGTGACGAGGCGAATCTCAACGTGGCGGTGGCTTGGCAAGGGGCGCGCTGTAGTGGCCGTGGGATCTCGTCGGAGTGGATGACAGAGTCGGGCTCCGGTGGACGACGACGTTGGCGACGTTCTGCTTCGCCCTAACGCAAACGGAGGGCATCAGTGTGTGCGCATAGGTCAGGCGAACAAGTCAGCGTCAAAGGGGAGGCACGGGGCGGTCGAATTTTACCTTAATCACTCGCAGGAGTTGGAGATGGCGTCGGTTGCTCACGGTGCTCGTCGAAGACGAAGCTCTGGACCACAATCAGACGAGCAAAGAGGATCAGGAGGTGCGTAAAGAAGTTGCGAAGCTGCTCGTATGAACCAGAGAGGAAGGGGCGCACGAGGTTTACCAGAATTGATCGCCGGAGTAGGCTCTGTCTGCGGCGGCGCGAGAGTGAATACTGGCAGCCTGGTGGCGAGAAGGGTGTGCGGTGTGGGGGAAAATGACCGCAAGGGGGAGAGGTTCTTATAGATGGAGCGGGGCGTGGAGTTACTCGCGGAATCAAGGGGATTTAACGCGGCAGTGACTGCGGCGAGTAACAACGGCGAGAGCGGCGCAGGCGCGCGTGATTGACGTAGACGACGACGGGGTCACGGGTCCACTTGTCAGCGAAATAAACAGAAGGGAGGTGGGGTCCTGGCGTCAATGACTCCGCGGGTGCGTCTGCGCGTGCGAGAGAGAGAGAGGTGGCCCGGGTGGGCTAGCTGGGCTGGTTTCACTGTTGGGCCCAAAGTCTGGCGCCGGCCCTTTTCTTTTTCTTTATTCCTTTTCTATTTCTAATTTGATTTTCTGGAATGATTTTCAAATGAATTCAAACTCTATTTGAATTCAAATCTTCTCTGGATTTTTGCAGTGTGCAACAGTCACAAAACTTGGCATAAAACCATGTAGTCACTTTGAATTGGCTTGATCAATTTTGGAAAGACAAAATAACAGTGACTTGCACTTGGTTTGCAATTGTTTGAAAATGGTTTTGAAACCATTTTTATTTCGTAAAATTTTGTTCAAATTCCACAATCAAACCAATCAACAAGGGAGACAAACAATCTTGGTTTAAAACATTCAAGCTCTCAAATGGGGATGGCCATTTGATTTAAATTTGCTCACATAAAATGATAGCACTATGTGCTTCTGTTTTCTTGAATTTGGTTTGAAATTGATCTCAAAACTATATGCATGAATGAATGATATGCAATCTTTGAAATCATGATTTTAGGGATGTTACATTAACGTGGTTTTAGTTCAAACAAACTAAAATCACATCAAGTATTTTCGAAGGGAGCAAGTATTATTTTGACTTAAAAAAACAACTTATGAAAAGGACTGATGGAGTAAACAGATAACGACATTGCTAGTTTGCTAAAAGGAAAAAGGTCAATGTAACTTCCCTCTTCTAAGTTTTTATGATTAGTCAACCGTGCAAGTCAATGATCTTCCTCTACCGTTGGAACGTTTCTTTTAGGTTCTCTCATAAAGTTCTTGAAAGGAATATGCCCGAGAGGCAATAATAAATGGTTATTATGTTATTCCAGGTTTATAATAGATGTTTATTTTTCATGCTATAATTGTGTTAATAGGAAACATTAATACATCTGTGATGTATAAACAAAATAAAAGGTTCCTAGTAATGCCTCTCATCATACTAGCATGTTGATTAGCTGATGATCAAGGTTTCCTGATCATGAACATTGTATGTTGTTAATAACAAGGTCATGTCATTGGAGAATGATATGATGAACATTCACCCACAGCAGATTTAGCAATATGATCATGTCCTCAAGTTGATATTGCTATCCAATTCAAAGTAAATCAACACCTTAGTCACTTCCAATGGAAAGTACTTTGATTCCATCAAACGTCACACTGTAACAAGGTGACTATAAAGGTGTCATCGGGTACTTAGAAAGTGTTAGTTTAGGCTCGTGGATCAAGAGTGGGATTTGTACATTCAGATGACGGATATATATACTAAGGGCCCTCTTGGTGATATCACATTAACATAGCTTGCAAGCAAGTGATTGGACACTGAGAATGTTATATCACGAGAACAAGAAAAGAGTACTTATCGGTAACAAGATTGAACTAGGTATGGATGATACCAAATGATCGGATCTCGCACAAGTAAAATATCTTGAGTCACAAGGAATTGGTTACTGCGAAAAAGGTTCAAACTATCACTAAGTTATCGTTGAGCTAGTGGGAGTCATTATGGATCTCCAGGTCTCACTAATGATTATTGATCAGAGAAAGTCTCGATCATGTCCACATAGTTCTCGAACCCATATGGATACACAATTAAGGGTAGTCGACGTACACAGGAGAAGATACTTGACATCGTAGGAATTGTTCTAACGAATCTGCCAGAATAGTTTCTGTGTATCGAAATAATGCAAGGGATTAAATTGTTAATGTGTTGATTAAATGAAGTGTTCATTAAATGAAGTACTCATTAAATTAAGTGTTCATTAAATTGAATGGTATTAAACTAAGAGAATTAAAGTTCTTTAATGGAAAGAACTTTTGGTTTTTTAGGTGGATTTTTAATGGGAGAAAGTGGACATGAATATTTGTGAGTGGAGTGTCCACCCACATGAATGAGGGAGAAGAGGGGGTACCCTCATTGGCTGCCAGCCAAGGGAGGGAGCTGCCTATAGGGATCGCAACATAGAAAACAAATTTTTTCCTATGATGGGAACTATAAGAACCAAGATCCATCTATCTAGATACAAGAAACTGGTGGATATACATCCATAGAATACATACCCTCGAAGACCGAAAAGATTTAACAAGGTTGTGCTCATGGATGATGTAGTCGAATGCTTGCCAATCTCAAGATCAATAAGTCCATCTGTTCCAGCACCATCAAGTCCATCACCGCAAAGCAGTGGTGCATTCGTGATCGCACACATGTTCGGTTATCCAGACAACCTCCATGCTCTTGCTCCAGCGAAGCAGTGGAAGCAACAAATCCTTCTAGAAAAAGCCACCAGGAACATGTATCTCGCTGATCCGAGACCATGGGGAAATTCTAAAGGGGGAGAGAGATCCTTCACAAGGAGGTGTAAGGAATGAGGAGGAGGAGGTGCTCCTTATATAGGGTAGGGAGCAGCCCAAAAGGGCCTTGGCCGCCAGCCATAGAGGTTGCCCCACCTCTCCCTCATTCAACTGGTGGAAGCTCCACTAACATAAAACACACCTCCACTCACATGTCCACTCACATGCATTAATTTTCCACCAAAATTAATGCAAGCTCTTAGTTAATAAAACTCTTTTATTTATTTTATTCAGAATTTTGTTAATTACATTAATTAACAAACATTCACAAAAAACCCTTGCAACATTAAAATATCACATGTAGAACCAGTTTTAGCAATTTTACCCGAAACAATTCCAGTTTCTATTGAAATAATTCAGCGCTTTATTTTTCTCTCTCTGGCATACTATTTGCTCCAAATGGTGTCGGTATCCCTTAAGTGTGTCACCCTACAGTTCGCGAATAATGTAGAGATGATCGAGACCCTCTCCGATCAATAATCAGCAGCGGGACCTGGAGATCCGTACTGACTCCCACACATTCAACGATGACTTCTGTGATCGTGTGAACCTTATACGCATGTATCTCAATCCCTTTGTCTCGTGATATATTACATGTCCGAGATTTGATCATTGGTATCTCCATACCTTGTTTGATCTCATTACCGACATGTACTATTTTCTCGTTCCCGTGATATAACATTCTAGTGATCATATCACTTGCTTGCAAGCTAACTAATGTGATATCACCGAGAGGGCTGAGATTATATCTATCCATCATCGGGATGGACAAATTCGACTCTTGATCCATGAACCTCTACATAACACCTTTGTAGCACTGAACGCACCTTTATAGTCACCCTGTTACGGTATGACATTTGATGTTATCAAGATACTCTTCCAGTGTTAGTGATTGACATGATCTCATGGTCTAAGGATTAGGATTACTTTCTATGATGTTATAGCAATATAAACAAAATGACTTTGATCGTAATGCTATTCTTCGGATGAATGTTAATCACATCATTCCAACAATTATGTGACCTTGTTATTAAGAACATCCAATGTCCATGATCAGGAAACCTTTGATCATCTTATTAATCAACGGTCTAGTTTATAAGAGAGGCATAACTAGGAATTTTCTATTTGTATATTAAACACACATGTATTAACATTTCCATATTAATACAATTATAGCATGCAAAATAAACATTTATCATAAACAAGGAATAATATAATAACCACTTTATTATTGCCTCTCGGGCATGGGCGTGTTCTTTCTATTGGAAGCTTTCTTCCCTTAGAAGTCAAAATCTTCTGTAATTTCCCTGGTCCTAATCCTTATGAAGAGCAGCTAAGCATCAACTTGAAACCATCTCTTTTTGTTTCCTCTGTTATCTTGACGTGTTTCATGTTTGTTGGCTCTAGAGATGTTTGTGAAACATCTATCCATGAGTTGACCATGAGATACTCAGTTCGTGGTTCTGTGTCATCCCTCTCTTCCTTAGTGTGAGCATCCACCTCGAATATTATGAAGCGCTTCGTCCATTCTTCATGGTGGTATGGATCAACCTCTTCGAGAAGATCGTCGAAATTTAGTGTAACCCTGTTCCTTCTGTCTTCCTACCTAGGAATCACGGGACGAGATTCTTTTAAGGGGGATAGAATTGTAACAATCCTAGTTTTATTAAATACTAACTAGGATTTGTTTGTGCATTCATGAGCATCATCATCATCTAAAATGCATGCAAGAAAACTAGATCAAATAAAAACCCTAAACCCTAACTCCTTTCTTCCTCTAAAAACCTCCAAATGGTTTTAAAATATTTGAAAACTACCAAAACAAAGTGGAGCCCAAATGGTTAAAAGGCCTATAGAATATATTCAGATTATTATAGAAAAACCTCTGGTATTTTAAATATTAAAAATAGAAAAGAATTTGAAATTACAAAGGATATTAAAGAGAATCAGAAATAACAAAAGTTTCTGCAGAAAAAAATAGATCCAAGGCTATTTGCGCTGTAGCCCATCTCTCCTTCCTCTCTATCCGCCGCCCTCACACAGCCACAACTCCCTCCCTCTGTTCCTTTTCCACGGACCACTCGGCCCATCTGCAGCCCGCAGTCGGCCCGTACCGCTTCGGCATCGTCTCCTTCGTCGTCTTCGACCACGACGCCAAGCAGCTCGGTGGCTCGCAGCCGGCCACCCGATGCACCGCGGTGCGCCGCATTGAACGCTGCCGCTCGCCAGCGCCTACAAGTACCCCGCCTCGCCGCCGAGAAGCCCTAGCACGCCACTTCTTCCTCTCCCTCCCTTCCTCTCTGCAAAGCGCGCAAACCCTCACCCTAGGGCTCGCAGGTGCCGCGTTGCCTCGCCGTTCCCGAGCTACCCTCTATTAGCCGAGGACTCCATTAGACTCGTCTCGTCCTCCTCGTTCTCCCTACTGAAGGAATCGACGTCGGGCATCCAGAATCGAGCTCGTCGTCGACCTCTTCTCCACCTCTGACTACCGCTCACCGTCGACATTGCTGGCAACCTCGAACTCTCTTGGCCTCCCTGACACCACCGTAGGCATCAGGGTGAGCTCGCGGTGTCCAGGCACCGCTTTATTTCATTCCTCGCACCCTGGTTCGCTGCCCACGTCATATATCGCCGCTCACCGCCGTAGATGCTCGTCGTGGACACTGTTCCAGCGACCATACGAGGGTTGCGCCACCACTACCAGGCCGGCCGCGACCCGCTCTCTCCAACTCGGTCAACCACACATCCGGGCGCGCACGAGATCGAGAGATCCGTGATCGACCTGGGGCTTCTCCATTGATGACGTCAGTGAGGCGTCATGCTAGCGTCATAACCCCCTTTTCTTTTCTTTTTTTATTATTCCTGTAAATTATTTCTGTATTTAAGGAATCCCTCACATGTGGGCCCCTTTTGTAAGTCAAATAAATATTTCAGAAATGTTTTCTTTTAAATAAAATTATTAAAGTAATTCCAAAATGTAAATTATTTTATAAGATTCCAAAAATGATTTAAAATGAATTAAAATTGGAGAAATTCATAAGTAATTCATTTTAAATCAGAAATACAAATAATATATCAAAATGTTCAGAAAAATGAGCTCTATCTATTTAAGATATAATCATGCATTGATCAATAACTTCAAATGCAAGTTTAATTAGAAGAACCAATTGAACCTCGTAGGTGATTCCGAGGATCCCCCTGTTCTAGGGTTTGGACCTATTGGACTTAGTTTAAAATGACCAAGTATGTTTAGGGTTTCAATTTCAATAACTTTTAACTTATCATATCATCATCCTTGATTGAGCATTGCATTGATGCCATGTTTTGATTGTTTCCCTCTCTTTCCGGTGTTTGGTTTTTCTCCGGTAGAATACAATATCGGAATCGAGATTGAGATTGAAGACCGAGATCAACACCATCGAAGCTCGAAGATCAATACTTGGCCAACTATAACCAAGTAAAGTACCAGGTGTTTGGAACTCTTCTTTATGGATATCAACTGGCAAAGGCAAGCGAAGCCCCACAAATGATATAATCTTATGTTTTTAAGTATTTCAATTCTTGCCATGTGCATACGATTCCAAAGTCTTTTATCGATAGATAGAGTAATACTATCGGATGCATGTTTCCTTTATAGAATATATTCCCTGATCCACAGCTCCTAGCATAACTAGGGTTTGGCTTGTGAAGCGTTGCTAGAGCTGTTACATCTGTTGTGCTTAGCCATGCTTAGCTGTTACCACTGGTCCATCCGGTTGATGAATCAGAGTTGCGAATGAACCTAGTATGAAAGGGTGACGTGGTATGATCAGAGATGAAAGTTAAACATGCTAAGGCTTGTATGGGAGGCCATGGTAGGTTATGGTTTTTGCAGTCCCATACATGCCACCCTTAGGACCCGATGTTCTTGCCTCTTGAACCAAGACGAGCGTACAGCCACACGGAGGCCTGGAAACCCCCTCGACCAACTAACTTGCTGAGTAGATTCCATGAGTCACATAGTTCAGGCTTTCCATTCAACATACTAATCTTGGTTGTTCTTGAATGGATGTGAAGGAGGTGCATTCATAACAGGTAGGTAAGCATGGCCGAAAACAAGAGATGCCCGGCATCCGTAATCTTGAACCTTGCACACATCATTAGAGACCGGCTTCTGTACTCGACCCGTTACGGCGGAATCTCCCTAGTGTGTGACTCATGGTATCAGCGAAAGCAAGGTAAAGGTCGTGTCTAACCACTGTCTGCCAGCCTTCCAAGGAAGAGGGCTATTACTAGTGGCATTAAGAGAAGGTTGGTACATGTGGGTAAAGTTGTACACCCTTGCAGGGTTATTAATCTTTTCGAAAAGCTGCGTCCGTGGTTATGGACTACTTGGGAACAGACATGAAGATCATAGAGAACTTTAACCTAATCATAAAACTTGGCAAGTTAAGTAATTTGTGCTTAAGGATGCTTCCTCAGGGATCGAGGGGGTGATCCTAGATAGGTTTAGCCGATGATGATTCGGTGGATATCAAGAGATGATCAAAATTAGAGACACCGCTCTCTTATCCCCTTTTAAAATATTCTGATTAGTCGAGATTCTTCTCCCTCTTGTTTTACAGACAAAGATGGCTTTATGCAAAATAACTCTACCAGCCATAAGTCTTGCGGAGTACACCCTGTACTCACCCTTGCTTTGTTGATACTTTTGCAGCAGAGTAAGTGTTACCATAGAAGATGAGTTCTTCACGGCATTGACATCGACGAGTAATTTGGAGTTCCCAGTCGGCAATATAGGATCTATGGATTGGACGTCATCATTATGCTTCAGGCCTCTTAGGACATTTGTTAAGTTTGCTATACTTAATAGCATAATTTGCCTTCCGTTGTTTGATGTTTGTGGTCAGTGACCTCTGCTTGTAATATTTTGGTTCTTTGCTCAATTATGAGCTCACTGTAATAACTTTTGTGTCGTAGGGTCATTGTTGTGTTACCAATTCTCTCCATGTACGCTTTCGAGACTAGGTTAGGATTATGTTCAGACAAAGGTCTGGGATTTGTCTAGCCCTAATCCCGGGGGTTGCTCTCCATTGTTCAATAGCCAGAAGAATCGCCATATATTCCTTCTCATAAGTACTCAAACCACGATTACGAGGACCAAGAGATTTGCTGACAAATGCAAGAGGATGGTTCTTCTGTATGCGTAAAAACAATGTTGTTATCTTAAGGAGGAAAAACTATTGCTATAAGCTTCCAGCTACTTAAGAACTATTTCTAGCATGTATGTATTTTTTAAGAAAGTGTTGGCTTATCCATTACTCTGGTTTTTATGCATGACTTTTCGTGAATCGGAAGACCCTTAGTCGGAACCATGCGCTCAGGCGATGATACCCAATGGCACCGTCAAGAGCCTAAGAACAAAATCGCCAACTTCGAGTGCCGAAAGTCACTACTCCAGAATCCACATAAAAACAACAAAGAATGTGTAGACCAGAAAACTTAAGCTAACGCCCGTAGGCGGAATTTTCACAAGTGCAAATGCATAACTTGCGCATAAAGGTTTTATATGATCCAAAAATGAACACTAAAGGAGGTAAAAGACTCAAGAATATGTGTGAACCAAAGAGATTTATTTCATTAATCGTATAAAAGGTAAACCGTAGATAATAAAATATGCTAAGTGTAAAAAGGACGTAGCTGTGCCATGTTCCATGGCCGATCAAGCTCCGGGTAAGTCATCATTCGGGTCATGTCGCTTACGCTTATGATCCTCGTTTGGCCAATCCTCTAATTCACGATTGTCAACGAGGTAATAGGAACCATTGAGTAGCGCCTTGCTTATGATGAACGGTCCTTCCCATGGTGGGGATAATTTGTGTGACTTCTTCTGCTTAAGTCGGAGCACCAGATCCCCTCTTTAAAAGAGCGATGTCGAATGCGGCGACTATGGTAACCGTGTAGCTTCTGCTGGTAGATGGCAGACCTATGGCATGCCACTACGCTCTCTTCCTCGAGAAGGTCTACATCTAGGTGCCTGGATTCTTCAGCGTCATCTTCATCGTAACCGGCAACTCTTGGTGAATCATGGAGGATGTCGAAGGGAAGGATTGCTTCTTCTCCATATACCATGAAGTAAGGGGTGTATCTGGTGGAGCTGTTGGGAGTAGTTCGCAAACTCCACAAAACAGATGGCAATTCCTCCACCCATGCTCTAGCTGCTCTATGTAGCGGTGCTTCTAGACGTGGCTTTATTCCTTGCAGAATTAATCCATTGGCTCGCTCAACTTGTCCATTGGATTGTCGGTGCGCCAATGGTCTAGGTCAACTCAGATGCCCTTCTCCCAACAACAAGCTTCCACTTCTACGAGTGACAAGTTGTTGCCTTTGTCGGTGATGATGCTATGTGGGATACCAAATCTCACCACTAGATCTCGGACAAACCTAAGGGAAGTTGCCCCATCAAGCTTTCTAATGGGCTTAGCTTCTATCCATTTTGTGAATTTATCAACTGCTACTAGCAGATGTGTAAACCCACAAAGTGCTGTCTACAATGGTCCAACCATGTCAAGCCCCCGGACTACGAACGACCAAGTTATTGGTATAGTTCGCAACTCTTGAGCTAGTACATGTGATTGTCGGGCATAATACTAGCATCCTATGCATGTCTCAACCAGCTTGTCGGCGTCCGCCTTCGCGGTCAGCCAGTAGAATCCTTGTCGGAAGGCTTTGGAGACCAAAGATCGAGGATGTCACATCCCAAGATTTTTCCAAATCTTGTAATGTGAAAATAAATAAATAAAATAAAACTTTGTTTAATTTTCAGAGCCAGAAGAAACTTTTTGAATTCAATTGGAACTTCAAACCCATTTGAATTAAATAAAAATTCTAAAGGGATTTAAAAAGTTAAACATTTATTAAAGGAAATTAAAATGCTTTGGAATTACTATTTTGATCTCTTAATAAAAGATTTGGTTTTCAAAAGAAAAGATGAGTTTATAAATAAAGATTAATTTATAAAGCCAAAATTAAACCTTGATCAAACTTTGGAATTAAAACATTTTGTTTTGAATAAAAATAGCAAAGGTTTATTTAAATAAATTAATAAGAATTTAATATCCAAATTTATTTAAATAAAAGGTTTTACCATTTTAATTGAAACATCAAAACTTATTTAATTATTATAAGTTTTCCAAATATTTTATATTCTCAAATAAAACTTACTGAAGTGTTTTGGTTTTATTTTAGATTTCAAAATAAATATTCTAATAAAACAAATCTTATTTGAAGTAAATGAATAAGGCCCATTTTATTTAATTGATAATGGACCTAAAATAAAATGTTATTTTATTTTATTTTAAACAAGTATCTCAAGTACCTTATATTTCCAAATAAAACCTACTGATTTGGATTTGAAAGTGTTTGGATTTTAAATGAGGATTTTATTTAAATAAATCAAACCATGTTAAATAAATAAAGGTCCATTTTATTAAAGAATGGATCAATAAAGTTATTATTTTATTTTATTTTTGGGCTTTTGTCCATGTTACTAAACAGAACCAAAAACTTGATACAAGTGTGGTGATTGTTTGAACTATTTGAATGTTTGTCTTGTTGTTTGAATTATGAATTTAATTTCAAATCAGTAAATATAAATAGAAAAGGCAAAAGTTTCTGTACATAAAAAAAAAGAGAAACAACAGCAGCCCAATAAGGCCCAGCCCAAACAGCCCAACAGCCCAGTTTCCCCTCACCCCGAAAGAAACAATTTGCACCAATTAATTAACCCGCAGTGACACTGACCAGTGGACCTTTCCCCCACTCCTTTTCCCACTGACGCAACGGCCCCACTTTTCTCTGTTCATCGTCTTCACACGACCTCGTCGCCCTGGCTGTTACTGTCGATTGATTGCACCTCGTCAATTCGCTTCAATGCCGCGTGATCAACGCCCCCTGACCACACACCTTAAATCGCTCGCCCCTCCTCTCCGTTTCCCCTCTGACTCCTTCCCCAATCACGCCCCTAGGCCGTCCCAATTTATCCCCGAGCACCCTCTGTTCCGACGAAGTCCGGCGCCGATTCCAGAGACACGACACTACCCCGAGCCTCCCTGAGCACGCTGACAACTTCCCCACAACCAGACGCATCTCCCAGCACCCTCCTCTCAACCGCGGGCGCCCCATAGCGTCGGCTACATCAAGCTTTCGAACGCCGCCGCGTCTGCCACCTCTCCGACGACGCCCACAGGTTGTACCAGACCGCCCCTCTCCCCCTCATTCACACACACGTCATCCCCTCGACCATACGCATCTAACCGTGCCCTTTGTTTGCCTCCGCGTGATCTGCAATGTCGCCTTCGACCACAGACAGAGC
Source organism: Avena sativa (assembly GCA_916181665.1). NCBI lineage: Eukaryota > Viridiplantae > Streptophyta > Magnoliopsida > Poales > Poaceae > Avena > Avena sativa. The sequence continues at coordinate 134,250,169 of OV702283.1, read as the reverse complement.
CGTCCGGCGTTGCCCTCTACTCCGGCGAGCAATCGCAGCTGCCCCCTAGCGCCCCTCGACGGACAAGTACCACGTCGAGTATCAGCGCTGCATTGTGAACCTGGTGAGCATCCTCCCCCTCTTCCTCGCGTCCTATTTCGCCAGCGCCGCCGCCGTCTGCCGTCGCCACCGCGCACAGCCGCGCAGCGCCGCCGGTTAATGGCCATCTGTTTAGGTCCATTATATCTAGATCAGACGAACAGGATTAGGTCACTTAAACGCCGAAGAGGTATGCTTCCAGAACCGTGCGATCGATTAGATCCAACGCACCGCAACGCTGATCCGCGCGAAGCGGTACCGTCCAGTAGGATACTGCCGCGTGGCACTAGAATCTGTTTAAAAGAATGTTTGAATCAGATTTATTTGCAAACTTCAAACCTTTGTATCTTTAGATCCACACGTCCAAAAATTACAAATTTTATGTCGTTGGATTTAGGAGAGCAAGCCCTAGCCAACTGTGGAATTGGTTTAGCCAATAGTATTTGTTAGTTTGCTTGTTTTTGCAGATTCTTTTGTGAGCTTGTTTAGAGTATAAAAATTGTTTAAAATGGAATTTAGGGTTAAAACTTTTGCAAAATGGTTTGTTGTGACCTTACTGACCCTAGGAACCAACCCTTGGTGTTAGAAATGATTTTGGTAAGATTTAGGTTAGATTACTTGACTTAGTCATTTTCTAGCCAAATAAAAAGAATGATTTTTGTTATGAAAATGATTTTTGAGTTAAAACTTTGGGAAAATGGTTTAGACCAAACCTACTGACCCAAAACACCAAGTTTTGCAATAGCAACTCATCTGGTGAACAACTTAAGAGTTTTGCCTTGATAAAGACATTTTTCACCACATGAAATGATGAATGGATTTAAAAATGGTTTATGGATAAAACCCATTTGCAAATGACTTTGCCATTTTGGTAAATGACCAATTTGGAACTTACAAAGTTTAGAAGCCTAGTGGAGACCATCCTTGCAATAGAACCAACCTTTGCATGCTTAGGCATGACTTAGATTCCATTACTTTGTGTGTGAAAAATTGTTTGTTTGACTTTGGTTTGGAATGTGAATTGAATTTGTGTTTGCTTGATTGACTTGTAGTGAAGTGTGAGACTAGCAAGATCAAGGAGTGAACCACCATTCCCTACCAAAAAGGCAAGTGATGCTTCATACTTTTTGTCCCATTACTTTCTCTATACATTAGTGATTTTGCTAAGTAAAACTTGCATGGATTTTGCTAAGTATAGACCTTGCTATAGGAAAACCTAGTAGATGAATCCTTAGTAGGATTTTCCTAAGTTAAAGATTCCTACTACTATCAAGCTTAGCCTAGCTAATAGAAAACATGGGTAGAAAATATATTCACACTATGGAAAAATATTCTAAGTCTGAGGACTTGTGATTTTGTTTAATAAAACAACTAAGTTAATGAATCACCTGGGTGGAATGGGATAGCTTGGTGGTGATTGATTGAGTGGTTCACAAGGCCATGGACTTGGATTGTGTATCTCACTTGTGGATGGCCACCCAGGAACAAAGAGATTTGAGATGTCAAATGTTGAGAAGCTTCAAGTGCAACCACTTGGCAATATGGGCTCTGCCATGATCATATAGGTTGCAAGAACTTAGCCATATGGACAGTGGGTGGTAGTGTTTGATAGGTTGGAACGCGTCCATTTTGGTCTAAGGGAAGGCTTCTGAAAGATCTTGTCTTGGGAAACCAAGTCTTGTGGGGAAAGTGCACCACCTCTGCAGAGTGTAAAATCTAAGTACTTAGCCATGTCCCTGGTAAAGGACAAGTTGAGCATCAAGACATGGAAGCAATCAAGAATCTCATCATTCAAATTTCTAAAGTTAAAACTTGTGGATTGAACAAGGGTTGTTTGAAATCTTAAATCTTTGGTTGGTAGATGCCTTGGAAAGGATCTTCAGTCTTTGATTGAGAAAAATGATTTTGTCAAAGCAAAAACTTAGTATTTTCAAATGTTAAGGAAAAATCTATTTTGAGCAATGCAAACCTCAACTCCACTTAGCCAAATGCATATAGATGATAGACCCCACTATACTACCATAGTATCACTTGCCAATACAATTCAAATGTATTGACCCTTTGTGGCTGTAACTTGTAATGTTGCAGGTTTGATTAATTTAGTGAAGATTGATTGATTAGGATTACAAAGACTACAACCAACATCTTCCTGTGGCACTTTGAAGATGAAGGACCCCATGCTTATAGTTATTCCGCTGCAATGTAATGTAATAGCCTAATGAGCTATGTTTGATGTAATAAAATTATGTTATTCCTGGTTATAAAGTTATATTATGACCCTTGTTTCTTGATATTACATCTTAACTGTGGATGCTAGCTATTGATCCACGGACTAGCATTGTAAAACACAGGAGGAATCTACCTTATTAGGTTGAGACCTCTTACAGATGGTATCAGAGCATTGTGTTTCCTGTAGGATTTGTAAACCTAGGATTGGACAAAAAACCCTTAAAAGAATAGGAGATATGTTTTGTTCCAAAAACTTATTTACAAAAACACTTGTAAACTCTTTCCTCAACCATTTTGGTTTCAACTCTATTTCTCTTCTATTTTCAACTTGATGGAAAACCTACCCATGGCCAAAGACTACACCATGTGCAAAGGACTTCTTCAACTTCTTCAACTCTAATGACTTCAACTTCTTCAACTCTAATGACTTCAACTTATTCAACTCTAATGACTTCAACTTCTTCAGCATGTTTCCCAAGGACTTCCAACATGAATATCACTAAGGACTAGAAGTGAAACAAGGAAATCCTACTCCTGATTTAGAGACTGAGGGAATGCAAAATTTAGAAGGAAACTACATCATTTGAAGTTTTGCAACCAAGAGTTTTTCTCAAAGAAACCATGATCTCATACAAGAATCAACCAAGAAGGAAGGAAAGATCACAAGTGAACCATATAGATGGACCACCATATTTTAGTTAAGTCAAAAACACACCAACTTATGTGGTATAACAAAAATATTTTTGTTGCCTAAGTATGTGCTTGAACTTTGTTGATTGAGTGAAATGTTTGTTTGTGATTGCTTGCACATTGCTTGTATGATTGTGATGTGTGTGATTAGAATTGATTCCTTAGAAATATCTTGCCTATTCTAATGTTCCTTCAACCCAAACAGATGACTACCCCAAGAAACTCCAACATCAAACTTGATGACAACAACAACCAAGAGAACAACATGAAAGAACTCATAGCAACTCAGAACCAATTAAACCAACTGACAGCTCAGTTCATAGCCAACAATAGTAATCAAGATCCAGCACTGCAAAAGTTTTTGGAAGATCAATCCCAACTGATGCTTAAGGTGACTAATCAAATGATCAACATGGAAGAAAGCTATCCCAAAAGAGTCTATCACAACAAGAATGACAGAAATATTGTTCTAGATGGAGCACCAGCTTGCATTATTTGTGGAGACAAGGATCATACTTCCAAGGAGCATGAAGGACAATGCCCCAATTGTGAAGAAGAACATCCTAATGGACAATGTCCTACCTCTCAAGCTACTTGCTACCTTTGTGAAGGAAACGACCATGTTCCTAACCAATGTCCTATCTACTCCATGGTTGAACAAAGGAAACAAGAAGGATCCGAGTCTACCAAAGGAAAAGGACCACTTATACCTCCCAACAAGACAACCCAATTCAAAGGACTAAAGAAACCCAAGAAACCAAGACCAGACATGAACCTTGTGCAATGTCGTAAATGTAAGGAAATGGGACACTACTCTAGTGAGTGCCCAGAGAACAAGAAAAATAAGGGAATTGACCAAGTGGTGTGCAACAACTGCAAAGAACCAGGCCATTATGTAGCAACTTGTCCACAAGAACAACGCAAAGAACTCCAAGATATCCATTGTTTCAACTGCAAGGAACCAGGGCATTATGCAAGCAACTGTCCAGAAAAGATGAAGAACAAGTTGAACAAGCCTAAGGAGAAACTCAACCTTGACCCATGAGTCAAGTATGGAAACAAAGTATACAATGCAAAATTTTGCTTAGAGAAGTTTTCCCAGGATCCCAAGAAGGCCAATGTGTAATTTTTGTTTGAAATTTTTTAAGGGTGGTAGTACCCTAGTTGTTTTGAGCCTACTTGTAACCCTAGCCTCCCCAAATCTCGGGACGAGATTTATTTTAAGGGTGGTAGCCTGTCACATCCCAAGATTTTTCCAAATCTTGTAATGTGAAAATAAATAAATAAAATAAAACTTTGTTTAATTTTCAGAGCCAGAAGAAACTTTTTGAATTCAATTGGAACTTCAAACCCATTTGAATTAAATAAAAATTCTAAAGGGATTTAAAAAGTTAAACATTTATTAAAGGAAATTAAAATGCTTTGGAATTACTATTTTGATCTCTTAATAAAAGATTTGGTTTTCAAAAGAAAAGATGAGTTTATAAATAAAGATTAATTTATAAAGCCAAAATTAAACCTTGATCAAACTTTGGAATTAAAACATTTTGTTTTGAATAAAAATAGCAAAGGTTTATTTAAATAAATTAATAAGAATTTAATATCCAAATTTATTTAAATAAAAGGTTTTACCATTTTAATTGAAACATCAAAACTTATTTAATTATTATAAGTTTTCCAAATATTTTATATTCTCAAATAAAACTTACTGAAGTGTTTTGGTTTTATTTTAGATTTCAAAATAAATATTCTAATAAAACAAATCTTATTTGAAGTAAATGAATAAGGCCCATTTTATTTAATTGATAATGGACCTAAAATAAAATGTTATTTTATTTTATTTTAAACAAGTATCTCAAGTACCTTATATTTCCAAATAAAACCTACTGATTTGGATTTGAAAGTGTTTGGATTTTAAATGAGGATTTTATTTAAATAAATCAAACCATGTTAAATAAATAAAGGTCCATTTTATTAAAGAATGGATCAATAAAGTTATTATTTTATTTTATTTTTGGGCTTTTGTCCATGTTACTAAACAGAACCAAAAACTTGATACAAGTGTGGTGATTGTTTGAACTATTTGAATGTTTGTCTTGTTGTTTGAATTATGAATTGAATTTCAAATCAGTAAATATAAATAGAAAAGGCAAAAGTTTCTGTACAAAAAAAAGAGAAACAACAGCAGCCCAATAAGGCCCAGCCCAAACAGCCCAACAGCCCAGTTTCCCCTCACCCCGAAAGAAACGATTCGCACCAATTAATTAACCCGCAGTGACACTGACCAGTGGACCTTTCCCCCACTCCTTTTCCCACTGACGCAACGGCCCCACTTTTCTCTGTTCATCGTCTTCACACGACCTCGTCGCCCTGGCTGTTACTGTCGATTGATTGCACCTCGTCAATTCGCTTCAATGCCGCGTGATCAACGCCCCCTGACCACACACCTTAAATCGCTCGCCCCTCCTCTCCGTTTCCCCTCTGACTCCTTCCCCAATCACGCCCCCAGGCCGTCCCAATTTCTCCCCGAGCACCCTCTGTTCCGACGAAGTCCGGCGCCGATTCCAGCGACACGACACTACCCCGAGCCTCCCTGAGCACGCTGACAACTTCCCCACAACCAGACGCATCTCCCAGCACCCTCCTCTCAACCGCGGGCGCCCCATAGCGTCGGCTACATCAAGCTTTCGAACGCCGCCGCGTCTGCCACCTCTCCGACGACGCCCACAGGTTGTACCAGACCGCCCCTCTCCCCCTCATTCACACACACGTCATCCCCTCGACCATACGCATCTAGCCGTGCCCTTTGTTTGCCTCCGCGTGATCTGCAATGTCGCCTTCGACCACAGACAGAGCCGTCCGGCGTTGCCCTCTACTCCGGCGAGCAATCGCAGCTGCCCCCTAGCGCCCCTCGACGGACAAGTACCACGTCGAGTATCAGCGCTGCATTGTGAACCTGGTGAGCATCCTCCCCCTCTTCCTCGCGTCCTATTTCGCCAGCGCCGTCGCCGTCTGCCGTCGCCACCGCGCACAGCCGCGCAGCGCCGCCGGTTAATGGCCATCTGTTTAGGTCCATTATATCTAGATCAGACGAACAGGATTAGGTCACTTAAACGCCGAAGAGGTATGCTTCCAGAACCGTGCGATCGATTAGATCCAACGCACCGCAACGCTGATCCGCGCGAAGCGGTACCGTCCAGTAGGATACTGCCGCGTGGCACTAGAATCTGTTTAAAAGAATGTTTGAATCAGATTTATTTGCAAACTTCAAACCTTTGTATCTTTAGATCCACACGTCCAAAAATTACAAATTTTATGTCGTTGGATTCAGGAGAGCAAGCCCTAGCCAACTGTGGAATTGGTTTAGCCAATAGTATTTGTTAGTTTGCTTGTTTTTGTAGATTCTTTTGTGAGCTTGTTTAGAGTATAAAAATTGTTTAAAATGGAATTTAGGGTTAAAACTTTTGCAAAATGGTTTGTTGTGACCTTACTGACCCTAGGAACCAACCCTTGGTGTTAGAAATGATTTTGGTAAGATTTAGGTTAGATTACTTGACTTAGTCATTTTCTAGCCAAATAAAAAGAATGATTTTTGTTATGAAAATGATTTTTGAGTTAAAACTTTGGGAAAATGGTTTATACCAAACCTACTGACCCAAAACACCAAGTTTTGCAATAGCAACTCATCTGGTGAACAACTTAAGAGTTTTGCCTTGATAAAGACATTTTTCACCACATGAAATGATGAATGGATTTAAAAATGGTTTATGGATAAAACCCATTTGCAAATGACTTTGCCATTTTGGTAAATGACCAATTTGGAACTTACAAAGTTTAGAAGCCTAGTGGAGACCATCCTTGCAATATAACCAACCTTTGCATGCTTAGGCATGACTTAGATTCCATTACTTTGTGTGTGAAAAATTGTTTGTTTGACTTTGGTTTGGAATGTGAATTGAATTTGTGTTTGCTTGATTGACTTGTAGTGAAGTGTGAGACTAGCAAGATCAAGGAGTGAACCACCATTCCCTACCAAAAAGGCAAGTGATGCTTCATACTTTTTGTCCCATTACTTTCTCTATACATTAGTGATTTTGCTAAGTAAAACTTGCATGGATTTTGCTAAGTATAGACCTTGCTATAGGAAAACCTAGTAGATGAATCCTTAGTAGGATTTTCCTAAGTTAAAGATTCCTACTACTATCAAGCTTAGCCTAGCTAATAGAAAACATGGGTAGAAAATATATTCACACTATGGAAAAATATTCCAAGTCTGAGGACTTGTGATTTTGTTTAATAAAACAACTAAGTTAATGAATCACCTGGGTGGAATGGGATAGCTTGGTGGTGATTGATTGAGTGGTTCACAAGGCCATGGACTTGGATTGTGTATCTCACTTGTGGATGGCCACCCAGGAACAAAGAGATTTGAGATGTCAAATGTTGAGAAGCTTCAAGTGCAACCACTTGGCAATATGGGCTCTGCCATGATCATATAGGTTGCAAGAACTTAGCCATATGGACAGTGGGTGGTAGTGTTTGATAGGTTGGAACGCGTCCATTTTGGTCTAAGGGAAGGCTTCTGAAAGATCTTGTCTTGGGAAACCAAGTCTTGTGGGGAAAGTGCACCACCTCTGCAGAGTGTAAAATCTAAGTACTTAGCCATGTCCCTGGTAAAGGACAAGTTGAGCATCAAGACATGGAAGCAATCAAGAATCTCATCATTCAAATTTCTAAAGTTAAAACTTGTGGATTGAACAAGGGTTGTTTGAAATCTTAAATCTTTGGTTGGTAGATGCCTTGGAAAGGATCTTCAGTCTTTGATTGAGAAAAATGATTTTGTCAAAGCAAAAACTTAGTATTTTCAAATGTTAAGGAAAAATCTATTTTGAGCAATGCAAACCTCAACTCCACTTAGCCAAATGCATATAGATGATAGACCCCACTATACTACCATAGTATCACTTGCCAATACAATTCAAATGTATTGACCCTTTGTGGCTGTAACTTGTAATGTTGCAGGTTTGATTAATTTAGTGAAGATTGATTGATTAGGATTACAAAGACTACAACCAACATCTTCCTGTGGCACTTTGAAGATGAAGGACCCCATGCTTATAGTTATTCCGCTGCAATGTAATGTAATAGCCTAATGAGCTATGTTTGATGTAATAAAATTATGTTATTCCTGGTTATAAAGTTATATTATGACCCTTGTTTCTTGATATTACATCTTAACTGTGGATGCTAGCTATTGATCCACGGACTAGCATTGTAAAACACAGGAGGAATCTACCTTATTAGGTTGAGACCTCTTACAGAGGAGCAGCGTGATGCCCGCAATCTCCGAGATGGATCTGATGAAGGATTTCAAGACGTTCTTGTTAGGAAACACACTTCAAGTATACGCCAGTGGTACTTCTTTTGTAGAGCTGCCCATTGATTATGGTATAGCCCTTTCCTAATCGTACTATATGCCATCTTTCGACTTCGTCGATGGGAAAAGTTCCGTGTACGAGATACTCCATGAACGGTTTTGTCCAAGCCGGAGGGACTATTGTCACTGAATTAACAAATGAGTCAACTCTATCTGGATTCTCAGGGTCCGCTCCCTTCATGGACGGGGTCTGTATATGCTCTAGAAAAACGCCAGGCAGAACTGGTTTGCACCCTGATCCAAGCTTGGATAGCAGATCAGCCGCCTCATTTTCCTCCCTATTGACATACCTAACTTCGTAGCCTTCGAAGCACTTGGCTATATCGTCTACTTCATCTCGATACTATGCGCACCCAATTTGGAATCTCCACACCAAATTCTGGGCAACCAAGTCAGAATCTCCACACCAAACTATGCGCTTGATGCCAATATCCTTGTCTATGTGAAGTCCGTGAATGAGTGCTTCAAATTCCGCCATGTTGTTTGTAGCCTCAAAGTGGATTTGTAGGACATAGTGCAGTTTTTATCCTGTTGGTGACTACAGTAGTATACCAGCCCCCGGACCGTTGAGTAGCTTTGATCTGTCAAAGTGCATCACCCAGTATTCTGTCTCTAGCACATGAGTAGCGTATGGCATCTCCGTCCAATCTGCAATAAAATCCTCCAACATTTGTGACTTGGTAGCGTCGCGTCTCTTGTAGGTGATATCAAAGGCGACAAGCTCAATGTCCCACTTTGCGACCCATCCTGTAGCGTCGTTGTTGTTGATAATGTTGGACAGTGGAGCTTTGCTCAATACTGTGATAGGATGCTGCTGGAAATAGTGTCTCAGCTTCCGAGAAGCGAGGAACACTCCATAAGCTAGCTTTTGGTAGTGCGGGTAACACTGCTTGGACTCCGTCAAGACTTCTCTTACATAGTAAAGTGGTCGTTGTACTCCGTACTCGTGTGTTGGTTCCTTCCGCTTGTAAGACCCCACCTTTTAAAGTTAAAGGCCCATGTGATTGTAATGCTAGTCCCTGGATCATATGCTAGCATCCATAGGTTAAGATAAAGTACACAGAAACAAAGGTCATTATTACATCATCATTCTAGAGATAACATATTCTTTACAACTCAATAGCCCAAGTCTAATACATAGAGTTCATAACATAAAGTAAATAACTATAAGTCTTCATATTCATGTGCCACAGGCAAGCATGTTGAGTGTAGACTCACAACCCTAATCTCCGTCAGAGTAACCTGCAACATCATAAGTTACAGCCACAGTGGGTCAATACATTTGGAATTGTATTGGAAAGTGATACCATAGTAGAATAGTAGTATCTAACATCTATATGAATTTGGCTAAGTGTAGCTTAGGCTTGCTTTGCTCAAAATAAGGTTTTTCTTATTAGTTGAAAACACTAAGTTTTTGTTTGTCAAAAACACCCAAGGAACCACCAATAGACATTGGTGAACCTTTACCCTTGTTCAACCACAAGTTTTTAACATAGAAATTGGGATGACGAGATCCTTGATTGCTTCTATGTCTTTGATGCTCAAATTGTCCGTTGCCGGGGACACGGCTAAGTACTTAGGTTGTACCCTCTCGAGGGGTGGTGCACTTTCCCCACAAGACTCGACATGCATCCAGACGAGACTTTTTAGAAGCATTCCCTTAGACCACCATGGACGCGTTCCATCCTTTCACCCTACCACCAACTGTCCACCTGGCTAAGTTCTTGCAACCTAGTTTGCCAAGGCAGAGCCTATATGCCATGTGGTTGCACTAGAAGCTTCTCAACACTAAACATCTCAAATCCCTTTGTTCCTGGGTGGAAATCCACAAGGTAAGCATAGACATGGTCCTTGTGTAACCACTCAACATAAACCAACCATACCATTCCACCCTGGTGATTCATTCACATAGTTGTTTTATTAATCAAAAACACAAGTCATAGACTTAGCAAAATTTCATAGCATGAAGTTTCCAACCTTATTTTCTACTAGCTAAGCTAAGCATGATAACATAACAAGGTTTCTTAACTTAGGAAAAATCTACTAAGACTATAACTACTAGGACTTCCCAAGGCATATCATAGTATATACTTAGCAAAATCTCCATGCAAGTCCTACTCAAAATAACACTAGTGCATAATAAAAATAATAGGAAAAAATATATGAAGCACCACTTGCCTTGATAGTTGGGAGAGTAGCAACAGTCCTCACAATCACAATTACCACAATCACCAAAATCTACACATAAAATCATAACACCAAATTCACATTTCAATATTCAAACAAAAATACATATGAATGCATGCAAATGCAATGAAATGATTTTTTATACACTAACAAGTCAAACTAAACAGTACTGAACACAAAGTAAACTTTCTAAAGTCTAAACAAGCTTAAATTTACTTTATAAACATTTTCTAAATAATTTTTATATGCAAAATAGGCCTACAAATTCTTCTGCAAATAATCCTATTTTCCAGAAGAAAATGATCGATTCAAGGCCATAGTTGTGTAGGGATTAATTTTATGAATCCATTGATATATTATTTGCAAATTTTGGCCAAACATAACTAAAGTTATGAATTTTACAAGTTAAATCAACCAATAGATTCAAAAACAGATTTTAAATCAAATAGCCAGGCACGTGGCAGCACCTGATTGGCTGATACCATTTCTCTCAGGATCACCCTTCCGCGCCGTTGGATCATGTTAGATCCAATAGGCTAGATCTAAAAAATGGTTTGGTAAGTGATCTATTCTACGCTGCAGGATCTAGATCTAACGCCTCTGGATCAAGCGACCAAAACCTAGCGGCGCTGATGGCGCTGGCGCTGGCGGTGGCGATGCTACTGCCGGTGATGCTCCGGTCGTGCTAGCGGGTAAAGGGGATGGTGGCGATGCTTACTAGGTTCACACAGACGCGAGGAAGCTCAAGGTGCCGTTGGCTTGGGCAGGGGCACACGGATGTAGGCGTAGGAGCTCGTCGGAGTTGCTGCTGGCATCAGGCTTTCGCAAACGGCGACGGAGGACGACCTAGGTCACGAGAAGGCAAGCAGAGGGCATCAGTGGCTGCACAAAGACACGACGCACAGAATGGTTTGAACTATAAGGCAAGGGGCGTGCGGGTTTTACCAGAATCGCTCGCTAGAGTTGGTTGGAGCCTCGGGTGCTCGCGGTGGTTGACGGAGACGGTGACCTGGGGCAGTATAGGGCGAACCAGAGGCATGATTAACTGTGCAAGAACATGAGGAACAAACTCGTGTGATCGAGAGGCAGAGGGGCGCGCTATACTCACCGGAATAGCTCGCTGGAGTGCGTCTGTCAGCGGCGATGCGAGCTTGATTATGGGCAGCCTGGTGGCGATTAGACGGTGACGAGTGAGGGGAAATGACCGCGAGGCAGAGGGGTTTAAGTAGCCGGGGCTGGGGCGGCAGTCACGCGAGAAATCAACACGAATTCATTTGCGGCAGTGAAGGTAAGAAACGGGCGGCGACGGCGTTGTTCGCGGGCGCGGGATTTAGGGACGAAGGGGTGAGTTGGCGCTGGGCCCATTGGTCAGTGAGCACGGGGTGTGCTTGACGCGGGTGAGAAAAGAGAGAGGGGGAGGGTGGCCCGGGTGGGCTTGCTGGGCCGAAAGTGGCGCTGGGCTAGTTAGGCAGCGCAGGTTTTATTTTTTTGTTTTGCTCTTTTTCTTTTCCAATTTGATTTTCAAGAATGATTTTAAAATCCTGTTTCAAATATGTTTTAATACAAACCTTTTCCAAATTTTTGTACTATGATCCTAGCATTCAAAAGTATGACAAACACATACGTTCACTCAAAAACACTTTAGTCTTTTGAAAATAATAATAAAACCATGCTCCATATATGATATATAAAGTGGGGTTTAAATATGGTGTAAAATAGGGTTTTGGTTTGAAAATTTCGGTTCAAGACAAACATGCTATGATAATATGAATGCAATTCTATGACTTTTCTTTTGATTAAATTTGGGATGTTACAAATCTAACCCCCTTAAGATGAATCTCGCCCTCGAGATTCGGATTGGCTAGCAAATAGGTGTGGGTGATTGTTCCGAAGGTCATGTTCTCTTTCCCAAGTTGCTTCTTCCTCGGTATCGTGATTCCACTGTACTTTGCAGAATTTGATGGTCCTAGTACGAGTAACCCTTTCTGCAGTCTCGACAATCTTGATAGGCTTCTCTCCATAAGTGAGATAACTCTCTAAATGAACCTCTTCCATTGGTATAGTGTCTTTCAATGAAGTTTCTTCCATTTCCGGATGACACTTTTTCAACTGACTCACATGAAACACATTGTGAACTGTTGACAGTGATTCGGGAAATTCAATCTCATAAGCCACTTCTCCTTTGTGGCTCAAAATCTTGAATGGTCCAACATACCTTGGCGCCAATTATCCTTTGACTCCAAATCTCTTCACACCACGAAGTGGTGAAACTCTAAGATAAGCTCTATCACCTATCTCATAGGTGACTTCTCTATGCTTTGGATCTGCGCAGCTCTTTTGTCGGGACTGGGCTATCTTCAATCTTTCCTTTACCAATTTAACTTTCTCTTTAGCTTCCTTGATCAGTTCTGGTCCAAAAAAAATTATTTCTCCTACTCCACTCCATAGCAATGGCATAGTACACTTCCTTCCATAAAGAAATTCAAACGGAGCCATCTCAATGATTGCTTGATAACTAATATTGTAAGAGAATTTGTGTAAGGCAGAATTTCATCCCAACTAGCACCATAGTCTAGTGCACAAGCCCTCAACATATCCTCCAAAATCTGATTGGTCCTTTCTGTATGTCCATCAGTCTAGGGGTGAAAAGTTGTGCTGAACTCTAACCTTGTTCCCAATGATTCATGTAGTTGTCGCCAAAAATGCAAAGTGAACTGAGTTCCTCTATCAAACACAATACTCTTAGGTACCCCATGCAGACAGACAATCATGTTCATATAGATCTTAGATAACTTAACACTTGTATAGGTAGTCTTCACGGGTATGAAATGAGCCACTTTAGTTAGGCGATCCACAACAACCCATATGGAGTCATATCCAGACCTAGTCCTTGGAAATCCGGTGATAAAATCCATACCAATATTATCCCACTTCCAATCAGGAATAGGTAGTGGTTGCAATAACCCTGCCGGTTTTTGATGTTCCGCTTTCACTCGACTACACACATCACACAAGGCAATATTTTCCGCAATATCCTTCTTGAGATTGTTCCACCAAAACCTTTCCTTCACATCCATGTACATTTTAGTGTTACCTGGATGAATAGAATATGGTGAATTGTGTGCTTATTGTAGAATCAACTTCCGAAGTTCCGGATCTTGTGGAATGCAGATACGCTTTCCATACCAAAAAGTACCTTGTTCATCCTCTTGGAATCCTTTAGCCTTCAATTTCCTTGTCCAACTTTTGGGCTTCTTTAATCTTGTACAACAATGTTGGTTGAACATCCAATGACATGAGATATCCTTCAGGCACTATCTCCCATCTGAAATCTTTGAATTGGGAACATAGATCATCTGGCAATTCTCCTTTAGTAAGGCCATTCACATAAACCTTACGGCTTAAAGCATCTGCTACAACATTTGCTTTACCGGGATGGTATTGCAAACTCAAGTCATAGTCCTTGATGAGATCTAGCCACCTTCTTTGTCTCATATTGAGTTCCTTCTGGGTGAAGATATATTTCAAACTCTTGTGATCCGTGAATACTTCACAGCGTTTTCCCAAAAGATAGTGTCTCCATGTTTTGAGTGCATGGACAACAGAGGCTAACTCTAAATCATGAGTAGGATAATTCACTTCATGAGTTTTTAGTTGTCTCGAGGCATAAGCCACAACTTTCCCTTCTTGAATCAACACTCCACCCAACCCTTGGTGAGATGCATCACAATAGACTTGGAAATCCTTCTCCAAATCTGGTAGACATATGACTGGTGCTGATACTAGTCTCTTCTTCAATTCTTGGAAACTGACTTCACATCCTTCAGTCCAGTCAAACTTCTTCTCTTTCTTAAGTAACTCTGTCATTGGCTTAGCTAGTTTTGAGAAATTCTCAATGAACCTTCTATAGTATCCTGCCAAGCCTAGGAAACTACGAACTTCCTTAACTGACTTGGGAGATTCCCACTCAGTTACAGCTGACACTTTTGCAGGATCGATAGCTATACCATCTCCTGACACAATGTGTCCAAGAAATACAACTTCATTCAACCAAAATTCACACTTACTGAACTTGGCATACAACTTGTGCTCCCTGAGCTTCTCAAGTATCAAATTCAAATGTTCTTCATGCTCTTCTTTGCTCTTGGAATAGATCAAAATGTCATCGATGAATATGACAACAAACTTGTTAAGAAACTCCATGATCACCTTGTTCATCATGTTCATGAAATAAGCTGGTGCATTTGTCAATCCAAATGGCATCACGGTGTACTCATACAATCCATACCTGGTGGTAAAAGCGGTCTTAGGTATGTCTTGCTCTCTAATCTTTAGCTGGAAATAGCCTGATCGGAGATCAATCTTTGAGAACACACAGGCTCCTTCTAGCTGATCAAATAGATCATTGATTCTAGGCAAAGGGTACTTGTTCTTTATAGTCACCTCATTGAGTGAACGATAATCTATTCATAACCTTTGACTTCTATCCTTCTTCTCAACAAATAGAACTGGTGCACCCCAAGACGAAGAACTTGGTTGAATAAATCTTTTCTGCAACTATTCTCCAAGTTGTTTCTTGAGTTATTTCAACTCATCAACTAACATCTTGTAGGGTCTCTTTGCTATTGGTCCAGATCCTGGCAGTAAGTCAATCAGGAACTCCACATCTCTATCTGGTGGCATTCCTGGTAATTCCTCCGGAAACACATCCGGGTACTCTTTCACAACTGGTACACTATCTATGCTAACCCCCTTCAGAGAATTTAGCTTACTCCCTTTAGATTCAAAGTTAGACTTGAACCTAATCTGTTTCTTATCCGGGGTTGTGAGTCTAACAGTACGATTGGCACAATCTATTACTCCTTCATACATAGTCATCCAATCCATGCCCAGAATTACATCCAATCCTTGGGAATCTAGGATTATCAGACTAACTGGAAACTTATACTTTCCAAATTCTATCACTAGATCATGACATCCAAAATTCACTATCATCTCTCCATCGGGAGAGCTTACTTTAATAGGATACCCAATAGTTTCAGTTGGAAGTCCATTTTTATCAACAAAAGCTCTTGATATGAATGAATGCGATGCACTGGTATCAAAAAGAATAAGTTCTGGAAAAGAATTAAGCTTGAACTTACCAGCCATAGCATCAGATTCCTCATAGATTTCCTCCACATTGATGTGGTTCACTTGACCCTTCTGAAATGGGTTTGGCTTGTTGGCTCCATCAGCCTTCTTTTATGGTCATTCATTTGCATAGTGCCCAGTTTTCTTGCACTTGAAGCACTCAACCTGACTGATGTCTCTCCTAGCAGGCTGACTTCCATTGCCATTACCACTGTGATGGCTCTTGTGTCAACTCTTGTGGTTCTTATATCTATCATTGTCATGACTATGGTGGTTCTTGTTGTCATGGTGATGGTTACTATTGTGGTGGCTGTTATACTTCCCATGCTTGTGGTATCCAGAACCTCCACTATCATCACCATGGGAATGCTTGTGAGAGAATCCTGAGATGTGCTTATCAAAGTGATGCTTCCTCTTCCTGTTCTCAACTTGCTTCATCTTGCTTTCCAAGATGGTGGCTTTGTCACATAGTGATTGATAAGTCGGAACATATGCAACAGATAGCTGCATGCACATCTCATCATTTAGTCCTCCGAGGAATTTCTCCTTCCTCTTGGCATCAATGTCAACATCAGCCGGTGCATAGTGTGCTAGATTGTTGAACTCCTCAATATATTCTGCCACACTACGGTGACGCTGCTTAAGATTGTGGAACTCTTTCTTCTTTAAACTCATCACTACTGATGAGATATGGGAAGTGCGGAAATCATCCTCAAATATTGCCCAAGTCACATCCTCAATAGGAGTGGTGATCTGAAAGTTATCCCACCATGTGGCTGCTGGTCCTTCAAGCAGATGTGCTGCAAACCCGACTTTTTCCTCATTAGTGCAGCCCACAGTGACCAAGTCCTTGTTCATAGAATGTAGCCAGTCATTGGCTACCATGGGATCAGTGGTTCCCAAGAACTTGGTAGTCCTCAACATCAAAAACCTTGTAAGCATATCAAAGGCTGGTGGGTTGTTTTGATTGTTGTTGCTATTGTTGTTGTTGTTGTTGTTGTTGTTTTGATTCGGATTTGCCATGAACTGGGTCGTCATCTGCATCAACTGATTTGAGCTGCCATCAGCTGTTGCATCTCATTGCCATTGCTGTTATTGTTGTTTTGGTTGGGATTGGCACGACGGGGAGGCATCTGTGGTTTCAATAAGGATAAGTAATGATATATAACCCATAGATGCTAACATGCACAATACATCACATAACATCAATCACAAATAACCAAGCATAAGATAAACATAGAGTTTAAACAACGTAAACAACATGTTTTTGGAAAATTAAACACACTAGCAAAGTCATCCACATGTTGGATGATCATGCGACTCGATAAATAAAAGGATGGTAGATAAATAGATAGCCGAGTAATCAACACCACTCCTCCATGTCGACCTCCACGTCCACTAGAGTAAGTCCGGCTGTCTCCATGGCTGTCTTGTACTCCTCCACGCTGGTGGTCAAATCCTCGACCTTCTCCCGGAGGGCTCTCTTATGCGAACGCATCCTCTCTATCACTCCCTGCTAAGTCTCTAGCTCAAGATCCTTGAGCTCTATCTCGGCCCTCATGTCCTTGATCTTCTTGTTTCTATCCTGCACTCTCTTCTCTTGATTCTTGAACCTCTTGTCTTGGCTCTCGAATCTAGCTTCTATCTCCTTGATGATCTCGTCATGCTCCGCGAAGAGCTTGTCCTTCTCCCTCAGCTGAACCTAAAGCTCGTCATTGCTAAGCATGACGTTGGTCCTACCAGTGTCAAGGTGTCTAACGAGGCTCTCTAGGTCCTGGAGATAAATACGCACTAGATCGATAGTCTCTCTAGTGGCGTCATCATACACTACAGCCTCTCCCTGCTCGTCGCGTCTCCTGAATGGGTGGAAGTAGATGCCCCTGAGCTCGGTGGAGTGACGTCCACAGAGGCGTCCAAGTAGCTCCTGCATGACTACGTCTAATCCCTTCTCCTTGTCATCATGCATCAACTTGAAGGTAATCTCCTTGCTGAGTGGCTCCGTCTGGCGTCCAGGCTGCGAGACTCTAAATCCCCAAAGATCCTTCCTCTCGAACTTCATGAGCTAAATTTCCTTAATACTAGGGAGTGGGAGATTGAGCACACTAGTGAGATCCACAAGACGAGAACCGAAACAAGTTTCCTTGAACTCCTCGGCAGTGCTGACCACAAAGCTAGGCATCTATTGCGTAGGATAGAGAAAATTAGAATCAACACAAGTAAATAAAAAACATAGGATAGTGAAACAAAAGTCAAAAAGCATACATTCAACAATAAAACATACAAGTCATGGCATACAAAAATCTACCACAAGCACTAAGGTTCAAACCTAGCTTAGACAAAAACTTGCCATACCACATAGGTTGGTATGATCAAAAAATTTGACGCGATAAAACGACAAGTGTGGTGGTCCAACTACCGGAGTACGTCACAATTCTCACTCATATGCTAAGTCTATGATATCTTCCCTTAGAAGTTTTATGGCGGTCTCTAAGTCTTGAGTATACTTATTCTCCTCTCTAAGGTCATTTTGAGTGTTGAGCATAATACACTTGAGTCTTTCATCAAGCTCCTTGGTAGCATTCCAAGCTGCATTTCTTGTAGAGTCAAAGAATGCCATATATATTTCTGAGTTGGTAACCATGCAGAATCCCGACTCTTTGTGGTTGTCTCCCTTGTTTTTGTACAAGTGGAGTTGCACCCACCAATGTTCTTCTCCTTCATCCATCATAGGAAAACCCTTGTACACGGCTTCACCATGTATTCCCAAGCTAACCATGAGGTTTTTGAGTGCCTTGGGAAACTCCGTCTCACATTCTAAGATCATGGTCATGAGTGGTCCCTTCTTAACGGCTTCGTTGATGGCGTCCATTTACAAATAGAGATGATAAAGAATATTAGAAGAGGTTTACGAGAAGAAAAATACAAGTGTGGAATATGCAAAGAGTTGCATTTTTCCTAGCGGTTTCCTTAGTCTAATCCAACTTAGGGTCATAATCCTACAGGCAACACAGTGCTCTAATACCATATGTAAGACCCCACTTTTAAAGGTAAAGGCCCGTATGATTGCAATGCTAGTCCTTGGATTAGATGCTAGCATCCACAGTTTAAGAAGAACTACACAGAAACAAAGGTCGTTATTACATCGTCATTCCAGAGATAACATAGTATTTACAACTCAATAGCCCAAGCTAATACATAGAGTTCATAACATAAAGTAAATAACTATAAGTCTTCATCTTCATCTGCCATAGGAAAGCATGTTGAGTGTAGACTCACAACCCTAATCTCCATCGGAGTAACCTGCAACATCATAAGTTACAGCCACAGTGGGTCAATACATTTGGAATTGTATTGGCAAGTGATACCATAGTAGAATAGTAGTATCTAACATCTATATGAATTTGGCTAAGTGTAGCTTAGGTTTTCTTTGCTCAAAATAAGGTTTTCCTTATTAGTTGAAAACACTAAGTTTTTGTTTGTCAAAAACACCCAAGGAACCACCAATAGACATAGGTGAACCTTTTGTCGTGGTATTGCGGGCGAGTACGCCATGGAGGGGTCCTCACAGTGCGTGTTTAGAGACGTGGGGTAAGGCGGACGGTTGACGGGTACGAGGTAACATGGCTTACCCAAGTTCAGATCCCACAACGGTGGCGGAATCCTACTCCTGCTATAAATCACTATAAGGGCAATACGCCGAGTTACAGGGATTGGTTAGCTGCGCGAGGTTGTCTGAAGTTGATCTATGAATGTGCCCTAGAGGCTCCCATAGGCCCGACTTATATAGTCGCCAAGTCCTAGGGTTACAGGGAAAAGTCCTAGAGAGACAAGTTACAGAGTCCTACACCGTCTATTACTAGTCTTGTGTATCTTGCACTCCAAGGCTCCGGGTACGTTGGTGACTCCACCGTAGACTTCCTTTATCCGGCATGGGCCTCCCTTCTGGATCCATCTAACTGGGCCGCCCAGCAGGCCATAGGCCATGCTACCGACTATGGGCCACCCGGGATAGACGGATAAGAGACATGCTATAAGGATACCCATATAGCATATCCCCAATAGTAGACCCCTGTAAGATCCCTCCTTTGTAAAGGAAAGGATCCCTGTGATTGCAATGCTAGTCCCTGGATCATTGGACAAATTAAGCATCAAGACATGGAAGCTATCAAGAATCTCCTCATACCAATTTCTAAGTAAAAACTTGTGGTTGAACAAGGGTGAAGGACCCCAATGTCTATTGGTGGTTCCTTGGGAAAGATTTTGACAAAGAAAAACTTAGTGTTTTCAACTAATAGGCAAAACCTGTTTTGTGCAAAGCAAGCCTCAACTACACTTAGCCAAAGTGCATATAGTATCTAGTCCACCAATATTCTACTAAGGTATCACTTGCCAATACTATTCCAATGTATTGACCCACTATGGTTGTAACTTGTGATGTTGCAGGTTATTCTGATGATGATTAGGAGTCATGAGTCTACACTCAACATGCTTGCCTGTGGCACATGAAGATGAAGACTTATGTATTTTATTACATATTTAAACTCTTGTACTAGGCCTGTGGCCATGGAGTTGTAAAAGACTATGTTTGTCTCTGGAATGACTTGTAATAATGACCTTTGTTTCTGTGTACTTCATCTTAAACTGTGAATGCTAGCAATGATCCAGGGACTAGCATTGCAATCACAGGGATCCTTTCCTTTGCAAAGGAGGGATCTTACAGATGGTATCAGAGCACTGTGTTTCCTGTAGGATTATGAACCTAGGATTGGAAACCACTAAGGAAAAAAAATTCAACAACTTCCACACTTGTCTTTTCTTCTCGTGAACTTTTCTAATATTCTTTCTCATCTCTATTTGTAGATGAACTCCATCAACGAAGCTGTGAAGAAGGGACCACTCATGACTATGACTTTGGAATGTGAGACAGAATTCCCCAAGGCTCTCAAGGACCTCATGGTTGCCATGGGAATACATGGTGCAGCTGTGTACAAAGGTTTTCCTGTGATGGATGAAGGAGTTGAGTACTGGTGGGTGAAACTTCACTTGTATAAAAACAAGGAAGACAACCACAAGGACTCAGGATTTTGCATGGTCACCAACTCAGTGATGCACACTACATTCTTTGATTCAGCAAGGGATGCAGCTTGGAGGGCCATGAAAGAACTTGGTGATAGAATCAAGTGCAGAATTCTTAACACCCAGAGTGATCTTAGGGAAGAAAAGAAGCATACCCAAGAGTTAGAGGCTACCAACCAAAGCTTAAGAAAGGACATCATAGACTTAGCAATGGAGTCTTGTGATCTAGACAAACAGATTGCCTCTAGGGATGCCCTGTTAGCCAACTTGGCAAGTGAGATGGGATTGTAACGTACTTCGTTAGTTGGACCACCACACTTATCATTTTATTTCCCAAATGTTGTTTAAAATAAGTTGAACCTTGGTTGTTTGTAATGGATCCATGTATGCCATGACTTGGGTGTTTCATTTCCAAAGTTATGCATGTGATGCCTTGTCTTGTGATTTGTCTTAAATTGTGTTGATTCTAACTTTTTCTATCTTATTAAATAGATGCCTAATGTTACTATCAGCACGGCTGAAGAGTTCAAGGGAACTCGTTTTGGCCCTCGTATTATTGAGCTCACTAGTTTGCTCAATCTCCCTCTTCCTACCATCAAGGTGCTTCCCCTCACCAAGTTTGAGAGGAAAGACCTTTGGGGCTTGAAGGTTAATCAGCCCGGACGCCAGACTGAGCCTGCCACGGAGGCAATCGTCTTCAAGCTCATGCATGATGACAAGGAGAGAGGCCTTGAGGTAGTCATGCAGCATTTGATTGGACGTCTGTTAGGGAGACACTCTCGACAGGTTAGAGGTACTCACTTCCACCCTTTGGTAGACGTGATAAGGATGGTGAGGCCATTGACTTCGAGGATACTTCGAGGGAGACAGCAGAGCCGATTCGTTTATACCTCCAGGACTTAGAGGTTCTTCTTAGGCACATAGACACCGATAGGACCAACGTCATGCTCAACAATGACAAACTCCAGGTGTAGCTTCGTGAGAAGGACAAGCTCTTCGCGGAGCAAGATGAGATAGTCAAGGAGATGGAGTCCAAGTTTGAGAGTCAGGACAGAAAGTTCAAGAGTCAAGAGAAGCGAGTCCAAGATAGGAACGAGAGGATTCGAGACATGACTGCAGAACTGGAGGCCAAGGACTTCGAGCTCGAGCATCAGCAGACTATGATTGAGAGACTTCGTTCATAGAAGAGGGCTCTCAAAGCCAAGGTAGAGACCTTGACCACCAATGTTGAGGAGTACAAGACCGCTATGGAGAATGCAGGTCTTACACTTGTTGACGAATAGGTTGATGCAGAGGAGTAGTGATGACTACTCATTTACCATTTATTTATCATGCCTTTGATTATTGAGTCGCAATGACCATCCAACATGTGGATGGCTTGCTATTGGTGTGTTTACTTTGCAAACTTGTTGTCTACGTTGTTGAACTTTTATTATTATGGTGCATGTTTGGTGATTGTTATGTGATGTAATGTGCATGTTAGCATCTATGGGTATCTCATTCTTATCCCCTTTGAAAACCATAGATGCCTCCCCGACGTGCCAATCCCAACCCCAGCAACAACAACATCACTCCTGAGATGCAGCAAATGATGACAGCTCAGACTCAGCTGATGCAAATGATGACCACGTTCATCCAGAATCAGAACAACCAACAATAACAACAACAACAATCAGAACAACCCACCGGGTTTTGACATGCTTACCAGGTTCTTGAGACTGAGGCCAGCAAAGTTCTCAGGAACTACTGATCCTATGGTGGACAATGATTGGCTACGCTCTGTGAACAAGGACTTGGTAATTGTTGGCTGTACTGATGAAGAGAAAGTCAGATTTGCAGCTCACTTGTTGGAAGGACCAGCAGCCACTTGGTGGGATAACTTTCAGATCACCACTCCCATTGAGGATGTGACGTGGGCTATCATTGAAGATAGTTTCCGTACTGCTCACATCTCATCCGGAGTGATGAGTTTGAAGAAGAAAGAGTTCCATAACTTGAAGCAGCGCCACCGCAGCGTGGCTGAATATATTGAGGAGTTCAACAATCTGGCGCGATATGCACCGGATGAAGTTGACACTGATGCTAAGAGGAAGGAAAAGTTCCTTGAAGGGTTGAATGATGAATTAAACCTGCAGTTAGCTATGGCCTATGTTCCCACATACCAGTCTCTCTGTGACAAGGCTGCTATTTTGGAGAGCAAGATGAAACAAGTTGAAAGCAGGAAGAGAAAGCACTCTGACAAGCACAGCTCGGGATCGTCTCACAAGCGTTCCCATTATGATGACAGTGGTAGTTTTGGATCCCACAAGCATGGGAAGTTCAACAAGCACCACAACCACAACCGTTATCATGAAAACAAGCACCACTGTAGTCATGACAACGATAAGTACAAGAATAACAAAGGTGGATATAAGAGCCACTACAGTGGAAGTGGAAGTGGCAGTGGAAGCCAGCCTGTCAAGAAGGATCTTAGTCAGGTTGAATGTTTCAAGTGCAAGAAGATGGGGCATTATGAAAATGAATGCCTAGAAAAGAAAGTTGAAGGACCCAATAAGCCCAACCCTTTTCAAAAGGGACATGTGAACCACATTAATGTGGAGGAGATCTATGAGGAATCTGATGCTGTGGCTGGTAAGTTCAAACTCAATTCTATTCCAGCACTTGTTCTTTTTGATACTGGTGCATCACATTCATTCATATCAAAAGCATTTGTTAATATAAATGAGTTTCCAACTGAAAACATTGGGTGTCCAATAAAAGTAAGTTCTCCAGGTGGAGATATGATAGTAAGTCTTGGATGCCAGGATCTAGTGATAGAGTTTGGAAAACATAAGTTTCCAGTGAGTCTAATAATCCTAGATTCCCAAGGACTGGATGTAATTTTGGGAATGGATTGGATGACCAAGTATGAAGGAGTACTAGATTGTTCCAATCGTACTTTTGCACTCACAACCCCGGAAAAGAAAAGGATTAGGTTCAAGTCTAACTTTGAATCAAAAGGGAGTAAGCTAAATTCTCTTAAGGGGGTTAGCATAGACAGTGTGCCTATTGTGAGTGAATATCCGGATGTGTTTCCGGAAGAATTGCCGGGAATGCGACCAGATAGAGATGTGGAGTTTCTTATTGACTTGCTACCAGGATCTGGACCAATAGCAAAAAGACCATACAAGATGTCAGTTGGTGAGTTGAAAGAACTCAAGAAGCAGCTTGGAGAACAGTTGCAGAAAGGATTTACCCAACCAAGTTCTTCATCTTGGGGAGCACCAGTTTTGTTTGTGGAAAAGAAAGATAGAAGTCAAAGGTTATGCATAGATTACCGTTCACTCAATGAGGTGACTATCAAGAACAAATACCCTTTGCCTAAAATCAATGACTTGTTTGATCAGTTAGAAGGAGCTTGTGTGTTCTCAAAGATTGATCTCCAGTCAGGTTATTTCCAGCTCAAGATAAGAGAACAAGACATACCTAAAACAGCTTTCACCACAAGGTATGGATTGTATGAGTATACCGTGATGCCATTTGGTTTGACCAATGCGCCAGCATACTTCATGAATATGATGAACAAGGTGTTCATGGAATTCCTTGATAAGTTTGTTGTCGTTTTCATCGATGACATTTTGATCTACTCCAAGAGCAAAGAAGAGCATGAGGGACATTTGCGTTTGATACTTGAGAAGCTTAGAGAGCATAAGCTGTATGCCAAATTCAGCAAGTGTGAGTTTTGGTTGAATGAAGTTGGATTTCTTGGACACGTGGTGTCAGGAGATGGTGTAGCAGTTGATCCTGCTAAAGTTTCAGCTATAACTGAATAGGAATCTCCCAGTTCAGTGAAAGAGGTTTGTAGTTTCCTTGGCTTAGCAGGTTACTACAGAAGGTTCATTTAGAATTTCTCCAAGGTAGCTAAGCCTATGACAGAATTGCTAAAGAAAGACAAGAAATTTGCTTGGTCTGAAGGTTGTGAACTCAGTTTTCAAGAATTGAAGAAGAGACTAGTGACAGCACCAGTCTTATGTTTGCCAGATTTGGAGAAAGATTTCCAAGTGTATTGTGATGCATCTCATCATGAATTAGGTGCAGTACTTATGCAAGAAGGGAAAGTTGTGGCTTATGCCTCGAGACAACTCAAAACTCATGAAGTAAACTATCCTACTCATGATTTAGAGTTAGCCTCTGTTGTCCATGAACTTAAAACATGGAGACACTATCTTTTGGGAAAGCGATGTGAAGTGTTCACAGATCACAAGAGTTTTAAGTATATCTTCACCCAGAAAGAAATTAACATGAGACAAAGAAGATGGCTAGAACTCATCAAGGACTATGACTTGAGTTTGCAATACCACCCCGGTAAAGCAAATGTTGTAGCGGATTCTCTAAGCCGTAAGGTTTTTGTGAATGGCCTTACAAAAGGAGAATTGCCAGATGATCTGTGTGCCCAATTTAGAGATATCAGATTGGAGATTGTGCCTAAGGGACATCTCATGACTTTGGATGTTCAACCCATTTTGTTGGACAAGATCAAAGAATCCCAGAAGATAGATAAGGAAATTGATGAGATTAAGGAAAAGATTGGCAAGGGAAAAGCCAAAGGATTCCATGAAGACTAACAGGGTACTATATGGCATGGAAAACGTATCTGTGTTCCACAAGATCCGGAGCTTCGGAAACTGATATTACAAGAAGCACATAACTCACCATAGTCCATTCATCCGGGTAACACCAAAATGTACATGGATATGAAGGAAAGATTTTGGTGGAATAATCTCAAGAAGGACATCGCCGAACATATTGCGTTGTGTGATGTATGTAGTAGAGTGAAAGCGGAACATCATAAACCAGCAGGATTGTTACAACCACTACCTATTCCTGATTGGAAGTGGGACAAGATTGGTATGGATTTCATCACTGGATTGCCAAGGACCAGGTCAGGATATGATTCTATTTGGGTAGTAGTGGATCGCCTAACTAAAGTGGCTCATTTCATACCCGTGAAGACAACCTACACCAGTGCTAAGTTAGCCAAGATCTATATGAGTAGAATTGTGTGTCTACATGGAGTACCCAAGAGTAATGTGTCTGATAGGGGAACTCGATTCACTTCTCATTTTTGGAGGCAGCTACATGAGTCATTAGGAACAAGGTTGGAATTTAGCACTGCTTTTCACCCTCAAACCGATGGAGAGACATAAAGGACCAACTAGATACTTGAAGATATGCTGAGGGCATGTGCTCTAGATTATGGAGCCAGTTGGGATGAAAGTCTGCCTTACGCAGAATTTTCTTACAATAACAGCTATCAAGCCAGTATTGAGATGGCACCATTTGAGTTTCTCTATGGGAGAAAGTGTACCACCCCATTGCTATGGAATGGTGTGGGAGAAAGAAGTTTGTTCGGACCAGAACTAATCAAAGAGGCTGAAGAGAAGGTCAAGCTAGTTAAGGACATGTTGAAGATAGCACAGTCCCGACAAAAGAGCTACGCAGATCCTATGCATAGAGAAGTCACCTATGAAGTAGGCGACAGAGCTTATCTTAGAGTGTCACCACTTCGTGGAGTGAAGAGGTTTGGTGTCAAAGGTAAATTGGCCCCAAGATATGTTGGACCATTCAAGATTCTGAGTCGTAAGGGAGAAGTACCTTATGAGATTGAATTTGCAGAGTCTTTGTCAGCTATTCATAATGTGTTCCATGTGAGTCAGCTTAAGAAATTCCATCCAGAAATGGAAGAGACTTCTTTAAAGGATACTATACCTTTGGAAGATGTTCAATTGGAGAGTGACCTCACTTATGAAGAGAAACCTATCAAGATTCTTGAGACTGCAGAAAGAGTTACTCGGACTAAGACTATCAAATTCTGCAAAGTTCAATGGAACCACCATTCCGAAGAAGAAGCAACATGGGAATGAGAAGATGATCTTCGGAAAGACCACCCTCACCTATTTGCTAGCCAATCCGAATCTCGAGGGCGAGATTCACCTTAAGGGAGTTCCAAAACTCATGCATATCATCCATGCATCCATGATCATTTAGGGTTCCATTTCCAAACCATTTCAAAAACAGGAGCATCTGATGCTCATTATTTTATGTGAGCAACTATTAAACTAAAGCCACTCTCAATTGAAGAGTTTATTTGTTTTAAACCAAGCCTTGCTTGCTCTCCTGTTACTTTGTTTGATTGTTGGAGTTTGGTGAAAATTTACAAAACAAATATGATTCAAAAACCATTTCCAAAACTTATTCAAATCATGTGCTATAGCGCTGTTTATTTTGTTTAATCAAAGGACCAAGCTAGTACAGAGAGACCACATGTTTTTATGCCCAGAAATATGAGTGTTTCACTCTACAAAAATCTAGAAAAGATTTGAATTCATTTGGCTTTTGAAATCATTTGAAAAAGGTTCCTGGAAATTCAAACATAAAAAGAAAAATACTAAAGAAATAAGAAAAGGCTGGCGCCAGATTTTTAGCCCATCAGCGAAACCAGCCCACTATGCCCACCCGGGGTTCCCCTCTTCTCCTCTGTTTCTCACCCACGCGAACACACCCCTCTCACTGACGCCCGGACCCACTTGCCCCGTTAGCGTCGTCCCCAAATCCCGCCCGCAGACCACGTCGCCGCTGCCGTTGATGCCGATAATGGCGCGGCGTCATTAGCCTTGATTCCACGAGCGTTTCCTGTCGCGCTGCTGCCTACTTAACCCCCCCCCCCCTCGCGACCATTTCCCCCAACAAAGCTAGCCAGGAGCGCCACCAGGCTGCCAGTATTTGCCCTCACACCGCCGCAGTACCGAAAGACTCCAGCGTGCGATTCCGGTAAGCTCTCGTCGCCCCTTGCCGTCTAAGTTTGCCAGACTGATCGCAGCATCCTTGCGCATCTTCTCATCCCATTAGTGCATGCTAGGACCATCTGGAGTCTCGCCAACGACGACGACCGCAAGTGCCCGACGCTTTCCTCCTCTCCGGTGAGAAATCACGGTACGAATCAAGCGCCCCTTGCTCCCTCCTTGAAACTATCTTGCTCGCAGTGACCTTGCGCACCCCCTGATGCGTTTATTTCGTGCAAGGACGGAACAGAGCCTCGGCAACGTTGACGTCTGCAGCCACCCGATGCCGTGCACGACTCCGACGAGCTCCAACGACCACCTCTGCGCGCCCCTTCGCCATCGAAGCCCACCTTGAGCATCAGCAGCACACGGCGAGCACAGTAAGCCCCTTCTCCCTCTCCCGCACGACCTAGAACGTCGGCAACGACTCTGACAGAGCCGCCGTCGCCAGTCGCCGCTGCTAGCGCCGCCCGTCCATGGTCGATAGATCTGTGGCCGTAGGATCTAAATCCAGTGGGTGAGATTAGAAGCTAGGCGAAGAGGTACGGGCAGATCTGATCCGCGCGATTTAGTTAGATCTGACGGTGCGCAAGCACGATCCGGTGCGAAGTGGTACCAGCCAACCAGAAGCTGCCGCGTGGCATGTTCTTCGTTTTAAAATTCTGAATTAAATCTATTAGATGTTTAAACTTGTTTAATTCATAACTTTTGGTTCCCACGTCCAAATTTGACAAATTTTATATCAATGGAATCAGGAGAGAAAATCCTTTCCATCTATGCAATGTGTTTAATGTTTGCCTCTGTTAAAATGGTTGTTTTTACATAAACATGTGTAGGACTATTTTGTGTATAACAATTATTTGGGAAATGTTTTAATGTTCAAATAAAGTTTGTGTGGCAAGTTTTGAACTTGTTTATGAATCAGTACTGTGCACTTGTCTTGTTGGTTGTAGAAAATCATCACATATCATATTGCATGCATCCATATATTTTTACTTGTATTTATTTTGTATGTGATTTGGTGCTATCATTTTATGTGTAGATTTTGGTGCAAATAGTGATTGTGATTGTGAGGATTGTAGCTACTCTCCAAACTACCAAGGCAAGTGGTGCTTCATGATTTTATTCCTATGTTTTTCAACTATGCATTAGAAATATTTGTTAATCTTGCATGGATATTTTGATCTATATGCTATGCTTGGGAAATCCTAGTAGTTGTAGAATTGCTAGAAATTTCTAAGTTAATAATCTTATCAATGCCATGCTTATCCTAGCTAGTAGCAACCAAGGGTGGTTATATATTCATGCTATAATAAAAATATTTCTAAGTCTTTGGACTTGTGTTTTGCTTAATAAAACAACTAAGTAAATGAAACACCTAGGTGGAATGGAAGGAATGGTTTATGTTGAGTGGTTACACAAGGACCATTTCTATGGTTTACCTTGTGTATCTCACTTGTGGAAAGCCACCCAAGAACAAAGGGATTTGAGAGGCCAAATGTTAAGAAGCTTCTAGTGCAGCCACTTGGCAATATGGGCTCTGCCTGGATCATATAGGTTGCAATAACTTAGCCATTTGGACAGTTGGTGGTAGTGGGAATGATAGGTTGGAGCGCGTCCATTTGGTCTAAGGGAAGGCTTTTGAAAGGTCCTGTCTTGGTGAAAATCAAGTCTTGTGGGGAAAGTGCACAACCTCTGCAGATGGAAGAATCTAAGCACTTAGCCATGTCCCTGGTATTGGACAACTTGAGCATCAAGACATGGAATCTATCAAGAATCTCCTCATCCCAATTTCTAAGTAAAAACTTGTAGTTGAACAAGGGTTAAGGACCCCAATGTCTATTGGTGGTTCCTTGGGAAAGATTTTGACAAAGAAAAACTCAGTGTTTTCAACTAATAGGCAAAACCTGTTTTGTGCAAAGCAAGCCTCAGCTACACTTAGCCAAAATGCATATAGTATCTAGTCCACCAATATTCTACTAAGGTATCACTTGTTAATACTATTCCAATGTATTGACCCACTTTGGCTGTAACTTGTGATGTTGCAGGTTATTCTGATGATGATTAGGAGTCATGAGTCTACACTCAACATGCTTGCCTGTGGCACATGAAGATGAATACTTATTTATTTTATTACATATTTAAACTCTTGTACTAGGCCTGTGGCCATGGAGTTGTAAAAGACTATGTTTGTCTCTGGATAATAATGACCTTTGTTTCTATGTACTTCATCTTAAACTGTGGATGCTAGCCAGGGACTAGCATTGCAATCACAGGGATCCTTTCCTTTATAAAGGAGGGATCTTACACCCCCGGAGAACTCCGAGATCTTGCGCCATCTTGCCTCTTCACGTGGAATGCTCCGTTTAGATGGATGTAGGCAAATCGTCAAACAACATCTTGTAGTCCCCCCAAAGAACCCTGCAAGGCTTTCTCCGTCTTCGATTTGTAAGCCGGAGAAATGCTGAATCTTCCATCGTACTCCTCCGTAGTCAGACCGAATCTATCTATGTCGCAATCTTCGATGTGACGGCTCATCTACCCATGTCAGCTAGGACGACGTAGGCTTAGGTCAGTGACGCCTCGTAACGCACACATGCAGAGAACGCAATCATATCCGATTTTCTCGCGCGAGCGATACAAACCGTTGGCGGCGACGGTTGGAGACGTGGCGAAATTTCTGCGCACGTTCGCGAACACGTCGTCTACGCGGCAACCGTCTGATCAAGCTTCACGAATCTTGACGCCGAGGATGATAAATAGTCACCGTGAGGAAATTTACACTTTTTATCTCATTCTTCTCACGTCATCTTCTTCCTCCACCCGCGCATCTCCTCGAGCTCTCCGCGAGAAACATCGAAAAAACCCTAGCTCCCATCTGCACCAGTCACACCCAACCTCCAGTCCATGGCTTGCAGCAGCACCTCACCATCGATGGCGGCGTCGAGCGAAGCCGCGGCGAAGCCGGCGAGCCCCGTCGTTGTGCCCCCAGAGGGCCTGGTCATCCCCGCATCGGCGGTGATCGAATCCACTAGCGGCGACCAAAATTTGGCGGCGCTAGAGCCACTGGAGGAGGAGCCAGATTCGCACAAGGGCGACTGGCACGGCTCGGACATCACCGACCGCGACATCCAAGAGATGGTCGTCGAAGGCTACCTCCCCTCCGTAGAAAAGGTGTACCTAAAAGCCCAGCTGGTACGCGGCATTTCCCTGCCCATCTCCCACTTCTTCCTCTTCGTCTTAAACCACTATAGGGTCCAGCCCCATAACCTTTCCCCCAATAGTATCTTAGTGCTTAGCAACTTTGCGGCACTTTGCGAGGGATATCTAGAGATAAGGCCTAGGTTAGACCTTTTTGTGTACTTCTTCACCGTCAAACGTGAAGCCTGACATAGTAAGGAGGATCTTAGGAACTGCGGCACCATAAGCTTCAAGATTCGACCTGGCCGGCGGTTCCCCGACATCGTCGGCCACGAGTCCTGCAAGAATTGGCAGCGGACATATTTCTACGGCCCCAACATTCCTCTGGCTGGCTCAGAAGTAACGTACCTGGACTTCGTGGACGGGGCCGCCGCTGAAGTTTCCACATGGAGATCCCAAGCCTCCCTTCCCTCTGACCTCGACGCTTCTCGTGCTATAAGGCGGATCGAATGGTTTGTAGAGACGGGTTTGACCGGCTTGGACCTATCCATGTGCTGGTTCATCAGGCGAATCCAACCTCTGCAGCACCGCGTGAAGTACATGCACAAGTATACCAGCGACAGAAGGGATAGCCTCTGCATCTCCGTGGATAACTTCTCGAGCGACTCCGTCAAGCTCCGCCTTAAGGACATCGTCAAGGTGAAGGATAAGAAGCGTGGCTTCACCATCACCTACGACATGTTCATAGACGGCAAGTGCCCAAAGGTAGATTTTTATTTTCCGTGTATGACATATACTCCAGATCTTCCATCTTGCAAATGTCATTTTGTCTAACACAGTGACTTCTTACTTAACAGCTTAGCGATCTAGAGGAGCGCAACCTGGCTTCCCAAATCTACGATCCAAAGATGAAGGAAGTCATGGGCCTGTCCGACGACGATGTCCCGTTGGCGCGAAAGCGGAAGAGCTCCACCTCTAACGCTGCCGACGAAGGCAAGAAGAAGAAGACAGAGGGTGGAGCCTCCAAAAAGACTACCGCCGCCCTATAGGCGGAGAAGAGAAGAACCACCGAGATTTTTGCCAAAGCACCCCCATTAGTGTAAGCTTCTCATTCTCCGACATTGTCTATTTTTCTTTCTTGCTCCTGTACTTATGCATTTTGCATGTTTCAGGAAGAAATCCACGACCAGCCTCAAGAAGACCTCCAAAACTTTGGGGGCTTCTTGAAATATCACAGACATGCTGTATCGCGACGCCTCCGCCGCCATCGCCCCTGCTGCCCCTACCGTCAAGCCTTCGTCTGCCCAGACAAGCTCACAAGCTAAGGAGGCACCGGGCCCTTCCGTCATGGAAGTGGATTCTGGCGCCTCTACCGAACTCGCTGTTGTCGGCGAGCAGGCGACGCAGGAGAGCACCACTCAACAAATGGCTGAAGCTCCGGCTAAGGATGCCATCGGTGGCGGCAAGGCGGTGGTGGTAGCTGGTACTTCTGCCGAAGGCGGCTCCCTTGCTCCCCAGAAACCCTTTGAGTTCCCAAAGATAGTCTACTCGGCTCTTACGCTGAGTAACACAACTCTGGTTCCTGGAGGAGTACCATCATCTCCGACATGCGGTCTTGAGGAGCTCCTCCTACAAGCAGAAATATTGCGAGGAAATAGCGTTTCCTTTGGCAAGCTACTAGCCGAGAGCGCTACAAACCTCAAGATCATCGCACTTGTAAGTTTACTTTGCCTTTTGCATTTCATATGAGTATCCCACTGTAGCCCCCGAGGATGTAGATGGAAAACCATAGGTTTTGCATCTATATGCTCTGAGGGTGACTAAGTTAGAAAAAACTCTCACTGTAGCCCCCAAGCATTTAGATGGAATGAACTATTCCAACTAGATGCTTTAAGAGTAGCATACGTAGTGTTTATAATTTTCAATACTGTAGCCCCCAAGACTCTAGTTGTAACTGAATCAGTTCCGACTGGATGCTTAAAGAAAAGCTAAGCAGATTTCGAGTAAAAAACTTTATACTGTAGCCCCAAAGCTTCTAATCGAGAACTGAATTAGTTCCGACTAGATGCTTAAAGAAAAGCTAAGCATACTGCTAAGTAAAAAATTCTCGATGTAGCCCCCGAGCGTCTAGGTGAAAAGCTTCCGACTAGATGCTCCAAGTAGACTAAACAAACGGTTTAACTTTTTTCCTTTTTTCCACAGAACGAGAATGCTCGGAGGGGCATGGCCAACGACAAGTACCAGAAGATGCGCGCAGATCTTGAAGCTGAAAAGGGTAAAACTGCCATCTTGAAGGAACAGATCATCAAAAACAAGAGTCTGTTTTCTTTTTGCGCATTCCGTCTTGGTTTTGTGCCTACTTTCTCCGAGTACTCACTGTGTACTTTGTTTTCTCCGACTTTGTAGAACATGTTGCCAAGGCCAAGGACATTGTCGAGCAGTCCAAGCACATCCAACACCTGGACAGCGAGAACAAGATCCTTAAAAAGGAGAGAGAATACATGCTGAAAATGCATGAAGAATCAATGAAGGCCTTGCAGGACTCCGCCGCCGAGGAAATCAACCGCTTGAAGGAGGAGATCGCGATCTTGAAAGATCAAAAGCGTGCTGCCGATGAGTATAATCACCGCCATGGCGAGGCGTACAAGCTTCTCCAACAAGAGAAACAGTCCTTGGCGGACACCCTCTGGCAAGCTGAGGCCAGCATCTTTAGTAAGATTTATCTGCCTTGTATTTCTGTAGTCTGGGTACTTTTGAATTGTTGAACTCATGCGTTCCTTGTCGGAATTTGCAGCTCCTATGGGTTTAACCATATCGCCTCCTCCATCCAAGGAATGCATGGTTCTTGCCGGCAACTTCATCAACACCGCCATCACCCAAGCCAAAGAGATTTCCAAGCCCCTCCAAATACACATCAAGGTCTCGGACTCCATGGCGAAGTACTCGGAGATTCTGCGCCGAGCGCCCGAGCATATTACAAGCTGGAAAGCTTCATGTGCACGGGCTGGCGCAAGATGGCCCTGTCAATGGTGAAGGCACACTACGAAGGTGCCAACATCGATACGGTGACCTCTGGTATCCCTAACATGGATGATGACGGCAAAGAGATTGATCACGAAGCCATCTTGTCTTCACTCACGGGTTATGACACCAGAGTTTCCGAGTTGGTGGAAATCGACGTCTTCGTGCCCATGAACACCATCTACAGCGTCAACCAAGACTCCTCCGAGTCCCACCATAGTGCCGACGTTGAGGGTGATTCTCCGGCTGGTGACGATTCTGCTTCCAAGTCTCCTGCGCCAAAGGAATGAAAAAACAACTTTGTAATACTTGTTTCACCTTTGGTGTATGCGCGGAAAAAAGTTGATGATGTAACTTAAGGCGGAAAACAATGGTTGTTATTTCCTACTACTTAAGAACTAGTTTCCAGCATGTATATATTTTTAAGCAAGTGCTGGCTTATCCATTACTTCGGTTCTTATGCTTGACTTTTCGTGAGTCAGAAGACTCATTGTCGAAACCATGCGCTCAGGTGATGATGCCCAATGGCACCGTCAATAACCTGAGCACAAAATCGCCGACAATAAGTGCCGAAAGTCACTACTCCAAAATCCACATAAAAACAACAAAGAACGTGTAGACCAGAAAACTTAAGCTAACGTCCATAGGCGGAATTTTCACAAGTGAAAATGCAAGACTTGTGCATAAAGGTTTTACATGATCCAAAAATGAACACTAAAGGAGGTAAAAGACTCAGAAATATGAGTGAACCAGAGAGCTTTATTTCATTGATCATATAAGAGATACACAATTAGATAAAAAATGCTAAGTGTAAAAAGGACGTAGCTGTGCTATGTTCCATGGCCGATCAAGCTCCGGGTAGTCATCATCCGGGTCATGACGCTTACGCTTATGATCCTCGTTGGGTCTATCCTTTAGTTCACAATTGTCAACAAGGTAGTAAGACCCATTTAGAAGCGCCTTGCTTATGATGAACGGTCCTTCCCATGGTGGGGATAATTTGTGTGACTTCTTCTGCTTAAGTCGGAGCACCAAATCCCCCTCTTTAAACGGGCAATGCCGAACGCGGAGACTATGGTAGCTGCGTAGCTTCTGCTGTGAAAGGGCATGTATGCCCCCATGTGTGTTTTGGTAATTAATGACAATCTCTATGGACTAATGTGTAAATTGAGTTTCTCTTGTAGGTTTGTCCATTGGCATGGCTTGGGCCATGTGTTGGTCTCAAGGTTGGAAGATGAAGAAATGTCCAAGGGCTTTGTGCCCATTGGAATCATGAAGAAAGAAGGAGCTTGAAGGTTGATCAAGGCATGTGCAAAGAGTTGCATCAATATGGATCAACCTCAAGTAGGGATGAAGAAGGGCGAGTCCAAGATGCGCCATCTCTAGAAGATCTCATGCTTGAAGCTTGCCATCCTCGTGCTCATGGAATGATGAAGACAAGTTCAAAGAAGAGGTTTCCCCATGGAGTATGGGGGAGCAATTTGCAAGTCTTCATCTTCATCAAGCAAGAGCATCAAAGAAAGGTGTTCCCACTATAGACAAACAAGACGGTCTACATCAAGTTCAAGTGGGATGCTCATGGCAAAGGTATGTTCTTGATAGGGATTTTCTTTTGCCGGTCTCGTATTGTTAGTTGGGAGATCGGGTTTAGGATAGATAGCCGTTCTATCAAGAGGGGCTCTCAAGCGGGTGTCTCGTTTGCATCATTCGGAGAGAGCTCAAACCTTTGCATTCATAGCATCATCTTTCTTGGTTGTTTTTTGTTCTTGTCCATGAGAGGATCTAGAGCTTGTGGTCATCATCATAACAAGCTCTAGTTCATCATCTAAGCATTTCACTTGCATATCTTATTGAGGTTTTTGATCTCGCAAGTTTTCCGGCTCCACACCTTGGGGGAAACTTCACATATATATTCATAGTATTTTGATGGATTCTATTCGTCGTTATCCTTCCAACAAAATTAGTTTCATCCCGTTTGGAGTTCGGATGCAAAAGTTATTGCGTTTCTGGTTTTCTGGTTTCTGGAATTTCCCTGACCGGAAGTTCCGGCTTGCCATCGGAAGTTCCGCTAGGGCATTTTTGCCGCCGAAAGTTCCGGTGGAAGTTCCAGGTCTTCTTCCGCTCATGCTCAGTAACCTTCTGTTTTGGATGTGCTATTTGACGGAACTTCAGTCGGAATTTCCACGGGAAGTTCTGCTCCCACCAGAAGTTCCAGCCAGGGACCGGAAGTTCCGCTCAGGCCAAAAGTTCCGGTTGAAGTTCCGTCTCTTGTTCCGCTCATGTTCAGTAACCTTCTGTTTTCATTGTGACTATTTGACGGAACTTTTGTCGGAACTTCCATCGGAAGTTTCGCTCCCACCGGAAGTTCCGGTGAACCGGCGGAAGTTCTGACCAGTGATGGGGATATGCCTACCGGGGTATACCCAGCAGGACGTTTCCGACTGGCCCAGGTTCCTGCGAGTGGGCCTACGGAACGGCGACTGGATCAAGACCTGGCGTGGACTCAAGCGACTGGAAGCTGAAGGCCCAGAAGCGTAGATAGGCCCAGTCGGATTAGGTTAAACGATCGCTGAAACCTTAACTGATTCGGTTGAGATCTATAAACCCTATGGGGTGAGTCTATATAAACCTCCCTAGAGGGCGCATAGTGGATACGTTCCATCATACACCCCAGCGACTCGCTGCCTAGCCGCCGAGCTCGCCCCATTGTACTCTCACCATAATACAATCTAGCAGGAGTAGGTTTTTACCCTTCGGGGGGCCGAACCTGGGTAAATCCTTGTGTCTCTGCCCTCATCTCGCACCGCAGATGGCTGGCCGCCCTTGCCCCATGTTCTACTACTCGCTGCCGATTGCAGCATCAGCCGTGGTCATTCCCACGACAGTGGCGCCCCACATGGGTCCTGGCCGGTCAGGCTGGTGTTTTGCGGCGAGATCCAATCTACCCATCAACGAGTCGATCGCCACCAGCCGCATGATAGCGATCGGCGAGATGCTCCAGATCTTGCTGAGAAGCTACGTCCCGGCGGCGCGACCCGTCACGCATAGCATGATCCTGCCGGTCGGCACGATCAACCTCTTCGTCGGCCTCACCGATGTCATCGTCTCGGAGGACTCGGCTCGCAACCGCGAGTCGCCGCCACGCGACCGGCTCTCTGAGAGTCAGGTCCGCACGATCCACCGCCTCGCCTCCGAGTACGACTTAGCCCACAGCGACGTGGCTGAAACCACCGCAGCCGCGGAAGACGTGGCCCTCAACGACGACGCCGACTCAGCGACCCCGGCATCACTCGCCGGATCCATTGTCGCCGCGTCGCCCGCGGGCTCCATCACCCAGGTCTCCAATGTCGGAGACTTCGAGGATCCCTCCATCCTTGGGATCTTCGACTTCGACTCCGGGTCGGAGAACTCCGCCAATCTCCGCGATGGAACCGGCCGCCACGCCGCGACCTACATGGCGACTAGCGCCGACCCGCCGGAGGATCCATTCTCCACTCCGATCCCTCCCAACGCAACGGCAACGGAGGTCGAGGAACTCCGCTTGAAGCTGGCGGAAGCAGTCCGCAAGGAACAAGCCGAGCACGAAAAATTTCGCCTCGAGCAGGTGACGGCGCAGGAGCTGTCGCACTACCACCAGCTCTGAATCAGGTCGCGCCTGAACCCCACAGTCCAGGGGCGCGCCCTGAATTTCGACGACGAGAGCGACCCGGCCTGCGCGGCCGAGCGTGCGATCTGCGAGAACGCGCCACCAGGAGGAAGCACCCGGCCCCCACCAGGGTCAATGGCGAATGGCGCCCCACCACCACCCAACCGCGCACCCCCAGGGACCAGCAGCGGATCGTAGTCTCCTCACGGGAGCGAGACGCGAACGACCTACCATTGTTCTCCACCCCAATGGACAACCTCGTCGCGGGCCGAGCAACAGTCGACAACATCGTAGCCACTGGTGAAGGCGCCTTGCAGATCCAGTATGCCAAGTCCCTGCTCGCAAAAGCGGTCGAGCAACAAAACGCAGGCGTCGACTCACAGGGTCGGATGTACTCGCATTCATCGGGCAGCAGAGCGGCCTCAAGCGGCCGCCCCATGGCGGCGAACACCCTCAACTGCCCGCCACCCGAACCACTGCAACTCCAACACTGACCCGCGAACGCGGCACTCTCCACCAACGACCCCCGGCTAGTGACCAACTTCGTCACCGCCATCGGCCAGCCCGTCGACGCCCGCACCCACATCATCAACAACCAGAGCTGGCGCGCACGCCAGCCTGACGACCTGCGGCATACCCTAACCAACCGCCGCGACGGCGAGCTGAGGTGGTCGCTAAGCCGACTCGGGCCTCGGTGCTTCGGACCGATGATCCGAGGCGAAAGATACCCGGCGAACTTCAAAGCTCCGGAAGAAATAGAGAAGTACCACCCCTCG
This sequence comes from Avena sativa, assembly GCA_916181665.1. NCBI lineage: Eukaryota > Viridiplantae > Streptophyta > Magnoliopsida > Poales > Poaceae > Avena > Avena sativa. The sequence goes on along the minus strand of OV702283.1, from coordinate 134,211,934 downwards.
TACGACCCCTCCGTGTGGATGGATACCTACCTCATGGCGATGGGGATCACCGGCCACACCGATCTACTAGTCGCCCGCTACCTTCCACTAATGATGGAGGGAGCGTGCAGCCAGTGGATTAACACTCTCCCCGCGGATAGCATCGACTCCTGGGAAGAGATGAGCGACGCCTTCGTCAGGCACTTCGAGGGTTCATACACTCGCGCCACCACCATCGAGGACCTGGAACGATGCGTCCAGGGACCTCGCGAGTCGACCCGCAGCTGGGTCCAACGGTGGCAAGAACTATGGTACAACGCAGTCGGCATCCACCCAGACACCACGATCCACTGCTTCAAGACCTCGTGCCGCTACGAGCCCCTGGTCGCCAAGCTCAAACGAGCGTACCGCACACTCGACAACATACCGGACCTCCTGGAGATCGCCAAAAGGTGCGCGGAGGAAGACCCAAACCAAGAAACCGACGACGAGTTGGGAGGACAATGCCGCACGAGCGGCAGCGACAACGGACGATGGTCCGATCTATGACCCAGCAACACTCGCCTCACCGGCAATCGCCGTAGTGATGGGCGAGTCGACTTCGTCGCCAACGCTGGATACGCGCAGCGCGAGCCCAAGAGTTTCCGCCGTGACGGAGGGCAACGCCGCGATGGTGGAAACTACAAGGCGAAGCCAAGGTTCGACCCCGCGGCCCTTCTTAACCAACCTTGTGTATTTCACAACAGGGAAGGAAAGCCCGCTACGCACACGACCGCCGACTGCCACTCTCTCAAGGAGACCGAGAAGGCACGGCGAGCGCGGGAAGACACCGACAACAACCCGCCAAACGGCGGAAAATTCGGCAGCGTGGCCTGCTCTCTCCACACCTTCACAATCTTCAACACGAAGCGCGAGAAGAAGGTCATCGCCCGCGCCGTCGCCATCAACACGGTGGCCCAGGTGGACGTCCCCTAGTTCCTCAACTGGTCTGAGCAACCAATCACTTGGAGCCGCCAGGACCACTCGCCATGAATCGAGTACCCAGGCCGAGTTGCCCTGGTGGTCAAGCCCAAGGTGGGAGATTACTAGCTCCCCAAGACATTGATGGACGGCGGCAGCTCCATCAACATCCTGTACCTGGACACCTTCAGGCAACTGCGGCTCCCGTAGTCGATGGTCGAGACGACCTACACCACGTTCCACGGCATCGTCCCCGGTCGGAAGGCGTACCCGATCGGCAAGGTCACGCTGCCAGTCACCTTCGGCACACCGGCAATCTTCCGCACCGAGCGGATCGTCTCCGAACTGGTGCCCTTCGATAGCCCCTACCACTACGTCCTGGGGCGCCAGGCGTTCGCCAAGTTCATGGCGGCGCCCCACTATGCGTACAACGCGATGAAGCTCCCCGGACCACGTGGCGTCATCACCATCCACGGAGACCCCGACATGGCCGCCGAGTGCAAGGCCAAAGGAGTCGAACTCGCCGACGCCGTCATCGTGGCAGAGGACAACCACGCCGACGAGCTCGCCAAATACGCGAGCGGGGTCAACAACGACGACCCCACCATACTCAAGAAGCCCAACTCGGAGGGCGGCAACACCTCAGCCTTCGAGGCAATGACGCATACCCGCACCGTCGAGCTGGTCCCAGGCGACTCCAGCCAGACGGTGACGATCGGGACAGGCATGAGCCCAGCATAGGAAGGCGCGCTCATCGAGTTCCTCCGTGAGAACAGGGACATCTTCACATGGAAGCCCTCTGACATGCCTGGTGTCCCTAGGGAACTCGCTGAGCACAAACTCAACGCCGACCCCAAAGTGCGACCTGTCAAGCAGTCTCTGCGGCCCTTTAATGAAGAGCGCCGCCGAGCAATAGCCGAGGAGCTGCAGAGTCTACTCGCTGCAGGCTTCATCCGGCCAATCAAATACTCCAAGTGGCTGGCAAACCCAGTATTGGTCGAGAAGAAAAATGGGACCTGGAGGATGTGTATCGATTACACAAACTTAAACAGCGCCTGCCCGAAGGAGCAATTTGTCCTCCCGCGGATCGACCAAATAATCGATTCCACCGCGGGCTCGGAATCACTATGCTTCCTCAACGCCTACTCTGGGTACAACCAGATCAAAATGGCTGTTGAGGACAAAGAGAAGACGGCGTTCATCACGCCATTCGGAGCCTTCTGCTACACTGCCATGACCTTCGGTCTCAAGAACGCTGGGGCGACCTACCAGCGGTGTATGTAGGAGTGCCTTGCGAGCCAAATTGGCCGCAATATCCACGTATACATCGACGACGTGTTAGTGAAGTCCGCTCGCCAGAGCGACCTACTCACTGACCTGGCGGAAACATTCGCCAACCTGCGGAAATACAAGATAAAACTAAACCCAGGCAAATGCACCTTCGGTGTACCAGCAAGGCAGCTACTGGGATACGTCGTCTCCAAGCGCGGGATCGAGGCGAATCCCACCAAGATCGACACGATCACTCGACTCGGCAAACCCGAGTGCCTGCGCGACGTCCAGAAGCTGGCCGGGCGAGTCGTGGCTCTCAGTCGCTTCATCCCCCGATTGGGCGAAAAGGCGATGCCCCTATACCGCCTGATGCGCAAGAACACCACCTTCCAGTGGGACAAGGAAGCGGATGATGTGCTCCGTGACCTCAAGAAGGTGCTACTCGCAGCACCGCTACTCGCCGACCCCGTCGACAAGGAACCCATGCTGGTATACGTCGCGGCTTCCAAGCGCGTCGTCAGCGCCGTCATGGTCGTCGAGCGACCAGAGGAGGGAAAGGAGCACCCAGTGCAGCGACTAGTGTACTATATCACCAAAGTCCTCACTGAGTCGCACCAGCGCTACCCGCAATACCAGAAACTGTATACGCGGTCTTCAGAGCACAGCGGCGACTGCCACACTACTTCCAGGAGCACCCGATAACGGTCATCTCCTTAGCACCGTTGCAGGACATCATCCGCAACCGTGAGGCGACCGGGCGAGTCGCCAAGTGGGCCGTCGAGATCGGCGTCCACAACATCAAGTACGAGCCACGCAAAGCGATCAAGTCACGGGCTCTCACGGACTTCATCGCCGACTGGGAGGAGGCCCAGCAGCCAGAAAAGCTGCCATAACTCCACTACTGGAGTTTACACTTCGACGGCTCCAAGAATGCGGACGGTGCAGGAGCAGGGATCGTGCTAACCTCTCCGAAGGGTGACAAGATACGCTACGTCCTCTGCCTCGACTTCACCCGCTACACCAACAACATGGCCGAGTACGAGGCACTACTCCACGGCATGCGAGCTGCCAAGGAGATGAATATCAACCGCCTACGCTGCTACAGAGACTCCGACCGTCGCTGGGCAAGTCGCTGGCACCTGCGACGCCGTCTCTCCCACCATGGCGGCATACCACCAAGCAGTGGACAAGCTGGGCAGACACGTCACAGGCTACTACATTGAGTGGATTGACAGGCGGAAGAACGAGGAGGCCGACGCACTCTCTCGTATCGGCTCGGCTCGACTCGCACCACCCACCGGCGTCTTCCTCGACACCATCACCAAGCCTTCCATCTCTCCCCAAGGGAGATCGACATCGGAGTCCCGCTGCAACCAGAGGCAGCCCTGGTCGCACTCATCGCCGAGCCAGAGGACTGGACTATGCCGTACATCGCCTACCTGGAGGGAGGCACCTTGCCAGCAGACGAAACAGACGCCCGGATGATAGCACGCCGCTGCAAATCCTTTGTCATCATCGACGGCGAGCTCCACAAGCGCAGCGTGACCGGCGTGTTCCAACGCTGCGTCCAACCCGCTGAAGGACGCAAAATCCTCCACGACATCCACTCCGGCGACTACGGCCACCACGTCGGCGCCCGCTCTCTGGTTGCAAAGGCTATGCGACACGGTTTCTACTGGCCCACCGCACACACAGACGCTGTCGACATTGTCCAGCGGTGCGCCGGGTGCCAGAAGTACGCCAACCAGACCCACGTGCCGAGCTTGGTGCTCAAGACAATCCCCATCACCTGGCCGTTCGCCGTGTGGGGTATGGACATGGTAGGCCCTTTCAAAAAGGCCCCCTCTGGCTTCACCCACCTCCTATTCACAGTCGACAAATTCACAAAATGGGTAGAGGCCAAGCCAGTCCGGAAGTTCGACGGGAAGACCACCACCAAGTTCCTACATGAGATCATCTATCTCTACGGGTTCCCAAACAGCATCATCACGGACAACGACACCAACTTCACCAAAGGATCCATGGCTGAGTTCTGCGAGGAACATCACATCCGACTCGACCTCGCCTCAGTCGCTCACCCGGAGTCAAACGGCCAGGCGGAACGAGCCAACCAGAGCATCCTCCATGGCCTGAAGCCACGACTCCAAGTACCGCTCGATCGCACCGCCGGGTGCTGGGTCGAGGAGCTACCCTCCGTCATCTGGGGCATCCGCACCTCCGTCAACAGGTCGACAGGGTTCACCCCCTTCTTCATGGTGTATGGCGCCGAGGCAGTCATGCCCACCGACCTAGAGCACGACTCGCCCAGGGTGGTCAACTACACGGAGGCCGCAAACGAACTCGCACGCCAGGATGGAGTCGACCAACTCGACGAGGCACGTGACCTAGCTCGCTCCCGCACCGCCATCTACCAACAAGGGCTCCGCCGCTACCATAGCCGGCGAGTAAGGACTCGCACTTTCCAGGAAGGCGATCTGGTGCTATGCCTCATCTAGGACAAGAAGGGCATGCACAAGCTCTCCCCCCCTTGGGAGGGACCATTCGCCATCGGGCGAGTCCTCGGCAACAACGCCTACTACCTCATCGACGTCCAGGAGACGGGAAACTCGACGTCAAGCGACCGTGGAATGTAAACCTCCTACGGAAGTTCTACTCCTAGAACTCCCTACATGTACTCTCCACCTGCTATGAAATAAAATAGATCGGTTACCGCAAATTGTGTCTACTCTCCGTGTCTTGTTCCACTCGCACTCGTAATAACAGCGTTAAGCTAACCGCAGAAGTCAACCTCTGGTACAGCGACCGGCACGGCCAAGTAGTGCGCTCCGAGGGCACTGGGTCACCCCAGGACTCGTAACGTCCACGAAAAACGCCAACCCGGAGCCCCATTGGAGTCGCCTAGCTCGACTGGCTTACCGAGCCAAGACAACTGCCCTCGCTCCTCACAGCGACCAAGGTCCTCTGCATCCTCGGCACGGCAACTCGAACGGCCAAGTACCATGCTCGGGGACTGACGACCAGTCAAGCACGAGCGACCAGGGAAAAACGCCAAGTACGAGAGCGTGCCCAGGACTCGCCACACGACTGATCCTTCGGGTCAGGCAGGAGCGACGCGCTTACTCTAACGTGCTCGGTCCTCACCTACCCTGAAGATGCGACTAGAACCACCAAGTACCACGCTCGGGGACTCGGCCACCCGACCTCGTTCGCGCAAGGGAAAACGGTCAATTAAAGAGCACCCACGGGAGTCGCCCTGCGACTGGCTCTCTGAGCTCGGGCGAGTCGACCTCAATAGCAAAACAACCGACAAAACATTCAAAACCACAAACACATAACAAACGAGGTAAACCCCATAAAAAGGATGGACGCGCTCGGGGACTCGTCCAATCAGCATCCAAAATCGCGAAACAATGCACAAAATAACACGAAGTTTCATTACAACAGAACAAAGTCGTTCCAAAATACAAGATGAGCCCAATGGCTAATTGTTACTAATGCCCCAGGGCACAATGCTTCTACTCCGCAGGTTTCGACGGTGACTCGCCGCCACCCCTGCAGTTGCGAATGAAGGGCGTGTACGGGTTCGACGGGTACGTCGTCAACTCACCCGCCATCGCTACACGGAACGGCTGCTCGACCTTGAAGTCCCGATGCTTTGGCTCAGGATCGTTGGGGGCGACGGTCGTCTCCTGATAGGGGAGGAGGTCGCCCATCGCCCAAACGCGATCGGAATACACCGTGGCCCGGTCCGTCAGCTTCAGCACCTCGGCAATCTCCACAGAGCCCGTCAACAAGGGGTATCCACTCGTCACATCGTCAAGGTCGAAGTCCTCCGGGAAGTGGGCAAGCCCAAGGCTGAGAGCCGTCGCCGCACCGCGCCGGAAGGCCGACCGCGTCATGAATTCGACGACTGACGGCGCCTTCTCCAGATAACGCCATGCGTCGACGAGGTCGCTGGGAATCACTTCCGTGGGTGATATCTCCTGAAGATATGCTCGAATGCAAGTCGCGGACAACGCGACCGAGTCGACCAGAGTGGTCACACACTACCGCGCGTCGTACGACTGCGCCTCCTCTGAGCTATCAATAATCCGACCTGTGGATAGACGTCGATAGTGAGTACAACAATGATTCCACAATGCAGCTATTACAGGCAGAGGAAAAAGGAAGAAAAGCTTACGAATGAGCGGACGGCAGAGGCCCGTGATGAAGCTTTGAAGTGAGGAGAAGTCATTCTGCAGCCCAACAACGAGTGCGTCTGACACCTTCCGTTCTTCAGCGGCAGCAGTGACAGCAGCTTTCGCTCATCCCTCCGCCGAGCTCGCCTCCGCCTTCGCCTCCTTGAGCTCGCGCTCCAGGTCAGCAATCCGTTTCTCGGCCGCACTCAGCGAAGTTTGAGCCGCCTTCAGGTCACCCACCGGGACAAGGCCCCGGCGGACTTCCTCCGCCTCGACCGCAACGGCTTGCAGCCCCTTGTTCGTCTCCTGGATGGCAACAAGTTTCTTCTCCATGCGACACTTTGCTGCAAGCCGGTCGGCCGATTCGCGCTGCAGGCCCTGCGCACAAATTAAACCGTCAACAACATCAAAAAGCCTAAGTGCCCACCCGCTGAAATCCAGCGACTAGGCACTCGGGGACTGGAGGTCAAAAATCCTAAGTGCCCACCCGCTGAAATTGAGCGACTAGGCACTCGGGGACTAGAGATCAAAAATCCTAAGCGCCCACCCGCTGAAATCCAGTGACCAGGCACTCGGGGACTGGACGCTACAAAAAACACTAAAAGAATCCGACCACTGAAATTCAGTGGCCCGGTCCTCGGGGATTGGACATACCTGGATGGCTGCGCCCAGCATGCCGTGGAGCTGTAGCGCGTCCACAGACGCAAGAAGGACTAGAGTGTGTCCGCGACGCTGCTCGACCTCCGTCTCGGCGACCCCAGGCGTCTGGCTCGTCGGTGCTGCGCCACTCGTTGTGGCCGCTTTGGCCATGAAGCAGGGGAAGGTCGCAGCGGATGCCCCAGCGCCACTAGGAGCCGGCTCGGCCACTCCGGGCGAGGAAACAGCCTCCTTGGTCTTCGAGGCCACCTCCGCCGCAGTCGGAGGATCGCTTGGAGCAACTTCCATGTCGTCAGAGACCGTGACGACATCGTCGCCTTTCGCCCTCTTAGCGTTGTCTGCGGGAGCAGCGACTTCGTCAGCTTTCCTCTTCCGCGAGGGGTCCTCCTCGGCGACGACTGGCGGAACCTTGGCCACGGAAGGATGGCCGATCTTTTTAATTCCAGTCCTGTGAAACAACGATATGAGCAAAATTGTCCAATTACAACGGAAGGCAAGCAGATGAACAATACTTACTTGGCGACTGGTATGAACCGCAGACCCGTGGGATGCTGGCCGGCTTCTCCAGCTCGGGGCCCAGTTTCCGACTGAGGCCCATCTCAAACACATCGTGTGACCAAGACACAGAGGGCCTCTTCGAAGATGAGGCCGCGGCAGGAGCCTCCGTGATGACATCTGCGGGAGCTTTCCTGGGAGGCGAAGCTGCTGCGGCTGGAATAGCCCCCAACCCAGAGACCGGGGCGAATGGGGGCGGAAGAGATGCCAGAGGTACCTCATCCAGAGGAGCGGCGGCATCCGGTGCTGCTATCGTACGCACCGCTTCACCCTTATCTGAGCTGGTGGCGTCGGAACTAGTCGCGGAACGGGGCGGAGATGCCTGCTTCGCCGACTTCGTCTTCCTCCTTGGTGGAGCCTTCACCTCCGTATTCTTCTTCGACGGCGTGGCCTCACGACGTGAGGTGTGCTCGGGCAGCTCTTCGTCATCGTCATCGTGAGGTTCGAGGCTCCTACTCGCCTCGAGCTCGCGTTGATGTTGCCCGCGAGTTTTGCGAACCATCGGGGCGGCGTCTTCCACGGGCTCGTCTTCATCGTCATCATCGTCATCACCCGCATCGCTTCCGACGTCGCCTTTGACGGGTGGCGACTCGCTCCCGTCCTGGACGGACAAGCTCGAGTTCTCGTCGTCTGCGGCTAGGAGGCATCCTTCCACCACGTGGAACAACTACAATAAGCATGAGATAACGTTAGCATAACCGCGAATGCATCATCTGCGACTGCGAATATAGCAAAAATGGCGACTTACCGTCGGAGTTGGGCGCCTTGCGGTATAGGGGGCGACCCCGGCCTTCGCGTCCAGGTACGCTTCCTGGGTGATCTTCTTTAGGGCTAGGATGTAGTCTTCGAGTTTCCACTCGACGAGGCAGGATTCCGTCGGGTCGTCCCTACCCGTGTACTCGTACATGTAATGGTCGCGGCGAGCCAAAGGCACGAGCCGCCGCCCGAGCCAGCAGTTGTAGATGTTGATCGTTTGGAGGCCCTTCTTCTTCAGATTGCAGATGGTTTGCAACATTTCGTCGACAACCATCCGCTGATCCAGCGGGAGCTTGCCGACCGGGAGCCGACGCGGTTCGGTCCGGTCGGCGGAGTACCTTGGAAGCGCCACCTCGCCGTCTGGAGTCGACTCGGTGACATAGAACCAGGATTTCTTCCATTCGTTTGCCGCCTTGGCGGGCAAAATCAGATCGAAGAACGATTCCTTCGACTTCAGCTGAAACGTCAGGCCACCCGCAGCCAGCATCGGGCCGCCTGATTCTTCGCGGCTGATCCTACCATGGAACAGATCTTGCCACAGTGGGAAGTAGGGCCTGCAGCCCAGATAGCACTCGTAGAACACCACGAAAATGGCAAGCTGCTCGATGCTATGCGGGCCAAGGTCCGACGGTGGATCCCGTAGTAGGCGCAGAAACGCCGGAAGAAGAGAGAAGTGGGAAACCCCAGCCCCCGCTCCAGGTGGCTGGTGAAGCAGACGAACTCTCCCTCGCGCGGGTCCAGAGTCACTTCTTCGGTCGCGGGGATGCGCCATCTGCCGGCGCGCAGGATCTCGGCCTCCTCGAAGGACACCAGTAGCGCCCTGGTGCACTTGGATTTGCCCCATGGTTCGGTGGAGGGCGCCACTGGTTGGAAGATTTGTGGAGGTAGGGGCTCTCTGGATCGGTTGGATCGCGATGCAGAGTGGAAACAAAGATGGGCGAGATCGGAGGAAAGATGAAGGAGTGTTTCCTCGTTCGCCTATCATTCTCCTTATATAGCGGCCGTTACTACGCGGTGATTACGCCAAAAGTTACCATTGGATTACCCCAACGGCTAGTTTTGACCCCACTTGACGGTCCAACTTCATCCACTCGACTCGTCGCTCCGCACGACTTGATGATTCGCCGACTCGATCACTACAACAGTGACTGAATATTCGCCGACCCGTTCGCCGAGCTGCGACCCGATCGGTCGCCATTAGTGCGACTAGAATAACTAGTTTTTCCTTTATTCAGGAGTCCGCCGCTGATTCGACTGGGCATCCTCATTGGACCCATATACACCGACTGCCAGCGACCACCTACGACCAATCAACGACAGACTCGGGGACTACTGATGGGGATATGCCTACCGAGGTATACCCAGCAGGACGTTTCCGGCTGGCCCAGATGCCTGCGAGTGGGCCTGCGGAACGGCGACTGGATCAAGACCTGGCATGGACTCAAGCGACTGGAAGATGAAGGCCCAGAAGCGTAGATAGGCCCAGTCGGATTAGGTTAAACGATCGCTGAAACCTTAACTGATTCGGTTGAGATCTGTAAACCCTAGGGGGTGAGTCTATATAAACCTCCCTAGAGGGCGCGTAGAGGATACGTTCCATCATACACCCCAGTGACTCGCTGCCTAGCCGCCGAGCTTGCCCCATTGTACTCTCACCATAATACAATCTAGCAGGAGTAGGTCTTTACCCTTCGGGGGGCCAAACCTGGGTAAATCCTTGTGTCTCCGCCCTCATCTCGCACCGCAGATGGCTGGCCGCCCTTGCCCCATGTTCTACTACTCGTTGCCGATTGCAGCATCTGCCGTGGTCATTCCCACGACAACCAGGATTCGCTTTTTCAGTTTCTCGCTCCGCAGTTTTTGACCGTTGGCTATGTGCCACCGGAACTTCTGGCCTCCCACCGGAAGTTCCGGTCAGGAGTCGCGAATGCCCATAACGGGCAGATCTGGGAGCCCTTTAAAAGGGGCTCCTCTTACCCTTCGTGGGTACTAGCTTTTCTTCTTGGTTCTTGGCTTTGTCTCTCTCCTCCATTGTCAACCTTGAAGAAGCTTTCCCTCTCCCTTTCCCCTCCTATGATTCTTGCATCTTTTTGAGGGATTTGAGATAGGAGATCTAGATCTACATTCCCCCCAAGCCAAATCCCCTCTTTGTGAAGGAATAATTGGGATCTAGATCTTGGAGAGTTGTGTTTTCTCCTCTTGTGTTCTTCATCCCTTATTCCCCCAATAGCTTTTGTAGCTTTGTTGGAATTTGGGAGATAAGGACTTTCCCTTGCATTTGGTGCATAGGTTTGAGTTCTCCTCGGAGATTCGGCGAGTTCAAGCTTGTGAGCTTGTTTCTCTTGGGTTCCTTGGAACCCTAGACGGTTGTGTGGTTGGATTGTTGACCTTTTGTGGTCTTGTTGACCTTTTGTGGTCTTGTAGCCTTTTGTGGCGTTGTTGGCCTTTTGTGGAATTGTAGCCTGTTGTGGCTTTGTTGGCCTTTTGTGGAATTGTAGCATGTTGTGGCTTTGTTGTTGGGAGCCTCCAATTGAGTTGTGGAGTTAGCCCCAATCTTGTACGGGTTCGGTGACCGCCCTCAAGTGTCCCATAGTGGAGCAAGTGCCCGCCTTTTGTGGTGCGCACTTGGGAGAATAGGGTGCGCCTTTTGTGGCGTCAGTGAGTTGCATGCTTCCGCATCCGGGGTGAGGCCTTGTGTGGCGTTGGGTGAGCATCGAGCCACCACACCTCGAGGTGAGCCATTTGTGGCGTTCAGAGAGCATTGCGCCATCGCACCTCTCCAACGGAGACGTAGCTTCTTTGGAAGTGAACTTCGGGAAACAAATCTTCGTCTGCGCGTCCATCGGTTATCTCTCAACTGACCGCTTTACTTATGCACTTTACATTGTGATAGCCATCGTGCTTGAAGTATTTATATCTTGCTATCACCTTGTTGCTTGTATTGCTTAGCATAGGTTGTTGGTGCACCTAGGTGAACTTAGTGGCTAGGTTTTGTGCTCAATAAATTAAACGTTAGTTTTATTCCGCATTTACTTGAGCCTAAACCGTAATAATTTTAAAAGCCTATTCACCCCCCCCCCCCTCTAGGCGACTTCCTTTGTACTTTCATGCTGGTAGATGGCGGATCTTTGGCATGCCAAAACGCGCTCCTCCTCGAGAAGGTCCACATCTAGGCGTCTGGATTCTTCAGTGTCATTTTCGTCGTAGGAGAAAACTCTTGGTGCATCGTGGAGGACGTCGGAGGGCCGGATGGCTTCTGCTCCATATACCATGAAGTAAGGGGTGTAGCCGGTAGATCTGTTGGGTGTAGTTCGTAAACTCCACAGCATAGATGACAATTCTTCTGCCCAGGCTCCAGCTGCTCTATGTAGCGGTGCCTCAAGACGTGTCTTGATTCCCTACAGAATTAATCCATTGGCTCGCTCAAACTGACCATTGGATTGTGGGTGTGCCACAGATGCAAGGTAAACTCGGATTCCTTTCTCCCAGCAATATGCCTCCACTTCTCCTAGTGATAAATTGCTGCCGTTGTCGGTGATAATGCTGTGTGGGAGACCAAATCTCACCACTAGATCTCGGACGAACCTGAGGGCAGTTGCCCCATCAAGCTTTCTAATGGGTTTAGCTTCTATCCATTTAGTGAATTTGTCAACTGCTACAAGCAGATACGTAAACCCACAAGGTGCTGTTTGTAATGGTCCCACCATGTCCAGCCCCCAGACCGCAAATGGCCAAGTTATTGGTATTGTTCGCAGTTCTTCAGCAGGAACATGTGGTTGTCGGGCATAATACTGGCATCCCATGCATGTCTCAACCAGCTTGTCACGTCCTCCTTCGCGGTCAGCCAGTAGAATCCTTGCCGGAAGGCTTTCGCGACCAATGATCGAGGAGCGGCGTGATGCCCACAATCTCCGAGATGGATTTCGTGTAGGATTTCCATACCTCTAGCTGGGAAACACACTTTAGGTATACACCAGTAGTGATCCTTTTGTAGAGTTTCCCATTGATTATGGTATAACCCTTTGCTCGCCGTACTATCTTTCGACTTCGTCGTCGGGCAAAGTTCCATGTTCGAGGTATTCCATGAACGGTTTTGTCCAAGCCGGAGGGACCTTGGTCACCATGTTGACGAAGGAGTCGGCTCTATCCGGGTTGTCGATGTCGGCTCCCTTCATGGATGGTGTGCGTAGGTGCTCTAGGAAAACTGCTGGCAGAATTCGCTTGTGCCCTGATCCTAGCTTTGCGAGCAGATCAACCGCCTCGTTTTGTTCCCTAGGCACATACTTGACTTCGTAGCCCAAGAAGCTCTTGGCTATCTCGTCCACTTCGTCTCGATATGCCGCCATCATAGGGTTCCGCGCATTCCAGGTGCCAGCCACCTGCTGGGCAACCAAGTCGGAATCTCCACAGCAAACTATGCGCTTGGTGCCAATATCCTTGGCTACACGTAGTCCGTGAATGAGTGCTTCATACTCCGCCATGTTGTTTGTAGCCTCGAAGTGGATCTGCAGAACGTAGTGTAGCTTGTCTCCTGTTGGTGACTGTAGCAATACACCAGCCCCTGAGCCGTTGAGCAGCTTTGATCCGTCAAAGTGCATCACCCAGTACTCTGGTTCTGGCAACAGAGTAGCGTCTAGCATCTCCGTCCAATCTGCAACAAAATCCGCCAAGGCTTGTGACTTGATAGTGTCGCGTCTCTTGTAGGTGATCTTGAAGGCGGCAAGTTCAATGCCCCACTTCGCGACCCTTCTTGTAGCGTTGCTGTTATTGATAATGTCGGACAGTGGAGTCTTGCTCACCACTGTGATTGGGTGCTCCTGAAAGTAATGCCTTAGCTTCCGAGAAGCAAGGAATACTCCATAAGCTATCTTTTGGTATTGCGTGTAACGCTGCTTGGACTCCGTCAAGACCTCGCTCACATAGTAAACTGGTCGTTGAACTCCGTGCTCATAGCCTAGTTCCTTCCGCTCTACCACGAAGACGATGCTGATAACCCGGTTGGTTGCCGCCAAGTAAATTAACAGGGGCTCACCAGGCTCGGGTGCTGCAAGTATGGGCGCTGAGGAAAGAATCTCCTTGAGCTGCTTCAATGCTGCATCTGCTTCATCCGTCCACGTGAATTTGTCCGCCTTCTTCATCAACTTGTACAGCGGCAGAGCCTTCTCTCCAAGTCGGCTGACGAACCGACTAACTGCTGCAACACAACCTATTAGTCGTTGAATGTCCTTTAGGCATGTCGTACGGTTTATGTTTAAGATGGCTTTGATTTTCTCCGGGTTGACCTCGATTCCACGTTGGGAAACGAGATGAAGCCCAACAATTTGCCGGCTGGAACCCCGAAGACGCACTTCTTAGGGTTAAGCATCATGTTGTATTTCCGGAGATTATCAAAGGTTTCTTTTAAGTCGGAGATTAAGTCGTTTGACTTTTTAGACATCACCGCGATATCATCCACATAGGCGTGAACGTTCCGACCAATTTGGTCATGAAGGCAACGTTGCATTGTCCACTGGTAGGTAGCACCTGCGTTTTTTATCCCAAAGGGCATCATGACATAGCAAAATGTGCCATATGGGGTAGTGAACGAAGTGGCCAATTGGTCCGACTTCCTCATCTTGATCTAGTGGTATCCTGAGTATGCATCGAGAAATCACAAAAGTTCCGAGCCAGCCGTCGAGTCAATGATTGGTCAATGCGAGGCAAAGCAAACGGGTCTTTGGGACATGCTTTTTTCAAGCCGGTGTAATCAACGCACATTCTTAATTCATTGGTTCCCTTTTTGGGGACAACTACAGGATTGGCCACCCATCGGGTGTGAAGGACTTCTCGGATAAATCTAGCTTTAAGTAACCTAGCTATCTCTTTGCCAATGGCACGTCTCTTCTCATCTCCAAAGCGTCGTAGAGGTTGTTTCACTGGTTTACATTTTGGGTCAATGTTTAAGCTGTGCTTGGCAAGTTCCCTAGGTACACCTTTCATGTCGGCAGGTTGCCAGGCAAAGATGTCCTTATTCTCACGGAGGAACTCGACGAGGACGCTTTCCTATTTGGGATCCAGGTTCTCCCCAATGGCAGTGACCTTGGAGGCATCGCCTACCACAAGTTCCACCGGCTTGGTCTCGATGGCGGCCTTGAACACAGGAGCGGAGTAGGAGATCTGCTTCTTCGACGCGGGCATATCTGAGTCATCGACCTTGCTCTGGATCTCCTTGAATTCTTCGTTGTAGAGGACAGCTTCTGCAACGGCTGCTTCGTTGATCTCGCAGTCCCTTGCCTTGGTAAAGCTTCCGGAGACGGTGATGATGCCGTTTGGTCCGGGTATCTTGAGTTTGTTGTAGACGAAGCATGGCTTGGCCATGAACGTGTGGAATATGTCGCGGCCGAATATGACGTGGTACACGCTCTTGAAGGGGACCACCTCAAAGGTCATGCGCTCCTGGCGGTAATTATTAACATTGCCAAAGGCAACCTGAAGTGTAATGCACCCAAGGGACCGAGCCTCCCGACCAGGAACTACGCCGTGGAAGATGGTGTTCGTCCGCCTTAGGTTTGCCTCCGTCAAGTTCATCTTCTGCAGTGTATCCAGGTACATGATGTTGATGCTGCTTCCACTATCCACCATACACTTGGTGAACTCCACGCCGTCAATCAAAGGGTTCATGACCATGGTGTACTGGTTCTCCGTGGGTATAAGGTCTGGGTGGTCCGTCCTGTCCCAAGTTATTGGAACTTCCGACCAGCACAGGTACTGGGGAACTGGGGGGAGAGTGGCCATCAGGATCCTTAGAGAGGTATTCTGTTGTTGGACGGTGGGGGTTCCAAGGAAAGTGTGGTAGACTGGGGCCTTCTTTGTGAAGGGGTTCTTGCCCTTGTCGTCGCTCTTGGCGGCGTTCTTGGGGTCAACGTCCTCGTCCATGTCACTTGAATCCTTGGACTCCTCCTCCTTCTTCTTCCCCTTGCCCTTGCCGCACGGTCTGTTCTTCTGACTTTGCTTGTAGCCAGACTCCGGGTCTTCCTTGAGGTCGTTGACGAACTTGCAGTGTCGATTGGTATGGGTGGCCTTGCCATTGGCGTCGAGGTGTACGAGGCACGGCATATTGCGGTACTCCTCGTAGGTTTGGGGAACGCGGAGCGGCGCCGAGGTGGTTTCACTTCCTCGCTGCCGCCCACGACTAGCTCCCCTTCCTCGGCCACGTTGTCCGCCTTCTCCTCGTCCTGCACAAGTCATAGCGACCATGTCGGTAGATTGCTTTTCTTCTGGAGTGTTTTTTCGCTTTGTACTGCTGTTCCTCTGAGCTTGAGTTGGAACGGCTGTTGCCGGCAAGGAGCCACGAGCATTGTCGTCGGTAGCTGCGAACTCACTAGCCAACCGAATCATCTGGTTCAAGTCAAGCTGGTGATTGTCCTGCAAGCGCTTCAGCTTATGTCAGAGTAGCGTGCCTCTTTCCAACCCATCGATGAAGGCGGCCATGGCGGTTTGAGCGTGCACTCCTGCGCAGGAATTCTTCATATCCAGCCAGCGGGAGAGGTAGTCATGAGATGTCTCGTCTTTCTCTTGCACGCACTGCTGTAGATCGCCTACGGTGCAGGGACGCTTGTATGTACCCTCAAAGTTCTTGGTGAACGCTTCTTGCATGTCCAGTCAGTTGTAGATAGATTTATCTGGCAAGTCGTCGATCCATTGGCGGGTCGTGCCCGCCAACATTAATGGGAGGTACTTGATGGCGACGTTGGGTTGCCTCCGGCAATCTCCACCGCGTTGTCATAGTCCTGCAACCATGTGGCTGGTTTGGCGGTGCCGTCATAGGGCTTGATGGTCTTGTCAATCCGGAAACCTTTGGGGTAAGTTGCGGACCGTATTGCAGGTCCAAAGCAACGTGGTCCCAGGTATGGTCCTTCCCGGGCCTCGTGGATCTTATCGATCCGCGAATGTGCATCGTATGGCTCTGGGTTCTTCTTCTTTTTGTCAAGAGGGGATGGGCTGCGTGAAAGACGCGGGCCCCCTCCGCCATGGTGACTGCTTGGTGGTGACGAAGGCGGAGGTGGCGGTGGGTTAGCCTTTTTGCTGTTACCCTCCTGCGACGCCTCACGCCTGTCACTGTTGCTTGTCGGACGCGGAGGGTCATGGCATGACCTGCTCTTGTGTCCTTGCTTGCGCTCTCCGTCATGACGGGTCTGCTCCGCGTTGTCGCGGATGACGATGCCGCACTGCTTTGGTGGGGGCATATCCGTACGATGGTGAGCCTTGTAATCTTCGCGATGTCAGGGAGATCGGGGCAGTGGCGATGGGCGACGAGGTCAAGCCTTTTCTCCGTGGTTGGAGGATATGGGGATGGCATCCTTCCTGTTGCGCGCATCCCTCCGTCTTCGCTCTGATGAACCTGTCTGGTAGCCGACATCTGTCCCTTGGCGGCTTGTGCTGGCTAGATTGGCAGAGCGCTGGGTCAGACTCAAGCCTCTGAGAGGTGGCCTTTTCCTGCTGCTTCACCGCCTTGGCCACTAGGTCATATACATGTTCCACTTCCTCAGGCGATCTATCCTGCTCCAGAAGGGTCTTGGCGATGGCGAGGTTAAGGAGTGGGGTGGGCATCACCTGCTTGCCTTCACTGTCAATGTATGGTTTGGACTGTGCCGACTTCGAGGGAGCTCATCCTAGGTTGCGCCGTACACCAGGATCGTTGATGACGCGAGCTGGAGCTTTCTTAGCCTTCTGCTGCTGCAGTAAGGTCTTGTACTCGGCCTCCATTGCTCTAGCTTTTTCTATGGACTTCTGCGCGTTGACCAGATCTCGATCTAGTTTAGCGCCTTGCTCCGCGATGGCTTGCGCTTCCTCCAGCAGCTGCTGGCGCTTCTCATCAAGCTGGGTCACGTTCCGGATATGAGCGACGGTCAGTGGCTCGACGAGGGGATTGCCGTACATCACTCTATCATCTGGAGTAACTTGTGCTGCTGCAGACGTAGATGCTGGAGGCGGCAAGTTTGCAGTGTTGTTGTTGCTCGGGCCGGTGCCAAGTTCCTACGGCTGCTGCACTGGGTTAGGCGGAGGAGGCATGACCTTTGCGTGATCATCGTTAGCAGCAATAAGTGGCCCCTTCCCCTTTTCCAGTGCTGTAGGCGGAGCTCGTCCGGGTTGATCTTCATCCATTGTCGTCCCAATGGTGACGAACACCCCTCGAGAAGTGATGGTGTTGTTGGCTTGCTCGTCGCGCGAGTACTCCTCCTCCATCTCCTGCATAGCGGAGTCTAGCTCTTCTGGACTGAAGTCTATCTCCTCTGAATCTGCGCTGAAGTCGGCATAAAGCGCGTCAATGATAGAGTCGGAGGGTGCCAGGACTTCCTCGATGATGGACGGTGGAGGTGCAACGGCCTCGACGATGACTGGAGGTGGTGGTGCTGCTGCGACGATGACGGCGGGAGGCGGTGGCGGCGGCTGCTGAATCGGAGGTTCTCCCTCTCTGAACGCAAGCTCCATCTGGGATGCTGCATCAGCTACCGCATAGCTATTGACGGTGCTCACCATCTCTTCGAGGGTAAGGCGTCCTGTTGCCTGCTGCCATCTTAGAGAATGTCAGAGAAGCGTGCCACGGTCCATTCCTTCCACGAAGTGATACAAAGCGTTATCATCGGGGTAGTGGGCCAGATCGGCTCGTATACGGAGCCATCTGGCCAGGTAGTCGCTTGGGTTTTCGCCCTCTCTTTGAACGCAGCGCGCCAGATCGAAGATGGTAACCACGCCGACGAAATTGGATCTCTGTTGTCCAGACGCACGGACGCATCCGGCGGATTTGCAGTGATCTTCCACCTTTCTGTCCTGCATAGGGGCGGTTTGGGTGGGCCTTGAATTTTCCGATCTTTGCGAGCAAACTCCGAAGAGAGATCCGGCATCGATCCTTCTGCGAACGTATCCTGCCCGTAGGCCGTCCGTGCGGGCCTTGGTGCTTTTCGATCTTTGCCGGCAAACTCCAAAGAGAGATCCGACATTGATCCTTCCGCGATCGTATCCTGCCCGTAGGCGGTCCGTGCGGGTCTTGATGATCCTCCGACTCCCAGGGAACTAGTGCCCGAGTCGGTTTCGCTGATAGGAACGATCGAACACCGCGTAGGTTTCGTCTTCGCCGGGATCCAGAACTCGTCAGGAGGGACAATCGGAACGTTGCCAGAGTAGAGAATGCGACCGATGGCTACGGTTTTGCCGATTCCCATGAAGATCTTGGTCCTCGCCCGCTGAAGAGCCTGAAGCGCCTCTTGCCCGACGGTGGGCGCCAACTGTCGTGGTATTGCCGACGAGTACGCCATGGAGGGGTCCTCACAGTGCGTGTTTAGAGATGTGGGGTAAGGCGGACGGTTGACGAGTACGAGGTAACCCAGCTTACCCAGGTTCAGATCCCACAACGGTGGTGGAATCCTAGTCCTGCTATAAATCACTATAAGGGCAATACGCCGAGTTACAGGGATTGGTTCGCTGTGCGAGGTTGTCTGAAGTTGATCTATGAACATGCCCTAAAGGCTCCCATAGGCCCGAGTTATATAGTCGCCAGGTCCTAGGGTTACAGGGAAAAGTCCTAGCCGGACAAGTTACAGAGTCCTACACCGTCTATTACTAGTCTTGTGTATCTTACACTCCAAGGCTCCGGGTACGTTGGTGACTCCACCGTAGCCTTCCTTTATCCGGCATGGGCCTCCCTTTTGGATCCATCTAACTGGGCCGCCCAGCAGGCCATAGGCCATGCTACTGACTATGGGTCAACCGGGTTAGCCGGATAAGAGACATGCTATAAGGATACCCATATAGCATATCCCCAACACCTTTCCCTTGTTCAACCACAAGTTATTAACTTAGAAATTGGGATGAGGAGATCCTTGATTGCTTCAATGTCTTTGATGCTCAAATTGTCCATTGCTGGGGACACGGCTAAGTACTTAGGTTTTACCCTCTCAAGTGGTGGTGCACTTTCCCCACAAGACTCGACATGCATCCAGACGAGACTTTTCAGAAGCATTCCCTTAGACCACCATGGACGCGTTCCATACTATCACCCTACCACCAACTATCCATCTGGCTAAGTTCTTGCTACCTAGTTGGTCAAGGCAGAGCCCATATGCCATGTGGTTGCACTAGAAGCTTCTCAAAACTGAACATCTCAAATCCCTTTGTTCCTGGGTGGCAATCCACAAGTGTGATACACAAGGTAAACCATAGACATGGGCCTTGTGTAACCACTCAACATAAACCAACCATACCATTCCACCTAGGTGATTCATTCACATAGTTGTTTTATTAATCAAAGACACAAGTCATAGACTTAGCAAAATTTCATAGCATGAATATTCCACCCTTATTTTTTACTAGCTAAGCTAAGCATGATAACATAACAAGGTTTCTTAACTTAGGAAAAATCTACTAAGACTATAACTACTAGGATTTCCGAAGGCATAGTAGTATATACTTAGCCAAATCTCCATGCAAGTCCTACTCAAACTAACACTAGTTCATAATCAAAATAATAGGACAAAAATATATGCAGCACCACTTTCCTTTATAGTTGGGAGAGTAGCAACAGTCCTCACAATCACAATCACCACAATCACCAAAATCTACACATAAAATCATAACACCAAATTCACATTTCAATATTCAAACAAAAATACATATGAATGCATGCAAATGCAATGAAATGATTTTTTATACACTAACAAGTCAAACTAAATAGTACTAAACACAAATAAACTTTCTGAAGTCTAAACAAACTCAAATTTACTTTATAAACATTTTCTAAATAATTTTTATATGCAAATTAGGCCTACAAATGCTTCTGCAAATAATCCTATTTTTTAGAAGAAAATTATCAATTCAAGGCCATAGTTGTGTAGGTATTAATTCTCTGAATCCATTGATATATTATTTGCAAATTTTGGCCAAACAGAACTAAAGTTATGAATTTTACAAGTTTCGCTCAGGACCACCCTTCCGCGCCGTTGGATCAAGTTAGATCCAACGCGCCAGATCTAAACAAACGGTTCGGTAAGTGATCTATTCTACACCATAGGATCTAGATCTAACGCCTCTGGATCAAGCGACCAAAACCTAGCAGCGATGATGGCGCTAGCGGCAGCGGCGCTACTGTCGGCGACGCTCCGGCCGTGATAGGGAGTAAAGGGGATGGTGGCGATGCTTACTAGGTTCGCACAGACACGAGGAAGCTCAAGGTGCAGTTGGCTTGGGCAGGGGCGCACATACATAGGCGTAGGAGCTCATGGGAGTTTCTGCTGGCGTCGGGCTTTCGCAAACGGCGATGGAGGCGATGACCTAGGTCTCGAGAAGGCAAGCGGAGGGCATCAGTGGCTGCACAAAGACATGGCGTACAGAATGGTTTGAACTAGAAGGCAAGGGGCGTGCGGGTTTTACCAGAATCTCTCGCCGGAGTTGGTTGGCGCCTTGGGTGCTCGCGGTGGTTGACGGAGACGGTGACCTGGGGCAGTATAGGGCGAACCAGAGGCATGATTAACTGCGCAAGAACATGAGGAACACACTCGTGTGATCGAGAGGCAGAGGGGCGCACTATACTCACCGGAATAGCTCGCCGGAGTGCGTCGGGCAGCGGCGGTGCGAGCTTGATTGTGGGTAGCCTGGTGGCGATTAGACGGTGTCGAGTGAGGGGAAATGACCGCGAGGAAAATGGCGTTAAGTAGCCGGGGATGGGGCAGCAGTCACGCGAGCAATCAACGCGAATTGAAGCGAATTCATTTGCGGCAGTGTAGGGAAGAAATGGGCGGCAACAGCGTCGTCTGCGGGCGCTGGATTTGGGGACGAAGGGGTGAGTTAGCACTGGGCCCAGTGGTTAGTGAGCGCGGGGTGTGGTTGACGCGGGTGAGAAAAGAGAGAGGGGAAGGGTGGCCCGCGTGGGCTTGCTGGGCCGAAAGTGGCTTTGGGCTAGTTAGGCAACGCAGGTTTTTTTTTCTTTTGCTCTTTTTATTTTCCAATTTGATTTTCAGGAATCGTTTTAAAAACCTATTTCAAATCTGTTTGAATTCAAACCTTTTCCAAATTTTTGTACTATGATCCTAGCATCCAAAAGTGTGTCAAACACATCTATTCACTCAAAAACACTTTGGTATTTTGAAAATAAAAATAAAACCATGCCCCATATATGATATATAAAGTGGGGTTTCCATATGGTTTTGGTTTGAAAATTTTGGTGCAAAACAAACATGATATGATAATATAAATGCAATGCTATGACTTTTAATTTCATGAAATTTGGGATGTTACACCGCTCCACCACGATGATGATGATAACCCGGTTGGTGGCTGCCATGTAAATCAACATGGGTTCCATTGGCTCGGGTGCTACAAGTACAGGTGCCGAAGAAAGAATCCTCTTTAGCTCCTTAAGCACAGCGTCCACCTCGTCCGTCCATATGAATTTGTCTGCCTTCTTCAGCAACTTGTATAGCAGCAGAGCCTTCTCTCCAAGTCGGCTGACGAACCGTCTTACTACTGCAATGCACCCTGTGAGCCTTTGAATGTCATTTAGGCATGTCGGATGATTGATGTTTAGGATGGCCTTGATTTTCTCCGGGTTGACATTGATTCCATGTTGGGAAACAATGAAGCCCAACAATTTGTCGGCTGAAACCCCGAAGACGCACTTCTTATGGTTAAGCATCATGTTGTATTTCCGGAGATTATCAAAGCTTTCCTTCAAGTCGGAGATTAAGTCATTTTATTTTTTAGAAATTACCACAATATCGTACATGTAGGCATGAACATTCCGACCAATTTGGTCATGTAGGCAATGCTGTATAGTCCGCTGGTACGTAGAACCTATGTTTTTTAGCCCAAAGGGTATCGTGACATAGCAAAACGTGACGTAAGGTGTGGTAAAGAAAGTGTCCAATTTGTCCGACTTCCTCATCTTAATCTGGTGGTATCCCGAGTATGCATCTAGAAAACACAGAAGTTCTGAACCAGCCATCGAGTCAATGACTTGGTCAATGCGAGGCAAAACAAACAAATCATTCAGACACTCTTTGTTCAAGCCGGTGTAATCAACGCACATTCTTAATTCTTTGGTTCCCTTTTTGGGCACAAGTACAGGATTGGCCACCCATCGGGTGTGAAGGACTTCTCAGATAAAACTAGCCTTAAGTAACCTAGCTATCTCTTTGCCTATGGCGCGAATCTTCTTGTCCCCAAAGAGTCATAGAGGTTGTTTCACCGGTTTTCATTTTGGATCAATAATATTCAAGCTGTGATCGGCAAGTTACCTAGGTACACCTTTCATGTCCGCAGGTTTCCAGGTAAAGATGTCCCTATTCTCGCGGAGGAACTCGACGAGCATGCTTTCCTATTTGGGATTCAGGTTTGTCCCAATGGCAGTGACCTTGGGCATCGCCTATGACAAGTTCCACCGAATTGGTTTCAATGGTGGCCTTGAAGGCGGGATCGGAGTCAGAAATCTGTTTCTTTGATGCCGACATCTCTGAGGCGTCGACCTTGCTCTAGATCTCCTTGAATTCTTTGCTGTAGAGGATAGCTTCTGCAAAGGTTGCTTCTCCAATCTCACAGTCCCTCGCTTTTGAAAAGCTTCCGAATACGGTGATGACACTGTTTGTTCCAGGTATCTTGAGCTTGTTGTAGAAGAAGCATGGCTTGGCCATGAAGGAGTGGAAGATGTCGCGTCTGAAATATGATGTGGTACACGCTCTTGAAGGGTACCACTTCAAAGGTCATGCATTCTTGGCGGTAATTGTTAACATCACCAAAAGCGACCGGAAGCATGATGCACCCAAGCGACTGAGCCTCCCGACCAGGAACTACACCATGGAACATGGTGCTGGTCTTCCTTAGGTTGGTTTCCGTCAAGTTCATCTTGTGGAGTGTATCTAGGTACATAATGTTGATGCTGCTTCCGCTCTCCACCATGCACTTGGTGAACTCGTTGCCGTCAATCAAGGGGTTGATGACCATGGCGTATTGGTTCTCCATTGGAACGAGGTCGGGTGATCCTTCCTGTCCCATGTAATCGGAACTTCCGACCAGCGCAGGTACTGTGGGACTGGGGGCAGGGTGGCCATCAGGATCCTCAGAGCGGTCTTCTGTGCCCGAACAGTTGGGGTGCCATGGAAAGTGTGGTAGATGGGGGCCTTCTTTTCGAAGGGGTTCTTGCCTTTGTCATCGCCCTTGTCGGCGTGCTTGGGGTCAACATCCTTGTCCATGTCACTTGAATCCTTGGACTCCTCTTCCTTCTTCCCTTTTCCCTTTCCTCGTGGTCGGTTCCTCCGACTTCATTTGTAGTAGGACTACGGGTCTTCTTTGAGATCATTGACGAACTTGCAATGGTTTTTGGTGTGGGTAGCTTTGCCATTGGCGTCGAGGTGAACGAGGCATGGCATATCATGATATTCCTCGTACATTTGGGGAACGCGGGGCATTGCCAGGGTAGTTTCACTACCTCGCTACTGCCCACGACCAACCCCCCGGCCTCTACCGCATTGTCCGCCATCACCTCTTCCTAAAAATGTCATTGAGACCATATCAGAGGTTGGCGTTTATTCTATCAGGCTCTTCCGCTTAGTGTTGTTGGTCATCTTAGCTTGGGTTGGAATAGAAATTGTCGGCAAGGAGCCACGAGCTTCGTCGGCGGCAGCCGCGAACTCATTAGCCAGGGAGATCATCTGATTGAGATCCAGCTTGTGGTTGTCCTATAGGCTCTTCAACTTATGTCAGAGCAAAGTGCCCTTTTCCAAGCCATTGATGTAGGAGGCTAGCGGTCTGATCGTGCACTCCTGTGCAGGAATTCTTCATATCTAGCCAGCGGGAGAGGTAGGCTCGAGACATCTCGTCCTTCTCCTGGACGCATCGATGTAGATTGTCAATAGTGCAGGGACGTTTATACGTACCCTCGAAGTTTTTGGTGAATGCTTCTTGCATGTCCAACCACTTGCATATGGACTTTTCCGGCAAGTCGTCAATCCATTGGCAGGCCGTGCCCATCAACATCAGTGGGAGGTACTTGACAGCAACGTTGAAGTTCCCCCGGCGATCTTGACCACGTTGTCGTAGTCCTGCAACCATGTAGCTGGCTTGGCGGTGCCGTCATAGGGCTTGATTGTCTTGTCAATCCAGAAACCCTTGGGGTAAGTTGTGGTCCGTATCACGGGTCCAAAGCAATATGGACCCAGGTATTGTCCTTCCCGAGCCTCCTGAATCTTGTCCAACATTAACGCGTGTGTTATGGCTTCGAGTTTACTTTTGCTTCTTGCCATCAGGGGAGGGGCTGCGTGAATGACGCGGCCCTCCTCCGCCATGGTGGCTTCTAGGTGGTGATGGAGGCGGAGATGGCAGTGGGTTAGCCTTCTTGCTATTCCCCTCCTGCGACTCCTCGCGTCTGTCACGGTTGCTTGTCGGATGCAGAGGGTCATGGTGTGACCTGCTCTTGTGTCCATGATTGCCACTGCGCTACCCGCCATGACGAGGTTGCTCCGTGTTATCGCGAATGAAGATGTCGCCCTGGGGGTGTCTAGGCGGAGGCATGCTCGTATGGTGGTGAGTCTTTGGGTCTTCGTGATGTCGGGGGGAATGGGGCGGTGGATACGAGAGACAAGGGTGAGCCTTGCCTCCATGGTCGGAGGATATGGGGATAGCGTCCTTCCTGTTGTGTGTGTCCCTCCGTCTTCGCTCTGATGAACCCGTATGGGACCCGACATCGTGAAGAGATCTTTCCCTTGGCTGTTTGGGGTTGCTAGACTGGCAATATGCTTGATCAGACTCAAGCCTCTAAGAGGTGGCCTTTTCCTGCTGTTTGACAGCCTTGGCCACAAGGTCATAGACCTATTCCATAGCCGCGGGCGATCTATCCTGCTCTATTAAGGTCTTGGCCACGACCAAGTTGAGTATGGGTGTGGCAATGACTTGCCTTCCCTCGCTATCAATGTATAGCTTTGCTTGTGTTGGCTTCGAGGGAGCCCACCCTAGGTTGCGCCTTACGCCAGGGTCGTTGACAACGTGAGCCAGAGCTTTCTTAGCCTTCTGTCGATTTCTCCGCCTTGGCCAGATCTCTATCCAACTTTGCGCCTTGCTCCGCGATGGCCTGTGCTTCCTCCAGCAGCTGCTGGCGCTTCTCATCGAGCTAGACTATGTTCCGTATATGGTCCACCATCATAGGCTCGATGAGCAAATTGTCGTACATCACTCTATCAGTGGCAGTGGGGCGGCCACAGACGTAGATGCTGGTGGCAGCGGATTTGGGGTGTTAGCGTTACTCGGACCAGTGTTGAGTTCATGCGGCTGCTGCATTGGGTTAGCCGGAGGAGGCATGGCCTTTGCGCGATCATTGTCGGCGGCATCAGCTGGTCCCTTCCCCTTGCCCAGCATCTTAGGCGGAGCTTGTCCGGTTTGGTCTTCTTCCATCACACTCCCAATGGTGAAAAACACCTGTCAGGATGTGACGGCCTTGTTGGCCTGCTCCTCACGCTTGATCTCCTCCTCCCTCTCTTTCATAGCTGATTCTAGCTCCTCTGGGTTGACATTCATCTCCTTTGAGTACATGATCATGTCGGCGTAGAGCGCATCTAGAACAGAGTCGGAGGGTGTGGGCGCTTCCTCGATGACGGAGGACGATGCTGAGGCAGTGGGGTTGTTGGCTGGCGGTGGTTGTGGCGGCGGTGGCCTGGGTATAGCGGCGAGCTCTGCCTGAGCAGCTGCATCAGCGGCCGCATAACTATTGATGGTCCAATCATTCCCTCGAAAGTGAGGATACCCGCAGCCTGCTGCCACCTTAGTGTATACCAGAGAAGTGTGCCGCGGTCTAGCCCTTCCATGAAGTGATAAATAGCATCATCATTGGGGTAGTTTTCCAGGCCGGCTCGTATCCGGAGCCACCTGGCGAGGTAATCACGGGGGCTCTCACCCTCTCCCTAGACGCATCGTGCCAGATCGAAGATAATCACCATGCCGACGAAGTGCAATCTCTGCTTTCCAAACACATGGGTGAAGCCGGCGAATCTGCAGCGATCTTCCACCATTATCTCCTGCACAGGGGCGGTTTGGGTGGGCCTTGAACTTTTCCGATCTAAGTCGGCAAACTCTGAAGAGAGATCCGACTTTGATCCTTCCGCGAACGTATCCTTCCCATAGGCGATCCGTGCGGGCCTTGACAATCCTCCGACTTCCAGGGAACTAGTGCCCGAGTCGGTTTCGCCAATGAAGAGGTGGATGTCCCTGATTGGAACGATCGAGCAGCGGGTGGGGTTTGTCTTCGTCGGGATCCAAAACTCGTCAGGAGGGACGATCGAAATGTTGCCGGAGAAGAGAACACGACCAATGGCTATGGTTTTGCCGATTCCCGTGAAGAGCTTGGACCCTGCCCATTGTAGAGCCTGAAGTGCCTCTTGCCCCATGGTGGGCGCCAACTGTCGTGGTATTGTCGACAAGTACAGCATGGAGGGGTCCTCAAAGAGCGTTCTTAGAGACGTGGTGTAAGATGGAAGGTTGGCAGGTACGAGGTTACACATCTTACCCAGGTTTAGATCCCATGACGGTGGCGGAATCCTACTCCTACTATAAATCACTATAACAGCAATATGTCGGGTTACACGGATCGGTTCGCTGTGCGCGATATGAGTTGTGTCATATGACTATTATCTACGTTTCCCTAAAGGCTCCTCTGGGTCCATCTTATATAGTTGCCAGATCCTAGGGTTACAGGAAAAGTCCTAGACAGACAGGTTATAGAGTCCTACATAGTATACAACTAGTCTAACGTGTCTTGCACTCCAAGGCTCCGGGTACGTCGGTGACTCCATCGTAGCCTTCCTTTATCCGACATGGACCTCCCTTCTGGATCCATATAACTGGGCCGCCCAGTAGGACATAGGCCATGCTACCTATTGTGGGCCACCCATGTTATTCGGATTAGAGACATGAAATGGTGACACCCATTTAGAATATCCACAACAGCAACCTACGTCCAGCCGCACCAACCCCAGGAGCATACCCAACTTCATCATCACCAACCCAGCACCAGGGTAACATCAAGACATCACCAAGGCTCGGCGAAACTAGGGTACCAAAACCCTAGACGCACAGAACCAAACAGGGAGAGTAGAGGAGATCTCATCTTCCAAATCCAGTTGGGTAGGAAGACGCAGCAGAGGGCGGCACATGGTCCACAATTGACGGCAGCAACCGCATTGGCCGCATGCGCCGGAATCTAGAGGCAGCAGAGGCAGCGCCATGGCATCGCCAGAAGAGAGGCGAGTGAAGGAGCAACCACAGATCGAATGGTGTTTGGCGTCTGAGTGGGATGACCTAACCCTAGGGTTAGGGTTTGACCCAACCCAGCGGGCCGAATGGGCCGAATCGAAATGGGCAATAAGCCAGACCAATTACTAAAATAAAACTAAAAGGAAAAAATCTAAATTACCAAAATAACCCTAATAATATTCAAGTCCTAGAAACATGTAGGAAAATCCTCAAAATATATATACAATATATCAAAATTATCACAAAATATTATATACCTAGGAAAAATATAACATTACTTGTTTGAGTTAAATAAAATGCAAATAAATATTAACACCATTAAATCCTCAATAAAATTTAACAAAATAAGGAGAAGTCCTAAAAATATATAAAAGTCATTCTTGGATATAAAAATAAAACTACTACTTTCTAAAAATACTAACTTATTCTTCTTACAAATAAAACTTGAAACAAATATTTAAAGACATTTGATACTTTGTGGAATTTTATAAAAATGAAAATAATACTTAAAAGTAAATAAAAAGCATTTTTAAGATCTTGAATAAATATATTCTATAAGAAAAATATTAAAATATTACTATAAAGTTTTTTAAGATTTTAAAGTAACAAATCCTTATCTATTACCTATTTTGTAAATTCTTATAAGACATTTCTTAAGTAAGAAATAATCACAATTTTATACCAAACCTTAAATATTTTATAGTACTACTTCCAAAACCATAACTTGGATTCATAATCAAGCTTAAGTATAACTATTAGCTTTAAAATACTCTTTTAAAATCTTAAATTAAAATTAAAATGCCTTATAAATAATATTATGTATCACTCATATATAATATATTGAATGATCTTTATCTCTTAATCATTATTACCGTGACCTCAAATCCTAACAAATCACTAAGGTCATCTAATTATGCTCCTATTAATTAGTTACATGTTATTTTCATAATAATACATAAAATCTTAAACTCATCATTCACTTTAATTGAAAGTGAATGATCCCACATTCATAATTATACTTATCAAAGTCCTAAAACTTGATAATGTTATAAACAAATTATACCTTAAGATTCACTTCTAGTTTACAGTTAACTTTTGTCTAAACAATCGTAAACATCTTATTTGAAGTTTATTCATGTTTTTATAGTTAACTTTGGTCACGTATACAACTAATTAAAGTATAATAACTCAACACCATTTGTGACCATCAAAAACCCCAATGTAAACCCAAGTAACCTTCAAGATTGATTAACCTAACCTAAACACTAGTTTCTTCAAATGTTATTTTTTTTGCCACTTCAAACAACAACTCTATGATAGTTCTTTCAACCTTTAACAACTCAACGCATGGACTTTCATCCTAGCTACCAGATAATAATTAAACCTAATCTTAAAGAGATTGTACTCCATTTGTATATCTTTTATACTAAAAGTTAAGATTCTTGTAAATATAATTGCTTGTGAAGTAAAATTAAAGATAAACCAACTCTTAAAGAAATAACTTAAGTTTAAATTCATATATAATGCTGGGGATCCACTTTAGGAGTTTTATAAAATGCATATCATTACTTATGCATAATAGCATATTGCTTCTTTAAACATTAGTCCTTACCGGACTAATGATTTTATTTCAGATATTGGATCTTCTATTGTCTTGAAGATCGTGAGTGCATAATATTGTAATCACAAAAGGCAAGTTCACACTTGCTCATGTCCTTTGGTTATTTTCTATCAGATATTTTCAAATCAAATGTTGTCATCACCTGCATTTTGAAAAGGTCCGAAAAGTCTATTTTCATAATTAATATGATCTATTGGTTACTGGTCCAGGGTGATCAGATAATCTATTAAGACCAGCAATGGAAACCACATTGTATGGTAATATATCATCTAGGACTTAAACAACCAATATCGCCAGTGATTCTTGCATCGTATATCACGCGTTAACCATGAGATTTGGAATGGGACGGATAAGTCAGATGGATCTTCATCCTTTCATATGTTGGCAAGACGACCTTAATGTGACGCTAAGATTCCTTGCGAGGATCCAGAATATGGGATGGCACCCTTAGGCCCCACAATTTTGGTGTCTAGATTATCTGTGAGCGGTTGCGGGAGGTATAGTCGGACCTATATGGAGCTTGCCAGGGGCATCACCGGCTCATAGAGTCTTCGGGAACTCATCAGGGTTATAGCTTGCCCGAAAGGGGGCTTAATGGAGATGTAGTCCGGCCCGAAGGATCGTGCAGACATATGGGGCCGCGAAGAAAGGAAGTTATTGGCTTGGATCTTAGTCTGGGCCTTATACCAAGGAAGTGTGAACGAGCCTATAACTAAGATGTGCAACAAAGTTAAGATCTCTCATGGGTAAAGAAACGCACCTCTGCAGAGTGTAAGAACTGTAACTTGTTACTCCCTGTTCCGGGAAGGAGCTATGAACGCGGAAGGAAAGGAACTCCATGAAAGTTTTGGTAAACATGTGAAGACTGACAGACATAGTTTTTCATAATAAAAGCAACCATTGAAGAAATGTTTATGAAAACCTGTATTGCCTACGACATATGGTCTGTGGCTATAAATAGTGCATTAAACACTCATTTTTAGTGAACTTGCTGAGTACACTCGTACTCAATGTAACCCTTGCTAGATTCTAAAGCCAATAAAGACGACGTCTACATCAACTTATGCTCAAGGGAATCGTCAGCAAAATCTCACATTCTTCAATGAAGTCAAGGAAATCAAAATATACATCAAATAAAGTGAAGACGAAGTTGCTGATTAGCTAGGAGTCTAATATCTAGCCATAGAACCTACTTCTGTAGAGCAATGCAATAGCAGCATTTGCAAACCATGCTAGTATATTAGTATAGTAGTTTTGAGTTCTTATTTCTGATTCCTCTTTGTAAGAAGTTGCTTTCTTTCTCTAGAACCTAGAGTGTTCTCTGGATCATTTGTAAAGAGTCGAGTTGTAACCTATAGCCATGTCTTGGATCTGTTGTACCACTCTTAGGGATGTAATACTAGTGAATGGTGTGTCACTGGTGTTATATCAATGACTATAGTGTACTACATCATGCATTGGTATGCTGGGTCACCGTAGTAGTCAACTCCTTCAACCTGTCGGAACCCCTTCACGACAAGTCGTGCTTTATAGACAGAAACATTTCTATCCATATCAGTCTTCTTCTTAAAGACCCGTTTGCACTCGATGGGTCTTGCACCATCTAGTAGATCAACCAAGTTCCAAACTTTATTTTTATCCATGGAATTTAAATCGGATCTCATGGCTCCAATCCATGACTTAGAATCAGATCCCACCATCGTTTCCGAATAAGTTGTCGGATCATCACTGTCTAACGGTAATACATCACGAACACTTCACAATCTTGTAGATTTTTGCGGTTCAGGTGTAACTACCTCGGTGAATTACGCTCCTAGATACAAGCCTGGATGAACGGTAGTGGTTGAAATAGTACGGTGGGGCCCCAAAAGCCACTCACGGGTAGACCTTTCGGCCGTCCCAACCACTTCCCATTCATCGGGACCTGTACGGGCGGCGTAATCGGCAGGCGAAGGGATCAACTACATACACAAATGAGTATGTATGCAAGCCACCATACAAAAGTACATCAGAGCCATTCCAGCTAAAAGAAAGGAAATATAGCAACGCCATACGGCAAAATTCAAATACCCTAGATAAATCTATAGTTTAGGATATCTCCTCATACAGCACACATCAGAGTATCAAGCGGAAACGGCAAACAAGGTCCGAGTACGGATAAGAAGCAAATCGGCATAAGATGCCCTGGAAAATAAGCACATCCTGCCCACAGATCTCACGGATCCCCATTCCCGGAATCTCTACACCGAATGGTCGTTGCCCCCGTCATCAGTATCCTCCACCCAGTATCCATCTCTAGAGTGCACATGTTCATCTGAATCAAACAATTTATCGTGTGAGACCCTAAGGGTACTCAGCAAGTCTTTATGCCTCTAAAGGGGACATAACCTGGGGTGGCGCAATTGCAGCAAAAGATAAACCCTAACAATTCTATAGATACTCGCTAACCATCCGCCTAACCAGAGATAGACGGATGTCCGTGAATTAAGGACAACAGTTATAACAGTAATTTCAACAGATCCATCCTCCTCCCCGCTTACCACGAGGAAGCGGACGAACAACCCCCCCATCCGTTGGCAGTTTTATTAACCATTTCATGAGAATTGCACTAATTACTAGTCAATTACTTAGTCATATTAAAAGCGGTACTTTAGTTATGCTTGTCTATGATCGAGAAACTGTGCTCCAAGTCGTCCATAATCGCGGACACGGCTTTCAGAAAGTTTTACCCTGCAGGGGTGCACAAATAGCAACACACACTCGCTCAACCTCGGAAAAACCAAATCAAAACCCAACGAGGCCTTCACGACAAAGCAATCACAAGATTCAGAAATATTTCAGGGGGCCACCCCTTAAAGTAGACCCGCAACGAAGCCGGCCGGCTCCGAGACGGACTCAAGGTTGTGGGGACGGCTGTAAACGACTGGGAACCCGAAAGTGTGACTGGGCTTGTCGATACCGCGGAATCGTGCCACGATCCTAAACAGTACAGTGTGCTCCTCGCACAAACTTAAACAAAACAGTAAAACATGGCATAAGTACAAGATAGTAATAAAGCCTCGAACTAGTTTGTGGCCCCAAGAAATAAGAATCAATCAAGCTCTAGCTAAGGGGGGTCCCATAAGCCTCCCGGATGTGGATAGCGCGAATATTGAAGGAACAGGTTTCAAGTACTCGGGGTCTTACGGGACACAAGTGAGCAGGAAAAACCAAATGGCAGATGTTGCTCACCGGTGCCACTTTCATTAGTTATCCCATTACTACTCAAGTTAAGTTGTTTAGGTACCTCGTTTTCCATCAGACACTCACATACCCTACACATGCTGTTCTACGACTCGCATGGCCCAAACAACTCCTGTAGTAATGGCTCATGGGATAGAAGAACAAGCTTGGTGGGGTTTAAAAGTAAAGGCTATGCAATACTTGGGATTCAGTTTAATGCAATCGCGACTCAATGATGCAAGAATAAGATAGAGGCAATAGGTACTGTATGTATGCAAGCATGTGGTAGTGCTTGCCTGGTAGCTCAGTTGAAGCGAGAGACGGATCTGGGTAGTGCTCCTGGTTCTCTTGGTATATCCCTTGCTCAGTGTCTATTCGAAGAAGAACCAAACAAGCAAGGGCCAACATAAATAAAGTGCGCAAGCATATGAATAAAATGCGTCCAGCAAACAATCACGCCATGATGAATGATGCACAAGTTGCATGGCAATGAAGTAGCATGGCATGGGTGAGGTGTAGAACACAAGAAGTAACATTTTTATGGGGTTTTGGTCCCATTTTATTGTCATAATAGTTGCTGTATACTTTATATTTATATGATGCATGCTGCAATTGAAGTCATGGATAGCATAAACAGAAAGGTCTCGTCGAGCTGATCATTTTAGACATATCATTTGTTAAATTCGGAGTTATAAATCAAAAGTTATTAATTTATTAAGTTCCAGTGGCATTTTGTGGTAATTTACTCAACTTGGAATTTAAAATGTTCAAATTATATTTTGGATGGCATATTTGAAATCCTCACATTTTTCTGATTCAAAAACATATTTTATTTATATTATTTGGATTTATATCCTTAAAGTTATTTGAAAACAGATTTTTAAAATTCGAATTTGAATTAAATTTAAATAAGTTTGAATTAAACAGAAAAGCAGAATTACTTTTTATACACAGGATTAGCTAACCGCAGACTATGACATGTGGGTCCAGCGCTGACTCCGCAGCACAGCGCGCAGAAAAAGGTTTCTCACCGCGGCTGCTGCCAGCCACAGAGAGTGACAGGTGGGGCCAGAGCCCAAGCGGACCCACACGCCAGCGGGCGAGTGCGGGGCTGCCACGCGGCTCGGCGGGGGGACTGCGGGTTGATGGGTACGAATCTCCGGGAGCCTTTTTGCAAAAACGCCACGAAGGCTGACCTGTGGACCTAGAGGAGCGCGGGTTTAGGAATAAAAACCTAGAGGGGGTTTTCCGTAAAACGACTCGGCATGCACTGTGCTTCTTCTCTCTCCGCCTTGCGCGACAGGTCGACGCACGCCAGTGGCAGAGCGCAGCACGCGGGCTCGAACCAGAGACGTTGCGGGCGCGCGCGCAGAGGCGGAGCCACTGCGGTGGCTTGGGCTAAGTGACAGAGAGGTGGGCGCGGCCTAGCTAGGGCTTCTACGACGCGATAGCGAGGCGGACCGAGCGCGACGCCGGCGCATAGAGCATGCACGACGGAACGTCCGGCGAATCTAGGGCGGCCCGGTGAGGTGGACCGTGTCAGGAAGGGAGAGGGGCTCACCGCGAGGCTGTCGGTGGCGGTGGTTCGGCTCGAGGCGCAGGCGATCAACGAGGACGCAGACAGACGGCCGGCTAGGTTTCGCGTCGGCCTCACGCTGGTACCGGCGCTCGGGTGCTCCTCCTGCTCAGCTCTGGTTACTGGGCGAAGCAGGCCGGCCTTCTGGCCCTCCTCGACAGCCTCGAGCACCTCGCCGCTGGCTGGTTTGCTGTGCTCGAGCGAGAGCCGACGGCGGTGGCCGGCGACGGTGGTGGAGAGGAAGCAGGAAGGAAGGAGAGCCCTGGGGCCGATCTGGGGAGGCTAGAGGGGCGAGGGTGGATAAGATCGAGGGTGAGAGGTGGGGTTTGCGTGGGGGAGGGGATGATGATAAAGGTGGCCTCGGCCACCTTTGTCCTCTCCTCCACGTGATCGGCGAGGCAGGGGAAGGGAAGGGGAGGCCGCCAGGTGGGGTAGGGTGAGGCCAGAGAGGTGGTAGGTTCGGTGGAGGGGCCCCCATGCAGAGAGAGAGAGAGCTGAGAGAGAGGAGGCTCGGGCTAGGGCAGGGTTGGAGCTAGGGTAGGAGAGAGAGGGGGTATGGCTCGGGTACAGCTAGGGTTTGGGGTGGGGTAGCAGCTAGGTGGCCCAGGGGGAGAGGGACCAGGTGGGGCCAGCTGGAATAGGCTCGGCATGGATGGAAAAGAGGGGGTGGGTAGGTTTAGGGTTTAGCTAGGATGGGGTATGGTAGATTAGGGTTTAGAGAGAGGGGGGTGTGGTCTAGATTAGATGGAAGGGTGAGGGTTAACAGGAACCAACACAAAATTAAAAGAGGGTGTGATGGGGTGGTGGAAAAGAGAGGAGAGAAGAGAGAATGGTTTAGGGTTTGCTTATGTCAAGATCAAGCCAAGCACAAGCCAAGCTTCAACAAGATCAAGACAAGAAAAGAGAGGTATGTGGTGATAGGGTTTAAGCAAGATCAACATAGATCAAGCCGCAAGAAAAGATAGGGATAGAGATGATCCACTCAAAATTCAAATCAAAAACCAAAGGACAAGCAAAAGGTGGTATTTGCATGGCCCATGCAAACAATAAATGCCATGTAAGCATGTTGTGAAAACAACGTAAAATCATGTGGCATTATTCCATGCATCCCCAAAAGGTGGAAAAGGCCAAGCATAAGATTATGTGTGGGATCCACCCAACCCACATGAGCTAGAGGTAAACTCAATTAAGATGCCAAGCTCATATTAATTGGATGGTGGAATTATAAGGTGGTGAAGAAAAGGTGTTGGAACCAATAAGAGATATGCCCCCAACTCAACTTGGCCATTTCACAATATATCAAGAACCAAAAACAATATCAAGAGGCAAATACAAATAATAATGCATGTGGGATAAGAACCAAAACAAAAGGGGTTTTGTATGATGCTCAAATGCAAGGTGGCATGATGACATGAGCATGATATGATGATGATGTAACAATTATATGTAGGAAGTAACCATTATTTTTATTAAACCAAGTAGCATTACAGGCGTTAGACAACTGGGATGCTACATCAGGTGAAGTTGTCGGGCTAGCTACCACGACCGGCTCAACCTCCAAGTCTTTTGTCGAGACACCGTTAGCCGGTTCCTCTCGAACTTCTTTGAGCTGCACTATGCTCCCACTGACTCCCCGATTGAGAAACTTTTATCAAGGAAGACACCATTCCAAGCGACAAACACTTTTCCCTCTTCTTGGTTGTATAAGTAGTAACCCAAGGTTTCCCTTGGATATCCCACGAAAATATACTTATACGACTTGGCCATGAGCTTGTCCGACTGAAGTCGCTTGACAAATGCTTCACAACCCCAAATCTTAAAAAAAGACAATCTTGGCTTTTGGCCCGTCCACATCTCATGCGGTGTCTTCTCTACCGATTTTGATGGTACTCTATTTAGTGTGAAAGATGCAGTTTATAGACAATAACCCAAAAATGATAAAGGTAGATCTTCTCGACTCATCATTGATCGTACCATGTCCAACAAGGTCCGATTCTTCCGTTCTAAGACAGCGTTCCTTGATACGTCCAAAACGTATCTACTTTCCCGAACACTTTTGCTATTGTTTCTCCTCTAAACTTGTGTGATTTGGATACAACTAACACGGACTGACGATGTTTCAGCAGAATTACCTTGGTGTCTAGTTTTTGTGCAGAAAATCAACTATCAGGAAAAATCCTAGAAAATATGCCAAAAATCCTATTTCACCCCCTAGCCGCGCGGGCCAGCCCAGGTCGCGCCTGTGAGGTGTGTGGTCGCCTCGGGTACCCCCTCGGCCTCCCTCTTCGCCTATAAGATGCCTCTTGACCTAAAAACTCATGGGGTTCGACGTTTTTCCAGAAAAGAGCTAGAAAACCCCTCATCCGGGATGGGATTTATTGTATTATGCGCTTGTCCTGATGAAGCATAGGATCTGATAGAAACACGGAGTTTTTTAGATTCCTCACGCTCTCTTTTCAGGCTTGGATTGGTTTTTTGATGCAGTAGAGAAGCCGTTTCCTTTGAACTTGGTCCATCAGACAGATATAGGCATGGAGAAGCTTTTCAATGTCAATCTTTCACTACTTTGTTTGGACCTTGCTTCTTCACTTAATGCTTGCTTTCCGTGCCGCCACCACCAGAAACCGCGATTCGAAACCAGAAACTCCGTTCTGGCACCCTACCGGGACAGCGAATTTGGAGGGGATCATCGCCATCATCACCAATGCCTCTCCATCAATCGTCCATGTTTCCCCATCCATTAGTGAGTAACCCCCCGCTGTAGGCTATGGGGATGGTAGGGATTGGATGATTTCTATCATGTAATCGAATAAGATTGTTAGGGCATGGTGCATAGTATCTCTATTAGTGCTATTTGACTTTGCTGCAACTTGTTATGCTTAATGCTTGTCACTAGGGCCCGAGGTCCATGATCTCATATCTGAACTTATTATTGATTCATGATGATAGTATTGTTTGTGATCTTATCTACAAGTTGTGTACACATATCATTGTCCGGATCCAAAGGCCCCAAAGTGACATAAATTGGGACAGCCAGAAGGGATGGCTGTGATGTGAGGATCGCGTGTGTTCATGGAGTATTAATGCTTTGCTCTGGTACTCTATTAAAAGGAGTACCTTAATTGCCAGTAGATTCCCTTGAGGCCCCGCTGCAACGTGCTGGCAGGACAAAAGATGTTGTGCAAGTTCTCATTGCGAGCACGTATGACTATATATGGAACACATGCCTATGATTGTTTAGTACTTGGATGCTTTATCTTATTTATCTACAAATTCCCTAGATCTTGAAGTTTCATGTTTATACTTGTCCATGCAACGCATGTCCATCCATCCCTATGCCTACCGCACTCATATCCTATTGTTTGCTACTATTGTTACTACTGCCTTCATTTTATTGCTGTTGTTACTTTGCGATTGCTACTACAAAACTATTGCCACTGATAAACCGCTGTGAACAAGACTATTTCTAGGTGCAGCTGAATTGACAACTTGGTTGTTAAGTCTTATAAGTATTCTTAGGCTCCCTTTGTGTCAAATCAATAAATTGGGTAATACTACCCTCGAAGACCGTTGCGATCCCCTATACTTGTGGGTCATCATTCCTCGAGATATTCCTGACGGAGTGAGCTGAGGAACTATTCCATAACTCTTCAGATGGTCATCAAACTCGTGGCTCATGTACTCTCCTCCTCGGTC
The DNA here is from genome assembly GCA_916181665.1 of Avena sativa. Lineage (NCBI taxonomy): Eukaryota > Viridiplantae > Streptophyta > Magnoliopsida > Poales > Poaceae > Avena > Avena sativa. The sequence goes on along the minus strand of OV702283.1, from coordinate 134,174,196 downwards.
CGACCGAAGAAACTTTATTTTCTTGCCGAGTTGATTTTATACTTCATTCTGGAATTCTTTGAACTTTTCAAAGGCTTTTGGCTTATGTTCATCAAGTAGATATATCCATGCATACTCAAATCATCAGTGAAGGTAATGAAGTACTCATAACCACCCCTCGTTGTCGTGCTCATTGGACCACATACATCACTATGTAATAGTCCCAAAAAGTCAGTCGCCCTCTCACAACTCTTTACGAAAGGTGTCTTGGTCATTTTTCGAGTAGGCAAGATTCGCATGTCTCGAACGACTCCAAGTCGAATGAAGTTAGGAGTCCATCATCATGAAGCTTCTTCATGCGTTTCCAACTTATATGACCAAGATGACAATGCCAAAAGTAAAACATATTCAGATCATTCGGTTTTAACCTTTTAACATTTATGTTATAGACTGACCTACCATCAAGATCCAAAATAAATAACCCGTCCTGGATGGGTGCAAAGCCGTGAAACATATCATTCAAATATAAAGAGCAACCATTGTTCTTAATATTAGACTCATAGCCTTTTCTCATCAAACATGAGGCACAAATGATATTGACTAAGCACAGGAACATATTAAGAATTATTTAGTTCCATTAAGAATCTTGAAGGTAAATGAAGGTGAATCGTGTTGACTTCCAACGCATCGACTCTCACTTTGTAGCTGACCTGAATGTCAACATCGCCCTTGCTACGCTCCTAGTTCTTACCAGTCCCTACAACGAGTTACATATATGAATGACCGATTTGGTATCATATACCCAAGAACTATTGGGTGCATCAACAAGATATATGTCTATATCATTGCACACAAGTGTACCTGGGTTGGAAGTCACACTTCTACTCTTGGCTTTGTCAGCCAGATTCTTGCTGCAATTCCTCTTCCAATGGCCATCCTCCTTGCAATAAAAGCAAGTGGATCCAGACTTAGTCCCCGGGGAAGCACTTGGGATCGAATACTGAATGTTACCTCCTGATTTAGTCTTCTTCTTCTTAGTCCAAGAACTCTTCTTGAACTTAGCCTTATTCTGCACCATCAAAACTTGATTGGTACCTTTCTTGAGATTAGCCTCTGCCTGCTTGAGCATCGCATGTAATTTAGTGAGATTCTTATCCATACCATGCATGTGGTAGTTCGCTATGAACTGACCATACGCACTAGGAAGAGAGTTCAGAATTATGTTCGTAGCGAACTCTTCACTAATGGGATAGCCAAGACTTTCCATAGACTGCACGTAACCAACCATCTTGATCACATGCGGAATCAGTGGATAGCCATCCTTAAGCTTGCAACTCATCAAAGCTTGAGAGACTTGATACCTCTCGGTCTTTGCCTGAGCCTGGAACATACTTTTGAGGCTTTTGATCATATCGTAGGCCTCAACATTATCGAACTACTGCTGCAAGTGCGGTTCCATGTGAGCAAGCATAAGCAGTCAGTTAATTGCTGTGGACTCATCCTTGGTCATACGGTAGGCATTGGTTGTAGAAGCACTTGCATTCTCATTAGGCTCATCTGGAAGTGGGTTATCTAGAACTTGGTCCTTCTTTTCTTTCTTGAGAACAATTCTCAAATTACGATACCAGTTGGTAAAAGTTCCATTTAGCTTATCCTTTTCTAGAATTGTTCTGAACGGAAAACTGGATATCAGAGGGATACTACTACTAGGTGCCATTGTAGGGGTTCATAGCATGGAAAACAAAAACAATTCAACCACATGAACACACACAAGCCAAGATCTATCTACTAGATTGTAGTAACAAGTCGATTAGAGTACTCACCCTCAAAGATTCCAAAGCGGTTAATGAAAGCAGATTATTGTGGGTGATGTAGTCGTTCACTTGCCGATCTCCAGATCATGAAGACGATCCTTCCGGCGCCGCATTCCGGCAGCGTTCCCACAGTCAGTCACACATTCGGTACTCGATGAAAACCTTCCTCTCCCTTGTTCCAACAGGCAGTGGAGGTTTTAGTTATCTCCTCGCGATTCTGGCAGCATGACGGCGTGGTGTCGGAGTTAGAGGGCAAATCCCGGAGTGGGTTATGGTGGAGTAGTAGGGTTCTCCGCCGTCTAGAGTTTAGAATTCGGAGAGGAGGAGGTGGGTCGGCGGCGGCTAGGGCGGCAACGGCGGTGCGGCAGCAGCGCACGATGGCGGCAGCACTAGGCGGCGGCGAGCCGCGGCGCGGTGGCTTGGTGGGGTGGAGCTTGTTGTTGTCTTTGGGGGGCACCCCCTGAAGAAAATATGCCCTAGAGGCAATCATAGAGATGGTTATATTTCTTATGTATCCATGAGTTATTGTAATGTTCCTTGAATATCCATATCAGGCAACTTGTATTGATTGGCAATTATGTGAATTGTTTGTGAAACTCTTTACTTGTATGGTTATTTAAGATTTGTCCCTAGTCGGAGTTCATGTGAGGACTCACGTGAATATTAGACTAGCACATCAATTGGTTGATGACTATGTTTCGCAAGTCATAGATATGGAGATGTCAAACCAATGATGTGGGCACATGTTATGAACATGGGGTTGGACTGACCCAACTTGAGACTGACAATTAGTTGCAGCTCTCTCTCTACACATTGTGTACGTTTTGTCCTTAGACCTGAGATTGTCGCATGTACTTGAGATTTGGATCGACCTACTTTGGGGCTATCAAACGCTGCACCGTAACTGGGTAGTTATAAAGGTAGCTTTCGGGTTTGTCCTGAAGCATGTTGCAAGGCGTGGTCAATCAAGATGGGATTTGCCCCTCTCTACTTGAGAGAGATATCTCTGGGCCCCTCGAGTGATCGGATCCAGAATTGCATGGCCATGCTACATAAGGTTAATAGTTAACCTAGTAAAGGGATTCCGAGTTACGGTATCGAGAAAGAGAGGTCAGCTTGGAGCTAGACCAAATATCGTGAGGCAAAGGGAAAGACATGTACTAAACCTTGTGATGGTTCGTCCGATATGATCTTTGTATGCGTTTAGGAGTTGGCACGTCTTGCTAGAGGCCGCTACCAACTATTGACAGAATAACTGTATTCGTGTCATGTCTATACGTATATGAACCTATAGGTTCACACACTTAAGGGGCTGGAAGCCTAATGAGGATTAGATCCGAATTAGACCAGGCTTAGGCTACTAATGGGCTGCTAATGTAGAAGCCCACTAGGGATGCCTATATAAGAGAGGGTGGGGCGAGCTGACTAGGGTTAGACCTTAGACCATTCCACCCAGCCGCCACACCTCTCGCCTGTGTCGCGCGCGCGGATCTAGCAGTTCGGCGTCTGACGCTTCCACCCTGTACGTGTGGATACCTCGGAGATGCTGCATCTGTAGCGCTTGGACGAGCCGCGCAAGGGGTGCTTCTCGTGGGACGAGTACAAGGAGGAGACGTGGAACGTCTACACTGCCTCGATGTGGCATCCCGCCAAAACCACTACTAGAAAATCGCGTTGTTTTTGTGCATTGCATCGTCATGACCGCATGCTTATGTCATCATGCCACATTGCATTTGAGCATCGTCATGTCATCATGCATTTGTTTGTCGAAACCTACTTTCTAAAAGCCTAGTTTGATTTTCTAAATATTCCCCGTCTCAATTTCAAATTAAAGCGCTGGGCTTTTCCGGGTCTTTTATTTGTCTAAAAACTATTTACAAAAGTTTATTTTAAATTAAATAAAAATTTATATTATTTTTGGGAGGCAGTCAGCCAGGCCCGAAAGCCTAGCCGGCCACCTCCAGATAAAACCTAATCCCTAATCTACCCAGTCCTATTCTACCCACCCCCCAGCCACATCACCCTAACCAATCCCCTCCCTCCACCTCACCACTTCCTTCTCCTCCAGCCAGCCACCATCTGCCACCTCGCCCCACCCCATCAGCACCCAGTGCCACCTCATCTCCCGCCCCACCTGACCCGCCCCAGGCCCCACCCTGGATAGCTCCTCGTCCCGGCCCACTCCCCACCGACACCCCTGGCCCACCTGCCCCGCGGGTCCCTCTCTCTCTCCCCTTCACCCCGCATCCCCCGCTCCTCCTCTCCTCTGTACCACGCCGCCAGGGCGCTCCCCTCGCTCGCGTCCCCGTCCCTGGCCGCCAGGCTCCCCGCCTCGCCAACCACACCAGGCCGCCTCCTGAAGCCTGGCCGCCGCCTCGCTAGGGCCGCGCCCCCTTCGATCGCCACCACGCCTCCTCCTCATCGCGTGCCCCCGTCATCCGCCTCTGCGGGTGCTCCTCCGCCGCCGGCCCTCCCCCTCTGCAACACCGACGCCCGGCGCCGTCGCCTCCTCCCCAGGGCGCCACCGCCGCCTGGGGCTCCCTCCTCCTTCGTCTCTCCCGGCCGGCCGCCGGCCACCCTCTGTGCCGTCGCCCCTCCGCTCCAGGCCGCGCCTCCTTCTCCCTCCGCGCTCGCCCCGTCGACCTCGCCGCCGTCGAGCCGCCGCTCTCCATCGGCCTCGCCTCCCTCTCAGGCGCTTGCCTCCTCCGCCAGGAGCCCCTGCCGCCCGTCTCCGGCCAGGCACCTCCCCGTCACCGGCCTCCTGCCATGCGCCTTCGCCTCTATCAGCCGGCACCGCCAGCGGCCACCGCCCCCGCGCTCGCTTGACTCCGCCATCGCCCGCAAGCTGCCTCGGAGCTCGCACCTGTCGCCGCTCGTCCCCGCCTCTGGCCCGATGTTCCGTGCCGTCCTCCGCCCCGCGTCCAGTCGGCGTCGTGTCGCCTCTCGACCGTCCTGCGTGTGCGCGTTCGCTTGTAGGAGTCCATCACGCACGCGTGCACTCGGCGTACAACGCTACCTCCTTTTGTCTGCGCCGGGCGCTACACGACCATGTTTTGATTCAGCTGGCTAGTTGGGTTTCTTCCAATCAGTTGTTTCACCTGCTTGTTACCTTACTTTCAAGCATCGTTGCGTTCCATACACAACATCAAGACAAATCAACTTAGTGGCTATGCTAATGCCCAAACGACAAGATTTTGGGTTCGTCGACAAGTCCTCCATTCTGGAACGCCAAGAGCCACCGACAATCAAAGTCGGGACCTTCAAGTTCGCCGACATGGAACCGACCAGTTCGCCGAGAACCGCTCCCGGACCCGATGACCGCCAAGATCGCCACCGGTACGACAAGCACTTCACCCCGGACACCATGCGACAAGATCTACTTCACGGATCCGAAGACCCTGGTACCCGATCCACTCAAGCTCGCCATCGACGACAAGATCGACACCGACCAGGGCGAATCTGGTGTGCCCCTGACGCCGAACCAAGTCCTGCTTCCCGGATGCGACAAGATCTACTTCCGTTGTCCGAGACCGATCCCGTCGAACCCTGAACCCTGAGGCCGACCCGAACCACATCGGACCAAGTTCGCCGAACCCTAATGTGTGACCCCTTTCTCGAGACCCTATTTTTATAATAAGATATTTATCACTATTGCATATTTAATTGTCATACTCGCATACATAATGTGGTTGTTGGGGGCATTTAGGCGATTCACCTTAATTAAATATGGGGCCATATGCGGGCGACTCTAGTCTTATATTGGTCCCATTTAAATTTGTGTAGCGAACCGGTGCTATGTTTTGCCTTGTTAATACAACATTTAAAATGCAGGGTAGCTAAACAACATGAACCACCTAAATATTTGTCGGGACCCCGGTTCCGCTTAATATTGCCTAATTGCATCGCATCTTTGCCATGTCATACATCATACATGCATCATGCCCGATCTTCTGCCGTAGTATTAAATAGTGCAGCCGGTGTTTATTCTAGTGTTTTGCTTCTTCGCGGATAAGACCGTTGAGTGGATGCGAGTGTCGACCCGATCTTCGACTGAACCTTCGACAATGTTTTCAGGCGAGCATCTCCCCCTTTCTACCTATCTTACTTTTATAGTATTTACTCCCTCCTGTTGGTCTATTGCTATCTGTGTTGCGATGCTCTAGTTTCCGCACCCGTGATATCCCTTGCAGCCTTATATTGCCTTGGACACATCCTATTACCTGTTGTTTGGTAGATAGTTGGACTTGCGCGTCGTAGTCGCTTGCTCAAGTGCTGTTGCGTGTCGTCAAGTACCACAGTTGTTGGAGTTTTGCCGCATGTTTAAGGTTGGAGATGATCATGACTTTAATTCTTGTTTAATAACTAAAATTGAAGTAGGTAAATGCAGAGGCACAGGTGGGCAATAGATGTTATTTGGTTGTTAACCGTCCACTTGTGTCCCGTAGGACCCCGAGTTCTGGACACCTGTTCCGAGATCGAGCGCGCTAACCACATGTGGGATGTATGGGCACCCCATCGATTTAGTACCTGATTTCAAAGTACTGTACTGGGGGCCACAACTAGTTTGAGGTTTTATTTACTATCATGTACTTATGCCATGCTTTACTGCTTTATTTAAATTGTGCGATGGATAGCACCTGTACTGTTTAGGATCATGACCCGTTTTCGCTGTATCGACAAGCCCGAGTTTTCGGGTTCCCAGTCGTTTACAGCCGGCTGCACAAACCCTGAGTCCGTCTCGGAGACCGGCCGACTTCGTTGCGGTTCTACTTAGTGGGGTGGCCCCCATGTACTTGCTTTGGGTCTGGGAAACGTCATGACTTAGGCCCCGCCGACATACCGATGGGTGTATGTTAATTGATCTGGCAAAAAGGGTCGAAGTGTGTGTGGATACTTTGGTGCACCCCTGCAGGGTTAAATCTTTTCGAAAAGCCGTGTCCGCGGATATGGACGACTTGGAGCACAGTTCTCGATCATAGACAACTATAACTAAAGTTTACTATTATAATTTGACTTGTATCCGATATGACTAGTAATCAGCTCCACTACAATGGAATGGCTAAATAAAAGTACCAACAACTGCTGGGTTTGGGATATCTCATGCTTATTGTATCTGACTAGTAAGTGTTGCAACTACAACGGAATGGTTAACTAAAACTGCCCACTGCTTATTGCATCAGGATGACTATCTATACCTGACTAGTAATTGCTGCAACGATAACCGAATAAATAAAACTGCCAACTGTGTGAGTTCCTCGGTTGACTTCCTCATTTGGTCTCGAGGGGGAAATACCAGGATGGGTATGTTTGGTGGTAGTATCAGGTTGGTTCCGAATAGGTCTTTCTTATCCCTCTTTGATAGCCGACAGTTATATCGAGTCTCTATAGGTTGTTTAGTGCATGCTGCGCTGCCGCTTCAGTCCACCATACCTATGTAGGCGAGGACCGCCGAATTCTAGCCTCGCCGTGTACTGGCCTCAGTACTGACCGCTCTCTCTTTTTCATTTGCCCTTTGTCGGCACCCCTTTTGTTTTAGCAGGTTTTGAGATCGACGTCGTTAGCAGGGTTACCCTTCCGGCTTGGCCTGGGCAGGGTTATGGACGCCATTGGTTATTCTTTAGGGCTCTTAGCTCCATTTGCATCTTGTCCGTACTCGGACGCTATATCGTTTTAAAGGTGATTTGGTTCTTTGTATTGTATATCTGTACTCTTGACTCTTTGAGTCGCTGTTGTATATATCTGTTTTGTGGGTTCCATCGAGGACTATTGTGTAATGATATTACTTCGTTTTCCACCCGCACGAAAGTGCCTGGTGGGCACCTTCGAATCGTTTCTATGCGGGTTTGGCGGGAATCGCTGAAACTTGCATAGGGCCGATTCTGAGGGTGTTACACTGGACGTGCTTCATCAATTCCGGAACTGTGCGTCTATTGGTAATCCGTGATCTATGACAACAGTAATCCTGGTATACGCGGTAGAAATTTTTTGATTTGCGCTAGTGTAGCCTATCCGTATCCCTTCAGTGATATCAGAGCCGATGCTGTTGAGTTATAGGTTCGGGATGTTTGCATATGGTGATATGCAGATTGATATGAATGATGTGATCATTTATATGGCGGTGTTTCAGGATTGATCTATGATCTTGCTTTCCGTGATCGTGATTCTGAGGTTGTCGAACGACTTACCCCTACCGGTCGGCTTCCGCCATCGGGGTAGACAGTATCACATAAATCTAGTTGAATCACGCGAAGATCAATATGATTGATCGAATCGGAACCTAGATCTAAAATATTTGTACCGTGATCAAAGGAGTTTGATCAGATCAGAACAACAGACGGTTTATGGTAAATTTGATTTGGCGATCAAAATCCTTAAAGAAAATTGTAGATTCGATCTCTCATTTTTCACAGTTTCTATGGCGATGGAGATCACCATGAGAAAATGGGCCATACTGTTAGTTCTTGGAGGACTCATCACTTGGAGGATGGCTCACATGGAACATGAAGATGGAGATCATCATGGTGGACAGGTTCTATGGCGATGGAGATCACCATGAGAAAATGGGCCATACTGTGTCACATTTATGTGAATGCTATTCTTATGCGTTTTACTCTATGCATGCTTAGATGATAGAAGTAGAATGATCCCTCACAAAGTTTAAATTAAACCATGCCCTCCCAACCAAACCTTGCACCATCCTATGCCCTGTACAATCGTTGGTGGGCCTATGAAATTAGGGTGCTGCGGTTTTCCTTGGCTGGATGGGTTTGTATCGGATACCTACACGCATAAGGGTTGGTGAGCTTGACAAGGTCATCTTGACAGTTAAGGACCTTGGGGCATAAAGGTTGGGCGCCTAGTTTTAACATAGAGATGTCACCCAACAACAAGAGTCATATGTGATATGATTAGCAAGTGTTGCTTACCGATTTACCTTGTCTTCTAGCAGTGATGCTAAAGCTCACTAGTCGACTAGTTAATTGTGGATCTTGAATCACTTAGTGATAAACTAAATGGAACAAACTATACGGACTGGGTCCGTAACCTGAGAATTTTTCTCAGGTCTGATAAAAAGGAAACGGTTCTGGATAGCCCAATCCCCGATGAACCTACTGATAATGCATTTGCTGCCCTAAAGAATGCCTACAAGAGAGCATGTGATGATTCTCCTAAGGTTAGTTTTCTTATGCTTGCATGCATGGAACCTGACCTTCAAAAGAAGTTTGAGGATCAGGATGCGTACGATATGATCGTTGCGCTTAAGGACATGTTCCAAGATCAGGCAAGGACTGAGATGTACAATGTTGCCAAGTCCTTTGTCAAATGCAAGCTAGCAGAGGGAGCAGCTGTAGGCCCCCATGTGATCAAAATGGTTGGTTACAGTCAGACTTTGGAAAAGCTTGGTTTTCCACTAGGCCAAGAGTTGGCCACTGACTTCATTTTGGCATCTCTTCCATCCATCTATGGGAAGTTCATTTTGAACTACCATATGCATGGGGTGGAGAAGGGCCTTAATGAATTATGCGGGATGCTTAAAACAGCAGAAAGTGACATGAAGAAGTGTGCAGGGCATAGCCATGTGATGGCTGTGCAGAACAAGCCTAGCTTCAAGAAAAAAGGGTACTTCTTGGAATAAGAAGGGCAAGGCTAAGGATACGATCCCTAAGCCTGCACCCAAGCAAAAGTCTGGACCTGTAGAAGACACTGAGTGCTTCTTTTGTCATGAACATGGCCACTGGAAGAGAAACTACAGCAAGTACCAGGCTTCTTTGAAGAAGAGTGGAAGTAAGAGTACTTCCCACTCAGGTACGATTGTTGTAAATGTTGTGGACATTCTTCTCGTTGATTCCTATGTTAACTCTTGGGTATTTGATACCGGATCGGTTGCTCATATTTGCAATTCGATGCAGGGGATAATAAGGACTAGAGAAGTGCAGAAAGGCGAAGTGGATTTTTGCGTCAGAAATAAAGCAAGGGTTGCTACATTGTTCATCGACGTCATGCAACTTCACCTTCCGTCAGGATTTATTATGGAGTTGAATAATTGTTATTACATTCCTAGTATGGGTCGAAACATTTTATCACCTTCATGTTTGATGAGGGATGGTTATTCATTCGCGAGTGCAAAAAATGGTTGTGTAATCTCTAAGAATGATATGTTTATGGCTAATGCTCCCATTGTGAATGGGTTATTATTTTAAATCTTGATGATGCATCTGTTTACAATGTTAGAGCTAAAAGGCTTCGGCCTAATGATTTGAGTCCTACCTATTTATGGCATTGTCGTTTGGGGCATATAAGTGAAAAGCGCATGAAGAAGCTTGTAAGATCCCTCCCTTTATAAAGGTAAGGATCCCTGTGATTGCAATGCTAGTCCCTGGATCAATGCTAGCATCCACAGTTTAAGATGAAGTACACAGAAACAAAGGTCATTATTACATATCATTCCAGAGACAAACATAGTCTTTTACAAACTCCATGGCCATAGGCCTAATACAAGAGTTCAAATATAGAATAAGATAAATAAGTCTTCATCTTCATGTGCCACAGGCAAGCATGTTGAGTGTAGACTCATAACCCCTAATCATCATCAGAATAACCTGCAACATCACAAGTTATAGCCACAGTGGGTCAATACATTGGAATAGTATTGGCAAGTGATACCTTAGTAGAATATTAACATCTAAATACTATATGAATTTGTCTAAGTGTAGCTTAGGCTTGCTTTTCTCAAAATAGGTTTTACCTATTAGTTGAAAACACTAAGTTTTTCTTTGACAAAACTTTCCCAAGGAATCACCAATAGAAATTGGTGAACCTTCACCCTTGTTCAACCACAAGTTTTAACTTAGAAATTGGGATGAGGAGATTCTTGATAGCTTCCATGTCTTGATGCTCAAGTTGTCGAATACCAGGGACATGGCTAAGTACTTAGATTCTTCCATCTACAGAGGTTGTGCACTTTCCCCACAAGACTTGATTTTCACCAAGACAAGACCTTTTAGAAGCCTTCCCTTAGAACAAATGGACGCGCTCCAAACCTATCAACCCACCACCACCAACTGTCCAAATGGCTAAGTTATTGCAACCTATATGATCCAGGCAGAGCCCATAATGCCATGTGGCTGCACTAGAAGCTTCTTAACATTTGGCATCTCAAATCCCTTTGTTCCTGGGTGGCTTTCCACAAGTGAGATACACAAGGTAAACCATAGAAATGGGCCTTGTGTAACCACTCAACACAAACCATTCTTTCCATTCCACCCAGGTGTTTCATTCACTTAGTTGTTTTATTAAGCAAAAACACAAGTCAAAGAATTAGAAATATTTTCACATATCATGAATATATAACCACCCTTGGTTTCTACTAGCTAGGCTAAGCATGGAAATGGTAAGCATCTTAACTTAGAGAAATTTCTAACAATTCTACAACTACTAGGATTTCCCAAGCATAGCATATAGATACTTATCAAAATATTCATGGAGGTCCTATACAAAATATTTCTAGTGCATAGCTGAAAAATATAGTAATAAAAGCATGAAGCACCACTTGCCTTGGTAGTTTGGGGAGTAGCAACAATCTTCACAACCACAATCACTATTTGCACCAAAATCTACACATAAAATAATGGCACCAAAATCACATAACAAAATATACAAACAAAAATATATGAATGCATGCAAATGCCATGTGATGGTTTTTATACACCAAACAAGACAAGTGTACAGTACTGAAATACAAACAAGTCCAAGATACTCAATTTAGACTTTATTTGATCTTTAAAACATTTTTCAAACAATTTCTATACTCAAATTAAGCCTACAAAAGTTTCTGAAAAAACTACCATTTTTTCAGAGGCAAAACATTAAACACATTGCATAAACATATAGGATTTTCTCTCCTGATTCCAATGATATAAAGTTTGCAAAATTTTATGAATTTTACAAGTTTGAATCACTAATAGATCTAAATTCTGTTTTTAAATCTAATCACAGGACACGCGGCAGCTTCTGATTGGCCCGTACCGGTTCGCACGGATCGATCGATAAGAGCCGTTGGATTAAAGTGACTGTGCACGGTCCAGATCTAAACATACCGCTTCGTTAAGTGATTCTATCTCACGCGGTTGTGTCGGTTACCGATCAAACGACCAAGGATTGGCGGTGCTGGCGACGGTGGCGCGGCGGCGACGCTCTGTCAGCGATGCTCCGGCGGCTACAGAGGGGGCTGGGGTCAGCGGAGGGGCTTACCGAACTCGCAAGGTCGGCTGATGCTCAACGTAGTAGTGGTTGGCCCAGGGGCGCACGGACACGGTGGAAATTCCTCGCCGGAGTGGGGACTCACGTCGGGTGCGGTTGTTCGTCGTTGTTGCCGGAGTTGTAGACCATGCCAGAGTGAAACAAGCGTTGGGTTAGATGCGCACGAGTCTGGCAAAAATGTGAGCATCAAAAAGAAGGACGGGGGCGGTCGGGAATTACCGGAGACGTCACCGGAGTTGAGACAGACGACCACTACTAGGAAAACGCCTATTCGTGGCGCACCTGAAAAGGCCTTCCGTGGCGCACTAGCAGTGCGCCACGGGCCTCGCGCTACGGCTATCTCATAGCCGTGGCGCACTTCATGGTGCGCCACGGTTGTGTCGAGATAGGCGTGGCGCACTACCAGGTGCGCCACGGCTAGGGGTACAGGGTGCGCCACGGATGTGTTTTTCAAAAAACAAAAAAATGCAAAAAACACCCTCGTTTTGAATTGCAAAAGCAATCGGGTCCGTGCGCCGCTGTCGTGTCGCCTCGCCGGAGCATGGTCGTGGCCATGACCTACCACCGCAGGGAGGTGCGGGAGGCCGTGCCTGTGGTAGTCCTTGCCGGCATCGAGGCAGTAGATGGTTGGAGAAGGGGAGGTACGACAAGAGGGAGGAAGAGAAGAAGAGAGGGAGGAAGGGAGGTAGGTGAGGAGAAGGAGGCCGCCGTCGCCTGTCGTCGCTGCGAGGAGGAGGAGGTCGCCGTCGCCTCTCGTCGCTACGAGGAGGAGGAGGAGGCCGCCATCGCCCGTCGTCGCTGCGAGGAGGAGGAGAAGGCCGTCGTCGTGCCACCGTCACTTGAAGGAGAGGAAGAGGCCGAAGCAAGGACGCCGGAGCAAGGTGGCCAGAGATAGGTTGAAAGAACATGTTGGGCCCCCATGTGTGGTTTTGGTAATTAATGACAATCTTTATGGACTAATGTGTGTATTAAGTTATACTTGTAGGATTTGTCCATTGGCATCGCTTGGAGCATGTGTTGGCTTCAAGGTCGATGAAATGCAAAAAATATATGTTGGGCAAGCTCAATATGCGAGGTCGATGATGAGGAATTAAGGAAGGTGTTCCATCTTGAGAAGAGCAAGATCGTCTACATCGAGCTCAAGTGGAATGCTCAAGGTAAAGGTATAATCTTGATATGTTTTCCCTTTTGCCGGTCTAACGTCGTGTGTGTGAGACCGGGTTTAGGATAGATAACCGTCCTATCAAGAGGGGCTCTCATATGAGTAATTCGGTCACATCATTCGGAGAGAGCTCAAACCTTTGCATACTTGCATCATCGTATTTGGTTGATATTTTGGTCTTATCCATGTGAGGATATAGAGCTTGTGGTAATATCCATAACAAGCTCTTGTTCATCAAAATCGGATCTCCCATTTGTATCTTGTTGCGATTTTGATTTATGCGGCTTTTTGGTTTCTCACCAAGTGAGGTATATCACATTATTCTACTTGATACTTTCTCACTTGGTGATAATCAATATTTCCAACGCAATTTGAATCGGGTCAATCGGAGCTTCCAGTCATAAGTTATTGCCATTTGAATATTTGCCTGGTGCGGTACCAAAAAGCAGTAGTACCGCTTTTTGCTACCGGATGCGACAGAAGGTTTTGACTAACTGTCAAAAAGCCTCTGCCGGGCTAGGTATTAAAAAGCGGTAGTACCGCATTTTAGTACCTAGCGCGACAGTAGCTTTTTGACCACTTGTCAAAAGCTTCTGCCTGCTCCGGTACTAAAATGCGGTAGTACCGCCTTTTAGTACCGCACAGGGCAGAGACTTTTGTACGTTGGCAAAAAGCTTCTGTCTGCCTAGGTAGTAAAATGCGGTAGTACCGCATTTTACTACCCGGCGTGACAAAGAGTTTTTTCGTCTAAACTGCTGATTCCACTTCACGTCCGGTAGTACCGGTTGCCATTTGCGGTACTACCGCTTTACGGTAGCATCAATGGTTGTACCGCTATAGCCAGGGCTTATTGAAGTTTGAATATTGGTCCTCCGGTACCATGTCCGGTACCAGGTCCGGTGGTACCGGAGTTCTCCGGTAGTACCGCTTGAACTTCCGGTACTACCGCTACATTAAGGCTCCAACGGCCATATTTTGCCTAGCCCTTTAAATAGCTTTGCCCCTTTGTCTTTTAGGGTTAGTTCTTTATCCTCCTTTGTCTAAGCTTTGCCCTCATTTGCCTTACTCTTTGATCTTGATTTCTACTCACCCCTCCATTGGTTCTTGCTTATATTTGAGGGGTAGTTGGAGGAGATCTAGATCTACGTTTTGACCAAACCAAAACATCTCTTTGTGAGTGTATCTTTGGGGATCTTGATTTTGTGGGATTTTGTGTCTCTCTTTGATTCCTCCTCTCTTGTTCCCCCAATAGCTTTAGTAGCTTTGTTGGAACTTGAGAGTGAGGGATTTGAGCATCTTTGTGGTGTTCTTGCCATTTGCATTTGGTGCATCGGTTTGAGTTCTCCTCGGAGGATTTGGTTTGAATTTCTCATTGGAGCTTGTCCCTCTTGGGTTCTTGGAACCCTAGACGGTTTTGTGGCCTTGGTGGCATTGTGGCCTTGGTGGAATTTGTTGAGGCCTTTTGTGGCGTTTGTTGGGAGCCTCAATTTAAGTTGTGGAGTTGTGCCTCAACCTTGTGAGAGGTTCTGGTTGCCACCGACAAGTGCACCGATAGTGGAAGCGTGGATCGATCCCATTGGGGTGAGATTCACCGGAGAATAAGGGAGGACTTTTGTGGCGTTGGTGGTTTGATACCACCCCCTCTCCAAACGATACGTACTCCATGTTGGGAGGAACTCGGTAAAATATCGGTGTCCCCGCGTGCCTCGGTTATCTCTATACACGAGCTCTTTAATTATGCACTTTACATTGTGATTGCCTTCGTGCTTGAAGTAACATATATCTTGCTATCACTTTGTTACTTGTATTGCTTAGCATAAGTTGTTGGTGCACATAGGTGAACCTTAGTTGTTCTAGGTTGTGCATAACAAAGTAAACACTAGTTTTATTCCGCCTTTGTTGAGCCACTCTAGGAAAAGTTTTAATCGCCTATTCACCCCCCCCCTCTAGGCGACATTCGTATCCTTTTAATTGGTATCAGAGCCCGGTCTCTCATTGTAGGCTTCACCGCCTTGAGAGTAAAGATGTCGGCTACGGGATTAGTACACAAGGACACGCTCACATTCGATGGCACAAATTATGATGTTTGGAAAATTCGCATGCTTAATTTATTTCGGGAAATTCACCCAATTATTGAGGGCTATCTATATGTGGGTTTCACTTCTCCTATGGATACCCAAAACGAATCTTTAGAGGAGAAGTTGAACTCTCATATAGATGCTCTAGCTACTAAAATTCTTTTGCATGTTGTGAGCAATGTAGTTCTTTCTTCTATCATGCCTTATTCAAGCGCTCATGAGATATGGACCAAGCTTCAAGATAAATATAGCAAGTACAACATTATTGAGGATGATTGTGTTGCTTCCACTTCCGGTCGAGATGAGCTCTCATCGACTACCACTTCACCAATATGTGATTTTTCACAAGGTAATGATATGGTGAGTGGTGATAGAAATTGCAATATGGATAGTGATATTACTATTTGTAATCCTTCATCCCTATCTAGTTGCAATGATCTATCTTTGGTCCTTAACACTTCTATCACTCAAAACTCCTTACATGCTTGTGTTAATAGTCCTTGAATATCATGTACAAATGACTTGAATAAATCTCATGATGATATGCTCTTGTTGTCTTGTTGCCATGATAAAAATGCTTCTATTTCCTCTAGTGCTTGTGTTGCTAACCATGTAGAGGAAAATGAAGATTCTATGGGCCAAGACAAGGTCTTGAAGAGAGCTACAAGTGCAATCTCATCATCACCTTCCTCCGGTTCTCACATATGCCTTATGGCTAAGGGAACAAAGATAACCTCTTTGGATCCCCATTGTATCTCATGATGATGATGAGGTTCAAAATGATAATGATGATTATAGAGGTAAGTATGATATTACCTCTATTAAGAAAATGGGAGAGGTTGTATTTGGTGCTCTCTTCAAAAATAAAATTGCTTCCTCCAACTTTCTTGAAATCTTGAATTATGCTATAGAAGGCAATGATCTTATTGAGGAGCAAGAAAACTTAATTGATGAACAATTTGCGCGTGAGCGTAATTATGCTAATGAAATTGCTAAACTAAATGACTCCCTTGAAGAAGAACAAACCACCAAAGAATCTCTTGAGGAGACTTTCACTCTATAATTATCTATAGTAAAAGAATACCATGATAGCGAACTTGTGGTGGCAAACCCCTTCAAGTTTAAAAATGATGAACTTGAAGTTGCTTATGCTAAACTTGTTGAGGATTTTAAGCTTCTTGATAATGGCTCTCGGGTTGTTAAGAGGGATCGCATCAAACTCACCGAGTCACATGAGCAACTTAAAGCTTCATATTCAAAAGAGCTTGCCAAGTTGCCCTCACCTCTCGCTAATAATGATGATGCTTGTGCTACTAACTCTATTTCTTGTGAAGCATCTATTTTGGAGGAGAATGTTGAGCTAAAGGCTCAACTTGCGTTGCTAACTAACAATTATGGGAAATTAGAAGAAAGTCATGTTAAGCTCTCTAGCTCGCATGGGGATCTTCTAGTCTCCCATGGTAGGCTAAAGTTAGCTCATGAGGCCATCGTGTCAAAGGTAACATCTAGTGGGCCTCATGTGGACATTAGCACTACATCTACTCCAAATGTTATATTGTCATGTGCTAGTCCTTGTAATTCATCATCTCACAACCATGCTATATCTCATGATGAATTACATTCCATACCTTGTTGCTCTAACAATGTAGCATCTACTTCCTCTAGTACTTTTGTTGAAACTAACCATGTAGAGGAAAACAAAGAGCTCAAGGCTCCAGTCACTTCTTTGAAGAATGACTTGAAAAGGGATCATCAAGGGAAGGCCGCACTCAAAAAAATCTTGAGTGTGCAAAAATCCCCCAATGACAAGAGTGGGCTTGGATTCAACTCCAATATCAATAACAAGTCCACTATCAAGTTGAAGCACAAGGACAACAAGAAGAATGGCCAAGATCAAGTCAAGAATCCGGCCAACATTGTTTTCTTCAAGTGCAAGGAAGAAGAGCACCATGTTAGATCTTTCCCATTGAAGAAAAAGCCTCATAGTGTGAAGCAACAAGGGAAGCGGCCTCAAGCTCCACCTCAAGTCATTAATGGGCCTCCTAGTATTTATATTGGATTATTGTCAAGTCTCTATGTGGTACAAGTCTCATGAGAAATTTAAGTTTATAATGTCCATTAATTATCTCTATTTGTATCCTTTTGCCTCGCGTTGGTTTTATGGTAGTATCAGGGGAGTCATATGCTTAGTGCATATTACAATCCTAGAAAATGTGAATATTCGAGGTTATGTCACTTAGAATTGATATTGATAATTATCTAGCGCCTATGTGACACATTTGCTCATACAAGTTCCAATTTGCTTGAATGTTGTTGTTGATCATATTTTGGATCTTGTATATGAGAGTGTTTCTTGGTATGTTTTTCCTCATATTTAGATCTCTATATCATCATGGAAACCATTTGCTTCAAGTTACTCTAATCACTAGTGATTGTGTGACTATTGGAAGCTACCAAGAATCTTGTTCGAAGTATCATGCTCAATTCTTATATGTAGTTATATGCTTCTTGTTGTGACTATGATCTTGGATATCTATGCAAGATACCTTGGGAGTCCTTGGACAATGAGTAATTTATGGTAGAATTTGTTGATCATATTCACTTTGGCTTTTGCTTAATATTGTCCTATCTTTCGCCAAGTAAATGTTTTGTGTGCTCCCATGTATTCTTTGCTACTTTTTGGATCTTCTTATTTTATTGGTATCCTCTTGTGTTTTATTTAATGTATATGCTTCTTTGTTTTGATCCATATAGGGTGTTTTGTGCTTGGAACCTCAATCTTTTCGTTTTGGTACTTTGTGCTGTCATGAGAAGTTTGGGGAGTTTGGTTTCTTATTGGAACCTTGCTCTTTTTGGGAGTTGGTTTTGTCTCATTCCTTGTTTCATGATTTGACCATTTTAGAATGGGATAAATCCTTGAGCATTTTTATTTCTATCTATCTTTTGCTCTTTTGGTTTTAGCCTAGTTCATTTGTTGAACTTGTGATCTTTCATGTGTTGAATTGGTTCTTTGATACAATTTGGACATCGTTTGTCATGTCACACTCTTGTGTGTGCAATCTCGGTTTACTTGATGTTTTGTTCAAATTGTATCTCCTTTTTGGTTCTTGAAATATTTATGCATGCATATTTACTATATGATTATATTATGGCTTGCTTGCTTTCTTTGATCCAATATATAGGGGAAACTACACCAATTCCCATTGGCTAAGTTGTGCATGAAATTTAATTTCATATCAATGTGCACATAATTATGTGGAGTCTCTCCTATGTATTGTAGTTTCTCTAACTACTTTGGACCCAATAAGTTTGGGGACCATTTTGTACTTAATTGTGTTTTAGGTACATTGGAGATATATTGGACGCTTGTCTCTCAATTTTGAAGAAGTGATGCTTAGAAGAAAATTTGAGGCAAGATATAGGATGATCAACGAATTCATATCCTCTACATCCTACCAATTATATCTCGGTAACAAGTATCTCTTTCTCATGCTCACATATCTTGATTCCAACCGTTTGTAGGTTGCCTTCTACCATGAATTAATGTATTTGTAATTTTTATAGTTCTAGCCATGGTTTTATGAGGACTCTCTATTGTATATGTGTTTAAGTTGAGATGAGTGCATATAATTGGGACTATACAAAATCATCCATATGATCCTCCAGTCCCAAGTATGTCAATCTAGCAATTTTATTGCCTATCATTTCATCAACTTCTCTCATATGCAATAGTGAGATTTTTGTTAGTCTATTCTATCTTATGATACTTGTTGCCTTTCTCCATATATTTCAACTTTCTCCTTTTCCCTTGGTGATAGTTGTAATATATGTAGTGTGTTGGTGTTTGAAGCTCATTAATGTACAATAAGATATATGTGAGCCTTTGGCCATGCTTTGAAGCTAAAATCTTATTGATATATGTTATGACTTCATTTTTGCCTTTCATGTGCTTTCTTGTATAATCTTCTTTATGTGTGCATATTTCTTCGTTGGCATATTTCTTCGTCTTTGTGATGTTTTCCAATTATAGACATATGCACATATGAGAAGATAATTTTAGTTTAATTTTATTCCTTGGATACCACCTTTTATTCCTTTTGATTTTTTGGTGGCTTCCAAACTTATTTGCCTATGAGTGCTTGTTCCTCTTGTTTGCATCTTCGGGCACTCATACTTGTTCTCTCATTCCTTGTATTGTTAAATGAATTTGGATGAGTGAGGATTCCATGATTATGCATCTTGTTCCCAAATATAATTATCATAATTGGTGCATTATTTTTGGGGAGCTCATCTAATTCATTTAATAATGCTCATTTGCATTCTTTCACATTTGTGTGTTTTAAATGCTTATGGGGGAGCGAGGATTCCATATTCGTGCAATATGTATTCTAATGCATTTATGTTGAATAGTGCACAAATCTTGGGGAGCTTCTCTATTTTGTTATTTAAAGCACTCTTTTGCTCATATCATAATATCTTGTTGTTTCCATTTGGACTCATTTGTTGTTTTCATTTGATTTGCCGGACCTCGTAATTGCTTGCATCATTTGGCTTTAAGTTTGGCAATCTTCGGGTCCTCGATATAGTTCTCTTATCTTGAGTTGGAAATATCCTGACCGGAGATCAATCTTTGAGAACACACAAGCTCCTTCTAGCTGATCAAACAAGTCATTGATTCTAGGAAAAGGGTATTTGTTCTTGATAGTCACCTCATTGAGTGAACGGTAGTCTATGCATAACCTTTGACTTCTATCTTTCTTTTCCACAAACAAAACTGGTGCTCCCCAAGATGAGGAACTTGGTTGAATAAATCCCTTCTGCAACTGTTCTCCAAGTTTTTTCTTGAGTTCTTTCAGTTCATCAACTGACATCTTGTACGGTATCTTTGCTATTGGTCAAGATCCTGGTAGCAAATCAATAAGGAACTCCACATCTCTATCTGGTGGCATTCCCGGCAATTCTTCTGGAAACACATCCGGGTATTCACTCACAACTGGCACACTGTCTATTCTAACCCCCTTAAGAGAATTTAGTTTACTCCCTTTTGATTCGAAGTTAGAGTTGAATTTAATCCGTTTTCTTTCCGGGGTTTTGAGTGCAACAGTACGATTAGCACAATCTAGTACTCCTTCATACTCAGCCATCCAATCCATTCCCAAAATTACATCCAGTCCTTGGGAATCTAGGATTATCAGACTCACTGGAAAGTTATGCTTTCCAAACTCTATCACTAGATCCCGGCATCCAAGACTCACTATCATGTCTCCACCTGGAGAACTAACTTTTATTGGACACCCAATGTTTTCAGTTGGAAACCCATTTCTATCAACAAATGCTTTTGATATGAATGAATGCGATGCTCCAGTATCAAAAAGAACAAGTGCTGGAATAGAATTGAGTTTGAACTTACCAGCAACAACATCAGGCTCCTCATAGATTTCCTCCACATTGATGTGGTTAACTTGCCCTTTCTGAAAAGGGTTGGGCTTGTTGGGTCCTTCAACTTTCTTTTCTGGGCATTCATTTGCATAATGCCCCATCTTCTTGCACTTGAAGCACTCAACCTGACTAATGTCCTTCTTGACAGGCTGGCTTCCACTGCCACTTCCACTACCACTGTGGTGGCTCTTATATCCACCCTTGTGGTTCTTGTACTTGTCATTGTCATGACTACGGTGATGCTTGTTGTCATGATGACGGTTGTGGTTGTGGTGCTTGTTGAATTTCCCATGCTTGTGGGATCCTGAGCTTCCACTATCATCGTAATGGGAACGTTTGTGAGACGATCCGAGTTGTGCTTGTCCGAGTGCTTTCTCTTCCTGCTCTCAACTTGCTTCATTTTGTTCTCCAAAATAGAAGCCTTGTCACAAAGAGACTGGTATGTGGGAACATATGCCACAGCTAACTGCAGGTTCAGTTCATCATTCAACCCTTCGAGGAACTTTTCCTTCCTCTTAGCATCAGTGTCAACTTCATCCGGTGCATATCGCGCCAGATTGTTGAACTCCTCAATATACTCTGCCACGCTGCGGTGGCGCTGCTTCAGGTTATGAAACTCTTTCTTCTTCAGACTCATCACTCCGGATGAGATGTGAGCAGTACGAAAACCATCTTCGAAGATAGCCCATGTCACATCCTCAATAGGAGTGGTGATTTGAAAGTTATCCCACCAAGTAGCTGCTGGTCCTTCTAACAAATGCGCTGCAAATCTGACTTTTTCTGCATCAGTACAGCCCACAGTTACCAAGTCCTTGTTCACAGAGCGTAGCCAATCATTGGCCACCATGGGATCAGTTGTTCCTGAGAACTTTGCTGGCCTCAATCTCAAGAACCGGGTAAGCATGTCAAAACCCGGTGGGTTGTTGTTGTTGTTATAGTTGTTATTGTTGTTGTTTTGGTTCTGGATGAACGTCATCATCATTTGCATCAGCTGAGTCTGAGCTGTCATCATTTGCTGCATCTCAGGAGTGATGTTGTTGTTGTTGGGGTTGGGATTGGCACGACGAGGAGGCATCTGTGGTTTGTTCAATAGAGATAAGAATGAGATACCCATAGATGCTTTCATGCACAATACATCACATAAACAATCACAAAACATGCATCATAATAATAATAGTTCAACAACAAAATGACAAGTTTGCAAAATAAACACACCAATAACAAGCCATCCACATGTTGGATGGTCATTGTGACACAAATAAAGTATGATAAATAAATGATAAATGAGTAGTCAACTCTACTCCTCGGCATCAACCTCCTCCTCAACAAAGGTAAGGCCTGCATTCTCCATAGCGGTCTTGTATTCCTCGACATTGGTGGTCAAGGTCTCTACTTGGGCTTTGAGAGCCCTCTTCTGAGAACGAAGCCTCTCAATCACAGTCTGCTGATGCTCGACCTCAAAGTCCTTGGCCTGCAGTTCTTCAGTCATGTCCCAAATCCTCTTGTTCCTATCTTGGACTCGCTTCTCCTGACTCTTGAACTTTCTGTCCTGGCTCTCGAACTTTTCCTCCATCTCCTTGACTATCTCATCTTGCTCCGCGAAGAGCTTGTCCTTCTCACGAAGCTGCACCTGAAGTTTGTCATTGCTAAGCATGACGTTGGTCCTATCAGTGTCCACGTGCCTAAGAAGAACCTCTAAGTCCTGGAGGTATAGGCGAATCGGCTCAGCTGTATCCCTCGAAGTGTCCTCGAAGTCGATGGCCTCTCCATCCTCATCACGTCTACCAAATACGTGGAAGTGAGTACCTCTAACCTGTCGAGACTGTCTCCCTAACAGACGTCCAATCAAGTCCTGCATGACTACCTCTAGGCCTCTCTCCTTGTCATCGTGCATGACCTTGAAGATGATGGCCTCCGTGGTAGGCTCAGTCTGGCGTCCGGGCTGATTGACCTTGAAACCCCAAAGGTCTTTCCTCTCAAACTTGGTGAGGGGAAGCACCATGATGGTAGGAAGAGGGAGATTGAGCAAAGTAGTGAGCTCAATAATACGAGGACCAAAGCGAGTTCCCTAGAACTCCTCAACAGTGCTGATGGTAACATTAGGCATCTATTTATAAGATAGAAAAAGTTAGAACAACACAATTTAAGATAAAACACAAGGCAAAGCATCACATACATATCCTTGGAAATCAAAACAAACAAGTCATGGCATACATGGATCCATTACAACAACCAAGGTTCAACTTATTTTAACAACATTTGGAAAATAAGGTGATAAGTGGTGGTCCAACTAACGAAGTACGCTTACAATCCTAGCTCACTAGATATGTTGGCTAACACAATATTTCTAGAAGCATTCACTCAATCTTGAGCACATGACTCCATCACTAAGTCTATAATGTCTCCTCTTAAGGTTTGGTTGGTAGCCTCCAACTCTTGTGTATGTTTCTTCTCTTCCTTTAGGTCATTCTGGATGTTGAGCATTCTGCACTTGACTCTATCACCAAGTTCTTTGATGGTCCTCCAAGCTGCATCCCTTGCTGAATCAAAGAATGTAGTGTGCACCACTGAATTGGTGAACATGCAGAATCCTGATTCCTTGTGGTTGTCTTCCTTGTTTTTATACAAGTGAAGTTGCACCCACCAGTACTCAACTCCTTCATCCATCACAGGAAAACCTTTGTACACAGCTGCACCATGTATTTCCATTGCAACCATGAGGTCCTTGAGAGCCTTGGGAAACTCTGTCTCACAATCCAAAGTCATTGTCATGAGTGGTCCCTTCCTTACGGCTTCGTTGATGGAATTCATCTACAAATAGAGATGATAAAGAAGATTAGAAAAGTTTAGAGAAGAATAGACAAGTGTAGAAGTTGTTGAAAAATTTTCCTTAGTGGTTTCCAATCCTAGGGTCATAATCCTACAGGCAACACAGTGCTCTAATACCATCTGTAAGATCCCTCCTTTATAAAGGAAAAGGATCCCTGTGATTGCAATGCTAGTCCCTGGATCAATGCTAGCATCCACAGTTTAAGATGTACACAGAAACAAAGGTCATTATTACAGTCATTCCAGAGACAACATAGTCTTTACAACTCCATGGCCACAGGCCTATTACAAGAGTTTAAATTAGTAAATAGATAAAAGTCTTCATCTTCATGTGCCACAGGCAAACATGTTGAGTGTAGACTCATGACTCCTAATCCTCGTCAGAGTAACCTGCAACATCACAAGTTACATCCACAGTGGGCCAATACATTGGAATAGTATTGGCAAGTGATACCTTAGTATAATTTTGGTGGACTAGATACTATATGCAATTTGGCTAAGTGTAGCTTAGGCTTTCTTTGATCAAAATAGGTTTTGCCTATTAGTTGAAAACACTAAGTTTTTCTTTGTCAAAACTTTTCCCAAGGAACCACCAATAGACATTGGAGTCCTTCACCCTTGTTCACCCACATGTTTTACTTAGAAATTGGTATGAGGAGATTCTTGATAGCTTCCATGTCTTGATGCTCAAGTTGTCCTTTTCCAGGGACATGGCTAAGTACTTAGATTCTTCCATCTGCAGAGGTTGTGCACTTTCCCCACAAGCCTTGATTTTCACCAAGACAGGACCTTTTAGAATCCTTCCCTTAGACCAAATGGACGCGCTCCAACCTATCATCCCACTACCACCAACTATCCAAATGGCTAAGTTATTGCAACCTATATGATCCTGGCAGAGCCCATATTGCCAAGTGGCTGCACTAGAAGCTTCTTAACATTTGGCCTCTCAAATCCCTTTATTCCTGGGTGGCTTTCCACAAGTGAGATACACAAGGTAAACCATAGAAATGGGCCTTGTGTAACCACTCAACATAA
Source organism: Avena sativa (assembly GCA_916181665.1). Lineage (NCBI taxonomy): Eukaryota > Viridiplantae > Streptophyta > Magnoliopsida > Poales > Poaceae > Avena > Avena sativa. The sequence goes on along the minus strand of OV702283.1, from coordinate 134,149,600 downwards.
ACCATTCTTTCCATTCCACCCAGGTGTTTCATTTACTTAGTTGTTTTATTAGGCAAAACACAAGTCCAAAGACTTAGAATTTTTTTATCATAGCATGTATATTTCACCACCCTTGGTTGCTACTAGCTAGGCTAAGCATGGCATAGATAAGCATATTAACTTAGAAATTTCCTAGCAATTCTACAACTACTAGGATTTCCCAACATGGCATATAAGCAAAATATAACATACAAGACTAGCAAAATATTTCTAATGCTTAGTAGAAAAACATAGAGGTAAAAATATCATGAAGCACCACTTGCCTTGGTAGTTTGGAGAGTAGCTACACTCCTCACAATCATAATCACTATTGCCACCAAAATCTACACATAAAATCATAGCAACAATCACATACAAAATATATACAAACAAAAATATATGAATGCATGCAATATGATATGTGATGATTTTTAAAACTCAACAAAGCAAGTGTACAGTACTGGTTCATAAACAAGTTCAAAACTTGCCAAACAACATTTATTTAAACCTTAAAACATTTCTCAAACAATTCATATACTCAAAATAGCCCTACACATGTTTCTGTAAATAAAACCATTTTAACAGAAGCAAAACATTAAACACATTGCATATTTAGAAAGGGCTTGTTCTCCTGATTCCATTGATATAAAATTTGTCAAATTTCAACGTGGGGATCAAAAGTTATAGCTAAAACAAATTCAAACCACTAATAGATTCAAATCCTGTTTTTAAATCGAATCTCTAGCCACGCATCTTATTGATTGGTGCGTACCGGTTCGCTCAGGATCGCGTCTGTGAGCCATTAGATCTACTTAATCTGCACGGCCCAGATCTACTCATAATGCTTCGATAAGTGATTTGTTTATACGCGCTGGATCTAGATCCTACGGTCCTGGATCAAGCGACCACAGATGGGCGGCACTGGCGATGGCTACTGGCGGCGGCGAGCTCGGTCTACGGCGGCGCGGCGCTACAGGTGACTCTGGGGTCGTCGGAGATGCTTACCAGAATCGTGGCGATGCACTGATGCTCAACCTGGCGACGGCTTGGCAAGGGGCGCACGGACACGGCTGCACGGGCTCGTCAGAGTTGCTGGTTGCGTCGGGCTCGGGTGGACGACGACGTTGGCGATGCTCCTGGTCACCCTAGCATGAACAAACGGCATCAGGAGATGCGCAAGACCATGGCAAACTTGTTCGTGTGAATAAGAGGCGAAGGGGAACAAGGGGCTCACTGAATTTAATCGCCGGAGTTGAGGACGTCGTCGGAACCTTGTTGTGCTTGATGAAGACGACGACCTGGGGCGGTATAGGAGGAACCAACAGTGTCAAAAGGTGCGCAAGGAAGTGGCGAAGCTGTCTGCGAGAACTAGAGAAGAAGGGGCGCACGGGGCTCACCGGGATTGGTCGTCGGAGTGAGCTCTGTCTGTGGCGGTGCGAGGATGATTGCGGGCAGCCTGGGGGCGCTTTGTGCTCGGAGTCTGGGGGAAAATGGAGAGGGGGTAGAGGGGGTTTAAATAGCATGGTCGCGAGCGAGATTTACTCCGGCATTCAACGTGAATTGACGCCACGAATCAATACAGGGAACGACCGGCGTGATTTGGGGAAGAACACGTCGCGGGGTGGAGACGACGACGCCGTGTGGGCCGCGGCTGTCAGCGAGAGAAACAGAGTGGGAGTGGGTCCTGTCTGTCAGTCACTCGGCGGGTGCGGGTGTGAGTAACGAATAACGGTTCGCAAGGTGGGTTGCTGGGCTTAGTTGGGCCAGTTGGGCCAGATTCGCCTGTTAGCTTATTTTTTCCCTTTTAACCTTTTTCTTTTTCTGTTTGATTTTTCTGAAATGATTTTCAACTCCAAATCAAATGAATTTGAATTCAAAACTTTTATAGGTTTTTATACTGTAAACCTTGCACTCAAATGTGTGTCAAACACTACTGTTTACTCAAAACACTTTGATCAAATGAAAATAAAAATAAAACCAAGCCTTTATGTGATGTATTCAATAGGCATAATATTGGTTTTACTTACTCATTTTGTTTTGAAAACTTTGCTCAAGCTTTTGAAGGTGCCTAAGTTGAATTCAAACCTTACTGAACCAAACAAAGTACTCTTCTCATTAGAAGATATCACTAAGGCTAGAGCAAACTTACATGAAATAATAAGCATATATGCTTCTGTTTTGAAATGATTTGTTTGAAATGAATTTCATATGATCATGGATGCATGGATGATATGCATGAGTTTGAAACATGTTTTTAGGGATGTTACACCTTTACTTTAATAAAAATGGATATTAACAAATCCTTATTGTTTTACTTAAATAAACCTTTACTCTTTTTATCAAATAGAAATATTTTATTTCAAAAGCTTGGCCAAGATTTAATTTGGCTCTATAAAATAATCCTTATTTATATTTCTACCTTTGCTTTATGAAAACCATATCTTTTTATTTAAAGATCCAAAAATAGTGATTCCAACTATTATTATAACTTTATTATTTATTTATCTTTTTAAATCTCTTTAGGATTTTATTTGATCAAAATAGGTTTTGATGTTTCCTATTGGAATCAAAAAGTTTCTTATCACCCTAAATTTCAACAATTAATTATTTTGTTTATTTATTTTTCACATTACAAGATTTGGAAAATCTTGGGATGTGACAGGCTACCACCCTTAAAATAAATCTCGTCCCGAGATTTGGAGAGGCTAGGGGTTACAAGTTGGCTCAAAGCAGCTAGGGTACTACCACCCTTAAAAATCTTCCAACGACATTACTTCTTGGCTTGCTTGGGATCTTGTTGAAATATCTCTGGGCAAACATCTGCATAGTGTCCTTTGTTTCCATACTTGAAACATGTGTCAAGGCTTAGATCCTTCATAGGCTTGTTTATCTTGTGCTTCATCTTTTCTGGACAATTGCTTGCATAATGTCCTCGTTCTTTGCAATTGAAACACATCACTTGGCTGATATCTTTCTTTTCCTTTGGTACCATTGCCTCTTGTTTATTTCCTTGGTTCTTCTTCTTTTCTGAGCATTCATTGGCATAGTGTCCCATCTCTTTGCAAGTGTAACATTGCTCTTGGGTAATATCCTTCTTGATAGGGTTGGGGCATTTCTTCTTCTTCTTCTTGGGTCTCTCCAAAGCTAGGAGTTCTTCTAGTTCATGCTCTTCATATTTCACCACAAAGGTGGGAAATCTTTCTCTCTTCTTGGGGCATTTACTAGAGATATGAACTTCTTCTTCACAAGAGTAGCAACACTTTGTGGTCACTTTAGATTTGGCCTTATGATGCATAGTTTTGACTTTGCCTTCATCCTTCTTGGTAGAAGTTGTTCCTTCATGAGGGTTTACAAACTGTTGTTGCACTCCACCTTGTTTCCTTTGTTGAACTATGGAATAGATGGGGCATTGGATAGGTACATGATTATTTCCTTCACATAGGAAGAGATGTAGGGCATTGATTAGTTGGATGTTTCTTTTCACAATTGGGGCATTGATCTTCATGCTCCTTGGAAGTGTGATCCTTGTTTCCACAAATATTGCAAGCTTGGGTTCCTTCTAGAATATCATCCTTGACATCCTTGTTGTCATAAACTCCTTGGAAAGATTTGTCTCCCATGTTGATCATTTGAGTGGCCATCCCTTGCAACAATTGGGATTGAATTTTCAAAAACTTTTGCATGGTTAGGTCTAACCCATTGTTGTTGGCTAAAAACTGAGTTGTCACTTGGTTCAACTGGGTTTGGTTTGCTAGTAGTTGTTCTCTCATGTTGACCTCTTGGTTGTTGTTGTTGTCATTCTTAATGTTGAAGTTTCTTGGAGAAGTCATCTGTTTGGGTTGGATTGGGATTAGAATAAGCAAAAGATTTCTAAGGAATCAATTCTAATCACACACATCACAATTCACTCAAGCAATGTGCAAGCAATCACCAACAAACTTTCCACTCAAACAACAAGTTTCAAGCATATTTTTAGGCAACCAAAAATATTTTTGTCACACCACATAAGTTGGTGGATTTGACTTAAAACTAAATATGGTGGTCCATCTATATGGTTCACTTGAGATCTTTCCATCTTTCTGGTTGATTCCTCATGAATGAAATCATGGTTTCCATGGGAAAATTCTTGTGTCTTGGTCACTAAGCTTCAAAGGTGATGATGATTCCTTCTAAGTTGTGTTTCCTTAGTCCTCAAGTCTTGAGTAACATTTCTTGTCTCACTTGTAGTCCTTAGTGATATCCAAGTTGGGGTCCTTGGTGAAAATAAAGTTGAAATCACCTGAAGATGTTGAAGTCATTTGAGTTTGATGAAGTCCTTTGCACATGGTGAAGTCCTTGGCCATGGGTTAGGCTTTGTCCATCAAGTTTGAAATAGAAGAGATGTAGAATCAAAACCAAAATGGTTGAGGAAAGAGTTTACAAGATTGTTTGTAAATAGGTTTTGGAACAAATACAACTCCTATTTTTCTAAGGGGTTTGTCCAATCCTAGGTTTACAATCCTACAGGAAACACAATGCTCTGATACCATCTTTAAGGTTCCCAACCTTTAACAAGGTAGAGATCCCTGTGTTTACAATGCTAGTCCCTGGATCAATAGCTAGCATCCACTGTTAAGATGTAATATCAAGAAACAAAGGTCATAATACAACTTTATAACCAGGAATAAAATAACTTATTACATCTTACATAGATCATTTGGCTATCTCATTACAATGCAGCAGAATATAACAATAGCATGGGGTCCTTCATCTTCAAAGTGCAACAGGGAGACATGTTGGTTGTAGACTTGTAATCCTAATCAGTAAACTTCACTAACATCAAACAAACCTACAACATAATAAGTTACAGCCACAAGGGTCAATGCATTTGAATTGTATTGGCAAGTGATACCATGGTAGTATAGTGGAGTCTATCATCTATATGCATTTGGCTAAGTGGAGCTTAGGCCTGCTTTGCTCAAAATAGTTTTTCCTTAACATTTGAAAACACTAGGTTTTGCTTGACAAAAATCACCCAAGGCATCTCCCAATAGAAATTGGTGATCCTTCAACCCTTGTTCAACCACACAGTTAACTTAGAAATTGGGATGAGGAGATTCTTGATAGCTTCCATGTCTTGATGCTCAAATTGTCCTTTACCAGGGACATGGCTAATTACTTAGATTTTACACTTTGCAGAGGTGGGGCACTTTGCCCACAAGACTTGGTTTCCCAAGAAAAGATCTTTCAGAAGTCTTCCCTTAGAATAGAATGGACGCGCTCCAACCTATCAAACCCCTACCACCAACTGTCCATTTGGCTAAGTTATTGCAACCTATATGATCCAGGCAGAGCCCATAATGCCAAGTGGCTGCACTTGAAGCTTCTCAACAATTGACATCTCAAATCTCTTTGTTCCTGGGTGGCCATCAACAAGTGAGATACACAAGGTAAACCATAGAAATTAGCCTTGTGAACCACTCAACAAACCATTCCTTCCATTCCACCCAGGTGAATCATTCACTTAGTTGTTTTATTAAACAAAACACAAGTCCTTGACTTAGAAATATTCCATAGCATGAAATATAATCCACCCTTGTTTTCTACTAGCTAAGCTAAGCATGATAGTAGTAGGAATCTTAACTTAGGAAATTTCTACTAAGGTTTCATCTACTAGGATTTCCCATTCATAGTTTACACTAAGCAAAATTCCATGCAAGTCCTACTTAGAAATATCACTAATGCATAGTGAAAATAATGGGACAAAAGTATGAAGCATCACTTGCCTTTTTGGTAGAGAATATAAGTTCACTCCTTGTCTTTGCAATGATCACACTCTTCAAATCACTACAATTCAATCAAGCAAACAATATTTCAAACTACCATTCAAGTAACCATCACATAAAATAATAGTATCAAAAAATGCATGCAAGCATGCCAAACTTTGTTTATCTAAAAAAGTGGTTTGTAATAGGTTATAAACATTTTAAAACACTTATTGGTCATTTTATAAAGTGGCAAAACTAGTTGCAAAAGATTTTACCTATAAACCATTTTTAAACCAAGTCAATATTTTATGTGGTTGAAAATGTCTTTAGCAAAGTAATAATTTTTTATAGGGTTCACCAAATACATTTTCAAATCATAAAACTTGGTGTTTGGGTCAGAGAGTTTAAATCAAAACATTTCTCAAAGGTTTTCCTCCAAAATCATTTTTAAACCATAATCAACATTTTTATTTGGCTAGAAATGTTTTTAAAACAAAGATTCATTCTTTTGCTTCACCAAATACATTTTTGAAACCACCAATTGATTTCTATGGTCAGTAGGTTCAAAAAAACCATTTGCCAAAGGTTTTATCTCAAAAATCATTTTAGAACAATTTTTATATTCTAAATATGCCCACATAAGTTTCTACAAAACAACCAATTTAACAGAAGCATTTTACAAAAAAAAAGTGCATAGTCAGAAAGTACTTGTTTTGCTGAATGCATTGATATAAAATTTGCAAAATTTGGACGTGTGGTTTGAAAGTTATGAATTTTTCAAATTGGAACATCTAATAGAACAATTTTCTGGTTTTTATAAACAGGCAGGGCCACGTGGCGTGTTTTTATTCGTCGGTACCGCTTTGCTCAGATCGACCGCTGTGGAGCATTGGATCTAAGTTTAATCGTGCGGCTCAGAGGCACTACTTACCCCTTCGGGTTAGTTCTAATCTTAGTCGTCAGATCAAGATCCTACGGACCTCACTGTTTTGACCATGAAGCAGCGGCGCTGGCGGCGGCGCGTGGCGGCGCGCGGTCAGACGGTGGCGGTGCTGGTGATGCAGGAAACAAGAGAGGGTGGGGAGAAGCTCACCAGGTTCGCGGCGTGACGCTGAAGCTCAACATGGTCTCAGCAGGGTCAGGGGTGCACGGGGTCACTGGCGATTCCTCGCCGGAGTTCTCTCTGGCAATGGTTGCCCTCTGTTGAAGACGAAGGTGACGCTACGATGCATGCCAGGGCAAGTAAAGGATGCAGTCAGATGCGCAAGATCGCGGTGAGCACGCGTGTGTGAAATAGAAGGAGAGGCGCGGTCGGAATTTACCTCGAATGCTCGTCGGAGTTACGGCAGACCACGGCGGCGCTCAAACGTGGATGAAGTCGAAGTTTCGGGGCACGCGCGGCCAGACGGGCGATACTGGGAGATGTAGTGAACGATGGGGAGCACGCTCGTTTGCTGCAGCGAGCAAGGGGTGGTGTAGACTAGCCGGAATCGTTGTCGGAAGGTCGTCGGAGACAGTGGCTTGTCGCAAAGAATTGGCGCAGCCTGGGGGCAGAGAGGGAGGGGCGAGTGAGGAGAAATGGGGAGGAGAGGCAGGCGTTTAATCGAGCATGGTCGTGGCGAGATTTAGGCGAGGCATTGACGCGTATTGATGTGAGTTTAAACCAGCATAAACGGCCGACGAGGTTGGCGCGGGTGGGGAAGATGATGATGTGGCGTGGGGTCCGTTTGGCAGCGAGTGAGAGAGAGGAGGAGTGGGGCCAGGTAGTCATTGACTCTGCGGGTTCTGTCTGCGGCGAAAAACGTTTCACTGCGGGAGTGAGCTTGTGGGCTGCTCATGGGCTTAGTGGGCTAGGTTAGTTGGGCTGCTCCTATTCCATTTTTTTATATGATTGTTTTTCCTTTTTCCATTTCTATTAATCTGTTTTGGTTTTGTTTAATTAATTCAAATATCAATTTGATTTCAAACCTTAACCAAAATTTGTGTAGATTCATATACTGATTAATAGCACATTCCAAAGTCAAATTTAGAATAATATATTTATCCCTTTTTAGTGTCTTTTAATTTATTTAAAATAGACTCTAGTATTAATTAAATAAGATTTAATAATATTTTTCAATCTCCATTTGAAATCAAATCACCACCAAATTTTGGGTGAATTTTTATTCTGTTTATCAACATATTTCAAAGTCCAAAATAAAATAATTCTTTTATTCTTTTAAGATCTATTATTAATTAAATAAATAGACTATATTCTTTAATTCAAAATAGGTTTTAATTTATTTTAAAACTTTTTTTTGAAATCTAAATAATATCAAAATCTTTTCAGTAGGTTTCATTTGAAAAACTAAAACACCTGGAAATCTTATTTAAAATAAATTAATCAAGTTTTAGTGTTTATTTAAAATGGAAAAGCCTTTACTTTAATAAAAATGGATATTAACAAATCCTTATTGTTTTATTTAAATAAACCTTTACTCTTTTTATCAAATAGAAATATTTTATTTCAAAAGCTTGCCCAAGATTTAATTTGGCTCTATAAAATAATCCTTATTTATATTTCTACCTTTGCTTTATGAAAACCATATCTTTTTATTTAAAGATCCAAAAATAGTGATTCCAACTATTATTATAAATTTATTATTTATTTATCTTTTAAATCTCTTTAGGATTTTATTTGATCAAAATAGGTTTTTATGTTTCCTATTGGAATCAAAAAGTTTCTTATCACCCTAAATTTCAACAATTAATTATTTTGTTTATTTATTTTTCACATTACAAGATTATGGACTAATGTGTGTATTAAGTTATACTTGTAGGATTTGTACATTGGCATCGCTTGGAGCATGTGTTGGCTTCAAGGTCGATGAAATGCAAAAAAGATATGTTGGGCAAGCTCAATATGCAAGGTCGATGATGAGGAATTAAGGAAGGCGTTCCATCTTGAGAAGGGCAAGATCGTCTACATCGAGCTCAAGTGGAATGCTCAAGGCAAAGGTATAATCTTGATAGGTTTTCCCTTTTGCCGGTCTCACGTCCTGTGTGTGAGACCGGGTTTAGGATAGATAACCGTACTATCAAGAGGGGCTCTCATATGAGTAATTCGGTCACATCGTTCGGAGAGAGCTCAAACCTTTGCATACTTGCATCGTCGTATTTGGTTGATATTTTGGAATTATCCATGTGAGGATATAGAGCTTGTGGTAATCTCCATAACAAGCTCTTGTTCATCAAAATCGGATCTCCCATTTGTATCTTGTTGCGATTTTGATTCATGCGGCTTTTCGGTTTCTCACCAAGTGAGGTATATCACGTTATTCTACTTGATACTTTCTCACTTGGTGATAATCAATATTTCCACTTTTTACTTGGAAGCCCTTGTCGTCCTCTATCCAACGCAATTTGAATCGGGTCAATCGGAGCTTCCAGTCATAAGTTATTGTCGTTTGAATATTTGCCTGGTGCGGTACCAAAAAGCGGTAGTACCGCTTTTTGCTACCGGATGCGACAGAAGGTTTTGACTAACTGTCAAAAAGCCTCTTCCGGGCTAGGTACTAAAAAGCAGTAGTACCTGATTTTAGTACCTAGCGCGATAGTAGCTTTTTGACCACTTGTCAAAAGCTTTTGCCTTCTCCGGTACTAATATGCGGTAGTACCGCCTTTTAGTACCGCACAGGGCAGAGACTTTTGTACGTTGGCAAAAAGCTTATGTCTGCCTAGGTAGTAAAATACGGTAGTACCGCATTTTACTACCCGGCGTGATAGAGAGTTTTTTCGTCTAAACTGCTGATTCCACTTCACGTCCGGTAATACCGGTTGCCATTTGCGGTACTACCGCTTTACGGTAGCATCAATGGTTGTACCGCTGTGGCCAGGGCTTATTGAAGTTTGAATATTGGTCCTCCGGTACCATCTCCGGTACCAGGTCCGATGGTACCGGAGTTCTCCGGTAGTACCGCTTGAACTTCCGGTACAACCGCTACATTAAGGCTCCAACGGCCATATTTTGCCTAGCCCTTTAAATAGCTTTGCCCCTTTGTCTTTTAGGGTTAGTTCTTTCTCCTCCTTTGTCTAAGCTTTGCCCTCATTTTCCTTACTCTTTGAGCTTGATTTCTACTCACCCCTCCATTGGTTCTTGCTTATATTTGAGGGGTAGTTGGAGGAGATCTAGATCTACGTTTTGACCAAACCAAAACATCTCTTTGTGAGTGTATCTTTGGGGATCTAGATTTTGGTGGATTTTGTGTCTCTCTTTGATTCCTCCTCTCTTGTTCCCCCAATAGCTTTAGTAGCTTTGTTGGAACTTGAGAGTGAGGGATTTGAGCATCTTTGTGGTGTTCTTGCCATTTGCATTTGGTGCATCTGTTTGAGTTCTCCTCGGAGGATTTCGTTTGAATTGCTCATTGGAGCTTGTCCCTCTTGGGTTCTTGGAACCCTAGACGGTTTTGTGGCCTTGGTGGCATTTGTTGAGGCCTTTTGTGGCGTTTGTTGGGAGCCTCCAATTAAGTTGTGGAGTTGTGCCTCAACCTTGTGAGAGGTTCCGGTTGCCACCGACAAGTGCACCGATAGTGGAAGCGTGGATTGATCCCATTGGGGTGAGATTCACCGGAGAATAAGGGAGGACTTTTGTGGCGTTGGTGGTTTGATACCACCCCCTCTCCAAACGATACGTACTCCATGTTGGGAGGAACTCGGTAAAATATCGGTGTCCCCGCGTGCCTCGGTTATCTCTATACCCGAGCTCTTTACTTATGCACTTTACATTGTGATAGCCTTCTTGCTTGAAGTAATATATATCTTGCTATCACTTTGTTGCTTGTATTGCTTAGCATAAGTTGTTGGTGCACATAGGTGAACCTTAGTTGTTCTAGGTTGTGCTTAAAAAAGTAAACACTAGTTTTATTCTGCCTTTATTGAGCCACTCTAGGAAAAGTTTTAATCGCCTATTCACCCCCCCCCCCCCTCTAGGCGACATCCGTATCCTTTCAATTGGTATCAGAGCCCGGTCTCTCATTTTAGGCTTCACCGCCTTGAGAGTAAAGATGTCGGCTAGGGGATTAGTACACAAGGACATGCTCACATTCGATGGCACAAATTATGATGTTTGGAAAATTCGCATGCTTAATTTATTTCGAGAAATTCACCCAATTATTGAGGGCTATCTATATGTGGGTTTCACTTCTCCTATGGATACCCAAAACGAATCTTTAGAGGATAAGTTGAACTCTCATATAGATGCTCTAGCTACTAAAATTATTTTGCATGTTGTGAGCAATGTAGTTCTTCTATCATGCCTTATTCAAGTGCTCGTGAGATATGGACCAAGCTTCAAGATAAATATAGCAAGTCCAACATTATTGAGGATGATTGTGTTGCTTCCACTTCTGGTCGAGATGAGCTCTCATCGTCTACCACTTCACCAACATGTGATTTTCACAAGGTAATGATATGGTGAGTGGTGATAGAAATTTCAATATGGATAGTGATATTACTATTTGTAATCCTTCATCCCTATCTAGTTGCAATGATCTATCTTTGGACCTTAACACTTCTAGCACTCAAAACTCCTTACATTCTTGTGTTAATAGTCCTTGCATATCATGTAGAAATGACTTGAATAAATCTCATGATGATATGCTCTTGTTGTCTTGTTGCCATGATAAAAATGCTTCTATTTCCTCTAGTGCTTGTGTTGCTAACCATGTAGAGGAAAATGAAGATTCTATGGGCCAAGACAAGGTCTTGAAGAGAGCTACAAGTGCAATCTCATCATCACCTTCCTCCGGTTCTCACATATGCCTTATGGCTAAGGGAACAAAGGTAACCTCTTTGGATCCCATTGTATCTCATGATGATGATAATGAGGTTGAAAGTGATAATGATGATTATAGAGGTAAGTATGATATTACCTCTATTAAGAAAATGGGAGAGGTTGTATTTGGTGCTCTCTTCAAAAATAAATTGCTTCCTCCAACTTTCTTAAAATCTTGAATTATGCCATAGAAGGCAATGATCTTATTGAGGATCAAGAAAACTTAATTGATGAACAATTTGCGCGTGAGCGTAATTATGCTAATGAAATTGCTAAACTAAATGACTCCCTTGAAGAAGAACAAACCACCAAAGAATCTCTTGAGTAGACTTTCACTCTAGAATTATCTAGAGTAAAAGAATACCATGATAGAGAACTTGTGGTGGCAAACTCCTTAAAGTTTAAAAATGATGAACTTGAAGTTTCTTATGCTAAACTTGTTGAGGATTTTAAGCTTCTTGATAATGGCTCTCGGGTTGTTAAGAGGGAGCTCATCAAACTCACAAAGTCACATGAGCAACTTAAAGCTTCATATTCAAAAGAGCTTGCCAAGTTGCCCTCACCTCTCGCTAATAATGATGATGCTTGTGCTACTAACTCTATTTCTTGTGAAGCATCTATTTTGGAGGAGAATTTTGAGCTAAAGGCTCAACTTGCGTTGCTAACTAGCAACTATGGGAAATTAGAAGAAAGTCATGTTAAGCTCTCTAGCTCGCATGAGGATCTTCTAGTCTCCCATGGTAGGCTAAAGTTAGCTCATGAGGCCATCGTGTCAAAGGTAACATCTAGTGGGACTCATGTGGACATTAGCACTACATCTACTCCAAATGTTATATTGTCATGTGCTAGTCCTTGTAATTCATCCTCTCACAACCATGCTATATCTCATGATGAATTACATTCCATACCTTGTTGCTCTAACAATGTAGCATCTACTTCCTCTAGTACTTTTGTTGAAACTAACCATGTAGAGGAAATCAAAGAGCTCAAGGCTCAAGTCACTTCTTTGAAGAATGACTTGAAAAGGGATCATCAAGGGAAGGCCGCACTCAACAAAATCTTGAGTGTGCAAAAATCCCCCAATGACAAGAGTGGGCTTGGATTCAACTCCAATATCAAGAACAAGTCCACTATCAAGTTGAAGCACAAGGACAACAAGAAGAATGGCCAAGATCAAGTCAAGAATCCGGCCAACATTGTTTGCTTCAAGTGTAAGGAAGAAGGGCACCATGTTAGATCTTGCCCATTGAAGAAAAAGCCTCATACTGTGAAGCAACAAGGGAAGCGGCCTCAAGCTCCACCTCAAGTCATTAATGGGCCTCTTCCTAAGAGGACTACTCGATCTCTTCCTCGAGTTGGGGCTTCACCTAAGAAGAAAGTTGGCAAGAGTAGAACTTGCTACATATGCCGTGAGAAGGGGCATATTTCTTTCGCATGCACTATTGGTAACTCCTCATCCCATCCTATATTGATTGATGATTCTTATTCTGTTTGTAAGGATGAGGTTGGCAATGTATTTGCCAAATTTGTTGGTGCTCAATGTGGTGTCAAGAAAAGAACCATTTGGGTTGCCAAGTCTATTGTGACTAACCTCTTAGGACCCAACTTGGTTGGGGACCAACAAGCCAAAACTTGATCAATAGATGTGTTTTTTTTGGAGGGCATTGGAGTCTTGGCTACATTTTGAAGAATTGAGGGATCTTCATCAATTATTATTGTCAAGCCAAGCCATTTGGATTATCTTGATTATATTATATTTCCAATGTTCCTCCTTGCGGTAAGATATGCTAAACTCTTTAACATTGAAAGTTACTCGCCCTCTTGTGCATGTGTTGGTTTTGTATCTTCCATGCTTTTGTACATGTTGTGCTATCCACTTAATTATCTTGAGGTATCTAGCATATTTGTGTATTATTAGGTGGCACACCATGTATGTGTGTTTCTTATGTTTGAGCCTTAATTGATTATATTTGATACCTTATTTGGCTCTTTTGAGAGATTAATGGATTATCCCATTTTGGGGGAGTGTTATGCTTAGGCATTCCACAATCCTAAAATTGTGTGTACATGAGAATACCTCCTAGTATTTATATTGGATTATTGTCAAGTCTCTATGTGGTACAAGTCTCATGAGAAATTTAAGTTTATAATGTCCATTAATTATCTCTATTTGTATCCTTTTGCCTCGCGTTGGTTTTATGGTAGTATCAGGGGAGTCATATGCTTAGTGCATATTACAATCCTAGAAAATGTGAATATTCGAGGTTGTGTCACTTAGAATTGATATTGATAATTATCTAGCGCCTATGACACATTTGCTCATACAAGTTCCAATTTGCTTGAATGTTGTTGTTGATCATATTTTGGATCTTGTATATGAGAGTGTTTCTTGGTATGTTTTTCCTCATATTTAGATCTCTATATCATCATGGAAACCATTTGCTTCAAGTTACTCTAATCACTAGTGATTGTGTGACTATTGGAAGCTACCAAGAATCTTGTTCGAAGTATCATGCTCAATTCTTATATGTAGTTATATGCTTCTTGTTGTGACTATGATCTTGGATATCTATGCAAGGTACCTTGGGAGTCCTTGGACAATGAGTAATTTATGGTAGAATTTGTTGATCATATTCACTTTGGCTTTTGCTTAATATTGTCCTATCTTTGGCCAAGTAAATGTTTTGTGTGCTCCCATGTATTCCTTGCTACTTTTTGGATCTTCTTATTTTATTGGTATCCTCTTGTGTTTTATTTAATGTATATGCTTCTTTGTTTTGATCCATATAGGGTGTTTTGTGCTTGGAGCCTCAATCTTTTCGTTTTGGTACTTTGTGTCGTCATGAGAAGTTTGGGGAGTTTGGTTTCTTATTGGAACCTTGCTCTTTTTGGGAGTTGGTTTTGTCTCATTCCTTGTTTCATGATTTGACCATTTTAGAATGGGATAAATCCTTGAGCATTTTTATTTCTATCTATCTTTTGCTCTTTTGGTTTTAGCCTAGTTCATTTGTTGAACTTGTGATCTTTCATGTGTTGAATTGGTTCTTTGATACAATTTGGACATCGTTTGTCATGTCACACTCTTGTGTGTGCAATCTCGGTTTACTTGATGTTTTGTTCAAATTGTATCTCCTTTTTGGTTCTTGAAATATTTATGCATGCATATTTACTATATGATTATATTATGGCTTGCTTGCTTTCTTTGATCCAATATATAGGGGAAACTACACCAATTCCCATCGGCTAAGTTGTGCATGAAATTCAATTTCATATCAATGTGCGCATAATTATGTGGAGTCTCTCCTATGTATTGTAGTTTCTATAACTACTTTGGACCCAATAAGTTTGGGGACCATTTTGTACTTAATTGTGTTTTAGGTACATTGGAGATATATTGGACGCTTGTCTCTCAATTTTGAAGAAGTGATGCTTAGAAGAAAATTTGAGGCAAGATATAGGATGAACAACGAATTCATATCCTCTACATCCTACCAATTATATCTCGGTAACAAGTATCTCTTTCTCATGCTCACATATCTTGATTCCAACCGTTTGTCGGTTGCCTTCTACCATGAATTAATGTATTTGTAATTGTTATAGTTCTAGCCATGGTTTTAAGAGGACTCTCTATTGTATATGTGTTTAAGTTGAGATGAGTGCATATAATTGGGACTATACAAAATCATCCATATGATCCTCCAATCCCAAATATGTCAATCTAGAAATTTTATTGCCTATCATTTCATCAACTTCTCTCATATGCAATAGTGAGATTTTTGCTAGTCTATTCTATCTTATGATACTTGTTGCCTTTCTCCATATATTTCAACTTTCTCCTTTTCCCTTGGTGATAGTTGTAATATATGTAGTGTGTTGGTGTTTGAAGCTCATTAATGTACAATAAGATATATGTGAGCCTTTGGCCATGCTTTGAAGCTAAAATCTTATTGATATATGTTATGACTTCATTTTTGCCTTTCATGTGCTTTCTTGTATAATCTTCTTTATGTGTGCATATTTCTTCGTTGGCATATTTCTTCGTCTTTGTGATGTTTTCCAATTAGAGACATATGCACATATGAGAAGATAATTTTAGTTTAATTTTATTCCTTGGATACCACCTTTTATTCCTTTTGATTTTTTGGTGGCTTCCAAACTTATTTGCCTATGAGTGCTTGTTCCTCTTGTTTGCATCTTCGGGCACTCATACTTGTTCTCTCATTCCTTGTATTGTTAAATGAATTTGGATGAGTGAGGATTCCATGATTATGCACCTTGTTTCCAAATATAATTATCATAATTGGTGCATTACTTTGGGGAGCTCATCTAATTCATTTAATAATGCTCATTTGCATTCTTTCACATTTGTGTGTTTTAAATGCTTATGGGGGAGCGAGGATTCCATATTCGTGCAATATGTATTCTAATGCATTTATGTTGAATAGTGCACAAATCTTGGGGAGCTTCTCTATTTTGTTATTTAAAGCACTCTCTTGCTCATATCATAATATCTTGTTGTTTCCATTTGGACTCATTTGTTGTTTTCATTTGATTTGTCGGACATCGTAATTGCTTGCATCATTTGGCTTTAAGTTTGGCAATCTTCGGGTACTCGATATAGTTCTACTCCCTCCCAAGTATTCATCATTGGATATGTGTGAAAGCACACCTTTGGAGGAATTATTACTATATTTGCCTTCTAGAACTTGTCACCCATTTCGGCAATCGATGCCAATGGGGGAGAAGTTTTAGAGGGTTTAAGGGAAGTTGGTTTATGCATTGAGTTTGTTCTTGTGCATTTACCTCTCATGCTCTTGCATCTTTGTTGTTGCTTAGCATGTGGCATATATAGAGGAAACTCCACCAATGATAATGATTGGCAATATATGCAATGAAATTCAAGTTCATCACACATGCATAGATTGTGGGAGAGTTTGCTCTATATATGATGGTGGTACCAATATCACATACTTTTGTAGTATTTGATATTGGTATTACCATTTTATTCATTAATATTCCTTATATAAACCCTCTTAAAGGGATTGTTGTAAGGTTCCCAACCTTTAACAAGGTAGATATCCCTGTGTTTACAATGCTAGTCCCTGGATCAATAGCTAGCATCCACTGTTAAGATGTAATATCAAGAAACAAAGTTCATAATACAACTTTATAACCAGGAATAAAATAACTTATTACATCTTACATAGCTCATTTGGCTATCTCATTACAATGCAGCAGAATATAACAATAGCATGGGGTCCTTCATCTTCAAAGTGCGACAGGCAGACATGTTGGTTGTAGACTTGTAATCCTAATCAGTAAACTTCACTAACATCAAACAAACCTGCAACATAATAAGTTACAGCCACAAGGGTCAATACATTTGAATTGTATTGGAAAGTGATACCATGGTAGTATAGTGTAGTCTATCATCTATATGCATTTGGCTAAGTGGGGCTTAGGCTTTCTTTGCTCAAAATAGTTTTTCCTTAACATTTGAAAACACTAGGTTTTGCTTGACAAAAATCACCCAAGGCATCTCCCAATAGAAATTGGTGATCCTTCAACCCTTGTTTAACCACAAAGTTTTAACTTAGAAATTGGGATGAGGAGATTCTTGATAGCTTCCATGTCTTGATGCTCAAATTGTCCTTTACCAGGGACATGGCTAAGTACTTAGATTTTACACTCTGTAGAGGTGGTGCACTTTCCCCACAAGACTTGGTTTCCCAAGACAAGATCTTTCAGAAGCCTTCCCTTAGACCAGAATGGACGCAGTCCAACCTATCAAACCCCTACCACCAACTGTCCATTTGGCTAACTTATTGCAACCTATATGATCCAGGCAGAGCCCATAATGCCAAGTGGCTGCACTTGAAGCTTCTCAACATTTGACATCTCAAATCTCTTTGTTCCTGGGTGGCCATCCACAAGTGAGATACACAAGGTAAACCATAGAAATGGGCCTTGTAAACCACTCAACACAAACCATTCCTTCCATTCCACCCAGGTGATTCATTCACTTAGTTGTTTTATTAAACAAAACACAAGTCCTTGACTTAGAAATATTCCATAGCATGAAATATAATCCACCCTTGTTTTCTACTAGCTAAGTTAAGCATGATATTAGTAGGAATCTTAACTTAGGAAATTTCTACTAAGGTTTCATCTACTAGGATTTCCCATGACATAGTTTACACTTAGCAAAATTCCATGCAAGTCCTACTTAGAAATATCACTAATGCATAGTGAAAATAATGGGACAAAAGTATGAAGCATTACTTGCCTTTTTGGTACAGAATATAAGTTCACTCCTTGTCTTTGCAATGATCACACTCTTCAAATCACTACAATTCAATCAAGCAAACAATATTTCAATCTACCATTCAAGCAACCATCATATAAAATAATAGTATCAAAACAATGCATGCAAGCATGCCAAACTTTGTTTATTTACAAAAGTGGTTTGTAATAGGTTATAAACATTCTAAAACACTTATTGATCATTTTATAAAGTGGCAAAACTATTTGCAAAAGATTTTACCTATAAACCATTTTTAAACCAAGTCAATATTTTATGTGGTTGAAAATGTCTTTAGCAAAGTAATAATTTTTTATAGGGTTCACCAAATACATTTTCAAATCATAAAACTTGGTGTTTGGGGTCAGAGAGTTTAAATCAAAACATTTCTCAAAGGTTTTCCTCCAAAATCATTTTTAAACCATAATCAACATTTTTATTTGACTAGAAACGTTTTTAAATCAAATATTCATATTTTTGCTTCACCAAATACATTTTTGAAACCACCAATTGATTTGTATGGTCAGTAGGTTCAAAATAAACCATTTGCCAAATGTTTTATCTCAAAAATCATTTTAAAACAATTTTTATATTCTAAATATGCCTACACAAGTTTCTGCAAAAACAACCAATTTAACTGAAGCATTTTACTAATAAATAATAAAGTATAAAGTGTTTCTCCCGGTCCAACACTTTTTTGGACAATTTTTCCTCTAATAATTTAGGTGTATTACGCACCGTGCCACACATAAGTCATGTGATTGTTTAATTAAAAAAGGCTTATGGTCTTGATGATCTGTTACCCTGTGTGTTAGAAACTATTACCCCTTTGCCACCGCTTAGGTAACAAGGGGATTGGTCGTTCCCGACCCTGTGTGCCTCCCAACGAGCTCGCCGCCCTCCACGCGCGTTCGCCGCCAGGAATCAGAGCACCCGCATGCCGCTGCCTCTCCTCTGTTTCACCTGACCCGGCGCCCCTCTCGAGCTCCCTGCAGCGCGGCACCGCCTCCGTCGCCGAGGTAGACGGTGCCGTCAAAGGTTGGAGGCGACTACGGAGGGAACAAAAAAGGTTCATGAGTAGCGGCTCCGCCGTGGCGGAGGAATGAGAAGCAGAGGTGGTGGACATCAAAATCGATCCAGCCGGGCGCTGCTTTCTTCCTGGCTGCCGCCACGATCTGCGCACACTTCGCGACAGCTGCGTGCTCCTTCTGGCCCTACTCGATCTGATATAGGCCGCTGAGATCTGTTCTTTCGCCGCCCGCCCTTAACTATTATGGTCACAAATTAGGCATATTGGGATTTGGACCGAGGAACTAGCAAAAACCCGTGGTAGTTTCACTACTTTCCATGAACAATCATCAGCTTAAATATCTACTGGAGTTTTCTGAAATTCCCATGGTCGATTCTGAAATTCTGACGAGATCACGTGATGTCCAATAACTAGCAGAATGGTTAAAGAAGTGCATAGTATGGGAACTGCAAATGATGGCTTCCTCAAAGTAGAAAATGAATGCCTCTTGGCAGTCACCTTCCAACTAAAATTTACCCTCGCAATAATGAGTTACTATTGAAATTAAGGAAAGATTGACTGATATGATTCTTTTATTATTCTTTGTATATTTTTATGGTGCCGTAGCGACGCACGGACGTTTAACTAATTTATAGCTAAATACTATTTTTGAAACAGGCTTGCGCCCAGCTTTAGGAAAAAACCGGTACAGCCACGACAACTGCTAGAGCAAACAGCACAACACAAACATGTCCAAAGAAAAAAAAAAGACAAAGGCGAAGCGACTAGGCTAAGATGATTCGCAATTGCTACGCCCTCCGACTTTGTCCCACCGTGCTCCAAGCGCTCCGAAGCGCTGAGTACCAAGCAGTCCCGTCCCAAGGGAAGCACCGTCGGCACGGTATTGCTATCCGGACCAAGGTCCTGGGGTTTCCCCCGGCACTCCGAGTAAAGTGGAGGCAGAGGAATACCGCGACACCCTTCAGGAAGGAGTGGCGCCACCCGTAGCCGGAACCGCGTCGGGGTCGGACACGCCGACAAGGATTTCTCCTGACCACTGCCCACATAGAACCCGACACCTCTAAACACCACCATCCAGCTATGCCGCCAACTAGCATGCGCCACGACGATCTTGGAATCATCTTCACCGCCTCTTCGTGGACACTGACACGTGGCCCGATCAGCGAGGGCACACGACAACGCCGGAGTGAGGGACAGCAGCCCCGTAGCGCGTGGGAGGAACTCACCTCCACCGCCGAGAGGCGGTCATCGACCGGACAGGGCAGCCGGGGCACACAAAACCCGGGAGGGTCCGGTCGGGCCTAGACAGGCCCGTAAAGCCCTAGCCACCGCTGCTGCAATGGAAGGCTACAGCGTCGCATCCTCCACTCTAACTTGCCGCCGCCGCCACCCATAGAGAACACCATAGAGGCAGCACACTGGCCTGCCCAAGCCCATCTGGGCCCGCTCAAGCCCATCTAGGCCCGAGGTGCCCAGATTCGAGCTGGGGACGGACTCCAGCAGAGCTCCCCGCCATGGCGCCTGCCTCCCGAGGTTGGCGCCATCGCCTGGGCCA
The DNA here is from genome assembly GCA_916181665.1 of Avena sativa. Classification (NCBI taxonomy): domain Eukaryota; kingdom Viridiplantae; phylum Streptophyta; class Magnoliopsida; order Poales; family Poaceae; genus Avena; species Avena sativa. Next base: position 134,129,137 of record OV702283.1, on the reverse strand, counting down.
CCCGGCCGCGCCGGACCAGGGCCTCCCGAACAGCACCGCCGCCAGGGAGAAGAGAGGCCCCGACCCCATCTCCAGGACACGGGGGAAGGCAGTCTGCTGCCGCCGGCGCCGGCAGGGCTTCGCCCTGCGACCCAAGCCGCCGGCGGCGAAGGATGGAGGGAGGTGGAGGGGGCGGGGGTGTCCGGAGGGAGGGGCGGCGTCTCGTCGCCCTCGGGGGAGCGAGAGACGCGAGGACACGGTCCTCGTCGAATTTTGTTTCACCAGCTAAATACTATTAAGTGTGTATTCCCTTTATTGATAGTTTTCTAGAAGAGTCGTGTAGAATATGGATGGCTAAAATGATGTTTCAACTATCTTTCAAAAGAGAATACACATTATAAAATATTAGTCCAGATGAGAAACCGATAAGACTATGCTCAACAGAACCTCTCGGTACTTCTGTTTCTTAGTGATTTTTGTTTCATCTACATTCAGTGATTTCACATATTAGTTTTCTCAAATAAGTTGATCGACTTAGTAATTTAAGTGAATGCTTAATATGCAACAATAAAATGGTTGGAGATCTTAAAGTGCAAATGTAAATAAAGTTTGTATTTATTTTTGAAAAGGAGCATATATTAATATCAGATAATACCAATTACACCCAGCCTCTGCAATAACGCATTGCCCTAGCGGCTACACGGATGCACATAGCCAAAAAAAAGAAAAAAGAATTACAAAAAAAAAGTCCCGCTACAGTGACTCATTCATTGAAACAGCAGTACTATCACCACCAAGACAACACCAGAAGTCCAGCTTCTCCAAAAACAACGCCTCCAAGAAGGGAACAGCGCACAAACACCGTCATCGCCCGATCAAAGATCTAGGTTTCCACCCTGAAGAAAGTCTGCGCTCTTAAAACAATACCTCCAACAAAGACATTGCCAGGCACAACCAATTAAGGCCAGATCCTGGGTTTTCATCCTGAGAGCTAGGACCATGAACCTCTCCTATGCAGTCGCCCCCACTTGCATGCCACTGCTCCAATTCACAAGTCACCTAGCTAATTCCTCATCACCACCCAGACTCGAACCACCATTGTCCGTCCTCAGATCTCGGTCTCCATGACTTTCTCCATTAGCACCATGGAACGAGAACATGCCCCATGATAATAAAAGCCAACAAAGCTTCGAAGCACACCCTCTGAAACCAAACGGTCAGGGTAAAACATGGGTGCGTACGACCGAATTCAATCCTTCCAGCAAACTCACGGCATGATAGCACTTATGGAGTTCGCCGGCGGAGCCTTACGGAACACGACACAGAAACCAAATCAATGGAGACCAACATCCGGCAGATCATCGTCTTGGCTTGAGAGGGATCCAGGACCACCTCCTTTATTTGAAACCGAGCCAGCAGCCCCCACGTCATCCGCCGGAAACTAGCAGGATCCGCCGCAAGACGACAAGACCACCCGGCCGACCATTCCGACGGAGAAGGAGGCCACCACCACCATGCCGGGGGCAGATGCCCCAAGCGCCCTAGTGTCACGGACAAGGACCGGGTCGCTGGCGTCGAGGCCAACGTACGGAACAGATCGCGGCTAGGCCCAGATCCCCGCCGCCGCCTGCCGCCATCTGGGCCGAGGATCACCGGCCGCCGCTCGCTGCAACATCATCGCCAAACCAGCCGGGACGGACGCCGCCGCCTTCCCACCAGATCACGATCAGGGACGCCGCCGCTGTCGCCACGCCCCCTAAGTCTTTGCCTGGAGACGATCCGGACGACGGCGGCGAGGAGGAGAGACCACGGGAGAGAGGGCTCGACGGGAAAGGGAGGCCGCCCGGCGCGGCGCGGCGCCGCGCCGCGCGGGTGCGGGAGGAGGAGGGGTCACGTACGGGGCCTGAAAGGAGTTAGTCAAAAATCGAGTTCTCATTTTATTTTCTTAAAACTGAAGATGGAGATGGTTAATGTGGCACAACCTTTATACTTTTGTAGCATCTTCTTCCAATCTTTTTTCAGTGACCTGTTATTGTTAATTAAATACACAATGCTATGTTATTTTCATCTATGATCAATTGAACTATTACCAAAACAATGAATAATATATAAGATTTTATGAAACAATCGACGATGAAAGTGTCCCATTAGAATCAGATAATTGTTCTGTTCACATGGAGGCACCTAAGGTCCTGGAAGCAATGATCACAAGGTAATTAAGGGGTCACGTTAGATCATGAAGTATGGAACTTGTTTTGGAGCATGCGCACGAAGTTGCTTAAAAGCATGTGCTTTTCATACATGTGAACTGCATACACTATTTGCCTAAGTATCAATTTTGATTTGAAAGCTGAACTTGGAAAAGGTCCTGCTATCAGTTTGTAGACAGAAAGAAGAAACGCCAATAAATTTTTATAGATACACAAAAGCAAACAGCACATGGCTTCTCCTTTATGTATAAATGTACCAGGATGGAACTGACGGCAGTGGACGCACCGAAAACGCCCAACGGCCCAAGTATCATGAGCACATGGTATCCACTTGATTAAGGGTAGAAATTAACTTCAGTTCATAGTTGGCGGCGTGTAGTCGTGGTCGTGCTGCCGGGAAAAACGGCCCGCAAATCCTTGGCACTCCACGGCCACGGTGACGACGATGCGCGGTTTCAGGTAGACCGTGCAGCGGAGAGCTGCTGCGTAGGCCATCGCCGGTGCAGGCGACACGCGGCAACTGCGCGCAGGTCCGACCTTCTTCTCCATCTATCCCGCCTCAGTCCGTAGGCCGTAGGCCGTCGGCCCCGCCTTGCCTTCCATGTCCGAGGCGCTGCCACAATCGCCTCCACGTCGTGTCGCTCAACACCACCAGGGAAACCCGTCGTCTCCTCCCTCTCCCTGTTCCTCGAAATAGGCCTTCGCCCCGCTATATTAATATAACAACCACACCGATACAAGCAATCGAAACAATAAAAGTGCTGGGACAGCAGCAAACACATGCCTAAAAGGAAAAAAATGAAGACAAAGACGAATCGACGAAATAATGATGCCCCGCAACCGCAGTGCCCTCCGACTTTGACCCACCACATGCAAGCGCTCCTAAGCGTCCGTATCAAGCAGCACCGTTGACACAATGCTGCTACCCGGACCAAATTGATCCTAAGGTTTCCCTCGATACGCACAGTAAAGTGGGCAGGGATTCCCGCAACGCCTTTCAAGAAGTAGCGCCACTCGAGGGCAGCACCGTGCCTGGATCAGACTAGCTGACAGGGATTTCTCCCGATCCCCGCCCACAAAAAAAACTCTGGCGTAACGGAGCATCGCCACCCTGCTTTGCCACCCACGAGCATGCGCCTCCACGATCTTGTAGTCACCATCGCTTGTCTCTTCATGAACACTGGCGCAGGCCTGCAAGGCGGAAGCACGCGACATCTCCAAATGAGGGACATCAGCCTCGCAGCCACGGGAGGACCCACCTCCACCGCCGAGGCAGTCATCGACCGGACAGATCAGCGGGGGCACACCAGGCCATGGCAGGCCCGGCCGGGCCCAGACGGGCCCGTGAAGCTCTGGCCGCCTGCTGCAATAGGCAGCCGCAAAGCTGCCGTCCCCATCCCAGCTCAGTCGCCGCCGCCACCTCCGGGAGGCTCCACAGACGTGGTGACCCGGCCCTCCCAAGCCCATCTGGGGGACGAGGTGCCCAGAACCGGACCAGAATGGCGACTGACGAACCACCGCGTCCATGGTGCCCCGCCGCGAGAGGACGCCGCCGCCAGCAACACCCAGTCGCGCCGGACCTAAATCTTCCGATGTGCACCGACGTCAGGGAGGAGGAGGGCCCCGACCCGCTCTCTAGGGCGCGGGGAGAGGCAGGCTGCCACTGTCGGCGTCACCCGGGCTTCGCCCAGCGACCCCTGCCGACGGCAGCGATGGGGGGAGGCAGATGGAGGTGGGGGAGGCGGCCGGAGGAGGAAGAGCCCCGTCGCCCTCGGGGGTGCGAGAGGGGGCTCGCGTGTTTTTTTTTCTTCGAGAGGGAGCCCAGTCCCTCTCCCTACTCGCCCTCCTCCATCGTTGTTTCTTCGAGGGGATAAGGTCTGCTGAGGAAGAGAGAAGACAGAGAAATCTGCTCTCGACCTGGACGTCCGCGGCCGCGACGGCAACCCCCGAGATTCCACGGTGCTGCAGAGAAAGGTGCGGCGGTAGGGACGGAGGCGAGCTAGGCATCTCTCCGCCGGCAAAGAACCGCGCGCCTCCCTCTTACTCTTTTCAATTGGGGCTCGGCAGGGTCACGCGGAGGAGGATCAGGGTCGGAGGGGAGGGCTCTCACTAGCATGAGTCACGGGAGGGGAGGAGCATTGGTGTCTGGACGCCGGCCGATGGGGCAGGAAGAAGGGGCGGAGGGATCGGGAGGATGAGGCAGGAATACGAAGGAAGGGGGACGTGGCGGAGGGATCATGAGGCACGGTTGACTTCTGCTCTCCGCTTCGCGGTGGCAGGCAATGTAATACCCTCAAACAGCCAGGGGCAAATTGGTCTAGAAAAAATCGAAACGAAAATAGAGACGGACGAATCTACCTCAACGTAAATTAGTAGATAGAAGATATGATTTTGAATTATATAGTATTTTACGAAAATACTACACGTTAAGTAAAGTAGAATAATAGTTATTTTTAAATAATATGTGGCTCTCTTTCTATTCATGTGTATTATGGCAAAATGTCTGGCAAGAAATAAATTTAATAGAACCGTGGCAATCCACGGATATTCAGCTAGTAATAATAATAACTGTGTCCAAATACGAAACGTCTCAGCGACGTGCCTCGATCGACCAATCCAACCGTATGGTCATTTGAGGGACATGAGATGCTCTAACAAAACCAAACCTATTCCCGTCGAAAACAGTCCAGCAGCCGACATGGGTCGAGGGCAAAATCTCACAAAAAATCATGGCACGGCCCATTCCGTGGAATGTTGGGCCCATGCCCTTGAAGCACTAGGGCCATGCTTGGCCCGTGAAGCCTGCATCCGGGTGGATTTTTAATAATAATATGCAAAATAAGTGCCCGAGGAGATACCGTCCTTTGGGGGATATGAGATGGTTGTGAAAAACATGTCCAGCAACAGATATGGGTCGAGGGAAAACCTAGCCATGTCCGGGCCGCAGCCTCAGGCATGCGGGCCGGCCTGGCACGTGAAGTCTACAATGGAGTGTTTATTAATAATATGCAAAATAAGTGTCGGAGTTGAACTGAAACCCTCCTGAACTCATACCGGCCTGGCCCATGAAGCCTTCATCTAGTGAATTTTTACTAATAATATGCAAAATAAGTGCCCAAAGGGATACTATCCTTTGGGAGACATGAGATGCTTGTGGAAAACATGTCCATGAACCGACATGGGTCGAGGGCAAACCTAGTCATGTCTGGGCTGCAGCCTCAAGCATGTAGGTTGGACCGGCACGAGAAGCCTGTAGCGGAGCTTTTACTAATAATATGCAAAATAAGTGTCCGAGGGGAGTCGAACTCAGAGCATCTCTAGCAGACCTCGTAAAAGGGAAAACCGTAAACGCATTTTACGGGTTTTTTGGTTCGCACTTACGATGTATGTTCTGTCCGGAATCTTTCTACCTGTAAACATGAAAATAATAAATTAAGACAGAATTGAAAGTTTCAAATTTTCAAAAACGACAATTAGGATCCATCCAGACCACAAGCACACATTAAGACAGAATTCAAACTTTCAAACTTTTGTCGCTGCCCTTCCGCCATGATGTCCTTCCTTGCATCATCATGCCACTCTAGAGTGACGGGGTCCATAGTGTTTCGGTCCATCGTCATGATCTTGTTCTCCTCCGCAAGGAGCTTATCCATGGCCTTGTTTTCCTCGGCAATAGATTTCCTCTCCTCCATGGACACATTGTGCATAGCATTCCTAGAGAGTTGTCCACCTTGCTTGCTTCTCTTATGCCTTCTCGACCAATTGTATCTTTGCCTCCAATGATTTGGTCACCATCAACTCATTTGAGGTGACCATGTGCTCAATATTCTCCCTCAAGCTAGAATTCTCTACTTGCCGCCAAAGCCTCTCCTTGGACATCTTGTTGCCATCGGGCTTGCCCTTGTTTCTTCCTCCTAGTGCTTCATCTTCTTCATCATCCTCCAATTGAATTAGAGAGCCTCTTTTTGTTGGAGCCTCTTGCTCTCTCAACTTCCACTTGTCACTATTATTGAACAACTTATAACAATGTTCAAGGTTGAATGGCTTATGCTTGGAAGCTAGCATGTCCTTGTACCTTTCGACAGAAATTTTATCCTACAAGATGAAAAAAAATGAGAAACCTATTGGCAAGAAATATCACAAGAGGAGGGGCATTCTACAAATGAATGTGCACTCACATAATCACTTTCAGTTGTTCCACTTGGAGGGGCATTCCTCACTTGCTCCAAGCATCTACTGCAACGGGAGCAAGTGTTCTTGATCACAACCCAACGGCCTTGGAGAGACCGATAGGTGTGTGGAACCGTCGTTGGAAGAAGTTGCATGAACTGGAAGAATTTGTCCTGGATCCTTGCCAATACCTCTTCCTGGTTTGGTTGGTTCCCATCATAGCTTCGAGAAAAACGGCCTCCCAAGCCTTGATCAAAGTAACATCCTCCAAGGGGGTGTAGTTCACCGTTCTCTTCGGCTTTGCAACCGACGTACCATCCACTTCCACCACCTCATCATCGTCTTCTCCACCTCCATCCTCACTGTCGTCTGCCTCATTGTAATCTTGAGAGGATTCGGCATAATCGTTAATGACCCACAAGTGTAGGGATCGCAACAGTCTTCGCGGGTAGTATTACCCAATTTATTGATTTGACACAAGGGGAGCCAAAGAATACTTGCAAGACTTAACAACTGAGTTGTCAATTCAGCTGCATCTGGAAATAATTCTTGCTCACAGAAGTTTATTAGTAGCAACAGTTTGTAGTAGCAACAGCAAAGCAACAGCAACAGTGAAACAGGAGCAATAGTAACAGTAACAGTAAATAGTGGGATTGGAGTGCGGTAGGCATAGGGATGGATGGACGGACGTTGCATGCAAGAGTCTAAACATGTAAATTCAAGATCTAGAGCATTGCAGATAAATAAGAATAGGCATCCAAGTACTAAACAATCCTAGACATTTGCTCCAAATATAGTCATACGTGCTCGCAATAAGAACTTGCACAACATCTTCTGTCTAGCCAGCCCGTGGCAACGGGGCCTCTAGGGAACTACTGGCAATTAAGGTGCTCCTTTTAATAGAGCACCGGAGCAAAGCATTAACACTCCGTGAACACATGTGATCCTCACACCATAGCCATCCCCTCAGGTTGACCCAATTATTATCACTTCGGGGCCTTTGGATTTGGACAATGATATGTGTACACAACTTGCAGATAATACCACAAATAATACTATCATAATGATTCAATAATAAGTTCATATCTGAGATCATGGCACTCGGGCCCTAGTGACAAGCATTAAGCACAACAAGTTGCAACAAAGTCAAATAGCACTGATAGAGATACTAGACACTATGCCCTAACAATCTTATTCGATTACATGATAGAACTGATTCAATCCCTACCATCCCCAAGCCTAAAACGGGGGATTACTCACTCATGGATGAGGGAAACATCGATGGTTGATGGAGATGCGTTAGTGATGACAATAGCGGTGATACTCTCCAAATTCCCCTTCCTGGCAGGGTGCCAAAACGGAGTTTCTAGATCCGAATCTTGGTTTCTGGTGGTGGCGGCGGAGCGGAACTCTTTCTGAAAAACTATCGAACCCCCCTTGTTTTTTAGGTCGGGAGGCAACTTATAGGCGCAGAGGGAGGCCGAGGGGGTGCCGGGGCGGCTGCACTGTAGGGTTCGCAGCATAGAAAAAATTCCTACGATGGGAACAACTATGTACCAAGATCTATCTACTAGATACAAACAACATGCGGATGTATATTCATAGAGAACATATCCTTGAAGACCGACAAAGCTTAACGAGTCCAAACTCGTGGTTGATGTAGACGATCTCTTGCCGATCTCAAGATCGAGAGGAAGTCCTTATCACCGCAACTTAGCAGCACATCCGTGCTCTGATGCATTGGAAACGTATCTATAATTTTTGATGCTCCATGCTTGTTTAGTATCTACTTTGCTTTACTTGTCTACACTTTGAGGTGATTTTTACATGTTTTCTGGTACTAACCTATTAACAAGTTGCAACACTGCCAGATGCCTGTTTTCTGCTGTTTTTGGTTTCAGAGAAGTTAGTCAAGAAATATTCTCGGAATTGGACGGGACAAACGTCAAAGTCAATTACTTTCCGTGGGGAACAAGAAGTCCAGAGAAGAGCCGGAGGGGCTGGCCAGGGGGGCCAGACCCACCCCAGGCGCGGGGTCAGGTGGACCCGCGCCTGGCTAGGGTTTGGCGACCCTGGTCGCCTCCCGGACTCGCCCCTTCGCCTATAAGAATCCCCCGATGCAGAAACTCTCAGTACCCGATCAGAAATCCACGAAACCGTCTATAGCCGCCGCCACCATCGTCCCTAGATCGGGGGGATCTGAAGTTCTTCCCGGCACCCTGCCGAAGGGGATATCATCCCGGAGGCCTTCTCTCCGGTATGATTCGTGAGTAGTTCCACCTTGGACTATGGGTCCATGTAGTAGCTAGATGGTTGTATCTCCTCCTTTGTGCTTTCATGTATAGATCTTGTGAGCTCCGTTCATGATCAAGATCTAATCTATTTGTAATCATGCATGTTGTGTTTGTGGGGATCTGATGGATATTGATATTATTATATTGGTTTGATTAATGGTTTTATCTTTATGATTCTATCATGTCTGTGTTGTTTGTGATCTTGCATGCTCTCCGTTGCTAGTGGTTATCTTGGCCAAGTAGTTGCTAGTGACTCCAAGAGAGAGTATTGATGCTCGATAGTGGGTTCATGCCTCTAGTTTCCAAGGGAAGTGACAGAAATCTCTTCGGTTTTAGATGTGTTGTTTCTACTAGGGAGAAAACAACGGTCTCTTGTTCATGGAACATGTGGACTGTTTACCTTACACACTTTGCTTAAAGCAGTTGTCTGTTGCTTGCAACTTAATACTGGAGGGGGGTCGGATGATAACCTGAAGGTGGACTTCTAGTCATAGATGCAGTTGGATTACGGTCTATGTATAATGTTGTATTTCCCAATCAACCTCATAGGATCTTTCTAGCTAGTAATTGCATTGTTATGCCTTGCTCAGTTCCCGTCAATTGTCCCGCTGTAATTTGTTTACCCTTCATGCCATGTTTTTTTATCTAAGGATAGCACCTCTAGTGAACTATGGAACTCGGTCCAATCTTTACCATTGATACATCTTCACTGTTACTTGTTTACTTGCTGCAAACCATTATCTTCCATAGCATACGTTTAATCCTTTGTTACAGCAAACCGGTGAGCTTGACAACCTCACTGATTCATTGGGGCAAAGTCTTGAGTTTGTGTTGTGCAGGTCTCCATGTTGCCAGCAACACTTGTGTGACGTTTCCTTCCTCCTACTGGTTCGATAACCTCGGTTTCTTACTGAGGTAAACTTGCTGCGGTGCTGCTTCATACCTTGCTCTTGGGGTTTCCAACAAAGCGTTCGACGACAAGTATTAGGCGCCGTCAAGCTAATTTCTGGCGCCGTTGCCGGGGAGGCTAAGGACGTCTTCACTAGGGGAGTCCTTCACTTCCTTTTTCTTTACTTTGTTTTAGTTTGCTTTGTTTCTTTTGCTTGGTTTTGTTTGCCTCTTTTCAAAAAACCCAAAAAATTAGTCTAGTTTGGTTTGCTTGCCTTATTCAAAAACACAAAAAAAATTAGTTCCTGCTCTAGTTGCCACCTTGCTCTAGCTCACCATGTTGTTCCCCAAGTTCTCTCTGAAAATTCTTGCAATAGGTAGTGGTTCCATAATTGGGAAAGATAATATTGAATAATTCTTTAACTATGTTAGCAAGCATGAGGATATTAAGGATAAATCTATAGCTGAACTTGCTCCTAATTATGAGATTGCTGCAGCTTCTTTAGTTCATATGTTAGAGGCTAGGTTTGTTAGCCTTAACCCCTTCATACAATTCTTATTCCTAAAACTAAAAGAAGAGAAGAATATTGAAAAAAAGGAATTCATCCTTGAAACTTTATCAAAAGAATTCCATGATGTTGCTTGGGAGGCCAAAAAGGTTTTTGAACATTTCAATATGCTAGGTTCAAGTGTAGATGTTGTGGGTATTTCTGATAAAACTAAGCCTAGAGAGGAATTCAATATACCCATACCCTATAAGCTTGTTGGAATGCATGAAGCTTTTGAAAATAACTTTGATTGGATTGCCCCTGAAAATATTTTTGATGAAGGTAGTAGACCAAATAGAGATGAGAAAGGATCCTACAAAACCCATTTGGATAAGACATCTTTCATAGTTGAAGATTTTGCAAGTATGAATGTTAATGCTTCCTCGTTTGAAAATACTTGATTCTTCTTGCTTCTTGTGTCTAACTTAAAGGCGTTAAAGAAAAGTACTTGTTGGGAGATAATCCAAGAGTTTCCTTGAGTCTTGAAAGTTATTACTACTGTAATGACCTCTTATTATCCTTTTTGTTTGCTTTTTGTGTCAATAATGACCTTTAATGAGAGAGAACTAAGATTTGGAGAGTTGCTGTCCCAAAACAGATTTACGTCCTCCACCAAAAGAATTCGTGAGGAGGCTCTGTAACTCGGATTGAGCTCAAAATTTACGAATAAATCCCCCAGTATGTTGGATAACTTTCGTTAGTTCTACACTTTTTTATTTGAGCAACAGAAGATATTCGAAAAAATTCGTTTCTACATGCTGGTCTGTTTTGACAGATTTCTGCCATTAATTGCATTTGCTTCTTATTGATTCCTTCTTGAGCTCTCTTCAGGTAAATTGAGTTTATTTGAATGAGTTACTTCAGTAGCTTGTGTTTTTAGTGAAAAAGCCTTGCTGTTACAAAGCTTTGCCAGTGGTCTAATATCTTTTGAATAAGCTAATGATGCTAATGAAGATTGTGTGAAGTTTTGTCTGAAGGAAAATTTTCAGGTGTAGAGAAAGAATGATGCAATGAGATGAAGGATGGACAAAAGCTCAAACTTGGCGATTCCACCATGGTGTCACCCCAAGAAATATCCAAGAGGTACAAGCGTCAAAGCTTGGGGATGCCCAAGGCATCCCCTTCTTCATCAATAAAAAGCTCAGGTATGTCTAGACACTTCACTTTTATTGTTTCATGCACAGTTGTGTTGTTCTTGGAGCATCTTAGTTTTCGTTTGCTTTGCTTAGTTTGTTTAGTTTGCTTTAGTAGTTTGGACCCCCGCTCTCGCTGTGTTTTTTTGCAAATAAGTTTGCTTGGTGTTTGGAAAGGAGTAGTAAGTTCTTGCTTGGAGTGCAAGAGGAGCTTGCATTGACTGTGACATAGACTTTAGCATGACATGCTAGGTGTTGTTTTTGCATTATGCTTAGAGATTATTGCTGTATCATGTATTGTTCCAAACAATTGGGATTGCTTAGTGTGCCTTGAAAAAATTGTGCATTGTTTTAGCATGCAAAAGCATAGTATTGTGGTATTCTCCTTTGATGTTTTGCTTGGGTTGACTTGGCACATTCTTACACCATGTTATGACTATGACAAGTCACCATTAGCCTCTACGATCATTTAGTCCTTGACTTGTAGTACCACTCTTTGCTTTGATTAGTTTGCTTTGTTGCATAGCATAATTATGACCATTATTGCTCTCTTAGTTGGTTGCTCCCAGTCTTTTGCTAGACTCCACTTGTATGAGTAAGCTCTACTCATGCTTCCAACTCCCAAGAAACCAAGTTATTCCAAAGTGTCCACTATAAACTCCTATGCATGGTGTGTTACACCATTCCAAGTATATTCTTGTTTTCAGCTATCTTCCAATTAAAAACTATCTTGTTATGTGAAAACTTAGTGATTAAATCCCTCACGAACTTGATGGCACATTTTATTATTTGCCCCTAATAAACGTGAACCATTGAGGCAACTTTGTTGTATATGCTTGCACTTATAAGTTGGGATTAGCAGAACTGCGCTGTCACGGGGAACGTTTTCAACATTGCACTTGTACTTTTTGTACTCCGTTGATATCATGCTCTTTTGTCTATGGATGTTACCGGTGTGAAATGAAGTGGGAACTTGTAAGTTCATGGAGTTTGTATTCTGTGTTAGAGAAACGCCTGGGCCGCTATCCTAAGCCATGCCTAATCATGGTGGAAACTTGCAGCATCACCATAGTGACATTTATGAAGCATTCTTTTTATAAAAAAAGAGACACATTGAGAAAAGAGGAAAGATAGAAAAAGGCACCATATTCCCATGGTACATAAGAAGAATTGCTGAGATGCTGATTATTGCTTGCCTTGTCATTTTGGTTATGGGAAAGCTCATGTGCCATATGCAAGGGGTACCCCATTGGCGGTTCTCAATGCTATGCAAATACTTACAGTGACAAGAACTTGCCTGGGCCCTAAGTTGAGTATCCATGAGGTGTATCCCTCATAGTCAAGGGACTTGAGATTGCCAACTTATACTTTGTCAAGCATATACTCCAGCTTTGCCACTTTAACCTTAACCACTTCAAGATGCTTATGATAGGGGCAATGAGGGCTGAAAGCTAACTAGTACCATAATTTTTGGAAGCTCTTTTTGAAACTTATAATCCCTGCATCCTTTACAAAAAGGCCTTTCTTCCACCATTATCTGAGTCTCCACCTTCTACCTTTAGGCACCATTAAGAGAGCATAGTTATCATTCTATGTGCAATGTTCCAAAGCTTATTAATTGATGCATATTGTGTTATTACTTGTTCTTGTGTTGTTTGTTTCTAGTCACCCTTGTGAACTTTGCAGGTGTCATATGCATTATATTGCTACTCTATGAGGGACAAGCTGATTGCCACTATGCTATGTTTTCTGCATATGAAACAAACAAACGTTTTTCAATGCATATTATTCATGATCTTTGTTTGTAGATTCCCATGTTGCATGCATAGTTACGATGTCCTACTGTTAGAACTTCATCTTTCATGCACATGTTTAGAGTTCTTTGATCCCATCTTTCAATGTTTGCAAATGGTTGGATCTTTATTGTGAGGGTGCATGTCACCTCAAAAATTATTCTTTTATCACTTACCTACTCGAGGACGAGCAGGAGTTAAGCTTGGGGATGTTGATACGTTGGAAACGTATCTATAATTTTTGATGCTCCATGCTTGTTTAGTATCTACTTTTCTTTACTTGTTTACACTTTGAGGTGCTTTTTACATGTTTTCTGGTACTAACCTATTAACAAGTTGCAATAGTGCCAGATGCCTGTTTTCTACTGTTTTTGGTTTCAGAAAAGTTAGTAAAGAAATATTCTCGGAATTGGACGGGACAAAAGTCAAAGTCAATTACTTTCCGTGAGGAACAAGAAGTCCAGAGGAGAGCCTAAGGGGCTGGCCAGGGGGGCCAGACCCACCCCAGGCGCGGCGTCAGGTGGACCCGCGTCTGGCTAGGGTTTGGTGACCCTGGTCGCCTACCGGACTCACCCCTTCGCCTATAAGAATCCCCCGATGCAGAAACTCTCAGTACCCGATCAGAAATCCACGAAACCGTCTGTAGCCGCCGCCACCATCGTCCCTAGATCGGGGGGATCTGAAGTTCTTCCCGGCACCCTGACGGAGGGGAGATCATCCTGGAGGCCTTCTCTCCGGTATGATTCGTGAGTAGTTCCACCTTGGACTATGGGTCCATGTAGTAGCTAGATGGTTGTATCTCCTCCTTTGTGCTTTCATGTATAGATCTTGTGAGCTCCGTTCATGATCAAGATCTAATCTATTTGTAATCATGCATGTTGTGTTTGCGGTGATCAGATGGATATTGAGATTATTATGTTGGTTTGATTAATGGTTTTATCTTTATGATTCTATCATGTCTGTGTTGTTTGTGATCTTGCATGCTCTCCGTTGCTAGTGGTTATCTTGGCCAAGTAGTTGCTAGTGACTCCAAGAGGGAGTATTGATGCTCGATAGTGGGTTCATGCCTCTAGTTTCCAAGGGAAGTGACAGAAATATCTTCGGTTGTAGATGTGTTGTTGCTACTAGGGAGAAAACAATGGTTTCTTGTTCATGGAACATGTGGACTGTTTACCTTACACACTTTGCTTAAAGCAGTTGTCTGTTGCTTGCAACTTAATACTGGAGGGGGTTCGGATGATAACCTGAAGGTGGAATTCTAGTCATAGATGCAGTTGGATTACAGTCTATGTATAATGTTGTATTGCCCAATCAACCTCATAGGATCTTTCTAGCTAGTAATTGCATTGTTATGCCTTGCTCAGTTCCTGTCAATTGCCCCGCTGTAATTTGTTTACCCTTCATTCCATGTTGTTTATCTAAGGAGAGCACCTCTAGTGAACTATGGACCCCGGTCCAATATTTACCATTGATACATCTTCCACTGTTACTTGTTTACTTGCTACAAACCATTATCTTCCACACCATACGTTTAATCCTTTGTTACAGCAAACCGGTGAGCTTGACAACCTGATTCGTTGGGGCAAAGTCTTGAGTTTGTGTTGTGCAGGTCTCCATGTTGCCAGCAACACCTGTGTGACGTTTCCTTCCTCCTACTGGTTCGATAACCTCGGTTTCTTACTTAGGGAAACTTGCTGTTGTGCTGCTTCATACCTTGCTCTTGGGGTTTCCAACGAAGCGTTCCACGACAAGTATTGGGCGTCATCATGCGCGCGCACACGTCTGAGGCACCGAGCAACCTCCGCCTCCTCGCTCTAGCGATGCAGCGGAAGCACAACTCTTTCTTGCCAAATAGCCATCGGGAACATGTATCTCGCTAGTCCGAGACCATGGGGATAAATACTAGAGGGGGAGAGAGATCCTTCACGAGGAGGTGTGAGTGAGAGAGATAGAGAGAGAGAGGGAGGGGGCTCCTTTTATAGGGAGAGGGGGCACCCAAGGGGCCATGCGCCCAGCCATGAGGCTTCCCCCTCACCTCATTTCATTCATGTGGGTGGACACTCCACTCACACAAATGCCTTTCAATTTCCTCCACTCAAAAACCCACTCAAATTTCCATTAAATTTCCACCAAATTTAATGCAAACTCTCATTAAATAAAACTCCTTTTATTTATTCAGAATTTTTTCAATTACTTTAATGACAAACATTCTCATATAACCCCTTGCTAGTATTTCATTTCACATACAAAAACACTTTCTGCAATTTCACCCGAAAACCCGTTTCGGTATCTAGTGAAATAAATTCCTACGCTTATTATTCTTTCCGGCATGAAACTTTTGCTCCAAATGGATGTCGGTGTCTCTTAAGTGTGTCACCCTACGGTTCGCGAATAATGCGGACATGATTGAGACCCCTCTTGGATCAATAATCAGAAGCGGGATCTGGAGACCCATGATGACTCCCACACATTCAGCGATGACTTTCTTGTGATCGCGAGAACCTTTTACGCTAGTATCTTAATACCTTTGTTTCGCGATATATTACATGTCCGAGATTCGATCATCGGTATCTCCATACCTAGTTTGATCTTGTTACTGACATGCACTCTTTTCTCGTTCCTGTGATATAACATTCTAGTGATCAATCACTTGCTTGCAAGCTAATCAATGTGATATCACCGAGAGGGCCCAGAGCATATCTATCCATCATCGGGATGAACAAATTCCACTCTCGATCCATGGGCCTCAACATAACATTTTAGTAGTTCTGAACCCATCTTTATAATCACCCTGTTACGTGTGACGTTTGATGTTATCAAGAAACTCTTTCGGTGTTAGTGATTGACATGATCTCATGGTCTAAGGATTAGGATCACTTCGTAAGTTGTTATAGCAATATAAACTCAATGACTTTGATCGTAATGCTATACTTCGGATGAATGTTCATCACATCATTACATTAATGTTGTGACCTTGTTATTAACAACATCCAATGTCCATGATCAGGAAACCTTGATCATCTTGTTAATCAACGAGATAGTTTATGAGAGAGGCATAACTAGGAACTTCCTTTTTGTTTATTAAACACACATGTATTAACGTTTCCATATTAATACAATTATAGCATGCAAAATAAAAATTTATCATAAATAAGGAATACGATAATAACCACTTTATTATTGCCTCTCGGGCATATTCCCTTCAGTCTCCCACTTGCACTACAGACAATAATCTAGTTTAGAAACTTTGCGTATTGAACACCTATGGCTTTCTGGTGTTCCATATATGCAATTGCAAGTGGTTAACATAATCTATGGATCTGACGCTTTCAGGTCCGTGTGTATTTGCATGTCTTTGCATCTTTACGCATCACTTATTCTCCAATGAGATGGCATTGTATAAATTTGGTCTTTTGTTGAGACATTTAGTTCCTCGGGGTTAAATCATGTTGATAATATTGTCGTATAATATATCTTTAGTGTTAGCCCATTGCAAACCACACCTTAGTTTGATAACAAACTACATGACACAAATTCCCTCCTTTGCTGCTACTATAGCAGTCATATACTTAGCCTTTTGTTGTAGTATCTGTCACAATGTCTTAACTTTGGAATTCATCCAAATCCATCATGGAATCTCCTTTCCATTAAATTGTGCCACTCATAGTTTGAATTGATATAAACTTAATTTGTATCTTGTGACAAAACTAGTATCAATGTAACGCTTTACAATGAACTATTTGTAATTGTTTGTCACCTCTACATAAATATATTCTTAGCTCTTCCAAAAGATCATAAGAATATCCTCACTATCATCCAATGATCATTTTATGATTCATTCTGGTATATGCTCATAACACCTAGAGAATAGGACATATCTGCATGTGTACATATCATGGTATGATTGATCAAAACATCCTTGTGATTTCACTCATCAAGTGTCAAAGCACTTGAATCTTGTTTCACATATCAAGTGTCGATACACTTGAATCTTGATTCAATTCCTTTCCATGCGACAAGAACCGTTTCTTGTTGTTTCTATATTGAACTCCTTCAATATCTCATATATGTATGTTTGGCACAACCATATTAGCATCACAGTCTATCCACAATAGACATTCATGCTAAATATTCGGGTTTTGCCTAAGTCTTTCATCGAAATGAAATTCTTAACCTTTGTCAATAAAAATACATCATTTCTAATCAACAAGATGTCATCCACATAATGTATTAAAAATGTGTCTCAGCGCTCCCACTTAATTTCTTGCAAATGCAAGCATCTTCATCGTCTCCAGATGAAAACTCTTTTTTCATCACGGTGAAGATTCCAACTCCGCGATGCTTACTACAACCATTGAAGTTTGCATGCCCTTTTAGCATCCTTCGAATTTAACAAAACTCTTTGGACCGTGTCTTGTACACGTCCTAGGTAACCATTCTTTTAGAAGAATTTTGTTTTGTTTATTCATCTACCATATACCAAATTATATGTAGTGGTTGCTACTTTAATCCGTCCAGACTAAATATCACTATGAAAGATCAAATCTTGTCATAGTCAACTCCTTGAACATTGTCATAAAAACTTTACCGACATGTCGACTATTTCATAGATGTGAAACATCCATGTCTGTTTCTTTATAGATCCAAATACGACCGATAGGTTTTTACACCTTTCCGGAGGGTCTTCCAAGTTCAAAACTTGATTTATCGTGTATGGAACTATCATGGATTTTATGGCTTTAATCCATTTGACGGAGTCACGGCCCATCATCGCTTCTTTGCATGTAGTCGGTTCATCATTGTCAAACAACAATGATTTACTCTCAAATCTTAGTATTTGATTGTTTATCCGACCTACTTGGTTCAATAGGAACTTAGACCTCCGTGACCACAACCTTTGAGGCACGTGAGCCAGGAGCATTCTCTACCTTCGGAATATTTTCCGATGCTGCGCAACTCAGCACATTTAGCTAAGGTTCGTTAAACTTATCAAATTTCTATTGTCCTCCCACTTAACTTTTGCGAAAAATTCCTTTTTTAAGAAACTTCACATTTCAAGCGACAAACCCTTTTGTACTTGGTGTTATGGAGGAATATCCAATGGTTATTCGAAATAACCAACAAAGACATGTTAATCCAACTTTGGTTGTAAACATCTTACTTATGCTTAGCATACCAAAATTTAAGAAATAACAATTTGGGTTTTACCCCAAACCATAACTTCCATGGTGTCATTTCAACAGATCAAGATGGAGCTCTTTTCAGTGTAAAAGCGGTAGTCACTAAAGCTTTTAATCTTTAAAACGTAATGGCAGTTTTATAAATAACACCTTTGATCCAACCATGGCAAACAAGGTTTTATTACAAATCTCAAACACTCCATACTCCTATGGTGTTTCGGGAGATGTAAATCTAGGTGTTTTGCTAAACTTGCAACTCAAATAAATCCCTTTATGATAAAATCATAATTCATTTATTTTCTTGTTACACTTGTAACTCAAATAAATCCCTTTATGATAAAATCATAAATCATTTATTTTCTTGTTACAATGATTTTCCACTTCATCTTGAAAGTCTTTGAACGTTTTCAAATATTTCATACTTCTTTCTCATTAAGTGAATATTCACTCAAATTTTCGAAGAAAGCATATGAAGTTGAAGTCCATCGCTTACGACTACACATAATGGACTACATATATCGATATGTATAAATTTCAATAATTTAGTCGATCGTTCTTCTTTGGCCTTTGACGAAGTTTCAATTATCCCGAGGAAAGTCTCACAAGCGTCATTTGATCAAATCAAAGACTCCCAAAATCCATGAAAATGGAGTTTCTTCATGTTTTGTTTCCAATATAATTTAAACGGCGATTTCACTTCGTAAGTGATCTTCTAATCATTTGTCTTGCGACATTTTAGCATTAGCTTTATGGATGTGATTTCTCCAACTAGATTTGTAAATCATCCATCTTATATGGAATACGATAATTATTTGAACAACCTTTGTTCTCATAATAACTGATTTAAATAACAATTATTAAAACAAATCTTGAAGTCAAGCTTTGATGTTAACGAGAAATACAAACAACGGTTTATTTGTTTTCGATGAGCATCATCACATATTCTCTTGCTAGTTACTTAGGCCATTGTGGTTCATGAATTGCGTTGTTCCGTATGAAATTTCATACCAACCAATTCGGTATCCAATACCCAAGAACCACATTGTTTAACAAGCAAAGAATACAACCATAACATGTATATCATCTATATACCTAAACTGGATATTCCCAGTCTTTTCTTTTCTGCCAAATATATTTTATAGATTCTCTTTCAGCATTTCCTTTTTCCTTTTAAAAGAATCTATCAACATCAAAAGTGGCGCCATATACATGACACATAGTCCAAAGCGTGTATATTCAAATAATAATACCTTTGGACTTGCACTTTGAAGTAGATTACCATCATGAAATGATCGACATTCTTTCAAAATCCATTCTTTAGTAATCTTTTAGTGTAGTAAACACTTTACATACATCTTCTATTCATCCTTATCATGACAACTTTCATGATCAAGCTAATGTAGCTTATAAAGATGAATCGTGAGTATACCGTTACTTTCCAAAACCCTTTTGGATGATTAGGATGTCTAGCATCTCCAATCTTTGCAAATTCTCATCCAATATGAGACATACATTATACTCTATCATATTGCAACCAAAACATTGTTTAAGATATTGTTATATCTGTCACACATGATTATTTTTGAAACAATTCTTTTAGCTCCTAGATAGACTTGATATTAAAACAATCAAGAATCATGGAGGCAAACATGATACTTAAGATACTAACACTGAAATTGTTACTCTTGATTTAATACCAATTATTAAATTTCAAGGAGTAAACAGAGTTTGCTGAAAGTTTGCAATAGGACTTTAAATTTTAGATTAACACTCAACATAATACGCTACGAGTTCGTAAAGTAAATATCCAGAATTATATAGTTCTATTATCTCAATTACAACTAAGCATAAGGTGGTGAACGAATGCCAATGACTAAAAAAAATTATGAAAATTCACTTTGATTTAATTTATGATAAATTGAGTTCTACTAATCCAAATTAGAAATAAACTCCCACTCAAAAACGACATCCCTCGTGTCTTTTTGGTGATTACATGAACCAAATCCACTACACCAAGTCTGATCATCACGTGAGTCGGTGTAGCTTCAAAGGCGAGCATCAAATGGGAATCATATCTTCTATATGACTCATGCTTAACCTTTCGGTCCATGTTTCGAGGCCATGTCTGTACATGCTAGGCTCCCAAGTAAGAACCTTAGTATTCCGTGTGTAACTGTCTTACACCCAAAATATGATCGTGGATCCAAGAACACCCGATCATCACGTGATGTCTTGGAGCGACGAAACATAATCGGTGCATACTTAAGGGAGAAAATATTTTTATCTTGATATCTAAATGAGGGATCATCTTATTATGCTAATAAAACGCTAAACTAGCAATATAAGATGCAATCAAATATCACATGTGAATAAGTGAAATGATATGGTTCTTGCACTTGATCTCCATCATGTGCATCTTGGTATAATCACTATCATACCTCTATGTGTAAGGGCAAGGTCTATGGAACTTACATGTTATGTGTGTTGTAAGAGTATCGACTTATACTTCTACTTACAACATCGCCATATCATGACACTAGCCCAGCAACAATCTAAACTAGATGCCTCTAATTTATCTATTACAAGTTTTACGTGGCTTAGGGCTTTCGAAGATAGAACCGTTCTTACCTACGAACATGAACCACAATGAGGATAACCAAATTGTTGACAACTCGTTGCAAATTATATATTGACTATAGTAGGAGAGACAGACACCCGCTAGCCACTTATTGAAAACTAGTTGCATGTCAAGCGTGGAACAGGTCTCATGTGCGAGGACATGTAAAGTTTGTCTGGACCGCTTCATCCCACTATGCCACCAATATCCAAAGTATAACTAAGAAGCAATAAAATGATCATCATCTCCCACATACTCATATGTGTACTACCCATGCAAATCATCTACGCATAGATCCGGCTCTGATACCACTATAGGGTTCATAGCATAGAAAACAAAAAAATTCCTACAATGGGAACAACTATGTACCAAGATCTATCTACTAGATACAAACAACGGGCAGATGTATATCCGTAGAGAACATACCCTTGAATACCGACAAAGCTTAACAAGTCCAAACTCGTGGTTGATGTAGACGATCTCTTGCCGATCTCAAGATCAAGAGGAAGTCCTTAGCACCGCAACTTAGCTGCGCATCTATGCTCGCACACACGTCCGAGGCACCGAGCAATCTCCGCCTCCTCGCTCCAGCGATGCAGTGGAAGCACAACTCTTTCTTGCTGAATAGCCACCAGGAACATGTATCTCGCTAGTCCGAGACCATGGGGATAAATACTAGAGAGGGAGAGAGATCCTTCACGAGGAGGTGTGAGTGAGAGAGAGAGGGAGGGGGCTCCTTTTATAGGGAGAGGGGGAACCCAAGTGTCCATGCGCCCAGCCATGGGGCTGACCCCTCCCCTCCTTTCATTCATGTGGGTGGACACTCCACTCACATAAATGCCTTTCAATTTCCTCTACTCAAAAACCCACTCAAATTCCCATTAAATTTCCACCAAATTTAATGCAAACTCTCATTAAATAAAAATCCTTTTATTTATTCAGAATTTTCTCAATTACTTTAATAACAAACATTCTCATATAACCCATTGCTAGTATTTCATTTCACATGCAAAAACACTTTCTGCAATTTCACCCGAAAACCTGTTTCGGTATCTAGTGAAATAAATTCCTGCGCTTGTTATTCTTTCCGGCATGAAACTTTTGCTCCAAATAGATGTCGGTGTCTCTTAAGTGTGTCACCCTACGGTTCGCGAATAATGCGTACATGATCGAGACCCCTCTCGGATCAATAATCAGAAGCGGGATTTGGAGACCCATACTGACTCCCACACATTTAGCGATGACTTTCTTGTGATCGTGAGAACCTTTTATGCTACTATCTTAATCCCTTTGTTTCGTGATATATTACATGTCCAAGATTCGATCATCGGTATCTCCATACCTAGTTTGATCTCGTTACTGACATGCACTCTTTTCTCGTTCCCGTGATATAATATTCTAGTGATCAAATCACTTGCTTGCAAGCTAATCAATGTGATATCACCGAGAGGGCGCAGAGAATATCTATCCGTCATCGGGATGAACAAATTCCACTCTCGATCCATGGGACTCAACATAACACTTTAGTAGTTCTGAACCCTTCTTTATAATCACCCTGTTATGGTGTGACGTTTGATGTTATCAAGAAACTCTTCTGATGTTAGTGATTGACATGATCTCATGGTCTAAGGATTAGGATCACTTCGTAAGTTGTTATAGCAATATAAACTCAATGACTTTGATCGTAATGCTATACTTAGGATGAATGTTCATCACATCACTACACTAATGTTGTGACCTCGTTATTAACAACATCCAATGTCCATGATCAGGAAACCTTGATCATCTTGTTAATCAACGAGATAGTTTATGAGAGAGGCATAACTGGGAACTTCCTTTTTGTTTATTAAACACACAAGTATTAACGTTTCCGTATTAATACAATTATATCATGCAAAATAAACATTTATCATAAATAAGGAATACGATAATAACCACTTTATTACTGTCTCTCGGGCATATTCCCTTCATGCACCCCCTAGGCGCGGCCAGAGGTGGGCCCGCACCTGGCAGGGGTGTGGGCCCCCAGGACCCTTCTCCGTCTCGTCTTCTGGCTCCATGGGTATTCTGGTAAAATATAATTTTTGGCATATTTTCTGGGATTTTTCCTGATAGTTGATTTTCTGCACAAAAACTAGACACCAAGGTAATTCTGCTGAAAACAGCGTCAGTCCGTGTTAGTTATATCCAAATCACACAAGTTTAGAGGAAAACAATAGCAAAAGTGTTCGGAAAAGTAGATACGTTTTGGACGTATCAACTCCCCCCAATCTTAGCTTATTGCTTGTCCTCAAGCAATTCAGTTGAAAACTGAGTGCGATAAAAGAACTTTCACGAACACATTTTCTTCATATGATGTATATATTCTCAGCACAGGAGTAGATGCTTAAACCATTCATAATAAGAAGTATGCAACTAAGTCTACTGAATAGTCATTGCAAGCTATGAAGAGAAACCAACTCAATAATAATAAGTAGCATGAAACATAAACATAAGCAACATTGCAATGCTCATAGTAAGGTATGATAGAGTGGTACATCACTTGCCTTTGTTTGTAGAGCACAATATAAATGCCAAGGCACCTCTGAAGTTCAAGTTGAGACTAGAAGTAAAGATATCAAAGATACAAGCATCAAAGTCATGACATAATTAACCAAGTTTTGGAACAAACACAAGAATGACAATATGCTCTCAAGAAGGTGCTCATAGAATAAATGGTGACTCAACAAGGGAGTGAAAATGGTTTTGAAAAGTTGAAAGGCTTCCCAATGCTGAAAGGAAGGTACTCATTAGCTTTAAGCTCTCATTGCCCCTATCATAGGCATCTTCATGTGGTTAAGGTGAAAGTGAGGTCCAATATGATTTATATGCTTGACAGACCATAAATTGGAAATCCCAAGTCCCTTGAGTACGAGGGCCGCTCCGCATGCTACTCAACTTTGGTTACCTGTAAGTTCTTGTCATTGTAAATACATGCATATCATAGAGAACCGCCAACGGGGTACCCCTTGCACATGATACATGAGCCATCCCATGATCAAAATGACAGGGCAAGCAGACAATGAGCATCTCAATGATCTTTTTATT
Source organism: Avena sativa (assembly GCA_916181665.1). Lineage (NCBI taxonomy): Eukaryota > Viridiplantae > Streptophyta > Magnoliopsida > Poales > Poaceae > Avena > Avena sativa. The sequence goes on along the minus strand of OV702283.1, from coordinate 134,105,238 downwards.
TACTATATGCATAGCTTTTTATTGAGGATGCTTCACAGAATGATCATTATGGTGATGCTGCAAGTTTCCACCATGATTAGGCATGGCTTAGTCTAGCGGCCCAGGCTTTTCTCTAACACAATGTATAGACTCCATGAACTCATAAGCTCCCCTTTTATTTCACATCATTGACATTCGTAAAGAAAAGAGAAATGTATCAACTGGATAGGATATCCAAAAAGTGTTGAAAGCGTTCCTCGTGACAGCATGGTTCTGCTGACTCCCAGCATATAATTTGCAAGCATACAACTTTTATGGACAAGTCACAATGGTTCAGGAATATTAAGTGCAAGGAATAAAGTGTGCCATCAAGTTCGTGAGAGCTTTACTAACTAACTTTCTCAAAACAGACAAACATTTTATTTGGAAGAAAACAAGGCATACTGAATATGCACTGAAATAGAAAATGATGCTAATAGGTAGGTATGGTGGACACAGTTGGCATGGTTTTGGGGAGTTGGAAGCACCGGTATAGCGCATACTCAGTGAAAGTGAAGGCTAGCAAAAGAGAGGGAGCGACAACCGAGAGAGAAATAATTGTCATAATCATGCTTGCAACAAAACAGGACTAATTATGGTCTGAAAGTGATACAAGAACTCTGAGACAAAATAAATCATCGAGGCTTACTGACTATTGATTAGTCATATGTATGCGTGAGCATGTGCCAAGTCGATTCACATGAAGCTTCTAGAGGAGGATACCACAATATCATACCAAAATATGAATAAAACAATGCAAACAAACATTCATATGACATGCTACAAACTATTAGCAAGCTGGAGCTAATCATAGACAAGCAAGAACTACTAAGCATTCATAATTACATACACCTTACACAAATAGGCTAAGCATGCTCACAATGATGAGTATATGTACAAAAATGAAAACAAATAGAGTTCGTTACCAGCCTCTTACCACACCTCGAGTTGTCTTAATCTTCATTATTGCCCTTCACTTGTGTGACTTGAATAATACCATGAAACCAAAATCCACTGAGGACGGGTGAACCCTGCAAAGAACTCACAAAACCAAAGAAGAAGAACAAATATTTTAATGTTTTCGATTTTTCAAACAAGCCAACAAAGCAAAAACAAACAAAACAAAGCAAAATCTTTTTGGATTTTTATTTTAAGGCAAACCAAAGCAAAGAAACAAAGAAAGAGAAACAACGGAAATATTTTTGGTATTTTTGAGTTTTAAGAAAGCAGCAACAAAAAGCAAAAAGAAAGCGAAACAATGGATATACAAAGAACCGACCGAACATGATATATATATGAGTGTGATGTCGGTATACCTCCCCCCAAGCTTAGGCTTTTGGCCTAAGTGGGGCTCAATCCCATGGTGCCAAAGTAGGTGCACCTCCGTAGTACGACGAGGAGGCTCCCTCATCCTGGTACGAGCTCGAGGACTCCCCTGTGTAGTGTACAACAAGGTCATATGAGGGCGCTTCCTCCTGATAGTGCCCGTGGAAGGTAAGAGAGCGCAACTTCTCATCCATCTCCTCCTTCGATCATGACAAAGGTCCCTGCGAAATACTGAACAAAGTGGTTTGGGGTAGAGGGATCTCTCTCTCGTCCCTGTCAATAAACATCATTTTATAGACCAAGTTCTCAAGGGTAGTGCTAGTGGTGACAAAGTGGTGTGCCTTCATGGCAGAAAGATCAAGCCTCTGAGCAGCCAAAACTGTATCATTTGGATCAACAACAATGTCCAAGGAAGTAGCAACACGCATAGCAATAATTCCCCCATAAATAGGTCCCTTAGTAGTTAAGCGACGAGCAATGAGAGAACCAAGATTATACTTAGTTTCATTGTTGAGCGCAGCAGCTAAGAAAGCCAAATGATAGCTGGAAATATTACTAGTGTTCTCCCTACCAAGACACTAGTGGCAAGATAGTAAGTGAAGTACCTGATGGCTGAAAGCTGAATGTTCCTTATCTTTCCCCGTTGAGCTCTACGGTTATCATCATTGGTTATTCCGCGATAGAGCTCCAACAAATCAGCGGGTTGAGCTGGAATCTTTTTTGCTGAGCCATCTGTACCAAGTCCTAGAGCTTCAAAAAATTTCCTCAGTGACATATGGTAAGACCTGCCATAAACTTTGAAAGAAACATCTGGACTGAACATGTTGTTAGTAAAGAAGAAACTCTATGCAAATGTTTTAATGAGCGTAGCATATTGCACGCTCTCATCCTGCATAAGACTTGTTAGACCAGCCCTCCGAACCAAGGTCATAAATCATCAAGAATCCCAGCAGCCTGCAAGAAGGTTTGGCAAGGAAAAGCGAGGGGTGTGCATCCCCCTCATCTCCCTCGTCACCGAATCGCGGAGTGATGAGATCCTCATTGTATAAGGGCCTAGCACGGGTGGATGATCTTGAAATCCTTGCCCTTCTAGTTGCATCACTCTCAAATATCTCTCCAAATGTGTGGTTTTCTATGACCACTCTTTTCTGAAATTTTTAGACAAACATCAAACCAAGTGATTTCCAAGTTGATAAATGATGAGCAACTACTATAGGAACTTGCTAGAGGGCTATACCTGCATCAAAATGAAATTTCTAAGCATAGAACAAGCATGTAATCTCACACAACCTGTCCCCTATAGCAGCAAAATACTCAAGATACAATCTACCAATCACAAATCTAATTGGATAAGTGGAGGAGGCACATACCAAGGAGCAAATCCCACCAAAAATCAGTAGCAAAGATGGGCTGAGCAAGGAGATCGCAAATCGCGAGCAAAAATAGCAACAACTCGAGCTTGAGCAAGTTTTCCGGTGTTTTTCAGGAGAGAGAAAGAAGATGGATGTGAGGGGGCACTTTGAAGGGCCCCAAATGGGCCAGACCCCCCTAGGCGCCACCCACAGGTAGGCCGCGCCTACCATGGGTGTGGTGGCCTGGGGTGGCCCCCTAGGTCACTTCAGGTGTCCCTCTACCCCTTTTTTCGAGGAAAAATTTATTTTGAATTTTCTGGGATTTTTCGGGAAACTTTATTTTTGGCCAATTTTCAGGGTATGGATATTGATTTTCTCGCAGAAACAGTTTTTTTAGAAGAAGCAAAAGCAAACCAAAATCCAAACTACAGAAGCTCTAAGACAAACTAACCAGCAAACAACTAGCAAAACCAAAGATAGCAAAAGAAAGACAAAGACTAGGAAGGATAAAAGTAAAAGAAAGCAAGTATAACCATAGTGAAAACATTATTTTGTTCATTAAAATCCTTTTGTTAACAAGGTTGATCAAGTCTTGTTACCAAAACATATGAAACAAAACTTTGCATTTTCCACAAGGTGATTATGTTACCTCATACTTCATAGCAATGGTCCCAATCATAATAGTTTCAAAATTTTCTTGTGGAATGGGACAATATATTTCTCCAACCTTGATGCTCTCAATATTTTCAATGGAATTCAGGCAATAGATCTCAACAACCTTCTTGGGGAAATAAATAGTATGCGCTTTGTCATCAATATTGAATGTTACTTTTCCTTGATTACAATTAATGACAGCACCTGTAGTATTAAGAAAAGGTCTCCCAAGAATAATAGACATATTATCATCTTTAGGCATTTCAAGCACAAAAAAGTCAGTCAAAAACAAGAAATTATGAGCCACTTGAACAGGAACATCCTCACATATACCAACAGGAATAGTAGTTGACTTATCATCCATTTGCAAAGATATATCACTTGGTATCAACTTTTCTAGCTGGAGTCTCTTGTAGAGAGAAAAAGCATAACACTAACTCCAGCTCCCAAATCACATAAAGCAGTTCTAACATAATTATTCTTAATAGAGCAAGGAATAGTTGGTATACCTGGATCATCAAGTTTCTTTGGAACCTTACCATTAAAGGAGTAATTAGCAAGCAGAGTAGAAATCTCCTCATTAGGAATCTTCCTTTTAATAGAGACAATATCCTTCATATACTTTGAATAAGGAGGCAATTTAATAGCATCAGTCAAAGGAATTTGCAAAAATAAAGGTTTTATCCACTCACAAAACTTGTTGTAGTGTTCTTCCTCCTTTGACTTGTGTTTCTTACCTGGAAAAGGCAAAGGTTTCTACACCCACGGTTCTCTCTCTTTACCATGTTTATTAGCAATAAAATCTTCCTTAGTGTACCTAGTGTTCTTAGTGTGCTTCTCAGGTTCTTCCTCACCTTCCTCCTTATCAGGAGCATCATTTTTATCATTACCACTCTCAGTTTCAGTATCCGAGGCAGATATACTATTAGGATCTACAGCAGGTTCAAGTGGTTCCTCAACTACTTTATGTTTCTTTTTATTCCTCTTACGAGGACTACCACTACTTTCACCTTGTTGAGAATCCTGCTCAATTGTTTTAGGGTGTCCTTCAGGATATAAAGTATCTTCAGTAGCTATACTACTAGTTCTAATTCCAAAAGCATGTTTATCTCCTGAGGCATTAACTAGCATATCCTTTTGTACCTTTTGCAAGTTGATCAAGTCGGGTTTGAACCATTTGAAAGTGTTTACAAAGCATTTTAATATCATTAGAAGTTCTTTCCACAATATCTTTCAACTCATTGATAGCTCTAGATTTTTCCAATAAATGATTTTGAACTTGTTTACTAAAATTACCTTGTTTAACAATAAAATGTCAAGTTCCTCTAAACATTGATTAGGAGACTTACCATAGGGAATATCACCTTCATCAAAGTGTTGGAGAGAGTGTACCTCAATAGTGGATGAGTGGGGAATTGGCCTACATAATTCTTCTATAGGAGGTAGATTCTTCAAGCTCTAATACCTTTCTCCTTTAGACACTTCTTAGCTTCCTTCATCACTTCATCATTTAATGCAATAACTCCCCTCTTCTTTGGTGTTGGTGTTGGTGTTGGAACTGGTTCAGGCAAAATTGGTTCAGGAGTAATAGGCTCAGGTGTATATAGCTCAGTTGAAGTTCAATCATCATAATTCTTGCTTATCTTAGCCATTAATTCTTCAGAATCTGTAGGAGTTCTTTTCCTGAAAACACAATCAGCAAAGCTATCTAGGTATGTCCTAGAATCATCAGTTAATTATAATAAATATCAAGAAGCTCATTCTTAGGCAATGGACATCTAGGATGTGCATGAATCAAGGCACAGAACCTTGTCCATGACTCAGGCAATTTCTCTTCTTCTCCCTGTTTAAAATCAAAAAGTCTCTGCAAAGCAGCATGTCTAGCACTGGGAGGAAAATATTTCTGGAAGAAAGAAGCAATCAAGCAATCAGGGCTATCAATGGAACCAGGAGGTAATCTATTAAACCAAGCCCTAGCTTCTCCTTTTAGTGAAAAAGGGAAGATCTTAGTAACAAAGTACTTACGCATCTTAAAATCATCAGAGAATAAAGCACTCATAGTATAAAGCTCATTCATATGAGCCACAACACTCTCATTTTCTGTCCCATAGAAAGGTTCTTTCTCAACAATATCCAAATAGGACAAATCAAGAGAGAAATCATAATCTTTATCTTTAATATTTATGGGAGAGGTGACAAACTTAGGATCAGAGGACAGTTTAGGCATAATAGTACATCTAGCAAGGAGACTCTTAATAGAACTAGTACCATGTGTGTTTCGGCACTCTTCAACAAATTCATCAGTGAACTCAGTGTAACCATCATTAATATCATAACTCTCTCTAGACTCAGGTGAGCTAACAGGTGTAACAGTGTCTTCACTAGGAGTTTTGGTATTTCCTAGACTAGCCATAGTAGCATCTAGGAAAGGACCTAATGAACCACTCACATCAAACACAATAGAAGTAACATCATGAGCATCAAAAGCAGTTTCAGATTCAGCTGCAGTAGCAGTATGTGTACCATGAGTATGTGGTGGTGGTGTAACAAGCTTACTTATAACAGACGGTGAATCAAGAGAAACAGAGGTGTTTAGGACTACACCTCTTCTTGTAGTGGATGGTAAAATAGGGAACTTCCCATCACGAGACTTCCCCATAATGAAAGGAGTAGCAGTGAACAATAATAGATCAAAGTGAAGTTACAAATAAAGCTATGCTCCCGACATTGGCGCCAGAAAATAGTCTTGATGATCCACAAGTGTAGGGGATCGCAACAGTCTTCGCGGGTAGTATTACGCAATTTATTGATTCGACACAAGGGGAGCCAAAAATATACTTGCAAGCCGAGTTGTCAATTCAGCTGCACCTAGAAATAGTTCTTACTCACGGAAGTTTATCAGTAGCAATAGTTTGTAGTAGCAACAACAAAGCAACAACAACAACAGTGAAACAGGCGCAATAGTAATAGTAACAGTAAATAGTGGGATTCGAGTGCGGTAGGCATAGGGATGGATGGACGGGCGTTGCATGAACGAGTCTAAACATGTAACTTCAAGATCTAGGGCATTGTAGATAAATAAGAATAAGCATTCAAGTACTAAACAATCCTAGGCATGTGCTCCAAATATAGTCATACATGCTCGCAATGAGAACTTGCACAACATCTTCTGTCCAGCCAGCCCGTGGCAGCGGGGCCTCTAGGGAACTACTGACAATTAAGGTGCTCCTTTTAATAGAGCACCGGAGCAAAGCATTAACACTCAGTGAACACATGTGATCCTCACACCACAACCATCCCCTAAAGTTATCCCAATTATGGTCACTTCGGGGCCTTTGGATCCGGACAATCATATGTGTACACAACTTGCAGATAATACCACAAATAATACTACCATAATGATTCAATAATAAGTTCAGATCTGAGATCATGGCACTCGGGCCCTAGTGACAAGCATTAAGCATAACAAGTTGCAACAAAGTCAAATAGCACTAATAGAGATACTAGGCACTTTGCCCTAACAATCTTATTCGATTACATGATAGAACTCATCCAATCCCTACCATCCCCAAGCCTACATCGGGGGATTACTTACTCATGGATGAGGGAAACATCGATGGTTGATGGAGATGCGTTGGTGATGACGATGGCGATGATCCTCTCCAAATTCCACGTCCCGACAGGGTGCCAGAACGGAGTTTCTGGATCTGAATCTTGGTTTCTAGTGGCGGCGGCGGAGCAGAACTCTTTCTAGAAAACTATCAAACCCCCTTCGGTTTTTAGGTCGAGAGGCAACTTATAGGCGTAGAGGAAGGCCGAGGGGGTGCCTGGGGTGGCTGCACCCCCCGTAGGCGCGGCCAGAGGTGGGCCCTACCTGGTAGGGGTGTGGCCCCCCAGGCCCCTTCTCTGTCTCATCTTCTGGCTCCGTAGGTCTTCTGGTGAAATATAATTTTTGGCATATTTTTTAGAATTTTTCTTGATAGTTGATTTTCTGCACAAAAACTAGACACCAAGGTAATTCTACTGAAAAAAGCGTCAGTCCGTGTTAGTTGTATCCAAATCACACAAGTTTAGAGGAAAAACAATAGCAAAAGTGTTCGGAAAAGTAGATACGTTTTGGACGTATCAATCATCGTTCGCGTACTTGCCGAGTACGTTCTTGTCAATGTGGACAATGTCCTCATTCAACAAATTGAAGTCGTCGGAATCTCGTGCAAATTCTACCTAAAATACGCGAATTAATACGATCGCTCTCATGCCGAACAGTAAAAAGTGGGGAATTTCTACATACCTAATGGAGCCGGGGGCAGGGGAAGGAACTTCCTTCGTGGCGGAAGCGCTAACAAGGGCAGCATCGGCGGCCGCCGAGTAGGCGACAGACCTCTGTTTTGGCATCACGTTCTTCGTCTTCTTCACCCCGACGTCTTCTTCAGTCGTGGAGCTGGTGTTGCCGTCGCCCCTCCAGCAGTGGGCTCAGGCGAAGCAGATCCCTAGACGACGATGGAGCCCTGCCGCTTGCGCTTCGCGCCAGGGATGCCTGCCGACGGGGCAGCTGCGCCTGGGTTTGTCGTGACGCCGGTCGCCAGATCTGATGGAGGGTTTGGGGGTTCGCCTGCGCCGGGGCGACCTAGCTGGGCACTGGCGGGGTCTAAGGAGCCTCCATGGCGGTGCTCTATAGGCAGGGGGTCAGGCATGGCGGTGGGAGGGAGATCGACGACGGCGGCGTAAGAGGAGAGGAGGAATGGCGCGAGCTGAAATGTTCCTCCCGCCAACGAAAATGGTCGATACCAGGCCCCGTCGGTTCGACCTCGCAGCCCTTGTATCTGCTGGTTGCGGGAGCGATTTTCGGGTCACCCTTAAAATATTTTACAGATCGACTTGTTTATGTGATTTTGGTCTTACGGGGTCGGATAGAAATGCTCCTCAACTCATTCCGTCTTCACAACCAAGTAACCATCGAATCATTGGTGATGGATTCGGCCTTTAGATAAGGTTCATTTGTTGGGCCAACGGAAAAAGACAACAGACCGGAGACCGGAGCGGGATACGCATGCTGGCACACGAGCTTGACGAGCCATTGCGTGCCGTGCCCGTCACGCTGGCTTGTTGGCCAGGTTTCCTCTCGAGGGCTCGGTCCATGCCTCTGCGTAAACCTGGCCATCGGGCCAGGCTTTGGCGGGTCGGCCCGTGGCACGCGGGAAAAAGCACGACACGACCCGTGGCGTAGCGTGCCGGCCCGGCATGGCCCGTCAAACACGCTATCCACCGGGAAATAGATCAATATATAGGCAAAAAGACGCGGGATGGGGTCGAACTCGCAACCTCTCCCTCGATTCTACTTCAATTGACCAACAGACCAAGCAAGCCCATCAAACACGCTATCCACCGAGAAATAGATCAATATATAGGCAAAAAGATGCGGGATGGGGTTGAACTCACAACCTCTCCCTCGATTCTACTTCGATTGACCAACAAACCAAGCAAGTGTTGCTGTTTTAGTAGCTAGACAATTTTATATGTTAAATTGACGGGCCAGCCGAATTCAACAAAGAAACTCGTGTGTAGGGATGTAATGGTACGGATAATTTACGCTCCGAATCCGTATCCGCGTCCGTTTTTTAGGATATGATAGGCGTTTTTAGATATCCGGCAGATATGGATGTGAATGCGAATATTTATCGAGCGGATATCCGATGAATATGGTAGCGGATATGGTATTGATGATATCCGACGGATAAGGATAATCCGATATTTTATGCAGATTATCCGAGGTACTAAATAGAATAATCCAACAAATTCAGGACAACCACAATATGTAGACAATGTCAGCTAGCTATATGCATGCTATACTATGCTATTATCAATCTTGCACTTTTATATTACTACTATCTAGTGTTGCACACTTTCTTGTTTTTTTTTTGCATAAACTAAATATATTTTTATTTTTCTATGTGTATTTGTTCGATTATCCTCTTCTGATCCGAGTCCGCTCCGAATCCACTCCATATCCGCAATCCGATAATCCGTATTTAAATCCACATCCAGCTATTATCTGCTTTAATCCGAATCCATAAAAAAATATGATAATAAAAATATTCGATCCGATCCGTCTATATCCCTACTTATGTACTTGACGTGCCATGGGCCGGCCTGTCTAACGCCGGTGCCGTGCCTGGACCTGAAATGCAGCAGGCATGCCTGGCACGCGAGCTAGACAGCCGAAGTGTGCCGAGCCGGGCCAGGCACGTGAAGGCCGTGCCGGGCCGGCCCGTTGGCCATGTTTGCCTCTGCGGAGGCCGACCGCTGGCCGAGGTTGAGTTTTTTTAATTTGAGATGAAGAGGTTGAGACTCAAGAGACCGACACGCAACAACGAGGGTTGAGGACAAGAAAGGGCGGCGGCTAACCCTAGCTACCGGCATCAGCAGCGGCGGAGATTGAGAGAGAGAAGGAGGCAGCGGGAGGAATAGAGATGGTGGACTTGACGGAGGATATGGAGACAGTGGCTAGCCACAAGAGGTTGCCGGTAGGGGGTCAGGAGACGGTGATCGAGGAACCAAAGAGGCTGCGCGACGACAATGAGGAAGAACAGCAGATGCTCGCTGAGCTTGCCGAGTGGCGAGACAATTGGGCGGGTACATGGTCCGACTACTACGGCAGCGTCGACAAAAGGAGTGAGTAGACTTCTCCATGATCACTGATTGTCTCAATCTTAGATACTTTTGAAATTCGCTGAATACGAGGCAGGTGATTTCTCACCCCCCCAAAAAAAACCAGTCATTTCGTTACTCCCTGCGATCCAAATTAATGGCTCGCACCCGAATCTAGGTAAATCCGAGCCATTAATTTGGATCGGAGGGAGTATAATTTGTCCGGCTCGAGTTCGTAGGTTTTAGATTTCACGAACTCACAAAATTAGATTGTTCGCGAGGTGGTGTCAGAAAATATAGTGGTGGAAAAGTAGGGCTATTGTGCAAATCTACAGTGGGAGAAATGGGGGAAATGAGAGAGAAGAAAGCAATAGTACAGCTTGAAGGCGAAAAGGGGGCAAGGTTTCACCTTCTGCTGCTGCCACAATCTCAGGTTTCCTCTCCCTCGTTTCTGCCACTCTGCCAATGGGGGTCGGGGGGTGGGGGGAAGCCATGCACCAACATAGTTGGCGGCTAGATTAGGTGTGCGGGTCAACATCGCTGTCTGCCCAAGCACAAGTGTCCTCCCAGCCTTGGTCTCCGTGGCAGCACCGATGAGGGGCGTAGATTCCTCCCTTCCTGTGGAGGCTGTGAAGCTGGGGTTTGCTAGCCAGCCGTGTTAGACGGCGAGCTGAGACATCAGCATGCTCTCTGGCCCTGGCGGGAAACCGGAGAAATCCTAATATAAGGAACTGCCAGATCTAGTTTTTCTGCTCTCGAGATGGCTCGGTCGATGTTATCAGAGACACGACAACTCTGGCACAGGGAATGCGGTTTGTGGTGGTGGATTAGAAGTGGCATCCGCTCCTTGGTGATGGTGCCCCCTGGCCGAAGCCCTGAAAAGACGACAGCTGGAGAACCATTCTGGAGGTCCACAAGTATGCTGGATCCCGTTCACCTCTTCCGCGGTGCTCCTGTGGCGAGGGAAGATGATGGCAGGCGATGGAGATGTTCTCTAGGGACTTTTTGGTTATTTCTTTGTTTGTTGATGTCTTCTGTGCTATTGGGCTGGATCTTGGTATCCATCTGTGTATGGTATTGTGCAGTCTTGTATGCACATGTTTGTATTGTTGCTTTTCTATGCTCAATGAATATGCAGTTTCCTTACAAAAAAATGGTGGAATGATCCCTATGTATTCTGTAGTACTATTAGTACCACAATTGTATTGATACCTTCCATTTGTGGATGGATGCAGCTGAGGTGGGGCCTGTGCAGTTTACCATGGGGACAGCGCCGAGCTACGCTAGGCTCCGAAACGCGCTTCAGATATTTTCCGTCAAGGTGGTTGAGCTGAAGGGTACTATGATATGCTGGCCGATAGATGTATATGGCTTCATTGCTGTGCGTGACTCGGTGGACCGTAACCGCAACTACATCTTTGAGCGTGCCAGGGGCAACTCTCAGAGGCTCACTGAACAGGTACCTCCACAACTTCATGGGCTTCCTTTGTATGAAGGATCTTGATTTCTAGGAAAAGAGATTGTAATTATTTGCACATGGAATTCACTTAATTTTGCCTCATTTGCATGAAGGATCTTGATTTCTTGGCAAAGACTGTATATTATGTGGTAAAAAATTACAGTTTTTTATTTGTAGTTGTAATTATGTAAAATGCTACTGTCCTACTTCCTCTGTCCCATAATATAAGATGTTATTACATCAAATATACTCATTTTGGATGTAATAACATCTTATATTATGGGACAGAGGGAGCACTTCATTAGTTTTTCTGAACAAATTATTGGTTGTGAATCATAGTTCGCTTGAGTTATATCAGTGTTGCATAATAATTTAATATTAGTATAGTCATTTAAACATGAAAGAACAGTTCAAACTTTGACGCATGGCACTGTTTCATTTCAGAAATTTTATATGATACACTTTGGTTTATCAACATCTCTTGTGTTTCAGTTAGAGTGTTGTATGTATTTCAATTAAAATTTCAGTTGTGGTTGATATAAGAAGCAATACACATCTACTCCCTGCATTCCTAGATATAAGGTGCATTTGTTTTTTAGGAAAAAACCAGAATAAAGGTGTATTGCGTTGCACCACTTGTCTGGACAAATTTTTAGGGATTTGATTATGTTTCCTTATCTCATGCAAAGTCCTCTATTTTCTCAAGTAAATTAGCCAAGGTTAATCCCCGCCAAAAACTGGTTTAATTTTTGCTCCACGTGCGTCCTTTAGTTTCCGTGCCAAAAACTATACACTCTACACCTACGAATGGAGGGAGTATTAGGTTCAGGACATTTTTCACAGTCATTTGTTTAGTGGGTTTGGTATTTCTAGTGAAGCTTCACGAAGTATATGTTTTCTAATCTCCACTTGACAATTTATCAAGGAAAATAGGGGTCTAGTATTTCTAGCTCGTATAAAACCAAATGTACCAAAATTATGCTGGAAGTGATGTTAGGACGTGCAACACGTGTAGACATACTACTGTGTTGATATTACCATATGTTAATGCTATGAATTTTTTATAGGATTCATCTCTGGTTCTCGATGGTCCAAGCCGTGCAGTCCAATTGATTGATCCTGTTATTTTTGAGGTTGAACTGCGAGTCAAAGCGGCAAGGCCCTCTGAAGATAAGCTGTTGAGTGGTGAATTCTTCGATTATAACTGCATCACAGGGCTATACAGAGCTGGCTCTCTTCTGGAGGAGATGGTGTCGGGTCCGCGCAGCACACTGGAATTCAAGTATGCACATCTCCGGTTGGCATTGGAGGCCCAAGTAAAAGTTTGGTATGCAGAAGGATCAACCGATTTCAGTGTGAAGTTTGTTGCACGTACTGCCAGTATTGATGAGAACGTCACTTTGCTGGAATGTGAAGACATCACGTCGGCTCTCTCTGATGACAGGTCCATTGATCTCAGGCGCAATGTTGTTGTTGTTGAAGGGAACAATGGAGTGCTGATCATTGGTGTTGAGGTAAAGCAGCAGGGTAATGATGAAGGTGCGGGCAACATCTATAGAGAGGTCAGCTTTACTGCGGCAACATCTGGTGAGAGTCATGGTACATTCGACGTTGGGTTTTGCAAGATGAGCGTTGTGGTTGCTTGGTCGCTTCTGTTTTGATTTCAGAGGCGCTACGCATTTGCGATGACAATGATTTAATGATGTTGGGTATGAGTATTAGTGGTACAATGTGGCTACCTTTGACCTTGTACTATCAGTTACTCTTTACTCGAAGCTGGACGTTATCGTAGAAATATAAGATGTTTTAGCTTAGTGAAGCTAATGTATGTAGATGTCTAGATACATTTATCTGGGCGCATACAGAACTTGCGTAATGCTAGATGTCTAGATACATTTACTTCAAAAATCTAAAACATCTTATATTCCTTGAGGAAGTATCACTGGATTTTAGTTGTTTTTACTTTTTTATTATCGCATTATGTTGTTAGTTGGAGGCATTTGTTGGTCTAGTATAAAATGTCAAGTGAACTTGGCTGATCAATTGATGGTACTTTTAGTGTATATATATTTCGAAAAATTATTACCCTATTATCTGGAGACGCTCTTCTTATCTGGGTGCATACAGAACTAGCACAAGCTGCTAAAATAGAAGACATCCCAGGCGGCTTTGAAGAACACAAAGCTGTTCATCCGAGATTTGTGTGTACTCCCTCCGTCTTAAAATAGATGTCTTAAATTTGTTAAAATTTGAATGAACCTAAACACTATTTAGTATATAAATTTATCTAAAATTTGAAAAATCTAAGACATGTAATATATAGATTCATCTAAATTTTGAAAAATCTAAGACATCTATTTTGAGACGGAAGGAGTACAATAAATTGTAATCCTTTAACAGAAATGAAGTCACTGGAATTGATATGGGAACAACTAATCACTGTGCATCTGTATGGAGGAAAATGTGAGTGGCAGGTTACCTTTTTTTCCCCATTTCGTTGAGTTTCTTTCATGTAGTTTTCTAGTGAATTCTGACTGCTTTTTACAAAACCACTTCATTTTTCCTTTGAAGGGGAAAAGGTAGAGGATCCTCTTCTTTATATCTTCATTTAAGCCTTATGGCTTGAGTCTTACAATTACTGCTTTACAAGCTTTAAAGAAAGCTAAAGAAAGAAAGAAATAAAAAGGCTATTCGCCGGTGCTGCTATTCACTGAACTAGATTTAGGAGCGCCTCGACGCACGGGCCCGTATATTTCGTAGCAATTTGGTGTTAGTTTATGAAATTCTTAGATTTTGTTGTCTAAGTTTTTATTATTAAATGTGGCTGAGATGTTTTCCATCCTGTAAAAAGTTTTAGTGAGATTTTTTGCAATGTTCTATATAACTGTTTGAACCATTAGCACATACTTGGTTAGGTATCAGATGCAACCGTACATTATGTAAATAGGAAACACTTGAAAAGGTAAGTACATATATTGCTTACAGCATAATACTTAGACAAAAACAGAGTACCAAACACAGGAGAGTATATTACACACAATGTAATTAGTTCTTAACCAACAACAGATAAACTTTTCAAAGATAAGTATCCTACTCAAAGCAAAACTGTGTGTGATTTAATACATATAAAGCTGACAGCAGATGCAATGATCTTATTTTAAGGCATAGTCGGAATCACCTATTTTAGTGGGTAGTAGCGCCATCAAAAGGAAACTATAGTTCTTAGAACAAGTGTTGATCAAAGAGCCAATTGTTGCAAAACCAAAGGCATGCAAATCTACACTATGGCTACATAAAAGATGGGACGATGCTCTTCCTCAATAAGTAGGGAAATATGTTACACATCGGCACATAGAAGTGACAGTTTTGGTTTAGTGCAAAACACACTGCTCTTTCATATATAAAGTTCCTCTTCCATAGATAAAGATACATGAGAACCTTCAGGTTCCTTCCCTACGATACGACCAAACCATCACAAATCCTAGTTCGTAGTTATATATTATAGTAATGTTTCCTGCACACGGCAATTTGTTTATCCCTCTCGTTGCACTATCGCAGGAGACATTCACCAAATAATTTCTTCTTCTTGATCCTACCATAGTTGTTCTTCAACACCTTCCTCTACTTGGATCGTTGTCTGCTTCTCGGCTTCGCTGGATGGATAGTGAGATACATTTGACCAAAACTCTATTGAACTCTGCGTGTATATAAACGAATATTCAAATGAAAAAATGTTTAGAGACACATCGTGTATCATTTAACGTGTGTTGCACACCATCAGTGCCATGGATCATCAGAGAAAATAGTTATCAGAATTTATCATAACCCTGGTCCTATACAATCCTAGACAATACGACAATAACACACCTTAGTCATGGCCAAATTAGGGAACTTGCCGGTTTATCAAACAACACAATAAAGTGAAAAGATCTAATCAAGAAAAAACTAAAAACTAAGAGCTCTTATGCAGGACTGGAAAAGCAAATTGGTAAAAGCCTACTTTACTTGAAGTGTCACAGCTAATCACACGGATCATAGAGAGAACTTAGAACAAAATAACCACAAAACAATGACCTCGTCAGTTCAGATTACAAAAGTAATTAGTTCTATTGCTTCAATGACATACAGAAATCTATGTATCTTGGTGAAGGCGATTGGGGGAGAAAGGCACGTGTGAAGGAGGAGGTTAATGTTAAAGTATTTACAGTAATTTGCCTAGTATTTTTTGAACCACTCATATGTACAAAATAAAAAGTAGCAGCAAACAAAATGCTCACCTTCATAACATTTGCCAAGAGACCTCCAATAGTTACACCAACCAACATCTCGATGAACAAAAAAGATATGTACTACCAAACTGACATACAAGACGATTGATTTAGGTAATATTTTGAGGTAATACCTAATTAATTATGGGATTGTTTTAGCTTCAGAATGCCTACCTCTGATAATCCTTTTGCTGGATCGAGAGAAATGTTCCATAATTATTTCAACACAAGCAACAGTTAAAAAAATTAGCTAGGAGAATGGTTCATGCCTATCTCATATATATAATTTGAAGATAAAAGAGGTAATCCAAAATATCAGATGCATTTGAAGCTGCACTACCCATATCAAATACCTGGTGCACAGATTTGTCTAAAAACTGACCAAAAATATTGCTTATTCACAAAGCAACATAGAAAACGGTATTAAGAATTCTATGTGTTCAAGAAATCACCTTACCTTGCTTGTCAAGCTATGCTAGCGGACCCGCACAACAACGCCACAGGTAGTTGGTGACTATGATTCAACCTTCGACGTGCCCTTGATTCCTATTTTCTAGGCATAAACAACCACACAACAGAGGCAGGCGAAGGTGACAGCAGCACGACAGGGAAGGAGAGGTAAAGTGCAGTGGCGACACAAGAAAGCACACTAATGAACCGTAAGATACTATTGTGCTCGGGCTAGATGGAAGTTTTTTTGTTTCTTTGCGTGGCAGAACTAATGAACCAAGGAATGCATGTAAGCACGGGCGATCTGCGATAAAACCAATAGAAAAAAAAAAGAGATTCAACCTGCAAAAACTGTGAACAGAGCATCATGACCAGGAAGCAGAGGAAGCATGGACAACTTCGACGTGCCCTTGATTGCTACTGCCGACGGTTCCTTTGTTGGCCTCTTTTTGCTTGGTCAAGAGACTCACAATCACAGATGAAATAGTTTGTTCATCAGTTGTTATTGCTGGTGCCAGTGGCCAGCTGTAGAACTCAACATCCTTGGTCTCTTGCAGCTTCAGTGGCAAATGAGTCTAAATCACCATCATCACTGGAATAGTCGATGCAACCTTAAACCTCCACTTGCCTAGAATAAGAAAATATACACTGTTCTCAAACTAAAAAAGCTCACGTGCAATTCTTCTTCACATTGCAGTAGCAAACTCTTTAAGTTACTAAATACAAAATCTGGCAACAAACCTATAAAAAAACGACCCAACGAATACGATGCTCAGCAGTATTGAAGGTTTTCCTTAGATCTATGTCGTCATATCTGGGTGCGAGAAACTTATGCTGCTGGCGCAAGAAACATCTTTTAATTTTCTTTATAAATACTAGCAGTAACACATTTCCGAGTGCAATGTTAGTATCTAATTGATGCTAATATATCTCTGAGTGTAGTAGCACATTTGTTTACTGCAGTGTATGTACAGTAGGATTAAACCAGTCTGATAATCATTCTGTCTTGTTCCAATTCTTTAGGGAAATATGCCAGCAGCATTTTTTTTCGCGAAAACGCAAAAGCTTTGCGTTTCGATTCATTGATAGAAAAAGAGAGTTCTGTACGGTATATACAAGCAGCCGCTCAAGCGAGCGCACACCCCATACAACTCAACCCACTGGGTCTACGGCACCGCCGGTATCAAGGCCCGTAGGCCAGACGCCCCAGCAGCAGCCCAAGAACGAGCTTCAGGTCGAATTGTATCAAGAAGGTTGGACATGTTAGGCGACGCATTCTCGAAGACTATCGCGTTACGTTGCTTCCAAATCCACTATGCCGTCAACATGATGAGCGAGGACGTTCCCTTGCGCATGGCGCGGGGGTAGAAGATGAAGCGAGCAGCCACCAATCCACAAAGTCCCCTTCTCCATCTGGTGGTGCGACCGTAGATCGGATCCAGGATAGCACCTCGTGCAGATTGCCCTGGAGAAGGGGCAGTCTACCAGGAGACGCGTCATGGTTTCCTCTATCTGGTCACACAGAGGGCAGAACGTCCCCCTTCCACCAGATCATTGTGCTGGGGCTCAACAAGCAGACGCTCAAACAGATCCAGAAGATAACAAGGAGCTTTCTCTGGGCTGGGAGGGCGGTCGCTAACGGGGGCCACTGCCATGTCAACTGGAAGAGGGTGTGTCGGTCGAAGTGTCTTGGCGGCTTGGGGGTGCTTGACTTGGGCCGCACCGCCATTAGCCTTCGTACCCGCTGGATTTGAAGGATGCGCACTGTAGCATCCCATTTGTCTAACAATTGTCATGCTACTTGGTCTAGTAATATAATGGCTACTTCATATATATAATTGTTGCATCATCATTATCTCATGCTCATGTCATCATGCCACCTTGCATTTGAGCATCATATAAACCCTTTTTGTTTTGGTTCTTCTTTCATATGCATTGTAAATTGTAATTGCCTCTTGATATTGTATTTGGTTCTTGATATATTGTTTAAATGCCCAAGTTGAGTGGGGGCATATCTTTATTCAACTCCATCACCTTTCTTGTCACCACCTTATAATTCCACCATCCAACTAAATATGAGCTTTGCACCTTTATTGGGTTTTACCTCTAGCTCATGTGAGTTTGGGATGGCTCCACTTACAATTCCACATGCTCCCATATATGCACCATGTTGTTTTCACATTATTGGTATATGAGAGCCACATGGCCATCTTTGCATGCATTATGAGTAGTGTTCCGTTTTCCTAGCTTTCATAGGGATTATCATGGGTTTATGCTCATGTTGGGATATTTTTGGGACTATTAAACATCTAGTGGAATATACACACTAGCAAGTTCCAATTTTAATCAAATGTGATCATATCCATCTACTCCATCTGGAACTTTCCTTTAAATTCTTTTGCTTGGCTTTATTCCACTTCTGGGAATGCATAGGAATAATGCCATGTAAATATTATTGTTTTCACAAGAATAAGCATGGCATTAATTGTTTTGCATGGGCCATGCAAGAGCCACCACATTCTAGTCATTTGGATTTTATTTGAATTCTTGAGTGGATCATCGCCCATCTCTCTCTCTCCCTCCTTTTGGCTTGATCTAGTTTGGAGCATGCAAGCATCTAAAATCCTAAGCCATCACCCTCTCTCTCTTATTCCCTATCTAAGATCCTCCCTAATCACCTACCCCACCATCACCCATACCTCCCTCTCCCTTTTGGGTATCTCTATTTTTTTTATTCTTTAATGGGGGAACCCATTGCTAGGGTTCCATCTTTTAACAAATGCTTTTATTCTTTTTCTAAACCCCTACATCCTCTAATCTAGTAAAGTGCCCAAATTGACACATACCCATCGTGTATGTGGGCATCCTCTCTTTTCCATATGTTATTTTCCCTCTAGTCTATTTGGTTGCCTAGACACCTTTGTTCAAAAATCCCTGCAAAGATTCAAAATAGTTTGAATAAGTTGCTTTAGTAAAACTGGCTAAATATAAGCATAAAACAAAACAATTAAACTAACAAAAAGAAATAGAAAATAAATAAAAAGGAAAGCTAAGAACCTTCTGGGCCGCAGCCCAAGAGAGAGCAGCAGCCACCTAGCCCAGGCGGCATCCCCCCTCTCTGCGACTCACGGAAGGAAGCAGGTGGCCGTCGCCTCCCGTCAGCCGCGTTACCACCTGCCCCTTCTTATCCACCCCAGCCGCGTCCCTGGAACCCTAGACTCCTTCCGTCCATCAGCGCCGCCACCTTCCTTCCTTTTTCCCCCTGTTCCGAGAGAGAGAGAGACCGAGAGGTAGGCTCGGCAAACGAGCATTGCCCTGGGCGACACCAAGAGCTCCTGAGTGCGGGAGTCGCCTAGGATCGCCGTCTCCATCCTCCACCTGAAGCACAGGAGCCGGACCTGTCGGTGACTGCTTCCTCGTATCTGTTGCGGTCGTGACCGAGCATGCCGCCCTGACGCCACCGCCCTGACCATATTTCCTCCGTCCCCGACCCCAATTCTTGCGGGAATTGGTCGAGGTGAGTGCCACCTCCTTTCCCCCTTCTTTTTCTCCACCTTCCCGCATCATGCCGCCTTGAATCGCCGTCGCCGTCGTCGGTAACCACTGCCGCGTGCGCAGCATCCGCAGATAGCAGCAGCAGCAGCGGTATCTCTCTCTGCATAGGATTTCTTCGGAGGCTCGCTTGGCGGTAGGTTCATCTCAGTCAAATCCACGAGAACTGGACGGCAGAAGGATCTCCCCTCTTTCTATCGAGCTACTGCACACCCCTTTTGGTGCACCGACGAGCTCGCCACCGTTGCCGGAAGCTGGCCGTTTTCGCTGTGCAAGCAGCAGTTTCGTCTCTGTTCCCGGCGAGTTACCGATCGCTCTGGTCCTTTTTAGCCGAGGATTCCTGAACGAATATCGAAGACCTTCGTGCCCTCTACAAATCTCGTTTCTACGGCGTCACCAAATTCCAATCCTAACGCTCGCCATCTTCGTCGCAACATCAGCACGAGCTACCAATTCTTTTTGCGATCCAAACTTCAGTTCGTCAGGTTACTGTCAGGTCCAAGCGATTTTTTGCAAAAAGCCCCTCCTCCTTTTTGGCTTCCAACCCGCAGCCCCGCTGTTGCCCACGTGGCACGCCCCCGTTGCGTTCACTCGCGCAGTGGGCCAGGCCGCCTGTGACCCCACTGGTCAGCGGCTTTGGGTAGCTCTAGACCGAGTAAGAAAAACCTTCAGCTATTTCTTAAATCAATTAAAATTTCAGTAAATGATTAATATCAAATAAATTCATAATTATTTAAATATTTCGAATTTTAATTCAAACTCTATATGAAATGTGTTTTGTTTTTGAATGTCAATTCAAATCTTTAATCAAATATTTTTTTAGAATTGATTTCAAAAAGTCAAACCTTTGACTTTGACCCTATTTAATAATTTGACTTTAAAATAAATTTAAATTCATAATTTCAAATAATACAAATAATATATGGTTTCAAATCAGAAAAATGTGAGGAACTCAAATATGCCATCCAAAATGTATTTTGAACACTTTAAATTTCAAGTTGTTTAAAATTACAACAAATGCCCTTGGTCTTAATTAATTAATAACTTTTGTTTTATAACTCCAAATTTGACAAATGATATGTCTAAATCGATCAGCTCGACGAGACCTTTCTGGTTATGCGTTCCTTGTTCTGTTTTGCAGCATGCATCATATAAATATAAAGATTACAGCAACTTATTCGAGAATAAAATATGATTAAAACTCAATAAAATGACTTATTCTTGTATTCCACATCTCACCCATGCCATGCTACTTTATTGCCATGCAAATTGTGCATCATTCATCATGGCATGATTGTTTGCTTGTCGCATTTTATTCCTATGCTTGTGCACTTTATTTATGTTGGCCCTTGTTTGTTTGGTTCTTCTTCGAATAGACGCTGAACAGGGGATATATCAAGAAACCCAGGAGCACTACCCAGATCCTTCTCTCGCTTCAACTGAGCTGCCAGGCAAGCACTACCTCATGCTTGCATACATATAGTACCTATTGCCTCTATCTTATTCTTGCATCATTGAGTCGCGATTGCATTAAACTGAATCCCAAGTACTGCATAGCCTTTACTTTCAAACCCCACCGAAGCTTGTTCCTCCATCCCATGAGCCATTACTACAGGAGTTGTTTGAGCCATGCGAGTCGTAGAACAGCATGTGTAGGGTTTGTGAGTGTCTGATGGATAACGAGGTACCTATACAACTTAACCTGAGTAGTAATGGGATAACTAATGAAAGTGGCATCGGTGAGCAATATCTGTTATTTGGTTTTTCATGCTCACTTGTGTCCCGTAGGACCCCGAGTGCTTGATTCCTGTTCCTTGAATATTCGCGCTATCCACATCCGGGAGGATTATGGGACTCCCCTGAGCCAGAGCTTGATTCATTCTTATTTCTTGGGGCCACAAAATAGTTTGAGGTTTTATTTACTATCCTGTACTTATGCCATGATTTACTGCTTTATTTACGATTGTGCGAGGAGCACCTGTACTGTTTAGGATCGGGACACGTTTTCGCGGTATCGACAAGCCCAGTCACACTTTCGGGTTCTCAGTCGTTTACAGCCGTCCACCCAAACCTTGAGTCCGTCTCGGAGGCAGCTGACTTCGTTGCGGGTAGCTTAATGGGGTGGCCCCCTGAAATATTTCTGAATCTGGTGATTGCTTTGTCGTGAAAGCCTCGTTGGGTTTTGATTTGGTTTTTCCGAGGTTGATCGAGTGTGTGTTGCTATTTGTGCACCCCTGCAGGGTAAAACTTTCTGAAAGCCGTGTCCGCGGTTATGGACGACTTGGAGCACAGTTTCTCGATCATAGACAAGTATAACTAAAGTACCGCTTTTAATTTGACTAAGTAATTGACTAGTAAATAGTGCAACACTCATGGAATGGATAATAAAACTACCAACGGATGGGGGGTGTTCGTCCGCTTCCTCGTTGGTAAGCGAGGAGGAGGATGGATCTGTTAATATTACTATTATAACTGTTGTTATTAATTCACGGACATCCGTCTATCTTTGGTTAGGCGGATGGTTAGCGAGTATCTATAGAATTGTTAGGGTTTATCTTTTGCTGCAATTGCGTCACCCCAGGTTGTGTCCCCTTTAGAGGCATAAAGACTTGTTGAGTACCCCTAGGGTCTCACACGATAAATTATTTGATTCAGATGAACAGGTACACCCGCAAGATGGATACTGGGTGGAGGAGACGGACGATGTGGGCAACGATCATTCGGTGTAGAGATTCTGGGAATGGGGATCCGTGAGATCTGTGGGTGGGATGTGTTTATTTATGGGGCATCTTATGCCGATTTGCTTCTTATCCGTACTCGGATCTTGTTTTCCGCTTCCGCCTGATACTCTGATGTGTGATGTATGAGGAGATATCCTAAACTATATATCTATCTAGGATATTTGGATCTTGCCGTATGGCGTTGCAATATTTCTATTTCTTTTAGATGGAATGGATCTGATGTACTGTTGTATGGTGGCTTGCATACATACTCATTTGTGTATGTAGTTGATCCCTTCGCCTGCCGATTACGTCGCCCGTTCTTGTCCCGATGATTGGAAATGGTTGGGACGGCCGAAAGGTCTACCTGTGAGTGGCCTTTGGGCCCCACCGTACTATTTCAACCATTTCCGCTCATCTAGGCTTGCAACTAGGAGCGTAATTCACCGAGGTAGTTACAATTGGTATCAGAGCCATCCCGCCCTTCAGGGTCTCAGCCAAATGGTCGTTGTCAGTCTAGCAAATATTTTGGTAGCTATGTATATTAGGGAAAAAAATAAAACGCGAGAGTAGGACTGCTTCCACTTTTCTTCTTACCCACCCACCCACCCTTTTCTGGTAAGGAAGTGTAACGTTTTCAATCCTCTTCTTAAAATTCAAACTAGGATTCACGTGTTCTGGGTTTCCGTAGTACCATAGGTTGTGTGTGTGTGTGTGTGTGTGTAATTCCTTGTCTATCTGTTGCATCCAAGTTGTTATCACAATCGGCCGTTTGGTTATCAACTGTTGGTACATTCCATACCGACAGGCTTTTGCAAACCGACGCGATCTATCTGATTCATTGTATACCGCCGCGATCTGTCTTACTCTTTGTTATCCGACGTTATCTTGTTTGGGGTGTTCGTTTTCGTAGTTACTAATCTTTAGGTTCAGCTTGAGAAGGAGGGGTTAGGATATGTGTTCTACTTATTCATGTGCGGAGTAATGATTTGAGTGCGGGATGGAGTCGCGATCATACCACTACTCTTATCATTCGCTTTTGTATATTGAATTGGTAGAGTCACTAATCTTGACTTGTTAAGTGATTTTGCGCATCTATTGGTATTTTAATGCCGAAATTTGCGGAAAATTTTTCTTTGATATGTCTGTGTACCACACTCCTTTTCAGTCGTGTGCGATATGCTTAATATCTTCTAGGTGCTTTGAACTTTGTTGATATTTTAATATCATCTTAGTAAATTGTATCCTTTAATCTTGGTTAATTCCATCTTGGTACTATTTTGGATTATTATTATTCTCCATTATAGTACTGACTTGTGTTTTATATCAATCACAGGATGGCACCACCACGCCGTTCTGAGGAGGACATACCACCTGAACTGGGGGCCGCGTTGTCAAGCATCGCCAATGTCTTGGCATCAATGCAGCAGAACCAACAGCGTTTTGAGGAGAGCGTCAGGAGAAACGAGTTTGCTCCACTTCCTCCACCTCCCAAGCGAGGAGACATCAAAAGCTTCCTGAAGTTCAACCCACGCCAATTTGATGTGTCTGATCAACCACTTGATGCTGATGATTGGTTGCGTGAGATGTCAAGGCTACTGGTGACTGCTGATGTTCCTGAGCAAGAATGGGTAAAGTGTGCTACTCACCTTCTGAAGGGAGATGCAGCTCTCTGGTGGGAGAATTACCTGAAGGCAAACTGCACTGGTTTTCAGCCTACTTGGGAACAGTTCACTGGAGCTTTCAAAGAGCAATACCTATCAGAAATTGTCATGGAAAGAATGAAGGAAGTGTTTCTCAACCTCAAGCAGGGAAATGACAATGTCAATACCTACATCAGGAACTTCATGAACCTTTCTCGTTATGGTGGCGATGAGATCTCTGATGACAAGAAGAAGCAAAAGAGGTTCCGACAAGGGCTCAATGCATCGATTAAATATGCAATCACACATGCAAGGCCGACATCTTTTCTGGAACTTCAGCATACAGCTCTGCAGGAAGAAGCAAGTAAGCAAGTGTTTGAGGAGTCAAAGAAACACAACCGCGATGCGCCAAGCTCTTCAGATATGTCAACTCCTTCTAAGCGTCGTGTCTGGGTTCCTAACACCCCACCGTCGCTCCCGGCTCCACCAAGACCTTCAAGCTTCGCGGCAAGGCCACCAAACTTCCTCACTGCTGCTCCCAGGGGCTACAACCACCACTACCCTGGAGCGCCTGGCGGAGTCCCTGGCTACGTTGCTCCACGTCCACCTAGTGCTTGTTTCACTTGCGGAGAAACTGGGCATCAATACTGGAACTGTCCGATGAAAAACAAAGCTCTTCCTCCACCACCTCCAAGATCTGCGGCAAGCTCTCCTATGGTTCGTGCACCACCACCTCGGGCTCTCAACATCAACACCAAGCCCGGGTCTACTGTTGCTCGTGCCAACTGTGTCAACGCCGCTCAAGCTGAGCATGCACCTGGAGTTGTGATGGGTATGCTATCCGTTAACTCAGTCCCTGCACGAGTTTTGTTTGATTATGGTGCATCGCATTCTTTTGTTTCTAACAAGTTTGCAAATGAGAATGGGTTAGCGTTGGATCCTCTCCTTAAGCGGTTAATGGTCCTTTCTCCTGGAGCAACAATGGCAGCTTCAAAAATCAGCCATGGCAATCAAATTGAGATTGGTGGCTCTTCGTTCTCGGCGTCCTTAATTGTTCTGGGCAATTCTGACATTGATGTCATCTTGGGCATGGATTGGTTGACAGCAAATGCAGCTGTGATTGATTGTGCTGAACGCTCGGTTTCTCTGAAGATTCCTGAAGGCCATATAGTCTATTCTCCAAGTCTGACTCCTGCTATCCAGCTTTTCTCTTTGGCGGCTCTGAATGATGATGCTATGAAAGCTATTCAGAGTGTTCCGGTGGTCTGTGAGTTCCCAGATGTTTTTCCTGAAGAGTTGCCAGGTATGCCTCCAGATCGAGAGGTTGAGTTTGTAATTGAGCTTGAACCTGGAACCGCTCCTATCTCCAAGCGGCCTTATAAAATGGGTCCTGCTGAGTTGGCTGAACTCAAACGTCAGCTTGATGAACAAGAGAAGTTGGGTTTCATTCAAAACAGTACTTCTTCTTGGGGTAGCCCAACAATCTTTGTGAAGAAGCGAGACAAGACTGATAGACTTTGTGTTAACTATCGGGCTCTCAATGCTAAAACCATCAAGAATAAATATCCCCTTCCGCGGATTAATGATCTCTTCGATCAGCTAGCTGGAGCTGTGGTATTCTCCAAGCTTGACTTGAGAAGTGGTTATCATCAAATCAAGATTCGCAAGGAAGATGTTCCTAAAACAGCTTTCACCACCCGCTATGGCCTGTATGAGTACACGGTCATGTCTTTCGGTCTCACCAACGCACCTGCCACCTTCTCAAGGCTTATGAACTCGGTTTTCATGGAGTATCTTGATAAGTTCGTTGTGGTCTATCTGGATGACATCCTAGTCTATTCTAAGTCAAAGGAAGAACATGAAGAACACCTTCGGTGTGTCCTAAACAAGCTTCGTGAGAACCGCTTGTATGCAAAGTTCTCCAAGTGTGAGTTTTGGCTGCCTCAAGTAACCTATCTTGGTCACGTCATCTCTGCCAAGGGCATTGCAGTCAATCCGGAAACTGTAAAGACAACTGTTGAATGGCTTCCTCCTGTTAATGTCAAAGAAGTGCGGAGTTTCCTCGGTTTGGCTAGTTATTGCCGTCGCTTCGTTCAGAACTTTTCGAAGATAGCGAAGCCTCTTACCGATCTCCTCAAGAAAGGCAAGAAATATCTTTGGACTCCTGCCTGTCAAGCAAGCTTTGAGACACTCAAAGAGAAGCTCACTTCCACACCAGTCTTGGTTCCTCCGGACACATCTAAGCCTTTCCAGATATTCTGTGACGCCTCTTTGCAAGGATTGGGTGCGGTCCTTATGCAAGAAAAACAAGTTGTTGCTTATGCCTCTCGACAGTTGAAGACGCATGAGATAAACTATCCTACACATGACCTCGAACTCGCAGCAGTTGTTTTTGCTTTGAAACTATGGAGGCATTACTTGCTGGGCAACCGTTGTGAAATCTTTTCTGATCACAAGAGTCTGAAGTATATCTTCACACAGCCTGATCTCAACCTTCGGCAGAGGAGGTGGATTGAAGCAATCAATGACTTCGATTTGACCATCAACTACACTCCGGGCAAAGCTAATGTCATGGCCGATGCTCTCAGCCGCAAAGCGTATGTCAACAATCTCATGATGGAAGAACAACAGCCTCTCTTGTGCGAGGAATTCCGTCAGCTCAACCTTGAAATTGTGGAACAAGGGCATCTCCTGAACCTTCTAGCAACCCCTCTCTTGGAAGAAAAGGTTCGCTCTCGTCAGCTTGGTGATCCGCACACCAAAAAGATCATCTCCAAACTTCAGCTTCCGAAGTATGAGTCCTTCCACGTCGATGATCAAGGCACGCTTTTCTTTGAACACCAGATGTTTGTTCCGAACTACCCGGGTTTGAGAGAGCAAGTTCTCAAGGAGGCGCACGATTCTGTTCTTTCTATCCACCCTGGCAGCACGAAGATGTACATGGACTTGAAAACACAATATTGGTGGCCGGGTTTGAAACGATATTGTGCCAAGTATGTCTCGGAGTGTGATGTCTGCCGCAGAGTTAAAGCTGTCCATCAGAAACCTTTCGGTCTTCTACAGCCATTGAAACCCCCGGAATGGAAATGGGAGAAAGTAGAGATGGACTTCATCACTGTTTTTCCAAGGTCGCAGAAGGGCAACAATGCAATCTTTGTTGTCATTGACAGGCTTTCTAAAGTGGCTCACTTCTTCCCCGTCAAGGAAACAATTTCTGGAATTCAGTTGGCTGAGCTCTATATCAACAAAATTGTCTCTCTGTATGGGGTTCCGCTTGAGATCAGTTCAGACCGTGGGAGCATCTTCACTTCCAAGTTCTGGGAAAGTTTCCAAAATGCTTTGGGAACAAAATTGAACTTCAGCACAGCTTACCACCCTCAGTCGCAAGGACAAGTTGAAAGGATCAATCAGATTCTGGAGGATATGCTTCGTGCTTGCGTCATCTCTTTTGGCATGAAATGGGAAGAATGTCTTCCTTACGCTGAATTCTCTTACAACAACAGCTTCCAGAAAAGTCTAAAGATGGCACCATTTGAGGCTCTCTATGGCCGCAAATGCAGAACTCCGATTGGTTGGTCGGGTGCAGGTGAAAGAATATGGTTTGGCCCTGACATTGTAACTCAAGCGGAGGAGAAGGTGCACATCATTCTTGAAAATCTGAAGATTGCTCAAAGTCGCCAGAAGAGCAATTATGACAGAAAGCACACGGACATGGTGTATGTCCCTGGTGATCTCGTTTACCTTCGTGTCACTCCCATGAAAGGCACGCACCATTTTGGTATCAAAGGAAAGCTGGCTCCTAGATACATCGGTCCTTTCAAAATTCGTGGAAGAAGAGGAGAAGTTGCTTATGCTCTAGAGCTCCCGGAAAAACTCAAGGTCCATCATGTTTTCCACATCTCTCAACTCAAGAAGTGCTTCAAGGATCCCGACAGGACCGTGGACCATGAGCTTATCAATCTCCAAGAAGACCTGTCTTATCAAGAACACCCCACAAGAGATCGCAGAAAGAAGGACTCGCAACAAGTCCATCAAGTTCTGCAAGGTGCAGTGGTCGCACCATTCCGTTGATGAAGCCACTTGGGAGCGTGAAGATGAGCTCCGTGCCAACTATCCTACCCTCTTTGAGTCTTCTTCTTCTTCCTAGAATCTCGGGGCGAGATTCCTGTTTAGTGGGGGAGAGTTGTAGCATCCCATTTGTCTAACAATTGTAATGCTACTTGGTCTAGTAATATAATGGCTACTTCATATATATAATTGTTGCATCATCATTATCTCATGCCCATGTCATCATGCCACCTTGCATTTGAGCATCATATAAACCCTTTTTGTTTTGGTTCTTCTTTCATATGCATTGTAAATTGTAATTGCCTCTTGATATTGTATTTTGTTCTTGATATATTGTTTAAATGCCCAAGTTGAGTGGGGGCATATCTTTATTCAACTCCATCACCTTTCTTGTCACCACCTTATAATTCCACCATCCAACTAAATATGAGCTTTGCACCTTTATTGGGTTTTACCTCTAGCTCATGTGAGCTTGGGATGGCTCCACTTACAATTCCACATGCTCCCATATATGCACCATGTTGTTTTCACATTATTGGTATATGAGAGCCACATGGCCATCTTTGCATGCATTATGAGTAGTGTTCCGTTTTCCTAGCTTTCATAGGGATTATCATGGGTTTATGCTCATGTTGGGATATTTTTGGGACTATTAAACATCTAGTGGAATATACACACTAGCAAGTTCCAATTTTAATCAAATGTGATCATATCCATCTACTCCATCTGGAACTTTCCTTTAAATTCTTTTGCTTGGCTTTATTCCACTTCTGGGAATGCATAGGAATAATGCCATGTAAATATTATTGTTTTCACAAGAATAAGCATGGCATTAATTGTTTTGCATGGGCCATGCAAGAGCCACCACATTCTAGTCATTTGGATTTTATTTGAATTCTTGAGTGGATCATCGCCCATCTCTCTCTCTCCCTCCTTTTGGCTTGATCTAGTTTGGAGCATGCAAGCATCTAAAATCCTAAGCCATCACCCTCTCTCTCTTATTCCCTATCTAAGATCCTCCCTAATCACCTACCCCACCATCACCCATACCTCCCTCTCCCTTTTGGGTATCTCTATTTTTTTTATTCTTTAATGGGGGAACCCATTGCTAGGGTTCCATCTTTTAACAAATGCTTTTATTCTTTTTCTAAACCCCTACATCCTCTAATCTAGTAAAGTGCCCAAATTGACACATACCCATCGTGTATGTGGGCATCCTCTCTTTTCCATATGTTATTTTCCCTCTAGTCTATTTGGTTGCCTAGACACCTTTGTTCAAAAATCCCTGCAAAGATTCAAAATAGTTTGAATAAGTTGCTTTAGTAAAACTGGCTAAATATAAGCATAAAGCAAAACAATTGAACTAACAAAAAGAAATAGAAAATAAATAAAAAGGAAAGCTAAGAACCTTCTGGGCCGCAGCCCAAGAGAGAGCAGCAGCCACCTAGCCCAGGCGGCATCCCCCCTCTCTGCGACTCACGGAAGGAAGCAGGTGGCCGTCGCCTCCCGTCAGCCGCGTCACCACCTGCCCCTTCTTATCCACCCCAGCCGCGTCCCTGGAACCCTAGACTCCTTCCGTCCATCAGCGCCGCCACCTTCCTTCCTTTTTTCCCCTGTTCCGAGAGAGAGAGACCGAGAGGTAGGCTCGGCAAACGAGCATTGCCCTGGGCAACACCAAGAGCTCCTGAGTGCGGGAGTCGCCTAGGATCGCCGTCTCCATCCTCCACCTGAAGCACAGGAGCCGGACCTGTCGGTGACTGCTTCCTCGTATCTGTTGCGGTCGTGACCGAGCATGCCGCCCTGACGCCACCGCCCTGACCATATTTCCTCCGTCCCCGACCCCAATTCTTGCGGGAATTGGTCGAGGTGAGTGCCACCTCCTTTCCCCCTTCTTTTTCTCCACCTTCCCGCATCATGCCGCCTTGAATCGCCGTCGCCGTCGTCGGTAACCACCGCCGCGTGCGCAGCATCCGCAGATAGCAGCAGCAGCCGCAGCGGTATCTCTCTCTGCATAGGATTTCTTCGGAGGCTCGCTTGGCGGTAGGTTCATCTCAGTCAAATCCACGAGCACTGGACGGCAGAAGGATCTCCCCTCTTTCTATCGAGCTACTGCACACCCCTTTTGGTGCACCGACGAGCTCGCCACCGTTGCCGGAAGCTAGCCGTTTTCGCTGTGCAAGCAGCAGTTTCGTCTCTGTTCCCGGCGAGTTACCGATCTCTCCGGTCCTTTTTAGCCGAGGATTCCTGAACGAATATCGAAGACCTTCGTGCCCTCTACAAATCTCGTTTTTACGGCGTCACCAAATTCCAATCCTAACGCTCGCCATCTTCGTCGCAACATCAGCACGAGCTACCAATTCTTTTTGCGATCCAAACTTCAGTTCGTCAGGTTACTGTCAGGTCCAAGCGATTTTTTGCAAAAAGCCCCTCCTCCTTTTTGGCTTCCAACCCGCAGCCCCGCTGTTGCCCACGTGGCACGCCCCCGTTGCGTTCACTCGCGCAGTGGGCCAGGCCGCCTGTGACCCCACTGGTCAGCGGCTTTGGGTAGCTCTAGACCGAGTAAGAAAAACCTTCAGCTATTTCTTAAATCAATTAAAATTTCAGTAAATGATTAATATCAAATAAATTCATAATTATTTAAATATTTCGAATTTTAATTCAAACTCTATATGAAATGTGTTTTGTTTTTGAATGTCAATTCAAATCTTTAATCAAATATTTTTTTAGAATTGATTTCAAAAAGTCAAACCTTTGACTTTGACCCTATTTAATAATTTGACTTTAAAATAAATTTAAATTCATAATTTCAAATAATACAAATAATATATGGTTTCAAATCAGAAAAATGTGAGGAACTCAAATATGCTATCCAAAATATATTTTGAACACTTTAAATTTCAAGTTGTTTAAAATTACAACAAATGCCCTTGGCCTTAATTAATTAATAACTTTTGTTTTATAACTCCAAATTTGACAAATGATATGTCTAAATCGATCAGCTCGACGAGACCTTTCTGGTTATGCATTCCTTGTTCTGTTTTGCAGCATGCATCATATAAATATAAAGATTACAGCAACTTATTCGAGAATAAAACATGATTAAAACTCAATAAAATGACTTATTCTTGTATTCCACATCTCACCCATGCCATGCTACTTTATTGCCATGCAAATTGTGCATCATTCATCATGGCATGATTGTTTGCTTGTCGCATTTTATTCCTATGCTTGTGCACTTTATTTATGTTGGCCCTTGTTTGTTTGGTTCTTCTTCGAATAGACACTGAACAGGGAATATATCAAGAAACCCAGGAGCACTACCCAGATCTTTCTCTCGCTTCAACTGAGCTGCCAGGCAAGCACTACCTCATGCTTGCATACATATAGTACCTATTGCCTCTATCTTATTCTTGCATCATTGAGTCGCGATTGCATTAAACTGAATCCCAAGTACTGCATAGCCTTTACTTTCAAACCCCACCGAAGCTTGTTCCTCCATCCCATGAGCCATTACTACAGGAGTTGTTTGAGCCATGCGAGTCATAGAACAGCATGTGTAGGGTTTGTGAGTGTCTGATGAATAACGAGGTACCTATACAACTTAACCTGAGTAGTAATGGGATAACTAATGAAAGTGGCATCGGTGAGCAATATCTGCTATTTGGTTTTTCATGCTCACTTGTGTCCCGTAGGACCCCGAGTGCTTGATTCCTGTTCCTTGAATATTCGCGCTATCCACATCCGGGAGGATTATGGGACCCCCCTGAGCCAGAGCTTGATTCATTCTTATTTCTTGGGGCCACAAACTAGTTTGAGGTTTTATTTACTATCATGTACTTATGCCATGCTTTACTGCTTTATTTACGATTGTGCGAGGAGCACCTGTACTGTTTAGGATCGGGACACGTTTTCGCGGTATCGATAAGCCCAGTCACACTTTCGGGTTCCCAGTCGTTTACAGCCGTCCACCCAAACCTTGAGTCCGTCTCGGAGGCAGCTAACTTCGTTGCGGGTAGCTTAATGGGGTGGCCCCCTGAAATATTTCTGAATCTGGTGATTGCTTTGTCGTGAAAGCCTCGTTGGGTTTTGATTTGGTTTTTCTGAGGTTGATCGAGTGTGTGTTGCTATTTGTGCACCCCTGCAGGGTAAAACTTTCTGAAAGCCATGTCCGCGGTTATGGACGACTTGGAGCACAGTTTCTCGATCATAGACAAGTATAACTAAAGTACGGCTTTTAATTTGACTAAGTAATTGACTAGTAAATAGTGCAACACTCATGGAATGGATAATAAAACTACCAACGGATGGGGGGTGTTCGTCCGCTTCCTCGTTGGTAAGCGAGGAGGAGGATGGATCTGTTAATATTACTATTATAACTGTTGTTATTAATTCACGGACATCCGTCTATTTTTGGTTAGGCGGATGGTTAGCGAGTATCTATAGAATTGTTAGGGTTTATCTTTTGCTGCAATTGCGTCACCCCAGGTTGTGTCCCCTTTAGAGGCATAAAGACTTGCTGAGTACCCCTAGGGTCTCACACGATAAATTATTTGATTCAGATGAACAGGTACACCCGCAAGATGGATACTGGGTGGAGGAGACGAACGATGTGGGCAACGATCATTCGGTGTAGATATTCCGGGAATGGGGATCCGTGAGATCTGTGGGCGGGATGTGTTTATTTATGGGGCATCTTATACCGATTTGCTTCTTATCCGTACTCGGATCTTGTTTGCCGCTTCCGCCTGATACTCTGATGTGTGATGTATGAGGAGATATCCTAAACTATATATCTATCTAGGATATTTGGATCTTGCCGTATGGCGTTGCAATATTTCTATTTCTTTTAGATGGAATGGCTCTGATGTACTGTTGTATGGTGGCTTGCATACATACTCATTTGTGTATGTAGTTGATCCCTTCGCCTGCCGATTACGTCGCCCGTTCTTGTCCCGATGATTGGAAATGGTTGGGACGGCCGAAAGGTCTACCTGTGAGTGGCCTTTGGGCCCCACCGTACTATTTCAACCATTTCCGCTCATCTAGGCTTGCAACTAGGAGCGTAATTCACCGAGGTAGTTACACGCACATATCCGCTGCGACCTTGGCGCGGCCTAGATATGCGCTTCTCTGCGTCGGAGCTGCAGGTGTTTGACGCATCCACCACGATGGAGGTGGAGGATGGTTCCACCGCGCTATTTTGGCTTGACCGATGGCTGGACGGGAGAACCATGGAGGAGACGGCGCCGACACTCTTCGCGCTAATCCCTAAGCGCGCTAGGAAGCGCCGGCCGGTGAGGGAGGCGCTTCTGGAGCGCCGGTGGATCGCTGACATCCAGGATGCGCTGAGTCCACTTGCCCTTTGGCAATACGTGCAGCTTTGGATACGGGTGCGCGATGTTGAGCTTTCGGACGGCCAGGACTGCCTACGCTGGTGTTGGACGCAGGATGGCCAGTACTCGGCCAAGTCCTGCTACGAGTTCCTCTTCCAAGGGTTGATTTCCTCGAGATCATGGAGGTTGAACTGGCGCACCTTGGCGTCCCCCCGGGTTAAGTTCTTCGTCTGGCTGGCATGGCAAGATCGCTGTTGGATGACTGAGCGGCTTGCGAGAAGGGGACTAGCTCACCCACCGCGCCGCCCTCTGTGTGACCAGACAGTGGAAACCATGACGCATCTCCTGGTAGACTGCCCCTTCTCCAGGCAATCTGGCACGAGGTGCTATCCTGGATCCGATCTACGGTCGCACCACCGGATGGAGAAGGGGACTTCGTGGATTGGTGGCTGCTCGCTTCGTCTTCTACCCCCGCGCCATGCGCAAGGGAACGTCCTCGCTCATCATGTTGACGGCATGGTGGATTTGGAAGCAACGTAACGCGGTAGTCTTCGAGAACGCGTCGCCTAACATGTCCAACCTTCTCGATACAATTCGATCTGAAGCTCGTTCTTGGGCTGCTGCTGGGGCGTCTGGCCTACGGGCCTTGATACCGGCGGTGCCGTAGACCTAGTGGGTTGAGTTGTATGGGATGTGCGCTCACTTAGCAGCTGTTTGTATATACTGTACAGAACTCTCTTTTTCTATTAATAAATCGAAACGCAAAGCTTTTGCTTTTTCGCGAAAAAAAATGCTGCTGGCATATTTCCCCAAAGAATTGGAACAAGACAGAACGATTATCACACTGGTTTAATCCTACCGTACGTACACTGCAGTAAACAAGTGTGCTACTACACTCAGATATATTAGTATCAATTAGATACTAACATTGCACTCGGAAATGTGTTACTGCTAGTATTTATAAAGAAAATTAAAAGATGTTTCTTGTGCCCTAATAGTTTTTTTCAAAGTAACCACAAGAGCAAACAGTATGACACACCCGCTACCCCAAGTAAGACATAAGCTGTGCTAAAAGCCAGGACACGGGCATCTGACAGTATGATTTATCAATTAGATTACTACAAACCTACAGATTGGTTCTGTACTAAGTACTAATAAACCAACCCGCAAGAAAACATAAAGCTAGATCGCAATAGTATGCCACACCTTATAGGACAGGACACCAGTACTAAGAAACACTCAAGGCGTTCATGGCTTTATGTGAAAGTCGTGTGCAGTGCAAATAAAATAACTCAAAAGAATCCACAGAACCAGATAATCAAATAAGATAACTCAAAAGAATCCGCAGAACCAGATAACTCAAAATAAGATGATCTGATCATAAATATGCAAAAATAGCATTTTACTGCTTGCTTTAGGAAATAAGGACCATAATGGCGAATCGCCACCAGGAATTGCTCTAGGCGTGAGACAACAATAGAGACTAAGGCTTACGTTTCAATCTCTTAGGGAATTCAAGAGTAAAAATCCCATAGTTTCCAAACAAAATAGCATCCCAGTAGCATTGTTATATCTTTTATCGTAGTGAAGCTTGTCAGCTATCATCTTTATATTTTAATGTATGACATATTTCAAAACCGGTCAGATAGAATAGTTAAAGCATATAACTGAACCTTTTGAACCCTTCTGAAGCCATTTCTTCTTGTCATCCCCCAGCTATATACTCAAATGTGCAATTGTACCATTTGAAGCGAAATATGCCTAAACTATGCTCCCAATTTTTTGAAGCTTAACTACTGCAGGGGATACCCCTACAGCCCTTTATTGAATAGTAACTAGAGGTTCAAAAATATATACAAACTATGAAATAAAAAATAAAGCTAAAAAGCTAAATAGTAAAACAAAATTACAACAGATTGTCAATCTATTTTGACAGATCTGCAACTTTAGAGCTTTTAATTCTATGTTTGAGCAAGGAGACATCTTGGACAAATCCAGCCTTCCATGCTTTAAAAGTTGGTCTCATCCCTTTAAAATCTTATTTTTTATTTGTCTCCAAATATTCCAGCAAGCTAAGATGACTATCTCAACAAAACATGGACCTGAGAATCTTTTCTTTGTATCCTTTAACATTTTTGGACCTGAACCCGTACCCCAATTGATCTATAAATATGTCCAAACTCTGACACTGTAGTTACATTCGAAGAATAAGTGAGACCAATCCTCCAGAGTCTGACAGGGACATAACACACAATCTGAATCCGTAGTCACATTCCAATATCTTCTTATTAGCATTTCCTTTGTGTTACTTCGATCATGTAAGATTAACCAAGCAAAGACCTTGTGTTTTGACATACATTTACTCTTCCTAGACACTTATAAGGGAAATGATCTGGAATCATATTGAAGTGGGCTTTGTACACCATATTTGCAGAGTAATCTCCATACTTTGTTATCTTGTTATCCCATTTATCCCGCGCATGTGGGTCAATGCTGGCATGTTGTAGTTGGATTTGTAACATTAAAAGTTCTGCATTGGCTTCATCCAATAATGGCAGGTGAAATGCTTCCTCCAACTGGACTAAGGCAATGGCTTGTTGAACTGAGCAGTTCTTATCAAGAGAAAAAGAGAAAAGCCTTGGGTAAGACTGAGCTAAAGGTAAATTATTCCAAGTATCTAACCAGAATAGAGCCGAGTCACCTTTACCAATTTTACATACTGACATTGATCGAAAGTCTTCTTCAAATTTCATAATACTTCTCCACCAAAAAGAGCCACAAACAGTAACATTGTGAGGCACCTCATTGTAATAGTAAGCATCTCTAACCACCTTTACCCATGGAAGATCCTCATTATTGTATAGTTTGTGGAGATGTTTCATGAGCAGAAATTTGTTTTGAACTTCCAGATTTATTATGCCTAAACCACCTTTCACTTTTGGTTTGCAAATCATGTCCCATGAGGCAAGGGAGTTTATCTTCCCATCTTCTTTCTTTTTCCTCCATAAACAGTGCCTCCTTGCGCTATTTATTACTTCAATGACTCCTTTTGGAATTTCAAGAGAACAGAGGTAGTGTAGAGGCATTGAAGAAAGCACAGAATTTACAATGACCAGCCTATCTCCATAAGAAAGGAAGGAGGCAGTGGCAGTAAGCCTTCTTTCCACTCTATCAATTAAAGGTGACATATCTTTAATAGATGGTTTTGTAATCCCCATAGGCAAACCAAGGTATGGAAATGGTAGTGTAGCAGTAATACAACCAATTTCCAAAGCAAGTAAACTGGCTTCATCTTGATTCATATTGATTGGAATCAGAGCAGATTTATGAAAGTTGAATTTTAACCCAGTGAAGGAATAATATTCATCCAGTATCTCTTTTAGTATATGTAACTGATCTGGATCTGCTTGCATGACAATGATGGTGTCATCAGCATATTGGACAATAGGGAAATCATAGGTTCCTCTATTTGGGATTGGAGTTCTCAGTCTTCCATCTCTATAAGCCTTATTTATGAAACTTTGTAATAAGTCCCCTCCTAGTACATACAGTAAAGGAGATAGGGGTCACCCTGTCTTACCCCACGCTTACAATAAAAGTTCCTACCTAGAACTCCATTTAGCAATATAGAGGATGAACCAGATGAGAGAATTTATTTTACCCAGCCAATAAAAACTTCATCAAATCCTTTACACCTCAGAATCCTGATAATTGCTTCATGTTCAATAGTGTCAAAAGCCTTTTCAAAATCCAGCTTGATAATTACTGTTCTTCTCTTGGAAACATGGCATTGATGCAAATATTCAAAAGTCCAACCAAGGCAATCTTGTATTGTTCTACATTTAATAAATCCATATTGGTTGTCATGAATACATCTCTTTATTTCCTTTTGAAGTCTGTTGGCAGCTAGTTTAGTAAGAAATTTCAAACAGGTATCTGTGAGAGAAATGGGTCTAAAATCATTAACTGTCTCAGGGCTGTTCTTTTTTGGAACCAGAGTGATATAGGAACCATTTATGCTTTCAAGGGGTGTGAGGCCCTTATGGAAATCATGACACAGCTTGATGAAGTCTTCTTTAATAATATGCCAACATTTTTTAACAAATGCTCCATTGAATCCATCAGCGCCAGGTACCTTGTCAGTTTTCACAAATTTAACAACATCCTCAATTTTTGAATTACTGAATTCTGTCGACAGACAACACAGATTATCCACTTCTTGAATCAATTCGGATAGATCTGCTCTATTCTCAACACTTGTAGAAACCCCCACACGATGCTTATAGCATCTCCATAACGCATCAGCTTTGTCATTGTCATTGATTAATGTATTACCATGTTCATCTTTTATCTCATTGATCACATTGTGCCTGGCCTTTGCATGAAATTTTTTGGAATTTTCTCCTCCAAATTTAACCCATCTTATGGTGCATCTATTCTTCTAGTAGGTTGACTGAATATTCAATAATATTTTTAGGTGTAGCTTTACAATATTTCTGAAATTAAATTTAGGTCTGCTGAGAATTCTCTTATCTTCAATATCATCAAGCATTAGAATGACCTTATTACATATTTCTATCAGAGTTTTGATATGAGACAGCCTTTTCCCCCACTTTTTAAGAGCATATCTTGTATTTTTGAACTTTGCAGTTATCATGTTGGCAATAGGACCCTGCTTAACTGGCTGTCCCCAAGCTTGCTTAACCACATCAACAAAACCAGGTTACTGAAGCCACATATTTTCAAATCTGAATTTTTTTGCTTTTGGAATATTTGTGGAAATGTTTACCACACATGGAATGTGATCAGAAGTTGTTTTTGATAGTGGATTGACCATAGTGTTAGGATATTGGAGTGTCCAATTGCAAGAAGTGAAGAACCAGTCAAGCTGTTCTAATAGTGGGTTGTCCTGCATACTGGACCAAGTGAAATTTCTTCCTTTTAAAGGCAACTCAATGAGGCCAAGGTGACTAATAATACTGTTAAATAAGAAAATATCATTCATGTCAGCCCCATCTTTATTTCTGTTTCAACTGACCGAATGAAGTTGAAATCCCCTAACAACAACCAGTGGTCATGGACAGGTATTTGCAAATCATAAAGCCATTGTACAAATTGTCTCTCTCCTGACCTTTGCAAGGCCCATAGACATTCACTAAAGTCCAAGTTTCAGAGTTGTGTGAAGAGGTGAATTTTACTTTGATTGCAGCTCTGTTTATTTCTAGTAGTTCTCCTCTGAATATAAAACTGTTCCATATGATAATAATTCCTCCAGATGCCCCAATCGATGGTGAGAAGATAAATTGGTCAAAACGTTTAGGACAAAAAGATCTTATGAATGAGTGGTCAAAACTTTCACACTTAGTTTCTTGTAGACAAATAACTACACAATTGC
Organism: Avena sativa; assembly: GCA_916181665.1. Taxonomy (NCBI): domain Eukaryota; kingdom Viridiplantae; phylum Streptophyta; class Magnoliopsida; order Poales; family Poaceae; genus Avena; species Avena sativa. The sequence continues at coordinate 134,066,352 of OV702283.1, read as the reverse complement.
TTTCCTCAATTTTGTTAAACACTACCAATTGTTTGTCCTTGTCATTAATTCCCCTAACATTCTAGCAAAGAACTTTCCAGTCCAAGTTTAGAGTTGAGTAACTATTCATTGAAAACCAAAGTAATGGTAGCAAAAGAATGACAAGCATAGCAAGTCATCATATCAGAATACAAAAATCCCTAGGAAATCATCAACATATATGACATTTTTAGAGCCAAATTGCAATTCATTGCCACAGTTACATCATACTGAACAAAATAACATGACCAACAACTAACTGTGCTATACATAGTGGATAATATTTTTGAGAGAGACAAATTGATAAGTGTCTGACTGCAAAATACAAGTCCAAAGTTCTGATCCCATCCTTTCCAGCACCACCCAAAAACAAAAAAACTTTACTTATCATTGGAGTCCTTCTTTGTGGTTGGAGAGGGTGGAGCAGCCATAAGCTTTTCCACAGATATGTCTTCAGGTGGGATCTCTAGATCTTGACATGTTTCTTGCAGAGTAGGAATGGGGATGACAGGCAAGATATCTTCCTCTGCATTTTCCAAAGGCCTAGCTGACTTGGCATTTTTCCTGGGTTTGGGTTTGTCAGACACCAGAGGATTTTTATATCCTGCAGCCTTGTTTGCCATTCTTGTGCTCCTTCTAACAGGGGTCTTCTCATTTGACCCTTGTCCTTTGCTAATAAAAATCGAGCTACTGGCCCCATCAGATATTTTCTGTCTTTTCTTATCAGCAATCAGAGGCTTGAATTGACTACGTGTGAATCTGATAGGCAGGTCTATGTTGCACAAGGATTTCTTTCTTTTAATCTTTGGACAAGAGATTGGTGAAGCTGTAAAAATTGGTGATGGACCACTCTGCAATATAACTGGCTCATCATAATTGAGCATCCTGGCAACTGTCCTGCGCTTCCCAACCAAAGAGCCTGTGGCTTCAGGTTGCTTCCATGAGACAGTAAAATTCAGAGAACCTTCAAAAGCACAAGACCAATCCCTTTTTGCCAAAAGTGTGCTAAAAATTGGATTAGGAAAACTAACAGGGATATAGTCCATGCAGTGCTTAGGCAACATGGAGTTTAAAAGCTGGTCAATTAGTAAACTTGGAGGGGGACAAGGTCCATATTTCACACGCAACAACATGCTTTCCACTGGGACAATTGTTCATATAACATACTGCAGTCCATGACTCTCTTACTCCACCCACAGTGGCATAATTGCCAAAAACAATATCTCTAGGACTCTTGTTATAGAAGAGAATGAAGCATAAACTAGTGTCCTTTCAATCACATCCTGATCTTGGTGCCAGTATAGACACTTACCAAAAGTAGCAATAACATTGTTTATATCATAGTCATTCCTATAATCTAATGGCAATCCTAGGAACATTAACCATCCATTAGAAAATCCCAACTCTGCTCTATGATTTTCTCTATCATCACGAGGCACAAAACGTACAAAGATACCGTTCTGTAACTGCTCCCAATTATAGTATAATAATAACAATAGGAACAATTGAAGCTACACACAATCAGTATCAAATTTGGGGTTGGGATTTTAATCGTTTTATAAACAATCGATTAAAATTGCATCGTAGTCTTGGTGAATTATTACTAAAATTCTACTACTACCAAAGAAAGCAAACAGTGATCTCTCATAGGCATTTTCTCAGAAAACGTAACGCTGCTAAGAAAATCAGATACATGAACCTCTTATGATCATTTCATTAAAAAAGTTTATTATCTACTAAATAATCATATATATTGAGAGTAACATAAGAGCTCCGTAGCTTATATCCGGTCATACCGAAAGAAATGGAAAAAATGAAGGAAACAGAAAGTAGAAAACATACGCCCCTATGATCCACATCTTCAGCTGGGCTTCGGACTCATCATCAAGAAAATAAATAGAAAAGCTAATCCGGATAGGGAAATGAAAAAGACATGGGACATTACCAAATTGGCCAAATTGACCAAACTCGCCTCAACCATGCCGAGTCTCGCGGTGCTCATCCCAACCAACTCAGCAAGCATGTAAGCATCAGCAAAATGAGGTAAGTGGTCACACGCAATGGAGCAGAGAACACGTCTTAATGACAGCTGAGTGATATCCGTGGAGATTTCGATCTAGTAAGAGGAAAAAGGTAAAGCGTGTAAAAAAAGGACGATAAGATATACTATCATGGCGCATATGCATATAGAATTAGAGAATTATATATCTGATACTGAAGAGTTAAATAGAACTGAAATTGTAACCATATTTTTATATATATCTACTTATTAGACAATTAACACTGGTTGTGCCTAATTATACACAAACAAAGGTGATATGTAAAGAGAGCATTTGCTGATTTGCTGGTTAGTGATGCTCACATTTTAGACAGGTGACATGGTTATACCCCACGGGTACACAACATTAGCATACCTAGTTCATCCCGAAGAAAGGCCCACTGCAAGATATGCGGCCTGCGGAGACTCCAGGTGGCGCAGGCCCATGACGCCTTCGGATGCTTGGAGAACAAGGCTGGTGTAGATAGAATTTCAAAGGGCAAAATCCTAATCTGTAACCGACTCGACCTACGCCCGGGACCTGCCTATCTATATAAAGGCTAGGAGGGCGCGGCAAGGAGGGCACCTCTCACCGCATACACACCTTCACGTCAGATTGCATCCGCGCACCACTGTAATTTTTGGTTCCGCCATAATCAAGAGCAGACAAGCAGGAGTACGGTTTTCCCTCCGGGGGCCTGAACCTGGGTAAACCTCGTGTTCCCGTTTGCTTGTTTGCTAACCGTTTCGCGATCTCCAGCATCCCCACCTTCTCCAAAACCCAAGCTCATAACACTGGGCATTGACGAGATGGAACCTCATCAATTGGCGCCGTCTTTAGGAATCGGGGGCGCTGATTGTGCGATCGTGACGGTCCCATCCAAAGCGATCTACAACTCTTCGGTAACGAAGAGCCACATTCTCTTCGGCGCTTTCGACTTCACCGCCCACTCGCCAGCCACCATGAAGGATTTCGAGCCCATAGGCGACGGGCTCGAGATTCTGTTCGGGAGCTTCTGCTTCCAGGTAGGGAAGACCGACACTCTCTGCCTCCCAGAGCGGGTACCACCGCCATCCATCAGGCCCACTTCGTGGGTCCCACCCATTGGCGTGCTGCGCACGTCGACGCTGACAGATGAGTCCTATGACAGCAGCAGCTGCAACTCAGATCTGTGCGGCCCTCCATCAGACGAAGGAACCTACGGTTCCGGATCCGAAAGCTGCGGCAGCAGCGATCCAATATGCAGGCGATACCAATGCGCCGTAGTCATCCATGGCGAAACGGAAGGGCAGCCAAATTCGACTCAGCACAACCCACCACAAGATCCACCGCCCAAACCGCAGGCTGGGAACGGAGGAAACGGAGGGAAGCCGCCCCTCCAGCCCAACGAGGGTGATGCTGCCGCCTACCAGCGGATCAACCTCAATGAGGACGGCTGGCGCCAGGCCTGCAAAGCTGTGGCGGGTAATAAGATCCTACCCGTGAATTCTTCACGGGACCTGCTGATGGCATACCACCTCCTCCTCATCGGCGAGCACAACAGGCAGGTGAAGCCACAGGAGGAGCTCGACAAACGCAAGCAAGCAGCTTTGGAGTATAGCACGTGGCGAGCTGCGCTCTCTGCCGCTGGCAGCTCCAGCTCACACGACAATCACGCCAACAAGCACCGCTCTCGCATGGAAAACATGGACCCCCCACGCGACGTGAGGTCACCAAAACCCTCAACACGTCCTTCATGGAGATGGACGTCAATGGCAACGTCATACCGAAGACGCCTCAGTCTACGATCAGCGCCAGGACTTCAAGGAAGAACTTGGGCGCGTCAAGCCCAAGACACTCGACTACCTCATGGACATCGCCAACAGTTGGGCCGATGGCAAGGACTCCGTCCACCGAGCACACTCGGATGAGGAAGATGACTACGACCGTCGATGCGAACGCCATAGCAAGCGAAGATCGCGCATCTACGACGATCGCGACGGACCCGACATGGTCGCGGCTGGCTACGCTGACCGCCACAACGAAAGCAACCGCAGCAGCGGCGGATACCGTGGAAACAACTTCCATGATGGAGGACGCCCAACGCAAACGTGGCAACGCCATAGCCGCGACAACGAACCCTCGGCATACGACAAGTTGTCGGGCCCATGCACCATCCACTTCTACATCGATAAGCAGGATGGTAAAAGGAAGGCCAACCATATGATCAAGGACTGCCGCGAGTTCCAGAAACTCAGCGAGGGCTTGGCCCAGATGAGATAGCAGATCCCAAACCCTAGGTTCGGACACGCACCCGCACCAGGCGACATCGCCCATGGAGCTCTTCCACCACCACCCATGGGAACTTCGAATCACATCGCACCCATGCAGAACAACGGCGTAAACGGGTACCCCGTGCCGAAAGGATCATTGATGATCCAAAAGGGGCGCCCAACAAACAGGGTGCAAAAGAAGATCACCCGCCAGGTCAGTTTGGCCGTGACCGCTCCACCTGCAATACGTGAGTACCTCAGCGGTTCAGAGTCCTACATCACATTCAGTCGTTCGGATCACCCCCGCCAGATCCCTCGCCCAGGTCATGCTGCCCTGGTGCTCGAGGCGCAGATCGAAGGGTTTGAGATGAGACGCGTCTTCATGGACGACGGCAGTGGCATCAACCTGATGTTCACTAGCACCCTAGCAGCAATGTGGATCCCGCTGTGCAACCTGGAACAATCTGACACAACGTTCCATGGCATAGTCCCAGGGAAGGGCATTATTTCCCCTAGGAAAAATATGGCTCAACGTTATCTTCGGTAAACCCGACAACTTTCGGTGCGAGCGGCTCGAGTTCGAAGTGGTGGACTGGCCATCACAATACCATGCCATCCTCGGGCGCGTGGCATTCGCAAGGTTCCTGGCAGTACCGCACTATGCGTACCTGCTACTCAAGATGCCAGGACCTAGGGGCGTCATCACGGTACAGGGGAGCTTCACCCGATCCGACCACCGCGACAGGGACTTCAACAGAATCTCCCAGTCATTTGGCATGAAGGAGGGTCTCACAAGGCTTCGAGTGGTGACGGACAACGGGGCACCCCCAGTCTCAAGGCAAAACGCACCTGACATGTCGTTCGACTCAACAGTCAACACGAAGAAGGTGTAGGTCCACCCGACGGACGCCTCCAAGATGGCGCTGATTGCCAATGACCTCAGCCCCGCATAGGAAAGCGCGCTCATCGAATTCCTCCGTGAGCGTTGGGAAATCTTCGCCTGGTGTCTTGCGGACATGACAAGAGTTCCCAGGTAATTCGCCAAGCACACACTCAATTTGTTTCCAGATGCCAAGCCCGTCAAGTAGTCATTCGACGATTGTCCGAGCCACGGGCCGAAGCCGTCGGAGTCAAAGTCAACAGACTGCTCGACGCTGATTTCATCAGGGAGATCAAGGAAAGCGAGTGGATGGCGAACACTGTGCTGGTCCCTAAAAAGGACACGGACATCCTGCGGATGTGCGTGGACTTCACATCGCTCAACAACAACTGCCCGAAGGATCACTTTCCCTCTCCCTCGGATCGATCAGATCAGCGATTCGACTGCAGGATGCGAGAAACTCTCCTTCCTCGACGCCTACTCAGGCTACAATCAGATTCGACTGAAGGTCGAAGATCAGGAGAAAACGGCGTTCATCACGCTGTTCGGAGTATTCTGCTACAACACAATGCCCTTCGAGCTGAAGAATGCAGGTGCCACATACTAGTGGTGCATGCAGGCATGCCTGAAGAGCTAGATAGGCCGCAATGAACAGGTCTATGTCGACGACATAGTAGTAAAGACAAGGGAGGCCAAGACGTTGATCGATGATCTCCGCGAGACGTTCGACAACCTTGATCACTACAAAATCAAGCTGAACCCAGAAAAGTGCGCCTTCGGCGTCCCATCTGGCCAACTGCTTGGCTACTTCATCTCCTAGCGAGGAATTGAGGCGAACCCGAAGGAAATCCGGGCCATACTGGCCATGGAGAAACCGAAGAACCTCAAAGGTGTCCAGCAGCTAGCCAGGCGCATCGCGGCGCTGAGCAGATTTTTCAGCCGCATGGGTGAGAAGGCCCTGCCTTTCTACCAGCTGCTACGCAAAGCAAAAAAATTCGAGTGGACACCTGAAGTGGACGATGCATTCGAAGATCTGAAGCGGCTGCTCTCCACCTCGCCCGTACTGGTCACGCCAAGGGAACGCGAGCCCCTACTGCTATACATAGCAGCCACGCATCAGGTGGTAAGCACCGTGCTCGTGGTCGAACGACCCGAAGATGGCAAGACCCATGGGGTCCAACACCCAATCTACTACCTCAGCGAGGTATTGACACCAACAAAACAGAGGTACCCTCACTACCAGAAACTCGCCTACAGCGTGTTCATGACAGCTCGTCGGCTGAGCCACTACTTCCAGGAGCATCAGGTGATGGTCGTCAACGAGGCACCTCTGAACAACATCCTGAACAACCCAGAATCCACAGGACGCGTGGCCCTGTGGGGCATCGAGCTGTCCCCTCTAGACATAGTCTATGAGAAGCACCATGCGATCAAGTGTCAGGTCCTACCGGACTTCCTCGTCCACTGGATGGAGCTGCAGCTGCCAGACACCCCGGATATGACACAATCATGGACGATGCACTTCGACGGCTCCAAGCGCGAGGCTGAAGCAGGAGACAGGGTTATACTGACATCCCCGCAAGGCGATAAGATGAAGTACGTCCTCCAGATGAAATTTCGTGCCTCCAACAATGAAGCCGAATACGAGGCCCTCATCCACGACATGAAGATGGCCAAGATCTATGGCGCAATGCGCCTAGTCATCTACGGTGACTCGAACCTCGTCGTCCAACAGACGATGAACGAGTGCGACACACACGCCGCCAACATTATCGCGTACCGCGCGCTCTACAACTCACTTGAAGGAGACTTTGACGGCTGCGAGATTCGGCACGTTGGAAGGGAAAGCAACGAGGAAGCCGATAGACTCGCCAACATCGGCTCCACCTGTGCGCGGGTGCCACTAGGTGTGTTCCTCGAACAAATCTGCGTGCCATCCATCAAAATGAAATTCCCCAAGGGATCACCCGAAGAAGCAGAGCACTCGGGGGCTGTGCTCTCCGAAGGACAGGAAGGACCCAAAAAACTCGACACGGAGGTCGCGTTGGTCAACCTGATGCAGGTCATGGAAATCGAGAAAACATGGATGCAACCGTACCTTCGGTACCTGATAAACAGGGAACTGCCTGATGACCCGACAGATGCCCGACGCATATCTCGCCGGTCCAAGGCCTTCACCATCATCAATGGTGAGCTATACAAGCGCAACATTTCGGGTGTACTCCAAAGGTGCGTCACCATCTGTGATGGCAAAACCATCCTCCAAGACATCCACGAGGGCATCCGCGGCCATCACGCGGGCAGCCGCGCCCTCGTCGCCAAAGCTCTACGAGCTGGGTTCTACTGGCCAACGACCATAAACGATGCCGAGGACATCGTCCGAAGGTGCAACGGCTGCCAGGGGTTTGCAGATAAACCGCACGCACCAGGATTGGAGCTCAGGCCCATACCCCTGGCCTGGCCCTTCGCCCAATGGGGCCTTGACATGATCGGCAAACTGCACAAGTCCTCGAAAGGAGGCCATGTCTACCTCCTGGTCGTAGTTGACAAGTTCACCAAGTGGATCGAAGCCATGCCCGTTACCAACCAAAAGGGTAAAACAGCCGTGAAGTTCTTCGAATCCATAGTCTACAGGTTCGGTGTGCCGCACAACATCATCCCGGATAACGGGTCAAACTTCATCTCCAAAGAATTCCAGGACTTCTGCGAAGGCCTCGGGATCAACATATCATATGCCTCCATGGCGCACCTGCAAACCAATGGGAAGGTCGAAAATGCCAACGACCTCGTAGGCGGCGGCATCAAGAAACGCCTACTGCGCCCACTCGAACGGCTTGCGGGAGCATGGGCAGAAGAGCTACCCTCCATCCTCTGGAGCTTGCGCACAACGCCAAACATCTCAACTGGCTACACTCCCTTCTTCATGGTCCACGGAGCCGAAGCCATATTACCTGCAGAAGTACGCCATAAGGCCCCACGGGTCGTCGCCTACAGCAAAGCCGAATCAACGGACGCACTAGAAGATGCCGTCGACACGCTCGATGAGGCACGCGACCTCGCCGTGGCTCGCTCGGTGGTCTACCAGCAGAGACCCCGCAACTACCACAGCCATCGGCTGCGCCTAAGGTCCTTCGGCGAAGGAGAACTCGTCTTACAACTCAAGAAAGAGCGGCCGAAAAAGCTCGAGTCACCCTGGGAAGGATCCTACGTCATCACCGAAGTCATCCCAGGTGGAGCCTACCGCCTCAAGCACGTGGAGTCTAGAGTCGCATACTCCAACCCATCGAACGTCGCACAATTGCGATGCTTCTACCCCTAGTTATCCCCCTTTACTTTCAATAAGGCTACTCATCCGAACAATGTACCTCCTCGTTACGATATGAATAAAAGCTAAGTGTCTCGCCCAAAAATTTATCCCTTTTTCTCATACTAATTTCTGTTGCAACACACTCGGGGGCTTCGCCTCACCTCACGACTTCGTCGACTGAGCATAACACATGTAAACCTGAGTAGCTGACCACGTCAGGCTAACGAAAAGGGCATGCATACAATCAAGCACCACGTTCTCATACAAATAACCTTTATAATAAGGGCATAACACGCCCACTCGAAATACATACAAGTTTTACATCTATATTTTTTCCACAGGACCTACCTATTCTGAAGGATCACATGCGCCCGCTGCTCAAAAAGATCTACAATATCTTCGGCATACTGCCTAACAGCCGCGTAATGAGGGCGCATATCCCATAGACCACCATCTGGTCGAGGGGGTGGTCCAGCGGCCACCGCCACAAGATCAACATCTGGGCGGTGCAGACGAACAAGCGACAGGGTGACCTTCACCCCTGTAACCAACTGGTGCTGCACCAGCTCCCTGACGTGACCCACGTCCCGAAACTTTGCCAGCAAACCCCATAGAGTCGAAGGCATCTCATCAAGGGGGAACATGACGTGCATAATTGATGCCAGGGAAATCCTCACCTGCCGCAGCACCCGTGACACTTGGTGAGTGCAGTCCTGCACAGTCGCAAGGACCGTGGCCCGGTCGCGATCCATCCAGAAAAAGCCTCCGGCTTCCATATCCTGCTGGGTCAAGCAGTTGATCCGAACTGCAACGCGCTCCTTCTCCTCCCTCGGAACAAGGTTGGCACCTGCAGTAAATACATAGTAGGATGACTCACAAACCAGGCGCATCCGAAAACGAGCAGTAGCTTGAAGAAACTTACACTGCAGCTGCTCAGCCAACTGCCGCAGCTCCCCCATCAGATATTCCTCTCTAGCGCTAGCTCGCTCCGCCTTCGATTTTCATACATCCGCATGGCCTTGGATGCCAAGTATCTCCTTTTCAAGACTGCGGACTCGGTCACAAAGAAAAACAAGCTGCGATGCATCATCCAAGGATGGTCGTGGCTGCGAAGCAGACGAAGTATCAAAGGGGTCCTCACCCGAAGGTCCCTAAAGGAAAACAGACAAGAGTATGAACAACGAATGACTGAGCAACAGCTCGAAGGCTCATTTATATACAACAAAAGGCCACTACGTGGCACGGGGAAATTGTTCATCAAATATTACAACAAAAGAAGAAGAAAACTATCCTACAACTACAACGACAAAGCCTAAGCAGCCGCATCCTGAGTGGCCTTGGAGCCAGAGTGCCTGCTCTTGACCTACTCCTGCTGCCTCGCCGCATACTCCGCCAGAAGGTCAATGAGCTTCGGCCCATAGCGCTTACAGCGAGAAGCGTAGAGAGCGAAGGCTAGCTAGGAACCGCCGGGAGCCATCGACATCTGGGAGGTGACCTAATGAAGATCCAGCTCCGCCCCGGACGCCAGGGCCATAGCCAGCCCCATGGAAGCGCTGATGCCCTTCTGCTTGCGCTTGTAGGCTACAGGCGCATCCGCTGACAACGCATCCGCCAAGGAATCCACATCCTCAAGGGCAACGCTCTTGGGAACGAGCTCCTTGTAGAAGCGCCCGAGGACCTCCTTGGCCTTGGCAAGGGAACCAATAGCAGTACCGCAGCGGTCTTCGACCGCCGCAGCGGCATCATACAGAGCACTACCGTGCTCCAGGGCACTGCGATCGAATTCAATGCCCACGACATCTAAAGCAAAAGAAAAGATATAGTAAGAATTGAATAAGGGCATGGAGACGCAGCAGCCAAAAAAACCAAAGAAAGGCAAAAGCACTCACCGGAGACGGTGTTGGCAACAACCATCAGTTTTTCGGCCACCTCCTTCTCGCGCGCAGCCGCAATGGTGGAGAGCTGCTCCTCGCGATCCGAAGCCTCTCGCTGCAGGCGCTCCTTAGCCGCTGTGGCATCAGCCCTCTCCTGCTACAGGCGCTCCTTCGCCCCAACGGCATCCTCGGCCTTCTTCTCCGCTCGCCCAAGGCTCTTTTTGAGAGCATCAAGCTCGCGGAGGGCAGTATTATTCTCATCTGCAAAAAGCAACAAGAACATACATGAGCTCCACAAGTTAGCAAATAGACGAAAAAGAATAGGATCAATTCAGTATGTACCTTGAAGCTGTCGCAGGTTGGCCTCCAGCGCCAGGTGCTGCTGCACAAGCAAGTTTGCACCATGCACAAAGGGTTGCGAGAAGAAACAAAGTATCACAAAAATGGCTCGGGGGCTGCGCCCAAGAAACGAGCAAGACATCAAACACATGAAAATTGCTCGGGGGCTCCCCCCCGAGACACGCAAAAAGGAGGCAAAATCAGCAGATCATCCGAAAATAGACCCGGGGGCTCCCCCTACAGCAAAAGAGAAAACAACTTACATGCTAAGACGGAGACTCCAAAGGTCCGGTTGTAGTGGCTGCAAGGAACATGTAACATCCCAGCATTTAGGACTAAACGAAGGGTAGATTTAGGATTTTGTGCATCTGCATCATGCATATGAAAATACGGGTAATTTTTCGCAAACTAAAACCCTAGAGCGATCAGAATATCTCTTGCTTTGATGGATTAGAAATTAGCCATCTTAGTGAGTGCAATGAATTTTGACATGACCTTTATTTATTTAGTGGATTATGAGGGGAGAAAATTTTAATTATAAATATTACACATATAAGTATTAGAAATAAAAGTATAAAGATTATTTAAGACCAACATTACAATATTCTTTTATAAATAAAAGAATAAAGAAAAGGAAAATAAATTATCAGAATGAAATAAAGAAAAATAGTTCTTTATTACAATAATATATGCAACAATGTTCCTTTATAATAAAGGAATGCTTTATTACATTAATAAAAAAATATTACAATGTCCTTATATTTACTCAAATAGATGAGAATATTATAATAAGAACTAATAGGTACAAGTAAATATATTCCAAGGAAGATGTTACAACAATTATGAATATTACAAATTGTAAATGAAATAATAATAAAATCCTAAAACTAATCTTCATTTCACATCTTCTAAATTTTTGATCTGGTTCCTGTAAAAGCATAATGTAAACCAAATAGAATATAAAAGAAACAGAGTTAGTGTTGATTAGTTTTGCTCTCAGTATGGCAATGAAATGCATTTCTATTTTGATCATTGAGCATATTTTAATAGGGGCAAGTTTCACCAAATAAGGATATCTGTTCTTATCAAAAGTTGTCTCAGTCCAACATCATTGACAAAAATATTGGGGCAAGTTTCACCATTGAGTAAATCTGTTCTTATTAGTGCATCATTTGCCTCAGCATTGCTTCACTGGCATTTGGGGAAAATTTCACTTGGTAGCAAAAGGAAGTATCAACACCAGGATAATACTGCCATCTCAGCTGAAGTACATCCACAGCACCAAGTCCCCACTTGTGGAAACTTGCACCAGTGGGGCCTAGCTGCAAGCAGCACTGTCATGCATGCAAATGATGTGTTGTCCACACCACAGAGAAAGGACCAAGCATATAACAGAGCCAGCACAACCGTAGCAAAGCACCTGCTTGCTTCTTTCTTTCTCTATTCCAGAAACCATTAAAGTATGTTCACAATACACAGAACAAGCATCAGTTTTCTCTCAAGAATACATAAGAACACCCCCATATTATCCATTTTGCACACATATATTAGAGCACTGCTTGAGATTGCAGTGACCAACAAACCACCATAAATCACAACCACTATGGTTATCTAATCTAGAAGGAGGCCAGTAGAAGATCAAGGAGGAGAAGAATAAAAGGAGAAGATGGATCAGTAAAATCTCATCAAGGCCACAGCAGATCCAGGAGGAGCTGGATATTAAAAGGAGAGTGACCAGGAGCCATAGTAGCAGAATCAAATATTTCATAAGCTCTCAGTACACATCATCTGTTCACACTACAAACAACAAGGTAGATGGAAGTATATCTAGATTTTGTAGCGTCAGTTCTTATTTCATTTTTGCAATGACATCTTGGAGTAAGGGAAATAATAACACCTAGCAACGATATCCACCTACCCTTCAACTAGATCTATATCTAGGAGGATTGAATAGTGAGATCCTCTCAAAATTGCATGGAGATGCCAGGCAAGATTCATCACAGAGGTTTGGCCTCAGCTTTTGCATCACAGGCCAAGTAAAAAAAATCCAGCAAACCACATCTGAGATGCTACCACTGTGCACACTCCTAGGGGAGGCACCACAGTGGTACACTTAATCATTTTAACCAACCAATTTAGCTTCAGCCTTCTGCATCATGAGCTAAATCTCTCTTTTTTTACATATCAACATCAACTACATCATTGTAGTGATTCCCAACAGCAAATCATGCTACCTAGGCTACCACTGTGCACACTCCAAGATTGGAGGCACCACAACAGCAGCCCAGGGCAGCAGAAGCCACAAAACTAACAACAAATCATGCACACAAGATCTACCACTATGCACCTTCCAAGATGGAGACACCACAGTGGCAGTCTTATGCACAAAAGCCATTAGGGAGTATCATCACTTAACCAACCACTCAATAATTCCAGCTAAAACAGATTTATCATTTTCCTAGTAGAAGAATCTAGGAATCAAAGGTATACATTCTCTTACTGACAATAAGTACATGAAATCAGATCCTTACTTAGATTCCAAGTCAATATCAAAGCCACAATCATAATTCTAGTAAATCATCAGGCGATATCCCTAAGAATCAAGCACGTATCACTCCACGACCATCTTTAACAATTATAAAGTTTCAGAAACCCAATTGGTCCTGCAAGGCAGTACTAGACCAAGCCAAGTATGAATATCACAAGGTTCTAATGGATGCTCATAGCAGATCACAGTAGGTGAGATAAGCATGCAACTCAAAACCATATGATCCATTGGATCATATCATTAACAGGGTGGATAGGAGTAATATCACTGCTATTCCTAGATAATTCCACAACAATATAGCACCAATTCCAGCAGTACATAACTTAGGATTGTGTAAGCCACACCAGTAGTGCAAACCACACAGGTTAGCTAGCATGGAGCCAATACCAAACAATTCCACAAACCAATTAGATTAAAACCAATTAATATTGAATCATCTCAACAACCATCCAAACCTCATATAAGCATAAATTCATCATCCTATAGTCACAAACCGGTACCATCCACTATCTAATACAAACAGATAAATTTACAAACCAAATTCAGTGAGCAAGCTATGTAGCAAGGCTACTGTAGAGTATCATGAACCAAAGTGAGGAACCCAAATTAGGGTTCATACTCAGAGAGAGTGGGTTAGAGAAGATAACTCACCCAGGGTCCTCTCTTAAGCCGAGAAGAGGAAGCAGCACTGGCCATCAATGGCAACCACGGCGCAGCGGCACGAGGGAACCGTGGTACTCAACCCGCACCAAGCCACACTAGTGGGTGTCTGTGCATAGAAGAGGCGGCACAAGCAACCAACCATCACCAAATCACCATAATGGCACCATCACTTTGCCATCATCACCATCCAGGGGTCACCAGAGCACGTCGGAGTCGAGGCCGAAACCCTAGCCACGGGAGTGCAGCGGGGACGAGCGGAAGAGGGTTCGTATCACAAATCGAATTGGATGGAAGGGTGTAGCAGAGGGAAAAGCATCAAGGACAACCGATCCCGGCGGCCAAGGAGGCCGGAGCCGACCATGGTTGCGCGGCGATGGCGGCGACACCACATCGCCAGAGGGGGTGTGGATGAGGAACAAGCCAGCGAGGAGAAGAAGGGGGTCGGTTTGACCGATTTGGTCAACCATGTCCAGGGGTGTAGCCCAAATGGGAGATGGGCTGGGCTTAGAATTAGGTTGGGCTAGCCCAAGAACCAAGCCAGGGTAGTAAAAGAAAAAAATTAAAGTTAAGCTAAATATTAAATAACCCAAAATACCCCTGTAGACTATTTTATTTCTAGAAAAATGTATAAAAATCCTAAAAATATATTTAATACATCTAAATGCTTATCAAAATAATCTCCACCTAGGAAAAATATAATCATATTTACTTAAGTTTAATAAAATTGAGATAAACTTTAATACCCTTAAGTAACTAAATGAAATTTAATAAATTCAGAATAATTCCTAAAAATAAATAAAAATCACTTTCATACACACAAAGAAATCTCTTATCTAATAAAAATACTAACTTAAAATTTTACAAATAAAACTTAAAACAAATATTTAAAGACAGTCAATAATTGAGAAATTTTATAAAAAAATCAAAATAATACTTAAAATAAAATAAAATTCAATTTTAAGATTTTACGTAAGAATACTTACTAAGATAATACTAATTATATTACTCCTAAAACATTTTAAAATTCTTAGATCATATTTCTTCAATTATTAAAATGGGATAGTTGTTTTATTAATTATTTAACATTATTTCCTAAGTAAGAAATAATCATGTTCAAAACACAATCTTTTAACTCTAAAATAGTCTAACATATAATTATAATTTAGGATACTATTTTTTAAGTCTTTAAGACTAAGTTTCATTATACTTGGGAAAAACCCTAATTGTTGTTAATGCCATAAATATTATATCCCAGGCCCAATTATATCTTTATAATTAACTTTGGTCTGACATATCATAAGATAGGTATATAATGACTCAAAATCATTTAAACCTTATCCTAAACCGTAACTTTAATCTTATTAATCTTTAGAGTTGATTAACTTAACATAAATAATATTTTCTTCAAATGTTATTCTTTTTGCCACTTTCAAAAGAAACACTGTACCATTTCTTTTAAACCATAACAAAAAATTAAAACATAAACCTTGTAATGATTACATGGTATCACCCAATCTTAGAATTGTATTACAATTGTACCTTACTTTCATATCTTATATGTTATCCAAAAACCCTTACAACTACACTTCTTTATAAAGTAAACTTAAAGATAATTCACATCCTAAACAAATCATCTAAATCCAACTCACATGTAATGTTGAGGAATTACTTAAGGTTTTACAAAATGCATACATTACTTATGCATGAAAACATATTGCTTCTTTAAGCATTGTCATTACCGGGCAATGATGGTACTTTTGTAGAACCCGAGGTCCAGGGTCAAGTCGAGACATTCGACTACAATACTTCGCTATATCAAGGCAAGTTCACACTTGCTCATGTCCTTTGATTATTTTCTGTAAAGTATTTTACAAATCCAGTGTTGTCATCACCTGCATTTCGAAAAGGTCTGAAAACACTATTTTTATAATAATATGATTATAGGTTATTTACCATGAGGTAATAATCTACTATGAAAGTTCCGGTGGTAGAGGAACATATTATCTAGGACTTAAAAACCAATGTCGCTAGTGATTCTTGCGCCGTATATTACACGTTAACCATGAGATTTGGAATGGGACGAAGAAGCCAGCTGGATCGGCTCCCTTTCGCATGCATTGGACACTGTTCTGGGCATTTGTAAGTTGCATATCGTGGGTATAGCCATTTTATACGGGAAAAAGTCTACCGTGGATCTGGGCTTACAAAAGACAGATATCTAGTGTTAATGGTTGTTGTGTGTATCCAACCAAGGTATAGCCGTTTTATACGGGGAAAAGTCTACCTTGAGTTTGGGCATACAACAATTGTTGTGTATGCGGGGTCGCGGAGAAGGACAGTGATTGGCTTGGATCTTAGTCTGGGCCTTATACCAAGGAAGTGTGAACAGGAATGCGCGCCCGGATGTGCAACAAAGCTAAGATCTCTCATGGGTAAAGTGACGCACCTCTGCAGAGTGTAAGAAATGTAACTTGTTACTCCCTGTTCCGGGAAGGAGCTGCGAACGCGGCGGGAAAGGAACTCCATGAAAGTTCTGGTCAACTCGTGAAGGCAGACAGACATAGCTTTTCAGAATAAAAGCAACCTTTGAAGAAATGTTTACAAAAAACTTGCATTGCCTACGACCTATGGTCTGTGGCTATAGATATAGTGCATCAAACACTCCTTTTTAGTGAACTTGCTGAGTACGCTCGTACTCAACGTATCTTCTTAACCCTTGCTAGATTCTGAAGACATTAACGGTCAGAAAGAGGAAATACTATATCCAATTGAAGACCAAGAAGAATTCCGCTATGAAGAACTAGAAGTATCCGGAAGCATCGAAGGGAACAATTACGAAAACATCTATGGAATGGAGACCGACGTATCTGAAGTATAGATGTAGCATATATAGTGATCTAGTCCAGTAGCATAGATCTCTATCCTCTATCTATATTAAATCTCGTATAAACCTTAGTTGTTTCTTTATTTTGTTCTGCGAGTTATTATAGTTAGCCCTGAGTCATCGGGATACCTCTATGGACCTAGGAGGATCTCAAAGTCGTCATGTAAATTTCTGATTGTAATCATGACAATGGATGATGTGTACCCGCTTTGTTTCTGTTGTACCACTCTGAGGATGTAATATTTGCGGAATGGTACTCCGTGAGTGTTATGTCCACGACTATAGTATACTACAACATGCAGTGGTATGCTGGGTCACCATAGCTGGTATCAGAGGAAAAGCTTTGACCTTAGGTTGGAAACCTATTAAATGGGTAGAACTTGTAGGAAGTATGCTAACAACGGTAAAGAGTTCTCTAGAAATATGATGAGAATTCACTTGAGAATTACATTGTCATGTTTCTAGTGCAATAATTCTTTATTATGATACAATTTGGGTAATAATACTAAGATATAAACTAGTAGGACTAATTATAACCTCTTACCTACAGTAGGGAGTGGTATCTCGGTACTCAAACCGGAATATTCAAGTGATGTATAGGACTTTAGATTACCATGTTGGTGATTGAACAAAACTTTTGAGATAACTCTTATGGAATATGGAATTGTAAATCTCGACTTTTTGTCAATGTCTATAGTTTCCATTTCAGGAAAGTGTTAGTCAAGTATCGTGTAATGCTCATATTACCAAAAAGTTAGGGATAAGAGAAGTAATGCTACCTGGGAAGATGAGATGTATGGAGGCGGCGAATCCAATTGCAGTTCTAGAGGCAATAACTAGGCTTCGAAAACAGGAATCCAAGAGGATGGGTAGGTAGTACACATGCTACTATACCTCAAGATTCCATAAATTAGGAACTTAAGTTGGATCATGCTGCACTTGTACAGACTAAATCTACCTTAGCTTCCGAACACATAGATCATAATAGGACATTATTCAGTACCTATCATAACGCACATTAAGGTTCTAGTCCAGGAGTTGGATACAACCTTGAGGATTATGTTGATCCTACTAAAGCAATAGAATGCAAAAAGGGGAGTCAGATAGAGAAGCTAGGCATCTTAGAATAGTATTTTCAAGAGTGGTGTATGAAGAGAATGAATTTGAGGGACCATAGTACAAAACCTATGCCAAATTATCAGAATATGTTTCATAAACCCATAGACCATGGACGAGTATAAAACAAAACAAGAAACTCAGGAAACAACCAATCCAAGTATTCCAGTTTGGAATTACGATGGATGGGGAGTAGAATCTTAGACTGAAACCAGGGAAAATCCTATACCCCGTGATTCTAAGAAAGGAGTAGAAACCAACAAGATTAGCATGGAATCTATGATCTATATGGGGGTAGTACCAATCCTATTGACCTGGAAGAAGGCACTGACAGTTATTACATTTATATGTATAGCTGAATCATGGAAAAGGAGAGAATACATCTTACTTTGAAAGTGCGTTTGAAGGTGGACATGAGAATTCGACGGAAGATCACACATTTTCTAGTCATTTCTCAATGTCTAATCTCAATCTAAGTACTTCTAATCAAAAGTGCACACCCTCTGGATGTTTATATACTCCAGAAGGTGGTTGTCGGACTTCATGCCATCATGGATGGAATTCCAGAAAGTACTAAGAAGAGGCAATCCACAGAAGTAGAGGGCTTAAATAATGAACATATCCAGTAATGTGTATTGTAGTGTTTGAGAGGCATGACCTACGAAATGAGAGCATGCTCATACGAGCAAGCAAGTCCTTGAAACATACAAGTAATGTACCAAGTGAGAGGCAAACCGTAGTTATGAGGATTGTTTGTAATAGCTTATAAAAACCATGTATAATACATGGTATAGGTTTGGTTGTTATTTGGATTTGGTTCTTGATTTCCTTATGTGACTAGCAATGTGCATAGAGTTGAGCTCAGAAAACATATGCATGAGGTAAGTATGAGTAATCGCTTTATGTAGCAGGACTAGAGAGGGTATGGATACGGGAGTAGAGGCTGGGTCTGAAGGACAGCGTATAGAGCAAGAAGCTAAGCAGAGGGAAAGTAATGAGGATGTACCCGTAACTGGACCATCAACTCGTCCATTGACAGAGGATAATTTCATGCAATACATGCAAATGATGCAAGAGTACCAGAATAAGTTCATGCAAGAGATACTAAAATGAATTGGACCCGGAGAGGGGAATAAAGATATCAGAGTAAGTCTTTCTGATTTCCAAAATGCCAAACCAGTTCCTTTTATATCTGCACCAGAACCTATGGATGCGGAGGATTGGCTGATGGATATAGAAAGGAAGCTTAAAACAGTTGGATGCAATGATGAGGAGAAGTTACGATATGTAACATTTCTTCTATCAGGACCTGCCGCAAATTGCTGGGAAAATCAATTAGCCATGCTCAGACAAGAAGAGATATTCACTTGGGAAGAATTCAAGCAGAAGTTTCGTGAGTATCATGTTCCTGATAGCATTATGGAATTTAAGAGGAGAGAATTCAAGGACCTAAGGCAAAATGATGAAACCGTGATGAAATATATTAGCAAGTTTAGCCAATTATCTCGTTATGCAGTTGATGAGGTAAATACGGAGGAGAAGCGCAAGAGAAGGTTCTTGGAAGTACTAAACCCTTATGTGGAGATGAAAATATGAGGGGCTTTAACACGACGTTTCCAAGAGCTAGTTGATGTAGCAATTACTTTCGAGGATGATTACAAGATGCTATTGGAAGAGAGGAAAAAATTAGCCAAGAAACGAGCTATAAGAGAACCAAAGAAGATGCAATCTCCAGAATCAACATCAAACTTAAGTTTTATGCCTAGATTCATATCCGCAAATGATATATCAAAACATGAGGTATCAAAACAAAAGAAACAAATCAGATGCAATAAGTATGGAGCATCAGGTCATATAAGGAGAGATTGTTGGAAGACCGGAAAGGTGTGCTATAGGTGTGGTCTGGACGGACATAGGAGATCTGAATGTCCCAATAAGTTAGTTACTCAAGGAGTAAAACCACCATCAAGGGGTGGGAACTTTGGATGGAACCACGTTGACAAGGCTACGACAGGTATGTTTAGTATCAGTAGTCCTTCGTCAATAAAGTTGTTCAGGGTTAAAAGTAATCTCATGAAGCTTTGGGAGGAAGTATAAATTAACATTAGGCATTAATAATAACCGAATCAAGGTGGAAAGTAAACTCAAAGAATGCTGAGTTTATTAAAAACATTACTTTGGAAAGACAAGAAACTGGGAGGAAAGAAGAAAACTCAGGACGAGACTATCGGAAACCTTCTTGAAGAAGAAACCACAAACTTCGGGACGAAGTTTAATTTAAGGGGGGAAGTCTATAACATCCCAGCATTTAGGACTAAACGAAGGGTAGATTTAGGATTTTGTGCACCTGCATGCATGCATATGAAAATCCGGGTAAATTTTTTGGCAAACTAAAACCCTAGAGCGATCATAATATCTCTTGCATTGATGGATTAGAAATTAGCCATCTTAGTGAGTGCAATAAATTTTGACATGAACTTTATTGATTTAGTGGATTATGAGGGGAGAAAATTTGAATTATAAATATTACACATATAAGTATTATAAATAAAAGTATAAAGATTATTTAAGACCAACATTACAATATTCTTTTATAAATAAAAGAATAAAGAAAAGGAAAATAAATTATCAGAATGGAATAAAGAAAAATAATTCTTTATTACAATAATATATGCAGCAATGTTCCTTTATAATAAAGGAATGCTTTATTACATTAATAAAAAAATTTACAATGTCCTTATATTTACTCAAATAGATGAGAATATTATAATAAGAACTAATAGGTACAAGTAAATATATTCCAAGGAAGATGTTACAACAATTATGAATATTACAAATTGTAAATGAAATAATAAGAAAATCCTAAAACTAATCTTCATTTCACATCTTCTAAATTTTTGATCTTGTTCCTGTAAAAGCATAATGTAAACCAAATAGAATATAAAAGAAATAGAGTTAGTGTTGATTAGTTTTACTCTCGGTATGGCAATGAAATGAATTGCTATTCTCATCATTGAGCATATTTTAATAGGGGCAAGTTTCACCAAATAAGGATATCTGTTCTTATCAAAAGTTGTCTCAGTCCAACATCATTGACAGAAATATTGGGGCAAGTTTCACCATTGAGTAAATCTGTTCTTATTAGTGCATCATTTTCCTCAGCATTGCTTCACTGGCATTTGGGGCAAATTTCACTTGGTAGCAAAAGGAAGTATCAACACTAGGATAGTGCTGCCATCTCAGCTGAAGCACATCCACAGCACCAAGTCCCCACTTATGGAAACTTGCACCTAGTGAGGCCTAGCTGCAAGCAGCACTGTCATGCATGCAAATGATGTGTTGTCCACACCACAGAGAAAGGACCAAGCATATAACAGAGCCAACACAATCATAGCAAAGCACCTGCTTGCTTCTTTCTTTCTCTATTCCAGAAACCATCAGAGTATGTTCACAATACACAGAACAAGCATCAGTTTTCTCTCAAGAATACATAAGAACACCCCCATATCATCCATTTTCCACACATATATTAGAGCACTGCTTGAGATTGCAGTGACCAACAAACCACCATAAATCACAACCACTATGGTTATCTAATCTAGAAGGAGGCCAATAGTAGATCAAGGAGGAGAAGAATAAAAGGAGAAGATGGATCAGTAAAAGCTCATCAAGGCCACAACAGATCCAGGAGGAGTTGGATATTAAAAGGAGAGTGACCAGGAGCCATAGTATCAGAATCAAATATTTCATAAGCTCTCAGTACACATCATCTGTTCACACCACAAACAACAAGGTAGATGGAAGTATATCTAGACCTTGTAGCATCAGTTCTTATTTCATTTTTGCAATGCCATCTTGGAGTAAGGGAAATAATAACACCTAGCAACCATATCCACCTACCCTTCAACTAGATCTATATCTAGGAGGATTGAATAGTGAGATCCTCTCAAAATTGCATGGAGATGCCAGGCAAGATTCATCACAGAGGTTTGGCCTCAGATTTTGCATCACAGGCCAAGTAATAGAGTTAGTGTTGATTAGTTTTACTCTCAGTATGGCAATGAAATGCATTTCTATTTTGATCATTGAGCATATTTTAATAGGGGCAAGTTTCACCAAATAAGGATATCTGTTCTTATCAAAAGTTGTCTCAGTCCAACATCATTGAAAAAAATATTGGGGCAAGTTTCACCATTGAGTAAATCTGTTCTTATTAGTGCATCATTTGCCTCAGCATTACTTCACTGGCATTTGGGGAAAATTTCACTTGGTATCAAAAGGAAGTATCAACACCAGGATAATACTGCCATCTCAGCTGAAGTACATCCACAGCACCAAGTCCCCACTTGTGGAAACTTGCACCAGTGGGGCCTAGCTGCAAGCAGCACCGTCATGCATGCAAATGATGTGTTGTCCACACCACAGAGAAAGGACCAAGCATATAACAGAGCCAGCACAACCGTAGCAAAGAACCTGCTTGCTTCTTTCTTTCTCTATTCCAGAAACCATTAAAGTATGTTCACAATACACAGAACAAGCATCAGTTTTCTCTCAAGAATACATAAGAACACCCCCATATTATCCATTTTCCACACATATATTAGAGCACTGCTTGAGATTGCAGTGACCAACAAACCACCATAAATCACAACCACTATGGTTATCTAATCTAGAAGGAGGCCAGTAGTAGATCAAGGAGGAGAAGAATAAAAGGAGAAGATGGATCAGTAAAAGCTCATCAAGGCCACAACAGATCCAGGAGGAGTTGGATATTAAAAGGAGAGTGACCAGGAGCCATAGTATGAGAATCAAATATTTCATAAGCTCTCAGTACACATCATCTGTTCACACCACAAACAACAAGGTAGATGGAAGTATATCTAGATCTTGTAGCATCAGTTCTTATTTCATTTTTGCAATGCCATCTTGGAGTAAGGGAAATAATAACACCTAGCAACCATATCCACCTACCCTTCAACTAGATCTATATCTAGGAGGATTGAATAGTGAGATCCTCTCAAAATTGCATGGAGATGCCAGGCAAGATTCATCACAGAGGTTTGGCCTCAGATTTTGCATCACAGGCCAAGTAAAAAAAATCCAGCAAACCACATCTGAGATGCTACCACTGTGCACACTCCTAGGGGAGGCACCACGGTGGTACACTTAATCATTTTAACCAACCAATTTAGCTTTAGCCTTCTGCATCATGAGCTAAATCTCTATTTTTTTTTACAAATCAACATCAACTACATCATTGTAGTGATTCCCAACAGCAAATCATGATACCTAGGCTACCACTGTGCACACTCCAAGATTGGAGGCACCACAGCAGCAGCCCAGGGCAGCAGAAGCCACAAAACTAACAACAAATCATGCACACAAGATCTACCACTGTGCACTTTCCAAGATTGAGACACCACAGTGGTAGTCTTATGCACAAACACCATTAGGGAGTATCATCACATTAACCAACCACTCAATAATTACAGCTAAAATAGATTTATCATTTTCCTATTAGAAGAATCTAGGAATCAAAGGTATACAATCTCTTATTGACAATAAGTACATGAAATCAGATCCTTACTTAGATTCGAAGTCAATATCAAAGCCACAATCATCATTCTAGTAAATCATCAGGCAATATCCCTAAGAATCAAGCACATATCACTCCACGACCATCTTTAACAATTATAAAGTTTCAGAAACCCAATTGGTCCTACAAGGCAGTACCAGACCAAGCCAAGTATGAATATCACAAGGTTCTAATGGATGCTCATAGCAGATCACAGTAGGTGAGATAAGCATGCAACTCAAAACCATATGATCCATTGGATCATATCATTAACAGGGTGGATAGGAGTAATATCACTGCTATTCCTAGATAATTCCACAACAAGTTATAGCACCAATTCCAACAGTACATAACTTAGGATTGTGTAAGCCACACCAGTAGTGCAAACCACACAGGTTAGCTAGCATGGAGCCAATACCAAACAATTCCACAAGCCAATTAGATTAAAACCAATTAATATTGAATCATCTCAACAACCAGCCAAACCTCATATAAGCATAAATTCATCATCCTATAGTCACAAACCAGTACCATCCACTATCTAATACAAACAGATAAATTTACAAACCAAATTCAGTGAGCAAGCTATGTAGCAAAGCTACTGTAGAGTATCATGAACCAAAGTGAGGAACCCAAATTAGGGTTCATACTCAGAGAGAGTGGGTTAGAGAAGATAACTCACCCGGGGTCCTCGCTTAAGCCGAGAAGAGGAAGCAGCACTGGCCATCAATGGCGACCACGACGCGGCGGCACGAGGGCACCGTGGTACTCAACCCGCACCAATCCGCACCAGTGGGTGTCTATGCATAGAAGAGGCGGCACCAGCAGCCAACCATCACCAAATCACCATAACCACACCATCACTTTGCCATCATCACTATCCAGGGGTCACCAGAGCACGTCGGAGTCGAGGCCGAAACCCTAGCCACGGAGTGCAGCGGGGACGATTTGAAGAGGGTTCGTATCACAAATCGAATTGGATGGAAGGGTGTAGTAGAGGGAAAAGCGTCAAGGACAACCGATGGCGGCGTCCAAGGAGGCTGGAGCTGACCATGGTTACGCGGCGACGGCGGCGGCACCACATTGCCAGAGGGGGTGTGGATGAGGAACAAGCCAGCGAGGAGAAGAAGGGCGTCGGTTTGACCGATATGGTCGACCAGGTCTAGGGGTGTAGCCCAAATGGGAGATGGGATGGGCTTAGAATTAGGTTGGGCTAGCCCAAGAACCAAGCCAGGGTAGTAAAATAAAAAAATTAAAGTTAAGCTAAATATTAAATAACCCAAAATACCCCTGTTGACTATTTTATTTCTAGAAAAATGTTGAAAAATCCTAAAAATATATTTAATACATCTAAATTCTTATCAAAATAATCTCCACCTAGGAAAAATATAATCATATTTACATAAGTTTAATAAAATTGAGATAAACTTTAATACCCTTAAGTAACTAAATGAAATTTAATAAATTCAGAATAATTCCTAAAAATAAATAAAAATCACTTTCATACACACAGAAATCTCTTATCTAATAAAAATACTAACTTAAAATTTTACAAATAAAACTTAAAACAAATATTTAAAGACATTCAATAATTGAGAAATTTTATAAAAAAATCAAAATAATACTTAAAATAAAATAAAATTCAATTTTAAGATTTTAAGTAAGAATACTTACTAAGATAATACTAATTATATTACTCCTAAAACATTTTAAAATTCTTAGATCATATTTCTTCAATTATTAAAATGGGATAGTTGTTTTATTAATTATTTAACATTATTTCCTAAGTAAGAAATAATCATGTTCAAAACACAATCTTTTAACTCTAAAATAGTCTAACATATAATTATAATTTAGGATACTATTTTTTAAGTCTTTAAGACTAAGTTTCATTATACTTGGGAAAAACCCTAATTGTTGTTAATGCCATAAATATTATATCCCAGGCCCAATTATATCTTTATAATTAACTTTGGTCTGACATATCATAAGCTAGGTATATAATGACTCAAAATCGTTTAAACCTTATCCTAAACCGTAACTTTAATCTTATTAATCTTTAGAGTTGATTAACTTAACATAAATAATATTTTCTTCAAATGTTATTCTTTTTGCCACTTTCAAAAGAAACACTATACCATTTCTTTTAAACCATAACAAAAAATTAAAACATAAACCTTGTAATGATTACATGGTATCACCCAATCTTAGAATTGTATTACAATTGTACCTTACTTTCATATCTTATATGTTATCCAAAAACCCTTAGAACTACACTTCTTTATAAAGTAAACTTAAAGATAATTCACATCCTAAACAAATCATCTAAATCCAACTCACATGTAATGTTGAGGAATTACTTAAGGTTTTACAAAATGCATACATTACTTATGCATGAAAACATATTGCTTCTTTAAGCATTGTCATTACCGGGCAATGATGGTACTTTTGTAGAACCCGAGGTCCAGGGTCAAGTCGAGACATTCGACTACAATACTTCGCTATATCAAGGCAAGTTCACACTTGCTCATGTCCTTTGATTATTTTCTGTAAAGTATTTTACAAATCCAGTGTTGTCATCACCTGCATTTCGAAAAGGTCTGAAAACACTATTTTTATAATAATATGATTATAGGTTATTTACCATGAGGTAATAATCTACTATGAAATTTCCGGTGGTAGAGGAACATATTATATAGGACTTAAAAACCAATGTCGCTAGTGATTCTTGCGCCGTATATTACACGTTAACCATGAGATTTGGAATGGGACGAAGAAGCCAGCTGGATCGGCTCCCTTTCGCATGCATTGGACACTGTTCTGGGCATTTGTAAGTTGCATATCGTGGGTATAGCCATTTTATACGGGAAAAAGTCTACCGTGGATCTGGGCTTACAAAAGACAGATATCTAGTGTTAATGGTTGTTGTGTGTATCCAACCAAGGTATAGCCGTTTTATACGGGGAAAAGTCTACCTTGAGTTTGGGCATACAACAATTGTTGTGTATGCGGGGTCGCGGAGAAGGACAGTGATTGGCTTGGATCTTAGTCTGGGCCTTATACCAAGGAAGTGTGAACGGGAATGCGCGCCCGGATGTGCAACAAAGCTAAGATCTCTCATGGGTAAAGTGACGCACCTCTGCAGAGTGTAAGAACTGTAACTTGTTACTCCCTGTTCCGGGAAGGAGCTGCGAACGCGGCGGGAAAGGAACTCCATGAAAGTTCTGGTCAACTCGTGAAGGCAGACAGACATAGCTTTTCAGAATAAAAGCAACCTTTGAAGAAATGTTTACAAAAAAACTTGCATTGCCTACGACCTATGGTCCGTGGCTATAGATATAGTGCATCAAACACTCCTTTTTAGTGAACTTGCTGAGTACGCTCGTACTCAACGTATCTTCTTAACCCTTGCTAGATTCCGAAGACATTAACGGTCAGAAAGAGGAAATACTATATCCAATTGAAGACCAAGAAGAATTCCGCTATGAAGAACTAGAAGTATCCGGAAGCGTCGAAGGGAACAATTACGAAAACATCTATGGAATGGAGACCAACGTATCTGAAGTATAGATGTAGCATATATAGTGATCTAGTCCAGTAGCATAGATCTCTATCCTCTATCTATATTAAATCTCGTATAAACCTTAGTTGTTTCTTTATTTTGTTCTGCGAGTTATTATAGTTAGCCCTAAGTCATCGGGATACCTCTATGGACCTAGGAGGATCTCAAAGTCGTCATGTAAATTTCTGATTGTAATCATGACAATGTATGATGTGGACCCGCTTTGTTTCTGTTGTACCACTCTGAGGATGTAATATTTGCGGAATGGTACTCCGTGAGTGTTATGTCCACGACTATAGTATACTACAACATGCAGTGGTATGCTGGGTCACCATAGAACATACCAGTCAAAAGTAAGAAGACAAGAAGATAAGAAAATAACGAATCATATCCGAAGATACTTACGAGTCCATGTCGCTCAAGTCAAAAACGGGAAGAGCCCTCTTCCCTTTCTTCTCTTCCTTCTTCCTCTTGGCCAGCGGCTGCGGCGCTATAGCCCGCACATGCACAGCTGGGATAGGCGAGGAAGAAGCACCATCACCTCTACTGTGGCGGACAAGGAACAATGGGTCCCTAGGCATCGGCGGAGTCGAGGCATCCGAATATTCGCTCGAGCTCCATGCCCGCTTTCGGGTCTGCCCCTCGCTCTCCTCGGGGGCTTCCTCAGTCGGCGACTGCGCCGGAGGAAGCTCGGACTCGGAGTCCACAACCTCGTTGTCCGGCGCGGGAAGCGATACTGGGCCGGCCTGCTAAGCGCACCGCTTCCGCGGGCGGTTTAAGTGGCTGTCCCCACGCGTCAGTGAGACAGGGGGGTGCGAAATGGTATGGGGCGATGTGGTGCGTTCGATCTGGTTCTAATCCAACGGCTGAGGGTCATCGTCGACGTTGGGCAACGTCGGCGAGACAGAAACCTAGCGCGGCCAGTGGGGGTCGTTGGGGGCTCACCAGGGTTCAGGCGAGGGTCGGCGAGGCGGGCGAACAACGATGTCGACGATGGCAAACCTCCTGGTACCTGCAGTTTCTCCTGGGGAGGCTCCAATCGCTGGCTCCCTTCTTCTCCAGCAGCGGCAGGCTCCGGTGAAATTCCAGCGCTGCGCTGCTCGCCTTGCTCCGGGAACAGGGTAGAATGATCAGTGAGGAGAGGGGAGTGAGATGGTGTGCTCAATTCGGCTGGGGGTGGCCTCTATTTATAGTGGCGAGAGGGGACCGACGGGGCGCACGGTGAGCTCGTCGTGGTCGACGGTACAAACGGCTATCGACATGGGCGACGGTAGGGGGCGGTGCGGTGCTCCCTGGCAAAGCTCAATGACACGGTGGCGAGACGTGGGGCGGTGAGGTTTAGTCAGAACGCGACGGTGCTCTGCGCTGGTCCGACGGAAAATTTAATGGCGCACAGCGCGCGTGGTCTGTGCGGCGGCGAACGAGCGTGTCTACGGGGTTGCTGGGACGATGGTGATCACGTATGCACGCGGCAAGGGCAGCGCGCGGTCTGTGGGCGTCGGTCGAGCGTGGCGCACGGGGCGCGCTCTCGCTATGGTTGCTGGCGAGCTTGGCATGGTTCGTGCGTGTGGTCCAGTGGCTGGCAGGGTTCAAGCGCTGGACATGGAGTGGCGGTGGGGTGTTGGCTTGCTCCCAGACATGCTGGCTAGGCTTGTTTCTCCTCCTAGCTTGCTGTCCACATGGGGGTGACAAGGGTGCATTCGGCCTGCTCACCATTGATGACAATAGCTAGCTTACATTGATGCTAAGGGTGTGCAATTGAGCTAGATGATCTACTAAAACCTAGTTGTAACCAGAGAGGGAACAAGTTAGGCTTCAATCACTGCTCACAATAGTGTTTGGATTTTGTTTGATTTGTGTCTGCCAAGTGTTTGATGAAATGGCCGCAAGAATTCAAGTTTTGAATTTTGAAAATATTTTTGGTGGGTGTGCTAGGTTGGTGCTGGTGAGTCTGCAGATGCTTGGGTTTTGAAAGTTGAGCTTGTTTGAGTGGTTTTTGAAAAAGTGGGATCTTCCCATATGATATAGATTCAATTTTGAACTGCCCTTTAAACCATACATTTGAAAGTTTCTGGATGATCACAAAGTGGGCCTTGATACTTTGTTATGAGTACAATCAAGGGGTGCAAAGATCCAGAAAAGTTTCTGTTAGGTTCTGAAAGTTTGAGACAGCCAAAGTAGGCATGGGAGTTAAATTGGTCAAAATGACCATTCCCTTATTTTATTTGTTTTGATTTACTTGTCTTTGGGAAAAGTGTGGGAAATGTTTAGATGATGTTTATTTCACCTAAGATTTACAAGCAATGGAACACACAAACAAGGTGGTTAAAAGAATTCAAAATGAAATGCATACTCACATGCATGCTTCCATAATTTTATTTAGAAAAGTTTTTGTTAACCCTAATTTTGATGATTAGAGTTTGATGATCCAAGTTTAGTATTTTTGGGATGTTACAAACCTTCCCCCCTTAAACAAAATCTCGTCCCGAGATTTGAAAAAGGACAAAAAATATTACCTAGGATTTGAAGAGATCGGGAAACTCCGTCCTGATGTGATCTTCGCGCTCCCAGGTAGCTTCCTCTTCGGTGTGGTTGCTCCACTGAATCTTGAGAAACTTGATGCTTCGGGTGCGGGTAGTTCTGAAAGCTTCTTCCAAAATACGGATGGGTACTTCGGGATATGTTAGGTCATCGTTGATCTCTATGGTCTGGTGATCGATATTCTTGAACACTTCCGTCTTCTCTGGAACTTCGAGACACTTGCGAAGTAACGAGATATGGAACACATTGTGCACTGCTGACATCTCTTCGGGTAGTTCTAGTTGATATGATACTTCTCCGCGACGGTTCAGAATCTTGAAAGGTCCGATATATCTGGGGGCTAACTTTCCTTTGAGTTGGAAACGCTACATTCCCTTCAATGGCGACACTTTCAGATAAAAAAAATCTCCTATGTTGAAGGCGAGGTCTCGACGTCTCTTGTCGGCGTAACTCTTCTATCTGGATTGGGCGGTCTTGAGGTGCTCACGAATCTTGTGAACTTTCTCTTCTGCTCCGCGTAGGATGTCGGGTCCAAAAATCTCACTCTCTCCTACTTCCAACCAGTTCAAAGGAGTGCGACACTTCCTCCCGTACATGAATTCAAATGGGGCCATTTGCAAACTAGCTTGATAACTGTTATTGTATGAAAATTCTACAAACGGCAGACAGTCTTCCCACTTGGATCCATATTCTAACACACATGCTCTCATCATATGTTCGAGTATTTGATTCACTAGCTCCGTTTGTCCATCTGTCTGAGGGTGATACGCGGTGCTGAAATCTAGGCAGGTTCCTAAACCTTCTTGGACTTTCTTCCAGAATCTCGAGGTAAACTGAGTTCCTCGATCTAATACGATGTTCTTGGGGACTCTATGCAAACTAACTATTCTAGCGATGTACAACTCCGCTAGCTTCGAACTCTGGTATGTGGTCTTGACGGGCAAGAAATGGGCGACTTTGGACAATCGGTCCACTATGACCCAGATAGAGTCATTTCCCCTACTAGAAGTAGGCAGTCCGGTGATCAAGTACATTCCAACGGAATCCCATGTCCATTCCAAAATCTACAAGGGTTGCAACAATCCAGCGGGTCTTTGATGTCCTTCCTTGACTCGCTGACATATATCACACTTGGCGATATAGCTTCCAATTTCTCTCTTCATCTTATGCCACCAAAATTGCTCTTTCAAATCTTGATACATCTTAGTTCCTCCGGGGTGGATAGAATAAAGAGTATCATGAGCTTCTTTCAAAATAACTTCTTTCAATTCAGAATCTACTGGTACACAAAGGCGTCCTTTGTTCCACATAACTCCTTCGTCGTCTTCTGTGAATCCGGGTACTTTGCCTATACCGATGCGACGCTTGATTCCGTCGATACTAGCATTTCCCTTCTTCGTCTCTTTGATCTGACTGATCAAAGTGGGCTAGAGTTCTATGCTAGCCAAAAATCCTTCACTTACTAATTCTATTCGAAAATCTTCCATCTCTTTGTGCAAGCTTGGTTGCTCCTTCAAGATCATGGAGTTCAAGCGGCACGACAATCTGCTAAGGGTATCTGCTACCACATTGGCTTTACCAGGGTGATAGTGAATGTCCATATTGTAATCCTTGATTAGCTCAATCCATCTTCTCTGTCTCATATTCAGCTCCTTCTAAGTGAATATATACTTCAGGCTCTTGTGATCCGAATTAATCTCACAACGGTTTCCCATGAGGTAATGCCTCCATGTCTTCAGGGCTAGAACTACGGCTACGAGTTCGAGGTCATGGGTTGGGTAATTTTGCTCATGTTGCTTCAGTTGTCGAGATAGATAGGATATAACTTTGCCTTCTTGCATTAGCACACATCCGAGACCGATCTTGGATGCGTCACAATACACATCGAAGGGCTTCGTGATATCCGGCATGATCAAGATTGGGGTTGAAATCAATCTCCTCTTGAGTTCTTGAAAACTCGCTTCACATTTGTCTGTCCATTCAAACTTCTTGTCCTTCTTCAGCAATTGGGTCATGGGTCTGGCGATACTCGAGAATCCTTCTACGAACTTGCGGTAATATCCCACCAATCCGAGAATAGCACGGACTTGGGTTTGAGTGGTTGGGGCTTGACAATCTTCTACATCTTTCACTTTGGCAGGGTCAACGGCAATTCCTTCGGCGGATACAATGTGACCGAGGAATCCTACCTCTTGTAACCAGAATTCACATTTGCTAAACTTGGCATACAACTGATGCTATCTAAGGGTTCCAAGAATGGTCCTTAGGTGTAGCTCATGTTCTTCTTCTGATTTGGAATAAATCATAATGTCGTCGATGAAAACAACGACAAACTTATCCAGGAAGTCCATAAAAATCTTATTCATGAGGTTCATGAAATAAGCGGGGGCATTGGTTAATCCAAAAGACATGACTGTATACTTGTATAATCCATATCTGGTGGTAAAGGCAGTCTTTGGAATATCCTCTGCACGAATTTTGAGTTGATGATAGCCAGTCCTAAGATCAATCTTAGAAAACACTTTGGCACCGGTCAACTGATCAAACAAATCTTCTATCTTGGGCAAGGGGTACTTGTTCTTGATGGTGACATCATTCAACTTTCGATAATCCGTACACAAACGGTTACCTCCATCCTTATTGTCCACAAACAAGACAGGTGATCTCCATGGTGACGCACTTGGTTGAACCAATCCAATTTCCAGCATGGCATCCAGTTGCTTCTTCAGTTCTGCTAGCTCCGACGGGTTCATACTACAGGGTCTCTAGGCTATGGGTCCACTTCCGGGGATTAGTTCGATGATAAACTCGATATCCTGATCTGGGGGCATACCGGGCAAAACATCTGGAAATACATCGGGGTATTCATAGACTATTCGGACTTGGTCAATGGTAGGTTGGGCTATACTCTTGTTGCATTTGAATTGACGAGGTAAGGTTTCAGATATATGCTCGACTGATATTCCGGCCATACTGGTCATGGTTATGGATTTCTTGGCATAGTCAATCAATCCTTTATGTTTGGACATCCAATCCATTCCTAGTACTACTTCCAAACCTTTAGTTCCGAGTACTATTAGATTAGCATAAAAAATCTATGCCATGGATTCAGATAGGGACGGCTTTGCAAATTTGCCTAGCCTTGGTGGTTGATCCGGGAATTTGAACAATCATCACATGCTTCAATTTGGTTGGTTGAATTTTACTAGTGCATGCAAATTCTTCGGTGACAAATGAATGCGATGCACCAAAATCAAACAACACTCTTGCAAGTACTGAATTAACAAAAAACATACCCAGCACGACGTTTGGCTCTTCCTGAGCTTCTTCAGCATGCATGAGAAAAAGACGGCCATTGCGGTTGAGAGAATTCCCTGGGGCAAATCTTCTTCCGGGCTGAACACGATGCTGCTGCTGAGCTGGGGCGTTGGTATTGGGGGTTGCGGCATTCTTCTTGTTGGGGCACTCATTGGATTAGTGACCTTTATTTCCACAGTCATAACAAGTCACTTGCGACTTGTCCTTTGCTACTACAGGCACAACATTGCTTCTAGTCCTAGGGGCAGTGTTGGTGTTGGTGGCAGCATTGTTGTTGTTGAGCTTGGGTGGGGCACGATTGAAATTGCTAGAGTTGATGGGGTTGTTGTGATTTCTTCCAGGCCTAGGGTTTCCACGGTTGGGATAGGTGGGACGGTTCATCGGGGGTCTGTTGGTTCTTGGGGAAAATCCTGGAGATGGGTTAGGGCGATACTTTGGGGTCTGATGGGGTCCTGGCTGATGCATCATGCGATGCTTGCGGTTCTCATTGGCTTGGTTGATCTTTCCTTCCATTTGGATAGCAGAGTCGACAAGGGATTCAATATCCGCAAAGGGGATATTGACTAACACTGTCTGCATCACATCATGCAGACCATTCAGGAATCTTTCTTTCTTCTTGGCTTCGGTGTCAATCTCATCCGGGGCATACCTAGATAATGACAAAAATTTGTCACGGTATTCCACTATAGTCATCCTTCCTTGCTTCAGCTCTCTGAACTCGTCTCTCATCCTCTTGATCAAACCCGGTGGCACATGGGTTCTGCTGAACTTGACCTTGAATTCCTCCCAGGTCATCATCTGGCCTCCGGTCATTGCGCGAACACTGTTCCACCATGCTCTAGCATCTCCGGCTAGGTAGTGGGTGGCAAACAGAACTTTCTCGTTGGCTTGCACTCTGGCGACTTCTAGGTTATTTTCCATGGTTTGCAACCAATCATCGGCGTTTAGGGGCTCTTCTGACTTAGTGAAAACAGGTGGGTTGGTATTCTGGAAGTTCTTGAGCTTAGATCCATGGTTGTCCTGATTTCCGTGGCCTTGGTTGTTGTGGGTAGCTGGGCTATCTGTTGCAGAGTGGCTAGGTTGGCTTGACGTTCCGCTCTTTCATCTTCACGGTCAGAAGTCAACATTTGCAGGATCTGCAACATCGGGTCCGGGGATGAACCACTTCCTCCGCGTGGCATCTGAAGATTGAGATAGATCATGAGAAAAGAGGGAAATTTCTAAGGTTCTGGGATTTTGAAAAGTTTTTAAAGTTTGACTCAGATTTTTCTAGCAACTTGCTTTTCATTCATTCACTCATAGCACACGATACAACACACACCACAACAAAGAAAAACAGATGGTTTTAAGAACCATTCTGAAAACTACGATACAGTGGGACCGAATACTACTCACTACGCTAGTGCTCAAGTGCTACTACTCCTTGGAATCTGTGGCTTCATCATCTTCATCATCATCGATGAAGGCGAAATCGTCCTCATCGGTGAAGAAGTCCATAGCCTGATCCTCCAGAAAATCATCATCGTCGCTGAGATAGGAGTAAGGGTCTCCATGAAGATCCTCTCCGGCATTCTCCCTTTCTTCCAACTGCATGTCTCTCTCGTGGATGGTCTCCTCCAAAGATGAGATGCGGTGGCGAAGACGGGAAATGATGTGCTCCTTCTTGTCCAGCTGACGACGGCGAGACTTGCGATCCTTTGCTAGCATGGAGATGGTTTGATCCTTCGTCTTGATGATGGCAGACTTGTGGTTGGAGTAGTCACAGCAGTTATCCAACTCCTGCTGATGATCGTACATCATGAAGCTAAGGTGGTCCAATTGAGTCTTCAGCTCAGGGTGGTATGGGGCTTCCAGTGGTTGTCCGTTGGCATCACGCCTTGGGCAAAACTCAAAGCGGGTTCCCTTGATCTGATTGATGCTCTCCCCACCCAGACGGGAAAGAGCTTCCTGCATGGCCCTGGCAAGTCCATCGAGCCAGTTGTTCTCTCTTAAGGTAAACTGAATTCCCTCAGCAGTGGGGGGTTCAATCTTTCCTCGGAGACTTGCAACAATTAGCCACTGCAGATCTTCTCCTCCTTGATCATTGAGCTGAGCTCCGAAGAACTCGGGGTGCGGACGCTCCAGAAGTTCCGAAAGCTGGTCCAAATCCCTCTCAAAGGTAAGGTCTCCTCCATTCCCCAATTGGTAAAACTTGCTGTACTTCACATCCATCTATAAAAATATAGGATAAGTAAGTTAATAGAGTGATCAAGTGTGTCAAAATTTTATGTATTTGGCAAGAGTTTTTAAGGAACATGAATTTTTATGAAAGAATCAAAGGGATAAGAATGAGAATAAGTTCTTGTAAATATTTGCTTCCATTGGTTTTGAAACTAGGTTTTTGATTCAAACGTCCAGTCTAACTAGGGTCTCCTATGGTTAGGATGGCTCTGATACCAACTTGTCAACACCCGGATTTTTAATACCAGATGCCTGTTATGCCATACATCGCAATCCCAGGATTACCATTTTTGCGAGACATAACAGAATTGGATACCACAGTACATCATCCATTACAAACCATACATAAGGTCTTACACAAATAAGGATCTCATGATCCAGTTCTTAATACAACTCAAGCAGCAGAAAACGTAATCATAACGGTATCATAGGCCAAGCTCCATCTTCGGGGTCACAGGCAATGCTGACGATGGGAGATGATCCTAGTTGTCGTAACCTTCCTGGGGTCCATCCTCCAGGTACTCCTCTTCATAGTCTGGCCACGGGAATAGCCAGGGACAAAGCCATGAGTACTCTTTAAGTACTCGCAAACTAATACTAACAAGTGAAGGGGGGTTTTGGATAATAGGACTCTAGTCTCTAGGGTTGTTTTGCAAAAAGCCAGATTTATCTCTACTAGTTCAGAAGAAAGAGAAGCGAGTCACAAATTTTATAACTCCTAAGTGGTATCTTGTAACTCATGTCACAACTCTGTTGTGGTTAAGTCAAAGTATCAATTCATTTCACAAGTCATTTTGAAAACATCTGATGGGGGAATAGTATGGCCACTCCAACTTTCCATAACCGCGGACGCGGCTATTCGAATAGTTTGACACTCTGCAGAGATTGTACACTTTCACCACAACATTCGATACATCCGTCAGGAACAAATCCTGAATTCACCATACTCAGTATGCGGATAATCAATCCTAACCTTTCAATTACACGCCCTAGTATAAGCACCTCTCCTGTGAGTTTGGCCTCCCAACCATGACCAACTGTCATCTTGGGTACTGCACAGGTGGACAATCTTCACAAGGTAGCCTCAGCTCATACCTTGGTCGTGAGGGAACTAATACTAAGGTATATAAGTTTCCAGTCAAGCTCTACCCAATCTTCGGGTATTGTGTTGTACGATAAAATTGGAATGGTATCGCATCCAGACAACCATCAGTTTTATAAAAGGGCTAAGGCTCATGCCTCAACATTTTCATCACCAAAATCATCTGGTGTTCGGAAACACATGTCAAAACATCTCAGTAGAATGATCCATCATTCTAAGGTTTTCATAACCAATTTCACCAAGTATTCCCATCTAAAGTTGATCAAGTTTTATGCTTAGCACTAGCATCTACAAGTGAGGATAAGTACTAATGAGCGGTGGTAAACTAGTGGAGTTTCAACTAAGTACAACCTTATATCTTAGGATGATATCAAGGTTTCTAACTTAGGCCAAATTTTATGCTCTTTATGCAACCTTCAAATATATCTTTCTAGGATCTATAAGTCACTTAAGTCAACTCTGAGTTAAAGCTTAGATAAAGAAAAAAAATAGAAGCTTGCAAATAAAACTAGGATTGGGTTATCAAGTGGGTATGATCACATATGCTTAAGGCATATAGTTGGCATGGTAACAAGCAAGTATTAGCTTGCACAATTGCAAGTATAAGCTTCCATGGGTCACTTGATTAGTAAGGCTTGCTAAAGTAGAGTATCTTGCAAGTGTTAGCTTGCACATTCAACTAGTAGTATTAGGCTTGCCTTGTGAAGAGCAGTGGTTGAAGTTCTCCTCGGCTTATTCTTCGTAGAATCCTCCTTCCTCCTCGTATCCTTGGTCGGTACTAGCGTCTATAAATAAATACAATGTACACAATCACCAAAAAATACTTAACTACTTGCAATCATCACACAAAAGGGTCCTATAGATGATCTAGCATCATCACTAACATTACAAGATTAAAACTTGGTTTAATTCCTTTTATTTTTAGAAAAGTAATTTCTACTCATTGAAAAGCTACTTAAGATTTACTATTCTCCAAACCAAACATGGGATCATGTTGACAGATGTCATCACCACATATTTTAGTCCATGGGAATGTGATTTAAAGTGGTGTCACAATTTAATAAGGTTTTACCTTTTTATTTGAATTAATTAAAGTGGCTAGAAATGCCTATGTGGCATTCTTTTATTACTTGGTCATTATTTCTGTAAGTAAACCTATATATTTTTATATATTCTGAAAGGTATGGTTAAATGTGATTTTTGAGAGTTGGAATCAACTCAAAAGCTATTATGGTTTTAATTTGAAAAATGTTTGAATGCAGAAAAGCTTCTGCCTTGTTATTTTTACCAAAGATGATCTATAGATCCAAATGATTTGAATCCAACGGGCTTGGATTCAACATTCCCAGACCTTTCTAACAAAATTGGTTTCATTCAATTTTGTTCACTGAATCGACCTGGGTTGATTTTTAAAACTGGGGACAGAAGTGTGTTTCAAATAAAATGGAAAAGGTTAAATTCAAATAACTAGGCTGCGCGGGAAGCGATACTGGGCCGGCCTGCTAAGCGCAGCTCTTCCGCGGGCGGTTTAAGTGGATTTCCCCATGCGCCAGTGAGACAGGGGGTGCGAAACGGTATGGGGCGATGTGGTGCGTTCGATCTGGTTCTAATCCAACAGCTGAGGGTCATCGTCGACGTTGGGCAACGCCGGCGAGACATAAACCTAGCGCGGCCAGTGGGGGTTCAGGCGAGGGTCGACGAGGCGGGCGAACAACGATGTCGACGACGGCGAACCTCCTGGTACCGGCAGCTTCTCCTAGGACGGCTCCAATCGCTGGATCCCTTCTTCTCTAGCAGCGGCGGGCTCCGGTGAAATTCCAGCGCTGCGCTGCTCGCCTTGCTCCGGGAACGGGGTGGAATGATCAGTGAGGAGAGGGGAGTGAGATGGTGTGCTCAATTCGGCTGGGGGTGGCCTCTATTTATAGTGGCGAGAGGGACCGACGGGGCGCACGGTGAGTTTGTCGTGGTCGACGGTACAGACGGCTATCGGCATGGGCGACGGTAGGGGCGGTGTGGTGCTCCATAGCGAAGCTCAACGACACGGTGGCGAGACATGGGGCGGTGCAGTTTGGTCGGAACGCGACGGTGCTCTGCGCTGGTCCGACGGAAAATTTAATGGCGCACAACGTGCGTGGTCCACGCGGCGGCGAACTAGCGTGTCTGCGGGGTTGCTGGGATGGTGGTGATCACATATGCACGCGGCGAGGGCGGCGTGCGGTCTGTGGGCGTCGATCGAGCGTGGCGCACGGGGCGCGCTGTCGGCATGGTTGCTGGCAAGCTTGGCATGGTTCATGTGTGTGGTCCAGTAGCTGGCAGGGTTCGAGCGCTGGACAGGGAGTGGCGGTGGGGTGTTGGCTTGCTCCCAGACATGCTGGCTAGGCTTGTTTCTCCTCCTAGCTTGCTATCCACATGGGGGTGACAAGGGTGCATTTGGCCTGCTCACCATTGATGACAATGGCTAGCTTACAGTGATGCTAAGGGTGTGCAATTGAGCTAGATGATATAGTAAAACCTAGTTGTAACCAGAGAGGGAACAAGTTAGGCTTCAATCACTGCTCACAATAGTGTTTGGATTTTGTTTGATTTGTGTCTGCCAAGTGTTTGATGAAATGGCCGCAAGAACTCAAGTTTTGAATTTTGAAAAGATTTTTGGTGGGTGTGATAGGTTGGTGCTGGTGAGTCTGCAGATGCTTGGGTTTTGAAAGTTGAGCTTGTTTGAGTGGTTTTTGAAAAAGTGGGATCTTCCCATATGATATAGATTCAATTTTGAACTGTCCTTTAAACCATGCATTTGAAAGTTTCTGGATGATCACAAAGTGGGCCTTGATACTTTGTTATGAGTACAATCAAGGGGTGCAAAGATCCAGAAAAGTTTCTATTAGGTTCTGAAAGTTTGAGACAGCCAAAGTAGGCATGGGAGTTAAATTGGTCAAAATGACCATTCCCTTATTTTATTTGTTTTGATTTACTTGTCTTTGGGAAAAGTGTGGGAAATGTTTAGATGATGTTTATTTCACCTAAGCATCCATTTACAAGCAATGGAACACACAAACAAGGTGGTTAAAAGAATTCAAGAAATGCATACTCACATGCATGCTTCCATAATTTTATTTAGAAAAGTTTTTGTTAACCCTAATTTTGATGATTAGAATTTAATGATCCAAGTTTAGTATTTTGGGATGTTACAAATAATGTACTACACCAATGATCTATTCTTTGAGTCCTACGTCGAGTCTACGACTCCACTACGGACTCGGGGGATACTCCCATAGGGAGGATTGATTCAAGGATCCGAAAAAATTGTGTCCTACGGACCTGAAGCCAACAACGGCTGAATTAAAGTCTCTGCTCGAGTCTACGACTCGAACAGACACTCGGGGGCTACTCCCATAGGGATCGCTGGTCGCGCACCCTATGAATTCTTCGACTATGATCCTTCAGATCAAAATGCAAAAACTTTTTGGCAATGTTTCCCCAACCAACGCTAAGTGAGTAACATCCTCCTTGGCCACCCGAAACACCTCCGCGGTGATAAAATTTTGGATGCTGTGTCTGCGACGCAAAGATAAGACCTACAGATACCATCTGATGGCCTGGTAACGCACCTGACTGCGCTCTGCTAGTAAAAATCTGTGCCAACAGGAGCGATGAAAATCCCGACGGATGTGTTGGGTACATCATTCGAAAAATACCTCAACGGCCTGAGTCGAATTACGCCAGCATTTGTTCTGGATTCGAGTCTAGGGACTCGAATCTGATGAAGATCGGGTTGTTTTGTCCTAAGATAGTTAACTGACCCTGATCCATCAGGAGAGTCAGGCACACGTATCAGCAATCCCTACACACTTAAATCATTTATTTTCTCTGATGAACAGAAATAGCTGCACCCGAAAGATTGAAGAGTCCTCAGCCGAATCTGCGATTCGACAAAACACTCGGGGGCTACTGACATGGTTATACCCTACGGGTACACGACATTAGCATACC
Source organism: Avena sativa (assembly GCA_916181665.1). Classification (NCBI taxonomy): domain Eukaryota; kingdom Viridiplantae; phylum Streptophyta; class Magnoliopsida; order Poales; family Poaceae; genus Avena; species Avena sativa. Next base: position 134,026,127 of record OV702283.1, on the reverse strand, counting down.
TGGTCCAGCCCAAGGAAGGCCCACAATAATATACGCGGCCTGTGGATATTTTTGGGTGGCCCAAGCCCATGGCATCTTCGGATCCTTGGAGAACAAGACTAGAACAGATAGAATATTGAAAGGGGCAAACTCTAAACTTGTAACCGACTCAATCTGTGCCTGAGACCTGCCTAACTCTATATAAAGGCTAGGAGGGCACGGCGAGGAGGGCCAATCCTTTCCACCGCATACACACCTCCACGCCAGATTGCATCTGCGCACCCTTGTACTTTTCGGTTCCGCCGTAATCAAGAGCAGACAAGCAGGAGTAGGGTTTTCCCTCCGAGGGCCTGAACCTGGGTAAATCTCGTGTCCCCTTGTTGCTTGTATGTTAACCGTTCAGCGATCTCCATCACCCCATCTTCTCTAAAACCCAAGCTTAGAACAATGGGCATTGTCGAGATTAAACCTCGTCAGCAGCCACCACATACCTCACGTCCCATCCACCTCCGGTGGGGGACCCAAAGAGTGCCATGCACAAGTCCGCACTAGCCGGACTCGGACTCATCGGAGCTGCGCTCCACGAAGAGGCTCCTACGGAGCCAAATAAAAAGGCTACGGTCAGATTCAACCGTAGCCCCACACCCTCATCCGACGAGGAAGAGGACGAGCATGATCTACCTTGACGACGCAAGATCCCAAGACGTTGAAGCCGCAACTACGATGCTCGAAACGACCTTGCCCAGCGCAAGGTCGACAAGGCACGCGCAAACGCGCGTGCTCAACCGAATCTAAAGAGGATGACGACGGAGAACTGTGCGGAGCTCGATGCTTCAGCAGATCTATTCGGCGCGCGCGGATGCCGAAAAATTTCAAGCTTCCTTCGGACACTCCGAAGTTCGATGGCACGCAGGATCCGAAGGCACGGCTCAGTGACCACCTCTCGTCCGTCAAACTGCATGGTGGCAACAAGAACACCACCCTGCAATGCCTTCAGCTTCTACTAACAGGCGCAGCCCAGATCTGGCTCAGCAGCCTGTCCTCAGGATCCATACGAAGCTGGGAGTGAAACTGTAAGGGCACTAGCAAGAGGCCAGCCTCGATCGAGGAGCTACGGGCCTGCACTCAACGATCGGGCAAATCTATTCGCTCGTACATCTTGCGCTGGTCCAACATCAAGAACTCCACGACACACATATCCGAGGAGAGAACGATCGACGCCTTCAAGGATGGCGTCAAGCGCCCGGACTTCAAAGAAGAACTTGGGCGCGTCAAGCCCAAGACACCCGACCACCTCATGGACATCTCCAACATGTGGGTAGATGGTGAGGATTCCCTCCACCAAGCACATTCGGATGAGGAGGATGAGTACGGGCGCAGACGCGAGCGCCAGAGCAAACACAGACCGCGCATCTACGACGATCGTGACGGACCCGACATGGTTGCGGCTGGCTACGCCGAACGCTACAACGACAGCAACCGCAGCAGCGGAGGATATCATGGGGGCAACTTCCGCAACGGAGGACGCCCAACACAAACGTGGCAGCGCCGCGGCCGTGACGACGAACCCTCAGCATACGACAAGTTGTCGGTCCCTGTACCATCCACTTCTACATCAACAAGAAGGATGGCAAAAAGAAGGCCAGCCACATGCTCAAGGACTGCCGCGAGTTCTAGAAACTCAGCGAGGGCCTAACCCAAATGCGGCGCCAGATCGTGAACCCCGGGTTCAGACCCGCACCTGCACCAGGTGACATCGCCCATGGAGCTCCTCCACCACCACCCGTGGGACCGTTGAATCCCGCAATCGCACCTGCGCCAAACAATGACACAAGTGGATATCCACCGCCAAAAGGGTCCCTCATGATCCAGAAGGGACGCCCTACCAATAGGGTACAAAAGAAGATCACTCGACATGCCAGCCTCGCGTAACCTCTCCGCTAGCCATCCCTGAGTACCTTAGTGTCTCGGAGTCCTGCATCACGTTCGACCGTTCGGACCATACCCGCCAGATCCCTCGCCCAGGTCATGCTACCCTGGTGGTCGAGGCGCAGATCGGAGGATTCGAGATGAGCATGTCTTCATGGATGGCGGCAACGGCATCAACCTGATGTTCTCCAGCACCCTCGCAGCAATGCGGATCCCGCTGTGCAGCCTGGAACAATCTGACACAATGTTCCACGGCATAGTCCCAGGGAAGGGCATATATCCCCTGGGAAAGATATGGCTCGACGTCATCTTCGGCAAGCCCGAAAACTTTCGGTGTGAGCAGCTCGAGTTTCAAGTGGTGGATTGGCCATCACAGTACCATGCCATCCTTGGGCGTGTAGCATTCGCAAGGTTCGTGGCACTACCGCACTACGCATACCTACTGCTCTAGATGCCTGGGCCAAAAGGCGTCATCACAGTCCAGGGAAGCTTCACCCGATCGGACACTGTGATAGAGACTTCAACAGAATCTCTCAGTCATTCGGCATGCAAGAGGATCTCACGAGACTCCGAGAGGTGACAGACAATGGGGTACTCCTAGTCGCCAGGCAAAACTCACCTGATATGTCGTTCGACTCCACAGTCAACATGAAAAAGGTGCAGGTCCACCCAATCAACGCATCCAAGACGGCGCTGATCGCCAACGACCTCAGTCCCGCATAGGAAAGTGCACTCGTCGAATTCCTTCGTGAGCGCTGGGAAATCTTCGCCTGGTGTCCTGCGGACATGCCAGGAGTTCCCAGGGAATTCGTCGAGCATGCACTCAATGTGCATCCAGATGCAAGGCCGGTCAAGAAGTCGATCCGACGACTGTCCGAACCATGAGCAGCAGCAGTTGGAATCGAAGTCAACAGACTCCTGGACGCCAACTTCATCCGAGAAATCAAGGAGAGCGAGTGGCTATCCAACACCGTGCTAGTCCCAAAGAAAGACACGGATATCCTGCGGATGTGCGTGGATTTCACGTCGCTCACCAAGCACTGCCCCAAGGACCATTTCCCACTTTCTCGGATCGATCAGATCATCGATTCGACTGCAGGATGCGAGAAACTCTCCTTCCTCGATGCCTACTCAGGCTACAATTAGATTCGGCTGAAGGTCGAAGATCAGGAGAAAATGGCATTCATCACGCTGTTAGGGGTATTCTGCTACAACACCATGCCCTTTGGGCTGAAGAACGCAGGTGCCACATACCATAGGTGCATGTAGGCATGTATGAAGAAGTAGATCAGTCGCAACATCCAAGTCTATGTCGACGACATAGTCATTAAGACCGGGGAAGCCAAGATACTGATCGACGATCTCCGCGAGATGTTCGATAACCTTGATCACTACAAGATCAAGTTGAATCCAAAAAAGTGCGCCTTCGGCGTCCCATCTGGACAATTACTTGGCTACGTCATCTCCCAACGGGGAATCGAGGCGAATCCAAAGAAAATCCGGGCCATACTAGCCATGGAGAAGCTGAAAAACCTCATAGGTGTCCAACAACTCGCTGGGCGCATCGCGGCGCTGAGAAGATTCATCAGCCGCATGGGTGAGAAGGCCCTGCCTTTCTACCAGCTGCTACGCAAAGCATACAAATTCGAGTGGACACCCGAAGCAGATGACGCATTCAAAGATTTGAAGCGACTGCTCTCCACCTCGCCTGTCTTGGTCACGCCCAAGGAGCAAGAGCCACTGCTTCTATACATCGCCGCGACGCACCAGGTGGTAAGTACCATACTCGTGGTCGAACGACCCGGAGATGGCAAGACCCATGGGGTCCAACGCCCAATCTACTACCTCAGCGAGGTACTGACGCCAACAAAACAGAGGTACCCTCACTACCAGAAACTCGCCTATGGCGTGTTCATGATGGCTCATCGGTCGAGCCACTACCTCTAGTAGCATCAGATAATGGTCATCAACGAGGCGCCACTGTCCAACATCCTGAACAACCCCGAAGCCACAGGATGCGTAGCCCTGTGGGGCATAGAGCTATCTCCTCTAGACATAGTCTATGAGCGGCGCCATGCGATAAAATCTCAGGTCCTTCCTGACTTCTTTGTCCACTGGATGGAGCTCCAGCTGCCGGACACCCCGGACATGACGCAGTCATGGACGATGCACTTCGACGGCTCCAAGCGCGAGGCTGGAGTAGGAGCTGGCGTCATACTAGCGTCCCCGCAAGGCGATAAGATGAAATACGTCCTTCGGATGAAATTTCACCCCTCCAACAATGAGGCTGAATACGAGGCCCTCATCCACAGCATGAGGATGGCCAAGATCTGCGGCGCAACGCGCCTAGTCATCTACGGTGACTCGAACCTCGTCGTCCAGCAGACGAGGAACGAGTGTGACGCACACACCACCAACATGATCGCGTACCACGCACTCTACAACTCACTCGAATGAGACTTTGACGCCTGCGAGCTTCGACACGTTGGAAGAGAAAGCAACGAGGAAGATGATAGACTCGCCAACATCGGCTCCACCTGTGCACGGGTGCCACCAGGTGTGTTCCTCGAACAAGTCTGCGTACCTTCCATCAAAAGGAAATTCCCCAAGGGATCATCCGAAGAAGCAGAGCACTTAGGGGCTGCGCTACCCGAAGGATAGGAAGGACCCGAAAAGCTCGACACAGAGGTCGAGTTGGTCAGCCTGATGCAGGTCATGGCAATCGAAGAAACATGGACGCAGCCGTACCTCCGGTACCTGATAAACAGAGAACTTCCTGATGACCCGACAGATGCCCGGCGCATATCTCGCCGGTCCAAGGCCTTCACCATCATCAATGGTGAGTTATACAAGCGCAACATTTCGGGTGTACTCGAACGATGCGTCACCATCAGTTACGGCAAAACTATCCTCCATGACATCCACGAGGGCATCTGCGGCCATCACGCGGGCAGCCGCACCCTCATCGCCAAAGATTTACGAGCTGGATTCTACTGGCCAACAGCCATGAACGATGCCAAGGACATCGTCTAGAGGTGCAACGACTGCCAGAGGTTTGCGGACAAGCCACACACACCAGGGTCAGAGCTCAGGCCCATACCCTTGGCCCGGCCCTTCGCCCAATGGGGCATCGACATGATCGGCAAACTACCCAAATCTTCGAAAGGAGGCCACGTCTACCTCCTGGTCGCAGTCAACAAGTTCACCAAGTGGATCGAGGCCATGCCTGTCACCAACCAAAATGGCAAAATGGCCGTGAAGTTCTTCGAGTCCATAGTCTACAGGTTCGGCGTGCCGCACAGCATCATCACGGACAACGGGTCAAACTTCATCTCCAAAGAATTCTAGGACTTCTGCGAAGGCCTTGGCATCAACATATCATACGCTTCCGTGGCGCACCCGCAAACCAACGGGCAGGTCAAAAATGCCAACGGTCTCGTAGGCGGTGGCATCAAGAAACGCCAACTCAGCCACTCGAACGACTTGCGGGAGCCTAGTCAGAAGAGCTACCCTCCGTCCTCTGGAGCTTGCGTACAACGCCAAACAGCTCAACTGGCTACACGCCCTTCTTCATGGTACATGGAGCTGAAGCCGTGCTACCTGCAGAAGTACACCATAAAGCCTCACGGGTCGTCGCCTACAGTGAAGCCAAATCGACGGCCGCACTCGAAGACGCCATCGACACACTCGACGAGGCACGCGACATCGATGCGGCTCGCTCGACGGTCTACCAACAGAGCCTCCGCAACTATCACAGCCATCTGGTGTGCCCAAGGTCCTTCGTCGAAGGAGACCTCGTCCTACGACTCAAGTAAGAGCGGCTGAAGAAGCTCGAGTCACCCTGGGAAGGACCCTACATCGTCACCGAAGTCATCCCAGGTGGCGCCTACCGCCTCAAGGACGTCAAGTCAGGAGTCGCATACTCCAACCCATGGAACGTCACACAATTGCGACGCTTCTACCCCTAGCTATCCCTCTTTACTTTCAATAAGGCTACTCAGCCAAGGCTACTCAGCCGAATAATGTACCTCCTCGTTACGATATGAATAAAGCTAAGTTCCTAGTCCGAAAATATCTTTTCCTTGCATTACTTTCTATTACAACACACTCGGGGGCTCCGCCTCACATCACGACTTCGTCGTCCGAAAATAACGCATGTAAACCTGAGTAGCTGACCACGTCAAGCTAACAAAAAGGACATGCATATAACAAAGCACTACATGCTAACACAAATAATCTTTACAACAAAGGGCACAACAAGCCCAGTCGAAATATATACAAGTTTTACATCTATGTTTTTACAGAACCTACCTATTCTAAAGGATCACGTGCGCCCGATGCTCAAAAAGATCTACAATCTCTTCGGCATACTGCCTAACAGCCGCATAATGTGGTTGCATATCCCAAAGGCCACCATCTGGTCGAGGGGGTGGTCCAGCCGCCACTACCGCAAGATCAACATCAGGGCGATGCAGACGAACAAGCGAAAGGGCGGCTTTCACCCCTGCTACTAGCTGTTGCTACACTAACTCCCTCATGTGATTCACGTCCCAAAACTTCGACAGCAAACCCCACAGGGTGGACGGTGCCTCATCCAGAGGAAACATGACGTACATAATCTACGCAAAGGAAGTCTTCACCTGCCTAAGCACCTGTGACACCTGATGGACACGATCCTGCACTGTCGCAAGGACAGTGGCCCGGTCGCGGTCCATCCAGAAAAAGCCTCCGGCTTCCATATCCTGTTGGGTCAGGCAGTTGATCCGAACTGCAACGCGTTCCTTCTCCTCCCTCAGAACAAGCTGTTTGCCCAACTGCCGCAGCTCCCCTATCAGATACTCCTCCCTGGAGGCAGCCCGCTTAGCTTTCGACTTCCACACGTTCGCGTGGCCTCGAACGCCAAGGATCTCTTTCTCTAGGCTACGGACGCGGTCATGAAGAAAAACAAGCTGCGACGCATCATCCAGCGATGGTCGTGGGTCTGACGCGGTCGAAGTACCAACGGGTGCACCACCCGAAGGACCCTAGAAGGCAAAACAGGCAAGGAGATAAACATCACAAACATCGGTGGAAATAGCTCGGCAAATTAACTTATATACATTAATGACCACCGCGTGGCACAAATGAAGGATTGTTCATCAGCAAAAGCATACATTACAAAAGAGGATACACTATCCTAGAACTACAATAGAAAAGCCTAAGCACTCGCATCCGGAGTGGCCTTGGAGCCAAAGTGCCTGCTCTTGGCCTCCCCCTGCTACTTCGCAGCATAGTCCGCCAGCAGATCGATAATCTTCGGACCATAACACTTACAATGAGAGGCGAAGAGAGCAAAGGCTACCTCTGAGCTGTCTGGCGCTGTTGGCATCTGAGAGGTGACGTGGTGAAGATCCAACTCTGCTCCAGATGCCATGGCCATGGCCAGCCCCATGGAAGCGCCGATGCCCTTCTGCTTGCGCTTTTAGGCCGCAGGGGCATCCTCTGACAGCGCATCCGCTAGAGAATCAACATCCTCAAGGGCAGCGCCCGTGGGCATGATCTCCTTGTAGAAACGCTGGAGAACCTCCTTGGCCTTGGCAAGGGAGACAGTAGTAGTGCTGCAGCGATCTTTGACCGATGTAGTGGCATCATCCAGAGCACTCCCATGCTCCAAGACATTGCGATCAAATGCAATTCCCGAAGCATCTGGCGCAAAGAAGAACAGACGGGAGCCGAATAAGGACAAGAAGAAAGAATAGTCGAAAATCCAAAAGACCAAGTACATGCAAGACACATACCAGAGAAGTCCTTAGCCGCAACCATCAGCTTCTCGGCCACCTCCTTCTCGCGCGCAGCCGCAACAGTTGTGAGCTTCTCTTCGCGATCCGAAGCCTCCCGCTGCAGGCGCTCCTTGGCCTCAGCATCATCAACCAACTCCTTCTGCAGGAGCTCCTTCGCCTCCACAACATCAGTATCCTGCTTCTCCACGCGACCGAGGCTCTTTTCAAGAGCGTCCAGTCGGCGAAGGGCCGCATTGTTCTCATCTACAAAGCATCAAGGACATATATGAGCAACACAAGCTACATGCAGGCAACAGGTGAAAACGATAAAGAACAATCAAGCCACGTACCTTGAAGCTGCTTCATGCTGGCCTCTAGCGCCAGATGCTGCTGGATGAGAAGATTCGTGCTATGCACAAAGGGCTGCAAAAGGAAGTAGAAGCAAATAATCAAGAAAGCATCAGAAAAAAGGGCTCGGGGGCTACGCCCCAAAAAGAGCAGAACATTCAACAGAACAACCTGAAAAGAGCTCGGGGGCTCCCCCAGGACAAAAAAAACTTACGTGCTCAGATGGAGACTCCGAAGGTCCACCAGGGGTCTTCTGAGTAACGACCACCCGAGCCTCTGGCGGAGAGGGATTCGAGGCGTCATCCTCAGAATCGGCCACCATATGATAGTAAGGAGCTCTCAGCTTCGACTCCTCTATGGCCTCCTGAGCGCCCTCACTAAGAGAACCCTCCGAGGAGTGGCTGCAAGAAATAGTAGTGGTCAAGACAACATGAAAATTGCGCATGCAAAATCTAGAACAAAAGGCATCCGAAGGTACATACGAGTCAATGTCGCTTACGTTGAAGACGGGTGACGCCTTCTCCTCCTTCTTCTTCTTCTTCTTCTTCTTCTTCTTCTTCTTCTTCTTCTTCTTCTTCTTCTTCTTCTTCTTCTTCTTCTTCTTCTTCTTCTTAGCAGGCGGCTGCGGTGCCACTGCCTGCAGAGGTACAACCGGGAATGGTGCGGAAGAAGCGCCGTCCTCCTCGCCATGGCGCACGAGGAAATATGGGTCCCTAGGCGTAGGCAGAGTCGAGGCATCCAAAGACTCGCTCGGGCTTCGTGCTTGCTTTTGGGTAGGCCCCTCGCTCGCCTTGGGGGCTTCATGAGAGGGCGACTGCGCCGGCGGCAGCTCAGACTCGGAGTCTACCTCCTCATTGTATGGCGCCTCCCCATATTTCTCAGGCAGAGGAGGCATGGACCCCGTAACCTGGAGGCGCTGCAAGCAAAGATAACAAAGACATTAGAAACTACAACAAGCAAAAAACACAGCAAAGCGCAACGCGCATGAACAATCTTCACCTTCGAGGCCCCATTACTGGCGCTAAGAGGGGGGTCAGCGACGCCCACGGCAGGTCCTCACCAGCCTTGTACTTCAACAGAGGACAGAGGGCCCTATCAAGATCACCCGAAGATAATTCTTCGGATGACACTCTGGTGGGATCACTAGGGCCGGCGTAGAGAAACATCGGGTGCGCCCTGGCTTGGAGCGGCTGCACCTGACACTTCAGGAAGGTGCGGATGATGTCGACTCCGTTGACCTCCTTGCCTGGCACTAGTTAGAGAGCCTCCAACCGCTGGTAGAGCATCTCCACCTCCGCCACTTCGCCCTCCAAGATGTGGTTCTTCCATGATCTTTTTCGAACAATCTTCTGCTTGGAGTCAAAGGGGGCAAGACCAAATTGCTGACTGTCCAGCTTGACATCGCGGATGTAAAACCACTTGCGACGCCAATACTGTACGGACTCGCAAATGGAGAGGGAGAAAAACTGGAAAAAGGGACGAAGAGAAATGATGCAGCCGCCGAGCGGATAGACTCCTTCGGAGACGGACTGCCTCTTCACGGAATAGAGTTTTCGGAAGAGACCAAAGTGCAGCTCGATGCCGAGCCAGCAATTGCAAAGCGTGATGAAACACACAATGTTAAGAAAGGAATTGGGAGACAGATGATGAATCTGAATCCCACATAGAAAAAGGAGCCCACGAAGAAACTCGTGGGCAGGAAGCGACAAGCCACAAAGAATAAAGGCAACGAAGATCACCCGAAAACCCACGGGTGGGCGAGGGATTACCTCATCGCCGGGGATCTTGACGTCCTCCTTGTTTTGCGGGATTAAACCCGCATCGCGCAGCTTGCGCAGATTGGTGTCACGCACGTCGGAGCACCTCCACTTGCCATCAGTGTTGTGCGCAGGGGCGGCAACTTTCTTGCCGCCGACAGCAGCACTTGAGCCCGCTCCAGCAGAGGCCTTCTTCGACTTCACCATCACGGCGCGTCGACGATGGCGGTGCGCGCGCAAGAATGAAGAAGGAAAAGATCGAAGAGTGTCTAGTGTGCGCGAAGACGAGCTTACGAAAATGGAGGCATTGAAAGCAAATGGCAAAGGGTTAAAACAAACCACTGTTTTCCCCACGATTATAAGGATGAAGACGACGAATAGAATCGTTCATCCAGAAGCCCTAACGCTAGGATAAAATCCAACTGTCCACGTGTCAACACAACATCGAACTATCGCCCGCACGCCGTCCACTATGCATGGAAATCGAGGAGACACCGTAATTCTCGCCACGACGTGCATGACTAGTCAACTCCAAGTCAGAAAGTGGGACCCACGTTCGTCCTTTTATGTCACCTCTAGCGCCACAGACGGATGAGGTCACCGATCGTTAGCACTGACATCATCAAAACAAAGCTAGCAACGGTTGGAAATCTTCGGCTGATAATTAAAAGTACTCACTCGAATCTACGATTCGAGCAACTACTCGAGGGCTACTCCTATCAGGAGCGCTGGCCGTGCACATGAGGCATGATCTTTTCGAGTCCTACGTCGAGTCTACGACTCCACTAAGGACTCGGGGGCTACTCCCATAGAGAGGATTGATCAAGCATCCGAAAAAATTGTGTCCTACAGACCTGGAGCTCAACTAACTGAACTAAAGTCTCTGCTCGAGTCTACGACTCGAACAGACACTCGGGGGCTACTCCCATAGGGAGCGCTGGCCGTGCACCCAATGAATTATTCGACTGCAATCCTTCAGATCAAACACGACAAAAATCCGGACTAGCAACTTTGCCCAAATCAACGCTAAGTGAGAAGCATCCTCCTTGGACACCCGAAACACCTCCGTGGTGATAAACTTTCAGATGTTGTGTCTACGATGCAAAGATAAGACCTACAGATATCATCTGATGGCCTGGTAACGCACCTGACTGCGCTCTGCCAGTAAAATCCCATGTCAACAGATGCGATGAAAATCCTGACGGACGCGACAGGTACATCACTCGAAAATTACTGGGATTTGACTATTGTAAGACCTTAGCGGCCTGAGTCGAATTACACTAGCAATCATTCCAGGTTCGAGTGTAGGGACTCGAAACTAAAGAAGATCGTGTTGTTTTGTCCTATGACAGTTAACTGGCCCTGATCCATCAGGAGAGTCAGGCACACGCATCAGCAATCCTTACAAACTAAAACACCATTCTCTTATAAACAGGCATAAACTGCACCCGAAATATTGAAGATTCCCCAGCCAAATATGCGATTCAACTGAGCACTCGGGGGCTACTGACATAGTTATACCCCACGGGTACACAACATCAGCATACCTAGTCCAGCTCGAAGGAAGGCCCACTGCAAGATATGCGGCCTGCGGAGACTCCGGGTGGCCCAGGCCCATGACGCCTTCGGATGCTTGGAGAAGAAGGCTGGTGTAGATAGAATTTCAAAGGGCAAAACCCTAATCTGTAACCTACTCGACCTATGCCTGGGACCTGCCTATCTATATAAAGGCTAGGAGGGCACGGCGAGGAGGGCACCTCTCACCGCATACACACCTTCACGCCAGATTGCATCTGCGCACCCCTGTAATTTTCAGTTCTGCCATAATCAAGAGCAGACAAGCGGGAGTAGGGTTTTCCCTCTGGGGGCCTGAACCTGGGTAAACCTCGTGTCCCCGTGTTGCTTGTTTGCTAACCATTTCGCGATCTCCAGCATCCCCACCTTCTCGAAAATCCAAGCTCATAACAATAGACATTGACGAGATCGAACCTCGTCACCAGGACCCCTTCATTTGATGATAAGGGGTGGGTTCATGGGATTTGGGCTTAAGTACAATAGGTGCTCTAGTAGACTGAAACAAATATAAAAGATGGATTAACTGAACTTGGAAACAGAATAAGGAACAAATAAAACAGGCAATTCTTCTAGGTGACGTACATAATGTAACTGACCAACGATGGTGTAGAGTGAACAGGGGAGTGGAGAAACCTAGTACAATGAAGTGATTTTCAAGACAAAGAAATACAGATAATACAGAATGAATGTTTTAAGCCTATGCAAAAGATAAAATAATGCATCTCATGCATACAGATATTCTGGATATTACTTATATCTCAAGAGAAGTGAGGGTCATATATTAACTCAATAGTTTTGAAGTCTCCTACGTTTTTCTATCATGCCCTGCACCATAGATTTCCTGGTATAGTGATGCCACTCTGCTTTTTAGTGCTGCTTATTTGCTTTTTAGTGCTTCTTGGTTTTCTTGCGGGTTCTATAGTTCGATTCTTAGTAACTAAAAAGTAACACAAAATATTAAACCAAGTTGATGTAAACGATTGGTATAATACACTCGCATATTTTAGCATATGGGATTAATGATGGCAGAATGATAAACACCTAAAATCACAATTCGAATATCGAAGGCATGGAAACACTTACCTGGGGATTGATAATTATCTAGAAGCAACACAACTTAATATTCTAACCCAACAACTTCTCTTTCAAAGAATCAGTAGTGGCCAATTTAACCCTCACCATACTTTAATTATAACCTACATAAACTTGTGGCAGGTTCAATATTAATTACGAGTGAATGGCAAGTGTTCGCAAAATTATGTAATACCTCAACACAATCATATTAATTTTTTTATATTAAGTCAGAAACAAAAGTTGATTTTAGATCAGCAGAGTAGGATTAGCAAGGAGGTACAGAGGAATACATTTCCTCACCCCCCTCCCCACGAAAAAGAAAATTTGCATGAATCCAAAATGCTTGAACATTGAACACCTAAATATATTTAAAATTGTTTTACATTTAAATTTTATTATTTATCGGTGCTCCGGAGCAAACACGAAGACACACATACCTGATGAAAACAACCCAACAAGGACAACTTTAGTCACCAGACCAAACGGCCACCAGGATGAATGACCACCTTTTCTGCGGAAATAAGGGTAAGAATATAATAAATACATTGATTTAGCAAAGGTGCATAGAATTAGATATGCAGAACATTTGAGGGGTCTCACTGTTTGTACGACGGCTCAACAAACAGCCATCGAATCAAAAAATTGAGGTCAATTGGAAATCTAAATAACCCGAGGAAGCATGTTTGGTTCTTTACCACAAACAATGAAAATTCAGGATCTAGAGATACACATCAACAAATTTGCCAAATACATCATCTATGTTGCATTTCTCAAATAACTGTAGGAATAAAGGTACACATTAATATAAGCAAAACACGATTGCCATGGTTTAGAAAAAGACATAACATAATTTTTGGCAAAACAAAAAAAAATAAGTGTGTGGCATCACCTTGACTTGCTTATCCTTCTCTTCCAGCAGACACAAAAAAACATCCACCAGTTCATGACCACGACACTCCACCATGAGTTCAACCTAGGGAATAAAATATAGATCTAAGGCAAGGGTAGTGAGGCAAGGATGTAAACCACTGTGATCTGGTATAGCTCATAGGTCAAGCCAAATTCTTGAGTTTACTTCTATTTTAGCACATTCCTTAACAACATAATCTTACACATGATTGTATGTAATTTATCTAGTTTCCAAAATAGAGGAAATCATTTCAATTGATATTTATAATATCTTGATTTGTTTTTGTATTTTCTCTTGGACATTGTTGTTTCTTGGAGGTGATGGAAAATCCTAGTGAGCTACTATGAATTATATCCCAAGCTACCATGAATTATATCCCAAGCATCAGCATATAACCCGTATGTGTCGACTATTTAAGAAAACAATCCATGAAGTGGAGAATGAGCACGTCTTTGTCTCACATGTGTATAGACCAGCACAGAAGATTGACGTAGCTATAAATGGCCACCAGATTCCACAAAAGAAAGATAGAAATAATGATCTACAAGTGGCTCGTCTGGCTCGTTGATCTAGACCTTGAGCTAGACTGGTAGCCGGCCTCGTCCAGATCAGCAGCGGCCTAGGCATACACCTCCCTAAGTTGACTAAAATCAAGAACAATATAGCTCCATAGAATCATAACAAAGTACCTAAGTTGGTTAACTAAACAGTTTAGTTTTAACTCTTTATCTCTACTGAAGCCAAAAAAACCAAAAGAGTATGAAACGAAACATGATAACCTACTCGGAATTTTGTCAAACACCTTGTAGGCATAATACACAGCTCCTCAAGACGTGGCCAACCTCTAGGGCTTATAGATCCCATGCGACGTCTTTTCATAGAATTGGACAGAACATGACATCATTGCAAAGAATAGCTCTCATGCAACGCTTCTGAAGCAACAAATAGCTCCCGTGCAACACCTCTACTTAACCTCATGAGACCGTCAACGAATTCGAATCAGCTGAGCAGAGTAGGACCCACAACATGTCCACGTCACGGCGAGACTCACCTGATGTCCACCTCATATTGTGGGACCCACGATGTGGTAGAAGAGAGCCGTTAGCCCGATCCGTCCCCGCACTCGAACCCTCCCGCCATCGTGCGAGCATCTCGTCCCCTTTCTTTTTCTTCTCCGGTGAGCAAGCGCGGCAACACCGGCGATAGATGTCGAGCTCTGCTTCAGCCTCCCTCTGCTCATGGCCTCGGTATGGTGCGGTGCCGATGATGAGGTGCCCCGATTGCCCCCGTACCGTGCCCCTGAAGCGGCTTGTCACATCCACCGATAAGAACGACAACGTTGGCCGAAAATTTATGAAGTTTGAGAGCAAGCCCGAGTGTCAATACCCGAATTTTTAATCCCAGATGCCTGTTATGCCATACATCGCAATCCCAGGATTACCATTTTTGCGAGACATAACAGATTTGGATACCACAATACATCAACCATTACAAACCATATATCAGCTCTTACACAAATAAGGATATCATGATCCAGTTCTTAATACAACTCAAGCAGCAGAATACGTAATAGTAACGGTAGCGTAGGCGAAGCTCCATCTTCAGGGTCACAGGCAATGCTGACGATGGGAGATGATCCTAGTTGTCGTAACCTTCCTGGGGTCCATCCTCCAGGTACTCCTCTTCATAGTCTGGCCATGGGAATAGATAGGGACAAAGCCATGAGTACTCTTTAGGTACTCTCAAACTAATACTAACAAGTGAAGGGGGGGTTGTAGTAGGACACTAAGCTCTAAGGTTGTTTTGCAAAAAGCCACATTTACCTCTACTAGGTTTAGAAACGAATAAAGCTAGTTGAAGTTTTATACACCTAAGTGGGAACTTGTATTTCATATCACAACTCTGTTGTAGTCAAGTCAAAGTCTCAATTAATTTCATAAATCATTTTGGAAACATCTGACGGGGGGAACAGTATGGACACTCCAACTGTCCATAACCACGGATGAGGCTATTCGAATAGTTTGACACTCTGCAGAGATTGTACACTTTCACCACAATATTCAATACATCCGCCAGGAACAAATCCTGAATTCACCATACTCAGTATGCGGATAATCAATCCTAACCTTTCATTTACACGCCCTAGTATAAGCACCTCTCCTGTGAGTTTGGCCTCCCAACCATGACCAACTGTCATCTTGGGTACTACACAGGTGGACAATCTTCACAAGGTAGCCTTCGCTCAAACCTTGGCCGTGAGGGAACCCATACTAAGGTATATAAGTTTCCAGTCAAGCCCTACCCAATTCTCGGGTATTGTGGTTATACGGTAAAATTGGAATGGTATCACATCCAGACAACCATCAGTTTTATAAAGGGATAAGGCCCATGCCTCAATATTTTCATCATCCAAATCATCCGGTGTTCGGAAACACATGTCAAAACATCTCAGTAGAATGATCCATCATTCCAAGGTTTTCATAACCATTTTTCCACCAAATATTCCCATCTAAAGTTGATCAAGTTTTATGCTTAGCACTAGCATCTACAAGGGGGAGTGAGTACTAATGAGGGGTGGTAACTAGTGGAGTTTACTAAGTTCAATCTCATGCATTAGGATGACATAAGGATTATCTAGCTTAGGCTAAGTTTTATGCTCTTTATGCAACCTTCAATTATCTTTCTAGAATCTACAATTCACTTAAGTAAGCTCTAAGTAATAGCTTTGATAAATAAATAAAGTAGAAGCTTGCAAGTAAAACTGGGATTGGTTTATCAAATGGGTATGATCATATATGCTAAAGGCATATAGTGGGCATGGTAACAAGCAAGTATTAGCTTGCATAGGTCAACTTGATTAGTAAGGCTTGCATCATTATCAGTATAAGCTTGCTAAGTTAATAGCTTGCAAGTATTGGCTTGCTAAAGTAGAGTATCTTGCAAGTGTTAGCTTGCTCAATCAACTAGTAGTATTAGGCTTGCCTTGTGCAGAGCAGTGGTTGAAGTTCTCCTCGGCTTCTTCTTCGTAGTATCCTCCTTCCTCCTCGTATCCTTGGTCGGTACTAGCGTCTATGAATAAATACGAGGTACACAATCACCAAACAATACTTAACTACTTTCAATCATCACACACAAGGGTTTTATAGATGATCTAGCATCATCACTAATATTACAAGATTATTTCTTTTATTTTTAGAAAAGTAATTTCTACTCATTGAAAAACTACTTAAGATTTAATATTCTCCAAACCAAACATGGGATCATGTTGACACATGTCATCACCACATATTTCAGTACATGGAAATGTGATTTAAAGTGGTGTCACAATTTAATAAGATTTAACCTTTTATTTCAAATAAAAATAAATGACTAGAATTGCCTATGTGGCATTCTTTTATTACTTGAACATTATTTCTGTAACTAAACCCATATGTTTTTATATATTCTCAAAGGTATGATCAAATGTGATTTTTGAGAGTTGGAATCAACTCAAAAGCTATTATGGTTTAAATTTGAAAAATGTTTGAATGCAGAAAAGGTTCTGCCTTGTTATTTTTACCAAGGTTGATCTATAGATTCAAATGATTTGAATCCAATAGGCTTGCATTAAGCATTTCAAAACCTTTCTAACAAAATTGGTTTCATTCAATTTGGTTCACTGAATCGAGCTAGGTTGATTTTTGAAACTGGGTACAATGTTTGAACTAAAATGGAAAAAGTTAAATTCAAACGACTGGGCTGCGCGGGAACTGCTAATGGGCCGACTGACAGGGGGGGTCTACTGGTCAGTGACTCTTGAAACGCGAAGCGATACGGGGCAATCTCATCGGCATGATCTAAGTCTAATCGAAAGGCTGTTACTCATCGTCCACGTCGGGCGGCGCCGGCGAGACAGAAACCTAACGCGGCAGGTGGGGGTCGTCGGGGCTCACCGGGGCTCAGGCGAAGGTCGGCGATGCGGGCGAACGACGAAGTCGACAACGGTGAACCTCCTGGTACCGGTATCTCCTCCTAGGGTGGACGAAATCGACGACGCCCTTCTTCTCTAGAGGCGGCTTGCTCCGGCGCAATTCCGACGATGCGCTGCTCGCCTTGCTCCGGCTACGGGGTGGAACGATCAGTTAGGTGAGGGGAGTGAGATGGTGTGCTCAATTTGGCTGGGGGTCGTCTCCTTTTATAGGCTCGACGGCGAGACCGAACGGGATGGGCAGACGACGGTGGCGGCACGGCTACGGGCAGCTAGAGGCATGGCCGAGGGTGGCGATCGATTGGTGGTCTCCTGGCGATGCTATAGGGCTTTAATGCGCGTGTAGGTGCGGTGTCAAATGGTCGAGAACGCTCGATGCTCTGCGAGGCAGAGGCGGCATCTTAGATGGCGAGCAGTGGCTACGGGGCACATGCGGTGAAATGGGCATGTCTGGTGGTCTCCTAGGACGGTGGGGAGCATGCTGGCGGGCGGCAAGGGCTCGAGGTGGTCGGGTTGCGTGGGAACGGTGCGTGCTCTGCGGTGCACGTCGGCATGGTCGACAGTGGCACGGGCGCAGCGTTCCTGGCGGTTCTGGTTGCTGTCTGCGAGGCAGGGATGGTCGAGAGGGGGCGGTGAGGCATGGGCTACCTCCCAGACAAGGTTGGCACGGCTAGTTCTTCCTCTAGCCTGCTGTCAACACTAGGGTGACATGGGTGCTCTCGGCCTGTTCACCATTGATGACATTGTCGAGTTTACATTGGGGCTAGTGATTAGTTAAGTTTGCTAGATGATCTACTGAGGTTGCTGTGAGCTAGAGAGGGAACAAGTTAGGCCAGAATCACTGCACACTATAGTGTTTAGGATTTGTTTGATTTGCATCTGCAAGGTATTTGATGAAATGGCCGCATGAATTCAAGTTTTGAATTTTGAAAAGATTTTTGGTGGGTGTGCTAGGCATGTGTTGGTGAGTCTGTAGATGCTTGGGTTTTGAAAGTTGAGTTGGTTTGAGTGGTTTTTTAAAAAGTGGGATCTTCCCATATGAAATAGATTCAATTTTAAACTGTCATTTAAACTATGCATTTGAATGTTTCTGGATGATCACAAGGTGGGCCTTGATACTTTGTTATGAGTACTATCAAGGGGTGCAAAGATCCAAATAAGTTTCTATTAAGTTTTGAATGTTAGAGATAGCCAAAGTAGGCATGGGAGTTAAATTGGCAAAAGTGACCATTCACATAAGTTGTTTGTTTTGATTTATTTGTCTTTGGGAAAAGTGTGGGGATTGTTTAGATGATGTTTATTTCACCTAAGAATCATTTTACAAGCAAGGAAACACATAATCATGGCAATTCAAAAGAATCCAAATTGTAATGCATACTCTTATGAATGCTTTCATATTTTAATTGGAAAAGTTTTTGTTAACCCTAATTTTGGTGATTAGAGTTTGATGATTCTAGTTTAATATTTTTGGGATGTTACAAACCTTCCCACTTAAACAAAATCTCGTTCCGAGATTTGAAAAAGGACGAAAATATTACCAAGGATTTGAAGAGATCGGGAAACTCCGTCCTGAAGTGATCTTCGCGCTCCCAGGTAGCTTCCTCTTATGTGTGGTTGCTCCACTAAATCTTGAGAAACTTGATGCTTCGGGTTCTGGTAGTTCGGAAAGCTTCTTCCAAAATACGGATGGGTACTCCAGGATAGGTCAGGTCATTGTTGATTTCTATGGTCTGGTGATCAATATTCTTGAACACTTCAGTCTTCTCCGGGACTTCGAGACACTTGCAAAGTAATGAGATATGGAACACATTGTGCACGGCTGACATCTCTTCGGGTAGTTCCAGTTGATAAGACACTTCTCCTCGATGGTTCAGAATCTTGAAGGGGCCGATATATCTGGGGGCTAACTTTCCTTTCAGCTGGAAACGCTACATTCCCTTCAATAGCGACACTTTCAGATACACAAAATCTCCTATGTTGAAGGAGAGGTCTCGACGTCTCTTGTTAGCGTAACTCTTCTATCTCGACTGGGCTGTCTTGAGGTGCTCACGAATCTTGTAAACCTTCTCTTATGCATCTCGTAGGATACCGGGTCCGAAAATCTGATTCTCTCCTACTTCCGACCAATTCAAAGGGGTGCGACACTTTCTTCCGTACATAAATTCAAATGGGGCCATTTGCAAACTAGCTTGGTAACTATTGTTGTATGAAAATTATGCGAACGACAGACAGTCTTCCCACTTAGATCCATATTCTAATACACATGCTCTCAACATGTCTTCGAGTATTTGATTTACTCGCTCCGTTTGTCCATCAGTCTGAGGGTGATAAGCGGTACTGAAATCTAGGCGGGTTCCTAAACCTTCTTGGACTTTCTTCCAGAATCTCGAGGTAAACTGAGTTCCTCGATCCGATACGATGTTCTTGGGGACTCCATGCAAACTGATGATTCTAGCGATGTATAACTCCGCTAGCTTCGAACTCTAATATGTGGTCTTGACGGGTAAGAAATGGGCGACTTTGGACAACCTGTCCACTATGACCCAGATAGAGTCATTTTCCCTACTAGAAGTAGGCAATCCGGTGATAAAGTCCATTCCAACGGAATCCCATTTCCATTCTGGAATCTGTAATGGTTGCAACAATCCAGCGGGTCTTTGATGTCCTGCCTTGACTCGCTGACATATATCACACTTGGCGATATAGCTTCCTATTTCTCTCTTCATCTTATGCCACCAAAATTGCTCTTTCAAATCTTGATAAATCTTCGTTCCTCCGGGGTGGATAGAATAAAGAGTATCATGAGCTTCCTTGAGAATAACTTCTTTCAACTCAGAATCTACTGCTACACAAAGGCGTCCTTTGTACCACAGAACTCCTTCGTCTTCGGTGAATCCGGGTACTTTGCCTGTACCGATACGACGCTTGATTCCGTCGATACTAGCATTTCCTTTCTGCGCCTCTTTGATCTGGCTGATCAAAGTGGGTTGAAGTTCTATGCTAGCCAAAATCCTTCACTTACTAATTCCATTCGAAAATCTTCCATCTCTTTGTGCAAACTTGGTTGCTCCTTCAAAATCATGGAGTTCAAGCGGCACGGCAATCTGCTAAGGGCATATGCTACCACGTTGGCTTTACCAGGGTGATAGTGAATGTCTAGATCGTAATCCTTGATTAGCTCAATCCATCTTCTCTGTCTCATATTCAGCTCCTTCTGAGTGAATATATACTTCAGGCTCTTGTGATCCGAATATATCTCACAACGATTTCCCATCAGGTAATGCCTCCATGTCTTCAGGGCTAAAACTGCGGCTACGAGTTCGAGGTCATGGGTTGGGTAATTTTTCTCATGTTGTTTCAGTTGTCGAGATAGATAAGATATAACTTTGCCTTCTTGCATTAGCACACATCCGAGACCGGTCTTGGATGCGTCACAATACACGTCGAAAGGCTTCGTGATATCTGGCATGATTAAGATTGGGGCTGAAATCAATCTCCTCTTGAGTTCTTGAAAACTCGCTTCACATTTGTCGGCCCATTCAAACTTCTAGTCTTTCTTCAGCAATTGGGTCATGGGTCTGGCGATACTCGAGAATCCTTCTACGAACTTGCGGTAGTATCCCGCCAATCCGATAAATGCACGAACTTGGGTTTGAGTGGCTGGGGCTTGCGAATCTTTGACATCTTCACCTTTGCAGGGTCAACGGCAATTCCTCCGGCTGATACAATGTGGCCGAGGAATCCTACCTCCTGTAACCAGAATTCACATTTGCTAAACTTGGCATACAACCGATGCTCTCTAAGGGTTCCAAGAATGGTCCTTAGGTGTAGCTCATGTTCTTCTTCTGATTTGGAATAAATCAGAATGTCATCGATGAAAACAACGACAAACTTATCCAGGAAGTCCATAAAAATCTTATTCATGAGATTCATGAAATAAGCGGGGGCATTGGTTAATCCAAAAGACATGACGGTATACTCGTATAATCCATATCTGGTGGTAAAGGCAGTCTTTGGAATATCCTCTGCGCGAATCTTGAGTTGATGATATCCTGTTCTAAGATCAATCTTAGAAAACACTTTGGCACCGGTCAACTGATCAAACAAATCTTCTATCTTGGGCAATGGGTATTTGTTCTTGATGGTGACATCCTTCTTGTCCACAAACAAGACAGGTGATCTCCATGGTGACGCACTTGGTTGAATCAATCCAATTTCCAGCATGGAATCCAATTGCTTCTTCAGTTCTGCTAGTTCCGACGGGTTCATACTATAGGGTCTCTAGGCTATGGGTCCTGTTCCGGGGATTAGTTCAATGATAAACTCGATATCTCGATCTAGGGGCATACCGGGCAAAACATCTGGAAATACATCGGGGTATTCACAGAGTATCCGGACTTGGTCAATGGTAGGTTGGACTATACTCTTGTTGCACTTGAATTGACGAGGTAAGGTTTCAGATATATGCTCTACTGATATTCCGGCGGTACTGGTCATGGTTATGGCTTTGTTGGCACAGTCAATCAATCCTTTATGTTTGGACATCCAATCCATTCCTAGTACTACTTCCAAACCTTTAGTTCCGAGTACTATCAGATTAGCATAAAAATCTATGCCATGGATTCGATAGGGACGGCTTTGCAAATTTTCCTAGCTTTGGTGGTTGAACCGGGGATTTGAACAATCATAACATGCTTCAGTTTTGTTGGTTGAATCTTACTAGTGCAGGCAAATTCTTCGGTGACAAATGAATGTGATGCACCCGAATCAAACAACACTCTTGCAAGTACCGAATTAACAGAAGACATACCCAGCACGACGTCTGGCGCTTCCTGAGCTTCTTCAGCATGCATGAGAAAAAGACGACCATTGCGGTTGAGCGAGTTCCCTGGGGAAATCTCCTTCCAGGCTGAACACGACACTGCTACTGAGCTGGGGCATTTGCATTGGGGGCTGCGGTATTCTTCTTGTTGGGGCACTCGTTGGAGTAGTGACCCTTATTTCCACAGTCATAACAAGTCACTTGCGATTTGTCCTTTGCTGCAACAGGCACAGCATTGCTTCCAGTCCTCGGGGTAGTGTTGGTGTTGACGGTAGCATTGTTGTTGTTGAACTTGGGTGGGCCACAGTTGAAATTGTTAGAGTTTCTGGGGTTGTTGTGATTTCCTCCAGGCCTTGGGTTTCCACGGTTGGGATAGGTCGGACGGTTCATCGAGGGTCTGTTGGTTCTCGGGGCAAATGCTGGAGATGGGTTAGGGCGATACTTTGGGGTCTGATGGGTTCCTGGCTGATGCATCATGCGACACTTGCGGTTCTCGTTGGCTTGGTTGATTCTTTCCTTCCATCTGGATGGCAGAGTCGACAAGGGCTTCAATATCAGCAAAGGGGATATTGACTAACACCGTCTGCATCTCATCGTGCAGACCATTCTAGAATCTCTCCTTCTTCTTAGCTTCGGTGTCGATCTCATCCGGGGCATACCTAGCTAATGACAAGAATTTGTCACGGTATTCCACTACGGTCATCCGTCCTTGCTTCAGTTCTCTGAACTCATCTATCATTCTCTTGATCAAACCCGGTGGCACATGGGTTCTGCTGAACTTGACCTTGAATTCCTCCCAGGTCATCATCTGTCCTCCGGTCATTGCACGAACACTGTTCCACCATGCTCTGGCATCTCCGGCTAGATAGTGGGTGGCAAACAAAACTTTCTCGTTAGCTTCCACTCCGGCGACTTCTAGGTTATTTTCCATGGTCTGCAGCCAATCATCAGCGTCTAGGGGCTCCTCTGATTTAGTGAAAACAGGTGGGTTGGTGTCCATGGTTGTCCTGGTTTCCGTGGCCTTGATTGTTGTGGGCTAGCTGAGCTATCTGCTGAAGGGTGGCTAAGTTGGCTTGACGTTCGGCTCTTTTAGCTTCGCGGTCAGAAACCAACATTTGCAGGATCTGCAACATTGGGTCCGGGGATGAACCACTTCCTCCGCGAGGCATCTGAAGATTGAGATAGATCATGAGAAAAGAGGGAAATTTCTAAGGTTCAGGGACTTTGAAAAGTTTTTAAAGTTTCACTCTGAATTTTTTTGCAACTTGCTTTTCATTCATTCATTCATTCATTCATTCAAAGCACACGATACAAACACACACCACAAAAAAAGAAAAGCAGATGGTTTTAAGAACCATTCTGGAAACTACGATACAGTGGGACCGAATACTACTCATTACGCTAGTGCTCAAGTGCTAATACTCCTCAGAGTCGGTGTACTCGTCATCCTCATCATCCTCATCGTCATCGATGAAGGCGAAATCGTCCTCATCGGTGAAGAAGTCCATAGCCTGATCCTCCAGAAAATCATCATCATCGCTGAGATAGGAGTAGGGGTCTCCACGAAGATCTTCTCCGGCATTCTCCCTTTCCTCCAGCTGCATGTCTCTCGCTTGGATGGTCTCCTCCAAATCCAAGATACGGTGGCGAAGACGGGCAATGATGCTCTCCTTCTTATCGAGCTAACGGTAGCGAGACACATTTTATGTCATAATAATATAGGATGAGTAAGTTAGTAGAGTGATCAAGTGTGTCAAATTTTATGTATTTTGCAAGGGTTTTTGAGGAACATGAATTTTTATGAAAGAAACAAGGTGATAAGAATGGGAATAAGTTTTTGTAAATATTTGTTTCCTTTGGTTTTGAAACTAAGTTTTTGATTCAAACGTAAAGTCTAACTAGGGTCTCCTATGGTCAGGATGGCTCTGATACCAAATTGTCAACACCCGGATTTTTAATCCCAGATGCCTCTTATGCCATACATCGCAATCCCAGGATTACCATTTTTGCGAGACATAACAGATTTGGATACCACAGTACATCATCCATTACAAACCATATATCAGGTCTTACACAAATAAGGATCTCATGATCCAGTTCTTAATACAACTCAAGCAGCGGAATACGTAATAGTAACGGTAGCGTAGGCGAAGCTCCATCTTCGGGGTCACAGGCAATGCTGACGATGGGAGATGATCCTAGTTGTCGTAACCTTCTTGGGGTCCATCCTCTAGGTACTCCTCTTCATAGTCTGGCCATGGGAATAGCCAGGGACAAAGCCATGAGTACTCTTTAAGTACTCGCAAACTAATACTAAAGTGAAGGGGGTTTTTGTAGTAGGACACTAAGCTCTAAGGTTGTTTTGCAAAAAGCCAGATTTACCTCTACTAAGTTTATAAAAGAAGAAAGCTAGTTGAAGTTTTATACACCTAAGTGAGAACTTGTATTTCATATCACAACTCTGTTGTAGTCAAGTCAAAGTCTCAATTCATTTCATAAATCATTTTGGAAACATCTGACGGGGGAACAGTATGGCCACTCCAACTGTCCATAACCACGGACGCGGCTATTCGAATAGTTTGACACTCTGCAGAGATTGTACACTTTCACCACAACATTCGATACAACCGTCAGGAACAAATCCTGAATTCACCATACTCAGTATGCGGATAATCAATCCTAACCTTTCATTTACACGCCCTAATATAAGCACCTCTCCTATGAGTTTGGCCTCCCAACCATGACCAACTGTCATCTTGGGTACTGCACAGGTGGACAATCTTCACAAGGTAGCCTCCGCTCAAACCTTGGCCGTGAGGGAACCCATACTAAGGTATATAAGTTTCCAGTCAAGCCCTACCCAATTCTCGGGTATTGTGGTTGTACGGTAAAATTGGAATGGTATCGCATCCAGACAACCATCAGTTTTATAAAGGGATAAGGCTCTTGCCTCAACATTTTCATCATCCAAATCATCCGGTGTTCGGAAACACATGTCAAAACATCTCAGTAGAATGATCCATCATTCCAAGGTTTTCATAACCATTTTTCCACCAAGTATTCCCATATAAAGTTGATCAAGTTTTATGCTTAGCACTAGCATCTACAAGTGGGAGTGAGTACTAATGAGGGGTGGTAACTAGTGGTATTTACTAAGTTCAATCTCATGCCTTAGTATGACATAAGGATTATCTAACTTAGGCTAAGTTTTATGCTCTTTATGCAACCTTCAATTATCTTTCTAGAATCTACAATTCACTTAAGTAAGCTCTAAGTAATAGCTTTGATAAAGAAATAAAGTAGAAGCTTGCAAGTAAAATTGGGATTGGTTTATCAAGTGGGTATGATCATATATGCTTAAGGCATATAGTGGGCATGGTAACAAGCAAGTATTAGCTTGCATAGGTCAACTTGATTAGTAAGGCTTGCATCATTATCAGTATAAGCTTGCTAAGTTAATAGCTTGCAAGTATTGGCTTCCTAAAGTAGAGTATCTTGCAAGTGTTAGCTTGCTCAATCAACTAGTAGTATTAGGCTTGCCTTGTGCAGAGCAGTGGTTGAAGTTCTCCTCGGCTTCTTCTTCGTACTATCCTCCTTCCTCCTTGTATCCTTGGTCGGTACTAGCATCTATGATTTAAAGTTCATGTTGACACATGTCATCACCACATATTTCAGTACATGGGAATGTGATTTAAAGTGGTGACACAATTTAATAAGATTTAACCTTTTATTTCAAATAAAAATAAATGACTAGAATTGCCTATGTGGCATTCTTTTATTACTTGAACATTATTTCTGTAAGTAAACCCATATGTTTCTATATATTCTGAAAGGTATGATCAAATGAGATTTTTGAGAGTTGGAATCAACTCAAAAGCTATTATGGTTTAAATTTGAAAAATGTTTGAATGCAGAAAAGGTTCTTCCTTGTTATTTTTTACCAAGACTGATCTATAGATTCAAATGATTTGAATCCAACGGGCTTGGATTAAGCATTTCAAAACCTTTCTAACAAAATTGGTTTCATTCAATTTGGTTCACTGAATCGAGCAGGGTTGATTTTTGAAACTGGGTACAGAACTATGTTTGAACTAAAATGGAAAAAGTTAAATTCAAATGACTGGGCTGCGCGGGAACTGCTAATGGGCCGGCCCAGTGTCACTCCGCGGCGCAGGGCGCAACTGGCATGGGGGGTCTACTGGTCAGTGACTCTTTAAACGCGAAGCGGTACGGGACAATCTCATCCGCACAATCTAAGTCTAATCGAACGGCTGTTACTCATCGTCCACGTCGGGCGACGCCGGCGAGACAGAAATCTAACGCGGTAGGTGGGGGTCGTCGGGGGCTCACCGGGGCTCAGGCGAAGGTCGGCGATGCGAGCGAATGACGAAGTCGACAACGGCGAACCTCCTGTTACCGGAAGCTCCTCCTGGGGTGGACAAAATCGATGGCGCCCTTCTTCTCTAGAGACGGCCTGCTCTGGCACAATTCCGGCGATGCGCTGCTCGCCTTGCTCTGGCTATGGGGTGGAACGATCAGTGAGGTGAGGGGAGTGAGATGGTGTGCTCAATTCGGCTGGGGGTCGCTTCCTTTTATAGGCTCGACGGCGAGACCGAACGGGATGGGCAGACGATGGTGGCGACACGGCTACGGGCAGCTAGAGGCATGGCCGAGGGTGGCGATTGATCGGTGGTCTCCTGGCGATGCTCTAGGGCTTTAATCCGCGTGTAGGGGCGGTGGCAAATGGTCGGGAACGGTCGATGCTCTACGAGGCAGAGGCGGCGTCTTAGACGGCGAGCGGTGGCTACGGGGCACGGGCGGTGAAATGGGCATGTCTGGTGGTCTCCTGGGACGGTGGGGAGCATGCTGCAGGCGGCGAGGGCTCGTGGTGGTCGGGTTGCGTGAGAACGGTGCGTGCTCTGCGGTGCACGTCGGCATGGTCGACAACAGCACGGGCGCGGCGTTCCTGACGGTTCTGGTTGCTGTCTGCGAGGCAGGGCTGGTCGAGAGGGGGCGGTGAGGCATGGGTTACCTCCCAGACAAGGTTGGCACGACTAGTTCTTCCTCTAGCCTGCTGTCCACACTGGGGTGACATGGGTGCTCTCGGCCTGTTCACCATTGATGACATTGGCGAGTTTACAGTGGGGCTAGTGATTAGTTAAGTTTGCTAGATGATCTACTGAGGTTGCTGTGAGCTAGAGAGGGAACAATTTAGGCCAGAATCACTGCACACTATAGTGTTTAGGATTTGTTTGATTTGCATCTGCAAGGTGTTTGATGGAATGGCCGCATGAATTCAAGTTTTGAATTTTGAAAAGATTTTTGGTGGGTGTGCTAGGCATGTGCTGGTGAGTCTGTAGATGCTTGGGTTTTGAAAGTTGAGTTGGTTTGAGTGGTTTTTGAAAAAGTGGGATCTTCCCATATGAAATAGATTCAATTTTAAACTGTCATTTAAACTATGCATTTGAATATTTCTGGATGATCACAAGGTGGGCCTTGATACTTTGTTATGAGTACTATCAAGGGGTGCAAAGATCCAAATAAGTTTCTGTTAAGTTCTGAAAGTTAGAGATAGCCAAAGTAGGCATGGGAGTTAAATTGGCTAAAGTGACCATTCACATAAGTTGTTTGTTTTGATTTATTTGTCTTTGGGAAAAGTGTGGGGATTGTTTAGATGATGTTTATTTCACCTAAGAATCATTTTACAAGCAAGGAAACACATAATCATGGCAATTCAAAAGAATCCAAATTGTAATGCATACTCATATGAATGCTTTCATATTTTAATTCAAAAAGTTTTTGTTAACCCTAATTTTGGTGATTAGAGTTTGATGATTCTAGTTTAATATTTTTGGGATGTTACACCGAGCCAGGGAAGGTGAGATCTGAGTGTTCCGAGCGCCAATTTCTCGCTTTTCTTTCGAAATTTCAGGCATTTCATCGAATTTGGGATTTAGGGTTCATCTCTGCGATTTCAGGAACTGCCAAAATGTGGGCATTTTTAGTGGCTTGATGAGTACATCGAGTGAATTGGGGTGGAGGTAGCATCCCGGGAGCTCGAAAACCCGTCCGTGGTGGAGTAATTGGGATCTGGCAACCCCATTTCTGCTGGTACTACGGTGGATGCGGAAGTGAAGGCCGAGCTAAAGAAGATGAAGAAGCAGCTAAGACAAATCATCGAATTGTAGAAGCAGGACAATCTGATGGCCGTTTTTTTATTTCTGTGTAATTTCTCTCGGATTTGTTTATCTTCTGATCATTAGTCATTAGACAACGCAATGAGTGTTCGAGTAAAAAATCGTGATGCTTTGTTATCGTAGAACCTGCGGATATAGATGTAATGGTCTATGTCTTTGGCTTGAATAAAATGCAACACAAATTCGGATAAATTTTGAGCTGCTCTGTTTTGTTCCTTCAGTTCGTTAGTGTGTAGGGGAGGGGTTGAAAAGTAAGAAAAAACAATCAATGAGGAGTGATTGAAAAAGGCCATGCCCAAATAGAACTTATCTAGGCCAAAATGGTCATATTCAGGCCCTATAGTAACTACTTATAGATTGGGCAAAAAAATAGTACTCATGTTACAATCTAACTAGGGACGTGTGGATCTGCAGATACTCGTCCTCAGGTCGCAATCTTTTATTTGTTGCGAAAGTAAATATATAAATGAAGGCCAAGGGCATCCATCATGCTTACAAGCCGAACACTTTAACTTGGGCGCCCCTTTAACTTATGTAAATATGTAAATGTGTTGTTTGAAAATGAACCATGTGTTGCATGTGTTGTTTGAAAATCAACCGTCATAACGTTAACTTATTGTTCCTTTTGAGCTTTTCTAATTTCACTCATTTTATAAATATTGCACGAGTCTTATATGAGAACTTTTTTGTGTCTTTTGTTTTATGCACTTGTTGTTTTGATAATAAAGTAAAATACAATAAAAAACAAGTCGATCACATAGATAATATATTATATAATATAAGAAAGAAACATAGAGAGGGGTATAATATAATTTCACATAGAGGGGCCCCACATTACATATAGAGGGCCCCACATTACATAAACCCTAAGGGCGCCCAAACCTAACCCTAGGTACTATGTCTAGGGTTGCCGGACAACCTCGCCGCCGGGAGGCTGCTCTACTCAATCGGCGCTGGGGGCAGTGCCGCTGGGGCAAACGCTGCCCCCATAGCCGCTTCCCTCCATTCTGCCTCCCTCTGCCCTCTCTGGGCGGCGTCTAATGCCCTGCCCCCATAGCCGCTTCCCTCCATTCTGCCTCCCTCTGCCCTCTCTAGGCGGCGTCTAATGACCGGAGATTTTCCTCCCGGAGCTCCTTCTCCTCCCTTTCCCGCCTTTTCTTGCGGGTGCGCTGGTCCACCTTCTCCGCCGTCCTCTCAGCAGCAGCCATCTCCTTCTCCTCCGCCCTAAGGGCCTCGTCAACGGGGCCCGAGTCGGGGAGGTTGCCGACACGGCGGGGGCGGGGGTTGTGGACGAAGGGACCGCGGGCACAGGGGTCAGCCGGGGCGGTGTGTCGCCCGCATCACTTGCGACGCGTAGGGGGCAGGGAGGGCAGCTCCTTCTCCCAGAACTGCCTATGCTCCGGATGGTTGTCCTTGTCACTGACCACGGACTTGGAAGGCCATCAGATGGGGGAGGTCGCCATCGCCAGAGAGGTTTTTTTGGGGCTGGGAGGAGGCAAAGGGGCTTTTTCGACTCGAGGATGAAGACGAGGAGGCCAAGGGGTTGGGCCATTGCCACTATTTATTGATAGAACCATGAGTCGGTGGGGCTCAGCGTGAAGGCGTGGGAATCCTGCGTTGCGCAGCCGCGTGCGCTGCGTTGCGTGTAGGCAGCGGGCACAGCCGCGTGCGCGATCAATGCAGTCAGTGCAAAAAAATTGCTAGGATATGATGTGACCCTGTCTCTGCATGCATGCATGCGTGCATTAATGGAAAAGAGAGAGAATGTCTAAAGTCAGGCGGGCGCCTAGTCACGCTGAGTCCAAAGTCCCACGCACCATGCACTGCGTTAGCCTGCAGCATTCACAGCCTGACAGTCCATAGTCACACGCACCGCACAAATACGTGTACTTCTTAGTTTTGTCTAAGTCAAACTTTGTCAAATTTGACCAACCTTGTAGATAAATATATTAATATATTACACAAATTTATCATATTATGAAACTAAGTTTAAAAACTAATCTAATGGTACCGAATTAGTCGAAGTTTATTACTCCCTCTAGTTCGGTTTACAGGGCACCATAGAAAATTCCCTGCTACCTAGGTGATTTGTTATTGAACGAGAAAAATGATAAAAGGACCCTAATTACTGTCTCTGGACTTCTCCTGATTGGGCGCTTAATTAAGAGTTGTCACCGCATGCAACCTTGTTCACACTGCATGCAGAGTAGCATAAGGGAAGAAGAAACACTTAGTATTTATTAGTCGCATATAATTAATGCTAAGCATGCCTTAGAATGGAGTACTCCCTCCATTCCGTATTATAGGACAAAATTACCAAAACACCAAGACCTAGATGATTATCTATTGGCTATGAAAAATAGTGAAACACACTAATTTAGCCTTGATGGATGTGTACCACATGGAATATATGGCAAGCTACCTAAATAAATCAATAGCCTTGATGGATGTGCACAATTAAGAGACTACACCAGCATGCAACAAGTTCACACCACATGCAAAAGAATTTGACTGAAGACAAACTTAGACGTACACTTACTTAATGCGACGGAGGGAGTAACTACGCTGCAGTGCTGCTGCGTCGCTTGGCTACACGCAAAATAGCTAGACTGCAACATGAGGCAGCTGCATGGCATGCATGCATGATTCCATCGCGTGCAGCCTGCCCCGTCCAGCGCCCTCGTTAATGCATGCCACGCTCGTCCCAACGGTCAATGGAGTGTGCCACGCTGTACCGTCTCTGTTCATGGAAAAAAACAATGCGAGCCAATCAGATTTCAGAATCATTGCTCCCACGGATCGCCAAGAGCTAACCGCGAAAATCCTTCTAAGAGACGCCAACCAATCAGGTTACAGAACAAGCCCTCCCACGGATCGCCCAGAGCCATCCGCGGAATCCTTCTAGAAGACACGATCGGACGACCACAGTGTCGCCCTAGGGTTAGATCGACGTTCCTCATTCGGCCTTAGGGTTAGCTGGGTTTAGGATGCATTCAATGGGGTTTTCACAAGTTTGACCAGACATTCAAATGTGCATAACTAATTCAAAAAAATCAAAAAAAATACAAAACCTTTGCATGGTGTCATGTTATGTGACATAGTTGTGAGGAAAAATATCAAACTTGGTATATTAATCATATTTCAAAAAACCCTTCACAAAATGACCTATCTCCTCCGAGGTTTTCTGGCTTTCGGGTCAAATGACCAATGATATGGCTAGAATCAAGGCATATTTTGTGATAATGTTCCCATATTGTGTATGCATGTGTATAATGGGATGACTAACAAAGTTGTAGAAGGAAGTTTTCCTTTTCGATGCACAAAAAAACCATTTTCCATTTTCTGAGTGCCGAAGGGGGGGGGGGGATTTGTGAAGCAACCACCAAACTGAAGTTTAAAAATGGTAACATCCTATTTTTCGAAAATAGTAGACCACCTTGCATGTACAATGTCCCAACTTGAGTATCTCAAACCTTTTATTCTATCCCTGGTGAAAAAGACAAATCTTGCCGAATATGATAGAAGTGGGTACGATATGAACTACAGGTACATGATTTCATGTTGATGATTTTTTGTAAAAATCATTTTTAGGTTCAGAACATGCTATTTCTTCAGAGATCCTATGCTAGTTTAGTGAGGCTCAGCCCCTAGCTAAGAATATTATGAAAATCCTTCACAAAGTTTGACCAAACATTTAAATGTGCATAACTAATTCAAAAAAAATACAAAACCTTTGCATGATGTCATGTTATGTGAAATATTTGTGAGGAAAAATATCAAACTTGGAATATTGATCATATTTCAAAAAATCCTTCACAAAATGACCTACCTCCTCTGAGGTTTTCTGGCTTTCGGGTCAAATGACCAATGATATGGCTAGAATCAAGGCATATTTTGTTATAATGTGCCCATATTGTACATGCATGTGTATAATGGGATGACTAACAATGTTGTAGAAGGAAGTTTTCATTTTCAACGCACAAAAAATCCATTTTCCATTTACTGAGTGCCGAAGGGGGGGATTTGTGAAGCAACCACAAAATTGAAGTTTCAAAATGGTAACATCCTATTCTTCAAAAATACTAGACCACCTTGCATGTACAATGTCCCAACTTGAGTACTCAAACCTTTTATTCCATCCCAGGTGAAAAAGACAAATCTTGCCATATCGGCTGGAAGTGGGTAAGATATGAACTACAAGTACATGATTTCTTGCTGATGAATTTTTGTAAAAATCATTTTTAGGTTCACAATATGCTATTTCATCAGAGATCCAATGCTAGTTTAGTGACCCTCAGCCCCTAGCTAAGAATATTTATGAAAATCCTTCACAAAGTTTGACCAAACATTCAAATGTGCATAACTAATTCAAAAAAATCAAAAAATGCAAAACCTTCGCATGGTGTCATATTATGTGACATATTGTGTGAAAAAATATCAAACTTGTTTTTAGAAATGGTCGAAAAAAACTTGGTTAGAAATGGGGTGGTTTACCCTAGCTTTGGAGCCCATTTCTACCACATTTTTGGTGAGGGTGAGTTGTACTTCACAAAAGGGATCAGGGTGAGGAGGATTTGTACTCTACATATGAGAAAACGTTGGAAGCTCATACAAACATAGAAAAGTACACATAGCTACATTGGTTGAAATTCAAATTTACCATCATATTTGAATTTTGGCCAAATATTACAACAACAAGTGCCAAATTATTACAATAAAAAATGTTTACAACAATAAAAAGTGACAAATTATTACAACAACAAGTGCCAAATTATTACAATAAAAAATGTTTACAACAACAACAAGTGTCAAATTCAAAGTCTATTTCTTTTGGCTCTTCTTACCCCTCGATTTCTTCTCCTTCACAAGTTTCACACCACACAACAGTTTTATGCTCTTCTTTTTCTTACCATAACCATCTAGCCTCCCCACAACACGTACAAGAGTCTGCTTCACCTTCTGCACCTCCTCAACAACACAATCTAATTCAGAATGTGAAATAGCCTGCAACTCAAGAGCTGGCACCAGAGCCTGATCAACATGCTCATTTTGCACCACAACCTCATCAACATGCTCATTTTGCACCAGAGCCTCAACAACATGCTCATTTTGCATCAGAGCTTCCAAATCAGAATCGGTGTGCCCTAAAGCCTCAATAGAATTAACAGGCTCACTTTGCACCTCAACAATTTGCACATCATCCTCCAAAACAAGTTCAGATTGCACCTCAGCAGCACCAAACATGATCTGGTTAGTTATGTTCTTTCTTTGGCCATTCTTGCCCTTTTCACTGGCCAGCATTCTTCAACAACAAGAGGCGGGCCTTTTCTCCATGCTTCCTCCTGAATACAAGCAAGTTAGTTGGGGGAGAAAAATCATCAACAAGAAATACATAGATTTTGGATGAACATACTTTGGCTTTTCAGCAGTGTATCTGCACTTGGTAGAGCTAGCTCGGTGTCCAAGTTCTTCACAGAGTTTGCATATATTCTTGTTACCTTTTTGGGCCCTTTTTGGCTTGCCATCTTTCTTTTCATCTGTCTTCCCCTTCTTGCTGCTCCCACCTTTCTCAAACCAAGCCTTAAATCTACTCTGCTTCGGCCAGCCAGCCTTTATTTTCATCAAAGGAGGACACAAGGAGAAATGAATGTCCACTTCAGGCCACTAAGACTAGTCTGTAAGTGCTGGAATTGGTGTTCCATATGCAGCCTTAAATTTTGCTACAAAATAATACTCATGCAAATATGGGTGCATATTTAGCTTGTGTTTGGAGGCCAAGAAAAGTATGGCATGCTCACAAGGCTTCCTAGTGTGTTGCCACTCAAGGCATGTGCATTCATGAAATTGAGTGTCAACAACATGCCTCCTGCCAGTCTTTTTATCTCTGACTTCTGCACCCCGCAATGAGGATTTCTCAACACGCAAATGTGCAAGATTTCTGCTCTTGTTGACCACCTGCTACACAACATCAGGAAGCTTATCTCCTTGAAGAACATCACCAAGCCTTCTTCTCAATTCCCACAACCTCATGATCATGATCCTGATCTGGTCAACCATGTCATGGACAGGCGAGTCTTTTAACTCCTTCACTTTGTTTTTGAAACTTTCTGACAAATTATTGTTGATATGATCACATTTGATGGCAGTGTTAAAACCTGACATGTACCATAAAAGAGAATGGTAGTTTTCCAACCATGTACAAAACTTGACTCTATCCTCCTCAGAGCATGCCGCCTTAATCTTCTCAAGGTGATATGAATGTGTCTGTCTGGTGTAAGATCTTGCTGTTGGCCACATGCGTCCAAAATCATCTCCTCTGAATTTTTTGATCAAATTCATTCACATATGGTCGAAGCACTACCTCTGCTCAGCATGAGGGAAAACAATCTTCACTGCATTTTCTAAACCTTTACATGCATCTGTGTGCACTGCCAATGGAGAGACTGGCCCTATGCATCTTTTCAACTGCATCATGAACCATGTCCATGATGCCTCTGTCTCAGACTGAAACATGCCAATAGCTACAGGGAACATCCAATTGTGTCTATCTAAAGCATTGCATGCTGCTAGTTGACTATTCCACTTTCCAGTCAAGAATGATGAGTCTATACTCAAATATGGACGGCACCCTGCTTTGAAGCCATCGATGCAAGGCTTTAAATCCATGAAGAATTTATAGAAGAAGACTTTCCCATTAGCTGTTACCTCAGTATCTATCTCCACAACACTGCCAGGTGACCTCTTCTCTACTTCTGCTTTGAAGTTATAAAGCATTCGAAAGGTATTTGCCCAATCACCATATATCTCCTTCGTTGCCCTTTTCTTTGCCTTCCACTCTGTAGTATAATTCAGCTTAATGGGGTACTGCTTTTCCAAGTCTATTTTCAGTCTCTTTGCTGTGTTGTTTGGTGTTGTGGCTAAAATAGGCTTGATTTTTTCTGCAACCCATAATTGTGATGTCATCTTTGTAACCGTTTGAGAAGTTGTAATACAAGTATGAGCCTTTGAAATTTGATTCACTATTGTCCTTCCATCAGGTTGGCATCTAGCAGATATATACCACTTTCAAGGCCTGGCACCACCATCATAACCTATGCATTTTGCATAGAACTTATTTTTATCAGTCCACAAAGTCTTGGTAGCAAACTCACATTTGACTACATATGTCCTGAAACACATCTTGAATTCATCCATGCTTGGAAACAATCTCCAAACTTCAATAACTGGGTCCTCTTTGTCATAAACTGTTACTAGCTCATCATCATGTGCATCATCTACATGAACCGCAACATTTTCCAACAACTCTGGATCTATATCTGCCTCTTCATCTCTTAAATGGTTGTCACCATCATTTGCAGCTTCATCCCTCTCCTTCTCCTTGTCTCTGTCATCTATAGGAATGCCAAAAAGCTTTGCCATTTCAATGTCAGACATTGGTGCAATGACCAAATCAGTCTAGACACTTATCTCAACTGAATTCCAATCAATAGTTACAATATTTTGTGTAACCCCTTGTGCATTAGTATCTGCAGCCTCCCCTTGTGCATTAGCATTAGCCTCCACTGTTAACACTGCCAACTCAATAAGTATAGGCATTATTTGCCTTTGTGAAGCCCAATCATCCTCGACCATCTGAGCAGCCAGCTTCGAGGCCACATATCCAACCCTCGAATCAGGTTCCAGATCACTGAGCTGTGCTAAAAACAGAATAGTTTTGCTTATCCAACCGTCTCGCTCATCGATTTTATCAACTATCTGTTGCCTTCTCTCAATCCTAACATAGTCACATTTCCAATCATCAAATCGTAACAAAGAAACTTCTTGCTCTGGCCCCCAAAACACACTATCCCCAATTTTCTCCACCATATTCCTCACCGCCTCCTCTCACATGTTTATTAGCTCTTGGGGATCAACATGTTCTAATTCCACCTCTCGTTTAACAACCGTGTCTCTCTCAATGAGCCGTGTGCTGCCATCAACTAAAACAGCCCTAGAGGGAAAGAATTTGATGCAAAATTCGAATGTGTGTCGCGCAACATCGTCTCCCCTGTTTTTGGCGGGCACTATGAGCTAGCGGAAGCTAACAAGGAGACGAAACTTCATAAATTAAGTGCAGAGATGCGGGATATACCTTTTAGAAGTCCCCTCTCCCGGCTCCATCTCGTTCCCCTCGCTCCGTTCAGCACACCCGCCCGGCCTCCACAATCTAGCATCAATGGGAACGCTCAGATCTCGAATTGAGAAGAATGGGAGAGGAATTAGGTTTCAAATGGCACTCACCACCTTCGCCGTCGAACGAAAGTGCTGCCACCTAAAAGAATTGCCCTAACGCCGCAGCCGGAGCCGAGAACGATGGGTGAGGTCCGTCGCTGCCGTCGGGGAAGCTACAGTAAGTGTGACGCGCGCTCTTGGTCCGAAGCGGTTGGTTTGACTGGCTGTCCCAACCGACCGGTTTGGCTTAACCCTAATCTTGGAACATAGTTAAATGTGTCCTTAACGACCATTTTATGGCCCGTGTGGCCCTGGGCTATTAGCTGCCTCAGAAATGTCGCATGCGAGCTATTCTTTGCAACGATGTCCTGTTCTGTCCAATTCCACGGAAAGACGTCGCATGGGATCTATAAGCCCCAACCTCTGCGAGCTCCGCCTCCTCAAGCCTCTCTTACACCTCGGCATGGAATATGGACAAGTGGATCGCTGACGCTGCTCGATGTAGAGATGTCGTAGATGGAGGTTCTAGACCACCACCTCTTGTCGTTGCTGCCACCTCCTCTGGTTGCTCCTTCTCCCTATGGCACCTCGTGTCTCCCGAGTTAGCAGGGACCATGGCGCATTGCTGCTGCTCGCGGTCGAGGTGGCTCGCCGGTGGTGGCTGGTCGTGGAACAACGGCATGGGATTTAGGGAGAGAGGTGAGATGGGGATTGGGGGAGATGCAAGGGAGACAGGCCTCACCTTCCAACCATGGAGAAACCAGGAGATGGTGTGGTGGGGGAGTGTGGAGATGGAGAGAGAGCGGCATGTGCTAGGCGCGGCTGCCACACGCAGGAGGAGAAGGGGCGCGCGGGAGGGTAGGAGGAGGCGGCGGCTACGTTTCCGGGAGATTTTACTATTTTCCATGTTTTACTTCGGTCCTTTATAATTTTCCACACATTACTTAGGCTTTTACTATTTTCCACAAATTACACTGATTTCTTTATAATTTGCCCTGTTTCTCCCTTTACAAGATATCAATTATTTTAACTTGGATATACATTGTGAATACAGTACATAGTTGGACCGGTTCCATCGATCAACCAAATGAGCTCCAAAGCCCCACACAACCAGTTGCATTTGCATAGAACATGGAAGAAACAAGAAACAGAGGAGCTCTGGCGGGAGCGCCAACGGCGGCAACGGCACCGCTGCCGGCTGCCGACCACCACGAACGGACCACAGACGGTATGCCCACACGAACAGGGAGGAGGTGAGCGCCATAGCCGCGTGCCGACCACCACGGACAAAACACGGATGGGCCACCCAACGAACGGGAAAGAAAAGAAAAAAATATATATATAGAGAGAGAGGACCATGGATAGATGAGACCCAAGAACCAGCTTCAGATTTCAATTGGTCAAGTACTAGCTGGATCAGTTTGTAAGCACACTGCGTGTGAAGATATGTTGAATATCTTCACCAATGGAAATAGGGCAAACAATTATGGCACTAGTGCAGAACGGCCCATATGTCCCGGTTGGTAAGGGCCTTTAGTCCCGGTTCCCCAACCGGGACGGGGCAATCGGGACTAAAGCTCCAACCTTTAGTCCCGGTTGCCCCACCAACTAGGACAAAAGAGCGTACACGTGGCCGCTGCTCCGTGCGAGGGGGAGGAGGAACCGTCCCGGTTCGTAACACGAACCGGGACAAATAACCTTCTGCCGCGGCAGAGATTTGACACATTTCTCTGCCGCGATAGAGAATTCATTTTGGCAAGTTTTGTTGCCGCGGCAGAATTTTGGCCACTTTTTGTGCCGCGGCAGAGAATTCATTTATGTTGTTTTATTGTTTATTTAGTGTTTTGCACTCATCAATGAAGGAACCATTATATTACACAAGATCATCATGACAATGTTACATTCTATACACGGATCGAGTTCATGCACTACATACAAAAGTTGCTCTTTGTACAATCTCTATTGTTTATACACAGCCGAATAGTATTCCCCTTTTGGGTTTAGGACTTCTGCATCCAAGAATCCCGCCAATTCCTCCTGAATTGCTTGTACGCGATCCTTTGGCAGAAGACCGTCCCGTAGACGTTCGATCTGATTTAAAAAAAGGAGGCAGCCTATATGAATGAAACTAAACATAATTTGATTGTAATTAAAAACTATAGAAATTGTTTACATACGTGGAGTTGCTCTAAATTTATGCCCTTCTCATCGCACGTCTGCCGTATGAAATCGCAAACATAGTATCCACATAGATTGTTACCTGGTCCCTGCGTCAGGCACTTTACGAGAACATACTTCAATCAAAATAATAATCAAGCATGATAATAACTGTATCAAAACTAGAATCAAAGAGATGCGCGGATATAGCTAGTGGTGCTTACATCTAGTTCTTCAAATGTAAGCTCCTCTTTCCAAACACCCCTAGCCTTGTTGGTGAACCGTTTCCAAGCGCTGCTCGGCGAAGAAAATGAATAAAATAAGTTATTAATTACTTGATATCATAAAATTTACAAACGTTGTCGATATAGTGTCGTAATGATTAGAATTATCGCTAGAGAAGCATCTGCATGTCCTTCCACTTCTCAAGGGGTTTATGTTTCGAGTCCATGACTAATACACGCCCTTTGTCAAGTTGAATGATTAACAGAATATAGTGGAAGCTGCGAATGCATAACTAATCAATTATATACTTAACATCGAGTAAGCGAAATAGAAAGTGTATACAAGACAATAACACTCACTCGAAGTTGTAAGGAAAAAGTATTTTCCTTCTGGTTTCTTAAAACCTTAACGCGTGTACTATATTATCCTCCGTATCCTGGGGGCT
Organism: Avena sativa; assembly: GCA_916181665.1. NCBI lineage: Eukaryota > Viridiplantae > Streptophyta > Magnoliopsida > Poales > Poaceae > Avena > Avena sativa. The sequence continues at coordinate 133,986,772 of OV702283.1, read as the reverse complement.
TGGTTTGAGATTAGCTTGATGAACCCAATATGGGTCAATGAAGCCAATGTCATAGATTTGTCCTCTGCTGCATTCGAGAATCTTCATTCTGCATATTACAGTATGATTATATACATGCAATAAACAAGGTGAGATAGCTGGAGACTAAATTAATTACAGAATTAGTACTTACAGACAATAGGCACTGATGATCGATTTTTCCAAGGCGTCTTGATTGAATAATTGAAATAGTTCATCAAATTCAATGGATATCATGTCATCTATTTCTTTCCCATAATGCTTTTTTGTAACCTTCAGCACTATCCAGTTAGCCCCGGCCTTTGTGGCATGCATGTACCAGTTATGCAATCTTCGCATTTTTGTTGGAAGATTATTTACCTCCTCAGGTTTGACGAGAGGTTTGTCGTACTGGTATTTGTATGCTACTTCACTCACGGGGAAGTACTCTAACTGGGATAAGTACTGGGCAATACTCATACCTTGAGCAGCGACAGCTTCTCCGTATTGTGAAACTACCTCTGGATCATACTTCTCTTCGGCCCCATATTTGCTCGACCCCGCATTGGTGTGGGAAATCAACTTGAGAGGGACGCAAGACTGTTTTGCTTGTTCTCCGAGCTAGGCAACAGATTTCTCGCTTGCATCAGTACTGCTCTTCGAGACTTGTTGTGCCGCATCTGACTCGAGAATAGAACGCTCATAGTCTGATGACAGCTTTGGCTCGGGTTGATGGAGAGTCTTTAGCATTTTCAAAACTCTGGCTTTTTCTGCTTTGGTGCTGGGGAACTCTGGCTCTTTCGGCCGCCTCAGCTTAGCAAAAAACGCTGTCGTTTCCGCATCAACGATAGCCGTAGTCTCCTCTTTAGTACAGTCATAAGCTTTCTTGGGAGGAACCTTTGGTACTTTTGGAAGAGGCTCTTGTTTACGTTTTGGCGATTGCTTACCACGACGCAGAGTAGCGGTACGCTTACGCTTTTTATCTTGAGGCGCTGGCGATGGCTACCGCGGCGATGGCTGCGCTGGAGATTGGTGAGGCGACGGAGCCGGGTGAGGCGACGAAGACGGCTGCCGCGGCGGCGACGAACTCGCTAGAGATGGGTGAGGCGGCGGCGAAGATGGCCTTGGCGTGTGATTTCGAAGCACGATACATTCCTTTGGCCATAGAATGGTGACGTTTGTTGTGTCTCCCAGTTTAGTCACATCCCCTTCACCTGCAGGGTAGTCAAGCTTCAAAACTTCAAAGGTGGGCATGATTTCATCCACCCCAACAACAACATAGCCTGTGGAACCGGACGACAGTGGTAAGTTGGTGTGGGTCCAATTGGTAAGGCATAGCCGACCGCCACCTTCATTGATATGTTCACAACTTTGACATGTAGCTCGCAGTGTGTCATCTGTGTGATATCATCCACTGGGTAGCCAACAGGAGCCATCGTCGGTGCACCATCGTCATCGTCATTGTCATCACCCGGGACCTCGGTGGAAGCCACACTACTTTTTTGATTATTCGATAGGCCGGTAGCATCGAATGCAATGTGCTGCTGAGATGGTCTGGTAGTACTTTGCTCTTTAAGTGCGTTAATTTCATCTTGTTGTTGCTTTATTCGTTCTTCAATTATATGCATTCGCTCTTTCTGAATATCTGCTTCAACTTCCGCCTTGTCCTTTCTCCTCTGATGACTTCTATCAGGATATTTCTTCCTCTCTTCAGGAAACCCAGTCCTCCATGGTTTGGAGCCGCTTGTGCCTCGTGTTCGTCCATCATGTTCCTTATTTCCAAGGGCGAGTGTGAGCTCATCATTCTCTCTATCGGGAATGAAGTCCCCATCTTTAACAGCCTTTACTGCTTTTCTCATCTTCTCGATTGGCAAAGGGTATTCTTTATGTCGTATGTTATATATACACATCCCTTCCGAGTCCAACGTGCCCCCATGCCCGTAAAACCAATTCCTTGCACGTTCTACCCAATCGTCTGTCTCTGGGGTGATCTTTTTAGCACGCAGTTCATTCTCAAGTTTCTCCCACTTAGGAATGCCATCCCTGTATCCACCTTGCCCCATAGTATGGTGATACTTATTGTTAGCAGCATTCAGCTTATTCGTTGCAGACACTTTCTTAGCTTTTTCTGATGTCTTGTATTTCACAAACTCAGCCCGGAATGGTTTTATCTTCTCAAACTGAATATTCTTGAAATCCGGAGTCTTCTCTTTCACGACATAGTCAAGGTGCAATCTTTTCTTCCAGTTGGTGAAACACTGGGCCATCTTCTTCAAAGCCCACTCCCTGACCTTAGCCTCCATGGCTCTCCCATGTTCTAAGGCGTCCTCAACTGGATCCTCCGCATTTGGATCCAGCTCTATCTACGGTAGTTTGAAATTAAGCATGAGCCTCTTCCACAGTAAATCTTTGGCCTTGTTAGGGACAAACAGACATGTTCCCTCTTCTTTTGCATCAGCAGGCCTATTCCAATTTTGAATGGTGATCGGGATTAAGTCCCTAACAATTACTCCACATTGTGCCACAAATTTGATTGCGACAACTTCGGGAGTCGTCGGTTTGCCGTCTTCAGCGATATCTTCGATCCTGAACCTCTCATGGTCTTCCAACTTTTTGGTTGGGCCTCGTCCGCTCTTTTCAATAGATTTGTTCGATCCGGAAGGCTAAAAGAAGAAAGATCGTCGTTACTATTTCTATATAGATAGCAGATGATTAATTAATGAATTAATTATATTACATGCACCTCGCTAGAGCGGTCGTCTTCTCGATTACACAAGTCATCGCCTTGTCCCTCACGGAAGGCATCACCTTCAACCTCAAACAAGTCGTCTATTCCGGCAAAAAGAGGATCACCCTCACCAGAGTTATTCAGAAACGTCGATACATCTAAATTTTCTTCCCCACGGATCACACCTTGGATCAACTCTTCCTTTTCTTCGTCTCTGTCGTGTGGGTCCATATTTTCTGCATAGGTGGAAAAACGGATAAGTCAAAGCGGCTAAGGGAGAATGTTAGGTACGGTGTTGAGAGATATAAACCCTAATTCAGAGAAACCCTAATATATACATACACTATAATAAAAATGAATTAGAATGTATTCTACCGGGAAGAACCAAACACCGGAAAGAAAGGGAAACAATCAACACATGGCATCGATGCAATGCTCAAGCAAGTATGATGATATGGCAAGTTAATTTGCATTGGAATGTAACCCTAAGACATGCTCGACGATTTAATCCGGGTTCCGAGGGGTGAAAACCCTAACTCGGGGAAACTCTAGAACATATGAGAGGGGTGCATTTGTTCTTCTAATTATACTTATCATTTAGGTTGTTGAACAATGCATGATTATAGGTTAAATAGATAGGATTCATTTTTCTAAACAATTTGATATATTATTTGTATTTTTCTGACTTATAAACAATAATTATTGATTTTATAATATTAAATCATTTTCTGGAATTATTTAAAACCAACTTATATACTTTTTACACCCGGGCTACAGCTAGCCAGAGAGACAGACAGTTGGGCCCTAGGCCAACTCATCCTCCGCGTGGGCAGGGTGGGACCCAGGCCAGGTTGACTGGGGGTTGACCACGTGCCGACGCCGGGGTGACGTCACCGTGATGTCATTGACGCCGGTGAGCCTCAGAACAACAAAGGGGACGGCGGTGGAGCGCGAGCTAGGCCGTGTGCATGTGCGTGCTAGAGAGAGGAGGTTGAGGTGAGCCAAAGAGTAGCGGCGCCGCCTCGAAAAGGTCACCGGAGAGGGGAGCACGACGACGGTGAGCGGCGGTGGTGGCAGGTGGTCGACGGGGAGGAGGAACAAGAGCGAGAGGGGGCGACAGATAGGGTCCACGAGAACCAGCCGCTCACCATGACTGCCTGCTACTAGGGCCGGCTAGGGTTTGGCCAGAGAGGGAGAGAACGCACGCGAGGGGGAGAAAGAGGGAGAAAATGCACGACGATGCATGGCGGCGGACAGAGGTGACGGCGGGAAGCTTGACGGCGGGGCGGCCAGCGACGTCTCCATGTGCGCGCGCGTCGGGATCATATCAACTAAAATAATAATCAACTAAATATCATCACTAGTGCGCGCGCGTCGGGATCTACATCATCTAAATACACACCTAAATCATCCAACAACTATATACCTAAAATCTAAATAATATATACATACATCTAGAATAATATACACCTAAAATAATATATACATACACCTAATAAAATAATATATGCATACACACACCTAAAATCTAAATACATCTACACATGTCAAAAAAAATACACAGTATATACACATGTCAAAAAAATCTATATACACGTACGGTACTCTCGGGTGGTATACCGGCGCTGGACGCGGGCGGCACGGTCGGGGAAGGACGAGAGGGAAAGGCGGAGGGTCGGCGCTGGACACGGGCGGCAGTGGCGGCCGGAGCGCGCGGCGGTGGCGGCCGGAGCGCTTGTGGCGAGGATGACGGAGACGGCCGAGGGCGCGCGGTCGGAGACGGAGACAGAGGACGCGCGCCGTAGACGGAGGACGGAGGCGGCGGCGCGGAGGCGGAGGCGGTGGCAGAGGCGGCGACGCTAACGATGACGGCGGGCGCGGGCAACCTGGCGGCGTCGTTGATGAAAGCTGAGAAGAAGTAGAGAAGTGAGATGGGGAAGAAGAAGAAGAGGCGCGCAAGTTATAAAGGGGGGAGTATACGTCCCGGTTGGTGGCTCCAACCGGGACTAAAGGGTCATACGTCCCGGTTGGAGCCACCAACCGGAACGTATACCCACTTTTTTTCAGCAGACCAAGGGTTGGCGCGCGTAGGGTCTTTAGTCCCAGTTGGTGGCTCCAACCGGGACATATGACCCTGTTTTCAAAAAAATTCAGGAATTTTCTCTCTGTTTCCGCCTTATTTTTTATTTTGGGGTTTAAATTTGTAATTTTTTTGAATGATAATTACTTTGCAATTTAGAAAAACTTTAGACATAAAAAGTGTTTGAATTTGAATAACTAATTCAAAACCATTTTCTGTTTTTAAAAATAATTAATGTAACCATTTAAACTATGAACCATTTAAAATTAAAAATAAATTAACTTATATTTTTTGAATATTAATTTGGAATTTATAAAAACTTTAAACATAAAAAGTGTTTGAATTTGAATATCTAATTTAAAACCATTTTATATTTTTAAAAAATAATTAATGTAACCATTTAAACTATGAACCATTTAAAATTAAAAATGAATTAACTTATATTTTTTGAATATTAATTTAGAATTTAGAAAAACTTTAAACATAAAAAGTGTTTGAATTTGAATAACTAATTCAAAACCATTTTCTGTTTTTAAAAATAATTAATGTAACCATTTAAACTATGAACCATTTAAAATTAAAAATGAATTAACTTATATTTTTTGAATATTAATTTGGAATTTAGAAAAACTTTAAACATAAAAAGTGTTTGGATTTGAATAAATAATTCAAAACCATTTTCTGTTTTTAAGATTAATTAATGTAACCATTTAAACTATGAACCATTTAAAATTAAAAATGAATTAACTTATATTTTTGAATATTAATTTGGAATTTAGAAAAACTTTAAACATAAAAAGTGTTTGGATTTGAATAACTAATTCAAAACCATTTTCTATTTTTAAAAATAAATTAATGTAACCATTTAAACTATGAACCATTTAAAATTAAAAATGAATTAACTTATATTTTTTGAATATTAATTTGGAATTTAGAAAAACTTTAAACATAAAAAGTGTTTGGATTTGAATAAATAATTCAAAAACATTTTCTGTTTTTAATTTGGATTTGAATTAACTTATATTTTTTATATATTAATGGGCGGGAAAAAAGGACAGGAAATAATGGGCGGAAAGAAAATTTTATTAGGATAGAACTAGAATTAAAGTACATAACGCAACTAACACAAAGTTACATAGAAGAACTGAAAATTAAGATACATGGCCAGATTAAGCCACAATCGGCCGAACTTGTTTTGCAATGTTGGAGTGATTCAGTCATGCTCCTGCCTACACCTGTAATACTCGCCACTGTAGTCTTCGTACTCGCCGCGGCCGTCGTCGCTGTCGTCGTCGGGGTCGTCGTAGTTGAACCTTGAAGGCTGAGTACGAGTGGGCTGGACTTGAGGGTAGCGCAGGCGGGGGCTAGAGTCGGCGGCCGTGTCGTAGGCCATGACGCTCTGGAGAGTCCGACCGCGCCACCACAATCGACGGCCGGCCTCATTGAAGTTCGGAGGAGGTGGGCCGTCCTCCTCGTGCCTGGCGAGTGCCCTCTCACGCCGATCTACGAAGAAGGCTTCCCAAGTCGGGAAATAGTCGGGATGCCATCTGGGATTCCTCCGCTGCTCCGGCGTGAGCTCGAAGTAGTAGTGGTTCGTGATGGCCATCCGACGCGCCACACCTAGAGGGACAGGAGGAACCGGCACGCCTCCGACGCTCAGCATCCAGCCGACAGGGACATAGTAGCCCGGCGGGAAGGGGTAGTTCGAGGCGCAAAGCGCCTCCGCCTCCCTAGGAGTTAGTGCTACGGTGGAAGTCATGGGACAGAGTGATGAGGTTGCAGATATGAGTCTAGAGATGTGCAATGAAAATGGAGGCCAACCCTACATATATATATAGTGAGAAATGGCAGGAAGATAACTAGAGGGAAGAACTCGCGGAAAGAACTGGCGGGAAAAACTGGCGGGAAGAAATGGCGGGAGAAATGCCGGGAAAAAATGGCGGGAAGAAAAATGGCTCATTTAGAACTTGCATTGGATCTCTGAAGAAACCACATATTGCGAGTCTAAAAATGATTTTTTTCAAAAAATCTCGGGCGATAGATCATGTACCTGTAGTACAAACCGGACCCACTTCCTACCGATTCGGCAGACATTTGTCCTTTTTACCCAGGATGGACGAAAAGGTTTGAGATGTCCCGGTTGGGAGATAGTCCATGTAAGGTGGTCTAGTATTTTAGGAAAATGAGACAGTAGCATTCTGAAACAGCATTTTGGTGGTTACTTCACAAAACGACCCGTTTTTTGCGTTCGGAAAATGGAAAAGGGCTTTTCCGTTCGACAAAAAGGAAAACTTCCTCCTGCAACATTGTTCTCCATACCAATGTCCACATGCATGCATAATATGGGCACAACATCACAAACTATGCCATGATTCAGCACATAACATCGGTCATTTGGACCGAAAGCCATGAAACCTCGAACATATGGACAACGTATAAAACCATTCTCTTTGTTGGGCATGAAACCTTTCATAATCAGGTGGCCGTGAATGATTTTCGAGGAAGAGTACTCCTTGTTGTTCCGATATTGAACACATGGACAACGTATAAACCCATTCCTTTTGTTTGCCGTAGCCACATCGATAAATTTATCCACGCCTTTCATATACCCGGGTACACGCCGGTCACCGTACATCTATTCCCGACCGTTCATCTGCATCATATAAGTAAGTTTATCAAAAACAGGACATCATAAATAGTGAAATGACCAATTCACATCGACATATGCATTCTATCAATGACAGAGAAAAGATAAGATTGCTAACCTCGCTCGAGGAAAATAAAGAGGAGAAAGCTCAAGTGCATCTCGGACACCTTCTATATTTTTGTTCTATGAGAAATTGAATGGGATCATTCACTTAAACATTTTATCAAACACCTTGAATGCATGCATAGGGGAAAAAACTAGCACACCCCTCACACTTTCCACCAAGAAAAAAACAGAGTGGGGGCAGAGGGCTGGAGCGTTGCATTTATAGAGGGTGGGAGCATATGTCCCGGTTTGTAACACAAACCGGGACTAAAGATGTGTGCCACGCCACGTGGCTGACGCCCAACCTTTAGTCCCGGTTTGTGTTACAAACCGAGACGTATGCCCCCTACCAACCGGGATGCATGCCTCCGGGCCCCGTGCCCGCTTGAACCGGGACGCGTGCCAGCATTAGTCCCGGTTCGTGGCAGAACCGGGACTAATGCTGTTAGGAGGCACGAACGGATAGCCTTTTTTCTACTAGTGTGGAATGAGGGAAAGTCAAGCAAGAGGGTTGGGTAGCTTGATCGTGGCTGCAGTTCATGGTTGTCGATCATGGTTGCGCCTCCCTTAGTCCGGCTTCTATTGCCGCCGACGCTTCCGCAACGGTTTCTCCGTTTTTCCTGCGCCGAACAAGGGAAAAGAAGGAAGAAGATGAGACTGACCGATCAGACCTGATTCGGTTTGTCCAAGGGGTACGTAGCTATGTTATTTCACAATGTATATCCAACTTAAAATAATTGATATACTTGTAAAGGGATAAACATGGCAAATTACAAAGAAATCAGTGTAATATATGGCAAATAATAAAAGCCTAAGTAATGTGTGGCAAATTATAAAAGACCAAAGTAACACTACATCACGGTAGTCATTTTGGGGCACTTCAAAGTGCCCCTATATGTGATCAAAATGCTTCTAAAGGGTTTTAGAGGCACTTTGAAATATGACACTAATACTCATGTCCCTAAAAGTTTTAGGGGCACTTTAAGTGAAATGCCTCTAAAACCTTTAGTGACACTAAGAGAAATGCCCCTAAAACCTTTAGTGGCACTAAGGAAAATGCTCCTAAAACCCTCTAGTGACACTCTAAAAAATGCCCCTAAAACCCATTAGTGATACTAAGAAAAATGCCTCTAAAACCCTTTCGTGACATTAAGAGAAAGGAAAATGATACTGTTCCCCCGGGGGATCCCGTGATTTTATCCCCCGGGTAGCTCAAAGCCGTGGAATAACTCATGAGTGGTGGAGCCGTGTCCTATCTTCAACCTTCCATCCAACTCATGTACGTCACCTGCTCCCGTATATCTCCTGTCGCGCGCACCTTCCGCCGTGAGCCTCCTGCGGCCGCACCTCTCCGGTGTCGCGCACCACAGGCAAGTTCCGTTCCTCCTCTCCTAAGCAAGCTCCCGCCAACGCGCCCCTCTACTACAGCCCGCGCCTCCACGGCCCACGCCACCTGCAGCGAGCGCCGCCATGACCCGCGCCGTCTGCAGCGAGTGCCCGCGCGCCCCAGCTAGATGATGCTTGTTGCTGCGAGCGACGGTCTCCGGTGCTGGCTATGGATTGGAGCTCATGAACATCCTTCTCCTCTTCTCCGGTGTTGCCCCAAGGCCTAAAATTTTGGTGCCTATGGCTTCTCTGCGACCACGGTGGAGAAGCTGCGGGACAAGCGGCCATGGCCAGATTCTGCAGCCATGGCGTGCTACCTAAGGCGACCGAGTTGCTTCTACGGTCTCCAGTGTTTGCTACTCTAGCAGACATGTCTTGCTACTTATGTTGACCGATGTTGCTAATTATGTTGTCCGTCGGTGCTACAAGCATTTGCTACCTTATCATATTTGTTTGCTACATATTCGTATATTTTTTGCTACTTTTGCACAATCTTTTTGCTACAACCAATCTCTACTGTTTTGCTACGATATCTCCGGCGGGAATCTCCAGCGATGTCTTCGACGATATCCCGTTTGCTACATTAGAAAAAACATTTTGCTACAACTGTTTTATGTTTTTGCTACAATAACGTAAATTATTTGCTACGAGGTCTTCGGCGACGTTTTTCGACGAGAGTCTCCGGCGATGTTGGTTTTGCTACATTAAAATATGTTTTTGCTACAAGATCGCCGACGAGGTCTCCGGCAAGATCTAGTCCGTATGTTCTATTTTCTGAATCGAATCGTTTTTTGCTACATGTAGCAAAAACAGGATATTTTGTAGCAAAAATAAGTGATTTGTAGCAAAAGCGGGATTAGGAGTTTTTTTTGGGACACGTGTCGGCCAGGGGACCCGGGGGATCAGGAGAAGTTATCCCTCGGGGGACGCGTAGCACTACCCTAAGAGAAATGCCCCTAAATGTATTTAAAGCATTTTATATAGTGACACTTTGAGAAAAGCCCCATAAATCCATTTAGAGAAATAGAAACACAATTGTTTTTAAAGTTGGATTTATTTCGGCGTGAGAAGAACTCTACAATACGATTTCTACGATTGGTACCAGATTGGAATTCATTCTCGGAACTCTCCTCTAGAGAATGGCCTGGCTAAAGAGAGTGATAGATCCATCGTGTCGTGTGGAAACTAAAGCTAGGCGCCGCTATTCGTCCTCAGCCGTATTCTCATTCTGGGAAAAGGTATGGCTCGTTCTGGGAAACGATCAGTAGTAGTGGTGGATGGCAGGTATGGAAGGATCCCGGCAAGTTCCTATCTGAGATTACCACCGGCCCTGCCCTGAGCTGACTTCTTTGCTAGTAGTGAAGTGCGTTTTCACTTAGCTGGAAAAGTCCATAATCCGATTTGACCTCGGGAGCCTGTCCACGGATCTGATCAAAGTATGATTCCCTAGTGCCAAAAGTCCTAAAGCCTATGGCGCCAAGCATGGGGAGTCCGTGGAGAAGAAAAACTCTATTTCGCTATGGGCCAAAACTAGTGTTTTTTCGGATTTCTAGTCTAGTTTAAGTGCAGGGCTAGAGAGTTCTCTTCCAGTATTCTTAGCTGACTGTCCGCTTGCTTGACTCGAACAAATAGCTTTTGTTTCCACAAGGCAGATCCCATTCCTCGAATGCAAAGGACAAGAAAGACGGATTCTGGCTAGAAGGAAGGGTTCTCGTATTGGTTCTTCTGGTGCGCTACTTCCTTGTGCTGTGCCAGATTGGAATTGGTATCGGAATCCTGGTTGGTAGAAGGAAGCTCGGGTATTGCTTATTGTTGAAAGCACTCGTTTGTTCCGGCTCGTGATGTGTCTGACGCATGCATAGAATCAAGATCTATTGAGACCAGGATGTTTGTTTCTTCCTCGAAACAAGAGATACGCTCTGGCTTATTTGCATTCGACCGGAGAACCTCACTTGTCAACTGCCCTGGATTGGATCTACTTACGATTTGAGAAACTGGCTCCAGAACCCCTGTTTTTGATGCAGAATCGGTGGTTCCTTCTCTTTTTCGTGATTTCATCCATAAATCAATGGAAAGAGCACTTTATTCAGTGAATTGACACGTTCCTGATGCTTTTACAGTAGCAGCAGTCTCGGTAGCAGAAGTAGATCCGAGTGTAGATACCGAGATCATATCACCACTATTGACTATTTCAATTCATTCACATCTGCTCGTATCAATCAAAGTTTCCTATCAAGCAATCCCAGCAGCAATCAAGTTGGCACCCACTATATAAGATGCACTATTTCCTGATCTTGTCCCAAACCCAACTCGGCACTTTTAGACCTGGCCTGGATCCCTCCCTTCTCCGACAATATATACAACCTTAAAGAAAAGAGACCACTCTCAGAACGACCCTTCGGAAAGCCCCACAACAAGCTATCCCAGAAGAAATTGTATAACTTGGCCAAAGTATTCACTTCCAGTTCCCTTTGCAATAAGATCACAGTAGATACTGTTTAGAAGGTTCACTCTCTCGTCTACAAAAAATAGATGTGTGCTTACTTCTTGGAGATTGACTCCTGCCGGTAAGTGCACACCCTCAGTAGTATCTCTATAGACTTTATAGAGTATTTCCAATTGAGAAATGATTTGTTCTTTAAGAACATCTTTGGATATATCAGTTACTTGTGTTTCAACATTAATAGCATTTATGTGATGGATCATCCGGCCAGCCCTAACGGCGACAAGAATAGCTATCGACAATGACAAACCCAATGATACAATATACTCAAATATAATCGTTTCCATAAAAATCTGCCATCATTTTTTAGTCATACTTGTCCCTTAGCGGACTCACTCTTGTCTTGCTTCATCTAAGGAGTGATAAGTGCCAGGAGTCTGCCTCTAGCATCAATACATGTCCTAGTTACGAACAAAGAAGCGGTGCTGTCTCCTTAGCATTAGCGGCCTTATGCCTATTTCAGTATACGCCCGTGTCAATATGTCTAGACTTACCTATACCCATGCTTCCTTCTTCTTTGACTAGCTTGCTTCCCCTATCAAATAGAACGGGAATGACTGCGTGCTTGGCCATCGTTAGTAAGCCCGCGTAGGATAGGACCATCATCGAGCAAATGTTCCTTCAAAGGCGCGGAGCGTGCTATGGCAGATTTTCATCCCGCAAGAGGATGCGCCTAACTAAAACGCCGAAAGGCAGTGCAGCTCAATCCGTTGCTTTGCTTGTTGGGTCCACTTTTTGAAAGTTTCTTTGTTCGTAACATTAGTAGTTACTCACTGCATTAGTAGTTACTCACTGGGTGGGTGCACCAACGGCTTTCTAGGAATTTGAGTTGCTCAATACGGACGGAAAGATTCTTTCGTGAAATAAAAGAACGGCAGCGGCAGGTTGATGAGGGAAAGGAAACCAGATCTTTTTTCTATGGTATGGCCTGGGTGGCCTAAGCGAAATCCCGAGATATGAAGGAGCCGATCAATCTACCCGCCCGAGGTAAGCTTGCTCCTCACTTGAGTTGAAGCTGCCTCCGCTCCCTGCCGTCATACGGATTGATTTACTTTATCTTGACATACGCTACGCATATATTTGCTAGAGATATCAATCGAAATAGGAGCTTTCTGAAAATAGAAATCGATATATCCATGGTATTGAATGGACAAGAATTGAATGGGATTGTGGCACCCAGTGATACACTACGCCATGTTACGAACAAAGAAATGATCAAGAATTTCATTATGGCATGGCGCTATAGGCCATCGATTCGGTTATAGGAATAGACGCGGGCAATGGCAAAGAGGAACATTTGGGACGACCTCCAAGACACGAGTCACTACTTTAGAACTACGTTATTCCCTGGCGTCAGGTACACATCCGGGGTTGAAGAAGGGACGCATATCAAATAAATGCGATCTAGATCCCTTTAACAGATTAGCAGCATCTTCGCATTCCGAGCCGAGACTATTATGATTACCTACCGAATTGGAGGAATCAAAGATCCTTACTTGAGGAACTTAACTGGCACTCTACTGATTGGACTTTACCGACTTCAGAAACCAGACAAGATTCTATACCGAGCTGACCTATCAACCAGACGGACTTGAACAACTGACCTGTCTGCTATTGTTATTGCCGGGCCTCCAGACCATACCAATTCACCGAGTTAGAAACCGGACCAGAGCTATTAACCGACTTGACGTGCTTTCCTGACTGACAGACCGGACAGACCAATCCAACGAACTGACTTTGCTAGCTTATCGAGCTGAGGAGACAAGACGGATCCATATAAGGATACCAGCAACCCGAAGAGAAGAACCCCAGTTTATTAGAGAGATCCGTTCTATTTCACTAGTTGGGTTTCTGTCTCGGCCTGGCATCTTTGGACAAGAATCAGAAGTATAAGTAGCAGCTTCCTATTCCTTAGTACTTTCCTGTAGTGTAGTTTCTCAAACCAGTGCTTTTCCTGGAATGGATAGAATTCCTCAACTCTAGGAAAACCTGGTATGACAAATTCCGTATAATATGCAAAATTCCGTTTCCGTATAAAATAAATAAGTAGACTAGCTCTGGACCGGAAATCGAAACCCTGGAAACAAAAGACAGGACAGGTATGAATCACTAAACCTGAGAGCTTCCTTCTCTTCTCCCAAAGCCAACTCTGGATTTTCCTCCTTCCGGCAAAGTCAGAGTGATGCTATCTCTCCTCTCCCCGGCCCTCCGGGATGAAGGAATAATGTCCTTCATCCTCTTCTTGGATACCAGATTCCATCCTTATCCACCTGGCTAGAAGATCGAATTTCTTGGAATGAGTATCTTTGAGGTGTTTACGTAACTCATCCAGTCCAGAAATAGCTTGACCTGTCCAATTTCGAACGAATCAAGATATCCTATCGTTCCGGTAGCTATAGTAGCTATCTGTTCTTCCACTGGGAGAAGGTTTGATTGGGATTGTTTAAGCAATTCCCGTCATAAAAACAATGGATTCTGGCCAGTTTTATCGAGAGCAGAGGCGAATAATAGGCTTGTCACTCTGCGAATTGAGCTAGTTCCTATTTGGATTTGCCAGCTACTTGTTGAATTGCGGCACATTTGAGCCGCTGATCCTACTCTGGAAAGTGAAATACCCACATGAATAGCAGGTCGAATTCCGGCATGGAATAGATCCGCAGATAAGAAGATTTGTCCATCTTGGAGATGACATTAGTTGGAATATAGGCGGAAACCACTCCAGTTGGGCATACTCTCTTCGCCTAAAAGAGAATTGCATTGAGTGGCTCTTTCTAAAAGGCGTGAATGCCAATCAAATCAACCCTATCCTGATGGAGAATAGAGATCCACCCACCCACCTTCTATATTCTCCCATCCCCGAGGGAAGACCACGCACGGCCGAGAAAGAAGTGTCTCGTATTCAGCAGCTCGCCTAAGTCCTAACGTTAGTGGAAAGAGTAAGATAAGAAAGCTTAAGCGTGGTAGCCCACAGACCAAATATGAGAAGTGATGTTTTGAAAGCTTCTTATTGAGTCTAATACTATCCTTTTGAAATTCTTGGTCCTCAGATCTGATACCATAACCAGCATCTACATGCTCATGCTGCAAACTATCACATAGGTCCTATTTCAGGTTCATTTACTTTATCAAATAAGTAACTTTGTCTAATGTTCCCCGAACGAGTAGTTAAAACAACCACCCCCTGATCCGAAAGGAATGGGTGTTCCTGAGGCTTATTCAAAGGGCTTTCTAGTGAGTTAATGGGGAATGAGGGTATCACCCATAACCAGTTTGAAGATGCAAAAATTCTGTTCTTGTCAAGGAGGGGGATTAGCTACACAACCAAGGAAGGCCTTTTTAGATTATTAATATTCTGACTGCTTTTCACTCTTGTCTAGATCTTGCTTTTCCTTAGAGGGCAGGCCGCAGGACAAAGCAAGAGCTTGAATGCGAGGGGCGCAGCGAATGTTTGCTTCTCAGCCCACTGATGTATGTATGGCTTGCTTTCTTTAATCAGAACTCATGACTACGGATTGACTTCCAAAATACAACAAAGGGTTGTGGTGAATCCCGGTGTCGGCCCAGATAGAAGACAGCTAATTCATTATTCATTAGTTGCAATGGGGTGCCCTTGAAGTGAATGAGGTATCGAAAAAGCGAAATCAAAAGATGCATAAAAAAGAGGAGGTCCATCCCATCCGTGTACAGTAGTGAAACACAAGGACCGATCCTGAAAGACCACTCCTCCCTACCTACGGAGTTTGACAAAGTCATCAATTGGGTCAAAGCAGAAAGAAATGTTGCGTGATCAAGTCAAACAAAATGGAAAAAAGGAAGGTGATCTATGGCCCGATAGAAAAGGAAAACAGGAACCAGATTCTATTAGATCTTCGCCCTAGTGAATCATAGTCAGAACCTGGGGGGATCCTCATAGGACTGCTCGTGAGCGTAAAGAGTACTTTTGACCGGAATAGGGCCTTCCTTTCTTTTGCACTCTTATTAGGTAGCAAGGAGCAATTCAAGTATGTGTTCAAAATCAAATCAACACACAACCACGCCGCCCTGAAGTCATTTATTTGCTTCTTTAATGAAAAAGGAGGACTTGATTGCCACGAGGAGCAGGTTGGAAAAGAAAAAGGAGGAAGAGAGCTAGAGTGAATTGGCTTAAGAAAGGAGACGGTAACACAGGCTTTTTTCATAAGGTCGCTAACAACAGGAGACGAATAAACTGGATTCTCTCATTGGATACGGGAGGAGGAATTACGGAAGACAACCGCTTATAGAGGTATCGAATGAATAGAGTGAAAAGCAAACGGGAATGCGGCTCGCCCTTCGGGTTTCGTCCGGAGTCGGTTCGATCCAGTAAAAGAAAAAGCAAGAGTTGGCTGTTCCCGAAGCGTGAAGAAAAGATCAAGCCCCATAGAAGTTTTCGAAAAATAGACCTGGGCATCGAATGCTGATACCAGATCAAGGGCTCTACTTGAAGAATGCGAATCGACTCTTTGAGGCGACTGACTTAGTTCAGCCTGACCCTGGCATAGCGTTTCCTTCACTGATGATTGCATTTACGAACGATCTCAATACGAGTTCGCTCTGATCATAAAATTGAGGATTTCCTTCGAAACAGCAGGAGCTTGGTCGGTCCGTAATCTTTAGACCCTGTGGGCGTAGACACTACTAGTGCCATTCAATGCTTTTTCTTCTTAAGCGACTTTCCTTTCAAAGTGAACCCCGTATGAGACAGATACCTTTCGCCTTAGCTCGGCTAGTTCTTTCCTTCTTGTTAAAAATCTCGACGAGAGGATGAAGAGCATGAGCCTGTGGACTACGAAAAGAGCACGAATCCAAGGACTGGCAGAGAGCATGGGTCTAGTTTTACTAGTGTAGGGGCTACCATTCTTATGGATCCAGGTGTGAGCAATACAATCAATCAAAGTCTGGTGGAAAGCAATATCAATCCGGTGAATGATATTTTGATCAATGCTAGCTGTCTCTGAGGACAGGTAATTTCCCACACACTTTCTTCTTGAAGTTGATGACCCAAGGGAACCTCAATCTAGCCAACGTATCTGTTTTACACTTTCTTCGATCCCGAAGTTGCAATTCGAGGAAGAAGACCTACTATTTGAAACAGGGTTGAAACAAGAGATAGACAAAGGGATGGTGAGTACAGGGCCCGTGGGACCCACTAGACTGGGGATGGCTACCTGGGAAAATTCGCAGGAATTGAAGACTCCTTTTACTCGTTTTCCAGATGCGCCTGGGTCATTCCTTTGGGTCATTCCCTAGTGTGCGAGCACTCCTTTTCTTTAGAGTAGCCGAAGAGAGTGGATCACGCAACCCATTCCTAGCTTTGTGGAGGTCTGCTTAGTAAATAGAAAAAAAAATTGGGTATCCTTTTGAGAACATTGAGCCCAGGGCATAGGCGAAGAGCACATCAACTTTCTCCTCTGGCATTCACATTCAAGAAAATGAAAAAGTCAAGACAGCGGGTTTGTGTCCCACATCTGAGCGCAGGAATTTGGGTTGATAAACAAGATCAAAAAGCAGTGGCAGAAGAACCTTCAACAAGGCATGGGTCCAACTCATTGGGACAACCGACCTCGAAACTGCTTTCAAATAGGGTCTCTCGGGCATTGCTGGAATAAAAAGAGAATGAAATCACCTCAGTGAATCAGTAACCAACTTAGTTGGCTGGCTTTTGAACAAAAAGAAAATGATTGGTTTTTACGCAGGCGAGCATAACTATAAAGAAAGTCTCAAGCAAAAGAACACTAAAAGGGGAGGTTTTGCCTGGAACTGGTGTACCAACCGTTGTATCCTGAAGCATAAATAAGGAAGTAAATAGGAGTAAAAGAAAAAAGCTCATCTGGTGCTGTTGCTCTTTTTACGGCATTTCTGGAATCGCCTAAAGGCTTAGGAAAATCAACTACTATCGTTAGGCTAGGAGAAAGATCAATCCTTCGTTCGGGGACAGCCCTGGAAGTTCTTGTTTCTGAAGAGTACGGGACCGCATATCTAGACCCATTAAGGTCACGAGAAGGCCTTTGCGGATACCTATTTAGTAGAGGTGTTTGGGGCGGAACTTCTATATGGGCATTCACTGTCATCAATTCCAAGAGGAAAAGCAAATTCATTGACCATTTCTGCTAGGATTAGGGGCCCTCAAGATAGTAGCGCAAAAGCTTCGACAATGAGAGAAATCAGGATGCTTTTCTTTGGGCGAAGCCACTAAACCACTATTATTTATAGGGGATCCAGGATTTTTTCTTCGATGCTATGGGCAGTAAATGGGGGCGAACGAGAAGCAAGAAAGGCAACATACCGTGTTCGGATCACTAAAAGGGGCAATCTTCCACTCAGAAAAGGCCAGTGAAATAGAGCTATTGATGGTTCGAATTCTCCTGGTCCTCCTGGTCCTCGGTTTCGGAAATGACATATTGAACCGGTATCTTTAGCAAAGCCCAAATCCGGCATACCCCTTTGACGGCATCCCTCCTCTAAAGCAGCTTCCTTCCTTTCCGGTTCGTAGTGGTTACGAGCAGAAGTGCAATTCAAAGCGCATTCCATAGTTGTATTAGATAGTTTAGATATAGTGACCCACTAGTTCGAGATGCACTGACCTTGGCCATTGCCTGCTAACTACGGTCATTATATGTCAATTCGGATCGCACACCGGAAGCAAAGATCAGGGGATTGCCAACTTGAATGAATGTAATCCGGTTACGGTTACGGTGTAGGGGAGATTTGTCCAATAGGGACATAACTAGTTGCTAAGCCCAGTCAGTCCAGTATGTATGGTATGTCCAGTAAGGCTAGTGAAGTAAAGAAAGTAAGGAAAGGCAAGTAATGTAAAACCTGACTCTAGAATATGGCTCGAGAGATTGAATATAGGGAGGAATGAATCGGGCATCAAGTAAACTAAGGCGTCAAGGAAAGTAAGACTTGAGGATGGAAGGGAGGAAGGAACCAATAAGCCACCGTCAGTGTACCAGTCATTGGGACAGGTGCCGTGTGTTCGGTCTACCTGCCTTTAGTACGACCCGGATTCAAAGATGCTGACGAGTATTAAAGGTTAGGCCAAATGATTCTAAGCTTGAGGACCCATTCTATCCGGGCCTAAATGCTTGAGTTTCAGAACTTCTTACTGACTTTCTCCTATATGCTTAACACATTGACGTCTAAGGCTAAGCTTTCTTTCTAATGGTAAGCCGGGGATCTAATAGTCCACTTCACCCTAGCTCTCTTTACGTCGATATAGGTTGCTTTTTTGATGACTAGTCCCATATAGACGGTAGGCCTTATTTTCAACCTCCTCTACCTAGTCTCACTTTTACTAAGGAGGGAGAGAAGAGGGTTCTCCGGGACGGAAGACATCTCTCACTCGTACATATATGGATGGGGAGGCTACCTCTACAAGGGAAGAAACTGAGCAGCAGAGATTTTGGCAATAGCAAAGGGGATCCAGATGATTTCAGAACTCCAACTGAATGATGCTATACTCGAATCTGATTCTGCTGCAGCTTGCCATTTACTACTGAAAAATGCTGATATCCCGAATCCCTATCTTATTAAAATGGGGTAGCTTTACTGAAGTACTGCAAGACAAGGATTCAAAGCATGTGCATCATCCTGAAGCACACACTCAGAGAAGGCAATCAATGTGCAGACAGCAGCAATGGCTTTATATGAAGAAGAGGAAACCAAGACCCTTGAAGTGAATCCATGGTCGACCCTCTCACAAAGTTGATAATGATTCGGTAGGTCGTGCGCTCGAAAGGGGGCGGCCCTTACGACATAACTCGGGGTTTTCGTCTCCTTCCTTGTTGATTAACAAAGATTTAGGTGCATAATATAGAAAGATTGTACAGAACGGAGTAACCTAGACTTTTCTAATAAAAGAAAAAAGATAACGGCGTCTACCTGAACGAGAACATAAAGATGTTGTTAGTTTATTGGCTTTAGGATAGAGTAAACATACGGAGTCGGTTCTTGAACTTCTATATAAATAATCGTTTTTCAGAGCGCGCTCCCCCTTCCTAACACTTATTCTGGACGAGCACATTCTTCATCCATTAGTAAGTGGAAATATTGAAACCTGTGAATGCCGCCACTCTTCCCCCTTCTACAGCGTTAGTTAATATCAACGGAAACGTTCTAGTTTGGGTTGGTCTGTTATACAATCCGGCATAACACCTCAGCCGTTCTTGTACAATAACAAGTTTAGTGGTTCCACAGAGATGTGACCAAGAAGACTCAGAACCGCCGGTAGGCGTGGAGCCAGAGGTCGGGGAGATGATCAGATTGATCATGTGCGCAAGAGAGCCATTCAAGTGGGTCAAAAAAGAGATATGCGATGTCCTCTCCTTCGTAATACCCAAGCAAAAAAAGCCGCCCTTTCGAACTGATATGATACAAAGCAAAGCTGTGACGGTATTTTCCATGATATGGCCCCTTGGCTCCACACAATAGGGTTCCTTCGAATGCAATGGAATTTACTTTAATTGGACCACCCTTGCCCGAGGATACGAATCCGAGCTATTAATTGAAAAGGAAGGGAAGGATATCTCGGAACTACAGCCGTCTACTACTATGGAAGGAGCCTACAACTATTTCATTGATTTATTTCTTTCATTCGTGGGGCATTGGATAAAAGCGCTGGGAATCATAGGAGCAATTCGTATTGGTTTTAAGCCGATCAAAGGGACTATCGGAGGATGTGTCGAGCCATGGCCTAGCCCAAGCTGTCGATGATCACCTAGCGCTATCAATTAACGTAGGGAACGTACGCTACTACGAATGGTTCTACACATGCCGTAACAAAGCTAAAGGAAGCCGATCAATCGAGTAGGAACCTACACCGTGGCCGTTGTTCGAAAGAATCGAAGCCGAGGACTCTACTACCCGGAACTCAATACGATTCAACCAAAGCCTTTGCTTTGCTAAAGATACCCGTTCCGCTGTCTGGCAACAACTATTGAATAACAACCTTCGCTTTGCTTTCGATAGGCATTAGCGAATCTAAAAATAGAGTAGATCCCGGGGCGTACCTAATGGTTTCATTGATTTGAATGGATTGATCCGTTGTAGGAATCCTCATCCGATGTACGTGGAATCCAATTATTTGATTTTGATAGGAGCAGTGCCGGTATTGAGGGAAAGTCTATCTCTGAACTCATGAAGTTAATACAAGTGAGGATTGATTTTAGTTATTCATATAATAAATAAGAGGATCTCGCTCTCGGCACATCTGCGCTAGGGATTCTTCTCTACCTTCTTGAAAAAGATGCCATCAACTGAAACCTGATTCCCCGTTTCAGTAAGCTATAGCAGATCGTTGAGTATAGAGAAAAAGGAATGGAGTCAAGAAAGAACATACATCAGAGTCGTCCTTCTCCCGTAGGTCTCACCTCTTTCTTGTTCGGTCATCCTGTGTGCTTGGCAAGTGGAACGAAGAGAAGGCTTCCTCTAAAGAAGCCGTATCGAAGTGGAACGATCAAGAGATAGGAGTCCTCGACGGAAAGCAGAGACATCTCGACTCTTCTTTTACCATTTTAGTAAGGCGATAAGTGAAGCCGGTTGACCTGGAATCTGTTTACCAAGTTAGGACTACACAAGTAGTTTAACAGGCAGATCCGTTCGTTATAGATCCCATGGAACTAGTGAAAAAGAGAGGATTTACTACGGATTTGATTGCTTTACTTGCTTAGCTTCCACTGCTACTTCGACAAATCCTCTAGTTTCTACCGGAACTCGTTACCAGCTTGTTCTTTTCTTTCCAGTTTTTCTAGGAAGATTTTGTAGCCCAGACCTAACACTCTCTTTTGGTTGGTTACTTCATTGAAATAGACTAACTCCTGGCTAACGCGAATCATTCAAAAACGACTTATTGGGTTGGGCAACCAACACGTGAAATCGATGCCGTTCCTTCAATTCATTGTTTAGGTTTACTTTGGCGGAGCATTCCATCCAGGTGTGGGAATCATTCCGACTTCATGTATTTGCCCTAGTCTGTTGGGAATGTAGGTGTCCGAGAATGAAAGCTCGGCAACAGAGCAGACCGGAAGAAGTATGTACCTCATGAAGCAAGGACTAGCCAGAGCTCTTAGTTTTTTTCTTTTGCAGGATGAATCCATTCACTGCCTGCTTCTCTATCGCATTGGAAGACAGCCTAGAAAGAGTGCAAACAGGAAGCATAGATCCTTGATAAATAGAGGAGCTATGAGTGCAGTCCACAACCTCTAATGTTCCAAAAGAGATAATCCGTCACTCGCTCCAGAGACCTCAGTATCGTGCTAACTCCAAGAATTTCCTTCTTTACTGCATAAAGCATCAGCTGCTGGATAGAAAGCAAAAGCATTTATTTATAGCGGACAGTCGCTTGATTTCTTTCTTATCAAATTACATTTCCAATTGGGTCGGTGTAAATAAAGGGTGAGCTCCAAACTACAGTGGGAAAGGCCGAGTATACACCAACCATACTTTGGAGTGAGAAGGAGATCCTAACTCTAAAATAAGGCATCTGAGACTATGCTTAAAAGTCCCGTTTGGTCACTTTGAAAAAGAAGGATGCGCCGCTATTTTCTCATCATCTGGCACTGCTTGACTTGCTTTCACTGCTTTTAGCTTTCACGTGGCCCTCCATGTCAACTAAAGAAAATAGTTCAAGACAGTAGAGCACAGAGGGAATTACCAACATGGGTTCAGCATTTCGTTTAGTGAATGCGGAGATAAAAGCAGCTGCTATTGATGCAATTGGACCGCTCGCATCGCTCCTTGACACGAAGGCTATAAGAGGAAATACTGGGCGTAAATGACTTTTGAGTTCAAACCTGGCAAAGTCCTTACTTACTCGGCTCCAGGCCAAAGCGATGAAAAGACCCTTTAGGTCACGCCCATGAGAAAAAGTCTAGCCCTATCAACACCTTCTGATCCTAGTTGGCTCGAGTAAGGCAGGCTACTTCTAAGCAATCTAGATAACATTGAACCTCATTGAAAAGAAATAACTTGCGGCCAACATAAAGATCCAGCAACCTTTTGCCTGACCTCGGCTCTGACGCATTCCTCCTAGCCTAGATTTTCACTACATTCTTTGGGGTCAATGCCTACTTCTTGAACTTGAAATACCTGTATCCCTTCTTCGATAAGTGGAATGTTTCGCTTGAGCGTCTACTTTGGCGAAACCCTTGTTATCTATGCTATGTATAAAAACCTAGCCCTCTTCTCTTATAAGGCACACGTTTTTCATACGTGAGGCTATAGAAGGAAAGCAACAATCCTGGAGGAGGGAGGAAATAGTTCACTTGTTGGGCACCCTATTCGTAAATTCACTTACGTGACGAGCAATTAACAAGCGCTGCGTTTGAATGACATGTTATTTGAATAATATTGCTGCTATGTCGCAAGTCTCAGTCTTCCAAAATAGGAGACGACTATGGACAGAGATACCAGGTAAACGGAGTGTGGGAAAATCCAGTTGCCGGCTGTGGGTTCTTCACAATTAGCAGGGCTTCTATGATAGTACAGAGATCACCACTTTCAGGTCTCCTTTTTCGAGTTGGTTACTGAGATCTTCTTGTTGAGCAACGTTTTCCCGGCAATCTCAGCTTATTAGGGAACAGGTCGGGAGAGTACTTCAAATCTTGCTCATACGCCTCGCAAGATTGAACATCTGCGAAAGTCGTCTCGAAGCTCTGACTTAATCGGTTGCCGATCAGGTTTGTAAGGTTTTTTAAGAAGGCCTCTTGTGTACTATAGGTGCAGCAGAAACAGGGCTGCTGAGAGGAGGCGTTGACAACCTAAGAACAAGAATGGAAAAAGGATTGATTGCTCGACGAAGTACAGGATATATTAATCACTAGGTTACGGTAATATGTGCTTGTCTCCTTTAAGAAGGATAAAAGGAGAGATTAGCAAAGCAGTCACTGCCAACTAAAGATGAAAACGATACCGACACATCGTATAAATCATCTTAACAACCTTTATTATACGGGATTCTATAATAAACTCATTTAGTTGATAGATCATTATTGGATTCTTTTTATTGTGACCAAGATCCATGAAATAGCTCTCTTTATACTACGTTATATTGATAGGATACTTCCCATTCTTATGTCTTCTTTCCTTATTACGACTCCTGTGCTTAGATCAAATACGACGTTTGAGTTAGGACATATATATAGCTACTATAGGTGCTAGTATAAATGGAAGGCAGACTTGAATGCCAATCAGACATAGCCAGAAGCTTATCTAATATCACTAGTTTCTCTTGTTTATCACTTAATAAATAGTCTTATTTGTCCCAGGGAGCGAGGAGAGAAGATGACAGGTTGAGTAGAGAAAGGTGGGTCATTGTCCCAACGTAGTAGTATTTTGGTTTTGTTTTCAGCTGATCTATATCAAAATAATAGAATAAATAAAGGCAAAGGATTTGGTTCAGTCGTCAAGTACAGATTTCCTTTACCCAGAGTTGGGAACTATGAATAGTTGTTTGAATACCTTCCTTGCGCTTCAATTCCTCTTATCCAATCCTGGGAGCCAAGCAGAAAAGCAAGTCCTCTAGTTATGGATGCAGTACTCACCTCACTAAACTTAGGAAGAACTAATTCAAGTAGAATTACAAATAGCTATAAGTGGATTCAAAAGGGATCGAGCCTAGCTCGAAAACTTCCCTCTTTCTTGCTTGCTTTACTCGGTATTCAGTGAAAGATTAGGCTTGGTAATTACAGTTACCAATGGTAAGGATTGGCACGTGAACTTTCCTTTGAGTAGTATGGTATGCAGGTTCACCTATTTTTTGTCCGTAGTTGCTCTGAAGAAAACGCGTATAGTAGTCTTCGTCGATGGGACCTCCAGTGTATGAAACTAGCATTTTGTCATGGAAGTTCAATCAACTAACGATATTGTTTTTCATTGGAAAAACCAACGCCGACGTCAAGATCAGTCTCCTTTCTCTTTTATTTTCTCGGGAGCAGAGCTGAAAAAGCCTACTATACTATGAGTTTCACGGATATGAAGGAGAAAAATATGCTATTAGCAGCTATTCCATCTATTTGTGCATCAAGTCCAAAGAAGATCTCAATCTATAATGAAGAAATGATAGTAGCTGGTTGTTTTATAGGCTTTCTCCTATTCAGTCGGAAGAGTTTAGGTAAGACTTTCAAAGAAACTCTCGACGGGAGAATCGAGTCTATTCAGGAAGAATTGCAGCAATTCTTCAATCCTAACGAAGTAATTCCGGAGGAATCCAATGAACAACAACGATTACTTAGGATCAGCTTGCGAATTTGCAGCACCGTAGTAGAATCATTACCAACGGCACGCTGTGCGCCTAAGTGCGAAAAGACAGTGCAAGCTTTGTTATGCCGAAACCTAAATGTAAAGTCAGCAACACTTCTAAATGCCACTTCTTCCCGTCGCATCCGTCTTCAGGACGATATAGTCACAGGGTTTCACTTTTCAGTGAGTGAAAGATTTGTATCCGGGTCTACGTTCAAAGCTTCTACCCTAGAACAAATTCGGGAGGCCTTCGTACCCATAGACCTAATTCGAGAAGGCTTGATAGTCCTAAGAAAGGTGAGGGTGGGGGGTTCTATTTAGGAAGAATAAGAAGAATCTCATTCATGTGTTCATGCTAACAGAAGAGCGGATCCAATACACATAAGACTTTTTTCTCAGGAAATTCCGAATGATGAATTTGGGATGTCATGCCCCACAAGTTAGTTGCCCAAGCGCTCCCTAGGAGGGCAGTCTACCACAAGATAGAGTTTGAGCCTGGAGCCAAAGCCCCAACCCCTCCATTTTAGGTTGAGCTCAGGAAATCTTTTCTGGAAGTCATATCGGCCAGATAAGCCTCTGACGGCTCCATATTGATTTTGCCCCTGTTTTCTTTCAGAAGAAGCGGGAGCCATTTTGCATTGAAACTCGGTATCAGCAGAGTCATCTCCTGAGAAAGACTTCTTTATTATTTATACAAGATTTCAGAGAACATAGTGAAGCCCTCAAAGCGCTAACAAAGTCGTAAGTAGAGAAGTTTTCCAAAAAGATACCTCGTTTTTCCATTAAGTGTGCGTTGTCTGATGAAGAATAACGGGGGAGCCAACTCAATAACCTAGCGGAGGAACCGTCCGGACTTGAAATTAGGATGCAACCCTTGCATTTCGTTCTTTTGTTCTTTACTCGATTTTCGCTTTAGCACTCACTTCCTTTGGAATAAGGGCATTTTGATTCTCTACTCGTTCCTAGCCCTCCTGGTCTTAATTCACTTTAGGTGGTCGGTACCTTCGAACTCCCGTTTCTACCTATGGTGTTGAGTATGCCGAATTACTATTTGAGTATACCGAATTAGTTTATTAGCTATCTGCTGATCTACCAATTGGGGTCAGTGGTCTTCACCACTCACTGAGTATGTGAAACCTGTTCAACCTACTAGAATAAGTTCAAGAACGGATCCTGAAGGAAAAGAAAAAGGGAGCAGATCCGGTTCCGTTGACCATCAAACAGTTTCTTAATTATGTTATGTCAAATGAAGGGAAAAAGGAAGGAGTAATAAAAAAAGACTAGAACTACCCGATCCGTTGAAATACGATATGAAGGAAACGGACTTCAATCCCTCATTCTTATTGTTTGTTCTTCTGATCCCCTTGTTTTTCACTAAAAAATTCGGAAGAGGAAAACGACAGCAGCTAAAGTGATAAATAAACAACTGCTCTCCAAGCTTCGGTTTGAGCGTTGGTTTTGATGACAGTGAAGAAAGCTCGCCCAAAAGACATACGTGGAACCAATGATACAAAAAAAAGAATCAAATATGAGGAGGGTGCATTGGTAAACGGCTCCGCCATAACTTGTACGACTTCTGAATCCTATTAATGGCGCTCTCCGAATAAATAAGTAGATACAGGCGGACTACATACACGTGCTCTCCGAGTAGGGAAAGTGAGAAATCTACGGTCTTCCATCCGCGGATGTTACAAATCCAATTTGTTCTTGTCCCGTGGCTCGGACCCGGTCGCGTAAATGCAGCTACCACTACGACGGGATACTCTAGTTATTTACTCTGTTTCAATCCCTATTTGGCCATTCAACAGTAGCGTACGGCCTTTGGAAAGCATCTCTTCCTAGAGGGGACTCCCGCTTGTGATCTTCTTCCTTGGGTCGGAGAAAGGGCCCCACTTACCAATTGGAAATGGAAATGTCGAATGAATTGAACCAAACTACGGAAACTGTGGTTGAGCTTGCCTGTCATCAACGAAGGATGGTTGTGAAGTTGGTGGAAGAAAGCAAATCAATGAATGCAGCTAGTCACCCCGAAAGGCGAGCCCATGTCTTTTGAGAAACTGACACAACCTGTTGACTTATCTTATACTAAGGGTCCGTCCCAGCCAACAAGGGATTTCTCATAATTGGAGGATGAAACAGCATCATATCTCAGCTTCATTATGAGAGAGAACCCGGTTTCAGAGCGTGGAAACGGAAAAGAATGAGGTGAAAGGGCCGACCCATGCGGCCCACTTAGAATGTGCTTTGACTTCCCCAGGTTGTACAATAGCACTATTTTATGGACCCAAGTTCGAAAGGATTAGGGCACTGGATTGAAGAATAGCTCAGTCCGATAGAAACTTAGGTTGGGCTGGCGGAGGGATGAGTGGAGCTTCTGTATGACATGTACTGGTGTTTCATTAGTCCCGGGTACCCGAAGCTCGCTTTGAGGAAGCAGTGCCATTTGGTTCTTCCTTCTTTCACGTCCATCCGCGAATGATTTGAGAATTCTTTTCATCACTGTTTGGATCGCAGACTTGACCGTTGTCTATAGGTTATCTTTTGCTTCCACAAAAGACGTACCATGTAGTCAACTTTTTCTATGCAATTATTGATTGCAAGCATGATTCATTTCCAGTTCAATTGTGGAATGTCAATGGCCAACAAAGCCCTTTGAACTCGCTTGGCTTGCTTCTTGGAATAACAGCAGCTAGCTCTAATTGATAGTGATTTTCATCAAGATCCCTAGGTCGAACAATGTGCTGCTCTCTAAGTGAACGGCCAGGGGTTGTTATTGGAATGAAATCCACGCTTCATCTATCGTAAAATTCTATATGTCACAATCAGAAGAAGAAGCAGTCATTGAATCCAGAGGAAATCGCAATCCAATTACCGTGAGAGCGAATTAACAGATTCAGTTCAACTAAATGGTCAAAATCAGAATAAAGGAAGGTAACGAAATACTTCATTAACAAGGCCCGTTTAATTAACAATTTGAGCTTAGAACGGCCTTTCCCTATCTCTTGTGGTACGATACGGAAAAAGAAAACCGCGCTTTTTCTTTAGATAATTGAGCTTCTAATGGGCTTTCCCTGCCAGGAGACCAGCATTACCTGTAAAGGGTAAGAATCGACAGATTGTCTCAATCCGACTCTACTAAAGAACATGCGCCCCTCGCGGGTACTCTTCATCGGCAAATCCAATCCAATCGACCTTCCTCTTGATATTTTGATACAACTTTGTGCCTGCTCGGCTTCCTCCGTAACGTGGCCAAAGCCTTGTTGCTATTTACTTCTTCGCATGGCTAGGAATTCCAGGTTGAAATAGGCGTACGTAACAACAATGAAGTCAATATCATATGGGATCGGATCGCGTCATTCATAATGTTCCATTGTATCCGATCCTGTGAAGTTAGACTTGGTATCATAGCTGGTGCGGATCCGTTTAGAGCTTCAAAGTTACCTCATACAGCACCTGGGTCGTCCATGTACGATCACTGCTTTCGCAATAAAGGAGGAGTGACTATGGCTTTGAGCCGCCAGGAAACACTTCATAGTCCGTTTTTTATCGCTCGGCGCAAGCACATACTTTTGCTTTTCTTTAGCTGGAACCATGGAATTCTCACGTAATACTTAATCAGACAGATCTAGCTGAGGATAAAGAAGCCAGTCCATTGAAGCTAAAGATCGTACGAGGGGCACATAGCTGGCATGAAACTTTCTCTTTTCGATACCCAGTTTTTGTTTGGTCTGATCCTGCGGCTCGAGATAACGGTACTTCTCAAAGATTCGTTTCGTTGAGACATTCTCGATCGAGAAAAACGGCTGTCCCGTGCATTAGTTATAATGTAGGTGTAGGTCCTGAAAGCGCAATCTGGTTTTGAAATCAAAGGTATCGCGTAGAAGGGGGACGTGTTTTTCCACCTCTTTTGTGCGCCATCCGTTTCTGCTCTCTTTCTTCGAACCCATAAAGCATAGCTCGTTTTTTGTAACCTTCCTGCTAAACCAACTCAACGCTTAAAGCCTTCATCGACAAAGTCTTGCTCTCCTTCTTTTCTGAAAAGTGCATCTGTACCGAGCGATCTACACAAACTAGAATAGGATTTCAAAGGAGAAATTCCTCGATTGGGTAAGGTGCATCCTTGCCGCCTTCGCACTTCCTTCGGCCTCTGTCATCCCGGCGGCAGGGGAGAGAGTACGGAGTATCGTTGGTGTGCGGAGCTCTTTTCCTTGGTGTTCCTTACTTGTGGCGTAAGAAGGTCACCTCACACTTGAGATGTCTTTTTGGCCTCGTCTCCTGAACTAGAGTACTCCCTGAACTACACATGGTATTTCAAAAAATTAGGAGATTTTCTCAACTTTGTCTACTTATGAGAAAATTGCAATGACCAGTAACTCTTGATAAAGGAGTTGCACGGACCATCAACTCTAGGTTTTTTGTTGCACAAACCAGCAGATTTGGAAATACATCGGTTACAAGGAAATCTAATAATAGTTAACTACGTATTAGACAAGTAAGGCCACCGATCATAATAGACAAAATTTAAAATTTAACAAAATTATGAACGAAAATTTCGCATGTAATACGAACATTTTGTGTTCACACACAAGTTATCAAGAAAACTAATTACTATTTTATGTGGTTTGTGTAAAAAGACGAGAAAATGTCCAAGAATAGTCATGTTGGAGCATTGGATTTTTTATTTTTATAGAGAAAACAAAAATTATTTAAAAAAAAATTATGAACGTACATATATGGGCATCTCCGACGGGCACCACAAATCATACACAAACGGTGTCTGACTTCTGTGTCTCGAGGGAGGGGGACACGAACGGACCAAATGTCCTTCGTTTGTCCAATTGCGGTGGATATGTACCCAACGGTGCTTCAATTAAACATGTCAACTAGTACCGTAGTTGTTGGTGGATGTGTGAACGCTGCAGTCGGTGGAGGAGCACGACCGAGCTCGTGCTAGCTCGACGCCGATGCAAATGAGATGGAGCGCGTTCCCGCATAGCCCACGCCATGAGATCGCGCACGAGCAAAAGAGCTCGCCCACGTCCCCTATCCGACAAGTAGCAACAAGTACAATACCAAACCCTCTCCCATTATGGAGATTGGCTCCCGCGCGAATCAATCTCGCAACGTAATTCTTGCCAGAAAGATGAGATGCCCCTAAAACCTAATACATAACCCTAATCCATAACCAGTAATACATAACCCTAATCCATGAACAGTAAAACCTAATAAACAACCAGGATAACTCTAATCGAATCGAATTGATTCATAATCAAAATAAATCTAGAGGGGAGAAAATGATAGGAAGAACACAGTAAGGATTAGAGGGAAATCAAGAAAGAGAATGGAAGGGGGATGCAAAACTCACCGTCGAGCTGTAGAAATGCAGATGAAATCTAGAGAAACAAAGAGCAAAGCTTCTGCAAATGAAGAAGCAAAGAAGGATTAGAACTAAAACCAAAAATAAATTGGAAGGGAGAGGGGATTAGAAATCTCAATCTGGAGGGGACGAACTGCTCTGCTCTCGGGAACCAACCTGCTCTCGGGAACTGCTCTGGGAGAGGGGCGGAGAGAACTGAACTGTGTCTCTTCGGTTTCCCTCCCTTTATAAATTGCCCACTTTCCACGATGGCTCTACTCCCACTTACCACGATCAATAACGTGCTATTTTTCAAAATAACATTTATAAAAAAATTAAATATTGACAGATATAGCATGTATTACTAGGGATGTTAGCAACTAATTTTTTCTAGAGTAATACATGCAAAACCAATTAACTAGTGCGACAAAATGACAAAGTCCAGGTCACAATAATCACCAAATTCAACATGACAAGGTCAATATCATGGTATTCACCACAAAAATCCATGGAGAAATTACATCTATGGGTTGAATGAGCTTATGAGCTGGTGCTATTTTCATAGATTTTTTAGCGTTGCTATTGTGTCATGATGTTATAGCGTATTTAGCGTCACTATAAAGCGAATAGCGTCATAGCGAGCAAGTTTTATATAGCGTAGCATTCGCCTTCCAAATACGCTATAATGGCGCTATAGCGCCAAAATAGCGCACTATTTTTTCCATGTGAATAACACAATAACATTTGGATTTATTGCTTAAGGTGGCCAAATAGTAAAAAAACTTAATTTTATTTAACAGTAAAAAAAACTTAATTGCTTAAGGCCGCCAAATATTAAAAAAACTTAAGGTGGCCAAATAGTAAAAAAACTTAATTGCTTAAGGCGGCCGAAACACTACGGTGGCTGGCGCAGGGCGGACTCTCCGATGACTGGCGCTCGCGCATCTGCAGGATGCGGCAGCGCAGAGATTTCATGGAGAAACCCTAGCGGCGATGGCGAAGAGGAGAGGGCAAAATGAGGAGGCGAAACCCTAGCGCGGATGGAGGAAACGGTGTTAAATAGGACTGGCCGCAATCCGTTTTACAGTGAAGCCCAGGTGGAAGGACTGCCCGTGAAAAAAACTTAACAAGAGGGGTCTGTATGCAACTGAATTGAACTACAAAGCTGAGGTGGAAGGATAAGTTAACAAAGGTGAAATAAGAGTGCTCTTTTGCAAAACGTGAACAATATATATACAGCACGGTTCCCACTAGCTTCCACACTCGCTCCCACTCGCTTAGGGTTTGTTCCTTCCCTCACTCCCACACTCGCTCCCACCGCATGCAATGTTACAGTGATAAACCAAATGCAATGTTAAGTAACTTTGCTCTGTTTGGGTTCCAGGTGAGTGTTTTGGTTGACTTTAATTCAACAAAGCTTAGCTGGAGCTCAAATTGAGCAAAGTTCAATACTTGTGTTATCTGCTATCTAAAGATCAACTATGCTTACTAAAATTTGGTAGTGCACATACTGTTTGGTACTTTCTTCTGTGTCTGTTATTTATAACAGATCTTTATAAGATTTTGACAGAACATTTTTTCATATATGCAACAGATGGGGACCTCCAGTAACGATGCTGTCATTTTCCTTAGTGACGACTCTAGCAGCTCCTTCAGCTCTGACAAATCTAAGAGCTATAACAGCTCTGAGAGTGAGCCTGAGAAGATTCTTCAGAAGAGAGGTATGAATGCTGGCTGGTTATTACTTCTTGGCTTATAAATCTACCAATTGTTAATAAAATGTTAGTTTTGTGTGTGTGTGTGTGTTGTGCTATTTCAGACATGTTAAAAACTATTTTAATTTTTTTACCTGTAATATGTAATTTGATTTATTATTAGCCTCAGACATATGCATGGAACCTGTCTTTTTAATCACAAAATTGTTTGATGTAAGTTAACTTCTAGCATCAGACACATAGACAAGCATTTTATTTACCATAAAGTGACCGGATGGTATTTTATTTATCATGTAGTCTCACTTGTTCTTGTCAGTTGCTTTTATTTATCTGTATTTCTGTATTAGTTTATCATCAAGTAATCTTAATGTTTTCAGATGCAATGTCTGTTTGTAAAATGTTTAGGACTATTTAAACTACCTACCTGCTGTATTTTAATTACCTGCCTGGTGCATTCATAGAAGAAATCCCAAAGTATTAGTATTTCTTTTTAATCATGTGTGTTTGGCAATGTGTTGTATCAGGTCCTAGCATCATGGGTGAATATGAATTTGACACACAGTGCATGTTTGGAAATGAAATGGATCTGACAGAAGAACGGGTGGCCTTTCTTGTTGACTGGTGCATCTACAAAAGGCCAAAAATCAAGTACTATGTCTACAAGATGACAAGTTCATCTACCAATGATAGCAGATGCAAAATGGTGAGATGATATTTACTTAAACATATGCAGAATCTTAATTGCAAGTATATTATTTGTTGAAATTTTTGTATTTTTTGTAGGAATTTTGAGCTGAGTTTACTCGTAGGTACTCGAAGAAGTATCTTTGTAAAACTATTGCTCTGGAAGTTGAACACATGCAAAGCAACATCAATACCTCTGTTATGATGAAGAGGGGTGTGTCAAACAGAGCTATCATCACAAGTGGATGATTTGATGCAGTGATGCTATACAAGATTCATACGAGAGACATTTCCCTTTTCAGCTTTGGGATCAATAAAGAAGTAAAGATGAGTCTTCTCATCACAGAGCTTCCACCATCAGCATATTACTTCTTAGGATGAAGCTAGTTATGCTGGATGACAACATCTTCTGGTAAGTATGGTTGGTAATTATGCATGGATGTGGATGCATTAGAATGATGTTTAGACTGAAGGTTGTTATTGACTACTAAGTTCTTTTGGATGTGGATCCACTGGAGGTTGTTATGGATGTGGATGCACTAAATATGTGTAGGACTGGTAAGTATTATGAACTGGTAAGTGTTATTATGAACTACTAAGTATTATGGATGTAGATGTGAATTGCTAAGTATTATGGATGTTATTGCTGATGTGGATGTGGATGTGGATGCTGATGTGGATGTTATTAAGTTCATGTTATTGCTGATGTGGATGTTATTAAGTTCATGTTATTGCTGATGTGGATGTTATTAAGTTCATGTTATTGCTAATGTGGATGTGACATGCCTGCAATGTTTGCTGTCAAGTATTGATGTGATAGTTTAGGGGAACTTTGCAAAATGCCTCTAAAGGTAGTATCTTTAGGGGCACTTTGATGAAAATGCCTCTAAAGATACTATCTTTAGAGGCATTTGGCAAAATGGCTCAGTATCTTTAGGGGCACTTGGAAAAATGCATCTAAAGCTAGTATCTTTAGTGGCACTTTGATGAAAATGCCGCTAAAGGTAGTATCTTTAGGGGCACTTGGCAAAATGCCTCTAAAGCTAATATCTTTAGGGGAACTTCGCTGAAAATGCCTCTAAAGTTAGGGGCATTTGGCAAAATGTCTCAATATTTTTAGGGGCACTTGGCAAAATGCCTCTAAAACTAGTATCTTTAGGGGCACTTTGAATAAAATGCCTCTAAAGGTAGTATCTTTAGGGGCACTTGACAAAATACCTCTAAAGCTAGTATCTTTAGGGGCACTTACTATCTTTAGGGGCACTTGGCAAAATGTCTGTAAAGGTATTATATTTAGGGGCACTTTGATGGAAATGCCTTCAAAGGTAATACATTTATGGGTAATTGGCAAAAATGCCCCAAATTGACACATTTAGAGGCATTTTTAGAAGTGCCCCTAGCCAAAGTGCCCCTAAAGGTGTACCGTGTACTAGTGTAAAACATGGCAAATAGTAAAATCTCCCGTTTCCGTGCCGGGGCGCACCTTTTATACAGCGCTATAGTACGTCGAGCGGGTAGGCACGGATAGATCTGGACCGTTCTTCCTTAATCAGACAACCCATCAAATCGGATTTTTGGGGAGCATCGTACTGACCCTCCAATAATAGGTTAGATTTATGTGCCCATTGGTTGATCGCTGCAGCTTCCAAGGAAGATCTTGTGGCCCAAAGAATCAGTTCTTCATAGATTGACAGCTGTAACCTTCGCCCTGTTATAATTCCGCTATTGAAAATCCTATCATTTCATGCTGTCCACAGAGACCATCTACAAGCTGCGAAGCAAATTGACCATTCCCTTGATCCCTTTCTGGCTTGGATGTCTTCGACAAATTCTGAAATTGAGTGTGCTCTTGCTGTCGTGCAGCCTCGTTTGACATGTCAATGTGTGACCAAACCCATTGTGCATTTTGACAGTGTAGGTAATGTGAGCTATGGACTCAACTGCAGGGAACCTGTCGCATCCTGCATCTGAAGTCCATTTTTTGTGCGTCATGTTGCCCCTCGTATTCAAGCGTACTCTGTGCGCCAACCAGAAGAAAATTCTGGGTCGTGGAGGGATTGCCTTCTTCCAGACCCAGTGACAAGGTAGCCATTCCATGCCTCGATCTGTGAACAGCTTGTAGAATTCTTTTGTCGTCGGCGTCTTCCCGGAGATCACCATCTGTCTATTGTCTGTGTTGTCTGATATTTGAATGTCCTCTGCCGTCAGTGCCATCATCAGCTGGTCATATTGATGTTGGGCCGTCAGTAACAGCGGCTGCTCTAATTCAACCTGCCACTGTCCATTTCTGAATTGGGAATGCACGCTGCAGTGTTGATCTGTGGCAAAGGTAAACAGAATGGGTAAGGCAGCATACCATTTTATTTTTGTTTTGTGACGGGATGCAAGACTACTGCTGACATGACAACCAGAGGGAAGCTTAGAGCATCTCCACTAGTACTGAAGGCCTTTCTAGGCCGATTTTTCCATGCGGCCACGAAAATTCGTCCAGTCACGTTCTCAAGACACCGAATAGCGTCGAATTTGACCTAACTTTCATCCGGCGTTCCCCGACCGAACACGGGACGCTGGGAACCGCCTAGAACCGGACGTAGCGGAATCAGTGGAAAAAAACTCCCGCCGTGGTCCCGTCCTGCCAGCGTGTGAAGCTAAGTCGTCCTCATCCCGTCGCCTCGGCTCCCGCGATGGACCGTCGGTCAATGACCGCCCGTCGCGTCGGTCACGCGTCGCCATAATAGCGTCCCAACGCCAGCTTGCCTTCCCGCCATTTCCCTTTTCCCATCCACGTCGCTACACCCCTCCCGCCTTTGCCGCTCTTTCCTCTATCGGTATAAATGCCGACGCCCTCGCCGCCTACCAGAGCGCACACTCTCACCTCCCCTTCCTCACCCACAAGCTCCACCTTCGGCGACGAGAAGAAGAACTCGACCGGGCAGCAAGATGTACCTCGGCAACCCGGCAGCGGCGAACGGCTTCGGCCGACGTTCTTTCCAGCCATGGGAGGCACGACTGCTCTACGACGCCGGGTACCCAGCGCCACCAGACTTCCGGTGCCCGCCGACCTAGAAGCTGAGCGTCGGCGGTGTGCCTGTGCTGCCGGTGCCGGAGGGGTCCGACCTCGTCGAGGATATCCAGTTGGTCATCTCCGTCATGGAGGATCCCGATCTCCCCAAAGACCCTAGTTGTCGTGGTGGTGGCACGGCAGATGCCATGGGTAGGCTAAAGTATGGGGCCAATGGATGCCAGAGGGATACGGGGAGGGAAGATGTAGTGATTTCTACACTCAAATGACTAACAAGTAGATATTTATTCCTCCTCTCAAAGACTACAAATGCTCCTCGAGTTGTATCAAAGGGAAGAAGAGAACTACAACGCGATCCCTTCGGCCTGGAATGAATCGATCCTCCTCTCTGGAGCCTGTTCCCCTCCTTATAAAGGGGTTCCTCGACTCCTTCTAGGGCTGACGTGGCAAGCATATTCATGAAATATGCTTTTCCCAAAGTGGTAACTCGGCGGGCTCCTTTCCGTGTCCCCCTTCTATCGGTGGCAAGGTTCTAGAGGCCCTCACATGTGTGCCTCGGGCTTCTTCACTGTCACCTCCGTGACGCTTATCTGCCCCTCTGCAGCTCTGCTCTTTGTCCTTAGCGCTTGGCTCTGTCTAGATTCCTCCTAGCCAGCAACTAGGGTTTGACTATAGGCTCCTCCTTCTCCTGCAAGTCTCACGTTACTCGGCCTCATCTTGCATAACTCGGCTTGGCGTTCACCTGCATATAAGTCGATCATCCTTACTCGGCCGACATAGCTCATACGTCGGCCGAGTAAGGCGTTACTCATTTTATATTTGCCCAGGCTCAACTTATCTCGGCCGGATCTTGCTTGATTCGTCTGACACAGTAAGTAATTCGGTTTAGGGTAAGGGAGATTCCTTTCTTCTTTCCCCTATCTTGACCCTATCCGGGGTCATCCCCACAACATTAGTCCCCGATGCTGGTGCGGTCCTGCCGGAAACCTCGGCCGGGCCACATCAGTTTCCAGACATTTATCTTCTTTCTTTCCGAGGTATTTCTTAGCCGACATTCTTTTTCTGTTATCCTCTTCTTCATTTCATCCTTTTCCCGCTGTGGGCTACGGTCCGAGTTATCTCCTTTCGTTCGAGCTATTTGCTTGGCTTCATGGGTAAGCTTCGTCCTACGTGTACCAGCCATCATTGTTTTCTAGCT
Source organism: Avena sativa (assembly GCA_916181665.1). NCBI lineage: Eukaryota > Viridiplantae > Streptophyta > Magnoliopsida > Poales > Poaceae > Avena > Avena sativa. The sequence continues at coordinate 133,950,094 of OV702283.1, read as the reverse complement.
TTTTGTTCCTCTATAGTGTTCACTGACACGCTACAGTGATTACTGCGCCCGTCGCGTCGGTGCAGTGACGCCTCGAGTGCCGCAGCAGTCAGGAGGCCCGATCCCCTCCTGTGTCGTGTGGCCTTCGTTGTGGCTCCACTACCTGCGAGCGGTTAAGCGATACACGCGATTATGCGGTTAGCGTGGCACAGCCACGATCCCACTACGGTTTATCCTACGCGGTTATAAAGAGGGGAGCGGGGTAGGACGATTCACTTTCCCCTTTCTATTCCCTTCGTCTTCTTCCTCGCGCCGCCGCCTCTGTTCGCGTTCCAGTGGCTGCGCCACCGTCATTCCCCCTCGACGGATACACTGCGGTTCTCCGGCTCCCGCGACCTCGCCGCAGCGCCTCCGCTTTGGCGTTCTCGCCGGTGAGTTTTCTTACAGTGCCGCCGCTAGGTCCTGCCGTTAGGCATTTTTCTAGTTATTCCAAGATTCCCCGCGGCGGTGCTCTCTCTGCTCCGCCGCTGTGTTTGTCACCGTCACGACGGGGCCCTGTACCTCTAGGCCTCTCCCCGCTGCCAGTTTTTCTTCGGTAGATTCCTCCGACGAGCCCATGTCTAGCTCCGCTAGCGGCGCTCTCGTTGGGGAAGATGACCTTGCACCTGGCCCAGAGCGTGGTTCCTGGCAGGGTTCCGCGGTTACTCGCCGGGAGATAGAATGGCTAATCAAAACACGCCGAATCCCTGCCGAGGTAAGTTGTCGCTTACCCGGCAAAGAATCCTCCCCTGTACTCAATGAGGGCGAGTTCGTAGTTTTTATGTCCCACTTCGCTCGTGGATTTGGCCTCCCTCTTGGTGACTTTGCTAGGAGCTTCCTAGATTATTTCGGCCTTCAGCCGCATCACTTGTCGGCTAACGCCGTAGCCTCTCTGTCGGCCTTTATCTCGGCTTCAGACGGGTATTTCGGCCTCTGGCCTTCCGTAGACGTTTGGTCCAAATTCTTTTAGATCCGAGGCAACGTAGTGCCGGATAAATCTCTTCATCCTTTTGAAAAATCTCTCACCCAATGCGGGGCTGCATCCATTATACCTCAGAAAAACTCTGTGTTTCCCCGGGTCGCCGGTCTTGAATCTTGTAAGAAGTGGCATAGATCGTTTTTCTATGTCAAGAATACTGGGAAAGAAGATAAGATTCGGCTCCCCGCTTTCTCCATCGGTCCTTCCTCTAAGAAGAACTGGATCTACAATCTGAGGAAAAGCCATGCTCTTGCCGAGGCACTCGAGATCCGGCTTAAAGAACTGACTCGTGCTGGGCTCCGAGGTGAAGATTTGATGGCTGCGTTCGTCAGCAGTAGAATCTGCCCCTTCCAACTTCGCTCTCATAAGCTCTGTTATATGAGTGGTCCTCTGGATCCCAACCGAGTTTCTACGGTTGAGCTTGATCATTATCAGATCTATAAGCATGTCCGGGCTATTTTTAAGACTGAGATGCCTGAGGAATGGAAATGGGGACTGAAACCATTTTCTTGCGGGAATCCTCCTCCTCAGGTAAGTTAAACAGTGGTGTTTTCTTCTGAGTTGTTTTTCAATTGTTCTTTTGCTAACTCTTATTTACTTCTCTCGCAGCAGTTTACGGAGCAGAAGACAGAAGATGCCGAGGTTTTGGCTCTTCCCTGGACTGCTGACCGCAATACCCCGGACAGCGGGGAACCTGACCCGGAGGAGTTTGTCCCTAAGTCGGATGCTGCTCCTGTTCGTCCCTGGAGCAAGACCTCGGCCCGTGCAGATGAAGGTGAATCGGACGACGTCCAAATTCTTGAGGTAGTTGCCACGGTGCCTATCTCTTATGCATTTCCGGCTCCTTATTTCCCAGCTAACCAAGCTGGTCAGGTGCACGACGCCGAACCTCTTGCTTCTGAGGCTCCTGTTGCTTCGAAGAAGCACACCACTTCGACGAATCCTTCTGGTGCTGCCCCCTAGAGGCGAGTCAAGAAGTTTGCTCAGCATATCCCGAGGCGTAAGACCATGCCTGGGGTTACTGGGTGAGTTTATTTTTATTTGTATTTCTTGTTTCTCTCTTTCTGTTTCTAACTCATCTTTTTCTCCCTTGCAGAGCTCCACTTTCCGCAAAGCCAAGCGGTCTGAGTATGACAACCCATACCACTCGACCGTCTTCTCCCCCACCTCCGGAAGATACTCGGGTTCCCAGTCCCTCTCATGTTGATTCTCCTCTAGCACCGACTAACGTACAGCCTCAACAAGATGAGCCCATTGCTCCCACCGTTGTTGCCAATGTAACCCCTACGCCGGATCACCCGGCTGAGCCTGCTGTCCCTCTTAAGACCCTTGAGGTTTCCCCCAATGATCCTTTGATCACCGCAGTTCTAGCTCCTAGTCCAATTACTATCGAGGATACCACCACCCCGGCCCCTTTGGAAACTATAGTTCCTCCTGCCACCAAGGACGTGGTTCCAAGTGCTGAAGTTGTTGCCCCCGCTGAAGTCTCTACTAAGATCAAGAAAGTTGTTGTTACTAAACCCTCGGCATCTCAGAAGGGGCCAACAAGCTCTTCTCAGCCCAGCATTGCTGATGCACTTCGCAAAGGAGCTTCTACCGCTAAACCCGGTGTTGCCCTTGCCGCCGACACTCAGCTTATTCTTCATAAGAGTTCAGCGGTGGCTGCAGTTACTCAGCAAGCCCGAGGTAAAGTGCTGACCCATACTGAGAGAGGGCATAGCCTCGGCTCACTGGTGGAATAGGCGAATAACTGGAATGCCGCCGATCAACTTGAGGGAAATCCAAGTAGCCAACCATTTCAGCTTTCCGACATCAGCAGTCATTTACATATGGCTGCTAAGATTGTTCTTGAAAGTGATAAGATGAACGAGGTAAGATCCTTCGTTGGTACTTTGTCTATTATTCAGATGATATTATATATACACTAGTCCCCGAAGCTTGCAACCGGATAATTTATTATTTGTTTGGAAGCTTCATCCTGTGTTAAATGCATTACATGATTTACTTGATCTAGATATGACTTATGTTTGAATATCCAGCCATCTAGATCCGAGTCAAGTTGTACTGGATTCGGATCTGTCTTACTTTTGAATCTCCAGCCATCAAGATCCGAGTCAAGTTTTACTTGATTTGGATCTGTCTTGCTTTTTAATATCCAACCATCTAGATCTGTGTCTTACTTTTGAATATCTAGACATCTAGATCCGAGTCAAGTTTTACTTGATTCGGATCTGTCTTACTTTTGAATATCTAGCCATCTAGATCCGAGTCAAGTTTTACTTGATTCGGATCTGTCTATTCTTTGTGTAACTTGTTGCCTTTTTCAGGTTGCCCATGATCGGCGGAAAGCTGAATTTCAAAGGTTGCTCTTTGCACACAAGAAACTTCAAGATAAATATGAGCAGATTGTCCCTGTTGTGAAGAAAACTGGTAAATTAACTAGTCCGTGTAGTTTTTCTTACCTTCTGTAAGAGATTTAGTTTTTCGTGCTAACTAGTATTTTGCTGGTGCACAACTGGTATCAACAACTTGAATGCTCGCTTTCCCCAAGAAAGTTGACGTTCTTGAAGGTTAGTAATTCCTTTTGCCTTATAATTTGTCGACTTTTTGTTCCAGGTAAATCTTGGGTTTCTTACAACCTTCCGGCTTTGGTATAGTCGAGTTATGAACACTTGCAGCGTCGCATCAAGAATGCATATCTATGCCTGATATGATGTTGCATTTTTTAGAACAAGCTGCCGCTCATTCGACGCAACTCAAGGAAAAAGATGACGAGATAACCCAGTTGCGCGCCGAGGTTGAATCTCTTAAGCTTTCCCAGAAGTCTGAGTTAGAGAAAGTTGATCAGGAGTTCTCTGAAGAAAAGAACCGACTAAGTTTGTAGCTGTAGAAAGACAAGGAACTTCTTGATGCCGCCGAATTAAAGAACCGGGCGATGAGCGAGGAAATTATTCGCTTTGAGAAGAGTAGGACCGACTGGTGCCAGCATCTCCATAAAATGCTGAGTTACATTCATCGTAAGTTTTTGCCTCTCGTCGTGTTATTCTTTCTCTTTTCTTATTTTAACTCATATGACGTTCTTTCGTGTAGATCATTTTCCAGAAGCTAAACCTGTGAGCTCCAAGGCTATGATTTCTGCTCGCGAGCGCCGAGGTGTTTCCGTTGCTTCGAGTCAAGAGTACTCTATGGAAGATTTCCTGATTGCCGTCGGCGCTGCTATTGGACCAATGAAGATTATGGGAAGAGATCTGGTGGAGGCAGCTATTCGAGTGTAACATCCCTAAAATCATAATTTCAAAGTTGCATATCACTCATGCATGCATATATATTTGAGATCATATTCAAACTCATTTCAGGAAAACAGAAGCACTTGATGCTATGATTTCATGTGAGCAGATTGAATTCAAATGGCTATCACCATTTGAAACTTGAATGTTTAGGAACTTGTTTGCTTGCCTCCATTGTTGGAAAGTTTAGGTGTAAAAGTTTGACCAAAGTTTTCAACTCGGAAATAAATTCAAAACCCTAATTTTAAACATTTGCCAACCAGAAGCAAAGTCTCTGATTGCTTTAAGTCCAAGCTTGACCAAGCCTTTGCAAAACAACTACATGATCTTATGCCTATATTTGAGACTACTGCTCACTGCAAATATCCCAGTAAATGTTTGAATTCAAAAGAGTTTGAATTCATATCAAAATCAAATCAAAAAATCGTTTCAGAAAAAGAAAAGAAGCAAACAAATAGAAAAGGCCGCACGCCAGGTTTCTGGCCCAGCATCGAAACGAGCCCAACTAGCCCACCCGGGGGTTTTCTTTTTCTCTCTCACGCGCGAGCGCACGCACCTAGTCGCTGACAGCCATACCCCACCTCCACCTCGCGCCCTTCGCTGACGAGCGGGCCTTCTCCACGTCAGCATCGTCTTCCCCCTGATTCCGCGCACGACCTCGCCGCTGCCCGTTGCAGCGCTGATCTCGCGAGCTTAATGGGCATTGATTCATCGAGCGTTACCTATCGAGCCTCGGGCTATAAGATCCCCACCTCCCCGCGACCATTTCCCCCCAGTCAATTTTGCCTTCACGCCACCAGGCTGTCCACGACTCGCACGACTCCGCCGCTGCTCCGACGACCGCACCGGCAAATTCCGGTGAGCCTTGTGTTCCCCTCTACCTCTCATTCATGCTATCTTGTTCAGTAAGTCTCGGCGCATCTACTGACACACCCCACTTACCTTCGCATGACCTGTAGCTCCAGCAACATCGACGACTGGCCGCCACCGTCTTCGGCTTCAACTTCGACGACCTCCAGTGGTAAGTCCAGACCGCCCCAAGCCTTGTCCTTCACACACGCGTGTTCTCCGTGATCTTCTGCAACTGACCACACTCTCCGTTTGCCTCCTAGGGATCGACAACGTCGCCTTCGACCTCGAACAGAACCACCTGTCGCCAGACTCAACTCCGGCGAGGAATCCTCACCGCGTCAGCCCGCCCCTTGACAAACCAGAGCCGCCTCGAGCTTCAGCACGCCACCGCGGTCCTGGTAAGCGCCTTCTTGCTTCCCCGGACGACCTAGAGCGCCGACGCCGCCGTAGTCAGACGCGCCCACCGCCAGTCAACGCCGCTAGCGCCGCCAGTTTGTGGCTTGTTGATTTAGTCCGTTGGATCTGCATCGTAAGGCTAGGATAGATCTTAACCGAAGAGGTACGCGCGCATCTGAGCCGCCAGATCTCACTTAAATCCAACGGTCCGCGTCTGTCGATCCAAACGAAGCGGTGCGCACCAATTGAAACACGACACGTGTCTAGGGTTTAAATCAAAAACATAATTTAAACCAGATTTAGATCCAAACTTCAAACAGCTATAACTTTTGATTGCCACGTTGGAATTTTGCAAACTTTATACCGTTGGATTCAGTGAATCAAGACCTTTCTTTTTATGCAAAGTGTTTAACAAATAGTAACCATTAGAATGACTTTATTTGTAGAAACATGTTTAAGGCTATTTTGAGTATGGATTTAGTTTAGTAATTTGTTTTAGGGATAAATAGGTTTAGTTGGCAAACTTGTGACTTACTAAGTTTCTGTAAACATGCACATGCTTGGTAGAGTTTTCAAAATCACCACTTTGTAGATTCTTGCATGCATGCATTCATATTATTTTTGATTGTATATAATTGTGTGTAATGGTGTGCTACAAATTTTTGTGTAGATTTTGCTAGTGATTGTGATTGTGAGGAGTGCTACTATCCACATTACCAAGGCAAGTGATATTTTCATGAATACTTCCATCCTATGTTTTGTACTAGCATTAGATATTTTGCTAAGTCTTGCATACCACTTTTGCCAAATAAAAGATTGGGAAATCCTATGTAGTTTGAATAGTAGAATTGCTAGGAATTTTCCTAAGTTAAGTTACCATGCCATGCTTAGCCTAGCTACTAGCAAACAAGGGTTGGTATAATCTATTCATGCTATAATGACTATATTTCTAAGTCATGAGACTTATGTTTTCTTAATAAAACCACTAAGTCAATAAACCTCCTGGGTGGAATGGAAAGATTGGGTTATGTTGAGTGGTTACACAAGGCCATGGACTTGGCTTGTGTATAACACTTGTGGTATGCCACCCAGGCACAAAGGGATTTGGAGGCCAAGTGCTGAGAAAGCTTACAGTGCAACCACTTGGCAATATGGGCTCTGCCTTGATCATATAGGTTGCTAGAACTTAGTCACTTGGACAGTTGGTGGTAGTGGGATGATAGGTTGGAACGCGTCAATTTGACTAAGGAAAAGCTTCTGAAAGGTCCTGTCTTGGGAAACCAAGTCTGGTGGGGAAAGTGCACAACCTCTGCAGATGTTAAATCTAAGTACTTAGCCAAGTCCAGGGCAATGGACAACTTGAGCATCAAGACATGGAAGCTACAAGAATCTCATCACTCCAACTTCTAAGTAAAACTTGTGGGTAAACAAGGGTGAAGGACCCCAATGTCTATTGGTGGTTTCTTGGGAAGTTTTTGACAAAGAAAAACTTAGTGATTTCAACTAATAGGGAAAACCTATTTTCAAGCAAAGCAAGCCAAGCTACACTTAGCCAAAATGCATATAGTAAAGTAGTCCACTTAAAAATTACTAAGGTATCACTTGCCAATACTATTCCAAAGTATTGACCCACTGTGGCTGTAACTTGTGATGTTGCAGGTTACTCTGATGATGAGTAGGAGTCATGAGTCTACACTCAACATGCTTGCCTGTGACACATGAAGATGAAGACTTGTGTTTATTTACTTATTCCATAAACTCTTGTATTAGGCCTTTGGCCCTGAGTTGTAAAAGACTATGTTTTATCTCTGGAATGAATGTAATAAACGACCTTTGTTTCTGTGTACTTCATTTAAACTGTGGATGCTAGCATTGATCCAGGGACTAGAATTGCAATCACAGGGATCCTTTCCTTTACAAAGGAGGGGTCTAACAGATGGTATCAGAGCACTGTGTTTCCTGTAGGATTATGACCCTAGGATTGGAAAACCACTAAGGAAAAATTTTCAACCACTTCTACACTTGTCTATTCTTCTCGTAAAACTTGTCTAATCTACTCTTTCTCAACTCTACTTGTAGATGAACTCCATCAATGAAGCCGTGAAGAAGGGACCACTCATGACCATGACCTTGGAGTGTGAAACTGAGTTTCCCAAGATTCTCAAGGACCTCATGATGGCAATGGAAGCACATGGTGCAGCTGTTTACAAAGGCTTTCCAGTGATGGATGAAGGAGTGGAGTATTGGTGGGTGCAACTTCACTTGTACAAAAACAAGGAAGACAACCACAAAGAAAGGGGATTCTGCATGTATACCAACACTGTGATGCACACCACATTCTTTGAGTCAGCAAGAGAAGCAGCTTGGAGGACTATCAAAGAACTTAGTGCCCGAGTCAAGTGCAGAATGCTCAACCTCCAAAAAGACTTAGAGAAAGAGAAGGAGCTTACCCAAGAATTGGAAGCCACCAACCAAGAATTAAGGGGAGATATTATAGACTTAGTGATGGAATCATGTGAACAAGATAGGTGGATTGCCTCTAGGAACATTGTGTTAGCCACCAGATCCAGTGAGATAGGATTGTGAACGCACTTTATTAGTTGGACCACCACCTATCACTTTATTTTCCAAAATGATACCTTAAATAAGTTTGGACCTTGATTGTTGTAATGGATTCATGTATGCATGATTGGTGTGATTTTGTGTTCCAAGGATGTGTATGAGATGTTTGTCTTTGTTTATCTTAAATTATGTTGTTCTAACTTTTCTATCTTATAAATAGATGCCTATTACCATCAGCACCGTTGAGGAGTTCCAGGTTACTCGTTTCGGTTCCCGTATCGTTGAGCTTACCACTTTGCTCGATCTCCCTCTTCCCACCATCACGGTGCATCCACTCACCAAGTTCGAGAGGAAGGACCTCTGGGGCTTCAAGGTGAACCAGCTCGGACGCCAGACAGAGCCTACTACAGAGGCCATCGTCTTCAAGCTGATGCATGACGACAGGGAGAGAGGCATGGAGGTAGTCATGCAGGACCTGATAGGACGTCTACTAGGCCGTCACTCCTGACAGGTTAGAGGCACCCACTTCCACGCCTTTGGAAGACGTGATGAGGACGGAGAGTCCATCGACTTCGAGGACGACTCGAGGGACGCAGCAGAGCCGATACGTCTGTACCTCCAGGACTTAGAGTCTCTCCTTAGGCATGTGGACACGGACAGGACCAATGTCATGCTTAGTAATGACGAGCTCCAGGTGCAGCTTCGCGAGAAGGACAAGCTTTTCGCACAGCAGGATGAGATAGTCAAGGAGATGGAGACAAAGTTCGAGGCCCAGGACAAGAAGTTCAAGAGTCAGGAGAAACGCGTCCAGGATAGGAACAAGAAGATCCGGGACATGACTGAAGAGCTGAAGTCCAAGGATTTCGAGCTAGAGCAGCAGCAGATGGTGATCGAGAGGCTTCGTTCCCAAAAGAGGGCTCTCAAGGCCAAGATCGATTCCTTGACCACTACGATTGAGGAGAACAAGACCGCGATGAAGAACGCATGTCTTACCTTTGTCGAGGAGGAGGTTGATGCTGGTGAGTAGACTTGACTACTCGTTTATCTTTTATTATCATACTTAATTTGTTATTGGACCATCCGACATGTGGATGGCTTGCCACTTGTGTGTTTTACTTCATGAACTTGTTATCTAGTTGTTGAACTTTTATTCTTGTGTTGCATGCTTTGTGTTTTGCTTGTGATGTAATGTGCATAAAACATCTATGGGTATCTCATTCTTACCTATTTGAATAACCCACAGATGCCTCCCCGTCGCGCAAATCCCAACCCCAACAACATCACTCCAGAAATGCAGCAGATGATGAATGCTCAAACACAGCTTATGCAGATGATGACAACATTCATCCAAAACCAGAATAACAACAACAACAACCCCAATAACAACAACAACAATAACAATAACAACAACAACAACCCTCCGGGTTTTGATATGCTCACCAGATTTCTGCGTTTGAGGCCAGCTAAGTTTTCGGGGACAACTGATCCCATGGTGGCCAATGATTGGCTACGTTCTGTGAACAAGGACTTAGTGACCGTGGGCTGCACGGATGCTGAAAAGGTCAGGTTCGCAGCACATCTGTTGGAAGGACCAGCCGCCACATGGTGGGACAACTTCCAGATCACCACTCCTATTGATGAGGTGACTTGGGCTATCTTTGAAGATGGCTTTCGCACTACTCACATCTCATCAGGAATGATGAGCCTGAAAAAGAAGGAGTTTCACAACTTGAAGCAGCGCCACCGCAGCGTGGCTGAATATATAGAAGAGTTCAACAATCTGGCGCGCTATGCACCGGATGAGGTTGACACAGATGCCAAAAGAAAGGAAAAGTTTCTGGAAGGCTTGAATGATGAGTTAAACTTGCAGTTGTCTGTGGCATATGTTCCAACTTATCAGTCTCTGTGTGACAAGGCTGCTATCTTGGAGAATAAAATGAAGCAAGTCGAGAGTAGGAAGAGGAAACACTCCGACAAGCACAGCTCGAGATCGTCTCACAAACGATCTCTCTATGATGACAGTGGTAGCTCAGGATCCCATAAGCATGGGAAATTCAACAAACACCACAACCACAACCGTCATGACAACAAGCATCACCGCAGTCATGACAATGACAAGTACAAGAACCACAAGAGTGGACATAAGAGCCACCACAGTGGAAATGGTAGTGGAAGTGGAGGACAGCCTGCAAAAAAGGACATCAGTCAGGTTGAGTGCTTCAAATGCAAGAAGCTGGGGCATTATGCTAATGAGTGCCCTGAGAAGAAAGTTGAAGGACCTAACAAGCCCAATCCTTTTCAGAAAGGACAGGTTAACCACATCAATGTGGAGGAGGTCTATGAGGAGCCTGATACTGTTGCTAGTAAGTTCAGACTCAATTCCATTCCAGCATTTGTACTCTTTGATACTGGTGCATCTCATTCATTCATATCAAGAGCATTTGTTGAAAGAAATGAACTGCCGATAGAAACTATTGGGTGTCCTATAAAAGTAAGTTCTCCTGGTGGAGAAATGATAGTGAATTCAGGATGCCATGACCTAGTCATAGAATTTGGGAAGTATAAGTTTCCCGTTAACTTGATAGTATTGAACTCCCAAGGTTTGGATGTCATTCTGGGAATGGACTGGATGACTAAGTACAAAGGAGTGATAGATTGTGCCAGCCATACTGTCTCACTTACCACTCCGGAAAATAAAAGGATCAGATTTAAGACCAGCTTTGGAGCAAAGAGGAGTATGCTTAATTCTCTTAAGGGGGTTAGCATGGACAGTGTGCCAATTGTGTGTGAATATCCAGATGTGTTTCCGGAAGAGTTACCAGGAATGCCACCAGATAGGGATGTGGAATTTCTAATAGATTTGCTACCAGGTTCTGGACCAATAGCAAAAAGACCGTACAAAATGTCGGTTGATGAACTGAAAGAGCTCAAGAAGCAACTAGGAGAACAGTTGCAGAAAGGGTTCATTCAACCAAGTTCTTCATCTTGGGGAGCCCCGGTATTATTCGTGGAGAAGAAAGATAGAAGCCAAAGGTTATGCATAGATTACCGTTCACTCAACGAGCTAACTATCAAGAACAAATATCCTTTGCCTAGAATCAACGACTTATTTGATCAACTAGAGGGAGCATGTGTGTTCTCGAAGATTGATCTCCGGTCAGGTTATTTTCAACTCAAGATAAGAGAGCAAGACATACCTAAAACAGCATTCACCACAAGGTATGGGTTGTATGAGTACACTGTGATGCCTTTTGGTTTAACCAACGCTCCAGCATACTTCATGAATATGATGAACAAGGTGTTCATGGAATTACTTGACAAGTTTGTGGTCGTCTTTATCGACGACATCTTAGTCTACTCTAAGAGCAAGGAAGAGCATGAAGGACACTTGCGTTTGATACTTGAAAAATTAAGAGAGCACAAACTTTATGCCAAATTCAGCAAGTGTGAGTTCTGGTTAGAAGAAGTTGGTTTTCTTGGTCATGTTATGACAAAGGATGGTGTAGCAGTAGATCCTGCTAAGGTATCAGCTGTGACCGAATGGGAATCTCCCAAGAATGTTGTAACACCCTCAGAATCGGACCTATGCAAGTTTTAGCGAAACCCGCCAAACCCGCATAGAAACGATTCAAAGGTGCCCACCAGGCACTTTCGTGCGGGTGGAAAACGAAGTAATAACATTACACAACAGTCCTCGATGGGACCCACAGAACAGATATATATATAACAGCGACTCAAAGAGTCAAGAATACAGATATAATATACAAAGATCCAAATCACCTTGAAAATGATAGGGCGTCCGACTACGGACAAGATGCAAATGGGGCTAAGAGCCCTGAAGAATAACCAGTGGCGTCCATAACCCTGCCCAGGCCAAGCCGGAAGGGTAACCCTGCTAACGGCGTCGATCTCAAAAACCTGCTTAAACAAAAGGGGTGCCGACAAAGGGCAAAGGAAAAAGAGGAGCGTCAGTACTGAGGCCAGTACACGGCGAGACTAGAATTCGGCGGTCCTCGCCTACATAGGTATGGTGGGCTGAGCGGCAGCGGCATCATGCACTAAACAACCTATAGAGACTCGATACAACTGGCGGTTATCAGAGGGGGGTAAGAATGACCTATCCGGATCCAACCTGAAGCTAACACCAAACAAACCCATCCTGGTGTTTCCCCCTCGATACCAAACGAGGAAGTCAACCGAGGAACTCACACAGTTGGCAGTTTTATTTATTCAGTTATCGTTGCAGCAATTACTAGTCAGGTATAGATAATCATCCTGATAAAATAAGCAGTGGCCACTTTTAGTCATCCATTCCGTTATAGTTGCAACAATTACTAATCAGATACAGATAGCGTGAGATAAACCCAAAACCCAGCAGTTGTTGATACTTTCATTTAGCCATTCCGTTGTAGTTGCAATACTTACTAGTCAGGTACAATGGTCGCAAGCGACACTCCAAACAAGCAATTGTGGGCAGTATTAATTAGCCATTCCATTATAGTGAAGCTGATTACTAGTCATTATAAAGTCAAATTTATAGCAATAAACTTTAGTTATGCTTGTCTATGGTCGAGATACTGTGCTCCAAGTCGTCCATAACCGCGGACACGGCTTTCAGAAAGTTTTACCCGGCCGGGGTGCACCAATAGCAACACACACTCGATCAACCTCGGAAAAACCAAATCAAAACCCAACGAGGCTTTCACGACAAAGCAATCACAGGATTCAGAAATATTTCAGGGGGCCACCCCTTAAAGTAGACCTGCAACGAAGTAAGCTAGCTCCGAGACGGACTCAAGGTTTGGGTGGACGGCTGTGAGCGACTGGGAACCCAAAACTAGGCTTGTCGACACCGCGAAAACCTGTCCCGATCCTAAACAGTACAGTGTGCTATACATCGCACAATCGTAAATAAAGCAGTAAAACATGGCATAAGTACAGGATCGTAAATAAAACCTCAAACTAGTTTGTGGCCCCAAGAAATAAGACGGAATCAAGCTCTGGCTCAGGGGGGTCCCATATACCTCCCGGATGTGGATAGCGCGATAAATCAAGGAACAGGTATCAAGTACTCGGGGTCCTACGGGACACAAGTGGGCGTTCGGAAACCAAATATTTTCTATCACCCACCGATGCCTCTGCTTACTTCAATTTTAGTTGTTAAACAGGAATTAAAGTGAACGATAAGTAAAACTATGATCATCTCCAACAGCAACATGCGGCAATACATCAACAACTGTGGCACTGGACGACACGCAACAGCACTTGAGCAAGCGACTACGACGCGCAACTCCAACTATCTACCAAACAACAGGTAATAGGATGTGTCCAAGGCAATATAGGGCTGCACGGTATATCACAGGTACGGAAACTAAAGCATCGCAACACAGATAGCAATAGATCAACAGGAGGGAAATAAATACTATAAAAGTAAGATAGGTAGAAAGGGGGAAGATGCTCACCTGAAAACATTGTCGAAGGTTCACCCGAAGATCGGGTCGACACTCGCATCAACTCAACGGCCCAATCCGCGAAGAAGCAAAACACTAGAAGAAACACCGGATGCAATATTTAATACAACGGCAGAAGATCGGCATGATGCATGTATGATGCATGGCATGGCAAAGGTACAATGCGATTAGGTCATATTAAGCGGAACCGGGGTCCCGACACTTGATTAAACGGTTCAAGTGAATTAGCTACCCCGCAATTTAATTGTTGTCTTAACATGGCAAAATAAGTTACCGGTTCGCTACACAAATTTAAATGAGGCCAATATGAGACTAGATTTGCCCGCATATGGGCCCCATATTTAATTATGAGGTGAATCGGCATAAGGCCCCCAAACCACACAAATATGCATGCGAGATGAACAATTAATATGCAACAAGTTTTATGTTTAGCATTTATAAAATAGGTGTCGGGAAAAGGGTTCACACATAGGGGTTCGGCAGATCTTGGGGATCCGGGGGTTCGGGGTCGGGTCTCGGGGTCCAGGGTTCGATGGGCTCGACGGAAACGTTCTCGGCGGTCGGAAGTAGTTCTTGGCGTTCGGGTAGGTGAACTTGGCGTGGCGTCGGGGCGCATCGGACTCGCCCCGGGTGGGTGTCGTGCTTGTCGCTGTGAAGCTCTTGTCGGGTCCGCGCCATCGAGTCGGTCTTGGCGTCCGGGATGAAGTGCTTGTCGTTCTCGTGGCGATCGTTGCGTCCTCCCGGTTCGGGTCTTGGCGTCCGAGGGTAGATCTTGGCGTGTCGAGGGTCCGGTCTCCGGTACATCGGGATCGGTCTTCGGGGAACTTTTCGATCCATGCCGGAGATCTTGGTAGCAGGCATCGTCGCGTCGAGGGCCTCAGGGTTCGCCGTCGGTGGCCTTCGGGTTCGTCTTCTCTCATCAGTCATCGGGGCACCCTAGGTCAGTTCTTCAGAGGACACCACGACTCTTCAGGCCGGGACATGGAGTTCCTTTCCGCGATAGGGCACTGATTGCAACTTTACAGAGGTGCTTGAGACATAGAGGCAAGGAACAAAACATGAGGCCCACGTAAACAGTAGCAGGCGGTGAGCATGACGTATGGTGGCATGCGACCAGAGGAGAAGGCAGCGGCCACGGCTGCTGAAGACGGCGGCACCACGCGGGACCAGAGAGGAGAACGGTGGCAAGGGCCTGGCGAGGAGGGGCCCTGGGCGGTCGGAGGCGGCGCTGCCGGCGCGGACGGAACCGGCCGAAGGAGGGTAGCCGCGAGGGGGCCCGTCGGAGAAGCTCGGGAGGGGCGGCCGCCAGGGGGAGACGGGGCCGAGGGCGGTGGCGGAGGCGGCTGCGTCTGGCCGGAACGCGGGGGACGGCGCAGGGCGCGGCCGGCGGGGTAGCTCGCGGCCGGCCGGGGCAGGCGGGGAGAGGCGACGAGGGACGGGCGCGAGCGGCTCGGCTCGAGGAGGAGGGCTCCCGCGGCAGAGAGGTGAGCGCACGCGCGAGGGGGGCATTGGAGGCGAGCGGGCGGTGGCGGTCGCCGGCGGCGAGAGGCCAGAGCGGCGCTTGGGGAGGGTGGAGCAGGGGGCGGTTGCCGGAGACGATGGAGGCGGTTGGGGAGCGACGGCGGAGGGGCGCGGTTGAGGGAGAGGCCGGAGAAGAGAGAGAGAGGAGCGGGGCCTGTCGGTCTGGGGACGGTGGGGAGGCGCGGAGGGAGCTCTGCGCGGGCGCGGGCGCGTTGGGGAAGAACAGAGGGAGGAGGAAGAGAGCGGGGTAGGTGGGGCAGAAGGTGGGTCCGGGTGGGGCCAGGAGGAGGAGGGGACGCGGTGGGATTGGGGGCGCGGCCTGGCAGGTGTGGCGTGAGTGCGTGGGGCATCGAGGGGAGCGATCAGGTGAGGTGGGGAACGTGCAGGTGGCGGCGGCAGGTGGGTGGGGTGTATCTGGGGGAGGCTGTGTGCGTGTGCTGGTTGGGTGGTGTGAGAGAGGGGTGAGGGAGAGAGAGAAAAGAGAGGGGGTGAGTTGGCAGATTTTGGTTGGAGGGGGGGAAAGACCAAGGTGAGGTGGCAGCCTGCTACTGGTTGGGGTGAGGTGGAGGGGAGGGTTGGGTAGGTTAGTTGGTATCTGTAGGATTAATGGGGTGGGCCGATTATATTTCTTGGGTGGTCGTTCGGGTCAATCGGCCCGTTCGTTTGCCCCTAATAAAAATAATTAAATGTTTTATTTGATTTAATCGCACCGTTTGTAAACCAATAATAGGCAACAAAATATTCCGGCGACCCGGGTTTGAATTTGAAAGCAAGACGGGGCGTTTTTAGAAAACAAAACAGGCTTTGCGAAAATAGTTTTATGCAAACAATGCATGATGATGACGATGCAATGCACAAATTCAACGCGATTTTCTAGTAGTGGTTTTGCGGGATGCCACAATTCGACACCACTAACAATGGATCTCGCCCTCGAGATCCGCCTCATGGTACCGGAAAGAAGGTCGGCGGTCTGAATCTTCTTGCTTCGTGTAGATCCTCGCGACACCACTAACAAAAGGTCGTTGTCCGTGATCGTCGAGAGAACACTCCGGGAACAAAAGGTCGAAGGTAGAGGTATCCACAAATAAAGCCACCTCTAACTTCGATGGAAAGAGGGAACCGATGCATTCTCATCCACTTCAATGTACAAAAGCGAATAGAAGGGGTAGTCGGCATGGGGGCCAATCCATCACGCACCCAAACTATTACTCTGCACAATCAGTAGAAAAGAGTGCAACCATTCTCGGAGTCAGACTGAAGATCTCGACAAACGAGGTTCGGAAACAAAGGGGTGATGCAGACTCTGCATCGGATCGGCGTAGAGGATGTCGTCGCGTCGGAAAACACCGGAAGGCACAAACAAGGAACAAAGAATGGTACCATAGAAGACGGATTCCTCAGGCAGCATGAAGACCAGATGGTAGAACACCGTTATCAGAGGAGGAAGCGAAACCCTGAAGGTACGACGGACCCCAACCACGAGAATTCCTGGACTCGAAGAAAGGGACGAGAGCGGATTCAAAACACGTAGAGGTAAGAGGAGAACAGCAGAGGGGTAAGGAGTAAAATCAGACCTAATCAGAACTATCCAACCGATTTTCAAAAATAGTTTTGACACTCTACTTCGGCCGTTAGCTAGGTTATCCTACAGGCTGGACTTGTGGGGTATCGCAACTGCTGAGCTCTGATACCACTCTGTAACACCCTCAGAATCGGACCTATGCAAGTTTTAGCGAAACCCGCCAAACCCGCATAGAAACGATTCAAAGGTGCCCACCAGGAACTTTCGTGCGGGTGGAAAACGAAGTAATAACATTACACAACAGTCCTCGATGGGACCCACAGAACAGATATATATAACAGCGACTCAAAGAGTCAAGAATACAGATATAATATACAAAGATCCAAATCACCTTGAAAATGATAGGGCGTTCGACTACGGACAAGATGCAAATGGGGCTAAGAGCCCTGAAGAATAACCAGTGGCGTCCATAACCCTGCCCAGGCCAAGCCGGAAGGGTAACCCTGCTAACGGCGTCGATCTCAAAAACCTGCTTAAACAAAAGGGGTGCCGACAAAGGGCAAAGGAAAAAGAGGAGTGTCAGTACTGAGGCCAGTACACGGCGAGACTAGAATTCGGCGGTCCTCGCCTACATAGGTATGGTGGGCTGAGCGGCAGCGGCAGCATGCACTAAACAACCTATAGAGACTCGATACAACTGGCGGTTATCAGAGGGGGGTAAGAATGACCTATCCGGATCCAACCTGAAGCTAACACCAAACAAACCCATCCTGGTGTTTCCCCCTCGATACCAAACGAGGAAGTCAACCGAGGAACTCACACAGTTGGCAGTTTTATTTATTCAGTTATCGTTGCAGCAATTACTAGTCAGGTATAGATAATCATCCTGATAAAATAAGCAGTGGCCACTTTTAGTCATCCATTCCGTTATAGTTGCAACAATTACTAATCAGATACAGATAGCGTGAGATAAACCCAAAACCCAGCAGTTGTTGATACTTTCATTTAGCCATTCCGTTGTAGTTGCAATACTTACTAGTCAGGTACAATGGTCGCAAGCGACACTCCAAACAAGCAATTGTGGGCAGTATTAATTAGCCATTCCATTATAGTGAAGCTGATTACTAGTCATTATAAAGTCAAATTTATAGCAATAAACTTTAGTTATGCTTGTCTATGGTCGAGATACTGTGCTCCAAGTCGTCCATAACCGCGGACACGGCTTTCAGAAAGTTTTACCCGGCCGGGGTGCACCAATAGCAACACACACTCGATCAACCTCGGAAAAACCAAATCAAAACCCAACGAGGCTTTCACGACAAAGCAATCATAGGATTCAGAAATATTTCAGGGGGCCACCCCTTAAAGTAGACCCGCAACGAAGTAAGCTAGCTCCAAGACGGACTCAAGGTTTGGGTGGACGGCTGTGAGCGACTGGGAACCCAAAACTAGGCTTGTCGACACCGCGAAAACCTGTCCCGATCCTAAACAGTACAGTGTGCTATACATCGCACAATCGTAAATAAAGCAGTAAAACATGGCATAAGTACAGGATCGTAAATAAAACCTCAAACTAGTTTGTGGCCCCAAGAAATAAGACGGAATCAAGCTCTGGCTCAGGAGGGTCCCATATACCTCCCGGATGTGGATAGCGCGATAAATCAAGGAACAGGTATCAAGTACTCGGGGTCCTACGGGACACAAGTGGGCGTTCGGAAACCAAATATTTTCTATCACCCACCGATGCCTCTGCTTACTTCAATTTTAGTTGTTAAACAGGAATTAAAGTGAACGATAAGTAAAACTATGATCATCTCCAACAGCAACATGCGGCAATACATCAACAACTGTGGCACTGGACGACACGCAACAACACTTGAGCAAGCGACTACGACGCGCAAGTCCAACTATCTACCAAACAACAGGTAATAGGATGTGTCCAAGGCAATATAGGGCTGCACGGTATATCACAGGTACGGAAACTAAAGCATCGCAACACAGATAGCAATAGATCAACAGGAGGGAAATAAATACTATAAAAGTAAGATAGGTAGAAAGGGGGAAGATGCTCGCCTGAAAACATTGTCGAAGGTTCACCCGAAGATCGGGTCGACACTCGCATCAACTCAACGGCCCAATCCGCGAAGAAGCAAAACACTAGAAGAAACACCGGATGCAATATTTAATACAACGGCAGAAGATCGGCATGATGCATGTATGATGCATGGCATGGCAAAGGTACAATGCGATTAGGTCATATTAAGCGGAACCGGGGTCCCGACACTTGATTAAGCGGTTCAAGTGAATTAGCTACCCCGCAATTTAATTGTTGTCTTAACATGGCAAAATAAGTTACCGGTTCGCTACACAAATTTAAATGAGGCCAATATGAGACTAGATTTGCCCGCATATGGGCCCCATATTTAATTATGAGGTGAATCGGCATAAGGCCCCCAAACCACACAAATATGCATGCGAGATGAACAATTAATATGCAACAAGTTTTATGTTTAGCATTTATAAAATAGGTGTCGGGAAAAGGGTTCACACATAGGGGTTCGGCAGATCTTGGGGATCCGGGGGTTCGGGGTCGGGTCTCGGGGTCCAGGGTTCGACGGGCTCGACGGAAACGTTCTCGGCGGTCGGAAGTAGTTCTTGGCGTTCGGGTAGGTGAACTTGGCGTGGCGTCGGGGCGCATCGGACTCGCCCTGGGTGGGTGTCGTGCTTGTCGCTGTGAAGCTCTTGTCGGGTCCGCGCCATCGAGTCGGTCTTGGCGTCCGGGATGAAGTGCTTGTCGTTCTCGTGGCGATCGTTGCGTCCTCCCGGTTCGGGTCTTGGCGTCCGAGGGTAGATCTTGGCGTGTCGAGGGTCCGGTCTCCGGTACATCGGGATCGGTCTTCGGGGAACTTTTCGATCCATGCCGGAGATCTTGGTAGCAGGCATCGTCGCGTCGAGGGCCTCAGGGTTCGCCGTCGGTGGCCTTCGGGTTCGTCTTCTCTCATCAGTCATCGGGGCACCCTAGGTCGGTTCTTCAGAGGACACCACGACTCTTCAGGCCGGGACATGGAGTTCCTTTCCGCGATAGGGCACTGATTGCAACTTTACAGAGGTGCTTGAGACATAGAGGCAAGGAACAAAACATGAGGCCCACGTAAACAGTAGCAGGCGGTGAGCATGACGTATGGTGGCATGCGACCAGAGGAGAAGGCAGCGGCCACGGCTGCTGAAGACGGCGGCACCACGCGGGACCAGAGAGGAGAACGGCGGCAAGGGCCTGGCGAGGAGGGGCCCTGGGCCGTCGGAGGCGGCGCTGCCGGCGCGGACGGAACCGGCCGGAGGAGGGTAGCCGCGAGGGGGCCCGTCGGAGAAGCTCGGGAGGGGCGGCCGCCAGGGGGAGACGGGGCCGAGGGCGGTGGCGGAGGCGGCTGCGTCTGGCCGGAACACGGGGGACGGCGCAGGGCGCGGCCGGCGGGGTAGCTCGCGGCCGGCCGGGGCAGGCGGGGAGAGGCGACGAGGGACGGGCGCGAGCGGCTCGGCTCGAGGAGGAGGGCTCCCGCGGCAGAGAGGTGAGCGCGCGCGCGAGGGGGGCGTTGGAGGCGAGCGGGCGGTGGCGGTCGCCGGCGGCGAGAGGCCAGAGCGGCGCTTGGGGAGGGTGGAGCAGGGGGCGGTTGCCGGAGACGGTGGAGGCGGTTGGGGAGCGACGGCGGAGGGGCGCGGTTGAGGGAGAGGCCGGAGAATAGAGAGAGAGGAGCGGGGCCCGTCGGTCTGGGGACGGTGGGGAGGCGCGGAGGGAGCTCTGCGCGGGCGCGGGCGCGTTGGGGAAGAACAGAGGGAGGAGGAAGAGAGCGGGGTAGGTGGGGGAGAAGGTGGGTCCGGGTGGGGCCAGGAGGAGGAGGGGACGCGGTGGGATTGGGGGCGCGGCCTGGCAGGTGTGGCGTGAGTGCGTGGGGCATCGAGGGGAGCGATCAGGTGAGGTGGGGAACATGCAGGTGGCGGCGGCAGGTGGGTGGGGTGTATCTGGGGGAGGCTGTGTGCGTGTGCTGGTTGGGTGGTGTGAGAGAGGGGTGAGGGAGAGAGATAAAAGAGAGGGGGTGAGTTGGCAGATTTTGGTTGGAGGGGGGGAAAGACCAAGGTGAGGTGGCAGCCTGCTACTGGTTGGCGTGAGGTGGAGGGGAGGGCTGGGTAGGTTAGTTGGTATCTGTAGGATTAATGGGGTGGGCCGATTATATTTCTGGGGTGGTCGTTCGGGTCAATCGGCCCGTTCGACTGCCCCTAATAAAAATAATTAAATGTTTTATTTGATTTAATCGCACCGTTTGTAAACCAATAATAGACAACAAAATATTCCGGCGACCCGGGTTTGAATTTGAAAGCAAGATGGGGCGTTTTTAGAAAACAAAACAGGCTTTGCGAAAATAGTTTTATGCAAACAATGCATGATGATGACGATGCAATGCACAAATTCAACGCGATTTTCTAGTAGTGGTTTTGCGGGATGCCACAAATGTGAAAGAAGTTCGTAGTTTCCTCGTCTTAGCAGGTTACTACAGAAGGTTCATTGAAAATTTCTCAAAGGTAGCTAAGCCAATGACTGAATTGTTAAAGAAGGACAAGAAATTTGTTTGGTCTGAAGGTTGCGAGGTCAGCTTCCAAGAATTGAAGAAGAGACTTGTAACAGCACCGGTTCTATGTCTGCCAGATTTGGAAAAGGATTTCCAAGTATATTGTGATGCGTCTCATCAAGGTTTGGGTGCTGTACTTATGCAAGACGGTAAAGTTGTGGCCTATGCCTCAAGACAACTCAAAACTCATGAAGTAAACTATCCTACTCATGATTTGGAGTTAGCCTCTGTCGTCCATGCACTCAAAACATGGAGACATTACCTTTTGGGAAAGCGTTGTGAAGTGTTCACCGATCACAAGAGTTTGAAGTATATCTTCACCCAGAAGGAAATCAATATGAGACAAAGAAGATGGTTAGAGCTTATCAAGGATTACGACTTAAGTTTGCAATACCATCCCGGTAAAGCAAATGTAGTAGCAGATGCTCTAAGTCGTAAGGCGTTTGTAAATGGTCTTACCAAAGGTGAATTGCCAGATGACCTCTGTAAGCAATTCAAAGAACTCAGATTAGAGATTGTGCCTGAAGGACATCTTATGTCTTTGGATGTTCAACCCACTTTGTTGGACAAGATCCGAGAAGCTCAGAAGACCGATAAGGAAATTGAAAGGATTAAGGAAAATATTAGTCTAGGGAAAGCTAAGAATTTCCATGAAGACGAACAGGGTACGTTATGGCACAGGAAACGTATCTGTGTTCCACAAGATCCGGAGTTGAGGAAACTGATTCTGCAAGAAGCCCACAACTCTCCATATTCTATTCATCCGGGTAACACCAAAATGTACATGGACATGAAGGAAAGATTTTGGTGGAATAATCTCAAGAGAGACATCGCCGAACATATTGCTTTGTGTGATGTGTGTAGCAGAGTAAAGGCGGAGCATCAGAAACTAGCAGGTTTGCTTCAACCACTACCTATTCCTGAATGGAAGTGGGAAAATATCGGTATGGATTTCATTACAGGGTTACCAAGGACCAGGTCAGGGTATGATTCTATATGGGTAGTAGTGGATCGCCTAACTAAAGTGGCTCATTTTATACCCGTGAAGACAACTTATACAAGTGCCAAGTTAGCTAAAATCTACATGAGCAGAATTGTATGCCTTCACGGTGTGCCTAAGAGTATTGTGTCTGATAGAGGAACTCAGTTCACTTCTCACTTTTGGAGACAGCTTCATGAATCTTTGGGAACGAGATTGGAATTCAGCACTGCTTTTCATCCTCAAACTGATGGTCAAACAGAAAGGACTAACCAAATTCTTGAAGACATGTTGAGGGCATGTGCTCTAGACTATGGAGCTAGTTGGGATGAAAGTCTGCCCTACGCAGAGTTCTCTTACAATAACAGTTATCAATCTAGTATTGGGATGGCACCATTTGAGTTTCTCTACGGAAGGAAGTGTACCACCCCATTGCTATGGAATGGAGTAGGATAAAGAAGTTTATTTGGACCTGATCTTATCACAGACGCTGAAGAGAAAGTCAAATTGGTTAAGGATAGGTTGAAGATAGCACAGTCCCGACAGAAAAGCTACGCGGATTCTAAGCATAGAGAAGTCACCTACGAAGTTGGGGATAGAGCCTATCTTAGAGTATCACCACTTCGTGGAGTGAAAAGATTTGGAGTCAAAGGAAAGTTGGCACCAAGATATGTTGGGCCATTCAAGATTCTGAGTCGCAAAGGAGAAGTTGCTTATGAAATTGAACTGCCAACGTCTCTATCAGCAGTCCATAATGTATTTCATGTGAGTCAACTTAAGAAATGTCACCCAGAAATGGAAGAATCTTCTTTGAAGGATACCATACCTTTGGAAGAAGTTCAACTAGAAAGTGATCTCACTTATGAAGAAAAGCCTATCAGGATTCTTGAGACTGCGGAAAGAATCACGAGAACAAAGACTATCAAGTTTTGCAAAGTACAATGGAACCATCACTCCGAAGAGGAAGCAACATGGGAAAGAGAAGATGATCTTCGGAAAGACCACCCTCACCTATTTGCTAGCCAATACGAATCTCGAGGGCGAGATTCATCTTAAGGGGGTTAGATTTGTAACATCCCTAAAATCATAATTTCAAAGTTGCATATCACTCATGCATGCATATATATTTGAGATCATATTCAAACTCATTTCAGGAAAACAGAAGCACTTGATGCTATGATTTCATGTGAGCAGATTTAATTCAAATGGCTATCACCATTTGAAACTTGAATGTTTAGGAACTTGTTTGCTTGCCTCCATTGTTGGAAAGTTTAGGTGTAAAAGTTTGACCAAAGTTTTCAACTTGGAAATAAATTCAAAACCCTAATTTTAAACATTTGCCAACCAGAAGCAAAGTCTCTGATTGCTTTAAGTCCAAGCTTGACCAAGCCTTTGCAAAACAACTACATGATCTTATGCCTATATTTGAGACTACTGCTCACTGCAAATATCCCAGGAAATGTTTGAATTCAAAAGAGTTTGAATTCATATCAAAATCAAATCAGAAAATCATTTCAGAAAAAGAAAAGAAGCAAACAAATAGAAAAGGCCGCACGCCAGGTTTCTGGCCCAGCATCGAAACGAGCCCAACTAGCCCAACCGGGGGTTTTCTTTTTCTCTCTCACGCGCGAGCGCACGCACCCAGTCGCTGACAGGCATACCCCACCTCCACTTCGCGCCCTTCGCTGACGAGCGGGCCTTCTCCACGTCAGCATTGTCTTCCCCCTGATTCCGCGCACGACCTCGCCGCTGCCCGTTGCAGCGCTGATCTCGCGAGCTTAATGGGCATTGATTCAGCGAGCGTTACCTGTCGAGCCTCGGGCTATAAGATCCCCACCTCCCCGCGACCATTTCCCCCCAGTCAATTTTGCCTTCACGCCACCAGGCTGTCCACGACTCGCACGACTCCGCCGCTGCTCCGACGACCGCACCGGCAAATTCCGGTGAGCCTTATGTTCCCCTATACCTCTCATTCATGCTATCTTGTTCAGTAAGTCTCGGCGCATCTACTGACACACCCCACTTACCTTCGCATGACCTGTAGCTCCAGCAACGTCGACGACTGGCCGCCACCGTCTTCGGCTTCAACTTCGACGACCTCCAGTGGTAAGTCCAGACCGCCCCAAGCCTCGTCCTTCACACACGCGTGTTCTCCGTGATCTTCTGCAACTGACCACACTCTCCGTTTGCCTCCTAGGGATCGACAACGTCGCCTTCGACCTCGAACAGAACCACCTGTCGCCAGACTCAACTCCGACGAGGAATCCTCACCGCGTCAGCCCGCCCCTTGACAAACCAGAGCCGCCTCGAGCTTCAGCACGCCACCGCGGTCCTGGTAAGCGCCTTCTTGCTTCCCCGGACGACCTAGAGCGCCGGCGCCGCCGTAGTCAGACGCGCCCACCTCCAGTCAACGCCACTAGCGCCGCCAGTTTGTGGCTTGTTGATTTAGTCCGTTGGATCTGCATCGTAAGGCTAGGATAGATCTTAACCGAAGAGGTACGCGCGCATCTGAGCCGCTAGATCTCACTTAAATCCAACGGTCCACGTCTGTCGATCCAACCGAAGCGGTACGCACCAATTGAAACACGACACGTGTCTAGGGTTTAAATCAAAAACAGAATTTAAACCAGATTTAGATCCAAACTTCAAACAGCTATAACTTTTGATTGCCACGTTGGAATTTTGCAAACTTTATACCGTTGGATTCAGTGAATCAAGACCTTTCTGTTTATGCAAAGTGTTTAACAAATAGTAACCATTAGAATGACTTTATTTGTAGAAACATGTTTAAGGCTATTTTGAGTATGGATTTAGTTTAGTAATTTGTTTTAGGGATAAATAGGTTTAGTTGGCAAACTTGTGACTTACTAAGTTTCTATAAACATGCACATGCTTGGTAGAGTTTTCAAAATCACCACTTAGTAGATTCTTGCATGCATGCATTCATATTATTTTTGATTGTATATAATTGTGTGTAATGGTGTGCTACAAATTTTTGTGTAGATTTTGCTAGTGATTGTGATTGTGAGGAGTGCTACTGTCCACATTACCAAGGCAAGTGATATTTTCTTGAATATTTCCATCCTATGTTTTGTACTAGCATTAGATATTTTGCTAAGTCTTGCATACCACTTTTGGCAAATAAAAGATTGGGAAATCCTATGTAGTTTGAATAGTAGAATTGCTAGGAATTTTCCTAAGTTAAGTTACCATGCCATGCTTAGCCTAGCTACTAGCAAACAAGGGTTGGTATAATCTATTCATGCTATAATGACTATATTTCTAAGTCATGAGACTTATATTTTCTTAATAAAACCACTAAGTCAATAAACCTCCTGGGTGGAATGGAAAGATTGGGTTATGTTGAGTGGTTACACAAGGCCATGGACTTGGCTTGTGTATCACACTTGTGGTATGCCACCCAGGCACAAAGGGATTTGGAGGCCAAGTGTTGAGAAAGCTTACA
This sequence comes from Avena sativa, assembly GCA_916181665.1. Lineage (NCBI taxonomy): Eukaryota > Viridiplantae > Streptophyta > Magnoliopsida > Poales > Poaceae > Avena > Avena sativa. Next base: position 133,924,419 of record OV702283.1, on the reverse strand, counting down.
GTGCAACCACTTGGCAATATGGGCTCTGCCTTGATCATATAGGTTGCTAGAACTTAGCCACTTGGACAATTGGTGGTAGTGGGATGATAGGTTGGAACGCGTCCATTTGACTAAGGAAAAGCTTCTGAAAGGTCCTGTCTTGGGAAACCAAGTCTGGTGGGGAAAGTGCACAACCTCTACAGATGAAAAATCTAAGTACTTAGCCAAGTCCAGGGCAATGGACAACTTGAGCATCAAGACATGGAAGCTACAAGAATCTCATCACTCCAACTTCTAAGTAAAACTTGTGGGTAAACAAGGGTGAAGGACCCCAATGTCTATTGGTGTTTTCTTGGGAAGTTTTTGACAAAGAAAAACTTAGTGATTTCAACTAATAGGGAAAACCTATTTTCAAGCAAAGCAAGCCAAGGTACACTTAGCCAAAATGCATATAGTAAAGTAGTCCACTTAAAAATTACTAAGGTATCACTTGCCAATACTATTCCAAAGTATTGACCCACTGTGGCTGTAACTTGTGATGTTGCAGGTTACTCCGATGATGAGTAGGAGTCATGAGTCTACACTCAACATGCTTGCCTGTGGCACATGAAGATGAAGACTTGTGTTTATTTACTTATTCCATAAACTCTTGTATTAGGCCTTTGGCCCTGAGTTGTAAAAGACTATGTTTTATCTCTGGAATGAATGTAATAAACGACCTTTGTTTCTGTGTACTTCATCTTAAACTGTGGATGCTAGCATTGATCCAGGGACTAGCATTGCAATCACAGGGATCCTTTCCTTTACAAAGGAGGGGTCTAACATCGAGCCTACCATGTTCTCTGGCCGAATTCGCCGGATATTGATGAAGTTGAAGTGCTTGTGGCCAGGCTAATGGCATCTCAGACTTAACTCAACCTCTGGAGGGAATCTGCTGGAAGGGCTAGTGCTGATATGGCACTTACAGCTGTTTTGTCTTGGTACGAGGATATCTCCCTCGATATTCTAATGAATATTTGCACTGGCTCTCCTTGGGTTGAAAATCTGGAGTTCGTTGCTCGCCGTCAAGCCCGTGCCTTCCAGCTTATCGAATATGTTGATTTGCATCATTGGATCGAGGGGCCGAGTTTTCTTCCCAACCCGGCTGATGATGCCGAAGCTGAAGATGCATCGGATGGTGATTCGGATGATCAAGATGAATCAGAGGATGGTTCGGATAATACCGATGATTCCAATGACAGCTCAAATGGGAATGACGACACGTGATCGTCTTCCAAAGGAACTGAAACCTCTCGAGCCCAAGTTGGCGTCTCCCAGCAGCCAGAGCTTACCCCAGAGGTTACTACGGCCTCCGTCGATGCCGAGGTAACCTCTGCTGAGGCCCAAACAACCTCAGAGCGCCCAGTTCCCAAAGATACCCCTCTGAAGGAGACCGAGGTCATTCCGCCTGCGACCGAGACACCCACGTCCGAGGCTCCTGATGCTGCTACTACCCCTCCCACTACTAGGAAAAGGGCCGTTTGTGGCGCACCTGAAAAGGGCATCCGTGGCGCACTAGCAGTGCGCTACTATCCTCGCGCTACGACTATCTCTTACCCGTTGCACACTACCTGGTGCGCTACGGTTATATGGGGATAGGCATAGCGCACTACCAGGTGCACCACGGGTAGGGGTACAGAGTGCGCCACGGATGTGTTTTTCAAAAAACAATTTTTTTTGCAAAAAACACCCTCGTTTTGAATTGCAAAAGCAATCGGGTCTGTGCGCCGCCGTCGTGTTGCCTCGCCGGAGCATGGTCGTGGCCACGACCTACCACCGCAGGGAGGTGCGGGAGGCCGTGGCCGTGGTAGTCCTTGCCGGCATCACGGCAGTAGATGGTTGGAGAAGGGAAGGTACGAAGAGAGGGAGGAAGGGAGGTAGGTGAGGAGAAGGAGACCGCCATCGCCTGTCGTCGCTCCGAGGAGGAGGAGGCCGCCGTCGCCGGTCGTCGCTGCGAGGAGGAGGAGGCCGCCGTCACCGGTCGTCGCTGCGAGGAGGAGGAGGTCGTCGTCGCCCGTCGTCGCTGCAAGGAGGAGGAGAAGGCTGTCGTCAAGCCGCCGTCACTTGAAGGAGAGGAAGAGGCCAAAGCAAGGACGCCAGAGCAAGGTGGCCAGAGATAGGTGAAGGGGAAGGAGGGGAAGGAGGAGAAGGAGAAGGAAAAGGGATAAGGAGAAGGAAAAGGGAGAAAGAAAAGGGGAGGGAAAGTTGAGGGATAGGTGGGCGGGGTGGTGATTCAAATTTGAATCCCGCCCAAGCTTATCCGTGGCGCACTAGGTGGTGGTGCGCTATGAGTAAGTTGCTCTAATTTTTTTTGCAGGAAAAAACGGTTTTTTAACCGTAACTTTTTACTCTTTTCGAATTTTTAAAATCTAAATAATCGCTAAATGACCAAAGGGACCGAAGGTCGTTGCGAGCGGATGCGAAATCTCATTCTCGTCATTTTGGTATATTATACGATTTTTTTCGATATCGTATGCAAAAGTTACAGCCATTTTACCGTGGCATGACTTTTTTTTGCAGATAAAGTCGAAATTATTTTTTGTTAATTTCCCTACAAACTATACCACATTACCTACCTAAATATGAAAAGATTATATTTTTGGAAATTTTTATCATTTTCTTTTATTTTTTGCAAAACCTAAAAAGGCGATCCACGGGGGGTGGAGTTGGTGCAGGCCACTTAGCCGTAGGGCACTAGGGTAGAGTGCCCTACGGCTAAGTTGACCCAGCTGCTGCAGCACATATGCCCGTAGCGCACTAGGTCAAGGTGCACTACGGCTAAGTGACACATCCGTGGCGCACCTTGACCTAGTGCGCTACGGGTATGTGTGGTGCGGCCACCTGTGCCCTGTCCCACACATAGCCGTGGCGCACCACCCCCATGTGCGCCACGCTTATGGCAGTTAGCCGTAGGGCACCTGTGGGCAGTGCGCCACGCCTATTTTACCCGTGGGGCACCACTAGCAAGTGCGCCACAGAAGTGTGGATTACCTATAGCCGTTTTCCTAGTAGTGTCCTACGGGTGATTTGGCCTCTACCAGTGTCTAGGTTCAAAAACTTTTAGTCGTTTAAGTCCCCGGTATGCCGGGTGTATGCTGTCTTGAAACAATTATCCGCCTTTTGGTACAATGTGAACCCTTTTGCCTTTGTCCTCTGAGGCATTGGTAATGGTAATTGTTGTTATTCTATCTAACTGAGTCTATGTGAATCGTATCTTTGCTTTGCCAATTTTAACTTCGTAGATCCGGATCATATTTTCTCATATGACTAATTTTCGTTCGGCATCCATCTTTGTTTTTCTTATGTAAACTTGGTTGTAGAGTTGTTGTTTTCACGACCTCTCCTTGAAGTACTATGTTCTAAGCCCATAGATTGGCTTAACACCCTCCCCGAGGTATTCATTGGTAAAATAATATAGATAGGATACTTCCCTCATTATACCTCGATTTGCTGATGTTGTCATTATTGTTACTATGATTTTAGAAATTGTTAGTTGTTTCCTCCTTGTTATTCCTCTGATGGCCGAGGCAAGCTTATATCCCATGTTGCGATTTATGATTGATAAGTCGGGGAAGTCCTCGAGTTTCTGTTTGAGTTACCTAACTCTTATGTGTATGCCAAAAATCGGCGGGCAATATGAGTCAGTTCCTGAGTTATTTCTCGGGTTACTAAAGTTTTAGACATGCTCAAAAAATATCAAACAACATGAAGCTGTCCCGTGTTATTACTCGGGTTGTCGAAATGTAATACATAATTCAACACAAAGAACATCATGGGGAAGTCCCCTAGTCACTGCTCGGGGTGCCAAAGTTTAATATATAGTTCAAAATAAGGAATAACATGGGGTAGTCCCCGAGTCACTGCTCGAGGTGCCGAAGGTTGATACATAGTTAAAAATAAGAAATAATATGGGGCAGTCCCCGAGTCACTGCTCGGGGGTGCCGAAGTTTGATACATGCTTGATATTCTGATTTGGTGCATCACGTCACAATATGCAATATAGGGCTTCTAAGTGTAGAACGGGTGAAGTAAGGCTATGTTCCATGGTCTTTTTGATTCATCTCCGGCCTTGTTTTCCTTGTTCTTTCCTGGTGGCTAAGCGTCGATCAGGTAGTATGCATCATAGTGCAATGCTTTACTCACGATAAATGGTCCTTCCCATGGGGGTGAGAGCTTGTGCATGCTGGCTGTGCGTTGCACTAGCCGAAGAACCAAATATCCTTCTTTAAAAACTCTTGGACTAACCTTTTTGCTATGATATCGTCTGAGCTCTTGCTGATAAATAGCTGATCTTGATAATGCCAATTCCCTTGCTTCCTCCAGCAAAGCTACATCGTCTTGCCGCGATATTTCGGTTATCTCGGCACTTGTGTACTGGACCACTCTTGGCGAGTCATGCATTATGTTGGCTGGAAGTACAGCTTCTGCCCCGTATACTAGAAAGAATGGGGTATACCCCGTCGATCTATTTGGGGTGGTCCTGAGGCTCCACAGTACTGCTGGAAGCTCCTCAATCCAGCACCCTGCCGACCTTTGCCGTGGTTCGATTAGCCGAGGGTATATTCCTGACAATACCAGTCCATTTGATGCCGGTGAGCCACCGAGGCAACATCTAGTCTGATGTGTTTCTCTTGGCAGAATCTAGCAAAAGCTCCTTCAACGAAGTTTGTGCCATTATCCGTGATAATACTGTGTGTATCCATATCTCAAGATAATATCTTTGAAGAATTTCACCGCTGTGGGTCCGTCACATTTTCTTACCGGTTTCACTTCTATCCACTTTGTAAATTTGTCCACAATGACCAGAATATGAGTCATTCCGCCTCGGGCAGGCTTGAATGGACCTACCATATCCAAACACCATAAAGAAAAGGGCCAAGTGATTGGTATTGTTTTTAACTCGGACGAAGGCAGATGTATCTTGCTGGCATATCTCTAGCAACCATTACACCTCTCTACCAATTCTTTCACTTCCTTCAGCGCAGTTGGCCAATAAAATCCATGCCTAAATGCTTTGGCCACTAGGGCTCTAGATGAGGCGTGATTCCCACATTCTCCCTAATGTATATCCAAAAGTATTTCCTGCCCTTTTGCCGAGTCAACACATCATTGCAGTACGTTTGTGACACTTCTCTTATACAGCTCATTGTTTATGATCGTGTAGGATTTTGCTCTTCTCACTATCTGTCTAGCCAGGATCTCATCACTCGGCAAGATTTCCTCTTTAAGGAATGAGAATGAGAATATAGGTTGTGCCCATGTTGGCGTAATTTTCTCCGGGAAAACTATGTTGTCAATTTCCATAATTTCCGCTGACGTAACATCTTTGGGCTTTTCCCTATTCACCCATGGTTCGGCCGAATTAACCCTTAAATAATTCAGGTCATATTCTTTATCGATTTCCATTGGGGTATTTCCTTCTATTTGTTTTGCCGAGATACGAATTGATTCGGATTCTGGCGAAGGTGTAACCGATGGTTTTCTCAGGTGCTCCAGAGCTATGCCTGGGGGAATTGACTGCCTAGTCGATCCGAGTTTTGATAGTGTATCTGCAGCGTCATTTTCCGCCCGAGGTATGTGATGAAACTCACACCCGTCAAAATAACCACTGATCTTTTGCACATGAAACCTATACAGGGCCATATTCGCATCTAGTGCATCCCAATTTCCTGATACTTGTTGTACTATGAGGTCCGAATCCCTGTAACATAGAATCTGACGTATGCCAATCTCTTTTTCCATCTTCAGGCCATGGACCATGCTTCATACTCGGCAACATTGTTTGATGCAGCGAAATGTATCTGCAGCACGTATTTCAGCTGATCTTTTTTCGATGAGGTCAATACTATTCCTGCCCCTAGCCCATTTCTTAGTTTGGACCCGTCAAAATGCATTGTCCAATAGTTCGGATCTGGTAATGGGGGCTCATATTGTACCTTGGACCAATCCACAAAGAAGTCGGCCACTGCCTGAGAATTAATTGCATCCCGCCAATCAAATTGCGGAGCATAAGGTGATAATCCAATCGCCCATTTTGCTATTCGGCCACTTGCATCTTTGTTGCTTAATATCTCGACTATGTGTGCTTCACAAATCACTTTTATCGGATGTTCTTCGAAGTTGTGTTTGAGTTTTTTTGCCGACATGTATACTCCATAAGCCATCTTCAGGTAGTGCGGGTAGTTCTGCTTTGAGGCCGGTAATACCTCACTTAGGTAATATACCGGCCTTTGTACTGATTTACCCTCTTCTTTCCGCTCCACAAAAACTATCGCACTTACCACTCTGTTAGTAGCTGCCACATAGATTAGCATAGGCTCTTTTGACAATGGAGAAGCCAAAATCGGTGCTGCGACCAACATGTTTTTTAATTCATGAAATGCATTATCGGCTTGCGGTGTCCAGATGAACTTGTCAGATTTTTTCATCAGTTGGTATAGAGGTAATGCTTTTTCCCCTAGCCGACATATGAATCGACTCAGAGAAGCCATACATCCTGTAAATTTTTGTACATTGTTCAGACACCTCGGTAGTTCCATTCTTTCAACTGCTCGGATCTTAGTTGGATTTGCCTCTATACCTCAGCTGGACACGAGGAAACTGAGTAATTTTTCCAGCCGACACACCAAAGGTACATTTTTCCGGGTTAAGTTTCATTCGGAACCTTCTCAGGTTTGCGAATGTCTGCCGAATATCTCCAAGGAGCGTTTTTCTCTCTTTGGTTTTTATAACCACATCATCTACATACACTTGCACATTTTTTCCTATCTGTTCAGTAGACACTTTTGCATGCATCTTTGGTATGTCACCCCTGCATTACGCAGGACGAATGGCATGGTGCGATAGCAATAAGCCCCGTACGAGGTAATAAACGTAGTCTTTATTTGATCAACCGGGTTTAAGGGTATCTGGTGTAAACTAGAATACGCTTCTACAAATGATAACAACTCACAGCCCGCAGTTGAATCAATGACTTGGTCTATCCTAGGTAAAGGATCTTTCGGACATGCCTTATTGAGGTTCGTGTAATCGATGCACATTCGCCATACGACGGCTACATTTGGGTCATCCTTTTTCTTTTCTACCAACACCGGATTTGATAGCCAATCCAGGTGAAGCACTTCCATGATAAACCCGACTACAAGGAGCCGAGCTATCTCATCCCCTATTATCTTTCTCCTGTCTTCGGTGAAGCGGCGGAGAGGTTGCTTCACCGGCCTTGCTCCTGGCCTTACATGCAAAGAGTGCTCAGCCAACTCCCTCGGAACACCTTGCAGGTCCTGAGTTGACCATGCAAAGATATCCCGATTCTCACGGAGGAAGTTGGTGAGCTCGTTTTCCTATTTGGCATCTAGGCCAGCTCCAATCGTGATGGTGCGCTCCGGGAACTGATCATCAATCTGGATCTTCTTCGTCTCCTTAGTCGGCTGGAAAGATACACTCCCATGCGGATTGGCTAATGCCGGAATATTAAGCTGTGCCGACTGAGCCAAAGCTGCCACTTCCTGAATCCTTCTTTTCTCTCTTGCAATTACCAATGACTCGGCCAGGTTTGACCCGGCCGAAGCACATTCCATAGATTTTCTGAAGTCCCCTGCCACTGTTATTACCCACTGAGGCCCTGACATCTTCATTTTCAAGTAGGTAATGTGGCAACTGTGTCATGACCCGAGATCAGGGCTAGACAAATACCAGATACTCATCTGATATAATCCTAACCTAAATTCCGAAACACGCAGGGAAAGATCGGTAACATTACAGAACATACAAACCATACATTAATAAGGTAAACTCTTAAGAGAGTGACAAACCAGTCATACAAACCAGGGGTCGCAGACCCATCATTACACCAAACAACGGAAGCAAACAAGTTGTTCTAAACAACAAACTTAGCAAAGGGCCTAAGAGGCCATAAACATAAGTAGCGACCCTTCCATAGATCCTAGGCTGCTGCCCGGGAACCCTGACTACTCGTTGACTTCGACGTAGAAACCACCTTCAGTTGGAGTAGCATCATCTGTAAAAAAACATCAACGAAGCAAGGCTGAGTACAGGGTGTACTCCGCAAGACTTATGGCTAGTGGAGTTACTTTGCATAAAGCCATCTTTTGTTTTCAAAACAAGAGAGAGAATAAACTTGTCTAGTCAGATCATTTTCAAAAGGGGATAAGAAGACTTGAACTCTAGCTCTTAGAATCATCTTTGATATCCACCAAATGTCACCATCAACTGAACCTCTCTTCCCAGAATACCCCCTCAAACAACCCCGAGGAAGTATTCCGGATCTCACTTTAGTTGACAAGTTTTATCATTTGGTTATAGTTCTCTATGATCTTCACGTCCGTTCCCAAGTTGTCCATAACCGTGGACACGGCTTTTCGAAAAGATTAATAACCCTGCAGGGGTGCACAACTTTACCCACACGTACCAACCAATTCTTATGCCAAATTATGAGCCCTCTTCCTTGGAAGGACGGCAGAGAGTGGTTGACCACGACCTTTACCTTGCTTTAGCCGAGACCATGAGTCACGCACTAAGGAGATACCGCTGTAACGGGTCGAGTCCCGAAGTCGGTCCCTAGCGATGTGAAAAGGGTTTGAGATTACGGATGCCGGGCATCTCCCATTCCCTGCCACACTTACCTACCTGTATGAATGCACCTCCTTCACCTCCATTCAAGAACAACCAAGATGCGCATGTCGAATGGAAAGCCCGAACTATGTGACTCATGGAATCTACTAGGCAAGTTAGTTGGTCGAGGGGGTTTCTAGGGCCCCGTGTGGTTGTACGCTCGTCTTAGTTCAAGAGGCAAGAACATCAGGTCCTAGGGGTGGCAAGTATGGGACTACAAAAACCACAACCCAAGTGGCCTCCCATACAATCCTTAGCATGTTTATCATCCATCTCTGACCACATCACCACATCTTACCATACAGGATTCATTCGCATCTCCGGTGCATCACCTGAATGATCAGCATCGGACCACTAAGCATGGATAAGCTTGACTGAACTGTGGCACTAGCGATGCTCATAAGCCAAACCCTAGTTATGCTAGGAGCGGTGGATCAGGTATTTAGTTCACAAGGAGAAACATGCATCATATAGGATTACTCTATCTACTAATAAAAGACTGTTGAACCGAGTGCATATGACGAGAATGAATGTCAACACCCGGATTTTTAATCCCAGATGCCTGTTATTCCATACATCGCAATCCCAGGATTACCATTTTTGCGAGACATAACAGATTTGGATACCACAGGACATCATCCATTACAAACCATACATAATTTCTTACACAAATAAGGATATCATGATCCAGTTCTTAATACAACTCAAGCAGCGGAATACGTAATAATAACGGTAGCGTAGGAGAAGCTCCATCTTCGGGGTCACAGGCAATGCTGACGATGGGAGATGATCCTAGTTCTCGTAATCTTCCTGGAGTCCATCCTCCAGGTACTCCTCTTCATAGTCTAGCCACGGGAATAGCCAGGGACAAAGCCATGAGTACTCTTTAAGTACTCGCAAACTAATACTAACAATTGAAGGGGGTTTTTGTAATAGGACACTAAACTCTAGGGTTGTTTTGCAAAAGCCATATTTACCTCTACTAAGTTTAGAAACGAAGAAAGCTAGTTGAAGTTTGATAACACCTAAGTGGGTACTTGTATTTCATATCACAACTCTGTTGTGGTCACGTTAAAGTCTCAATCTATTTCACAAGTCATTTTGAAAACATCTGACGGGGGAACACTATGGCCACTCCAACTGTCCATAACCGCGGAAGCGGCTATTCGAATAGTTTGACACTCTACAGAGATTGTACACTTTCACCACAACATTCGATACATCCGTCAGGAACAAATCCTGAATTCACCATACTCAGTATGCGGATAATCAATCCTAACCTTTCAATTACACTCCCTAGTATAGGCACCTCTCCTGTGAGTTTGGCCTCCCAACCATGACCAACTGTCATCTTGGGTACTGCACAGGTGGACAATCTTCACAAGGTAGCCTCAGCTCAGACCTTGGCCGTGAGGGAACCTATACTAAGGTATATAAGTTTCCAGTCAAGCCCTACCCAATTCTCGGGTATTGTGGTTGTACGGTAAAATTGGAATGGTATCGCATCTAGACAACCATCAGTTTTATAAAGGGCTCAGGCTCATGCCTCAACATTTTCATCACCAAAATCATCTAGTGTTTGGAAACACATGTCAAAAAATCTCAGTAGAATGATCTATCATTCTAAGGTTTTCATAACCATTTTCACCAAGTATTCCCATCTAAAGTTGATCAAGTTTTATACTTAGCACTAGCATCTACAAATGGGGTGAGTACTAATGAGGGGTGATAAACAAGTGGAGTTTCAACTAAGTACCACCTCATGTCTTAGGATGATATCAAGGTTTTCTAGCTTAGGCCAAATTTTATGCTCTTTATGCAACCTTCAAGTATCTTCCTAGAATCTACAAGTCACTTAAGTAAACTCTAAAAGAAAGCTTTGATAAAGGAATAAAATAAAAAGCTTGCAAGTAAAAGTAGGATTGGTTTATCCAGTGAGTATAACCACATATGCTTAAGGCATATGGTTGGCATAGTAACAAGCAAGTATTTGCTTGCACATTCAACTAGTAGTATTAGGCTTGCTAAAGTAGAGTATCTTGCAAGTGTTAGCTTGCATCAATATCAGTATAAGCTTTCTAAATTGCAAGTGTTAGCTTGCCTTGTGCAGAGCAGTGGTTAAAGTTCTCCTCGGCTTCTTCTTTGTAGTATCCTCCTTCCTCCTCGTATCCTTGGTCGGTAATAGCGTCTATGAATAAATACGAGGTACACAATCACCAAACAATACTTAACTACGTGCAATCATCACACAAAGGGGTTCTATAGATGATCTAGCATCATCACTAACATTACAAGACTAGAGCATTTGACTTAATGATTTTAGTTTTAGAAAAGTAATTTCTACTCATTGAAAAACTACTTAAGATTTAATATTCTCCAAACCAAACATGGGATCATGTTGACACATGTCATCACCACATATTTTAGTCCATGGTAATGTTATTTAAAGTGGTGTCACAATTTAATAAGGTTTAACCTTTTACTTTAAATAAAAAAAAGTGACTAGAAATGCCTATGTGGCATTCTTTTATCACTTGAACATTTATAAGTAAACCCATATATTTTTATATATTCTAAAAGGTATGGTTAAATGTGATTTTTGAGAGTTGGAAACAACTCAAAAGCTATTATGGTTTAAATTTGAAAAATGTTTGAATGCAGAAAAGCTTCTGCCTTGTTATTTTTACCAAGGGTGATCTACAGATCCAAATGATTTAAATCCAACGGACTTGGATTCCGCATTTCAAGACCTTTATAACAAAATTGGTGTCATTCAATTTGGTTCAATGAATCGAGCTGGGTTGATTTTTTAAACTAGGTACAGAACTGTGTTTAAATGAAAATGGAAAAATCCAAATTCAAACGAGTGGGCTGCGCGGGAAACGATACTGGGCCGTCCTGCTAAGCAGAGCGCTTACGCGGGCTGGTTAATTGTTGTCCCCACGCGTCAGTGAGACAGGGGGGTTGCGAAGCGGTACGGGGCAACGTGGTGCGTTGGATTAGAAGTAAGATCAACGGCTGAGGGTCGTCGTCTACGATGAACTAGTCACCGACGAGCTCGAACCCTAGCGGCGGAGTGGGGGTCGTGGGAGGCTCACCGGGGCTCAGGAGAGGGTCGGCGATGCGGGCTAACGAGGAATTCGACAACGGCGAAACTCCTGGTACCGGCAGCTTCTCCTGGGGTGGACGAAATCGACGGCACCCTTCTTCTCAAGAGGCGGCCTGCTCCGGCGCAATTCCGGCGATGCGCTGCTCGCCTTGCTCCGGGAACGGGGTGGAATGATCAGTGAGGTGAGGGGAGTGAGATGGTGTGCTCAATTCGGCTGGGGGTCGTCTCCTTTTATAGGCCCGACGGTGAGACCAAATGGGATGGGCAGGCGATGGTGGCGACATGGCTACGGGCTGCTAGAGGTATGTCCGGCGGTGGCGATCGATCGGTGGTCTCCTGGCGATGCTCTATGGATTTAATGCACGTGTAGGGGCGGTGGCAAACGGTCTGGAACAAGTGATGCTCTGCGCGGCAGAGGCAGCGTCTTCGACGGCGAGCGGTGGCTGTGAGGCATGGGGCGGCGAACGGGGATTTCTGGCGGCCTCCTGGGACGGTGGTGATCACGTATATACGCGGCGAGGGCGGCGCGCGGTCCGTGGGCGTGTGTCGAGGGTGGCGCTCTGGCGCGCTCTCGGCATGCGCTCAGAGAAGATTGGCATGTCTTGGGCGTGTGGTCCAGTGGCTGGCAGGGTTCTAGCGCTGGACAGGGGGTGTCGATGAACGGTGGGCTGTGTCCTAGACATGCTGTTTAGGCTTGGTGCTTGCTCTAGCTAGCTAGCCATGGTCGGCTGGCAAGGGGGTGCTCGGGTTGGCATGGCATGGGGCAAAGGGTAGGGGCTAGGGTTTGTCCAAGCACTGGTTGGCACTGAGGGAGACAAGGGTGATCAATGGTGAACATTGCTTAGCCAAATTACTGCTCAAAACAGTGAAGTTTGGCCAGATTGATTTGTTGCCTCCAAGTGTTTGATGAAATGGCCGCAAGAACTTAAGTTTTGAATTTTGAAAATATTTTTGGTGGGTGTGCTAGGCATGTGCTGGTGAGTCTGTGGATGCTTGGGTTTTGAAAGTTGAGCTTGTTTGAGTGGTTTTTGAAAAAGTGGGATCGTCCCATATGATAAAGATTCAATTTTGAACTGTCCTTTAAACTATGCATTCAAAGTGTGGGGATTGTTTAGATGATGTTTACTTCACCTAAGAATCCTTTTACAAGCAAAGAAACACATAAACAAGGCAATTCAAAAGAATTCAAAATGGGATGCATACACACATGCATCTTTCCTATTTTTATTTAGAAAAGTTTTTGTTAACCCTAATTTTGAAGATTAGAGTTTTATGATTCTAGTTTAATATTTTTGGGATGTTACAACAAAATACTTGGTAAACATAGGATTCATATGTATGAGTGTGGCTTCGCTTGCCTTGTCCGTTGTTGGACTGGTATTGCTCTTCGGTGGCGTTGACTTTAGCATCGGGTTCGGTTCCTATTTGCGAAGAACCAATCACCGGAAAAGAGAAAGCAACACTCAACACATGGCATGTGCAATTCTCATACAATATGAATGATATGACAAGTTGAATAGCGTTGAAATGAACCCTAAAACATGCTTGGTCAATTTAAAGGGGGTCCGAGAGGTCCAAACCCTAGAACAGGGGGATCTTCGGAATCACCTGTGGGGTTCGATTAGTTCTTCTAATTAAACTTGCAATCAAAGTTGTTAATCAATGTATGATTATAGCTTAGTTGGATAGGTTTCATTTTTCTGAACATTTTGGTATATTATTTGTATTTTCTGATTTAAAATGAATTGGTTGTGATTTTCTCAAATTTTAATTCATTTTAAATCATTTTTGGAATATTTAAAATAATTTCCAACTTGGGCCCCCATGTCAGACTTTTAATCATTTCAGAAAATATTTACAAAAAATAATAAAACTCTTACAGGTATGGACCACCTGTCAGGGATTTTCCATTTACAGAAATAATAACAGAAATAATTAAAAGAAAAGAAAAGGATTATTGCCTCATGCTGATGTCAGCATGACATCAGCAATGGAGCTCACCCTCAGATCGAGCAAGGACCCATTGATCCAGTGCTCGCTTCGATGCGCGTATGGGTGCGTTGGAGAGAGGGCGTCGCGGGGAGCAAAATAGTGGCGGTGCCGCTTCTACTTGGTCATCGGAGCTTCGCCTCCGACGAGCTCCAGCGGCTGTGGCGTCGGGCACACACGGGGAGAGCGACACAGGGGAAGAGGAAGAGAGCGGAGGGCACCGTGATGACGAGTAGCTCACCGTCAACACGACAGGCTTGATGGCGAGGCGAGGAGAGCTCGGGAATGGCAGGGATCGGCGGAGACCGACGGCGACCAGAACTCTCGATTCACTCGATTGAGGTGGCACACGAGGGGTAAAAGGGCTAGGGAGAGAGAGTCAAGCACAGTGGTTCCGGCGGTGGCGTCAGCTTGAGCTGGGGTGGCCGAAAACAGCGAGGCCGACGGTGACTGGCAGCTAGGGTTCTTCGTCCATGGCGCTGCAGCGAGGGAGGGAGAGGAAGAGGAGAAGTGGAAGGGCACTAGGGTTCGTCGGCGTGTCCGGCAGGGTCTTGTAGGCGCTCAGGGGCGACGGCACGGATCTTGGCGCGCGGCGGCCGGCGGCGAGACGACAACGAGCTGATTCGGGCACGGCGAGAGGTGGACGATGACGATAGCATCGACAAACGATACGGGTCAGGCTGGGCCGGCCTGGGCCCCGGGTGGGCTGGCTGCTGGCTGCGCTGGGCGGCAGAGAGAGAGGGGAGAGGTGGGCTCATCCTAGTAGCTAGGTTAGTTAGATTTTTTATTTCAAAAACCTTTTCTATTTATTTTTTTCTGATTTCCTTTTAGATTTTGAATTCAAATCTGTTTGATTAATTTGATAATATCAGTGTTTTGTAAAATGTATCAAAATATTTTAGGGACCCTTGATACTAATTGGGCTCCATACATTTTGTGTTTTCCAAGTATTTTCAAATCCAAATGAAGGTTTCAAGTAGAGAGGGGAGTTAGGGTTTTGTTTGTTCTTTCTTGATTAAACCAAAGTCCAAGTGTTATGCATGCATGCAATGCTCAAACATATCTTATTAATATTACACAAAAGGGTGGTATGATATAGCGCTACCCCACTTACAAGAATCTCGACCCGAGATTCCTAGGTTTTTGAAAAGAAGGTAGGGTACTTAGGTAGAAGACGATCTTCGCGTTCCTAGGCTGCTTCTGACTCAGAGTGATGAGACCATTGAACTTTCAGGAACTTGATGGTTTGGAGACGAGTCTTGCGCTCGGTTTCATCAAGAATATGAACAGGGTATTCTCGGTAGGTTAGATCATCTTGGAGATCCAAAGTTTCATGGTCCACACCACGAATGGGATCCTTGAAGCAACGCTTGAGTTGAGACACATGAAAAACATCATGAACCTCTGGAAAAGATGAAGGTAGATCCAATTTGTAGGCAAGCTCACCCCGCTTGGAGAGAATGCGAAAGGGACCAACGTAGCGAGGAGCCAATTTGCCTTTGATACCGAATCGATGGACACCCTTCAGAGGAGTGACCCGGAGATAAACTTGATCACCAACTTCATAATGAACATCAAGATGATGACGATCATAGTTGGTCTTCTAACGAGATTGAGCGGCCTTCAGATGCCCTCGAATTATGCGAACTTGATCTTCTACTTCTTGGATCATGTCCGGACCAAATAATTGTCTTTCGCCGGTTTCTGTCCAGTTCAGAGGTGTTCGACATGTTCTCCCATATTGGAATTGGAAAGGTGCCATGCCCAAACTGGATTGAAAACTGTTATTGTAAGAGAACTCCGCAAAAGGAAGACATTTCTCCCAGTTCTTTCCAAAGGATATGACACACGCTCTGAGCATGTCTTCAAGAATTTGATTTACTCTTTCAGTTTGACCACCAGTTTTAGGATGATAAGCTGTGCTGAAGGAGATATGAGTTCCCATTGCTTCTTAGAAACTTTGCCAGAATTTGGAAGTAAACAAACTTCCACGATCGGAGATGATCTTCTTGGGAACACCATGAAGAACGACAATCCGAGAGATGTATAGGTCAGCCATCTGACCAGCACGGATAGTTTCTCGAACCGGAAGGAAATGAGCAACCTTGGGTAACCGATCAACTATTACCCATATGGTATCATTTCCTGCTTGTGTTCTTGGGAGTCCAGTGATAAAATCCATACCAATTTCATCCCATTTCCACTCAGGAATTTTGAATGGCTGCAGAAGTCCAGCAGGCCTTTGGTGTTCAGCCTTTACACGACGGCATACGTCGCACTCTGCAACAAAGCGAGCAATTTTTGGTTTCATTCCACTCCACCAGAATCTTTGACGGAGATCTCGGTACATCTTGATACCACCAGGATGGATAGACAGAGGATATTCATGAGCTTCTAGTAGGATTAGATCTTTGATTTTCCGAATGTTTGGAACCACTAGCCGGTTACTGAAGTATAGGATACCTTGATCATTGACGGAGAAACATTTAGCTTCACCGCTTGCAACACGTTCTTTGATCTTGGTAACTTCATCATCTTGCTTTTGAGCTTCCTTGATTTGGTCCTCCAGAGAAGATTTTATTTCAAGGTTAGCATGGAATCCACAAGGAACTACTTCAAGGTTAAGACTCCTAATTTCCTCGTAGAGAGTAGGTTGGGCTTGTGAAATCATCTGATTGTTACAATCAGACTTCCGACTTAGCACATCAGCAACGACATTGGCTTTGTCGGGTTGATAGTTGAGACCCAAATCATAATCTTTGATGAGTTCCAACCATCGTATTTGCCTGAGATTCAGATCTGGTTGGGTAAAGAGACACTTTAGGCTTTGATGATCCGAGTAAAGTTTGCAACGGTTACCGATGAGGTAATGTCGCCATTGCTTAAGAGCATGAACAACATCAGCGAGCTCGAGATCATGGGTTGGATAATTTTTCTCATGTGGCTTCAACTACCGAGAAGCATAGGCCACTACATGACCATCTTGCATCAACACACAACCGAGCCCTTGGAGAGAATCATCACAATAGATGACGAAATCCTTGCTTGTATCCGGAAGGATAAGCACAGGGGCGGTGGTTAGCTTAGTTTTCAAAGCTTGGAAGCTTTCTTCTGCCTTTTCTGACCATTCAAACTTCTTATCTTTCTTAAGAAGATCAGTCATAGGCTTGGCTATCTTGGATAAGTTCTCGATGAATCGGCGGTAATATCTAGCCATCCCAAGAAAACTTCGGACTTCCTTGACTGAAGTAGGTGACTTCCATTCCAGAATGGAATGAACCTTATCCGGTATGACAGCAACACCACTTGCAGACACAACATGACCAAGGAAGACGATCTTTTGTAACCAGAACTCACATTTGGAGAACTTGCATAGAGACGATGTTCACGAAGTTTAGTCAATACCAAACGTAGATGTTCGGCATTCTCTTCTTCGGTCTTGGAGTAGATTAGAATGTCATCAATGTATACCACGACGATCTTGTCCATATACACATGAAGACGGAGTTCATGAGCCTCATGAATGTGGCAGGGGCATTGGTCAACCCGAAGGACATCACTGTATACTTGTAAAGACCATAACGAGTTGTGAATGCTGTCTTTGGGATGTCTTCCTTTTTGATCTTGATTTGATGATACCCTGATTTAAGTCCATTTTGGAGAAGACAGTGGCACCACTTAATTGATCAAAGAGGTCATTTATCTGGGGAAGTGGGTACTTATTCTTGATTGTCACCGCATTGAGTGGTTGGTAATCAACCACCAATCTTGGAATATTTGTATCCCGCTTCTTGACAAAGATGGTAGGGCAACCCCAAGAGGATGTGCTAGGTTGGATGTATCCTAGACCCTCTAAATCTTCAAGTTGCTTCTTCAACTCAACTAACTCATGAGGAGGCATGCGATAAGGTCTTTTGGAGATAGGAGTAGTTCCAGGAACTAGCTCTATGACAAACTCCACACTTCGATCAGGTAGCATGCCAGGCAACTCTTCAGGAAAGACATCCGAGAAATCACAGACTACAAGGACATCTTGGACCTCGAGAATAGGTAGAACATCCATGGCATACAACTTCGAGAACGGTTTAAGAACTGCTGACGGAGACTTTGAACCATGAGTCCAATACTTGACAGTTATGCCAGCAGGAGAGGTCACAGAAACTGTTCTGAGTGCACATTCAATGACGGCTTGATACTTGGTTAACCAGTCCATGCCCAGAATGACATCAATGTCACATGACTTGAGTGCAATGAAAGAAGTGGGGAACTTCTGGTAGGCTATGTCAATCTCATTCCCGTGACTAACCATAGTGGTGAATCAGCTAGAACTTGGGGAATGGATGGTCAAAGAGGTGGACAGGGGTTCAAAACTTATCCCATGCTCTTGTGCAAACAAATTTGACATGAATGTATGCGATGCTCCAGAATCAAACAAGAATGTTGCGAGAATTGAATTGACACGGAGCATACCCAGAATGATGCGTGGATCTTCCTGAGCTTCCTCAACAGTGACATGGGTCAGACGACCACGTCCAGCACCTTGAGCCTTATCATTCTTCTTTGCCTGCTGATCATTGCGTCCGACAGCTCTTTGAGAACACTCCCTTGAGTAGTGACCAGGTTGACCACAGGAGTAACATGTAACTCCAGTGTGAGAACCAGCAGGAGGATGATAGTTTGATCCACCAGTATTTGACTGTGGCTGACGAGAATTATTTCCAGAAGACTTGGGTGCATAAGGAGCACAAGGCACATCACTGTATAGAACAAAGACACAGTGCTTCTTGTTGAAGGGAATATGCCCGAGAGGCAATAATAAAGTGGTTATTATCGTATTCCTTGTTTATGATAAATGTTTATTTTACATGCTATAATTGTATTAATACGGAAACATTAATACATGTGTGTTTAATAAACAAAAGGGAAGTTCCTAGTTATGCCTCTCTTATAAACTAGCTCGTTGATTAACAAGATGATCAAAGGTTTCCTGATCATGGACATTGGATGTTGTTAATAACGAGGTCACAACATTAGTGTAATGGTGTGATGAAATTCATCTGAAGTATAGCATTACGATCAAAGTCATTGAGTTTATATTGCTATAACAACTTACGAAGTGATCCAAATCCTTAGACCATGAGATCATGTCAATCACTAACACCGGAAGAGTTTCTTGATAACATCAAACGTCACACCGTAACAGGGTGATTATAAAGATGGATTTAGAACTACTAAAGTGTTATGTTGAGGCCCATGGATCGAGAGTGGAATTTGTTCATCCCGATGACGGATAGATATGCTCTGGGCCCTCTCGGTGATATCACATTGATTAGCTTGCAAGCAAGTGATTTGATCACTAGAATGTTATATCACGGGAACGAGAAAAGAGTACATGTCGGTAACGAGATCAAACTAGGTATGGAGATACCGATGATCGAATCTCGGACATGTAATATATCGCGAAACAAAAGGATTAAGATACTAGCGTAAAAGGTTCCGGCGATCACAAGAAAGTCATCGTTGAATGTGTGGGAGTCAGTATGGGTCTCCAGATCCCGCTTCTGATTATTGATCCGAGAGGGGTCTCGATCATGTCCGCATTATTCGCGAACCGTAGGGTGACACATTTAAGAGACACCGACATCCATTTGGAGCAAAAGTTTCATGCCGAAAAGAAAAGGAAAGCGCAGGAATTTATTTCACTAGACACCGAAACTGTTTCGGTTGAAATTGCTGAAACTGGTTCTGCATGTGAAATGGAATACTAGCAAGGGGTTTTATGTGAATGTTTGTTAATTAAAGTAATTAACAAAATTCTGAATAAATAAATAAAAGAGTTTTATTTAAATGAGAGCTTGCATTAAATTTGGTGGAAATTTAATGCATGTGAGTGGATTTTTGAGTGGAGGCTTTTTAATGGGAGTGGAGGCTTTTCATTTTGAGTGGGAGCTCCACCCACATGAATGTGGAAGAGGTGGGGGCAGCCCCCATGGCTGGGCGCCATGCCCCTTGGGTTCCCCCCTCTCCCCTATAAAAGGCCCCCCTCTCCTCCTCTCAAAGCACACCTCCTCGTGAAGGATCTCTCTCCCCCTCTAGAATTTATCCCCCATGGTCTCGGACTAGCGAGATACATGTTCCCGGTGGCTTTTCGGCAAGAAAGAGTTGTGCTTCCACTGCATCGCTGGAGCGAGGAGGCGGAGGTTGCTCGGTGCCTCGAACGTGTGTGCGAGCACGGATGCGCTGCTGTTTTGCGGCGCTAGGACTTCCTCTCGATCTTGAGATCGGCAAGAGATCGTCTACATCAACCATGAGTTTGGACTCGTTAAGCTTTGTCGGTCTTCAAGGGTATTTTCTCTACGGATATACATCCGCCCGTTGTTTGTATCTAGTAGATAGATCTTGGTACATAGTTGTTCCCATCGTAGGAAATTTTTTGTTTTCTATGCTGCGAACCCTACAGTGGTATCAGAGCCGGATCTATGCGTAGATACTTTGCACGGGTAGTACACATATGAGTATGTGGGCGATGATGATCATTTTATTGCTTCTTAGTTGTACTTTGGATATTGGTGGCATAGTGGGATGAAGCGGCCCGGACAAACTTTACATGTCCTCGCACATGAGACCTGTTCCACGCTTGACATGCAACTAGTTTTGCATAAGTGGCTAGCGGGTGTCTGTCTCTCCTACTATAGTCAATATCTAATTTGCAACGAGTTGTCAACAATTTGGTTATCCTCGTTGTGGTTCATGTTCGTAGGTAAGAACGGTTCTATCTTCGAAAGCCCTAAGCCACGTAAAATTTGCAATGGATAAATTAGAGGCGTCTAGTTTAGATTGTTGCTGGGCTAGTGTTATGATATGGTGATGTTGTAAGTAGAAGTATGACATGATACTCTTACAACACACATAGCGTGTAAGTTCCATAGACCTTGGCCTTACACATAAAGGTAAGGTAGAGATCATACCACGGTGCACATGATGGAGATCATATGCGGGAACCATATCATTTCACTAATAAACATGTGATGTTTTGATTGCATCTTATATTGCTTGTTTGGCGTTTTATTAGCATAATAAGATGATCCCTCATTTAGATATCAAGATAAGAATGTGTTCTTCCTTAAGTATGCACCGACAATGTTTCGTCGCTTCAAGGCATCACGTGATGATCGGGTGTACTTGAATCCACGAGCATATCTCGGGTGTAAGATAGTTACACACGCGAATACTAAGGTTCTTACTTGGCGAGCCTAGCATGTACAAACATGGCCTCGGAACACGGACCGAAAGGTTAAGCATGAGTCATATGTTTTGATATGATGACCATATGGATGCTCGCCTTTGAAGCTACACCGACTCACGTGATGATCGGACTTGGTGTAGTGGATTTGGTTCATGTAATCACCAAAAAGACACGAGGGATGTCGTTTTTGAGTGGGAGTTCATTTCTAATTTGGATTAGTAGAACTCAATTTATCATAAATTAAATCAAAGTGAATTTGCATAATTTGTTGTAGTCATTGGCATTCGTTCACCTCCTTATGCTTAGTTATAATTGAGATAATAGAACTATAGAATTCTGGATATATACTTACGAACTGGTATCGTATTGTGTTGAGTGTCAATCTAAAGTTTAAAGTCCTATTGCAAACTTTCAGCAAACTCTATTTACTCTAGGAAATTTAATAGTTGGTATTAAATCGAGAGTAACAATTCCAGTGTTAGTATCTTAAGTATCATATTTGCCTCCATGATTCTTGATTTAAATATCAAGATTATCTAGGAACTGAAAGAATTGTTTCAGAAACCATCATGTGACAGATATAAAGATATCTGAAACAATGTTTTGGTTGCAAAATGATAGAGTATAATATATGTTCTCATATTGGATGAGAATTTATGAAGGTTGCAGATGCTAGACATCCTAATCATCCAAAAGGGTTTTGGAAAGTAATGTTATACTCATGATTCGCCTTTATAAGCTACAGTAGCTTGATCATGAAAGTCGTCATGATAAGGATGAATAGAAGATGTATGTAAAGTGTTTACTACACTA
The DNA here is from genome assembly GCA_916181665.1 of Avena sativa. Lineage (NCBI taxonomy): Eukaryota > Viridiplantae > Streptophyta > Magnoliopsida > Poales > Poaceae > Avena > Avena sativa. The sequence continues at coordinate 133,902,613 of OV702283.1, read as the reverse complement.
AAAGAATACCGATCATTTTGATGATGGTGATCTACTTCAAAGTGCAAGTCCAAAGGCATTATTATTTGAATATACACGCTTTGGACGATGTGTCATGTATATGGCGCCACTTTTGATGTTGATAGATTCTTTTAAAAAGGAAAAGGAAATGCTGAAAGAGAATCTATAAAATATACTTGGCAGAAAAGAAAAGATTGGAAATATCCAATTTAGGTATATATATGATATACATGTTATGGTTGTATTCTTTGCTTGTTAAACAATGTGGTTCTTAGGTATTGGATACCGAATTGGTTGGTATGAAATTTCATATGGAACAACGCAATTCATGAACCACAATGGCCTAAGTAACTAGCAAGAGAATATGTGATGATGTTCATCGAAAACAAACAAACCGTTGTTTGTATTTCTCGTTGACATCAAAGCTTTACTTCAAGATTTGTTTTAATAATTGTTATTTAAATCAGGTATTATGAGAACAAAGGTTGTTCAAATAATTACCATATTCCATATTAGATGGATGATTTACAAATCTAGTTGGAGAGATCACATCCATAAAACCTAATGCTAAAATGTCGCAAGACAAATGATTGAAAGATCACTTACGAAGTGACATCGCTGTTTAAATTATATTGGAAAGAAAACATGAAGAATCTCCATATTCATGGATTTTTGGAGTCTTTGATTTGATCAAGTGACGCTTGTGAGACTTTCCTCGGGATAATTAAAAACTTCGTTCAAAGGCCAAAGAAGAACGAACGACTAAATTATTGGAATTTATACATATCGATGTATGTATTCCATTATATGTAGTCGTAAGCGATGGGTTTCAACTTCATATGCTTTCTCCAGAAATTTGAGTGAATATTCACCTAATGAGAAAGAAGTATGAAATATTTGAAAAATGTTTCAAAGACTTTCAAGATGAAGTGGAAAATCATTGTAACAAGAAAATAAATGGTTTATGATTTTATCATAAGGGATTTGTTTGAGTTACAAGTGTAACAAGAAAATAAATGAATTATGATTTTATCATAAAGGGATTTATTTGAGTTGCAAGTTTAGCAAAACACCTAGATTTACATATCCCGAAACACCATAGGAATATGGAGTGTTTGAGATTTGTAATGAAACCTTGTTTGACATGGTTAGATCAAAGGTCTTATTCATAAAACTGCCATTATGTTTTCAAAGATTAAAGCTTTAGAGACTTCCGCTTTTACACTGAAAAGAGCTCCATCTTGATCCGTTGAAATGACACCATGTAAGTTATGGTTTGGGGTAAAACCCAAATTGTCATTTCTTAAATTTTGGTATGCTAAACATAAATAAGATGTTTACAACCAAAGTCGGATGAGCATGTCTTTGTAGGTTATTTCGAATAACAATTGGTTATTCCTCCATAACACCGAGGACAAAAGGGTTTGTCGCTTGAAATGTGAAGTTTCTTGAAGAAGGAATTTTTCATAAAAGTTAAGTGGGAGGACAATAGAACTTTGATAAGGTTAACGAACCTTAGCTAAATGTGCTGAGTTGCGCAGCGCCGGAAATTGTTCCGAAGGCTGCCATAATGCTCATAGCTTATGTGCCTCAAAGGTTGTGGTCACGGAGATCTAAGTTCCTATTGAACCAAGTAGGTCGAATAAACAATCAAATACTAAGATTTGAGAGTAAATCATTATTGTTTGACAATGATGAACCGACTATATGCAAAGAAGCGATGATGGGCCCTGACTCCGTCAAATGGCTTGAAGCCATAAAATCCATGATAGTTCCATACACGAGAAATCAAGTTTTGAACTTGGAAGACCCTCCGGAAAGGTGTAAAAACCTATCGGTCGTATTTGGATCTATAAAGAAACAGACATGGATGTTTCACATCTATGAAATAGTCGACATGTCGTAAAGTATTCTATGACAATGTTCAAGAAGTTGACTATGACAATATTTGATCTTTAATAGCGATATTTAGTCTAGACGGATTAAAGTAGCAACCACTACATATAATTTGGTATATGGTAGATGGATAAACAAAACAAAGTTCTTCTAATAGAATGGTTACATAGGACGTGTACATGACACGATCCAAAGGGTTTTGTTAATTCAAAGGATGCTAAAAAGGGCATGCAAACTTCAATGGTTGAAGTAAGCATCGCGGAGTTGGAATCTTCACCGTGATGAAAAAGAGTTTTCATCAGGAGACGATGAAGATGCTTGCATTTGCAAGAAATTAAGTGGGAGCGCTGAGACATATTTCTAATACATTATGTGGAGGACATCTTGTTGATTAGAAATGATGTAATTTTTATTGACAAAGGTTAAGAATTTCATTTCGATGAAAAACTTAGGCAAAACCCGAATATTTAGCATGAATGTCTATAGTGGATAGACTGTGACGCTAATATGGTTGTGCCAAACGTACATATATGAGATATTGAAGGAGTTCAATATAGAAACAACAAGAAATGGTTCTTGTCGCATGGAAAGGAATTGAATCAAGATTCAAGTGTATCGACACTTGATAAGTGAAACAAGATTCAAGTGCTTTGACACTTGATGAGTGAAATCACGAGAATGTTTTGATCAATCATACCATGATATGTACACATTTGTCCTATGCTCTAAGTGTTATGAGCATATACCAGAATGAATCATAAAATGATCATTGGACGATAGTGAGAATATTCTTATGATCTTTTGGAAGAACTAAGAATATATTTGTGTAGAGGTGACAAACAATTACAAATAGTTCATTGTAAAGCGTTACATTGATACTAGTTTTGTCACAAGATACAAATTAAGTTTATCTCAATTTAAACTATGGGTGGCACAATGTAATGGAAAGGAGATTCCATGATGGATTTGGATGAATTCCAAAGTTAAGACATTGTGACGGATACTACAACAAAAAGCTAAGTATATGACTACTATAGTAGCAGCAAAGGAGGGAATTTGTGTCAAGTAGTTTGTTATCAAACTAAGGTGTGGTTCGCAACGGGCTAACACTAAAGATATATTGTATGACAATAGTATCGACGTGTTTTAACGCCAAGGAACTAAAGGTCTCACCAAAAGACCAAATTTATACAATGCCATCTCATTGGAGAATGAGTGATGCGTGAAGACGCAAAGGCATGCAAATACACATGGACCTGAAAGCGTCAGATCCGTATATTATGTTAAGCACTTGCAATTGCGTATATGGAACACCAGAAAGCCATAGGTGTTCAATACGCAAAGTTCTCAAACTAGATTATTGTCTCTAGTGCAAGTGGGAGACTGAAGGGAATATGCCCGAGAGGCAATAATAAAGTGGTTATTATCGTATTCCTTGTTTATGATAAATGTTTATTTTACATGCTATAATTGTATTAATACGGAAACATTAATACATGTGTGTTTAATAAACAAAAGGGAAGTTCCTAGTTATGCCTCTCTTATAAACTAGCTCGTTGATTAACAAGATGATCAAAGGTTTCCTGATCATGGACATTGGATGTTGTTAATAACGAGGTCACAACATTAGTGTAATGGTGTGATGAAATTCATCCGAAGTATAGCATTACGATCAAAGTCATTGAGTTTATATTGCTATAACAACTTACAAAGTGATCCAAATCCTTAGACCATGAGATCATGTCAATCACTAACACCGGAAGAGTTTCTTGAAAACATCAAACGTCACACCGTAACAGGGTGATTATAAAGATGGATTTAGAACTACTAAAGTGTTATGTTGAGGCCCATGGATCGAGAGTGGAATTTGTTCATCCCGATGACGGATAGATATGCTTTGGGCCCTCTCGGTGATATCACATTGATTAGCTTGCAAGCAAGTGATTTGATCACTAGAATGTTATATCACGGGAACGAGAAAAGAGTACATGTCGGTAACGAGATCAAACTAGGTATGGAGATACCGATGATCGAATCTCGGACATGTAATATATCGCGAAACAAAAGGATTAAGATACTAGCGTAAAAGGTTCCGGCGATCACAAGAAAGTCATCGTTGAATGTGTGGGAGTCAGTATGGGTCTCCAGATCCCGCTTCTGATTATTGATCCGAGAGGGGTCTCGATCATGTCCGCATTATTCGCGAACCGTAGGGTGACACACTTAAGAGACACCGACATCCATTTGGAGCAAAAGTTTCATGCCGAAAAGAAAAGGAAAGCGCAGGAATTTATTTCACTAGACACCGAAACTGTTTCGGTTGAAATTGCTGAAACTGGTTCTGCATGTGAAATGGAATACTAGAAAGGGGTTTTATGTGAATGTTTGTTAATTAAAGTAATTAACAAAATTCTGAATAAATAAATAAAAGAGTTTTATTTAAATGAGAGCTTGCATTAAATTTGGTGGAAATTTAATGCATGTGAGTGGATTTTTGAGTGGAGGCTTTTTAATGGGAGTGGAGGATTTTCATTTTGAGTGGGAGCTCCACCCACATGAATGTGGAAGAGGTGGGGGCAGCCCCCATGGCTGGGCGCCATGCCCCTTGGGTGCCCCCCCTCTCCCCTATAAAAGGCCCCCCTCTCCTCCTCTCAAAGCACACCTCCTCGTGAAGGATCTCTCTCTCCCCCTCTAGAATTTATCCCCCATGGTCTCGGACTTGCGAGATACATGTTCCCGGTGGCTTTTCGGCAAGAAAGAGTTGTGCTTCCGCTGCATCGCTGGAGCGAGGAGGCGGAGGTTGCTCGGTGCCTCGAACGTGTGTGCGAGCACGGATGCGCTGCTGTTTTGCGGCGCTAGGACTTCCTCTCGATCTTGAGATCGGCAAGAGATCGTCTACATCAACCATGAGTTTGGACTCGTTAAGCTTTGTCGGTCTTCAAGGGTATGTTCTCTACGGATATACATCCGCCCGTTGTTTGTATCTAGTAGATAGATCTTGGTACATAGTTGTTCCCATCGTAGGAAAATTTTTGTTTTCTATGCTGCGAACCCTACACTTGTTACAAGAGGAAGAAGCACGAGAATTTCCTTCTTCACGCTTCTGAGAGAATTCCATGTCCTTCCTTCCATGCTCTAGAGTAAGAGCCTGATTGTGCAAGTCCCGAAAAGACTGGAACTTGAAGGGCAGCAAGTCATAGCGAAGTGCAGGGTTAAGTCCCTTACGGAACAGCTCTTGCTTATCTTCATCATTGGTCACATCCCGGGTTGCATAACGAGCCAGGCGAGTAAACTCACGCCCATAGGTTTCAATATCCTTGCGCCCCTGAGTCAGATCCAGAAACTCCATCCTTTTGAGATCCATGACGGGCTTAGGGATATAAGAGGCATGGAATGCTGCAACAAACTCCTCCCAGGTAACAACATGTCCCTGAGCTTGCAGATTCAGAAAACCTTCCCACCAAACACAAGCCTCACCTTCCAGTTGATAGGTGGCAAAGTTGACACGGTCAGCGGGACGGACACGAAGAGCACTGAACTTGCTCTCTATGGTGCGGAGCCAATCATCAGCTTCAAGGGGATCCTTGGAGTGGGTGAATATTGGAGGAAAAGAGCGGATGGAATTTCCAAGTGTGACACAGTCGTCAGGACGACGTTCAGTGTTCTGCGCCACACGCTCCAGAAGGCATTCATTCTCAGACGGTTGGTCTCAATGTTGTTGAGAACCTCGGCCATTGTGGGAGGTGGCGGAAGTTCCTGATCAGCATTGTTGTTTGCTCGACAGCCAACAGACCCACGAGTACCAGACGACATCCTGAGGGGAAAACATAAACCATGAGAATGGATTCACCAAAAAGGGTATAACAGAGGATGTCAAAAACCATATCAAAAGATCATGGTAGAAGTGAACATGTGGATGAAAATTATATCAATGCATTAAGTATGGCAATAGAACAAGCATATATAACATATACGCTACCAACTTAGATACAAACCATAACAATGGAATGCAAGCATGATATGATACCAACAAGTCACAAAAGAGTAGATAATAGGATTATAGGCATCCTTAGCAAAGTTGAAAAACAATACTTTAGTTGCACTGATATATCTTGGAAACTCTGAGCCTTGCAACCAAGTACGGAGTACTTAGGGAAAAACAACCCAAACCCATATATCCTAGAAGTTTGAAATGATAGACGAGAAGTGAAAACTTTGCAAAGCAAACGAGGTAAGATAGCTCAGCAATAGAACAACCTTGGATAAGGAGTAAAAAGGGTCCTATTCAGAGTTTTGCAAATAATTTTAGCTTTCGAATAGTTTTCTCAAACTCTAGACTCAACATCGACCAGCTAGAAGGGTTTCCTACAGGAAGTCCTGCTCTGATACCAAAATCTGTCACGACCCGGGATCAGGGCTAGACAAATACCAGCCTCATCTGATATAAGCCTAACCTAAATTCCAAAACACGCAGGGAAAGATCGGTAACATTACAGAACATAAAAACCATACATTAATAAGGTAAACTCTTAAGAGAGTTACAAACCAGGGGTCGCAGACCCATCATTACACCAAACGACGGAAGCAAACAAGTTGTTCTAAAGAACAAACTTAGCAAAGGGCCTAAGAGGCCATAAACAGAAGTAGCGACCCTTCCATAGATCCTAGGCTGCTGCCCGGGAACCCTGACTACTCGTCGACTTTGACGTAGAAACCACCTTCAGTTATAGTAGCATCATCTATAGAAAAACATCAACGAAGCAACCGCCAGACTTATGGCTAGTGGAGTTACTTTGCATCAAGCCATCTTTTGTTTTCAAAACAAGAGGGAGAAGAAACTCGTCTAGTCAGATCATTTTCAAAGGGGATAAGAAGACTTCAACTCTAGCTCTTAGAATCATCTTTGATATCCACCAAATGTCACCATCAACTGAACCTCTCTTCCCGGAATACCCCCTCAAACAACCCCGAGGAAGTATTCCAGATCTCGCTTTAGTTGACAAGTTTTATCATTCGGTTATAGTTCTCTATGATCTTCACGTCTGTTCCCAAGTTGTCCATAACCGTGGACACGACTTTTCGAAAAGATTAATAACCCTGTAGGGGTGCACAACTTTACCCACACGTACCAACCGATTCTTAATGCCAAATTATTAGCCCTCTTCCTTGGAAGGCCGGCAGAGAGTGGTTGACCACTACCTTTACCTTGCTTTCGCCGAGACCATGAGTCACACAATAAGGAGATGTCGCTGTAACGGGTCGAGTTCCGAAGTCAGTCCCTAGCGATGTGAATAGGGTTTGAGATTACGGATGCCGGGCATCTCCCATTCCCTTCCACGCTTAACTACCTGTATGAATGCACCTCCTTCGCCTCCATTCAAGGACAACCAAGATGCGTATGTCGAATGGAAAGCCCGAACTATGTGACTCATGGAATCTACTAGGCAAGTTAGTTGGCCGAGGGGGTTTTCAGGCCCCCGTGTGGTTGTACGCTCGTCTTGGTTCAAGAGGCAAGAACATCAGGTCCTAGGGGTGGCAAGTATGGGACTACAAAAACCACAACCAAGTGGCCTCCCATACAAGCCTTAGCATGTCTATCATCCATCTCTGACCACATCACCACATCTTACCATACAGGATTCATTCGCATCTCCGGTGCATCACCTGAATGATCAGCATCGGACCACTAAGCATGGCTAAGCTTGACTGAACTGTGGCACTAGATATGCTCATAATCCAAACCCTAGTTATGCTAGGAGTGGTGGATCAGGTATTTAGTTCACAAGGAGAAACATGCATCAGATAGGATTACTCTATCTACTAATAAAAGACTGTTGAACCGAGTGCATATGACGAGAATGAAATACTTTGTAAACATAGGATTCATATGTATGAGTGGGGCTTCGCTTTATTTGTGCGTTGTTGGACTGGTACAACTCTTCGGTGGCGTTGACTTCAGCTTCGGGTTTGGTTCCTATTCACGAAGAACAAATCACCGGAAAAGAGAAAGCAACACTCAACACATGGCATGTGCAATGCTCATACAATATGAATGATATGACAAGTTGAATAGCGTTGAAATGAACCCTAAAACATGCTTGGTCAATTTAAAGGGGGTCCGAGAGGTCTAAACCCTAGAACAGGGGGATCTTCGGAATCACCTATGGGGTTTGATTAGTTCTTCTAATTAAACTTGCAATCAAAGTTGTTTATCAATGTATGATTATAGCTTAGTTCGATAGGTTTCATTTTTCTAAACATCTTGGTATATTATTTGTATTTTTCTGATTTAAAATGAATTAGTTATGATTTTCTCAAATTTTAATTCATTTTAAATCATTTTTGGAATATTTAAAATAATTTCCAACTTGGGACCACATGTTAGACTTTTAATCATTTCAGAAAATATTTATAGAAAATAATAAAAGTCTTATAGGTATGGCCCACCTGTCAGGGATTTTCCATTTACAGAAATAATTAAAATAAAAGAAAAGGATTATTGCCTCATGCTGATGTCAGCATGACATTAGCAATGGAGCTCACCCTCAGATCGAGCAAGGATCCATCGATACAGTGCTCTCATGGATGCGCGTATGGGTGCGTTGGAGAGAGGGCGTCGCGGGGAGCAAAATAGTGGCGGCGCCGCTTCTTCTTGGTCACCGGAGCGTCGCCTCCAATGAGCTCCAGTGGCGGCGGCATCGGGAACACGTGGGGAGAGCGACACAGGGGAAGAGGAAGAGAGTGGAGGGCACCGTGACGACGAGGAGCTCACCGTGAACACGACGGGCTTGACGGCGAGGCGAGGTGAGCTTGGGAACGGCGGGGCTCGACGAAGACCGACGGCGACCGGAACTCTCAATTTGCTCGATTGAGGTCGCGCGCGAGGGGGAAAAGGGCTAGGGAGAGAGAGTCGAGCACGGCGGTTCCAGCGGTGGCGTCGGCTTGATCTGGGGCGGCCGGAAACGGCGAGGCCGACGGCGACTGGCAGCTAGGGTTCTTCGGCCATGGCGCTGCAGCGAGGGAGGGAGAGGAAGAGGAGAAGTGGAAGGGCACTAGGGTTCGTTGGCGTGTCCAGCAGGGTCTTGTAGGCGCTCGGGGGGGGCACTGATCTTGGCGCGCGGCGGCTGGCGGAAAGACGACAACGAGTTGCTTCAGGCGCGGCGAGAGGTGGACGACGACGATAGCGTCGACAAAACGGTACGGGCCAGGCTGGGACGGCCTGGGCCTCGGGTGGGCTGGCTGCTGGCTGCGCTGCGCGGCAGAGAGAGAGGGGAGAGGTGGGCTCAGCCCAGTAGCTAGGTTAGTTAGATTTTTTATTTCAGAAACCTTTTCTATTTCTGTTTTTCTGATTTCCTTTTATATTTTGAATTCAAATCTGTTTGATTAATTTGAAAATATCAAAGTTTTGTAAAATGTATCAAAATATTGTAGGGACTCTTGATACTGATTGGGCTCCATACATTTTGTGTTTTCCAAATATTTTCAAAACCATATGAAGGTTTCAAGTAGAGAGGGGAGTTAGGGTTTAGGGTTTTGTTTGTTCTTTCTTGATTAAACCAAAGTGCAAGTGTTATGCATGCATGCAATGCTCAAACATATCTTATTAATATTACACAAAAGGGTGGTATGTTACAAACTGCTCATGAACTTAGCCAAAGCTGGCCGTCCGAGTAAAGCATGATAGCAACTCTCTAGGTCTACCACCTCAAACTCTAGATTCTCAACTCTGCAATTCTCTCTTGTGCCGAATAACACATCTACCCGAACCTTCCCAATGGGTTCGCAGGAGAGCCCCCGCACTATCCCATGGAATGTGGTCCTTGTGGGTTGCATCATATTCTGTGTTATTCCGAGCTTATGCATTGTATCCTTGTACATGATGTTGATACTACTTCCATTATCAATGAGTACCTTTGAGAACTTCACATTGATGCTAGGGCCAACAAACGTCGGATCCAGTACCAATGCATACGATCCTGGGTTCGGCATTATCTTTGGGTGATCTTTTATGCTCCGGGTTATCTCTTGATCGTACCACGGCACGTACCTTGGTATTGCCGGCATAACAGCATTCACTTCCATATGCCGGCATTGTACGCTTTGCCTATCTTCCTGTTCTGTTGTGAACACACAATAGGATTGGTGATGTTCCCTGTAATCATTACGTCCATTGTTCCCGGGGTTTCCTCTTCCGTCTTGCTTTTGATTTACCACTTGGTGTACTACATCCCTTCGGTCCGAGTTATCGTACCTCAGAAGGGGTGGCAGTAACATTAGCTGCTGCGCATTTGCCCTAGTCAGCTGTGGTTGTTGCTGTTGATGTACTTGATGAGGAGGTGCTTGTATGTCTGCCGGGTTTCCCATTGCACTTTTCATCCAAGCACACTGGCGAGTAGTGTGGTTGGCTGGTTTGGCTGGGTTAGGCGTGTGGAACTTACACGGTTGATCCAACATGGACTCAAATGTGTACTTTGGTCTTTCTTGCCATTGCTTCTTGTGTTCGGCTGTCCACTGCCTCTTCCCTTCATTCCTCAGTGTTCACTGCTGAGGACCATTCTTCTGTCGTTGATTGTTCACATGACTCGGCTGATCCTGCACAATTGTCGCCACATGACTGAAAGCATATATGTAATCCGGCCTCTCGTCCCTTCTTCTGCCTCGGAATTTGTTGCGCCATGATGATCCGGCTCCATCTCTAGCATAATGATCCTGCTGCTCCCGATGTTCTGCCGACATTAACTCTGGTTGAGTCGGATCCCCTAAGGCGTACGAATCTGCTATCCTGATGGTTTCCGCCAATGTGGTTGGCATATCTCTCTGCAACCTCTGCCATAACACGCTTGCATATATGTAGCCCTGAGCAAACCAGGATATCTCTTGAGATACTATGACCCCGCACGAGTTTCTCAGGTTGCACCACTGAGTCAAGAATTCTCGATCTGTTTCATTGGGATTCTGCTTGCACATTGCGAGCTGTTGTGGCATGTTTGGCCTCTTATAAGTACTGGTGAAATTACTGACAAACATTTCTTCAAAATCCAACCAATAGTTAATACTTCCTGTTGGTAAATTGTTCAGCCATACTCTGGCTGGTCCTTCCAGCATATGTGGGACGTACCTTACCGCCCATCCTAAATTTCCGCCAGCTATTTTCACTACCGTGGCATAGTCAATTAACCAATCTTGTGGCTTCGTACTCCCATTGTACGTTTTCGTGCCCCTTGCCAATTGGAAGTTTGGCACGGGTGGTTCACCCATGATCCGAGGTCCAAAGCATGCCGGACCAGGTGGACCCTGTTCTTCCAATAGCTCGGACCGATACAATCTGTCCAATTTCAATCTTGCGTCAGTCGACGGCAAGTTTCTATAGATAACTCTCTCTTGTACTCCATAGTGATTTTGTCCACCCTACTTTGCATAATCCATGTCCGAGTAACCATCATTGTATCTATCATTCGCCTGATTTTGCGGATCTGGTCTCGCTTCTCGCTCTACCCGAGGCTCATACCTCGGCTGGGGTTCCTGCGGGGGGGTACCTCCTCCCTTCCGCCGGGTTGATATTCTCATGGTTTCCCCTTCCTGGGTTTTTGTGCTCTCTATTTGCACGGCCGGGGTTTCTGTCACCGTTGTTCCCTCGGATCATATTGCCTCTATTCTCATTGTCCTTCCCGGCCACCGCCGGGTCATACGGGACAATCTGCTTATTTCTTTTTCCAGAAGTCACTTCTCTGTCTTTTCGCGCATTGTTTCCGGGTGAGGACGCTGCTGCCGCAGATAGTGCGGGGGAAGCTCCTGCCGAATGAACCATGCGAGAAGCTCCTGGCTTTGCCGGGTCAACCCTAAGCATTTCCTCATTCTGCTGGTTCGCAATGCGTACCAGCTCATTTACTCTTTCTTGTTGTTTTTGCCAGGCTTCCCCGCTTAACCCTTCCAACTCCAGGGCTGCGGCATTCACCGCCCTGAGGTTCTTTGTCAGGGTACTATATCTCGGCAAGCCTGGATCGACTAAATCATCTGGGCGAGCCTCGTGCTCTTTGTTGATATCATTCATGAGGTTCTTTCCTCTTAATCTCAACTCATCTACTCGGTCAGGGGCCACATCTAGTTTGTTTGCCCTAGCGTACTCTCGCAGGGTCCTGTTTAAGGATTCCCGTAAATCCGACACCTTTTTTGCCTCTACTAGCACTTTCTGTCTAGTTTCTTCTAACTCCGCCTGTGCATTTGCCAGGTCAAGTATCGGCGCTACAGGCGTAGTTAGGTTATCTATAGTTGCATGAAGGATATTCTCTGGTCTCTCTAGAGGTGGCCATCTTACCCTTGCCGCCTTTGGAGTCACATCCTGCACCTCGGTCGCCCTGATTGCTGGTGGATCTACCTCGGTGGGTTTTGGAGCTGCCTGCTTCATGACTATCTGTCCTCCTGTTGCCGGATCCTTGCTTGGTCCGGCGCCTGATCCTGCTGCTGGTGCCGGGGCCGTCATCATCACCTCGATGCTGCCTGTGGGGCGTACTCTGCGAGGACCGCTAGCAACACATAGAGGAGGTTCTCCTGCCTCGATGACTCGACACGGGTAGACGCAGGAAGTGTCGACGCTGATGTAGACCTTGTGAGCACCTAGGTTGATGAAGATGTTGTTGCACGGGGGGTGCTTTCCTCCTAAAGCTACCAGCGTTATCGCTGACATAGTCCCAGATATCAAATCTATGGACTAAGCCAAAAACAACCCGCTCGCCGGTGTGGATGAAGTTTCCCGTCCGGATCTTGACTCTAGCTAGCACCGCTGCAGGCCCCACGGTGGGCGCCAACTGTCGTGGTGGTGGCACGGCAGATTCCATGGGTAGGCTAAAGTATGGGGCCAATGGATGCCAAAGGGATCCGGGGAGGGAAGATGTAGTGATTTCTACACTCAAATGACTAACAAGTAGATCTTTATTCCTCCTCTCAAAGACTACAAATGCTCCTCGAGCTGTATCAAAGGGAAGAAGAGAACTACAACGCGATCCCTTTGGCCTGGAATGAATCGATCCCCCTCTCTGGAGCCCTTTCCCCTCCTTATAAAGGGGTTCCTCGACTCCTTCTAGGTCTAACGTGGCAAGCATATTCTTGGAATAGGCTTGTCCCAAAGTGGTAGCTCGGCGGGCTCCTTTCCGTGTCCCCCTTCTATCGGTGGAAAGGTTCCAGAGGCCCTCACATGTGCGCCTCGGGCTTCCTCACTGTCACCTCTGTGACGCTTGTCCGCCCCTCTGCAGCTCTGCTCTTTGTCCTTAGCGCTTGGCTCTGTCTAGATACCTCCTAGCCAGCAACTAGGGTTTGACTATAGGCTCCTCCTTCTCCTGCAAGTCTCACGTTACTCGGCCTCATCTTGCATAACTCGGCTCGGCGTTCACCTGCATATAAGTCGACCAGCCTTATTCGGCCGACATAGCTCATACGTCGGCCGAGTAAGGCGTTACTCATTTTATATTTGCCCAGGCTCAACTTATCTCGGCCGGATCTTGCTTGATTCGGCTGAGACAGTTAGTAATTCGGTTTAAGGTAAGGGAGATTCCTTTCTTCTTTCCCCTATCTTGACCCTATCTGGGGTCATCCCCCCAACACCAGTAACCTTGTGTACTGGGAGAATTTATTCACCGAGCGGCGTAACCAGGAACTCGCTGCCGACGGCGTCGGCTCTCTGCTGAAGCAGAAAAACTTCATGGGACGGCGTCGGTGGTGGAGTGTGCCAGGCCAGACCCTGGCAGGCATCCTCGAGCACATCACCGTCGGGGATCGCACTATTGGGTTCGCAGCATAGAAAACAAAAAATTTCCTACGATGGGAACAACTATGTACCAAGATCTATCTACTAGATACAAGCAACGTGTGGATTACATCCATAGAGAACATACCCTTGAATATCGACAAAGTTTAACGAGGTTGTACTCGTGGATGATGTAGACGAATGCATGCCGATCTCAAGATCAAGAAGAAGTCCAGCGCCGCAAATCAGTAGCACATCCATGCTCACACACACACATCCAAGCCACCGAGCAACCTACGCCTCCTCGCTCCAGCGATGCAGCGGAAGCAACAACTCTTTCTTGCCGAAAATCCACTGGGAACATGTATCTCGCTACTCCGAGACCATGGGGGATACAAACTAGAGGGAGAGAGAGATCCTTCACGAGGAGGTGTGAGTGAGAGAGAGGGAGAGGGGGCTTTATATAGGAGGTGGGGGACCCCAAGGGGGTGGCCGGAGCATGGGGATGCCCCTTTCCCTCCCTCCATTCATGTGGGTGGATCATCCACTCACTTTTATCCCCTTCATTTCTCCACTCAAAATCCCACTCAAAATTCCCATTAAATTTCCACCAAATTTAATGTAATCTCTCTTTAAATAAAACTCCTTTTATTTATTCAGAATTTTGTCAGTTACTTTAATGGACAAACATTAACTTATAACCCCTTGCTAGTTTTTCATTTCACATGCAGAAACAATTTCAGCAATTTCACCAGAAACAGTTTCGGTGTCTAGTGAAATAAATTCCCGCGCTTTGTAAATCTTTTCGACATCTAACTATTTGTTCCAAATGGTGTCGGTGTCTCTTAAGTGTGTCACCCTACGGTTCGTGAATAATGCGGACATGATCAAGACCCCTCTCGGATCAATAATCAGAAGCGAGACCAGGAGATCCATACTCACTCCCACACATTCAACGATGAATTTCTTGTGATCGTGAGAACCTTTTATGCTATAATCTTAATCCCTTTGTATCGCGATATATTACATGTCAGAGATTCGATCATCGGTATCTTCATACCTAGTTTGATCTTGTTACTGACATGTACTCTTTTCTTGTTCCCATGATATAACATTCTAGTGATCAAATCACTTGCTTGCAAGCTAACCAATGTGATATCACCGAGAGGGCCCAGAGTATATCTATCCGTCATCAGGGTGAACAAATTCCACTCTTGATCCATGGGCCTCAACATAATACTTTAGAAGCACTGAACCCATCTTTATAATCACCCTGTTACGATGTGACTTTTGATGTTATCAAGATACTCTTCCAGTGTTAGTGATTGACATGATCTCATGGTCTAAGGATTAGGATTACTTTGTATGATGTTATAGCAATATAAACTCAATGACTTTTATCGTAATGCTATACTTCGGATGAATGTTCATCACACCATTCCAATAATGTTGTGACCTCGTTATTAACAACATCCAATGTCCATGATCAGGAAACCTTGATCATCTTGTTAATCAACGAGCTAGTTTATAAGAGAGGCATAACTAGGAACTTTCTGTTTGATTATTAAACACACATGTATTAACATTTCCGTATTAATACAATTATAGAATTCAAAATAAACTTCTATCATATACTTGCAATATACATAATAACAACTTTATTATTTCCTCTCAGGGCATATTCCCTTCATGCCCTAAGCTAGGCTATCCCCCCCCCCCCCGCTCACCACCGTCGTTCTCCCAGCGCCGTGGCGCGGCCAACTAGCTGCCGAGGAGGATGACCACCCTCTCCTCGTCGTCTTTGGCATCTGCGCATTTGTCCAGCTTGGCACCGGCCCATTCGTCGTGCGCCACACCTCCACTCCGGGCGGTGAAGCGTAGAGGTGGAATCATCGGTGCGCTCGCTGATACATCGTGAACGTATCTATAATTTTTGATGCTCCATGCTTGTTTTATATTATTTGTCTTATGTTTTGTGTACATTTTGAGGCATTTTTATACATTTTTGGAACTAACCTATTGAAAAGATGTCGAAGTGCCAGTTGCCTGTTTTCTGCTGTTTTTGGTTTCATAAAAGCTAGAAAAGAAATATTCTCGGAATTGGACGGAACAAAAGCTAAAGTCAATATTTTACCAGACACGACACGGAGACTAAAAGGCCGATGAAGAAGAGCCACGAGGTGGCCACACCATGGGGTGGCGCGGGCCCACCCTAGGGCGCGCCACCAGGTAGTGTGGGCCCCTCGGGCGCCCACTGACCTTGCCCTTCCGCGTATATAAAGCCCTCGACGCAGAAACCCTAGATGAATCGGCCTCTATCCATGAAAAGTTCTGCAGCGCCGCCGCCATCGAAGAGGAGATTTGGGGGACAAATGTCTCTATTCCGGCACCCTGCCAGGACAGGGAATTGCCCCCGGAGCCATCTCCATCGATCTCCACCACCATCTCCATCACCGTTGTTGATTCCATGATGAGGAGGGAGTAGTTCTCCCTCGAGGCTAAGGGCTCTATCGGTAGCTATGTGTTCATCTCTCTCTATGCGTGATCTTATTATGGTCATGAGCTTTGTAATCAAGTAGATCTACTCTACTCAAGTGCTTTAATTGTAATATCCGGTTATCCCCACACGTGTGAAGTTTATCAGTGTGCACACCATGTGGCACTTAGGCTAAATATTACAGAAATACTTATCATGAGTTATATTTTGAGTTGGACGTCTCTATAAAATTGTGGTGTTTGTTGGAACCATCTAGCGCTCAATGTGACAGTGTGGGGTGACCTAGATGGGGAATGCGAGCTTTAAGGAGATATTTTGTAGCCCTACCATGGATTGGAGTTATCCAACCGAAGAGTAGTTCAGAGTAGCATAACGAAGAGAAGATATTTATATGAGGGTGTCCACTAGTGAAAGTATGATCCCTAGGCCTTGTTTCTGAGCATTGAAACACCGTTTACAATCAGTCCTACTACATGTTTGCTTGCTGCCATCTTTATTTCAGATTGCATTTACCACTTATAATCATCCATACTACTTGTATTTCACTATCTCTTCGCCAAACTAGTGCACCTATACACCTGACAAGTGTATTGGGTATGTTGGGGACACAAGAGACTTCTTGTGTCTTGATTGCAGGGTTGCTTGAGAGGGATAACTTTGACCACTTCGTCCCTGAGTTCGATAAACCTTGGGTGATCCACTTAAGGGAAACTTGCTGCTGTTCTACAAACCTCTGCACTTGGAGTCCCAACAGTCCCAAGAATAGAAGCGTGCGTAGACATCAAGCTATTTTCTGGCGCCGTTGCCAGGGAGGTAAGGTAAAAGGTACTCACATCCTCTGGCTACTAAGCTATCTTCTAGTACTGTTTCTAGTGTGTGAGTGCTAGAAGTTATTTCCTTTAGATTCTGCAATTATATCTTTTTGTTTCTTGTTTTTATTTTTAGTAGTTAGGCTTAATGGAAAACAACAAAAAATTTAGAGATCTTTATAGTTTTTCTTGAGTTAGGACATGAAGTGTTTGAAGAGAAAATCAAAAAAACCTATGGAACTTTATTTGCATGCTAATAGCAATGTTATTATTATGAATTCTTTGAACACCATTATTGCTAATGCTATGGAAAAGTCTAAGCTTAGGAAAGCTAGTTTTTATGATGATATTTTCAGTTCACCTGCTTTTGAGGAGAAAATTTGCTATGATGATACTATACCTCCAATATATGCTGATTACAATGATAAATATGATATTTTTAGTCCACCTACTATTGAGGAGAAAATTAATTATGATTACAATATGCCTCCAATATTTGATGACTATGGTGATGAGAATAATAATGATATCTATTTTGTTGAATTTTCTCCCACTACAATTAATAAGAATGACCATGCTTATGTGAAGAGTAATAACCATTTTATGCATATGGCTCATGATAAGAATGTTTTATGTGATAGTTATATTGTTAATTTTATTCATGAGGCTACTGAAAGTTATTATGAGAGAGGGAAACATGGTTTTATTTATCTCAACAATATTAAGTTTCCCTTCTTTATGTTGAAAATTTTGAAGTTGCACTTGTTTTGCTGTCCTATGCTTATTGCTTTGTGCTTTCATGACTTGTTTCTTTACAAGATTATTTTTCATAGGAAGTGGGTTAGACTTAAATTTGTTTTATATGTGCTTCTTGATGCTCTCATTTACTTAAATTCATATTTCTTATGTGAGCATCATCAAAATTATCATTGCTAACTTAAAGGCGTTAAAGAAAAGTACTAATTGGGAGATAACCCAAATTTTAGTAGGTTTTTATTTTGTTGAATCTTGGAAGTTATTACTTCTGTAATAACCTCTCCTTGTCCTTTTTGTGTGGCTTTTGTGCCAAGAATAACCTCTAATGATAGAGAAGTAAGATTTGGGGAAGTTGCTGTCCCGAAACAGATTTTTGTGCTTTGCTGTAAAACATCGTGAAAAATCCTAGTATGTCAGATTGAGCTGTAATTTTCTGTGCATATGCCCCAAGTTATTATCTAACTTTCGTTATTTTAACACTTTTCTATTTGAGAAACATAAGGTCTTCTAAAAAAATCGGATTTTACCTGCTGGTCTGTTTTGATAGATTTCTGCCATTATTTGCATTTGCCTCTTAATCGGTTTCTTTTTGAGTTCTCCTTGATCACTTGAGATTTTAAAAGGAACTAATATAGTAGCTTGTGTTTTAATGGAAGTTTTATTTGTGCTGAAACTAAACCCAAGGGCTTATTATCTTGAATACACTAATGTTGCTAATGAAGAATTGTGTGGAGTTTTGTATGAAGGAAATTTTCAAGTGTAGGGGAAGGATGATGTGATGAGATGAAGAATGGACAAAAGCTCAAGCTTGGGGATGCCACCCGTGTCACCCCAAGAAATATTCAAGAGGTACAAGCGTCAAAGCTTGGGGATGCCCAAGGCATCCCCTTCTTCATCAATAAAAATCTTAGGTTTTCTTTCAAAACACTTGATTTTTTTATTGCTTCATTCACTATGTGTTGTTCTTGGAGCGTCTTTGTTTTTAGTTTTATTTTTTTTGGTTTGCTGAAATAAGTTGGTTGGATCAAAACACACTTCTTTCGGAGAGAGACACGCTCCATTTTCATTGTTTAGAACACTCTAGTTTGCAATCTGATTGTTCTGTGAGTGTTCACTTTTGCTAGCACTGCATTTAGCTTTAGTTTTCCCATGCTTTCTGCTTAGAACTTTTTAGTTCTTGTTTGTAAATTTGTGAGACAAGCTCACAGGTCTTTATTGATTAATTATCTTTGTGAGTTGTTTCAAATAAGTTGATTGGTGTTGGAAAAGAGTAGAAAGTTTCATGCTATTACTGGTACAAAGGAAGCTTGTTTTGACTGTGTCCTAGAATTTATCATGTCATGCTAGATGTTGCTTTGACCTTATGCTTAGTGATTATTGTTGTATCAGGACTTGTTCCAAACAATTGAGATTGCTTAATGTGCCTTGAAAGAATCATGCATTGTTTTAGCATACAAAAGCATAATATTATGGTATTCTCCTTTGATGCTTTGTTTGGGTTGACTTGGCACATGCTCACACCATGTAATGACTATGAACCAGTCACCTTAGCCTCTATGATTATTTAGTTTTTGACTTGTGATACCACTTTATGATTTAATTGATATGATTATGGCCATTATTGCTCTCTTAGTTGATCGCTCCTAGTCTTTTGCTATCCTCCACTTGTACTGAGTAAGCTCTACTCATGCATCCAACTCCCAAGAAAACAAGTTATTCCAAAGAGTCCACTGTAAATTCCTATGCACGGTGTGTTACACCATTCCAAGTATATTCATTTTTTATCTATCTTCCAAATTAAACTTGTTATGAGAAAATTAGTGATTAAAGCTCTCACAAACTTGATGGCACACTTTACTTTCTTGCACCTAATAAGCTTGAACCATTGTGTCATCTGTGTTGTATATGCTTGCACTTATAAGTTGGGAATTAGCAGAACCATGCTGTCATGGGCAACGCTTTCAACACTTGTACATATTACCCACTTTATATCAAGATCTCTTGTTTAAGGATGTCGACAATATGAAATAAAAGGGGAGATTGTAAGTCCATGGAGTATTGAATATGTGTTAGAGAAACGCCTGGGCGGCTAGCCTAAGCCATGCCTAATCATGGTGGAAACTTGTAGCATAACCATAGTGAGCAATCTATGAAGCATCCTCCATAAAAACCTATGCAAATAGCAAATAAAAAGATCGCTGAGATGCTCATTGTCTATTGCCTTGTCATTTTGATATGGGATAGCTCCTATGTCATGGGGAAAGGGGTAACCCGTTAGCGGTTCTCTATGATACACATATACTTACAATGACAAGAACTTACTTGTGACTAAAGTTGAGTAGCATGAGGAACGGACCTCGTACTCAAGGGACATGAGATTGCCAACTTATGATTTGTCAAGCATATACTTGTAGAGGTCCCAACCTTTAATAAGGTAGAGATCCCTGTGTTTACAATGCTAGTCCATGTATCAATAGCTAGCATCAACAGTTAAGATGTAATATCAAGAAACAAAGGTCATAATACAACTTTATAACCAGGAATAAAATAATTTATTACATATTACATAGATCATTTGGCTATCTCATTACAATGCAGCAGAATTAACTATAGCATGGAGTCCTTCATCTTCAAAGTGCCACAGGAAATCATGTTGGTTGTAGACTTGTAATCCTATCCAACACACTTCACTAACATCAAACAAACCTGCAACATAATAAGTTGCATCCACAAGGGTCAATACATTTGAATTGTATTGGCAAGTTTCACTACTATGTAGAATTAAGTGGATCCTATCAATACATGCATATTTGGCTAAGTAGGGTTTAGGATCATTTGTAGAAAGCAATGTAGTTTTATCCTATCTTTTCAAAATAGTTTTGATCTTTTGTCAAATCTTTCTGAACTCCTTGGAAAACTCCAAGTACTTCTAATCCCTTGTTGTCACCATCAAGTTTTACTTGAGAAATTAGAATGTCGAGATCTTCCATAGCTTCAGGCCTTAGTTGCTCAGAATTGTCCATAACCGGGGACACGGCTAAGTACTTAGAATTTTGATCTTCTGCAGAAGTTGTACACTTTACCCACATGACACAATCTCGTCTTGACACCACCAGTGGCCACTGGATAAGTACTCACCAAATGGAGTATCGGCAGATCGATAATGTGACAAAGTCTTTCTATAAAAGTCCTCCCAATACACAATGCTAGCTTGTCTTCCAGGCACCAATGTAAGGATATATTTTCCTATACACCATTCTAGTTAACCTGAAGATGCCAATGCATGGGTCTTCCACTATGTAGTTGGCTAAGACAGAGCCCATTTAGCATGTGGCTGTACACGGAAGCCACTGTACGAGAAACATGTTCAATCTCTAAGTCCCTGGGTGGTTTTCTTCTAGTGCACATACAAAAACATAGCCATATAAACATGGTTCCCTTTGTTGCTACCTTGTCCAAAATTGATTATCCTCATTCCACCCAGGTGGTTCATTGAGTACTTGTTTTATTATATAAAACATATATTTTCCCAACACTTCATATAATCATATCATGTATTCCATCCCAAGTCTATAGCAGGGCTAAGCATACTACAACTATGATGTTTTCACTAAGGAAGATGGATTTCCTAATAGGACATAGCATAGCATAATAACATAGTAGCCCTATCATGCATACTACAAAAATACCACTAAGTGTAGTGAAAATAGTAGGACATGGATGATAGTGTCACTTGCCTTAGCAGTTGGTGGTGTTGGTACACTCTTCGCTAACACACTTGACAATCAACACAATCTATCAAGCAAAACAACCAAGACAAAACATACACAAGATCAACACTAATGGCAACACAAATATCATGCAAAGTATGCAAACATGCAAGATGGCAATTTTTATTGTACAAATTTTTATAACAAGGTTCTGAACATTATTAAGTGATTTCTGAACATTTTATATTTTCAAGATTACAAATGCAACCATTTGTGCAATTGTAGCAATTAGCAATATTTTCTAACACTTGGAAATGTCATTCTCACTAAATAATTACCATGGTCTTATTTATACAAGATTGGTCTTACTATACAGAGGGTTCAATTTACAACCATTTACAAAAGGATTCACTTAAAAATAATTTACACAACAATTTTTATATTCAAAATACTTCACAAATGGTTCTGTATAAAACGTGATTTTAACAGACTCAAAAATACCGAATTATGACTCCACTGTGTTCTACTCGTTTTTGTGAATCCATAGATATATTATTTGCTAAATTTGGATATACAGAACTAAAGATATGAATTTTAAAATATTGAAGCATTTCATGTCTAAAAATCCGAAAATAGATGAAAATCGGAGATACGTCCTGTAGCAGAATCCCTTTCTGCTGGCTCTAAATCCTACGATCTATTTAGATGAAAAACACTGAGCGGTAAGTTCTAAACTTGTTTTTGAACAACCAAATTGTTGTTGGTACTCAAGTGTGCACTGAATATAGCTGGGTGCTTCGACAAGAAATTGAGAATCTGGTATAACTGCCAGGTCATGTTGCAAAGTTGGCATAATTCTACAGATTGTTATCTATTTGGTAAGTAAACTAATTTTTATCATGTGGATTGAGATCGTGTGGTTTATAAAAAAATAAACATAAGAATGCATGCCATATACGGGAATAGGTAAGACCTGGGACAACTTGTGATATAACGTATGCTTGGAAACTCGGCCACGGTGGCACTGAGGTACTTTCCTGGCTCCGGAAACATATGAAAGGTGTGGTGCTAGGCTCGGTGATGAAGATGATGGCCTTGTCTGGTCTCGGACTCCCGACGAACTTCCAGGCGACGACAGCGCGTGGACTGAGGTGTCGTCGGATGTTTATTGTAGACAGCCTCAGGCTACGAAACATAATAAAACAAAGACGTGATAATATGCGCATGACCACAAGACTAATATGAGCATAGGTACATGGCCTAGTCATTTATACCATCAGAATTTTACGTTGGTGTCGCGGCGGCCGGATCGGAAGGAATGCGGCAGCGTGACCAACAGAAACTACGTGATGCATGATCATGTCATGGAGGTAGGCGTCGATTAGTATAGAACTTCAGTAAAAGGATTTGACGAAAAGATCATTGTAGGTGACGTACCAGTCTAATAAACTCCGATTTGGGGCTTAATAAGATCTTCTCAGTGCGGCCAATAGAAAGCTTCTCTCAAAATTGTTTTTGAACAAAGACCGAGGAGGATACTGAGGGGCACGACTTGATGTGCTCGATTCTTTTTGTTATGGAACATGGAGGAAGATTGGAGAGGCATGCCATGAAATGGCATTCGGTTCATGAGATGGAATTGGGGAGATCAAGATGTTGGAATGGGAAATTAAGACACTGAATGAAATCTTCACTGAATTCTCAATAAATTTTGTTTTTATGGAGAATGGAAACGTTCACTAGATTTTATGGGGGAGGGGTGAGAGAACGGCTACAGCCATAAAACATGTAACGCTCGAGCTGTGACTAGGTGAATGAGGAAGAAGATCGATCGAGTTAGGCCATGGGCCGATCAGGCTGGGTTTTTTTCTCTATCCTTTTTTTAAGAATTTATGTTTCTATTAATTGATATAACTTTCAAATTAATTCAAATTTGTATTAAACCTTTTTAGGAACTTTATATAAAATATAAGTTGATAGTTTACTTTTATTAAAGTATTTAGAATATTATTTTAATAAAGTATAATTTATCTTTTAAAAAAATGAGTATGGCACGTACGCATAGTTTTATTATTTTATATTCATTTTTCTTATAAAACTCATATATTTTGACTTAGGACTCCAAAAAGGTTCAAACTAATTTCTATGTCTTTATAATTTTTCCCTTTATCTTTTTAACCCATTTAAGAATTCTTTTGCATATTTTAAATATGGAATATATCCAAAGTCTCATGTTATTAAGTGGCCAATTCAACTTTGAGAAGAAAGTTATTTCTCTTAGTTTTAAAATGCCATTATGCATGCTTCAAGATTTTGAGGTTTTGAAAACATGCACACAACTTTACAAACAAAATTGTTTTATTTAACTTTTGTTTTGAGGGAGTTATATTAAATAGTCAAAAAGTTTTTGTTCCCTCTGAATTTCTTTTAATTTTTCACATTTCAAAATTTGGAAACATTTTGGGATGTGAGAGACTACCATCCTTAAAAGAAATCTCGTCCCGAGATTTGGGAAGGCTAGAGGTTACAAGTTGGCTTAAAGACAACTAGGGTACTACCACCCTTAAAAGAAAGTCTTATAGGGTTACATTGATGGTTCACTTGACTATGGGTTCAATACTTGATATCCAAACAAGGAATCCTTATTTGACTCAACTGAGTTAACTAATTCCTGACATCCATATCCTCTATTTTTTCAAGGGTTCCATACATGTCAATGTGGTTCACATGTCCTTTTTGGGCCACATTGGAGTCATTTCCATTGGAGTTTCTAGCACCCTTTCTCTTTTTCTTCTCAGGGCAGTCTGATGCATAGTGTCCAAGTTTCTTACAATTATAGCACTCCAACTGGCTAATGTCTTTCTTCCAGGAATTGCCATGTTGGTTCTGTCCAAGGTCATCTCCATTGTCAGTATCATTTCCATTATTATCACTTCCATTGATGTTGTGGTGATGCTAATGTGGTTCAGAATCTTCATTGCTCTTTTTGAATGAACGCTTCTTTTGTGATGATCCTGAGTGATACTTGAGTTTATGCTTCCTCTTTCTTGTTTTCCAAGATGGTGGCTTTGTCATAGAGTGATTGATAAGTTGGGACATAGGCAACAGACAGCTGCAGGTTCAACTCATCATTAAGTCCTTCGAGGAATTTCTCCTTCCTCTTAGCATCTATATCAACTTCATCCGGTGCATAGCGTGCCAGATTGTTGAATTCTTCAATGTACTCAGCCACACTAAGGTGACGCTGCTTCAGATTGTGAAACTCCTTTTTCTTCAAGTTCATCACTCCAGATGAGATGTGAGCTGTACGGAAACCATCCTCAAAAATAGCCCAAGTCACATCCTCAAGGGGAGTGGTGATCTGAAAGTTGTCCCACCATGTTGCTGCTGGTTCTTCAAGCAGAAATGCTGCAAACCTAACTTTTCCTCGTCGGTGCAGCCAACAGTCACTAAGTCCTTATTCACCGAACGTAACCAATCATTGGCTACCATTGGATCATTTGTTCTAGAGAACCTTGCAGGCCTTAGCTTCAGAAACCTGGTGAGCATATCAAGTGCTGGAGGATTATTTTGATTGTTGTTGTTGTTGTTGTTATTTTGATTCTGATTTTGCACATACTGCATCATCATGTGCATCAGTTGAGCTTGAGATGTCATCAACTGCTGCATCTCGGGAATGACGTTATTGTTGTTGTTTGGGTTGGGATTGGCACGTCGAGGAGGCATCTGTTGGTTTGATAGGGATAAGTAATGATGGATAGGTCTAAAGAAGTTCTACCACACAACCCAAAACAATCAAGTTCAATCAAACAATCAACAAGAAACTATTCACTTAACAACTTATGAGCTTAACTCATGAGTTGAAGGAAACAACAAGTTTTCTTGAAACAAACAACCTAGTATAGTCATACCTCATAGGTCAATATGATCCATACACTAACATGTTATCAATGTTTTTGGTAGGCAATCTAGTGTCTCTTGGTTCTCACTTGTAGTCCTTAGTGATGTCTAAGTTGAAGTCCTTGGTCATGGTGGAGGCTTTGTCCATCAAGTTGAAAAGGAAGAGATGTAGAATAAAAACCAAAAGGTTGAGAAAAGAGTTTACAAGACTGTTTGTAAATAAGTTTTGGTACAAAAACAACTCCTATTTTTCTAAGGGGTTTTGTCCAATCCTAGGGTTACAATCCTACAGGCAACACAGTGCTCTGATACCATCTATAGAGGTCCCAACCTTTAATAAGGTAGAGATCCCTGTGTTTACAATGCTAGTCCCTGGATCAATAGCTAGCATCCACAATTAAGATGTAATATCAAGAAACAAAGGTCATAATACAACTTTATAACCAGGAATAAAATAATTTATTACATCTTACATAGCTCATTTGGCTATATAATTACAATGCAGCAGAATTAACTATAGCATGGAGTACTTCATCTTCAAAGTGCCACAGGCAATCATGTTGGTTGTAGACTTGTAATCCTATCCAACACACTTCACTAACATCAAACAAATCTGCAACATAATAAGTTGCAGCCACAAGGGTCAATACATTTGAATTGTATTGGCAAGTTTCACTACTATGCAGAATTAAGTGGATCCTATCAATACATGCATATTTGGCTAAGTAGGGTTTAGGCTCATTTGCAGAAAGCAATGTAGTTTTATCCTAACTTTTGTTTTGAGGGAGTTATATTAAATAGTCAAAAAGTTTTTGTTCCCTCTGAATTTATTTTAATTTTTCACATTTCAAAATTTGGAAAACATTTGGGATGTGACAATACTCCATATTTGTTTCACTTTAACCTTAATTACTTCAATATGCTTATGATAGGGGCAATGAGAGATGAAAGCTAGTAAGTACCATAATTTTTGGAAGCTCTTTATGAAACTTGAAATCCCTGCTTTCCTCTGTGAAGGTCCTTTCTTCTTACTTTTATATTAATTCTCCACCTTCTATCTTTATGCACCAATTAAGAGAACATAGTTGTCATTCTTAGTTTTATGTGCATTGTCCCAAAACTTATTGATTGATTCATAATGTTGGTATTGCTTGTTCTTAAACTATTTGTATCTAGTCACCCTTATGAACTTTGAAGGTGTCCTATGCATTTATGTTTTGCTATACCATGAAGGACAAGCTGAATACCACACATGCAATGTTTTCTATATGTGAAACAAACAAACGTCTTTCAATACATTATTATTCATGATCTTTTGTTTGTACCTTTTCATGTTGCAACAAAGTTGCTTTGTCTTATTGTTAGAACTACATATTTCATGCTCATGTTTAGAGTACTTTGATCCTCCATGCTTTGCAAATGGTTTAATCAAGATTGTGATGGTGCATGTCACCTCAAAGACTATTCTTTTTATCACTTACCTACTCAAGGACGAGCAGGAGGTAAGCTTGGGGATGCTTGATACGTCGTGTACGTATATATAATTTTTGATGCTCCATGCTTGTTTTATATCGTTTGTCTTATGTTTTGTCTACACTTTGAGGCATTTTAATAAATTTTCTGGAACTAACCTATTGACGATATGCCGCAGTGCCAATTGCATGTTTTCTGCTATTTTTGGTTTCAGAAAAGCTAGTAAAGAAATATTCTAGGAATTTGACGGAACAAAAGCCAAAGTCAATATTTTACCAGACATGACACGGAGACCAAAGTGCAGACAAAGAAGAGCCATGAGGTGGCCACACCATAGCGTGGCATGGGCCCACCCTAGCGCGCGCCACCAGGTGGTGTGGGACCCTAGGGCGCCCACCAACCTTGCCCTTCCGCCTATATAAAGCCCTCGACGCAGAAACCCTAGATGAATCGGCCTCCATCCACGAAAAGTTCCGTGGTGCCACCTCCATCGAAGAAGAGATTCGGGGGACATAAGTCTCTGTTCCAACACCCTGCCAGGACAGGGAATTGCCTCCGGAGCCATCTCTATCAATCTCCACCACCATCTCCATCGCCATTGCTGATTCCCATGATGAGGAGGGCGTAGTTCTCCCTCGGGGCTAAGGGCTCTAACGGTAGCTATGTGTTCATCTCTCTCTCTGTATGCGTGATCTTATTGTGGTCATGAGCTTTGTAATCAAGTAGATCTACTCTACTCAAGTGCTTTAATTGTAATATCCGGTTATCCCCACACGTGTGAAGTTTAGTAGTGTGCACATCGTGTGGCACTTAGGCTAAATATTACAGAAATACTTATCATGAGTTATATTTTGAGTTGGACGTCTCTATAAAATTGTGGTGTTTGTTGGAACCATCTAGCACTCAATGTGACAGTGTGGGGTTACCTAGATGGGGAATACGAGCTTTAAGGAGATATTTTGTAGCCCTATCGTGGATTGGAGATATCCAACCAGAGAGTAGTTCAGAGTAGCATACTGAAGAGAAGATATTTATATGAGGGTGTCCACTAGTGAAAGTATGATCCCTAGTCCTTGTTTCTAAGCATTAAAACACCGTTTACAATCAGTCCTGCTACATGTTTGCTTGCTGCCATCTTTATTTCAGATTGCATTTACCACTTATAATCATCCATACTACTTGTATTTCACTATCTCTTCGCCAAACTAGTGCACCTATACACCTGACATGTGTTTTAGGTGTGTTAGGGACACAAGAGACTTCTTGTATCTTGATTGCAGGGTTGCTTGAGAGGGATACCTTTGACCACTTCCTCCCTGAGTTCGATAAACCTTGGGCGATCCACCTAAGGGAAACTTGTTGCTGTTCTACAAACCTCTGCACTTGGAGGCCCAACACTGTCTATAAGAATAGAAGCGTGTGTAGACATCACTCGCCGCCAAGGACGCGTTCCCGCGGCATCGTCATCAACGAAGGCCGCGCACCAATTCTGCCAGTCGACCGATGGACTTGGTCGTCCCCATCGATGAGGACGAGGTCTTCCTTAGGATGGTGATGGAGCGCTCCCTCAATGACGGGCCGCTGATGCCGGCGTCGGATGCCTACGCCTGGACCAGGGTGGACTGGGAGCGGGAGGAGGCCGACCGCATCCAGCATCTGCAGATGCAGGCCGTGTGTTAGACTTCCCGTGGCGCTCGCCGCCAAGGTGCCTACTAGGGCGTGCCGCTCATCGACCTCGACGATGACGATAAGGTTGGGCCCTCATCGCAGCCATGGCGTTGTGGCAACACTGGCCAAGGCAACTCCCGGCCACCGCAGCCGCCGAGCGACGATGACGACAAACATGACGCTGACTACACCATCTTTTACCACAACTTCGGTATTTGAACGGCGAGTGTGGCGGCATCGGCATCGGGGTAGTAGTATTTCTATGTTTTTAGTTTTTTTACCCTACTAGATTCAAAATTCGGGTACATGTCTGAATTTGACATAATATGTACGAACTCACATGTTTTTAATAAAATCTCAAATATTCGTCCAAATTTCGCCAAGTTTGTTAAAATTTTGGCCAAACACAAGAGCTCGGCCTGGAAACACGAGTGGGAATCTGAACATTTCTAGGCCAAAAGTTACATCCGTTTGGCATTAAATAGCGCTGGATTTTTGCCTAAGAATGACCAAGGAGTGGAGGTTCTCTTACTATGGTGCAACTGGCAGCCAAACGAGGCATGCCAAGATGCTGCCAGTAGTATGTTGCTTCCTCAAAATATAGAGAATAATATGTTGAATAGCTGAACCGTCCATACTTTTATCACCGAAATCTAGTGAACTACCTAAATACCAATTACACCTGGCTTCCGCAACCATAAAATTTAATATTACGGATGCACACAGTCCTAAAATAAAAATAATATGAAGAAAAAACAAAAAATAACGTTAAAGTGATCAAAACCTTGTAGCTACAATACAAACCCTCGGCAAGACAACATCCAGAGTTTAAATTCTCCAAAAGTGACACTTCCAAGAAGTAAAACCATGCACAAGCCCATTGCTGCCCGATAATAGATCTTAGGTTTTCACTCTGGAGAAAGTTCGTGCTCTCAAAACAATACCTTCAACTTGTCATTGCTAAACATAACCAATTAAGGTGAGACCTTAGATTTTCACCCTGAAAGATAAGACTCTTTACCCCTAAGATGCCACCCCCACTTGCCTATGCTGCTGCTACAAGTAAAGAATCACCAAACAAAGTCCTCATTGCCTCGAAGTTTGTTCACCATTACTTGACCTCGGACCTCAGCTGCCATGACATTCTCCGCCACTGTCTTCACCATGGAAATTGAAACACCGACATGTCCCTAAAGAAAGTATGATCTAGAGACAAATAATAATATGGATTATTATCATATTTCATTAAGTTTATGATTAAGTTTTATATCAAACTATAACTTCATTGATTGGAAACGTCAATACACGTGTGATATACAAACACCCAGGAGTTCCTACTGAAATCTCTAGTCACTTGTTCATTGGTCAACAGATGATCAAGGTTTCCTGATCATATTGGTGCCTCGGCCCCAATTGATAATGGAGGCATGCCATTGGATAATGAGATGGTGAACATACCCTATATAAGCGTCATAACACGATAATGTCACAAAGTTTAAGTTACGATAATAAGGAAATGTAGTGACTTGTTCCTTAGACAGTGAGTCCATATTTAATCATTGCCTCCCGAGAATACTTTGGTGGCATTGTGTATTCGGAGGAGCAGGTAGTGACGTATGAGTCAAGAGAGGGATTTTCCATCCGCATGACGGAAGATACTCTGCTCCCACTCGGATAAGTCATATACATAAGCTGCGTAGCGTGTGACTAGGTCACGGGGATATTACTTACCAGTTCGATTAAAGTAGCTATTGTCAGTAACAAGGCCGAACACGATATGGTGATGTCATTGATCAAACCTCAGAAAATACATGTATCGCAGAGACAAAAGGAATAAGGCACAGTGTTGATGGTTCAACGACAAGTTTCGTGGAATGCACATGTGGTCATCATGGGCATCTAGGTCCCGCTGATTATCATTGGTCCGAGAGGGTTCTCAACCATGTCCGGAGTGTTCCCGAATCGTTTGGTAACACGCTTAAGGGTTTGATGAAGCTCAGTGATCGTTTTGGGATCATCGGAATCGCCGAAGAAAAGAGAGGGAGAAACCGGAAGGGTTCCGGGAAGGTCTGGAGGATGTCCGAAGTGGGATGGAAGGTGTTCCATAGCCACAAGAATTAAATAATATGTAGTTAAATGTTAAATAGTGATTTAATCATTTATTTTTATTTATTTAATAAAATAAAAGGATTAAAAATCATATTGGGCCAATTTCCATAGGGAAAAAGGCCCATGTGGGAAAAAGGAAAAAGGAAGAAAGGGAGGAGTGGCCGCCTTGGGGCCCATGGGATCCCATGGGGCCCATGAGGGGCCCTTGGCCGGCGGCAAACCACCTCCCCTCTCTCATTTCCCTATGTTTAGTCCCACATGGCTAGGCCATGGGGTTTGGGAGTCCCCTTCCCCCTATATAAGAAGAGGCATATGAGGCAATTAAATCACTTGCAAATAAATAAAGGCTTCCTAGCTTTGGGAATTGCCTCCAGTTGCCTCTCTCTCTCTCTCTATATATATATATATATATATATATATATATATATATATATCTTGACCATTGCCCCATTGTTAGGGCTGCACGAACGAGGGACTTCTTCCCCATGGAGCATCGTCGCGCTGCGGGATTTGAATCCGGGAGATCTATTTCTACAATCTCCGCTAGATGGGAGATAAGAGGAGATTTTTAACTTGCGTCCCAAAATTTGAAGAGCCAAGACAACGCAGGGTCCGACTTCGTCGGTATTGGATCTCGATACCCAGAGTTGGCATGCCAAATTCCCAGAGGGTCTTTTTCGGCACGAATTCAAAAAATCGTTTGACCATGAGAAAACTCGCTAACGCCCGTCAAACTGGGCCCCTCCTATCACTTTTGACCGTTAAGTCGCTGCCATCCTGGATGCCATGTATACTTGCAGCGTTGGCACCCTCATGTTCAATCATTATTTTTTACGCGGCCTTCTTCTTCCCCAAAGGAGCGATCTGTGGTCGCCGCCATGGCGCGGAACTGGGAGGGAATTCCTTCAGCGGTGAGATCCGGCACCCGGCCGAACCTGATCGGCCTTGCCCTCCTTCTCCCAAAACGGAGCTCGACCCATGGCACGGTGATACATTGCAAACGTATCTATAATTTTTGATGCTCCATGCTTGTTTTACACCAATTATATTATGTTTTCTCCACACTTTATGGCATTTTTATGAATTTTCTGGAACAAACATATTAACAAGTGCCACAGAGCCAGTTCCCTGTTTTCTACTATTTTTGGTTTCAGAAAAACTAGTAAATAAATATTCTCACAATTGGACGAAACAAAAGCCAAAGTTCCTATTTTTCTAGACAAGACACGGAGTCCGAAGGAGAGACGAAGCGGCGCCACGAGGAAGCCGCACCAGGGGGGTCGCGTGGGTCCACCCTGGGCCACGCGTGTCCCTGGTGTGGGCCCCTTGAGTCTCCACCGACCTTGCCCCTTGGCCTATATAACCCCCCGAGGAAAAAAACCCTAAGTACCCAATTAGAATTCCACGAAAAAGTCCATAGCCGCCTCCATCGTCGTCCCTAGATTGGGAGGGGATCTGAAGCTCTTCCCGGCACCCCGCCGGAGAGGGGAGATCATCCCGGAGGCCTTCTTCATCACCATGCCTACCTTCAGAGTGATGTGTAAGTAGTTCATCCTTGGACTACGGGTCCATAGCAGTAGCTAGATCGTTGTTTCTCCTATTTGTGCTACTATGTTTAGATCTTGTGAGGTGCCTATCATGATCAAGATCATCTTATTTTAATTCTACATGTTGTGTTTGCAGGGATCCGATGGATATTGAGTATTATGTCAGATTGATTATTGTTCTATCATGTCTATGTTATTTGTGATCTTGCATGCTCTCTGTTGCTAGTAGTTACTTTGTCCAAGTATTTGCTTGTGACTCCAACAGGGAGTATTTATGCTCGATAGTAGGTTCATGCCTCTAGTAATCTGGGAGTGTGACAGAAACTTCTAATATTGTAGATGTGTTGTTGCTTTTCGGGAGAAAAAAAATCCTTTGTCCAATGGCAATTGTATTGTTTACATTACACACTTTGCTTAATGCTATTATCTGTTGCTTGCAACTTAATACCCGAGGGTTGTTCGGATGATATCCCGAAGGTGGTGTTGGGGAGGTGACCCCGGATAGGGTCAGGACGGGGAAAGACAAAAGGAAGTTCCCCGTCCAATTCCGAGTTACTGTCTAAATCGGCCGAATCCTGTAAAGGTCAGCCGAGGTAAGCGCGAGCAGGACGCTTATGAGAAGAGAAATACGTTACTCGGCCGACTTAAACAGTACGTCGGCCGGGTCAGCCCGAATAATCTAAATGCAGGTGAAGGCCAAGCCGAGTTAAGCAAGACTGGGCCGAATGACATGAAGCTTGTAGGAGAAGGAGGTGCCTATAGTCAAACCCTAGTCACAGGCTAGGAAGAATCTGAACAGAGCCAAACACAAAGGACAAGGCGCAGAACGGCAGAAGTGCAGAAGGAGGTCACGGAGGTGACAGTCCTAGAGCCCGAGGCGCGCAGGTGGGGTTCTCTGAAACCTTGTTGTCACTAGAAGGGCAACACGGAAAGGAGGCCGCCGAGTTACTATATTGGGACAATGCTTGCCATGTCAGCCCTAGAGGAGCCAAGGCGACCCTTTATAAGGAGAGGCTTGGATTCTAAGAAGGGCATAGGCTCATTTGATACCGTTAGGCTGGTAAAAGTTCTTCTTCTCCTCTTGTAAATAGCTCAAGGAGCACTTGTAGCCCAAGAGAGGAGAAATAAAGATCTTTATGTTAGCATTCTGTGTGTAGAATCAACTACATCTTCCCTCCCCAGATCCCTCTAGCATCCATTGGCCCCATACTTTAGCCTACCCATGGCATCTGTCGTGCCACCACCACGACAGTTGGCGCCCACCGTGGGGCCAGCAGCGGTGCTAGCTGGAGTCAAGATCCGGACGGGAAACTTCATCCACACTGGCGAACGCATGGTCTCTGGCTTAGTTCGGAGATTTGATCTCTATGACTATGTCAGCGATAACGCCGACAGCTTCAGGGGAAAATTCCCCCATGCAACGGCGTCTTCATCAACCTGGGCATGCACAAGATCTACATCGGCGTCGACACCTCATGCGTCTACCCTCACCGAGTCATTTTTGCAAGAGAGCTTCCCCTCAGTGTTGCGAATGGTCCGCGTGGGGAACGCCCCGCCAGCAGCATCGAGGTAATGGTCACAGCAGGAGTACAGGTAGCAGCAGGGGGATCCGGATCAAGAAAGGACCCGACGACAGGAGGACATGTGACCACAAGGCAGGCAGCTCCACAGCCCACCGAGGTAGATCCTTTGGCAGCAAAGCCAGCCGAGGTGCAGGAGACAACCCCAAGGGCACCAAGGGTAAGATGGCCACCTCTGGAAAGACCAGAAAATATTCTCCAGGCAACTATAGATAACTTGACTACGCATGTGGAACCGATACTTGATCCGGCTAATGCTCAGGAAGAGTTAGAAGAAACTAGGCAGAAAGTACTTGTAGAAGCAAAAAAGGTGTCGGCATTGCGGGAGTCCCTAAACAGGACCCTGCGAGAATATGCTAAGGCAAATAAGCTAGATGTTG
This sequence comes from Avena sativa, assembly GCA_916181665.1. NCBI lineage: Eukaryota > Viridiplantae > Streptophyta > Magnoliopsida > Poales > Poaceae > Avena > Avena sativa. Next base: position 133,868,548 of record OV702283.1, on the reverse strand, counting down.
ACCATGAGCGGGTTGATGAGTTAAGATTAAGGGGAAAAAACCTCATGAATGATATCAACAAAGAGCATGAAGCTCATAAAGCAGATTCAGCTGATCTAGGTTTGCCGAGGTATAACACCCCGGCGAAAAACCTAAGGGCGGCGAATGCCGCGGCACTAGAATTGGAAGGGCTGACCGGTGAAGCCCAGCAGAAACAGCAAGAAAGAGTGAATGAGCTAGTGCGCATTGCGAACCAGCAGAATGAGGAAATGCTTAAGGCGGACCCGGCAAGACCTGGTGCCTCACGAATGGTTCATTCGGCTGGAGCAGCACCTGCCCTTTCAGTGGTAGCTGCATCTTCACCCGGAAACAATGCGTGGAGAGATAGAGCGGTAACTTCAGGTAAAAGAAACAAGCAGATTGTACCATATGATCCAGCAGTAGCTGAAAAGATCAATGAGACCAGAGGCAATGGAAGCCGAGACAACAATGGCGAAAGAAATCCCCACCGTGCCAACAGAGGCGACGGAAGCCGAGGTAATGGAGACCTCAGAAAAAGAAATCATGAAAACGATATCCCAGCAGAAGTGAGGAGAGATCCGCCGCCCAATCCACAGCCGAGGTATGAACCTCGGCAGGAAAGAGAAGTGAGACCAACTCGCCACAATCAGGCAAATGAAAGATACAATGATGGTTACTCAAATGTGGAATATGCGGGTCATGGTGGGAATAACCACTATGAAATGCAGGAAAGAATTGTGTACAGAGATTTGCCATCTAGTGATGCAAGACTAAAACTAGACCGGCTGTACCGGTCCGAATTGTTAGAAGAGCAGGGTCCACCGGGTCCGGCATGTTTCAGACCACGGATCATGGGCGAGCCACCAGTGCCGAACTTTCAGCTGGCAAGAGGCACAAAAACATACAACAGGAGCACCAAACCACATGATTGGTTGATTGATTATGCCACTGCTGTAAAAATAGCTGGCGGAAACTTGCGATGGGCAGTACGATATGTCCCGCAAATGCTGGAAGGACCAGCTAGAGTATGGCTGAATAATCTGCCACCAGGCAGCATCAACTGTTGGTTAGATTTTGAAGAGATGTTTGTCAGCAACTTCACCAGTACTTACAAAAGGCCAAACTGGCCACAGTAGCTAGCAATGTGCAAGCAAAGGCTGAATGAGACAGACAGAGAGTTCTTGACTCGGTGGTGCAATCTCAGGAATTCATGCGAGGGAGTTATAGAATCACAAGAAATAGCTTGGTTCGCTCAAGGGTGCCGTTACGGCAGTGTCTTGTGGCAGCGACTACAAAGAGATATGCCAACCACTTTGGCAGAGACCATCAGGATAGCAGATTCTTATGCATTGGGAGATCCGACGCAACCAGAGCTGATGTCGGCAGACCATCGAGAGCATCAGGATCAATATGCAAGAGATGTGGCTGGATCATCGTGGCGCAACGAGTTCAGAGGTAGAAGAAGAGAGGAAAGACCAGATTACAGATATGCCTCTAATCAGGTGGCAGCAGTAGTACAAGATCAGCCGAGTCACGGAGACAGTCAGCGGCAGAAGAATGGTCCTCAGCAATGGACACCAAGGAATGAAGGGAAGAGACAGTGGACGCCAGAACAGAAGAAGCAATGGCAGGAGAGGCCAAAGTACACGTTTGAATCCATGTTGGATCAACCGTGTAAATTTCACACTCCAAACCCAGCCAAGCCGGCTAATCATACAACCCGGCAATGCGCTTGGATGAAAAACGCAATGGGAAACCTGGCAGGAATGCAAGCACCTTCCCATCAGGCGCATCAGCAGCAGCAGCCACAATTGACTGGGGCAAATGCACAGTAGTTACTATTACCCCCTCCTCCTCCGAGTTATATATAACTCGGATCGGAGGGATGCGGTGCATCAAGTGATAAATCGGGGTCAGAATGGAAGGATTAACCCCAGAAATAATGAACGCAATGATTACAGGGAGCATCATCAATCATATTGCGTGTTTACAACAGAACAACAAGACAGGCAAAGTGTACAGCGCCGGCATATGGAGGTGAATGCAGTTATGCCGGCCGTACCAAGATACGTGCCTTGGTCAGATCAAGAAGTAACTTGGAGTATAAAAGATCACCCAAAAATAATGCCGAGTCCGGGGTCAAATGCGCTTGTGCTAGATCCGACATTCGTCGGGCCCAGCATTAATGTGAAATTCTCAAAAGTACTCATTGACAATGGGAGCAGTATCAATATCATGTACAAAGATACAATGCATAAACTCGGAATATCGCAGAATATGCTGCAATCCACAAGAACCACATTCCATGGGATAGTGTCGGGACTTTCATGCGAACCCATTGGGAAGGTTCGAGTAGATGTGCTATTCGGCACAAGGGAAAACTGCAGGGCAGAAAATTTGGAGTTTGAGGTGGTGGATCTGGAAAGTTGCTATCATGCTTTACTCGGGCGGCCAGCGTTGGCCAAATTCATGAGTAGCTGCCACATCACATACTTGAAAATGAAGCTACCCAGACCACAAGGGGTGATAACTGTAGAAGGAGATTACAGGAAGTCAATGGAATGTGCTTCAGCCGAATCAAATCTGGACGAGTCATTGGTAATCACAAGAGAAAAAAGAAGGATTCAGGAGGTAGCGGCCCTCGCTCAGTCGGCACAACTGAATATGCCGGCATTAGCCAACCCGCATGGAAGTGTCTCTTTCCAGCCGACTAAGGAAACAAAAAAGGTCCAGATAGATGAGCAGTTTCCAGAGCGCACCGTCACCATTGGTGCCGGCCTAGATGCCAAATAGGAAAGCGAGCTCACCAACTTCCTCCGTGAGAATCGGGATATCTTTGCATGGTCAACTCAAGACCTGCAAGGTGTGCCGAGGGAGTTGGCCGAGCACTCTCTGAATGTAAGGCCAGGAGCAAGGCCGATGAAGCAACCTCTCCGCCGCTTCGCCGAAGACAGGAGAAAAATAATAGGGGATGAGATAGCTCGGCTCCTTGTGGCCGGGTTCATCATGGAAGTGCTCTATCCGGATTGGCTATCAAACCCGGTGCTAGTAGAAAAGAAGAAGGATGATCCAAATGTAGCCATCGTATGGCGAATGTGTATTGATTACACGAACCTGAATAAGGCGTGTCCCAAAGATCCTTTTCCTTTACCTAGGATAGACCAAGTCATTGATTCGACCGCTGGTTGCGAGCTGTTATCATTTGTAGACGCGTATTCTGGTTTCCACCAAATACCGTTAAATCCGGCTGATCAAATAAAGACTGCATTTATTACCCCGTACGGGGCTTATTGCTATCGCACCATGCCATTCGGCCTGCGCAACGCAGGGGCAACCTACTAGAGATGTATGCAAAAGTGTCTACATGACCAGATAGGGAAAATGTACAAGTATATGTAGACGATGTGGTTGTCAAAACCAAAGAGAGCAAAACGCTGCTGGATGATATTCAGCAGACATTCGCGAATTTGAGAAGATTCCGAATGAAGCTTAATCCAGAGAAATGTACCTTCGGTGTACCAGCTGGGAAATTACTCGGCTTCCTCGTATCTAGCCGAGGATAGAGGCCAATCCAACTAAAATAAGAGCGGTAGAAAGGATGGAACTGCCGAGATGTCTAAATGACATACAGAAGTTCATGGGTTTCCTGGCTTCGCTTACCCGATTCGTATGTCGGCTGGGAGAGAAGGCATTACCACTATACCAACTGATGAAAAAATCTGATAAATTCATTTGGACACCGCAGGCAGATAATGCATTTCATGAACTGAAGAAAATGTTGGTCACAACACCAATCCTGGCTTCTCCATTGTCAAAAGAACCTATGTTACTTTACATAGCCGCCACAAATAGGGTGGTGAGTGCAGTGATCGTTGTGGAACGAAATGAAAATGATAAGTCAATACAGAGGCCAGTATACTACCTAAGCGAGGTACTATCAGCTTCAAAACAAAATTACCCACATTATCAGAAGATGGCATATGGGGTGTATATGTCGGCAAAGAAACTTAAACATTACTTTGAAGAGCACCCGATCAAAATTATCTGTGAAGCGCCCATAGCCGACATATTGAGCAACAAAGATGCAAATGGCCGAATAGCAAAATGGGCAATTGAACTATCACCTTATGCTCCGCAATTCGATAGGCGAGATGCGATCAAATCTCAAGCAGTGGCCGACTTCTTGGTAGATTGGGCCGAAGTACAATATGAGCCACCCTTACCAGATCTGAATTATTGGACAATGCACTTTGACGGCTCCAAGCTAAGGAATGGCTTGGGGGCAGGGATAGTGTTAACCTCGCCAAAAAGAGATCAGCTAAAATATGTGCTGCAAATACATTTTGCTGCGTCAAACAATGTCGCCGAGTATGAAGCACTCGTCCATGGGTTAAAAGTGGCAAAATAAATTGGCATACGTCGGATCCTACGCTACGGAGATTCAGATCTAGCAGTACATCAAGTATAAGGCAATTGGGACGCGCTGGACGCGAATATGGCTTTGTACATATTTCATGTGCAAAAACTCAGTGGATACTTCGATGGATGTGAATTTCATCATGTACCTCGGGAAGAAAAGGACGCTGCAGATACGCTGTCAAAACTCGGATCAACCAGGCAATCAATTCCCCCAGGTATCGCCCTGGAGCACTTGAGAAAACCATCAATAGCTCCATCGCTAGAGTCCGAGTCCATCTATATCCCGGCAAAATCAAGAGAAGATAATGTGCCAATGGAAATTGACAAAGAATGTAACCCGGATATGGAGAAATCCGAGGTCGTTATGTCGGTAGAAAGTATGGAAATAGATAGTGGAATTTTCCTAGAGAAAATCATGCCAACATGGGCGCAACCCATATTTTCCTTCCTTAAGGATGCGACCTTGCCGAGTAATGAGGTACTGGCTAGACAGACGGTGAGAAGAGCAAAAGCTTATACAATCATAAACAATGAGCTGTATAAAAGAAGTGTCACAAGCGTGCTGCAAAGATGTGTTGACTCGGCGGAAGGCCAGGAAATCCTCCTAGATATACATCAAGGAGAATGCGGACATCACGCCTCATCCAGAGCTTTAGTGGCCAAAGCATTCAGGCATGGATTTTATTGGCCAACGGCGTTGAAAGAAGCCAAAGAATTGGTATAAAAATGCAATGGTTGCCAGAGATATGACAGCAAGATACATATGCCATCGTCCGAATTAAAGACGACACCAATCACTTGGACATTTTCGGTATGGTGCTTGGATATGTTGGGACAATTCAAACCAGCCCGGGGTGGGATGACCCACATTTTAGTCATGGTGGATAAATTCACAAAATGGATCGAAGTAAAACCGATAAAAAGATGTGAAGGACCAACAGCAGTAAAATTCCTCAAAGATATTATTTTGAGATATGGTTATCCACATAGTGTTATTACAGACAACGACACAAACTTTGCTGAAGGGTTTTTTGCTAGATTCTGCCAAGAAAAACACATACGGCTAGATGTCGCCTCGGTGGCCCACCCAGCATCCAATGGGCAAGTGGAAAGGTCTAATGGACTCGTATTGTCCGGGATAAAACCCCGACTCATAGAACCTCTGCAAAGGTCGGCAGGGTGTTGGATTGAGGAACTACCAGCAGTACTATGGAGCCTCAGAACTACCCCAAATAGGTCAACAGGATATACCTCGTTTTTTCTGGTGTATGGAGCAGAAGTTGTGCTTCCAGCCGACATAATTCACGATTCGCCAAGAGTAACCCAATATACAACCGCCGAGGTAAATGAGATAGCTCGGCAGGATGATGTCGATTTGCTAGAAGAGGCTAGGGAATTGGCACTATCAAGATCAGCTGTTTATCAGCAAGATTTACGACGGTATCACAACAAAAAAGTCAATCCAAGAGTGTTTAAAGAAGGAGATTTGGTTCTTCGGCTAGTGCAACGCACAGCCGGCATGCACAAGCTATCACCCCCCATGGGAAGGACCATTCATAGTGAGCAAAGCATTACACAACGATGCATATTACCTAATTGATGCTCAGTCACCAGAAAAGAACAAGGCAAACAAAGCCGGCGAAGAATCCAAGAGACCATGGAACATCGCTTTACTTCGTCCATTTTACTCGTAAAAGTCTCCTGTGGCGCGTTGTAATGTGACGGCTCAGGTCGAAGTATCAACTATGTATTAAACCTCGGCACCTTGAGCAGTAGCTCGGGGACTGCCATATATTGTTTCTTATTATAAGCTATGTATTAAACCTCGGCACCTTGAGAAGTCACTCGGGGACTGTGCTATATTGTTTCTTATTATGAGTTGTGTATTACACCTCGGCACCTCGAGCAGTGACTCGGGGACTTCCCTATATTATTTTTTATTATTATGAGTTGTGTATTAAACCTTGGCACCTTGAGCAGTGACTCGGGGACTTCCTAATGATATTTATTATTTTTTGAGGTAAGTACTAAGCCTCGGCGCTAAGAGCAATGACTCGGGGACTGCCCCATGATTATCTGTGCTCCATGAACAATTCAGCATTTCGAACAACAACTCGGGGAATACTCGACAATAATAACCTATGCAAGCTACTTTAGCAACCCAAATAATAACTCGGGGACTAATTGGCATAACCCACTGTTTTCAAAAGGACAAACAGTGTATATGCCGAGCTAAGGAATACAATCCGAATTTACGAAATAAAAGGTCGCCAAAACAAAGATATAAAGCAGTAAGATCCGCTTAAGAAAAGCCATCATGATTGTCATCACTCATGTCTCAGTAGCAAAAGGCTAAAAAAGGTTCGTACCACACAGGAAGTCGCATAATTGTTTCATACACATCATAAGCCCGGCATACCGGGGACTGAAAATAATTTAGGAAGTTTTTCGAGCCTAAGGGGCAGCACCATGACTCGGAGCATCAGCGAGGGTTGTCTCAGATGACGGCGGTATGACCTCGGTCTCCGGGGCAGGGACATCTGCAGAAGATGGGCGTGCCAAGGTAGACGGTGCCTCAGCCGAGGTTACTTCGCCTTCAATGGGGGTGGTAGTAGCCTCGGGGGATGTCCGGGGCTATTGAGAAACACCAGCATGAGATTTAGAATGCCCAGTCCCCTTGGAGGATGATCGCGCGTCGCCGTCCCCATCCGAGCTTGCGCTGGAATCACCAGAAGTGTCCGAGTCGCCCTCACCCTCGTCTTGGTCGGACGAATTATTATCAGGCATCTTCAACTTCGACGTCATCCGCCGGGTTAGGAAGGAAGCTCGGCGCTTCAATCCAATTGTATACGTCAGCATACTCAACAAGCTGGAAGGCACGAGCTTGTCGGCGAGCGACGAATTCTGGATCCTCAACCCAACGGGAGCCAGTGCGCAAGTTTATCAAGGTATCGAGCGAAATATCCTCGTACCATGACATAATGACTGTGAGCGCCATATCAGCACCAACACGTCCATCGGATTCCCTCCAGAGATTTAATTGGTTATGGGATGCCATTAATCTTTCCACCAGTACCTTGACCTCATCAATGTCAGGAGTTCCAGAAGTATTCGTCCAGAGAACATGATAGGCCCGAATGGCTGCTTGCACCAAATCCCGGCACATAATCTTCATCGGACCAACAGCAGCACCAACGGCAACCAAGAAATCTTCCATCGAGTATTTTGGGCTCGCATCTGCGGGAACACCTCGGCGCACGTGAGCATTGATCACCGCTCTAGAGCTCACCGGCTTGGCTTCCGGAAAATGGTCTGCGCAGAATAAAAAGTATATCACTCAAAAGTAAGAAAGAGAAAAAGATAACTCGGCCACGGTCAGGGACTTACGATGAATATAGCTTAGAATTTTCTGCAGGTCTTGAGACCAATCAACCTTGGTCTTCTCAAAACGAGTGATATCCTTGCTCATCGCCCGTGTCTTAAGTTCGGCAGCATCGAGGAGTTCTTTATTTTTCTGCAATTGCAGAGCTAGCCGATTCTTCTCTTCGGAGAACTCCTGGTCAACTTTCTCTAACTCAGACTTCTGAGAGAGCTTGAGGGACTCCACCTCGGCGCGCAAGCGACTTATCTCGTCATCTTTCTCTTTCAGCTGCGTCGAGTGAGTAGCGGCTTGCTCTAAAAAATGCAGCATCATATCAGGCATGGGTATGCATTCTTGGTGTGACGCTGCAAGAGTTTGTAACTCGGCTATACCAAAGCCAAAAAGTTAAAAGGAACCCGGGATAAATTTCGAACGGAAATATGTAAAGAGAAAGGGCAACTAACCTTCCAGGGCCTTTCTTCTCCAGACGAATATTTAGATTATCGATATTACCTGATTGCAAGCAAAATGAGTTAGCACCTCAAATCAAAAATATTAACAGCTTAAGGGACAACGCTGAGATTTGTTACCAGCTTTCTTCACCACCAGAAGTACTTTTTCTTACTTTTCTTGTAACTTCTTGTGTGCAAACAGCAGCCTCTGGAATTCGGCTGTCCGACGATCATGGGCAACCTAAGTGATAAAGAAAATTACAAAATCAGATACCTGAAGCTAAGGCAGATCCGAGTCAAGCAAAGCTTAAATCGGATCTAAGCGGCTGGATATTTACAGCTAAGGAAAATCCGAATCAAGCAAAGCTTAACTCAGATCTAAGCGGCTGGATATTTACAGCTAAGGCAGATCCGAATCAAGAAAAGCTTAACTCGGATCTAAGCGGTTGGATATTTACAGCTAAGGAAAATCCGAATCAAGCAAAGCTTAACTCGGATCTAAGCGGCTGGATATTTACAGCTAAGGCAGATCCGAATCAAGCAAATCTTAACTCGGATCTAAGCGGCTGGATATTTACAGCTAAGGCAGATCTGAGTCAAACAAAGCTTAACTCGGATCTAAGCGGCTGGATATTTACAGCTAAGGCAGATCCGAATCAAGCAAAGCTTAACTCAGATCTAAGCGGCTGGATATTTACAGCTAAGGAAAATCCGAATCAAGCAAAGCTTAACTCGGATCTAGGTGACTGGATATTCAAAGCTAAGACAATGAGTCAAAATCATACAGGAAACTTGCTGGCAAAATGATGCACTTAAAGCTTAAACAAAGCTTCCAAACGAGCAACAAGTTACTCGGTTGCAAGCTTCGGGGACTAGAATGTATATATAACCATTTGAATGATTAACCAAATATCAACAAAAGCAATTACCTCGTTCATTTTGTTGCTATCAAGCACGATCTTGGCAGCCATATGCAAACGACTGCTGATGTCCGAGAGCTGAAAGGGCTGGTTGCTAGGATTGCCCTCAAGCTGATCAGCAGCATTCCAATTATTGGCGTACTCCACTAGCGAACCGAGGCTGTTCCCACTCTCAGTACGGGTCAGCACCTTACCTCGGACCCGCTGCGTAGCCACCGTCGCCACAGGACTCTGTGGAGAGTAAGTTGAGTACCAACGGCTGGGGTGACAACGGCCTTGGCAGAAGAAACCCCCTTGCGGAGCGCATCAGCGATAGTGGGTTGAGAAGAAGCAATCCCTTTCTGAGATGAAGGAGGCTTAGTGACAACGATCTTCTTAGCCTTAGAAGGGGCGTCTGCAGGAGCCGCAACCTCGGCACTAGGGGTGGTGTCCTTGGAAACAGGAGGAACAATAGTGTCTGAGGGCGCCGAGATGGTGATATCCTCGGCTGGAATTGGAGCTGTGGTTGAAACTGCGCGGGCCAAAGGAGTCTCGGGGGAAACTCCGGGATTCACGATGGGGGCAGCGGACTCGGAAGGAGGATCAACTGTCCGGGTTACGTTGGCATCAGCAACGGTGACCACGGGTGTATCTTGTCGGGGTAATGTTTGACTCAGAGCAGGAGGAGAGTCTGCGCGAGCAGTACTAGGAACTATGGTATCTTCAGGAGGCGGAGGAGGAGGCGGCCGAGTCATATGACTCGTCATGCTAGGACCACTGGGCTTAACAGAAAGAGGAGCGCTGCAAAGGCACAGAAAGTCAGGTCAGAAGACAGAAAAAGAGAAACAAGAAATACGAATGAGAAGTAACTCACCCAGTAACCTCGGGCATAGTTTTACGCTTCGGAGGGTGCTGGGCTGACTTCTTCGTTCGTTTCCTGGGAGCAGTTTCCGAGGCACCTGCTGGTGCAGTACGCTTCCTCGAGGTAGCAGGAGGTTGGGAGGCGAGAGGCTCGGCGTCGTGAACCTGACCGGCCGGATTAGCTGAGAAAGTAGAGGCCGGAAATGCATAAGAAATTGGCATTGCGGCGACTACCTCAAGAACTTGGACCTCGTCCGAATCACCTTCCTCCTCTTGAGCCGGGGCCTTGCCACGGGCATGATCCGGAGCGAGGTCCGACTTGGGAACGAACTCCTCCGAGTCAGGCTCCCCGCTATCCGGGGTATTCCGATCTGTGGGCCACGGGAGGGACAAAACCTCGGCATCCTCGATCTTCTGCTCCTTAAACCTCTGCAGGAAAAGAGAGAGAAATTAACAAGAGAAATCACAGACGCGATTAAAAGGCAAAACACAACTGCGTGAACTTACCCCGGGAGGGGGATGCTCGTGGGTGAACGTCTTCAGTCCCCAGCCCAATCCTCCGGCATCTCCGTCTTAAAGATAGCTCGGACGCGCTTGAAGATAAGATAATTATCAAGCTCAACCGTTGAGACTCGGTTGGGATCAAGGGGACCGCTCATATAGCAGAGCTTATGCGTGCGTTGCTGAAATGGGCAGATCCGGCTGCTGAAAAAGGTGGTCATCAGATCCTCGCCACGTAACCCAGCGCGGATCAGTTCCTTCAGCCGAATCTCAAAGGCCTCGGCCAGAGCATGGCTTTTCCTCGGATTATAAGTCCAGTTCTTCTTGGAAGGGGGGCCAATGGAAAAAGCTGGGAGCCGAATCTTGTCTTCCTTCCCAGAATTCTTGACATAAAAGAACGATTTATGCCATTTCTTGCATGACTCTAGACCAGCAACGCGAGGAAACTCGGATTTCCTCCGAGGTGTGATGGACGCAGCTCCACACTGGGTGAGCAATTTCTCGGAAGGATGAAGGGATTTGTCTGGAACGACATTGGATCGGATCTGAAAGAACTTCGACCATACGTGCACAGATGGCCAGAGGCCGAAGTATCCTTCCGAGGCCGAGATAAAAGCGGATAGAGAAGCAATGGCGTTAGCCGGAAGATGATGCGGCTGCAGGCCAAAGTAATCGAGGAATTCACTAGCAAAATCACTAAGGGGAAGACCAAACCCGCGAGCGAAATGGGACATAAAAACGACATACTCGCCCTCGCTAAGAATGGGGGAAGATTCGCTGTCGGGTAAGCGACAGGCTACCTCGGCAGGAATCCGGCGAGTTCTGATTAACCACTCAACCTCTCGACGGGTAACGGTGGAACCTTGCCAGGAACCCCGCTCTGGACCAAATGCTGCATCGTCGTCCTGGATAAGTGCACCGCTAACTGAGCTCGACATTGGATCGCTGGAGGAGTCCACCGAAGTGGAACTAGCGGCGGAGCAAAGCCTAGAACTGCAAGGCCCCGTCGTGGTCCTAGGCGAAAACAACGGCGGATCGGAAAAGGAACCGCCGCGGGAAATCTAGAAAGCGGCAGACGCGTCTAGAGGAAAATCTAGGCACCGAGACCAGAGAAACTCACCGGAGACGGCGCCGGAGCAAGCGCACGGGGACGAGGTCGACGGAGCAGAGGAATTGGGGCCTCACCATCGAAGGTTCCGACGAGCGCACGGCCGCAGGAGCACGAACAGGTAAGGGCGAAAGGAGGAAGAAGGGCAATGGGGAGCGAAGGAGGAAAGTAAATCCTCTAGCCCCGTGCCCCTCTTTATAACCGCGTGGGCTTGGCACGGTAGTGGGATCGTGGGTGCTGGCACCAACCGTGTAGATCGTGTATGAGGCGTAACCGCTCGAGGATGAGTGGAGACGCACCAACGACCACACGGCGCAGGAGACGATCAGGCCCCCTGACAGAAACGGTGCGCGAGGCATTGCAGCGCCGACGCGACAAGCGCAGTAATTACTGTAGCTTGTCAGAGGGCATTGTAGAGGAACAAAAAACTAGAGAAGCAATGATAAGTGTTACACGTAGGACGAGGCGTACGCGAGAAGCTGCGCGGATACCTCGGACGGGGGAAAAGTAACTCGGAAACAAGGAGAAACGAGTATTGGGAAACTGATATGGCCCGGCCGAGGTTATAGGCAGGACCATACCAGCTTCGGGGACTAATGTTGGGGAGGTGACCCCGGATAGGGTCGGGACGGGGAAAGACAAAAGGAAGTTCCACGTCCAATTCTGAGTTACTGTCTAAATCGGCCAAATCCTGTAAAGGTTGGCCGAGGTAAGCGCGAGCAGGACGCTTATGAGAAGAGCAATACGTTACCCGGTCGACGTACTGTTTAAGTCGGTCGGGTCAGCCCGAATAATCTAAATGCAGGTGAAGACCAAGCCGAGTTAAGCGAGACTGGGCCGAATGACATGAAGCTTGCAGGAGAAGGAGGTGCCTATAGTCAAACCCTAGTCACAGGCTAGGAAGAATCTGAACAGAGCCAAACATAAAGGACAAGGCGCAGAGCGGCAGAAGGGCAGAAGGAGGTCACGGAGGTGACAGTCCTGGAGCCCGAGGCGCGCAGGTGGGGTTCTCTGAAACCTTGCCGTCATTAGAAGGGCGACACGGAAAGGAGGCCGCCGAGTTACTATATTGGGACAAGCATATTCTTTGAATATGCTTGTCACGTCATCCCTAGAGGAGCCAAGGGGCCCCTTTATAAGGAGAGGCTTGGATTCTGAGAAGGCCATCGGCTCATTTGATATCGTTAGGCTGGTAAAACTTCTTCTTCTCCTCTTGTAAACAGCTCAAGGAGCACTTGTAGCCCAAGAGAGGAGAAATAAAGATCTTTATGTTAATCTTCTGTGTGTAGAATCAACTACATGTTCCCTCCCCAGATCCCTCTAGCATCCATTGGCCCCATACTTTAGCCTACCCATGGCATCTGCCATGCCACCACCATGACAGGTGGATTATTAGTCATAGATGCAGTTTATTACGGTCTATGTATCATGTTGTAATGCCCAAATGAATCTCATAGTGATCATCATGTCATGTACATGCATTGTTATGCATTCTCTATTTGTCAATTGCCCCGCTGTAATTTATTCACCCAGCATGTTATTTATCTTATGGAGAAAACACCTCTAGTGAACTGTGGACCCCGGTCCATTCATTCCCATTGATATTCTATCTACTTTTACTGTTTACTTTCTACAATTACCACAAGCAATTACTTTCTTCCACACTATACATTTAATCCTTTGTTTTCAGCAAAAATAGTGAGCTTGACAACGTCATTGATAAGTTGGGGCAGAGTATTTTGGTTGTGTTGTGTGCAGGCTCCACGTTGCTAGCAACACCTTCGGAAGTAGTTTCTTTCTCCTACTGGTTCCATAACCTTGGTTCTATAATCGAGGGAAAACTTGTTGCTGTGCTCATCATACCTTCCTCTTGGGGTTCCCAACAGGTTGTACATCAACTGAGCACCATCAAGCCTTTTTCTGGCGTCGTTGGCGAGGAGAAATAATATTTCTGCAAGGGGAGTACGTAACATCCCAAAAATATTAAACTTCGATCATCAAACTCTAATCATCAAAATTAGGGTTAACAAAAACTTTTCCAACAAAAAATGTGAAAGCATTCATATGTGTGTGTATTAAATTTGGATTCTTTTGAATTGCCATGGTTCTGTGTTTCTTTGCTTGTAAAATAATTCTTAGGTGAAATAAATATCATATAAGCAATCCCCAAACTTTTCCCAAAGACAAACAACCCAAAATAAACAAATAAAGTGAATGGTCACTTTGGCCAAATTAACTCTCATGCCTACTTTGGCTATATCTAGTTTTCAAAACTCAATAGAAACATTTGTGGATCTTTGCACCCCTTGTTAGTAATCATAATAAGGTACCAAGGCCCACTTTGTAATCATCCAAAAACATTCAAATACCAAATTTAAATGACAGTTTAAAATTGAATATATCTCATATGGGAAGATCCCACTATTTCAAAAACCACTCAAACAAGCTCAATTTTCAAAATCCAAGAACCTACAGAGTCCCCAGCACATGCCTAGCACACCCACCAAAAATCTTTTCAAAATTCAAAAGTAAGTTTCTTGCGGCCATTTCATCAAACACTTGGCAGGCAAATTTAAACCAAATCAAATTCACTGTTTTTAATAGTGTTTTGGGCCTAACTTGTTCCCTCTCTGGTTGCAACTAGTTCTTAGTAGATCATCTAGCTCATTTAACTATCCTTAGCAGCACTGTAAGCAAGCCTAGCCATCAATGGTGAGCAGGCCGAGAGCAAACTTGCCACCCCGTTGTCGTCGGTGAGCTAGAGGCCACACTAGCCTCGCCAACCTTGTCTGGGAGCTAGCCAGCACCCCACCGCCACTCCCTGTCCTAGCCTCGAGCAATGCCAGCCTCTGGACCACACGCCACGCTCATGCCAAATCTCTCTGCGATCATGCCGAGAGGGCGCCCGTGCGCCACACTCGACCAGCAGCCCCAGACCGCGTGCCGCCCTCGCTGCGTGCATAAGTGATCGCCAGCACCCCAGCACCCTGCCAGACATGCCCGTTCGCGGCCACGCGCACCACGCTCGTTGTGCGCCATCAAAACCCCCGTCGGACCCGCCTAGAGCATCGCAGCGTTTCGACCGATCAGCACCGCCCCACTCCTAGCCACCATGTCGTTGAGCTTCGCTAGGGAACATAGAACCGCCCCTACCGTCGCCCACGCCGATAGCTGCCTGTGCCGTCGACCATGACGAGATCAGCTCATGCTCGTCGGTCCCCTCTCGCCACTATAAATAGAGGCCTCCCCCGCTCGATTTCTTCACACCAGTTCGCTCCCCACCTCTCACTGATCACACTCACTCACCCCCGGAGCAAGGCGAGCACCAGGTGGCCGGAATTGCACCGGAGTTTGCCGCTGCAGAGGAGGAGAGGCGTCGTCGATTGGAGCCGCCCCGGGAGGAGCTGCCGGTGCCAGGAGAATCGCCGTCATCGACTTTGTCGTTCTCTCCCATCGTCGACCCTCGCCTGAGCCCCAGTGAGCCTCCCACGACCCCCACCTGTCGTGTTAGGGTTCTGTCTCGCCGGCGCTGCCCGACATGGACGATGAGCCGTAGCTGTTCGATTAGATTTATATCGTGCGGCCTAGATAGCCCCGTACCGCTTCGCGTGTTATGAGCCACTAACGGGTGGAACCCCCTGTCAGCTGAGCCCCGCGCTGCGGAGTGACACTGGGCTGCCCATTAACCTCTCCCGCGCGACCCAACCGTTTGAATTTAGATTTTTCTATTTTAATTCAAACTTAGTTCTGTACCTAGTTTCAAAAATCAACCCAGCTCGATTCAGTGAACCAAATTGCAAGAAACAAATTTTGTTAGAAAGTTACTGAAATGCTTAATCCAAGCCCGTTGGATTCAAATCATTTGGATCTATAGATCAACCTTGGTAAAAATAACAAGGCAGAAGCTTTTCTGCATTCAAACATTTTTCAAAATTCAACCATAATAGCTTTTAAGTTGATTCCAACTCTCAAAAACCACATTTGATCATACCTTTCAGAATATATAAAAACATATGGGTTTACTTACAGAAATAATGTTCAAGTAATAAAAGAATGCCAGATAGGCATTTCTAGTCACTTTATTTAATTAAAATAAAAAGGTTAAACCTTATTAAATTGTGACACCACTTTAAATCACATTCCCATGTACTAAAATATGTGGTGATGACATGTGTCAACATGATCCCATGTTTGAGTTGGAGAATACTAAATCTTAAGTAGTTTTTCAATGAGTAGAAATTACTTTTCTCAAATTAAAATAAATAAGACAAATGTTTTAAGCTTGTAATATAGGTGATGATGCTAGATCATCTATAGTGCATCTTTGTGTGATGATTGAAAATAGTTAAGTATTGTTTGGTGATTGTGTACCTCGTATTTATTTATAGACGCTAGTACCGACCAAGGATACGAGGAGGAAGGAGGATACTACGAGGAAGAAGCCGAGGAGAACTTCAACCACTGCTCTGCACAAGGAAAGCCTAATACTACTAGTTGAATGTTCAAGTTATTAACTAAGCAAGCCTTGCTAACCAAGTTGACCTATGCAAGCTAACACTTGCAACCTAGCAAGCTTATACCACTTGATAAACCATCCTAGTTTTACTTACAAGCTTTCTACTTTATTTCTTTATCAAAGCTTTTGCTTAGAGTTTACTTAAGTGACTTGTAGATTCTAGGAAGATAATTGAAGGTTGCATAAAGAGCATTAAGATTGGTCTAAGCTAGATAATCTTTATGTCATCCTAAGGCATGAGATTGAACTTCTTTAATTCCCACTTGTTACCACCCCTCATTAGTAGTTTAACCCACTTGTAGATGCTAGTGCTAAGCATCAAACTTGATCAACTTTAGATGAGAATACTTGGTGAAAATGGTTATGAAAACCTTGGAATGATAAGTCATTCTACTGAAATGTTTTGACATGTGTTTCCGAACACCAGATGATTTTGATGATGAAAATTTTGAGGCATGAGCCTTAGCCCTTTATAAAACTGATGGTTGTTTGGATGCGATACCATTCCAATTTTACCGTACAACCACAATACCAGAAAATTGGGTAGGGCTTGACTGGAAACTTATATACCTTAGTATGGGTTCCCTCACGGCCAAGGTCTGAGTTGAGGCTACCTTGTGAAGATTGTCCACCTGTGCAGTACCCAAGATGACAGTTGGTCATGGTTGGGAGGCCAAACTCACAGGAGAGGTGCCTATACTAGGGCGTGTAATTGAAAGGTTAGGATTGATTATCCGCATACTGAGTATGGTGAATTTAGGATTTGTTCCTGACGGATGTATTGAATGTTGTGGTGAAAGTGTACAATCTCTACAGAGTGTCAAACTATTCGAATAGCCGCGTCCGCGGTTATGGACAGTTGGAGTGGCCATACTGTTCCCCTGTTAGATGTTTGCAAAATGACTTGTGAAATGGATTGAGACTTTGACTTGACCACAACAGAGTTGTGATATGAAATTCAAGTTCCCACTTAGGTGTTATAATATTTCACTAGTTTCTTTGCTTTTGAACTTAGTAGAGGTAAATCTGGCTTTTTGCAAAAAACCCTAGAGCTTAGTGTCCTACTACAAAACCCCCTTAACTTGTTAGTATTTGTTTGCGAGTACTTAAAGAGTACTCATGGCTTTGTCCCTGGCTATTCCCATGGCCAGACTATGAAGAGGAGTACCAGGATGATGGACCGCAGGAAGGTTATGACAACTAGGATCATCTCCCATCATCAGCATTGCCTGTGACCCCGAAGATGGAGCTTCACCTACGCTACCTTTATTATTACGTTATTCCGCTGCTTGAGTTGTATTAAGAACTGGATCATGAGATCCTTATTTGTGTAAGACCTTATGTATGGTTTGTAATGGATGATGTACTGTGATATCCAAATCTGTTATGTCTCGCAAAAATGGTAATCCTGGGATTGCGATGTATGGCATAACAGGCACCTGGGATTAATAATCCGGGTGTTGACAAGTTGGTATCAGAGCCATCCTGACCATAGGAGACCCTAGTTAGAATGGACGTTTGAATCAAAAACTTAGTTTCAAAACCAAATGAAGCAAATATTTACAAAAACTTATTCCCATCCTTATTACTTTGATTCTTTCATGAAAATTCATGTTCCTCAAAAACTCTTGCAAAATACATAAAATTTGACACACTTGATCGCTCTACTAACTTACTCATCCTATATTCTTATAGATGGACGTGAAGTAAACCAAGTTTTATCAGCTGGGGAATGGAGGAGACCTCATCTTTGAGCGGGATTTGGACCAGCTTTTGGAACTTCTGGAGCGTCCGCACCCCGAGTTCTTTGGAGCTCAGCTCAATGATCAGGAAGGAGAAGATCGGCAATGGCTAGTTGTTGCAAGTCTCCGAGGAGTAGTAGCACTTTAGCACTAGCGTAGTGAGTTGTATTCGGTCCCACTGTATTGTAGTTTCCAAAATGGTTCTTAAAACCATCTGTTTTCCCTTTGTTGTGGTGTGTGTTGTATCGTGTGCTATGAATGAATGATTGAAAAGCAAGTTGCTAGAAAATCTGAGTCAAACTTGAAAAAACTTTTCAAAGTCCCTGAACCTTACAAATTTCCCTCTTTTCTCATGATCTATCTCAATCTTCAGATGCCTCTTGGAGGAAGTGGTTTATCCCCGGACCCGATGTTGCAGATC
This sequence comes from Avena sativa, assembly GCA_916181665.1. Lineage (NCBI taxonomy): Eukaryota > Viridiplantae > Streptophyta > Magnoliopsida > Poales > Poaceae > Avena > Avena sativa. The sequence continues at coordinate 133,850,268 of OV702283.1, read as the reverse complement.
CTGCAAATGTTGGTTTCTAACCACGAAGCTAAAAGAGCCGAACGTCAAGCCAAATTAGCCACCCTTCAGCAGATAGCTCAGCTAGCCCACAACAATCAAGGCCAAGGAAATCAAGACAACCATGGATCTAAGCTCAATAATTTCCAGAACACCAACCCACCTGTTTTCACTAAGTCAGAAGAGCCCCTAGATGCAGATGATTGGCTGCAAACCATGGATAACAACTTGGAAGTCGCCGGAGTGGAAGCTAACGAGAAAGTTCTGTTCGCCACCCACTATCTATCTGGAGATGCAAGAGCATGGTGGAACAGCGTTCATGCAATGACCGGAGGACAGATGATGACCTGGGAGGAATTCAAGGTCAAGTTCAGCAGAACCCATGTGCCATCGAGTTTGATCAAGAGAACTGAGAGATGAATTCAGAGAACTGAAGCAAGGAAGTATGACCGTAGTGGAATACCGTGACAAATTCTTGTCATTAGCTAGGTATGCCCGGATGAGATCGACACTGAAGCCAAGAAGAAATAAATATTCTTGAATGGTCTGCACGATGAGATGCAGACGGTGTTAGTCAATGTCCCTTTTGATGATATTGAATCCCTTGTCGACTCTTCCATCCAGATGGAAGGAAAGATCAACCAAGCCAATGAGAACCGCAAGCGCCGCATGATGCATCAACCAGGAACCCATTAGACACCAAAATATCGCCCCAACCCATCTCCAGGATTTGCCCCGAGAACCAACAGACCCCCGATGAACCGTCCGACCTATCCCAACCATGGAAACCCAAGGCCCGGAGGAAATCAGAACAACCCCAGCAACTCTAGCAATTTCAACTGTGCACCACCCAAGTTCAACAACAACAATGCGGCCGCCAACACCAACACTGCCCCGAGGACTGGAAGCAATGTTGTGCCTGTTGCAGCAAAGGACAAGTCGCAAGTGACTTGTTACGACTGTGGAAATAAGGGTCACTACTCCAATAGTGCTCCAAGAAGAATGCCGCAGCCCCCAATGCAAATGCCCCAGCTCAGCAGCAGCGTCATGTTCATCCTGGAAGAAGGTTTGACCCAGGGAATTCGCTGAACCGCAACGGCCACCTTTTTCTCATGCATGCTGAAGAAGCCCAGGAAGCACCAGATGTCATCCTGGGTATGTTTTCTGTTAATTCAGTACTTGCTAGAGTGTTGTTTGATTCTAGTGCATCGCACTCATTTGTCACCAAAGAATTTGCATGCACTAGTAAGATTCAACCAACCAAACTGAAGCATGTTATGATTGTTCAAATCCCCGGTTCAACCACCAAAGCTAGGCAAATTTGCAAAGCCGTCCCTATCTGAATCCATGGCATAGATTTTTATGCTAATCTGATAGTACTCGGAACTAAAGGTTTGGAAGTAGTACTAGGAATGGATTGGGTGTCCAAACATAAAGGATTAATTGACTATGCCAAGAAAGCCATAACCATGACCAGTACAGCCGGAATATCAGTCGAGCATGTATCCGAAACCTTACCTCGTCAATTCAAGTGCAACAAGAGTATAGCCCAACCTACCATTGACCAAGTCCGGATAGTCTGTGAATACCCCGATGTATTTCCAGATGTTTTGCCCGGTATGCCCCCAGATCGGGTATCGAGTTTATCATTGAACTAATCCCCGGAACAGGACCCATAGCCCAGAGACCATATAGTATGAACCCGTCTGAACTAGCAGAACTGAAGAAGCAACTGGATGCCATGCTGGAAATTGGATTGATTCAACCAAGTGCGTCACCTTGGAGATCACCTGTTTTGTTCATGGACAAGAGATATGGAGGTAACCGTTTGTGTACGGATTATCGGAAGTTGAATGATGTCACTATCAAGAACAAGTACCCATTGCCCAAGATAGAAGATTTGTTTGGTCAGTTGACCGGTGCCAAAGTGTTTTCTAAGATTGATCTTAGAACTAGCTATCATCAACTCAAGATTCGCGCAGAGGATATTCCAAAGACTTCTTTTACCACCAGATATGGATTATACGAGTATATTGTCATGTCTTTCGGATTAACCAATGCCCCCGCTTATTTCATGAATCTCATGAATAAGATTTTTATGGACTTCCTGGATAAGTTTGTCGTTGTTTTCATCGATGACATCCTGATTTATTCTAAATCAGAAGAAGAACATGACCTACACCTAAGGACCATTCTTGGAACCCTTAGAGAGCATCAGTTGTATGCCAAGTTTAGGAAATGTGAATTCTGGTTATAGGAGGTAGGATTCCTCGGTCACATTGTGTCAACCGAAGGAATTGCCATTGACCCTGCAAAGGTGAAAGATGTCGAAGATTGGCAAGCCCCAACCACCCAAACCCAAGTCCGTGCATTTCTCGGATTGGCGGGATACAACCGCAAGTTCGTAGAAGGATTCTCGAGTATCGCCAGACCCATGACCCAATTGCTAAAGAAGGACAGGAAGTTTGAATGGACGGACAAATGTGAAGCGAGTTTTCAAGAACTCAAGAGGAGATTGATTTCAGCCCCAATCTTAATCATGCCGGATATCACGAAGCCCTTTGACGTATATTGTGATGCATCCAAGATCGGTATCGGATTTGTGCTAATGCAAGAATGCAAAGTTATATCTTATCTATCTCGGCAACTAAAACAACATGAGCAGAACTATCCAACCCATGACCTCGAGCTCGTAGTCGTAGTTCTAGCCCTGAAGACATGGAGGCATTACCTGATGGGAAACCGTTGTGAGATTTATTCGGATCACAAGAGCCTGAAGTATATATTCACTCAGAAGGATCTGAATATGAGACAGAGAAGATGGATTGAGCTAATCAAGGATTACGACCTGGACATACACTATCACCCCGATAAAGCCAATGTGGTAGCCGATGCCCTTAGCAGATTGTTGTGCCGCTTAAACTCCATGATTTTGAAGGAGCAACCAAGTCGGCACAAAGAGATGGAGGATTTCCGAATGGAATTAGTGAGTGAAGGATTTTTGGCTAGCATAGAACTTTAACCCAATTTGATCAGTCAGATCAAGGAGGCGCGGAAAGGAAATGCTAGTATCGACGGAATCAAGCATCATTTCGGTACAGGCAAAGTACCCGGATTCACCGAAGATGAAGAAGGAGTTCTGTGGTACAAAGGACGTCTTTGTGTACCAGCAGATTTTGAGTTGAAAGAAGTGATTTTGAAAGAGGCTCATGATACTCTTTATTCTATCCACCCCGGAGGAACGAAGATGTATCAAGATTTGAAAGAGCAATTTTGGTGGCATAAGATGAAGAGAGAAATCGGAAGCTATATCGCCAAGTGTGATATATGTCAGGGAGTCAAGGCGGGACATCAAAGACCCGCAGGATTGTTGCAACCATTGCAAATTCCGGAATGGAAATGGGATTTCGTTGGAATGGACTTTATCACCGGATTGCCTACTTCTAGTAGGGGAAATGACTCTATCTGGGTCATAGTGGACAGATTGTCCAAAGTTGCCCATTTCTTACCAGTCAAGACCACATATCAGAGTTTGAAGCTAGCGGAGTTATACATCGCTAGAATCGTCAGTTTGCACGGAGTCCCCAAGAACATCGTATCGGATCGAGGAACTCAGTTTACCTCGCGATTCTGGAAGAAAGTCCAAGAAGGTTTAGGAACCCGACTAGATTTCAACATAGCTTATCACCCTTAGACCGACGGACAAACGGAGCGAGTAAATCAAATACTCGAAGACATGTTGCGAGCATGTGTGTTGGAGTATGGATCTAAATGGGAAGACTGCCTACCGTTTGCAGAATTTTCATACAACAACAGTTATCAAGCTAGTTTGCAAATGGCCCCGTTTGAATTCATGTATGGAAGGAAGTGTTGCACCCCTTTGAATTGGTCGGAAGTAGGAGAGAGTCAGATTTTCGGACCCGACATCCTACGAGAAGCAGAAGAGAAAGTTCACAAGATTCGTAAGCACCTCAAGACCGCCCAGTCAAGACAGAAGAGTTACGCCGACAAGAGACGTCGAGACCTCGCTTTCAATATCGAAGATTTTGTGTACCTGAAAGTGTCGCCATTGTAAGGAATGCAGCGTTTCCAACTCAAGGGAAAGTTAGCCCCCAGATATATCGGACCCTTCAAGATTCTGAACCGTCGAGGAGAAGTGTCGTATCAATTGGAACTACCCGAAGATATGTTAGCCGTGCACAATGTGTTCCATATCTCATTACTTCGTAAGTGCCTCGAAGTTCCGGAGAAGACTGAAGTGTTCAAGAACATTGATCATGATACCATAGAAATCAACGATGACCTGACCTATCCCAAAGTACCCATCCGTATTTTAGAAGAAGCTTTCAGAACTATCAGAACCCGAAGCATCAAGTTTCTCAAGATTCAGTGGAGCAACCACACAGAAGAACAAGCTACCTGGGAGCGCGAAGATCACATCAGGACTGAGTTTCCCGATCTCTTCAAATCCTAGGTAATATTTTTCTCCTTTTTAAAATCTCGGGACAAGATTTTGTCTAAGGGGGGAAGGTTTGTAACATCCCAAAAATATTAAACTTGGATCATCAAACTCTAATCATCAAAATTAGAGTTAACAAAATCTTTTCCAACTAAAAATGTGAAAGCATCATATGTGTGTGTATTAAAATTTGGATTCTTTTGAATTGCCATTGTTCTGTGTTTGTTTTCTTGTAAAATGATTCTTAGGTGAAATAAACATCATATAAACAATCCCCAAACTTTTCCAAAGACAAACAACCCAAAATAAACAAATAAAGTGAATGGTCACTTTGGCCAAATTAACTCTCATGCCTACTTTGGTTATCTCTAGTTTTCAAAAATCAAGAGAAACATTTGTGGATCTTTGCACCCCTTGTTAGTACTCATAATAAGGTACCAAGGCCCACTTTGTGATCATCCAAAAACATTCAAATACCAAGTTTAAATGACAGTTTAAAATTGAATCTATCTCATATGGGAAGATCCCACTATTTCAAAAACCACTCAAACAAGCTCAATTTTCAAAACCCAAGCACCTACAGAGTCCCCAGCACATTCCTAGCACACGCACCAAAAATCTTTTCAAAATTCAAAAGTAAGTTTCTTGCGGCCATTTCATCAAACACTTGGCAGACAAATTTAAACCAAATCAAATTCACTGTTTTTAATAGTGTTTTGGGCCTAACTTGTTCCCTTTCTGGTTGCAACTAGTCCTTAGTAGATCATCTAGCTCATTTAACTATCCTTAGCAGCACTGTAAGCAAGCCTAGCCATCAATGGTGAGCAGGCCGAGGGCAAACTTGCCAACCCATTGTCGCCGGCGAGCTAGAGGCCACACTAGCCTCGGCACCTTGTCTGGGAGCTAGCCAGCACCCCACCGCCACTCCCTGTCCTAGCCTCGAGCAATGCCAGCCTCTGGACCACACGCCACGCTCATGCCAAATCTCTCTGCGACCATGCCGAGAGCGCGCCCGTGCGCCATGCTCGACCAGCCCCCCCAGAAAGCGCGCCGCCCTAGCCGCGTGCGTAAGTGATCTCCAGCACCCCAGCACCCTGCCAGACATGCCCGTTCTCCGTCGCGCAGACCACGCTCGTTGTGCGCCATCAAAACCCCCGTCGGACCCGCCTAGAGCCTCGCAGCGTTTCGACCAATCAGCACCACCCCACGCCTAGACACCACGCCGTTGAGCTTCGCTAGGGAACATAGAACCACCCCTACCGTCGCCCATGCTGATAGCTGTCTGTGCCATCGACCACGACGAGCTCATCTCGCGCTCATCGGTCCCCTCTCGCCACTATAAATAGAGGCCTCCCCCGCTCGATTTCTTCACACCAGTTCGCTCCCCACCTCTCACTGATCACACTCACTCACCCCCGGAGCAAGGCGAGCACCAGGTGGACGGAATTGCACCGGAGTTTGCCGCTGCAGACGAGGAGAGGCGTCGTCGATTGGAGCCGCCCCAGGAGGAGCTGCCGGTGCCAGGAGAATCGTCGTCGACTTCGTCGTTCGCCCCCATCGCCGACCCTCGCCTGAGCCTCGTTGAGCCTCCCACGACCCCACCTGCCGTGTTAGGGTTCTGTCTCGCCGGCGCTGCCCGATATGGACGATGAGCCGTAGCCGTTCGATTAGATTTAGATCGTGCGGCCGAGATAGCCCCATACCGCTTCGCGTGTTATGAGCCACTGACGGGTGGAACCCCCCTGTCACCTGAGCCTCGCGCTGCGGAGTGACACTGGGCCGGCCCATTAACCTCTCCCGCGCGACCCGACTGTTTGAATTTAGATTTTTCTATTTTAATTCAAACTCAGTTCTGTACCTAGTTTCAAAAATCAACCCAGCTCGATTCAGTGAACCAAATTGCATGAAACCAATTTTGTTAGAAAGTTACTGAAATGCTTAATCCAAGCCCGTTGGATTCAAATCATTTGGATCTGTAGATCAACCTTGGTAAAAATAACAAGGCAGAAGCTTTTCTGCATTCAAACATTTTTCAAAATTCAACCATAATAGCTTTTGAGTTGATTCCAACTCCCAAAAATCACATTTGATCATACCATTAAGAATATATAAAAACATATGGGTTTACTTACAGAAATAATGTTCAAGTAATAAAAGAATGCCACATAGGCATTTCTAGTCACTTTATTTAATTAAAATAAAAAGTTTACACCTTATTAAATTGTGACACCACTTTAAATCACATTCCCATGTACTGAAATATGTGGTGATGACATGTGTGAACATGATCCCATGTTTGAGTTAGAGAATATTAAATCTTAAGTAGTTTTTCAATGAGTAGAAATTACTTTTCTCAAATTAAAATAAATAAGACAAATGTTTTAATCTTGTAATATAGGTGATGATGCTAGATCATCTATAGTGCATCTTTGTGTGATAATTGAAATAGTTAAGTATTATTTGGTGATTGTGTACCTCGTATTTATTTATAGACGCTAGTACCGACCAAAGGATACTAGAAGGAAGGAGGATACTACGAGGAAGAAGCCGAGGAGAACTTCTACCACTGCTCTGCACAAGGCAAGCCTAATACTACTAGTTTAATGTGCAAGCTATTAACTAAGCAAGCCTTGCTAACCAAGTTGACCTATGCAAGCTAACACTTGCAACCTAACAAGCTTATATCACTTGAGAAACCATCCTAGTTTTACTTACAAGCTTTCCACTTTATTTCTTTATCAAAGCTTTCTCTTAGAGTTTACTTAAGTGACTTGTAGATTCTAGGAAGATAATTGAAGGTTGCATAAAGAGCATTAAACTTTCCTAAGCTAGATAATCTTTATGTCATCCTAAGACATGAGATTGAACTTCTTTAATTCCCACTTGTTACCACCCCTCATTAGTAGTTAAACCCACTTGTAGATGCTAGTGCTAAGCATAAAACTTGATCAAATTTATATGGAAATACTTGGTGAAAATGGTTATGAAAACCTTGGAATGATGAGTCATTCTACTGAAATGTTTTGACATGTGTTTCCGAACACCAGATGATTTTATGATGAAAATGATGAGGCATGAGCCTTAGCCCTTTATAAAACTGATAGTTGTCTAGATGCGATACCATTCCAATTTTATCGTACAACCACAATACCTGAAATTGGGTAGGGCTTGACTGGAAACTTATATACCTTAGTATGGGTTCCCTCACGGCCAAGGTCTGAGCTGAGGCTACCTTGTGAAGATTGTCCACCTGTGCAGTACCCAAGATGACAGTTGGTCATAGTTGGGAGGCCAAACTCACAGGAGAGGTTCCTATACTAGAGCATGTAATTGAAAGGTTAGGATTGATTATCCGCATACTGAGTATGGTGAATTCAGGATTTGTTCCTGACGGATGTATCGAATATTGTGGTGAAAGTGTACAATCTCTGCAGAGTGTCAAACTATTTGAATAGCCGCGTCCGCGGTTATGGACAGTTGGAGTGGCCATACTGTTCCCCCGTCAGATGTTTTCAAAATGACTTGTGAAATAGATTGAGACTTTGACTTGACCACAACAGAGTTGTGATATGGAATTCAAGTTCCCACTTAGGTGTTATAATATTTCACTAGTTTCTTTGCTTTTGAACTTAGTAGAGGTAAATCTGGCTTTTTGCAAAACAACCCTAGAGCTTAGTGTCCTACTACAAAACCCCATTAACTTGTTAGTATTAGTTTGCGAGTACTTAAAGAGTACTCATGGCTTTGTCCCTGGCTATTCCCGTGGCCAGACTATGAAGAGGAGTACCAGGATGATGGACCGCACGAAGGTTACGATAACTAGGATCATCTTCCATCGTCAGCATTGCCTGTGACCCCGAAGATGGAGCTTCGCCTATGCTACCTTTATTATTACGTTATTCCGCTTCTTGAGTTGTATTAAGAACTGGATCATGAGATCCTTATTTGTATAAGACCTTATATATGGTTTGTAATGGATGATGTACTGTGATATCCAAATCTGTTATGTCTCGCAAAAATGGTAATATTGGGATTGCGATGTATGGCATAACAGGCATCTGGGATTAAAAATCCGGGTGTTGACAGAGTATATCACTACCAATCTCTTTACTTTGTTTTTGTTTTCCTTGTTCCTTTTGCATTGTTTGGTTTGCTTCTTTTTATCAAAAACACAAAAAAATTAGTTCCTTCTTTAGTTGTTATTTTGTTACCTTGTTCTTAGCTCATTATGTTGGTCCCTAAGTTCACCCTAAAAGACCTATCAATAGGTAGTGGTTCTATAATTGGGAGAGATAATATTGAAGAATTCTTTAATCATGTTAGTAAGCATAAAGATATTAAGGATAGATCCTTAGCAGAACATGCTCCAAATTATGAAACCACTACGGCTTATTTAGTTCACATGTTGGAGACTAGGTTTGTTCACCTTAACCCCATGATGCAGCTAATGTTTCTTAAACTTCATGATATTGAGGACACTGAAAATAGAGATTTTATCCTTGAAACTTTGCTTAATGAATTTAATGATGTTGCTATAGAAGCTAGAAAGATCTTTGGTCGTTTTAATTTGCTAGGATCATGTGTAGATGTTATTGGGACACTACAAAAGTTGGACAAAAGCAAACCCAAAAATGGGGATGAAATTAAAATACTAATACCTTTGAAACTTGTAGGAGTGCATGAATTCTTGGAAAAGAATTTTGATTGGATTGTTCCTGAAAACCCATTTGATGAAAGTAGTGAACCCAAGAGTATTGAGAGAGGATCCTCTAGAAATTATTTGGGTAAGATACCTTTCCTTGTTGAAGATATTTCTGGTATTGATCTTAATGATTCTTCATTTGAAAATACTTGATTCTTGCTTTCTGTGCCTAGCTGAAAGGTGTTAAAGAAAAGCACTCTTGGGAGATAACCCAATTTTTTTATTTTCAGTAAGTTTTTATTTTGTTGAGTCTTGGAAGTTATTGCCTCTGTAATAACCTCTCCTTATCCTTTTTGTTTGGTTTTTGTGCCAAGAATAGCTGATACGTCGAAAACATATCTATAATTTTTGATGCTCCATGCTTGGTTTATACCAACTATCTTATGTTTTGTCTACACTTTGAGGCATTTTTATACATTTTCTGGACCTAACCTATTGACAAGATGCCACAGTGCCAGTCGCCTGTTTTCTGCTGTTTTTGGTTTCAGAAAAGCTAGTAAAGAAATATTCTCGGAATTGGAGGGAACAAAAGCCGAAGCTCCTATTTTTCTAGACGCAACATGGAGCCCAAAGGAGAGACGAAGTGGAGCCACGAGGTGGCCACACCTAGGGTTGGCGCGGGTCCACCCTAGGCCGCTCCGTCCTATGGTGTGGGACCCTCGGGCGTCCATCGACCTTTCCCCTTCGCCTATATATATGTCTCCCCGAGACGAAAACCCTACTGAGATCAGAATTCCACGAAAAGTTCCGCAGCGCCGCCGCCACCGAAGAGGAGATTCGGGGGATAGAAGTCTCTGTTTCGGCACCCTGTCGGGACAGGGAATTGCCCCCGGAGCCATCTCCATCGACTCCACCGCCATCTCCATCGCCGTTGCTGACTCCCATGATGAGGAGGGAGTAGCTGTCCCTCGATGCTAAGGGCTCTACCGGTAGCTATGTGTTCATCTATCTATCTATCTCTCTCTCTCTCTCTCTATCTATCTATCTATCTTTCTCTCTATTCGTGATCTTATTGAGATCATGAGCTTTGCAATCTAGTTGAATAAGTAGATCTACTCTGCTACTCAAGTTCTTTAATTAATATGTGCTTATCCCCACGTGTGTGAAGTTGACAGTGTGCACACCGTGTGGCACTTAGTCTAAAGGTTACAGAAATACTTATCATGAGTATAATTTGAGTTGGATGTCTTTATTAGTTCGTGGTGTTTGTTGGAACCATCTAGCGCTCGATCTGACAATGGGGTTATCTAGATGGGGAATGCGAGGTGTGCTATTATAGCCCTACATCGTCCAACCGGAGAGTAGTTCAGAGTAGCATAATGAAGAGAATATACTTATATTAGAGTGCCCACTAGTGAAAGTATGATCCTTAGGCCTTGTTTCTAAGAATTGAAACACCATTTACAATCAGTCCTTTTACATGTTTGCTTGCTGCCATTTTTATTTCAGACTGCAATTACCACTTATAATCATCCATATTACTTGTATTTCACTATCTCTTCGCCGAACTAGTGCACATATACACTTGACAAGTGTATTGGGTGTGTTGGGGACACAAGAGACTTAGTGTATCTTGATTGCAGGGTTGCTTGAGAGGGATATCTTTGAACTCTTCCTCCCTGAGTTCGATAAACATTGGGTGATCCACTTATGGAAAACTTGTTGCTGTTCTACAAACCTCTGCACTTGGAGGCCCAACACTATCTACAAGACTAGAAGCATGCATAGACATCAAGCTCTTTTTTGGCCCCATTGCCGGGGAGGTAAGGTAAAAGGTACTCACATCCTCTGTCTACTAAGGTATCTTCTAGTACTATTGCTGGTGTGTGAGTGCTCTAAGTTATTTCCTTTAGATTCTGCAATTATATATTTTTGTTTCTTGTTTTTATTTTCACTAGTTAGGCTTAATGGAAAACAACAAAAAAAATTAGAGAGCTTTATAGTATTTATCTTGAGTTAGGACATGAAGTGTTTGAAGAGAAAATTTAAAAACCTATGGAACTTTATTGCATGCTAATAGCAATGTTATTAGTATAAATTCTTTGAACACCATTATTGCTAATGTTATGGAAACTTCTAAGCTTGGGGAAGCTAGTTTTCATGAAAATGATCTTTTTAGTTCCCCAGCTTTAGAGGAGAAAATTTGTTATGATGATACTATACCTCCAATATATGATGATTATAATGATGAATATGATATTTTCAGTCCAACTGCTTTAGAGGAGAAAATTTTCTATGATGATACTGTACCTCCAGTATATGATGACTACAATGATGAATACGATATTTTCAGTTCACCTACTATTGAGGAGAAAATTAATTATGATTAAAATATGCCTCCTAAATTTGATGACTATGGTGATGAGAATAATAATGATAGCTATTTTGTTGAATTTGCTCCCACTACAATTAATAAGAATGACTATGCTTATGTGGAGAGTAATAATTATTATATGCATGTGGCTCATGATAAGAATGTTTTATGTGATATTTATATTGTTAATTTTATTCATGATGCTACTTAAAGTTATTATGAGAGAGGGAATCATGGTTTTATGTATCTCAACAATATTAAGTTTCCCCTCTTTATGTTGAAATTTTTGAAGTTGCACTTGTTTTGCTTTCCTATGCTTGTTGATTTGTGCTTTCATGACTTGTTTTTTTACAAGATTATTTTTCATAGGAAGTGGGTTAGACTTAAATTTGTTTTATATTTTCTTCTTGATGCTCTCTTTTACTTCAATTCATATTTCTTATGTGAGTATCATCAAAATTATCATGCCTATCTTAATGGCTATGAAGAAAGAGCTTTTAGGAGACAACCCATTATATTTTTGCTTTCAGTTTATTTTTGTTTTTTTGAGTCTTGGAAGTTATTGCCTCTGTAATAACCTCTCCTTATCATTTTTTTGGATTTCTTGCCAAGAATAGCCTCTAATTAGAGGGAAGTAAGATTTGGGGAAGTTGCTGCCCCGAAACAGATTTCTATGCTTCACTGTAAAAATCGTGAAAAATCTCAGAATGCTGTACTGATCTGTAATTTTTTCTGTGCATTCCCCTGGTATTTATCTAACTTTCATTAGTTTTGCACTTTTCGATTTGATCAACAGAAGATTTTTGAAAAATCTCTATTTACCTACAGGTCTGTTTTTTGACAGATTTCTGTCATTATTTGCATTTGCCTCTTAAATCGATTTCTTTTGAGTTCTTTTGATCACTTGAGTTTTTAAAAGGAATTGCTACAGTAGCTTATGTTTTAATGGATGATTTACTTGAGTTGAAACTGAACCCAAAGGTTTATTATCTTGCATTCACTAATGTTGCTAATGAAGATTGTTTGAAGTTTTGTATGAGGGAAGTTTTCAAGTGTAGGGAGAGAATGATGTGATGAGATGAAGTATGGAAAAAATCTCAAGCTTGGGGATGGAACCCGTGTCACCCCAAGAAATATTCAAGAGGTACAAGTGTCAAAACTTGGGGATGACCAAGTCATCCTCTTCTTCATCAACAAAAATCTCGGGTCTTCTTTCAAGATACTTTAGTTTTTGCTTCATGCACTATTGTGTTGTTCTTGGAGTGTCTTTGTTTTTAGTTGTCTTTTGCTTGTTTTCTACAATAAGTTGGTTGGATCCTGGCACACTTCTTTTGGAGAGAGACACGCTCCATTTTCATTGTTTAGAACACTCTAGTTTTCACTCTTATTGTTCTGTGAATGTTCTCTTTTGCTAGCACTGTGTTTAGCTTTAGTCTTCTTATGCTTTTTGCTTATAAAGTTTTAGTTCTTCTTTGTAGTTAGGTGAGACAAGCTCTGATATTTATTGATAATTATCTTTGTGAGTTGTTTCAAATAAGTCGATTGGTGTTGGAAAAGAGTAGAAAGTTTCATGCTTATAGTGGTACAAAAGGAAGCTTGTCTTGAATGTGGCTTAGACTTTTTTAGATGTTGCTTTGACCATATGCTTAGTGATTATTGTTGTAGCATGACTTGTTTCAAACAACTGAGATTGCTTAATGTGTCTTGAAAGAATCATGTGTTATTTTAGCATACAAAAGCATAATATTGTGGTATTCTCCTTTGATGTTTTATTTGGGTTGACTTGGCACATGCTTACACTATGTTAATAATATGAAACAGTCACCTTAGCCTCTATGATCATTTAATTTTTAACTAGTGTTATCACTTTATGCTTTAATTAGTAATGTTTTGTCGCTCTTCATTATTATGGACATTATTGCTCTCTTAGTTGGTAGCTCCTAGTATTTTGCTAGCCTCCACATGTAGTGAGTATGAGCTCTACTCGTGCATCCAACTCCCATGAAACCAAGTTATTCCAAAGAGTCCACTATAAATTCCTATGCATGGTGTGTTACACCATTCCAAGTATATTCATGTTTTTATCTATCTTCCAAATTAAATTTTTGTTATGTGAAAATTAGTGATTAAAGCTCTCACAAACTTGATGGCGTAGTTTATTTTCTTGTACTTAATAAACTTAAATCATTGTGTCCATCTATGTTTCTTATATGCTTTCAAACTATAAGTTGGGAGTTAGCAGAACCATGTTGTCATGGGGAATGCTTTAGACATTGCACTTATTCTATTTAGTTGATATCATGTTCTTTTTTATGGATCCCGACGGTGTGAAATAAAAGGAGAGCCTGTAAGTCCATGGAGTTTGTATATGTGTTAGAGAAATGCCTGGGCGGCTAGCCTAAGACATGCCTAATCATGGTGGAAACTTGTCGCATTATGTGAAGCATCCTCAATAAAACCTATGCAAATAGCAAATAAAAAGATCGCTAAGATGCTCATTGTTTGTGCCTTGTCATTTTGATATGGGATAGCTCCTGTGTCATGGGACAAGGGGTACCCCTTTGGCGGTTCTTTATGATACACATATACTTACAATGACAAGAACTTGCTTGTGACCAAAGTTGAGTAGCATGGGGTTCAGTACTCGTACACAAGGGGCATGAGATTTTCAACTTATAACTTGTCAAGCATATACTCATATTTGTGTCACTTTAACCTTAATCACTTCAAGATGCTTGTGATAGGGGCAATAAAAGCTCAAAGCTAGTAACTACCATAATTTTTGGAAGCTCTTTATGAAACTTGAAATCCCTACTTCTCTCTATGAAGGGACTTTGCTTTTACCTTTTTGTTGAATCTCCATCCTCTATGTTTATGCACCAGTTAAGAGAGCATAGTTGTCATTCTTAGTTCAATCTGCATTGTCCCAAAAACTTGTTGATTGATTCATAATTATGGTATTACTTGTTTTTAAATTATTTTTATCTAGTCACCCTTATGAACTTTTAAGGTTTCCTATGCATTTATGTTTTGCTATTCCATGAAAGACAAGCTGATTACCACTCTTATTATGTTTTCTATATGTGAAACAAACAAATGTCTTTCAATGCATTGTTATTCATGATATTTTGTTCATATCTTTCATGTTGCAACAAAGTTGCTTTGTATTATTGTTAGAAATATATCTTTCATGCTTATGTTAGAGTACTTTGATCCCAGCTATCAATGCTTTACAATACCTTGATCAAGATTATGATGGTGCATGTAACCTCAAAAATTATTATTTTTATCACTTACCTACTCGAGGAAGAGCAGGATATAAGATTGGGGATGCTTGATACGTCGTAAATGTATCTATAATTTTTGATGCTCCATGCTTGTTTTGTACCAACTATATTATGTTTTGTCTACACTTTGAGGAATTTTTACACATTTTCTGGAACTAACCTAATGACAAGATGCCATAGTGTTAGTTGCATGTTTTTTGTTGTTTTTTATTTCAAAAAATCTAGTAAAGAAATATTCTCAGAATTGGACGGAACAAAAGCCAAAGTTCCAATTTTTCCAGATGCAACACGGAGCCCGAAGTTGAGATGAAGTGGAGCCACGAGGTGCCCACACCTAGGGCTAGCACGGGTCCACCCTAGGCCGCGTCGCCCTATGGTGTGGGCCCCTCGAGCGTCCACCGACATTGCCCCTTCGCCTGTATATATGTATCCCCGAGACGAAAACCCTACCGAGATCAGAATTCCATGAAAAGTTCCGCAGCGCCGCCGCCACCAAATAGGAGATTCGGGGGACATAAGTCTCGGTTCTGGCACCCTGCCAGGATGGGGAATTGCCCCCGGAGCCATCTCCATCGCCATTGCAGCCTCCCATGATGAGGAGGTAGTAGTTCTCCCTCGAGTCTAAGGGCTCTACCGGTAGCTATGTATTCATCTCTCTCTATGCGTGATCTTATTGAGATCATGAGATTTGTAATCTAGTTGAATAAGTAGATCTACTCTGATACTCAAGTGCTTTAATTAATCTCTGCTTATCCCCACGTGTGTGAAGTTGACAGTGCGCACAACGTGTGACACTTAGGCTAGAGGTTATAGAAATACTTATTATGAGTATAATTTGAGTTGGATGTCTCTATGAGTTCGTGGTGTCTGTTGCACCATCTAGCGCTCGACGTGACAATGGGGTTATCTAGATGGGGAATGCGAACTTTGAGGTGTGCTGTTATAGCCCTACATCGTCCAACCGAAGATTAGTTCAGAGTAGCATAATGAAGAGAAGATATTTATATGAGAGTGTCCACTAGTGAAAGTATGATCCTTAGGCCTTGTTTCTAAGCATTGAAACACTGTTTACAATCAGTCCTATTACATGTTTGCTTGCTGCCATTTTTATTTTAGATTGCAATTACTACTTATAATCATCCATATTACTTGTATTTCACTATCTCTTCGGCAAACTAGTGCACCTATACACTTGACAAGTGTATTGGGTGTGTTGGGGACACAATAGACTTCTTGTATCTTGATTGCAGGGTTGCTCTCTTTGACCTCTTCCTCCCTGAGTTCGATAAACCTAGGGTGATCCATTTAAGGGAAACTTGCTGCTGTTCTACAAACCTCTACACTTGGAGGCCTAACACTGTCTACAAGAATAGAAGCATGCGTAGACATCAATAGCCTCTAATGAGAGGGAAGTAAGATTTGGGGAAGTTGTTGTCCCGAAACATATTTCTTTGCTTCGCTGTAAAAAATTCTAAAATATACCAAAAAATCTTATTAATCTGAATTTTTTTTTGCACATGACCCTAGTATTTACCCAACTCTCATTAGTTTTGCACTTTTCGATTTGAGCAACATAAGATTTTCGAAAAAATCGGTCTTTACCTACAAGTGTGTTTTGACAGGTTTCTGGCATTATTTGCATTTGCCTCTTAAATCGATTTCTTTTGAGTTCTTTTGATCACTTGAGCTATTAAAAGGAGTTGCTACAGTAGCTTTTGTTTTAATGGAAGTTTTACTTGAGTTTAAACTGAACGCAAAGGCTTATTATCTTGCATACACTAATTTTGCTAATGAAGATTGTGTGAAGTTTTGTATGAAGGGATTTTTCAAGTGTAGGGAGAGAATGATGTGATGAGATGAAGTATGGACAAAAGCTCAAGCTTGGGGATGCCACCCATGTCACCCCAAGAAATATTCAAGAGGTACAAGCATCAAAGCTTGGGGATGCCTTGGGCATCCCCTTCTTTATCAATAAAAATCTTAGGTCTTCTTTTAAGATACTTTATTTTTGCTTCATGCACTATTGTGTTGTTCTTGGAGAGTCTTTGTTTTTAGTTTTTTTTCTTGTTTCTACAATAAGTTGGTTGGATCCCAGCACACTTTTTTTGGAGAGAGACACGCTCCATTTTCATTGTTTAGAACACTCTAGTTTTCACTCTTATTGTTCTGTGAGTGTTCTCTTTTGCTAGCACTGCATTTAGCTTTAGTTTTCTTATGCTTTTTGCTTAGAAATTTTTAGTTCTTCTTTGTAGTTAGGTGAGACAAGCTCTATGATCTTTATTTATAATTATCTTTGTGAGTTGTTTCAAATAAGTCGATTGGTGTTGGAAAAGAGTAGAAAGTTTCATGCTTATAGTGGTACAAAAGGAAGCTTGTCTTGACTGTGGCTTAGCATTTATCATGTCATGTTAGATGTTGCTTTGACCATATGCTTAGTGATTATTGTTGTAGCATGACTTGTTTCAAATAATTGATATTGCTTAATGTGCCATGAAAGAATCATGCATTGTTTTGGCATACAAAAGCATAATATTATGGTATTCTCCTTGGATGCTTTATTTGGGTTGACTTGGCACATGCTTACACCATGTTAAGAATATGAAAGAGTCACCTTAGCCTCTATGATCATTTAGTTTTTGACTTGTGATATCACTTTATGCTTTAATTAATAATGTTTTGTCGCTCTGCATGATTATGACCATTATTGCTCTCTTAGTTGGTCGCTACCAGTCTTTTACTAGCCTCCACCGGTACTAAGTATGAGCTCTACTCGTGCATCCAACTCCCAAGAAACCAATTTATTCCAAAGAGTCCACTATATTCCTATGCATGGTGTGTTACACCATTCCAAGTATATTCATATTTTTATATATCTTCCAAATTAAATTTTTGTTATATGAAAATTAGTGATTAAAGCTCTCACGAATTTGAAGGCACATTTTATTTCTTGCACTTAATAAACCTGAACCATTGTGACTGTCTTATATGCTTATATGCTTGCAAGTTATAAGTTCGGAATTAGAAAAACCATAATGTTATGGGGCATGTTTTCAACATTGCACTTACTTATTTAGTTGATATCATGTTCTTTGCTTAGGGATGACGACGGTGTGAAATAAGATGAGAACTTGTAAGTCCATGGAGTTTGTATATGTATTAGAGAAACGCCTGGGCGGCTAGCCTAAGCCATGCCTAATCATGGTGGAAACTTGCAGCAAAACCATAGTGGCATTCTATGAAGCATCCTCAATACAAAAATATGCAAATAGCAAATAAAAAGATCGCTGTGATGATCACTGTCTGTTGCCTTGTCAATTTGATATGGGATAGCTCATATGTCATGGGGCAAGGGGTATCCCGTTGGAGGTTCTCTATGATACACATATACTTACAGTGACAAGAACTTGCCTCTGACCAAAGTCGAGTACCATGAGGTATCGGTACTCGTACTCAAGGGGCGTGAGATTTTCAACTTATAATTTGTCAAGCATATAACTCATATTTACCCTCACTTTAACCTTAATCACTCCAAGATGCTTATGATAGGGGCAATGAGAGATCGAAGATAATAAGTACCATAATTTTTAGAAGCTTTATAAAACCATTTAATCGTCCCTACTTCCCTCTATGAAGGGTCTTTTTTTTAATTTTTTTGTTGAGTCTCCATCTTCTACCTTTATGCGCTAGTTAAGAGAGCATAATTGTTATTCTAAGTTCAATATGCATTGTCCCAAAACTTGTTGATTGATTCATAATTATGGTATTGCTTGTTCTTAAATTATTTGTATCTAGTCACCCTTATGAACTTTGAACTTTGAAGGCGTCCTATGCATTTATGTTTTGCTATTTCATGAAGGACAAGATGAATACCACTCTTGCTATGTTTTCTATATGTGAAACAAACAAATGTATTTCAAAGCATTATTCATGATCTTTTATTTGTATAGACTTTCATGTTGCAACATAGTTGCTATGTCTTATTGTTAGAAATATATATTTCATGCTTATGTTTAGAGTACTTTGATTCCAGCTATCAATGCTTTGCAATACCTTGACCAAGATTGTGATGGTGCATATCACCTTAAAAATTATTCTTTTTATCACTTAACTATTCGAGGACGAGCATGAGTTAAGCTTGGGATACTGATACGTTGCAAACATATCTACTCCCTCCATTCACTTTTCTAAGACGCGGAAGGATTTTTCCGATAGCCCAAAAACACCGCTTATGTAAGATTATACCCTTGATCGCATCGATCAATTCAAAATTCAAAAAGCATCCGATCAATTCTTTGTCGGATCGTCGCCCATCGATCCGCTAGACGCGTCCTTCCTCGCCTGTACCTCGCCGATCGATCCCCGCATCGCCCAACATCTATACCTCGTCGATTGATCACCCAGCTGCTCGCGCCCCCGTCCCATGATATCCTTCTACCGCCACCTCCACCTGTACCTCGCCCAGCTGCTCCCCAACAGAAGATCGCCGGTGGACGGCCCCAGCAGCAGCAATGTCGCGAGACTCTAGGAGCTCGCCTAGAACCTCACCGGCCGCCGGCCCAGCAGAAGCAGCACCGTCGGCCTTCAGGAGCTCACCCAGAACCTCGCCGGTGGCCAGCCCGAGCAGCAGCAGTGTCGCCGGTCTTCAGGAGCTCGCCCAGAACCTTGCCGGTGGCTGGCCCGAGCAGCAATAGTGCCGCTGGCCTTCAAGAGCTCGCCCAGAACCTCGCCGGTGGCCGGCCCGAGCAGCAGCAGCGCCACCGGCCTTCAGGAGCTCGCCCAGAACCTCGCCGGCGGTCGGTCTTAGCAGTAGAAATGTCGCCGGCCTTCAGGAGCTCACCTAGAACCTTGCTGGTGGCCGGCCCAAGTAGCAGCAGCCCACCGGCCTTCAGGACCTCGCACAGAACCTTGCCGGTGGCCGGCCCAAGCAGCAGCAGCGCCGCCATCCTAAGGAGCACGCATGGAGCCTCGCCGGCTTGCCTCGTCGCCAGCAACCAGGGTAGAAGGCCAGCGAGAGCAACTCTAGGCCGATGCCAGCTTCTCCAGCCTTGTCAGCTAGCAGCAGAACAGATAGCAGCAGCAGGTATGGTGCTCCCTGACCTGAATTGTAGTCCTCCAGAAGAAGGTAATGCACCTCCGGAAGAAAACAACACAATGATCAAGATGCAGATACAGGTATACTCCCAGCAGCAGTTTATCCTGAAATTTATCATGGAGTTTATTAGTGAGTAATATTGCTGCAGATTATGAAATAGTTCATGTCTTGTAAACTTGCAAATTACAGCCACAGTAAACAGTTCCTCTCTTGTAAAAATTTCGTCTCTCAAATAATGAGAAACATAAATTAGTGCAAATTACAGCCACAGTAAATTAGTGCAAATTAGCCACACTAAATAACAATAGGAATTCCACACTAACAGTAGGAACAATCAGTAGCAGTTAAACATGAATAAACAAATTAAAGGGTCATATTAGACTCAATACCAGGAGATACAACTACAAACATATCGTGATAGTGTTGGCTCTAGTATAAGCAGTAATACATTACTCTTACTGAATTTTCTAGTAGGCAACAGTTGCAAGCTGCTACTGAATTTATCTACTGAAAAGAGAATAATTTAACAGTTGTATTGCTACTATAGGTGTGCAGCAAATACCGAGGCAAAGGAACTGTCTCACGGATGAGCAGAGATATGCCGTTTACATGTCCTTGGAAACTCTCCATCGGAGTAGAGGTGGCAAGTTCAAAAGAAATGATAAGAAAGATGTGGCTGAAATATTTGAAGCACATATTCGAATTGTTCAAAGAATATGGGAGATATCAGTGAAACAAAAAACTCTTAATCAAGAAGTAGATGTATCTAACAAGAGAAAAGGCAGATGCGGAAGGAAACCTATGGACGATATCCTATCCCTCATCCCCAAAATTGCCTTAAATAAGAGGTCGACTGTGCGTTCGCTTGCTATGGCACTAGGGATAAGCCCACTACACTATACAAGAAATTCAAGGTGGGGAAGATAAGAAGACACTCTAGCAGTTTGAAGCCAGCGCTCATAGAGAAAAAAGAGAGACAGGGTGGATTTTTGCGTGTCCATGTTAGATGAAACAACACTAGGATATGCAAACCCTAGTTTCAGTTCTATGCACAACATTATACACATTGATGAGAAGTGGTTCAACATGACAAAGAAGAGAAGGCACTACTACTTACTTCTAGAAGAAGACCCAGAAAGAACTGTCCAAAATAAAAATTCTATTGGGAAGGTAATGTTTCTAACAGCAGTGGCAAGACCGAGATATGATGGAGATGGGAATGTTACATTCTCTGGCAAAATTGGAGTTTGGCCATTTGTCGAAGTAACAACAGCAGTCAAAAGCAGCAAGAATAGGGATAAAGGGACCTTAGAAACCAAGAACATCGTGGTGAACAGAGATGTGATGAGAGAATATGTCACACAGATGCTTATACCAGCAATAAAAGAAATGTGTCCAGCAGATGATGATGGACAAACTATTTATATACAGCAAGACAACACGAGGACACATATCAACCCAATGATCCTAAATTCGCCAAGGCTGTTGCCGAAACGGGCCTGAACATTGTACTAATGCATCAGCCGACTAGGGTTCTTCAGTGGGATACAGTCGCTCACAGATCGTCGAGCTCCAAAAACTCTTACGAAGCTGATCAAAGGTGTTCATGAAGAGTTTTTTGCATATGACACTGCAAATTTGAACAAGGTATTCCTAACATTGCAAACCATCATGGTTGAAGTGATGAAGGATGGAGGAGGATATCGATACAAGACTCCTCATATGAAGAAGAAAAGGCTGGAAAGGCTGGGACTGCTGCCCTCTCAGATCTTAGTTCCTCGGGAAATTTATGCAAAAGCCCTAGAGATGCTAGGACTAGGTGTTGATTGAGATGATTCTAGGAGTTTCTACATATTTTAGTGTGTTGTTCCATATATTGTTGTGAACTCATTCTACTCCATTTTATGTTAGAAAGAAACAAAAATATGTGTATATTGGAAACAAACAAATATGTGTATGTTGCTAAGATGTACTACGGTGGGAGTACCACAAAAGTATCAGACTACTTCCACCATTTTCATGACCAGTACTAAGTTTCCATGTGTACCAGACTATGTCATTGTTCATGATACTGCATGTGCCAGGTTACTGATTGGTTCACCTGATTGGTTCAAATGCTCACAAAAACTCAAGCTACAGAGAATATTATGTGAGTGATGGCCAAAAACATCTAAATAGGGGCTGGAGTATCAATTTAAACTTCTAAGCACTAGTTAATATTATGTCTAAACACTAGTCAATTTAAACTTCTAAACACTAGTGAATATTAGTCTAGGCTCAGTACAAACAACACTAGTGTATATTGTGCACATACATCAGGATGTAAAAAAAATCAGGATAAATCAATAGCTACCACTGAAGTCATGCCAACAGCTTGTTCAACCAATTTGTCACTATATACTACAAACAAGGGTAATTGTTCTCTTGCAAATTAGTACTGCTACCTTCACCAAGGAAACACAAACCTGTCAAAGAATGAGTAACCCAAAACTTCAGCTAAGATCTTCCTCACCGTACTTTTTCTAGAATCCATCATTCCTGCACACGTGTATTCACTTGTCAATCGCAAATTCAGAACTTTCAGGAATAAACATGATCCTTTTTAGAATTGACAATTTAGGAGGATCGAGAACTAACAAACTTTAAATACACCGCCCGTTCATGTGGAATAGAACGTCTTCCGATTTCCTTTGGATCCTATTGGAGCAACCCGTAGTTGGCTGTAGAACAGGAGCAAGCACTCTCGGGCATTCTGGCCGAATCCAAATCTGGGACAGATAAAACAAAATAATAATGAGTACACAAACGACTTCCTTAAGTTCCTACTGTTACATACAACCATCACGCGGTGAAATCAACAGACATGATTTGAGAGAGTACCTTTTCACTTCGAAAATCCAGATACAATTCGCTTACAGTCTGGACATTAGCAACTAGCTGCCTTATCATGACGGTCTTGTCTAAAAGAAATGCATTAGAGAGGCTTAGCTTCGAAAGTTGAGGGACAAAACCAAGAACAAGGGGATTTTCATCACATGGCCAACTATCATAGGTCATCCGTTGGAGCTTTGGTAGACAGTCGAGCTCCACTGTTTTGAACTCCCCATAGGTGATACCAAGCTCAGCGAGTTCAGCATGTTCTAAATGCAGTACCGACCTAATCCCCACGTCACACTCGAAGAAAGAAAATATCTCTAGCCGCTTGCAAGTTCTAAGGATATTGGGTATGTCTGAATGACCAAACCTCATATTCTTCAGTTTCAGTCCTGTGAGAGTCTCAGCAACGAACATACTGAACTGCAAAGAACATGAGACCAGCAAATGCAGCAGGACAATCAGCAACGAACATACTGAACTGCTTTGGATAGTTCAGGAGGTCCACATGGGTGCAATTCGAAGATTTCTTGGGTGTCACGATTTCAAACTCAGCTGCATCCAGTTTCTGCGTTGCCATGGCAACGCCAACAGATTTGTCAATGGAGAGACACTCATTAGGAAACAAGGCGAATCTGACCTTCAGCTTGCGAATTGTGATCTGTGGAGACCTTGTGGCAAAGATCTTGTTCATCACTTGAGACAAAACCCTATTCATTTGAGCCAAATCACGATTGCTGGGATCTCTGACGATCTGCGAGAGCATAGTGGGGAGCTTCTATATTTTCCTTCAGAGGATCTGCGAGAGCATAGTGGGGAGGAGACCAGGAGTAATCGGGTGTACCGGAGTAGCTGGGCGTCGGCGGCGGCCGGTGCTGAAGTCGGCGTGCTTCATCCATGGCGGAGACACAGAGGGAGTCCGGTGCCGAAGCCGGTGTGCACCAGCCATGGCGTGCACTCCCTCTCCACCTTGTGCTACGGGTACAATGACGTCAGCACCTTCCCGGACCCTGCTGCTCCGGCATAGCTCGATGTAGTAGGATAGCAGATCCAGCGCCGCCGCACGAAGATCTAGTGCCACCGCCGCAGGTCCGTCCCCACCGCATAAAAATGTGATTTTGACCTCGTGGTCGCTGGCGCGGGCGGGGAGCGAGAGGAAAGAGGGGATCCGTGCGGGGGCAAGAGGAAGAGGAAGAGGGCCGGGGGTGGGGGCGAGAGTATGAAGGCGGGGGTGGGGGCGAGAGTATGAGGGCCACGGCGACGAGGGAGAGGCGACAACAAGGGAGTCGGAGGAGCGACTGATGGGAGAAGGAGGGAGACGCGAGTCGTCGACCGACAGCGAGCGAGAAGAGGGCAAAACTGGAAATCCAGAATTTTCGTGTGCGGTGCGAAACACGTGACATTAGTTTTCTTCCGCGTCTTTACGGAAGCGAGTATAATTTTTGATGCTCCATGCTTGTCTTATACCAATTATATTATGTTTTCTTCATACTTTGTGGCATTTTCATAATGATCTGGAACTAACATATTAACAAGTGTCAGAGAGCCAGTTTTCTGTTGTTTTTGGTTTCAGAAAAACTAATAAAGAAATATTCTCGGCATTGGATGAAACAAAATCCAAAGTTTCTATTTTTCCAGACACGACATGGAGTCTGAAGGAGAGACGAAGAGGCGCCACGAGGCAGCCGCACCAAGGGGACGCACGGGTCCACCCTGGGCCACGCCTGGCCCTGGTGTGGGCCCCTCGAGCCTCCACCGATCTTGCACCTTCGCCTATATAAACCCCCCGAGGCAAACACCCTAAGTACCCGATTAGAATTCCACGAAAAAGTCCATAGCCGCCGCCACCGTCGTCCCTAGATCGGGAGGGATCTAAAGCTCTTCACGACACCCTGCCAGAGAGGGGAGATCATCCCGGAGGCCTTCTTCATCAGCATTCCTGCCTCCGGAGATATGTGTGAGTAGTTAATCCTTGGACTACGGGTCCATAACAGTAGCTAGATGGTTGTTTCTACTATTTGTGCTACTATGTTTAGATCTTTCTGAGCTTCCTATCATGATCAAGATCATCTTATTGTAATTCTACATGTTGTGTTTACGGGGATCCGATGAATATTGAGTATTATGTCAGATTGATTATTGTTCTATCATGTGTATGTTATTTGTGATCTTGCATGCTCTCCGTTGCTAGTAGTTACTTTGGCCAATTATTTGCTTATGACTCCAAGAGGGAGTATTTATGCTCGATAGTAAGTTCATGCCTATAGTAATCTGGGAGAGTGATAGAAACTTTTAAGATTGTAGATGTGCTGTTGCTACTACGGATAAAACAACAATCTTTTGTCCAATGGCAATTGTATTGTTTACATTGCACACTTTCCTTAGTGCAATTATCTATTGCTTGCAACTTAATACCTGAGGATTGTTCGGATGATATCGTGGAGGTGGATTATTAGTCATAGATGCAGTTTGATTACATTCTATGTATCATGTTGTAATGCCAAAATGAATCTCATAGTGATCATCATGTCATGTACATGCATTTTTATGCATTCTCTATTTGTCAATTGCCTCGCTGTAATTTGTTCACCCAGCATGTTATTTATCTTAAGGAGAAAACACCTCTAGTGAACGGTGAACCCCGGTCCATTCATTCCCATTGATATTCTATCTACTGTTTATTGTTTACTTTCTGTAATTACCACAAGCAATTATTTTCTTCCACACTATACGTTTAATCCTTTGTTTTCAGCAAAACCAGTGAGCTTGACAACCTCATTGATAAGTTGGGGCAAAGTATTTTGGTTGTGTTGTGTGCAGGTTCCACGTTTCTAGCAACACCTTCGGACGTGGTTTCTTTCTCCTACTGGTTCGATAACCTTGGTTCTATAACTGAGGGAAAACTTGCTGTTGTGCTCATCATACCTTCCTCTTGGGGTTCCCAACAAGCTCTACATCAACTGAGCACTATTACATCCCAATTTCAGCAACCCTGATCTACTGTCAGGAAGGCAAAAATCAGGGGGAACAAAAACTTTTTCTTATTAAGTGTTGCAATGCTTGATTACTTGTTTTCTTGTGTTCAAGCAACTGATTGTGCATTAGGTGGTATACTCCTTATCTCAACACTATCTAACAGAAACTATTTTCCAAAGGAGATTTCTTGGCTCCTCTTTAATATTCCCAAATATTCTAGCATTCCAAACCTGAGCCAAGATGACATAAACACCAACTATTTTACTAAATCTATTAACAAAACTATGAAGACCTATATATTATCTCCTTCTGTTTTCAAGACAGGACTTCAACTACTCTTACCCCTAGTTTTTCCAAAACCTTGTCTAAAAACCTTCTCACTCCAATCTGGGTAGAAATGCCAAGAGGTCCTTATCTTACTTCAAAGCACAACCAATTCAAAATACCCATCCCTACCTCAATCTAGGCTTGATGGTAACCCAAGTAGTAGTTGGATAAGTTTGATAGGATGAATTGCCTTGATCTGTTGTCTGATGATTTGCCATGATTTGTTGTCTGATGAATTGCCTTGATCTACCGATTTCCTTGATTGCTTAGGAACTAGAGTGAGCTAATCTAGTAGCTCATCCCATAGGACCCAATCTATGTTTGTGATCATCAATCTCAACTCAAGCACCCAAATCTGGATCTATCCTAAGTCACTAAAGTGACCATGTTTTCTCCTAATCAGACTAATCCAGGGATAATCCCTTTGATAGTTCCCAACTCAATAAATACCCAATCTAAGCATGGATCCTTATACTTATTCATCACATCAACATCATCCCTTTTATCATGAGATTGGAACCTAGCATCCACTCAAAATCATCTACACTTGTACTCTAGTCTAAAACCTTAAATCTGCCAAAATGGCTAAGTCTGGAATTCTTATCTAGATTCGATCTTTGGAGCTCTACCTTTTCCAACCTATGGGCATTCTTGAGAATGTATTTGAACCATATTGTAGTACATCATGAGTACTACCAAATACCACTCTTGCACTTGGATAAACCATTCTGGTTCCCACTCATCCATGATGGTTTTGTAGTCAAGATAGTAACCTTCTCTGCAAATCTTATCATCTTGCCTACTTTGGCAAAAGCTCACCTCTATATGCCATCTCCCCTTGAACAACTATTGGCATGGTTATGATCTACTAACCATGGTACTTCAATCCATCCTTCACTTGTTTCCATTGGAGCATTGTGCTTATTAAACCCACATGGTTTAGAAGGCATCATGACAATCGTGCTATGGCAGCCTTGTTTTCAACAAAGTTTGACACCTCTTCTAGACCACCTCAAATACAACCAAGCCTAAATCTTGGCACAATTCTCATCTACATAACTTGGTCTATCTATACCTCTATCCCTTGTACCTAGGTGAGCTCTGAGCTCCCAAATCCAACCCTGTTTTGGTGGTATAAATTATCAAAACCCTAGATTCCCCAACAATCTAGTTTCTTCCTTCTCCACCATAATTCCTCAAGAATAAAGTTTTCAATGATGTATAAATCAAGTTCACCTCATCTAACTTGGTCATGTTCATCCCCCAATTTATTCCCATGATTATTGGGTCCTCAAACTATTTAATTTCCACCTTTGGCAAAAACCCTAAAATCTCTGTCTATAAAGGCAATTATGTTTTTATCCAAATCACCTTGCCAACTCAATGCACATTTGAGTTCTTTATATCATACCCTACCTTCTAAACTCAAAAATAAATAATTTTGAGATCTTTTATTATTTCTCTTTGCCCTTTTTCTTAATTGGCAGAAACATCAAATAATACCTCAAAAATACTTTACCTTCCAAATAAATTCCAATAAAATCCCCCAAAGTGTGGTATGATAATTAGTACCATCCAACATCAAAAAACGACCTTGTACAATGTAAAAATATCATATTAGCTTCTAGAAATCATTTCTGCACTTTTTGAAGAAATGATTTTTAGTGAACTAAAAATCCTCCTAAAAATCACAATTAATTATGTGAGGCATATTTTGACCTTATCTACACACCAGTACCCTCTCCCCACTTTGTTCAATGCAAGATTTCAAACTTCCTTCTTAACTTTTGCCTTGAGCAAATTTGTAAAAACCATCAATATCATTAATCAACTCACTCCCAAACCTCACCAAACATTGCCAATCAAGATGGTACACCAACCACACCCCCTCCTGGTCGAGTTACACTTTAGCTTGTCACTGTTCATTGTTGTCCTCTAGCTTTTGGAGACAAGAGGAGAGGAAGATGTGGCCACTAAAACTTGCCTTTCAAATATCTCCTACCCCAAGTACTATAGCCACCCCTTTGCCCCTCTCTGGTCGTGGTCTAGACCCCACACCCTCCTCAGCACCGCCCAGCTCGACCAATCCCCTTCCTGGCCACCTCCCATGCTTCCTACGGACCTAGACCACCATACATGATTCCTCTTCGGTTTAAATAGGCCATAGGCCACTCCCGTGTCCCTCTGCTCCTCAGTTTCTTCCTCCCACTCTACCAGACCACCCTGAGCTCCCTTCCCTGCTATCCTTCTCTGTTTTTCCCAGGAGAAGGAGGCGAAGGCATTTCGGCCATCTCCAAGAAATCGAGCAACGAGCCCTCCTCCCTGCTCCCCCCATGTTCCATGTCACCATTCTTTTATCCCCATCCCCATACGCGTCTAACCCCACCTTTCTCTCTTCCATGGATGGCCGGAGTCCTCACCGGTGTCGACTTCCTGACCGTGCCCCGCTGGCGCTCATGCACGAGCGAGCTTCTGTCAAGGAATGCCCTAATGCCACCCATTGTTGGGCTCGGCATGGAGCCCCGCCTCGCCCTGGACCGCTCTCGTCGCCTCCCGAGGTCGCATGTGAGCTCCCTAGTGCCGCCGGCACCCCTAGGGTTTCCCCTTAACGCCGCTGCCAGAGAGAAAAACAAATGGACCCACGTCGTCGATCTGCCTCTAATCAGACGGCGCAGAGCCGCCGATACCCCTTCGACCCTCTTCCCTCGCTGACGAGCGGGCCAGTGCGTCCAGCTTCAAAATCCCCTTCCCGCGCGTGCTTGGTGCTCGCCTAGGTCGATTCCACCACTGGACGGCCCACTGTGCCCCAGATCTGGCCTGCAAAGCTCTCCCTCCCTTCTTATTTTATTAAATCTTCTTGTCCAGATTTTTTCCAATGGTTTTAATTCAAAATAAAAATTAAGAATAGCCTAAAAATGCTAGATCTAATTTTTATTAGATGCACTCGTGTTTTCCCTAATATGCAGAGGCTTTGGTTAGTCCTTTTGATGTTTAGAATAAATATGATAAATTAAATCCCTAGAGTTACCCTTTTATCTATTAAAATCTTCTGTGAGTTTCACATCCCCAATTGATGTGAACCATGTTTGTATAGAAAGGTATTAGTGAGTCCTTTCATGTCCCCTTGGCCCCACCTACAGTGGCTTCCCAGTTTTCCTTTAGTAAAAATAACAAAAACAGTCCCCTTTTTACTTTAGAAAATTCCCTAGGTCAAACCAAATGAGGTTTTGAGCTAATTCCAACTCCCTGCACACCTATATATCAACATATTTCAAAACCCAGTAGCTCATAATTTTATGAACAACTATTGAATTTTTGTGAATTAAAATGTTCTTTCTATTGTTTATTCACCAATAAATTCATAACAGTAGCTCTATACATCCAAAAAGGGTGATTCCAATTTCTATAGAAAGGTATTTGCAGTACCTAATCTATGTCTTGGTGATCACATCAAAATCTCTTGTATATTTAATCTGGTGAAAAAGACAAATATCATCTAGTATTGCCTTTGGGATTTTCTTGAGGGCATTCTAGTAATTATTTTGAGGTGATTACAACTCTAAGTGAACCAGTCCATCAAATACTATCTAATCACCCAAGGAAATAAGTTTTGGAACTCCAGAACAGTTCTGGGGAATTATTTCCTAAAACTAGAGTTTTAATCACTATAAAATCCATTATAAATCAATGGTAATTGATAAAATAGTGAAACCACTTTTGTTGGTTTCATTTTATCAATATCTATCTGATATATCATCTTTATTCAATGTTAGACTACAGAACTTGACCTTTCTCTAAAACCCCCTATCTAGTTAGTTTTGGATTATAAATCCTAAATAGAAAACCCACAAACGCAACCCAAGCATTTCCCTTGTATCCCCAACCATATCCTCGACATCTACTGATATATAAGCTTGTTTTGTCCATTTCTTGCTGTATTCCTTGGTGTTGATATGCATTGTATTGATTGTGGTGTTGATTGCTTGCATGTTGCTCGATGGAGGCGATAGTTGCGATTATTGTAGGGGTTCATAGCATGGAAAACAAAAAATTTCTACCGCATACACACAAACAAGCCAAGATCTATCTACTAGATTGTAGCAACGAGTCGATAGAAGCACTCACCCTTGAAGATTCCAAAGCGGTTAACGAGAGCATATTCTCATGGGTGATGTAGTCGTACACTTGCCGATCTCAAGATCGCATAGACGATCCTTCCGGCGCTGCGTTCCGGCAGCGCTTCTACAGTCGGTCACATGTTTGGTACTCGATGAATACCTTTCTCTCCCTTGTTCCAGCAGGAAGCGGAGGTTGTAGCTCTCCCCTCGCGATTCCAGCAGCACGACAGCATGGTGTCGGAAGTAGAGGGAAGATCCCGCAGGGCTTGGCCTAAGCCAGTGCGATTTATGGTGGATCTAGGGTTTAGAAGGTCGGGAGGAGGAGGAGGTGTCGGCGGCGGCTTGGCGGCGGCGCGTCACGGGTGGAGGCTGGCTCTTGTGTGTTTGGAGCAGCCCTCCCCTCTATTTATGAGAGGGGGCAGCCTTGAGAGGGGAGGGTTTGAATCCAAACCCAAACCCAACTTGGATTGAAAGGACTCTTTCCTTCTTCCACTAGGAAACCATTGTTCCAGTTTGACTTTTTAAACCTCCGGTTTGACTTTCAATTTAGAGCTTTAATTCTCTCTTGAAAATGCCCAAACCAAGTGACCTAGGATATGATCCAATCATTCCACTTACCCATGACACATTCATGGTCCATTCCCCTTCCGGTCCAGTGAACCTTCTAGACCCTTCTATAACCTCTCCGATGAAAACATTGAAATCATTCCCGAACTCCGGAATCGGACTTTCCTTATATGAATCTTATTCTCCGGACCATTCCGGATCTCCTCGTGATATCGCGGATCCCATCCGAGACTCTGAACAACATTCGCTATCCCTACTTACATTCCATATCTACTAAACAACATCGAATCCTTAAGTGTGTCTCCCTACGGTTCGTGAATTATGTGGACATGACCGAGACACTTCTCCAATCAATAACCAATAGAGGAATCTGGAAATTCATATGGCTCCCACATATTTCTATGATTTCTTTGCGATCGAATGAACCACTTACATATGATACCAATTTCCCTTTGTCTCGCGATAGTTTACTTATCCGAGGTTTGATTATCGGTATCTCTGCATACCTAGTTCAACCTCGTTACCGATAAGTACTCTTTTATTGTTCTCGTGTTATGTGATCCCTTGTGATCCAGTCACATGCTTGCAAGCCAATTGGATGACATTCCACCGAGAGGGCCCAAAGTATATCTATCCGTCATATGGATGGACAAATCCCACTCTTGATCCATGTGCCTCAACTCATACTTTCCGAACACTCAATGCCACCTTTATAGCCACCCAGTTACGGTGTGGTGTTTGATGTCATCAAAGAATCCTTCCGGTGATGGTGGTTAGCATGATCTCATGGTCGAAGGAATTATGTTACTATGTATCAGAAAGCTTATAGCAAACGAACTATTTGAAACGACTTGATCTTAATGATACAGTTATCTATAGGAGTATGTCCATCATACCATTCTCCTAATGATATGATCTTGGTGTTAATAACATCTCAATGTTCATGATCGAGAAACCACGATCATCTATTAACCAAGAAGCTAGTATTATAAAGAGGCTGTACCAGGGACTCTAATTTAGTTTACAAATCACACAAGTATTAATGTTTCCGGTTAATACTATTATAGCATGATTGTAAACATTTATCATAAACACAAAGATATAATAATAACCACTTTTATTATTGCCTCTAGGGCATATCTCCAACAATTATGTGACACCGAGAAGAAGGAAGCATCAGGATATTCTTATTATTATTGGTATTATGGTATTCTAAAGAAGTCATGGGACATCTCGCTGGTCACAGGCAAGCCATCTTCTTGCCCATAAGCCTTGTCCTATTATTTTATCTATGCATGTTTTATATACCCGTTTATGCAAATTGCATTATTTTATTATATTATGCTATGTGGGGAAATGTTTGGCTCCTCCAAACTATTAACCCTTAGTACCATTAGGTACAACCCACTTTTATGATACCTACCTGCCCCTAGTATGATAGATGATGTATAACACCATGCCCCTTTTGGAAATACCGCTTTAGCCGAAACAAAAACTATGGGATGGGAAGAACCTGGAAAAAGGCTTACAAAAATGTTTTATGAGAAATCCTTGGTGAGGCTTGGCCTACCAAGTGGTGTTGAAAATTAGAAAGGTTTTGGTTTACAAAATGGTCTGACAAAGGATGGAGGAAAAATGTTTACGAAAACACGTTGGGCTGTATAGTTTACTATGATGGAACAATTAACCCGTGCAATCACATTACTCTGGAATAGGATGGGGCTGGGCGGGAAGTTTGTATAATCCGGTATAGGTGCCTCGAACTACTACTATGGGGGAGAACAAATCCCCGGAGGCTGGGTCTTCACCTATAAAGGCCCATGTGAAACATCGGTCTTGAGAAGGTAAATACCGTCTAAGGGCGGCCAAACGATAATATGAACCCCTCATTGAAAGCGCACACCCGACAAGGTGCAAAATGCGCTCTGGTTGGCTTGTGACTATATAGGGCATCCCAGTTTTGAGGGGATTAACCTCATAGGGTAGGCACTTGTATCGAAGAGGGCATTCGGAATGTCTTGACCGGTTATTCGACCCATGATCGCTGTAGATTAGGGACGGGTAATAGGATGGTGTGGGTACAGTGTACAACCTCTACAGAGTGTAAATCTATTCGAATAACCAAGTCCTCGGTCATGGATGGTTGTGCTGGCTGCTGTACGGCTGGTGATGGTTTTGATTTTAAAAGGGACTTAGAAAAAGCAATGGCTTAAAAATGTTTTGACCATGGGATGGTCGGGAAAAAGGAGGAAGGAGTTTGGTCATGAGATGACCGGAAGGAGAAACAAATGGGTGAACCAATCCTAGTGTTTTCTTAAAACATTTCAAAAAGGTTTCCAAAATGGCTTTACAAAAGTTTAAAAAAAGATATAGAGATATGCTATATCTACAAGAGAAACTAGTTTATAAAAGAACCTCTCATGGAGCCATCCTACTACAGCCATATTGCATATCAATTATTATTACTCTCTTAAGGTGGTTTGCGAGTACATTCAAAGTACTCACCGACATTGTCCCTGGCTATTTACTTGGCCAGACTTTCACATGATCGAGAGAAACGGTGGAGATGATGACGTCTATGCGAACTAGGTCGTCTTCCTAGTCAGTCGCCTGTAGGTTAAGGCGTGACATGGGCTCCGCAACTGAAGACTTCCGCTACTTGTGTTGTAATCGCCATAGTGGCCACTTTGTAAGTTATGTAATCGTTACTGTTATGGATGATGTAATGATACTGGTCGGTTATGCTCACGGCTCACTGATCATGGGAACGTGAATTGCAGGCATAACAGGTACTCTCGGACCGTAAAATCCGGGGTGCCACAAGAACCATCACACGGCAACACCCATGGCACGGCATCAGGACGATATTTCGGTCATGTTGCCCTCCTCCAGAATCCAAGATCGCCGTCACCGTGGTCGCACCCGCACCAGCCTTCGCGCCTTATTCTCCGAACCCCAAAGCCAAATCCACTCTGTTCGGCATAATGCGAACAAGGTGAAATTCCATCCAGTTTACTTCTTGTGATTGTGGTAGAAGAACATGTACCGATATGTTGTTTACTAGACTTTCATTTGAAATTAGTAGCTCCATGATGAAGAAAAAGAGAGAACCTAAATGGAATAACGATGAAGATCATAGTCTGTACTTTGCATTGCATCAACAAGGGCTCGTTGACGAAGCATGTTACCAAGAGAGTGGAGTTCATCATCCATTGCCAAAAATATGGTAACAAATCCATGAGCGATTGAATACAAATACACGAAGAGAAGCTAGATCCATGTCATCAATCATCAATAGGTGGCACATTCTAGTGATGCGTTTAAATACGTACACCATGTATCATTCATAACAATAACACTATCGGCAATATTGGTATATGTTTGTATGATCTATTCATTTTATATGATCGTGGCACCTTACTTTCATGGATAGTAAACTTGAAACTGCAATTAACTTGAAGTGGTTCTTATCCCAAGAAAATGTCTGGTATACACATGACCCTTGTCTGTTCTATGCTGCAATTCTGCTGTTGTGGGCAGAGAAAGAAAAGCTGTTAGGCATAACTTAGTCTTACACACATAGTCTTAACTTGTTCTTACACAAATAAGCAAAGCAGTCTTACACAAATAAGCTTAATTGAGTCTTGACCAAAGAAGCATTTACTTCGTTGAACTAGGGGGGAAACTAGAGATAAAGATAAATATAAATGGTTCATCTGATCTGCCAGTTGAGCACTAGGTCCCTGGAGCTGGTGGTACCGTCGGAATGAACCAGAATGCTGCGTTTGGACGTCTCTCATTATCTCTCAAATTTTACGATCCCACTGATGAGACAATGGCAGGCCCCCTCCCCCCGACATGGATTTGGCTCCAGGTCGGATCTGGAGTGTCAACATAATAGACCCGTGAGTGCGCAGCAAACACACAGTCTGCTATCAACACTAGAAGTGCTGGCACCTCAGCAACAACACCAACATGTTCTTCCTGGACTCCAGTAGGAGCCTCAGCAAGTATTTCGTCAGCTTCACCAGCAGTAGCATCAGCAAGTATTTCGTCAGTTTCACCAGCAGCAACATTATCAAGTATTTCGTCAGCTTCACCAGGAGTAGCAGCAGCTAGTTCTTCGTCAGCTCCACTGAAACATCCTAGCATTAGAGTTTAGAAATAAGTTGAACCCAGATATGTGCATTGCATTCATGCATAGAAAATCCGAATAATTTTCGCGCTTTTAAACAAATCTTGTCAAAGTGATTGAAGCTTCTCTTAGCTTGATGGAATTGAAGTAGATCATCAAGTTGACTGCGTTAAGTTTCAATAAGACCTTTATTAAAATCTCATTTTTGGGTAAGAGAGATTTGATCTAAGGGTATATCAAAATGTACCATAAGTTAAACCTTAATATAATGTGAATTATATTTGATCATTAGGTGATCATATTATAGTATTCATTATAATCATTCATAAGTACCAAGTTAAGGATATAAAACAAATAATAAGAATGTAACCACTATATCTTAAATCCCATTTGCATACATTCTGAGAATCATAGTAACACCTAACCTTAAAAACTCTTTTGATGAGTTGGAGTTGGAAAGAGATTAAGTCAAGATCATCCACTATATATATATATCTTGCTTTCTATAATTTTCATGGAACTTATCTCAATATCTGTTGTTCATCAATGTTGGATGATTCCCCATTGATTCACAACTTCTTTAACTATTAGTGTTTGATCTATCATTTGATCTTATCAGAACATCTACTCAAATCTTCTAATGAGGGCATAGTCCATTAATAACCTTAATCTAATATAAGATACTAAGAAAATAATTTCTAGACAATAAAAGGTAGGATTGATAAATCCCTTCTTAGCCAACTAAGAACTTCAGTAATAAATGATTAAAGTATTATAATGGTAATGTTTTGGCCACCAACATGAAATGCTTATATTTGGTAAGGTAATACTGGTGGGTAGAACATGATTGGAACCCTAGTAAAGATAAGTGATCCTAGAGAAGTCTTTGAAAACCCCATAAATATAATTCAGGGATTGAAGTGTAAGTCATGAGGGTTAAGTAATTAAGATGGTGTTATTCATCTTCAAGAATAGTCAACTTTAGAGAAAGATTAGTGATGGAAGATAATCAACAATAGAATAGTAAATACAATCAACCAAGGATATGAACAGATTATAAAATGCCTTTGTATCAAACTCATTGGATTCATCCATAAGTTTAGAAGAATGATATATTGAGTAAGAAGAGTTTAATAAGTAAAACCATCAAACTAACCATGGTGATGGATAGAAAAAGGTATTATATCTAGGAAAGGAATTCCTTAATTAGAGATTCCAGATTGTGAAATATAATTATATGTTATAAATCATTTTCCTATTTAATTTTGGTAAGCAATCAACTCTAAATCTCAAATCAAACATAATATCCATCTTATACCGTTGATCCATCACTTGATGCTTATAACACTTTATAGAAATATTTTCCTATAACAAATTACATAAGCATATCTCTGTTAATTTCAACCATCATCACTATGTGTGCCTAAGTATATTTTTATAAGTACACTTCTATAAAACACTCTAAATATAAATTCTATTAAAAAGGGCAGACTTCATCCAATACTATACGCTTCAGGCAAAATACTTAGTTATTAAATCTTAACTCTTAAAAAGAATCTAAGCTTATACAAAACCCTAAAGCCAAGGGTAGTACTAATAATTCAAAATCCTAAACTTCTTTGTTTATCACATACATTGTTATTTTCCAACTTAATGGGAGTAATAATCATCATATCAATGTCTTTATATTTCATGCATCAAAGAATGGTATAGAATCATTATACATATATCTCAAGTTTCCATTCAAACTATAAGCTCACTAAAAGTTGAGTTATAAACAGACAAGAATAGATCATTCAAGAAATCCCTAATTAAAAATAGAAGATAAAAACAATAAGAAGAAGTTTCTTCCAATTATTAAAAAGTAGTTCTTATTGAGTAAATAAAAGAAATATACAAAGATGGCATAATAAAAGTTCACAAAGGTTACCAAATCTATTTTAATATTACTGCAAATATCCAGCAAAGAAATCCTACAAGGAAAAGTTCAAAATCTAATTCAAATTCAAATATGAAAAAGAAAACAGAAAATAGAAAAGAGTAAATCAAATAAAAAAACCAAACCTGGTCGCAGCCCAACACTCTAGACCTATCTGACGCCTATGTGCAGCCCATAACGGCCCAGTGACCAGCCCTGCCCTTTTCCATCTGAGACTGACAAGTGGGGCCAGTAGAGGACCGCGGGTTGAGCTAAAGAAATCGCTAGGGGTTTATCCGCAAAATGGTCATCGTCGTCACTGTCACGCACACAGGCAGCTCGCTGGCTGAGCTCGTCGCCGCCCGATGCCGTCATTGCGCCAAGATACTCGCCGCCGCTGCCAGGAGGGGATAAGAAGGCCACCACGACGCATCGCCTCAATCCCTATCTCCAATCCCTCCTTATCCTCTCAGATACGAACGAGACCGAAACCCTAGCTTGCCGGAGACATCTCTCGCCGTCGAACCACGTCACCCCACACCATTCTGAGCCGTCATGGAGAAGCGCCATCCTCCGTCGATCCTCTGGGTAGAAGCTTGCATCAAGGGGAGCACTGGAGCGGGTGAATTTGGTCATTTTCCTTCGCGGCAGTTTGTCGGAATCCTCACCGGAAAGCTCAATTCCGGCCGCGCCTGTCCTCGCCAACCACTCAATCATCATCAGGGTGAGTTCATGAATCTTCCAGCATCCTTGAATTGTTTGATCTTGTTGTAAATCGCCGTTTCACCGTAAGCCACCGTCGGAGCTCGTCGGAGCTGAGGCTCCGATGACCATTTCCGAGCGGCGCTGCCACTATTAGGTTCCGTAGGTCACGCTGATTCTAACTAGGTCCATCTCGTTTGCTAGGACGACGTAGATCGTCGCCGGTGACCACTCATCGACGGTGGTGGTGGTGCTGACATCATGTTTACCTCATGATCGAGCCACTTCAGTCGTTTGACTAGTCTTTGCCTCGCGTGGTGGATGACATGGCCTAGGGCCCACATGTCATCGACAGTGAGTAGAGAGGAGGTCAGTAGCAAAAGAATTTCTAAGACCTGAGAGCTGAGGTGGACAATGGCCCACTAGTCAGTGACTAGGGATAGCTCTGGACGTGGTATAAAAAGTATTTTCTGTTAAGAGTTAAATAAAATGTTATAATCCAATTAATATTATTCCAGAAATTTAATAAATGATTAAATCTTGTTTAATTAATAACTTTTGATTTATAATTTAGAAAAATATGTATAATATATGAAAAATGTTCAGAAAAATAAAATCTACAACTTAAAACTATTACCAAATATTATTATGATGATTATTTAAATAAATATTATTTAATAAAAGTTTATAAGTAATAAAACTTTCATAATTCATATTTTTATAATAATAAATATTAATAATGGTAATAAAATACCAAAAATCTTAGAAAAATAAGAATTCTAATTTAAAACTATAATCATGTATTATTATTTCACTTAATTAAATATTTATTATTTATTAAGTAATTATAAAAGTAATAAGAATTATAAAAATCATATATTATTGTTTATAAATCACAAAAATAAATATGATAAACCAAAATGAGCACAAAAATATTATTTACATGTTAAAAATCTAATAATCTCCTTTTGAGGTAAATAAGAAAATTAAATATTTTAATAACTCCAATTTAAACTTTTTTACTTCATTAATAATTCATATAAAAATAAATAAAATTTATCAATATTCTAAAAATGAGTTAAATAAGTCTAATAAATATTATTAGTCTTAAATATTAATAATTCAATGCCATAATAGTTTAAAACATTATAAATGTTCTTATTTTAGAAGAATCCACAACCTTAAATGAAGATTATCTCTAAAAAGAATTCCACTAATAATAAAATCCTTAAAGAACAACTTATGAACAATCAAATCTTTTCTAAACCATATTAATCAACAAATTACAAAAACTACTACAACACTATATAAATCCATAAGTAGTTAAGTAACATTATGTTGGGTTCATAAACTATACTCACTTGTCTATAAAAGATAAATTATATTACTCCATACTCACATCAACCATTACTCAAGTAACAGAACAAACATTCTTAAGTAACTTAAAGAACACATTTCAGATATACAAGATACCAATGTATAAGTATGATATTTTCAAAACTATTTATACTTTAAAGTTAACTTTAGTCTACCAAATTTTAATATAACACTATAGGCATTATTTTATGTTTTATAGTTAACTTTGGTCTGAAGTAGTTAAACTATAAAGCAACTCAAGTCAAACCATTTGAGCGAACAAATGACATCAACCACCACTAACTAATCACAAAGTTTGTTTAGACCTTAGAAAAGAAACCTTTTCTTCGAAGGTTATCCTTTTTGCCACTTTAAATAAGAAACCTTGTATAAGTAATTCTAACTAGTATGCCATAAGTATGTATACTTTACTCATACATATGTGTTTTTTACAACCACTCATAAACTCTAATAGAAGTACAGCGATGAAACTTATCTGAAAGGACCACACATTCCAAAGTAACCATTTTCGGAATCCAAACCCTAGAACAACGTTATTCCCGGGATTTGCGCTTAGAACGTGGATCACACTACTTATGCATAAAATCATATTACTTCTTTAAACATTAGTCCTTACCGGACCAATGATGCTGATTTCAGATTTTTGGATCTTATACTAACTCAAAGACCGTGAGTGCATAATCTTGCAATCACAAAAGGCAAGTTCATACTTGCTCATGTCCTTTAATTATTTTTTGTAAAGTATTTTACAAATCCAGTGTTGTCATCACCTACATTTGAAAAAAGGTTAGAAAACACTATTTTCAATAATAATGAGAACTATTGATTACTGATCTAGGGTGATCAGCTAATCTATTAAATCTGACAGTTGGAATACCACTGTTCCGAACTATATCACATAGGACTTAACAACCAATGTCGCCAATGATTCTTGCGCCGTATATCACGCGTTGACCATGAGATTTGGAATCGGACGGAGAAGTCAGCTGTATCTTCTTCCTCTCGCATGAAGTCGGATGTGCGGGTCGTGGCTGTTATCCTCGTAGCGTGCATATTAATTGGTAATTCGTAGAGGATATGCAGCATATGGGTGGGAACCCTCACCGTCCCATGATAGTTCTGGCACCTAATGGTTTGTATAAACCATCGTCGTAATTATTTATGTGGGCATGGTGTAGACCAAGGAGGCATGCGAGGTTGCGAAGGGGGCAGTGATTGGCTTGGATCATCTTCTGGGCCCCACATCATGGAATTATGGACGGGAATAAGCTGCCCGGTTGTGCAACAAAGAGGTGATCTCTCATGGGTAAAGTAACGCACCTCTGCAGAGTGTAAGAACTATAACTTGTTACTCCTTGTTCCGGGAAGGAGCTGCGAACGCGGCGGGAAAGGAACCCCATGAAGGTTCTGGTAAACCCGTGAAGGCTCATGGACATAGATTTTCAGAATAAAAGCAACCTTTGAAGAAATGTTTATGAAAACTTGCATTTCCTACGACCTATGGTCTGTGGCTGTAGTTATAGTGCATCAAACACTCCTTTTCTAGTGAACTTGCTGAGTACGCTCGTACTCAAAGTATCTTCTTAACCCTTGCTAGATTCTGAAGCCAGTAAGAAGATGTCTACATCAAGTTATGCTCTAGGAATCGTCAAGAGCTAAATCTTTTCAATAAAGACAAAGAAGACAGCAGATACTCAACTCAAGTGAAGACGAAGTTACTGATTAGATAGAAATAAAATCTATAGCCAAAGAACCTATCTCTGTAGTGCGTTGCAATAGCAGCAATGCCAATTCCTTAATTAAATACTAGTTTTAATAGTATAATAGTTTTCCGTTATTTATCTTTGATTCTTCTTCGTAAATAAGTTATTTCTCTCTCTTAAACTTAGAATGTTTTCTGGATCTTATGTAAAGAGTGAGTTGTAACCTTTAAGCCATGTATTGGACCCGCTGTGTTTCTGTTGTGCCATTCTGAGGGATGTAATACTAGTGAACGGTGTTTCATTGGTGTTATGTCAACGATTATAGTATACTACATCATGCAGTGGTATGCTGGGTCACCGCAGTTGGTATCAGAGCATATGCTTTGACCTTAGGCTAGAAACCTAGTAAATGGGTAGAACCTGTAGGACACATCCTAGCAATAATGAAGAGTTCTCTAGTGATATGAGGGATATTCACTTGAGAATAATCCTGTTATGTTACTAGTGCGATAACTCTTTTATATGATTGCAATTCCAATCATTACCCAAGAGTTTTAACTCTATGTGACGGATGATAATTTCTTATCCACATGGCACCTCGATATCCACCCCGGAATGTTCAAGTGATGAACAGGACCACTACAAGGAATCTGTCTATATATGACCCTCAATTTTCGTCACAGAATCGTCATAGTAGTCCGTTTATGATGATTCTATGACGATTTTGAGATCGTCGAAAGCTGGGCGTCGCAAATGAACTATAACGACGTTTTTGGTAAAATCGTCATAACCGTCTATGACGATATTGAATCGTCATAACGTCTATGAAGATCCAATATCGTCATGGACCATCTAGCCAGGCCAGCTCAGATCCTACGTGGCTGATCCTACGTGGCAAAATTGTGACGAAATGAAATCGTCTTAAATCAAAATCAGCCCAGTCCATTTTAGTGATCTAAATGGGCTGGCCCAATATTTCTAGCCTTTTATTTGCTAGGCCTTGGCCTTTTTAGGTTTGTCACTTTTGGGCCTTGCCTTCTTACGGTACACTTATTTATTTTCAGATTTTTTACAATATATTTTGGGCCACAGCCTTTTTAGAGCCCAAATATATTTCATCCAGTCCAGATTTCTGCTATTTTTTAACTAGAATTTGCATTTTCATTTCTGGAATTGCTTCAGCCATGCAATAAATCGAGAAAATACACCAGAGTTTCCAAATACATCAATAAAATACACCATTTTTAGCAAATACACAGCATGCAGATAATTTATCAGCAAATAGCAGGCTCACAAATGCACATCCAAGATTACAATTCAGTATTTACATTCACTTATTAGCAAATAACACCAACTGCAACACCTCGGACAAGCTCCTCGGATCGCTGCACGAACAAGCTCCTCCGCTCTCCCGAAGTGGCACAGCTCCACTCCAGCACGATCAGCTGAAACATGAACAAAGCTTGTAGTTTCAGAATATGGGTAGCAGCAAATTTTACATATAGTTCTAGCAATCCAGAATAGGGGTAGCAGAAAATTTACATAATGTATTAGCATTCATAATCAGTGGTTTCATATCCATAAAAGCTTTCTAATCATTTGATTAAGTTTAAATCAGATTTGAGAAAGTTCTATTCACTCATTCCTATCACTGTAAATACTATGGATCTTGTATAACTCATTTACAAGCACCACTCCAAGAACTCGTTTAATAATTAACATGATATTACATGGAGTAGCTTTGTAAGCCACTGAACTAAAGATAACATTGGCATGGTACATGATATATTACATGGAGTAGCTTTGTAAGCCACTGAACTGAAGCTAACATTGGCATTGTACATGATATTACATGGAGTAGCTTTGTAAGCCACTGAACTGAAGATAACACTGGCATGGTATATGATGAATGATAGCAGAATAATTCCGAGTATGATCAAATGCCCCTGGATCATGTAAGAGTAAGAGTCATAAGACTCAAACTAATCCTATTAAAAGAGCACTCATATTTACACTACCAGACTAGTGATGCTTGCAGTGTGTTCAAATTAAGGACGTCAGGAGTTCTCCCTTAACTACAACTACTGATCTACATGCATACCCAATTTATCCAACTACTAGCAAAACCGAGCTTGACCATTGCCTTATATTTATAAACTTCTACAAGCTCGGTTAATGAATAAAACTTGATAATCTGAACTTTTGGAATGATACCACACAAGAACAGATAAAATTAATTCGATAAACAAAGGGAGAATCGGTTATGTACATACTGTCAGTTGGGATTCAGGTTGCAATCTTCTGCAAATTATCAACGGGAGCCTCACCAGCAGCCTGACCATGCTTCATATCATGTTGTTTCTCGCTAATTACAGAAACTCGAGACATACATCTAGTACTTCATATCATGTTTTTTCTCGCTACTTATTAAGAAACCTGATTCCAACACTGTGCTAAGAAACCTGTGACAATCAGGGAACAAATCACAAATATTGAGACATTGTAGATTACACGGAGGGAGCACATGCAGATAATTACAAGAAATAAACAAAATCTAACAAGGAGGAGAGGGACCTGACTAGCAGCCGCTCGTTTTGGAGGTGACCAGCAGTAGCAGGTCGTGGCGTTGCCGATCCATGCGACTTGGCGACTGCGGCCTTGGCCCTGACCATGAGGTTGGAGTGGTGGACATAGGCCCCGAGCTTCTTTAGCAGCAGCAGGTGAGGCATGGACGTGGACATGGCGCACATCGCCTTCTCAGCCTCCTCGGCCACGGACTGCTTGTCCCGTGATGCCTTCAGCAGCAGCTGGAGGAGCAGCTTGTCGAAGGGAATCAGACAAAAAAATCATAAGGGAATCCACCATGATCGAGAGGGGAATCAAACAAAACAAAATTCAGAGAAGCGGACATATATGGGGGAACAATACATACATGATGGGGGCGAGGGTGATGAAGGTGCACATACCATCGAGCCGGAGCGCAGGTGTGTTGGTCTTGGCGCCATCAGTAACCATGTCACCCAGACGATGCTAGAGACGCCAGATTTAGTGCCCTTCTTGCGAAGCACGCACGTGCTGGCGTCGGTGAGGAAGACCAAGCCGTAGGTGATCTGGTGGAGGAGCCTCTGAGGCAGCACGCAACTCTGCAGGGAGATCGACATCGTGGGATCCTGCTTCAACAAATACAAAGGATTAGAGGAGGATGAGCAGATGGTGATGGGGAGAGAGGGAGATGGGTGGCACTGCTTCCCGTGCCATATGATTCCCGTGACAGACATAATCAATACCAGATTAACAGCTGCGCAAGCAAACAAATGCAATAGTTGTAGTCAGACCACATGGCACATTACAAACCAGAGGGAAGCACACAACCTAGGACAAGACAAGTAAATAACAGAATAGGATGATATAATGGAAAATGCAGGCAACAATAATTCTACATGAGTATAACAGTAATCAGTACTGTGACATAACTTCAACTATGTTGTTTGTGAAACCAATAGCTGAACAATGAGACATTAACTACAAGACATTGATTGAGTTCTTTTAGAGTACAGTGTATTTGTCCTACCATATTTTATTATAAGGCAGAAGAACATCTAGACTGTAGAGGATTGCAACAAATGACTTGCAAGTGCGGACGATATAGTCAAACCGTCCTCGTGTGTACATGCATCAGGACATGAAGAAAAATCAAGTTAGTCTTAGCTAAACTAGATATAAAAGAACATTTCAAAGATTATCAAAAATTCTTGGCAAGACAGTGATGCTACCAAGGCAACACATGGGTGCTCCAAGATCTCATTTATGACACATGAACAACACGAGATCAAAGTACATGGACATCTAGCATACATATGGTTAGTGTAAGGATGCTAAACACAAGTACACGCAGTAGGCAATTAGCTTCTCACTCTTTATTTCTCGCCATGCATCACATTTACACACAGGCAAGATAAATGGGTGGGTCTTTTTAATTCTGAATCCAAAGGGGTGAGACTATAATCCTAAGCGTCGGCATCACAACAGGGGCAGGAACTTGACAACCGCGGAGGTGCTAGTACACCTCAAGCAACAACAAAATAATTGCTGGATACTTGGACCAAATCAACATGCATGGGAATAATCCATGAACAAAATTATGGTAGAGAA
The DNA here is from genome assembly GCA_916181665.1 of Avena sativa. NCBI lineage: Eukaryota > Viridiplantae > Streptophyta > Magnoliopsida > Poales > Poaceae > Avena > Avena sativa. The sequence continues at coordinate 133,805,568 of OV702283.1, read as the reverse complement.
ACAAATGACATATTACAAATTACATATTACATGAACAAAATTGAAATGAATTGGCCAAGGTTTATTTATATGCTCTACTGAAATGATTTGGCCTAGGTATCTCTATAAGCACTCTAGTAAAATAAACAGCAGAAGTTAACCCACATGAATAATCTAGGAGGGCAAAGCCAATACTCAGCCAACTCAAGGTTGAAAGAAACACAAAGGTACCAAGTCATATTATTTATCAAGACAATTTAAGAAAATTTCCCCAACCAGGAGGGCATAGTTTATTTAAAAACAACACTTGTTGTTCCATTTAAGAATTGGCACCATGGCTAAATTATAAACACCCATTGCAGAAGCACATCAGCGGAAGCACAACAATCAAAAGGTAACAAACTAAGCAACCTAAAACCCTACCACGGGATCGAGAAAATAGGACTAGGAAAATTTAATATGAGAACAGAGACAACTGGGACATGCATGAATCAATACTTAATAGGGGATGTCTCTTTTATTATTCTATTAATTCTCTAAATTCTAATCTAGCAAACAATGATTAACAGTAGTATCAAATCATATGAGTTTTTTTGGCAATCACAGATCCACAATAAGTAATAACAAGAACATGATTGCCTGTATTCCCTTTCTACCTGTTTCATCATGGATACCCCATTCCCAAACATTCAGCAAGAACTAATCTAATAACATAGAGCATCACCATACTAGTAAAATAGACAGGGCCTCAAATTTCCGGTGAGACGGCCATGTTTGGGACTAACGCACACTATTTACACTAGAATCCCGTCCTCACGCAATTCGAAAACCTCCTGAGTTTTGGACTCTGAATCCCCAGGACCGAACTAGTGGGAGCAGAAAGCAGAGAAGGGTCGGGGAGTGAGGGAGGGAGGAAGAGGGAGAGGGGGACAGAACGTACGTAGGTGTTGAGCTGCCTGACGAAGCATGAGAAGTTGCTGTGCTTGAAGTACTTGGGGAGGAGGTCCCTTGTGAACTCGGGCGTGCTCCAGACGACGAAGCTGTTGTTCCCCTTGCCACAGGAGACTATGCCGTCCGTCCCTGGGTCGTCCACCATCTCGTACGTCTTCAGCAGGAACGGCGGTGGCACCGCAGACGCCGCCGCCCCAGGCACGCCAGCTCCGTTGCTCGGCGGACCCGGTGGAGCCACCGCCGTGGTCACCGAAGAAGAAGCCCCCGCCGCCGCCGCGGCGACAGCAGCCACCCCGCCCTCCATCTCCCTCCTGACCAAGCCACCGCGATCGATCCATACGGACCACCGGATCTTGGTCGCCATGGGTGAGGAAATTGGAGAGGGAGATAGGTTGCGGTGCTGGGGGAGTGATAGGGGTGGTGGGGGTGGCGGTGGAGAGATGAGGGAGTGAGGGGGTGGATCGATGAGAGGGGAGAACCGGCGGCAGGGTGAGCTTCTGCGACATGGAGAGCCCCTCCCCCATATTCTCCTCCCCTTCTTCCTCTCCACCTCCCGCCGGAACCACCGCTCCTGCCGGAACCACCGCTCCCACCGGAACCACCGCTCCCAGATCCCATGTTGTCGCCGTCAAATCCACCACCGCCGAGCTCGGTCTCCTTGGCCGCGACTGCCCCGACGAGGCGGGTGCTGGGGGTACCAGAGCGGAGCGAGAGGAGGGTTGGAGCGAGCGGAGAGGGCGGCGACAGCGTGCGGATCTCGCTGGAGAAGGAGGGGCAGCGACGATAGGATCAGGGTTGGGGAGTAGGTTTCGCTGGGAGGGCGGGGATGTGGCGATTTTGGCTTGACCAGCACGCGCGTCCTATGAAAATATTTGGGGTCTGCGCGCGGGATGGGTATGCCATGTCATCGATCCATGTAAGTTCCCGCATATCAGCATCCTACCCGTCCATCTTGTTCGCATCCAACGGTCTATTAGATCTGCCTACTTATTATGACGATTTCATTTAAAAAGTTACGACGTTTTGAGCAAGATCGTCATAGTTTACTAAGGCTTTGGCCCTCCCAAGACCACCCAGTGCGGAATCTTCATAAATCTAAGACGATTTTGTAGATGGTCACTACCAAAACGTCATAAGTTGACACATTTCTTGTAGTGGACGTTGGATGACTACGGAGGGGATTGGACAGACAATCTCCGACAACTTCTATGGAGTTTGGAATGTGAATGAAGACTTCTGGTCAAGATTTACAGTTACTATGATGGGAAGGTATTAGCTAAATACCGTGTCATGATCATGTTACCCAAGAAGTTAGGACTGAAGGGAGAAATGCCAGCAGGAGAGGCAAGGTGCATGGCATCTGCATATCAGATTGTCGTAGCAGCAGCCATATCCATGATCCGAGAACATAAATCCCACGCTCTAGAAGGTAGTAATCACACCATTATACCTCATGAAACCTCAAACTCAGAGCCTGAGTTAGATCACTCTACCTTAGTGTAACACCCTCAGAATCGGCCCTATGCAAGTTTCAGCGATTCCCGCCAAACCCGCATAGAAACGATTCAAAGGTGCCCACCAGGCACGTTCATGCGGGTGGAAAACGAAGTAATATCATTACGCAATAGTCCACGATGGAACCCACAGAACATATATATACAACAACGACTCCATGAGTCAAGAATACAGATATACAATACAAGATCCAAATCAACTTCAAAATGATACGGCGTCCGACTACAGACAAGATGCAAATGGGGCTAAGAGCCCTGAAGAATAACCAATGGCATCCACAACCCTGCCTAGTCCAAGCCGGAAGGGTAACCCTGCTAACGACGTCAATCCCAAAACCTGTCGAAAAATAAAGGGGTGCCGACAAAGGGTAAAGGAAAAAGAGGAGCAGTCAGTACTGAGGCCAGTACACGGCGAGACTAGAATTCGGCGGTCCTCGCCTATATAGGTATGGTGGACTAGAGCGGCAGCAAAGCATGCACTAAACAACCTATAGAGACTCGATACAACTGGCGGCTATTAGAGAGGGGTAAGAAAGACCTATTCGGATCCAACCTGATTCTACCACCAAACATACCCATCCTGGTATTTCCCCCTCGAGACCAAACGAGAAAGTCAACTGAGGAACTCACACATTTGGCAGTTTTATTTATTCAGTTATCATTGCAGCAATTACTAGTCAGGTATAGATAGTCATCCTGATATTATAAACAGTGGGCAGTTTTAGTTAACCATTCCATTGTAGTTGCAATACTTACTAGTCAGATACATATAGCATGAGGCATCCCAAAACCCAGCAGTCGTTGGTACTTTTATTTAGTCATTCCGTTGTAGTTGCAATACTTACTAGTCAGATACAATGGTAACAGGTGACAACCCAAACCAGCAATTGTTGGCACTTTTATTTAGCCATTCCATTATAGTAAAGCTGATTACTAGTCATTATAAAGTTAAATTTATAGCACTACTTTAGTTATAGTTGTCTATGATCGAGATACTGTGCTCCAAGTCGTCCATAACCGCGGACACGGCTTTCAGAAAGTTTTACCCCGCAGGGGGCACAAATAGCAACACACGCACGATCACCCTCGAGAAAAACCAAATGAAAACCCAACGAGTCATCACGACAGAGCAATTGCAAGATTCATATAAATTTCAGGGGGCAACCCCACCAAGCTACCCGTGACGAAGTTGGCCAGCTCCGAGACGGACCCAGAGGTTTGTGCCAATGGTTGTAAACGACTGGGAACCCGAAAGTGTGACTGGGCTTGTCTATACCGCGAAAACATTCCACATTTGTTCCTAAACAGTACAGGCGCTCCACGCGCAATCATAAATAAAGCAGTAAAGCATGACATAAGTACAGGATAGTAATAAAGCCCCAAACTACTTTGTGGCCCCAAGAAATAATATATGACTCAAGCTCTGGCTAGGGGGATTCATGGTCCCACATGCGGATAGTGCGGATATTCAAAGAACATGTATCAAGTACTCGGGGTCCTACGGGACACAAGTGGACGGTTAAAAACCAAATAACATCTATTGCCCACCTGTGCCTCTGCATTATTTACCTACTTCAATTTTAAACGATAATTAAAGCCATGATCATCTCCACCATTAAGCATATGACAGTCTTCCAACAACTGTGGTACTTGACGACACGCAACAGCACTTGAGCAAGCGACTACGACACGCAAGTCCATCTATCTACCAAACAACAGGTAATAGGATGTGTCCAAGGCAATTTAAGGCTGCAAGGGATATCACGGATACGAAAACTAGAGCATCGCAACACAGATAGCAATAGATCAACAGGAGGAAATAAAGACTATAAAGTAAAATAGGTAGAAAGGGGGGAGAATGCTCTCCTGAAAAACATTGCCGAAGGTTTATCCGAAGATCGGGTCGACTCTCGCATCAACTCATCGGCCTAATCCGTGAAGAAGCAAAGCACTAGAAGAACACCGGATGCACTATTTAATACTACGGCAAAAGATCGGGCATGATGCATGTATGATGTATGACATGGCAATGATGCAATGCTATTAGGCAATATTAAACGGAACCAGGGTCCCGACAATTACTTGTAAGGTTCATGTTGTTTAGATACCCCGCAATTTAAATGTTGGCTTAACAAGGCAAAATGATATCATCAGTTTGATACACAAATTTAAATAAGGCCAATATAAGACTAGATTTGCCCGCATATGGGCCCCATATTTAATGATGAGGTGAATTGACATAATGCCCCCAACCCACACGAATATGTATACATCCATGACAATTTAATATGCAACAAGTATATATCATTTATAAAAATAGGGGCTTAGGGTCACACATCAGACGGGTCTCGACGATCTTGGGGTCTCGGGGTTCGACGAGGTTCGGGTCTTCGAACTCCGAGAAGGAGAACTTGGCATTCAGTGTACTTCGGCTCCATGTCGACGGTCTTGGGGTTCCGCGGTCTTCGGGTTCCATGAGGCATATCTTGTCCATCGTGAGGGTCTCGAACGACCGAGACAACCTTACGACACCTTCACGACATCAACACCACGACCAACAGGAGGCCTTGGCTGCATCTTCAAGACGCCACAATAGCAAGGGCGCACGCACAGGTGCTGAAGAGGCGCGAGGGTCGGACACAGCGTCAACGGAATGCACATAGGACAGCGAGGCGCTGGCGACAGCGGGCGCTGCAGGGAGGAGGCGGGGCCCAGGCGGCGATGCGAGGACGACCGGAAATGGCGACGACGATCTCCTGCAGGCGGGGGCGCCCACTCGCAGAAGAAGTGAGGCGGGAGTCGACGAAGCAGGGGCGGTCTTGGCAGCAGGGGAGACGTGGCCGCTGCGGGGTCTGCTGCCAGAATCGGGGAGGTAGGAGAGGAGGCCGGAGAGGAGAGACCCGCTACAGAGGCGACGCGACAAGCTTGCGGAGATGAAGGTGGACGGGGAAGCCGAGGCGGGGTGGAGATCCTCGAGGATGGCCACGCGGAGGAACGAGAGCGGCCGGCGTGGGGCCCGGACGAGCGGGGAGGTGGCGGCGGCTGCCGATGATGGAGGCTCGCAGAGGAGCAGGCTCGGTGGAGCTCGCGGGGAGGGTGACGAGGGGCGCAGGATGGCGGCTCTGGGACGGCGCAACGATGGGAGTTGGGGAACACAGAACGAGGCGAGAGGGTTGGGCTGGCGACGGCGGCGGTTGCCGAAGGGGAGGAAGGAGGCGGCGTGGCGATTGACCAGTGTGAAGGGGAACGACTCGAGGGAGAGGGTCGCGGGAGTGGGGTTCAGGGTGGGCCAGGGAGAGAGGGCGCGCGGCCGGCGGCTGGGCCACATGCCAGCGGTGGCGTCACAGGTTGGGGAAGGAGACGCGAGGCCGAGGGGAGCGTCGCGCGGGGTTCGCGTGGAAAGGACGCAGAGACGGGGGTGGGCCTGGGGGTTGCAGGGTGAGCAAGAGGGCGGGGTGGTGTGCGTATGGATCGGGGATGGGTTTGGTGTGGTGTGTGTGTTTGCTGGGCGTGGGTGTCAGGGGAGGGTGGCGGCGGCAGGGAGGGATGGGAGGAGTGGAGGCTTGGTAGGGTTAGGGTTTGGTTTAGGTTAGGTCTAGGGTCTATTTTGCTGGGTTGTAGGTGGACTCCGGTCGGTTTATTGGGCCTGGCCGGTTGTCTGCCTCCCAAGTTTTTAAAAAGAAACTGTTATTTATTTATTTATTTAGTTTGTTTAAAATAGTATTTTGATACATAGTTTAGACAAATAAAAGATCCGGACGGACCGATGGTTTCAATTTGAACAAAGAGGAGAATATCTATAAAACAAAATAGCCTTTTATAAAATAGTTTTAGCAAACTGATGTATGCAAAAGTCATGATTATGCACAAAGTATTAGTTAGCACGCGATTTTCTAGTAGTGGATTTACCCGGGGTGCTACACTTAGTCCAAACTGAACCTACTCTAGCTGTAGAGTATATGGATCGTTATCGGTCTTTGCTAAACACTTATCATAACACTCATCAAGTCTTAGTTTAGGAGCTGGATATGGTCATTGAGGATTTTACTAATCCTGATAAAGCAATGGCTCGTAGGAAGAAGTTAGATAAAGAAGCTAGGCATCCCAAATACATACCTTCTAGAGAGGTGTTTGAGGAAACTGAGTTTGATGACCCAAACTCAGAAAATTATGCCTATTACCAGAATGACTTCAAGCCACCTGAAGACTTATGGACCAAGTACTATTCCGAACAACAAGAATGGAATAAAGTTATTCCAAATAAACCTGAGCCTGACAATTATGGATGGGAAATAGAATCTCAAGCTAAAACCATAGGGAATCCTATACCTTGTGATGCAGGTACTGAAGAAGAGACTAATTATAACCATAGAGAGCCTTATGGACCATATGGGGGTAATACAAATCCAATCAACTTAGAAGAGTACTCCAATAGCTACTATACCAACATATATGACTGGATCCAAGAAAAAGCTAAGGAACCAAATTACTATGAGGAAGCGTTACTAGAGAACCTGAATTATTCAGTGGAAGATTATGCCAACTCTAGCATTTGTCAATGACTAATCTTAGTCTCGGTACTTCTGATCAAGATTACGCACCTCCTGGATGCTCCTATGCTCTAGAAGGCAGTCGTAGGACTTCACGTCATCATGGACGGAACTCCAGGAAGCACTACAGGAAGATGAAAGTGAGAGAGAAACAACATCCCAAGGGATAAGGGCTTGAATAATGTATATAGAGGGTAATGTGTATTGTAGTTTGAAGAGTTTGCCAAAATAATTGAGGATATATCCACAAGAGCAAGAAGTTCTTGTAAGATAGTTGTGTAAATAGGTATGAAGCAAGTCGTGGGAACATCCAGTACATTTGTAAATTATCTAAAACCTATGTATGATATAGGGTATATGTTTTAATGTTTATCGACTTTTGGATCTTATTGGATTTTCTTGATTGACTAGATCTGTACATGAAGTTTAATTTGGTGTGCAAATGCATGATGTAACACCCAGTTAGTACTTGATGATATAGACCTAGATAGGAATGGGAATTCGTGTAAGGGAGCGACGATTTCAAAGATTAAAAAAAAGGAAGACTTACTGGAAGGAAGAAGCAAGATATAAGGAGTGTTAACACCACTCGGGGAATAGGTAAGGCATAAATTATTCCTAGCCAGAACCAAGAAAGAAGTTGGGTATAGAAGATGTAGGGAGCCACAAGAAATATTAAACTTGAAGTTCAATCAAAGTGGGTAATATTACTAAGAAGTAATGGAATAGTTGTACCAAGTTCATGGAAGTATCATAAATAAGAAAAAGAGTTAGCTTTGGAACCAAAATAGTATTCAAACTTTGACGATTCCGAGAAAATGTGAGAAGCCATAGGGTAATACACACACCCTAGGACGGTTCGCAGCTGGTAATAATCCACAACTGGTATTTGATCCATAACTAGTAACTAATCCTCAGTTGGTATTTTGTCTGCACCTGGTATTTGGTTGAAATAGTTAACCAAATCTTATTAAAAGTTGCATAAAGAGCATTAAATTTGGCCTAATTTAAGTAAGACCTGAGAGAGTTAACAGATTTGAAGGCGATCGCTTGGCAAGATGCTTTGCAAGGTCCAGTTTGTTCAACAAGAATGTCCCAAGAGTAAGTACAACACTTAGTGCAGAAAGATTTGCTTCGGAGATCCACAATTAGGTGGATGCACCGTATAATCTTCCATTAGACCTTCAACCAGTAAAATACAAACTGAACAGGAACCAACATTTTAGTTCAAGAATCAATAGCTTCTATGTATGGAGTTTCAAAACTATTAGTAAAACTTAAGGGGGAGAGTAAACATTAGGAATGAAAGTTGAAGAAAATACTATAGGTAATAAAGAAAAGTTATTTAAAAATCTTAAGAAGGTATAAACTTGAGGGTGATAAAGGATACATTTAACAATCAAACTTAAAAAGAAACAACTTTTAAGTAACCCTTAAGAAGTAACATAGAACCCTAATTAAACAAGTGTCGAGAATGAAAAATTCCAATGGGAATGGACAAATTGAGTTCAAATACAATCTTGGAAGGAATACCCGTATCAAATATATAATGACATGAATAGTGAGATAGTCTATTGACTATTAAAATGTGTATATAAAAACTAAAAAACTTATGGAAGTGAGAACCTCCAAACTATACTTAAAATAGTAATGAAGTTTGATAATTCAAGAAAAGAATTGAATAAGGATAACTAATCAAGTTATGGAATACTCCAATTCATTCTATTAAAGATCATCATAGAGAGTGTAGCAACCAATACAAAACAATTTATTACTCCAAAACATGAGAGTTTGCGAACTTCGAGGACGAAGTTTATTTTAAGGGGGAGAGACTGTAACATCCCAGCATTAGAGCCTAGAAATAAGTTGAACCTAGATATGTGCATTGCATTCATGCATAGAAAATCCGAATAATTTTCGCGCTTTTAAACAAAACTTGTCAAAGTGATTGAAGCTTCTCTTAGCTTGATGGAATTGAAGTAGATCATCAAGTTGACTACGATAAGTTTCAATAAGACCTTTATTAAAATCTCATTTTTGGGTAAGAGAGATTTGATCTAAGGGTATATCAAAATGTACCATAAGTTAAACCTTAATATAATGTGAATTATATTTGATCATTAGGTGATCATATTATAGTATTCATTATAATCATTCATAAGTACCAAGTTAAGGATATAAAACAAATAATAAGAATGTAAGCACTATATCTTAAATCCCATTTGCATACTTTCTGAGAATCATAGTAACACCTAACCTTAAAAACTCTTTTGATGAGTTGGAGTTGGAAAGAGATTAAGTCAAGATCATCCACTATATATATATCTTTCTTTCTATAATTTTCATGGAACTTATCTCAATATCCGTTGTTCATCAATGTTGGATGATTCCCCATTGATTCACAACTTCTTTAACTATTAGTGTTTGATCTATCATTTGATCTTATCAGAACATCTACTCAAATCTTCTAATGAGGGCATAGTCCATTAATAACCTTAATCTAATATAAGATACTAAGAAAATAATTTCTAGACAATAAAAGGTAGGATTGATAAAGCCCTTCTTAGCCAACTAAGAACTTCAGTAATAAATGATTAAAGTATTATAATGGTAATGTTTTGGACACCAACATGAAATGCTTATATTTGGTAAGGTAATACTGGTGGGTAGAACATGATTGGAACCCTAGTAAAGATAAGTGATCCTAGAGAAGTCTTTGCAAACCCCATAAATATAATTCAGGGATTGAAGTGTAAGTCATGAGGGTTAAGTAATTAAGATGGTGTTATTCATCTTCAATAATAGTCAACTTTAGAGAAAGATTAGTGATGGAAGATAATCAACAGTAGAATAGTTAATATAATCAACCAAGGATATGAACAAATTATAAAATGCCTTTGTATCAAACTCATTGGATTCATCCATACGTTTAGAAGAATGATATATTGAGTAAGAAGAGTTTAATAAGTAAAACCATCAAACTAACCATGGTGATGGATAGAAAAGGGTATTATATCTAGGAAAGGAACTCCTTAATTAGAGATTCCAGATTGTGAAATATAATTATATGTTATAAATCATTTTCCTATTTAATCTTGGTAAGCAATCAACTCTAAATCTCAAATCAAACATAATATCCATCTTATACGGTTGATCCATCACCTGATGCTTATAACACTTTATAGAAATATTTTCCTATAACAAATTACATAAGCATATCTCTGTTAATTTCAACCATCATCACTATGTGTGCCTAAGTATATTTTTATAAGTACACTTCTATAAAACACTCTAAATATAAATTCTATTAAAAAGGGGAGACTTCATCCAATACTATACACTTAAGGCAAAATACTTAGTTATTAAATCTTAACTCTTAAAAAGAATCTAAGCTTATACAAAACCCTAAAGCCAAGGGTAGTACTAATAATTCAAAATCCTAAACTTCTTTGTTTATCACATACAGTGTTATTTTCCAACTTAATGGGAGTAATAATCATCATATCAATGTCTTCATATTTCATGCATCAAAGAATGGTATAGAATCATTATACATATATCTCAAGTTTCCATTCAAACTATAAGCTCACTAAAAGTTGAGTTATAAACAGATAAGAATAGATCATTCAAGAAATCCCTAATTAAAAATAGAAGATAAAAATAATAAGAAGTTTCTTCCAATTATTAAAAAGTAGTTCTTATTGAGTAAATAAAAGAAATATACAAAGATGGCATAATAAAAGTTCACAAAAGTTACCAAATCTATTTTAATATTACTGCAAATATCCAGCAAAGAAATCCTACAAGGAAAAGTTCAAAATCTAATTCAAATTCAAATCTGAAAAAGAAAACACAAAATAGAAAAGAGTAAATCAAATAAAAAAACCAAACCTGGCCGTAGCCCAACACTCTAGACCTATCTGACGCCTATGTGCAGCCCATAACGGCCCAGTGACCAGCCCTGCCCTTTTCCATCTGAGACTGACAAGTGGGGTCAGTAGAGGACCGCGGGTTGAGCTAAAGAAATCGCTAGGGGTTTACACGCAAAATGGTCATCGTCGTCACCGTCACGCACACAGGCAGCTTGCTGGCTAAGCTCGTCGCCGCCCGATGCCGTCATTGCGCCAAGATACTCGCCGCCGCTGCCAGGACGGGATAAGAAGGCCACCGCGACGCATCGCCTCAATCCCTATCTCCAATCCCTCCTTATCCTCTCAGATATGAACGAGACCGAAACCCTAGCTCGCCGGAGACATCTCTCGCCGTCAAACCACGTCACCCCACACCATTCTGAGCCGTCATGGAGAAGCGTCATCCTCCATCGATCCTCTGGGTAGAAGCTTGCATCAAGGGGAGCACTGGAGCGGGTGAATTTGGTCATTTTCCTTCGCGGCAGTTTGTCGGAATCCTCACCGAAAAGCTCAATTCCGGCCGCGCCTGTCCTCGCCAACCACTCAATCATCATCAGGGTGAGTTCATGAATCTTCCAGCATCCTTGAATCGTTTGATCTTGTTGTAAATCGCCGTTTCACCGTAAGCCACCGTCGGAGCTCGTCGGAGCTGAGGCTCCGATGACCATTTCCGAGCGGCGCTGCCACTATTAGGTTCCGTAGGTCGCGCTGATTCTAACTAGGTCCATCTCGTTTGCTAGGACGACGTAGATCGTCGCCGGTGACCACTCATCGACGGTGGTGGTGGTGCTGACATCATGTTTACCTCATGATCGAGCCACGTCAGTCGTTTGACTAGTCTTTGCCTCGCGTGGTGGATGACATGGCCCAGGGCCCACATGTCATCGACAGTGAGTAGAGAGGAGGTCAGTAGCAAAAGCATTTCTAAGACCTGAGAGCTGAGGTGGACAATGGCCCACTAGTCAGTGACTAGGGATAGCTCTGGACGTGGTATAAAAAGTATTTTCTGTTAAGACTTAAATAAAATGTTATAATCCAATTAATATTATTCCAGAAATTTAATAAATGATTAAATCTTGTTTAATTAATAACTTTTGATTTATAATTTAGAAAAATATGTATAATATATGAAAATTTTTCAGAAAAATAAAATCTACAACTTAAAACTATTACCAAATATTATTATGATGATTATTTAAATAAATATTATTTAATAAAAGTTTATAAGTAATAAAACTTTCATAATTCATATTTTTATAATAATAAATATTAATAATGGTAATAAAATACCAAAAATCTTAGAAAAATAAGAATTATAATTTAAAACTATAATCATGTATTATTATTTCACTTAATTAAATATTTATTATTTATTAAGTAATTATAAAAGTAATAAGAATTATAAAAATCATATCTTATTATTTATAAATCACAAAAATAAATAAGATATACCAAAATGATCACAAAATTATTATTTACATGTTAAAAATCTAATAATCTCCTTTTGAGGTAACTAAGAAAATTAAATATTTTAATAACTCCAATTTAAACTTATTTACTTCATTAATAATTCATATAAAAATAAATAAAATTTATCAATATTCCTAAAATGAGTTAAATAAGTCTAATAAATATTATTAGTCTTAAGTATTAATAATCCAATGCCATAATGGTTTAAAACATTATAATGTTCTTATTTTAGAAGAATCCACAACCTTAAATGAAGATTATCTCTAAAAAGAATTCCACTAATAATAAAATCCTTAAAGAACAACTTGTGAACAATCAAATCTTTTCTAAACCATATTATTCACCAAATTACAAAAAATACTACAACACTATATAAATCCATAAGTAGTTAAGTAACATTATGTTGGGTTCATAAACTATACTCACTTGTCTATAAAAGATAAATGATATTACTCCATACTCACATCAACCATTACTTAAGTAACAGAACAAACATTCTTAAGTAACTTAAAGAACACATTTCAGATATACAAGACACCAATGTATAAGTATGATACTTTCAAAACTATTTATACTTTAAAGTTAACTTTAGTCTACAAAATTTTAATATAACACTATAGGCTTCTTTAAACATTAGTCCTTACCGGACCAATGATGCTGATTTCAGATTTTTGGATCTTATACTGACTCAAAGACCATGAGTGCATAATCTTGCAATCACAAAAGGCAAGTTCACACTTGCTCATGTCCTTTAATTATTTTCTGTAAAGTATTTTACAAATCCAGTGTTGTCATCACCTGCATTTGAAAAAAAGTTCAGAAAACACTATTTTCAAAAATAATGAGAACTATTGATTACTGATCCAGGGTGATCAGCTAATCTATTAAATATGACAGTTGGAATACCACTGTTCAGAACTATATCACCTAGGACTTAACAACCAATGTCGCTAGTGATTCTTGCACCGTATATCACGCGTTGACCATGAGATTTGGAATGGGACGGAGAAGTCATCTGTATCTTCTTCCTCTCTCATGAATCCGGATGTGCAGGTCGTGGCTTTTATCCTCGTAGCGTGCATATTAATTGGTAATTCATAGAGGATATGCAGCATATGGGTGGGAACCCTCATCGTCCCACGATATTTCTGGCATCTAACGGTTTGTACAAACCATCGCCGTAATTCTTTATGTGGGCATGGTGTACACCAAGGAGGCATGCGACATCGCGAAGGGGGCAGTGATTGGCTTGGATCATCTTCTAGGCCCCACATCATGGAGTTGTGGACGGGAATAAGCTGCCCGATTGTGCAACAAAGAGTTGATCTCTCATGGGTAAAGTAACGCACCTCTACAGAGTGTAAGGACTGTAACTTGTTACTCCCTGATCCGGGAAGGAGCTGCGAACGTGGAGGGAAAGGAACCCCATGAAGGTTCTGGTAAACCCGTGAAGGCTGATGGACATATATTTTTAGAATAAAATCAACCTTTGAAGAAATGTTTGTGAAAACTTGCATTTCCTATGACCTATGGTCTGTGGCTGTAGTTATAGTGCATCAAACACTCCTTTTCTAGTGAACTTGTTGAGTACGCTCGTACTCAAAGTATCTGAGCTCCAAGCCAGTAAGAAGATGTCTACATCAAGTTATACTCCAGGAATCGTCAAGAGCTAAATATTTTCAATAAAGACAAAGAAGACAACAGATACTCAACTCAAGTGAAGACGAAGTTACTGATTAGTTAGAAATAAAATCTCTAGCCAAAGAACCTATCTCTGTAGTGCGTTGCAATAGCATCAATGAAAATTCCTTAATTAAATACTAGTTTTAATAGTATAATAGTTTTGCGTTATTTATCTTTGATTCTTCTTCGTAAAGAAGTTCTTTCTCTCTCTTAAACTTAGAATGTTTTATGGATCTTATGTAAAGAATGAGTTGTAACCTTTAAGCCATGTATTGGACTCGCTGTGTTTCTGTTGTGCCATTCTGAGGGATGTAATACTAGTGAACGGTGTTTCATTGGTGTTATGTCAACGACTGTAGTATACTACATCATGCAGTGGTATGCTGGGTCACCGCATCCACCACCAGCAGCAGCAGCATTAGGAGCCGGGGCTACCTGAGCAATTACAGGTTCAACATCTTCAGGGGCTCTGATGAAGAAAGGGTATTTGATCCCAAGAAACAGATATTGCCCCTTCAGATTGTCGACCCTGCTCCAAACCTGTTCTACAAGGTATTTTGATGGACATGCGGACCTCGCGAACATGTGACACTGCAGTGATGGGTATGAAGAAAGTTGTGTCCCCATATGTTCTATTGTATCACCAATGCTATTTAGTGCTCCCCTGGTATGAATCCACATGATTTCAGCATACTGGTTACTATCACCTCAGAGAGGTGCAAGGAACCAACACCGTGATCCAAGATCAGCATCTACTACTGCATCTTCGATCACCAGAGCTGGAATGATGCGCGGGGCTGCTTGTGTACCTGCGTGTTACCTTCAGTTAGTAAGCAGAATTTTGAATAGAAATTTACATGCTATATGACACCATGAATCACTCAGGTGAATAGCTCCCAAACAACCACGTCACCTCTAGGTTAAGTGACCGCGTAAATGTGATGTAGTGTGTCGAAATAGTAGCTAGAGGTGAAGAAGGCGTCGACATACTTCTCTAGCCGCAGATGGTCGTCCCACAAGACTGTCTATTCATTGTCATGTGGGCATCTAATGAATGTGATTGCCTTGTCGAACACCGCTAAGAGGTCATAGTGCCAATTCTGCCACACCAGGTGAGGCTTTTATGGGAGCTGTACCTTCAGGAGCTCAAGTTTTGCCATGTTGAACCTGTAAGAGAATTCAGAGTTTGGCAGAGGGAACCCACTGTTGAATGCAGTAATGCCGACACCCTCTAAAGATGGCAGTGTAAGTCTTAATAATCTGTAGAGATTTTTGAGATTCCAAGTACTCCTGCCCTGGGTTAAAAGGACCAGCCACTCGGCGTTGCCACCCACTAAATTCTGGTCATCATCCATTTCCGTCTCCTCTGTCTCCTTGATATTCACCACTACCGATTGCGACTAGTTATCCAGCAGCATCAGTTTTGCATGAACATTCTGCAAAGTTTGTTGTCAGTTGGTAAATCACCTAGCATGGATTCCTTTGCAAATACAATTTGACACCTAGGCGCTCAGATTAAAGTATTATATACGACTGTCTCCTCGGATCTCGCCTAAATTGTGCATGTATCACTATGAAAATACCCAATATATCAAGTAGGAGCAGAGCTCCCCCCGAACAAACTCCTAACGGTGATCATAAACAACTAGGGACATAATAGTCTTAATCGTCTAATTTGTTTATTTTTTTAGAAAACAGAATATCACCTAGCAGGCATTCCATTGCAAATCCAAATTGACACCTCAGTTATCACCTAAATTAAGACTGTATGACTATGAAAATACCAGAATATCAAGTACGAGGAGAGTTTCCCCTATACATAATAGTCTTAAATGGTTCAATTTTTTCAAACTACGCGTGCACACAACACGTTTGACGGAAGGAACATAGGATTCCAATGAAAGTTCAGCACATATGAATCAATGATATGACTGAATCAATAAGCAAGATACTGGAACTTACATGGCCGTCGCGGTCGGTTGGCCATTCGGTGGTATCGGGGTAAAGAAGGCCCGGCTTGCCGAACAGGAGTTCGTCCATCCCGGATTGGCGGGCAAAAGCCAGGGATGTAGCGACCGACACTACCGGCGGAGATGATGTCCAACTCCTTGGCGACCCTGTACACGTTCACGACGCTGAGGTTTTTCCATCCCCAATCCTCGCGGTGGGGGTCGCCATGGACAGCTGCGTCTTCTGCCTTACGCTTTATCGTACTACTACCCAATGTTTACCCATAGCGGCAAATGGAGGCTGGAATCAAGAAGATTAATGGAGGCGGTGTGATCTAGAGGTGGATGGATTTGTAAGGGATGGAATTAGGGAGGGAAGCAGTTGTTCGAGTAGGGAGTGAGGGACCGCCACCGCCAGTCTCGTCCGTGTGGAATACAAGGAGGGGGAGGGGACGTAATTAGTGAGGGTGAGCACGAGGACCATCTAAAGGGGTGAAAAAATTAATCCTGACGGGAAATGTAGGGTCCCACCCATCGGCGAGTGAAGGTCGGCACGCGCAAACGTGAGTACGTTTGACTTGGATCGTGCATGGAGGACCTCAATTCCGCTGCATTCAAGTGGCGCAGATACAATTTCATCCATCGCTAGTGTCGCCATGTAAGAGCATCACTAGCAATGCAACTGCCACATGGAAATATGGAATCATGGAATCATGCACCAGTGTGACAGAAGCTACATCACCACATACATTGGAGTGTACGTGTGGTCGTGTGGATCATTGTGGTTTGGTAAATAACACATGAAATGACTGTGGGGACTCCATGTGTCAAACCATGTCCAAAAATCCCCTAAAAGCCCCTAGAATGCAACCGCTACATGGAATAAAGCACCGGTGTGATAGAAGTTACTTCCCCACATAAACTTGAGTGTGTGTGGTCATGTAGATCATTGTGTTTGGTTAATAACACATGATATGACTCTAGGGACACCATGTATCAAACCATGGCCAGAAATCCCCAGAAAGTCCATGGAATGCAACTGCCACATGGAATGATGCACCAGTGTGATAGAAGTTGCATCACCACATCCATTGGAGTGTGTGTGGTCATGTGGCTCAAGGTGGTTTGGGAAAGAACACATGCAATGAATCTATGGACTCCATGTGTCAAACCATGGTCATAAATCCCTAGAAAGCCACTCGAATACAGCTGCCGCATGGAATGATGCACCGGTGTCACAGAAGTTGCATCACCACATCCATTGTAGTGTATGTGATCGTGTGGATCGTTGTGGTTTTGAAAAGAACATATGAAAATGACTCTGGGTACTCCATGTGTCAAACCATGGTCATAAATCCCAGAAAGCCACCGGAATGCAGCTGCCACATGGAATGATGCACCAGTGTGACAGAAGTTGCATCACCCCATCCACTTGAGTGTGTGTGGTCATGTGGATCATTGTGGTTTAGTAAAAGCATATGAAAAGTACAACTTATCTTATGTGATCCCAATGTGATGTAAAACCACACAAGCATGCAACTAGAAGGTTTCAAATTGTAGTTTTGGTACTTCCTTCACAAATGAAAGCCCTTTTTGAGATTGAGGGTGAAATTTTTGAATTTTTCAAACCAAAATGGCTAGATACAATGCTACCATCATCAGGAATGTGGTGATACCCCCTTGTGCCAAATTTGAGTCCATTTGAAGAAAGGTAGATAAAAACATGGTATGCAAGTTGCTATTTCGAGTAGTCGGACATGATCGTTGACCTAACTACCCCACATTTCAGAGTGGACAGTTAGGGGGACATTTTTTCCAAAGTTTGTCATTTTTATTCATTGTATTTGCCACACAATGAACAAATTTGAAGGTTTCCAAGAGAATTTCTCAATTTATTATGAAATTTACAAGGTTTGGTCAAACCAGGGTTGACCAGTGTCTTTCGAGAGATTGCGAAAGCATCGGAAAAGTACAACTGATGTTCTGTGGTCCCAATGTGATGTACAACCACACAAGCAACTAGAAGGTTACAATTTGTAGTTTTGGTACTTGCTTGACAAATGAAAGCATGTTTTTGAGTTTGAGGGTGAATTTTTTCAAATTTTGAAACCATAATGGCTCTAGGGACACCATGGTCAGATAGAATGCTAGCATCATTAGGGACATGGTGATACGCCCTTGTGCCAAATTTGAGTCCATTTGAAGAAAGGTAGATGAAAAAATGGTACACAAGTGGTTCTATCGAGTAGTCGGGCATGCTCGTTGACCTAACTACCCCATATTTGATAGTGGACTGATAGGGGCATTTTTTCAATGTTTGTCATTTTTCTTGCAAAGTATTTGCCACACAGTGACCAAATTTGAAGGTTTCGAAAGATTTTGAGAATTTCTAATTTTATTATGAAATTTACAAGGTTTGGTCAAACCAGGGTCCAAATGTGATGTACGACCACACAAACATGAATCTAGAAGGATTCAAATTGTAGTGTTTGTACTTGCTTCACAAATTAAATCTTGGTTCCGAGTTTGAGGGTGAAATTTTTAAAATTTTCAAAACAACATGGCAAGATAGAATGCATGCTATCATCATTACGTACCGTGGCGCAAACATAAATATATAATTACACAATAAGTCACGATGATTTCCATACATATTAAACATGGTTCGTACACTAATAATTCCACAGGACCAACATAAGTTCTTGACAAGCTACCAGACATATGTAGAAACATAACAGAAAGAAGTAGAATTTAATTCACTCCTCATCAGACCACTGCGCTTGCCATCTTTCCTAGGAGACCAATGGTCATCATTCCATCCGTCCCTTGTGTTAATGGCCGCCCACCACTGACGATATGCAAGTTCATCCCACCTAGAAGGAGGCTTGGCTTCCCTATCTTCAGCTCTAACCTCTGTGTTTAAGGCTTCACCTGAAGTATCTTTGTTTGCGGCTTCATATGCAGCCTCTCTCTTTGCAGTTTCAGTGTCACGCTCAGCTATGTTGCATTTCCGACAAAGGGCTACCCTTTGCTTGTCTTCCCTCTTGCAACTGGGGAAAACATGAGGAAATTTTCAAAGAAATGGATCTGAGCATACAGCTGGTAGGTCACGTAAGAATCTATGGCTGCATACTTCAGGTTTATCTCAGACAATGGCCTCTTCTCCCAAAAATCATGTCTATCTTCAGGGAAATATTCCTTCATTTTGGTGTATGACGAATGGATGATTCCAGCCGCGAGACTAGCCATTCCATCACTCCTCCTGTCCCCTTTGAGCTTGACAAGATCTTGAATATAGATCCACTTGTGATTAGGAATTTTAATTCCCGCATGAATTTTTTTACAAAATCATATCTTTTGTCGACAGTGTAGAAAACAATTCCTTTCTCCACGAGGAATTGGTGCAGCGCCGGACACTTCTTGTCAGTCCTGAAAGTATGTAGTTTATCATCATAAAATGCATGAGCAAAACAATGACAAACCGAGTAACTACAAATGTTTTGTCAATGCAAGATCATCATCTCTGAATATATTTTGATGGTACAAAAGTTTAGTAAATGCAAAATCAAGGCTCTCAACATTGGCTTGTCATAATTTTTTTGGTCCTAATAAAATTCAGTAGTTGCAACATGAGAAAATGGATAGATTCCATACGCAATAAAATTCACTAGTTGCAAAAATGCAGTACTTGCAAGATCCCCACTATAATAAAATTTGGGACTATGACTATTTAGACAATGCAATACCATATCCTAAATAAAATTTGAAACTACAAAAATTTACTAAATCCAAGGTGAACACTCTAAAAGTTATATAGTCTTAATTCATTTGGTACTAATAGAATTCAGTAAATGCAATATCAGTATATGGAAAGATTGCAATACTTGCGAGAACAACATTTGAGCAAAATTTGGGACTAAGAATATTTAGTAAAGGCAAGATCAACTGATTAAAATCATACAAGTAACCATTAAAAGTAAGAAAACCCTGAAAGGGGTAAACTAAAGAGATCAGATCTACAAAACATGAGTAGTGGTAGACGAGGACGTGTTTCCTCATTGCCATTTGAACGATGGGGACATCGTTTTCGTACTTTACGTCCTCCATGGTGTACTCGAGGTCCAATCTGAAAAACTTGTCCTCGTCTTTCTCGAGCCATTCCTCGTACATCCTTAGGACTCACACGACTGTATCCTCCTTGTTGGTGTAGACGACATCTATCATTGTATTTCCATGGGAAGTGAATCTTGTCTCTCGAGTGTATCCTTCCATGGAGGCAATGAGTAGACAGAAAGAAAAATAGATGGGATATAGAAGATACAGGACATGAGTAAGAAGATGGCTTTCAGAGCAACAAGGGAAGGCCGGAACCATCGCTGTGATTCAGACGTCCTTGTGGAGAAGCATGGCAGCAACAAGGAGAAGACAGAAAGAACAACAGATGGGAAGCAGAAGACAGAGGACAGGAGGAAGAATAAGAGGGCTTTCTTTGAAACAAGGGATATGCTGTTATCGTCGCTGCGATTCAGATGTACTTGTGGAGACGCGTGGCGGCGACCGTTCCATCTTCTGAGTAAACAAATAATTAAAAGGAGGGCTCATTTAAAAGACTAATAAAGAGGATATATGCGCCTTATGCCATCACGTGAATTGAAGCTATCAGTCGTTTAGTCGTGTCCATTGCGGCACCTTAGCTCATGTGCTCTGCATCACTAGTTATCATGTGTCAAATCCTACCATGCAATTTAATTGCACATACACAGTTCTCGTCCGTGTGGAAAGCAAGGAAGGGGTCCATAATTAGTGAGGGTGGGCACGGGGACCGTTTAAAGGAAGTGAAAAAATTAATCGTGAGGGGAAATGTAGGGTCCCACCTATTAGCAAGTGAAGGTCGGCACGCGCAAACGTGAGTATGTTTGACTTGGATCATGCATGGCGGACCTCGATTCCACTGCATGCAAGTGGCGCAGAACCAATTTCATCCAGCTCTAGCATCGCCATGTAAGAGCATCACTAGCAATGCAGCTTCCATATGGAAATATGGAATGATGCACCAGTGTGATAGAAGATACATCACCACATCCATTGGAGTGTACATGTGGTCGTGTGGATCATTGTGGTTCGGTAAATAACACATGAAATGAATCTAGGGACTCCATGTGTCAAACCATGTCCAGAAATCCCCTGAAAGCCCCTGGAATGCAACCGTCACATCGAATGATGCACCGATGTGACAGAACTTGCATCCCCACATAATCTTGAGTGTGTGTGTGTCACATCCAAAAAAAATTCAAATTTTGAAATGTGAAAAATAAACAAACAAAAGAAACAAATATTCAAATTTAGGGGGAAAAGAAAATTTTGTTTCTAAAAGGATACATCAAAACCTTACTTGAAAAAAATTGAATGAACAAGCAACAAACAAATTTTAAAAATATGAGATGCATCCCTGCATGGAATGTATCTTGTTTTTAAGAACATGGAAAAGTTAAACCAAAATCCTAAACCCTAATATAAGAAATCATCATCAAGATCACCCCAAGACTATGGATTTGTTCCATATAAACATTTAGTAACAACATTCCTAATTGATCAATAAATGGTAAAAAAATTACAAAACCATGGGAATTGGTTTCACTCCATTTGGAGCCATGGATAAAAACTTATGATTTTTATAAGATTAAAGAAAATATTCCAAGGATAATAAAGCTCCTAGATAAAATCAATACCAAATTGTGAACAAAGTAATCCTAAAAGGATTTAAAAATATAAATGTATTAAATAAAATTATACAAATTGGAATCACTATTTTTGGAACTATAAATAAAAAGATATGAATTTTATAAGACAAAGAAAGAAATAAATAAGAATTATTGCAAAGACAATTTAAACTATGGCTAAAATCCATAGTTAAATGGAATAAAGGTTTATTAAATAATATAAAAGGATAAAAGTTTATTTAAATAAAATTATATGGGCTTATGAACCATATTCAATTTTATTTAAATAAAAGCCAAAATACCTCACTTAATTTAAATGAATATTAAATCACAAGAAAAATATTTGAAATACTTCAAAGTGGACTAATTAATCAAATCATATTTTGTATAAAATCTACTGAAAAGATTTGGAGATTATTTGAATTCATATTGAAGTTGAATCAAATTGTTTTGAATAAAAACAGAAAACAGAAAAAGAAAAGGGAAAATATTTGAAGAAAAAAATAGACAACAAACCTACCTACCCAACCCAGGCTCAGCACCCCAGCCCAACAAGCAGCCCACCCGGGCCACCCCTCTCTCCCTTCTGCTTTATTTTCTCACCCACGCACACACCCGCACCCTCCCTGACTAGCCGACCCCACCTCCACGTCACCATCGTCTTCAACCGCACGCTGAACTCGCCGTTTCTGGTCGTATTGAAACGTGTAAATACACTTAACTGCACCAGTAATTCCCTTCCCCGACTCCTTCTTCCCTCTCCCTCCTCTCTATTCCCCCTCTAGCCTTGCACCTAGAGAGCCTCTAGGCTGCCCGCATTCTTGCCCGCACCGCCGCGGCCACTGACGGACTCCGGCCGCAATTCCGGTGATCCCCATACACCTCTTGCCCTCTAGCTCATCGGTCATGCTCGCCTTTGTCTTACGCTTCTTCTGGTACTCGCCATTCACTTGCTCGTGGCCTGTAGGTTCGCCTTCATCAACATCTACAAGCCCCCGACGGTGGCCACATCTTCGACGAGCCATCACGGTAAACCCTGTGTGCCTCTATGTCTCTGGTTCAAACGATGATACTCGCATGTTCCTTGCGCTTATACTGATGCCTGCTATTTTCCCCTCGTGCCCTAGGTCTTCGCCCCCGTCAACGTCTGCAAGCACCCGACGGTGAGCTCAACTCCGTCGAGAGATTCCGGCCGTACTAGTGCGCCCCTCCTTCGTCCGCGACCACCATTGCCCCCAAGACACACGGCGATTCTGTATGACCTTTGTGCCCCCTTCCTTGCCATTTAGCCTCGCCGGACCATCACCGTCTGACGCGCCGCCGCCGCGGCGGTGGCCATTTGCGCCGCCCGAGTATGGTCTGTGCAGTAGGTTCCGCTGGATCTAGATCCAGCGGTTGAGATTAGATTTAAACACAAAGGGGTATTAAAACATCTGAGCTGCACCTTATGCTTAGATCTAATGGCCTGCATCGCTCGATCCAACCGAAACGGTATTGACCAATCAGATCACACCACGTGTCTGTGAATTCAATTTAAAAAACAGATTTTGTTCTATTATATGTTTAAACTTGCAAAATTCATAACTTTTGATCTGTAAGTCCAAAAATTACAAATTAGGTGTATATGGATTCAAAAAAATGTGTAGTTTGCACCTATGGACTTGCTTTGGTATTTTTCTTCTGAAAAATTAGATTTTTAAGAAGAGACTTGTTTAGGACTATTTTGAGTATAATAATTGTTCTAAAAGTTATTTTTGAGTAAATCCTTTTTGAAAATGGTTTTGTTTTGAACCCTCTGACCATAAACACTAACACTTCCAATTAAAAATATATTTTGTTGATACTAGAAATTATTCCTTTGAATAAAAGCTTTTCTAACCAAAGAAAAATGATTTAAATGACTTATTTTCACTAACTTGGTTTCAAATGAAATTCCACTTTTATAAAAGACCAGAAGGTGTTTTGAAATGTTTAGAACCTTTTTAGAAATAACTTTTCAATAAAATAACCTTTTGCATGCTTGCATGCATTTCTTTGTTTTCTGGCTTTTGTTTTGTTAATTTTTGTGTTGTAGTTTGAGTGTGTGCTTTTGCCTGATTGTATTATAGTGAACTTTGAATAGTGTGACAATTGAAAGATCAAGGAGAGTACCTAGATTTTCTACTAAAAATGCAAGTGATACTTTGGTCATCAAAAGTCCTATATTTTCAATATTGCATTAGTAATATTTTTTGTAGTATGCATGATAGGACTATTTTGTATATTGCTATGCTATGGTAGATACTATAGAATATAACTTGGCAGAAATTTTCCTAAGTTAAGAGACATGTTATGCTAGTATGCTTAGCCTAGCTATTAGAATTCAAGGGTGGGAATTGATGACCCACAAGTATAGGGGGTGTATCATAGTACTTTCGATAAATAGGAGTGTCGATCCGAACGAGGAGCAGAAGGTGTTGACCAGTGGTATGGAGCAGGAAATCTCTGCAAATACTTAGCAAATGGATTTTTAGGGGTTTTCTGATAAAGCAACAAAACAAAGTGCAAGTAATAAAGAATAAACACAGCAAGTGGCCCAATCCTTTCTTAACAAAGGACAAGTCGGTGGAAATACTTATAAGGACCAAACGTTCTCGAGGACACATGGGAATTCTGTCAAGTGCTTTCGCTTCATGTATCTAAGTACTCTTCTTACTTGGACTAATACATACTTGTGATTAAACCCCCTGCAATCATCCAAAACTACAGGAAAGTAATTAAGATATAAAACTAACCACAACCTTAAACTCTGAGATCCTACACTCCCTTGTGCAAAGGTGTCCTAACGGGGGTTCAGGTTTCTATCACTTCGGCAACCCCACAATTAGTAGCCAAATACACAATGCATTCCCCTAGGCCCATAAATGGTGAAGTATCATGTAGTCGACGTTCACATGACACCACTAGAAGAATAGCACCACAACTTAAATACTAAACCATTGAATAATAACTCAACACAAATCCACTAATAACAACATGACTTCTCCCATGTCCTCAAGAACTAAACAAATACTCACGAGACATCATATGGATCAAGATAAAATATGATATGATAATGAATAACAATCTGAACATAAAAAATAATCCAATGGTTCCACTCACAAGCATCAACTACAATAGTAATTAACACCGGCAAAGTTCCCCCTAAGAACTAAAGCAATATCCAACACAATTGTTACAGCGGGACAAAGTGGTGATGATGGTGTTGGTGGAGATGATGGTGTGGATGATGGTGATCCCGATGAAGACTAGCTTGATGATGGTGTTGATGGTGATGATCTCCCCTCTCCGGGAAGGAGTTTCCCCTGCAAAAATCTGTCTGCCGGAGAGATCTTTCTCTCTCGGTGTTTTCCGCCCCGCAGAGGCAGCGGAAATCTATCTATGGTCGCCCCTTGGTTTTAGGGTTCCGTAAGGAATATATAGGCGAGAGGGCGGAGTCGGAGGCCGGCCAGGTGGGACACACCTGCCCTAGGCGCGGGTAATGGTGGGCCCGTGCCTAGGGGGTGTGGGTCCCCTATGGCCCTTCTTCGCCTCCCCTTCTGACTTCCTCATTCTTTCGGCAAAATATAATCTCCCATATTTTTCTAGTATTTTACTGATCTTCGCGAAATTACATCAAAACACCTCCTTTTCCATCAAAATCCAGACTCCGGTAGTCCATCCTCCAAGAATCATCCAACATGCAAAAAATAGTGGAAAATACATAAGTTATACCTCATAATAAGACATATATCAATGAATAGAGGCAAATTATGATATAGAATTGTGATGCAAATTGGACGAATCAACTCCCCCCAATCTTAGACCTTAGCTAGTCCCCAAGCGAAAATTGAGCTCAGTAAACATGTGCACAGGTTTATGGAGTGAAGTGCCGATAAAAGAATACGAACAAGAAGCATCACACTTACCATTACACAGCTCATAGAAGAAAGCAACTCACCATTATATAACTTATCTTGCAACAAGTACATGAGTCACAATAGAGATGCATAAAGATAAATCATAATTGGAATTGGCAAACTCTTGTTCTTGGTCAGAGAACAACTGGAAAACAGTCTCACAAAAAGCTTTTTGTAGAAGTTTTACAACAGGAGCACTCTTTGCTCAAAACGGTTTTTCAATGAAGGCTTTGAAAGTAATACTCAATAGATAAGAGTTTTGTGCAAACAAGGAAGATAAAGAACATGATTGAATAAATCACCATATGAATGCTTGAAACACAACAACTCAAATGCTTGCAGGAGATAGAGAGGAAGTAGGTTTACTGACTCAACTTGGAAAATAGAAGAAAGGTCCCTTCATATAGAGTAGCAAGGATTACAAGTCATAAAGAGCTTCCAAAAGATTATGGTACTTACTAGCTTTGAGCCCTCATTGCCCCTATCATAGGCATCTTGAGATGATTAAGGTTAAAGTGCACAAAGATGGAGTATATGCTTGACGAAATATAAGTTGGCAATCTCATGTCCCTTGAATATGAGAGCCACTCCTCATGCTACTCAACTTCAGTTACCGGTAAGTTCTTGTCATTGTAAGTACATGCGTATCATAGAGAACCGCCAACGGGGTACCCCTTTCACATGGTACATGAGTTATCCCAGAACCAAAATGACAAGGCAAGCAGACAATGAGCATCTCGGCGATCTTTTTATTTACTATGTGCATAGCTTTTTTATTGAGGATGCTTCATAGATAGCTCACTATGGTGATGCTGCAAGTTTCCACCATGATTAGGCATGGCTTTGGCTAGCGGCCCAGGCGTTTCTCTAACACAAAATATAGACTCCATGGACTTACAAGTTCCCTCTTTATTTCACACCGTTGACATCCATAGACAAAGAGCACGATATCAACTGTGTACAAGGTACAGGTGCAATGTTGAAAGCGTTCCCCGTGACATCACGGTTCTGCTAATTCCAACGTATAGATGCAAGAATATACAACTTCGATGACACAATGGTTCAAGTCTATTAGGGGCAAGGAAATAAGGTGTGCCATCAAGTTCGTGAGAGATTTACTAACTAGTTTTCTCATAACAAAATACTTTTTAATTCAAAATATAGATGAAGCTTGAGAATTTGCTTGGAACAGCAAAAGCTACTAGGTAGATATGGTGGACACAAATGGCAAAGGTTTTGGTTCAAGGGTATTGGAAACATGAGAAGTATGCCTTCTCAAAACAGGTTTTTGGCTAGCAAGGCTGGGTAGCAAGCAAGAAAGTTGTAGGAAACAAGCAAACATAAAGCCAAACATGCAATCTTCCTTGAAGACACAAAAGCTCTTAAATACAAAATACTAAGCTTATGAGCCAACAAGAAAGAAAATAAATGATTCAAAATGGCTGTAAGCTTTTTCTCTTTTTCTTTCAAACCTCAAAAAGTATTGCTACTGACCAGAAATTTGTTTGCCAAAACCAATTTAAATCCACTTGATGCTCCCAAAGTGATGCCAATACCAATAAACAAGATCCATCATATAATAGAGATCGCAAACTAAAATAAGAAGTGCAAAAAGTAAAAGATGAAGCTTCTCATTAATATTCCATAAAGGCACTCACACCAAGGGATACGTAGATAATCAACTAAAGGAGAGATACTTCCACATGCAAACAACCTATAAGATAACTTCTCTACCAAAGATATGAATCCACTAAAAAGGTAAAATATAGAAGATAATGATGGTGATACCACGACACTCCCCCCAAGCTTGGAACAAGCCAAGGGGATGCCAAACCTGATGACGAATTACTCCTTCGGTGGTGGCGGTGTTCTCTTGATGAGCTCCTCAATCAGCTTCCTCAAATCCTCAATCTCAAAGGTTAGAGTACGAATCAACTCCGAGTTTTGATCAATGCGGTTCATGATCATATCGGACCGAGAGTTCCAGTCCTTGCTATTCTTTCCCCACTCTTCCTTCTTAGTATGTTCCTCCCCTGCATGGTTAGAACGAGGCATATCCCACATCAAGGGCAACTTACCTTTGGGCACATGTTGATATTGACGCTCATGTATAAGAGTGTGGAAGGGTTTCTTGGTACTTGGAGGAGGTGACCGTGGAGAGAGGGTATGACGTGGATGTTTCCCTCCTGTAGACATCCATGATGTCCTCTTAAGCTTGGTAGGTTTTTCCACCACTCCAATGCTTGCGACGGTAGTGCAGGCGTCCGATTGCTTGTCCTCCTCCATGTCCTCTTCATCCCCGACCAAAATTTCCTCCTTATTGGGATCTTGAGGATCATCTTCCTCGGGCTTCTTGCCTTTGTTGTTGGCGGAGACCATGGTGCTCTAAACTTGAGAAGTTTTCCTGATAGAAACAGATCGAAACGAAAACACGATGAGAACACGATGCACTAACCTCGGGGGATCTGGCAGGTTATATATTATGAAGTTTCAAAGCATAAGGAAGGTTTTGATACGGAAACGAGGCGGAGTCGGAGCTCGGGGGAGGCACACCCCCTCCAGGCGTGGGGCAAGGTGGGCCCGCTCCTGGGGTGGGTTTGGCCACCCCGGCCTCCGGTTCCTCCTCTGTTTCGTCTTGTAACTTCCTTTATGTATTAAAAATATAAAAAATATAAAAAGATTGGGGTTTCACGAACCTTCTATTTTCACCACTTTTACCTAATCAAAGACGAACTCTACAGACTCCTTTCCTCCTTCTCCTGGAAATTCCTTTCTTCACAAGGCAATACACAAACCTCAATGAAAACATTAGTGTAAGCAAAAACAATTAACCTTTAGGTGCACACTTCAACTGAAATCCATCAAAACAAAAGCTTCTGTAAGAGGCAAATGCAAATGATAGCAAAAATCTATCAAAACAGACCAGCAGGTAAAGATTGATTTTTTCGAAAACCTTCTGTTGCTCAAATCAAAAAGTTTAGAACCAATGAAAGTTGGGTAACAACTTGGAGAACAATCTCAAAAAAATACTGCTCCATCCGATGTACTAAGCTCCCTCACAAATTTTTACAATGTAGCACAAAAAATCTGTCCCAGGACAGCCATTTTTCACAACTCCTCTTCTTCACAACAGTAGTTGGACTTGACACAAAAACCAAAACAAAAAGGATAAGGAGTGTTTATTACTACGGTAATAACTTCCAAGACTCAACCAAACTCTTGGGTTATCTTCCAACAAGTACTTTTCTTTAATGCCTTTAAGTTAGTCTTGAAACTTTCAAAGATGCTCACAAAGGAGATAAATATTTGAAGTGAAAGAGAGCATCAAGAAGCAAATAACCAACATATTTGAGTCTAACCCACTTCCTATGCATGTGGGTATCATGATAAAACGAATTTTTGAAACAAAAATCCACTAGCATGGGAAGGCAAAACAAATGCAACTTCAAAGCTTTCAACATAAAACGGGGAAACTTAACATTATTGAGATGCATAAAACCATGTTTCCCTCTCTCATAATAACTTTAAGTACCACTTTGAATAAAGTTGACAATATAACTATCACTACAACAACTTAACACAAGAATGCACATACTTACTATCACCAAAAATAGGTCCAAGGTCATAAACCCAATGAATAGAAGCAAGTTGCTCCATCCTGAAATCTTTATTAGGCAAGCTGTTTTCACAAGGAGCTTTAGCAAATTTGGAAAAGTTAAACTCATAAGAATCTCTATCAAACTTAGTTAAAACTTTCTCATTTTTACAATCTATAATAGCTCCACAAGTGTTCAATAAAGGTCTACCAAAAATGATAGGACAAGTTTTGCTAGCTGCTGAATTAAGCACTAGAAAATCAACATGATACTTAACCTTAACACAAAGAACCTACACATCTCTTACAATACCAATGGGGCAAATGGTTTCCTTATTTGCAAGGTGAATAACCACATCAATGTCCTCAAGATCACAAGGACTAATTTCATGCATATTTCCCTGTAAAGATCATAAGGAATAGCACTAGAACTAGCACCAATATCACATAAACCATAGTAGCAATGATACCAATTTTAAGAGAAAGCATAGGAACACTAGATTTTCTAGCCTTACTAGGATGAGAGATAATATTAGAAGCGTCTTCATAGAAGACAATGTGCTCATCCTCTATATTTCTAGTGACAGGGTCTTTCACAATAGCTACCACAGGTTCAATATTCAATTGCTCATCTGGCTCCACAGTTTTCTTTGCACTTTTGCTATTTGCACTAATCATCATGGAATACTCCTTTACCTTAGCTGGGAAAGGTATTTTCTGAACATAAGGTTCAGGCACAATATGATTAGTAGTACAAACTTCAGCACTTCTCATAGGAACATGAGTAACAATGTCTTTATAAGGAGTGTGGTACTTGTCCCACCCTTTATTAGGAATTTCAATATAAGAGGCAAAAGCATTAAAACATTTTGAAAGAACTTGAGGATCAAGACCGAACTCATTACTAATATCACGAAAGTCATCAGTTCCCATAAAAGATTTTATGCATTCATAATCATAGTTTATACCTGACTTTTGTTCCTTTGTCATCCTCCCAAGGTTCAGTGTTCTCTTGAATACGGTCTAAGAGATCCCAATTAGCTTCTTCCTTCATACGTGTGAATGATCTAGCACAAGAAACATCCAGTAAATCTTTATCATGAAGAGAAAGCCTAGCATAAAAGTTATTGATAATAATATTTTTAGGGAGTTTA
Source organism: Avena sativa (assembly GCA_916181665.1). Lineage (NCBI taxonomy): Eukaryota > Viridiplantae > Streptophyta > Magnoliopsida > Poales > Poaceae > Avena > Avena sativa. Next base: position 133,775,154 of record OV702283.1, on the reverse strand, counting down.
TGAATAGGACATTTAAGCATTAGTAACTTCAATCTCCCCCAAGCTTGAGTTGTACACTCTCCATCATGAGGCCAAAAGTTATATATCAGATTTCTATCCTTATGAATTTCACTGGGAGGATAGAATTTATAATAAAAGAGAGATGCCGTTTCCTCCCATTCCATGATCTGTCCATTCTTCAGCAACTTATACCATTCTTCAGCTCTCCCTTTCAAGGATATGGAGACTAACTTCTTCTTCACCTGTTCAGTTGTGATACCTGCACACTTAAACAACCCGCATAATTCATGAATAAAAAGCAAGTGATCACCAGGATGAACAGTTCCATCCCCAAAATAATAATTATCCATAACACGGTCAACAATACTTGTAGGTATCTTAAAAGGATCTATCTCAACAGGTGGCGGTTCATTTACTACGCTAGCAGTGGTAGTAGTTTTACCAAACAGAAAACCAAGTGGGTTATCCATATTGGAAACAAAGTAACAAGCAGTAACAAAAAGCAATACTCACAGTATAAGTTTCCTTTACCAGTTCCACTCTTCAATAGCGCTTCACTCCCCGGCAACGGCGCCAGAAAATAGTCTTGATGACACACAAGTATAGGGGGTGTATCGTACTACTTTCGATAAATAGGAGTGTCGATCCCAATGAGGAGCAGAAGGTGTTGACAAGTGGTATGGAGTAGGAACTCTCTACAAATACTTAGCAAACAGAGTTTTAGGGGTTTTCTGATAAAGCCACAAAATAAAGTGCAAGTAATAAAGAACAAACTCCGCAAGTGGCCCATCCTTTCTTAGCAAAGGAAATGCTAGTGGAAATACTTATAAGGACCAGACATTCTCGATGACACATGGGAATTCTGTCAAGTGCTTTCGCTTCATGTAGCTCAGTACTCTTCTTTGGTGTTGTATGTGTTGTGTGGGTGAACCTGTGCTAATGTACCGACCTTACTTGTACTACTACATACTTGTGATTAAACCCCCTGCAAGCATCCACAACTATAGGAAAGTAATTAAGATATAAACCTAACCACAGCCTTAAACTCTGAGATCCTACACTCCCTTGTGCAAAGGTGTCCTAACGGGGGTTCAGGTTTCTGTCACTCTGGCAACCCCACAATTAGTATCCAAATACACAATGCATTCCCCTAGGCCCATAAATGGTGAAGTATCATGTAGTCGACGTTCACATTACACCACTAGAAGAATAACACCACAACTTAAATACTAAACCATTGAATAATAACTCAACACAAATCCACTAATAACAACATGACTTCTCCCATGTCCTCAAGGACTAAACGAACTACTCACGATACATCATATGGATCAAGATCAAAGATGATATGATAATGAATAACAATCTAAACATAAACAATAATCCAATGGTTCCACTCACAAGCATCAACTACAATAGTAATTAACATTGGGAAAGTTTCCCCTAAGAACTAAAGCAATATCCAACACAATTGTTACAGCGAGATAGAGTGGTGATTATGGTGATGGTGGAGATGATGGTGTGGATGATGATGATGATCCTGATGAAGCCTAGCTTGATGACGGTGTTGATGGCGACGATCTCCCCTCTCCGGGTAGGAGTTTCCCCGATAGAAATCTGCCTGCCGGATAGATCTTTCTCTCTTGGTGTTTTTCGCCCCGCAGAGACGATGGAAATGTATTTGTGGTCGCCCCTTGGTGTTAGGGTTCCGTAAGGAAGATATAGGTGAGAGGGCGGAGTCGGATGTCGGCCAGGTGGGCCACACCTGCCCTAGGCACAGGGCAAGGTGGGCCTGCGCCTAGGGGGGTGTGGGCCCCCTGTGGCCCTTCTCCGCCTCCCCTTCTGGCTTCCTCAGTCTTTCGGGGAAATATAATTTTCCCATATTTTTCTGGTATTTTTTGATCTTCGCGAAATTGCAACAAAACACCTCCTTTTCCATCAGAATCTAGACTCTGGCAGTCCATCCTCCAAGAATCATCCAACATGCAAAACAGTGGAAAAGACATAAGTAATACCTCATAATAAGACATATATCAATGAATAGAGGAAAATTATGATATAGAATGGTGATGCAAATTGGACGTATAAGGAATTCATGTTATAATATTATGGAAAATTTATGCCTATGTGTTTTTGACTAAGAAAACAACTTGTTAATGAAACACCTGGGTGGAATGGGAAGTATTTTTTGTGTTGAGTGGTTACCCAGGGCCCATTTCTATGGTTGACCCTGGTGTATCTCACTTGTGGATGGCCACCCAGGAAAAAAGAGATTTGAGATGTTTAGTGTTGAGAAGCTTCCAGTGCAACCACATGGCATATGGGCTCTGCCTTGACCAACTAGGTTGCAAGAACTCACCCAGATGGACAGAAGATGGTAGTGATGATAGGATGGAACACGTCCATGGTGGTCTGAGGGATTTGCTTCTGAAAAGTCTCGTCTCGATGCATGTCGAGTCTTGTGGGGAAATTGCACCACCTCTCGAGAGGTTAAAACCTAAGTACTTATCCGTGTCCCCTGTAATGGACATTATGAGCATCAAAGACATTGAAATGATCAAGAATCTCCTCATCCCAATTTCTCTATGTTAAAACTTGTTGGGTGAACAAGGGTAACACCTGGTGTGTATCTAGTGTGCCATGTTTGATGAAGTGTTTTGAAAAGAGAAAAACTATTTTGCAAAGGATAGGAAAAACTTATTTTATGCAAAGGCCAGCCAAAACTCCACTGAGCCATATATTCATGTAGATGTTAGATTCTCCATATCAATATGATATCACTTGCTAATACAATTCAAATGTATTGACCCTTGTGGCTGCAACTTATTATGTTTCAGGTTTGTTTGATGTTAGTGAAGTTTGTTGAGTAGGGATTACAAGTCTACAACCAACATGATTGCCTGTGGCATATGAAGATGAAGGACTCCATGCCTTATAGTTATATATGCTGCTTTGTAATAAGATAGCCATATGAGCTATGTAAGATGTAATGAATTATTTTATTCCTGGTTATGAGTTGTAATTTGACCTTTGTTTCTTGATATTACATCTTAAACTGTGGGTGCTAGCTAATCGATCTAGGGACTAGCACTGTAAACACAGGGACTTGTCCCTTATTAGGTTCAGGCCTCTACAATATGGTCATGTGTATCATTGTGTTTTGCTAAGAACACATGATACAACTCTAGGGACACCATTTCTCAAACCATGGCTAGAAATCCCTAGAAAGCCACAATGCAGCTGCCGCATGGAAAAATGCACAGGTGTGACGGAAGTTGCATCACCACATCCATTGTAGTGTGTGTGGTTGTGTGGATCATTATGGTTTTGAAAAGAACATATGCAAATGACTATGGGAACTCCATGTGTCAAACCATGGTCATAAATTTCTAGGAAGCCCCTAGAATACAACTGCCACATGGAGTGATGCACCAGTGTGACAGAATCTACATCACCACATCCATTGGAGTGTACGTGTGGTCGTTTGGATCATTATGGTTTGGTAAATAACACATGAAATGGTTTTGGGGTCTCCATGTGTCAAACCATGTCCATAAATCCCCAGAAAGCCCCTAGAATGCAACCGCCACATGGAATGATGCACTAGTGTGACAGAAGTTACATCCCCACATCAACTTGATTGTGTGTGGTCATGTGGATCATTTTGGTTCGGTAAAGAACACATGATACGACTCTAGGGACACCATGTATCAAACCATGCCCAAAAATCCCAAGAAAGCCACTATAATGCAGCTGCCGCATGGAATGATGCACCAGTGTGACAAAAGTTGCATCACCACATCCATTGTAGTGTGTGTGGTCGTGTGGATCATTGTGGTTTTAAAAAGAACATATGCAAATGACTCTATGTACTCCATGTGTTAAACCATGGTCATAAATCCCTAGAAAGACCCTAGAATGCAACTACCACATGGAGTGATGCACCAATGTGAAGAAGTTGCATCACCACATCCATTGTAGTGTGTGTGGTCATGTTTATCATTGTGGTTTTGAAAAGAACATATGCAAATGACTCTGGGGACTCCATGTGTCAAACCATGTCCAGAAATCCCTAGAAAGCCCCTGGAATGCAACAGCCACATGGAATGATGCACCAGTGTGAGAGAAGTTGCATCCCCACATCAACATGAGTTTGTGTGGTCATGTGGATCATTGTGGTTTTCTTCACCAAGAATACCAATGCGTGGTCGCATGGTTTCCCGGCATGGTTTTCTCAGCAGGTGCATTCCCGCCGCTCGATGTTCACAACATCCCTATGGATGTTTTTGGACATATCAGCCACCTCATAGCCGCTGCTGTTTGATGGGAGAACCCTAAGATGACCAAGCCCTCGACTTATCTTATGTAGTTGTTGTACAACAGTCGGTATCATATGGCCTCTAAGTCTCTGACCAATCTCTCTCCTTATATGTCGTGGGAATGGCCACGACAGATGCTACAATCGGCAACGAGTAGTAGAACATGGGGCAAGGGCGGCCAGCCATCTAAGGTGCGAGATGAGGGCGGAGACACAAGGGTTTACCCAGGTTTGGCCCCCGGAGGGTAAAGACCTACTCCTGCTAGATTGTATTATGGAGAGAGTACAAGGGCGAGCTCGATGACTAGGCGACGAGTCGCTGGGGTGTATGATGGAACGTGTCCTCTTTGCGTACCCCATGGAGGTTTATATAGGCTCACGTCGCTAGGGTTTACAGATCTACAACCGAATTGGTTAAGGATTCGGAGGGTCTTTGACCTAGTCTAACTGGGCCTAGCTACGCTTCTGGGCCTCCAGCTTCCAGTCGCCTGAGTCCTCGCCAAGTCTCGATCCAGGCGCCGTCCTGCAGGCCCACTCGCTAGCAGCTTGGGCCAATAGGAAACGTCCTGCTGGGCATACCCCGGTAGGCATATCCCCATCAGTAGTCCCCGAGGCCGTCGTTGATTCATCGCAGGTGTTTGTTGGCAGTCGGAGTATGCGGGTCCAATTCGGATGCCCAGTTGAATTGGTGGTGTACTCCTGAACAAAGGAAAGAACTAGTCATTTTAGTCGCAATAACGACGACCAATCAGATCGCAGCTTGGCGAACGGGTCGACGAATAGTCAAGTCACTGTTATAGTGACCGGGTCGGCGAATCGTCGAGTCGCTGAAGATAGCGAGTCGAGTGGACAAAGTTGGATTGTCAGCTTGGTCAAACTAGCCATTGGGTAATCCAACGGTAATATCGGCGTAATTACCGCGTGGTAACGGCTCCCCGAAAATAGCGGGTAACAACAACTATATAAGGAGAGTGACGGGTGAGGGGAAAATGCTTCCCTCACTTCCTCCGAACTCGTGCATTCTCGTTCCTCCATTCCACGCACACTACAAGAAATGTGTTGATTTGTGACCTTCTGATTGTGACGGGGAATGAAATCATCATAGATATATGACGATTTCGCACAAGATGGTCATGGACCGTTTGGAGAGGCTAAAACCATGCCGAATTACGACGTTTCTGTCCAGATCATCATAATTTCATCAGATGGAATCGTCATAAACTACCTAATGCAGCACATGGCCTTATTTGTAACCGGTTATGACTAATTCAAATCGTCATATAAAATTGACTGGTCGGCCACAACAGTAATTACTTCTACGTGGCATCTCTATATGTACACGTGTATGTCCATGTGTCAATATATGTCTACTATATGTATACGTGTATGTCCATGTGTCAATATATGTCTACTGAGACTACTAGACTAATAGAACAGACCCACCACCGACGATCTGACTAGGCACAAAAAATTGTCGGTTTATGGGAACATGGGAATCGAACCCACGACCGGACTGACTCTGATGTGATACTAACCACCGCAACACACCATTGTTTTTGTTATTATTCCGGGCACAGTTTTAATTAACGTTGCATCAATTCGTTAAGCTCTGCCGAAACCCGTGAATAAATGGCGCACAAATTCAATGGAACCGGGGATCGAACTGTGTTCTCTCTACTGGCAACCAGCGACTCTAATCATCACACCAATGCTTGAGTTCTATCTCAATACCGCGCTACGTCTTTAAAAACATGTACATTTTGTTGGGCCTGGGCCTTGCAAACGTTCCTCCTCCTTTCCTTTTTTTTCTAGGCCGCCTGGGCCTTGGCGGAGGAGTCCTCATCCTTTCCTTTTTTTGGTGGAATGGGCCTTAGCGCCCGTATATAGGATCCAGGCTAGGTCGGCCGGTCCATGTAGGATTTTTTTTTCTTTTTTTGTTTCTTAATTCTTTTGTATCTTTTTCATAAGAATTCTAAATGACTTGATTTTTGGCTCTAAATTCATATAAAATTCAGTAGATCCTCTTAGAGTCTTAATTATAAATCTTTTTATTATGTTAAAATAGTGTATTTATTAATCCCACATTAGTCTATGGTAGGGATAATATCATAACTAAAAATATGATTTTGAAACTAGTGTTTTAAATTCAAAATTTTTGGACTTTAGTCTTGGAAAAATATTAATGGATCTCTGAAGAAACATCATATTGTGAGTCTAAAAATGAATTTTTCCAAAAATCATGAGCATCGGATCATGTACCTGTAGTTCAAACCAAACCCACTTCCTACCGATTCGGCAGGAATTTATCTTTTTTGCCAGGGGTGAACGGAAAGGTTTGAGATGCCCCGATTGGGACATTTTCCATGTAAGGTGGTCTAATATTTTTGAAAAATGTGGTGGCACCATTCTAAAACTTTTATTTGGTGGCTTCTTCACAAAATGGCCCTTTTTTGTGCTCGGAAAATGAAAATGGTTTTTTTGTGCGACAAAAAGGAAAACTTCCTCCTGCAACATTGTTCGCCATCCCATGATTTATAAGGGTGCACAATATGGGCACATTATCACAAACTATGCCATGATTCTAGCCATAACATTGGTCGTTTGGTCCGAAAGCCATGAAACCTTAGACATGATAGGTCATTTCTGAGAAGGTTTTTTCGAGACACTTGCAATATACCAAGGTTGGTATTTTTCCTTGCAACTATGTCACATAATAAGATACCCCGTGAAGGATTTGCATTGATCGGACCGTTTTTGAATTTTTATGCCCGTTTCAAACTATGGTCAAAACGGCAGACACGAAGGTTCTTAGCTAGGGGATGAGCCTCGCTAAACTTGTATTGGATCTCTGAAGAAACATCATATTGTGAGGCTAAAAATGATTTTTCCAAAAATCATGAGCATCGGATCATGTACTTGTAGTTCAAACCGAACCCACTTCCTACAGATTCGGCAGGAATTTGTCTTTTTTGCCAGGGGTGAACGGAAAGGTTTGAGATGCCCCGGTTGGGACATTTTCCACGTAAGGTGGTCTAATATTTTTACAAAATGTGTTGGCGCCATTCTAAAACTTTTATTTGGTGGTTGCTTCACAAAACGACCCGTTTTTTGCGCTCAGAAAATGGAAAATGGTTTTTTTGAGCGACAAAAAGGAAAACTTCCTCCTGCAACATTGTTCGCCATCCCATGATTCATAAGGGTGCATAATATGGGCATATTATCACAAACTATGCCATGATTCTAGCCATAACGTTGGTCGTTTGGTCCGAAAGCCATGAAACCTGAGACATGATAGGTCATTTCTGAGAAGGTTTTTTCGAGACACTTGCAATATACCAAGGTTGGTATTTTTCCTTGCAACTATTTCACATAATAAGATACCACACGAAGGATTTGCATTGATCGGACCGTTTTTGAATTTTTTATGCCCGGTTCAAACTATGGTCAAAACGGCGGACACGAAGGTTCTTAGCTAGGGGATGAGCCTCACTAAACTTGCATTGGATCTCTGAAGAAACATCATATTGTGAGTCTAAAAATAATTTTTGCCAAAAATCATGAGCATCGGATCATGTACCTGTAGTTCAAACTGAACCCACTTCCTACAGATTCGGCAGGAATTTGTCTTTTTTGCCAGGGGTGAACGGAAAGGTTTGAGATGCCCCGGTTGGGAAATTTTCCATGTAAGGTGGTCTAATATTTTTACAAAATGTGTTGGCGCCATTCTAAAACTTTTATTTGGTGGTTGCTTCACAAAATGACCCGTTTTTTCCGCCCGTTATTTGGTGGTTGCTTCACCAATTTTGATATTTTTCCTTTGAAATATGTCACATAACATGATGCCACGCGAAGGTTTCACATAGTTTGTACTATTTTTTAAATTTTTATGCTCGTTTCAAACTATGGTGAAAACGTCTTTATTTGCATAATATAGCCACCCAATCAGAATAGAGAAATAGACTCCCCACGGATCAACCCACTTAATAAGATCTCAACCGTACATATACAATCTATCCAACGAAGGAAAATTCGCCTCCCGTCCCCTCCACACTTTGCACCTGAAATGACTAAAACATCCTGCAGCTACAACGCACTTACCAGAAGAGGTCAGGTGTATTTCCATAAACCCTACTCGACCCATCCGGATCGAACAGACCCCCAAACCCTAATCCCCTTCTCATACCCCGCCGCCACTTCTCCTCTTTCGCCAAACTCCACCTCCCCGAAAACCCTAGCCACTTGCTCGACAGATGCGGCCGCCGCCGTAGGAACCGTGATGCCACGGCGAGCCACCACGTCGGACAAGAGACATAGGTTACTGGTTGGTTGGAGCATGATGGCTCCCGCCGGTGCTCTCCACCTCGTCCTCGCTGCGCCGCTCGCGAGCCCCATCCTGCTCCTCGGCGGTGGGGACACTTGTGTGGGTGCGCCTCCCGAATGGGTCGTGGTGGCCAGGCCGGGTGGGGTCGCCGCACGAGGTCCCCGACAGCTGCCCTCCACCGGTCAGGTCGCCCGCGACCCCCATCTTGCTCCTCGGCCGCCACGACGGCACCGTCTTCGTGTACGTATGCCCTCCTCCCTCCCTCCCTCCTCTACCGAGTGCTCCGATGGTCTAACTCTGCCTCTGCCCTGCCTGCGCGCGTGAGCAGCGACTGGTGCAACTTGGAGCGCTGCAAGTGGGTGAAGTCGTTCCGATGCGGGGAGGTGGACCTAGAGGACTGCATCTGCAAGGCTGAGGAGCAGCAGGCCACGCCCGGATGCGACAAGAGGGTCTGCGCCACCAGCAGGTACGCCCGCAAGGAGGACGCGATGCTCCAGGCCCTCGATTTCGAGCGGGCCATCCTCCGCCTCCGCTCCTCCTCAAGACCCACAACCCCCACAACTAAGCCCTCCCTGTCTTCATCAATCTAATCAGATGGATATTGTTGAGTTCAGAACATTTTGTATCTTGTAGAACATTAGAACTGCTTTACCATAAGAATTTTGCAATGCCACCTGACATATTAGTAATTTTGTATTGTTTAAATGGGTGCACTTATTATATCTTGTTGATCTGAAGAATTGTTGACTATATGGAAAACATAGTGCTGATGTAGTTTTTTGTCAACTCTTATATATCTGGTGATGCAATAGTTGTTCTCTTTCAGCTCTGAAAGTTTTCTATGGCTATGCAAGGAAGAGTAGAATGATGTATCCTAGCAAGGTTACTGGTTTTGGAGCCCTTGTTTGATTTGGTTGCCTGGTTGTGTCAAGAATTTATTGTACGGCATTATCATATTCAACGGGCGAAGATCTATCAAGTAATCATTCATATTATTTTAAAATTTGATAACTGGACATATTTATAACCCGTGACAATTGTTTGGGGAATTGTCACATGATTGAGTAATTCCATACTTGTATTATAATTGCAGGAGGTAGGGTGTAACCCTGTTCTTGAGATAACTAGATGACAATAGATGTTCTTAAGTTCTTTGCATGGATATGTCTTGTAGTTGTTTTTAATCTTGGTTGCAACAGCTTGCTAGTCAGTAGATTTTGCAACAGCTTTATCTGAATATCCATCTCCTGCTGCCTTGCAGCTTGATAAATGTATTCTGTAGCTTAGTTTATATTAACACAATATGCCTCAATATATCGCGCATGCCATTGTGTTGCAATCTCCAAGTAAACAATTCCATGATTTGATTGTATTAGCACTAGGTCCAGGTGCCTCAATAATTTTTGTGTAGGTTATATTATGTGTGTGGTTCATCTATATGACTCTGTATGCAAAATAGGGTTGTGCCATAGATGAAGCGCACCTGAAAGTCTAGAATTTGGTTCAGTTCTAGAATTATGTTTTATATTACATGTGCCATTTGTGTCTACTTGCATTTGGTTATCTTGAAATGCGCACATTATCTCCATGTGATTGAAAAAAGTAGCATAGCAGTATAGTTTGTGATTTTGTCTAGTTGATGGATAACTTGAATAATAACATCTTAACTTATTAGATTTTATCAATTACTTATTTGTGCAACTTTTTAGCTCCTTATTTTGCTCAGATATATTGGTTGTGTGACAAAAAAATTAGTAAAAAAACTTCTTGCTGCTGCTGCTTTGCTGTGATGGTCGGACGTTGAAGCCAACCTGTTGCAGCTGCTTTCCTGTGATTTCTTGCCCTCCTGCGATTTCTCATATTACTGATCATTCGTCAGTTCCTGCTGCTGTTGTAGATCGCCCGTGGGCACCTGGGTGAGTTGCTGGGCTAGCAGTGACACCCCAGGTGGAGTGGAGGAAGCCAGTGAGGTGCTGGCTGGCTCGCGTGGAGGTGTTGGGCGCTGCGAGGGATCATTGGCGACCTGGAGGTGTTGGGAAGTGGGCTTGTTGATTGTATGAATCAATTTTTTGTTTTAATATAATGTACGAGGAGTGATTGTTTGGTCATTTGAATTTCTGGTCTGTTTATTTGAAAATTTAGTTAGTTCATTTTGAAATTCGGTCTGTATCATTTTGCAATGAAAATTGGTTCATTATTTATCCAGATATTTCTGGGCTTCAAACATTGCTTGCATATAGCCTAAATGAATATAATCTGAAATCTGTTGGGCTTTAAAAAGGCTAGCCCAATGACTAATTGTGGAACAAAGCATCTGATTGTAAATGGTAAAAGGCTGATGGCAGGCCTAAAATAATTGAACTTTGAACGCCAAGGCCCGAAGAACCGGATCGTAAATAGGCCAAGGCCCAAAATGAAATGTACTATAAAATGCCTGAACCAAGAAAAAAAGGCCATTGTTATTGGGCTTAGCCCAAATAAGCGACCGCATTGGATCGGGCTGAATTTGCACTACAACGATCTTATTTCGTCACAATTTTGCCACGTCGGCTTGGCCACGTAGGATCTGACCTGGCCTGGCCAGATGCCCCGTGACGATATTGGATTGTCATAACAGTTATGACGATCCAATATCGTCATAGACGGTTATGACGATTTCACAAAAAATGTCGTTGTATGCAATTACTGACGCTTAGTTTTTGACGATATGTTTTTCATCATAAGATCGTCACATATTATAGACAATGACGATTCGGTGACGAAAATAGAGGGTCATGTATCAGCAGATTCCTTGTAGTGGCAGCGACCAGAGCGACCGAGTTTGCAACCCTCGATCTCCTAGCCGATGGCCCCTCCTGCAGAACCATGGGGCAGATCCAAGTGCACGAAGGCGCTGATGAGATCGTTCGAGGAGGCAGGGATCCTCCACGCCGGGAGATGGCGCATCCCCGCTGCTGGAGAAGTGATTGCAGATCCGCGCGAGGGGGAATTCGTTTACTTCACCAGCCACCTGGAACGGGGGCTCGGATTCCCCACTTCCCTCTTCTTCCGCCGCTTCTGCGCCTACTACGACATCCAGCCATCAGACCTGGGACCGCACAGCATCGAGAAGCTCGCCATCTTCGTGGCGTTCTGCGAGTGCTACCTGGGCTGTCGGCCGTACTTTCCCCTATGGCAAGATATGTTCCATGGGAGGATCAGCCGCGAAGAGGCGGGCGGCCCAATGTTAGCCGCGGGCGGCCTGACCTTCCAGCTGATGTCGAAGGCGTCGTTCTTCGATCTGATGCTGCCCGCCAAGGTAGCGAACGAGTGGAAGGAGAGATGGTTCTACGTGACCGAGTTGACGCTAGGCGACGAGGTGGCGCTTCCAAGGTACTCCGCCGACCGGCCCAGCCGTGTAGGCTCCAAGTCACCAAGCTTCCACTGGACCAGCGAATGGTCGTCGACGAGATGCTGCAGACCATCCGCAACTTGAAGAAGAAAGGCCTCCAAACCATCAACCTCTACAATTGCTTGCTCGGGCGACGACTCGTGCCTCTAGCCAGCCGTGCCCACTATATGTACGAGAACACGGGCAAGGAAGACCCGACGAAGTCTTGTTACGACGAGTGGAGACTCAATGACTACACCCAGGCCCTGAAGAAGATCACCCAGGCGGTGTATCTTAACGCAAAGGCCGGGGTAGCACCTTATACCGCGAAGCGGCCAGCTCCAACGGTGAGTTTTTATTTCCCTTGCACTCGCAGTCGCAGTTTGTGCATTCGCGGTTGTGCTTAATATTGTTTGATCATTGCAGTTATTCCAAGTGGTGGAAGGTTGGCTTCCACCCGCAGATGACGAGAACTCGAACTCGTCCGTCGAGGACGAGAGCGAGCCATTACCTGACAAGGGCGATGTCATGAGTGACGGGGGTGGCGATGGTGATGACGACGATGACGGCGACGAAGCCGTGGTGGTTGCTGCCCCCATGGTCCGCAAGACTCGTGGGCAGCACCAGCGTGAACTCGAGGCCAGCAAAAGCCTCGAGGCCCATGACGATGATGACGAGCTCCCCGAGCATACGTCACGGCGTGATGCCACGGCGTCAAAGAAGAAGAAGCCGCCACCACCCAAGAAGACGAAGCCGGCCAATCCGGCGTCTCCGCCTCGGTCCGCGAGTAGCTCCGATGCTACCAGCGTAGCCGAAGAAATAGCAGCGCACACGGCTACAGCGACTGGTGCGACCGTCGTGGAAGACGAGGCGCCGCTGGCATCACTGCCGCCGCCGTTCGCCCCAGTCACCGGGTTGGTCGCCGCTCCAGCCGCAGGGGCCTCGCCACCGAGAGGAGCTCCTGTGGCAATTGCCACTGAGCCTCCTGTCGCGGCCTCATCCTCGAAGAAACCGTCGGTGTCTTGGGCACAGAGTGTGTTCGAGACGGGCCTCGGTCAGAAAATGGGTCCAGAACTGGAAAAGCCGACCAGCATTCGCACTGGCCTACGATTTATCCCAGTCGCCAAGTGAGTATTCCTCAGCCTTTCATCTGTCTATTTGATTCATGTTTCGATTGGCGAGTGTTATTAACAGAGTCGTCTCGCAGGACTGGAGTAAAGAATATAGGTCACCCTTCGGTGGCCAAGGTTCCATCGGTCGCCGGGGAGGTGCCGGCTAATCCCTCGAAGAAGAGGAAGGGCGACGAGACTGAGGCTCCCGCCGAAGGCACCAAGAGATCCAAAGGCGATGAAGTCGTCACGATCTCGGACGAGCCAGCGGCTGCCCCGAGCGAAGCCCCGATTGCAGTGGACGTAGCTCTGAAGGCGTCGGAGGACGCGGGGTCGCAGCAGGTAGGCCCCATGGTTTCGATTGAGGTGGCCGGGCTGCCTTAGAGTGGCGCGGGGGCCGCGGTGACGATGTTCCCTCGCTTTGTAGCGAGGGCCGCCACGGCGAGTGCCTCGGTGCCATCGAGCCAATTCTCACAAGGTTGGGGCACTTCTCCACAACTTAATTGGAGGCTCCCAACAAACGCCACCAAGGCCACAATTCCACCAAGGCCACAACCTACAACACCAACAAACCGTATAGGGTTCTAAGAACCCAAGAGTAAAAAGCTTCTCAACTTTCACTCACCAAATCCTCCGGGGAGAACTCAAACCGATGCACCAAATGCAAATGGCAAGAACACAAGTAGTGCTCGAATCCTTCTCTCCCAAATTCCACCAAAGCTACAAAAGCTTGTGGGGGAATAAGAGAGGAATAACAATGGAGGAAATCCACAAAAGACTCCAAGATCTAGATCCCAAGATGTTCCCCTCACTTAGAGGAGAGATGGATTGGTGGGATTGTAGATCTAGATCTCCTCTTTCAAATCCCTAAAGTATATGCAAGAATCAAGGGAGGGATTGAAGGGGTAGCAAGCTCAAGAGGGTCAAGAATGGAGGAGAAAGCCTGTAAAACTTGAGCAATTGCATTGGGGAAGAAGGGCCCCTTTTTATAGGCCCACAGATTTCTGACCGTTTTCTGCCCGTTGGGGAAAAGTCAGACCGGAGACTCCGGTCTACACCGGAGACTCTGGCCAATCTCCGGACCAGCCTTCGGACTGCCCTTCTGACTGACCCAGACCAATTCTCTCCTAGCAACACCGGAGACTCCGGTCTTCCAACACTGGAGACTCCGGACTGAACAAAGTCCGGAGACTCCGGAGTAACCTCCGGTGCAGCCTCCGGACCCCTAGTCAGAATGTCCCAGCCAGATCCTGGGAGGCACCACCGGAGCCAGAACCGGAAACTCCAGACCACACCGGAGACTCCGGTCTTGGCAGACCGGAGACTCCGGTCTGGACCAAATAAGAGGCAAACTTCAAATGGCGATATCTAGAGTTTGGAAACTACGACTGACCCGAAACCAATTTTGTTGGAAAGTGGATTACAAGGGCTACCAAACAAAAAGTGGAAATATTGGATACCACCAAGAGAGAACATTTCATGTATTATAATGTGAGATACCTCTCTTGGTGAGAAACCGTAAAACCTCAAAGATCAAAAACGCAATATGATATAAAAGGGAAATCCGTTTTTTATGAACTATATCTTGTTATGAATATTACCACAAGCTCTAGAACCTCACATGGATAAGATCCAAATAATCAACCAAGAAAGGATGATGCTAAGTATGCAAAGGTTTGAGCTCTCTTTGAAAGATATGGTCGAGTTACTCACTTGAGAGCCCCTCTTGATAGTACGGTTATCTATCCTAAACCCGGTCTCCTACTAACGATATGAGACCGACAAAAGGGAAAACCTATCAAGATTATACCGTTGCCTTGAGCATTCCACTTGAGCTTTATGTAGACGATCTTGCCCTTCTCAAGATGTAACGCCTTTCTTAATTCCTCATCATCGATCCATGATCACCGAGAATGGAAAGCATCAAACATGAGATCTTCTATAGGTGGTGCATTTTGAGCTTGCACAACATATCTTCTTCTCATTTCATCAACCTTGAATCCAACACATGCTCCAAGCAATGCTAATGGACAAATCCTACAAGTATAACTTAATACACACATTAATCCATAAAGATTGTCATTAATTACCAAAACCACACATGGGGGCCCACATGTTCTTTCAATCTCCCCCATTTTGGTAATTGATGACAATCCCTTTAAGAGGGTTTATATAAGGAATCTTAGTGAACAAAATGGTAACACCAATATCAAATACTACATAAGTATGTTATATTGGTACCACGACCATATATAGAGCAAACTCCCCCATAATCTATGCATGTGTGATGAACTTGAATTTCATTGCATATATTGCCAATCATTATTATTGGTGGAGTTTCCTCTATATATACCACATGCTAAGCAACAACAAATATGCAAGAGCATGAAAGGCAAAATGCTTAAGAACAAACTCAAGGCATAAGCCATTTCCCTTGAACCCTCTAAAACTTCTCCCCCATTGGCATCGATTGCCGAAATGGGTGACAAGTTCTAGAGGACCAATATAGTAATAAATCCTCCAAAGGTGTGCATTCGCACATATCCAATGATGAATACTTGGGAGGAAGTAGAACTATATCGAGGACCCAAAGATTGCCTAAATAAATAAAATAAAAGAAGCATCAACAAATGATGTAAGCAATCACAAGATCCGACAAACCAATTGAAAACAACAAATGAGTCCAAATGGAAACAACAAGATATTATGATACGAGTAGATGAGTGTTTTAAATAACAAATAGAGAAGCTCCCCAAGATTTGTGCACAATTTAAAATAAATGCATTGGAATACATAGTGCACAAATATGGAATCCTTGCTCCCCCATAAGTATTTAAACCACAACAAATGAAAGATCAAATAAATGCTTAAATAAAATAGAGAAGCTCCCCAAGATTTGTGCATACTTTAAAATCGGCGTATTTCAATACAAAAATTGCACAAATATGGAATCCTCACTCCCCATAAACATTTAAGTCACAATAAATGAGAAAGAAGACAAATGAGCATTATTAAATGAATTAGATGAGCTCCCCAAAGATAATGCACCAATTATGATAATTGCATTTGGGAACAAAGTTCATAATCATGGAATCCTCACTCATCCAACTCCATTTTAACAATATTAGGCATGAGAGAACAAATATGATAAGCACAAAGTGATTCTATAAATAAAATTAGGAAGCTCCCCAAGGTATGTGCAACATTAGGTTTTTGTATGTGAATACAATGTGCACAACATGGAATCCTCACTTCCTCTATTTTACTTATAAAATAGCTTAGTGCAAATGAGCAAATACCAAGGCATAAAATTTGCAAGAAACAAATGGTTGAGCAATAAGTAAGAGACAACATATTAGCAGGCTCAAACCCAAGGATGTGTGAGATGCATGACAAAGCATATTATAAGACTAGTACAAGGATGATCATTGCGTATCCACATAGTCTTCAATGAATGATATTGCTTAGTATGACCATACAACACACACGAAACAATTAAGATATCAAGAAAAAATTGAGTAACCTCTTTCATGTCTATAAGTTTCTAAGTAGACAATCTTGCAAAGATATTGATCCACAAAGAAACATGTACACACAAAGTAGATACTTAAAATCATTAGAGAAAGATATCCAAAATGAAGTCATGACAATACCAATAAGATTTTTCTTGAAAGCATGGACAAAATGCTCAAATATCTTATTGTACATCGATGAGCTTCAACAACCAACACACCCATACATTACAACTATCACCAAGGGAAAAGGAGAAAGTTGGAATATATGGAGAAAGGCAACAATTATCACAAGGAGAAATCAACTAGCAAAATTTCACTATTGCACATGACAGAAGTTGAGGAAAATATAGGAAATAAAATTGCTAGATTGACATATTTGGGATTGGTGGATCATATGCATGATTTTGTATAGTCCCAATTATATGCACTCATCTCAACTTATGCACATATACAATAGAGAGTCCTATTAATACCATGGCTAGAGATACAAAAAATAAATATAATAACAAAAATTCATGCCAAGATGCAACCTACAAAAGGTTGGAAGCAATATAAATATGCATGAGGAAGAGATACTTGTTACCGAGATATAATTGATAGGATGTAGAGGAGATGAATTCGTTGATCATCCTATAGCTTTCCTCCAATTTTCATGTATGCATCAATTCTTCAAAATTGGGAGACAAACATCCAATCTATCTCCAATGTACCTAAAACACATTTAAGTACAAAATGGTCCCCAAACTTATTGGGTCCAAAGTAGTTAGTGCAACTACAATACATAGGAGAGACTCGACATAATTATGTGCATATTGATATGAAATTGAATTTCATGCACAACTTAGCCGATGGGAATTGGTGGAGTTTCCCTTATATATTGGATCAAAGAAATCAAACATGCCTTAATATAAACATATAGTAAATACGCATGCATAAGGCTTTCAAGAACCAAAAATGAGATACAATTTGAACAAAACACCAAGTAAACCGAGTTGGCACACACAAGAGTGTGACAAGACAAGCGGTGTCCAAATTGTATCAAATAACCACTTCAACACATGAAAGAGCATAAGTTAAAAAATGAACTAGGAAAAAGCCAAAGAGCAAAAGATAGATAAAAATACAAATGCTCAAGGATTTATCTCATTCTAAAATGGTCAAAGTGTGAAACAAGGAAAGAGACAAAACCAACTCCCAAAAAGAGTAAGGTTCCAACAAGTAAACCAAACTCTCCAAACTTTTCATGATGGCACAAAATACCAAAACGAAAAGATCAAACTTCCAAGCACATAAAACCTGATATGGATCAAACAAGGAAGCATAAAAGGATTGTTCTAGATAATATAGGATAGCTCACCCATAAGTAGTACATTATATAGAATTTTTCTTTTGAATGCAAAATGCACACAAATGAGATCATCACCACTAACTACATTAAATAAAACAAACGAGAATACCAATAAAATAAGAAGATTCATAAGAGGCAAGGAAGGAATGGGAGCAAACAAAACATTTACTTGGCCAAAGATAGGACATGATTAAGCAAAGGCCAAAGTGACTATGATCAATAAATTCTACCATAACTTGAGTACTCATTGTCCAAGGACAAGAAATATTGGGAATAATTTTCCCAAGGTAGCTTGCATGGATATCCAAGATCATTGTCACAACAAGAAGCAAATAACTAAATGTAAGAATTGAGCATGATACTTTAATCAAGATTCTTGGTAGCTTCCAATAGTCACACAATCACTAATGATTAGAGTAACTTGAAGAAAATGGTTTCCATGCAAATATATATCTAAATATGAGGAAACACATACCAAGAATCATTCTCACATACAAGATCCAAAATATGAGCAATAAAGGCATTCAGGAAAATTGGAACTTGTATGAGCAAAATGTGTCACAAAGGAGCGAGATAATTATCAATATCAATTCTAAGTGACACAAACTCTAATATTCACATTTTCTAGGATTGTAATATGCACTAAGCACATGAGTCCCCCATAATGTGATACTACCATAAAACCAACACGAGGCAAAAGGATACAAATAGAGATAATTAATGGACATTATAAAACTTAAATTTCTCATGAGAATTATACCACATAGAGACTAGACAATAATCCAACATAAATACTAGGTGGTATTCCTCATGTACACACAATTTTAGGATTGTGGAATGCCCAAGCATAACACTCCCCCAAAATGGGATAATCCATTAATTTCTCACACGAGCCAAATAAGATATCAAATATAATCAAGAAAGGATCAACCACAAGAAACACACATACATGGAGTGCCACCTAATCATACATAAATATATGCTTGATTACTCAATATAATTAAGTGTATAGCACAACATGTACAAAAGCATGGAAGATACAAAACCAACACATGCACAAGGGGGCGAGTAACTTTCAATGTAATGAGTTAAGCATATGTTACCGCAAGGAGGAACATTGGATATATAACATAATCATGATAATCAAAGTGGCTTGGCTTGACACAAATAATTGATGAAGATCCCTCAATTCTTCATAATGTAATCAAGCCTCCAATGCCCTCCATCAATACCTATTGATCAAGTTTTGGCTTGTTGGTCCCCAACCAAGTTGGGTCCTAAGAGGTTAGTCACAATAGGCTTGGTAACCCAAATGGATCTTTTCTTGACACCACATTGGGCACAAACAAATTTGGCAAACACATTGCCAACCTCATCCTTATAAAGAGAATAAGCATCATCAATAATGATAGGGTTGGATGAGGAGATACCAATAGTGCACGAGGAAGAAATGTGCCCTTTCTTACGACAAATGTAGCAAGTTCTACTCTTGCCATCTTTATTTTTGGATGTAGCAACAACTTGAGGAAGAGCTTGAGTCTTCTTGGGAGGAGGCCCATCTCTAACAAGATGTAGATCTTGAGGCCGCTTCCCTTGTTGCTTCTTACCAAGGGACTTCTTCTTTAATGGGCAATGTTTGACATGGTTCCCTTCTTCCTTGCACTTGAAGCAAACAATGTTGGCCGGATTCTTGACTTGATCTTGGCCATTCTTCTTGTTGTCCTTGTGCTTCAACTTGATAGTGGACTTGTTCTTTACATTGGAGTTGAATCCAAGCCCACTCTTGTCATTGGGGGATTTTTGCACACTCAAGATTTTGTTGAGTGCGACCTTCCCTTGATGACCCATTTTCAAGTCATTCTTCAAAGAAGTGACTTGAACCTTGAGCTCTTTGATTTCCTCTACATGGTTAGTTTCAACAAATTTACTAGATGAAGTAGATGCCACATTGTTAGAGCAACAAGGCACAAAATGTAATTCATCACGAGATATAGCATGGTTGTGAGAGGATGAATTACATGGACTAGCACATGGAAATATAACATTTGGAGTAGATATAGTGCTAATGTCCACATGAGGGCCACTAGATGTTACCTTTGACATGATGGCCTCATGAGCTAACTTTTTAGCCTACCATGGGAGACTAGAAGATCCTCATGCGAGCTTGAGAGCTTAACATGACTTTCTTATAATTTCCCATAATTGCTAGTTAGCAAAGCAAGTTGAGCCTTTAGCTCAACATTCTCCTTCAAAATAGATGCTTCACAAGAAATAGAGTTAGTAGCACAAGCATCATCATTATTAGCAAGAGGTGAGGGCAACTTGGCAAGCTCTTTTGAATATGAGGCTTTAAGTTGCTCATGTGACTCGGTGAGTTTGATGAGCTCACCCTTTATGACCCTAGAGCCATTTTTGAGGTGCTCAAAATCCTCAAGGAGTTTAGCATAAGCAACTTGAGCCTCATCATTTTTACTTTTGAGATCACTTGCCACCTCAAGATCTCTATCATCAGATTCCTTTACTCTAGATAGCTCTAAAGCAAAGGTCTCCTCAAGAGATTCCTTGGTGGTTTGCTCCTCTTCAAGAAATTTATTTAGGTTTGCAATTATATTAGCATACTCACGCTCAAGACTACACATTTTATCAACATTGTTATCATGCACCTCAATTTGTGTTTCTAAATTATCAATATGTTCTTTGCTCTTAATAGCAAAGTCCAAGACTTCAACAAAGTTAGAGAAAGCAATATCCTTTTTAACAAGGGCACGATAAACAATCTCACCCTTCTCATATAAATCATCAATGTCAAGCTCTTCTTCCACATTATCCACATCCTCCTCATCACAAGAGGTAATGGGTTCCAAAGTAGGAGTTACCTTAAAATCCCTATCCATAAGACATAGGTGGGTATCGGAAGAAGGTGAAGATGATATTGCATATGTGGCTTCATTCAAAACCATGTCTTGGCCCATAGAATATTTGGTTTCCTCTACATGGTTAGCAACACAAGCACTAGAGGAAATGGAAGCATTTTTATCATGGCAACAAGACAACACAAGCATATCATCATGAGATTTATTCAAGTCATTTATACATGATATGTAAGGACTATTAACACAAGCATGTAAGGAGTTTGTAGTGATAGAAGTGTTAAAGTCCAAAGATAGATCATTGCAACTAGATAGAGATCAGGGATTACAAATAGTAAGCACACTATTCAAATTGCAATTTCTATCACCACTCACCATATCATTACCTTGTGAAAAGTCACATGTTGGTGAAGTGGTAGAGGATGAGAACTCATCTCGATCGGAAGTGGAAGCAACACAATCATCCTCAATAATGTTGGACACAACATATTTATCTTGAGGTTTTGTCCATAACTCATGAGCGCTCCAAAAAGGAATGATTGAAGATGTAACTACATAGCTCAAAGAATTAACAAGCACATTAGAAGCTTGAGCATCGAGATATAAATTTTTATCATCCTCACTAGATAGATTTTTTAAATCCATTGGAGGAGAAAAACCTATATCTACAATACGCTCCAAATTTGGGTCCATGTCCCGAAAATGAATAAGCATACGAGTTTTCCAAAAATCATAATTTGTGCCATCGAATATGAACATGTCATTGTGCACTAATCCTCTAGCCGACATCTTTACTCTCAAGGCGTTGAAGCCTAAAATGAGAGACCGTGCTCTGATACCAATTGAAAGGATACGGATGTCGCCTAGAGGGGGGGTGAATAGGCGATTAAATTTTTTCCTAGAGTGGCTCAACAAAGGCGGAATAAAACTAGTGTTTACTTTGTAAAGCACAACCTAGAAACAACTAAGGTTCACCTATGTGCACCAACAACTTATGCTAAGCAATACAAGCAACAAAGTGATAGCAAGATATATAGTACTTCAAGCACGAAGGCTATCACAATGTAAAGTGCATAAGTAAAGAGTTCGGGTATAGAGATAACCGAGGCACGCGGGGACACCTATATTTTACCGAGTTCCTCCCAACATGGAGTACGTATCGTTTGGAGAGGGGGTGGTATCAAACCACCAACGCCACAAAAGGCCTCCCTTATTCTCCGGTGAATCTCACCCCAATGGGATCGATCCACACTTCCACTATCGGTGCACTTGTCGGTGGCAACCAGAACCTCTCACAAGGTTGGGGCACTTCTCCACAACTTAATTGGAGGCTCCCAACAAACGCCACCAAGGCCACAATGCCACCAAGGCCACAACCTGCAACACCAACAAACCGTCTAGGGTTCCAAGAACCCAAGAGTAAAAAGCTTCTCAACTTTCACTCACCAAATCCTACGGGGAGAACTCAAACCGATGCACCAAATGCAAATGGCAAGAACACAAGTAGTGCTCGAATCCTTCTCTCCCAAATTCCACCAAAGCTACAAAAGCTTGTGGGGGAATAAGAGAGGAATAACAATGGAGGAAATCCACAAAAGACTCCAAGATCTAGATCCCAAGATGTTCCCCTCACTTAGAGGAGAGATGGATTGGTGGGATTGTAGATCTAGATCTCCTCTTTCAAATCCCTAAAGTATATGCAAGAATCAAGGGAGGGATTGAAGGGGTAGCAAGCTCAAGAGGGTCAAGAATGGAGGAGAAAGCCTGTAAAACTCGAGCAATTGCAATGGGGAAGAAGGGCCCCTTTTTATAGGCCCACAGATTTCTGACCGTTTTCTGCCCGTTGGGGAAAAGTCAGACCGGAGACTCCGGTCTACACCGGAGACTCTGGCCAATCTCTGGACCAGCCTTCGGACTGCCCTTCTGACTGACCCAGACCAATTCTCCCCTAGCAACACCGGAGACTCCGGTCTTCCAACACTGGAGACTCCGGACTGAACAAAGTCCGGAGACTCCGGAGTAACCTCCGGTGCAGCCTCCGGACCCCTAGTCAGAATGTCCCAGCCAGATCCTGGGAGGCACCACCGGAGCCAGAACCGGAAACTCTAGACCACACCGGAGACTCCGGTCTTGGCAGACCGGAGACTCCGGTCTGGACCAAATAAGAGGCAAACTTCAAATGGCGATATCTAGAGTTTGGAAACTACGACTGACCCGAAACCAATTTTGTTGGAAAGTGGATTACAAGGGCTACCAAACAAAAAGTGGAAATATTGGATACCACCAAGAGAGAACATTTCATGTATTATAATGTGAGATACCTCTCTTGGTGAGAAACCGTAAAACCTCAAAGATCAAAAACGCAATATGATATAAAAGGGAAATCCGTTTTTGATGAACTAGAGCTTGTTATGAATATTACCACAAGATCTAGAACCTCACATGGATATGATCCAAATAATCAACCAAGAAAGGATGATGCTAAGTATGCATAGGTTTGAGCTCTCTTTGAAAGATATGATCGAGTTACTCACTTGAGAGCCCCTCTTGATAGTACGGTTATCTATCCTAAACCCGGTCTCCTACTAACAATATGAGACCGGCAAAAGGGAAAACCTATCAAGATTATACCTTTGCCTTGAGCATTCCACTTGAGCTTGATTTAGACGATCTTGCCCTTCTCAAGATGCAACGCCTTTCTTAATTCCTCATCATCGATCCATGATCACCGAGAATGGCAAGCATCAAACATGAGATCTTCTATAGATGGTGCATTTTGAGCTTGCACAACACATCTTCTGCTCATTTCATCAAACTTGAAGCCAACACATGCTCCAAGCGATGCTAATGGACAAATCCTACAAGTATAACTTAATACACACATTAATCCATAAAGATTGTCATTAATTACCAAAACCACACATGGGGGCCCACATGTTCTTTCACGCGTTCTTCCTGGCCATTGGACTCTGGGTGGGAGACTGAGGCGAGGTCGAGTTGGATGTTGTGCTCCTCGCAAAACTCGGCCATGGCTCCCTTGGCGAAGTTGGTGCCATTGTCCGTGATGATGCTATTTGGGAACCCGTAGCGATAGATGAGCTCGCGTAGGATTTTTTTAGCGGTCTTCCCGTCGCACTTGCGGACTGGCTTGGCCTCCACCCATTTTGTGAATTTATCAACTACGACTAGTAGGTGGGTGAAGCCGGAGGGGGACTTCTTGAAGGGGCCTACCATATCCAAGCCCCATACGGCGAACGGCCAGGTGATGGGGATTTTCTTGAGCGCCGAGCTCGGTACGTGAGTCTGGTTGGCATACTTCTGGCACCTGATGCATCGTTGGACGATGTCGACCGCATCGGCGTGTGCGGTGAGCCAGTAGAAGCCATGTGGCATGGCCTTGGCGACCAGGGAGCGGGCGCCGGCCTGGTGGCCGCAGTCGCCGGAGTGGATGTCCTGGAGGATCTTGCGTCCTTCAGCGGGTTGGATGCAGCGTTGGAACACGCCGGTCACGCTGCGCTTGTGGAGCTCGCCGTTGATGATGACGAAGGATTTGCAGCGGCGTGCTATCATCCGGTCCTCCGTCTCGTCTGCGAGTAGGGTGCCTCCCTCCAGGTAAGCGATGTATTGCGTGGTCCAGTCGCTTGGCTCGACGATTAGTGCGACCAGGGCTGCGTCTGGTTGTAGCGGAATTCTGATGTCGATCTCCCTTGGGGGAGAGACAGAAGGTTTGGTGATGGTGTCGAGGAAGACGCCGGCAGGTGGTGCGAGTCGAGCCGAGCCGATGCGGGAGAGTGCGTTGGCCTCCTTGTTCTTCTGCCTGTCGATCCACTCGACGGAGTAGCCTGCGAAGTGCCCTCCCAGCTAGTCCACTGCTTGGCGGTATGCCGCCATGGTGGGAGAGACGGCATCGCAGGTGCCAGTGACTTTCCTAACGACGAGGTCGGAGTCTCCGTAGAAGCGCAGGAGATTGATGTTTCATCTCCTTGGCTGCCCGCATGCCGTGGAGTAGCGCCTCGTACTCGGCCATGTTGTTGGTGCAGGGGGTGAAGTCGAGGTACAGGACGTAGCGTAGCTTGTCGCCCTTCGGAGATGTTAGTATGATCCCCACTCCTATTCCATCTGTGTTCTTGGAGCCTTCGAAGTGTAGGCTCCAGTAATGGAGGTATGGTAGCTTCTCTAGCTGCTGGGCCTCTTCCCAGTCGGTGAGAAAGTCTGCGACAGCCTGCGATTTGATCGCTTTGCACGGCTCATACCTGATGTTGTGGATGCCGATCTCGACGGCCCACTTGGCGACTCGCCCGGTCGCCTCACGGTTGCAGATGATGTCCTGCAACGGTGCTAAGGAGACGACTGTTATTGGGTGCTCCTGGAAATAGTGCGGCAGTCTCCGCTGTTCTCTGAAGACCGCATATACCAAATTTTGGTACTACGGGTAGCGCCGGCGTGACTCAGTGATGACTTCGCTGATGTAGTATACGGGTCGCTGCACCGAGCGCTCCTTGCCTTCCTCTGGTCGTTCCACAACCATGACGGCGCTGACGACGCGCTCGGAAGCCGCGGCATAGACGAGCATGGGCTCCTTGTCAACGGGGGCGGCGAGTAGCGGTGCTTCGAGTAGCACCTACTTGAGATCATGGAGCGCGTCGTCTGCCTCCTTGTCCCACTAAAAGGTGGGGTTCTTGCGGATTAGGCGGTAGAGGGGCATCGCCTTCTCGCCTAGCCGGGGGATGAAGCGACTAAGAGTCGCGACTCGCCCGGCCAACTTCTGGACGTCGCGCAGGCACTCGGGTCTGCCAAGCCGGGCGATCGTGTTGATCTTGGTGGGGTTCACCTCGATCCCACGCTTGGATACGACGAGTCCCAACAGCTGTCCACTGGGTACACCGAAGGTGCACTTTCCTAGGTTTATCTTTATCTTGTACCTCCGCAGGTTGGCAAAGGTTTCTGCCAGGTCAGCGAGTAGATTGTCCTGGCGAGTGGATTTTACCATGACGTCGTTGATGTAGACGTGGATGTTGCGGCCAATTTGGCTCGCAAGGCACTCCTGCATGCACCTCTAGTAGGTCGCCCCGGTGTTCTTGAGGACGAAGGTCATGGCGGTGCAGCAGAAGGCGCCGAATGGCGTGATGAACGCCGTCTTCTCTTTGTCCGCAACTACCATTTTGATCTGGTTGTACCCAGAGTAGGCATCGAGGAAGCATAGCGACTCCGAACCTGCGGTCGAGTCGATGATTTGGTCGATCCGCAGGAGGACGAACTGCTCCTTCAGGCAGGCGCTGTTGAGGTTTGTGTAGTCAATATACATTCTCCAGGTCCCGTTTTTCTTCTCGACCAGGACTGGGTTCGCCAGCCATTTGGAGTAATTTATTGGCCGGATGAAGCCTGCAGCGAGTAGACGCTGCACCTCCTCGGCGATTGCTCAGCGGCGCTCTTCATTGAAGGGCCATAGCGACTGCTTGACAGGTCGCACTTTGGGGTCGGCGTTGAGTTTGTGCTCAGCGAGTTCCCTCGGGACACCAGGCATGTCGGATGGCTTCCATGCGTAGATGTTGCGATTCTCACGTAGGAACTCGATGAGCGTGCCTTCCTATGCTGGGCTCATGCCCGTCCCGATTGTCACCGTCTGGCTGGAGTCGCCTGGGACCAGCTCAACGGTGCGAGTGTGCGTCGTTGCCTCGAAGGCGGTGGGCTTGCCACCCTCCGAGTTGGGCTTCTTGAGTATGGTGGGGTCATCGTTGTTGACCCCGCTCGCGTACTTGGCGAGCTCCTCAACATGGTTCGCCTCTACCGCGATGATGTCATCAGCGAGTTCGGCGCCTTTGGCCTCGCATTCTGCGGCCATGTCTGGATCGCCATGGACAGTGATGATGCCACACGGCCTGGGTAACTTCATCGCGTTGTATGCGTAGTGGGCGCTGCCATGAATTTGGCGAACGCCTGGCGCCCCAAGACATAGTGGTAGGGGCTATTGAACGGCACCAGCTCGAAGACAATCCGCTCGATGCGGAAGTTTGCTGGTGCGCCGAAGGTGACTGGCAGCGTCACCTTGCCGATGGGTATGCCATCCGACCGGGGACGATTCCATGGAAGGTGGTCTAGGTCGTCTCGATCATCGACTGTGGGAGCCGCAGTCGCCTGAATGTGTCCAGGTATAGGATATTGATGGAGCTGCCACCGTCCATCAGCGTCTTGGGGAGCCAATAGTCCCCACCTTGGGCTTGACCACCAAGGCGACTCGGCCCGGATATTCAATCCGTGGCGAGTGGTCCTCGCGGCTCCAGGTGATTGGTTGGTCGGACCAGTTAAGGAACTGGGGGATGTCTATCTGGGACACCGCGTTGACGGCGACGACATGAGCGATGACCTTCTTCTCGCGCTTCGTGTTGAAGACTGTGAAGGTGTGGAGCGAGCCGGCGACCCTGCCGAATTTTCCACCATTTGGCGGGTTGTTGTCGGGGTCTTCCCGTGCGCGCTGTGCCTTCTCAATCTCCTTGAGGGAGTGGCAGTCAGCGGTCGTGTGTGTAGCGGGCTTCCCTTCCCTGCTGTGAAATATACAGGGTTGATTGAGGAGAGTCGTGGGGTCGAACCTCGGCTTCGCCTTGTAGTTGCCGCCATCGCGGCGCTGGCCTCCGTCGCGGCAGAAGCTCTTGGGTTCGCGCGGAGAGTATCAGGCGTTGACGACGAAGTCGACTCGCCCGTCACCGTGGCGCTTGTCGGTGAGGCGAGTGTTGCTCTAGCGTAGCTCGGGTCGCCTCCCGTTGTCGTGGCCGCTCGTGCGGCAATTCCCTCCTGACTCGTCGCCGGTTTCTTGGTTTGGGTCCTCTTCCGCGTACCGCTTGGCGATCTCCAGGAGGTTCGGTATGTTGTCGAGTGTTCTATACACTCGCTTAATCTTGGCGACCAGGGGCTCATAGCGGCATGAGGTCTTGAAACAGTGGATCGCGGTGTCCGGGTGGATTTCGGCCGCGTTATACCATAGGTATTGCCACCGTTGGACCCAGCTGCGGGTCGACTCGCGGGGTCCCTGGACGCATCGCTCCAGGTCCTCGATGGTGGTGGCGCGGGTCTAGGAACCCTCGAAGTGCCTGACGAAGGCATCACACATTTCCTCCCAGGAGTCGATGCTGTCCGCGGGGAGGGTGTTGATCCATTGCCTACACGCTCCCTCCATCATCAGGGGGAGGTAGAGGGCGGCGAGCAAGTCGGTGTGGCCAGCAATTCCCATTGCCATGAGGTAGATATCCAGCCACACGGTCGGGTTGTACGAGGGGTCGTACTTCTCGATCTCCTTCGGCACCTTGAAGTTCGCCCAGTATTTTTCGCCTCGGATCATTGGTCCGAAGCACTAGGGTCCGACTCGACTCAGCGATCGCCTTGGTTCGCCATCACGACGGTTGGTGAGGGTATGCCTCAGGTCGTCGGGCTGGCATGCGCGCCAACTCTGGTTGTTGATGATGTGTGTGCGCGCGTCGACTGGCTGCCCGTTGGCGGCGACAAAGTTGTTCGCCGGCCACGGGTCATTGGTGGTGAGTGCCACGTGTGCGGGTCGATGTTGGAGCTGCAGGGGCTCCAGTGGTGGGAAGTTGAGGGTGTTCGCCACCATTGGGCGGCCGCTCGAGGCCGCCCTGCTGCCTGACGAATGCGAGTACATGCGACCCTGTGAGTCGGCACCCGCATTTTGTTGCTCGACTGCCTTGGCAAGTAGAGCCTTCGCATACTGGATCTGCAGGGCGCCTTCTCCGGTTACGTTTATGTTGTCTATCGCTGCTCAGCTCGCAACGACATTGTCCATCGGAGTGGAGAACAGCGGGAGGCCGTTTGCGTCTCGCTCCCCGCGAGGAGACCACGATTCTTGGTTGGTCCCTGGGGCGCGCGGTTGGGTGGTGGTGGTGCACCGTTGGCCGTCGCGCCTGGTGGGGGCCGGGAGCTCCCTCCTGGCGGCGCGTTCTCGCAGATCGCGCGCTCGGCTACACGAGCCGGGTCATTCTCGTCGTCGAAGTTCAGGGCGCGTCCCTGAATGGTGGGGTTCATGCGCGACCTGATTCGGAGTTGGTGGTAACGCGAGAGTTCCTGCGCTGTCACTTGCTCGAGGCGAAATTTTTCGCGCTCGGCTTGTTCTTTGCGGACCGCCTCCTCCAGCCGCAGGCGGAGTTCCTCGACCTCCGTTGTTGTTGCGTTCGGCGGGATCGGCGTGGAGAAGGGGTCTGGCGGGTGGTCGGCGCCATTCACCATGTAGGCCGCGACGTGGTGACCAGACCCGTCGTGGAGGTCGGCGGAGTTCTCCGACCCGGAGTTGAAGTCGAAGATCCCAAGGATGGAGGGGTCCTCGAAGTCTCACATGTTGGAGACCTGGGTGATGGAGCCCGCGGGCGATGCGGCGACGATGGATCCGGCAGCCGACGCCGGGGTTGCCGAGTCGGCGTCGTCGTTGAGGGCCGCGTCATCTGCGACCATGGCGGTTTCGGCCACGTTGTTATGGGTCGAGTCGTACTCAGAGGCGAGGCGGTGGATCGTGCGAACCTGGCTCTCAGAGAGCTAGTCGCGTGGAAGCGACTCGCTGATGGGAGCCGAGTCCTCCGAGACAATGACGTCGGTGAAGCCGATGAAGAGGCTGATCGTGCCGACCGGCATGATCACGCTGTGCGTGATGGGGCGTGCCGCTGGGACGTAGCTTCTCGGCAAGATCTGGAGGATCTTGCCGATCGCGATCATGCGGCCGGTGGCGATCGTCTCGTTGATGGGTAGATTGGATATCGCCGCAGAACACCGGCCAGGCCCCACGGTGGGCACCACTATCGTGGGAATGGCCACGGCAGATGCTGCAATCGGCAGCGAGTAGTAGAACATGGGGCAAGGGCAGCTAGCCATCTGCGGTGCGAGATGAGGGCGGAGACACAAGGGTTTACCCAGGTTCGGCCCCCCGGAGGGTAAAGACCTACTCCTGCTAGATTGTATTGTGGAGAGAGTACAAGGGCAAGCTCGACGACTAGGCGGTGAGTCGCTGGGGTGTATGATGGAACGTGTCCTCTATGCGTACCCTAGGGAGGATTTTATAGGCTCACCTCGCTAGGATTTATAGATCTACAACCGAATTGGTTAAGGATTCGGAGGGTCCTTGACCTAGTCTGACTGGGCCTAGCTACGCTTCTGGGCCTCCAGATTCCAGTCTCTTGAGTCCTCGCCAAGTCTCGATCCAGTCGTCGTCCTGTAGGCCCACTCGCTGGCAGCTTGGGCCAATAGGAAACGTCCTGCTAGGCAAACCCCGGTAGGCATATCCCCATCATTATATTTAACAACTTAATGATCATACCCCGTATGCCGTCCGTCAACATATGAACATGACAGACTTTTATGTCCTTCACCCAGTTATTCAGGCATTCAGCCAGGTTGTTGTTGTTGTTGTTTATGTAATCAACTTTGATGTTAGGGTTGAACTGGATCCTCTTCCATAGCTACGAATGATGTGTGGCTAAGTACTATGGAAGATCTAGGGCTTCTGCAAAGATCTTGCTCATGAAATATTCGCAGCGCCAAGCTCTATAAGATCTAGAAGCTGCAAACATGTAACCAAATAGGCTACCTGCGTAGTGCCTGTACAGGTTGAGCATCAGGTGGGCATGGCATTCTCTACCATCAGCTCACGTGAACACCTCCTTCACTGCATTCGTCAGGCCTTTGCATGCATTTGTGGATATAGCCAATCGATCCATTTGTCATATTGATCTCCTGAGAAGCCTCTTAAACCAGACCCAGTTTTCCTCTGTATCTGTATCGAATAGCCCGAATGCCACTGGGAACATCTAGTTGTGACCATCCAATGCTGTCGCAGATGTTAGGTAGCCTTTCCATTTTCCAGTTAAGATAGTACTGTCTATGCTTAGATATGGCCTATATCCGTCCTTGAATCCCTGGATGCAAGGTTTAAGCGCCATGAAAAATCTGTTGAAATAAATTTTACCACCTTCTGATTTAGTGTCGATATCCACAACACTCCCTGGACAGCTAGCCTGTACCTCATCCTTGAAGTTGTATAACATCCTAAAGCTATTAGTCCAATCCCCATGCAAGATTTTCAGAGCTTTATCCTTACCTTTCCAAACCATGTAATACGGTAGGACAATGTTGTACTGAACAACGAGTTTATTATGAATATTCTTCACGGTCACCTTAGGGTTATGCCTTAGTATGGACATAGCATGTAAATCCACCCACTCCGTTCATCCATCGAGGATTTCAGCTGCTCCCTGTCGCACACATGTGGGGAGGGCCCAATTTGTTCACCTGCAACAAAGATTAATTTACAGTATAAGCGGAGTTGCCAGATATATCTTTCACATCAACTTTAGTTATATTTAGAGTGAAAAATGAGAAAGTTGAAATGGTTTGATCCATCCATTGCCAGGATAACCTAATTTCCTTTGACGTGGGTAGGGCTCTGGCTGCGATCCTCCACGAACAAGGTATCACCACCTATCCATTCTTCCACTTTAACCTGCAAACGGCCTCATACCTCTGGGCAGTGTTCTTCAGTCTATGAACATCGAACTCCCCCCTTGATACAAAAATGCCGGAATGACATACTTGAACTCGTGCAAGCTGCTGAACTCGGTGCCAACCAAGATTATAGGATCCTCGTGGTCATGTATCATCACGTCTATGTCGGGACCCAAGTCATCAACTGTAATGCCAGCCCCATCCATAAGTGTCTCGTCGATCTCATCATCACCGCATTCTTGATGCTCCATAGTGCCATCTTTTATATCTGATTTAGAATCTCCACCATCCTCACCAATACCTAGTACTGCACACATCGTATTGACTCCTAAGGGTTGGGCTGCACCATCATTTTCACCTACATGGACCGGAATATTTGCCCAATCTACCTCTCGGCAACTTTGTTTTTTCCCAGACGCTCCATTCGACCTGCTACAACCACATGGGGTGTTATTACATTGGCATGCATCACATGTTTGTCAGCAGACAAACAGTAATCAGATTCTATTTCATCTCGACTGTATAGAACCCCCTTGCTCTTCTTATGTACATCCTCCTTCCTGATGGAAACCTTCCTGATGGTATCATTTGTGATGGTAGACCCATCAAGGCTTGACCTCTGCATTTCATTCCTCATCGAACTAACCTTTTTGCTGCTACTCCTCAGTGTGATCTCCTTCATACTTCCCCTCACGGGTGTTGGCTCATGCGTGCCGGCATCATTGCCTGAACTCTATAGAGTGTTCCACTTTGAATTAGCCCTTTTGCGGCCACTATCGGGTGTCTTCTCCTTCGCAACGACATCATTGCCAGACCTCTGCGGCGTGTTCCTATTCAAGCTAGCATTTTTCCCACGACTATTGGGTGTGTTCTCCTTCGCGCCGACATTATTGCCGGACCTCTGAGTCGTGTTCCACTTCAAGCTAGCATTTTTTCCGCTACTATTGGTTGTGGTATCCTATGTACGATCCACCTTACCATTTTTGCTGCTTCTTCTCGATGTGTTCACCACCTCGTTCACCACCGGTCTGGCCCTCTTATCTTTTTTGTTGCTACTGTTCTGTGTTGCATTATGACCGGATCTCACGGGTGTACTCTGTGGCGTGGTGCATTTTTTCATGCAACTCTTGGGTGTCCTCTTATCTGGCGTGGTCTGCTTGGTGATGGCCTTCTTCAGGGTGCTCCTTCTGGGGATGCTCTTCCTGCTCCTCTTTATGTTGCTCCCCTGTAAGTCTCTCCTTTGTTCGAAGCTACTGTCACTCGGACAACCACGAGCGAGGTCTTCCATCAGGTCAATCACGTTTTCTAAAAGTTCGTCTTTATCATTGCCGACCTCAAATTCATGTACAACCGTTAACAGGCGCGTGAACAGGTACACTTCCTATCTAGTTCGACTCATCCTCCTTATCAGTACGGCTAAATCACTGGAAACTTCCACTTCTATAGACTTTTTGTTGTTGTAAGCAAAAAATGCCAAATGTTCTTCCTAGGAGGACCCCCACTCCACCTTCTCATATAACACTGCTATTAGTTCAGATATCTGTACCACTTCAGGATCGTATGTGCCAACGACTACGTCAATGTCGTTGACGAATTTTTCTATGCCATCATCTAATTTTGCAGTGAACTTCTCGACACCGATAAGAAAGTGTACGTTGCCATCACCAGTTTCCTCGGGACCGAAACCACCAAGAGGTTCGATGACAGTATCGGAGTCCAGACCATGGGCTTGCTCCCCAACGATTGTTCTTCGATTAACCTCGACGGCAGTAGCAGCACGCTGAACTTCATGACGAGTTTGAGGAGGGCCAGCGCCCAAGATAGCAGTTCTGGAACCAACAACATCGCGGAGGCCTCGTGAAGCCTTAGTTAGCGCAATAGTAGCAGGTATTGTGTCAGTAGAAGGTTGAGCAAAAACACCAGCAGTTCTGGCAACAGCGAGGCATCCTACCGAAGCCTTAGTTTGTGCAACAGTAGCAGGGACTGGTTCAGTAACAGGTTGAGCAACAATACCAGCAAATTTCACAACAGCGGGGCGGCCTCCCAAAGCCTTACTTTGCGCAACAGAAGTAGGGATTGGGTCAGTAGCAGGATGAGCAATAATAGTAGCAGATTCCACAACAGCGGGGCGGACTCCCGAAGCCTTAGATTGTGCAAGAGCAGCAGGGATTGGGTCAGTAGCAGCCTGAGCAACAACAGCAGCAGATTCCACAACAGCGGGCTGGCCTCCCTAAGCCTTAGTTTGCGCAACATCAACAAGGATTGGGTCAGTATCAGGCTGAGCAACAACACCAGCAGTTCTAGCAACAACGGGGCAGCCTCCTGAAGCCTTAGTTCATGCAACAGCAGCATGAATTGGGTCAGTAGCAGGCTAAGCAACAACACTAGCAGATTCCACAACAGCAGGGTGGCCTCCCGAAGCCTTAGTTTGCACAACAGCAATGGGGATTGGGTCTGTAGCAGGCTGAGAAACAACACCAGTAGATTCCACAACAGAAGCACGACCTTCATCCACAACAGGGTCTCGCACCATGGAAAAACGGGCAGTCCTACAAGGAGGTTGCACTGCAGAAGCATGGTGCAGACGAGGAACCACATTTTGCTTAACATCAGCGGGGCTTCGATTCAGACCACCCTGAGCTTGAATAGCAGGGCCACTAGGAGTGGAAGCAGCTTCCACATCCACTATTCTACATTCCAGGAGAAACATTCGAGCCCTCGTACACCGTTTCAGCAACCCGGACATCTGACTGTTACGCTTTATAGTAACCTTTCTTCTTTGTTCATCCATGAAGCTGAACCGTGCAGTCTACGTTGGCCCCAATTCAATATGTTTACACAGAGCAGCAACCATACCAGGGATAGGGAAAATCTGCGCCGATGCTTCTTTAATAACGACACAAGTACCATAATTCCACTTGACCTTCACATTTGCTAATTGCGGTTGGTATCCACCGACACGTACCGAAACCACATAAGTGGCCTCTGGGAGGGGGGGCTAGTTGAGAGAAATTTGGGGACAAACGAATAAGTACTTGTCTGTTAGCGTTCGGCCAGCAAACAATTCTAGGTTCGATCTATCTCTTTCAGGTCAATATACACCTTGCAGTTATAGTTAGTGCGAAAAGCAAAGAGAAGAGTAGCTCACCCGCATGTATCTAACACTTCTTTAAGGGTACGATGATCTGCCATCCTCCATGCTGCTCAGCTCGTCCGGTGGCCAAGGTGGGCTAGCTCCTCGGAACGGTGGGTACAACATGCGGCATTAGAGCACGGGATCAGTGAGAGGGTGCAACAACTTGGCGCCAGAAGGAAAATGTCCCAAGGGATCGTTCTGCGTGGAGGGTGGATTTCACCGCCGGCGGCGCTAGGGTTCATGCGAAGGAGGGAGTGAATTTCTGAATTTCGTCAACGCTCTAAGGCATGGGGTCTAGTTCCTTGTTTTTCCTACGTGGTTGCCGACTTGGCACTCGCATCACGGACAGAGTAGTGACATGGAGGTCCCGAACGTCTCCTTCATAGGAAAGTTGACGAAAAGTTTGTATTTGGCAGGGGTGGGACGAATTCAGCTCGAAATGGGCCTTCTCAGTGATTGGCAGCCCAAGTTTGCGAAACCCAGGAATTACACAGAACTTGGACCCTGCGTTGCACTTGCACATGAAGTCGGACCCTGCAAGTTGAAATCCCCAAGAGGAGAGGGAGTCGTCGTCAATCACTGTACGTGTGTGACTCCCTCAGGCAGTGCCATACTTTCGGCGCTAGGAGTGTAGGAGTCGTCGGGGTTGTTGGACTTCGATCGACCTCGAGGTCGGCGTTGGTACGACTTTGTCAACCATGTTCCCTTCTATACACTAATCATGTTCGGTCTTCAAAGGTATGAATATCGTATTCCTACATGTTACTTCATTACTAATAGATAGATCCCAACATTAGGGTTTCAAGTATAGGATTTTTTTTGTTTTCTACCGTCGAACCCCAACAGTGATATCCGATCTAGATCTATGCATAATACTGCTAGTATGGTAGAACACACGAGTTGTGACATGTGGGCATTGATTCTATAATTGTTACCCTCTCAGGTGTACTTGTTTATATGACTGTATTGATTGATGAAGCAGCCCAGACCGACCTTACGTGTAATCTTACGCGAGACTGGTACCATGCTCGAATGACTTGCTCCGTATAAGTGGACAGTGGGTGTCTGTCTCTCTTTCAATAGTTGATATAGCATTTAAAAAGGAGGGCCCCGAGAGGGGTGTAGTAGAAACAATTATCTAATCAACATTGTGGTTGAAGTTCGTACATAAGAAACGATTATTGCGTGAAAGCCCTAACAGCCACATAAAACATGGAAAGATAAAGTAGAGGTGTCTAACGTTGTTTTGCAGGGGCGTTGTGGTGTGATATGGTCATAGTCAAGGTAAATTATTTTACTTTATGTTGCTAAGTCATAGTAACGGTCATCATGATGGTGGACTACAAGCCGGATGCGTCGGTACCCTGGCGCAGACCCGAAGGCGCCGGATGGAGATAACAGCGCGAAGGACCATATCGCATCGCACTTACATTTCACGTATATTGTTTTGTGAATCTTGTTGTGTACTAGTATGTTATACTCGACAGTAGCATGAATAAGATGATCCCCATAACATAATTCCAATGATAGTGTTCCCCTCATGTGTGCACCACTAAGAAAGTTCTCCGTTATAAGGCACGCCGTCACGATCAGGTGTCAGACATCTCTGCGTTTACATACAGTGGGTGTAATCCATGTTGCACAACAATACACATGAGTTAGATTTGGCAAGCCTAAAATGTGTAGACATGTCCTCGAAACACAAGATGGTCGAAAGATCGAGCACGAGTCACATGAATGATGTGACCAACATTTCGATGTCCACCTTTGCAACCATATCACCGGCCATGACGATCGGGGGCGGTGTAGTGAATTGGGAACGTGTAATCACTAAAAACTTTTTGGGGGATAATAGTTTTAGTGGAGTTATTTGAGATCACATAATTATAAACTAGTCTAAATCCCTTTGCAATTATAAATGTAGAATATGGCCAACCGCGAAGCTTATTTTGAGGCTGCTGATTGGTTACTCGCTGAGAAACTCAAACTAGATGCATCCAACTTCCATGATTGGCTAGTGCATATGAATGTTATCCTTAGCGAGAACGACGTGGTCGACTAAATATGCTTCATGATGCTTTTGGATGAGCCGGAGGACTACTTTGAGACCCCACAATAGCGATAGTCGTCATGACATGTCCATCTTAATTCACGTGATCATGTGCCACGGTATGGTGGATGAACTGCGTACGCTCATGAGTGATCTTGATCAATATTCGATGGTCGATCCGCTGCTGGCGAAGTACGTTGGCCCGGTGTGCATGGAAACACAATCTGCTTGGAGAGTTCCTTTTCATAAAGATGGAGGAATACACCTGTTTGGAGTGTCACTTGGAGCGCATGCATGATGCGTACATGAGACTGATTCATTTCGTGGAACACTGGATGAATGAATCATTTGCAATAGGCATGTTACTTTGGTCGCTGCTTCCCAGCTACGAAGGACATGCCCGGACTTGCATTCTAAGAGGTGATGGGGAAACACAAGATTTCTAGGAGTTCAATCACGTTTTAGGAACATGAAGGTTGAACCCATTGTCGGAGAGGTCATCGATGAAGATGAAGGTATATATGATATACAAGTTTATAAATTTTATAATATTGTAAATACTTGTTGCTGAATTGAAGTATCTGATACTTGTCCTGTTTTATGAAAACAGGTCCTACTGCATGAGAGCTGCTTACGAGAGAGGAGATGACGTTGTGTGTTGATGGCGAGCATGATGATGATGCCCAACGGCACTCTCCCTCGTCATTTATCATTTAGTTTACTATTTTTGAATAATTATTATAATCGATGAAATATTAACTTTATTAGTGTGGAGACGGTTATTCATATGTGTTTGTAAACAATCAGTTGTTCTGCTTTTATGAATGATTTGTATTCGTGTTCATATGTTTTTGGACTATGTGTGAATTATTCGAGTTGTAAAACTAATTGATAATGCATGAACATTTGTAAAAACATTAAAAAATCCTTGAAATACCCAACTAAAAGATATATTCATTTTGAATGAAATCATTTTCTAAAATTCATAGGTTATGTTGATAGTATGTGAAAATTGTAGATGCTTGATCTCATATCACATATAAACTCCGTGTATTACAGAATACAAAATGTTTGATGAATGGTTGAAAGAAAATACAAATTCGATGTACCGAATATGTATTTAGTGATTGTTTATTTAAGTAAAATAGTTTACCAAATGAAGCATGAGTTTGAAAATATTTGATGTGCTCAAAGGGTTTCAGCAAGGGTTATTAAAATAAAATATAATCAAATTACTATGATTTTATCAATAGTGAAATTATTGGCATAAGGATTTGTCAAATATGTTTCACAAGATAATATTTGATATTAAGTGGGATGTAGGTGGCACAAAATAAATCGAGGTAGTTTAATGTAAATATCATTAGAAATATCGAACACTCATTTAGAATAAAGTAAACCATCTAGAATCCATGAAAGGTTTTGAAGTTATTTGATAAATCCAAACAACAGAAAAACTCCTTGTAGAGTATTCATTGGAAACTTTGAAACAAATTCAATGACTAGAACCAAAAAGAAGGTAAAGCTAGTATTGCTAAAGGTTTGGTACATTCTCGAGAAAGTGTGTTTCTCAACAATGTTGTTAATAGAATAAAGTGAGAGCACGATGAAGGTCTATAACCCTGCATCCGAATATTGAGAAGCGCAACTGAATATGTTCCTGAACGTGAATCTTCACATTGAAGAAAGAAATCAATGATAATGATCATTGTGTTTCAATTATGCTTTTACAAAAGGAAATTAGGATTCGCAAATACGTCCTACACCTTGTGTGGAAATAGTTGTGAATTACTTGTCATGTTATTGGAACAAGACATACCTACGAACTACAAAGGAATTGATGGTAAACTAAAATTACAAGGTATCCTAGAAGTAATTTTCACTTGAGATTAGAAAGTAAATGTTACTTAATCTTGTCAAGTAAAGGAGTTGCTTGAAATTTCTGAAGGACTGCAAAGTCATACGGAAATAGTGAAAGTATTCAAAGACAAAGCATAATTCACAAAAAGATGTATTGGACGAATTCAAATGAATTTGATTCAGAAGTGATGAAGTCTGGTGGATTTAATTCTAGTAAAGTACTAGAGTCTTGTAAAAGAAATTCTCAATTTTATAGTTGATTAAGAGATTTTGTAGATGTTCAAAATTCTAAGAAGATATTCAATTTGCATAAAATTGAGTGGGAGCTAGAGAGTCTTCCTTAAATTAATATGTGGATGAAATATTTTTTGAGTGGGAGCAATGTGAAGTATGTGTAGGTGACATATTTTGAATGGGAGATTGACATAATTCGTATGTGTGTATGATAGATTAAGAATAAGGACTGAAGAGTCAATAAATATTGATGTGTAAGAGTTAAAGTTGAAAGTATATTGGACATCGAAATCTTAGGATAAATGTCATATAACATTATGTTGAAATGTATTCCTAAAAGAGATTCTGGAGGATTCATAATAGAAATTGATTAACATCAATGGTTTAAAGAAAGAATAGGAATGTACAACATCCACTATGTTATGACATAGCATTCTGTCTTAGAAACCATGTTGAATACTCAACATAATATTATCCAGGTTCTTAGTAATAAGAACAAGTTCATAAATGATTAAGTGTGAATCATTGAACAAGGAGTTAAGCTTGTCCACAGTGTCTAGTGAGAACCGTAGACATGTTTCCACATCTGTGAAGGATGACATGCTTTAAGTATAAGGTGTTATACAACAAGGATACATGTTAACCTTAAAATATTGGAAATCTCTACATTAAAGGGTTACTTTAACACAACTAAGCGTGGCGATAAATATTCAAAGTAGCACATAGTGCATTTGGACTTTGAAATCTACATTTATAATATAATTATATGGATACTAATTGGTGATATGTATAATATTAAGGCTTGAGAAAGTAAGTTTTATCATAGAGTGTTTTTAGTGCACAATATCCATGAGAAAGTTGGTTTGTTACTGATCTAACGTGACTGCTAGCATATGAAACCAGAGACCACACTCTATTGCCAAAACTATTGTACATACACAAGATGTTATCATAGAGATGATAAAAAGTATTATTTTCATATAAGATGACATTAATACGTCGCAAAGTATACAAGGGGATGAAAAAGTTCATACCATGGACTTAAACCTCTTCCACGAGCAAAGTATGATCAGAAGTGCCAAGTTGTTTGCTACTGATGATTGAATAACAAATGCAGGTAGTTTATTTGTACTCTAGTACAAGTGGGAGAATGAAGGAAATATGCCCAGAGACACATAATAATATGGATTATTATCATATTTCATAAAGTTTATGCTGAAGTATTATATCATGTTATAATTGTATTGATTGGAAACGTCAATGCACCTATGGTATACAAACACCCAAGAATTCCCAGTGAAATTTCTAGTCACTAGTTCATTGGTCAACGGATGAGCAAGGTTTCCTGATCATGTTGGTTCCTTGACCCCAATTGGCAATAGAGTCATCTCATTGGAGAATGAGATGGTGAACATACCCTATCTAAGCATCATAATTGTTGGGTAACGTGCTACAAAAGAAAATTCTAGCCAATAACGATGTCTATGCACACTTCTATTCTTGTAGATAGTGCTGGGCCTCCAAGTGCAGAGGTTTGTAGAACAGCAGCAAGTTTCCCTTAAGTGGATCACCCAAGGTTTATCGAACTCAGGGAGGAAGAGGTCAAAGGTATCCCTCTCAAACAACCCTGCAATTAATATACAATAAGTCTCTTGTGTCCCCAACACACCCAATACACTTGTCAGGTGTATAGGTGCACTAGTTCGGAGAAGAGATAGTGAAGTACAAGTAATATGGATGATTATAAGTGGTAATTGCAATCTGAAATAAAAATGGCAGCAAACAAACATGTAACGGAACTGGTTGTAAACGGTGTTTCAATGCTTAGAAACAAGGCCTAGGGATCATACTTTCACTAGTGGTCACTCTCAATAAACATATAATATCTTCTCTTCACTATGCTACCCTGAACTACTCTCCGATTGGACGGCGTAGGGCTACAAGAGCACACCTTAAAGTTCGTATTCCCCATCCAGATAACCCCTCACTGTCACCTTGAGAACTAGATGGTTCCATCAGACACCACAATCTCATAGAGACATCCAAGTCAAATTATACTCATGATAAGTATTTCTGTAACCTTTATCCTAAGTGCCACACGGTGTGCACACTATCAACTTCACACACATGGGGATAAGCAGAGATTAATTAAATCAGTTGAGTATCATAGTAGATCTACTTATTCAACTAGATTACAAAGCTCATGATCATAATAAGATAACGCATAGAGAGAAAGATGAACACGTAGCTACCGGTAGAGCCCTTAGCCTCAAGGGAGAACTACTCCCTCCACTTCATGGGAGTTAGCAACAACGATGGAGATGGCGGTGGAGTCGATGGAGATGGCTCCGGGGCAATTCCCCGTCCCGCTAGGGTGCCGGAACAGAGACTTTTGTCCCCTGAATCTTGTATTCAATGGTGGCGGCGCTGTGGAACTTTTCGTGGATTTCTGATCTAGTTCTTAGGGTTTATGCCTCGAGGGGCATATATAGGCGAAGGGGCAAGGTAGGTGGCTGCCTGAGGGGCCCACACCATGCCTAGGCGTGGCTAGGGGTGGGCCCGCGCCTATGGGTTTATTGGCCGCCTTGTGGCTCCCCTCCGTCTCCGCTTTGGACTCCATCTTGTGTTGGAAAAATAGGATCTTCTTCTTTTGTTCCATCCAATTTAGATAATATTTCTTTACTAGCTTTTCTGAAACCAAAAACAACAGAAAACAGGCAAATGGCACTTTGGCATCTTGTTAATAGGTTAGTTACAGAAAATGTATAAAAATGCCTCAAAGTGTAGACAAAACATAAGATAGTTGGCACAAAACAAGCATGGATCATCAAAAATTATAGATACATTTATGACGTATCAAGCATCCCCAAGATAAACTCCTACTCATCCTCGAGTAGGTAAGTAATAAAAAGAATAATTTTTTAGGTGACATGCACCATCACAATCTTGATAAAGGTATTGTAAAACATTGATAGTTGTGATCATAGTACTCTAACATAACCATGAAAGATCTTGTTCTAACAATAAGACAAAGCAACTAAGTTGCAACATGAAAAGGTACAAACAAAAGATCCTGAATAACAATGCATTGAAAGACATTTGTTTGTTTCACAAATAGAAAACATTGCAAGAGTGGTATTCAGCTTGTTCTTCATGGATTAGCAAAACATAAATGCATAGGACACCTTCAAAGTTCATAAGGGTGACTAGATACAAATAATTTAAGAAAAAGCAATACCAAAATTATGAATCAATCAATAAGTTTTGGGACAATGCACATTGAACTAAGAATGACAACTTTGCTCTCTTAATTGGTGCATACAGATAGAAGGATGGTGTAAGACCCCACCATTTAAGGTAAAGTCCCATGTGGTTGCAATGCTAGTCCCTGGATCAAATGCTAGCATCCACAGTTTAAGATGAAGTACACAGATACAAAGGTCGTTATTACATCGTCATTCCAGAGATAACATAGTCTTTACAAATCAATAGCCCAAGGCTAATACATGGAGTTCATAACATAAAATAAATAACTATAAGTCTTAATCTTCTTGTGCCACATACAAACATGTTGAGTGTAGACTCACAACCCTAGTCTCCATTAGAGTAACCTGCAACATCATAAGTTACAGCCATAGTGGATCAATACATTTGGAATTGTATTGGCAAGTGATACCATAGTAGAATAGTAGTGTCACATCCCAAAATTCTCCTAATTTTGGAATGTGAAATAAATAAATAAGTTTGATTGATTGTTTGACTATGTTCAAAATTCTCAAAGATAAGAAACTTTTTGAATAGAAAATCCTCTCGACCTTGAATTCAAAATCTTATACTCTTTTGTTAAGACCTAAGTAGCCATATAGGCAAAAGGGCATGGATTGATTATGGATTGTGAAATTGGTGTGCAAGATTTCAAAATGAAAATCATGAAGCATTCGTAAGCATTTCATCCATGCAAAGTTCTCACAAACTGAATCCAAATCCTGGTATCCAAAATCCTATAGTTGATTTTCCTAGATGTTCCTAAAGGAAATTAAATTGACTTTTTAAAACCCACTGTTGCTAAGGCATAAATTATTGATAATTATAGCCTAAAGAAATCCAATTAATACTACAAAATTTTAGAAACAAAATTGAGCTCATTTGGAGCTAGTATGAAAAAGTTATGGAACAAATACAAACACATAAAGATATAAATAAAATGGAATATACAAGGATTTATAAGCCCACTACTTGAAAACTAGTAAAAATATTACAAATATGATCCTACAATGATCTATTCGATTTTAGAAAAATTTACAAACAAGAATCATGTTATTTGGAGTTCGTATGCAAAAGATATGAGGAAAACAAGTAAATAGAAAAAAAAAACTAATGGGCCGGCGGCCCAGGCGGACCGAACCAGCCAGCCAGGAGCTACGTGACCGATCGATCGCTTGGATGCTTTAAAAACCGTGCAAAACATGTTTTCTCAAACCTATCTCTATTCAAACTCCTATAACTTTTTATCTACAACTCCGAATCGACTTCCGTTTGTTTCTACTTGTTCCCTACTCCAAGGCCTATCTCTACACCATCCTAAATCTCCATATAAACTCGTGGAGCCACGGCTGTACGAGTTTGTATTCTCGAAATCCTACATATGCCCGAATCTTATTTCGCTTTTTAACCCATCTAGACTTCGTCGTTTGCCTTCGGTCAAAAAACGAAAGTTGAAGATCGCGTCGAAATCTTTCAATCTCGACAAACCTCACCTCTTTTCATCCACC
Source organism: Avena sativa (assembly GCA_916181665.1). Taxonomy (NCBI): domain Eukaryota; kingdom Viridiplantae; phylum Streptophyta; class Magnoliopsida; order Poales; family Poaceae; genus Avena; species Avena sativa. The sequence goes on along the minus strand of OV702283.1, from coordinate 133,731,757 downwards.
ACAGCCGGAGAATTTCTAAACGGAATATTTCAGATCTTACGGTGTAAATCCAAGATCTACTCGCGCTCGTTTCTTCAAATCCAAATTCCTTTGGTGAGAAGGTAGTAATAATGATTCCCCACAACTTTCATGTTCTGAGTTTTTCAATTTGACCTACGGATTTGTCTCTCTAACATAGATCTATTTCTTGTCTATTTTGAGCCAAAATCGGGTCAATCTCTTCTTCTAGCCACCGGATCCTATCCAGACGGTCGAGATCCAATCAAACCGGTGCGTGCCATGTCGTCATCCCGGTCATCTTCCTCATAAACGCCACGTCAACGTAAGGTCAACATGTAGTCCCAGTCAGCATTCAAAGTCAACCTGTCCAGTCAGCGGAATATTCCCTGGAATATTCCGTTCGAATTTAAAAATTGCATATTATAGATCTAACTTGTAAAATTCATTAGAAATTCATACCACGTCCAAAAATTGCGTATAATATATCAAATTGAAGATAATTTTACGTAGAATCATCTTATCTGAATAGATCCAACTTTTACTGTATGTGGTTACTGCAGTAATTTAATTAGTTTTAATGGTCTTTTAGGTTAATAAATTCATAAGAAATTATCCGTAACTACGAAAAATATGAATAATATATCAAATTGAAGCTACTGTAATGTAATTTAATAATATCTGGTTGGATCTAGCCTTTGCAGATAATTTAACCCGTAGAAATTTAATTAGTTTTAATGTCTTTATAAATCATTAAATTCATAGTAAATTAATTGCTTGTCACAAAAATATAAATAATATACCTATAGAAAGCTGGTTCCATGTAGATCATCAATCTGCAAATGGTTCGGTAAAATACTATAAGGTTTCGCAGCAATTAAATAAATTGTTTAATGGCTTATTTAGAGTAATAAATTCATAAGAAAATAAATACTATTCAGAAAATTACAAATAATATGTCCCTGAAATCACAATTCCGTGGAGATTAAAGATATAATTTTTGTTTGATTTTTTAGGCAACAGAAACTGTATGAATCGTTTAAAACTCATTAAACACTATTTAAATCATATAAAAAGATCTATAACTCCGATTAGGGTGAATCCAACGCCTACTGGTTCGTATTAACGCCCTCTATCCAGTAAACCCAAGAAAAATTTAATTCTATAGTTAGAACAGGCGTTATAACAGAACTATCAAAACCCTTATATTGGCAAGTAATTATTAATAACAAGTACCCTATTGCATTAAAAGAACTCATACATGCATCATATGATATATTAATGTTCATATAACTAATTATAACCATTGTGTCATGTTAAATCATCATGCATATTTTCGATCGTCCTTGTTGTGTTTGCTATGTTTGCAATTGTTTTGATTGGAACTACCTTGTCCTCGTATTAGATTGTTCGGAGAGTGCGATTGCTGCGGAGAAATACAATCAACACCCATATTATCAACATAAGGCAAGTTACACCACTTGTTCATAATTTTGTCCCAGTTTTGATTCTATGCATGTGATCTTCAAAATTCTGTAGTAGGCATGTGTAGGATGTTCTAGTAGAATTTTTCCTTAGTATTATTTTGCAAGTGCGATGATTTTGTAGTATGCCATGAGTAGCTCTATACTTTGGATTTCCCATCCTAATAGGTTACCCCTGTTTTTGCTAAGTATTGCTTGCTATGCTATATATACAAAGTACCGTTGGGGGGTTCGAAAGACAAAGAATTTTTCTAAGTATAAAGGCTCTCTAGAGCAAACTTTTCTTCTCAAATCCACTTCAAAATAAAACTAAGTTTTCTTCTGGGCGGAATGGTTGTCGGGTCAACGAGTGAGATTTTGGTGGAGGACGGCCGCCCAGGAATCAAAGAAGTCTGCCATGTTTCGGAATTCAGAAGCTTCCGGTGCCACCACAATACATTATGGGCTCTGTCTTGGCCTAGTACTTAGTGGGAAACCTCACCTGGGTACCAACATTTGGTGGTTCTTGGCACGGTTGGATCCGGAAGGTAGAGGGGCTACTAAGGGAAAGCCTCGCCATGGTCTTGTCTGTAAAAAGGACTTGATTGTGGATTGTGGGTAAAGTGCACAAACTCTCGAGAGTATTGCAATCTGATCGATCAGCCGTGTTCACGGAAACAGAACAACATTGAGCATCTGAAGGATGGAGCCTCTGAAGGATCTTCCTCTCTCTTTTCTAAAGCAAAGTTTTGAAACCCCATGGCGTGCGTAATATCGCCAATGGGTGGGATTTTGGGAACTTGGTGTGTAATATCCAAGTGACGCTTGGTGCGTAATATCCAAGTGTTTGGTTATTTGGACACTTGGTGAGTAATATCCTCGTGTGCCATTCGACCCTATTTTATCTAAGCAAATGTTTACAAAGTAGGGTAAAACTCTCTCTCTCTTTCCTACATACTTAGAGAAAATTAGCTTTATGCAAATGAACTCCAAAGCCTAAACTAGCCTTGCATGTAGAGTTAGTCTTTCCTTCCTTGGTGTAATTTGCCAATACATTCAAAGTATTGACCCAACTTGTTGGCTGAACGTTTCATGTGCAGAATTTCGGAGATCGTTGAAAGGTGCGCTAGGATCGCGGGTCTTCACTCAACCTGCCTGTGGAATTGATGGGACTCCAAGTTGTATTTATATCGCTTCTGTTGTAATAATGTAAACTCTGGATTATTCGATTCATGTAACAAAGACTTGTGTTTTACATGATATTTCATCGACTGTGAGTGCTAGCTATTGATCCAGGGACTAGCATGTTATTCACAGGAACTTAGGATCTTACTTGATCCGAGGTCACTACAGATGGTATCAGAGCATAAGTTGACTGTAGATCGTGACCCTAGACATGGAAAAACCTTAGGACGAATATTTTCTAAGTTATTTCAGAAAACTCTCATACTTCTCATCATCTACCTTGGGGTTTTAAAATTTCTTAAGTCTCTTCTTTTCAACATTATAAAATGACCACTACACACTTCATGAAGAAACTTTTCTCAAGATTACCCTTTCAAAGAAGATCATCTCAATGTTTCGATTAAGTTGGTACTTGAAGACCTCCATAAAAGATGTTCCAAGACTGAAGCTACGAGATTAAAGACTATCAAGAGCACGAAGACTTTTGGAGACTCGAAGCCTCGAAGATTCCAAGTGACCTATTAGGAACCAAACCCGAATAAGATTTCGCTAAATATAGATCCGACAAATTGTTTTCTATGTTGTATGGTTTATTACCATAGCTAATGAAAACCTATTTTCTAAATAAAATTTCTTGTATGGGTTATTCTTCTTCTTTCCATACTCCACTTTTTCCTACTCTAAACCTTGGTCAACTCGACGGATGGACCATATCAATAAGGAGGACAAGGAACTCAACTCCACCAAGCATAAGAGCCACGCCGATGCAAAGAAGTGGATGCTCCAGGTTGAAGAAAGAATGAAGGATGCCAACATTGAAGTCAACAGAATGCTTCATTATGCCACCCAATTCCTAAAGGACGACGCTCCAACTTGGTGGGAGATGTAACACACCATTGATGATCATCAAGGGGTGATATCTTAGGAAGAATTTAAAGTGGTTCTACTTCAATCTCGTCTCGTATACCAAAAATCCAAGAAGTTGAAGTCCTGAAACATTTAGCTTGCACGATCTATGGAGAAATAGGACATATCACCAAGGAGCATCATGATCAGCGCCCCTACTGTGAAGGAAGGCACCCATCAGAAGAATGTCCCACCTCTCAAGTTACATTCTTCCTGTGCGAAGGGACCAATTACAACCCCGCGCAATGCACCTCTACCCGGTGGTACATCAACTGAATCAACAAGTCAGTGACGGAATGCGCCAAGACCTCATGAAGCTCCGCGAGGACACGACAAAGACAAGGGATGGATTCAAGACCCTAGACACCGCACCCAAAGTCATCACTTCGCAATACTCGACATATGAAAGGAATGCCCATTTCCCCAAACTGGCTCAAGGAAACGATCAAGGCTTCCAAATGTTGAGGTAGAGCATGAAGAACCACAAGCGGGATGTCCTTGCCAAAAAGGAGGGAGGATCTAAGAAAAAGTCCTATGCTTCCAGTGTCACAATCCTAGGCATTATGCTGATAATTGTCCAAAACATGTGAATGTAGCTGGAAAGTAAAAAAACGACAATGGTAATAGCAATAGAAGACCTCTATTAGGAGAACTATCATATTTTATACTTATTATATGTTCTTATATTTCTTGTCTATCTTTTCTATAACCTCTTCTTGTTCAAATTTGTAGTTGTCCATTCTTATGATACCTATATGAGAGTTAGCTAAGTAAAAGAACAAATAGTATGCCATAAATAAACATCTCATCAAGTTTGGTTAGGTCTAGACCACCATGTTCTATCTCTTTGGGAGATCATCATTATCGTGTAAGCATATTGTTCTTACCAACTTATGTGGTATGACAATATAGGTTGCTTGCTTGTTTGTACTGAACCATATCGTGTGATGCCTTGTTTAGGATCTGTTGTTTTGTAACTCTAAAGTTGCTGGAGTTTTCGTGTGGTTTTAAAATTATTTTAATGGTGTGAATTGATTGAAATTCGTGGGATTACTGCTGCAGTTTTCTGCCTGACCTATTGTACCGCGCGATTTTACATATTTTATTGGTAACTCAGAAAAATCTAAAACAATAGTATCTGGAGCGTAATTACCTGTAGTACATGCACAAAAATTGGCTAAAATTCCTGACGAGTTTAGGTCGGTCAGAAAAATTCCTGAAACCTGCTGTACTGTTTTGACAGATTTTGTTGTTGCTTATATGTTGCTCTATTTTACTCTAGTATTGTTCCCAATGCTTTCAAACTATTTTGTAGTTATATACTACTAAGTTTAGACCTCTGTATTATTGTTATGCAAGTGTTTGATTGTGTGTTGATCGCCTATGTTTGTTTCCTTGTTGTGACATTGATTGCTTCATATAGTTATGGGTAGGATTATTTTCTTAGTCATTTCTTTCCTATAGAATCTATTCTTCCCTATCTTGAACCCTTGGAGATATAATGATGTGTTAAGTGAAAGGTTTGACAACACAATGCATTTAGGAAGGATAATGCTTTATCTAAAAAAAAGAGATGTGGAAGTATAAAGTGTTGAAATGATGTTGTGTAGTAGATTACGCAACCTGAAAGTTGAAGTATCGATAGTTTAGTTAGTAGTAGCTTTGTTGATTGAATACATGGGAGTATACATAGAGCATTATTTCGTGCCCATGGAAACATTCTTCAAGGCAAGTGAGAATGCCCGAGTGATAGAAAAACGTGATTCACCTATCCTCATACAGGGTAATGATTTGGGTGCAGGATGGATTGATCATCATTCCTACTACTCTTATTATTCGCTCTTGTACTGTTGGCTTTGCGAATCTTGAGTGCCCTTTTCAACCTTAGCAGAGAGTCGACGTTGAGCCTAAACCCTAGAATGGTATATTGTTACACCCTTCTAAAAGCATCCATTGCTAAGCAAAGGATGTACGGTAAGGATGAATCCCTACCGGGAATTATGGGCACCGTGAAGTAAATGTTCCCTATTTTTGCCCACCATGAGAGTTTTGCTAGTTTAAGAAGTGCTTTCTCGGAAACTATCAATCATGATGTTTAGAATGTGCTAGAGACATTGTGCCAATAAAAGTCTAAAGGAGAACTAATATGAGCTAAGTGAACCCTCAAGAAGTGACCTAGTCAATTTTATTTTAAGGGTGGTAGCATCCTAATGGATCCCGAATCTTTCTTTCTTTCTAGCCTTCCCAAATCTCGGGACGAGATTTCTTTTAAGGGTGGTAGTCTGTCACATCCCAAAATTCTCCTAATTTTGGAATGTGAAATAAATAAATAAGTTTGATTGATTGTTTGACTATGTTCAAAATTCTCAAAGATAAGAAACTTTTTGAATAGAAAATCCTCTCGACCTTGAATTCAAAATCTTATACTCTTTTGTTAAGACCTAAGTAGCCATATAGGCAAAAGGGCATGGATTGATTATGTATTGTGAAATTGGTGTGCAAGATTTCAAAATGAAAATCATGAAGCATTCGTAAGAATTTCATCCATGCAAAGTTCTCATAAACTGAATCCAAATCCTGGTATCTAAAATCCTATAGTTGATTTGCCCAGATGTTCCTAAAGGAAATTAAATTGACTTTTTAAAACCCACTTTTTAAAATCCTATAGAAACAAGAATCATGTTATTTGGAGTCCGTATGCAAAAGATATGAGGAAAACAAGTAAATAGAAAAGAAAGAAAAAACTAATGGGCCGGCGGCCCAGGCGGACCGAACCAGCCAGCCAGGAGCTACGTGACCGATCGATCGCTTGGATGCTTTAAAAACCGTGCAAAACATGTTTTCTCAAACCTATCTCTATTCAAACTCCTATAACTTTTTATCTACAACTCCGAATCGACTTCCGTTTGTTTCTACTTATTCCCTACTCCAAGGCCTATCTCTACACCATCCTAAATCTCCATATAAACTCGTGGAGCCACGGCTGTACGAGTTTCTATTCTCGAAATCCCGAATCTACATATGCCCGAATCTTATTTCGCTTTTTAACCCATCTAGACTTCGTTGTTTGCCTTCGGTCAAAAAACGAAAGTTGAAGATCGCGTCAAAATCTTTTAATCCCGACAAACCTCACCTCTTTTCATCCACCACAGCCGGAGAATTTCGCATTGCAATATTTCAGATCTTACGGTGTAAATCCAAGCACTACTAGGAAAACGGCTATAGGTAATCAGCACATCCGTGGCTCACATGGTTGAAGTGCCCCACGGCTAAAACAGGCGTGGCTCACCTGTGGGCAGTGCCCTACTAATAACTAGAACAACCGTGGCGCACATGACTATAGTGCGCCACAGATGTGTGTGGGCCAGGGCCCTGTTGGCCGCACGCCAAACATCTGTAGCGCACTATAGTCATGTGCGCCACGGTTGTTAGTGTCATCTGTGGCGCACATGGGGGTGGTGCGCTACGCCTAAGCGCATGCCCCCCTCTGCTCTGAAACAGCCACAAACTTCTGTGGCGCACTATGGCATGTGCGCCACGGATGTATAAACTTAGTAGTAGGGCACCTTGCCCTAGTGCCCTACGCCTAACTATCCTGCACCAACTCCACACCCCCCCCCCCCCCCCCGTGGATCGCCTTTTTAGGCTTTGCAAAAAATAAAAGAAAATGATAAACACTTCAAAAAATTAAATACTTTCATATTTAGGTAGTTAATGTGGTATAGCTTCTAGTAAAATTAACAAACATGAGTTTCGACTTTATTTGCAAAAAAAAAGTCATGCCACGGTAAAAAGGCCGTAACTTTTGCATACGATATCGAAAAAAATCGTATAATATACCAAAATGAGCAGAACGAGATTTCGCATCCGCTCGCAACCACCTCTGGTCGTTTAGCGATTTTTTAGATTTTCAAAATTCGAAAAGAGTAAAAAGTTACGGTCAAAAGACCGTTTTTTCCTGCAGAAAAAAAATAGAGGGCGGCTTACCCGTAGCGCACCACCACCTAGTGCGCCACGGATAAGCTTGGGCGGGATTCAAATTTCGAATCCCCACCCCGCCCACCTTCCCTCCCCTTCTCTCCTTTTCCTTTTCCTCCCTTCTCATTTCCTTCTTCTTCTCCTCCTTCTCCTTCTCCTCCTCTTCCTCCTCCTTGCAGTGAACATGGTGATGGCGGCGGCCTCCTCCTTGCAGTTCCGACGACGAGACGGCGGGCTCCTTCTTCTCCTCCTCTTCCTCCTCCTCCTTGTAGTTCCGACGACGACGAGGCCTCCTCTTCTTCTCCTCCTCCTCTTCTTCTCCTTCTCCTCTTCCTCTTCCTCCTCTTCTTCTTCTCCTCCTCCTCCTCTTCTTCTCCTTCTCCTCCTCCTCTTCTTCTTCTCCTCCTCTTCCTCCTCTTCTTCTTCTCCTCCTCCTCCTCTTCTTCTCCTCCTCTTCCTCCTATTCTCCTCCTCCTCCTTGCAGCTCCGACGACGACGATGAGGTGACGACGAGGAGGCGACGACGGCGACCTGCACCGACGCGCGACAACACTGACGACGAGATCCAGATCTGCTTTTTTTTTGAATTTTGAAATTTATATCCGTGGCGCACAGCACCTAGTGCGCCACGGTTATCGTTTCATACGCGTGGAGCACCTGGACTACTTTCCGTGGCGCACTGGCATGTGCGCCACGCCTATCTCGACACAACCGTGGCGCACTAGGTAGTGCGCCACGGCTAGGAGATAGCCATAGCGCGAGGCCCGTGGCGCACTGCTAGTGCGCCACAGATGGCCTTTTCAGGTGCGCCACTAAAGGCCGTTTTCCTAGTAGTGAAGATCTACTCGCGCTCGTTTCTTCAAATCCAAATTCCTTTGGTGAGAAGGTAGGAATAATGATTCCCCACAATTTTCATGTTCTGAGTTTTTCAATTTGACCTACGGATTTGTCTCTCTAACACAGATCTATTTCTTGTCTATTCTCAGCCAAAATCGGGTCAATCTCTTCTTCTAGCCACCGGATCCTATCCAGACGGTCGAGATCCAATCAAACCGGTGCGTGCCATGTCGTCATCTCGGTCATCTTCCTCATCAACGCCACGTCAACGTAAGGTCAACATCTAGTCCCAGTCAGCATTCAAAGTCAACCTGTCCAGTCAGCGGAATATTCCCTGGAATATTCCGTTCGAATTTAAAAATTGCATATTATAGATCTAACTTGTAAAATTCATTAGAAATTCATACTACGTCCACAAATTGCGTATAATATATCAAATTGAAGATAATTTTACGTAGAATCATCTTATCAGAATAGATCCAACTTTTACTGTATGTGGTTACTGCAGTAATTTAATTAGTTTTAATAGTCTTTTAGGTTAATAAATTCATAAGAAATTATCCGTAACTCCGAAAAATATGAATAATATATCAAATTGAAGCTACTGTAATGTAATTTAATAATATCTGGTTGGATCTATCCTTTGCAGATTATTTAACCCGTAGCAATTTAATTAGTTTTAATGGCTTTATAAATCATTAAATTCATAGTAAATTAATTGCTTGTCACAAAAATATAAATAATATACAGATAAAAAGTTGGTTCCATGTAGATCATCAATATGCAAATGGTTCAGTAAAATACTATAAGGTTTCGCAGCAATTAAATAAATGGTTTAATGGCTTATTTAGAGTAATAAATTCATAAGAAAATAAATACTATTCAGAAAATTACAAATAATATGTCCCTGAAATCACAATTCCGTGGAGATTACAGATATAATTTTTGTTTGATTTTTAGGCAAAATAAACTGTATGAATCATTTAAAACCCATTAAACACTATTTAAATCATATAAAAAGATCTATAACTCCGATTAGGGTGAATCCAACGCCTACTGGTTCGTATTAACGCCACCTATCCAGTAAACCCAAAAAACAAATTTAATTCTATAGTTAGAACAGGCGTTACAATAGAACTATCAAAACCCTTATATTGGCAAGTAATTATTAATAACAAGTACCCTATTGCATTAAAAGAACTCATACATGCATCATATGATATATTAATGTTCATAAAACTAATTATAACCATTGTGTCATGTTAAATCATCATGCATGTTTTCGATCGTCCTTGTTGTGTTTGCTATGTTTGCAATTGTTTTGATTGGAACTACCTTGTCCTCGTATTAGATTGTTCGGAGAGTGCGATTGCTGCGGAGAAATACAATCAACACCCATATTATCAACATAAGGCAAGTTACACCACTTGTTCATAATTTTGTCCTAGTTTTGATTCTATGCATGTGATCTTCAAAATTCTGTAGTATGCATGTGTAGGATGTTCTAGTAGAATTTTTCCTTAGTATTATTTTGCAAGTGCGATGATTTTGTAGTATGCCATGAGTAGCTCCATACTTAGGATTTCCCATCCTAATAGGTTACCCCTGTTTTTGCTAAGTATTGCTTGCTATGCTATATATACAAAGTACCGTTGGGGGGTTCGAAAGACAAAGAATTTTTCTAAGTATAAAGGCTCTCTAGAGCAAACTTTTCTTCTCAAATCCACTTCAAAATAAAACTAAGTTTTCTTCTGGGCGGAATGGTTGTCGGGTCAACAAGTGAGATTTTGGTGGAGGACGGCCGCCCAGGAATCAAAGAAGTCTGCCATGTTTCGGAATTCAGAAGCTTTCGGTGCAACCACAATTCATTATGGGCTCTGTCTTGGCCTAGTACTTAGTGGGAAACCTCACCTGGGTACCAACATTTGGTGGTTCTTGGCACGGTTGGATCCGGAAGATAGAGGGGCTACTAAGGGAAAGCCTTGCCATGGTCTTGTTTGTAAAAAGGACTTGATTGTGGATTGTGGGTAAAGTGCACAAACTCTCGAGAGTATTGCAATCTGATCGATCAGCCGTGTTCACGGAAACAGAACATCATTGAGCATCTGAAGGATGGAGCCTCTGAAGGATCTTCCTCTCTCTTTTCTAAAGCAAAGTTTTGAAACCCCATGGCGTGCGTAATATCGCCAATGGGTGGGTTTTTGGGAACTTGGTGTGTAATATCCAAGTGACGCTTGGTGCGTAATATCCAAGTGTTTGGTTGTTTGGACACTTGGTGAGTAATATCCTCGTGTGCCATTCGACCCTATTTTATCTAAGCAAATGTTTACAAAGTAGGGTAAAACTCTCTCTCTCTCTTTCCTCCATACTTAGAGAAAATTAGCTTTATGCAAATGAACTCCAAAGCCTAAACTAGCCTTGCATGTAGAGTTAGTCTTTCCTTCCTTGGTGTAATTTGCCAATACATTCAAAGTATTGACCCAACTTGTTGGCTGCACGTTTCATGTGCAGAATTTCGGAGATCGTTGAAAGGTGCGCTAGGATCGTGGGTCTTCACTCAACCTGCCTGTGGCATTGATGGGACTCCAAGTTGTATTTATATCGCTTCTGTTGTAATAATGTAAACTCTGGATTATTCGATTCATGTAACAAAGACTTGTGTTTTACATGATATTTCATCGACTGTGAGTGCTAGCTATTGATCCAGGGACTAGCATGTTATTCACAGGGACTTAGGATCTTACTTGATCCGAGGTCACTACAAGTAGTATCTATCATCTATATGAATTTGTCTAAGTGTAGCTTAGTCTGGCATTGCTCAAAATAAGGTTTTGACTTATTAGTTGAAAACACTAAGTTTTTGTTTGTCAAAACACCCAAGGAACCACCAATAGACATTGGTGAACCTTAACCCTTGCTCAACCACAAGTTTTAACTTAGAGAAATTGGGATGAGGAGATCCTTGATTGCTTCAATGTCTTTGATGCTCAAATTGTCCGTTGCCGGGGACACAGCTAAGTAGTTAGGTTTTACCCTCTCGAGAGGTGGTGTACTTTCCCCACAAGACTCGGCATGCATCGAGACAAGACTTTTCAAAAGCATTCCCTTAGACCACCATGGACGCGTTCCATCCTATCAACCCTCCCACCAACTGTCCATCTAGCTAAGTTCTTGCAACCTATTTGGTCAAGGCAGAGCCCATATGCCATGTGGTTACACTAGAAGCCTCTCAACACTAAACATCTCAAATCCCTTTGTTCCTGGGTGGCAATCCACAAATGTGATACACAAGGTAAACCATGGACATGGTCCTTGTGTAACCACTCAACATAACCAACCATACCATTCCACCCAGGTGATTCACTCACATAGTTGTATTATTAATCAAAAACACAAGTCGTAGACTTAGCAATATTTCATAGCATGAATAATCCACCCTTGTATTCTACTAGCTAAGCTAAGAATAATTGTAGCAAGATTCTTAACTTACGGAAAATTCTACTAAGACAACATCTACTAGGATTTCCCAAGGCATAGCATAGCATAGATACTTAGAAAAATTCCATGCAAGTCCTACTCAAAATATCACTAGTGCATAGTCATAATAATGGTACAAAAAGTATGAAGCATCACTTGCCTCGGTAGCTAGCGGAGTAGCAACATTCCTCACAATCACAATCACCACTATCACCAAAATCTACACATAAAATCATAACACCAAATTTACATTCAAATATTCAAACAAAAATATATATGAATGCATGCAAATGCAATGGAATGATTTTCTACACTAAACAAGTCAAACCAAATAGTACTAAAAACAAAGTAAACTATCTAATGTCTAAACAAACTCAAATTTGCTTTAAAACAATTTTCTAAACATTTTATATAGTCAAAATAAGCCTATAATTGGTTCTGCAAATAATCCTATTTTTCCAGAAGAAAAATACAAATTCAAGGCCATAGATGTGTAGGCTTAAATTCCTGAATCCATTGATATATTATTTGCAATTTTTGGACAAACAGATCAAAAGATATGAATTTTACAAGTTTGAAAAGCTAATAGATCTAAAAACTGATTTTAAATTAAAAACACAGACACGTGGCCGTGTCTGATTGGCCTATACCGCTTCGCTCGAATCAGGCGCGTGGTCCGTTAGATCTAAGTTAGATCCTATGGTCCAGATCTGACGATACCGCTTCGTTTAAGTGATCTATCTACGACGTTAGATCAAAATCCTACGGCTCTGGACCAAGCAACCAAAAGTGAGCGGCGCTGATGGCGCTGGCGGTGGCGGCGCTACTGCCGGAGACGCTCCGTCCAAGCTAGGGGGTAAGGGGGTGGTGGCAAGGTTTACCTGACTCGCGTGAACACGAGGATGCTCAAGGTGGTCTTGGTTTGTACAGGGGTGTGCTGTAGCGCCGTGACATCTCGTCGGAGACCTCACTGGCGTCGGGTGCTTGTTGGCGGAGACGACATCGACGTCCTAGGTCACCATAGGGCAAGCGAATGGCATCAGTTACTGCGCAAAGACACAATGCACATAGTGGTTTGAACAAGAAGGCAAGGGGCATGCGGATTTTACTAGAATCTCTCGCTAGAGTTGGTTGGTGCTTCGGGTGCTCGCGGAGGTTGACGGGGACGGCTGAACCAGGGGTGTCAGAAGGAGAGAAAGGATCACAGGAATAGTTTCGTATGAACAAGGGACAGGGGGCGCTCGAGGCTCACCGTAATGTTTTGCCGGAGTTCATCGGGCAGCGGCGGTACGAGCTCGATTGTGGGCAGCCTGGTGGCGATTAGATGGTGGCGAGTGAGGGGAAATGACCACGAGGCAGAGGGTGTTAAGTAGCAGGTGTCGGGGGAGGGGGTTATGCGAGCAATCATCACCATTTACTTGATTTCAACCGCGACAGTGAAGGGAGGAAATGGCAGCGACAACGTGGTCTACGGGTACGGGTTTTGGGGATGAAGGGGTGATGTGGCATTGGGCCCATTGGTCAGCGACTGCGTGGTCTGGATTGCGAGGGCGAGAGAGGGAGAAGAGGGGGAGAACCCCGGGTGGGCTTGTTGGGCCAGATGTGGTGCTGGGCTGAAATGGCAGCGCTGGTTTTTATTTTTTTCCTTTACCTTTTTCTTTTCTAATTTGATTTTTAGGGATGGTTTTAAAACCCTAATTCAAATCTGTTTGAATTCAATCCTTCACCAAGTTTTGTACTGTGATCCTAGCATCAAAAAATGTGCTGAACACATCTATCCACTCAAAAACACTTTGGTCTTTTGAAAATAAAAATAAAACCATGCCTCATATGAATATAATAAGAAGGGCATAAATATGGTTTTATTTGGTTTCAAACTTCGAAATTTTGTGTGCAAGATCTAGATGCTATGATGATATGAATGCAATGCATGCTTTTAGAATTCATGAATTTTTGGGATGTTACAAATCTAATCCCCTTAAGATGAATCTCGCCATCGAGATTCGGATTGGCTAGAAAATAGGCGTCGGTGGTCTTTCCGAAGATCATCTTCTCTTCCCCAAGTTGCTTCTTCTTTGGTATGATGGTTCCACTGTACTTTGCAGAATTTGATGGTCTTAGTACGAGTAACCCTTTCTGCTGTCTCAAGGATCTTGATAGGTTTCTCTTCATAGGTGAGATCACTCTCTAACTAAACCTCTTCCAAAGGTATAGTGTCCTTCAATGATGTTTCTTCCATCTCCGGATGACACTTCTTCAACTGACTCACATGGAACACATTGTGAACGGCAGACAGTGATTCTGGAAATTCAATCTCATAAGCCACTTCTCCTTTGCAGCTCAAAATCTTGAATGGTCCAACATATCTAGGTGCCAATTTTCCTTTAACTTCAAATCTCTTCACACCACGAAGTGGTGAGACTCTAAGATAAGATCTATCACCTACCTCATAGGTGACTTCTCTATGCTTTGAATCCACGTAGCTCTTTTATCGGGACTGGGCTATCTTCAATCTTTCCTTTACCAATTTGTCTTTCTCTTCCGCTTCCTTGATCAATTCTAGTCCGAACAAATTTATTTCTCCTATCCCATTCCATAGTAATGGCGTAGTACACTCCCTTCCATAAAGAAATTCAAATGGAGCCATCTCTATGCTTGCCTGATAGCTGTTGTTATATGAGAATTCTGCGTATGGCAGACTTTCATCTCAACTAGCAGCATAGTCTAGGGCACACATCCTCAACATATCCTCCAAAATATGATTGGTCCTTTCTGTCTATCCATTAGTTTGGGGGTGAAAAGTTGTGCTCAACTCTAACCTTTTTCCCAATGATTCATGTAGTTTTTGCCAAAAGTGCGAAGTGAACTTAGTTCCTCTATCAGATACATTACTCTTAGGTACTCCATGTAGACATACAATCCTGTTCATATAGATCTTAGCCAATTTAGCACCTGTATAGGTAGACTTCACGGATATGAAATGAGCCACTTTAGTTAGGCGATCCACGACAACCCAAATAGAATCATATCCGGACCTAGTCCTTGGAAATCCGGTGATAAAGTCCATTCCAATCTTATCCCACTTCCAATCAGGAATAGGTAGTGGTTGTAATAACCCTACCGGTTTCTGGTGTTCCGCCTTCACTCGACTACACACATCACACAAGGCAATATGGTCTGCTATATCTTTCTTGAGATTGTTCCACCAAAATCTTTCCTTCACATCCATGTACATTTTGGTGTTACCTGGATGAATGGAATATGGTGAGTTGTGTGCTTCTTGCAAAATCAATTTCCGAAGCTCCGGATCTTGCGGAATGCAGACACGTTTTCCATACCATAAAGTCCCTTGTTCATCTAAATGGAATCCTTTAGCCTTCCCTTTATTAATTTTACTCTTAATATCCTCTATTTCCTTGTCCAACTTTTGGGCTTCTTTGATCTTGTCCAACAATGTTGGTTGAACATCCAATCACATGAGATATCCTTCAGGCACTACCTCAAATCTGAGATCTTTGAATTGGGCACATAGATCATCTGGCAATTCTCCTTTAGTAAGGCCATTCACATAAACCTTACGGCTTAAAGAATCTGCTACAACATTTGCTTTACCGGGATGGTATTGCAAACTCAAGTCATAGTCCTTGATGAGATCTAGCCACCTTCTTTGTCTCATATTGAGTTCCTTTTGGGTGAAGATATATTTCAAACTCTTGTGGTCCGTGAATACTTCACAATGTTTTCCCAAAGATAGTGTCTCCATGTTTTGAGTGCATGGACAACACAGGGTAATTCTAAATTATGAGTGGGATAATTCACTTCATGAGTTTTGAGTTGTCTTGAGGCAGAAGCCACAACTTTCCCTTCCTGCATCCACACTCCACCCAATCTCTGGTGAGATGCATCACAATAAACTTGAAAGTCTTTCTCCAAATCAGGTAGACATAAGACTGGTGCTGATACTAGTCTCTTCTTCAATTCTTGGAAACTGATTTCACATCCTTCAGTCCAATCAAACTTCTTTTCTTTTTTAAGAAACTCCATCATTGGCTTAGCTACTTTTGAGAAATTCTCAGTGAACCTTCTATAGTATCCTACCAAGCCTAGGAAACTGCAAACTTCTTTAACTGACTTTGGAGATTCCCACTCTGTTACAGCATACACCTTTGCGGGATCAACAACTATACCATATCCCGAAACAATATGTCCGAGATATCCAACTTCATTCAACCAGAATTCACACTTTCTGAACTTGGCATACAGCTTGTGCTCCCTAAGTTTCTCAAGCATCAAGCGCAGATGTTCTTCATGCTCTTCTTTGCTCTTGGAATAGATCAAAATGTCGTCAATGAATACGACGACAAACTTGTCAAGGAATTCCATGAACACCTTGTTCATCATGTTCATGAAATAAGCTGGTGCATTTGTTAATCCAAATGGCATCACGGTATACTCATACAATCCATACCTAGTGGTAAAAGCAGTCTTAGGTATGTCTTGCTCTCTAACCTTTAGCTGAAAATAGCCTGATCGGAGATGAATCTTTGAGAACACACGGGCTCCTTCTAGCTGATCAAATAGATCATTGATTCTAGGCAAAGGGTACTTGATCTTTATAGTCACCTCATTGAGTGAACGATAATCTATGCATAACCTTTGACTTCTATCCTTCTTTTCAACAAACAGAACTGGTGCACCCCAAGACGAAGAACTTGGTTGGATAAATCCTTTCTGCAACTGTTCTCCAAGTTGTTTCTTGAGTTCTTTCAACTCATCAACCGACATCTTGTAGGGTCTCTTTGCTATTGGTCAAGATCCTGGCAGCAAGTTAATCAGAAACTCCACATTTCTATCTGGTGGCATTCCTGGCAATTCTTCCGGAAACACATACGGATACTCCTTCACCACTGGTACACTGTCTATGCTAACCCCCTTAAGAGAATTTAGCTTACCTCCTTTAGATTCAAAGTTAGACTTGAACCTAATCCATTTCTTATCCGGGGTTGTGACTGTAACAGTACGATTGGCACAATCTATTACTCCTTCATACTTAGTCATCCAATCCATGCCCAATATTACATCCAATCCTTGGGAATCTAGGATTATCAGACTAACTGGAAACTTATGCTTTCCAAATTCTATCACTAGATCATCACATCCAAAATTTTCTATCATCTCTCCTCCTGGAGAGCTTACTTTAATAGGAAACCCAATAGTTTCAGTTGGAAGACCATTTTTATCAACAAATGCTCTTGATATGAATGAATGCGATGCGCCGGTATCAAAAAGAAAAGTGCTGGAAAAGAATTAAGCTTGAACTTACCAGCCACAACATCAGATTCCTCATAGATTTCCTCCACATTAATGTGGTTCACTTGACCCTTCTGAAATGGCTTGGGCTCGTTGGCTCCATCAGCCTTCTTTTCTAGGCATTCATTTGCATAGTGCCCAGTTTTCTTGCACTTGAAGCACTCAACCTAACTAATGTTTCTCTTAGCAGGCTGACTTCCATTGCCATTACCACTATGATGGATCTTGTGTCCATTCTTTTGGTTCTTATATCTATCATTGTCATGACTGTGGTGGTGCTTGTTGTCATGGTGACGGTTACTGTTGTGGTGGTTGTTATACTTCCCATGCTTGTGGGACCCAGAACCTCCACTATCATCACCATGGGAATGCTTGTGAGATGATCCTGAGATGTGCTTATCAAAGTGATGCTTCCTCTTCCTGTTCTCCACATGTTTCATCTTGCTCTCCAAGATGGTGGATTTGTCACACAATGATTGATAAGTTGGGACATATGCAACAGATAGCTGCATGCACATCTCATCATTTAGTCCCTCATGGAACTTCTCCTTGCTCTTGGCCTCTGTGTCAACATCATCCGATGCATAACGTGCCAGATTGTTGAACTCCTCAATATATTCTGCCACACTGCGGTGATGCTGCTTAAGATTGTTGGAACTCTTTCTTCTTCAAACCCATCACTCCTGATGAGATATGGGTAGTACGGAAACCATCCTCAAATATAGACCAAGTCACATCTTCAATGGGAGTGGTGATCTGGAAGTTATCCCACCATGTGGCTGCCGGTCCTTCAAGCAGATGTGCTGCAAATCTGACCTTTTCCTCATCAGTGCAGCCTACAGTGACCAAGTCCTTGCTCACAGAATGTAGGCAGTCATTGGCTACCATGGGATCAGTGGTTCCCGAGAACTTGGCAGGCCTCAACCTTAAAAACCTTGTAAGATATCAAAGGCTGGTGGGTTGTTTTGATTGTTGTTGTTGTTGCTGCTGTTGTTGTTATTGTTGTTGTTGTTTTGATTGTTGTTGTTGTTGTTGTTGTTGATTTTTGTTGTTGTTGTTGTTGTTTTTTTATTCTGATTTGCCATGAACTGGGTCATCATCTGCATCAACTGAGTTTGAGCTGTCATTAGCTGCTGCATCTCATTGCCATTCTTGTTATTGTTGTTTTGGTTGGGATTGGCACGACGGGGAGGCATCTGTTTGTTTCAATAAAGATAAGTAATGAGATATAAACCATAGATTCTAACATGCATAATCCATCACATAGCAATGATTCACAAATAATCAAGCACAAGATAATCTTAGAGTTTAAACAACATTAACAACAAGTTTTGGAAAGATAAACATACTAGCAAAGCCATCCACATGTTGGATGATCATTGCGACTCGATAAACAAAAGGATGATAGATAAATAGATAGCCGATTAGTCAACACTACTCCTCCATGTCGACTTCCTCGTCCACTAGAGTAAGTCCAGCGTCTCCATGGATGTCTTGTACTCCTCCACATTGGTGGTCAAGGCATCGATCTTCGCACGAAGGGCTCTCTTCTACGAGCGCAACCTCTCTATCACTCCTTGCTGAGTCTCTAGCTCAAGATCCTTGAGCTCTATCTCGGCCCTCATGTCCTTGATCTTCTTGTTCCTAACTTGCACTCACTTCTCTTGATTCTTGAACTTCTTGTCTTGGCTCTCGAACCTGGCCTACATCTCCTTGATGATCTCGTCCTGCTCTGTGAAGTCCTTGTCCTTCTCCCTCAACTGAACCTGAAGCTCGTCATTGCTAAGCATGATGTTGGTCCTATCTGTGTAGAGGTGTCTAACGAGGCTCTCTAAATCCTGGAGATACAAACGCACTTGCTCAATAGTCTCTCTAGTAGCATCGTCATACACTACAGCCTCTCCATGCTCATCATGTCTCCCAAACGGGTGAAATTAGAGGCCCATGAGCTCGGTGGAGTGACATCCACAGAGGCGTCCAAGTAGCTCCTACATGACTATGTCTAGTCCCTTCTCCTTGTCATCATGCATCAACTTGAAGGTAATATCCTCGGTGAGTGGCTCCGTCTGGCGTCTAGGTTGCGAGACTCTAAATCCCCAAAGATCCTTCCTCTAGAACTTCGTAAGCTGAAGTCCCTTAATACTAAGGAGTGGGAGATTGAGCACACTAGTGAGCTCCACAAGACAAGAACCAAAACGAGTTCCCTTGAACTCCTCGGCAGTGCTGACAACAAAGCTACGCATCTATTGCATAGGATAGAGAAAATTAGAATCAACACCAGTAAAGAGAAAATATAAGATAGTGAAACAAAAGCCAAAAGCATACATTCAACAATAAAACATACAAGTCATGGCATACAAAAATCTACCACAAGCACTATGGTTCAAACATAACTTAGACAAAAACTTGCCATACCACATAGGTTGGTATGATCAAATTTTTAACGCGAGAAAATGACAAGTGTGGTGGTCCAACTATCAGAGTACGTCACAATTCTCACTCATATGCTAAGTACATGATATCTTGCCTTAGACGTTTTATGGCGGTCTCTATGTCTAAGGTCACATTGAGTGTTGAGCATTCTACACTTGAGTCTTTCACCAAGCTCCTTGATAGCATTCCAAGATGCATTTCTTGCAGAGTCAAAGAATGACATATACATTTCTGAGTTGGTGATCATGCAGAATCCCGACTCTTTGTGGTTGTCTCCTTTGTTCTTGTACAAGTGGAGTTGCACTCACCAATATTCTTATCCTTCATCCATCACTGGAAATCCTTTGTACACGGATTCACCATGTATTCCCTGTTTAACCATGAGGTTTTTGAGTGCCTTGGGAAACTCCGTCTCACATTCTAAGGTCATGGTCATGAGTGGTCCCTTCTTGACGTCTTCATTGATGGCGGCCATCTACAAATAGAGATGAGAAAGAAGATTAGGAGAGGTTTATGAGAAGAAAAAAACAAGTGTGTAATTTGCAAAGAGTTGCATTTTTTCCTAGTGGTTTACTTAGCCTAATCCATCTTAGGGTCATAATGCAACAGGCAACACAGTGCTCTGATACCATCTGTAAGACCCCACCATTTAAGGTAAAGGCCCCTGTGATTGCAATGCTAGTCCCTGGATCAAATTCTAGCATCCACAGTTTAAGATGAAGTACATAGATACAAAGGTCGTTATTACATCGTCATTCCAAACATAACATAGTCTTTACAACTCAATAGCCCAAGTCTAATACATGGAGTTCATAACATAAAGTAAATAACTATAAGTCTTCATCTTCATGTGCCATAGGCAAACATGTTGAGTGTAGACTCACAACCCTAGTCTCCATTAGAGTAACCTGCAACATCATAAGTTACAGCCACAGTGGGTCAATACATTTGGAATTGTATTGGCAAGTGATACCATAGTACAATAGTAGTATCTATCATCTATATGAATTTGGCTAAGTGTAGCTTAGGCTGGCATTCCTCAAAATAAGGTTTTGACTTATTAGTTGAAAACACTAAGTTTTTGTTTATCAAAACACCCAAGGAACCACCAATAGACATTGGTGAACCTTAACCCTTATTCAACCACAAATTTTAACTTAGAGAAATTGGGATGAGGAGATCCTTGATTGCTTCAATGTCTTTGATGCTCAAATTGTCTGTTGTCGGGGACACGGCTAAGTACTTAGGTTTTACCCTCTCGAGAGGTGGTGCACTTTCCCCACAAGACTCGACATGCATCGAGACAAGATATTTCAGAATCATTCCCTTAGACCACCATGGACGCATTCCATCCTATGAACCCTACCACCAACTTTCCATCTAGCTAAGTTCTTGCAACCTATTTGGTCAAGGCAGAGCCCATATGCCATGTGGTTTCACTAGAAGACTCTCAACACTAAACATCTCAACTCCCTTTGTTCCTGGGTGGCAATCCACAAATGTGATACACAAGGTAAACCATGGACATGGTCCTTGTGTAACCACTCAACATAACCAACCATACCATTCCACCCAGGTGATTCACTCACATAGTTGTATTATTAATCAAAAACACAAGTCATAGACTTAGCAATATTTCATAGCATGAATAATCCACCCTTGTATTCTACTAGCTAGGCTAAGCATAATTGTAGCAAGAATCTTAACTTACGGAAAATTCTACTAAGACAACATCTACTAGGATTTCCCAAGGCATAGCATAGCATAGATACTTAGAAAAATTCCATGCAAGTCTGTAAAACCCCACCTTTATAAAGGTAAAGGTCCCTGTGATTACAATGCTAGTCCCTGGATCAATAGCTAGCATCCACAGTTAAGATGTAATATCAAGAAACAAAGGTCATAATACAACTTTATAACTAGGAATAAAATAATTCATTACATCTTAGATAGCTCATTTGGCTATCTCATTACAATGCAGCAGAAATAACTATAGCATGGAGTCCTTCATCTTCAAAATGCCACAGGCAATCATGTTGGTTGTAGACTTGTAATCCTAATCAACACACTTCACTAACATCAAACAAACCTGCAACATAATAAGTTACAGCCACAAGGGTCAATACATTTGAATTGTATTGGCAAGTGATACTATGGTAGTATAGTGGTATCTATCATCTATATGCATTTGGCTAGGTGGAGCTTAGGCTTGCTTTGCTCAAAATAGATTTTCCTTATCATTTGAAAACACTAAGTTTTTCTTTGTCAAAAGCACCCAAGGCATCAACCAATAGAAATTGGTGATCGTTCAACCCTTGTTCAACCACAAGTTTTTAACTTAGAAATTGGGATGAGGGGATTCTTGATAGCTTCCATGTCTTGATGCTCAAATTGTCCATTGTCGGGGTCACGACTAAGTACTTAGATTTTACACTCTGCAGAGGTGGTGCACTTTCCCCACAAGACTCGACATGCATTGAGACAAGATCTTTCAGAAGCCTTCCCTTATACCAGAATGGATGCGTTCCAACCTATCATCCCCTACCATCAACTGTCCATTTGGCTAAGTTATTGCAACCTATATGATCCAGGCAGAGCCCATAATGCCAAGTGGCTGCACTTGAAGCTTCTCAACATTTGACATCTCAAATCTCTTTGTTCCTGGGTCGCTTTCTGACATGGTTATACCCTATGGGTACGCGACTTCAGCATACCTGGTCCAGCTCAAGGAAGGCCCACATCAGATATACGCTGGCCTATGAAGATTTTCGGGTGACCAAGGCCCATGACATCTTCGGATCCTTGGAGAACAAGACTAGTATGGATAGAAAACTCTAAAGGGCAACGCCCTAGAACTTGTAACCGACTAGGACTATGCCCGAGACCTGCCTAAGTCTATATAAAGGCCAGGAGGGTACGCCCTAGATCAGACAACTCATACTTTCGCACACGCATCCACGCCAGATCGAATCTGCGCACCCTGTAACCTTCGGTTCCGCCGTAATCAAGAGCAGACAAGCAGGAGTAGGGTTTTCCCTCCGGGGGCCTGAACCTGGGTAAATCTCGTGTCCCCTGGTTGCTTGTCTATTAACCGTTCCATGATCTCCAGCATACCCATCTTCTCCAAAACCCAAGTCCATAACAATGGGCATTGACGAGATTAAACCTCGTCAATTGGCGCCGTCTGTGGGAATTGGGGCTGCTGATTGTGCGGTCGTGACGGTTCCGACCCGATCGATCTACAACTCCGCAGCGACGGAGAATCACCTCCTCTTCGGCGCTTTCGACTTCACCGCCCACTCGCCGGCCACCATGAAGGATTTCGAGCCCGTAGGCGACGGACTCGAAATTTTGTTCGGGAGCTTCTGCTTCCAGGTGGGACAAACTGGCACCCTCCGCCTCCCTGAACGGGTGCCCGTGCCATCAATCAGGCCCGCTTCATGGGCCCCACACCCCGTGCTACGCACGACGCCATCTTCAGATGAGTTCTACAACAGCAGCAGCTGTAACTCCGACCTGTGCGATCTACCTTCGGGTGAAGGGACCTACGGTTCCGGATCCGAAAGTTGCGGCAGCAGCCAACCAATCTACAAGCGCTATCTATGCGCCGCAGTCATCCAAACCGACGAGGAAACGCCTAACCCGCCGCCCAACACCAACCCGCAAGACCAAAACGGCGAAAACGGTGGGAACGGGGAAAACAATGGCCATCTCATCCAACTTAGCAAAGAAGGATGGGTCGAAGCACGCCGCGCCGTCGCAGGCGAAATAGTCCTACCTCTGGACTCCCCACGTGACCTGCTAAGGGCATACCACTACCTCCTCATCGAGGAGCACAAGAAGCAAGTTAAGATGCAGGAGACGCTCGACAAGCGCAAGCAAGCAGCCTCTGAGTCCAGCGCGCACCGAGCTGCGCTCTCCGCCATGGGACCCGGCTCTAGCACAAACGGAAACCAGGGAAACAAACACCGCTCTCGAGTGGAGAACATGGATCCTGGAGAGCGCCGTGATGTGACCCGAACTCTCCACACATCGTTCATGGATATGGACGCCGACGGCAACGTCATCCCGAAGACGCCACAAGCTGTGATCATGGCAGCCACTGCGTATCTCGTGGCTCACCCACCACCGGCGGGGGACCCGAAGAGAGCCATGCATAAGTCCGCACTCACCGGACTCGGACTTGTCGGAGCTGCGCTCCACGAAGAAGCTCCTGCGGAGCCAAAAAAGAAAGCTCCAGCCAGGCAGGACCGGAGTCCCACCCCCTCATCCGAAGAGGCAGAGGAGCACGATATTTCTCGAAGGAATAAGAGCTCGCATCGCCATAAACGCGACTACGATGCCAGGGACAAGCTCACACAGCGCAAGATCGATAAAGCACGCGCTAAACGTGCATGCTCATCCGAATCTGAGATGGATGAAGACGAAGGAGAACTTTGCGGAGCTCGATGCTTCAGCAGATCCGTTCGGCGAACACAGATGCCACGCAACTTCAAGCTTCCTTCGGATACTCCGAAGTTCAATGGCACGCAAGATCCAAAGTCCTGGCTCAGTGACCATCTGTCATCCGTCAAACTTCACGGAGGCAGCAAAGAAACCGCCATGCAATGCCTTCGGCTGCAGCTGACAGGCGCGGCGCGGGTCTGGCTTAGCAGCCTATCATCAGGATCCATCCGAAGCTGGGAGGAGCTCGCCTACAGTTTCATCCGAAATTTCAAAGGCACCAGCAAGAGGCCTGCCTCAATCGAAGAACTGCGAGCCTGTACTCAGAGAACGGGCGAATCCATTCGCTCGTACATACTACGCTGGTCTACAACCAAGAACTCCGCAGCACACATCTCCGAAGAACGGGCCATCGACGCCTTCAGGGATGGCGTCAAGCGCCCAGATTTCAAGGAGAAACTTGGACGCGTAAAACCCAAGACACTCGACCAACTCATGGAAATCGCCAACAGCTGGGCAGACGGCGAAGATTGCATCCAACGAGCGCAATCAGATGAAGAGGAAGACTACGGCCGAAGACGCGAACGCCGCAGCAAGAGGAGATCACGCATCTACGAGGAACGCGACGGACCCGACATGGTCGCGGTCGGCTACGCCGACCGCTGTAATGACAACAGCCGCAATAGCGGAGGATATCGCAACGGAAACTTCCGCGACAGCGGACGACCAGCGCAGTCGTGGCAACGCCGCGACCGCGACAACGGACCCTCAGCATTAGACAAACTCTCGGGTGCATGCACCATCCACTTCTACATCGACAAACAGGATGGCAAGAAGAAAGCAAGCCACATGCTCAAGGACTGCCGCGAGTTCCAGAAACTCAGCGAAAGCATGGTGCAGATGAGGCAACAAGCCCCAAACCCTACATTCGGAAGCGCATCTACGCAGGGCGAAATAGCACACGGAGCTCCTCCACCGCCACCTATCGGCGGCCCAAGCCAACCAGTCGCACCAGCACAGAACAACGTCGGGATCGGGTACCCACCACCAAAAGGAGCACTCAATATGATACAGAAGGGCCGCCCCACAAATAGGGTGCAGAAGAAAATCACCCGACAAATCAACTTGGTCGTGACAACTCCACCTGCAATCCCTGAGTACCTCAGTGGATCGGAGTCCTGCATCACATTCACTCGCGCAGATCATCCTTGCCAGGTCCCTCGCCCAGGTCATGCTGCCTTGGTGCTAGAGGCGCAGATCGGAGGCTTCGAGATGAGTCGCGTCTTCATGGACGGTGGCAGCGGCATCAACCTAATGTTCGCAAGCACCCTGGCAGCTATGCGAATCCCACAATGCAGCCTGGAACAATCAGATACAACGTTCCACGATATTGTCCCAGGGAAGGGCATCTTCCCCCTGGGCAAAATAGGGCTCGACGTCATCTTCGGGAAACCGGACAACTTTCGGCAGGAGCGCCTAGAATTCGAAGTGGTGGACTGGCCGTCGCAATACCACGCCATCCTAGGACGTGTAGCATTCGCAAGGTTCCTGGCCGTCCCACACTATGCATACCTACTACTTAAGATGCCAGGACCAAGGGGCGTCATCACAGTCCACGGGAGCTTCACCCGATCGGACCAATGCGACAGGGATTTCAACAAAATCTCCCAGTCTTTCGGCATGCAAGACGAGCTTGTACGGCTCCGCGAGGTGACGGACAATGGGCTACCTCCAGTCACAAGGCAGAACGCACCTGACATGTCCTTCGACTCCACCGTCAACACCAAGAAAGTGCAGGTCCATCCGACGGACGCCTCCAAGACGGCGCTGATCGCCAATGACCTCAGTACCGCATAGGAAGGCGCGCTCGTCGAATTCCTCCGTGAGCGCTGGGAAATCTTCGCCTGGTGTCCTGCGGACATGCCAAGAGTTCCCAGGGAATTCGCCGAGCACGCACTCAAAGTTTTTCCAGACACCAAACCAGTCAAGCAGTCCATCCGAAGATTGTCGGAGCCACGAGCCGAAGCTATCGGCAAGCAAATCAACAGATTACTCGCAGCGGACTTCATCCGGGAAATAAAGGAAAGCGAGTGGCTGGCAAACACGGTGATGGTCCCGAAGAAGGACACGGACATCCTGCGGATGTGCGTAGACTTCACATCACTAAACAAGCACTGCCCAAAGGACCACTTCCCTCTTCCTCGGATCGACCAGATAATCGATTCGACTGCAGGATGCGAGAAGCTCTCCTTCCTCGACGCCTACTCAGGCTATAATCAGATTCGACTCAAGGTCGAAGACCAGGAGAAAACGGCGTTCATCACACCGTTTGGAGTATTCTGTTACAACACAATGCCCTTCGAGCTGAAGAATGCAGGTGCCACGTACCAGCGATGCATGCAGGCCTGCCTCAAGGACCATATCGGTCGCAACGTCCAAGTCTATGTCGACGACATAGTAATAAAAACCAAGGAGGCAAACACACTTATCGACGATCTCCGCGAGACGTTCGACAACCTTGATCGCTACAGGATCAAACTTAACCCCGAAAAATGCGCCTTCGGCGTCCCATCAGGCCAGCTGCTCGGATACTTCATCTCTCAACGAGGGATTGAGGCGAACCCGAAGAAAATCAAGGCCATCATGACAATGGAGAAGCCAAAGAACCTCAAGGGAGTCCAGCAGCTCGCAGGACGCGTGGCAGCACTCAGCAGATTCATCAGTCGCATGGGCGAGAAGGCCCTGCCATTCTACCAATTACTGCGCAAGGCAGACAAGTTCGAGTGGACACCAGAGGCCAACGACGCATTCGAAAACCTCAAGCGACTCCTCTCTACCTCGCCCGTTTTGGTCACGCCAAAGGAGCGCAAGCCCTTGCTGCTGTACATAGCAGCCACACACCAGGTGGTCAGCACCGTACTCGTGGTCGAGCGACCCGAAGAAGGCAAGACCCACGGGGTCCAGCGCACAATTTACTACCTCAGTGAGGTACTTACTCCAACAAAACAGCGGTACCCACACTACCAGAAGCTGGCCTACGGCGTGTTCATGACAGCTCGACGACTAAGCCATTATTTCCAAGAGCATCAGGTGATGGTCGTCAACGAGGCACCCCTGAACAGCATCCTGAATAACCCAGAGGCCACAGGACGCGTGGCCCTGTGGGGCATCGAACTATCACCCTTGGACATCGTCTACGAGAAACGACACGCAATCAAATCCCATGTCCTTCTGGACTTCCTGGTGCACTGGATGGAGCTGCAGCTGCCTGACACCCCAGACATGTCACAATCCTGGACAATGCATTTCGACGGCTCCAAGCGCGAAGCTGGAGCAGGAGCAGGAGTAATACTAACCTCCCCGCAAGGTGACAAGATGAAGTACGTTCTTCGGATGAAATTCAGAGCCTCTAACAATGAGGCCGAATACGAAGCCCTCATCCATGGCATGAGGATGGCAAAAATATGCGGCGCAACGCGCCTGGTCATCTACGGTGATTCCAACCTTGTTGTACAACAGACGATGAATGAGTGCGAAGCACACGCCGAAAACATGATCGCGTACCGCGCGCTATACAACGCACTCGAAGGAGAATTCGACGGCTGCGAACTCCGGCACGTTGGAAGAGAGAGCAATGAGGAGGCCGATAGACTCGCCAACATCAGCTCCACTTGTGCAAAAGTACCACCAGGTGTGTTCCTCGAGCAGATCTGCGTGCCATCCATCAAACGGAAATTCCCCAAGGGATCACCCGAAGAAGCAGAACACTTGGGAGCTACGCTACCTGAAGGTCCGGAAGGACCCGAAAAGTTGGATACCGAAGTTGCCATGGTCAACCTGATGCAGGTCATGGCAGTCGAAGAAACTTGGACACGCCCATACATCCAGTTCCTCGTAAACGGAGAACTACCTGAGAACCCGACAGAATCCCGACGCATATCTCGTCGGTCAAAAGCCTTCACCATTATCCACGGCGAGCTGTACAAACGCAGCATTACGGGTGTATTGTAACGGTGCGTCACCATCGACGACGGTAAAACCATACTCCAAGATATCCACGAAGGCATCTGCGGCCACCACGCGGGCAGCCGCTCCCTTGTCGCCAAAGCTCTACGAGCAGGATTCTATTGGCCAACGGCCATGAGCGACGCGAAGGACATCGTTCAAAGATGCAACGGATGCCAACGGTTCGCCAACAAACCGCACGCACCTGGGTCCGAACTTCGACCCATACCCATAGCCTGGCCTTTTGCCCAATGGGGCCTAGACATGATCGGCAAACTGCCAAAGTCCTCGAAAGGGGGACACGTCTTCCTCCTGGTTGCAGTCGACAAATTCACCAAGTGGATAGAGGCCATGCCAGTTACCAACCAGAAGGGCAAAACCGCCATCAAATTCTTCGAATCCATTGTCTACAGGTTCAGCGTACCACACAACATCATCACCGATAACGGGTCGAACTTCATCTCTGAAGAATTCCAGGACTTCTGCGAAGGCCTCGGGATCAATACCACGTACGCTTCAGTGGCACACCCCCAAACAAACGAGCAGGTGGAAAAGGCCAACGGCCTCATCGGTGCTGGCATCAAGAAGCGCCTCATGAGCTCACTCGAGCACAAAGCTGGAAACTGGACGACAGAACTACCATCCATCCTGTGGAGCTTACGGACTACACCAAACAGCTCCACCGGCTACACACCGTTCTTCATGGTGCACGGGGCCGAGGCCGTGCTACCAGCCGAAGTATGCCACCAGGCTCCACGAGTCGTTGCTTACAGCGAAGCCGAATCCACGGCTGCACTCGAAGATGCCGTCGACACACTCGACGTGGCACGGGATATAGCAGCAGCTAGATCAGCGGTGTACCAGCAAAGCCTCCGCAACTACCATAGCCGCCAGCTACGACCAAGGTCCTTCGTTGAAGGAGACCTCGTCTTGCGACTCAAGCAAAAGCGACCGAATAAATTCGAGTCACCATGGAAAGGACCCTATGTCATCACCGAAGTCATCCCAGGTGGCGCCTATCGCCTCAAGCACATGGAGTCTGGAGTCGCATACTCCAACCCATGGAACATCTCGCACCTACGACGATTCTACCCGTAGCAACATACCCTTGTTCTTACTTTCAATAAGGCTTTCAGCCAAGGCTACTCAGCCGAACCATGTACCTCCTCCATTATGATATAAGTAAAGCTAAGTGTCTCGCTCCCAACCTCCGGTTGACTATTTTCTGCAAAATTATTACATGCTACAAACGCACTCGGGGGCTCCCCCCACCTCACGATTTCATCGACTGAGGACCAAACGTGTATACCTGAGTAGCTGACAACGTCAGGCAAACGAAAAGGACACGTACCCAACCAGAGCACTGCGTGCTCACAGACAAGAAAACCTTTACAACAAAGGGCACAAATACGCCCAGCCGAAATATACAAATTTTACATCTATCTGTTTATTTTCAGGTACTACCTATCCTGAAGAATAACCTGAGCATGCTGCTCAAACAAATCTACAATTTGTTCGGCATACTGCCTTACAGCCGCGTAATGCGGACGCATGTTCCACTCGCCACCATCCGGTCGAAGAGGTGGCCCAGATGCCACAGCAGCCAAATCTATGTCCGGGCGGTGCACCCTCACAAGAGACAAGGCAGCTTTGACTCCTGCGACGAGCTGCTGTCGCACCAGCTCCTTGACATTACTGGCACTCCGAAATTTCGACACAAGACCTGCAAGGGTCGTTGGCACGGCGTCCAAGGGAAACATGACGTGCAGCACCGAGGACAGAGATGTCTGCACCTGGCGGAGCACCCGCGACACTTGATAGACACGATCCTGCACCGTCGCCAGAGCCACTGCGCGATCGCGATCCATCCAGAAGAAGCCGCCGGCCTCCATGTCCTGCTGATACAAGCAATTGACCCGAACAGCGACACGCTCTTTTTCTTCCCTCGGAGCAAGATTCGCACCTGCGACAATCGCACCAGAATAGAATAAAGCCAACAGGCTCACCCGAAGAACTACAGCTACAACCCGAAACAAGGATCAACTTACATTGCAGCTGCTCGGATAACCGACCGAGCTCAGCCATCAAGTACTCCTCTCTGGCTGCACCACGATCCGCCTTAGACTTCCAAACGTCAGCACGGCCGCGCAACCCGAGCAATTCCCTCTCCAAACTACGCACACGATCTCGTAAGAAAGCGAGCTGAGAAGAATCATCCAACGATGTCGCACGGGCCCCGCGGGCGAAGTATCAGCCGGGTCTGCACCCGAAGGAACCTATAGCAGCAGAAAAAAGAAGGCACTCAGACATTCAGCCAAGGATTGGGAACAACTCGGAGGAATTCATTAAATATATAAGGCCACTGCGTGGCACAAGGAGGGTACTACAGAAGATATTTACAACAAAAGAAGACTACAAAACACCCTACATCTACTACACCTAAGGTGCGGGACACTGAGTCGCCTCAGAACCAGACTGCCTAGCTTTGGCCTCGCCCTGCTGCCGCAATGCGTACTCAGACAGCAAGTCAATGAGCTTGGGCCCATATCGTTTGCAACGAGCGGAGTAGGCGGCGAAGGCTACCTTGGATCCATCCGCAGCCGTCGGCATCCGAGAAGTGATTTGGGGCAAGTCCAGCTCCGCCCCAGCCGCCATGGCCATCGCCAGCCCGACGGACGCGCCGATGCCCTTCTGCCTGCGCTTGTATGCCACAGGCGCGTCGGCTGACAGAGCCTCCGCCAAGGCATCCACATCTTCAGGGGCCGCGCCCTTCGGGAAGAGCTCCTGGTAGAAGCGACCAAGGACCTCCTTCGCCTTGGCAAGGGAGTTGACGACGGTGCTGCAGCGGTCTTCGACCGCCACAGTGGCATCATATAGAACACTCCCGTGCTCCAGAGCACCGCGGTCGAACTCAATGCCTGCGGCATCTGAGACACAACGAGGAAACACATGAAGAAAGGCAGCATAGCACAGATTCGTAGGAAAAGTTACAAGTACAAAAGCCGGTACTCACCCGAAACAGCCTTGGCAGCAGCCATGAGCTTCTCCGCCACCACTCTTTCATGATCTGCGGCTTCCTGCTGCAGACGCTCCTTCGCTTCGGCTGCCTTTGTCAGCTCCAGCTCAAGACGCTCTTTCGCACCAGCGGCGGCTTCGGCCTTCTGCTCCGATTGGCCAAGGCTCTTTTTAAGAGCGTCGACCTCACGAAGAGAGTCGTTATGCTCCTCTACATTTAAGACAAGCAAGTGTCAAAGAACAGGACCAGGATAAACAAGCAAGGTACTAAAAGGCAGACGGATACCTTGAAGTTGCCGCAGTTTCGCCTCCAGCGTCAGGCGCTCCTCCAGCAGCCGCCTGGCCTCTTGGAGAAAAGGCTGTAGAAAAACAGGCACTAACTGTAAGAGCAGGACTCGGGGGCTACGCCCAACACAATGAAGCAAAAACAACATCAGCACACGAAGACACTCGGGGGCTCCCCCCGTGACATGACGCAGAAAAAACTTACATGCTCCAACGGCGACCCTGAAGGCCCGCCTACGAAATTCTGAGGCGCAACCACCAGCTCCTCCCCCACAGGAGGAACTGAAGCGGCATCACCCGAAGTCGCCACCGTTGGAGGAGGAGGCGACGCAATGTTCCCCATCATCTCCCGCTCACCATCGCTAGAGCCGTCGGAGGAGTGCCTACGTACGAACCAGTTAATACAAGTGCAAAAATCATGAAAAGAAAAGGACAATGGTGCAACAAGAAAACTTACGAGCCCAAGGCGCTCAGGTCAAAGATAGGAGAAGCCCTTCGGGGCCTCTTCTCCTCTTTCTTCTCTTCCTTCTGCTCCTCTTTCTTTTCTTCCTTCTTCCGCTTTGCTGGCGGGTGCGGCGCAATA
The DNA here is from genome assembly GCA_916181665.1 of Avena sativa. Taxonomy (NCBI): domain Eukaryota; kingdom Viridiplantae; phylum Streptophyta; class Magnoliopsida; order Poales; family Poaceae; genus Avena; species Avena sativa. Next base: position 133,699,840 of record OV702283.1, on the reverse strand, counting down.
GCCCGCACAGGAATAGCAGGAAGGGGAGAGGAAGAATCACCATGACGCTCAAGGCCCAGAGGATTTCTGGGAATAGGAGGAGTCGAGGCATCCGAAGACTCGCTGGAGCTTCGCGATCGCTTACGCGATTGATCCTCACTCGACTCATCGGCATCCTCCGCTGGAGATTGCGCTGATGGTAGCTCGGACACGAAATCCACCACTTCATTATCCGGGGCAGTCGGATACCTTTCGGGTAAAGGAGGCACCATGCCCGGCACTTTGAAGCCCTGCAAGATGAGAAACAACTTTGTTAGCAAACAACGGAAAAATATACAGTCAACAAAACAAAAAGAGGAGCATCACGTGCCCAAATCTACACCTGTGGTACGGGCAATGACGAAGAAAAAGGGGGAGTCAGCGACTTCCCCGGGAGTTTTTCGTCGGCCTTGAAGTTCAACAGCACCCGAAGAGCCTTGTCAAGTTCCACCCCGGAGATTTTCTCACTCGACACCCTCGTCGGATCACGGCGTCCAGAATAAAGAAACATCGGGTGCGCTCTCGCCTGGAGAGGCTGCACCCGACGTTCAAGAAAATTTCGGATGATGTCCACACCGTTCACCTCCTTCTCAGGAATAAGTTGGAGCTCCTCCACCCGACGGTACAGGACCTCTACCTCCTCCACCTCACCATCCAATATTTGGTTTTTCCAGGATCTTTTCTTCTCAATCAAATGGGAGGGGTCAAAGGGAACAAGACCAAAATCTTGCCCAGGCACTACAGAGTCACGGATATAAAACCATCGCCTCCGCCAGTACTGGACAGATTCGGACATGGAAAAGGAAAAGAATTGCAGATTGGGACTAAGAGAGATGATGAAACCCCCAATGGGGTACACACCATCCGAACCAGATTGCCTCTTCACGGAATAGAGTTTCCGGAAAAGGCCAAAATGCGGCTCAATGCCAAGCCAGCACTCGCAAAAGGTGATAAAACAAGCAATGTGGAGAAGAGAGTTGGGAGACAGATGATGCAACTAAACCCCATAGAAGAAGAGCAGTCCACGAAGGAAGTCATGGACTGGATACGAAAGCCCACGCAACACGAAGGCGACAAACATAACCCGAAACCCAGATGGGGGACGGGGGATTACCTCGTTGCCGGGGAGTCTGACGGCCGTCGTATCCTGCGGGATCAGGCCTCGCTCGCGCAGTTTGCGGAGATCGCTCTCCCGTGTCTCTGATCGCCGCCAGCCACCGTCGGTGACGCGAGCAGCGATGGTGGTTTTCTTGCCCCCGGCGACGCTGGTCCCAACTGCAGATGAGGACTTCTTTGTTTTCCCCATGGCGCTGCAATAGTGGTGGCGGTGCCCAAGCAGAACGATTGAAGGAAGTATGGAAGGAAGGATCAACGCGCAGCAAGAATCGCTCAAAAGCAACGGAAGCAGTGAGCAGATGAACTGGTGCGGTGAAAAACAAATCACGATTTCACCAAGGATTATAGCAGCGAAGACGATGCACGCTGGCCGTCCATCGAGAAGACCTAACACCAACGGTAGATCCGACCGTACACGTGTCAACACCACAACGAACCGTCGTTACCACGCCGTCCACTACGCGCGGAAATCGAGGAGATGCCATAATCATCTCTACGCCCCGCGTGACCAGTCAAATCAAAGTCAGCAAGTGGGACCCACGTTCGTCCAGTCAAGTCGTCTCTGGCGTAGCAGACGCCTGAGATAATCAATCGTCAGCACTGACGTCATCAAAAGCTATACTAGCACCATTTCGGCTCCACATATAAAGAGTACTCACTCGAATCTTCGATTCGACTAAATACTCGGGGGCAACTCCTATCAGGAGCGCTGGCCGCGCACCCGGAAGATAAAGAACAACAAGGCATTTCTTCGAGTCCTACGTCGAGTATACGACTCCACTACGGACTCGGGGGCTACTCCCATAGGGAGAATGGATTCAAGCATCCGAAAATTTTCGAGTCCTTCGGACTTAATGACAAGGAACAACGCTTAATTAAAGTCTCCGCTCGAGTCTACGACTCGAACAGACACTCGGGGGCTACTCCCATAGGGAGCGCTGGTCGCGCACCCTATGAATTCTACGACTGCGATCTTTCGGATCAGCACGCAAAACCTTTTGGCAACTTTGCCCCAACAAACGCTGAATAAACGACAATCTCCTTGGTCACCCGAAACACCTCCGCGGTGACAAATGTTCGGATGCTGTGTTTGCGACGCAAAGATAAGACCCGCAGATATCATCTGACGGCCTGACAACGTACATGACTACGCTCTGCTAGTACAAATCCATGCCAACAGGCGTGAAGAAAAATCCTGACGGACGCGTTGGGTACGACAATTAAAATCACTGGAATTCCACTCCTGTAAGTCCCCCGCGGCCTGAGTCGAATTACGCCAGCATATGTTCCAGTTTCGAGTGAAGGGACTCGAAACTGAAAAAGATCGTGTTGTTTCGTCCTAAGACAGTTAACTGACCCTAATCCGTCGGGCGAGTCAGGCACACGCATCAACAATCCCTACACATTTATACTATTGATACATAGTTACACACGAAAGATGGAAGAGTCCTCAGCCGAATCTACGATTCGACTGATCACTCGGGGGCTACTGACATGGTTATACCCTACGGGTACGCGACTTCAGCATACCTGGTCCAGCTCAAGGAAGGCCCACATCAGATATACGCTGGCCTACGAAGATTTTCGGGTGACCAAGGCCCATGACATCTTCGGATCCTTGGAGAACAAGACTAGTATGGATAGGAAACTCTAAAGGGCAACGCCCTAGAACTTGTAACCGACTAGGACTATGCCCGAGACCTGCCTAAGTCTATATAAAGGCCAGGAGGGTACGCCCTAGATCAGACAACTCATACTTTCGCACACGCATCCACGCCAGATCGAATCTGCGCACCCTGTAACCTTCGGTTCCGCCGTAATCAAGAGCAGACAAGCAGGAGTAGGGTTTTCCCTCCGGGGGCCTGAACCTGGGTAAATCTCGTGTCCCCTGGTCGCTTGTCTGTTAACCGTTCCATGATCTCCAGCATCCCCATCTTCTCCAAAACCCAAGTCCATAACAATGGGCATTGACGAGATTAAACCTCGTCACTTTCCACAAGTGAGATACACAAGGTTCACCAGTCCCCTGGCCTTGTGTAACCACTCAACAAAAATCCATCCAAGCAATACCATTCCACCCAGGTGATTCATTCACATAGTTGTTTTATTAAACAAAACACAAGTCCTTGACTTAGAAATATTCCATAGCATGAATATAATCCACCCTTGTTTTCTACTAGCTAAGCTAAGCATGATGGTAGTAGGAATCTTAACTAGGAAAATTCTACTAAGGTTTCATCTACTAGGATTTCCCATGGCATAGTATATACTTAGAAAATTCCATGCAAGTCCTACTTAGAAATATCACTAATGTATAGTGAAAATAATGGGAAAAAGGTATGAAGCATCACTTGCCTTTTTGGTAGAGAATATAAGTTCACTCCTTGATCTTGCAATAGTCACACTCTTCAAATTTGCACTACAATTCAATCAAGGCACAGATTCAATCTACCATTTAAGCAATTCATCATATAGAATAATAAAAACAAAGCAATACATGCAAGCATGCCAAAGATTGTTTTATTTGGAAAAGTGGTTTCTAATAGGTTATAAAAAATTTAAAACACCTATTGGTCATTTATAACTATGGTAAAACCATTTGATATCAAGTTAGTGCAAATGGCCACTTTAAGTCATTTCTGTTTTGTTAGAAATGGTTCAAATCAAAGTAATATTTTCTAGTGTTTGACAAATATATTTTTAAACACAAGTTTTAGTGTTTTATGGTCAAGTGTTTATTATTAAAACCATTTGCAAAAGGTTTTACTTATAAACCATTTTTATACCAAAGCAATATTTTATTTTGTTGGAAATGCCTTTTAGCAAAGTAATAATTTTCTAGGGTTCATCAAATATATTTTTGAATCCCAAAACTTGGTGTTTAGGGTCAGAGAGTTTAATTCAAATCATTTTCCAAAGGTTTTACTCAAAAAGCATTTTTACTACATAACCAATATTTTTATTTAACTAGAAATGCTTTTATTCAAATATTTATTCTTTAGCTTCACAAAATAAACTTTTAAATCCATAAGTTGGTTTCTATAGTCAGTAGGTTCAAAACAAACCATTTACCAAATATTTTACCTTAAAATATTTCTATAATAATTTTTATGTTCAAATTATGCCTACACAAGTTTCTGCAAAAAGAGCTAAGTTACAGAAGCAAATTACTAAACAAAGTACATGGTTGTAAAGTATTTGTTTTTCTGATTCTATTGATATAAAATTTGCAAAATTTGGACATGTGGATCAAAAGTTATGAATTTTACAAATTCTAACATCTAATAGTTTCAATTTTGTTTTAAAAACAAATCCTGAGCCACGTGTCTTAACCTTACTGGCCAATACCGTTTCGCACGGATTGAGCTCTGTGGGGCGTTGGATTTAAAGTGGATCGTGCGGCATAGATGAGCGTAACGGTTCGATTTGAGTGGCTTGACCAAACTCTGGCAGCGCTCGACGGTGGCTAGCGACGGCGACGCTCGGCTAACGGCGGTTCCGGTGATACAGGAAGAAAGAGAGGGAGAGAGATAGCTCACAGTGATCACAGTTCGTTGCTGATGCTCAACTTGCTCGTGGGAAGGCAGGGGCGCTTGGAGTTGACGGCAATTTCTCGCCGGAGAAGCTTCTGGCAGCGGTGTGCTCGGGCTGAAGACGGAGGCGATGCTATGGGACGCGCTAAGAGAAACAGGGGGTTGCGTTAGATGCGCACGATGCTGGGGATCACACACGTATCAACTAGAGAAGAGGGGGAGCTAGGTCTTACGGGGAAGGTTGTAAGATCCCCCCTTTATAAAGGAAAAGGATACCTATGATTGCAATGCTAGTCCCTGGATCAATGCTAGCATCCCCAGTTTAAGATGAAGTACATAGAAACAAAGGTCATTATTACAGTCAATCCAGAGACAAACATAGTCTTTTACTAACTCCATGGCCACAGGCCTAGTACAAGAGTTTAAATAAGTAATAAGATAAATAAGTCTTCATCTTCATGTGCCACAGGCAAGCATGTTGAGTGTAGACTCATGACTCCTAATCATCATCAGAATAACCTGCAACATCACAAGTTACAGCCACAGTGGGTTAATACATTGGAATAGTATTGGAAAGTGATACCTTAGTAGAATATTGGTGGACTAAGTACTATATGCATTTTGGCTAAGTGTAGCTTAGGCTTGCTTTGCTCAAAATAGGTTTTGCCTATTAGTTGAAAACTCTAAGTTTTTCTTTGACAAAAACTTTCCCAAGGAACCACCAATAGACATTGGTGAACCTTCACCCATGTTCAACCACAAGTTTTTACTTAGAAATTGGGATGAGGAGATTCTTGATAGCTTCCATCTCTTGATGCTCAAGTTGTCCAATACCAGGGACATGACTAAGTACTTAGATTCTTCCATCTGCAGAGGTTGCGCACTTTTCCCACAAGACTTGATTTTCACCAAGACAGGACCTTTCAGAAGCCTTCCCTTAGACCAAATGGACGCGCTCCAACCTATCATCCCACTACCACCAACTGTCCAAATGGCTAAGTTATTGCAACCTATATGATCCAGGCAGAGCCCATATTGCCAAGTGGCTACACTTAGAAGCTTCTTAACATATGGCATCTTAAATCCCTTTGTTCCTGGGTGGCTTTCCACAAGTGAGATACACAAGGTAAACCATAGAAATGGGCCTTGTGTAACCACTCAACACAAACCATTCTTTCCATTCCACCCAGGTGTTTCATTCACTTAGTTGTTTTATTAACAAAGCACAAGTCCAAAGACTTAGAAATATTTTCTCATAGCATGAATATATAACCACCCTTGGTTGCTACTAGCTAGTCTAAGCATGGCATTGACAAGAATCTTAACTTAGAAACTTTTCTAGCAATTCTACAACTACTAGGATTTCCCAAGCATAGCATATATCAAAAATAACCATGCAAGACTAGCAAAATATTTCTAATGCAAAGTTGAAAAACTTAGGAATAAAACATGAAGCACCACTTGCCTTGATAGTTTGGAGAGTAGCTACAATCCTCACAATCACAATCACTATTAGCACCAAAATCTACACATAAAATAATAGCACCAATATCACATACATAATAAATACAAGCAAAAATATATGGATGCATGCATAATGCCATGTGATGATTTTCTACACCAAACAAGACAAGTGCACAGTACTGATTCATAAACAAGTTCAAAAACTTGCCAAACAAACTTTATTTGAACACTAAAACCTTTCTCAAATAATTAATATAAACAAAATAAGCCTACACAAGTTTCTGTAAAACCAACCTTTTTAACAGAGGCAAAACATTAAACACATTGCATAGATGGAAAGGATTTTCTCTCCTGATTCCATTGTTATAAAATTTGTCAAATTTGGACATGGCATTCAAAAGTTATGATTTAAACAAAATCAAACATCTAATAGATCTAATTCCAAGTTTTAAAACCAAACTCGTGCCACGCGGCGCCTTCTAACTGGCTGGTACCGCTTCGCGCCGGATCACGCTTCTAAGCCGTTAGATCTAACTAAAACGCGTGGCTTAGATCTGCCCGTACCTCTTCGTCTAGCTTCTAATCTCAACCACTGGATCTAGATCCAGTGGATCACATCTCTCTGACCTAAAACCGGCGGCGCAGCTGGTGCTGGCGGCGGTGGCGTTGTTGCCGACGATGTTCCGGCGAAACGAGAGGGGCAGGGGGGTCGGGTGTGTGCTTACCGAGACCGCAAGAACGTGGGGATGCTCAACGTGTGGACGGGCAGGGTCGGGGCGCACTGACATAGCAGCACGAGCACGTCGGAGTTGCTGGAGGCGTCGGATGCTCACTGTCGGAGTCGAAGACGACGTTCTGGGGCACAAGGATCCAAACAAAAGGTGTTAGCAGGTGCGCTAGACACATGCGAACATGACCGTGTGATTCAGAAACGGAGGGGAACACGGGGCCCACCGGAATTAGTCGCCGGAGTCGAGGTGAGCTTCAGTCGCTTCCAGAGGTGGACGATGGCGACGGTCTAGGGCGATTCAGAATGAAACAGAGGCATGAGAAGATGCGCAGGATGATTGCGAAGCACTTCGCATGAACCAGAAATCAAGGGGCGCTTGATACTCACCGTGATGGCTCGCCGGAGTCTCTCGGTACAGCGGCGGTGCAAGCAAAATTGCGGGCAGCCTGGTGGCGCTTCTGGCTAGCTTTGTTGGGGGAAATGGTCGCGAGGGGGAGGGGTTTATGTAGCCAGAGCGGGGGCGGAAATCACTCGCCGAATCAATGCAATTAAGCACGGCATCAGTGAGGGGGAAACAGCAACGGCGAGGTGTTCGCCGAATCAATGCAATTAAGTTGGGCTGGTTTCGTGTTGGGCCAAAAGTCTGGCACCGGCCTTTTCTTATTTCTTTAATCCTTTTCTTTTTCTGTTTGAATTTCTAGGAAACATTTTCATATGATTTCAAAAGCCATTTGAATTCAAACCTTTTCTGGATTTTTTGTAGAGTGTAACAATCATATTTCTGGGCATAAAATCATGTGGTCTCTTTGTATTAGCTTGGTCCTTTTGATCAAACAAAATAAGCAGTGCTATAGCACATGATTTGAATAAGTTTTGGAAATGGTTTCTGAATCATATTTGTTTTGTAAAACTTCACCAAACTCCAACAATCAAACAAAATAACAAGAGAGCAAGCAAGGCTTGGTTTAAAACAAATAACTCTTCAATTGAGAGAGGCATTAGACTAATAGCTGTTCACATAAAATAATGAGCATCAGATGCTCCTGTTTTGAAATGGTTTTGAAATGAAACCCTAAATGTTCATGGATGCATGGATGATATGCATGAGTTTTGAAACATGATTTTAGGGATGTTACAAATCTAACCCCCTTAAGGTGAATCTCGCCCTCGAGATTCGGGTTGGCTAGCAAATAGGTGAGGGTGGTCTTTCCAAAGATCATCTTCTCTTTCCCATGTTGCTTCTTCTTCGAAATGATGGTTCGACTGAACTTTGCAGAATTTGATAGTCTTAGTCCGAGTAACTCTTTGTGCAGTCTCAAGAATCTTGATAGGTTTCTCTTCATAGGTGAGATCACTTTCCAATTGGACCTCTTCCAAAGGTATAGTATCCTTCAAAGAAGTTTCTTCCATTTCTGGATGACATTTCTTAAGCCGACTCACATGAAACACATTATGAACAGCTGACAAAGATTCTGACAATTCAATATCATAAGCTACTTCTCCTTTACGACTCAGAATCTTGAATGGTCCAACATATCTTGGGGCCAAATTACCTTTGACACCAAACCTCTTCACTCCACGAAGTGGTGACACTCTAAGATAAACTCTATCACCTACTTCATAGGTGACTTCTCTACGCTTAGGATCTGCGTAACTCTTTTGTTGGGACTGTGCTATCTTCAATCTGTCCTTAACTAGCTTGACTTTCTCTTCAGCCTCTTTGATTAGTTCTGGTCCGAACAAACTTCTTTCTCCCACACCATTCCATAGCAATGGGGTGGTACACTTTCTCCCATAGAGAAACTCAAATGGTGCTATCTCAATACTGGCTTGATAGCTGTTATTGTAAGAGAACTCTGCATAAGGCAGACTTTCATCCCAACTGGTTCCATAGTCTAGGGCACATGCCCTCAACATATCTTCAAGAATCTGATTAGTCCTTTCTGTCTGTCCATCAGTCTGAGGATGAAAAGCAGTGCTGAATTCCAACCTCGTTCCCAATGACTCATGTAGTTGCCTCCAAAAATGAGAAGTGAATTGTGTTCCCCTATTAGACACAATACTCTTGGGTACACCATGTAGACACACAATTCTACTCATATATATCTTGGCTAACTTAGCGCTTGTATAGGTTGTCTTCACGGGTATGAAATGAGCTACTTTAGTTAGGCGATCCACTACTACCCAAATAGAATCATATCCTGACCGGGTCCTTGGCAATCCGGTAATGAAATCCATACCAATCTTGTCCCACTTCCAATCAGGAATAGGTAGTGGTTGAAGCAATCCTGCTGGTTTCTGGTGTTCCGTCTTCACTCTACTACATACATCACACAAAGCAATATGTTCGGCGATGTCCTTCTTGAGATTATTCCACCAAAATCTTTCCTTCATATCCATGTACATTTTGGTGTTACCCGGATGTATGGAATGTGGTGAGTTGTGGGCTTCTTGTAGAATCAGTTTCCGAAGCTCCGGATCTTGTGGAACACAGATACGTTTCCCATACCATAAAGTGCCTTGTTCATCTTCATGGAATCCTTTGGCTTTTCCTTTGCCAATCTTTTCCTTAACCTCTTCAATTTCCTTGTCCTTCTTTTGGGCTTCTTTGATCTTGTCCAACAAAGTGGGTTGAACATCCAAAGACATGAGATGTCCCTCAGGCACAATCTCCAATATGAGATTTCTGAATTGAGTACACAGATCATCTGGCAATTCTCCCTTAGTAAGGCCATTCACAAAAACTTTACGGCTTAAAGCATCCGCTACAACATTTGCTTTACCGGGGTGGTATTGCAAGCTCAAGTCATAGTACTTGATGAGTTCTAGCCATCTTCTTTGTCTCATGTTAATTTCTTTCCGAGTGAAGATATACTTCAAACTTTTGTGATCTGTGAACACTTCACATCGCTTTCCCAAAAGATAATGTCTCCATGTTTTGAGTGCATGGACAACAGAGGCTAACTCTAAATCATGAGTAGGGTAGTTTACCTCATGAGTTTTGAGTTGTCTCGAGGCATAAGCCACAACTTTTCCTTCTTGCATAAGTACTGCACCTAATCCATGATGAGATGCATCACAATATACTTGGAAATCTTTCTCCAAATCTGGCAAACATAAGACTGGTGCTGTCACTAGTCTCTTCTTTAATTCTTGGAAACTAAGTTCACAACCTTCAGACCAAGCAAATTTCTTGTCTTTCTTTAGCAATTCTGACATAGGCTTAGCTACCTTGGAGAAATTCTCAATAAACCTTCTGTAGTATCCTGCTAAGCCAAGGAAACTACGAACCTCTTCCACTGACTTAGGAGATTCCCATTCAGTTACAGTTGAAACTTTAGCAGGATCAACTACTATACCATCTCCTGACACAACGTGTCCAAGAAAACCAACTTCATTCAACCAAAACCCACACTTGCTAAATTTGGCATACAGTTTATGCTCTCTAAGCTTCTCAAGTATCAAACGTAGATGTCCTTCATGCTCTTCTTTGCTCTTGGAGTAGATCAAAATGTCATCGATGAAAACGACAACAAAGTTATCAAGGAACTCCATGAACACCTTGTTCATCATATTCATGAAGTATGCTGGAGCATTGGTTAAACCAAATGGCATCACGGTATACTCGTACAATCCATACCTTGTGGTAAAAGCTGTTTTAGGTATGTCTTGTTCCCTTATCTTGAGCTGGAAATAACCTGACCGGAGATCAATCTTTGAGAACACACAAGCTCCTTCTAGCTTATCAAACAAGTCATTGATTCTAGGCAAAGGGTATTTATTCTTGATAGTCACCTCATTGAGTGAACGGTAGTCTATGCATAACCTTTGACTTCTATCTTTCTTTTCCACGAACAAAACTGGTGCTCCCCAAGAAGAAGAACTTGGTTGAATAAACCCTTTCTGTAACTGTTCTCCAAGTTGTTTCTTGAGTTCTTTCAGTTCATCAACTGACATCTTGTATGGTCTCTTTGCTATCGGTCCAGATCCTGGTAGCAAATCAATAAGAAATTCCACATCTCTATCTGGTGGCATTCCCGGTAATTCTTCCGGAAACACATCTGGATACTCACTCACAATGGGCACACTGTCCATGCTAACCCCCTTAAGAGAATTTAGCTTACTCCCTTTTGATTCAAAGTTAGACTTGAATCTAATCCGTTTCTTTTCCGGGGTTGTGAGTGCAACAGTACGATTGCCACAACCTAGTACTCCTTCATACTTGGTCATCCAATCCATTCGCAAAATTACATCCAGTCCTTGGGAATCCAGGATTATCAGACTCACTGGAAACTTATGCTTTCCAAATTCTATCACTAGATCCCGGCATCCAAGACTTACTATCATGTCTCCACCAGGAGAACTTACTTTTATTGGACACCCAATGTTTTCAGTTGGAAACCCATTTCTATCAACAAATGCTTTTGATATGAATGAATGTGATGCACCAGTATCAAAAAGAACAAGTGCTGGAGTAGAATTGAGTTTGAACTTACCAGCCACATCATCGGACTCCTCATAGATTTCTTCCACATTGATGTGGTTCACTTGTCCCTTCTGAAAAGGGTTAGGCTTGTTGGGTCCTTCAACTTTCTTTTCTGGGCATTCATTTGCATAATGCCCCATCTTCTTGCACTTGAAACATTCAACCTGACTAAGATCCTTCTCGACAGGTTGGTTTCCACTGCCACTTCCACTACCACTGTGGTGGCTCTTATATCCACCCTTGTGATTCTTTTACTTGTCATTGTCATGACTACGGTGATGCTTGTTGTCATGATGACGGTTGTGGTTGTGGTGCTTGTTGAATTTCCCATGCTTGTGGGATCCTGAACTCCCACTATCATCATAATGGGAACGCTTGTGAGACGATCCCTTGTTATGCTTGTCAGAGTGCTTTCTCTTCCTACTTTCAACTTGCTTCATCTTGTTCTCCAAAATAGCAGCCTTATCACAAAGAGACTGATAAGTGGGAACATAGGCCACTGATAGCTGCAGGTTCAGTTCATCATTCAGGACTTCGAGAAACTTCTCTCTTCTTTTTGCATCAGTGTCAACTTCATCCGGTGCGAAACGCGCTAGATTGTTGAACTCCTCAATATACTCTGCCACGCTGCGGTGGCGCTGCTTCAGATTATGAAACTCTTTCTTCTTCAGACTCATCACTCCAGATGAGATGTGAGCAGTACGGAAACCATCTTCGAAGATAACCCATGTCACATCCGCAATGGGAGTGGTGATCTGGAAGTTATCCCACCAAGTGGTTGCTGGTCCTTCCAACAAGTGTGCTGCAAATCTGACCTTCTCCTCATCAGTACAGCCAACAGTTACCAAGTCCTTGTTCACAGAGCGTAGCCAATCATTGGCCACCATAGGATCATTAGTTCCTAAGAACTTTGCTGGCCTCAGTCTTAAGAACCTGGTAAGCATGTCAAAACCCGGTGGGTTGTTCTGATTGTTGTTGTTGTTGTTGTTGTTGTTATTATTATTGTTGTTGTTGTTCTGATTCTGGATGAACGTGGTCATCATTTGCATCAGCTGAGTCTGAGCTGTCATCATTTGTTGCATCTCAGGGGTGATGTTGTTATTGTTGTTGGGGTTGGGATTGGCACGTCGGGGAGGCATCTGTGGTTTTCAATAAGGACAAGAATGAGATACCCATAGATGCTAACATGCACAATACATCACATAGCAAATCACAATCATGCATCATAGTAGTAATAGTTCAACAACACAGACAACAAGTTTTGGAAAAGTAAACACACCAATACCAAGCCATCCACATGTTGGATGATCATTGCGACTCAATAATCAAAAGTATGATAAATAAATGATAAATGAGTAGTCATCACTACTCCTCTGCATCAACCTCCTCATCAACAAGTGTAAGACCGGCATTCTCCATCGCGGTCTTGTATTCCTCGACATTGGTGGTCAATGCCTCTACTTTGGCTTTGAGAGCCCTCTTCTGTGCATGAAGTCTCTCAATCACACCTTGCTGATGCTTGAGCTCTAAGTCCTTGGTCTCTAGTTCTGCAGTCATGTCTCGAATCCTCTTGTTCCTATCTTGGACTCGCTTCTCTTGACTCTTGAACTTTTTATCTTGACTCTCAAACTTGGTCTCCATCTCCTTGACTATCTCATCTTTCTCCGCAAAGAGCTTGTCCTTCTCACGAAGCTACACCTGGAGTTCGTCATTGCTAAGCATGACGTTGGTCCTATCAGTGTCTAAGTGCCTAAGAAGAACCTCTAAGTCCTGGAGGTACAGACGAACAGGCTCTGCTATCTCTCTAGCAGTATCCTCGAAGTCAATGGCCTCACCGTCCTCATCACGTCTGCCGAAGGCGTGGAAGTGAGTACCTCTAACCTCTCGAGAGTGTCTCCCTACTAAGCGTCCAAGCAAATCCTGCATGACTACCTCTAGGCCTCTCTCCTTGTCATCATGCATGAGCTTGAAGGTGATTGCCTCCGTGGCTGGCTCAGTCTGGCGTCCTGGCTGAATAACCTTGAAGCCCCAAAGGTCTTTCCTCTCAAACTTGGTGAGGGGAAGCATCATGATGGAAGGAAGTGGGAGATTGAGCAAACTAGTAAGCTCAATGAGATGAGTGCCAAAGCAAGTTGCCTTGAACTCTTCAACCGTGTTGATAATAACATTAGGCATCTATTTTATAAGATAGAAAAAGTTAGAATCAACATACATGGAGATGAATCACAAAACAGAGTAACACATGCATAACTTTGGAAATCAAATCACACAAGTCATGGCATACATGAAACCATTACAAACATTCCAAGGTTCAACTTATTTCTAGCAACATTTGGAAAATAAAATGATAAGTGGTGGTCCAACTAACGAAGTACGTTACAATCTCATCTCACTTGCCAAGTTGGTTAACAGGGCATCTCTAGAAGCAATCTATCTATCTAGAGCACATGACTCCATTACTAAGTCTATAATGTCTTCCCTTAAGGTTTGGTTGGTAGCCTCTAACTCTTGGGTATGTTTATTTTCTTCCTTTAGGTCATTCTGAGTGTTGAGCATTCTGCACTTGATTTTATCACCAAGTTCTTTGATGGCCTTCCAAGCAGCATCCCTTGCTGAATCAAAGAATGTAGTGTACACCACTGAATTGGTGACCATGCAGAATCCTGATTCCTTGTGGTTGTCTTCCTTGTTTTTATACAAGTGAAGTTGCACCCACCAGTACTGAACTCCTTCATCCATCACAGGAAAACCTTTGTACACAGCTGCACCATGTATTCCCATTGCAACCATGAGGTCCTTGAGAGCCTTGGGGAATTCTGTCTCACATTCCAAAGTCATAGTCATGAGTGGTCCCTTCCTTACGGCTTCGTTGATGGAGTTCATCTACAAATAGAGATGAGAAAGAAGATTAGAAAAGTTTATGAGAAGAAAAGACAAGTGTGGAAGTTGTTGAATTTTTTTTTCCTTAGTGGTTTCCAATCCTAGGGTCATAATCCTACAGGCAACACAGTGCTCTGATACCATCTGTAAGATCCCTCCTTTATAAAGGAAAAGGATCCCTGTGATTGCAATGCTAGTCCCTGGATCAATGCTAGCATCCACAGTTTAAGATGAAGTACACAGAAACAAACGTCATTATTACAGTCATTCCAGAGACAAACATAGTCTTTTACAAACTCCATTGCCACAGGCCTAGTACAAGAGTTTAAATAAGTAATAAGATAAATAAGTCTTCATCTTCATGTGCCATAGGCAAGCATGTTGAGTGTAGACTCATGACTCCTAATCATCATCAGAATAACCTACAACATCACAAGTTACAGCCACAGTGGGTCAATACATTGGAATAGTATTGGCGAGTGATACCTTAGTAGAATATTGGTGGACTAAGTACTATATGCATTTTGGATAAGTGTAGCTTAGGCTTGCTTTGCTCAAAATAGGTTTTGCATATTAGTTGAAAACTCTAAGTTTTTCTTTGACAAAAACTTTCCCAAGGAACCACCAATAGACATTGGTGAACCTTCACCCATGTTCAACCACAAGTTTTTACTTAGAAATTGGGATGAGGAGATTCTTGATAGCTTTCATGTCTTGATGCTCAAGTTGTCCAATACCAGGGACATGGCTAAGTACTTAGATTCTTCCATCTGCAGAGGTTGCGCACTTTCCCCACAAGACTTGATTTTCACCAAGACAGGACCTTTCAGAAGCCTTCCCTTAGACCAAATGGACGCGCTCCAACCTATCATCCCACTACCACCAACTGTCCAAATGGCTAAGTTATTGCAACCTATATGATCCAGGCAGAGCCCATATTGCCAAGTGGCTGCACTTAGAAGCTTCTTAACATATGGAATCTTAAATCCCTTTGTTCCTGGATGGATTTCCACAAGTGAGATACACAAGGTAAACCATAGAAATGGGCCTTGTGTAACCACTCAACACAAACCATTCTTTCCATTCCACCCAGGTGTTTCATTCACTTAGTTGTTTTATTAACAAATCACAAGTCCAAAGACTTAGAAATATTTTCTCATAGCATGAATATATAACCACCCTTGGTTGCTACTAGCTAGGCTAAGCATGGCATTGACAAGAATATTAACTTAGAAACTTTTCTAGCAATTCTACAACTACTAGGATTTCCCAAGCATAGCATATATCAAAAATAACCATGCAAGACTAGCAAAATATTTCTAATGCAAAGTTGAAAAACTTAGGAATAAAACATGAAGCACCACTTGCCTTGATAGTTTGGAGAGTAGCTACAATCCTCACAATCACAATCACTATTAGCACCAAAATCTACACATAAAATAATAGCACCAATATCACATACATAATAAATACAAGCAAAAATATATGGATGCATGCATAATGCCATGTGATGATTTTCTGCACCAAACAAGACAAATGCACAGTACTGATTCATAAACAAGTTCAAAAACTTGCCAAACAAACTTTATTTGAACACTAAAACCTTTCTCAAATAATTAATATAAACAAAATAAGCCTACACAAGTTTCTGTAAAACCAACCTTCTTAACAGAGGCAAAACATTAAACACATTGCATAGATGGAAAGGATTTTCTCTCATGATTCCATTGATATAAAATTTGTCAAATTTGGACGTGGCATTCAAAAGTTATGATTTAAACAAAATCAAACATCTAATAGATCTAATTCCAAATTTTAAAACCAAACTCGTGCCACGCGGCGCCTTCTAACTGGCAGGTACCGCTTCGTGTCGGATCACGCTTCTAAGCCGTTAGATCTAACTAAAACGTGCGGCTTAGATCTGCCCGTACCTCTTCGTCTAGCTTCTAATCTCAAGCACTGGATCTAGATCCAGTGGATCACATCTCTCTGACCTAAAACCGGCGGCGCAACTGGTTGCTGGCGACGGTGGCGTTGCTGCCGACGATGTTCTGGCGAAACGAGAGGGGCAGGGGGTCGGGTGTGTGCTTACCGAGACCGCGAGAACGTGGGGATGCTCAACGTGTGGACGGGCAGGGTCGGGGCGCACGGACACAGCAGCACGAGCACGTCGGAGTTGCTGGCGGCGTCAGATGCTCACTGTCCGAGTCGAAGACGACGTTCTGGGGCACAAGGATCCAAACAAAAGGTGTTAGCAGGTTGTAACGCCCCCGAATCGGGTCTATGCAGATCTTAGCAGTTCCCGCCAAAATCCGCATAGAAGCGATTCAAAGACGCCCACCAGACACTTTCGTGTGGGTGGGATTTGATTACAAGTAGATACATCACAGTAGTTTACAATAGAGCCCACAAGAACTATATATACAACAACGACTCAACGAGTCAAGAATACAAATGATACAAATCATAAAGAAAGCCAAATATTATCCGAGTACGGACAAGATTCAAATGGGACTAAGAGTCCTGAAGAATAACCAAGCGGTGTCCATAACCCTGCCCAGGCCAAGCCGGAAGGGTAACCTTGCTAACGTCGTCAATCACATACCTGTCAAGCCAAAAGGGTGCCGACAAAGGGCAAATGAAAACATAAAGAGAGCGATCAGTACTGAGGCCAGTACACGATGAGACTAGAATTTGGCGGTCCTCGCCTACATAGGTATGGTGGGCTCAGCGGCAGCAAAACTTGCACTATCTAACTTATAGAGACACACTAAAACTTTGGCTATTAGAGCGAGATAAGAGAGCGCTATGCGGTAACAATAATATAACACCAAACATAACCCATCCGAAGATTTCCCCCTCGAAGACCAGTCGAGGAAGTCCTCTAGCAGAATACACACGGTGGCAATTTTAGTTAAGTAGGTGTTTAGTTGATAAGACTAATTACTAATCATATTATTAGAGGCAAAACATTAATGGCGTTGTCTATGATCATGACACTGTACTCCTGAGGCATCCATAACCGTGGACACACGGCTTCTCGAAAAGATTTACCCTGCAGGGGTGCACTACTGTACCCAAACGCATGCTCCACCCATCAGACAACATATCACACGTGTCATCCGAATCTCACAACAAGAACTGTCCCTTAACTACGCGCATATCCAGAGGCATCACCTACTCTGTTGATCCAACCAAGAGGTACGATGATTCTCGAGGGAGGCACATCATTTGAGTCTATGGTCGGGCGATGATCGGAAGATAACTTGTAGAGCTCCATCCCACCTCCGACACGATATCCCAATTTTATGCAATGCGAGCCATGGCAGTCAACCAAAATCATATCACAACTCAACCCATGTCCGAGGACATATTATGCGTATGCACCAAAGTGAAAACAAATTTTGTAACCCTCTGGATATACGAATAGTGCCGGTAGTTGAGAGGGGGATCCCAGAGGCCCCCACGTTTGGTTAGCGCGATCAACTCAGAACTGGTATCGTAGAACGAACGGGTCCTAGGTCGGCTCAAGCAGTTTCCAAAGGTGGTCCCTGCCGGAGCCTTATCATTAGGTGAAACCATAACCAACAACATCAAATTAATTATCTTATCACCAACCATCTCCAAGTGTCATGTTTCACCTGTATGAGAGCGATACTGAGCATGCCTACGACTCGCAAAGACAAAGATAGCTAATCAAACAAGGCAATAGCATAACCAAGGCAATATAGTATAGCAGGTAAATAAAAGAACCGTACTAAAGCATCGACAATAGGGATAGCAATAGATCAAAGGAAGGAAGTAAAGACTATAAATGCAAAATAGGTAGAAGGGGGAGAATGCTCGCCTGTGAGACAAAGTCGGATAGCCGGAGGCTTGTCGTATCTCACACCAACTCATTGTCCTATCCGGTGAAGAAGCAAACACTAAAAAGAGCAACCGGTGCAATATTTAATAATACGGTGGAAGATCCGACATGTTTATGATATGATGCATGGCATGGCAATATGCGGTCCCGCTTAGCAATATTAAACGGGATCGGGATCCCGACAAATGAATATTATGATTCGAGTTGTTTATCTATCCCACAATTTAAATGTTGACTTAACAAGATAAAACATGGCATCGATTCGCTACATAATATTAAATGGAACCAGGACAAGAAAGATAACACTCCCATATATTCCATATTTAGTGTATGACTCGCCATATATCCCCGAACATTAATATATATATATATGCAAGCATGGATAATTTAATATGCACAAGTTATATGACAATTTATAAAATAAGAATAGAATTGGGGTCTCACGATTTGGATCAGATACGGAGACGATTGATTGTAGTCGAAGTGATGGACGCCGGTAAATAGTCGCAAGGACACCGACAATATATTCACAGGATGAAGTTGTCAGTTGCCAAACATACACCAGTGAAAAGAAACCAGTCTGATCTCCTGTGGGAGTTTTGTCAAACAGGTTACGGGCGACTAGAAATACACAAAATGTAGGCACAGCTTTACTGACAAACAAAATTACCGGATACGCTGCCCAGAGATTAACGACAGTTAGCGGCAGAAATAAAGAAACTGAAGCAGAGTGCTTGGACGCTTTGCTACGATCGGCCGCACGTCCCCGCGCTGTCATATGGAGACGCACTGGGTCAAAAGAGAGGAGGCCCCGAGGCAGAGCTGGCGTCAACGTGGAGCGGCCTTCTGGCTGCTTCGAAGGGGCAAAGAACCGAGGCGATTGGAGCTACAGGGCCAGCCGGCTGTTGGTGGGATATGGTGGCGTGGAGCTGGGATGCTATGTGCGTCCAAGGAACAAGATGAGCAGACCTGGACATCGAGAGAAAACTGCATAGGCATGGGAGCCTGGGCTGGATGACGGCACGTGCACGCGCATGGGAGAAGTGGAGCAGCTCTTCTCGAGGCGTGGCACAGAACCTGGGTGGAGCCACAACTGTTGTTGCTGCTTGATGCGATGTGGAGGCGGCAGATGGAGATTGGAGGCGTGGTGGTGTGTGTGGATCAAAAGGGATCTTCTTAGCTAGCTAGCTTCTGGAGAATTCTCGCACGAGGCTGCTGTTGATCTGGTTCCTTCCGACAAGAGAAATAGAAGAGATGGCGGCGGAGGATAAAGAAAGAGGTGGGGAATTTGGCTCATTTTTGGAGGCTAGGGTTTGAGGAAGAAAAAGGGGCAATGGACTATTTATTTAGTCTAAAGTAGGCTAGATGAGGCTAGTTTTGGGCTAAAACTTTAGACGGGCCTTTAGACTAGTTTTATTTTTTTGTCAAATAAGAAAACCATTTATGGTCATCGTATTGGACCGAAAATATTATTTTGTTTTAATTTGAAAATAAGAAAAGAGGGACAGGTTTAATAAAACCATAGGGATATTTTAGTAAGACAAAAATAGGTTTTTACCAAAATAGTTTGCGGTCAAATTGTCGAACAAAATATGCATGATGATGTCATGATAATGCATAAAATCAAATAACAATTAATTTCTAATTTTTAATATTTTCGGACATTACAACTCGACACCACTAACAAGGATCGTGTCCCGAGATCCAAGCAGAGACACGGGGGGGTTGATGATTGGATCTTCTTGCATCAGATTGATGGTCGCGACACCACTAACAAGAATTCTTGCTCCGTCTTGAAATCGTCGACACCGCCAATAGGGTTGCTACTCATGTTCTTCGAGAGAACACTCCAGAGAGACAAAAACAGAAGTAAAGGTAACAAGAGATGAGGACACTTTTAACTTCCGTGGGAGGAGTAAATTTGCATGGTTCCACCAATCAGTGTACAAGGGCGAATGATAAGAGTAGTGGTATGGTAGCTACTCCATCCCACACTCAAAGCATTACTCTATACATGAATAGAAGGATCATGCAACCAACTCTCGGAAATCAGACTGAAGATCTTGACTTTCGGTATTAACAAAGGTTCAGGTAGATGATGTCGTCACAAAAGTTGCAGGACACCGGGAAAACATTTGAAGAGGGATCAAGTAGAATGAAATCCAGATGTAGTGCCACCATTTCAAAAGGAGGAAAAGCGGAACCCTAAAGGTACGACAGAATATCCAACCACGAGAATCCTAGACTTGAAGTAGGTAAGAGACCAGATTAAAACACGCAAAGATAAGAGGATAAAGAATGGAGATAAGGAGTAAAGTCAGAGCTAATAGATCTATCCAACGCATTTGTAGGAAAATATTTTTGACACTAAACATCGGCCGTTAGCTAGGTTATCCTACAGGCTGGATCAGTGGGTTATCGTAAACCTTTGCTCTAATACCACTTGTAACGCCCCCGAATCGGGTCTATGCAAATCTTAGCAGTTCCCACCAAAATCCACATAGAAGCGATTCAAAGACGCCCACCAGACACTTTCGTGTGGGTGGGATTTGATTACAAGTAGATACATCACAGTAGTTTACAATAGAGCCCACAAGAACTATATATATACAACAACGACTCAACGAGTCAAGAATACAAATGATACAAATCATAAAGAAAGCCAAATATTATCCGAGTACGGACAAGATTCAAATGGGACTAAGAGTCCTGAAGAATAACCAAGCGGTGTCCATAACCCTGTCCAGGCCAAGCCGGAAGGGTAACCTTGCTAACATCGTCAATCACATACCTGTCAAGCCAAAAGGGTGCCGACAAAGGGCAAACGAAAACATAAAGAGAGTGCTCAGTACTGAGGCCAGTACACGGCGAGACTAGAATTCGGCGGTCCTCGCCTACATAGGTATGGTGGGCTCAGCGGCAGCAAAACTTGCACTATCTAACTTATAGAGACATGCTAAAACTTCGGCTATTAGAGCGAGATAAGAGAGCGCTATGCAGTAACAATAATATAACACCAAACATAACTCATCCGAAGATTTCCCCCTCGAAGACCAGTCGAGGAAGTCCTCTAGCATAATACACACGGTGACAATTTTAGTTAAGAAGGTGTTTAGTTGATAAGACTAATTACTAATCATATTATTAGAGGCAAAACATTAATGGCGTTGTCTATGATCATGACACTGTACTCCTGAGGCATCCATAACCGTGGACACACGGCTTCTCGAAAAGATTTACCCTGTAGGGGCGCACTACTGTACCCAAGCGCATGCTCAACCCATCAGACAACATATCACACGTGCCATCCAAATCTCACAACAAGAACTGTCCCTTAACTACGCGCATATCCAGAGGCATCACCTACTCTGTTGATCCAACCAAGAGGTACAACGATTCTCGAGGGAGGCACAGTGTTTGAGTCTACGGTCGGGCGATGATCGAAAGATAACTTGTAGAGCTCCATCCCACCTCCAACACGATATCCCAATTTTATGCAATGCGAGCCATGGCAGTCAACCAAAATCATATCACAACTCAACCCATGTCCGAGGACATATTATGCGTATGCACCAAATGGAAAACCAATTTTGTAACCCTCTAGATATACGAATAGCGCCGGTAGTTGAGGGGGGGATCCCAGAGGCCCCCACGTTTGGTTAGCGCGATCAACTCAGAACTGGTATCGTAGAACGAACGGGTCCTAGGTCGGCTCAAGCAGTTTCCAAAGGTGGTCCCTGCCGGAGCCTTATCATTAGGTGAAACCATAATAACCAACAACATCAAATTAATTATCTTATCACCAACCATCTTCAAGTATCATGTTTCACCTGTATGAGAGCGATACTAAGCATGCCTACAACTCGCAAAGACAAAGCTAGCTAATCAAACAAGGCAATAGGATAACCAAGGCAATATAGTAGAGCAGGTAAATAAAAGAACGGTTCTAAAGCATCGACAATAGGGATAGCAATAGATCAAAGGAAGGAAGTAAAGACTATAAATGCAAAATAGGTAGGGGGAGAATGCTCGCCTGTGAGACAAAGTCGGATAGCCGGAGGCTTGTCGTATCTCACACCAACTCATTGTCCTATCCGGTGAAGAAGCAAACACGAAAAAGAGCAACCAGTGCAATATTTAATAATACGGTGGAAGATCCGGCATGTTTATGATATGATGCATGACATGGCAATATGCGGTCCCGCTTAGCAATATTAAACGGGATCGGGATCCCGACAAATGAATATTATGATTCGAGTTGTTTATCTACCCCGCAATTTAAATGTTGACTTAACAAGATAAAACATGGCATTGGTTCGCTACACAATATTAAATGGAACTAGGACAAGAAAGATAACACTCCCATATATTCCATATTTAGTGTATGACTCGCCATATATCCCTGAACATTAATATATATACGCAAGCATGGATAATTTAATATGCACAAGTTATATGACAATTTATAAAATAAGAATAGAATCGGGGTCTCACGATTTGGATCAGATACGGAGACGATTGATTGTAGTCGAAGTGATGGACGCCGGTAAATAGTCGCAAGGACACCGACAATATAATCACAGGATGAAGTTGTCAGTTGCCAAACATACACCAGTGAAAAGAAACCTGTCTGATCTCCTGTAGGAGTTTTGTCAAACAGGTTACGGGCTACCAGAAATACACAAAATGTAGGCACAGCTTTACTGACAAACAAAATTACCGGATACGCTGCCCAGAGATTAACGACGGTTAGCGGCAGAAACAAAGAAACTGAAGCAGAGTGCTTGGACGCTTTGCTACGATCGGCCGCACGTCCCCGCGCTGTCATATGGAGACGCACTGGGTCAAAAGAGAGGAGGCCCCGAGGCAGAGCTGGCGTCAACGTGGAGCGGCCTTCTGGCTGCTTCGAAGGGGCAAAGAACCGAGGCGATTGGAGCTACAGGGCCAGCCGGCTGTCGGTGGGATATGGTGGCGTGGAGCTGGGCTGCTATGTGCGTCCAAGGAACAAGATGAGCAGACCTGGACGTCGAGAGAAAACTGCATAGGCATGGGAGCCTAGGCTGGATGACGGCGCGTGCGCGCGCATGGGAGAAGTGGAGCAGCTCTTCTTGAGGCGTGGCACAGAACCTCGGTGGAGCCACAACTGTTGTTGCTGCTTGATGCGATGTGGAGGCGGCAGATGGAGGGGGATCTTCCTAGCTAGCTAGTTTGTGGAGAATTCTCGCACGAGGCTGCTGTTGATCTGGTTCCTTCCGACAAGAGAAATAGAAGAGATGGCGGCGGAGGATAAAGAAAGAGGTGGGGAATTTGGCTCAGTTTTGGAGGCTAGGGTTTGAGGAAGAAAAAGGGGCAATGGACTATTTATTTAGTCCAAAGTAGGCTAGATGAGGCTAGTTTTGGGCTAAAATTTTAGACGGGCCTTTAGACTAGTTTTATTTTTTAGTCAAATAAGAAAACCATTTATGGTTATCGTATCGGACCGAAAATATTATTTTGTTTTAATTTGAAAATAAGAAAAGAGGGACCGGTTTAATAAAACCATAAGGATATTTTAGTAAGACAAAAATAGGTTTTTACCAAAATAGTTTGCGGTCAAATAGTCGAACAAAATATGCATGATGATGTCATGATAATGCATAAAATCAAATAACAATTAATTTCTAATTTTTAATATTTTCGGACATTACAAGTCGACACCACTAACAAGGATCGCGTCCTGAGATCCAAGCAGATACACCGGGGGGGTTGATGATTGGATCTTCTTGCATCAGATTGATGGTCGCGACACCACTAACAAGAATTCTTGCTCCGTCTTGAAATCGTCGACACCGCCAATAGGGTTGCTGCTCATGTTCTTCGAGAGAACACTCCGGAGAGACAAAAGCGGAAGTAAAGGTAACAAGAGATGAGGCCACCTTTAACTTCCGTGGGAGGAGTAAAATTGCATGGTTCCACCAATCAGTGTACAAGGGCGAATGATAAGAGTAGTGGTATGGTAGCTACTCCATCCCACACTCAAAGCATTACTCTATACATGAATAGAAGGATCATGCAACCAACTCTCAGAAATCAGACTGAAGATCTTGACTTTCGGTATTAACAAAGGTTCAGGTAGATGATGTCGTCACAAAAGTTGCAGGACACCGGGAAAACATTTGAAGAGGGATCAAGTAGAATGAAATCCAGATGTAGTGCCACCATTTCAAAAGGAGGAAAAGCGGAACCCTAAAGGTACGACAGAATATCCAATCACGAGAATCCTAGACTTGAAGTAGGTAAGAGACCAGATTAAAACACGCAAAGATAAGAGGATAAAGAATGGAGATAAGGAGTAAAGTAAGAGCTAATAGATCTATCCAACGCATTTGTAGGAAAATAGTTTTGACACTAAACATCGGCCGTTAGCTAGGTTATCCTACAGGCTGGATCAGTGGGGTATCGTAAACCTTTGCTCTGATACCACTTGTAACGCCCCCGAATCGGGTCTATGGAGATCTTAGCATTTCCGCCAAAATCCACATAGAAGCGATTCAAAGACGCCCACCAGACACTTTCGTGTGGGTGGGATTTGATTACAAGTAGATACATCACATTAGTTTACAATAGAGCCCACAAGAACTATATATATACAACAACGACTCAACGAGTCAAGAATACAAATGATACAAATCATAAAGAAAGCCAAATATTATACGAGTACGGACAAGATTCAAATGGGACTAAGAGTCCTGAAAAATAACCAAGCGGTGTCCATAACCCTGCCCAGGCCAAGCCGGAAGGGTAACCTTGCTAACATCGTCAATCACATACCTGTCAAGCCAAAAGGGTGCCGACAAAGGGCAAATGAAAACATAAAGAGAGCGCTCAGTACTGAGGCCAGTACACGGCGAGACTAGAATTCGGCGGTCCTCGCCTACATAGGTATGGTGGGCTCAGCGGCAGCAAAACTTGAACTATCTAACTTATAGAGACACGCTACAACTTCGGCTATTAGAGCGAGATAAGAGAGCGCTATGCGGTAACAATAATATAACACCAAACATAATCCATCCGAAGATTTCCCCCTCGAAGAGCAGTCGAGGAAGTCCTCTAGCAGAATACACACGGTGGCAATTTTAGTTAAGTAGGTGTTTAGTTGATAAGATTAATTACTAATCATATTATTAGAGGCAAAACATTAATGGCGTTGTCTATGATCATGACACTGTACTCCTGAGGCGTCCATAACCGTGGACACACGGCTTCTCGAAAATATTTACCCTGCAGGGGTGCACTACTGTACCCAAACGCATGCTCAACCCATCAGACAACATGTCACATGTGCCATCCGAATCTCACAACAAGAACTGTCCCTTAACTACGCGCATATCCAGAGCCATCACCTACTCTGTTGATCCAACCAAGAGGTACGACGATTCTTGAGGGAGGCACAGTGTTTGAGTCTACGGTCGGGCGATGATCGGAAGATAACTTGTAGAGCTCCATCCCACCTCCAACACGATATCCCAATTTTATGCAATGCGAGCCATGGTAGTCCACCAAAATCATATCACATACTCAACCCATGTCCGAGGACATATTATGCGTATGCACCAAATGGAAAATCAATTTTGTAACTCTCTGGATATACGAATAGCGCCAGTAGTTGAGGGGTGGATCCCAGAGGCCCCCACATTTGGTTAGCGCGATCAACTCAGAACTGGTATCGTAGAACGAACGGGTCCTAGGTCGGCTCAAGCAGTTTCCAAAGGTGGTCCCTGTCGGAGTCTTATCATTAGGTGAAACCATAACCAACAACATCAAATTAATTATCTTATCACCAACCATCTCCAAGTATCATGTTTCACCTGTATGAGAGCGATACTAAGCATGCCTACAACTCGCAAAGACAAAGCTAGCTAATCAAACAAGGCAATAGGATAACCAAGGCAATATAGTAGAGCAGGTAAATAAAAGAACGGTTCTAAAGCATCGACAATAGGGATAGCAATAGATCAAAGGAAGGAAGTAAAGACTATAAATGCAAAATAGGTAGAAGGGGGAGAATGCTCGCCTGTGAGACAAAGTCGGATAGCCGGAGGCTTGTCATATCTCACACCAACTCATTATACTATCCGCTGAAGAAGCAAACACTAAAAAGAGCAACCGATGCAATATTTAATAATACGGCGGAAGATCCGGCATGTTTATTATATGATGCTTGGCATGGCAATATGCGGTCCCGCTTAGCAATATTAAACGGTATCGGGATACCGACAAATGAATATTATGATTCGAGTTGTTTATCTACCCCACAATTTAAATGTTGACTTAACAAGATAAAACATGGCATCGGTTCGCTACACAGTATTAAATGGAACTAGGACAAAAAAGATAACACTTCCATATATTTCATATTTAGTGTATGACTCGCCATATATCCCTGAACATTAATATATATATGCAAGCATGGATAATTTAATATGCACAAGTTATATGACAATTTATAAAATAAGAATAGAATCGGGGTCTCACGATTTGGATCAGATACGGAGACGATTGATTGTAGTCGAAGTGATGGACGTCGGTAAATAATCGCAAGGACACCGACAATATATTCATAGGATGAAGTTGTCAGTTGCCAAACATACACCAGTGAAAAGAAACCAGTCTGATCTCCTGTGGGAGTTTTGTCAAACAGGTTACGGGCTACCAGAAATACACAAAATGTAGGCACAGCTTTACCGGATACGCTGCCCAGAGATTGACGACAGTTAGCGGCAGAAACAAAGAAACTGAAGCAGAGCGCTTGGACACTTTGCTACGATTGGCCGCACGTCCCCGCGCTGTCATATGGAGACGCACTGGGTCAAAAGAGAGGAGGCCCCGAGGCAGAGCTGGCGTCAACGTGGAGCGGCCTTCTGGCTGCTTAGAAGGGGCAAAGAACCGAGGCGATTGGAGCTACAGGGCCAGCCAGCTGTCGGTGGGATATGGTGGCGTGGAGCTGGGCTGCTGCGTGCGTCCAAGGAACAAGATGAGCAGACCTGGACGTCGAGAGGAAACTGCATAGGCATGGGAGCCTGGGCTGGATGACGGCGCGTGCGCGCGCATGGGAGAAATGGAGCAGCTCTTCTCGAGGCGTGGCACAGAACCTCGGTGGAGCCATAGCTGTTGTTGCTGCTTGATGCGATGTGGAGGCGGCAGATGGAGATTGGAGGCGTGGTGGTGTGTGTGTGTGGATCAAAAGGGATCTTCTTAGCTAGCTAGCTTCTGGAGAATTCTCGCACGAGGCTGCTGTTGATCTGGTTCCTTCCGACAAGAGAAATAGAAGAGATGGCGGCGGAGGATAAAGAAAGAGGTGGGGAATTTGGCTCAGTTTTGGAGCCTAGGGTTTGAGGAAGAAAAAGGGGCAATTGACTATTTATTTAGTCCAAAATAGGCTAGATGAGGCTAGTTTTGGGTTAAAACTTTAGACGGGCCTTTAGCCTAGTTTTATTTTTTAGTCAAATAAGAAAACCATTTATGGTCACGTATCGGACCGAAAATATTATTTTATTTTAATTTGAAAATAAGAAAAGAGGGACCGGAACCATAGGGATATTTTAGTAAGACAAAAATAGGTTTTTACCAAAATAGTTTGCGGTCAAATTGTCGAACAAAATTTGCATGATGATGTCATGATAATGCATAAAATCAAATAACAATTAATTTCTAATTTTTAATATTTTCGGGCATTACACAGGTGCGCTAGACACATGCGAACACGACCGTGTGATTCAGAAACAGAGGGGAACACGGGACTCACCGGAATTAGTCGCCGGAGTCGAGGTGAGCTTCAGTCGCTTCCAGAGGTGGACGATGGCGACGGTCTAGGGCGATTCAGAATGAAACAGAGGCATGAGAAGATGCGCAGGATGATTGCGAAGCACTTCGCATGAACCAGAAATCAAGGGGCGCTTGATACTCACCGTGATGGCTCGCCGGAGTCCTCGGTACAGCGGCGGTGCAAGCAAAATTGCGGGCAGCCTGGTGGCGCTTCTGCCTAGCTTTGTTGGGAGAAATGGTCGCGAGGGGGAGGGGTTTATGTATCCAGAGCGGGGGCGGAAATCACTCGCCGAATCAATGCAATTAAGCGCGACATTAGTGAGGGGTAAACAGCAGCGGCGAGGTGGTCGTCGGCGTTGATTGAGGACGAAGGGTGACGCGACAGTGAGGGCCCAGTCGTCAGCGAGTGGGTATGTGTGTGCGGGGTAGGAAACGAGGGGAGAGGGGGAAACCCGGGTGGGCTGGTTGCTGGGCTGGTTTCGCTGTTGGGCCAAAAGTCTGGCGCTGGCCTTTTCTTATTTCTTTAATCCTTTTCTTTTTCTCTTTGAATTTTCAGGAAACATTTTCATATGATTTCAAAAGCCATTTGAATTCAAACCTTTTCTGGATTTTTGTAGAGTGTAACACTCATATTTCTGGGCATAAAATCATGTGGTCTCTTTGTATTAGCTTGGTCCTTTTGATCAAACAAAATAAGCAGTGCTATAGCACATGATTTGAATAAGTTTTGGAAATGGTTTCTGAATCATATTTGTTTTGTAAAACTTCACCAAACTCCAACAATCAAACAAAATAACAAGAGAGCAAGCAAGGCTTGGTTTAAAACAAATAACTCTTCAATTGAGAGTGGCATTAGACTAATAGTTGTTCACATAAAATAATGAGCATCAGATGCTCCTGTTTTGAAATGGTTTTGAAATGGTTTTGAAATGAAAACCTAAATGTTCATGGATGCATGGATGATATGCATGAGTTTTGAAACATGATTTTAGGGATGTTACAAAGGTCGCCGGAGCAGACGTGATCATCGGTGGCGCTCTGGTGTTGAAGTTGTCTATGTTCTGGGCATGCGCGAGCAAGAGGATACCACCGGTAGATGCGCCTAAGGCCGGGGAGTGAGCTCGAGTGGTCGAGGGGGCAAGGCGCGACGGTGTCTAGCCGGGATTGGCTGGCGAAGGTCATCGGAGCAGTGATGGTGCATGGAGAATTTCGTCCAGCCTAGGGGAAGAAAGGTGTGGGGAATTGAGGGGAAAGGAAGAGGGGGAACGGGCGCTTTATCGTGCGTGATTGCAGCGCCGAATTACTCGCAGAATTAAGAAGAAATAACGTTGCGGAACCAAAGCTGAAATGGGAGAGAGGAGGAAGAACTAGTCGCGGTGGGTTGAAGAGATGACTGACAAGTGGGGCTGTTTTGTCAGCGTTAGAGGGAGAGAAAGAGTGGGGTCCGCAGCTCAGTGACTGGGTGGGTTTATCTGCTGGTGCGAATCGTTTTCTGCGGGGGAGAAATAAATGGGCTAGCTGGGATGTTAGTTGGGCTTTGCTGGCTGGGATGGTCTTGTTTTATCTTTTTCCTTCTCTGCTTATTTTTCTTTTTCTGATTTCTTTTTCTGTTTTGATTTTATCCAAATAATTTCAAACTCTTTTTCATTTCAAAACTTTTTTAAACTTTTCAGCAAGTTTCTATTCTGTTTAAACATGTATTTTAAATACCATTTTAGGGATAATTCTTTCATTCTTTTATGGTTTATTGTTTATTAAAATAAGCACTTGTCTTTATTCAAATAAGATTTTATTTATATTTTCAAACTATTATTTGAATTCTAATTTTTCACCAAACCTTTTTCAGTAGGTTTTATTTATTCAAAAGGGTGTTGAATAATTCATTTTGAATTATTTGAAATATTTTAATATGATTTATTAATCATTTAGATTGAGCATTTGTTTTCATTCAAATAAAATCCAATATGGTTTTAAATCCATATAAATTCTTATTCAAATGATTCTTTTATTCCATTGAAGTTAATTAAATAACTTTTATTCCCCTGGGCAAATTCCATTATTATTTTCCCATGATTCAATTAATCATTTCTATCAGGGATTTTGTCTTTATTCAAATAGAACTGAATTTGACCAAGGCCATATTATTTTATTTGAATATTCTTTATTCCTTTATTTTATTTGGATTTGGATTATCTTTGTTTGATTATGGATTTCTCCAAGATTAATTTGGCTTTTAAAATATCCTTTATTTATTTCTGTCCTTCTTTGTCTTATAAAATCCATATATTTTTATTTATAGTTTCAAAAATTGGTGATTCCAATAATTTCATTTGATATTTGTTTATCCTTTTAAATCCTTTTAGGATTACTTGTTCATAATTTGGTATGGATTTTAGATAGGATCTTTATTAGCTTTGGAAACTATTACCTTTCAATTCATAAGTTTTTATTCATGGTTCCAAATTGAATGAAATCAATTTCTATGGTTTTATAATATTTTTGTTTGTCATTTTGATCACTTATAAATGTTTGTTGACAAATTTTATATGGAACAAATCCATAGAGTAATCTTGGAATGATTTTCTTCCATTATGGTTTTTAGGGTTTTGGATTATTTTCCAAATGTTTAAATTTCAAGATGCATTTATGAAGAATGATTTTCACTTGATTTGAATTTTTGTTGGATTCTATTTTATTCAAAAAAAATCAAGATGAGTTTTAAGTTTCCATTTAGAAATAAAAAGTTTCTTTTTCACCCTAAATTTCAACAATTATTTATTTTGTTTATTTATTTTTCACATTTCAAAATTTGGAAAATTTTGGGATGTGACAGTCTACCACCCTTAAAAGAAATCTCGTCCCGAGATTTGGGAAGGCTAGAGGTTACAAGTTGGCTTCAAAACCACTAGGGTACTACCACCCTTAAAAAGTTTTTCACTAGATTACATCTTGGCTTGCTTGGGATCTTGATGAAACTTCTCTGGGCAGACATTTGCATAGTGTCCTTTGTTTCCACACTTGAAACTTGTGACAAGGCTGAGATCCCTCATAGGCTTGCTTGTCTTGTACCTCGTATTTTTTGGAAAATTGCTTGCATAATGTCCTTGGTCACCACAATTGTAACACGTGACAAGGTTGAGTTCTTCACGTATCTTATGTGGACAAGTTGATATATAATGGCCTAGCTCTTTGCAGTTGTTGCACCACACTTGGCTAATTTCCTTATTCTTCTTCTTCTTGGGTTTCTCCAAAGCTAGGAGTTCTTCTAGTTCATGTTCTTCATATCTCACCTCAAAGGTCGGAAAGTCTCCTTGGTTCCTTAATCGATTCCTTGAATAATACCTATGTTTCCTCTTTTGTCCATCAAGGTGATACTTAATGTATGGAGGTGCAATCTGAGATTGCCTTTGCCTTCATCCTTCTTGATAGAAGTTGTTTCCTCATGGGGTTTTCCATACTTTTGATGCATTCCACCTTGTTTCACTTGTTGAACTATAGGATAGATGGGGCATTGGATAGGCACATAATTATTTCCTTCACATAGGAAACAAGTAACTTGTGATGTGGGGCATTGTTTAGTTGGATGTTTCTCTTCACAATTAGGGCATTGATCTTCATGCTCTTTGGAAGTGTGATCCATGTCTCCACAAATATTGCAAGCTTGAGTTCCTTCTATAATATCATCCTTGACATCATTGTTGTCACAAACACCTTGGGAAAGGTTGTCTTTCATGTTGATCATTTGAGTGGTCATCCCTTGCAACAATTGGGATTGGATTTCCAAAAACTTTTGCAAGGTTGGGTTTAACTCATTGTTGTTGGCTAAGAATTGAGTTATCATCTAATTCAACTGGGTTTGGTTTGCTGGTAGTTCTCTCATGTGCATCTCTTGGTTGTTGTTGTTGTCACCACTCTTGTTGTTGGAGTCTCTTGGAGAAGTCATTTGTTTGGGTGGGATTGGGATTAGAATAGGCAAAAGATTTCTAAGGAAGAAGTCTAATCACACACAACAATTTCACACAAGAAATGTGTAAGCAGTCACAAACAAACATTCCACTTAAACAACAAGTTTCAAGCACATTTTTAGGCAACAAAATATTTTTGCTACACCACATAAGTTGGTGGGTTTGACCTAAACTAAACATTAGTATGGTGGTCCAACTATATGGTTTTCTTGATATCATTCCATTCTTCTTAGTTGATTCTTCATGAACAAGATCATTGTATCCTTGGAGAAATTCTTGTATCTTGGTCACAAAACTTCAAAGGTGATGATGGTTTCTTCTAGATTGTTGTTTCTTTAGTCTCCAAGTCTTGAGTAATATTCCTTGTCTCAATTGTAGTCCTTATTGATGTCCAAGTTGAAGTCCTTGATGATACTAAAGTTGAAGTCATTGGTGATGGTGAAGTTGAAGTCATTTGAGTTGGTGAAGTCCTTTGCTCATGTTGAAGTCTTTGCTCAAGTAGAGGTCTTTGTCCATCAAGTTTGAAAAGGAAGAGATGTAGAATCAAAACCAAAAAGGTTGAGGAAAGAGTTTACAAGATTGTTTGTAAATAAGTTTTAGAACAATTACAACTCCTATTTTTCTAAGGGGTTTTGTCCAACCCTAGGGTTACAATCCTACAGGCAACACAGTGCTCTGATACCATCTATAAAACCCCACCTTTATAAACGTAAAGGTCCCTGTGATTACAATGCTAGTCCCTGGATCAATAGCTAGCATCCACAATTAAGATGTAATATCAAGAAACAAAGGTCATAATACAACTTTATAACCAGGAATAAAATAATTCATTACATCTTACATAGCTCATTTTGCTATCTCATTACAATGCAACAGAAATAACTATAGCATGGAGTCCTTCATCTTCAAAATGCCACAGGCAATCATGTTGGTTGTAGACTTGTAATCCTAATCAACACACTTCACGAACATCAAACAAACCTGCAACATAATAAGTTACAACCACAAGGTTCAATACATTTGAATTGTATTGGCAAGTGATACTATGGTAGTATATTGGTATCTATCATCTATATGCATTTAGCTAGGTGGAGCTTAGGCTTGCTTTTCTCAAAATAGATTTTCCTTATCATTTGAAAACACTAAGTTTTTCTTTGTCAAAAGCAACCAAGGCATCAACCAATAGAAATTGGTGATACTTCAACCCTTGTTCAACGACAAGTTTTTAACTTAGAAATTGGGATGAGGAGATTCTTGATAGCTTCCATGTCTTGATGCTCAAATTGTCCATTGTCGGGGACACGGCTAAGTACTTAGATTCTCGACATGCATCGAGACAAGATCTTTCAGAAGCCTTCCCTTAGACCAGAATGGACGCGTTCCAACCTATCATTCCCTACCACCAACTGTCCATTTGGCTAAGTTATTGCAACCTATATGATCCAGGCAGAGCCCATAATGCCAAGTGGCTGCACTTGAAGCTTCTCAACATTTGACATCTCAAATCTCTTTGTTCCTGGGTAGCTTTCCACAAGTGAGATACACAAGGTTCACCAGTCCCCTGGCCTTGTGTAACCACTCAACAAAAATCCATCCAAGCAATACCATTCCACCCAGGTGATTCATTCACATAGTTGTTTTATTAATCAAAACACAAGTCCTTGACTTAGAAATATTCCATAGCATGAATATAATCCACCCTTGTTTTCTACTAGCTAAGCTAAGCATGATGGTAGTAGGAATCTTAACTTAGGAAAATTCTACTAAGGTTTCATCTACTAGGATTTCCCATGGCATAGTACATACTTAGAAAATTCCATGCAAGTCCTACTTAGAAATATCACTAATGCATAGTGAAAATAATGGGACAAAAGTATGAAGCACCACTTGCCTTTTTGGTAGAGAATATAAGTTCACTCCTTGATCTTGCAATAGTCACACTCTTCAAATTTTCACTACAATTCAATCAAGGCACAAATTCAATCTACCATTCAAGCAATTCATCACATAGAATAATAAAAACAAAGCAATGCATGCAAGCATGCAAAAGATTGTTTTATTTGGAAAAGTGGTTTATAATAGGTTATAAAAATTTTAAAACACCTATTGGTCATTTATAACTGTGGTAAAACCATTTGATATCAAGTTAGTGCAAATGGCCACTTTAAGTCATTTCTGTTTTGTCAAAAATGGTTCAAATCAAAGTAATATTTTCTAGTGTTTGACAAATATATTTTTAAACACAAGTGTTAGTGTTTTATGGTCAAGTGTTTATTATTAAAACCATCTGCAAAAGGTTTTACTTATAAACCATTTTTATACCAAAGCAATATTTTATTTTGTTGGAAATGCCTTTTAGCAAAGTAATAATTTTCTAGGGTTCATCAAATATATTTTTGAATCCCAAAACTTGGTGTTTAGGGTCAGAGAGTAATTCAAATCATTTTCCAAAGGTTTTACTCAAAAAGCATTTTTAATACATAACCAATATTTTTATTTAACTAGAAATGCTTTTATTCAAAGATTTATTCTTTAGCTTCACAAAATACACTTTTAAATCCATAAGTTGGTTTCTATAGTCATTAGGTTCAAAACAAACCATTTACCAAAGGTTTTACCTTAAAAATATTTCTAGAATAATTTTTATGTTCAAATTATGCCTACACAAGTTTCTACAAAAAGAGCTAAGTTTACATAAGCAAATTACTAAACAAAGTACATGGTTGTAAAGTATTTGTTTTTCTGATTCTATTGATATAAAATTTTCAAAATTTGGACGTGTGGATCAAAAGTTATGAATTTTACAAATTCTAACATCTAATAGTTTCAATTCTGTTTTAAAAACAAATCCTGAGCCACATGTCTTAACCTAACTGGCCGATACCATTTCACACGGATTGAGCTCTGTGGGGTGTTGGATTTAAAGTGGACCGTGCGGCACAGATGAGCGTAACGGTTCGATTTAAGTGAATCTATCCTACTCGCTGGATCTAGATCTAACGGTCCTGAGTGGCTTGACCAAACTCTGGCAGCGCTCGACGGTGGCTGGCGGCAGCGACGCTCGACTAACGGCGGTTCCGGTGATACAGGAAGCAAGAGAGGGAGAGAGATAGCTCACAGTGATCATAGTGCGTTGCTGATGCTCAACTTGCCCGTGGGAAGGCAGGGGGCGCTTGGAGTTGACGGCAATTTCTCGCCGGAGAAGCTTCTGGCGGCGGTGTGCTCGGGCTGAAGACGGAGACGATGCTATGGGCCGCGCTAAGAGAAACAGGGGGTTACGTTAGATGCACATGATGCTGGGGATCACACACGTATCAACCAGAGAAGAGGGGGAGCTGGGGCTTACGGGGGAAGGTCGCCGGAGCAGACGCGGTCATCGGTGGCGCTCTGGTGTTGAAGCTGTCTATGTTCTGGGGCATGCGCGAGCAAGAGGAGACCACCGGTAGATGCGCCTGAGGCTGGGGAGTGAGCTCGAGTGGTCGAGGGGGCAAGGCGCGATGGTGTCTGGCCGGAATTGGCTGGCGAAGGTCGTCGAAGCAGTGATGATGCGTGGAGAATTTCGTCCAGCCTAGGGGCAGAAAGGTGTGGGGAATTGAGGGGAAAGGAAGAGGGGGAACGGGCGCTTTATCGTGCGTGATTGCAGTGAAGAATTACTTGCGGAATTAAGACGAAATAACGTTGCGGAATCAAAGCTGAAATGGGCGAGAGGAGGAAGACCCAGTCGCGGTGGGTTGAAGAGATGACTGACAAGTGGGGCCGTTTCGTCAGTGTTAGAGAGAGAGAGAAAGAGTGGGGTCCGCAGCTCAATGACTGGGTGGGTTTATCTGCTGGTGTGAATCGTTTTCCGCGTGGGAGAAATAAATGGGCTAGCTGGGCTGTTAGTTGGGCTTTGCTGGCTGGGCTGGTCTTGTTTTATTTTTTCCTTCTCTGTTTATTTTTCTTTTTCTGATTTCTTTTTCTGTTTTGATTTATCCAAATAATTTCAAACTCTTTTTCATTTCAAAACTTTTTAAAACTTTTCAGCAAGTTTCTATTATTTTTAAACATGTATTTTAAATACCATTTTAGGGATAATTCTTTCATTCTTTTATGGTTTATTGTTTATTAAAATAAGCACTTGTCTTTATTCAAATAAGATTTTATTTATATTTTCAAACTCTTATTTGAATTCTAATTTTTCACCAAACCTTTTTCAGTAGGTTTTATTTATTCAAAAGGGTGTTGAATAATTCATTTTGAATTATTTGAAATATTTTAATATAATTTATTAATTATTTAGATTGAGCATTTGTCTTCATTCAACTAAAATCCAATATGGTTTTAAATCCATATAAATTCTTATTCAAATCATTCCTTTATTCCATTGAATTTAATTAAATAACTTTTATTCCCCTGGGCAAATTTCATTTATTATTTTCCCATGATTTAATTAATCATTTCTATCAGGGATTTTGTCTTTATTCAAATAGAACTGAATTTGACCAAGGCCATATTATTTTATTTGAATATTCTTTATTCCTTTATTTTATTTGGATTTGGATTATCTTTGTTTGATTATGGATTTCGCCAAGATTAATTTGGCTTTTAAAATATCCTTTATTTATTTATTTCCTTCTTTGTCTTATAAAATCCATATATTTTTATTTATAGTTTCAAAAATTGGTGATTCCAATAATTTCATTTGATATTTGTTTATCCTTTTAAATCCTTTTAGGATTACTTGTTCATAATTTGGTATGGATTTTAGATAGGATCTTTATTAGCTTTGGAAACTATTACCTTTCAATTCATAAGTTTTTATTAATGGTTCCAAATTGAATGAAATCAATTTCTATGGTTTTATAATATTTTTGTTTGTCATTTTGATCACTTATAAATGTTTGTTGACAAATTTTATATGTAACAAATCCATAGTCTTAGAGTAATCTTGGAATGATTTTCTTCCATTATGGTTTTCAGGGTTTTGGTTTATTTTCCAAATGTTTAAAATTCAAGATGCATTTATGAAGAATGCTTTTCACTTGATTTGAATTTTTGTTGGATTCTATTTTATTCAAAAAAATTCAAGATGGGTTTTAAGTTTCCATTTAGAAATAAAAAGTTTCCTTTTCACCCTAAATTTCAACAATTATTTATTTTGTTTATTTATTTTTCACATTTCAAAATTTGGAAAATTTTGGGATGTGACAAAGTCCTACTCAAAATATTGCTAGTGCATAGTCAAAATAATGGGACAAAAAGTATGAAGCATCACTTGCCTTGGTAGCTAGGGGAGTAGCAACAGTCCTCACAATCACAATCACCACTATCACCAAAATCTACACATAAAATCATAACACCAAATTCACATTCAAATATTCAAACAAAAATATATATGAATGCATGCAAATGCAATGGAATGATTTTATAAACTAAACAAGTCAAACCAAAAAGTACTGGAAACAATGTAAACTATCTAAAGTCAAAATAATTTTCAACAATCTCAAATTTTCCTTAAAACAATTTTCTAAACATTTTATATAGTCAAAATAAGACTATAATTGGTTATGCAAATAATCCTAATTTTTTAGAAGCAAAAGAAAAATTCAGTGCTAGGGGGTAAGGGGGTAGTGCCAAGGTTTACCTGACTCGCGTGAACACAAGGATGCTCAAGGTGGTCTTGGTTTGGACAGGGGCTTGGTGTAGCAGCCGTGAGAGCTTGTGGGAGACCTAACTGGCATCGGGTGCGTGTTGGTGGAGACGAGGGCGATGACCTAGGTCACCATAGGGAAAGGGAGTGGCATCAGTGACAGCGCAAAGACACGGCACACGTAATGGTTTGAACTAGAAGGCAAGGGGCATTCGGATTTGACCAGAATCGTTCACCGGAGTTGGTTGGTTCTTTGGGTGCTCACGGAGGTTGACGGGGACGGCGACCTGGGGAGATATAGGATGAGCCAGGGGTGTCAGAAGGAGTGCAATTATCATAGGAATAGTTTTGTATGAACGAGGGACATGGGGGTGCTCGAGGCTCACTGTAATGCTTCGCTGGAGTTCGCCGGGCAGTGGCGGTACGAGCTCGATTGTGGGCAGCCTGGTGGCGATTAGATAGTGGCGAGTGAGGGGAAATGACTACAAGGCAGAGGGGGTTAAGTAGCAGGCGTCAGGGGCGGGAATTACATGAGCATTCATTGACATTTACTTGATTTCAATCGCGGCAGTGAAGGGAGGAAACGGGGGCGACGACGTGGTCTGCGGGTGCGGGTTTTGGGGACAAAGGGATGATGTGGTAATCGGCGCAGTGGTCAGCGACTTTGGGGTCTGGATTGCGCGGGTGAGATAGGGAGCAGAGGGAGAGAACCTCGGGTGGCCTTGTTGGGCCAGATGTGGTGCTTGGCTGAAATGGCAGCACTGGTTTTTATTTTTTTCCTCTACCTTTTTCTTTTCTAATTTGATTTTCAAAAATGGTTTTAAAACCCTAATTCAAATCTATTTGAATTCAAACATTCACCAAGTTTTGTACTGTGATCCTAGCATCAAAAGTGTGTTGAACACATCTATCCACTCAAAAACACTTTGGTCTTTTGAAAATAAAAATAAAACCATGCCTCATATGAATATAATAAGAAGGGCATACATATGGTTTTATTTGGTTTTAAACTTTGAAATTTTTTGTGCAAGCTCTAGATGCTATGATGATATGAATGCAATGCATGCTTTTAGAATTCATGAGTTTTGGGGATGTTATAATTGGAGACTCAACATAAAAATAAAAGAAAGGCCCTTCACAGAGGGAAGTAGGGATTTCAAGTTTTATAAAGATCTTCCAAAAAATATGGTACTTACTAGCTTTGAGCTCTCATTTCCCCTATCATTGGCATCTTGAAGTGTTTAAGGTTAAAGTGACCCAAATATGAGTATATTCTTGACAATTTATACGTTGAGAATCTCATGCCCCTTGCGTACGAGTACCTAAGATCATGCTACTCAACTTTAGTCACAAGCAAGTTCTTGTCATTGTAAGTGTATGTGTATCATAGAGAACCGCCAACGGGTACCCCTTTCCCCATGACACAGGAGTTATCCCATATCAAAATGACAAGGCAACAGACTATGACCATCTCAGCGATATTTTTATTTGCTATTTGCATAGGTTTTTATTGAGGATGCTTCACATAATGCTCATTATGGTTATGCTGCAAGTTTCCACCATGATTAGGCATTGCTTAGGCTAGCTGCCCAGGAGTTTCTCTAACACATATAAAAAATCCATGATCTTACAAGCTCCCCTTTTATTTCACACCGCCGGGATCCATAAACAAAAGAACATGATATCCACTAAATAGAATAAGTGCAATGTTGAAAGCGTTCCCCATGACAACATGGTTCTGCTAACTCCCAACTTATAATTTGCAAGCATATAAGCAACATATATCGGCACAATGGTTCAACTTTATTAAGTGCAAGAAAATAAAGTGTGCCATAAGGTTTGTGAGAGCTTTAATCACTAATTTTCAAATAATAAAAGTTTAATTTGGAAGATAGATAAAAACATGAATATACAGGGAATGGTGTAACACACCATGCATAGGTATTTATAGTGGACTCTTTGGAATAACTTGGTTTCTTGGGAGTTGGATGCACGAGTAGAGCTCATACTCAGTACAGGTGGAGCCTAGCAAAAGACTGGGAGCGACCAACTAAGAGAGCAATAATGGCCATAATCATGCAGAGCGACAAAACATTATTAATTAAAGCATAAAGTAATATCACAAGTCAAAAACTAAATGATCATAGAGGCTAAGGTGACTGGTTCATAGTCATAACATGGTGTAAGCATGTGCCAAGTCAACCCAAATAAAGCATCAAAGGAGAATACCGCAATATTATGCTTTTGTATGCTAAAACAACGCATGATTCCTTCATGGCACATTAAGAAATCTCAATTGTTTTAAACAAGTCATTCTACACAATAATCACTAAGCATATGGTCAAAGCAACATATAACATTACATGATAAAGTCTAAGTCACAGTCAAAAAAAGCTTCCTTTATTACCACTATAAGCATGAAACTTTCTACTCTTTTCGAACACCAATCGACTTATTTAAAACAACTCAAGAAGATAATAATCAATAAAGACCAGTGAACTTGTCTCACCTAACTACAAAGAAGAACTAGAAAGTTCTAAGAAAAAAGCATAAGAAAACTAAAGCTAAACGCAGTGCTCGCAAAAGAGAACACTCATAGAACAATAAGAGTGAAAACTAGAGTGTCCTAGACAGTGAATAACGGGGTGTGTCTCTCTGTCCAAAAGAAGCGTGCTGGGATCGAACCAACTTATTACAGCAAACAAAACAAAAGAAAACAAAAAACGAAAAAAAAGACGCTCCAAGAACAACACATAGTATATGAAGCAAAAATAAAGTGTCTTGAAAGAGGACCTGAGATTTTTGTTGATGAAGAAGGGGATTCCTTGGGCA
This sequence comes from Avena sativa, assembly GCA_916181665.1. Lineage (NCBI taxonomy): Eukaryota > Viridiplantae > Streptophyta > Magnoliopsida > Poales > Poaceae > Avena > Avena sativa. The sequence continues at coordinate 133,659,515 of OV702283.1, read as the reverse complement.
TCCCCAAGCTTTGATGCTTGTACCTCTGGAATATTTCTTGGGGTGACACGGGTGGGTTGAGCTTTTTTCCATTCTTCATCTCATCGTATCATTCTTTCTCCACACTTGAAAATTTCCTTCATACAAAACTTCACACATTCTTCATTAGCAAAATTAGTGTAGAAAGATAATATGCCTTTCGTTTTAGTTTAAACTCAAGTAAAACTTCAATTAAAACATAAGCTAGTGTTGCAACTCCTTTTAAAAGCTCAAGTGAGCAAAGAGAACTCAAAAAGAAACCGATTAAGAGGAAAATGCAAATAATGGCAAAAATATGTCAAAACAGACCAACAGGTAATGTAAGACCCCACCATTTAAGGTAAAGGTCCCTGTGATTGCAATGCTAGTCCCTGGATCGAAATGCTAGCATCCATAGTTTAAGATGAAGTACACAGATACAAAGGTCATTATTACATTGTCATTCCAGAGATAACATAGTCTATACAACTCATTAGCCCAAGGCTAATACATAGAGTTCAAACATAAGTAGATAAATAAAAGTCTTCATCTTCATATGCCATAGGCAAACATGTTGAGTGTAGACTCATAACCCTAGTCTCCATCAGAGTAACCTGCAACATCATAAGTTATAGCCATAGAGGTTTAATACATTTGGAATTGTATTGGCAAGTGATACCATAGTAATATAGTAGCATCTAATAACTATATGAATTTGGCTAAGTGTAGTTTAGGCTGGCTTTGCTCAAAATAAGGTTTTCCTTATTAGTAGAAAACACTAAGTTTTTGTTTGACAAAAACACCCAAGGAACCACCAATAGACATTGGTGAACCTTAACCCTTGTTCAACCACAAGTTTTAACTTAGAGAAATTGGGATTTGGAGATTCTTGATCACTTCAATGTCTTTGATGCTCAAATTGTCCGTTGCCGGGGACACAGCTAAGTACTTAGGTTTTAACCTCTCGAGAGGTGGTGCACTTTCCCCACAAGACTCGACATGCATCGAGACGATACTTTTCAGAAGCATTCCCTTAGACCACCATGGACGCGTTCCATCCTATCTACCCTACCACCAACTTCCCATCTGGCTAAGTTCTTGCAACCTAGTTGGTCAAGGCAGAATCCATATTCCATGTGGCTTCACTAGAAGCTTCTCAACTCTAAGTATCTCAAATCCCTTTGTTCCTGTGTGGCCATCCACAAGTGTGATACACAAGGTAAACCATAGACATGGGCCTTGTGTAACCACTCAAGACAAACAATCTTTCCATTCCACCTAGGTGATTCATTCACATGTTGTTTTATTAATCAAAACAAAGCCATAGATTTGCATACAACATATTATGAATATTCCACCATTGTTTTCTACTAGCTAGGCTAAGCATATTAGTATAGCAAGTTTCTTAACTTAGGGAAAATCTACTAAGACAACATCTACTAGGATTTCCCAAGGCATGGCATAGTAAATACTTAGAAAATTTCCAATGCAATTCCTACTCAAAATATCACTAGTGCATAGATAAAATAGTAGAACAAAATATGAAGCATCACTTACCTTGGTAGCTAGGAGAGTAGCAACAGTCCTCACAATCACAATCACCACAATCACCAAAATATACACATAAAATCATAACACCACATTTACATTCAATATTCAAACAAAAATACATATGAATGCATGCAAATGCAATGGAATGATTTTCCACACTAAACTAGTCAAACCAAACAGTACTGAACACAAAGAAAACTTTATAAAGTCTAAAAAAACTCAAATTTACTTTAAAATAATTTTCCAAATAATTTTTTATATGCAAAATATTCCTACAAATGCTTCTGAAAATAATCCTACTTTTCCAGAAGCAAATGACAAATATAAGGCCATAGATGTGTAGGGCTTAATTTTTTGAACCCATTGATGTATTATTTGTAATTTTTGGACAAATAGATCAAAAGTTATGAATTTTACAAGTTTAAATATCTAATAGATTCAAATCTGGATTTTATAACAAAAATCCAGACACGCGGCGTCATCTGATTGGCCCGTACCGCTTCGCGCTGGATTGCGCTTCCGCGCCGTTAGATCTAATGTGAATCCTACGGTGCAGATCTAAACTTACCCCTTCGTTCTAATTCTAATATTAACCGCCAGATCTAATTCCAACGGGCCATATCTGACTGACCAAAGTCTGGCGGCGCGCATGGCACTGGCGGCGGCGGCGCTACTGCAGGTGACTCGCCAGCGAGGCTAGGGGTTTAGGGGAAGGGCGTTGATGCTTACCAGAGTAACAAAGACGCGAGGAATATCAACATGCACTTGGTTTTGACATGGGCGCACGGACACGGGCGTAGGAGCTTGTCGAAGATCTCACTGGCGTCGGGTGCGTGCTGGCAGAGACAAAGGCGAGGATCGAGGTCACCACAGGGCAAACGAGAGGCATCAGTAACTGCGCAAATACACGGCGAACCTAGTCGTATGGGGCAGAGGTCAAGGGGCAATTGGATATTACCGTAATTGCTCGTCGGAGTCGAGCGACGCCTCGGTTGTTCATAGAGTTTGACGGGGACGGTGACCTGGGGCGATATAGGACGAACCAGAGGTATGGTTAAACGCGTAAGAGTAAGGGGAATACACTTGCATGAACGAGAGACGGAGGAGAACATGAAGCTCACCGGAATGCGTCGCCGGGGTCACTCGGGTCTGCGGCGGTGTGACCGAAAATTGCAAGACCCTGGCGGCGCTTATTATGGGCTAGGTGAGGGGAAATGGACACAAAGAGGTGGGGGATAAGTAGCCAGAGTAGGGGTAGGGATTACGCGAGCATTCATCGCCAATTACTCGGATTCAATCACAACAATGAAGGGGAAGAAACGGGCGACGAACTGGTCGCGGGCGCGGGGTCTGGGGACGAAAAGATGAGGTGGCATCAGGCCCAGTGGTCAGCGAGTAAGGGTGAGGGGCGTGCTGGTGAGAGAGAGGGGGAATCCCGGGTGGGCTTACTGGGCCGCATGTGGGGTTGGGCCAGATAGGTAGTGCTAGGTTTTATTTTTTTTCCTTTCTCCTTTTTCTTTTCTGATTTGATTTTCAGAAATGGTTTTGAAACCCCAATTCAAAACTGTTTGAATGCAAACCTTCACAAATTTTTTGTATGGTCATCCTAGTATTCAAATGGGTGCTAAACACACACAATAACTCAAAAATCATTTTGGGTCAATAAAATAATATAAAAACCAAGCCCCATATGTATATAATAAAAATGGCATAAATATGGTTGTATTTGGTTTTAAACTTTGAAATTTTTTATACAACCTGAAAATACTATAATGATATGAATGCAATACATGATTTTGCATCTGATGAAATTTGGGATGTTACAGGTAAATACCGATTTTTTCGAATATCTTTTGTTGATCAAATCAAAAAGTGCAAAACTTACGGAAGTTGGGTAAATAATAGGGGCATGCACCCAAAAAATTACAGCTCAATCCGACGTACTGGGATTTTTCATGATTTTTTTACAGTGAAGCACATAAATCTGTTTCGGGACAGCAACTTCCCCAAATCATTCTTCCCTCTCATTATAGGATATTCTTGGCACAAAAACCAAACAAAAAGGATAAGGAGAGGTTATTACAGAGGCAATAACTTCCGAGACTCAAAGAAATTGTAACATCCCAATTTCAGCAACCCTGATTTAGTATCCAAAAGGCAAAAATCAGGGGGAACAAAAATATTTCTTGTTATATGTTGTAGTGTTGGCATACTTGTTTGCTTGAGCTCATGCAACTGTTTGTGTATCAAGTGATGTACTCCTCATCTCAACATTAGTTTACAAAAAGCTATTTTACAAAAGAGATGTCTTGCCTCATCTTTCTTATTCTCAAATGTTCTGGATTTTCAAAAACTTGAGCCAAGATGACTTTGACACAACAAATTACTTTACTAGTTTCTATTAGCAAAACTATGGAGACCTAAATATAATCCCCTTGTGTTTTCAAGACATAACTCCCAGCTACTCTAACCCCTAGGTTTTCCAAACCTTCATTAAAACCTTTTCATTCCAACCCTGGTAGAAATACCAAGATGGTCCTTATCTTACTTCAAAATACACCCAACTCAAAATACCCACCCTTACCTCAAGCTAGGCTTGATGGTAAACCTAGTGTTAGTTGGATAAGTGATAAGATGAATTGCCTTGATCTGCTGTTTGATGAATTGCCTTGATCTACTATTTGATGAATTGCCTTGATCTGCTGACTGCCTTGTTTGCTTAGGAACTAGAGTGAGCTAATATATTTGCTCATCCGTTAGGACCCAATATATGCTTGTGATGACCTATCCCAAACCAAGCATCCAAATCTGGATTAACCCTAGCCACTTAAGTAACCCTCTGTTCTCCTAATCAGATCAAACCAGGGATAATCACTCCTGGTAGTTTCCAACTCAGTGGAGACCAAATCTAAGCATGGATCCTATCCACTTAGATAACCCTTCAACATCATCTTCCTAGCCATGAGTTGGAACCTAGCATCCTCTCAAAATCATCTACAATTGCATACTAGTCACAATCTCCAAATCTAAGCATGGACCAAATCAAAGTTTGTATTTCTTATCTAGATTCAATCTTTGGAGATCTACCTTTTCCTACCTATGTGCATTCTTGAGAATGTACTTGAATCATATTGTAGTACATCTTTAGTACTACCAAGTCCCAATCCTACCCTTGGCTAAGCCCTTTTAATTCCCACTCATCCATGATGGTTTTGTAGTCAAGATAATAATCTTTTCTACAAATCTTATCATCTTGCCTACTTTGGCAGAAGTCCACCTCTATATGACACCTCCCCTTGACCAACTCTTTGCATGATTATGATCTCCTAATCATGTCCTAACAATCCCCACCTCACTTGTTTCCATTGGAGCCTTGTTCTTCTTGAACCCACATGGTTTAGGAGGCTACCTGATGTATCTGATATTGCAGCCTTATTTTCAACAAAGTTTGCCATCTCTTCTAGATCACCTCCAATGCAACCAAGCCCAAATATTGCTTCCTTTATCATCTATATGACTTGGTCTATCTATCCATGTAACCCTTGTACCAAGGTGAGCTCTGAGATCCCTAATCCAACCTTGTTTAGGTGGCAGCACAATAACCAAACCCTAGATCCTCCCAAATCTAGTTTCCATCCTTTTCACCACTTCCCTTAAAAACTCAAGGTTGACTATGATACATACATCAAGTATACATCATCTACCTTGGATATAAGCATCCCCAAATAATTTCCCATAATTATTTGGATTACTAAGCTATTTATTTTCCCTTGCTTACTAAATTCCCAAAACCTTTGTCTATGAAGGCAAGTTTGTTTTTCTTCAAATCACCTTGCCAACTCAAGGCACAATTGATGCCTATATATCATATCCCATCTTCCCAATATTATTTCTTTTTGCCTTTTTTCTTAAAAGGCAGAAACAAGAAATAATTACTTAAAAATACTTTTCCACAATAAATTCCAATAAAATTCTCCAATGTGTGTTATGGTATTTAGGACCATATCACATCAAAAACAAAGCTTGTCCGATGTAAAAATATCATCTTAGCTTCCATAATCTACTTCTGCACTTTGTGAATAAGTGCATTTAAATGGGGTTATAATCTTTAGAAAAATCCCATTTAAATCATGAAGATATTATTTGACCTCCTCTATCTACCAGTACTATTTCCCCACATTCTTCAATGCAAGTTTTCAAACTTCATTTACAACCATTGTGACGATCACTTTTGCCAATTTAGCTTTTGGCTAAATTCAAAACCATCCCAAACCACATCAAGGGTCAAGCCAAGCTTGCACAGCACTACACCACTCTCTCCTGGTTGTGCATAGTAACCCTAGATAATGTAGTACCTCCCCTCCCTTGTCCCATGTTCTTGAGAGAGAGACCACCGCTAAATAAAAGCATAGAAATAAGTGGGGCAGCAGCAGCACCACCCTCCTCTCCACTCCCTAGTCGAGCTGATGGACCCACACCACCACCCAGCACCACCCCAACCAGCCAATGGACAACCAGCACCCCTCCCTTCTCCCTAGGCCATGTCCACCATGGACCTCTCCCTCTTCGGTTTATAAGATCAAGACCACCCCCAGCTCACCCCAATGCTCTCATTTGCCCCCCAAAAGCCTCCACTCACCTCCCAGAGCTCCCCCTCCTTTCCCCAGCTCTGCCCTGCCCGTGAGAAAGGAAGCTAGGAGCTTCGACCTCCTCCCTCTCCTTGAGCTAGGATCCTCCCTCATCCCTCCTCTCCCTCTTCATGTCATGCCACTGGACTCCTCTTGCTCCCTTGGTGCTAACCATGATCTTGTTGTGGACAGGCAACCACTCCTGAGGTCACACCGACGAGCTCCGACGAGCTCCCTTTCGGCCACCATCGCGCAAGCCACTCCCCGACGATGAACCCCTTCTTGCCGCCCATCACAGGACCGCCGTCGTCGACCGCATCATCTCTGCCACCTCCCAGCCTTCCCTAAGCCCCCAATGATCCTCCCCCGCCGCCCTCTCCTCCCAAAATAGTCGTGCGACGAGGGAGACGACCCCGGGGCCGTCGATGCGACTCTAATCGGACGGCCCGGGCGCCTCCATACCCCTTTGCCCGGATCCCCGCGGGAAGGCCAATCACTGGGCCACAGCTGGTTGCGTGCCGCCTGCGCGCGCCCTACATTTTGGGCCAACCTGCCTTAGAGAGGCCCACTACCTTCTGCATCTGGCCCGCGCCCTATCCCCCTCCTTTTTATTTTTTGATTTATCAGATATATACTTAGATGCCTAGTTTAAATCCAAATAACAATGTAAAATGCTTCAAAATAATCAGATCAAAAAGTTCTCCAGTACCTGTATGTTTTACCTAACATGCAGAACTAGTTTTGTACCAAACCAATGTCTAGAATAAATTTGACAAATCATCTACCAATATCTCTCCAGTGCATTAATTAAATTCTCCGGGATTTTTCACTAATACAAATGGAGTAAATCCAATTGCTACAGGTGTTCCACTAACCCCACCTTATTTTGCTTCTTATTTGCCCCTGGTAAAAATAATAAAAACAGGGCATTTCTGCCTTTAGAAAATTCCCTAGGCAAAAACAAAAATGATTTTGACCAGATTCCAACTCCTTGAACACATAAGTATCATCAACATCTTTCAAAATCCAGTAGCCCATCATTTTATGAAGCCTTGCTGAATTTTAGTGAATTAAACGATTCTGTGTATGGTTTATTCACTAGTAAAATCACTAAAGTAGCTCTGTAACTCCAAAAAGGTTGATTCCAATTTCTACAGAAAGGTATATTAAGTACCTAACATGCGTCCTTGGAATCACATGAAAAGCTTTTGTAGATTAATTATGATGGTACTGTCCTTGGAAATTTCTCAGGGGCATTCTGGTAATTGTTTTAAGGTGATTCCAACACCTCTTGTTTCAGTCCACTATGTACTACCTAATAACCCAAGGAAATAATTTTTGGAGCTCCACATTATGTCTGGTGAATTATTTCCTAAAACTAGAGTTTTATACACTATAAAAATCACTATAAATCTTTGGAAATTGATAAAATATTGAAAACCACTTTGTTGGCTTCCTTTTATCAATACCTATCTGATGGTATCATTTTTATACAATGGTATCATACAGATCAAGCCCTTGGTCAAAAACCCCTCTCTTAGGTAGTTCCTAGACCATAAATCCAAAATGATCCTTTTTCCAATGCCTCCAAATCTTCTCCCAATCCAATCAAATCAACCCTCCAACATCCTACTGATGTATATCATGTATTTATCTTTTGCTTGCTGTATAGTTTGATGATTGTATGCCTTGTATTGATTGTGGTGTTGTTTGTTTGCATGTATGCTCATTAACGGCGATAGTTACGATTGTGTGACACCGAGAAGAAGGAAGCATCGGGTTTTTCTTATTATTGGTATTTTGTTATTCTAAAGAAGTCAAGGGACACCTCGCTGGTCACAGGCAAGCCACCTTGTTGCTCATATGCCTTGTCCTATTATTTTAACTATGCATGTTTTAGCTACCCATTTATGCAAATTGCATTGTTTTACTATATTATGTCTTACTAGTAAAATGTCCGTGCGTCGCTACGGGTGGCAATGCATAGTTTTTGGCCGCCTGTGTAAAGATAATTCATATGCATCGAAAAATATGGCCATATAATATTAAAAAAAATGCATAAAATGTAACTCAGCATAAAAATATAAGTATACATATATGCAAGAAAGCAATAAGACATAATTAACTCTATTTTATCAAGAAAGGTTCAAACAATACTCCCTTTGTTCACTAATGTAAGCATTTTAACTTTTATATGCATAAAAAATCAGAGACAACTTCCTAATAAACATGCCCTTACAACAGGGAGAAAACATAATCTAATAATTACATACTACTAATCGTGTCAAACATGTAATTTCAGGATTGTAAATTATCTGACTGAATGCATGTTGTGTTAGTACAATATGAATATACCTTATAATCCCAAAGCAAGAACCAGCATGCGGAAATACTTAAGTGCCAAAGGAAGATACCAGTTGATGATATGTACTACCTCCGTTTGGAAATATAAGATGTTTTAGATTAGTGAAGCTAATGTATCTAGACATCTTTTAGTGTATAGGTTCAAATAAATCTAGATACTAAAAGATGTCTAAATACATACTAAAAGGTGTCTAAATACATTTCTATCACAAATCTAAAACATCTTATATTTCTAGGAGTACTCAACTCCCACGGTGTTAACAAAAAGAAAAGGACTACTCATAAATGTGAATAAATCTGCACTTCTATGCATGTCTTGCAATGCATCAGATAAATAAAAAACTCATGCACAAGATGGGAAAAAAGAATGGCCTAAAAATCCACATGAAACTGCTCCAGAACATTGGTGTATGAGACCATTTGCAATATGGTGTATGAGACCATTTGCTCAGGGACCTAGCTCAATTATCCACCACGGCACCCATGGACTCCCATGGGTTGTAGATGGGACGTGTGTGTGCAGAGGCTTCAATGGGGAGTCCACCCATGCATGTGCCATCGGCAGTCGGCTAGGATCGCTTGGGAGTAGTACAAAGAAGCACCGGGAAGAACCTTCGTGGAGAGGCCAACATAGCCGCATCTCGCACTCCACCGTAGGCCAGTATCATGTTTGCCAACTACTACACATGCAGCGTGTATTGACTAATGCACAAAAATAATCAATTTTGAGAAATATCGATGTATAAAACATTTAATTTAGAAAAATAGAAAGGCAATACAAAGGGGCAACGAAAATCTCAAGATATATTTGTTAATTCAGAATCCAAGCTAATAAAGCATGTCTTAATAGAAGAACATGGTTACCAATGGTTTTAATATGAGAACATATTTATTAAGCATTGTCTCTGGCCAAGTAAGGAACAAGCAGGAAAGCCTTCCCCCTGGTTTCGTTCAGAGCTGACAGAATGACAGAGTGCAGCAGCAGAACATGCTTCATGTCCATAAATCATACCACTGAGGCACGATAACTTCATGTGCAAAACAAAGAGGTCTCCTACTTGGAATCCTGCAAAATTACGGTGCCATACATATCTCTTTTTTTTTGAAAATGGTGTCATACATGTCAAGAGAGAAACATATAGTACAGTAGTATAGCTATATCTGCAATTAGGTGAAATATGATGGAGGACTTCACCTGGGATATGAAATGGCATGATGGGCTGACACCTAGTACATTTAACTATATATAAACTTCCAACTACTACAACTTTTTGCAAAGGTTCTAACTACTACACTTTCCACAGAAGAAAGGAATATTTGTCGTTAGCATATACTTTCAGTTGAACGCAAATCAAATGTGACATGTTAATGGGCATTTGTTTACCATGATCTAACCGAAAAATATATATCACCGACAGCTAAGAAAACATAGGATTAACCTTTGAAATTCATAGCATTAGATGGAACACATGGCTAGAAAAATAGCAGAACAATGGAGAATATATTTCCAAGCATCCCTGGACAACGCCAGCACAGACAACTTGTAGTTGATAATAGAGATAAGAGAGGTCTCCACATAATAATAAACCCATTCAATATATTAATTTTCATGCACCCTGCATTGGCACCCATAAAACAATACAAATGAGAACTTTGTCGATGCATGATCATGTGACCCATAAAAAATCAGTTGTAGCATGCATCCTGCATTGATGCCCCTATAACAATACACATGAGAACTTTTGTTGTGGTCGATGCAAGATCATGTGACCCATAAAAATTGGACGACCCCATAAGCTCAGTAATTATCCACTCTTAGTTCAGTGTATATACATTGTACAAAATTATACAAGTGTAACTATTCTCAAGTATCAGGACATAGACTGAAGAGTGATAAAGTACTGTCAAATCAAGATACAACTAAACAATCATGCAAGAATTTAAATTAAAAACATATTAAGAATCAGGCCCTTCCAGTAGATTGTCAAGAGCTATGTGTACCATTAACATATTCTAAAGCACCATGGAAGCATGAATGAGAAAGAATGGTGCTAATGTTTACAGGTAATCCAAATGATAAATCAACTATGCAAGAAGAAGATAAAAGCTTTATTTAAATGGGTGAACCTAAATGATAAATCGAACAGAAGTTACCACTTACTGTTGTCATTGGGTCTTGTGAGAAATAATATAGTACTTTGGTCGTCACATCAAGTCCTCAAAAGCTCAAGAAGATATGCCAAATTAAAAATTAATGTTGAAACAGCTCTCCACATATATTAGTTTGGTACTTCGGTGTTTACTAATTAACATGAAAACATTATAAAAAAGAAGAAAATGCTGGGAACAAAAGCGGATAATAGAGAAGCGGTCTGATGTAGACCATATATAAACAGAAATATAGTTTACATACACCTAACGAAAATGGTTAGGAGCACATATACGGCTTCCAAAATAATCACATTTTATAGGAAAAAACAATTTCCGCAGGTGACCACACTTCCATTCAATCTCTCTGCAAAATTAGTCTTTGAATTTTAGGTCTGATTTCAGCGATCATCTTATATTATCTATTAATACAACTGTCATGTAATAATTTACTCTTCACACGTCCATTCAATTTCTGTGCAACACTCATCCATGTAGGGATCAATATGTAATCAATTGTTTGCATATAAGAAAATATATATGCTCTCATGAGAGCATCACATCTCTTTTAAGTAGTAGTATATTTGCATCCAATTTGTACCTTTTGATTTATCTATTCACGCTTTGATTTATGTTTGTTAAACGATAGAACACAAATCCGTGAGTGACAAAACCTAAATAATCGTGGAAATACAAGCTAAAAGCATCTTCATAAATGATGATAATCGACTGATATTACTTGCCAAAAAATCAAGTACCATGAGCATCTTGTCACAACCTCATCAAGCCAGAATGCCAGATCCAATATTGGCCATTGCTTCTCGTTGGTTCCTTTCTAAAATTTCTAATGGGTAGGAAAAAGATTTTTTATTAGACCTGCGTATTTTGTGGAATACAAAGTATGGAAAGGTATCAAATGTTTGGGTTCATACAAAGTATGAACTGGTAGCTTACCCGATCATCGCTCTTCATGGCAGACCCTCTGATCGCGCTATACCTCTGCTTCGTGAATTAGTTTCTCCACCCGCGTCCAAGACACTTGCCAATATCAGAGACACTGAAGGTAGCATGTCATCAAACTGTACGCACAAGCACAACCAGTTCAAGTGCCATGCATGTAGAATAGGCCATCACGTGATCCCATCCAAGCCCCCCAACAACGGTTTAAATCAAACAGCAAAGAAGAATCATCCAAGTCAAGGCCGCTTTCTGGCCAGCAAAATGCAGTGAAAAGAACGTCAGCTACACTCAGCTACACTGTGTGAATATTTCCTCGCCATTTTTTATGCTCCAAATATGAACAGTACAGTTTTCTCCACCTGACAACTGACAACGAAAAAGGATTTGTTGAGAATTAAAATTTAATGCTAGAAATGACACTGACATGGACATTTATTAAACAAAAACATTAGCCACTATACGGTTCTACATTCTATATTGCCTAAGAAGGTAGACATGGATCGGCTACTAACAGGGCAGATTACTCAAATTCATAATTTGACCTTGTAACAACTCCAGGAATGCCAAAAAAATAATTTACAGAACCTGCTGTCATTGTGATCCAACATTTTACCACAAAATTTTGGGTTTCAGATGCATGCATCCCTTACACTTAACATACAATAAAATTATAAATGGGGGTCTTCAGATGCAACTTGTTACTGGCACACTATATTGGCAAGCATTTATGAAGGTTAAGTCCGCTGCTCACAAAATGGCGTATGGAGTTAGATACTCAAGTGAAAATGCACTCTGAATGTTCTTACGCTTTCAAAAGGTAGCTTCCACTTTCAAAGGGTAACCTCAAAGGACAATGTTCATAGCAGTATATGATAAAAACGCCCATGGTAATGTGTAGAGCTAAGAATGAATTTGCCTGACATATGTAGGGTTTTAGATGGATCAACAAGTGGTAAATGAGTGAGCGAATTTACATGCCCAGCATAAGACTGTATATCCCCCTTCTGAATGAGACGGAGATCAAATAGCTTGATCTGCACAATATTTAAGCATTTGCATGAACCATTTGTTACCATAACCAGGCTAGAGAATCATATAATCTATGTACTTCACATGTAATCATTCAAGTTAATATAGAACTCATAATTCATCTTCGGTAATCTAATTATCTGACCCAAAAAACTCTCACTTACACTCATCTACACGTGCATTTGTAAAACATCACAGTACATCATTCCAATAATAAACTGACCTCTATCCATCCAGGGGCTCCTGGATTGAGACATGCCATAGATTGTTTGTACACTGCAGGACCGTCTTCTACCTCAATTCCACCCTTTGCTGGAAAGTCTTTAGAAGCCATCAGGGTCACCCATATATATCAATATTAGTAGAAGCAATGAGCTGAACTGGCAACACCAACGAAACCAAGCACACAAGCAGCAAGAGACCTAGCAAAGCAAGCATACGCAATGAAGAAAAACAGAGCCCACCTCCACTTATTCCTCCTCCTCAAATTCATCTTGTCTTCACCATAATTCATCCCCAATCTCTCTAGACGTCTAGTCCCACAAGGCCCAAGCCCTCTCTGTTTCTCCTCCCGTCCCCATCCCCATGGCCGAGCTCCACCCATCCCTGGCCCCCATGGTAGAGCTCCTCCCGTTGATGTCCCATGGCCATGTTCTACCGAGTCTACCCCATATCTCCTCCCATCCCCATGGCTGAGCTCCTTCTATCCAATTACCTGAGTTTGACACCGGAGACTCAGGTGAACCACGTCTCATACCTACAGATAGATCTGAGATGAGAGGAATGCCGGGTAGGAGGACTCGGGTGGATGGTGACGAGGGCTTGCCTTGCCGGAGGAGGTGAGTTGGAGGGCGGCGGCGGTTACCTGTTGCTTGTGGGCTTAGGTCTCACGCGAGGGGCACGCACAGTCGAGGACAGCGGCACTACACACCGGAGCTAGGATTCATGTCGGAGGAGAGTTTGTCCAGGCGGCGTGTGCGAGGACGGCCGGGAGAGGCGCTAGAGTAGCCGGTGGCCATCTCTAGGCAGCGGCGGCGCACGCGGAGTGCTGCGGGTTATCGCGGAAAATTGAATCAGGAAAAGTGATAAGGTCGGGCCGGGATCAGGGCCTTGGCTCACTTGGGCGCATGCGGGGGTGAGCAGGACTGCGCGCTTCGGACGAAGGGAGCGATGCCGGACGTCGCGCAATGTCATCAGAAAGTTCTGAACCGTTAGATACGACAGATTTAAATGCCGAGATCAATTGTTCCAGCTGGTCGGAGGAAACAGAGAAAATTCGTCCTTTTTAGATAGTAGAGATATGAAGAATGTTTGGCTCCTCCAAACTAGTACCATTAGGTACAACCCATCTTCTTGATACCTACCTGCCCTTAGTATGGTAGATGGTGTTTAACACCATAATCTCTTGGAGATCCCGTTTTAGCTTAAGCAAAAGTGTAGGATGGGAAGACCCCGGGAAAAGACTTACAAAAATGTTTTATGAGAAAACCTTGGTGAGGCTTGGCCTACCAAGTGGTTTAAGAAAATGAGAAAGGTTTTGGCTTTTACAAAATGGTTCGGCAATGGATGGAGGAATTTTTTTAATAAAACACGTTGGGCTGTACAGTTTACTATGTTGGAACAATTAACCCGTGCAACCATATTACTCTCGAATGAGACGGGACTGGGCTAGAATTTTGTCTAATCCGGTATAGGTGTCTCAAACTACTATGGGGGAGAACAAATTCCCGGAGGCTGGGCTTTCCCCTGTAAATGACCATGTGAAACATCGGTGTGGGGAAGGTAAATACCTTCTAATGGCGGCCAAACAATACTATGAACCCCTCATTTAAAGCGCACACCCTGTGGGGTGCAAAATGCGCTCCGGTTGGTTTGTGACTATATAGGGCGTCCCGGTTTTGAGGGGATTAACCTCATAGGGTAGGCACTTGTATCGGAGAGGGCATCCGAAAGGTCTTGACCGATTATTTGACCCATGATCGGTGTAGATCAGGGACGGGTAATCGGATGGTGTGGGTAAAGTGTACAACCTCTTCAGAGTGTAAATCTATTCGAATAGCCGAGTCTTTAGTCATGGACGGTTGTGCTAGCGGGTGATGGTTTTGATTTCAAAAAAGACTTTGAAAAAGAAATGGCTTGAAAAAATTTTGACCATGGGATGGTCGGGAAAATGAAGAAAGGAGTTTGGTCATGAGATGACCGGAAGGAGAAACAAATGGGTGACCCAATCCTGGTGTTTTCTTAAAAATTTTCAAAAGGGTTTCCAAAATGTTTTACAGAAGTTTTTCAGCAAAGATATAAAGACATGCTATATCTACAAGAGAACTAGTTTATAAAAGAACCCCTCCTAGAGCCATCCTACCACAGCCATATTACAGATCCCTTATTACTATTCTCTTAAGGTGGTTTGCGAGTACATTCAAAGTACTCACCGGCATTGTCCCTGGCTATTTACTTGGACAGATTGCAGATGTTATGAAGTGACGAAGGTGTTGACGTCTCTGCGAGCTCGGCCGTCTTCCCAGTCAGTCGCCTGTAGTTTAAGGCATGACATGGGCTTTGCGCTGAAGACTTCCGCTACTTGTGTTGTAATTGCCATAATGGCCACTTTGTAAGTTTTGTACTCGTTACTTTCTGGATGTTGTAATGATACTAGTCGGTTATGCTCACGGCTCACTGATCATGGGAACATGAATTGTATGCATAACGGGTATCCTCGGGCCGTAAATCCGGGGTGCCACAGAAACAAAAATAAACTGAAATAAAAAATATAATGGAATGTCTCCCAAAAGCTCTTTCTTTATAGCAATTAAGATAAGCATGATAATTTTGATGATGCTCACATAAGAAATATGAATTGAAGTAAAAGAGAGCATCAAGAAGCAAATATAAAAAAATTTATGTCTAATACACTTCCTATGAAAGATAATCTTGTAAAGAAAAAGGTCATTAAATCACAAGGCAACAAGCATAGGAAAGCAAAATAAGTGCAACTTCAAAATTTTCAACATAAAGAGGGGAAACTTTATATTATTGAGATGCATAAAGCCATGTTTACCTCTCTCATAATAACTTTCACTAGCATCATGAATAAAATTAACAATATAACTATCACATAAAACATTCTTATCATGAGCCACATGCATATAATAATTATTACTCTCCACATAAGCATAGTGATTCTTATTAATTGTAGTGGGAGCAAATTCAACAAAATAGCTATCATTATTGTTCTCATCACCATAATCATCAAATATAGGAGGCATATTGTAATCATAATTAATTTTATCCTCAATAGTAGGTGGACTGAAAATATCATATTCATCATTGTGATCATCATAAATTGGAGGGATAGTATCATCATAAGCAATAGAATAGCTATGTTCCAAGGTGTGTTGATTTGTAAACATATCATCATTGGAATGACATGGATAGTACTAATAGTACAACAATTATTAACATCATCATTTTTAGAATTGGTACCAAAGAGATTTTCAATATCAACAGTAGTGTGCTTTTCCGAATCATGATCGCTACTATAGGTAACAGGCATAGGAACATCATCGAGTTCAGACTCATCAGCAAAAAGTATAATAAGAGCAACATGCTTAGGGGAAAATACCGTTTCCTCTCCTTTTACTCCTCCTGCTCTTCTTCTTCTTCCCATCTTTAGGAGGGAAAGCTTGAAAGGAAGCTTCTCCACATACCCTGGTTTATTGTTAGAGACAATAGAAGAAACTTTGGAGGATTCCTCCTTTTCATTAATAAGAACAAAACACATATTAGTCATGTCATATTTTGGTAAAATATCATATTTTATAATATTTTGTATGTAAGTATTTGCGTGGCAATTATCAACACAGTAAAGATGACAACCATGCAGGACGCTTTTCATATCAAAAGCACTCATATCTACCAAAGATGTTTTTCTTGATAGCTCTTCACACCCCAAAAATAATGTAAGTTCATCATGTTGATTAAAAGTGATCATGTTACCACAATACAAACTTGCAGTACTCATTGGATTAGAAGAGCTATTATTATGGCCTAAGCATTGAAAATTGAAATGACCCACTTTATAGCAAAGTTCACAAATAAAAGGATAGAGGGCACAAACTTTTTTACCAAGATCATTTAGAGACCTATACCACGTTCTGGTTTTTTCATTACTGTGGGTGATACAATATTCTTCTTCAATTTGATTCTTTTAACAAGGTCTAGTTACTCCACAAAAATTAACATGCTTATAAGAAATAGTAATTTCAGAGGTTTGAGCATGTTTATTGCAATCATTAATAATAATTTCATTTCTCATGCAAGTGTCTTTAAAAGGTTCAAGATACATGTCCCTTTTTCTTTAGGAGCATTAATATGAGAAGCAAAGGCTCTACAGCAATCAACAAGAATTTTAGGATCAAGACCATATTTAGCACTAAGCTCTTGAAAATCAGCATTTTTAGAGAAAGACTTAATGCAATCATACCCATAGTTTATACCTGGTATTTTACCTTTGTTGTTATCCCAATCTTCGGTATTGATTTGAATTGTTTCAGGAAGATCCCATTTAGCTTTGACATTCTTACTTGTAAAGGATCCCCCTAAACAGGTATCTAGATAGTTCTTGTAATGTCCTGAAAGCCTTGCATAAAAATTATCAATAATAATATTACTGGGGATCTCATGAATGGGACATTTGAGCATTAGTGACTTCAATTTCCCCCATGCTTGGGCAATACTTTCTCCATCATGAGGATGAAAAATATAAATATAATTCCCATCTTTATGAATTTCATGAGGAGGATAAAATTTAGAGTAAAAGAGAGATTTAAGTTCCTTCCACTCCGAATGATGAGCATCATCTAGTAGCTCATACCACTCCCTTGCTTTGACCTTAAGTGATAAAGAGAATAGCTTCCTCTTAACTTGGTCCATCGAAATACCTGCACACTTGAACAACTCGCATAATTCATGTATAAAGAGTAAATGATCACCAGGATGGATAGTTCCATCTCCAAAATAGCAGTTATTCATAACACGTTCAACAATTTCCATAGGTATTTTTAAAGGGGCACTTTCAGTATGTGGATTTAAAATATCACGAGCATCATTAGAATTACCACTTATGGGAGATAAAGTATTATCAGAGCAAATTTATAAGGTTCCCAACCTTTAATAAGGTAGAGATCCCTGTGTTTACAATGCTAGTCCCTGGATCAATAGCTAGCATCCACAGTTAAGATGTAACATCAAGAAACAAAGGTCATAATACAACTTTATAACCAGGAATAAAATAATTCATTACATCTTACATAGCTCATTTGGCCATCACATTACATTGCAGCAGAATATCTATAAGCATGGGGTCCTTCATCTTCAAAGTGCCACAGGCAGACATGTTGGTTGTAGACTTGTAATCCTAATCATTAAACTTCACTAATATCAAACAAACCTGCAACATAACAAGTTACAGCCACAAGGATCAATACATTTGAATTGTATTGGCAAGTGATACTATGGTAGTATAGTGGAGTCTATCATCTATATGCATTTGGCTAAGTAGAGCTTAGGCTTGCTTTGCTCAAAATAGATTTTCCTTATCATTTGAAAACACTAAGCTTTTGCTTGACAAAAACACCCAAGGCATCTCCCAATAGAAATTGGTGATCCTTCAATCCCTTGTTCACCCACAAGTTTTTAACTTAGAAATTGGGATGATGAGATTCTTGATAGCTTCCATGTCTTGATGCTCAAACTGTCCTTTGCCAGGGACATGGCTAAGTACTTAGATTTTACACTCTGCAGAGGTGGTGCACTTTCCCCACAAGACTTGGTTTCACCAAGACAAGATCTTTCAGAAGCCTTCCCTTAGACCAGAATGGACGCATTCCAACCTATCATTCCCCTACCACCAACTGTCCATTTGGCTAAGTTCTTGCAACCTATATGATCCAGGCAGAGCCCATAATGCCAAGTGGCTGCACTTGAAGCTTCTCAACATTTGACATCTCAAATCTCTTTGTTCCTGGGTGGCCATCCACAAGTGAGATACACAAGGTAAACCATAGAAATGGGCCTTGTGAACCACTCAACACAAACCATTCCTTCCATTCCACCCAGGTGATTCATTCACTTAGTTGTTTTATTAAACAAAACTCAAGTCCTCAGACTTAGAAATTTTCCATAGCATGAATATATGTTCCACCCTTGTTTTCTATTAGCTAAGCTAAGCATGATAGTAGTAGGAATCTTAACTTAGGAAAATTCTTCTAAGGTTTCATCTACTAGTATTTCCCATGGCATAGTTTATACTTAGCAAAATTCCATGCAAGTCCTACTTAGAAATATCACTAATGCATAGTGAAAATAATGGGACAAAGTATGGAGCATCACTTGCCTTTTTGGTAGAGAGTATAAGTTCACTTCTTGATCTTTGCAATGCTCACACACTTCAAGTCACTACAATTCAATCAAGCAAACAATATTTCAATCTACCATTCAAGCAATTCATCACATAAAATTATAGTGACAAGACAATGCATGCAAGCATGCTAAAGATTGTTTTATTTGTAAAAGTGGTTTCTAATAAGTTATTAGCATTTGGTAACACCATTTGGTCATTTTGTAAAGTGGCAAAAACCATTTGCAAAAGATTCTACCTCTAAACCATTTTTAAACCAAATCATTATTTCATGTGATTGAAATTGCCTTTAGCATAGTAATAATTTTTATAGGGTTTACCAAATACATTTTCAAGTCATAAAACTTGGTGTTTGGGGTCAGAGAGTTTATTTCCAAAATATTTCTCAAAGGTTTTCTTCCAAAACCATTTTTAATAATTAAACCATATTTTTATTTGACTAGAAATGGTTTAAATCAAAGATTTATTCTTTTGCTTCACCAAATACATTTTTGAAACCACAATTTGTTTCCTATGGTAAGTAGGTTCAAAACACTCCATTTGCAAAAGATTTTATCCTCAAAATCATTTTAAAACAATTTCTATACTCTAAACATGCATACACAAGTTTCTGCAAAAACAAACATTTTACCAGAAGCTTTTTACTAAAGAAAGTGCATGATTTGCTAGGGCTTGTTTTTCTGAATCCATTGATATAAAGTTTGCAAAATTTGGACGTGTAGATCAAAAGTTATAGATTTTACAAAATCTTGTATCTAATAGATCTAATCTGTTTTGATTCAAATCAACCGAGACACGTGGCTGGTTCTGATTCGTCTATACCTCTTCGCGCGGATCGGCTAACACAGACCGTAGGATTTCACTTGATCGCACGGCACTAGTTGCTACTTACCCTTTCGCTCGCGTTCTATCGCATCCGTCAGATCGAAATCCTACGGACCTAACTACTTTGACCATTACCAAGCGGCGCTGGCGGCGGCGACTGGCGGCGCTGGCTCTGCTCGCGGCGGAGCTGGTGATACAGGACGCAAGGGAGAGGGGGAGAGGTCTCACTGTGTTCGCAAGGAGGTGCCGAAGCTCAACGTGCTGTTGGTTCGACGTGGGGCGCACAGGGATGGTGGCAATTCCTCGCCGGAGTCGCTGGCGGCGTCAGGCGGCTCTGGAGGTCGTCGAGGGCAACGCTGCAGTTCACCCCAAGGCAAAACAAAGGCGTGGTTAGGTGCGGGCGAGTGTGGCGAGTGCAGGAGTGTCATCGAGAAGGAGAGGGATGGACAGCTGCTTATAGGGAGGGTCACCGGAGTTGATGTAGTTTGATGGTGGCGCTCAGTCGAAGACGTTGCCGAGCTTGCAGGGCACTCGCGGGCGAGCTGAGGCCACAGAGAGGTGCGCCAGGGTCTGGGGAACTCGCCTGTGTGCTCGAGGAGGCGAGGGGCGACGGTGGTTGGCCGGAATCGCTCGGTGAGCTCACCGGAGACAGCGGCAGTGCAACGCAAAATGGGAGCAGCCTGGTGGCTCTCGAGGCGTGATGTTTGGGGGGAAAGGAAGAGGAGAAACGGGCGTTTAAGCGAGTGTGGTCAGGGGGCATTGATCACGCGGCATTGAAGTGAATTGACGACGTGAATCAATTGGCAGTAACGGGAGGAAGAACTGGTCGCGGGTTGACAACGAGGTGAGCTGGCGGTGGGGTCCGCTTGGCAGCGTGAGAGCGAGAGAGAGAGGAAATAGGGTCCACCAGTCAGTGTCTTTGCGGGTTTATAAATGGGTACGAATCATTTTTCTTCGGGAGAGAGAGGGAACTGGGCTGGACTGGGCTTAGTGGGCTAGGCTAGTTGGGCTGGGTCCTTTTCTTATTTTTTTCTGTTCTGTTTGTTTTTCTTTTTCTCTTTTGATTTTTCTGTTTTGATTTTGTCTAATCAATTCAAACCTCAATTTGATTTCAAACCTTTTTCAAAGTTTGTGTAGGTTTAAGTACTTATTAATAAAACTTTCTGAAGTCATTTTTAGGATAATTTATTCCTTCTTTTTGGGGTCTTTTAATTAATAAAAAGGGCCCTTGCTTTAAATCAAATAGGTTTTAATAATGTCTTTAATTTCCATTTGACTTCTAAATTCTTCCAAACCTTTCAGTAAGTTTTGTTTACTTAAAAGGGTGTCAAATAATTCATCTTGAATTATTTGGAAAAGTTTTTAATAAGATTTATTAATCATTTAAGATTGGGTATTTGTTTTAATTCCAATGGAGTTTAATATGGTTGTAATTCCCTAAAGTTTATTTGGAAGGTTTATTTTATTTATGTTGATTAAACAACTTTTTATTTCACTTGGGTAATTTCCAAATATCATTTTCTCATGATTTAAAAGATCATTCTTATTAGAGATTTGTCTTTATTAAGATAGGGATAGAATGGTTAATGTCATTTTATTTTATTTTGGAAATTATTTAACCAATATTTTTATTTGGATTTGGATTATAACTTAACCACTTGTTTATGGTTTAGGCCAAGATTTGATTTGGTCTTTAAATATTCTTTAATTAATATTTTTATCTTTGTCTTATAAAATCCATATCTTTTTATTTAGAGATCTAAACTTGGGGATTCCAATTTGTGAAATCTTATTTTATATTTGTTTATCCTTTTTAAATCTCTTTAGGATTATTTGCTCACCATTTGGTATGGATTTATAGATAGGTTCTTTATTAGCTTTGGGAATTTAATTTCCTTATCTTATTAAATTCATGAGATTTTATTTATGGTTCCAATTAAGTGAAACCAATTTATATGGTCTTATCATATTTCTATTTGTCTTTCTTGATTATTTGTGAATGTTTGTTGACAAATTTTTATATGGATCAAATCCATAGGCTTGGAGATAACTTGGAAATGATTTTATTCCATTTGGGTTTAGGGTTTGGATTTATTTTTCAAGTGTTTAAATTTCCAGATGCATTCATTGAGGAATGCAATTCACTTGATTTGAATTTTGTTAAATTCAAACTTTAATTAAAGTTTGTTCAATATGGGATTTTAAGTTTCCTTTTAGAAACCAAAAGTTTCTTTTCACCCTGATTTTCAACAAAAATTTATTTTGTTTATTTTATTTTTCACATTACAAGATTTGGAAAATCTTCGGATGTGACAAAATTTTCTCCTCTAAAGCCGAGGAACTAAGAAAATAAATTTCATTAAGACTAGCTTCCCCAAGCTTAGACGTTTCCATAGCATTAGTAACAAAGGTGTTCAAAAAATTAATACTAATAACATTGCTATTAGCATGCAAAGGAAGTTACATAGGTTTTTTAATTTTATTTTCAAGCCATTTATGTTCTAACTCAAGAAAAATATTAAAAGCTATCTAATTTTTGTTGTTGTTTTCCATTAAGCCTAACTAGTGAAAATAAAAACAAGAAACAAAAAGATATAATTGCAGAATCTAAAGGAAATAACTTTGAGCACTCACACACCAGCAACAATACTAGAAGATAGCTTAGTAGCCAGAGGATGTGAGTAGCTTTTACCTTACCTAACCGGCAACGGCGCCAGAAAAGAGCTTGATGTCTACGCACGCTTCTATTCTTGTAGACAGAGTTGGGCCTCCAAGTGCAGAGGTTTGTAGAACAGCAGCAAGTTTCCCTTAAGTGGATCATCCAAGGTTTATCGAACTCAGGGAGGAAGAGCTCAAAGGTATCCCTCTCAAAAAATCCTGCAATTAAGATACAAGAAGTATCTTGTGTCCCCAACACACCCAATACACTTGTCAGGTGTATAGGTGTACTAGTTCGGCGAAGAGATAGTGAAATACAAGTAATATGGATGATTATAAGTGGTAATTGCAATCTGAAATAAAAATGGCAGCAAGCAAACATGTAACGGAACTGGTTGTAAATGATGTTTCAATGCTTAGAAACAAGGACTAGGGATCATACTTTCACTAGTGGTCACTCTCAATAAACATATAATATCTTCTCTTCACTATGCTAGCCTTAACTACTCGTCGATTGGATGGCGTAGGGCTACAAGAGCACACCTTAAAGTTTGCATTCCCCATCTAGATAACCCCTCACCGTCACCTTGAGCACTAGATGGTTCCATCAAGCACCACAATCTCATAGAGACATCCAACTCAAATTATACTCATGATAAGTATTTCTGTAACCTTTAGCCTAAGTTCCACACGGTGTGCACACTGTCAACTTCACATACGTGGGGATAAGTAGAGATTAATTAAAGCACTTGAGTAGAAGAGTAGATTTACTTATTCCACTAGATTACAAAGCAAATGATCACAACAATATCACGCATAGAGAGAGATGAAGACATAGCTATCGGTAGAGCCCTTTGCCTCGAGGGAGAACTACCCCCTCCTCATCATGGGGGTTAGCAACAGTGATGGAGATGGCAGTGGAGTTGATGGAGATGGCTCCGGGGGTAATTCCCCGTCTCGGCAGGGTGCCAGAAGAGATACTTCTATCCCCCGAATCTCGTATTCGATGGCGGTGGCACTACGGAACTTTTCATGGATTTCTGATCTAGTTCTTAGGGTTTCTGCCTCGAGGGGCTTATATAGGCGAAGGGGCAAGGTTGGTGGCCACCCGAGGGGCCCACACCATGCCTAGGCGTGGCTAGGGGTGGGCCCGTGCCTAGGGGTGGTTTGGCTCCCTCGTTGCTCCCCTCTGTCTCCTCTTTGGGCTCCATCTTGTGTCGGAAAAAATAGAAACTTCTGCTTTTGTTCTGTACAATTCCGAGAATATTTCTTTACTAGCTTTTCTGAAACCAAAAGCAACAGAAAAGAGGCAACTGGCACTATGGCATCTTGTTAATAGGTTAGTTCTAGAAAATGTATAAAAATGCCTCAAAGTGTAGACAAAACATAACATAATTGGCACAAAACAAGCATGGAGCATCCAAAATTATAGATACGTTTACGACGTATCACATAACCAAGATCCAATGCAATGGTGAGGTAACTGAACAACCCTTGTTGATCAAACTAGCGAAAGTTTATTGATGACGAGGTTGATCATGTGTCGATCCCTGCAACAAGCCTTAGCGAGTCATGAGGAGATTTATTGTCCCACGAACGGCTCAAAAGAACTAGTGCTCCAAGTGTTGCACCTCCACCAGTATCCACAAGTGCAACGAGGACGTCACCGCATCGAGGCAAGATTAAGAACTCGCAGACAAAGCATGAACATGTCAATGAAGATCCGGCAGCACTCCTCGTCCATGAAGATTATATATAGAAATGGTAGAATAAGTATCTACTATGGGCATTGGTGAAGATATCCTCCATGCAAAGAATATGAAGACACGAAGAAGAGGAAGAAGACCAGGCCGTGGTGACGGTGGCCCACCTTGTGATCATCCAGAAACATTCAAATGCACAGTTTAAATGACAGTTTAAAATTGAATCTATTTCATATGGGAAGATCCCACTTTTTCAAAAACCCCTCAAACCAACTCAACTTTCAAAACCCAAGCATCTACAGACTCACCAGCACATGCCTAACACACCCACCAAAAATAATTTCAAAATTCAAAACTTGAGTTCATGCGGCCATTTCATCAAACACCTTGCGGATGCAAATCAAACAAATCCTAAACACTGTAGTGTGCAGTAATTCTGGCCTAACTTGTTCCCTCTCTGGACACCACTAGACTTAGTAGATCATATAACAACCTTAACTAATCTCTAGAACCCCTGTAAGCTGGCCATTTTCATCAATGGTGAGCAGGCCGAGTGCACCATTGCCACCCCATAGTCGACAGCAAGCTATGAGCAACACTAGCCTCGCCAACCTTGTCTGGGAGCAAGCTAGCACCCCACCTCCACTCCCTGTCCCAGTCGCGAGTGATGCCAACCCCTGGACCACACGCATAGACCATGCCAAGCCGCTCTACAACCATGCCGAGAGCGCTCCCCGTGCGCCACCCTCGACAGACACCCACAGACCGCGCGCCGCCTTTGCCGCGTGCACGCGTGATCACCACCGTCCCAGCAACCCCGCAGACACGCTCGTTCGCCGCTGCGCGGACCACGCGCGCTTTGCGCCATTAAAACTCCCGTCGGGCACGCTCAGAGCACCGCAGCGTTCCGACCGATCATCACCGCCCCACACCTCGCCACCACGTCGTTGAGCTTCGCCAGGAAGCGTAGCACAGCCCCTACCATCGCCCACGACGATAGCCCTCTGTGCCGTCGACCATGACGAGCTCAGCCCGTGCCCGTCGGTCCCCTCTCGCCACTATAAATAGAGGCCTCCCCCGCTCGAATTCTTCACACCACCTCACTCCCCTCACCTCACTGATCGTTCCACCCCATTCCCGGAGCAAGGCGAGCAGCGCATCGCCGGAATTGCACCGGAGTAGTCCGCCTCTAGATAAGAAGGGCGCCGTCGATTTCGTCCACCCCAGGAGGAGCTGCCGGTACCAGGAGGTTCGCCGTCATCGACTTCGTCATTCGCCCGCACTGCCGACCTTCGCCGAGCCCCGGTGAGCCTCCCACGACCCCCACTGAGCCGCTAGGATTCGAGCTCGCTGGTGACTAGTTCATCGTCGACGATGACCCTCAGCCGTTGATCTTACTTCTAATCCAACGCAACACATCGCCCCGTACCGCTTCGCGTATAAAGACTCACTGACCAGTAGACCCGCCCTGTCAGTTGCGCCCCGCGCCGCGAAGTGACACTGGGCCGGCCCAATAACCCTTCCCGTGCAGCCCACTTGTTTGAATTTAGCTTTTTCTTTTTAAGTTCAAACATAGTTCTATACCTAGTTTCAAAAATCAACTCAGCTCGATTCACTGAACCAAATTGAATAAAACCAATTTTGTTAGAAAGGTTTTGAAATGCTTAATCCAAGCCCATTGGATTCAAATCATTTGAATATATAGATCAACCTTGGTATAAATAACAAGGCAGAACCTTTTCTGCATTCAAACATTTTTCAAATTTAAACCATAATATATTTTGAGTTGATTCCAACTCTCAAAAATCACATTTGATCATACCTTTCAGAATGTATAAAAACATATGGGTTTACTTACAGAAATAATGTTCAAGTAATAAAAGAATGCCACATAGGCATTTCTAGTCATTTATTTTTATTTGAAATAAAAGGTTAAACCTTATTAAATTGTGACACCACTTTAAATCACATTCCCATGTACTGAAATATGTGGTGATGACATGTGTCAACATGATCCCATGTTTGGTTTGGAGAATATTAAATCTTAAGTAGTTTTTCAATGAGTAGAAATTACTTTTCTAAAAATAAAAGAAATAATCTTGTAATATTAGTGATGATGCTAGATCGTCTATAGAACCCTTGTGTGTGATGATTGAAAGTAGTTAAGTATTGTTTGGTGATTGTGTACCTCTTATTTATTCATAGACGCTAGTACCGACCAAGGATACGAGGAGTAAGGAGGATACTACGAAGAAGAAGCCGAGGAGGACTTCAACCACTGCTCTGCACAAGGCAAGCTAACACTTGCAACCTAGCAAGATAACACTTGCAAGATACTCTACTTATGTAAGCCTAATACTACTAGTTGATTGTGCAAGTTAACACTTGCAAGATACTATACCTATGCAAGCAAATACTTGCTTGTTACCATGCCAACTATATGCCATAAGCATATGTGATCATACCCACTTGATAACCCCATTCCTAGTTTTACTTACGAGCTTTATACTTTATTTCTTTATCAAAGCTATTACTGAGAGATTTCTTAAGTAAATTGTAGATATTAGAAAGATAATTGAAGGTTGCATAAAGAGAATAAAACTTGGCCTAAGCTAGATAATCTTTATGTCATCCTAAGGCATGAGATTGAACTTAGTAAAACTCCACTAGTTTACCACCCCTCATTAGTATTCACTCCCATTTTTAGATGCTAGTGCTAAGCAAAAAACTTGATCAACTTTAGATGGGAATACTTGGTGGAAAAATGGTTATGAAAACCTTGGAATGATGGATCATTCTATTGAGATGTTTTGACATGTGTTTCCGAACACCAGATGATTTTGGTGATGAAAATGTTGAGGCATGAGCTTTAGCCCTTTATAAATCTGATGGTTGTCTGGATGCGATACCATTCCAATTTTACCATACAACCACAATACCCGAGAATTGGGTAGGGCTTGACTGGAAACTTATATACCTTAGTATTGGTTCCCTCACGGCCAAGGTCTGAGCTGAGGCTACCTTGTGAAGATTGTCCACCTGTGTAGTACCCAAAATGACAGTTGGTCATGGTTGGGAGGCCAAACTCACAGGAGAGGTGCTTATACTAGGGCGTGTAATTGAAAGGTTAGGATTGATTATCCGCATATTGAGTATGGTGAATTCAGGATTTGTTCCTGACAGATGTATCGAATGTTGTGGTGAAAGTGTACAATCTCTGCAGAGTGTCAAACTATTCGAATAGCCGCGTCCGCGGTTATGGACAGTTGGAGTGGCCATACTGTTCCCCT
The DNA here is from genome assembly GCA_916181665.1 of Avena sativa. Lineage (NCBI taxonomy): Eukaryota > Viridiplantae > Streptophyta > Magnoliopsida > Poales > Poaceae > Avena > Avena sativa. The sequence goes on along the minus strand of OV702283.1, from coordinate 133,631,944 downwards.
GTCAGATGTTTTCAAAATGACTTGTGAAATGGATTGAGATTTTGACTTGACCACAACAGAGTTGTGATATGAAATTCAAGTTCCCACTTAGGTGTTATAAAATTTCGACTAGATTTTCTTGCTTCTGAACTTAGTAGAGATAAATCTGGCTTTTTGCAAAACAACCCTAGAGCCTAGTGTCCTATTACAAAACCCCCCTTCACTTGATAGTATTAGTCTGCGAGTACTTAAAGAGTACTCATTGCTTTGTCCCCGGCTATTCCCGTGGCCATACTATGAAGAGGAGTACTAGGAGGATGGACCCCAGGAAGGTTATGACAACTAGGATCATCTCCCATCGTCAGCATTGCCTGTGACCCCGAAGATGGAGCTTCGCCTACGCTACCGTTATTATTACGTATTTCCGTTGCTTGAGTTGTATTAAGATCTGGATCATGAGATCCTTATTTGTGTAAGACCTTATGTATGGTTTGTAATGGATGATGTACTGTGTTATCCAAATCTGTTATGTCTCGCAAAAATGGTAATCCTGGGATTGCGATGTATGGCATAACAGGCATCTGGGATTAAAAATCTGGGTGTTGACAAGTTGGTATCAGAGCCATCCTGACCATAGGAGACCCTAGTTAGACTGGACGTTTGAATCAAAAACTTAGTTTCAAAACCAAAGGAAGCAAATATTTACAAAACTTATTCGCATTCTTATCACCTTGATTCTTTCATAAAAATTCATGTTCCTAAAAAACTCTTGCAAAATACATAAAATTTGACACACTTGATCACTCTACTAACTTACTCATCCTATATTCTTATAGATGGACGTGAAGTACATCAAATTTTATCATTGGGTTATGGAGGAGACCTTATCTTTGAGCGGGATTTGGACCAGCTTTCGGAACTTCTGGAGCGTCCGCACCCCAAGTTCTTCGGAGCTCAGCTCAATGATCAAGGAGGAGAAGATCTGCAGTGGATAATTGTTGCAAGTCTCCGAGGAAAGATTGAACCTCCCACTGCCGAGGGAGTTCAGTTCACCTTAAGAGAGAACAACTGGCTCGATGGACTTGTCAGGGCCATGCAGGAAGCTCTTGCCTGTCTGTGTGGGCAGAGTATCAACCAGATCAAGGGAACCTGCTTTGAGTTTTGTCCAAGGAGTGATGCTAAAGGACAGCCACTGGAATCCCCATACCACCACGAGCTGAAGAACCAATTGGACCACCTTAGATTCATGATGTACGATCGTCAGCAGGAGTTGGACAATTGCCGTGACTACTCCAACCACAAGTCCGCCATCATCAAGATGAAGGATCAGACCATCGCCATGCTAGCGAAGGATCGCAAGTCTCGCCACCGTTAGCTCGACAAGAAGGAGCACATCATTGCCCGTCTTCACCACCGTATCTCGGAATTGGAGGAGACCATCCACGAGAGAGATATGTAGTTAGAGGAAAGGGAGAATGATGGAGAAGATCTTCATGGAGACCCCTACTCCTATCTCAGCGATGATGATGATTTTCTGGAGGATCATGCTATGGATTTCTTCACCGATGAGGATGACTTCGCCTTCATCAATGATGACGATGATGATGAGGATGACGACTACATCGACTCCGAGGAGTAGTAGCACTTGAGCACTAGCGTAGTGAGTTGTATTCGGTCCCACTGTATCGTAGTTTCCAGAATGGTTATTAAAACCATCTGTTTACCTTGTTGTGGTGTGTGTTTGTATCGTGTGCTATGAATGAATGAAAAGCAAGTTGCTAGAAAAATCCGAGTCAAACTTTAAAAACTTTTCAAAGTCCCGGAACCTTAGAAATTTCCCTCTTTTCTCATGATCTATCTCAATCTTCAGATGCCACGCGGAGGAAGTGGTTCATCCCCGGACCCGATGTTACAGATCCTGCAAATGTTGGTTTCTGACTGCGAAGCTGAAAGAGCCGAACATGAAGCCAACCTAGCCACCCTTCAGCAGATAGCTCAGCTAGCCCACAACAATCAAGGCCACGGAAATCAGGACAACCATGGATCTAAGCTCAAGAATTTCCAGAACACCAACCCACCTGTTTTCACTAAGTCATAAGAGCCCTTAGATGCAGAAGATTGGCTGCAAACCATGGAAAATAACCTGGAAGTCGCCAGAGTAGAAGCCAACGAGAAAGTTCTGTTCGCCACCCACTATCTAGCCGGAGATGCCAGAGCATGGTGGAACAGCGTTCATGCAATGACCGGAGGACAGATGATGACCTGGGAGGAATTCAAGGTCAAGTTCAGTAGAACCCATGTGCCACCGGGTTTGATCGAGAGAATGAGAGATGAGTTCAGAGAACTGAAGCAAGGACGGATGACTGTAGTGGAATACCGTGAAAAAATCTTGTCATTAGCTAGGTATGCCCCGGATGAGATCGACACTGAAGCCAAGAAGGAGAGATTCTCGAATGGTCTGCATGATGAGATGCAGACGGTGTTAGTCAATATCCCTTTTGCTGATATTGAAGCCCTTGTCGACTCTGCCATCCAGATGGAAGGAAAGATCAACCAAGCCAATGAGAACCGCAAGCGTCGCATGATGCATCAACCAGGAACCCATCAGACCCCAAAGTATCGCCCTAACCCATCTCCAGGATTTGCCCCGAGAACCAACAGACCCCCGATGAATCGTTCGACCTATCCCAACCGTGGAAACCCAAGACCCAGAGGAAATCACAACAACCCCGACAACTCTGGCAATTTCAACCGTGCCCCACCCAAGTTCAACCACAACAATTCTACCGCCAACACCAACACTGCCCCGAGGACTGGAAGCAATGGTGTGCTGGTTGCAGCAAAGGACAAGTCGCAAGTGACTTGTTATGACTATGGAAATAAGGGTCACTACTCCAACGAGTGCCCCAACAAGAAGAATACCGCAGCCCCCAATGTAAATGCCCTAGCTCGGCAGCAGCGTCGTGTTCAGCCTGGAAGAAGGTTTGCCCCAGGGAACTCGCTCAACCGCAACGGCCGTCTTTTCTCATGCATGCTGAAGAAGCTTAGGAAGCGCCAGCCGTTGTGCTGGGTATGTTTTCTGTTAATTCAGTACTTGCTCGAGTATTGTTTGATTCTGGTGCATCGCACTCATTTGTCATCGAAGAATTTGCATGCACTAATAAGATTTAACCAACCAAACTGAAGCATGTTATGATTGTTCAAATCCCCGGTTCAACCACGAAAGCTAGGCAAATTTGCAAAGCCGTCCCCATCTGAATCCATGGCATAGACTTTTATGCTAATCTGATAGTACTCGGAACTAAAGGTTTGGAAGTAGTACTAGGAATGGACTGGATGTCCAAACATAAAGGATTGATTGTATATGCCAAGAAAGCCATAACCATGACCAGTACAGCTGGAATATCAGTCGAGCATATCTCTGAAACCTTACCTTGTCAATTCAAGTGCAACAAGAGTCTAGCCCAACCTACCATTGACCAAGTCCGGATAGTCTGTGAATACCCCGATGTATTTCCAGATGTTTTGCTCGGTATGCCCCCAGATCGGGATATCGAGTTTATCATTGAACTAATCCCCGGAACAGGACCCATAGCCTAGAGACCATATAGTATGAACCCGTCGGAATTAGCAGAACTGAAGAAGCAACTAGATTCCATGTTGGAAGTTGGATTGATTCAACCAAGTGCGTCACCATGGAGATAACCTGTCTTGTTCGTGGACAAAAAGGATGGAGGTAACCGTTTGTGTACGGATTACTGGAAGTTGAATGATGTCACCATCAAGAACAAGAACCCATTGCCCAACATAGAAGATTTGTTTGATTAGTTGACCGGTGCCAAAGTGTTTTCTAAGATTTATCTTAGAACAGGCTATCATCAACTCAAGATTCGCGCAGAGGATATTCCCAAGACTGCCTTTACCACCAGATATGGATTATACGAGTATACCGTCATGTCTTTTGGATTAACCAATGCCCCCGCTTATTTCATGAATCTCATGAATAAGATTTTTATGGACTTCCTGTGTAGGATCCCTCCTTTATAAAGGAAAAGGATCCCTGTGATTGCAATGCTAGTCCCTGGATCAATGCTAGCATCCACAGTTTAAGATGAAGTACACAGAAACAAAGGTCATTATTACAGTCATTCCAGAGACACCATAGTCTTTACAACTCCAAGGCCACAGGCCTAGTACAAGAGTTTGAATAAGTAAATAAATAAAAGTCTTCATCTTCATGTGCCACAGGCAAACATGTTGAGTGTAGACTCATGACTCTTAATCCTCATCAGAGTAACCTGCAACATCACAAGTTACAGCCACAGTGGGTCAATACATTGGAATAGCATTGGCAAGTGATACCTTAGTATAATTTAGGTAGACTAGATACTATATGCATTTTTGGCTAATTGTAGCTTGGCTTGCTTTGCTCAAAATAGGTTTTGCCTATTAGTTGAAATCACTAAGTTTTTTTTCTTTGTCAAAATTTTTCCCAAGGAACCACCAATAGACATTGAGGTCCTTCACCCTTGTTCACCCACAAGTTTTACTTACAAATTGGGATGAGGAGATTCTTGATAGCTTCCATGTCTTGATGCTCAAGTTGTCCTTTTCCAGGGACATGGCTAAGTACTTAGATTCTTCCATCTGCAGAGGTTGTGCACTTTCCCCACCAGACTTGATTTTCACCAAGACAAGACCTTTCAGAAGCCTTCCCTTAGACCAAATGGACGCGTTCCAACCTATCATACCACTACCACCAACTGTCCAAATGGCTAAGTTCTAGCAACCTATGTGATCCAGGCAGAGCCCATATTGCCAAGTGGCTGCACTAGAAGCTTCTTAACATTTGGCCTCTAAAATCTCTTTGTTCCTGGGTGGCTTTCCACAAGTGAGATACACAAGGTAAACCATAGAAATGGGCCTTGTGTAACCACTCAACATAAACCATTCCTTCCATTCCACCCAGGTGTTTCAATAAATTAGTTGTTTTATTAGGCAAAACACAAGTCCAATGACTTAGAAATATTTTCATCATAGCATGTATAGTTCTCCAACCCTTGGTTGCTACTAGCTAGGCTAAGCATGGCATGGAATAGCATCTTAACTTAGAAATTTCCTAGCAATTCTACAACTACTAGGATTTCCCAACATATCATATAGGCAAAATATAACATGCAAGTCTAACAAAATATTTCTAATGCTTAGTAGAAAACTTAGGGATAAAAATATCATGAAGCACCACTTGCCTTGGTAGTTTGGAGAGTAGCTACACTCCTCACAATCACAATCACTAGCACCAAAATCTACACAAAGAATCATAGCCACAAATCACATACAAAACATATACAAACAAAAATATATGAATGCATGCAATATGATGTGTGATGATTTTTTGAAACTCAACAAAGCAAGTGTACATTACTGGTTCATAAAGAAGTTCAAAACTTGCCAAACAACATTTATTTAAACCTCAAAATATTTCTTAAACAATTTATATACTCAAAATGGCCCTACACATGTTTCTGCAAATTAAACCATTTTAACAGAAGCAAAACATTAAACACATTGCATATTTAGAAAGGGCTTGCTCTCCTGATTCCAACGATATAAAATTTGTCAAATTCTAACGTGGGAATCAAAAGTTATGGCTAAATCAAATTCAAACATCTAATAGATTTAAATCCTGTTTTTAAACCAAAACCCTAGCCACGCGTCTTAATATTATTGGTCGGTACCGTTTCGCTCAGGATCGCGTCTATGAGCCGTTAGATCAACATAATCTGCACGGCCCAGATCTACTTGTAACGGTTCGTTAAGTGATCTAATCTCGCACGCTGGATCCAGATCCAACGGCCCTGGATCAAGCGACCACAGCTGGGCGGCGCTGGCGGTGGCTACTGGCGGCGGCGAGCTCTGCCTACGGCGGCGCGACACTACATGTGGCTCTAGGATCATCGGAGGTGCTTACCAGAAACATGACGATGCGCTGATGCTCAACCTGGCGACGACTTGGCAAGGGGCGCACGGACACGGTCGCTGAAGCTCGTCGAAGTTGCAGGCGGCGTCGGGCTCGGGTGGACGACAACGTTGGCGACATTCCTGGTCTTCCTAGCACACACAAACGGCATCAGGAGACGCACAAGGCTACAGCGAACACGATCGTGTGCAACAGAGGCGAAGGGGAACAAGGGGCTCACCGAATTTGCTCGCCGGAGTTGAGGATGCCGTCGGGAGCTTGCAGCGTTTGACAAAGCTGACGACCTGGGGCAGTACAGGATGAACCAGTGGGGTCAGGGGGTGCGCAAGGAAGTTGTGAAGCGGCTCGTATGAACCAGAGGGAGAGGGGCGCACGGGGCTCACCGGGATTGGTCGCCGGAGTGAGCTCTGTCTGCGGCGGTTCGAGGAGGATTGCGGGCAGCCTGGGGGCGTATCTGTCTGGCTTTGTTGGGGGAAATGGCCGTGAGGGGGAGGTGGTCTTATAGCCAGAGCAGGGGCGAGGATCGCGCGCGGTATCAATGGCAATTAAGCCTGCAGTAACAGCGGCGAGGTAACGGCGGAGCGAGCGTCGCGGCCGTGCGTGATTGACAACGACGACGACGTGGTCGCAGGGTCCACTCGTCAGTGAGTTAAACAGAGGGGAGGTGGGGTCGCGTGGTCAGTGACCTGGTGGGTGTGTCTGCGAGTGAGAGAGAGAGGGAGACCCCGGGTGGGCTTAGTGGGCTGGATTAGTAGTTGGGCCAGATAGGTAGCGCTGGCCTTTTTCCATTTCTTTTCTCCTTTTATTTTTCTGTTTTGGTTTTCTGAAATGATTTTCAAATCCAATTCAAATGAGTTTGAATTCAAATCTTCTCTAGGTTTTTATACTGCAAACCTTGCACTCAAATGTGTGTCAAACACTTCTGTTTATTCCAAACACTTTGATCAAATGAAAATAAAAATAAAACCAAGCTTTCATGATATATTTACAATAGGCATAATAATGGTTCTATTTACCCATTTTGTTTTGAAACTTTATTCAAACTTTTGATGGTGCCCAAGTTTGAATTTCAAACCTTACTGAACTAAAACAAGTACTCTTCTCAATGGAAGATAGTGTTGAGGCTAGAGCAAACTCACATGAAATGATAAGCATAAATGCTTCTGCTTTGAAATGATTTGTTTGAAATGAGATTCATATGATCATGGATGCATGGATGGTATGCATGAGTTTGAAACATGATTTTAGGGATGTTACATCCTGGATAAGTTCGTCGTTGTTTTCATCGATGACATTCTGATTTATTCCAAATCGGAAGAAGAACATGAGCTACACCTAAGTACCATTCTTGGAACCCTTAGAGAGCATCAGCTGTATGCCAAATTTAGCGAATGTGAATTCTGGTTATAGGAGGTAGGATTCCTCGGCCACATTGTATCAGCCGGAGGAATTGCCGTTGACCCTGCAAAGGTGAAAGATGTCGAAGATTGGCAAGCCCCAACCAATCAAACCCAAGTTCGTGCATTGCTCGGATTGGCGGGATATTACCGCAAGTTCGTAGAAGGATTCTCGAGTATCACCAGACCCATGACCCAATTGCTAAAGAAGGACAAGAAGTTTGAATGGACGGACAAATGTGAAGCGAGTTTTCAAGAACTCAAGAGGAGATTGATTCCAGCCCCAATCTTAATCATGCCGGATATCACGAAGACCTTCGATGTGTATTGTGACGCATCCAAGATCGGTCTCGGATGTGTGCTAATGCAAGAAGGCAAAGTTATATCTTATCTATCTCGACAACTGAAACAACATGAGCAAAATTACCCAACCCATGACCTCGAACTCGCCGCCGTAGTTCTAGCCCTGAAGACATGGAGGCACTACCTGATGGGAAACCGTTGTGAGATTTATTCGGATCACAAGAGTCTGAAGTATATATTCACTCAGAAGGAGCTGAATATGAGACAGAGAAGATGGATTGAGCTAATCAAGGATTACGACCTGGACATTCACTATCACCCTGGTAAAGCCAACGTGGTAGCAGATGCCCTTAGCAGATTGCCGTGCCGCTTGAACTCCATGATTTTGAAGGAGCAACCAAGATTGCACAAAGAGATGGAAGATTTTTGAATGGAATTAGTGAGTGAAGGATTTTTGGCTAGCATAGAACTTCAACCAACTTTCATCAGCCAGATCAAAGAGGCGTAGAAAGGAAATGCTAGTATCAACGGAATCAAGCGTCCTCTCGGTACAGGCAAAGTACCCGGATTCACTGAAGACGAAGAAGGAGTTCTGTGGTACAAAGGACGCCTTTGTGTACCAGCAGATTCTGAGTTGAAGGAAGTTATTCTCAAGGAAGCTCATGATACTCTTTATTCTATCCTCCCCGGAGGAACGAAGATGTATCAAGATTTGAAAGCGCAATTTTGGTGGCATAAGATGAAGAGAGAAATCGGAAGCTATATCGCCAAGTGTGACATATGTCAGCGAGTCAAGGCCGGACATCAAAGACCCGCTAGATTGTTGCAACCATTGCAGATTCCGGAATGGAAATGGGATTCCGTTGGAATGGACTTTATCACCGGATTGCCTACTTCTAGTAGGGGAAATGACTCTATCTGGGTCATAGTGGACAGATTGTCCAAAGTCGCCCATTTCTTACCCTTCAAGACCACATATCAGAGTTAGAAGCTAGCGGAGTTATACATCGCTAGAATCATCAGTTTGCATGGACTCCCCAAAAACATCGTATCGGATCGAGGAACTCAGTTTACCTCGAGATTCTGGAAGAAAGTTCAAGAAGGTTTAGGAACCCGCCTAGATTTCAGCACCGCTTATCACCCTTAGACCGATGGACAAACGGAGCGAGTAAATCAAATACTCGAAGATATGTTGAGAGCATGTGTGTTAGAATATGGATCTAAGTGGGAAGACTGTCTTCCGTTCGCAGAATTGTCATACAACAACAGTTATCAAGCTAGTTTGCAAATGGCCCCATTTGAATTCATGTACGGAAGAAAGTGTCGCACCCCTTTGAATTGGTCAGAAGTATGAGAGAGTCAGATTTTTGGACCCGATATCCTACGAGAAGCGGAAGAGAAGGTTCACAAGATTCGTGAGCACCTCAAGACAGCCCAGTCTAGACAAAGGTGTTACGCCGACAAGAGACGTCGAGACCTCGCCTTCAACATAGGATATTTTGTGTATCTGAAAGTGTCGCCATTGAAAAGAATGCAACATTTCCAACTCAAAGGAAAGTTAGACCCCAAATATATCGGACCTTCAAAATTTTGAACCGTCGAGGAGAAGTGTTGTATCAATTGGGACTACCCGAGGTGATGTCAGCCGTGCACAATGTGTTCCATATCTCATTACTTCGCAAGTGTCTCGATGTCCCGGAGAAGACTAAAGTGTTCAAGAATATTGATCACTGTACTATAGAGATCAATGATGACCTGACCTATCCCGAAGTACCCATCCGTATTTTGGAAGAAGCTTTCAGAACTACCAGAACCTGAAGCATCAAGTTTCTCAAGATTCAGTGGAGCAACCACACAGAAGAGGAAGCTACGTGGGAGCGCGAAGATCATATCAGGACGGAGTTTCCCGATCTCTTCAAATCCTAGGTAATCTTTTTCGTCCTTTTTCAAATCTCGGGATGAGATTTTGTTTAAGGGGGGAAGGTTTGTAACATCCCAAAAATATTAAACTAGAATCATCAAACTCTAATCAACAAATTTAGGGTTAACAAAAACTTTTCCAATTAAAATATGAAAGCATTCATATGAGTGTGCATTAAAATTTGGATTCTTTTGAATTGCCATGATTATGTGTCTATTTGCTTGTAAAATGATTCTTAGGTGAAATAAACATCATCTAAAAAATCCCCACACTTTTCCCAAAGACAAATAAATCAAAACAAACAAATTAAGTGAATGGTCACTTTGGCCAAATTAACTCCCATGCCTACTTTGGCTATCTCTAACTTTCAGAACTTAACAGAAACTTGTTTGGATCTTTGCACCCCTTGATAGTACTCATAACAAAGTACCAAGGCCCACCTTGTGATCATCCAGAAACATTCAAATGCATAGTTTAAATGACAGTTTAGAATTGAATCTATTTCATATGGGAAGATCCCACTTTTTAAAAAACCCCTCAAACCAACTCAACTTTCAAATCCCAAGCATCTACAGACTCACCAGCACATGCCTAGCACACCCACCAAAAATAATTTCAAAATTCAAAACTTGAGTTCATGCAGCCATTTCATCAAACACCTTGCAGATGCAAATCAAACAAATCCTAAACACTATAGTGTGCAGTGATTCTGGCCTAACTTGTTCCCTCTCTGGACACCACTAGCCTTAGTAGATCATCTAACAACCTTAACTAATCTCTAGCACCACTGTAAGCTGGCCATTGTCATCAATGGTGAGCAGGCCGAGTGCACCATTGCCACCCCATAGTCGACAACAAGCTATGCGCAACACTAGCCTCGCCAACCTTGTCTAGGAGCAAGCTAGCACCCCACCGCCACTCCCTGTCCTAGCCGCGAGCGATGCCAGCCCCTAGACCACACGCACAGACCATACCAAGCCGCTCTGCAACCATGCCGAGAGCGCGCCCCGTGAGCCACGCTAGACAGACACCCACAGACCGCACGCTGCCTTTGCTGCGTGCACGCGTGATCACCATCGTCCTAGCAACCCCACAGACACGCCCGTTCGCCGCCGCGCGGACCATGCGGGCTGTGCGCCATTAAAACTCCCGTCGGGCACGCTCAGAGCACATCAGCGTTCCGACCGATCAGCACCGCCCCACGCCTCGCCACCATGTCGTTGAGCTTCGCCAGGAAGCACAACACCGCCCCCTACCGTCGCCCACGCTGATAGCCCTCTGTGCCGTCGGCCACGACGAGCTCAGCCTGCGCCCGTCGGTCCCCTCTCGTCACTATAAATAGAGGCCTCCCCCGCTCGAATTCTTCACACCACCTCACTCCCCTCACCTCACTGATCGTTCCACCCCATTCCCAGAGCAACGCGAGCAGCGCATCGCCGGAATTGCGTCGGAGCAGGCCGCCTCTGGAGAAGAAGGGCACCGTCGATTTCGTCCACCCCAGGAGGAGCTACCGGTACCAGGAGGTTCGCCGTCATCGACTTTGTCGTTCGCCCGCATCGCCGACCTTCGCCGAGCCCCGGTGAGCCTCCCGCGACCCCCACTGAGCCGCTAGGGTTCGAGCTCGCCGGTGACTAGTTCATCGTCGACGACGACCCTCAGCCGTTGATCTTACTTCTAATCCAACGCACCACATCGTCCTGTACCGCTTCACGTTTAAAGAGTCACTGACCAGTAGACCCGCCCTGTCAGTTGCGCCCCGCGCCGCGGAGTGACACTGGGTCGGCCCAATAACCCTTCCCGCGCAGCCCACTCGTTTGAATTGGCGTTTTCTTTTTAAGTTCAAACATAGTTCTGTACCTAGTTTCAAAAATCAACTCATCTCGATTCACTGAACCAAAATGAATGAAACCAATTTTGTTAGAATTTTTTTGAAATGATTAATCCAAGCCCGTTGGATTCAAATCATTTGAATCTATAGATCAACCTTGGTAAAAATAACAAGGCAAAACCTTTTCTGCATTCAAACATTTTTCAAATTTAAACCATAATAGCTTTTGAGTTGATTCCAAATCTCAAAAATCACATTTGATCATACCTTTCAGAATATAAAAAAACATATGGGTTTACTTACAAAAATAATGTGCAAGTAATAAAAGAATGCCAGATAGGCATTTCTAGTCATTTATTTTTATTTGAATAAAAGGTTAAACCTTATTAAATTGTGACACCAATTTAAATCACATTCCCATGTACTGAAATATGTGGTGTTGACATGTGTCAACATGATCCCATGATTGGTTTGGAGAATATTAAATCTTAAGTATTTTTTCAATGAGTAGAAATTACTTTTCTAAAAATAAAAGAAATAATCTTGTAATATTAGTGATGATGCTAGATCGTCTATAGAACCCTTGTGTGTGATGATTGAAAGTAGTTAAGTATTGTTTGGTGATTGTGTACCTCGTATTTATTCATAGATGCTTGTACCGACCAAGGATACGAGGAGGAAGGAGGATACTACGAAGAAGAAGCCGAGGAGGACTTCAACCACTTCTCTCAACAAGGCAAGCTAACACTTGCAACCTAGCAAGATAACACTTGCAAGATACTCTACTTATGTAAGCCTAATACTACTAGTTGATTGTGCAAGTTAACACTTGCAAGATACTATACCTATGCAAGCAAATACTTGCTTGTTACCATGCCAACTATATGCCTTAAGCATATGTGATCATACCCACTTGATAACCCCATTCCTAGTTTTACTTACGAGCTTTATACTTTATTTCTTTATCAAAGCTATTACTGAGAGATTTCTTAAGTAAATTGTAGATATTAGAAAGATAATTGAAGGTTGCATAAAGAGAATAAAACTTGGCCTAAGCTAGATAATCTTTATGTCATCCTAAGGCATGAGATTGAACTTAGTAAAACTCCACTAGTTTACCACCCCTCATTAGTACTCACTCCCATTTTTAGATGCTAGTGCTAAGCAAAAAAATTGATCAACTTTAGATGGGAATACTTGGTGGAAAAATTGTTATGAAAAACTTGGAATGATGGATCATTCTATTGAGATGTTTTGACATGTGTTTCCGAACACCAGATGATTTTGGTGATGAAAACGTTGAGGCATGAGCCTTAGCCCTTTATAAAACTGATGGTTCTCTGGATGCGATACCATTCCAATTTTACCATACAACCACAATACCCGAGAATTGGGTAGGGCTTGACTGGAAACTTATATACCTTAGTATTGGTTCCCTCACGGCCAAGGTCTGAGCTGAGGCTACCTTGTGAAGATTGTCCACCTGTGCAGTACCCAAGATGACAGTTGGTCATGGTTGGGAGGCCAAACTCACAGGAGAGGTGCTTATACTAGGGCGTGTAATTGAAAGGTTAGGATTGATTATCCGCATACTGAGTATGGTGAATTCAGGATTTGTTCCTGCCGGATGTATCGAATGTTGTGGTGAAAGTTTACAATCTCTGCAGAGTGTCAAACTATTCGAATAGCCGCGTCCGTGGTTATGTACAGTTGGAGTGGCCATACTGTTCCCCCGTGAGATGTTTTCAAAATGACTTGTGAAATGGATTGAGATTTTGACTTGACCACAACAGAGTTGTGATATGAAATTCAAGTTCCCACTTAGGTGTTATAAAATTTCGACTAGATTTTCTTGCTTCTGAACTTAGTAGAGATAAATCTGGCTTTTTGCAAAACAACCCTAGAGCCTAGTGTCCTATTACAAAACCCCCCTTCACTTGTTAGTATTAGTTTGCGAGTACTCAAAGAGTACTCATGGCTTTGTCCCTGGCTATTCCTGTTGCCAGACTATGAAGAGGAGTACTAGGAGGATGGACCCCAGGAAGGTTACGACAACTAGGATCATCTCCCATCGTCAACATTGCCTGTGACCCTGAAGATGGAGCTTCGCCTACGCTACCGTTATTATTACGTATTTCCGCTGCTTGAGTTGTATTAAGAACTGGATCATGAGATCCTTATTTGTGTAAGACCTTATGTATGGTTTGTAATGGATGATGTATTATGGTATCCAAATCTGTTATGTCTCGCAAAAATGGTAATCCTGGGATTGCGATGTATGGCATAATAGGCATCTGAGATTAAAAATCCAGGTGTTGACAATAGCATCCTCTTTTAATGTGTGGAACCATTCCGTTCACTCTCGGATATATACGGACTCTTCTGGAATATTTCAAGACTCTCCGAAACATCCTTTCGGAATTACTTCATCCAAGTATCTCATTCGTAGTCACATTCTAAAATGCCATAAACGTCTTAAGTGTATGACCCGGTAGGTTCGAATATTTGCGGACATGTCCGGAACTCATTCCGATGACAAGTATTACTATCGGTATCTTGATACAAGTAGCAACCCCCACATAACGCGAAGTTCTTTATCGTGTGAACCATAGTATTGCGTCTGATACATATCACATTTATTCGTGGATACTTTACATTGCCCGAGATGAAACACTAGGTTATTCTCGTTTCCCGGCATGTACTCTTTACTCATCTGTACTATCAATGTCCTTTGTTCAACAATTTGATCGCGCGTACGGCTAGATGATGATGAACACCATAGTACATGAGTGGGCCTAGAGTATATCTCTCCATCGCCAGGAGTATCAATTCCCGCAAGCACACCACGTGAATGATCGGCGAACCATCCGGTATGAACAAGTATAAACTTTATAATCACTTTGTTAAGAGCAACGTTTGGAGAATCTTGCCACGTCCATACTGTTCCCAAGTTCACATGTGTCTTGTGGTCAAAAAATTTCTAGTAAAGGCCATACAATGTGTTATGAGATTAAACCGATAACTATATTGACAATGCATTCATGGTATCTCATGTTTGGGTCTATCCATCGTTGTTGTTCTCCCAACAACTCCGATCTCATATATCACCAGCAAATCCATAACACATTGTCATTTTTCCCGTAGTCAGGAAACTAGGACTATAAATGATACATGGACTAGTCTTAGAGGTGATACTAGGGATATCTAATTGGTGCTTATGATTCACACATGTATTAGGGTTTTCCTCCAAATACTCATTATCTAGAACTTATAAAATTATAGCACGAAATAATAAACTTAATCGTGAACATGAAATATAGAATAATAAAATTTATTATTGCCTCTAGGGAATATTTCCATCAGCCTCCCACTTGCACTAGAGTCAATAATCTAGTCAATATTTCAGCACTAAACACCTATAGCATACCAATGTCTTTCATGCTTTGCATGTGGTAAACTTTCTCAACATATCTTAAAGTCGAGATCCTTGTGTATTTGCATATCTTTGTGTCTTCACACATAACTCATTTTCAATGAGATGGCTTATGTATATGGATGGTCAACTAGTGGGACCTTACTTCATTGGCCGATACTATGTGTCCTCTATTGTCTCACAATAGATCTTCATAGTACTAGCACGCTCAGAACTACACTAAGTTCAAATTGAACCTTTTTACTCCTAACACCCTCCTTTTCCATTGTCATGAAACGCGTTTTACTTAGTCTTTCGTATAGTATCCATCATAATATTTAACTCTCGAACTCATCCAAATCCAACATGGAACTTACTTCCATCCCACTATGCCACCTTCTATAATTCGTGTAGCCTAATTGAGATAAAATTATTTGTATATATAACAAGCTGAGTATTGATGTAATGACACGTCAAAAACGTATCTATAATTTTTGATGTTCCATGCTTGTTTAGTATCTACTTTGCTTTGCTTTGTCCACAATTTGATGTGTTTTTATATGTTTTCTGGTACTAACCTATTAACAAGATGCCACAGTGCCAGTTGCCTATTTTCTTCTGTTTTTAGTTCTAGAAAGGAAGAAAATCAATATTCTCGGAATTGGACGAGGACAAAAGCCAAAGTCAATATTTTGCCGTGGGGAACATGAAGCTGGAATACGAGATGGAGGGGACTCACAAGGGGGCCACATCCCCTGGCTGCACGGGTGGGCCCACCCCACGCCTGGGGGGTAAATCCACCCTGGTGGACCCCTGTCTCGCCTCTTTGCCTATAAGAATCCCCCGATTCCTAAACCCTAAGCACCCGATCAATATTCCACAAAACCGTCTATAGCCGCCGCCACCATCGTGCCTAGATCGGGGGGATCTAAAGCTCTTCCCGGCACCCTTCCGGAGGGGAGATCATCCTAGAGGACTTCTTCTTCATCATGCCATCCTCCGGTATGAAGCGTGAGTAGTTCCACCTTGGACTACGGGTCCATGTAGTAGCTAGATGGTTGTATCTCCTCCTTGTGCTTTCATGGCTAGATCTTGTGAGCTCCGTTCATGATCAAGATCTCATCTATTTGTAATCATGCATGTTGTGTTTGCGGGGATCAGATGGATATTGAGATTACTATGTCAGAATTATTAATGGTTTTGTCGTATTGATTCTATCACGTCTGTGTTGTTTGTGATCTTTCATGCTCTTCGTTGTTAGTAGCTATCTTGGCTAAGTAGTTGCTAGTGACTCCAAGAGGGGGCATTTATGCTTGATAGTGGGTTCATGCCTCTATTTAATCAAGGGAAGTGACAGGAATCTTTACGTTTGTAGATGTGCTGTTGCCACTAGGGAGAAAACAATGGTCTCTTGTTCATGGAGCAAGTGGATTGTTTATCTTACACACTTTGCTTAAAGCAGTTGTCTGTTGCTTGCAACTTAATACTAGAGGGGGTTCGGCTGATAACCCAAAGGTGGACTTCTAGTCATAGAAGCAGTTGGATGGCGGTCTATGTATCTTGTTGTATTGCCCAATCGAATCTCATAGAATCTTTATGTCTAGTATTGCATTGTTATGCCTTGCTCAGTCCTGTAAATTACTGTAATTTGTTTACCCAGCATGAAATGTTTGTTTATCTAAGGAGAACACCTCTAGTGAACTATGGACCCCGGTCCAATCTTTACCATTGATACATCTTCCACTGTTACTATTTACTTGCTGCAAACCATCATCACCTTCCACACCATATAGTTAATCCTTTGTTACAGCAACCGGTGAGATTGACAACCTCACTATTAGTTGGGGCAAACTCTTGAGTTTGTGTTCTACAGGTTTCCATGTTGCTTGCAACACCTTTGGGATGTTTCCTTCCTCCTACTGGTTCGATAACCTCGGTTTCTTACTGAGGGAAAACTTGCTGCTATGCTGCATCATACCTTGATCTTGGGGTTTCCCAACGGGGCGTCAACGCGCATCAAGACTTTCTGGCGCCGTTGCCGGGGAGGCTAAGGACGTCTTCACAAGGGAAGTCCTCCTCAACCTTCCTCTTTACTTTGTTTTTTGTTTGCTTAGTTGCTTTTTCCCCCGATGCAGAAACCCTGAGTACCCCGATAAAATATCCACGAAACCGTCTGTAGTCGCCGTCACCATCGTCCCTAGATCGGGGGGGGGGGGGTCTAATGTTCTTCCCGGCACCCTGCCAGAGGGGAGATCATCCCAGAGGCCTTCTCTCCGGCATGACGCATGAGTAGTTCCACCTTGGACTATGGGTCCATGTAGTAGCTAGATGGTTGTGGCTCCTCCTTTGTGATTTCATGTATAGATCTTGTGAGCTACGTTCATGATCAAGATCTAATCTATTTGTAATCATGCATGTTGAGTTTGCGGAGATCCAATGGATATTGAGATTATTATGTTGGTTTGATTAATGGTTTTGTCTTTATGATTCTATCATGTCTGTGTTGTTTGTGATCTTGCATGCTCTCCGTTGTTAGTAGCTATCTTGGCCAAGTAGTTGCTAGTGACTCCAAGAGGGGGTATTTATGCTCGATAGTGGGTTTATGCCTCTAGTTTCCAAGGGAAGTGACAGAAATCTCTTTGGTTGTAGATGTGCTATTGCCACTAGGGAGAAAACAACGGTCTCTTGTTCATGGAGCATGTGGACTGTTTACCTTACACACTTTGATTAAAGCAGTTGTCTATTGCTTGCAACTTAATACTGGAGGGGGTTCGGATGATAACCTGAAGGTGGACTTCTAGTCATAGATGTAGATGGATGGAAGTCTATGTATATTGTTGTATTTCCCAATCGAATCTTTCTGACTAGTAATTGCATTGCCTTGCTTAGTTCCTGTCAATTTCCCTGCTGTAATTTGTTTACCCTTCATGCCATGTTGTTTATCTAAGGAGAGCACCTCTAGTGAACTATGGACCCCGGTCCAATCTTTACCATTGATACATCTTCCACTGCTACTTGTTTACTTATTGCAACCCATTACCTTCCACACCATACATTTAATCCTTTGTTACAGCAAACCGGTGAGCTTGACAACCTCACTGATTCGTTGGGGCAAAGTCTTAAGTTTGTGGTGTGCAGGTCTCCGCGTTGCTTGCAATACCTGTGTGATGTTTCCTTCCTCCTACTGGTTCGATAACCTTGGTTTCTTACTGAGGCAAAACTTGCTGCTGTGCTACTTCACACCTTGCTCTTGGGGTTCCCAATGAAGCACTCCTACATCAACTCAGTGCTGCATCAAGCTTTTCTACCACCATTGCCGCAGAACATAAATAAGAAGAAGCTCCCACGACAACACGCCATCAAGTTTTCTGGCGCCGTTGTAGGGGAGACCAAGGGCGTCTTCACTAGGGGAGTCCTTCACTTCCTTTCTCTTTACTTTGTTTTTAGTTTGCTTTGTTTCTTTTGCTTGGTTTTGTTTGCCTCTTTCCAAAAAACCCAAAAAATTAGTCTAGTTTGGTTTGCTTGCTTTATTCAAAAACACAAAAAAAATTAGTTCGTACTCTAGTTGCTGGTCTGTTGTTGACTTGCTTGGTCATGTTTTCTATCAATGGATGGTTTCTTTGAAACTAGTTCTTATTGGCAAGGTGCGTTCACGGAAGAACAAAATTATTATTATAAGGAACACCGTTTGTCACAAAAAGGGAAACACTTATGGGAGCAAATTGATAAGTTGAATACAATTTCTAGAGAGGTGTGCTCCACTTATAATGTTACTTATTGCTTTGATAAAGCCTGTTGCTGTAGGAGGTATAAACACCTACCTTTTTAGTGTGAGTATAATGATAATGTTACCATATCCTCTTATGTTAAAGGAAATTATGACTTTTATGATGTGGAACAAATTGAAGAATTTATTGCCTTCAAGGGTGCATTTGAACTTTCCAGTTTTCTTGAAAATACTGATGATGCACCTTATGAATATGAGGTTTATGAGATACTTAAATTTTTCTTTGATAATTACAAGGAAGAAAATAGCTATATTCTTGAATATTTTAATAGATGCTTTCCACAAATGGAAGTCTAATGCCTTGCAGGAGCCTATGGAAGAAGAAATTGTTGAAACTTGAAGCTCATTAGATGAAAAAGAGGAGGAGAGTGATGAATAAAAGGAGGAAGAATGGATTATCTACCCATGCTGAAACACCTCTCTATGAAACAAAAGGTGTTGGGCCACGCAGAGATAAAACAAATTTTTTCCTCTAACGTGGTGATCCCAAGATCTAGCTGAGGTAGAAGGCCACGAGGTTTACCACTAGACGCGCGGTTGCGGATTACTGATGAAGTGTGTCAGTTGATGCAGTGTAGTCCTTTGCGATCCGATTGTCCTGGTGCTGATCGTACAGCACCTCTGTTGGTATCCACACGTTCAAGGAGGAGCACCGGCGGCGAACTGCTAGGTTCATTACGGCGGCTGGACTGCTGTGGAGCTAGGGTTTCCAACACATGGAATGACCTAACCGAACAACGATTAACCTTTCTGGGTTACGGTGCTCCACTATATATAGGGAGTGAACATGGGCTCTGCTCGCGCGACCCATTCACTAAATCCCATATAACATTAGTCACCGTGAGTCCAACTCACTAACTCAGTCCTAATCCGTTTTAGGTCCAACCCAACGAGATTACATGTTTAGATCCAATCCGAACTTGCTCCCGCTCTTAAGTGTGTGACCCCGCAGGCTCATGGCTCCTTGGACACGATTGGAGTCCGACTCTCAATCGATCAGTCGGTAGCGGCTCCTAGCAGAATGTGCCAACTCCCAAGTACCAAAGAGTCATGACGACTTGCCTTTCCAATGTGACTTACGTCCGAGTCCCTTTTGCCTCATGATATACCTTGTCAGACTATAGGCGAATAATTGTCATCCCTTAAATAGTCCGACTCTCTTCTCGATCCGAGATAAGTGATTCACCCGACTAATTCTTAGTCGATCGCCTCGGTTAACACTTAACCGAGTCGTGCATGGCCAAGCTTTCCAAATCATATCTCACGAGAGGGCCCAGAGAATATCTCTCCAAGTGGAGGGGCAAAATCCCATCTTGGTTATTCACATCACGCAACTTGATTCTCAGTCGACCCGAACTCTGCCTTTATAACTGCCCAGTTACGGATCAGCGTTTGACAGAACCTAAGTCGGTGATCCTCAACTCCGACTATGCAATAACCTCAGGTCTAAGGATTACATTGATTGAGATATACAAATGACAACTAGTTCGTTGTACCTGAATATGGGTCAATCCGACTCGCTAAACTCTTTAGCCGAGTCTGTGTAAGTTGGAATAGCATCTCCATGCCCATGAAAAGTGGAACCGAGTCATCAAGCCAACTTTCACATTGGTCTAAGTTGTGTGTCCAGCACAACCTCAATGACCAATGATATTTAGTACAAACAACATGAATGCATAGTTCCACAACCGAATCACATATTCAATGATACACATCAGATGTTTATACAAGGACTATTTAATATCTTTATGAATACAATGGGAAATCTCATCATACATGATTGCCTGTAGGGCATATTCCCAACAAAAGGAGGAAGAAATTGTTGATGAAGTATTCATGGCACTGAAAAACCTCTCTATGTGCTGAAAGTTTTGAAGTTACTCTTGTTTCATCTTCCTATGCTTGTCACTTTGTTCTTTGTGAATTTATTTGCATACAAGATTCCTAAGCATAGGAAGTGGGTTATACTTAAATGTGTTTTGAATTTGCTTCTTGATGCTCACTTTTGCTTCAATTCATATTTCTTATGTGAGCATCTTCTCAAACTATCAAGCCTAACTTGAAGGCATTAAAGAAAAGTACTTGTTGGGAGATAACCCAAGAGTTTCCTTGAGTCTTGGAAGTTATTAGTTCAGTAATTACCTCTCCTTATTCTTTTTGTTTGCTTTTTGTGCCAAGAATGACCTCTAATGAGAGGGAAGTAAGATTTGGGGAGTTGCTGTCCTAAAACAGATTTCTGTCCTCCAGCATAAAAATTTGTGAGGAGTCTCTATAAGTCGGATTGAGCTGAAAATTTACAAATAAATCCCCAGTATGTTAGATAACTTTCTTTAGTTCAACACTTTTTGATTTGAGCAACAGAAGATCTTCGAAAAAATCGGTTACTATCTGATGGTCTGTTTTGATAGATTTCTGCCATTATTTGCATTTGCTTATTATTGATTCTTTTTTGGGTTTTTTTGGGAAATTGAGCTTTTTGAAGGAGTTGCTATAGTAGCTTGTGTTTTTAGTGAAAGTTTTGCTGTTATAAAGCTAAACCCAAAGGTCTATTATCTTTTGAATACACTAATGTTGCTAATGAAGATTGTGTGAAGTTTTGTATTAAGGAAAATTTCAGGTGTGGAGAGGGAATGATGTAATGAGATGAATAATGGACAAAATCTCAAGCTTGGGGATGCCACCCCGGTGTTGCCACCCCGGTGTCACCCCAAGAAATATCCAAGAGGTACAAGTGTCAAAGCTTGGGAATGCCCAAGACATCCCCTTCTTCATCAATAAAAAGCTCAGGTCTTTCTAGACACTTCGTTTTTATTGTTTCATGCACTATTGTGCTGTTCTTGGAGTGTCTTAGTTTTCGTTTGATTTGCTTAGTTTTTTAGTTTTCTTGAATAAAGTAGTTTGGACCCCCGTTCTCACTGTGTTGTTTCAAATAAGTTGATTGGTGTTGGAAAGGAGTAGAAAGTTCTTGCTTGAAAAAGTGCAAGAGGAGCTTGCATTGACTATGACTTAGACTTTAGCATGTCATGCTAGGTGTTGTTTTGACCTTATGCTTAGTGATTATTGTTGTAGCGTGACTTGTTCCAAAAAATTGGGATTGCTTAGTGTAACTTGAAGGAACCATGCATTGTTTTAGCATGCAAAAGCATAGTATTGTGGTATTCTCCTTTGATGCTTTGTTTGGGTTAACTTGGAAAATCCTCACACCATGTTATGACTATGAACAAGTCACCATAGCCTCTATGATCATTTAGTCCTTGACTTCTAGTACCACACTATGCTTCGATTAGTAATGTTTTGTCGCTCTACATGAATATGGCCATTATTGCTCTCTTAGTTGGTCGCTCCCAGTCTTTTGCTAGCCTCCACTTGTATGAGTAAGCTCTACTCATGCTTCCAACTCCCAAGAAACCAAGTTATTCCAAAGTGTCCACTATAAACTCCTATGCATGGTGTGTTACACCATTCCAAGTATATTCTTGTTTTCCGCTATCTTCCAATTAAAAAAGTATTTTGTTATGTGAAAACTTAGTGATTAAAGCTCTCACGAACTTGATGGCACACTTTATATTCCTTTCCCCAAATAAACTTGAATCATTGTGTCATCTATGTTCTATATGCTTGCACTTATATGTTGGAATTAGCAGAACCATGTTTTCATGGGTAACGTTTTCAACATTGCACTTGTACTTTATACACAGTTGATATCATGCTCTTTTGTCTATAGATGTCGCCGGTGTGAAATAAAAAGGGAGCTTGTAAGTCCATGGACTTATGTATTTTGTGTTAGAGAAACGCCTAGGGCACTAACCTAAGCCATGCCTAATCATGGTGGAAACTTGCAGCATCACCATAATGAGCAATCTGTGAAGCATCCTCAATAAAAACCTATGAAAATAGAAAATAAATAGATCGCTGAGATGCTCATTGTCTGCTTTCCTTGTCATTTTTTATGGGAAAGCTCCTGTACCATGTGCAAGGTGTACCACTTTGGTGGTTCTCTATGATACACATGTACTTACTATGACAAGAACTTACAGGTGACCAAAGTTGAGTAGCATGAGGTGCGGCCCTCGTATTCAAGGGACATGAGATTGCCAACTTATACTTTATCAAGCATATACTCCACAGTTTGTTCACTTTAACCTTAAGCACTTAAAGATGCTTATGATAGAGGAAATGAGGGTTGAAAGCTAACAAGTACTATTTTCACATACCAGAATTTTCCGAATTTTGAAATGTGAAAAATAAACAAACAAAGGAAACCAATGTTGAAATTTAGGGTGAAAAGAAAATTTTAGTTTCTAAATGGAAACATCAAAACCCTACTTGAATAAAATTTGAAAGAAAAGGCAACAAACAAATATTCAAAAGATCAAATTCAATCATAAATGGATGTATCTTGAATTTAAAGCACTTGGGAAAAGTTAAACCAAAACCCTAAAGCCTAACTAAATAAATCATCTCCAAAATCACTCTAAGACTATGGCTTTGATCCATATAAAAATTCAGCAACAAGCATTTCTAAATGATCAAAAAATGATAAACAAAAATATTACAAAACAAGGAAATTGGATTAATTCAATTTGGAGCCATGGATAAAAACTTATGAATTTAATAAGATAAAAGGAAATAAATTCCAAGGGTAATAAAGCTCCTAACTAAAATCAATACCAAATTGTGAGCAAAGTAATCCTAAAAGGATTTAAAAAGGTAAAAAATTATTAAATAAAATTATACAAATTGGAATCACTATTTTCTTGGAACTATAAATAAAAAGATATGGATTTTATAAGATAAAGAAAGAATTAACTAAATAAGGAATATTTAAAAGATAATTTAAATATTGGACAAATCCATATAAAAGTAATTGAAATAAAATAAAAGAAATAAATAATTTCTTGAATAAAATTATAAGGATATGAACCATATTCAATTTTATATAAATAAAGACAAATTGCCTAAACTAAATAAATATTAAATCACAAGAAAATTATTTGAATTATTCAAGGTGGACAATTTAAAACATGCTATTAAACAGTATAAACCTACTGAAAAATTTGGGAAAATATTTGAAATCAAATGGATGTTTAAATCATTTGAGTCAAATGAAACAGAAAATAGAAATGGAAAAATAAAAAGAAACAGAGAAGAAAAAATGCAAAACGACCAAGCCCAGCGAGCTAGCCCAACCCCTGGTCCAACTACAGCCCACCCGGGTCTCACCCCACTCTCCCCGCAGAAATTTTCTCATCTTACCCTTTCCCCTCACCCCCACTAACGCATCAGACCCACGCCAGCTCAGTGTCATCGTTCTCACCCGCGAGACCCGTTCCCCCCTCTTCTCTACCGTTTCTGGCTAAATTGAATCAAATGAATTTGATTAACTGTGCGCGTAATATCCTCCAGCGCCCATGCACATTTAACCACCTCCCTCTCTTCTCCCTTTCCCCTCAAACCCCTCTGCCAGTGAGCCACCAGATTCCACGAATTTGCGCTCAAACCACCGCCGTCTCCAACGAGCGCCCGCGATTATTTCGGGCAGCCACGACCACCCCTTGCCTCTGGCCCCCACGAGCTTGATCCCCAACCTCGTGCGCACCTTCCAGTGTTCTCCGTTTGCTCATGCACTGTAACATCCCAAAAATATAAAACAATGATCATCAAACTCTAATCACTAAAATTAGTGTTAACAAAAACTTTGATTAATTTTAAATCATATGAATGCATGTGTGAATGTGATGATTTGATAAATGCATAAATGAACTTGTGTGATTAACCTAAATAGCAAGAAATGGTTTAAAGATGAATATAACATCATAAAAAACAATTCCATGCAGAAACAAATCAAGAGAAAATCAAAAACAAATCAATTAAGGCAAATGGTCATTTTTGCCAATCTTGCTCACTAGGTCACTTTGAGTGTTTCTAGTCCAAGATTTCAAACAGAAACTTTACCAATTATTTTCACCCCTTGCAAGACCAAGTAAAAGTGAAGCAAAGCCCACCTTTCAAACTTGCGGAAACATTTGGCAACCTCATTCAAATCACGATTCAAAATTGAATCTTTAACATATGTGAAGATCACACATTTTCAAAACCCAACCAAACCCACCAAGTTTGAATCCAAAATTCAAATTTTAAATTCTTTCGGCCATTTCATCAAACACCTTGTTAGCAGCAAACAACAAAACATCAAACACTATAGTGTGCAGTAATTTTGGCCAACCTTGTTCCCTCTTTAGCTCTCACTACACTCTCAGTAGATGAACTAGCCAAATTAACAAGCCTTAGCACCACTGTGAGCTTGGCATAGCCATTAATGGTGACCAAGCCGAGCCCCCTTTGCCACCCCCAATGTGGACAGAAAGCTAGAGGAAGAACTAGCTGCGCCAACCTTGTCTGGCATGTTGCCCGTGCCTCACCGCCCCCTCGCCGGAACCACCGGAAACATTGTGCCCGCGCCGCTGTCGACCATGCCGACGCACACCACCGTGCACACGCTGTTCCCACTCAACCCGACCGCCTCGAGCCCTTGCCGCCCGCCAGCACGAACCCCACCGTCCTAGGAGACCACTAGACATGCTCATTTCCTCCACCGTACCCCGTAGCCGCCGCACGCCGCGAAGTTCGCCGTCGGTACCGCGCAGAGCACCGCATGTTCCAGACCAAACCCCACCGCCCTACGCCTCGCCTTTAAACTAGCAACGATCGCCAGGAGACCGCGCACCATCCCCTAGTCTCAGCCACGCCGATAGCCGCCTGTACCGTCGCCTCCGACGAGCTCAGCCCATGTCGTGCTGCCCCTCTTGCTCGCCTATAAAAGGAGGCCTCCCCAGCTCGATTCCTCCACACCATATCACTCCCCACTTCTCACTGACCCTTCCCACCTCTTCCTGGAGCAAGGCAAGCTCACTCTCACCGGAATTTGGCCGGAGCCCGCCGCTGCTGGAGTAGAAGGGAGTCATTGATTGGAGCCGCCCCAGGAGGAGCTGCCGGTACCATGAGAACCGCCGTCGTCGACTTCGTCATTCTCCCCCGTCGTCGACCATCGTCGGAGCCCCGGTGACCCGCCCTAGACCCCCACTGGCCGCGTTAGGGTTAGTTCCTCGCCGGAGTAGCTCGTCGTCAATGACGACCCTCAGCCGTTAGATTAGACTTAGATTGTAAGGCACAGATTCATAGATATCGTTTCATTTAGTTACTTCCACTGACTTGTGTACCCCATCTGTCAGCAGCCCGCGCGCGCTGTGCGTAGTGGCCCAGTAACTCTCCCGCGCAACCCAGTTAGTTTAAATTTAGATTCTTCATTTAAACTCAAACGCTAGTTCTGTCTATTGATTCAAAAATCAATTCAGGGAGTTTTGCTAAACCAAATAGCATGAAACCAATTTTGTCAGAAAGGTATTGGAATGCTTAATCCAAGACCGTTGGATTCAAACCATTTATATTTGTAGATCACCCATGGTAAAACTAACAATGAAGAAGCTTTTCTGCATTCAAACATTTTTCAAAATTCAACCATAAAAGCTTTTGAGTTGATTCCAACTCTCAAAAATCATATTTGACCATACCTCTCAGAATATATAAAAATATATGGGTTTACTTATAGAAATAATGATCAAGTACTAAAATAATGCCAAATAGGCATTTCTAGTCACTTTAATTAAATAAAATAAAAACGTTAAACCTTATTAAATTGTGACACCACTTTAAATCATATTCCCATGTACTGAAATATGTGGTGATGACATGTGTCAACATGATCCCATGTTTGAGTTGGAGAATATTTAACCTTAAGTAGTTTTTTTTCAATGAGTAGAAATTACTTTTCTCAAATAAAATAAATGAGACAAGTGCTTTAAGCTGGTAATGTTAGTGATGATACTAGTATGAACCTTTGTGATGATTAGCAATAGTTAAGTATTGTTTGGTGATTGTGTACCTCGTATTTATTTATAGACGCTAGTACCGACCAAGGATACGAGGAGGAAGGAGGATACTACGAGGAAGAAGTCATGGAGAACTTCAACCACTTCTCTTCACAAGGCAAGCTTATACTAATATCCTAGCAAGCCAATACTTGCAACCCTAATACTACTAGTTGAATTAGCAAGCTATTAACTGAGCAAGCTAACACTTGCAACTTAGCAAGCTTACACCACTTGATACCCAATCCTAGTTTTACTTGCAAGTTTAATACTTTATTTTCTTTATCAAAGCTTTCTCTTAGAGTTTACTTAGTGACTTGTAGATTCTAGAAAGATAACTGAAGGTAGCATAAAGAGCATAAAATTTGGCCTAAGTTAGATAATATTGATGTCATCCCAAGGCATGAGATTGAACTTAGTAAATCCCCACTGGTTTATTACCCACCATTAGTGTTTACCCCCACTTGTAGATGCTAGTGCTAAGCATAAAACTTGATCAACTTTAGATGGGAATACTTGGTGAAAATGGTTATGAAAACCTTAGAATGATGAGTCATTCTACTGAAATGTTTTGACATGTGTTTCTGAACACCAGATGATTTTGATGATGAAAATTT
Source organism: Avena sativa (assembly GCA_916181665.1). Lineage (NCBI taxonomy): Eukaryota > Viridiplantae > Streptophyta > Magnoliopsida > Poales > Poaceae > Avena > Avena sativa. Next base: position 133,604,792 of record OV702283.1, on the reverse strand, counting down.
TGAGGCATGAGCCTTATCCCTTTATAAAACTGATGGTTGTCTGGATGTGATACCATTCCAATTTTACCGTACAACCACAATACCCGAAATTTGGGTAGGGCTTGACTGGAAATTTATATACCTTAGTATGGGTACCCTTGCGGCCAAGGTCTAAGCTGAGGCTACCTTGTGAAGATTGTCCACCTGTGCAGTTCCCAAGATGACAGTTGGTCATGGTTGGGAGGCCAAACTCACAGGAGAGGTGCCTATACTAGGGTGTGTAATTGAAAGGTTAAGATTGATTATCCGCATACTGAGTATGGTGAATTCAGGATTGTTCCTGACGGATGTATCGAATGTTGTGGTGAAAGTTTACAATCTCTGCAGAGTGTCAAACTATTCGAATAGCCACGTTCGCGGTTATGGACAGTTGGAGTGGCCATACTGTTCCCCCATCAGATGTTTTCAAAATGACTTATGAAATGATTTATGACTTTGACTTGACCACAACAGAGTTGTGACATGAAACGCAAGTTCCCAGTTAGGTGCTATAAAACTTTCAACTAGCTTTCTTTGCTTCTGAACTTAATAAAGGTAAATATGGCTTGTAGCAAAACAACTCTAGAGCTTAGTATATCCTATTGAAAACCACTTCACTTATTAGTACTAGTTTGCAAGTACTTAAAGAGTACTCATTGCTTTGTCCCTGGCTATTCCCGTGGCCAGACTATGAAGAGGAGTACCAGGATGAAGGACCGCGGGAAGGTTACGACAACTAGGATCATCTCCCATCGTCAGCATTTCCTATGACCCTGAAGATGGAGCTTCGCCTACGCTATCGTTATCTTTACGTTATTCTGCTGCTTGATTTGTATTAAGAACTGGATCATGAGATCCTTATTTGTGTAAGACCTTATGTATGGTTTGTAATGGATGATGTACTGTGATATCAAATATGTTATGTCTCGCAAAAATGGTTATCCTGGGATTGCGATGTATGGCATAACAGGCATCTGGGATTAAAAATCCGGGTGTTGACAAGTTGGTATCAGAGCCATCCTGACCATAGGTGACCCTAGTTAGAATGGACGTCCGGATCAAAAACTTAGTTTCAAAACCAAAGGAAGTGAGTATTTACAAAAACCTATTATCATTCTTATCACTTGGATTCTTTCATGAAAATTCATGTTCCTAAAAAATTCTTGCAAACTATATAAAATTTGACACACTTGATCACTCTACTAACTTACTCATCCTATATTCTTATTGATGGACGTGAAGTACAACAAGTTTTATCAGTTGGGGAATGAAGGAGACCTCATCTTTGAGCGTGACTTGGACCAGCTATCAGAGATGCTGGAGCGTCCACACCCCGAGTTCTTCGGAGCTCAGCTCAATGATCAGGAAGGAGAAGATTTGCAGTGGCTAGTTGTTGCAAGTCTCCAAGGAAAGATTGAATCTCCCACTGCAGAGGGAATTCAGTTCACCTTAAGAGAGAGCAACTGGCTCGATGGACTTGCCAGGGCCATGCAGGAAGCTCTTGCCTGTCTGTGTGGGCAGAGTATCAATCAGATCAAGGGTACCCGTTTTGAGTTCTACCCAAGGAGTGATGTTATGGGACAGCCACTGGAGGCCCCATATCACCACGAGCTGAAGAGTCAACTGGACCACCTCAGCTTCATGATGTATGACCGTTAGAAGGAGTTGGACAATGCTCATTCCTACGCCAACCACAAGTACGCCATCACCCAGAAGAAGGACCAGATCATCGCCATGCTAGTGAAGGATCACAAGTCTTGTCGCTCGACAAGAAGGAGCACATCATTGCCCGTCTTTGCCACTAGATCACGGATTTGGAGGAGACCATCCACGAGAGAGACATGCAGTTGGAGGAAAGGGAGAATGCAGGGGAAGACCTTCGTGGAGACCCCTACTCCTATCTCAGCGACGATGATGACTTATTGGAGGATCGGGCTATGGACTTCTTCACCGATGAGGATGACTTCGCCTTCATCGATGATGATGAGGATGAGGAGGACACTAACTCCAAGGAGTAGTAGCACTTGAGCACTAGCGTTAGTGAGTTGTAGTCGGTCCCACTATATCGTAGCTTCATAGAATGGTTCTTAAAACCATCTGTTTTCCTTTGTTGTGGTGTGTGTTTGTATCGTGTGCTATGAATGAATGAATGAATGAATGAATGAAAAGCAACTTGCTAGAAAAATCTGAGTCAAACTTCAAAAACTGTTCAAAATCCCTGAACCGTAGAAATTTCCCTCTTTTCTCATGATCTATCTCAATCTTCAGATGCCTCGCGGAGGAAGCGGTTCATCCCCGGACCCGATGTTGCAGATCTTGCTAATGTTGGTTTCTAACCGCGAAGCTGAAAGAGCCGAACGTCAAGCCAACTTAGCCACCCTTCAACACATCGCCTAGATGGCCAACAACAATCAAGGAAATGGAAATCAGGACAACCATGGATCTAAGCTCAAGAATTTCCAGAACACCAATCCACCTACTTTCACTAAGTCAGAAGAGCCCCTAGATGCAGATGATCGGTTGCAAACCATGGAGAATAATCTAGAAGTTGCGGGAGTAGAAGACAACGAGAAAGTATTGTTTGCTACCCACTATCTGGAAAGAGATGCAAGATCATGGTGGAACAGCGTTCGCGCAATGACATGAGGTCAGATGATGACCTGGGAAGAGTTCAAATCAAGTTTAGCAGAACCCATGTGCCACCAGGTTTAATCAAGAGGATGAGAGATGGATTTAGGGAACTGAAGCAAGGAAGGATGACAGTAGTGGAATACCTTGACAAATTCTTGTCATTGGCTAGGTATGCACCAGATGAGATAGACACTGAAGCCAAGAAGAAGGAGAGATTCCTAAATGGTCTGCACGATGAGATGCAGACAATGTTAGTCAATATCCCCTTTGCAGATATTGAAGCCTTAGTTGACTCTGCCATTCAGATGGAAGGAAAGATCAAGAAAGCTAATGAGAACCGCAAGCGTCGCATGATGCATCAACTAGGAACCCACCATACACCAAAGTATCGCCCCAACCCATCTCCAGGATTTGCTCCAAGAAACAACAGACCGCCGATGAACCGTCCGACCTATCTCAACCGTGGAAACCCAAGGCCCAGAGGAAACCACAACAACCCCGGCAACTCCAGCAATTTCAACCGTGCACCACCCAAGTTCAACAATAACAATACCGCCACCAACACCAACACTGCCTCGAGGACTGGAAGCAATGTTGTGCCTGTTGCAGCGAAGGACAAGTCGCAAGTGACTTGTTATGAATGTGGAACCAAGGGTCACTATTCCAATGAGTGCCCCAAGAAGATTGCCGCAGCCCCCAATGCAAATGCCCGAGCTCAGTAGCAGCGTCGGGTTCAGCCCGGAAGAAGGTTTTCCCCAGGGAACTCGCTCAACCGCAACGGCCATCTCTTTCTCATGCATGCTGAAGAAGCCCAAAAAGCGCCAGATGTCGTGCTGGGTATGTTTTCTATTAACTCAGTACTTGCAAGAGTGTTTTTTGATTCTGGAGAATCACACTCATTTCTTACTAAAGAATTTGCATGCACTAGTAAGATTCAACCAACCAAATTGAAGCATGTTATGATTGTTCAAATACCTGGTTCAACCACCAAAGCTAGGCAAATTTGCAAAGTCGTCCCTATCTGAATCCATGGCATATATTTTATGCTAATCTAATAGTACTCGGACCTAAAGGTTTGGAAGTAGTACTAGGAATATATTGGATGTCCAAACACAAAGGATTAATTGACTGTGCCAAGAAAGCCATAACCATGACCAGTACAGCCAGAATATCATTCGAGCATGTATCTGAAACCTTGCCCCGTCAATTCACGTGCAACAAGAGTATAGCCCAGCCAACCATTGACCAAGTTAGGATAGTCTATGAATACCCCGATGTATTTCCAGATGTTTTGCCCGATACGCCCCCAGATCGGGATATCGAGTTTATCATTGAACTAATACCTGGAACCGGACCCATAGCCCAGAGACCATATAGTATGAACTCGTTTGAACTAGCAGAACGGAAGAAGCAACTGGATGCCATGCTGGAAATTGGATTGATTCAACCAAGTGCGTCACCATGGAGATCACCTGTTTTATTTGTGGACAAGAAAGATGGAGGAAACCGTTTGTGTATGGATTACCGGAAGTTGAATGACGCCACCATCAAGAACAAGTACCCATTGCCGAAGATAGAAGATTAGTTTGACCAGTTTACTGGTGCCAAAGTGTTTTCTAAGATTGATCATAGAACTGGCTATCATCAACTCAAGATTCGCACAGAGGATATTCCCAAGACTGTCTTTACCACCCGATATGGATTATATGAGTATATTGTCATGTATTTTGGATTAACCAATGCCCCCTCTTATTTCATGAATCTCATGAATAAGATTTTTATGGACTTCCTAGATAAGTTTGTCGTTGTTTTCATTGATGACATTCTGATTTATTCCAAATCAGAAGAAGAACATGAGCTACACCTAAGGACCATTCTTGGAACCCTTAGAGAGCATCACCTATATGCCAAGTTTAGCAAATGTGAATTCTGGTTACAGGAGGTAGGATTCCTCGGACATATTGTATCAGCCGGAGGAATTGCCGTTGACCCTGCGAAGGTGAAAGATGTTGAAGATTGGCAAGCCCCGACCACTCAAACCCAAGTTCGTGCATTTCTCGGATTAGCGGGATACTACCGCAAGTTTGTAGAAGGATTATCGAGTATTGCAAGACCCATGACCCAATTGCTGAAGAAGGAAAGGAAGTTTGAAGGGATAGACAAATGTGAAGCGAGTTTTCAAGAACTCAAGAGACGATTGCTTTCAGCCCCAATCTTGATCATGCCGGATATCACGAATCCCTTTGATGTGTATTGTGATGCATCCAAGATCGGTCTCGGATGTGTGCTAATGCAAGAAGGAAAAGTTATATCTTATCTATCCCGACAACTGAAGCAACATGAACATAATTATCTAACCCATGACCTTGAATAGCAGCCATAGTTCTAGCCCTGAAGACATGGAGGCATTATTTGATGGGAGACCATTGTGAGATTTATTCGGATCACAAGAGCCTGAAATATATATTCACTCAGAAGGAGCTGAATATGAGGCAGAGAAGATGGATTGAGCAGCCCCAATCTTGATCATGCCGGATATCACGAATCCCTTTGATGTGTATTGTGATGCATCCAAGATCGGTCTCGGATGTGTGCTAATGCAAGAAGGAAAAGTTATATCTTATCTATCCCGACAACTGAAGCAACATGAACATAATTATCTAACCCATGACCTTGAATAACAGCCATAGTTCTAGCCCTGAAGACATGGAGGCATTATTTGATGGGAGACCATTGTGAGATTTATTCGGATCACAAGAGCCTGAAATATATATTCACTCAGAAGGAGCTGAATATGAGGCAGAGAAGATGGATTGAGCAGCCCCAATCTTGATCATGCCGGATATCACGAATCCCTTTGATGTGTATTGTGATGCATCCAAGATCGGTCTCGGATGTGTGCTAATGCAAGAAGGAAAAGTTATATCTTATCTATCCCGACAACTGAAGCAACATGAACATAATTATCTAACCCATGACCTTGAATAGCAGCCATAGTTCTAGCCCTGAAGACATGGAGGCATTATCTGATGGGAGACCATTGTGAGATTTATTCGGATCACAAGAGCCTGAAATATATATTCACTCAGAAGGAGCTGAATATGAGGTAGAGAAGATGGATTGAGCTAATCAAGGACTATGATCTGGACATTCACTATCACCCCGGTAAAGCACGTGTGGTAGAAGATGCCCTTAGAAGATTGCCGTGCCGCTTGAACTCCATGATTTTGAAGGAGCAACCAAGTTTGCACAAAGAGATGGAAGATTTCCGAATGGAATTAGTGAGTGAAGGATTTTTGGCTAGCATAGAACGTCAACCCACTTTGATTAGTCAGATCAAGGAGGCACAAAAAGGAAATGCTAGTATCGACGGAATCAAACGTCGTATCGGTACAAGCAAAGTACCCGGAGTTACCAAAGACGAAGAAGGAGTTCTCTGGTACAAAGTACGTCTCTGTGGTACAAAGTACGTCTCTGTGGTACAAAGTACGTCTTTGTGTTGAAAGAAGTTATTTTGAAAGAGGCCCATGATACTCTTTATTCTGTCCACCCCAGAGGAACGAAGATGTATCAGGATTTGAAGGAACAATTTTGGTGGCAGAAGATGAAGAGAGAAATCGGAAGCTATATCGCCAAGTGTGATATATGTCAGAGAGTCAAGGCGGGACATCAAAGACCCGCAGGACTATTGCAACCACTACATATTAGGGAATGGAAATGGGATTCAGTTGGAATGGACTTTATCACCGGATTACCTACTTCTAGTAGGGGAAATGACTCTATCTAGGTCATAGTGGACAGATTGTCCAAAGTAGCCCATTTCTTACCAGTCAAGACCACATACCAAAGTTCGAAGCTAGCAGAGTTGTACATCGCTAGAATCGTCAGTTTGCATGGAGTCCCCAAGAACATTGTATCGGATCGAGGAACCCAGTTTACCTCGAGATTCTGGAAGAAGGTCCAAGAAGGTTTAGGAAACCGACTAGATTTCAGCATAGCATATCACCCTCAGACCGATGGACAAACGGAGCGAGTAAATAAAATACTCGAAGATATGTTGAGAGCATGTGTGCTAGAGTATGGATCCAAATGGGAAGACTGGCTGTCTTTCGCAGAATTTTCATACAACAACAGTTATCAAGCTAGTCTGCAAATGGCCCCATTTGAATTCATGTATGGAAGGAAAGGGTCGCACCCCTTTGAATTGGTCGGAAGTAGGAGAGAGTCAGATTTTCGGATCCGACATCCTACGAGAGGCAGAAGAGAAAGTTCACAAGATTCGTGAGCACCTCAAGACAGCCCAGTCTAGACAAAGGTGTTACGCTGACAAGAGACGTTGAGACCTTGCTTTCAATATCAGAGATTTTGTGTATCTCAAAGTGTCGCCTTTGAAGGGAATGCAGTGTTTCCAGCTCAAAGGAAAGTTAGCCCCCAGATATATCGGACCTTTCAAAATTTTGAATTGTCGAGGAGAAGTATCATATCAATTGGAACTGTCCGAGGAAATGTCAGCAGTGCACAATGTGTTCCATATATCATTACTTCGCAAATGCCTTGAAGTTCCGGAGAAGACCGAAGTCTTCAAGAACATTGATCATCGGACCATAGAGATCAACGATGACCTGACCTATTCTGAAGTACCCATCCGTATTTTGGAAGAAGCTTTCCAAACCACCAGGACACGAAGCATCAAGTTTCTCAAGATTCAGTGGAGCAACCACACTGAAGAAGAAGCTACCTGGGAGCAAGAAGATCACATCGGGACGGGGTTTCCCGATCTCTTTAAATTCTAGATAATCTTTTTCTTCCTTTTTCAAATCAAGGGACGAGATTTTGTTTAAGGGGGAAGGTTTGTAACATCCCAAAAATATAAAACAATGATCATCAAACTCTAATCACTAAAATTAGGGTTAACAAAAACTTTGATTAATTTTAAATCATATGAATGCATGTGTGAATGTGATGATTTGATAAATGCATGAATGAACTTGTGTGATTAACCTAAATAGCAAGAAATGGTTTAAAGATGAATATAACATCATATAAAACAATTCCATGTAGAAACAAATCAAGAGAAAATAAAAAACAAATCAATTAAGGCAAATGGTCATTTTTGCCAATCTTTCTCACTAGGTCAGTTTGAGTGTTTCTAGTCCAAGATTTCAAACCGAAACTTTACCAATTATTTTCACCCCTTGGAAGACCAAGTAAAAGTGAAGCAAAGCCCACCTTTCAAACTTGCAGAAACATTTGGCTACCTCATTCAAATCACAATTCAAAATTGAATCTTTAACATATGTGAAGATCACACATTTTTAAAACCCAACCAAACCAATGCCCCTTGACTAATCCAACTAACCAGATACTCCCTAGCATGTGACTAGCAAACCCACCAAGTTTGAATCCAAAATTAAAATTTGAAAATCTTTCGGCCATTTCATCAAACACCTTGTTAGCAGCAAACAACAAAACATCAAACACTATAGTGTGAAGTAATTTTGGCCAACCTTGTTCCCACTTTAGCTCTCACTACACTCTTAGTAGATGAACTAGCCAAATTAACAAGCCTTAGCACCACTGTGAGCTTGGCATAGCCATTAATGGTGACCATGCCGAGCCCCCTTTGCCACCCCCAATGTGGACAACAAGCTAAAGGAAGAACTAGCTGCACCAACCTTGTCTGGCATGCTGCCCGTGCCTCACCGCCCCCCAGACCAGCCCTAGCTCGAAGACAGAGACATGAACCACCGGAAACACCGTTCCCACGCCGCTGTCGACCATGCCGACGCGCACCACCGTGCACATGCCGTTCCCACTCAACCCGACCACCTCAAGCCCTTGCCGCCCGCCAGCACGAACCCCACCGTCCCAGGAGACCACTAGACTTGCTCGTTTTCTCGACCGTACCATGTAGCTACCGCACGCCGCGAAGTTCGCCGTCGGTACCGCGTAGAGCACCGCATGTTCCAGACCAAACCCCACCACCCTACGCCTCACCTTTAAACTAGCAACAATCGCCAGGAGACAGCGCACCGTCCCCTAGTCTCAGCCACGCCGATAGCCGCCTGTACCGTCGCCTCGGACGAGCTCAGCCCACGCCGTGCTGCCCTCTTGCTCGCCTATAAAAGGAGGCCTCCCTAGCTCGATTCCTCCACACCATCTCAGTCCCCACTTATCACTAACCCTTCCCACCTCTTCCTGGAGCAAGGCGAGCTCTCTCTCGCCGGAATTTGGCTGGAGCGCGCCGCTGCTGGATTAGAAGGGAGCCATCGATTGGACCCGTCAATTGGAGCCGCCCCAGGAGGAGCTGCCGGTACAAGGAGAACCGCTGTCGTCGACTTCGTCATTCGCCCCTGTTGCCGACCATCGCCGGAGCCCCGGTAGGCCGCCGCAGACCCCCACTGGCCGCGTTAGGGTTAGTTCCTCGCCGGAGTAGCTCTTCGTCAATAACGACCCTCAGCCATATTATTAGAATTAGATCGTCATGCTCAGATTCATAGATACCGTTTCGTTTAGTTAGTTCCGCTGACTTGTGGACCCCATCTATCAGCAGCCCGCGCGCGCTGTGCATAGTGGGCCGGCCCAGTAACTCTCCAGCGCAACCCAGTTAGTTTAAATTTAGATTCTTCATTTAAACTCAAACGCTAGTTCTGTCTATTGATTCAAAAATCAATTCAGGGAGTTTTGCTAAACCAAATAGCATGAAACCAATTTTGTCAGGAAGGTATTGGAATGCTTAATCCAAGACCGTTGGATTCAAACCATTTATATTTGTAGATCACCCATGGTAAAACTAACAATGAAGAAGCTTTTCTGCATTCAAACATTTTTCAAAATTCAACCATAAAAGCTTTTGAGTTGATTCCAACTCTCAAAAATCATATTTGACCATACCTTTCAGAATATATAAAAATATATAGGTTTACTTATAGAAATAATGATCAAGTACTAAAAGAATGCCAAATAGGCATTTGTAGTCACTTTAATTAAATAAAATAAAAACTTTAAACCTTATTAAATTGTGACACCACTTTAAATCATATTCCCATGTACTGAAATATGTGGTGATGACATGTGTCAACATGATCCCATGTTCGAGTTGGAGAATATTTAACCTTAAGTAGTTTTTTTTCAATGAGTAGAAATTACTTTTCTCAAATAAAATAAATGAGACAAGTGCTTTAAGCTGGTAATGTTAGTGATGATACTAGTATGAACCTTTGTGTGATGATTAGCAATAGTTAAGTATTGTTTGGTGATTGTGTACCTCATATTTATTTATAGACGCTAGTACCGACCAAGGATACGAGGAGGAAGGAGGATACTACAAGGAAGAAGCCGAGGAGAACTTCAACCACTGCTCTGCACAAGGCAAGCTTATACTAATATCCTAGCAAGCCAATACTTGCAAGCCTAATACTACTAGTTGAATTACCAAGCTATTAACTGAGCAAGCTAACACTTACAACTTAGCAAGCTTACACTACTTTATACCCAATCCTAGTTTTACTTGCAAGCTTAATACTTTATTTTCTTTATCAAAGCTTTCTCTTAGAGTTTACTTAGTGACTTGTAGATTCTAGAATGATAACTAAAGGTAGCATAAAGAGCATAAAATTTGGCCTAAGTTAGATAATCTTGATGTTATCCCAAGGCATGAGATTGAACTTAGTAAATCCCCACTAGTTTATTACCCACCATTAGTATTTATCCCCCACTTGTAGATGCTAGTGCTAAGCATAAAACTTGATCAACTTTAGATGGGAATACTTGGTGAAAATGGTTATGAAAACCTTAGAATGATGAGTCATTCTGCTGAAATGTTTTGACATGTGTTTCTGAACACCAGATGATTTTGATGATGAAAATGTTGAGGCATGAGCCTTATCCCTTTATAAAACTGATGGTTGTCTGGATGCGATACCATTCCAATTTTACCGTACAAGCACAATACCCAAAATTTGGGTAGGGCTTGACTGGAAATTTATATACCTTAGTATGGGTTCCCTTGCGGCCAAGGTCTGAGCTGAGGCTACCTTGTGAAGATTTTCCACCTGTGCAGTTCCCAAGATGAAAGTTGGTCATGGTTGGGAGGCCAAACTCACAGTAGAGGTGCCTATACTAGGGCGTGTAATTGAAAGGTTAGGATTGATTATCCGCATACTGAGTATGGTGAATTTAGGATTGTTCCTGACAGATGTACCGAATGTTGTGGTTAAAGTGTACAATCTCTGCAGAGTGTCAAACTAGTCAAAAAGCCGCGTCCGCGGTTATGGACAGTTGGAGTGGTCATACTGTTCCCCTGTCAGATGTTTTCAAAATGACTTATGAAATGATTTATGACTTTGACTTGACCACAACAGAGTTGTGACATGTAACGCAAGTTCCCACTTAGGTGCTATAAAACTTTCAACTAGCTTTCTTTGCTTCTGAACTTAATAAAGGTAAATCTGGCTTTTTGCAAAACAACCCTAGAGCTTAGTATATCCTATTCAAAACCACTTCACTTATTAGTACTAGTTTGCGAGTACTTATAGAGTACTCATGGCTTTGTCCCTGGCTATTCCCGTGGCCAGACTATGAAGAGGAGTACCAGGATGAAGGACCGCGGGAAGGTTACAACAACTAGGATCATCTCTCATCGTTATCTTTACGTTATTCTCCTGCATGAGTTGCATTAAGAACTGGATCATGAGATCCTTATTTGTGTAAGACCTTATGTATGGTTTGTAACGGATGATGTACTGTGATATCAAATCTGTTATGTCTCGTAAAAATGGTAATCCTGGGATTGCGATGTATGGCATAACAGACATATGGGATTAAAAATCTGGGTGTTGACATACGCGCCCTAGAGCGTCGGCTCCTTCTTCGTCTGAGTGCCACCATCGTCTGCCGCAACTCCGGCGAACTCTCCCGGTAGCTTCCTACGCCCCTCTATTTCTCATTGATGCCCTCTCACTCGCCATTATCTCACGCATCTAACTCCACCTCTGGTTTGCCTTCGACAACGCTTGAGCACACCAGACAGTAGCAGCAACTCCGACGAGGAATCCATGAAGACTCCATGCGCCCTTGTCCCTACTACGACCACCTCGAGCATCCCCTCGCCACGATGACTCCGGTAAAGCCCCGTGCCCTCTCCTTTGCTTCCTGGAACCGCCGCTGACAGAGCACCACCGCCGCGCATGCGTTAGCCAGCGCCGCCAGTTAGTGGTCAGCAGCTATTAGCCGTTAGATGCAGATCGCAAGGTGTAGATTAGATCTTAGGCGAATCATTATTGGTTGATCTGAGCCGCACAGATCTACTTAAATCCAACGCCCATGCTGCACGATCCTGCCCAAGCGGTACCGTCCAATAGGAAATAGACACGTGGCTAGGCTGTTGATTTAAAAAACAGAATTTGATCTATTAGATGATTGATATTGTAAAACTCATAACTTTTGATCTGTATGTCAAAAAATTACAAAGTTTATATCAATGATTCAGAAAAATGTAAACTTTGCAACTATGGCCCTGGTTTGGTCATTTCCTTCTGAAAAATTAGGTGTTTTTGCATAAACTTGTGTAGGACTATTTTGCGTAAAAAAATTGGTTTAAAAAGGATTTTTTAGTGAAACCGTCTGCAAATGGATTTTATTTGAACCCTCTGACCATAAACACTAACATTTGAATTTAAAAAATATATTTGGATAACACTAGAAATTATTCCTGTGATAAAAGCATTTCTAGCAAAACAAAAATGATTTAAAAAGGCCTATTTTCACTAACTTGATTTCAAATGATTTTGCCACTTTTATAAATGACCAGTAGGTGTTTTGAAATGTTTAGAACCTTGTTAGAAAACACTTTTTCAATAAAACAACATTTTGCATGCTTGCATGCATTTCTTTGTTTTTATTATTTTATGTGGTGAATTGTTTGAATGCTAGTTTTGAATTTGTGCCTTGCTTGATTGAATTGTAGTGAACTTTGAAGAGTGTGACAATTGCAAGCTCAAGGAGTGAACCTAGTCTCTCTACTAAAAAGGCAAGTGGTGCTTCATATAATTTGTCCTATTATTTTGACTATGCATTAGTGATATTTTGAGTAGGACTTGCATGGAATTTTTTTAAGTGTAAGCTATGACATGGGAAATCCTATATGTTGTCTTAGTAGAATTATCCTAAGTTAGGAAACTTGCCATGTTATCATGCTTATCCTAGCTAGTCGAAAACAAGGGTGGATTATTCATGATATGAAATATTTCTAAGTCTATGATTTGAGTTTTTGCTTAACAAAACAACTATGTGAATGAATCACCTAGGTGGAATGGTAAGAATGGTTTGTGTTGAGTGGTTACCCAGGGCCCATTTCTATGGCCTACCCTATGTATCACACTTGTGGAAAGCTACCTAGGAACAAAGAGATTTGAGATGTTTTGTGTTTAGAAGCTTCTAGTGCAACCACATGGCATATGGGCTCTGTCTAGATCATATAGGTTGCAATAACTTAGCCAAATGGAAAGATGGTGGTAGGGGTGTTAGGATGGAACGCGTCCATTTGGTCTAAGGGAAGGCTTCTGAAAGATCTCGTCTCGATGCATGTTGAGTCTTGTGGGGAAAGTGCACCACCTCTCTCGAGAGTAAAACCTAAGTACTTAGCCGTGTCCCCGGCAATGGACAATTTGAGCATCAAGACATTGATGCTATCAAGGATCTCCTCATCCTAATTTCTAAGTTAAAAGCTTGTGGTTGAACAAGGGTTAAAGGTTCACCAATTTCTATTGGTGGTTCCTTGGGTGTTTTTGGCAAAGCAAGCCTAAACTACACCTAACCAAATTCATATAGATGTTAGATACCACTATTCTACCATAGTATCACTTGCCAATACAATTCAAATGTATTGACCCTTGTGGCTGTAACATATTATGTTGCAGGTTTGTTTGATGTTAGTGAAGTTTGTTGAGTAGGTATTACAAGTCTACAACCAACATGATTGCCTGTGGCACTTGAAGATGAAGGACTCCATGCTATATAGTTATATCTGCTGCATTGTAATAAAGATAGCCAAATGAGCTATGTAAGATGTAATGAATTATTTTATTCCTGGTTATAAGTTGTAATATGACCTTTTTTCTTGATATTACATCTTAAACTGTGGATGCTAGCTATTCGATCCAGGGACTAGAATTGTAAACATAGGGATCTCTACCTTATCAGGCTGGGACCTCTACAGATGGTATCAGAGCACTATGTTGCATGTAGGATTGTAACACTAGGATTGGACAAAACACCTTAGAAAAATAGGTGTTGTATTTGTTTAAACTTGTTTATAAACAATCTTCTAAACTCTTTCCTCAACATTTTGTTTTGATTCTACATGTCATCCTTTTCTACTTGATGGACAAAGACTTCAACATGAGCCAAGACTTCAACATCACCAATGACTTCAACTTCAGTTTCACCAAGGACTTCAACTTGGACATCACTAAGGCCCAGTTCTTTTGGCGGCATCTCCAAAAAGCTGCCCTACACCCAGCTTCCTGGGGAAGCCGGTTCAAAAAATTATGAGGCTTCTAAAATGGTTAAGGTTAAACTAATTTGAAAGCTTCACCAAATTTTGGAAGCTGGGGGTAGGGCGGCTTCCCGGACAAGCCACCAAAAGAACTGGGCCTAAGGACTACAAGTGAGACAAGAAAAATTACTCAAGACTTGGAGACTAAGGAAACACAATTTAGGAGGAACCATTATCACCTTTGAAGCTTTGTGACCAAGATGCAAGAATTTCTTCCAAGGATACCATGATCTTGTTCTTGAGGTAACAACTAAGAAGAATGGAATGATCTCAAGTGAACCCCATAGTTGGACCACCACACAAGTGTCCAGTTCAAATCAATTTATTGATCACACCAACTTAGGTGGAGTAGCAAAAATATTTTGTTGCCTAAAAATATGCTTGAAATCTTGTTGTTTGAGTGGAATGCATGATTGTGATTGCTTCCACATTGCTTTGTGTATTTTGTTTTGTGTGAGTAGAATTCTTTCTCTAGAAATCTTTGTCTTTTCTAATCCCAATCCAACCCAAACAGATAACTTCTTCAAGGAACCACAACTCGAACATCAAGGATGGTGACAACAACAATCAATAGATGCACATGAGAGAACAACTACTAGCAACCCAAGCCCAGTTGAATCAAGTGAAAACTCAGTTTTTAGCCAACAACATTGAGTTAGACCCAACCATGCTAAAGTTCTTGGAAACCCAATCTCAATTATTGCAAAGGATGACCAATCAGATGAACAACATGAGAAGCAACCCTTCCCAAAGAGATTGTGACACCAATGATATCAAGGATGATATTATAGAAGGAACTCAAGCTTGCAAAATATATGGAGACATAGGACACACTAATAAAGAGCATAAGGACCGATGCCCTAATTGTGAAGAGAAACATCCAACTAAACAATGCCCCACTTCTCAAGTTTCTTGTTTCCTATGTGAAGGAAATAATCATGTTCCTATCCAATGCCCCATCTATCCTATAGTTCAACAGATGAGACAAGATGGAATGCATCAAGTCTTTGTAAACCTCCATGAAGGAACAACTTCCACCAATAATGATGAAGACAAAGTCAAACCTCAGTTTGCACCTCCATACATTGTAACCCACCATGGTGGACAAAAGAGGAAACATGGACGTTATCCTAGGAACCGTTCTAAGAACCGAGGAAGTTTTCCCATATTCATGGTGAAATATGAAGAACATGAACTAAGAGCCCTTTTAGCTTTGGAGAGACCCAAGAAGAAGAAGGATATTGCCAAGTGATGTGCCACAAATGCAAAGAGCTAGGCCATTATGCATCACATTTTCCAGAAAAGGAGAAAGACAAGACAAGCAAACCTATGAGGGACATCAACCTTGTCACATGTTTCAAATGTGGAAACAAAGGACACTATGCAAATGACTATCCAGAGAAGTTACATCAATATCTCAAGTAAGCCAAGATGTAATCTAGTTAGAAATCTTTTAAGGGTGGTAGTACCCTACTTGTCTTGAAGCCAACTTGTAACCTCTAGCCTTCCCGAATCTCGGGACGAGATTCCTTTTATGGGTGGTAGTATGTCACATCCCAAAATTTTCCGAATTTTGAAATGTGAAAAATAAACACAAAAAAGAAACCAATGTTGAAATTTAGGGTGAAAAGAAACTTTTTGCTTCTAAATGGAAACATCAAAACCCTAGTTGAACAAAATTTGAATGAAAAGGCAACAAACAAATATTCAAAAGATCAAATGCATTCATAAATGGATGTATCTTGAATTTAAAGCACTTGGGAAAAGTTAAACCAAAACCCTAAACCCTAATAAAAGAAATCATCTCCAAAATCACTCTAATACTATGGCTTTGATCCATATAAAAATTCGGCAACAAACATTTCTGAATGATAAAAAATGATTAAAAAAATATTACAAAACGAGTTGGATTCATTCAATTTGGTGCCATGGATAAAAACTTATGAATTTAATAAGATAAAAGGAAATAAATTCCAAGGCTAATAAAACTCCTAACTAAAATCAATACCAAATTGAGAGCAAAGTAATCCTAAAAGGATTTGAAAAGATAAACAAATATTAAATATAATTATACAAATTGGAATCACTATTTTTTAGAACTATAAATAAAAATATATGGATTTTATAAGACAAAGAAAGAATTAAATAATTAAGGAATATTTAAAAGATAATTTAAATATTGTCCAAATCCATAAACAAATGTAATAAAAGTAATTGAAATAAAATAAAAGAAATAAAATATTTCTTGAATAAATTATATGGATATGAACCATATTCAATTTTATTTATATAAAGACAAATTGCCTAAACTAAATAAATATTAAATCACAAGAAAATTATTTGAATTATTCAAGGTGGACTATTTAAAACACACTATTAAACAGTATAAACCTACTAAAAAACTTGGGAAAAGATTTGAAATCAAATAGATGTTTAAGTCATTTGATTCAAATGAAATAGAAAATAGAAATGGAAAAAGAAAAAAGAAACATAGAAAAAAAATGGAAAACGACCAAGCCCAGCGAGCAAGCCCAACCCCTGGACCAACTACAGCCCACCCGGCTCTCACCCCACTCTCCTCGCAGAAGTTTTCTCACCGCACCCTTTCCCCTCACCCCCACTGACGCATCGGACCCACGTCAGCTCAGCGTCATAATTCTCACCCGCGAGACCCGTTCCCCCCTCTTCTCTATCGTTTCTGGATGAATTGAATCGAATGAATTCGATTAACTGTGTGCGTAATATCCTCCAGCGCCGAAGCACATTTAACCACCTCCCTCTCCTCTCCCTTTCCCCTCAAAACCCTATGCTAGTGAGCCACCAGGCTGCACGAATTTGCGCTCAAACCACCGCTGTCTCCGACGAGCCTCCGCGACGATTCCGGCTAGCCCCGACCACCCCCTTGCCCCTGGCTCCCACGAGCTTGATCCCCAACCTCGTGTGCACCTGCCAGTGGTCTCCGCTTTCTCGCGGGCGCCCCAGAGCGTTGGCTCCGTCTTCGTCTGAGCGCCACCATCGTCTGCCGCAACTCCAGCAAACTCTCCTGGTAGCTTACGTCCGCCCCTCTCTTTCTCATTAATGCCCTCGCACTCGCCATGATCTCACGCGTATAACGCCACCTCTGATTTGCCTTAGCACGCTCTGTAGGTATGCCTTTGACAACGCCTGAGCACACTCGACAGTAGCTGAATCTCCGGCGAGGAATCCACGAAGACTCCGTGCGCCCCTATCCCTACTTCGACCACCTCGAGCATCCCCTCGCCACGGTGACTATTGTAATTCCATGCGCCCTTTCCTTTGCTTCCTGGAACCGCCAGACCACCGCTGACAGAGTGCTTCCGCCACGCATCCGTCAGCCAGCGCCGCCAGTTAGTGGTCAGCAGCTATGAGCCGTTAGATGCAGATTGCAAGGTGTAGATTAGATCTTAGGTGAATCGTTATTGGTTGATATGAGCCGCACAGATCTACTTAAATCCAACGCCCCATGTTGCACTATCCTGCCGAAGCGGGGTATCGTCCAATACGAAACAGACACGTGGCCAGGCTGTTGATTTAAAAACAGAATTTCATCTATTAGATGATTGATTTTGTAAAATTCATAACTTTTGTATGTCCAAAAATTACAAATTTTATATCTATGGATTCATAAAAATGTAAAATTTGCAACTATGTCCCTTGTTTGGTCATTTGATTTTAAAAAAATAGGTGTTTTTGCAGAAACTTGTGTAGGACTATTTTTAGTGTAAAAATTGGTTTAAAAAGGATTTTTGAGTTAAACCTTTTGAAAATGGATTTGATTTGAACCCTCTGACCATAAATACTAACATTTGAATTTAAAAAATATATTTGGCTAACACTAGAAATTATTCCTTTGATAAAAGCATTTCTAGCAAAACAAAAATGATTTAAAAAGGCCTATTTTCACTAACTTGATTTCAAATGATTTTGCCACTTTTATAAATGACCAGTAGGTGTTTTGAAATGTTTAGAACCTTGTTAGAAAACACTTTTTCAATAAAACAACCTTTTGCATGCTTTCATGCATTTCTTTGTTTTTATTATTTTATGTGGTGAATTGTTTGAATGCTAGTTTTGAATTTGTGCTTTGATTGATTGAATTGTAGTGAACTTTGAAGAGTGTGACAATTGAAAGATCAAGGAGTGAACCTAGTCTCTCTACTAAAAAGGCAAGTGGTGCTTCATATAATTTTTCCTATTATTTTGACTATGCATTAGTGATATTTTGAGTAGGACTTGCATGAAATTTTCTAAGTATAAGCTATGCCATGGGAAATCCTATATGTTGTCTTAGTAGAATTATCCTAAGTTAGGAAACTTGCCATGTTATCATGCTTAGCCTAGCTAGTGGAAAACAAGGGTGGATTATTCATGCTATGAAATATTTCTAAGTCTATGACTTGATTTTTTGCTTAACAATACAACTATGTGAATGAATCACCTGGTTGGAATGGTAAGAATGGTTTGTGTTGAGTGGTTAACCAGGGCCCATTTCTATGGCCTACCCTTTGTATCACACTTATGGAAAGCCCACCAGGAACAAAGAGATTTGAGATGTTCTGTGTTGAGAAACTTCTAGTGCAGCCACATGGCATATGGGCTCTTCCTTGATAATATAGGTTGCAATAACTTAGCCAGATGGACAGATGGTGATAGGGGTGATAGGATGGAACGCGTCCATTTGGTCTAAGGGATGGCTTCTGAAATATCTCGTCTCGATGCATGTCGAGTCTTGTGGGGAAAGTGCAACACCTCTCGAGAGAGTGAATACTAAGTACTTAGCCGTGTCCCCGACAATGGACAATTTGAGCATCAAGACATTGAAGCTATCAAGGATCTCCTCATCCCAATTTCTATGTTAAAAGCTTGTGGTTGAATAAGGGTTATAGGTTCACCAATTTCTATTGGTGGTTCCTTGGGTGTTTTTGACAAAACAAAAAACTAATGTTTTCAACTAATAAGGAAAACCTTATTCCGAGCAAAGCAAGCCTAAACTACACCTAGCCAAATTCATATAGATGTTAGATACCACTATTCTACCATAGTATCACTTGCTAATACAATTCAAATGTATTGACCCTTGTGGCTATAACTTATTATGTTGTAGTTTTGTTTGATGTTAGTGAAGTTTGTTGAGTAGGAATTACAAGTCTATAACCAACATGATTGCATGTGGAACTTGAAGATGAAGGAATCCATGCTATATAGTTATATCTGCTGCATTATAATAAGATAGCCAAATGATCTATGTAAGATGTAATTAATTATTTTATTCCTGGTTATAAGTTGTAATATGACCTTTGTTTCATGATATTACATCTTAAACTGTGGATGCTAGCTATTCGATCCAGGGACTAGCATTGTAAACACATGGATCTCTACCTTATCAGGTTGGGACCTCTACAACTATAATTTTTGGAAGCTCTTTTTGAAACCTGAAATTGCTGCTTCCCTTTATGAAGGGCCTTTCTTCCACCATTATATTGAGTCTCCACCTTATACCTTTAGGCACCAGTTAAGAGAGCATAGTTGTCATTCTTAGTTCTATGTGTAGTGTCCCAAAACTTATTGATTGATGCATATTGGTGATATTGCTTGTTCTTGTGCTATTTGTAACTAGTCACTCTTATGAACTTTGAAGGTGTCCTATGCATCTATTTGCTACTCTATGATGGACAAGCTTAATGCCACTATGCCATGTTTTCCGTAAGTGAAACAAACAAACGTTTTCCAATGCATGTTATTCATGATCTTTGTTTGTAGCTTTTCATGTTGCATGCATAGTTACTTTGTCTTATTGTTAGAACTCCATCTTTTTGTAACATCCCAAAAATCATGATTTGAAAAAGTTTGCATATCATTCATGCATTCATAGCATTATTGGCTTGCACAAAATGTTTTAAAACAAAATTCAAAATAAAACCATTTATATGCCTATTATCTAAATATCAATAAGGCAAGGTTTTATTTTATATTCAAAGTGTCAAAGTGCATTTGACTAAATAGTAGTGTTTTATACACAAACAAGTACAAGGTTTACACTACAAAAAATCCATAGGTCATTTGAATTTGAACCCATTTGATTTTGGTTTGAATTTGATTCCTGAAAATCAAAATAGAAAAAGAAAAAGAGTAAGGAAAAAAGAAAAGGGTCAGCACTACCCTTTCGGCCCAACACCAGAAGCAGCCCACAAACCCACCCGGACGCTTCCCCCTTTCCCCTCTCTCTCACCCGCACTCACTGTACCCCTCTCGCTGACAGACGTGGCCCACTGCCACCTCAGCTCGTCTTCCCAAAATCACGCCCGCAGACCACGTCCCGCTGCCGTTTCTTCGATGATGGCACAACATAAATGTCGTTGATTCTGTGAGCGTTTCTTGCCGAACCTCTGCGTACATAAGCCCCTCCCCACCGTGAGCCTTTCCCCTCAATCATCACACCCTCTCCGCCACCAGGCTGCCAGTATTTCGCATTGCAACGCCGTTGTCCGACCCTCTCCGGTGAGCTATTCTGGCTAACTCCGGCCGCCCCTTGCCCTCTGTTTCCTACTGTCATTCTCCCCTTGCTCTTGCGCTTCATCTCATAGGCTTGGTTTGTCTGCTCGTGACCTAGGTCGTCGGATTCGTCCACCACCGCAAGCACCCGACGCCACGCTCGTCTCCGGCGAGGAATTCTGGTAAGGTGTGACCACCCCCATCCTCTAGATCAAACGACGACGACCGCCTTGTCCTTGCGCACACGCTGATGTTGTTTGTTTGTCTTAGGGAGGCCGGGAACGTCGTCGTCGCCGCTATCAAGCCGTGACCGATGCCAGCTAGGTTTCCGACGAGCTCCTCCAGCCACCACAGCACGCCCCCGTCCACGCCAGGGACACCTTGAGCTTCAGCGTGACCTCGCGAGTCTGGTAAGCACCTCCGCAGCCCACATCCCCCTCTATATTCGCCGGAGCATCACCGCTAGAGCGTCGCCGGCCGCTGTCGCCAGCACCGTCAGGCAATGGCCGTGTGATTAGCAGCTGTCAGATCTAGATCTAGTGGCCACGACAGATCACTTAAGTGAAACATTTTCTTTAGACCTGAGCCGCACAGAGTCACTTAGATCCTACGGCTCTGGATGATCGATCCAACCGAAGCGGTATCTACCAATCAGACACAGCCACGTGTCTGAGGATTTGTTTTAAAATCTGTTTTTATATCTATTAGAGATTCAAACTTATAAAATTCATAACTATTGTTCTGTCTATCCAAAAAATGCAAATAATATATCATTGGAATCATAAAAATAAATCCTACACTACTGTGGACTTGGATTAGTATTTTTCTTCTGTAAAATTAGTTTTATTTGCAGATTCAATTGTAGGCCTATTTTGGCAATATATATTATTTATAAAATAATTTAAAACAAATTCAAGTTTATTTAGACTATAAATGTTTATTTTGTGTTCAGTACTGTTTCACTTGTCTTGTTTAGTTTATAAAAATCATCACATGGCATTTGCATGCATTCATAATATTTTTGCTTGAATATTGGAATGGGAATTTGGTGCTATTATTTTATGTGTAGATTTTGGTGCTAGTGGTGATTGTGATTGTGAAGATTTTTGCTACTCTCCCAACTACCAAGGAAAGTGTTGCTTCATGTATTTGTCCCATTATTCTGACTATGCACTAGTGATATTTTTTATAGGGCTTGCATGAATTTTTTTCTAAGTATCTATATGATATGTTATGAGAAATCCTAGTATTTGTAGTCTTGGTAGAATTATTCTCTAAGTTGATATCATGCTGAGCCTATCTAGTAGCAAACAAGCGTGGATTATATACATGCTATGGAAATTTTGCTAAGTCTTTGACTTATGTTTTTGCTTACTAAAAGAACTAAGTGAATGAATCACCTGGTGGAATGGAAAGAATGGTTTATGTTGAGTGGTTACTGAAGGCCAATTTTTATGGCCTCCTGGTGTATTTCACTTGTGGAAAGCCACCCATGAACACAGGGATTTGAGATACTTAGTGTTTAGAAGCTTCTAGTGCAGCCACATGGCAATATGGGCTCTGCCTGTATCATATAGGTTGCAATAACTTAGCTAGATGGACAGAAGGTGGTATGGTGATAGGATGGAACGCGTCCATTTGGTCTGAGGGAAGGCTTCTGAAAGATCTTGTCTCGATGCATGTTGAGTCTTGTGGGGAAAGTGCACTACCTCTCGAGAGAGTAAAATCTAAGTACTTAGTCGTGTCCCAGGAAACGGACAATTTGAGCATCAAGACATTGAAGCTATCAAGGATCTCCTCATCCCAATTTCTAAGTTAAAAACTTTTGGTTGAACAATGGCAAAGGTTCACCAATGTCTATTGGTGGTTCCTTGGGTGATTTTCCTCAAACAAAAACTTAGTGTTTTCAACTGATAAGGAAAAAGCCAATTTGAGCAAAGCAAGCCTAAGCTACACTTAGCCAAATTCATATAGATGTTAGATACTACTATTCTACTATGGTATCACTTGCCAATACAATTCCAAATGTATTGACCCACTGTGGTTGTAACTTATGATGTTGCAGGTTACTCTGATGAGGATTAGGGTTATAAGTCTACACTCAACATGCTTGGCTATGGCACATGAAGATGAAGAATTTACTTATGTTATGGACTCTTGTACTAGCCTTTGGCTATGGAGTTGTAAAAGACTATGTTATCTCTGGAATGACGATGTAGTAAAGACCTTTGTATCTGTGTACTTCATCTTAAACTATGGATTCTAGCAAATGATCCAGGGACGGGGATCCTTTACCTTATAAATGTGGGGTCTTACAGATGGTATCAGAGCACTGTGTTGCCTGTAGGACTATGACCCTAGGTTGGATAAGACTAAGAAAAACCACTAAGGAAAAATGCAACTTTTTGCAAAATTCCACACTTATCTTTTTCTTCTTGTAAACCTTTCTAATCTTCTTTCTCATCTCAATTTGTAGATGGCCACCATCAACGAAGCCGTCAAGAAGGGAACAGTCATGACCATGACTTTAGAATGCGAGACAGAGTTTCCCAAAGCACTCAAAACCCTTATGGTTAGCTTGGGAATACATGGTGAGGCCGTATACAAAGGATTTCCAGTTATGGATGAAGGAGAAGAATATTGGTGGGTGCAACTTCACTTTTATAAAAACAAGGGAGACAACCACAAAGAGTCGGGATTCTACATGGGCACCAACTCAGAAATGTATACAACATTCTTTGACTCTGCAAGAAATGCAGCTTGGAATGCTATCAAAGAGCTTGGTGAAAGACTCAAGTGTAGAATGCTCAACACTAAAACTGACCTTGAAGAGGAAAAGAAGTATACCCAAGACTTAGAGACTGCCATAAAACGTCTAAGGGAGGATATCATAGACTTAGCATATGAGTGAGAATTGTAACGTACTCTATTAGTTGGACCACCACACTTGTCATATTTTCACAAAAAATGTCTAAGTTATGTTGAACCTTAGTGTTTGTGATAGATTTTGTATACCATGACTTGTATGATTTATGGATGATGTATGCTTTTTCTTTCATTTTACTGTATTGTTTTTCTCTTACTTGTGTTGTTCTAATACTTCTCTATTTTACATTAGATGCCTAGCTTTGTGATCAACACTGTCGAGGAGTTCAATGGAACTCGTTTTGGTTCACGCATTGTGCAGTTTACTAGTGTGATCAACCTTACACTTCCTAGTATCAAGGAACTTCATCTCACCAAATTCGAGAGGAAGGACCTTTGGGGATTTAGAGTCTCACAGCCGGGACGCTAGGTGGAGCCACTCACGGAGGAGATTTCCTTTACGCTGATGCACGATGACAAGGAGAAGGGTCTAGATGTAGTCATGCAGGAGCTACTCGGACGCCACTGCGGACGCCACTCTACCGAGCTTAGAGGCCTCTACTTCCACCCGTTCGGGAGACGCGACGAGGAGGGAGAGGCATTGGTGTATGAGGGCGAGACTAGAGAGACAATAGAGCTAGTTCGTCTGTACCTCCAGGACCTCGAGGGCCTTATTAGACACCTCGACACTGATAGGACCAACGTCATGCTTAGCAATGATGAGCTCCAGGTTCAGTTGAGGGAGAAGGACAAGCTCTTCGCGGAGCAAGACGAGATCATCAAGGAGATGGAGGCCAGATTCGAGAGCCAGGACAAGAAGTTTAAGAATCAGGAGAAGAGGGTCCAAGACAGAAACAAGAAGATCAAGGACATGAAGGCAGAGATAGAGGCCAAGGACTTCGAGCTCGAGACCCGGCAGGGAGTGATTGAGAGGCTTCGCTCACAGAAGAGGACCCTCAGGGCAAAGATCGAGGCCTTGACCACTAGTGTAGATGAGTACAAGGCCGCCATGGAGAATGCAGGTCTTGCTCTTGTTAATGTGGAGGTCGACATGGAGGAGTAGTGTAGACTACTCGACTATCTTTTGTCTATCATACTTTGATTATTGAGTCGCAATGACCATCCAGCATGTGGATGGCTTGCTATTATGTGTTTGCATTTTCAAAACATGTTGCTTATGTTGTTCAAACTCTATGTTATTTTGACTTTGGTTATTGTGATTGTTACTATGTGATGTATTGTGCATGTTAAGCTTCTATGGGTATCTCATTTCTTATCCTTATTAAACCACATATGCCTCCCTGTCGTGCCAACCCCAACCAAAACAACAACAATAACATCACTGCCGAGATACAACAGTTGATGACAGCTCAAGATCAACTGATGCAGATGATGACTCAGTTCATGCAAAATTAGAATCAGAATAACAATAACAACAACAACAACAATAAGAACAACAATCAGAACAATCCTCTAGCATTTGACATGCACACCAGATTTCTGAGACTGAGGCCTGCAAAGTTCCCGGGAACCACTGACCCAATGGTAGCCAATGACTGGTTACATTCAATGAACAAGGAATTAGTCACTGTTGGCTGCACCAACGAGGAAAAATTCAGGTTTGCAGCACATCTGCTCGAAGGGCCAGCCGCAACCAGGTGGGACAACTTTCAGATCACCACTCCCCTTGAGGATGTGACATGGGATTTCTTTGAGGATGGGTTCCATACAGCTCACATCTCATCTGGAGTGATGAACTTGAAGAAGAAAGAGTTCCACAATCTGAAACAGCGTCACCGCAGTGTGGCATAGTACATTGAGGAGTTCAACAATCTGGCACGCTATGCACCAGATGAGGTTGATACAGATGCCAAAAGGAAGGAGAAGTTCCTTGAGGGACTTAATGATGAGTTAAACCTACAGCTGTCTGTTGCCTATGTCCCAACATATCAATCCCTTTGTGACAAGGCCACCATCTTGGAAAAAAAGATGAAACAGGTTGAGGGAAGGAAAAGGAAGCATAACTTTGATAAGCACAGCTCGGGATCGTTTCACAAGCGTCCCCATAATGATGATGGTGGAAGTTCTGGATTCCACAAGCATGGTAGGTATAATAACCACCATAGCCACAACCGTCATCATGAAAACAAGAACCATCGCATTCATGATAGTGACAAGTATAAGAACCACAAGAGTGGACACAAGAGCCACCATAGTGGAAGTGGTAATGGGAGTCAGCCTGTAAAGAAAGATCCCAGTCAGGTTGAGTGTTTCAAGTGTAATAATATGGGGAATTATGAAAATGAATGCCTAGAAAAGAAAGTTGAGGGAGCCAACAAGCCCAACCCTTTTCAGAAGGGACAAGTGAACCACATCAATGTGGACGAAATATATGAAGAGTCTGATGTTGTGGCTGGTAAGTTCAAGCTCAATTATTTTCCAGCACCTTTTCTTTTTTATACTGGAGCATCGCATTCATTCATATCAAGAGCATTTTTTTGATAAAAATGGACTTCCAACTAAAACTATTGGGTGTCCTATAAAAGTAAGCTCTCCCGGTGGAGAGATGATAGTGAATTTTGGATGTGATGATCTAGTGATAGAATTTGTAAAGTATAAGTTTCCAGTTAGTTTGATAATCCCAGATTCCCAAGGATTGGATGTCATTCTGGGCATGGATTGGATGACTAAATATGAAGGAGTACTAGATTGTGCAAATCGTACTGTCACACTCACTACCCCAGATAAGAAACGGATTACGTTCAAGTCTAATTTTAAATATAAAGGAAGTAAGTTAAATTCTCTTAAGGGGGTTAGCATAGACAGTGTGCTAATTGTGAGAGAGTATCCGGATGTGTTTACAGAGGAATTGCCTGGAATACCACCAGATAGAGATGTAGAGTTTCTCATTGACTTGCTGCCAGGATCTGGACCAATATCAAAGAGACCCTACAAGATGTCAGTTGATGAGTTGAAAGAACTCAAGAAACAATTTGGATAACAGTTGCAGAAAGTATTTATTCAACCAAGTTCTTCGTCTTGGGGTGCACCAGTTCCATTTGTTGAAAAGAAGGATAGAAGTCAAAGGTTGTGTATAGATTACCGTTCACTCAATGAAGTGACTATCAAGAACAAATATCCTTTGCCTAGAATCAACGATCTGTTTGATCAGCTAGAAGGAGCCCATGTGTTCTCAAAGATTGATCTTCGATCAGGCTATTTTCAGCTAAAGATTAGAGAGCAAGACATACCTAAGACTGCTTTCACCACTAGGTATGGTTTGTATGAGTACACCGTGATGCCATTTGGTTTGATTAATGCACCAACCTATTTCATGAACATGATGAACAAAGTGTTCATGGAGTTTATTGACAAGTTTGTTATCGTATTCATCGACGACATTTTGATCTACTCCAAGAGCAAATAAGAGCATGAGGAGAATTTGCGTTTGATACTGAGAAGCTCAGGGAGCACAAGCTGTATGCCAAATTCAGCAAGTGTGAATTCTGGTTGAATGAAGTGGGATTTCTCGGACATATTGTGTCGGGAGATGGTGTAGCTGTCGATCCCGCAAAAGTGTCAGCTATAACTGAGTGGGAATCTCCCAAGTCAGTGAAAGAAGTTCGTAGTTTCCTTGGCTTGGCAGGATACTACATGAGATTCATTGAGAATTTCTCAAAAGTAGCTAAGCCAATGACGGAGTTACTTAAGAATGATATGAAGTTTGACTGGACTGAGGGATGTGCACTCAGTTTCCAAGAATTGAACAAGAGACTAGTGTCAGCACTAGTCTTATGTCTACCAGATTTGGAAAAATATTTCCAAGTATATTGTGAAGCATCTCACCAAGGATTGGGTGGAGTTTTGATGCAAGAAGGGAAAGTTGTGGCTTATGCCTCGAGACAACTCAAAACTCATGAAGTGAATTATCCTACTCATGACTTAGAGTTATCCTCTGTTGTCCATGCACTCAAAACATGGAGACATTATCTTTTGGGAAAACGATGTGAAGTGTTCATAGATCACAAAAGCTTGAAATATATCTTTCACACAGAAGGAAATCAATATGAGACAAAGAAGATGGCCTGAGCTCATCAAGGACTATGACTTGAGTTTGCAATACCATCCCAGTAAAGCAAATGTTGTAGCAGATGATTTAAGCCATAAGGTTTATGTGAATGGCCTTTCTAAGGGAGAGTTGCCAGATGATCTGTTTGCCCAATTCAAAGATATCAGATTGGAGATAGTGCTTGAAGGACACCTCATGTCATTGGATGTTCAACCCACATTGTTGGATAAGATCAAGGAAGCCCAAAAGATGGACAATGAAATTGAAGAGATCAAAGGAAAAAATAATAAGGGGAAAGCTAAAGGATTCCATGAAGACGAACAGGGTACATTATGGTATGGAAAACGTATATGTATTCCGCAAGATCCGGAACTTCAGAAACTGATTCTGCATGAAGCACACAACTCACCATATTCCATTCATACGGGTAACACCAAAATGTACATGGGTGTGAAGGAAATATTCTTGTGGAATAATCTCAAGAAGGACATCGCAGAACATATTTATTTGTGTGATGTGTGTAGTCGAATGAAAGCGAAACATTAGAAACCGGCAGGATTACTGCAACCACTACCTATTCCTGATTGGAAGTGGGATAAGATTGGTATAGATTTCATCACCGGACTGTCAAGGACTAGATCGGGATATGATTCTATTTGGGTTGTTGTAGATCGCCTAACTAAGGTGGCTCATTTCATTCCCGTGAAGACAACCTATACAAGTGCTAAGTTAGCCAAGATCTATATGAACAGGATTGTGTGTCTGCATGGAGTGCCTAAGAGTATTGTGTCAGATAGAAGAACTCAGTTCACTTCGCATTTCTGGCGACAACTGCATGAGTCATTGGGAACGAGATTATACTTCAGCACAGCTTTTCACCCCAGACTGATGGATAGACAAAAAGGACCAATCAGATTCTGGAGGATATGTTGAGGGCATGTGCCCTAGACTATGGTGCTAGTTGGGATGAAAGTCTTCCTTATGCAGAATTCTCTTAGAATAATAGCTATCAAGCCAGTATTGAGATGGCACCACTTGAATTTCTCTTTGGAAGAAAGTGTACTACACCATTGCTATGGAGTGGTGTTGGAGAAAGAAATTTGTTCGGGCTAGAATTAATCAAGGAAGCTGAAGAGAAAGTAAAATTGGCAAAGGAAAGATTGAAGATAGCACAATCCCGATAGAAGAGCTACGCAGATCCAAAGCATAGAGAAGTCACCTATGAGGTAGGTGATAGAGCTTATCTTAGAGTCTCACCACTTCGTGGTGTGAAGAGATTTGGAGTCAAAGGAAAATTGGCACCAAGATATGTTGGACCATTCAAGATTTTGAGCCGCAAAGGAGAAGTGGCTTATGAGATTGAATTGCCTGAATCACTGTCTGCAGTTCACAATGTGTTTCATGTAAGTCAGTAGAAGAAATGCCATCCAGAGATGGAAGAAAATTATTTGAAGGATACTATACCTTTGGAAGAGGTTCAGTTGGAGAGTGATCTCACCTATGAGGAGAAACCTATCAAGAGTCTTAAGACTGTAGAAAGAGTTACTCGTACCAAAACTATAAAGTTCTACAAAGTTCAGTGGAACCATCATTCCAAAGAGGAAGCAACTTGGGAAAGGGAAGATGATCTTCGAAAAGACCACCCACGCCTATTTGCTAGCCAATCCGAATTCGAGGGAGAGATTCATCTTAAGGGGGTTAGATTTGTAACATCCCAAAAATCATGATTTTAAAAAGTTTGCATATCATTCATGCATTCATAGCATTCTTGGCTTGCACAACAATTTTCAAAACAAAATTCAAAATAAAACCATTTATATGCCTATTATCTAAATATCAATGAGGCAAGGTTTTATTTTATTTTCAAAGTGTCAAAGTGCATTTGACTAAATAGTAGTGTTTTATACACAAACAAGTACAAGGTTTACACTACAAAAATCCGGAGGTGATTTGAATTTGAACCCATTTGATTTTGGTTTGAATTTGATTCCTGAAAATCAAAATAGAAAAAGAAAAGAGTAAG
This sequence comes from Avena sativa, assembly GCA_916181665.1. Lineage (NCBI taxonomy): Eukaryota > Viridiplantae > Streptophyta > Magnoliopsida > Poales > Poaceae > Avena > Avena sativa. The sequence goes on along the minus strand of OV702283.1, from coordinate 133,575,116 downwards.
GAAAAAGAAAAGGGCAGGCGCTACCCTTTCGGCCCAACACCAGAAGCAGCCCACGAACCCACCCTGTCGCTTCCCCCTTTCCCCCTCTCTCTCACCCACAGTCGATGTACCCCTCTCGCTGACAGACGTGGCCACTGCCACCTCAGCTTGTCTTCCCAAAATCACGCCCGCAGCCACGTCGCCGTTGTCGTTGCTCCGTTAATGGCGCGGCGTAAATACCCTTGATTCCGCGAGCGTTTCTTGCTGAACCTCTTCCTATATAAGCCCCTCCCTATCGCGAGGCTTTCCCCTCACTCAGCACACCCTCTCCGCCACCAGGCTGCCAGTATTTCGCATTGCAACGCCGCTGCCCGACCCTCTCCGGTGAGCTATTACGGCTTACTCCAGCTGCCCTTGCCCTCTGTTGCCTACTATCATTCTCCCCTTGCTCGTGCGCTTGATCTCATACACTTGGTTTGTCTGCTCGTGACCTAGGTCATCGGATTTGTCCACCACCGCAAGCACCCGACGCCACGCTCGTCTCCGGCGAGGAATTCTAGTAAGGTGTGACCAACCCCCAACCTCTAGATCAAACGAAGACGACCGCCTTGTCCTTGCACACACGCTGATGTTGTTTGTTTGTCTTAGGGAGGCCGGGAACGTCATCGTCGTCGCTGTCAACCCTTGCCTGACGCCAGCTAGTTTTCCGACGAGCTCCTCCGGCCACCACAACACGCCCCCGTCCATGCCAGGGACACCTTGAGCTTCAGCGTGACCTCGCTAGTCTGGTAAGCACCTCCGCAGCCCCCATCCCCCTCTGTATTCGCCGGAGCGTCGCCGCCGTGCCGCCAGGCAATGGTCGCGTGATTAGCACCCATCAGATCCAGAACCAGTGGCCACGATAGATCACTTAAGTGAAACGTTTTCTTTAGATCTGAGCCGCATAGAGCCACTTAGATCCTAAGGCTCTGGATGATCGATCCAACCGAAGCGGTATTGACGAATCAGACACAGCCACGTGTCTAGGGATTTGTTTTAAAATCTGTTTTTATATCTATTAGAGATTCAAACTTGTAAAATTTATAAGTATTGTTCTGTTTATCTAAAAAATGCAACTAATATATCATTGGAATCAGAAAAATAAATCCTACACTACTGTGTACTTGGATTTGTATTTTGCTTCTATAAAATTAGTTTTATTTGCAGATTCTATTGTAGGCCTATTTTGGCTATATAAATTATTTAGAAAATGATTTTAAAACAAATTCAAGTTTATTTAGACTATAAATGTTTTGTTTTGTGTTCAGTACTATTTCACTTGTCTTGTTTAGTTTAGAAAAATCATCACATGGCATTCGCATGCATTCATAATATTTTTGCTTGAATATTGGAATGTGAATTTGGTGCTATTATTTTATGTGTAGATTTTGGTGCTAGTGGTGATTGTGATTGTGAAGATTGTTGATACTCTCCAAACTACCAAGGCAAGTGGTGCTTCATGTATTTGTCCCATTATTTTGACTATGCACTAGTGATATTTTGTATAGGACCTGCATGAAATTTTTGCTAAGTATCTATATGCTATGGGAAATCCTAGTAGTTGTAGTCTTGGTAGAATTATTCTCTAAGTTAAGATACTTGTTGATATCATGATTAGCCTAGCTAGTAGCAAACAAGGCTGGATTATATATATGCTATGGAAATTTTTCTAAGTATTTGACTGATGTTTTTGCTTAATAAAACAACTAAGTGAATGAATCACCTAGGTGGAGTGGAAAGAATGGTTTATGTTGAGTGGTTAATCAGAGCCCATTTTTATGGCCTCCCTGGTATATCTCACTTGTGGAAAGCCACCCAGGAACAAAGGGATTTGAGATACTTAGTGTTTAGAAGCTTCTAGTGCAGCCACATGGCAATATGGGCTCTGCCTAGATCATATAGGTTGCAATAACTTAGCCAGATGGAAAGAAGGTGGTAGGGTGATAGGATGGAATGCGTACATTTGGTCTAAGGGAAGGCTTCTGAAAGATCTTGTATCGATGCATGCTAAGTCTTGTGGGGAAAGTGCACTACCTCTCTAGAGAGTAAAATCTAAGTACTTAGCCGTGTCCCCGGCAACGGACAATTTTAGCATCAAGATATTAAAGCTATCAAGGATCTCCTCATCCCAATTTCTAAGTTAAAAACTTTTGGTTGAACAAGGGCAAAGGTTCACCAATGTCTATTGGTGGTTTCTTGGGTGATTTTCATCAAACAAAAACTTAGTGTTTTCAACTAATAAGGAAAAAGCTATTTTGAGCAAAGCAAGCCTAAGCTACACTTAGCCAAATTGATATAGATGTCAGATACTACTATTCTACTATGGTATCACTTGCCAATACAATTCCAAATGTATTGACCCATTGTGGCTATAACTTATGATGTTGTAGGTTACTCTGATGAGGATTAGGGTTATAATTCTACACTCAACATGCTTGCATGTGGCACATGAAGATGAAGACTTGACTTTATTTACTTATGTTTTGGACTCTTGTACTAGCCTTTGGCTATGGAGTTGTAAAAGACTATGTTATCTCTGGAATGACGATGTAATAAAGACCTTTGTATCTGTGTACTTCATCTTAAACTATGGATGCTAGCAAATGATCCAGGGTCTAGCATTGCAATCACAAGGATCCTTTACCTTATAAAGGTGGGGTCTTACACTTTTCATGCACATGTTTAGTGTTCTTTGATCCCAGCTTTCAATTCTTGCAAATGGTTTGATATTGGTTCATGTCACCTCAAAAACTATTCTTTTATCACTTACCTACTCGAGGACGAGCAGGAGTTAAGCTTGGGGATGCTTGATACGTCAGAAACGTATCTATAATTTTTGATGTTCCATGCTTGTTTAGTATCTACTTTGCTTTGCATTGTCCACACTTTGAGGTGTTTTTATATGTTTTCTGGTACTAACCTATTAACAAGATGCCACAGTGCCATTTGCCTATTTTCTTCTGTTTTTGGTTCCAGAAAGGCAGAAAATCAATATTCTCATAATTGGACGGGACAAAAGCCAAAGTCAATATTTTGCTGTGGAGAACACGTAGTCGGAATACGAGACGGAGGGGACTCACCAGGGGGCCACACCCCCTGGCCGTGCGGGTGGGCCCACCCCGTGTCTAGGGGGTGCAGCTGCCCTGCTGCCCCCTGCCTTGCCTCTTCGCCTATAAGAAGCCCCCGATGCCTAAACCCTAAGCACCCGATCAATATTCCATGAAACCGTCTGTAGCTGCCACCACCATCGTCCCTAGATCGGGGGGGGGGGATCTGAAGCTCTTCTGTAACATCCCAAAAATCATGATTTGTAAAAGCATGCATTGCATTCACGTTGTCAAAAAATTTAGAGCTATCACAAAAAAATTCAAAGTTTGAATTCAAACAGAACCATTTCAAATGCCCATTTTATCTATCATATGAGGCATGGTTTTGATTTATTTTTCAAAGGGACAAAGTGATTCTGAGTAAATTTATGTGTTTTACACACTCTTGGACACTAGCTTTGTCTCATAAATTTTTGGAAGAAGTTTGAATTGATTTGGAGTTGTTTTGAGCATTAAAATCTTGTTTACAAAATCAATTTATAAAAAAGAAAAATGAAAGAACAAAAAAATAGGAGTAGACCAGCCAGAATGGCTTGGCCCACCCCACTGCCCCTCAGCCCTCTATTTCTCACCCCAGACAGACGCACCCCCCTCACTGACATGTTGGCCCCGTAGCGACGTCACCTTCTTCCTCAATCAATGCCACGGACTCGTCGTCGTCACTATTACTGGTCGATTGATTCACGAATCAATTCGCGTTAACCTCGCAGTAATCCCGCGCCCAGACCCCCTCTACTTAAACCCCTCCCCTCTCTGTTGCTTTCGCCTCACTCACCACCCTCTGAGCGTCGTTAGGCTATCCATAATTAAGCTCGCAACTCTGGCGAACAAATTCGGTAAAACCTAGCCTCCCTTCTCTCTGGTTGATACTCGTGTACTCACCATGTTCGTGCGTGTCTAACACCACCTATAGCTTGTCTTTCCATGCCTTGTAGCATCGCCAACGACAATTTCCGAGTGAGCCCGACGCCGACGCCAACTCCGACGAGGAATCGTCGCCATGTCCGTGCGCCCTATCCCCGTCCGCGAGCACGTTGAGCTTCACCATGTCGCCATGACCTCAGTAAGCACCAATACCCCCACCCCTACCCTCTGGCCTCATCGGAACATCGTCGTCCAACGCACAGCCGCCGAGGTGGCCATTTGCACCGCTCGCATGTGGTAAAAGCGATGAGATTCGTTAGATCTAGATCCAGCGGTCAAGATTAGAAGAAGTAGTGAAAGGGTACGCGTAGATCTGAACCGTAGGATTTAGATCTGGCGGTGTAATTTAGATTGTTAGCAAAGAGGTAAGTTGCAATCTGGTGCGTTGGATCTGATTAGATCCAACGACACATAAGCACGATACACACCGAAGCGGTATCGTCCAATCAGGCGCTGTCGCGTGGCTCGATTTTTGATTTAAAAACCAGAATTTGATTCAAACTTGTAAAATTCATAACATTAGTTCTGTTTTGCCAAATTTTGCAAATAATATATCATTGGAATAAGAAAAATGATCCCTACACTACTGTGGGATTGAATTTGTATTTTTCTTCTGTAAAATTGGCTTTTTTTGTAGAATCAAATATAGGCTTATTTTGACTATATAAATTATTTATAAAATGTTTTTAAAGCAAATTTAAGTTTATTTAGACTTTAATTAGTTAGTTTTGTGTTCAGTACTGTTTGGTTTGAATAGTTTAGTGTAGAAAATTCATTTGATTGCATTTGCATGCATTCATATATTTTTCCTTGATTATTTGGAATGTAAATTTGGTGCTATCATTTTGTGTGTAGATTTTGGTGCTAGTGGTGATTGTGATTATGAGGATTGTTGCTACTCCCCCAACTACCAAGGCAAGTGGTGCTTCATGTATTTGTCCCATTATTTTTGACTATGCACTAGTGTTATTTTGTATAGGGCTTGCATGAAATTTTGCTAAGTATCTATATGCTATGCCATGGAAAATCCCAGTAGTTGTAGTCTTGGTAGAATTTTCTCTAAGTTAAGATGCTTATTATGCTATCATGCTTAGCCGAGCTAGTAGCAAACAGGGGTGGAATATAAACATGCTATGGAGATTTTGCTAAGTCTTTGACTTATGTTTTTTGCATAATAAAACAACTAATTGAATGAATCACCTGGGTGGAATGGTATGATTGGGTAATGTTGAGTGGTTACACAAGGCCCATGTCTATGGTCTACCTTGTGTATCACATTTGTGGAAATCCACCCAGGAACAAAGGGATTTGAGATACTTAGTGTTTAGAAGCTTCTAGTGCAACCACATGGCATATGGGCTCTGCCTTGATCTTATAGGTTGCAATAACTTAGCCAGATGGACAGATGGTGGTAGGGTGATATGATGGAATGCATCCATTTGGTCTACGGGAAGGCTTCTGAAAGATCTCGTCTCGATTCATGTCGAGTTTTGTGGGGAAAGTGCACCACCTCTCGAGAAGGAAAAACCTAAGTACTTAGCCGTGTCCCCGACAACGGAAAATTTGAGCATCAAGATATTGAAGCTACCAAGGATCTCCTCATCCCAATTTCTAAGTTAAAAACTTGTGGTTGAACAAGGGTTGAAGGTCACCAATGTTTATTGGTGGTTCCTTGGGAGTTTTTATCAAACACAATCTTAGTGTTTTCAGCTGATAAGAAAAATCTATTTTGAGCAAAGCAAGCCTAAGCTACACTTAGCCAAATTCATATAGAGGTTAGATACTACTATTCTACTATGGTATCACTTTCCAATACAATTCCAAATGTATTGACCCACTGTGGCTGTAACTTATGATGTTGCAGGTTACTCTGATGAGGATTAGGGTTATGAGTCTACACTCAACATGCTTGCCTGTGGCACATGAAGATGAAGAGTTTACTTTATTTACTTATGATGTGAACTCTTGTATTAGCCTATGTCTATGGAGTTGTAAAAGTCTACTTTTATCTCTGGAATGACGATGTAATAAAGACCTTTTTATCTGTGTACTTCATCTTAAACTATGGATGCTAGCATTTGATCCAGGGACTAGCATTGCAATCACAGGGACCTTTACCTTATAAAGGTGGGGTCTTACAGATGGTATCAGAACACTGTGTTGCATGTAGGATTATGACCCTAGGTTGGATTAGACTAAGAAAACCACTAAGGAAAAAAATGCAACTCCTTGCAAATTCCACACTTGTCTTTTTTTTTCTCGTAAAACTTATCTAATCTTCTTTCTCATCTCTATTTGTAGATGGCCACCATCAATGAAGCCGTCAAGAAGGGACCACTCATGACCATGACTTTAGAATGTGAGCCGGAGTTTCCCAAAGCACTCAAAACCCTTATGGTTAGCTTGGGAATACATGGTGAGGCCGTGTACAAAGGTTTTCCAGTAATTTATGAAGGAGAAGAATATTGGTGGGTGCAACTTCACTTGTCCAAAAACAAGGGAGACAACCACAAAGAGTCGGGATCCTACATGGGCACCAACTCAGAAATGTATACAACATTCTTTGACTCTGCAAGAAATGCAGCTTGGAATTCTATCAAGGAGCTTGGTAAAAGACTCAAGTGTAGAATGCTCAACACTAAAAATGACCTTGAGGAAGAGAAGAAATATACCCAATATTTAGAGACTGCCATAAAACTTCTAAGAGAAGATATCATAGACTTAGCATATGACTAAAAATTGTAACGTACTCTGCTAGTTGGACCACCAGACTTGTCGTATTTTCACAAAAAAATTGTCTAAGTTATGATGAGCCTTACTGTTTGTGGTAGATTTTGTATGCCATGACTTGTATGTTTTATGGATGATGTATGCTTTTTCTTTCATTCTACTGTCTTGTTTTCTCTTACTTGTGTTGTTCTAATATTTCTCTATCTTACATTAGATGCCTAGCTTTGTGATTAGCACTGCCGAGGAGTTCAATGGAACTCGTTTTGGTTCACGCATCGTGCAGTTTACTAGTGTGCTTAACCTTCCACTTCCTAGTATCAAGGCACTTCAACTCACCAAGTTTGAGAGGAAGGACCTTTGGGGCTTTAGAGTCTCGCAACCGAGACGACAGACAGAGCCACTCAAGGAGGAGATTTCCTTCAAGCTGATGCACGATGACAAGGATAAGGGTCTAGATGTAGTCATGCAGGAGATACTCGGATGCCTCTGCGGACTCCACGCCACTGAGCTTAGAGGCCTCTACTTCCACCCGTTCGGGAGACGTGACAAGGAGGGAGAGGCATTGGTGTATGAGGGTGCTACTAGAGATACGATAGAGCTAGTTCGTCTGTACCTCCAGGACCTCGAGGGCCTTATTAGACACCTCGACACAGATAGGACCAATGTCATGCTTAGAAATGACGAGCTTCCGGTTCAGTTGAGGGAGAAGGACAAGCTCTTCACGGAGCAAGATGAGATTGTCAAGGAGATGGATGCCAGATTCGAGAGCCAGGACAAGAACTTCAAGAATCAGGAGAAGAGGGTCCAAGACATAAACAAGACGATCAAGGACATGAGGGCTGAGATAGAGGCCAAGGACTTCGAGCTTGATACCCAGCAGGGGGTGATCGAGAGGCTGTGCTCACAGAAGAGAGCTCTCCGTGTGAAGGTCGAGGCCTTGACCACTATTATCGAGGAGTACAAGACAGCCATGGAGACATCCATACTTACAGTTGTTGACGTGGAGGTCGACATGGAGGAGTAGTGTAGACTACTCAACTATCTTTTTATCTATCATGCTTTGATTATTGAGTTGCAATGACCATCTAACATGTGGATGGCTTGCTATTGTGTGTTTACTTTTTCCAAAACTCGTTGTTTACTTTGTTCAAACTCTATGTTTTTATCTCGTGATTGTTACTGTGTTTACTGTTATATGATGTATTGTGCATTGCATCTATGGGTTGTATCTCATTACTTATCCTCATTGAAACCACAGATGCCTCCCCGTCGTGCCAACCCCAACCCAAACAACAACAATAACGTCACTCCCGAGATGTAGCAGTTGATGACAGCTCAAGCTCAACTGATGCAGATGATGACTCAGTTCATGCAAAATCAGAATCACAACAACAAGAACAACAACAAAAACAATCCCAACAATCCCCCAGCATTTGACATGCTTACCAGATTTTTGAGGTTGAGGCCATCAAAGTTATCAGGAACAACTGATCCAATGGTAGCCAATGACTGGTTATGTTCCGTGAATAAGGACTTAGTCACTGTTGGCTGCACTGACGAGGAAAAGGTCAGATTCGCAACACATCTGCTCGAAGGACCAGCAGCAACCTGGTGGGATAACTTTCAGATCACCACTCCCCTTGAGGATGTGACATGGGCTATCTTTGAGGATGCTTTCCACATTGCCCACATCTCATCAGGAGTGATGAACCTAAAGAAGAAAGAGTTCCACAACCTGAAACATCGTCACCGCAGTGTGGCGGAGTACATTGAGGAGTTCAACAATCTGTCGCACTATGCACCGGATGAGGTTGATACAGATGCCAAGAGGAAGGAGAAGTTCCTTGAGGGACTTAATGATGAATTGAGCCTGCAGCTATCTGTTGTTGGAGAACAAGATGAAACAGGTTGAGGGAAGGAAGAGGAAGCATAACTTTGATAAGCACAACTCAGGATCATCTCACAAGCGTCCCCATAATGATGAAAGTGGAAGCTTTGGATTCCACATGCATGGGAAGTACAACAGCCACCACAACCACAACCGTCATCATGACAACAAGCACCATCGCAGTCATGATAATGACAAGTATAAGAACCACAAGAGTGGACACAATAGACACCACAGTGGGAGTGGCAATGGAAGTCAGCCTGCAAAGAAAGATCTCAATCAGGTTGAGTGCTTCAAGTGTAAGAAGATGGGGCATTATGCAAATGAATGTCCAGAAAAGAAAGTTGAAGGATCCAACAAGCCCAACCCTTTTCAGAAGGGACAAGTGAACCACATCAATGTGGAAGAAATATATGAAGAGTCTGATGTTGTGGCTGGTAAGTTCAAGCTCAATTCTTTTCTAGCACTTGTTCTTTTTGATACTGGTGCATCGCATTCATTCATATCAAGATCATTTGTTGATAAAAATGGACTTCCAACAGAAACTATTGGATGTCCTATAAAAGTAAGCTCTCCCGGTGGAGAGATGATAGTGAACCTTGGATGTCATGATCTAGTAATAGAGTTTGGAAAGTATAAGTTTCTGGTTAGTTTGATAATCCTAGATTCCCAAGGATTGGATGTAATTTTGGGAATGGATTGGATGACTAAGTATGAAGGAGTACTAGATTGTGCCAATCGAACTGTCACACTCACAACCCCGGATAAGAAACGAATTAGGTTCAAGTCTAACTTTGAATCTAAGGGGAGTATGCTAAATTCTCTTAAGGAGGTAGCATAGATAGTGTGCTATTTGTGAGAGAGTATCCAGATGTGTTTCCGGAGGAATTGCCTGGACTGCCACCAGATAGAGATGTAGAGTTTCTAATTGACTTACTTCCAGGATCAGGACCAATAGCAAAGAGACCCTACAAGATGTCAGTGGATGAGTTGAAAGAACTCAAGAAACAACTTGGAGAACAATTGCAGAAAGGATTGATTCAACCAAGTTCTTCATCTTGGGGTGCACCAGTTCTGTTTGTTGAGAAGAAGGATAGAAGTCAAAGGTTATGTATAGATTACCGTTCACTCAATGAAGTGACTATCAAGAACAAATAAGGATGGCACTGGGCAGGGTATGGGCAGGGAAGAGCAATACCATACCCATACCCGTGTAGTCAATGGGTAGAAAACTTTACCCATACCTGTACCCGCGGGTATAAATCTTTACCCATACCCATACCCGACAGGTACCCGTACCCGTTGGGTACCCGACGGGTAGATCCAATAGTAAACAAGTTATTCACAATTTTATATTAATCAATATCATATTTGACAAGAAAATAAGTATCTCTACTCTATAATAGGTAGACGAGTACATGAAAATATCAACGTTTAGAAATCGCAATCACATATTTTACCCTAGGCTACTCGGACGCATAGGTTGAAACTCTATAGGTAAGTTTTACAAGTTAGTCTAAATGGGCAGGGTATGGGTATACCCATGGGTACAACCCTATACCCGTGTCCGTACCCGTGAATTAACGGGCAGGGTATGGGTATTACCCATGGGTATAAAAGTATGCCCATACCCTACCCATGCGGGTACGGTACCCGCGGGTACCCGTACCCATGGGTAAAATTGCCATCCTTAAGAACAAATATCCTTTGCCAAGAATCAACGATATGTTTGATCAGTTAGAATGAGCCCGTGTGTTCTCAAAGATTGATCTCCGATTAGGCTACTTTGAGCTAAAGATTAGAGAGCAAGACATACCTAAGACTGCTTTCACGACCAGGTATGGTTTGTATGAGTACACCGTGATGCCTTTTGGGTTGACAAATGCACCAGCCTATTTCATGAATATGATGAACAAGGTGTTCATGGAATTTCTTGACAGGTTTTTTGTCGTATTCATCGACAACATTTTTGATCTATTCCAAGAGAAAAGAAGAGCATGAAGAACATTTGCGTTTGATACTTGAGAAGCTCAGGGAGCACAAGTTGTATGCCAAATTTAGCAAGTGTGAATTCTAGTTGAATGAAGTTGGTTTTCTCGGACATATTGTGTCGGGAGATGGTATAGCTGTCGATCCCGCAAAAGTGTCAGCTGTAACTGAGTGGGAATCTCCCAAGTTAGTGAAAGAAGTTCGTAGTTTCCTAGGCTTGGCAGGATACTATAGAAGGTTCATTGAGAATTTCTCAAAGGTAGCTAAGCCAATGACGGAGTTACTTAAGAAAGACAAGTAGTTTGACTGGACTGAAGGTTGTGAAGTCAGTTTCCAGGAATTGAAGAAGAGACTAGTGTTAGCACCGGTCTTATGTCTGCCAGATTTGGAGATGGATTTCCAAGTTTATTGTGATGGATCTCACTAAGGATTAGGTGGATTTTTGATGCAAGAAGGGAAAGTTGTGGCTTATGCCTCGAGACAACTCAAAACTCATGAAGTGAATTACCCTACTCATGACTTAGAGTTAGCCTATGTTGTCCATGCACTCAAAACATGGAGACATTATCTTTTGGGAAAGTGTTGTGAAGTGTTCACAGATCACAAGAGTCTGAAATATATCTTCACACAGAAGGAAATCAATATGCGACAAAGAAGATGGCTTGAGCTCATCAAGGACTATGACTTGAGTTTGCAATACCATCCTGGTAAAGCAAATGTTGTAGCGAATCCTTTAAGCCGTAAGGTTTATGTGAATGGCCTTACTAAGGGAGAACTGCCAGATGATCTGTCTACCCAATTCAAAGATCTCGGATTGGAGATAGTACCTGAAGGACATCTCATGTCATTGGATGTTCAACCCATATTGTTGGACAAGATCAAAGAATCCCAAAAGTTGGACAAGGAAATTGAAGAGATTAAAGGAAAAATTAGCAAAGAGAAAGCTAAGGGATTCCATGAATACGAATAGGGTACTTTATGGTATGGAAAACGTATCTGTATTCCACAAGATCCGTAGCTTCGAAAACTGATTCTACAAGAAGCACACAACTCACCATATTCCATTCATCTAGGTAACACCAAAATGTATATCAATGTGAAAGAAATATTTTGGTGGAACAACCTCAAGAAAGATATTGCAGAGCATATTGCCTTGTGTGATGTGTGTAGTCGAGTGAAAGCGAAACATGTGAAACCGACAGGGTTATTATAACCAATACCCATTCCTGATTGGAAGTGGGATATGATTGGTATGGATTTCATCACCGGACTGCCAAGGACTAGAAATGGGTATGATTCCATTTGGGTGGTGGTAGATCGCCTAACTAAAGTGGCTCATTTCATACCCGTGAAGACAACCTATACAAGTGCTAAGTTAGCCAAGATTTATATGAATAGGATTGTATGTCTGCGTGGAGTACCCAAGAGTATTGTGTCTGATAGAGGAACTCAATTCACCTCGCATTTTTGGCGACAATTGCATGAGTCACTAGGAACAAGGTTAGACTTCAGCACAACTTTTCACCCTAGACTGATGGACAGACAGAAAGGAACAATCAGATGTTGGAGGATATGTTGAGGGCCTGTGCCCTAGACTATGATGCTAGTTGGGACGAAAGTCTGCCTTACATAGAATTCTCTTACAATAACAGCTATCAAGCTAGCATCGAGATGTCACCGTTTGAATTTCTCTATGGAAGAAAGTGTACTACACCATTTCTATGGAGTGGTGTTGGAGAAAGAAATTTGTTCAGACCAAAACTAATCAAACAAGCCAAAGAGAAAGCCAAATTGGTAAAGGACAGATTGAAGATAGTACAGTCCCGACAGAAGAGCTACACAGATCCAAAGCGAAGAGAAGTCATCTATGAGGTAGGTGATAGAGCTTATCTTAGAGTCTCACCACTTCGTGGTGCGAAGAGATTTGGAGTCAAAGGAAAATTGGCACCAAGATACGTTGGACCATTCAAGATCTTGAGCCGAAAAGGAGAAGTGGCTTATGATATTGAATTACCCGAATCACTATCTGCAGTTCACAACGTATTCCATGTAAGTCAGTTGAAGAAATGCCATCCGGAGATGGAAGAAACTTCTCTGAAAGATACTATACAGTTGGAAGAGGTTCGGTTGGAGAGTAATCTCACCTATGAAGAGAAACCTATCAAGATTCTTGAGACTGCAGAAAGAGTTACTCGTACCAAAACTATCAAGTTCTGCAAAGTTTAGGGGAACCATCATTCCAAAGAGGAAGCAACTTGGGAAAGAGAAGATGATCTTCGGAAAGACCACCCACACCTATTTGCTAGCCAATACGAATCTCGAGGGCGAGATTAATCTTAAGGGGGTTAGATTTGTTACATCCCAAAAATCATGATTTGTAAAAGCATGAATTCCACTCATGTTGTGAAAGCATTTAGATCTAGCACAAAAAATTTCAAAGTTTGAATTCAAACAGAACCATTTCAAATGCCCATTTTATCTATCATATGAGGCATGGTTTTGATTTATTTTTCAAAGGGACAATGTGATTCTGAGTAAATTTATGTGTTTTACACACTCTTGGACACTAGCTTGGTCTCATAAAATTTTGGAAGAAGTTTGAATTGATTTGGAGTTGTTTTGAGCATTCAAATCTTGTTTAGAAAATCAATTCAGAAAAAAAAATGAAAGAACAAAAAAAATAGGAGCAGACCAGCCAGAATGGCTCGGCCCACCCCACGGCCCAAAACGAGCCCACACGGGAACCCCCACCCCCGCTCACCCCTCTCTTTCTCACCCCACACACGCGAAGCCCCCTCACTAACATGTTGGCCCCGCAGCCACGTCATCTTCTTCCTCAATCAACGCCACGGACTCGTCGTCGCCGCCGTTACTGGCCGATTGATTTGCGAATCAATTCACGTTAACCTTGCAGTAATCCCGTGCCCAGACGCCCTCTACTTAAACCCCTCCCCCCTCCGCTCCTTTCCCCTCACTCACCACCCTCTAAGCGTCGTTGGGCTGTCCACAATTAAGCTTGCACCGCCGCTGTCCCGAACAACTCCGGCGAACGAATTCGGTAAACCCTGGCCCTCCTTCTCTCTGGTTGATACTCGTGTACTCGCCATGTCTGTGCGTGTCTAACGCCACCTCTGGCTTGTTTTTCCGTGCCTTGTAGCATCGCCAACGACAACTTCCGAGCGAGCCCGATGCCGACGCCAAGTCCGACGAGGAATCGTCGCCGTGTCCGTGCGCCCCAGCCCCGTCCGCGAGCACGTTGAGCTTCACCGTGTCTCCACGACCTTGGTAAGCACCAGTACCCCCACCCCTACTCTCTGGCCTCTCCGGAATATTGTTGTCCGACGCGCAGCCGCCACGTTAGCCATTTGAGCTGCCCGCGTGTGGTCAAAGCGATGAGATCTATTGGATCTAGATCCAGCGGTCAAGATTAGAACAAGTAGTGAAAGGGTACGCGTAGATCTGAACCGTAGGATTTAGATCTAGCGGTGTAATTTAGATTGTTAGCGAAGAGGTAAGTTGCAATATGGTGCGTTGGATCTGATTAGATCCAACGGCGCGGAAGCACGATACATCCCGAAGAGGTATCGTCCAATCAGGCGCTGTCGCGTGGCTCAATTTTGGATTTCAAAACCAGAATTTGATTCAAACTTGTAAAATTCATACCTTTAGTTCTGTTTGGCCAAATTTTGCAAATAATATATCATTGGAATCAGAAAAATGAGCCCTACACTACTGTGGGATTGAATTTGTATTTTTCTTCTGTAAAAATTGGTTTTTTTGCAGAATCAAATATAGGCTTATTTTGACTATATAAATTATTTAGAAAATGTATTTAAAGCAAATTTAAGTTTATTGAGACTTTAAATTGTTAGTTTTGTTTTCAGTACTGTTTGGTTTGAATAGTTTAGTGTAGAAAATTCATTTGTTTGCATTTGCATTCATTCAGATATTTTTTATTGATTATTTAGAATGTAAATTTGGTGCTATCATTTTATGTGTAGATTTTGGTGCTAGTGGTGATTGTGATTGTGAGCATTGTTGCTACTCCCCTAACTACCAAGTCAAGTGGTGCTTCATGTATTTGTCCCATTATTTTTGACTATGCACTAGTGTTATTTTGTATAGGGCTTCCATGAAATTTTGCTAAGTATCTATATGCTATGCCATGGGAAATCCTAGTAGTTGTATTCTTGGTAGAATTTTCTCTAAGTTAAGATACTTATTATGTTATCATGCTTAGCCTATATAGTAGCAAACAGGGGTGGAATATAAACATGCTATGGAAATTTTGCTAAGTCTTTGACTTATGTTTTTGCTTAATAAAACAACTAAGGGAATGAATCACCTGGGTGGAATGGTATGATTGGATTATTTTGAGTGGTTACACAAGGCCCATGTCTATGGCCTACCTTGTGTAACACACTTGTGGAAAGCCACCCAGGAACAAAGGGATTTGAGATACTTAGTGTTTAGAAGCTTCTAGTGCAACCACATGGCATATGGGCTCTGCCTTGATCATATAGGTTGCAATAACTTAGCCAGATGGACAGATGGTGGTAGGGTGATAGGATGGAACACGTCCATTTGGTCTAAGGGAAGGCTTCTAAAAGATCTCGTCTCGATGCATGTTGAGTCTTGTGGGGAAAGTGCACCACCTCTCCAGAAGGAAAAACCTAAGTACTTAGTCGTGTCCTTGACTGTCACATCCCAAGATTTTCTAAATCTTGTAATGTGAAAAATAAATAAACAAAATAAATAATTGTTGAAATTTAGGGTGAAAAGAAACTTTTGTTTCTAAATGGAAACTTAAAAATCCCATCTTTAACAAACTTTAGTTAATGTTTGAATCCAACTAAATTCAAATCAAGTGGAATGCATTCTTCATAAATGCATCTGGTAATTTAAACACTTGGAAAATAAACCAAAACCCTAAAACCCAAATGGAAGAAAAACATTTCCAAGTTATCTCTAAGACCATGGATTTGACCCAAATAAATATTTGTTAACAAACATTTAGAATTGATCAAGAATGACAAATAGAAATAATATAAAACCAAATAAATTGGTTTCATTTAATTGGAGCCATAAAGAAAATCTTATGAATTTAATAAGATAAGGAAATTGAATTTCCAAAGATAATAAAGCACCTATCTAGAAATCCATACCAAATGGTGAGCAAATAGTCCTAAAGGGACTTAAAAGGATAAATAAATATTAAATAAGATTTTACAAATTGGAATCACCAACTTTGGATCTATAAATAAAAAGATATTGATTTTATAAGATAAAGAAAGAAATATTAAATGAGGAATATTTAAGGACCAAATTAAATCTTGGCCTAATACATAAGCAAATGGAATAAATATAATCCAAATCCAAATAAAATAATGGATAAAGAATTTTCAAATTAATTAAAAGGGCATTAACCAAATCCTATTCTATTTTAATAAAGATAAAATCCCAATTAGAAATGATTAGTTAAATCATGGGAAAATAGAATTTGGAATTTACCCAAGTGGAATAAAAGTTGTTTAATTAATTTAAATGGGATCAAAGAAATGAACTAAATAAATTTATGGAATTAAACCCATATTTATTTTCATTGGAATAAAGACAAGTACCCAAATTAAAATGATTAATAAATCATATTAAAAATATTCAAAATAATTCAAGGTGAATTATTTGACACCCTAATTAAATAAATAAACCTACTGAATAGGTTTGGTAAAAATTTGGGTTTCAAATAAAGTTTTAAAACACATTAAAACCTATTTGAATTAAAGACAAATGTCTATTTATTAAATAAATAAAAGACCCTAAAAAGAATAAAAGAATTATTCTAAATTTGACTTCAGAATGTATTATTAATCAGTATTTGAATACACACAAAGTTTGGTTGAAGTTGAAATAAAATTGTGGTTTGAAAAGTTTAAAAAAAATCAAAACAGATAAATAGAAAAGGAAAAAAAACATTCTGAACAAAAAAAATAGAACCAGCCTGCCCAGCTAGCAAGCCCAGCCCATCTGGCCCAGCAACCCACTCCCTCTCTCAAACGAGAAAAATAGTTCGCACCAGAGTTTTGACCCACAGAGTCTATGACTGCCTGGACCCACTCCTCTCTCTCACTCGCTGACGCCAGGCCCCACCGCCAGCTCTCCTTCGTTCTCACCCGCGCGCGAAGACCACGCCCTCCCGGCCGTTTCTGCCGTTAGCTCCTCGGAGTAAATTCACGGTAATGGCTCGCTTAAACCTCGCCGCGACCATGCATACTTAATCGCCACACTCCCTTCTTCCATCCCCCCCCAGTCATCGCCCCACTGGAGCCCCCAGGCTGTCCCAATTCACCCTCACATCGCCACTGCTCCGACGAGCCTCCCCGACAAATTACAGCCACTCCTCACCGAGCCTTGCCCCCTCTACCACTCGAGCCTGCTCCCCTCTCCTGTGCGCACCTGCCAGCACTATCAGCTCACTCGCGCGCGCCCCAGAATCTCGGCAACAACGACGCCCCCTCGCCACCGTCTACTGCCTCTACTCCGGCGATTGCCCCAGGTAGCATCTGACCACCCCCTTTTCTCTTGTTGATGCACACATGATCGCCGACCCCGTACGCATCTAACACAGCTGTTATTTTGCCTTCCCGTGGCATGTATCCTCGCCAACTACGACGACCAGAGCGTGCCCGACGCCGTGCGGACTCCGGCGAGCAATCGTCAACGTCTCCGTTCTCCCCTTGGCCAACCAAAGCAGCGACGAGAATCAGTACTTCACGGCGATTCTGGTGAGCATCCTCACAACACCCCACGCGACCTAGTTCGCCGGCAAGATTGGAGCCTGAGCGCGCCGTGGCCAGTCACCACCGCCAGCGCCGCTCGTTCTAGGTCAAACGCGCAGCAACCGTTGGATCTGGATCGCGTGGATAGGAATAGATGACTTAAACGAAAGGGTATGAGCAATCTGTGTCGTGCTATTTGCATTAGATCCAACGGCCCACGTTATCCGATCCGCGCGAAACGTTTTCAACCAATCAAAACATTACACGTGGCCAGAGTCTGATCTAAATTAGAAAATTTGATCTATTAGATGCTAGATTTTGTAAAATCTATAACTTTTGATCCACACATCCAAATTTTGCAAATTTTATATCAATGGAATCAGCAAGACAAACCCTACCCAACCATGCACTTTGTTTAATGAATTGCTTCTGGAAAATGGTTGTTTTTGCAGAAACTTGTGTAGGCATATTTTGAATATAAAATTCATTCTAAAATTATTTTTGTGATAAAATCTGTGGCAAATGGATTTTTTTGAACCTACTGACCATAGAAACCAACTTGTGGGTTCAAAAACATTTTTTGTGAGGCAAAAGAATATATCTTTGATTTAGAACTTTTCTAGTCAAATAAAATGTTGTTTATGTGTTGAAAATACTTTTTGGAGAAAAACCTTTGGAAAATGTTTTGATTTAAACTCTCTGACCCCAAACAACAAGTTTTATGAGTTAAAAATGTATTTGGTGAACCCTATAAAGATTATTGCTTTGATAAAGGCATTTTCAACCACATAAAATAATGCTTTGGTTTAAAAAGGGTTTATAGGTAAAATCTTTTGCAAATGGTTTTGCCACTTTTATAAAATGACCAATAGGTGTTTTAGAATGTTTATAACATGTTAGAAACCACTTCTACAAATAAAACAATCTTTAGCATGCTTGCATGCATCGCTTTGTTTCTATTATTTTATGTGATGTTTGCTTGAATGGTAGATTGAATTCTTGCTTTCTTGATTGAATTGTAGTGGAATTTGAAGAGTGTGATCATTGCAAGATCAAGGAGTGAACTTATATTCTCTACCAAAAAGGCAAGTGATGCTTAATACTTTTGTCCCATTATTTTCACTATGCATTAGTGATATTTCTAAGTAGGACTTGCATGGAAGTTTTGCTAAGTGTAATCTATGCCATGGGAAATCCTAGTAGAAGAAACCTTAGTAGAATTTACCTAAGTTAAGATTCCTACTACTATTATGCTTAGCCTAGCTAGTAGCAAACAAGGGTGGATTATATTCATGCTATGGAATATTTCTAAGTCGAGGACTTGTGTTTTGTTTAATAAAACAACTAAGTGAATGAATCACCTGGGTGGAATGGAAAGAATGGTTTGTGTTGAGTGGTTATGGAAGTCCAGTATGCTGGGGAAAACTTGGGCATCACCAAGTCCAGTATGCTGGGGAAAACTTGGTATCTCACTTGTGGAATGCCACCCAGGAACAAAGAGATTTGAGATGTCAAATGTTGAAAAGCTTCAAGTGCAGCCACTTGGCGTTATGGGCTCTGCCTCGATCATATAGGTTGCAATAACTTAGCCAAATGGATAGTTGGTGGTAGGGGATGATAGGTTGGAACACGTCCATTCTGGTCTAAGGGAAGGCTTCTGAAAGATCTTGTCTTGGTGAAACCAAGTCTTGTGGGGAAAGTGCACCATCTCTGCAGAGTGTAAAACCTAAGTACTTAGCCATGTCCCTGGTAAAAGACAATTTGAGCATCAAGGCATGGAAGCTATCAAGAATCTCCTCATCCCAATTTCTAAGTTAAAAACTTGTGGTTGAACAAGGGTTAAAGGATCTTCAATCTTTGATTGGTAGATGCCTTAGGTGATGTTGATAAACAAAAACTTAGTGTATTCAAATGATAAGGAAAATCTATTTTGAGCAAAGCAAGCCTAAGCTCCACTTAGCCAAATGCATATAGATGATAGATACCACTATACTACCGTAGTATCACTTGCCAATACAATTCAAATGTATTGACCCTTGTGGTTGTAACTTATTATGTTGCAGGTTTGTTTTTAGTGAAGTGTGTTGATTAGGATTACAAGTCTACAACCAACATGATTGCCTGTGGCACTTTGAAGATGAAGGACCCCATGCTATAGTTATTTCTGCTGCATTGTAATGAGATAGCCAAATGAGATATGTAAGATGTAATGAATTATTTTATTCCTGGTTATAAAATTGTAACATGACCTTTGTTTCTTGATATTACATCTTAACTGTGGATGCTAGCTATTGATCCAGGGACTAGCATTGTAAACACAGGGATCTCTACCTTACTAAAGGTTGGGACCTCTACAGATGGTATTAGAGCACTGTGTTGCCTGCAGGATTTGTAAACCTAGGATTGGACAAAACCCCTTAGAAAAGTAGGAGTTGTATTTGTGCCAAAACTTATTTACAAAAAAACTTGTAAACTCTTTCCTCAACCTTTTGGTTTTGATTCTACATCTCTTATATTTTTCAACTTGATGGACAAAGCCTTCACCATGACCAATGACTTCAACTTTAGTTACACCAAGGACTTCAACTTGGATATCACTAAGGACTACAAGTGAGACAAAAAATATTGCTCAAGACTTGAAGACTAAGGAAACACAACTTAGAAGGAATCATCATCACCTTTGAAGTTTTGTGACCAAGACACAAGAATTTTCCAAGGATACAATGATCTTGTTCATGAAGAATCAACAAAGAATAATGGAATGATCTCAAGTGAACCATATAGTTGGACCACCATATTTAGTTTAAATCAAAACCACCAACTTGTGGTGTAGCAAAAATATTTTGTTGCCTAAAAATGTTCTTGAAACTTGTTGTTTGAGTGGAATGATTGTTTGGGATTGCTTGCACATTGCTTGTGTGAATTGTGTTGTGTGTAATTAGAATTATTTCCTTAGAAATATCTTGCCTATTCTAATCCCAATCCAACCCAAACAGATGACTACTCCAAGAAACTCCAACATCAAGGATGGTGACAACAACAACAACAAAGAGATCAACATGAGAGAACTCATAGTAACCCAAACCCAGTTGAACCAAGTGACAACTCAGTTTTTGGCCAACAACAATGAGTTAGACCCAACCATGCAAAGGTTTTTGCAAACTCAAACTCAATTGATGCAAAAGGTGACAAACCAAATGATCAACATGGGAGACAACCCTTCTCAAGGAGTTTGTGACAACAATGATATCAAGGATGATACTATAGAAGGAACTCAAACTTGTAATATTTGTGGAGACAAGGATCACACTTCCAAAGAGCATGAAGATCAATGCCCTAATTGTGAAGAAAAACATCAAACTAATCAATGCCCCACAACTCAAGCTACTTGTTTCGTATGTGAAGGAGATAATCATGTCCATATCCAATGCCCCATCTATTCCATAGTTCAACAAAGGAAACAAGGTGGAGTGCATCAACAGATTGTAAACCCTCAGGAGGGAACAACTTCTACCAAGAAGGATGAAGACAAAGGAAAATCTCAGCTTGAACCTCCATGCAATATGACTCAATTTGATGGACCAAAGAGGAGACATATGTATTACCCAAGGAAAATATCAAGGAGACTAGGAAACTTTCCCACCTTTGAGATAAGATATGAAGAGCATGAACTAGAAGCACTCCTAGCTTTGGAGAAACCCAAGAAGAAGAAAGACAAAAGCCAAGTGCAATGTTGCCATTGCAAAGAGATGTGACACTATGCCAATGAATATCCTGAGAAGAAACAAAAATATAAGGAGATTAGCCAAGTGTGGTGCAACAACTGCAAAGATCTAGGCCATTATGTATCAACTTGTTCACAGAAGATACGTGAAGAACTCAATCTTGTCACATGTTACAATTCTGGTAACCAAGGACATTATGCAAGCAATTGCCCATAAAAGATGAAGCACAAGATAAAGCCTATGAAGGATCTCAGCCTTATCACATGTTTCAAGTGTGGAAACAAAGGACACTATGCAGATGTTTGCCCAGAGAAGTATCATCAAGACCCCAAGCAAGCCAAGATGTAATCTAGTTGGAAAATTTTTAAGGGTGGTAGTACCCTAGTTGTTTTGGAGCCAACTTGTAACCCCTAGCCTTCCCAAATCTCGGGACGAGATTTCTTTTAAGGGTGGTAGCCTGTCACATCCCAAGATTTTCCAAATCTTGTAATGTGAAAAATAAATAAACAAAATAAATAATTGTTGAAATTTAGGGTGAAAAGAAACTTTTGTTTCTAAATGGAAACTTAAAAATCCCATCTTGAACAAACTTTAGTTAATGTTTGAATCCAACTAAATTCAAATCAAGTGGAATGCATTCTTCATAAATTCATCTGGTAATTTAAACACTTAGAAAATAAACCAAAACCCTAAAACCCTAATGGAAGAAAAACATTTCCAAGTTATCTCTAAGACCATGGATTTGACCCATATAAAAATTTGTCAACAAACATTTAGAATTGATCAAGAATGACAAATAGAAATAATATAAAACCATATAAATTGGTTTCACTTAATTGGAGCCATAAAGAAAATCTTATGAATTTAATAAGATAAGGAAAATTGAATTTCCAAAGCTAATAAAGAACCTATCTAGAAATCCATACCAAATGGTGAGAAAATAGTCCTAAAGGTATTTAAAAGGATAAATAAATATAAAATAAGATTTTACAAATTGGAATCACTAACTTTGGATCTATAAATAAAAAGATATGAATTTTATAAGATAAAGAAAGAAATATTAAATGAGGAATATTTAAGGACCAAATTAAATCTTGGCCTAATCCATAAGCAAATGGAATAAATATAATCCAAATCCAAATAAAATAATGGATAAAGAATTTTCAAATTAATTAAAAGGGCATTAACCAAATCCTATTCTATTTGAATAAAGATAAAATCCCTATTAGAAATGATTAATTAAATCATGGGAAAATAGAATTTGGAATTTACCCAAGTGGAATAAAAGTTGTTTCATTAACTTAAATGGGATCAAAGAAATCAACTAAATAAATTTATGGAATTAAACCCATATTTATTTTCATTGGAATAAAGACAAGTACAAAATTAAAATGATTAATAAATCATATTAAAAATATTCCAAATAATTCAAGGTGAATTATTTGACACCCTAATTAAATAAATAAACCTACTGAATAGGTTTGGTAAAAATTTGGGTTTCAAATAAAGTTTTAAAACACATTAAAACCTATTTGAATTAAAGACAAATGTCTATTTATTAAATAAATAAAAGACCCTAAAAAGAATAAAAGAATTATTCTAAATTTGACTTCAAAATGTATTATTAATCAGTATTTGAATACACACAAAGTTTGGTTGAAGTTTAAATCAAATTGTGGTTTGAAAAGTTTAAACAAAAATCAAAACAGATAAATAGAAAAGGAAAAATAAAAAAATTCTGAACAAAAAAAAATAGAACCAGCCTGCCTAGCTAGCAAGCCCAGCCTATCTGGCCCAGCAACCCACTCCCTCTCTCCCACGAGAAAAACGGTTTGCACCAGAGTTCTAACCCGCAGAGTCTATGACTGCCTGGACCCACTCCTTCTCTCTCTCACTCGCTGACGCTAGGCCCCACCGCCAGCTCTCCTTCGTTCTCACCCGCGGGCGAAGACCACGCCCTCTCGGCCATTTCTGTCGTTAGATCCTCGAAGTAAATTCACGGTAATGGCTCGCTTAAACCTCGCCGCGACCATGCATACTTAATCTCCATGCTCCCCTCTTCCATTCCCCCAGTCATCGCCCCACCGGAGCCCCCAGGCTCTCCCAATTTACCCTCACATCGCCACTGCTCCGACGAGCCTCCCCGACAAATTCCGGCCACTCCTCACTGAGCCTTGCCCCCTCTACCAATCGAGCCTGCTCCCCTCTCCTGTGCGCACCTTCCATCACTCTCATCTCACTCGTGCGCGCCCCAGAATCTCGGCAACAATGACGCCCTCTCGCCACCGTCTACTGCCTCTACTCCGGCGAGTGCCCCAGGTAGCATCTGACCACCCCCTTTTCTCTCGTTGATGCACACATGATCGCCGACCCCGTACGCATCTAATGCAGCTGTTATTTTGCCTTCCCGTGGCCTGTAGCCTCGCCAACTATGACGACCAGAGGGTACCCAACACCGTGCGGACTCCGGCGAGCAATCGTCAACGTCTCTGTGCTCCCCTTGGCCAACCAAAGCAGCGACGAGAATCAGTACTTCACGGCGATTCTGGTGAGCATCCTCACACCTCCCCTAGCGACCTAGTTCGCCGGCAAGCTTGCAACCCAAGCGCGCCGCCGCCAGTCAACGCCGCCAGCGCCGCTCGTTCTAGGTCAAACGCGCAGCAACCGTTGGATTTGGATCGCGTGGATAGGAATAGATGACTGAAATGATAGGGTATGAGCGATCTGTGCCGTGCGATTTGCATTAGATCCAGCAGCCCACGTTAGCCGATCCGCGCGAAACATTTTCAACCAATCAAAACATTACACGTGGCCAGAGTCTGATCTGTATTAGAAAATTTGATCTATTAGATGCTAGATTTTGTAAAATCTATAACTTTTGATCCACACATCAAAATTTTGCAAATTTTATATCAATGGAATCAGCAAGACAAACCCTACCCAACCACGCACTTTGTTTAATGAATTGCTTCTGGAAAAATGGTTGTTTTTGCAGAAACGTGTGTAGGCATATTTTGAATATAAAATTCATTCTAAAATTATTTTTGTGATAAAATTTGTGGCAAATGGATTGTTTTGAACCTACTGACCATAGAAACCAACTTGTGGGTTCAAAAACATTTTTTGTGAGGCAAAAGAATAAATCTTTGATTTAGAACTTTTCTAGTCAAATAAAATGTTGTTTATGTGTTGAAAATACTTTTTGGAGAAAAACCTTTGGAAAATGTTTTGATTTAAACTCTCTGACCCAAACACCAAGTTTTATGAATTAAAAATGTATTTGATGAACCCTATAAAGATTATTGCTTTGATAAAGGTATTTTCAACCACATAAAATAATGCTTTGGTTTAAAAAGGGTTTATAGGTAAAATCTTTTGCAAATGGTTTTGCCAATTTTCTAAAATGACCAATAGGTTTTTTTAGAATGTTTATAACATGTTATAAACCACTTTTCCAAATAAAACAATCTTTAGCATGCTTGCATGCATTGCTTTGTTTCTATTATTTTATGTGATGTTTGCTTGAATGGTAGATTGAATTCTTGCTTGGTTGATTGAATTGTAGTGGAATTTGAAGAGTGTGATCATGGCAAGATCAAGGAGTGAACTTATATTCTCTACCAAAAATGAAAGTGATGCTTCATACTTTTGTCCCATTATTTTCACTATGCATTAGTTATATTTATAAGTAGGACTTGCATGGAAGTTTTGCTAAGTGTAATCTATGCCATGGGAAATCCTAGTAGAAGAAACCTTAGTAGAATTTACCTAAGTTAAAATTCCTACTACTATTATGCTTAGCCTAGCTAGTAGCAAACAAGGGTGGATTATATTCATGCTATGGAATATTTCTAAGTCAAGGACTTGTGTTTTGTTTAATAAAACAACTAAGTGAATGAATCACCTGGGTGGAATGGAAAGAATGGTTTATGTTGAGTGGTTATGCAAGTCCAGTATGCTGGGGAAAACTTGGGCATCACCAAGTCCAGTATGTTGGGGAAAACTTGGTATCTCACTTGTGGAATGCCACCCAGGAACAAAGAGATTTGAGATGTCAAATATTGAGAAGCTTCAAGTGCAGCCACTTGGCATTATGGGCTCTGCCTGGATCATATAGGTTGCAATAACTTAGCCAAATGGACAGTTGGTGGTAGGGGATGAAAGGTTGGAACGCGTCCATTCTGGTCTAAGGGAAGGCTTCTGAAAGATCTTGTCTTGGTGAAACCAAGTCTTGTGGGGAAAGTGCACCACCTCTGCAGAGTGTAAAACCTAAGTACTTAGCCATGTCCCTGGTAAAGGACAATTTGAGCATCAAGGCATGGAAGCTATCAAGAATCTCCTCATCCCAATTTCTAAGTTAAAAACTTGTGGTTGAACAAGGGTTAAAGGATCTTCAATCTTTGATTGGTAGATGCCTTGGTTGATGTTGATAAACACAAACTTAGTGTTTTCAAATGATAAGGAAAATCTATTTTGAGCAAAGCAAGCCTAATCTCCACTTAGCCAAATGCATATAGATGATAGATACCACTATACTACCATAGTATCACTTGCCAATACAATTCAAATGTATTGACCCTTGTGGATGTAACTTATTATGTTGCAGGTTTGTTTTTAGTGAAGTGTGTTGATTAGGATTACAAGTCTACAACCAACATGATTGCCTGTGGCACTTTGAAGATGAAGGACCCCATGCTATAGTTATTTCTGCTGCATTGTAATGAGATAGCCAAATGAGCTATGTAAGATGTAATGAATTATTTTATTCCTGGTTATAAAATTGTAATATGACCTTTGTTTCTTGACATTACATCTTAACTGTGGATGCTAGCTATTGATCCAGGGACTAGCATTGTAAACACATGGATCTCTACCTTATTAATGGTTGGGACCTCTACATCGACAACGGACAATTTGAGAATCAAGACATTGAAGCTATCAAGGATCTCCTCATCCCAATTTCTAAGTTAAAAACTTGTGGCTGAACAAGGGTTGAAGGTTCACCAATGTTTATTGGTGGTTCCTTGGGAGTTTTTGTAGGACAAAAACTTAGTGTTTTTAACTGATAGGAAAAAAATATTTTGAGCAAAGCAAGTCTAAGCTACACTTATCCAAATTCATATAGATGTTAGATACTACTATTCTACTATGGTATCACTTTCCAATACAATTCCAAATGTATTGACCCACATTGGCTGTAACTTATGATGTGAACTCTTGTATTATCCTATGTTTATCTCTGGAATGACGATGTAATAAAGACCTTTGTATCTGTGTACTTCATCTTAAACTGTGGATGCTAGCATTTGATCCAGGGACTAGCATTGCAATCGCAGGGACCTTTACCTTATAAAGGTGGGGTCTTACATCTTACTAGCACCCTGTCGGAGGGGAGATCATCCCAGAGGCCTTCTTCTTCATCATGCCAGCCTCCGGTATGAAGCGTGATTATTTGCACCTTGGACTACGGTTCCATGTAGTAGCTATATGGTTGTATCTCCTCCTTGTGCTTTCATGTCAAGATTTTGTGAGCTCCATTCATGATCAAGATCTCATCTATTTGTAATCATGCATGTTGTGTTTGTGGGGATCCGATAGATATTGAGATTACTATGTCAGATTGATTAATGGTTTTGTCTTATTGATTCTATCATGTCTGTGTTGTTTGTGATCTTGCATGCTCTCCGTTGTTAGTAGCTATCTTGGCCAAGTAGTTGCTAGTGACTCCAAGAGGGGGTATTTATGCTTGATAGTGGGTTCATGCCTCTATTTAATCAAGGAAAGTGACAAAAATCTTTACGATTGTAGATGTGTTGTTGCCACTAGGGAGAAAACAACGGTCTCGTGTTCATGGAACAAGTGGATTGTTTACCTTGCACAATTTGCTTAAAGCAGTTGTCTGTTGCTTGCAACTTAATACTGGAGGGGGTTCGGCTGATAACCCAAAGGTGGACTTGTAGTCATAGACGTAGTTGGATGGAGGTCTATGTATCTTGTTGTATTGCCCAATCGAATCTCATAGGATATTTATGTCTAGTATTGCATTGTTATGCCTTGCTCAGTCCTGTCAATTGTCCTGCTATAATTTTTTTACCCAGCATGCCATGTTTGTTTATCTAAGGAGAACACCTCTAGTGAACTATGGACCCCGGTCCAATCTTTACCATTGATACATCTTCCACTGTTACTATTGTAGGGTTCGCAGCATAGAAAACAAAAATTTTCCTACGATGTGAACTGTATACCAAGATCTATCTATTAGATACAAACAACAGGCGGATGTATATCCGTAGAGAACATACCCTTGAAGACCGACAAAGCTTAACGAGTTCAACTCGTGGTTGATGTAGACGATCTCTTGCCGATCTCAAGATCGAGAGGAAGTCCTAGCGTCGCAAATCAGCAGCGCATCCGTGCTCGCACACACGTTCGAGGCACCGAGCAACCTCCGCCTCCTCACTCCAGTGATGCAGCGGAAGCACAACTCTTTCTTGCCGAATAGCCACCAGTAACATGTATCTCGCTAGTCCGAGACCATGGGGGATAAATTCTAGAGGGGGAGAGAGATCCTTCACGAGGAGGTGTGAGAGACAAGTGAGGAGGGGGGCTCCTTTTATAGGAGGAGGGGGGCACCCAAGGGGGTGGCCGCCGGCCATGGGGGCTGCCCCCTCCCCTCCTTCATTCATGTGGGTGGACACTCCACTCACAAAATGCCCTTTAAATTCCCTCCACTCAAAAGTCCACTCAAATTCCCATTAAATTTCCACCAAATTTAATGCAAACTCTCATTAAATAAAACTCTTTTATTTTATTCAGAATTTTGTCAATTACTTTAATGAAAAACATTCACAAATAACCCCTTGCTAGAATTCTATTTCACATGCATAACCACTTTATGCAATTTCACCCGAAAACCTGTTTCGGTATCTAGTGAAATAAATTCCTGCGCTTGTTCATTCTTTCGGCATGAAACATTTGCTCCAATTGGATGTCGGTGTCTCTTAAGTGTGTCACCCTACGGTTCGTGAATAATGCGGACATGATCGAGACCCCTCTCGGATCAATAATCAGAAGCGGGATCTGGAGACCCATACTGACTCCCACACATTCAACGATGACTTCCTTGTGATCGTCGGAACCTTTTACGCTAGTATATTAATCCCTTTGTTTCACGATATATTACATGTCCGAGATTCGATCATCGGTATCTCCATACCTAGTTTGATCTCGTTACCGACATGCACTCTTTTCTCGTTCCTGTGATATAACATTCTAGTGATCAAATCACTTGCTTGCAAGCTAATCAATGTGATATCACCGAGAGGGCCCAGAGTATATCTATCCGTCATCGGGATGAACAAATTCCACTCTCGATCCATGAGCCTCAACATAACACTTTATTAGTTCTGAATCCATCTTTATAATCACCCTGTTACGGTGTAACGTTTGATGTTATGAAGAAACTCTTCCGGTGTTAGTGATTGACATGATCTCATGGTCTAAGGATTAGGATCACTTCGTAAGTTGTTATAGCAATATAAACTCAATGACTTTGATCGTAATGCTATACTTCGGATGAATTTTCATCACACCATTACACTAATGTTGTGATCCCGTTATTAACAACATCCAATGTCCATGATCAGGAAACCTTGATCATCTTGTTAATCAACGTGCTAGTTTATGAGAGAGGCATAACTAGGAACTTTCTGTTTGTTCATTAAACACACATGTATTAACTTTTCCGTATTAATACAATTATAGCATGCAAAATAAACATCTATCATATACTTGGAATACACATAATAAACACTTTATTATTGCCTCTCAGGGCATATTCCCTTCAGTCTCCCACTGGCACTAGAGACAATAATCTAGTTACATAGTGATAAATCTAACACCCATTGAGTTCTGGTGTTGATCATGTTTTGCTCTAGGGAGAGTTTTAGTCAACGGATCTGCTACATTGAGATCCGTATGTACTTTACAAATCTTTATATCTCCATCCTTGACATGCTCGCGGATGGAGTGAAACCGGAGCTTAATATGCTTGGAATGCTTGTGAGACCTTGGCTCTTTGGCATTGGCAATGGCACCATTGTTGTCACAATAGATCACCATTGGGTCCAACGCGTTTGCCACTACTCCTAGTTCGGATATGAACTCCTTCATCCAAACTGCTTCCTGAGCCGCTTCTGAAGCAGCAACATATTCGGCCTCCGTTGTTGATCCCGCAACCACAGGTTGTTTGGAGCTCCTCCAACTAACCGCTCCGCCATTCATGAGAAATACGTATCCGGATTGAGACTTAGAGTCATCCGGATCGGTGTCAAAGCTAGCGTCGACGTAACACTTAGCGACGAGCTCTTCTTCACCTCCGTATACAAGAAACATATCCTTAGTTCTTCGTAAGTACTTAAGGATATTCTTGACCGCTATCCAGTGTTCCGAACCTGGATCTGATTGGTACCTACTAGTCAAACTAATAGCATGTGCCACATCCGGTCTTGTACATAGCATGGCGTACATTATAGAGCCTATGGCTGAAGCATAGGGGACTTTGTCTATTATCTCTCTTTCTTCCGCCGAAGCCGGACTTTGAGTCTTACTCAATGTCTTGCCTTGCAACATAGGTAAGAACCCCTTCTTACTTCCGTCCATTTTAAACTTCTTTAAAATCTTATCAAGGTATGTACTTTGCGATAGCCCTATTAGGCGCCTAGATCTATCTCTATAGATCTTTATGCCTAATATGTATGACGCTTCACCTAGGTCCTTCATTGAAAATTTGCTGTTTAGATAACTTTTAACACTGTTTAAAAGATCTATATCATTTCCGATCAATAATATGTCATCCACATATAATATCAGAAATGCCACATTGCTCCCACTCACTTTCTTGTAAATACAAGCTTCTCCATAAGTTTGGACAAATCCAAACTCTTTGATCACCTCATCAAAGCGGAGATTCCAACTTCGTGATGCTTGCTTCAATCCATAGATGGATCGCTGAAGCTTGCACACCTTGTTAGCATCCTTAGGATCGACAAAACCCTTTGGTTGTATCATATACAACTCTTCTTCAATATTACCATTGAGAAACGCGGTTTTGACATCCATCTGCCATATCTCATAATCGAAATATGCAGCAATTGCTAACATAATCCTAACTGACTTTAGCATCGCTACGGGAGAGAAAGTCTCATCGTAGTCAACTCCTTGAATTTGTCGAAACCCCTTTGCGACAAGTCGAGCTTTATAGATGGTCACATTACCATCAGCATCAGTTTTCCTTTTGAAAATCCATTTGTTCTCCACGGACTTTCGGTCGTGAGGTAATTCCACCAAGTTCCAAACTTGATTTTCATACATGGATTCCATATCGGATTTCATGGCTTCTAACCATTTGTTGGAATCCGGGCTCATCATCGCTTCTTCATAATTCGCAGGGTCATCATTTTCATCAACCATGAAATTCATGACAGGATTTTCGTACAGCTCGGGAGCTGCACGCGTCCTGTTTGACCTGCGAGGTTCGGTAGTACTCTCTTTCGGAGTTTCATGATCATTATCATTAGTTCCCTCTTCAACAGGTGGAGCCAACTCCGGAACAACTTCCGGCGCTGCGCTACTCGCCATACTTTGAAGAGAAGGTTCCACAACCTCTTCGAGTTCTACCTTCCGACTACTCACACCTTTCGCAAGAAACTCTTTCTCTAGAAAGGATCCGTTCTTGGCAACAAAAACCTTGCCCTCGGATCTGTGATAGAAGGAATACCCAATAGTTTCTTTAGGGTATCCTATGAAGACGCATTTTTCCGCTTTGGGTTCGAGTTTATCCGGTTGAAGTTTCTTCACATAAACATCGCATCCCCAAACTTTAAGAAATGACAGCTTAGGTTTGTTTCCAAACCACAATTCATACGGTGTCTTTTCAACGGATTTAGATGGTGCCCGATTTAAAGTGAATGCAGCAGTTTCTAGTGCATAACCCCAAAATGACAACGGCAAGTCCGTTAGAGACATCATAGATCGAACCATATCTAATAAAGTACGATTACGACGTTCCGACACACCATTTCGCTGTGGTGTTCCGGCAGGTGTGAGTTGTGAAACAATTCCACACTCTTTCATGTGAGTGCTAAACTCGTAACTTAGATACTCACCTCCACGGTCGGACCATAGAAATTTGATCTTTCTATTACGATGATTTTCCACTTCATTTTGAAATTCCTTGAACTTTTCAAAGGTTTCAGACTTGTGTTTCATCAAGTAGATATAACCGTATCTACTCAAATCATCCGTGAAAGTAACAAAATAACGATATCCACCTCGCGCCGACACACTCATTGGACCACATACATCAGAATGTATGATTTCCAATAAATCTGTCGCCCGTTCCATTGAACCGGAAAACGGCGTTCTAGTCATCTTGCCCATAAGGCATGGCTCACAGGTATCAAATGATTCATAATCAAGTGATTCCAAAAGTCCATCCGAATGGAGCTTCTTCATGCGTTTAACGCCAATATGACCTAGACGGCGGTGCCACATATATGCGGATATATCATCATTTAGTTTAATCCTTTTAGCATCAACATTATGAATATGTGTAACATTATCATCGAGATCTAATAGAAATAAACCATTCATCATCGGTGCATGACCATAAAAGATTTCATTCATATAAATGGAACAACCATTGTTCTCGGATTTAAATGAATAACCACTTTGCATCAAACACGATCCAGATACAATGTTCATGCTCAGTGCAGGCACCAGATAACATTTATTCAAGTTTATAACTAATCCCGACGGCAAGTGGAGAGGCAGCGTTCCGACGGCGATCACATCAACGCTTGATCCATTGCCGACACGCATCTTGACCTCACCCCTTGCTAGCGGTCGCTTGTTCCGCAGCCCCTGATTCGAGTTACAAATATTAGCAACTGAACCGGTATCAAATACCCAGGTGCTACTGCGAGCACTAGTCAAGTACACATCAATAACATGTATATCATATATACCTTTGTTTGCCTTGCCGGCCTTCTTGTCCGCCAAATACTTGGGGCAGTTGCGCTTCCAGTGGCCAGTCCCCTTACAATAGTAGCACTCGGAATCAGACTTAGGTCCAACTCGGGGTTTCTTTTCAGGCGCGGCAACAGGCCTGCCGCCCTTACTTCCCTTCCATTTTCCCTTCTTGTCTTTCTTGAAACCAGTATTCCTATTGATCATCAACACTTGATGTTCCTTTTTGATCTCCACTTCTGCAGTTTTAAGCATTGACAGAAGCTCGGGGAGAGACTTCTTCATGCCTTGCATATTATAGTTCATCACGAAGCTCTTATAGCTAGGTGGCAGAGACTGCAGAACACGATGGATGCCTAAGTCAATGGGAATCGATATTCCCAAGGACGCAAGCTTATCGGCGTAACCCGACATCTTGAGTACATGCTCACTAACGGAGCTGTGCTCTTCCATCATGCAGCTAAAGAACTTTTCTAAAGCGTTGTAGCTCTCTACAGCAGCATGTGTGTCGAAAATCATTTTCAACTCACCCATTATATCAAATGCATTGCCGTTTTCGAAACGCTTTCGAAGTTCCGGCTCTAGCCCATACAATATGCCGCAATGAACTAAGTTGTGGTCCTCCTGACGAGTCTGATAGACATTCTTCTCCTCGTCAGGGGCATCTAAAGGTGGGGGGCCTAACGGCGCTTCTAGCACATATTGCTTTTGTGCAGCAGAGAGGAGAATCCTCAAATTCATGGCCCATTCGGTTAAGTTGCTACCGTTCGTTGCTAGTTTCTCTTTCTCCATGAACACATTGAAATTAAAAGCAGGTGGTGCCATCTACAACAGAATTTGTAAAGTTTAGACTAAGTGTATGATAGATTGAGTTCAACTAATCCATATTACGAATGAACTCCCACTCAAAAACGACATCCCTCATGCCTTTTTGGTGATTACATGAACCAAATCCACTACACCAAGTCCGATCATCACGTGAGTCGGTGTAGCTTCAAAGGCGAGCATCAAATGGGCATCATATCAACTATATGACTCATGCTTAACCTTTCGGTCCGTGTTTCGAGGCCATGTCTGTACATGCTAGGCTCGCCAAGTTAGAACCTTAGTATTCGCGTGTGTAACTGTTTTACACCCGAAATATGGTCGTGGATCCAAGAACACCCGATCATCATGTGATGTCTTGGAGCGACGAAAACATAATCGGTGCATACTAAAGGAAGAACACATTCTTATCTTGATATTTAAATGAGGGATCATCTTATTATGCTAACAAAGTGCTAAACAAGCAATATAAGATGCTATCAAAACATCATATGTTTATTAGTGAAATGATATGTTTCCCGCAGATGATCTCTATCATGTGCATCGTGGTATGATCACTATCATACCTATATGTGTAAATCCAAGGTCTATGGATTTTACACGCTATGTGTGTTGTAAGAGTATCATCTCATACTTCTACTTACAACACTACCATATCATAACACTAGCCCAGCAACAATCTAAACTAGACGCCTCTAATTTATCCATTGCAAGTTTTACGTGGCTTAGGGCTTTCGAGATAGAACCGTTCTTACCTACGAACATGAACCACAACGAGGATAATCAAATTGTTGACAACTCGCTTGCAAAATAGATATTGACTATAGTAGGAGAGACAGACACCCGCTATCCACTTATGCAAACTAGTTGCATGTCAAGCGTGGAACAGGTCTCATGTGCGAGGACATGTAAAGTTTGTCCGGGCCGCTTCATCCCACTATGCCACCAATATCCAAAATTACAACAAAGGAGCAACAACATGATCATCATCGCCCACATACTCATATGTGTACTACCCGTGTAAAGTATCTACGCATAGATCCGGCTCTGATACCACTGTAGGGTTCGCAGCATAGAAAACAAAAAATTTCCTACGATGTGAACTGTATACCAAGATCTATCTATTAGATACAAAAAACGGGCGGATGTATATCCGTAGAGAACATACCCTTGAAGACCGACAAAGCTTAACGAGTTCAACTCGTGGTTGATGTAGACGATCTCTTGCCGATCTCAAGATTGAGAGGAAGTCCTAGCGCCGCAAATCAGCAGCGCATCCGTGCTCGCACACACGTTCGAGGCACCGAGCAACCTCCGCCTCCTCGCTCCAGCGATGCAGCGGAAGCACAACTCTTTCTTGCCGAATAGCCACCGGGAACATGTATCTCGCTAGTCCCAGACCATGGGGGATAAATTCTAGAGGGGGAGAGAGATCCTTCACGAGGAGGTGTGAGAGACAAGTGAGGAGGGGGGCTCCTTTTATAGGAGGAGGGGGGGCACCCAAGGGGGTGGCCGCCGGCCATGGGGGCTGCCCCCTCCCCTCCTTCATTCATGTGGGTGGACACTCCACTCACAAAATGCCCTTTAAATTCCCTCCACTCAAAAGTCCACTCAAATTCCCATTAAAATTCCACCAAATTTAATGCAAACTCTCATTAAATAAAACTCTTTTATTTTTATTCAGAATTTTGTCAATTACTTTAATGAAAAATATTCACAAATAACCCCTTGCTAGAATTCTATTTCACATGCATAACCACTTTATGCAATTTCACCCGAAAACCTGTTTCGGTATCTAGTGAAATAAATTCCTGCGCTTGTTCATTCTTTCGGCATGAAACATTTGCTCCAATTGGATGTCGGTGTCTCTTAAGTGTGTCACCCTACGGTTCGTGAATAATGCGGACATGATCGAGACCCCTCTCGGATCAATAATCAGAAGCGGGATCTGGAGACCCATACTGACTCCCACACATTCAACGATGACTTCCTTGTGATCGTCGGAACCTTTTACGCTAGTATCTTAATCCCTTTGTTTCACGATATATTACATGTCCGAGATTCGATCATCGGTATCTCCATACCTAGTTTGATCTCGTTACCGACATGCACTCTTTTCTCGTTCCTGTGATATAACATTCTAGTGATCAAATCACTTGCTTGCAAGCTAATCAATGTGATATCACCGAGAGGGCCCAGAGTATATCTATCCGTCATCGGGATGAACAAATTCCACTCTCGATCCATGAGCCTCAACATAACACTTTATTAGTTCTGAATCCATCTTTATAATCACCCTGTTACGGTGTGACGTTTGATGTTATCAAGAAACTCTCCCGGTGTTAGTGATTGACATGATCTCATGGTCTAAGGATTAGGATCACTTCGTAAGTTGTTATAGCAATATAAACTCAATGACTTTGATCGTAATGCTATACTTCAGATGAATGTTCATCACACCATTACACTAATGTTGTGATCCCGTTATTAACAACATCCAATGTCCATGATCAGGAAACCTTGATCATCTTGTTAATCAACGAGCTAGTTTATGAGAGAGGCATAACTAGGAACTTTCTGTTTGTTTATTAAACACACATGTATTAACGTTTCCGTATTAATACAATTATAGCATGCAAAATAAACATCTATCATATACTTGGAATACACATAATAAACACTTTATTATTGCCTCTCAGGGCATATTCCCTTCAACTATTTACTTGCTGCAAACCATCATCACCTTCCACACCATATAGTTAATCCTTTGTTATAGCAACCGGTGAGATTGACAACTTCGCTGTTAGTTGGGGCAAACTCTTGAGTTTGTGTTGTGCAGGTTTCCACGTTGCTTGCAACACCTTTGGGATGTTTCCTTCCTCCTACTAGTTCGATAACCTCGGTTTCATACTGAGGGAAAATTGCTGTTGTGCTGAATCATACCTTGCTCTTGGGGTTTCCCAGCGGGGCGTCAATACGCATCATGTAACACCTTACAATGAACCATTTGTCTCTTCTGCATAAAAAACATATTCTTTGTCCTTTTAAAGTACATAAGAATATACTTACTATTGATGTATCACTCTGGTATATGCTGATAACAATTTATAGAACAATGCATATACGGTTATGTATATTTTGTTGGAGATACACCCAAGAGGCAATAATAAAGTGGTTATTATCATATCTTTATGTTTATGATAAATGTTCACATCCCATGCTATAATTGTATAGACTAGAAACATTAACACTTGTGTGTTTTGTAAACATAAAAGAGTCCCTAGTAAGCCTCTTGTTAAACTAGCTTGTTGATTAATAGATGATCATGGTTTCCTAATCATAGACATTGGATGTTATTAATAACAAGGTCATATCATTAGGAGAATTATGTGATGGACACACACCCATAGTAGGCATAGCATAATATCAAGTCATTAAATGTTCATTTTCTACAAAGCTTTTAAATACATAGTAGCCTAATACTTCCACCATGAGATCATGTTAATCACCATCACCGGATGGATGCTTTGATGACATCAAACACCACTCCGTAACTGGTTGGTTATAAAGGTGGCATTAGGTATGATGAAAGTATGGATTGAAGCACATGGATCAAGAGTGGTATTTGTCCATCCATATGACGGATAGATATACTATGGGCCCTCTCGGTGGAGTGTCATCCAATTGGCTTGCAAGCATGTCACAAGGTCACAAGGGATGTCACATCACAGTACGAGTAAAGAGTACTTTTCAGTAATGAGGTTGAACTAGGTATAGAGATACCAATGATCGAACCTCGGACAAGTAAAGTATCGCACGACAAAGGGAATCGGTATCATATATAAATGGTTCATTCGATCACGAAGTCATCGTTGATGTAACTTCCCAATTTCAGCAACCCTGATTTAATGTCAGAAAGGCAAAAATCAGGGGGAACAAAAACTTTTTCTTGCATTGCTTGCTTACCTGTTTTCTTGTGCTCAAGCAACTATTTGTGTATTAGTTGTGTACTCCTCATCTCAACACTAGTTTACAAAAAGCTATTTTACAAAAGAGATGTCTTGGATCATCTTTCATATTCTCAAAAGTTCTGGCATTTCAAAACCTGAGCCAAGATGACTTCGACACAACCAAATACTTTACTAGTCTCTACTAACAAAACTACGGAGACATATATGTACTCTCCTTATGTTTTCAAGACAGAACACTCCAACTACTCTTATCCCTAGGTTTTTCCTAAACCTTTATTAAAACCTTTTCATCTCAATCTTGGTAGAGATACCAAGATGGTACTTATCTTACTTCAAAGCCAAACCCCTTTTCAAAATACCCCTTCTTACCTCAAGATAGGCTTGATGGTAACCCTAGTGGTAGTACATAAGTGTTAAGATGAATTGCCTTGATCTGCTGTTTGATGAATTGCCTTGATCTGCTGTTTTATGAATTGCATTGATCTGTTGATTGCCTTGTTTGCTTAGGAACTAGAGTGAGCTAATCTAGTAGCTCATCCCTTAGGACCCAAACCTTTCTCATGATCATCAATATCAAACTAAGCATCCAAGTTTGGATCCCCTCCTTTCAATCTATACCTCAGCATCAACCCCTTAATGGAAAGGATAAACCCTTGCCACCCTCCCAAATGTTTCCCTCTTGCATACTAGTCGAAATCACCAAATCTGTCAAAATAATAATCTTTTTTGCAAATCTTATCATCTTGCCTACTTTGGCAGAAGCTCACATATATATGCCACCTCCCCTTGACCAAATCCTTGCTTGGTTATGATCTACTAATCATGGCCTACCAATCCCCACTTCACTTGTTTCCATTAGAGCCTTGTGCTTCTTAAACCCACATGGTTTAGGAGGCTACCTGATGTATCTGCTGTGGCAGCCTTATTTTCAACAAAGTTTGCCATCTCTTCTAGACCACCTAAAATTCAAGCAAGCCCAAATCTTGCTTCCATGATCATATATATGACTTGGTCTATCCATCCATATAACCCTTGTACCAAGGTGAGATCTAAGCTCCCTAATCCAATCCTGTTTAGGTGGAATCAAAATAACTAAACCCTAGATCCTCCCTTATCTAGTTTCCCTCCTTCTCACCACTTTTCTTCAAAACCAAGGTTGACATTGATGCCTACATAAAGTTTACATCATCCACCTTCTATATAAGCATCCCCAAATAATTCCCACAATTATTTGGATTATTAAACTATTTTATTTCCTTTACTTACCAATTTCTCAACAACCTTGTCTTTAAAGGCGAGTTTGTTTTTCTTCAAATCACCTTGCCAACTCAATGCATATTTGAGTTCTCCATCTCATATCCCATCTTTCCAACTAAAAGATGAATAGTTTTGAGATTCTTTATTATTTATTTTTGCCCTTTTTCTTAAATGGCAAAACAAGAAATAATTCCCTAAAAATACTTTTCCACCTCAATAAATCCCAATAAAACTCTCCAATGTGTGTTATGGTATTTAGGACCATATCACATCAAAAACAAGCTTGTCCAATGTAACTATATCATATTAGCTTCCATAATCTACTTCTTCACTTTTTTGAATAAGTGCATTTAAATGGGATTATAATCATTAGAAAAATCCCATTTAAATCATGAAGAGATTATTTGACCTACTCCACCTACCAGTACCATTTTCACACTTTGCCCAGTGCAATATTTCCAACGTCCTTCACAAGCACCAAAGTGATAACATTTTGCAAAACAACCAAACTTGTTTCAAACTAAAACAAAACTAGCCCCAAACTGGTCAAGCACTCCTGCACAGCAATATCACTCCCTCCTGGTCGTGGAACTGTATATTCCAGTATAGCACCTCCCTCTTTTGTCCTTTGCACTTGGAGTGAGTGAGGGGAGAGAAAGAGAGATAAAATATCTTGGCATATGTTGTGTTTTAAAAGCTTGGCAGCAACCACCACCCCTCCCTTCACCTCTGGTCGTCTACAGTACCCCCACGAGCCAATGGTTGCACCTCTAGCCTCCCTAGACCTCCCCTCTCCTTCATTTCTTTTCCCTTGGACAAATAGAGAGAGAGAGAGGGAGAAACCTTGCAGAAGATGACTCCCCCTCCCGACTCTGCCCTGCTGTATCCCCACACTCCTCCTCTCACTGCCCTGGATGCCAAATCCCTGGCCATCACCCCCTCCAACTCTCTCCATGAGCATGGACTACCCTATACCACTCCCCATCGGCTTAAATAGGCCAGAGCCACAACAGGGCCTCCCTCCACCCTCATTTGCCCCCACTGCTCCCCACTCCCCTCCCCGTAGCTCCCCTTCCCTTCCCTCCTGCTCATCTCTTCCCAAAGGAGGGATAAGAGATAAGCTTCGGCTCCCTCAAAAATCGAGCAAGGCCCTCTTCTCTGAGTTCCTCTCCTTCCGCATGTCACACACACACCTTCCCCTTGCCCTCCTAGAGCTAATGTTGTTTCTTTTTCCTCCATGCAGCAGCATCTGGAGCAGTGCCGGCGAGCCCGAGGATCAGCGTCGCCGGGATATCCTCGCGAGACCACCCCTAGCGTCTACCCTGACCGTGCCGCCCCTCGTTCGGCTCCCCGCGATGACCCGTATCTCCCCCGCCACCTCCCCTTTTCCCTTGATCTCTGGTGAGACAACCCGTCGAGCCTTATCTCCAGCTAGGGTTCCACCACCGTAGCCTCGTCTCTCTGGAGAAGACAAAGCCTGGCCGTCGATCTGCACTAGATCGAACGGCCGGAGGTGCCCCTTACCCCTTCGTCTGGGTCCAGGTGGGCAGGCCAACCGCTGGGTCGCGGATGACTATGTGCCGCCCGCGCACGAGCAGCGCTACTGGGCCGGCCTCCCTTAGTGCGGCCCGTTACCCTCTGGAATCTGGCCCATGCGCCTTCTCTTCCCTTCCTCTTTTATTCTTGCTTATCAGATCTGCAGAAACACGTGATAGCTTAAATGAGAATAAAATTGAAAAATGATCCAAAATGCCCAAATCTAAATTTCCTTAGATACCATATTGTTTTATCTATCATGCAGAGGCATTGTCTATCCAATTTTTGTTTAAATTAAAGATGATAGATTATCTACCAAGATCTGTCCATTTCACCAATAAATTTCTCCAGAAAGTTTGGTATCTCCAAATGGAGTAAATCCAATTGGTATTGAAAGGTATATCCATACCTTTCAGGTCCCACTGGTCCCACCCTATTTTGCTTCCTAGTTTTCCCCTAGTGAAAATAAAAAAATAAAGCCTTTTCTGCCTTTAGAAAATTCCTAGGTCAAACGAAGAGAGGTTATGACCTAATTCCAACTCCCCTTGAGCACACATAACCATATACTTCCGAATTCAGTAGCTCATAATTTTATGAGTCTCTTTTGAATTTTAGTGAATTAAACTCTTCTGTGAATGATTCATTCACTAATAAAATGACCACGTTAGCTCTGTAAAGAGAAAAAGGTTGATTCCAATTTCTACAGAAAGGTATTCTCAGTACCTAACAGGAGTCCTTGGAATCACCAAAAAAGCTTCTGTAAATTTAATATTATGAAAAATAGAAAACCCAGCCAGTACTGACTTTGGGAATTTCTCAAGGGCATTCTGGTAATTTTTTTAAGTGATTCCAACTCCTCTTAGTTCAGTCCACGAAGTCCTACTGAATCACCTAAGGAAATATTTTTTGGAAGTCCAGAACAGTTCCAGTGAATTATTTCCTAAAACTAGAGTTTTAATCCCAATAAAATCCATTATAAATCATGGGAAATTTATAAAATAGTGAAACCACTTTTGTTGGCTTCATTTTATCAATACCTATCTCATGTTATCATTTTTATACTATGGTATCATACATATCAGGTCCTTAATCAAAAACCCTTTCATAGGTAGTTCCTAGTCTATAAATAAAAAGAGATCCTTTACCTAATGTCCCCAAACCTTCTTCCCATCCAATCAGATCAAACCTCCAACATCCTACTGATGTATATCATGTACTTATCCTTTTATTGTTGTATGGTTTGATGCTTGTAGGCTTTGTATTGATTGTGGTGTTGTTTGTTTGCATGCATGCTCAATAACGGCGATAGTTGCGAT
Source organism: Avena sativa (assembly GCA_916181665.1). Lineage (NCBI taxonomy): Eukaryota > Viridiplantae > Streptophyta > Magnoliopsida > Poales > Poaceae > Avena > Avena sativa. The sequence goes on along the minus strand of OV702283.1, from coordinate 133,534,026 downwards.
TGTGTGACACCGAGAAGAAGGAAGGATCGGGTTATTCTTATTATTGTTATTTTGGTTCTCTGGTATTCTAAAGAAGTCAAGGGACATATCGCTGGTCATAGGCAAGCCACCCTTCCTAAATTCCTATATTAACCTACTCCTGTTTATCAATTGTTTTATATCTCGTTTATGAACTACACGTTTAAAATGCATGGTTTGTTTCAAATAAAAGGCGTGAGTAACTTGGCTCCTCCAAGTTATGGATGAGTGTCCATTAGGACACCTACCCTCTTTACAACTATTTTTACACCTTTAGATCGAGGCTAAGATGATTAGAATCTTCCCTCTTGGAACCCACGGATTTTTAATAATAAAACTATTTTGGATTTTACCCTACTACAAAGTTTTCAAAATAAAACCCTTGGAAAGAGTCATCGTTTTCGAGTGGAGTTTTCACTAAAGAAGATAGGAGGATAATGAAGAGAAAGTCAAGCAAGAGAAAGAGAAGGGTTGTTCTACGCCAATGTCCGGAACAATTTATCCGTGCAACCACATTACCCTAGACGCTGGGGCTAAGCTCGTAGTTTGTGGTCTTTAGCCGGGGCTGCTCGTACTCGCTAAAGGGGAGAAATCCCCTAAAATCCGGACTGCCATGGCGATGTCTACGCACTTCTATTATTGTAGACAGTTGTTGGGCCTCCAAGTGTAGAGGTTTGTAGAACAGCAGCAAGTTTCCCTTAATTGGATTACCCAAGGTTTACCGAACTCAGGGATGAAGTGGTCAAAGGTATTCCCTCTCAAGCAATCCTGCAATCAAGATACAAGAAGTCTCTTGTGTCCCCAACACACCCAATACACTTGTCAGGTGTATAGGTGCACTATTTCGGCGAAGAGATAGTGAAATACAAGTGGTAATGGTGCCAGAAAATAGCTTCTGACTTGTTGTTGACGTGGAGTAACGGTGCCAGAAAAGAGCTAATGGCGTGGAGGAAAGGTACAAGCCCAAAACCTCTAGGCAAACAGAATAAAGATGAAAGCAAGCAAACATGCAACAGATCTAGTAGCAAACGGTGTTTCAATGCTTAGACACAAGGCCTAGGGATCATACTTTCACTAGTGAACACTCTCTCATATAAATATCCTCTCTTCATGATACTACTATTAACTAGTCTCCGGTTGGACACTCTAATCATCGGTAGGGCTATAACAGCACTCCTCAAAGTCCGCCTTCCCCAATCTAGATAACCCCACACTGTCACCTTGAGCACTAGATGGTTCCAACAAACACCACAATTTCATAGAGACATTGTAGAGGTCCCAACCTTTAATAAGGTAGAGATCCCTGTGTTTACAATGCTAGTCCCTGGATCAATAGCTAGCATCCATAGTTAAGATGTAATATCAAGAAACAAAGGTCATAATACAACTTTATAACCAGGAATAAAATAATTCATTACATCTTACATAGCTCATTTGGCTATCTCATTACAATGCAGCAGAAATAACTATAGCATGGAGTCCTTCATCTTCAAAGTGCCACAGGCAATCATGTTGGTTATAGACTTGTAATCCTAATTAATACACTTCACTAACATCAAACAAACCTGCAACATAATAAGTTGCAGCCACAAGGGTCAATATTTGGCTAAGTAGGGTTTAGGCTCATTTGCAGAAAACAATATAGTTTTATCCTATCTTTTCAAAATAGTTTTGATCTTTTGACAATATTTCTGAACTCCTTGGAAAACTCCAAGTGCTTCTAATCCCTTATTGACACCATCAAGTTTTACTTTGAGAAATTGGAATGTCGAGATCTTTCATAGCTTCAGGCCTTAGTTGCTCAGAGTTGTCCATAACCGGGGACACGGCTAAGTACTTAGAATTTGATCTTCTGAAGAAATTATACACATTACCCACATGACACAATCTCGTCTTGACGCCACTAGTGGCCGTTGGATAAGTACTCACCAAATGGAGTACCGGCAGATCGAGAATGTGACAAAGTCTTTCCATAGAAGTCCTCCCAATACACAATGCTAGCTTGTCTACCAGGCACCAATGTAAGGATATATTTCCAATACACAATTCTAGTCAACCTCAAGATGCCAATGCAAGGGTCTTCCACTATGTAGTTGACTAAGCCAGAGCCTATTTAGCATGTGGGTGTACACGGAAGCCACTATACGAGAAACATGTTCAATATCTAAGTCCCTAGGTGGTTTTCTTATAGTGCACATACAAAAAGATAGCCATATAAACATGGTTCCCTTTGTTGCCACCTTGTCCAAAATTTGAGTATTCTCTTTCCACCCAGGTGGTTCATTGAGTACTTGTTTTATTATATAAAACATATATTTTTCCAACACTTCATATAATCATGATATGATATTCCACCCCAAGTATATATCAGGGCTAAGCATACTACAACTATGATGTTTTCACTAAGGAAGATGGATTTCCTAATAGGACATAGCATAGCATACAAATATAGTAGCCCTATCATGCATACTACAAAAATACCACTAAGTGTAGTGAAAATAGTAGGACATGGATGATAGTGTCACTTGCCTTTTTAGTAGAGAATAGTGATTCACTTCTTGATCTTGCAAATATCACAATATTCAAACTTTACTACAATCCAATCAAGCAAACACATATTCAACTAGCATTCAAACAATTTACCACACATAAAATAATAGAAACAAGACAATGCATGCAAACATGCAAAAGGTAGTTTTATTTGGAAAAGTGGTTTCTACTAGGCTCATATTGGTCATTTACAATAGTGGTAAAACCATTTGCAAAAGGTTTCACCCCATAAACTAATTTTATACCAAAGTGATATTTTATGTTGTTAAAAATGCCTTTTTGCAAAGTAATAATTTTATAGGGTTCATCAAATATATTTTAGATCTCAAAACTTGGTGTTTAGGGTCAGAGAGTTTAATTAAAATCATTTCCCAAAGGTTTTACTCAAGAAGTATTTTTAACACATAAACAATATTTTTATTTGACTAGAAATGTTCTAATTCAAATATTTATTCCTTAACTTCACAAAATAAAATTTTAAATCCATAAGTTGGTTTCTATGGTCAGTAGGTTCAAAAACAAACCACTTAGCAAAGATTTCATCTTAAAAATATTTCTAGAACAATTTTTATATTCATATTATGCCTACACAAGTTTCTGCAAAAACAACTAAGTTTCCAGAAGCAAATCATTAAACAAAGTGCATGGTTGCAAATTACTTGTCCTGTTGATTCTAGTGATATAAAATTTGCAAAATTTGGACGTGTAGATTAAAAGTTATGAATTGTTCAAGTTTGCATTTCTAATAGATCAAAATTTCTGTTTTAATTCAACTCTGGCCACGTGGCTCATTTCTACTGGCTGAAAACGGTTCATGCGGATCGATCAACACTGGCCGTAGGATCTCACTTAAATCGCATGACACAGATGGACGTGTACCCCTTCGTTTAAATCTAATCTGAATCCTTCGATCTAGATCCGACGGACCACAGCATCTCGACCATGTTTGGCGGCGCTGGCGGCGGCTGAAGGCGGCGCACGCTCGAACGGAGATGTTGCCGAGGTACTAGGTCGCGCGAGGGAGGGAGAGGATGCTCACCGTGCTCGCAGGAGTGTGGCGAAGCTCAAGGTGTGGTCGGTTCGTTGAGGGGCGCACAGGAACGGAGTGGATTGCTCGCCGGAGCTTGTAGCGGCGTCGGGTGCTTCTGGTTGTCGTCGGAGGCGGGGTTTGAGGGCGCGCTAAGGCAAATGGAGCATGCGGTTAGATGCGTACGGTACTGGGGATCACAGGAGCATCATCGAGAGGTACTGGGGCAGTCTGAACTCACCGAGGAATCTCGCCGGAGTCGAGGCAGGAGGCGATGACGCTCTGATGTTGAGGTTGCCGAGCCTACGGTGCTTGCGCGTGTGTGGGGTTGGTGCTGGGAGATGTGCAAGAAGAGGGGAAGCAAGCTCGTGTGCTCTGGGGGGCGAGGGGTGGTCGGACAGCGCCGGAATCGGCTGGAGAAGGTCGTCGGAGCAGTGGTGCTCGAGCTTGAAATTGGGGCAGCCTGGAGGCAGAGGGGAGGCGGTGCCTGGGGGAAACGGAAGAGGGGAGGGAGTCTCTTAAGTGTGCGTGGCCGGGGGCAGGTTTTACTCTAGCAATGAAGTGAATATAACGCGATGAATAATGGCCAGAAACGGCCGGAGAGGGGGACGTGGTCGCGTGCGGGTGAAAACGAAGACCTGGCAGGTGGGGTCTGGCTGTCTGTGAGAGAGAGAGGAGAAAGGTGCGGCCGAGCGTTCAGCGACTCTGTGGGTTAGTTTCTGGGTGAAAAACGTTTCGCCATAGGGGAGCAGGTGGGCTGCGAGTTGGGCTAGACGGGACCAACCTAGTGGGTTGGGTTTGATCTTTTTTTATACTGAATGTTTTTCTTTTTCTATTATGAATTTCTGTTTTGATTTTTATTCAAACAATTCAAACACCATTTGAATTCAAACTTCCACCAAACTTTGTGTTGATTTTAATACTATTTATTAACATAATCTAAAACAAATATAGAATAACTAATTTTAGGGTTTATTATTTATTAAAAAAATAAATAAATAGACATTAGTCTTTATTTCAATTAGGATTCAAATATGTTTTAGAACACTATTTGATTTCTAAATTTTTCCCAAAACCTTTTCAGTAGGTTTTATTTGAAAGACAAAACCTTTAAATTTTTATTTAAAATACTTTATTAAGTTTTAATGTTCATTCAAAAGTAGGAAAAAAGTCCTTACTTAAATAAAATTGGATATTAATAGATCCTCATTATTCAAATAATCCCTTACTCTTTTTATTAAACAAAAATATTTTATTTCCATTGCATGGCCAAGATTTAATTTGTCTCTTTAAAATAGTTCTCATTTATTCAATTCTACCTTTGCTTATAAAAAACCATATCTTTTTATTTAAAGATTCAAAAATGGTGATTCCAACTTTTACAACTTTATTTATTATTTGTTTATCTTTTTAAATCCCTTTAGGTTTCTATTTGATCAAAATAGGTTTTGATGTTTCCATTTGGAATCAAAAAGTTTCTTTTCACCCTAAATTTCGACAATTGTTTTAATTTTTTATTTATTTTTCACATTTCAAAATTTGGAAAATTTTGGGATGTGACAGGCTACCACCCTTAAAAGAAATCTCGTCCCGAGATTTGGGAAGGTTAGGGTTACAAGTTGGCTTAAAGACAACTAGGATACTACCACCCTTAAAAGAAAGTCTCATAGGGTTACATTGATGGTTCACTTGACTATGGGTTCAACACTTGATATCCAGACAAGGAATCCTTATTTGACTCAACTGAGTTAACTAATTCCTAACATCCACTTCTTCTATCTCTTCAAGGTTCCCATCCATATCAATGTGTTTCACATGTCCTTTCTGGGTCACATTGGAGTTATTTCCATTGGAGTTTCTAGCATCCTTTTTCTTTTTCTTCTCAGGACAGTCTGATGCATAGTGTCCAAGTTCCTTACAATTATAGCACTGCAACTGGCTAATGCCTTTCTTCCTGGAATTGCCATGTTGGTCCTGACCAAGGTCATCTCCATTGTCAGTACCATTTCCATTATTATCACTTCCATTGTTGTTGTGGTGATACTGATGTGGTTCAGAATCTTCATTGCTCTTTTTGAATGAACGCTTCATATGTGATGATCCTGAATGATACTTGAGTTTATGCTTCCTCTTTCTGTTCTCAACTTGATTCATCTTGTTTTCCAAAATGGTGGCTTTGTCACAGAGTGATTGATAAGTTGGGACATAGGCAACAGATAGCTGCAGGTTCAACTCATCATTAAGTCCTTCAAGGAATTTCTCCTTTCTCTAGCATCTATGTCAACTTCATCCGGTGCATAGCGTGCCAGATTTTTGAATTCTTCAATATACTCAGACACACTGAGGTGACGCTGTTTCAGATTGTGGAATTCCTTTTTCTTCAAGTTCATCACTCCGGATGATATGTGAGCTATACGGAAACCATCCTCAAAAATAGCCCAAGTTACATCCTCAAGGGGAGTGGTGATCTCAAAGTTGTCCCACCATGTTGCTGCTAGTCCTTCAAGCAGATGTGATGCAAACCTAACTTTTTCCTCGTCGGTGCAGCCAACAGTCACTAAGTCCTTATTCACCGAATGTAACCAATCATTGGCTTCCATTGGATCAGTTGTTCCAGAGAACCTTGCAGGCCTTAGTTTCAGAAACCTGGTGAGCATGTCATGTGCTGGAGGATTATTCTGATTGTTGTTGTTGTTATTGTTGTTCTGATTCTGATTTTGCATAAACTGTGTCATCATCTGCATCAGTTGAGCTTGACCTGTCATCAACTGCTGCATCTCGGGAGTGATGTTGTTGTTGTTGTTTTGGTTGGGGTTGGCACGACGGGGAGGCATCTGTTGGTTTGATAAGGGTAAGTAATGACAGATAGGAATAAGGGAGTTCTAACACACAACCCAAAACAATCAAGTTCAATCAAACAATCAAGCATTCAACAAGCAACCATTCACTTAACAACTTATGAGCTTAACTCATGAGTTGAAGGAAACAACCAGTTTTCTTGAAATAATTAACTTAGTATAGTCATACCTCATAGGTCAATATGATCCATATTCTAACATGATTTTCAATGTCTTAGATAGTTGGTAGGCAATCTAATGTCTCTTGGTTCTCACTTGCAGTCTTTGGTGAAACCAAAGTTGAAGTCATTGGTCATGGTGAAGGCTTTGTCCATCAAGTTGAAAAGGAAGAGATGTAGAATCAAAACCAAAAAGGTTGAGGAAAGAGTTTACAAGATTGTTTGTCAATAAGTTTTGGAACAAATACAACTCCTATTTTTCTAAGGGTTTTTGTCCAATCCTAGGGTTACAATCCTACAGGCAACACAGTGCTCTAATACCATCTGTAGAGGTCCCAACCTTTAATAAGGTAGATATCCCTGTGTTTACAATGCTAGTCCCTGGATCAATAGCTAGCATCCACAGTTAAGATGTAGTATCAAGAAACAAAGGTCATAATACAACTTTATAACCAGGAATAAAATAATTAATTACATCTTACATAGCTCATTTGGCTATCTCATTACAATGCAGCAAAAATAACTATAGCATGGATTCCTTCATCTTCAAAGTGCCACAGGCAATCATGTTGGTTGTAGGCTTGTAATCCTAATCAATACACTTCACTAACATCAAACAAACCTGCAACATAATAAGTTGCAACCACAAGGGTCAATACATCTGAATTGTATTGGCAAGTTTCACTACTATGTAGAAATAAGTGGATCCTATCATTACATGCATATTTGGCTAAGTAGGGTTTAGGCTCATTTGCAGAAAGCAATATAGTTTTATCCTATCTTTTCAAAATAGTTTTGATCTTTTGACAATATTTCTGAACTCCTTGGAAAACTCCAAGTGCTTCTAATCCCTTGTTGACACCATCAAGTTTTACTTTGAGAAATCGGAATGTCGAGATCTTTCGTAGCTTCAGGACTTAGTTGCTCAGAGTTGTCCATAACCGGGGACACAGCTAAGTACTTAGAATTTGATCTTCTGCAGAAGTTGTACACATTACCCACATGACACAATCTCGTCTTGACGCCACCAGTGGCCGCTGGATAAGTACTCACCAAATGGAGTACCGGCAGATCGAGAATGTGACAAAGTCTTTCCGTAGAAGTCCTCCCAATACACAATGCTAGCTTGTCTACCAGGCACCAATGTAAGGATATATTTCCAATACACAATTCTAGTTAACCTGAAGATGCCAATGCAAGGGTCTTCCACTATGTAGTTGACTAAGCCAGAGCCCATTTAGCATGTGGCTGTACACGGAAGCCACTGTACGAGAAACATGTTCAATCTCTAAGTCCCTGGGTGGTTTTCTTCTAGTGCACATACAAAAAGATAGCCATATAAACATGGTTCCCTTTGTTGCCACCTTGTCCAAAATTTGAGTATTCTCTTTCCACCGGGGTGGTTCATTAAGTACTTGTTTTATTATATAAAACATATATTTTTCCAACACTTCATATAATCATGATATGATATTCCACCCCAAGCATATATCAGGGCTAAGCATACTACAACTATGATGTTTTCACTAAGGAAGATGGATTTCCTAATAGGACATAGCATAGCATACAAATATAGTAGCCCTATCATGCATACTACAAAAATACCACTAAGTGTAGTGAAAATAGTAGGACATGCATGATAGTGTCACTTGCCTTTTTAGTAGAGAATAGTGATTCACTTCTTGATCTTGCAAATATCACAATCTTCAAACTTTACTACAATCCAATCAAGCAAACACATAGTCAACTAGCATTCAAACAATTTACCAAACATAAAATAATAGAAACAAGACAATGCATGCAAACATGCAAAAGGTAGTTTTATTTGGAAAAGTGGTTTCTACTAGGCTCTAAACTTTTTAAAGATCATACTAGTCATTTACAATAGTGGTAAAACCATTTGCAAAAGGTTTCACCCCATAAACTAATTTTATACCAAAGTGATATTTTATGTTGTTAAAAATGCCTTTTTGCAAAGTAATAATTTTATAGTGTTCATCAAATATATTTTAAATCTCAAAACTTGGTGTTTAGGGTCAGTGAGTTTAATTAAAATCATTTCCCAAAGATTTTACTCAAGAAGTATTTTTAACACATAAACAATATTTTTATTTGACTAAAAATGTTATAATTCAAATATTTATTCCTTAACTTCACAAAATAAAATTTTAAATCCATAAGCTGGTTTCTATGGTCAGTAGGTTCAAAACAAACCACTTAGCAAAGATTTCATCTTAAAAATATTTTTAGAACAATTTTTATATTCAAATTATACCTACACAAGTTTCTGCAAAAACAACTAAGTTTCCAGAATCAAATCATTAAACAAAGTGCATGGTTGCAAAGTACTTGTCCTGCTGATTCCAGTGATATAAAATTTGCAAAATTTGGACGTGTAGATTAAAAGTTATGAATTTTCCAAGTTTGAATATCTAATAGATCAAAATTTCTTTTTTAATTCAACTCTGGCCACGTGGCTCATTTCTACTGGCTAAAAACAGTTCGTGCTAATCGATCAACACTGGGCGCAGGATCTCACTTAAATCGCATGGCACAGATGGACGCGTACCGCTTCGTTTAAATCTAATCTGAATCCTTTGATCTAGATCCGACGGACCACAGCAGCTCTACCATGGTTTGGCGGCGCTGGCGGCAGCTGAAGGCGGCGCACGCTCGGACGGAGACGTTGCCAAGGGACTAGGTCACGCGAGGGAGGGAGAGGATGCTCACCGTGCTCGCAGGAGTGCGGCGAAGCTTAACGTGTTGTCGGTTCGTCGAGGGGCGCACATGAACATAGTGGATTGCTCGCCGGAGCTTGCAGCGGCATGGGTGCTTCTGGTTGTCGTCGGAGGTGGGGTTTGAGGGCGCGCTAAGGCAAACGGAGCATGCGGTTAGATGCGTACGGTACTGGGGATCATAGGAGCATTATCAGGAGGTACTGGGGCAGTCTGAACTCACCGGGGAATCTCGCCGGAGTTGAGGCAGGAGGCGGCGACGCTCTGATGTTGAGGTTGCCGAGGCTACGGTGCTCGCGTGTGTGTGGGGTTGGTGCTGGGAGATGCGCAAGAAGAGGGGAATCAAGCTCGTGTGCTCTGGGGGTCGAGGGGTGGTCGGACGGCGCTGGAATCGGCTGGAGAAGCTCGTCGGAGCAGTGGTGCTCGAGCTCGAAATTGGGGCAGCCTGGAGGCAGAGGGGAGGCGGTGTCTGGGGGAAATGGAAGAGGGGAGGGAGGCGCTTAAGTGTGCGTGGTCGGGGGCAGGTTTTACTCTGGCAATGAAGTGAATTCAACGCGAGGAATAATGGCTAGAAACGGCCGGCGAGGGGGACGTGGTCGCGTGCGGGTGAAAACGAAGACCTGGCAGGTGGGGTCTGGCTGTCTGTGAGAGAGAGAGAGGAGAAAGGTGGGTCCGAGCGTTTAGCGACTCTGCGGGTTAGTTTCTGGGTGAAAAACGTTTCGCCAGAGGGGAGCAGGTGGGCTGCGAGTTGGGCTGGACTGGGCCTTGGTAGTGGGTTGGGTTTGATCTTTTTTTTATACTGGATGTTTTTCTTTTTCTATTTTGAATTTCTGTTTTGATTTTTATTCAAACAATTCAAACACCATTTGAATTCAAACTTCCACCAAACTTTGTGTTGATTTTAATACTGTTTATTAACATAATCTAAAATCAAATATAGAATAATAATTTTAGGGTTTATTATTTATTAAAAAAAATAGACATTAGTCTTTATTTCAATTAGGATTCAAATATGTTTTAGAACACTATTTGATTTCTAAATTTTTCCCAAAACCTTTTCAGTAGGTTTTATTTGAAAGACAAAACACTTTAAATTTTTATTTAAAATATTTTATTAAATTTTAATGTTCATTCAAAAGTAGGAAAAAATTCTTTACTTAAATAAAATTGGATATTAATAGATCCTCATTATTCAAATAATCCTTTACTCTTTTTATTAAACGAAAATATTTTATTTCCATTGCTTGGCCAAGATTTAATTTGGCGCTTTAAAATAGTTCTCCTTTATTGAATTCTACCTTTGCTTATAAAAAACCATATCTTTTTATTTAAAGAGTCAAAAATGGTGATTCCAACTTTTACAACTTTATTTATTATTTGTTTATCTTTTTAAATCCCTTTTGGTTTCTATTTGATCAAAATAGGTTTTGATGTTTCCATTTGGAATCAAAAAGTTTCTTTTCACCCTAAATTTCAACAATTGTTTTAATTTGTTTATTTATTTTTCACATTTCAAAATTTGGAAAATTTTGGGATGTGACAGACATCCAACTCCAAATATAACTCATAACGAATATTAAATCTAGCCAAAGTGCCACACACGGTATGCCCACTGTCACCTTCACAAACGTGGGGAAAAGCATAGATCTATTAAAGCACAAAGAGTATTTATGTAGACTCAAGCCTAAGTGCCACCATGGCGTGCACGCTGTCACTTTCACACACATGGGGAGAGCAGACATCTAATGAAGCACTTGAGTAGCAAGGTAGATCTACTTGATTACAAATCTCATGACCAAAATATCATTCATAGAGAGAGAGATGAACACATAGCTACCGGTAGAGCCCTTAGCCTCGAGGAAGAACTAAGTTTTCACATAACAAAATAGTTTTTAATTGGAAGATAGCTGAAAACAAGAATATACTTGAAATGGTGTAACACACCATGCATATAAGTTTATAGTGGACACTTTGGAATAACTTGGTTTCTTGGGAGTTGGAATCATGAGTAGAGATTAATCATACAAGTGGAGGCTAGCAAAAGACTGGGAACAACCAAATAAGAGAGCATAATGGCCATAATCATGTAGAGAAACAAAACATTACTAATCAAAGCATAGAGTGGTACTACAAAGTCAAGGAATAAATGATCATAGAGGCTATGGTGACTTGTCATAGTAATAACATGGTGTGAGAATGTGCCAAGTCAACCCAAGCAAAGCATCAAAGTAGAATACCACAATACTATGCTTTTGTATGCTAAAACAACACACAATTCCTTCAAGGCACATTAAGCAATCCTAATTATTTGGAACAAGTCATGATACAGCAATAATCACTAATCATAAGGTCAAAACAAGATCTAGCATGACATGATAAAGTCTAAGCCATAGTCAAAACAAGCTCCCTTTTGTACCACTATAAGCATGAAACTTTCTACTCTTTTCCAACACCAAACAACTTATTTGAAACAATTCACAAAGATAATAACCAGTAAAGATCCGTGATCTTGTCTCACAAATCCACAAAGAAGAACTAAAAAGTTCTAAGGTGAAAGCACAAGAAAACTAAGGTTGAACGCAGTGCTAGCAAAAGTGAACACTCACAAAACAATAAGAGTGAAAACTAGAGTGTTCTAGGGAATGGAAACAGAGTGTGTCTCTCTCCAAAAGAAGTGTGGTCTAACCAACCAACTTACTCAAGCCAATTAAGCAAACGAAAACCAAAAACAAAAACAAAGACGCTCCAAGAACAACACAACAATGCATGAAACAATAAAAATGAAATGTCTAGAAAGACCAAAGATTTTTATTGATGAAGAAGGGGATGCCTTGGGCATCCCCAAGCTTTGACGCTTGTACCTCTTGGATATTTCTTGGAGTGACACCGGGGTTGCATCCCCAAGTGTGAGCTTTTGTCCATTCTTCATCTCATTACATCATTCTTTCTCTACACCATTTTTTTTCCTTCATACAAAACTTCACACAATCATCATTAGCAACATTAGTGTATTCAGAAGATATTAGACCTCTGGCAAAGCTTTGGAACAACAAGTATTTTCACTAAAAACACAAGCTATTGTAGTAACTCCTTCAAAAATCTCAATTCCCCAAAAGATAACTCAAAAAGGAATCAATAAGAAGCAAATGCTAATAATGGCTGAAATCTGTCAAAACAGACCAGCAGGTATAAACCGATTTTTTTGAAAATCTTCTATTGCTCAAATAAAAAAGTGTTGAACTAACTAAAGTGAGTTTAACATACTGGGGGATTTCTTCGTAAATTTTCAGCTCAATCCGAGTTACATAGACTCCTCACGAATTTTTATGGTGGAGGACAGAAATCTATTTCGAGACAGCAACTCCCCAAATCTTACTTCCCTCTCATTAGAGGTCATTCTTTGGCACAAAAAGAAAACAAAAAGGATAAGGAGAGGTCATTAGTAAAGTAATAAATTCCAAGACTCAAGGAAACTCTTGGGTTATCTCCCAACAAGTACTTTTCTTTAATGCCTTTAAGTTAGGCTTGATAGTTTGAGAAGATGCTCACATAAGAAATATGAATTGAAGTAAAAGATAGCATCAAGAACCAAATTCAAAACACATTTAAGTCTAACCCACTTCATATGCATAGGAATATTGTAAAGAAACAAGTCATGAAAGCAAAAAGCAACAAGCATAGGAAAGTAAAACAAGTGCAACTTCAAGATTTTAAACATAAAGAGGGGAAACTTAATATTTTTTAGATGCATAAAACCATGTTTCCCTCTCTCATAATAACTTTCAGTAGCAACATGAATAAAATTAACAATATAACTATCACATAAAACATTCTTATCATGAGCCACATGCATATAATGATTATTACTCTCCACATAAGGATATTTATTCTTATTAATTGTAGCGGGAGCAAATTCAACAAAATAGCTATCATTATTATTTTCATCACCATAATCATCAAATATAGGAGGCATTTTGTAATCACAAATAACTTCCTCCTCAATAGTAGGTGGACTGAAAATATCATATTCATCATTGTAATCATCATAAATTGGAGGTTTGGTATCATCATAAGCAATAGAATAGCTATCTTCCAAAGTTGGGGAACTAAAAAGATAATTTTCATAAAAACTAGCTTCTCTAAGCTTAGACGTTTCCATAGCATTAGCAACAATGGTGTTTAAAAAGTTCATACTAATAACATTGCTATTAGCATGCAAATGAAGCTCCATAGGTTTTTTAATTTTCTCTTCAAACACTTCATGTCCTAACTCAAGATAAACACTATAGAGCTCTCTATTTTTTTTGTTATTTTCCATTAAGCATAACTAGTGAAAACAAGAAACAAAAAGACAAAATTGCAGAATCTAAAGGAAATAACTTCGAGCACTCACACCGGAGGATGTGAGTACCTTTTACCTTATCTCCCTGGAAACTGCGCCAGAAAAGAGCTTGATGTATACGCACTTCTATTCTTGTAGACAGTTGTTGGGCCTCCAAGTGTAGAGGTTTGTAGAACAGCAGCAAGTTTCCCTTAAGTGGATTACCCATGGTTTATCGAACTCAGGGAGGAAGTGGTCAAAGGTATTCCCTCTCAAGCAATCCTGCAATCAAGATACAAGAAGTCTCTTGTGTCCCCAACACACACAATACACTTGCCAGGTGTATAGGTGCACTAGTTCAGCGAAGAGATAGTGATATACAAGTGGTAACGGTGCCAGAAAATAGATTCTGACTTGTTTTTGACGTGGGGTAACGGTGCCAGAAAAGAGCTGATGGCGTGGATGAAAGGTACAAGCCCAAAACCTCCCCGGCAAACGGAATAAAGATGGAAGCAAGGAAACATGCAACAGATCTAGTAGAAAACAGTGTTTCAATGCTTATAAACAAGGCCTAGGGATAATAATTTCACTAGTGAACACTCTCTCATATAATTATCCTCTCTTCATGATACTACTCTTAACTACTCTCCGGTTGGACACTCTAATCATCGGTAGGGTTATAACAGCACTCCTGAAAGTCCGCCTTCTCCAATCTAGATAACCCCACACTTTCACCTTGAGCACTAGATGGTTCCAACAAACACCACAATTTCATAGAGACATCCAACTCCAAATATAACTCATAACAAATATTCAATCTAGCCAAAGTGCCACAGACGGTATGCCCGCTGTCACTTTCACACACGTGGGGAAATGCATAGATCTATTAAAGCACAAAGAGTATCTATGTAGACTCAAGCCTAAGTGCCACCATGGCATGCACGCTGTCACTTTCACACACATGGAGACAGAAGAGATCTAATGAAGCACTTGAGTAGCAAGGTAGATCTACTTGATTACAAAGCTCATGACCACAACGCATAGAGAGAGAGAGATGAACACATAGCTACCGGTAGATCCCTTAGCCTCGAGGAAGAACTACTCCCTCCTCATCATGGGAATCAGCAACGGTGATGGAGATGGTGGTGGAGATCGATGGAGATGGCTCCGGGGGCACTTCCCTATCCCGGCAGGGTGCCCGAACAGAGACTTTCTGTCCCTTGAATCTCCCCTTCGGTGGCAGCGGCGCTATGGAGGTTTTAGTGGATTTGTTCTGGATTGCCTAGGGTTTTTGGGTCCGAGGCTTCTTATAGGCGCAGGAATCAAGGTCGGTGGGCGTACAGGGCGCCCACACCCCCTCCAGGAGCCTCTAGGGCTTTCCCGCGCCTAGGGGGTGCCGCCACACTGTGGCCCCCCTTCGGCTCTGCTTCGTGGTTCCGTGTTACTCCGGGAAAATAATAACTTTGGCTTTTGTCCCGTCCAATTCCGAGAATATTGATTTTTTGCCTTTCTGGGACCAAAAAAGAAGAAAACAGGCAACTGGCACTATGGCAACTTGTTAATAGGTTAGTTCCAGAAAAGATATAAAAACACCTCAAAGTATAGACAAAGCAAAGCAAAGTAGATAAAAAACAAGCATGGAGCATCAAAAATTATAGATACGTTTCTAACGTATCACATGGCCAAGATATCGGTGCAACAATTGGGTCTCTCGCGGACGGTGTGACTTTTGGTTAGTACTGGAGGAAGTTATGTCACAATTGCTACCGGTCAAACTACGGTTTGGAGGTAGGTGCCAGTATGGGAGGAAGGACCATTTTCGTCGTGCCACATACTCGTATCGGAGAGAACAACCCAAAAAGGAAAAGCCGCCTTTGCTAGGGATGGACAAATGAAAAGTTAGGTTCGATTATCCGATCCCCTGTCTACCGTGTGTAGAGGGCCGTGGTTTTATCCCGGTGGATGTATTGATTCTTGTGGGTAAAGTGTACAAACTCTGCAGAGTCTAATCTATTTGAATAGCCGTGTCCACGGTCAAGGACGGTTGGAACGGCAAGTGCTAGGAGGATCCTTCGTTTATGTTGTGATGGAATAAAGGATGTGACTTGGTCACGAGGAAAGATAAGAATGAGTTTGCTTTTGACCAAGAGATGGTCGAAGAAGTTAAAAAGGGTTTTACTACAAAATTGTTTTAAATCTTTTTAACAGGGATGTGGAGATGTCCAAATTTTCTAAAAGGAGGCATATTTTCCAAAAACTCTTTTTCAACAAAAATATAGAGATGACAATGTTAGGTCTTTCAAAAATCAACTATAGTATAGAGCTATTTCTCCACAGCCCGATATACATTATCTTTGTTACCTTGTCTCGGTGGTTTGCGAGTACATTCAAAGTACTCACCGACATTGTCCCTGGCTATTTACTTGGCCAGACTGCAGATGTTAAGAAGTGACGAAGGTGCCGATGTCTATGCGAGCTAGGCCGTCTTCCCATTCAGTTTCCTGTAGGTTAAGGCATGGGCTCTGCGCTTGAAGACCTTCGCTACTTGTGTTGTAATCGCCATAATGGCCCCTTTGTATGTTTTGTACTCGTTACTTTATGGATGTTGTAATGATACTAGTCGGTTATGCTCACGTCTCACTGATCATGGGAACGTGAATTTCATGCATAACGGGTATTCTCGGACAGTAAATCCGGGGTGCCATAGTTGAAATATGTTGGAGCCATATGCATTTCCAGATCCCTCTTTTGGTTATTGATCGGAGAGGTGTCTCGATCATGTCTGCATAATTTCGCGAACCGTAGGGATACACACTTAAGGATTCGATGTTGTTTAAGTAGATATGGAATATGAGTTGGAGACCGAATGTTGTTCGTAGTCTCGTATTGGATCCGGGACATCACGAGGAGATCCGGAATGGTCCGGAGAATATGATTCATAAAAGGAAAGAGGTTTTCCGGGGTTCAGAAAAGTTTTGGTGTTTTGACCGGATACTTCTAGAATGTTCTAGAGGAACCACCAGTGGTTCCACCACCTCGGGAGGGGGTCACTTGGGATGTGGCATTCCCTAGGGGTCAGCTGCACCAAGACCTAAAGGGCCAGCCGGCCAAAACAAGTAAAAGGGCAAACCCTAGTTTGAATAGTCAATCCTAGTTTGAAAAGTCAAATGTAACACCCCAGTAATTAGTTAATCTATTTTAGGGTTTGTTTTGTGCATAGCATGAGCATCATTCTTTAAATTGCTTGCATTGAACAAATAAAGATAAACCCTAAACCCTAATTTCTTCCTCTCTCTATTTGCAAATATATTCAAAGAGATTTTGAATTTTGAAAAGTATCAAAATTTATGGGTCCCAAATTGTTTAAAGGGGTTCCTCAGTATTTTGAATATTTCATAAAGGCCTCTGGTATTTTTGAAATATGCCAAAACAGATTTCAAATCATTTACAAAAGAGAGAAATCTAAAACAGGAAATAGAAAAACCATTTGCAAAATAAAATCAGAGCAGCCCAAGCCAGGAAGACAGCCAGGCCCAGCCCAGCCTGCTCTTTTCCTTCTCTCCCCTCTAACCTCCGCTCATCGCATAGCTTTGCAGCCCAGCTAGGCCCACCCGTGGCCCAGCCAGGGCCCTTACCCCTTCGCCCATGTTTCGTCGTCTTCCACCTCCCAGGCAGACTCCTCTCTGTCGCCGGCGCCACCGTTGATGGCCGCCGCCTTCCCCTGCCGTCCATCGCCTCCGGAGAGGATAAGAGCCTCCCCGAGCACGTCTCTTCCGTTCTCATCCACTCCCGCTCTCCCCAGAGACCCCTCTCTCTCAATCCCCTCGCGAACCCGAACCCTAGCCGCTGCTCGCCGACAAATCTCCGCCGTTGCCGTGCTCCTCTCGCCTGTCTGAGACCACCAAGAGCACCGCCGGGATGCCAGCTTCCTCCCCGCGAAAGGAATCGAAGAGAGGAGCTCAGAATCACCGCATCGCCGTCATCTCCCTCAAGCCCGACGAGCTCCATCACCGGCGTCATTGTTTCCGGCCACGCCACGCCTCACCGATCCTGCCGCCGCACTCTTGGTGAGCTCCTGAGGCTCAGGGTGGCCTCCTTTTGGTCGCCTGCTTCCTAGGTTAGCCTCGCGTCGTTGTCCTCTGAGCACCGTCGTCGCCGTTCGCCGTAGCTCTAGCTCCGACGACCATTTGCTAGCAGCGTCGCCCTTTTCTGGTTCGCCCTGCTCCCCTGGTTCGAACAAGCTAGGTTTCGTAGCCTCGCATCACCTCTGTCACCGCCCCGCACCGCCGTCTGGCCACTCTCCGGTGAGGTCCACGTGGCTCCTTCGTGGCATGACGACGTGGCCTCGGTCCCACTCGTCGGCCTCTTTGGCTAGATCCAGTAGCGGTGTAAAATCCCCTGAGCCCACTTTGCGCGTGTGGATGCTGAGGTGGCCTAGGGCCCATCTGTCGGTCTCTAGGGCTAGCAGAAGCCTGGTGTAAAAAGTAATTCCAGATTTATTTAAATCAAGAAAAAGTTTAATAATTTCAAAAATTGTTTGAATATTGTAAATTCAATAACTTTTAATCTATAAATCAGAAAAATGTGTATAATATATCAAAATGTTCAGAAAAATGAAACCTACCTCTTTAAGCTATAATCATGCATTGTTCAACAATTTAAATAAGAAGTTTAATTAGAACAACCTAGTAACCCTAATAGGCGATTCCGGAGCTTTCCCCGAGTTAGGGTTTCACCCCTCGGAACCCCGATTAATTTGTCAAGCATGCTTTAGGGTTACATTTCAAGGCAAATTAACTTGTAATATCATCATACTTGCTTGAGAATTGCATAGATGCCATGTGTTGATTGTTTCCCCTCTCTTTTTGGTGTTCGGTTCTTCGCGATAGAATACGATATCGAGATCGAGATCGAAGCCCGAGGTCAACACCATCGAAGATCGAAGATCGACGAACAATACTTGACCAACTGTAACCAAGTCAAGTACAAGGCTCCCGAAGATCTGTTTATCTGCTATCAACTGGCAATGCAAGCATAGCCCCACCATGATATAACCCTATGATTTCGAAAGCATTTCATTTCCTTCCATGATGCATACGATTCTACTGTGGTCTTTTATCGACAGATAAAGTATCCTATCTATTGCATTACTCTCATTGAGCTTATATTACCTAATCCATTGCTCCTAGCATAACTAGGTTTGTCTTGTGTGCACTGCTAGAGCTTATATATGTGTCTGCTTAGCCATGCATAGTTGTCAGTTCTGGTCCATCCAGATGATGTATCAGATGCAGAGAATCTAGTATGACAGGAGAACGTGATGAGATGAGATCGGTGACATGAGATTAAACATGCTAAGGCTTGTATGGGAGGCCACAGTGGGATGTGGTTTTTCTAGTCCCATGCTCGCCACCACTAGGACTTGAGTTCTTGCCTTTGGAACTGAGATGAGCGTACAGCCACACGGGGCTTGGGAACCCCTCGCCTGATTAACTTGCCTAGTATATTCCATGAGTCACATAGTTCGGGCGTTCCATTCGACATATGCATAGAAAATCTTTTGAAAGATTTGCCGGGTGAAGTTGGTGCATTCATAATAGGTAGGTAAGCGTGGCCGAGGTTGCTTGGGGTAGATGGCGCCCCTGGTAAACCAATCTCGCCTCACATCTTTAAGTACCGGCTTCGGGATTTGACCCGTTACGGCAGAACCATACTTATTGCGTGACTCATGGTCTCGGCGAAAGCAAGGTAAAGGTCGTGGCCAACCACCCTCTGCCAGCCTTCCAAGGAAGAGGGCTAATAGCTTGGCATTAAGAGTCGGTTAGTACGTGTGGGTAAAGTTGTACACCCCTGCAGGGTAATAATCTTTTCGAAAAGCCGTGTTCACGGTTATGAACGCTTGGTGACCAGATTCTAAGATCATAGAGAACTTTAACCTAACCGTAAAACTTGGCAGATCAATGTGTGCTTAAGGATTCTTCCTCATGGGTACGAGGGGGTGATCCTAGTTGGTAGATGATGATGATTGGTGGATATCAAAAGATGATGATCAATATTTTGAAGATGTCGCTCTCTTATCCCCTTTTAAAATACTCTGACTAGACGAGCTTCTTCTCCCTCTTGTTTTATCAACAAAAGTGGCTTTATGCAATACAACTCCACCAGCCATAAGTCTTGCGGAGTACACCCTATACTCACCCTTGCTTTGTTGATACTTTTGGCAGAGTAAGTGTTCACCTGAAGATCAGTTTGGTACTACATCGACATCTACGAGTAGCTTGGGGTTCCAGGCCGGCAGCCTGGAATCTATGGGCTGGGACGTCATCGTTATGCTTCAGACCTCTTAGGCCATCTGTTAAGTTTGCTATACCTAATAGCATAATTTGCCTTCCGTTGTTTGATGTTTGTGGTCAGTTGTAGGATCCCTCCTTTATAAAGGAAAAGGATCCCTGTGATTGCAATGCTAGTCCCTGGATCAATGCTAGCATTCACAATTTAAGATGAAGTACATAGAAACAAAGGTCATTATTACAGTCATTCCAGAGACAACATAGTCTTTACAACTCCAAGGCCACAGGCCTAGTACAAGAGTTTGAATAAGTAAATAAATAAAAGTCTTCATCTTCATGTGCCACAGGCAAACATGTTGAGTGTAGACTCATGACTCCTAATCCTCATCAGAGTAACCTGCAACATCACAAGTTACAGCCACAGTGGTTCAATACATTGGAATAGTATTGGCAAGTGATACCTTAGTATAATTTAGGTGGACTAGATACTATATGCATTTTTGGCTAAGTGTAGCTTGGCTTTCTTTGCTCAAAATAGGTTTTGCCTATTAGTTGAAATCACTAAGTTTTTTTTCTTTGTCAAAAATTTTCCCAAGGAACCACCAATAGACATTGAAGTCCTTCACCCTTGTTCACCCACAAGTTTTACTTAGAAATTGGGATGAGGAGATTCTTGATAGCTTCCATGTCTTGATGCTCAAGTTGTCCATTTCCAGGGACATGGCTAAGTACTTAGATTCTTCCATCTGCAGAGGTTGTGCACTTTCCCCACCAGACTTGATTTTCACCAAGACAGGACCTTTCAGAAGCCTTCCCTTAAACCAAATGGACGCGTTCCAACCTATCATCCCACTACCACCAACTGTCCAAATGGCTAAGTTCTAGCAACCTATGTGATCCAGGCAGAGCCCATATTGCCAAGTGGCTGCCTAGAAGCTTCTTAACATTTGGCCTCTAAAATCTCTTTGTTCCTGGGTGGCTTTCCACAAGTGAGATACACAAGGTAAACCATAGAAATGGGCCTTATGTAACCACTCAACATAAACCATTCCTTCCATCCACCCAGGTGTTTCATTAACTTAGTTGTTTTATTAGGCAAAACACAAGTCCAATGACTTAGAAATATTTTCATCATAGCATGTATATTTCTCCAACCCTTGGTTGCTACTAGCTAGGATAAGCATGGCATGGAATAGCATCTTAACTTAGAAATTTCCTAGCAATTCTACAACTACTAGGATTTCCCAACATAGCATATAGGCAAAATATAACATGCAAGTCTAACAAAATATTTCTAATGCTTAGTAGAAAACTTAGGGATAAAAATATCATGAAGCACCACTTGCCTTGGTAGTTTGGAGAGTAGCTACACTCCTCACAATCACAATCATTAGCACCAAAATCTACACAAAGAATCATAGCCACAAATCACATACAAAACATATACAAACAAAAATATATGAATGCATGCAATATGATGTGTGATGATTTTTGAAACTCAACAAAGCAAGTGTACAGTACTGGTTCATAAAAAAGTTCAAAACTTGACAAACAACATTTATTTAAACCTCAAAATATTTCTTAAACAATTTATATACTCAAAATGGCCCTACACATGTTTCTTCAAATTAAAATATTTTAACAGAAGCAAAACATTAAACACATTGCATATTTAGAAAGGGCTTGCTCTCCTGATTCCAACGATATAAATTTTTTCAAATTCTAACGTGGGAATCAAAAGTTATGGCTAAATCAAATTCAAATATCTAATAGATTTAAATCCTGTTTTTAAACCAAAACCCTAGCCACGCGTCTTAATCTGATTGGTCGGTACCGTTTCGCTCAGGATCGCGTCTGTGAGCCGTTAGATCAACATAATCTGCACGGCCCAGATCTACTTGTAACGGTTCGTTAAGTGATCTAATCTCGCACATTGGATCCAGATCCAACGGCCCTGGATCAAGCGACCATAGCTGGGCGGCGCTGGCGGTGGCTACTGGCGGCGGCGAGCTCTGCCTATGGCGGCGCAGCGCTACAGGTGGCTCTGGGATCGTCGGAGGTGCTTACCATAAACGTGACGATGCGCTGATGCTCAACCTGGCGACGACTTGGAAAGGGGCGCATGGACACGGTCGCTGAAGCTCGTCGAAGTTGCGGGCGACGTCGGGCTCGGGTGGATGACGACGTTGGTGACGTTCTTGGTCTTCCTAGCACGCACAAGGCTACGGCAAACACGATCGTGTGCAACAGAGGCGAAGGGGAACAAGGGGCTCACCGAATTTGCTCGCCGGAGTTGAGGATGCCGTCAGGAGCTTGCAGCGTTTGACGAAGCCGATGACCTGGGGCAGTACAGGATGAACCAGTGGGGTCAGGGGGTGTGCAAGGAAGTTGTGAAGCGGCTCGTATGAACCAGAGGGAGAGGGGCACACGGGGCTCACCGGGATTGGTCGCCGGAGTGAGCTCTGTCTGCGGCGGTTCGAGGAGGATTGTGGGCAGCCTGGGGGCGTATCTGTCTGGCTTTGTTGGGGGAAATGGCCGTGAGGGGGAGGTGGTCTTATAGCCAGAGCAGGGGCGAGGATTGCGCGCGGTATCAATGGCAATTAAGCCTACAGTAACAGCGGCGAGGTAACGACGGAGCGAGCGTCGCGGCCGCGCGTGATTGACGACGACGACGTGGTCGCAGGGTCCACTCGTCAGCGAGTTAAACAGAGGGGAGGTGTGGTCGCGTGGTCAGTGACCTGGTGGGTGTGTCTGCGTGTGAGAGAGAGAGGGAGACCCCGGTTGGGCTTAGTGGGCTGGATTAGTAGTTGGGCCAGATAGGTAGCGCTGGCCTTTTTCCATTTCTTTTCTCCTTTTCTTTTTTTGTTTTGGTTTTCTGAAATGATTTTCAAATCCAATTCAAATGAGTTTGAATTCAAATCTTCTCTAGGTTTTTATACTGCAAACCTTGCACTCAAATGTGTGTCAAACACTTCTGTTTATTCCAAACACTTTGATCAAATGAAAATAAAAATAAAACCAAGCCTTCATGATATATTTACAATAGGCATAATAATGGTTCTATTTACCCATTTTGTTTTGAAACTTTATTCAAACTTTTGATGGTGCCCCAGTTTGAATTTCAAACCTTACTGAACTAAAACAAGTACTCTTCTCAATGGAAGACAGTGTTGAGGCTAGAGCAAACTCACATGAAATGATAAGCCTAAATGCTTCTGTTTTGAAATGATTTGTTTGAAATGAGATTCATATGATGATGGATGCATGGATGGTATGCATGAGTTTGAAACATGATTTTAGGGATGTTACAAATCTAACCCCCTTAAGGTGAATCTCGCCCTCGAGATTCGGATTGGCTAGCAAATAGGTGAGGGTGGTCTTTCCGAAGATCATCTTCTCTTTCCCATGTTGCTTCCTCTTCAGAATGATGGTTCCACTGAACTTTGCAAAACTTGATAGTTTTAGTCCGTGTGACTCTTTCTGCAGTCTGTAGAATCTTGATAGGTTTCTCCTCATAAGTGAGATCACTTTCCAATTGAACCTCTTCCAAAGGTATAGTATCCTTCAAAGAAGTTTCTTCCATTTCGGGATGACATTTCTTAAGCTGACTCACATGGAACACATTATGAACAGCTGACAAAGACTCTGGCAGTTCAATTTCATATGCCACTTCTCCTTTACGACTCAGAATCTTGAATGGTCCAACATATCTTGGGGCCAACTTTCCTTTGACTCCAAACCTCTTCACTCCACAAAGTGGTGACACTCTAAAATAAGCTCTATCACCAACTTCGTAGGTTACCTCTCTACTCTTTGGATCTGCGTAGCTTTTCTGTCGGGACTGTGCTATCTTCAATCAGTCCTTAAACAAACTTGACCTTCTCTTCGGCTTCTTTGATAAGTTCTGGTCCGAACAAACTTCTTTCTCCCACACCATTCCATAACAATGGAGTGGTACATTTTCTCCCGTAGAGAAACTCAAATGGTGCCATCTCAATGCTGGCTCGATAGCTGTTGTTGTAAGAAAATTCTGCGTAAGGCAGACTTTCATCCCAACTGGCTCCATAGTCTAGGGCACATGCCCTCAACATGTCTTCAAGAATCTGATTAGTCCTTTATGTTTGTCCGTCAGTTTGAGGATGAAAAGCAGTGCTGAATTCCAACCTCGTTCCCAATGACTCATGTAGCTGTCTCCAAAAATGAGAGGTGAATTGGGTTCCTCTATCAGGCACAATACTCTTGGGCACTCCATGCAGACATACAATTCTACTCATATAGATTTTGGCCAACTTAGCACTTGTGTAAGTTGTCTTCACGGGTATGAAATGAGCCACTTTAGTTAGGCGATCCACTACTACCCAAATAGAATCATATCCTGACCTGGTCCTTGGTAATCCGGTAATGAAATCCATACCAATCTTGTCCCACTTCCAATCAGGAATAGGTAGTGGTTGAAGTAAACCCGCTGGTTTCTGATGTTCCGCTTTCACTCTACAACACACATCACAAAAAGCAATATGTTTGGCGATGTCCTTCTTGAGATTATTCCACCAAAATCTTTCCTTCATATCCATGTACATTTTGGTGTTTCCCGCGTGAATGGAATACGGTGAGTTGTGTGCTTCTTGCAAAATCAGTTTCCGAAGCTCCAGATCTTGTGGAACACAGATACATTTCCCATGCCATAAAGTACCCTGTTCGTCTTCTTGGAATCCTTTGGCTTTTCCTTTGCCAATCTTTTCCTTAATCTCTTCAATTTCCTTGTCAATCTTCTGGGCTTCTTTGATCTTGTCCAACAAAGTGGGTTGAACTTCCAAAGACATGAGATGTCCTTCAGGCACAATCTCCAATCTGAGATCTCTAAATTGGGCACACAAATCATCTGGCAATTCTCCCTTGGTGAGACCATTCACAAAAACTTTACGGCTTAGAGCATCCGCTACAACATTTGCTTTACCGGGATGGTATTGCAAGCTCAAGTCATAGTCTTTGATGAGTTCTAGCCATCTTCTTTGTCTCATATTAATTTCCTTCTGGGTGAAGATATACTTCAAACTCTTGTGATCTGTGAACACTTCACAACGCTTTCCCAAAAGGTAGTGTCTCCATGTTTTGAGTGCATGGACAACAGAGGCTAACTCCAAATCATGAGTAGGATAGTTCACTTCATGAGTTTTGAGTTGTCTCGAGGCATAAGCCACAACTTTTCCTTCTTGCGTGAGTACTGCACCCAAACCATGATGAGATGCATCACAATATAATTGGAAATCTTTTTCCAAGTCTGGCAAACACAAGACTGGTGCTGTCACAAGTCTCTTCTTCAATTCCTGAAAGCTGAGTTCACAACCTTCAGATCAAGCAAATTTCTTGTCTTTCTTTAGCAATTCTGTCATAGGCTTAGCTACCTTGGAGAAATTCTCAATGAACCTTTTGTAGTAGCCTGCCAAGCCAAGGAAACTACGAACTTCTTTTACTGACTTGGGAGATTCCCATTCAGTTATAGCTGAAACTTTAGCAGGATCAACTGCAACACCATCTCCTGACACAACGTGTCCAAGAAATCCAACTTCATTCAACCAGAACTCACACTTGCTAAATTTGGCATACAGCTTATGCTCTCTAAGCTTCTCAAGCATCAAACGCAAATGTCCTTCATGCTCTTCTTTGCTCTTGGAGTAGACTAAAATGTCATCGATAAAAACGACAACAAACTTGTCAAGGAATTCCATGAACACCTTGTTCATCATATTCATAAAGTATGCTGGAGCATTGGTCAAACCAAATGGCATCACGGTATACTCATACAATCCATACCTTGTGGTGAAAGCTGTCTTAGGTATGTCTTGCTCCCTTATCTTGAGTTGGAAATAACCTGACCGGAGATCAATCTTTGAGAACACACAAGCTCCTTCTAGCTGATCGAACAAGTCATTGATTATAGGTAAATGGTATTTGTTCTTGATAGTCACCTCATTGAGTGAACGGTAATCTATGCATAACCTTTGACTTCTATCTTTCTTCTCCACAAACAAAACTGGGGCTCCCCAAGATGAAGAACTTGGTTGAATAAATCCTTTCTGCAACTGCTCTCCAAGTTGTTTCTTAAGCTCTTTCAGTTCATCAACTGACATCTTGTATGGTATTTTTGCTATTGGTCCAGATCCTGGTAGCAAATCAATAAGGAACTCCACATCCCTATCTGGTGGCATTCCCGGCAATTCTTCCGGAAACACATCCGGATATTCACTCACAATTGGCACACTGTCTATGCTAAGCCCCTTAAGAGAATTTAGCTTACTCCCTTTTGCTTCAAAGTTGGTCTTGAATCTGATCCTTTTATTTTCTGGAGTTGTGAGTGAGACAGTATGGTTGGCACAATCTATCACTCCCTTGTGCTTAGTCATCCAGTCCATTCCCAAAATGACATCCAATCCTTGGGAGTTTAGAATTATCAAGTTAACGGGAAACTTATACTTCCCAAACTCTATGACTAGACCATGACATCCTGAATTCACTATCATTTCTCCGCCAGGAGAACTTACTTTTATAGGACACCCAATTGTTTCTACTGGTAGTCCATTTCTTTCAACAAATGCTCTTGATATGAGTGAATGAGATGCACCAGTATCAAAGAGAACAAATGCTCGAACAGAATTGTGTTTGAACTTACCAGCAACAGCATCAGGCTCCTCATAGATTTCCTCCACATTGATGTGGTTCACTTGTCCCTTCTAAAAAGGGTTAGGCTTGTTGGGTCCTTCAACTTTCTTTTCTGGGCATTCGTTAGCATAATGCCCCATCTTCTTGCACTTGAAGCACTCAACCTGACTGATGTCCTTCTTGACAGGTTGGCTTCCACTGCCACTTCCACTACCACTGTGGTGGCTCTTATATCCACCCTTGTGGTTCTTGTACTTGTCATTGTCATGACTACGATGATGTTTGTTGTCATGACGGTTGTGGTTATGGTGCTTGTTGAATTTCCCATGCTTGTGGGATCCTGAGCTTCCACTATCATCATAGTGGGAACGTTTATGAGACGATCCCGAGATGTGCTTGTCAGAGTGCTTTCTCTTCCTGCTTTCAACTTGCTTCATTTTGTTCTCCAAAATAGCAGCCTTATCACATAGAGACTGATAAGTGGGAACATAGGCCACTGATAGCTGCAAGTTCAGTTCATCATTCAGGCCTTCAAGGAATTTTTCCTTCCTCTTAGCATCAGTGTCAACTTCATCCGGTGCATAACGCGCCAGATTGTTGAACTCCTCAATATATTCCTCCACGCTGCGGTGGCGCTGCTTCAAGTTATGGAATTCTTTATTCTTCAGACTCATCACCCCAGATGAGATATGAGCAGTACGAAAGCCATCCTCAAAGATGGCCCAAGTCACATCTTCTATGGGAGTGGTGATCTGGAAGTTATCCCACCAAGTGGAGGCTGGTCCTTCCAGCAAATGTGCTGCAAATCTGACCTTTTCTGCATCAGTACAACCCACAGTTACCAAGTTCTTGTTCACAGAGCGTAGCCAATCATTGGCCACCATGGGATCAGTTGTTCCTGAGAACTTTGCTGGCATCAATCTCAAGAACCTGGTAAGCATGTGAAAACCCGGTGGGTTGTTATTGTTGTTGTTATTGTTGTTGTTGTTGTTTTGGTTCTGGATGAACGTCGTCATCATTTGCATCAGCTGAGTCTGAGCTGTCATCATTTGCTGCATCTCAGGAGTGATGTTGTTGTTGTTGTTGGGGTTGGGATTGGCACGACGGGGAGGCATCTGTGGTTTGTTCAATAGAGATAAGAATGAGATACCCAGAGATGCTTTCATGCACAATACATCACATAAACAATCACAAAGCATGCTTCATAAGATAAAGGTTCAACAACAAGATAACAAGTTCGCAAAGTAAAACACACACGAATAACAAGCCATCCACATGTTGGATGGTGAAATAACAAGTTCCCAACAGCAAGTATGATAACAAATGATAAATGAGTAGTCAACTCTACTCCTCGGCATCAACCTCCTCCTCGACAAAGGTAAGACCTGCAATCTCCATAGCAGTCTTGTATTCCTCGACATTGGCGGTCAAGGTCTCTACTTTGGCTTTGAGAGGCCTCTTCTGAGAACGAAGCCTCTCAATCACCGTCTGCTGATGATCGAGATTGAAGTCCTTGGCCTGCAGTTCTTCAGTCATGTCCCGAATCCTCTTGTTTCTATCCTGGACTCATTTCCCCTGACTCTTGAACTTTCTATCCTGGCTCTCGAACTTTGCCTCCATCTCCTTGACTATCTCATCTTGCTCCGCGAAGAGCTTGTCCTTCTCGCGAAGCTGCACCTGGAGTTCATCATTGTTGAGCATGACGTTGGTCCTATCAGTGTCCACGTGCCTAATGAGAGCCTCTAAGTCCTGGAGGTATAGACGAATAGGCTCCGCTGTCTCCCTCGAAGTTTCCTCGAAGTCGATGGCCTCTCCATCCTCATCACGTCTACCAAAGACGTGGAAGTGAGTACCCCTAACCTGTCGGGAGTGTCTCCCTAGTAGACGTCCTATCAGATCCTGCATGACTACCTCAAGGCCTCTCTCCTTATCATCGTGCATGAGCTTGAAGATGATAGCCTCCGTGGTAGGCTCAGTCTGGCGTCCGGGCTGGTTGACCTTGAAACCCTAAAGGTCTTTCCTCTCAAACTTGGTGAGGGGAAGCACCATGATGGTAGGAAGAGGGAGATTGAGCAAAGTAGTAAGCTCAACAATACGAGGACCAAAGCGAGTTCCCTGGAACTCCTCAACAGTGCTGATGGTAACATTAGGCATCTATTTATAAGATAGCAAAATTTAGAACAACACAATTTAAGATAAAACACAAGGCAAAGCAACACATACAAATCCTTGGAAATCAAAACACACAAATCATGGCATACATGGATCCATTACAATAACCAAGGTTCAACTTATTTTAAACAACTTTTGGAAAATAAGGTGATAAGTGGTGGTGCAACTAATGAAGTATGTTTACAATCCTATCTCACTGGATCTGTTGGCTAACATAATGTTTCTAGAAGCAATCAGCCTATCTTGCTCACATGACTCCATCACTAAGTCTATAATGTCTCCTCTTAAGGTTTGGTTGGTAGCTTCCAACTCTTGGGTATGTTTCTTCTCTTCCTTTAGGTCATTTTGGAGGTTGAGCATTCTGCATTTGACTCTATCACCAAGTTCTTTGATGGTCCTCCAAGCTGCATCCTTTGCTGAATCAAAGAATGTAGTATGCACCACTGAATTGGTGAACATGCAGAATCCTGATTCCTTGTGGTTGTCTTACTTGTTTTTATACAAGTGAAGTTGCACCCACCAGTACTCAACTCCTTCATCCATCACAGGAAAACCTTTGTACACAGCTGCACCATGTATTTCCAATGCAACCATGAGGTCCTTGAGAGACTTGGGGAATTCTGTCTCACAATCCAAAGTCATTGTCATGAGTGGTCCGTTCCTTACGGCTTCGTTGATGGAGTTCATCTACAAATATAGATGAGAAAGAGGATTAGAAAAGTTTACGAGAAGAATAGACAAGTTTAGAAGTTGTTGAAATTTTTTCCTTAGTGGTTTCCAATCCTAGGGTCATAATCCTATAGGCAACACAGTGCTCTAATACCATCTGTAGGATCCCTCCTTTATAAAGGAAAAGGATCCCTGTGATTGCAATGCTAGTTCTTGGATCAATGCTAGCATCCACACTTTAAGATGAAGTACACAGAAACAAAGGTCATTATTACAGTCATTCCAGAGACAACATAGTCTTTACAACTCCAAGGCCACAGGCCTAGTACAAGAGTTTGAATCAGTAAATAATAAAATTCTTCATCTTCATGTGCCACAGGCAAACATGTTGAGTGTAGACTCATGACTCCTAATCCTCATCAGAGTAAACTGCAACATCACAAGTTACAGCCACAGTGGGTCAATACATTGGAATAGTATTGGAAAGTGATACCTTAGTATAATTTAGGTGGAGTGGATACTATATGCATTTTTGGCTAAGTGTAGCTTGGCTTGCTTTGCTCAAAATAGGTTTTGCCTATTAGTTGAAATCACTAAGTTTTTTGTCTTTGTCAAAAATTTTCCCAAGGAACCACCAATAGACATTGAGGTCCTTCACCCTTGTTCGCCCACAAGTTTTACTTAGAAATTGGGATGAGGAGATTCTTGATAGCTTCCATCTCTTGATGCTCAAGTTTTCCTTTTCCAGGGACATGGCTAAGTACTTAGATTCTTCCATCTGCAGAGGTTGTGCACTTTCCCCACCAGACTTGATTTTCACCAAGACAGGACCATTCAGAAGCCTTCCCTTAGACCAAATGGACGCGTTCCAACCTATCATCCCACTACCACCAACTGTCCAAATGGCTAAGTTCTAGCAACCTATGTGATCCAGGCAGAGCCCATATTGCCAAGTGGCTGCACTAGAAGCTTCTTAACATTTGGCCTCTAAAATCTCTTTGTTCCTGGGTGGCTTTCCACAAGTGATATACACAAGGTAAACCATAGAAATGGGCCTTGTGTAACCACTCAACATAAACCATTCCTTCCATTCCACCCAGGTGTTTCATTAACTTAGTTGTTTTATTAGGCAAAACACAAGTCCAATGACTTAGAAGTATTTTCATCATAGCATGTATATTTCTCCAACCCTTGGTTGCAACTAGCTAGGCTAAGCATGGCATGGAATAGCATCTTAACTTAGAAATTTCCTAGCAATTCTACAACTACTAGGATTTCCCAACATAGCATATAGGCAAAATATAACATGCAAGTCTAACAAAATATTTCTAATGCTTAGTAGAAAACTTAGGGATAAAAATATCATGAAGCACCACTTTCCTTGGTAGTTTGGAGAGTAGCTACACTCCTCACAATCACAATCACTAGGACCAAAATCTACACAAAGAATCATAGACACAAATCACATACAAAACATATACAAACAAAAATATATAAATGCATGCAATATGATGTGTGATGATTTTTGAAACTCAACAAAGCAAGTGTATAGTACTGGTTCATAAACAAGTCCAAAACTTGCCAAACAACATTTATTTAAACCTCAAAATATTTCTTAAACAATTTATATACTCAAAATGGCCCTACACATGTTTCTGCAAATTAAACCATTTAACAGAAGCAAAACATTAAACACATTGCATATTTAGAAAGGGCTTGCTCTCCTGATTCCAACGATATAAAATTTGTCAAATTCTAACGTGGGAATCAAAAGTTATGGCTAAATCAAATTCAAACATCTAATAGATTTAAATCCTGTTTTTAAACCAAAACCCTAGCCACGCGTCTTAATCTGATTGGTCGGTACCGTTTCGCTCAGGATCGCATCTGTGTGCCCTTAGATCAACATAATCTGCATGGTCCAGATCTACTTGTAACGGTTCGTTAAGTGATCTAATCTCGCACGCTGGATCCAGATCCAACGGCCCTGGATCAAGCGACCATAGCTGGGCGGCGCTGGCGGTGGCTACTGGCGGCGGCGAGCTCTGCCTACGGCGGCGTGGCGCTACAGGTGGCTCTGGGATCGTCGGAGGTGCTTACCAGAAATGTGATGATGCGCTGATGCTCAACCTGGCGACGGCTTAGCAAGGGGCGCACGGACACGGTCGCTGAAGCTCGTCGAAGTTGCGGGCGGCGTCGGGCTCGGGTGGACGACGACGTTGGCGACGTTCCTGGTCTTCCTAGCACGCACAAACGGCATCAGGAGACGCACAAGGCTATGGCGAACACGATCGTGTTCAACAGAGGCGAAGGGGAACAAGGGGCTCACGGAATTTGCTTGCCGGAGTTGAGGATGCCGTCGGGAGCTTGCAGCGTTTGACGAAGACGACGACCTGGGGCAGTACAGGATGAACCAGTGGGGTCAGGGGGTGCGCAAGGAAGTTGTGAAGCGGCTCGTATGAACCAGAGGGAGAGGGGCGCACGGGGCTCACCGGGATTGGTCGCCGGAGTGAGCTCTGTCTGCGGCGGTTCGAGGAGGATTGGGGGCAGCCTGGGGGCGTATCTGTCTGGCTTTGTTGTGGGAAATGGCCGTGAGGGGGAGG
This sequence comes from Avena sativa, assembly GCA_916181665.1. Lineage (NCBI taxonomy): Eukaryota > Viridiplantae > Streptophyta > Magnoliopsida > Poales > Poaceae > Avena > Avena sativa. The sequence continues at coordinate 133,501,965 of OV702283.1, read as the reverse complement.
TAGTCTTATAGCCAGAGCGGGGGCGAGGATCGCGCGCGGTATCAATGGCAATTAAGCCTGCAGTAATAGCGGCGAGGTAACGGCGGAGCAAGCGTCGCGGCCGCGCGTGATTGACGACTACGACGACGTAGTCGCAGGGTCCACTCGTCAGCGAGTTAAACAGAGGGGAGGTGGGGTCGCGTGGTCAGTGACCTGGTGGGTGTGTCTGCGAGTGAGAGAGAGGGAGACCCCGGGTGGGCTTAGTGGGATGGATTAGTAGTTGGGCCAGATAGGTAGCGCTGGCCTTTTTCCATTTCTTTTCTCATTTTCTTTTTCTGTTTTGGTTTTCTGAAATGATTTTCAAATCCAATTCAAATGAGTTTGAATTCAAATCTTCTCTAGGTTTTTATGCTGCAAACCTTGCACTCAAATGTGTGTCAAACACTTCTTTTTATTCCAAACACTTTGATCAAATGAAAATAAAAATAAAACCAAGCCTTCATGATATATTTACAATAGGCATAATAATGGTTCTATTTACCCATTTTGTTTTGAAACTTTATTCAAACTTTTGATGGTGCCCAAGTTTGAATTTCAAACCTTACTGAACTAAAACAAGTACTCTTCTCAATGGAAGATAGTGTTGAGGCTAGAGCAAACTCACATGAAATGATAAGCATAAATGCTTCTGTTTTGAAATGATTTGTTTGAAATGAGATTCATATGATCATGGATGCATGGATGGTATGCATGAGTTTGAAACATGATTTTAGGGATGTTACATCAGTGACCTCTGCTTGTAATAATTTGGTTCTCTACTCAGTTATGAGCTTGCTGTAATAAATTTTTGTGTCGTAGGATCACTGTCGTGCTCCCGGTTCTTCACTGGATATTCTCAAGCTCAAGGTTAAGCTTATTTCAGACAGAGGTCTGGGATTTGTTTAGCCCTGATCTCGGGGGTGTCACAGGTTTTGGCATCAGAGCAGTACTGACCGTAGGAAAACCTTGCTATTGGTCGATGTTGAGTCTAGTGCTTGTGAAAACTATTCTAAAAGGTGAAAACTATTTGCGAAAATTCTAGTATGCTTCTTTTACTCCTTATCCAGTTTCGCTCTAACTCTGGGTTATTTTATCTAGTGTTGATTTTGGAAAAGTTTTGATATCTCTTCTAGTCTTTCAAAACATTGGTGCCTTCTTGGCATGTCGTTTCTCAGTCAGTTGACCTAGTGTTAAGTTCTCTAGAGTTGTGTGTGTTGTGAATTCCTTGTTCCTTTGCTCTTGTTCATTGTAGAGATTCCTTTCTATCATGATCTCTTTATGTTTTGGACCCACAATATTATATTGTTGGGTCTGCAGTATTCTGTTCTAGGCTTCGAGGTTTCCTTTCGCCTTGTGTGCCTCCTTTTTGTTCGCTTGGTACTTCAGAAGATGTTTCTTCTTTTGGAAGCTACCTCGTGATTACTGTCTTGTAGTGTACGCCATGTCACTCAAGTAGTAGTTACTCCTTTCTTTGGGTTTTAACCCTTGGACTTGAACCTAAGATCCCTGATTGTGCTGGATTCTGTGGTAGTGAATCTTGTACATGAATTTGACCTTTAACCCAAGATCCCTTCTGTTGATCCATGTCGTTAATGTTCACACGTTACCTCAGGATGGCTGGTATTACAATTCTAGCCTCCAAGCTTGTGGTTATTGTCGCGATTGAATTGTGACGATAAAGGACTTCCCCTACCACATGCTATGGCAGGTGTTCTCTAATGGAACCAAATAGGTCACGACAAGGGTTCTCCTTGTGAGTCTCGCATCTATACTCGTGACTCTGCCACACCTTTTCCCTTCCTTGCATTTGTTTTCAGAAGGTTTTTGACTTATGCATCCACATCTTGGGATTCCATCCTGAGCATGATCTTTTTCCCTTGTTGTTTTCCGACCTTTGTCTACCGTTTGGTAGCCAAGTAGTAAATGTGCATTGGTGCCTTCCGAAGCAAGATACTCTTGTGGTCCATCATGACAAACCATTTCGGGATGTCAGGAGAAACAAACTCCAGTACCTCGTCATATCTAGGACCGGGTTAAAGTGTTGTAAACCGCAGATCAGGAGGCATTGATTGTCTTCCATCAGTTCTACCTTAAAAGTATCACTTCATAGTAAGAGGTCATGCTGAGTTTTATGACCCCTTAATGAAGTGGTGCTCTTACACATATTTATCCACCCTTCCTCGAGCTTTCGTGCTCGTGAGTGATGCGTGTGCGTAATAATGTGGCCATCTGAGATTCTTAGCAATAATTATTGTTTTGAACTCTAAGGACATTTGTATCATTCTTAGCGTGATTGGTTAATCCTTTCACTAAGCAAAGGATGATTATGCTACCAAGTCCATTATTCTGGTACACTCCCTTCGGTCAAAGAGTTAGGCTCTGAGACTATGTCTTCTTGCCTTACCAAGCAAGTTCCCTCTCGAACTAAGTGACATATCGGTGGTTCATGATATTCTAGATGTCTTTCTAGAAGTATCGCCATGTTGCCACATGACCGTATTGTCAAGTTTTTGAGCAAGTTAGTTCTCTGAGCTACTCCTTTCTCCAAGGATCCATACTGGATACCCCTGAACTAGTTGGTTGAGTTTAAACAACAACTTGGAGAGTTGTAAGACAAAAGTTCTATCCGACTTAGTTCTTTCTTAAAAGGATGTTTAGTTTTGTTCGTGTTGAAGAAAGATATTATCTCCTTAGTGGATATGATATCTTCCCCTCCTTTGATTTGATTTGGGCTATTGACAAATCAAACTCAGTTCCAAGGACTATCTTGATGATGTTTCTCCTTGTGATGTTTCACTTGAGTACATCTTCATGTCTTTGGTGTGAGCAATACTCTTGCCTTGTTCACACAACATATGAGTCGATCTTCTTGGAATGTCTCGATAATTTTTTTGTTGAGCCTACCGATGACATCCTCATCTTCTCCATAATAGATTTGGTTCATATGGAACATTTGGCATTAATGTTGGAAACTTTTGAGAACCATCTTCGAGTCATCTTGAAGTAGGTGTTCTGGATGTTAGAAGTGACCTTCTCTAGTTGACGTGCAAACGTTGAAAGAAGTCGTCGTGGATTCGAGTAGAGTTATCTCCGTTCCTTAAGGACACATGTGTATTTTATTGTCAGTACCTTAAGTGTGTGCAGTTGTCTTCCAACAAATTGCTAAATACATGGGTCTAGCAATCTAGCTCGTATTTTGGAGCTCGACATTGTAGCCCATATCTTGAGAATCTAGTAACTTTACCTTTGTGGTAAATGTTGCAAATTTTCTATTCGGACATGCTGAGTCTGAAGTATCATCTCACCTAACCAAATCTGAATCTCAAGCAGATATGATGGTCGGTGTCCCTCAAAGTTTTGACATAGGTCTCTTTGTAAATCTGGCAAGAATGATGTAATGGTTGACACACTTAGCCGGAAAGACCTATTGTCATATTCTTTTAAATCAGCAGTAATAACCACTCTTCAGGAGGCTTCCTTTATAATTTGACTATAGGAGTTGTGCTCATGGTTTTCTTTGTATCCGAAGTCCGACCTTTACTTGATGTTTGTTTTCTCGAACATCAAGGAGAACATTTAAAGTAGTGTTGCTAAATGTCTCTCGGTCGATCCTCCAGACCCTTTTACATTGGCAATCATTTTATTGTGCCAAGTAATTGAAGTCTGAGAATGAAGTTTCTTTCTTCTCGTGTTATCAGGAATCTTCTTACCTATTCATCTTAGTCGTGTAAAGTGATGTCAAAATCGTTGGCAAAGATTTTGGTAATCCTGGATGAATAAAGAGTTTCCTTCCTTTTCCTCAGCCATGTTTAAGATTGACTATGATTTTGATAATCAATAATTTTTCTTGATACATGTTTTTTGTGACTCTTATGAGTCCTCTCCACCAAAATACCTTTCTGTCTGGACCTTCTGTTGAACGAAAGAGTGATCCTTCTGTGTCAAAAGTAGTTCAACAGCTTGGTTTTGTTGATCCATATCTCTGCAACCTGAAATCTCTACTTAAGCCGTTTAGTAGAGGTTCCCTACCGAAGTCTGTGGTCATGTTATTTCTGTTGGAAGCTCTCTTCTTCGGAAGCTTCAAAACCTCCTGTAAGTTCCATGGTCTCAATCCTTATAAAGACCAGCTATCTAACAACTTGAAACCTTCTCCTCTTGTTTCCCTCCGTTACCTTGACGTGTTTCATGTTTGTCATCTCAGAGTTGTTTTTAAACACTCTATCCATGAGTTGTCCATGATATACTATGTGTGTTGTTTAGTGTGTCTCCCATCTTATCTTTAGAGTGGCCCTGTTTCTTTCCCTTTTTGTCTCTCTTCCTGCCTTTGGAATCTCGGGTCGAGATTCTCGTAAGGGGGATAGAGCTGTAACACCCCAGTAATTAGTGAATCTATTTTAGGGTTTGTTTTGTGCATAGCATGAGCATCATTCTTTAAATTGCTTGCATTGAACAAATAAAGATAAACCCTAAACCCTAATTTCTTCCTCTTTCTATTTGCAAATATATTCAAAGAGATTTTGAATTTTGAAAAGTATCAAAATTTATGGGTCCCAAATTGTTTAAAGCGGTCCCTCAGTATTTTGAATATTTCATAAAGGCCTCTGGTATTTTTGAAATATGCCAAAACATATTTCAAATCATTTACAAAAGAGAGAAATCTTAAACAGGAAATAGAAAAACCATTTGCAAAATAAAATGAGAGCAGCCCAAGCCAGGAAGCCAGCCAGGCCCAGCCCAGCCTGCTCTTTTCCTTCTCTCCCCTCTAATCGCCGCTCAGCGTATATCTTTGCAGCCCAATTAGGCCCACCCGCGGGCCAGCCAGGGCCCGTACCCCTTTGCCCCTGTTTCGTCGTCTTCCACCTCCCAGGCAGACTCCTCTCTGTCACCGGCGCCACCGTCGATGGCTGCCGCCTTCCCCTTGCCTTCCATCGCCTCCGGAGAGGATAAGATCCTCCCCCGAGCACGTATCTTCCATTCTCATCCACTCCCGCTCTCCCTAGAGATCCCTCTCTCTCGATCCCCTCGCGAACCCGAACCCTAGTTCTGGTCCATCCAGATGATGTATCAGATGCAGAGAATCTAGTATGACAGGAGAACATGATGAGATGAGATCAGTGACATGAGATTAAACATGCTAAGGCTTGTGTGGAGGCCACAGTGGGATGTGGTTTTTCTAGTCCCATGCTCGCCACCACTAGGACCTGAGTTCTTGCCTTTGGAACCGAGATGAGCGTACAGCCACACGGGTCTTGGGAACCCCTCACCTGATTAACTTGCCTAGTAGATTCCATCAGTCACATAGTTCGGGCGTTCCATTCGACATATGCATAGAAAATCTTTTGAAAGATTTGCCGGGTGAAGTTGGTGCATTCATAACAGGTAAGTAAGCGTGGCCGAGGTTGCTTAGGGTAGATGGCGCCCCTGGTAAACCAATCTTGCCTCACATCTTTAAGTACCGGCTTCGGGATTCGACCCGTTACAGCGGAACCATACTTATTGCATGACTCATGGTCTCGGCGAAAGCAAGGTAAAGGACTTGGCCAACCACCTGCTGCCAGCCTTCCAAGGAAGAGGGATAATAGCTTGGCATTAAGAGTCGGTTGGTACGTGTGGGTAAAGTTGTACACCCCTGCAGGGTAAATATTTTCGAAAAGCCGTGGTCACGGTTATGAACGCTTGGTGACCAGATTCTAAGATCATAGAGAACTTTAACCTAACCGTAAAACTTGGCAGATCAACGTGTGCTTAAGGATGCTTCCTCATGGGTACGAGGGGGTGATCCTAGTTGGTAGATGATGATGATTGGTGGATATCAAAAGATGATGATAAATATTTCGGAGATGTCGCTCTCTTATCCCCTTTTAAAATACTCTGACTAGACGAGCTTCTTCTCCCTCTTGTTTTATCAACAAAAGTGGCTTTATGCAAAACAACTCCACCAGCCAGAAGTCTTGCGGAGTACACCCTGTACTCACCCTTGCTTTGTTGATACTTTTGGCAGAGTAAGTGTTCACCTGAAGATCAGTTTGGTACTACATAGACATCGACGAGTAGCTTGGGGTTCCCAGCCGGCAGCCTGGAATCTATGGGCTGGGACGTCATCGTTATGCTTCAGGCCTCCTAGGCCATTTGTTAAGTTTGCTATACCTAATAGCATAATTTGCCTTCCGTTGTTTGATGTTTGTGGTCAGTGACCTCTGCTTGTAATAATTTAGTTCCCACTCAGTTATGAGCTTGCTGTAATAAATTTTTGTGTCGTAGGGTCACTGCCGTGTTACCGATTCTTCACTGGATATTCTCTAGCTCAAGGTTAAGCTTATTTCAGACGGAGGTCTGGGATTTGTTTAGCCCTGATCTCGGGGGTGTCACAGGTTTTGGTATCAGAGCAGTACCGACCGTAGGAAAACCTTGCTATTGGTCGATGTTGAGTCTAGTGCTTGTAAAAACTATTCTAAAAGGTGAAAACTATTTGCGAAAATTCTAGTATGCTTCTTTTACTCCTTATCCAATTTCGCTCTAACTCTGGGTTATCTTATCTGGTGTTGATTTTGGAAAAGTTTTGATATCTCTTCTAGTCTTTCAAAACTTAGGTGCCTTCTTGGCATGTCGTTTCTCAATCAGTTGACCTAGTGTTAAGTTCTCTAGAGTTGTGTGTGTTGTGAATTCCTTGTTCCTTTGCTCTTGTTCATTGTAGAGATTCCTTTCTATCATGATCTCTTTATGTTTTGGACCCACAATATTATATTGTTGGGTCTGCAGTATTCTGTTCTAGGCTTCGAGGTTTCCTTTCGCCTCGTGTGCCTCATTTTTGTTCGCTTGGTACTTCAGAAGATGTTTCTTCTTTTGGAAGCTACCTCATGATTACTGTCTTGCAGTGTACGCCATGTCACTCAAGTAGTAATTACTCCTTTCTTTGGGTTTTAACCCTTGGACTTGAACCTAAGATCCCTGATTGTGCTGGATTCTGTGGTAGTGAATCTTGTACATGAAGCTGACCTTTAACCCAAGATCCCTTCTGTTGATCCCTGTCGTTAATGTTGACATGTTACCTCAGGATGGCTGGTATTACAATTCTAGCCTCCAAGCTTGTGGTTATTGTCGCGATTGAATTGTGACGATAAAGGTCTTCCCCTACCACATGCTATGGCAGATGTTCTCTAATGGAACCAAATAGGTCACGACAAGGGTGCTCCTCGTGAGTCTCGCATCTATACTCGTGACTCTGCCACACCTTTTCCCTTCCTTGCATTGGTTTTCGGAAGGTTTTTGACTTATGCATCCACATCTTGGGATTCCATCCTGAGCATGAACTTTTTCCCTTGTTGTTTTCCGACCTTTGTCTACCAGTTGGTAGACAAGTAGTAAATGTGCATTGGTGCCTTCCGAAGCAAGATACTCTTGTGGTCCGTCATGACAAACCATTTCGGGATGTCAGGAGAAACAAACTCCAGTACCTCGTCATATCTAGCACCAGGTCAAAGTGTTGTAAACCGCAGATCAAGAGGCATTGATTGTCTTCCATCTGTTCTACCTTAAAAGTATCACTTCATAGTAAGAGGTCATGCTGAGTTTTATGACCCCTTAATGAATTGGTGCTCTTACACATATTTATCCACCCTTCCTCGAGCTTTCCTGCTCGTGAGTGATACGTGTGCGTAATAATGTGGCCATCTGAGATTCTTAGCAATAATTATTGTTTTGAATTCTAAGGACATCTGTATCATTCTTAGCGTGATTGGTTAATCCTTTCACTAAGCAAAGGATGATTATGCTACCAAGTCCATTATTCTGGTACACTCCCTTCAGTCAAAGAGTTAGGCTTGTGCCGAAACTTTGAGACTATGTATTCTTGCCATACCAAGCAAGTTCCCTCTCGAACTAAGTGACATATCGGTGGTTCATGATATTCTGGATGTCTTTATAGAAGTATCGCCATGTTGCCACATGACCGTGTTGTCAAGTTTTTGAGCAAGTTAGTTCTCTGAGCTACTCCTTTCTCCAAGGATCCATACTGGATACCCCTGAACTAGTTGGTTGAGCTTAAACAACAACTTGGAGAGTTGTAAGACAAAAGTTCTCTCCGACATAGTTCTTTCTTAAAGGGATGTTTAGTTTTGTTCGTGTTGAAGAAAGATATTATCTCCTTAGTGGATATTATATCTTCCCCTCCTTTGATTTGATTTGGGCCATTTACAAATCAAACTCAGTTCCAAGGACTATCTTGATGATGTTTCTCCTTGTGATGTTTCACTTGAGTACATCTTCATGTCTTTGGTCTGACCAATACTCTTGCCTTGTTCACGCAGCATATGAGTCGATCTTCTTGGAATGTCTCGATAAGTTTGTTGTTGAGCCTACCGATGACATCCTCATCTTCTCCATAATAGATTTGGTTCATATGGAACATTTGGCATTAATGTTGGAAACTTTTGAGAACCATCTTCGAGTTATCTCGAAGTAGGTGTTCTGGATGTTAGAAGTGACCTTCTCTAGTTCACGTGCCAACGTTGAAAGATGTCGCCGTGGATTCGAGTAGAGTTATCTCTGTTCCTTAAGGACACATGTGTATTTTATTGTCAGTACCATAAGTGTGTGCAGTTGTCTTCCGACAAATTGCTAAATACATGGGTCTAGCAATCTAGCTCGTATTTTGGAGCTCGATACTGTAGCCCATATCTTGAGAATCTAGTAACTTTACCTTTGTGGTAAATGTTGCAAATTTTCTATTCGGACATGCTGAGTCTAAAGTATCATCTCACCTAACCAAATATGAATCTCAAGCAGATATGATGGTCGGTGTCCCTCAAAGTTTTGACATAGGTCTCTTTGTAAATCTGGCAAGAATGATGTAATGGTTGACACACTTAGCCGGAAAGACCTATTGTCATATTCTTTTAAATCAGCAGTAACAACCACTCTTCATGAGGCTTCCTTTATAATTTGACTATAGGAGTTGTGCTCATGGTTTCCTTTGTATCCGAAGTCCGAACTTTATTTGATGTTTGTTTTCTCGAACATCAAGGAGAACATTTAAAGTAGTGTTGCTAAATGTCTCTCGGTCGATCCTCCCGACCCTTTTACATTGGCAATCATTTTGTTGTGCCAAGTAATTGAAGTCTGAGAATGAAGTTTCTTTCTTCTCGTGTTATCAGGAATCTTCTTACCTATTCATCTTAGTGGTGTAAAGTGATGTCAAAATTATTGGCAAAGATTTTGGTAATCCTGGATGAATAAAGAGTTTCCTTCCTTTTCCTCAGCCATGTTTAAGAGTGACTATGATTTTGATAATCAATAGTTTTTATTGATACATGTTTTTTGTGACTCTTATGAGTCCTCTCCACCAAAATACCTTTCTGTCTAGACCTTCTATTGAATGAAAGAGTGATCCTTCTGTGTCAAAAGCAGTTCAACAGCTTGGTTTTGTTGATCCATATCTCTGCAACCTGAAATCTCTACTTAAGCCGTTTAGTATAGGTTCCCTACCGACGTCTATGGTCATGTTATTTCTGTTGGAAGCTCTCTTCTTCGAAAGCTTCAAAACCTCCTGTAAGTTCCATGGTCTCAATCCTTATGAAGACCAGCTATCTAACAACTTGAAACCTTCTCCTCTTGTTTTCCTCCGTTACCTTGACGTGTTTCATGTTTGTCATCTCAGAGTTGTTTTTAAACACTCTATCCATGAGTTCACCATGAGATACTCTGTGTGTTGTTTTGTGTGTTTCCCCTCTTATCTTTAGAGTGGCCATGTTTCTTTCCCTTTCTGTCTCTCTTCCTGCCTTTGGAATCTCGGGTCAAGATTCTCGTAAGGGGGATAGAGCTGTAACACCCCAGTAATTAGTTAATCTATTTTAGGGTTTGTTTTGTGCATACCATGAGCATCATTCTTTAAATTGCTTGCATTGAAAAAATAAAGATAAACCCTAAACCCTAATTTCTTCCTCTTTCTATTTGCAAATATATTCAAAGAGATTTTGAATTTTGAAAAGTATCAAAATTTATGGGTCCCAAATCGTTTAAAGGGGTCCCTCAGTATTTTGAATATTTCATAAAGGCCTCTGGTATTTTTGAAATATGCCAAAACATATTTCAAATCATTTACAAAAGAGAGAAATCTAAAACAGGAAATAGAAAAACCATTTGCAAAATAAAATCAGAGCAGCCCAAGGCAGGAAGCCAGCCAGGCCCAGCCCATCCTGCTCTTTTCCTTCTCTCCCCTCTAACCGCCGCTCAGCGCATAGCTTTGTAGCCCAGCTAGGCCCACCCGCGGCCTAGCCACGGCCCGTACCCCTTCGCCCCTGTTTCGTCGTCTTCCACCTCCCAGGCAGACTCCTCTCTGTCACCGGCGCCACCGTCGATGGCCGCTGCCTTCCCCCTGCCGTCCATCTCCTCCGGAGAGGATAAGAGCCTCCCCCGAGCACGTCTCTTCCGTTCTCATCAACTCCCGCTCTCCCCAGAGACCCCTCTCTCTCGATCCCCTCGCGAACCCGAAGCCTCGCCGCTGCTCGCCGACGAATCGTCGCCGTTGCCATGCTCCTCTCGCCTGTGCGAGGCCACCAAGAGCACCGCCGGGATGCCAGCTTCCTCCCCGCGGAAGGAATCGAGAGAGGAGCTCGGAATCTTCGCATCGCTGTCGTCTCCCTCAAGCCCGTCGAGCTCCATCACCGGCGTCATTGTTTCCGACCATGCCACGCCTCACCGATCCTGCCGCCGCACTCCTGGTGAGCTCCTGAGGCTCAGGTGGCCTCCTTTTGGTCGCCTGCTTCCTAGGTTAGCCTCTCGTTGTTGTCCTGTGAGCACTGTCGTCGCTGTTCGCCGTAGCTCTAGCTCTGACGACCATTTGCTAGCAGCGTCGCCCTTTTCTGGTTCGCCTTTCTCCCCTGGTTCGAACAAGCTAGGTTTCGTAGCCTCGCATCGCCTCTGTCGCCGCCCTGCGCTGCCGTCTGGCCACTCTCCTACGAGGTCCACATGGAGCCTGCGTGGCGTGACGACGTGGCCTCGGTCCCACCCGTCAGCCTCTTTGGCTAGATCCAGTAGCGGTGTAAAATCCCCTGAGCCCACTTTGCGCGTGTGGATGCTGAGGTGGCCTAGGGCCCATCTGTCGGTCTCTAGGGCTAGAAGAAGCCTGGTGTAAAAAGTAATTCCAGATTTATTTAAATCAAGAAAAAGTTTAATAATTTCAAAAATTGTTTGAATATTGTAAATTCAATAACTTTTAATCTATATATCAGAAAAATGTGTATAATATATCAAAATGTTCAGAAAAATGAAACCTAACTATCTAAGCTATAATCATGCATTGTTCAACAATTTAAATACCAAGTTTAATTAGAACAACCTAGTAACCCTAATAGGTGATTCCGGAGCTTTACCCGAGTTAGGGTTTTCACCCCTCGGAACCCCGATTAATTTGTCAAGCATGCTTTAGGGTTAGATTTCAAAGCAAAATAGCTTGTCATATCGTCATACTTGCTTGAGCATTGCATCGATGCCATGTGTTTATTGTTTCCCCTCTCTTTCCGGTGTTCGGTTCTTCGCGATAGAATACGATATCGAGATCGAGATCGAAGCCCAAGGTCAACACCATCGAAGATCGACGAACAATACTTGACCAACTGTAACCAAGTCAAGTACAAGGCTCCCGAAGATCTGTTTATCTGCTATCAACTGGCAATGCAAGCATAGCCCCACCATGATATAACCCTATGATTTCGAAAGCATTTCATTTCCTTCCATGATGCATACGATTCTACTGTGGTCTTTTATAGACAGATAAAGTATCCTATCTATTGCATTACTCTCACTGAGCTTATATTACCTAATCCATTGCTCCTAGCATAACTAGGTTTGTCTTGTGTGCACTGCTAGAGCTTATATATGTGTCTGCTTAGCCATGCATAGTTGTCAGTTCTGGTCCATCCAGACGATGTATCAGATGCAGAGAATCTAGTATGACAGGAGAACGTGATGAGATGAGATCGGTGACATGAGATTAAACATGCTAAGGCTTGTATGGGAGGCCACAGTGGGATGTGGTTTTTCTAGTCCCATGCTCGCCACCACTAGGACTTGAGTTCTTGCCTTTGGAACTGAGATGAGCGTACAGCCACACGGGGCTTGGGAACCCCTCGCCTGATTAACTTGCCTAGTATATTCCATGAGTCACATAGTTCGGGCGTTCCATTCGACATATGCATAGAAAATCTTTTGAAAGATTTGCCGGGTGAAGTTGGTGCATTCATAATAGGTAGGTAAGCGTGGCCGAGGTTGCTTGGGGTAGATGGCGCCCCTGGTAAACCAATCTCGCCTCACATCTTTAAGTACCGGCTTCGGGATTTGACCCGTTACGGCAGAACCATACTTATTGCGTGACTCATGGTCTCGTCGAAAGCAAGGTAAAGGTCGTGGCCAACCACCCTCTGCCAGCCTTCCAAGGAAGAGGGCTAATAGCTTGGCATTAAGAGTCGGTTGGTACGTGTGGGTAAAGTTGTACACCCCTGCAGGGTAATAATCTTTTCGAAAAGCCGTTTTCACGGTTATGAACGCTTGGTGACCAGATTCTAAGATCATAGAGAACTTTAACCTAAGCGTAAAACTTGGCAGATGAACGTGTGCTTAAGGATGCTTCCTCATGGGTACGAGGGGGTGATCCTAGTTGGTAGATGATGATGATTGGTGGATATCAAAAGATGATTATCAATATTTCGGAGATGTCGCTCTCATATCCCCTTTTAAAATACTCTGACTAGACGAGCTTCTTCTCCCTCTTGTTTTATCAACAAACGTGGCTTTATGCAAAACAACTCCACCAGCCAGAAGTCTTGTGGAGTACACCCTGTACTCACCCTTGTTTTGTTGATACTTTTGGCAGAGTAAGTGTTCACCTGAAGATCAGTTTGGTACTACATCGACATCGACGAGTAGCTTGGGGTTCCCGGCCGGTAGCCTGGAATCTATGGGCTGGGACGTCATCGTTATGCTTCAGGCCTCTTAGGCCATTTGTTAAGTTTGCTATCTCTAATAGCATAATTTGCCTTCCGTTGTTTGATGTTTGTGGTCAGTGACCTCTGCTTGTAATAATTTGGTTCTCTGCTCAGTTATGAGCTTGCTGTAATAAATTTTTGTGTCGTAGGGTCACTGTCATGTTACCGATTCTTCACTGGATATTCTCGAGATCAAGGTTAAGCTTATTTCAGACGGAGGTCTGGGATTTGTTTAGACCTGATCTCGGGGGTGTCACAGGTTTTGGTATCAGAGCAGTACCGACCGTAGGAAAACCTTGCTATTGGTCGATGTTGAGTCTAGTGCTTGTGAAAACTATTCTAAAAGGTGGAAACTATTTGCGAAAATTCTAGTATGCTTGTTTTACTCCTTATCCAGTTTCGCTCTAACTCTGGGTTATCTTATCTGGTGATGATTTTGGAAAAGTTTTGATATCTCTTCTAGTCTTTGAAAACTTAGGTGCCTTCTAGGCATGTCGTTTCTCAGTCAGTTGACATAGTGTTAAGTTCTCTAGAGTTGTGTGTGTTGTGAATTCCTTGTTCCTTTGCTCTTGTTCATCTGAGAGATTCCTTTCTATCATGATCACTTTATGTTTTGGATCCACAATACTATATTGTCGGGTCTACAGTATTCTGTTCTAGGCTTCGAGGTTTCCTTTCGCCTCTTGTGCCTCCTTTTTTTTCGCTTGGTACTTCAGAAGATGTTTCTTCTTTTGGAAGCTACCTCGTGATTACTGTCTTGCAGTGTACGCCATGTCACTCAAGTAGTAGTTAGTCCATTCTTTGGGTTTTAACCCTTGGACTTGAACCTAAGATCCCTGATTGTGCTGGATTCTGGTGGAGTGAATCTTGTACATGAAGCTGACCTTTAACCCAAGATCCCTTCTGTTGATCCCTGTCATTAATGTTCACACGTTACCTCAGGATGGCTGGTATTACAATTCTAGCCTCCAAGCTTGTGGTTATTGTCGCGATTGAATTGTGACGATAAAGGACTTCCCCTACCACATGCTATGGCAGATGTTCTCTAATGGAACCAAATAGGTCACGACAAGAGCGATCCTCGTGAGTCTCGCATCTATACTCGTGGCTCTGCCACACCTTTTCCCTTCCTTGCATTGGTTTTCGGAAGGTTGTTGACTTATGCATCCACATCTTGGGATTCCATCCTGATCATGATCTTTTTCCCTTGTTGTTTTCCGACCTTTGTCTACCAGTTGGTAGCCAAGTAGTAAATGTGCATTGGTGCCTTCCGAAGCAAGATACTCTTGTGTTCCGTCATGACAAACCATTTCGGGATGTCAGGAGAAACAAACACCAGTATCTCGTCATATCTAGGACCAGGTCAAAGTGTTGTAAACCGCAGATCAAGAGGCATTGATTGTCTTCCATCTGTTCTACCTTAAAAGTATCACACTCTTTCATACTAAGAGGCCGTGCTGAGTTTTATGACCCCTTACTGAAGTGGTGCTCTTACACATATTTATCCACCCTTCCTCGAGCTTTCGTGCTCATGAGTGGTGTGTGTGCGTAATAATGTGGCCATCTGAGATTCTTAGCAATAATTATTGTTTTGAACTCTAAGGACATTTGTATCATTCTTAGCATGATTGGTTAATCCTTTCACTAAGCAAAGGATGATTATGCTACCAAGTCCATTATTCTGGTACACTCCCTTCGGTTAAAGAGTTAGGCTTGTGACGAAACTCTGAGACTATGTCTTCTTGCCTTACCAAGCAAGTTCCCTCTTGAACTAAGTGACATATCGGTGGTTCATGATATTCTGGATGTCTTTCTAGAAGTATCGCCATGTTGCCATATGACCGTGTTGTCAAGTTTTTGAGCAAGTTAGTTCTCTGAGCTACTCCCTTCTCCAAGGATTCATACTGGATACCCCTGAACTAGTTGGTTGAGCTTAAACAACAACTTGGAGAGTTGTAAGAAAAAATTTCTATCCGACTTAGTTCTTTCTTAAAAGGATGTTTAGTTTTGTTCGTGTTGAAGAAAGATATTATCTCCTTAGTGGATATGATATCTTCCCCTCCTTTGATTTGATTTGGGCTATTGACAAATCAAACTCAGTTCCAAGCACTATCTTGATGATGTTTCTCCTTGTGATGTTTCACTTGAGTACATATTCATGTCTTTGGTCTGACCAATACTCTTGCCTTGTTCACACAACATATGAGTCGATCTTCTTGGAATGTCTCGATAAGTTTGTTGTTGAGCCTACCGATGACATCCTCATCTTCTCCATAATAGATTTGGTTCATATGGAACATTTGGCATTAATGTTGGAAACTTTTGAGAACCATCTTCGAGTCATCTCGAAGTAGGTGTTCTGGATGTTACAAGTGACCTTCTCTAGTTCACGTGCAAACGTTGAAAGATGTCGCCGTGGATTCGAGTAGAGTTATCTCCGTTCCTTGAGAACACATGTGTATTTTATTGTCAGTACCTTAAGTGTGTGCAGTTGTCTTCCGACAAATTGCTAAATACATGGGTCTAGCAATCTAGCTCGTATTTTGGAGCTCGACACTATAGCCCATATCTTGAGAATCTAGTAACTTTACCTTTGTGGTAAATGTTGCAAATTTTCTATTCGGACATGGTGAGTCTGAAGTATCATCTCACCTAACCAAATCTGAATCTCAAGCAGATATGATGGTCGGTGTCCCTCAAAGTTTTGACATAGGTCTCTTTGTAAATCTGGCAAGAATGATGTAATGGTTGACACACTTAGCCGGAAAGACCTATTGTCATTTTCTTTTAAATCAGCAGTAACAACCACTCTTCATGAGGCTTCCTTTATAATTTGACTATAGGAGTTGTGCTCATGGTTTCCTTTGTATCCGAAGTCCAACCTTTTCTTGATGTTTGTTTTCTCGAACATCAAGGAGAACATTTAAAGTAGTTTTGCTAAATGTCTCTCGGTCGATCCTCCAGACCCTTTTACATTGGCAATCATTTTGTTGTGCCAAGTAATTGAAGTCTGAGAATGAAGTTTCTTTCTTCTCGTGTTATCAGGAATCTTCTTACCTATTCATCTTAGTGGTGTAAAGTGATGTCAAAATCGTTGGCAAAGATTTTGGTAATCCTGGATGAATAAAGAGTTTCCTTCCTTTTCCTCAGCCATGTTTAAGAGTGATTATGATTTTGATAATCAATAGTTTCTCTTGATACATGTCTTTTGTGTCTCTTATGAGTCCTCTCCACAAAAATACCTTTCTGTCTGGACCTTCTGTTGAATGAAAGAGTGATCCTTCTGTGTCAAAAGTAGTTCAACATCTTGGTTTTGTTGATCCATATCTCTGCAACCTGAAATCTCTACTTAAGCCGTGTAGTAAAGGTTCCTACCGAAGTCTGTGGTCATGTTCTTTCTGTTGGAAGCTCTCTTCTTCGGAAGCTTCAAAACCTCTTGTAAGTTCCATGGTCTCAATCCTTATGAAGACCAGCTATCTAACAACTTGAAACCTTCTCCTCTTGTTTTCCTCCGTTACCTTGACGTGTTTCATGTTTGTCATCTCAGAGTTGTTTTTAAACACTATATCCATGAGTTGACCATGATATACTCTGTGTGTTGTTTAGTATGTTTCCCCTCTTATCTTTAGAGTGGCCCTGTTTCTTTCCCTTTCTATCTCTCTTCCTGCCTTTGGAATCTCGGGTCGAGATTCTCGTAAGGGGGATAGAGCTGTAACACCCCAGTAATTAGTTAATCTATTTTAGGGTTTGTTTTGTGCATAGCATGAGCATCATTCTTTAAATTGTTTGCATTGAAAAAATAAAGATAAACCCTAAACCCTAATTTCTTCCTCTTTCTATTTGCAAATATATTCAAAGAGATTTTGAATTTTGAAAAGTATCAAAATTTATGCGTCCCAAATTGTTTAAAGGGGTCCCTCAGTATTTTGAATATTTCATAAAGGCCTCTGCTATTTTTGAAATATGCCAAAACAAATTTCAAATCATTTACAAAAGAGAGAAATCTAAAACAGTTAATAGAAAAACCATTTGCAAAATAAAATCAGAGAAGCCCAAGCCAGGAAGCCAGCCAGGCCCAGCCCTGTAGAGGTGGTGTCCCAACCTTTATTTAATATAAGGTGGAGTCCCCTGTGTTTACAATGCTAGTCCCTGGATCAATAGCTAGCATCCACAGTTAAGATGTAATATCAAGAAACAAAGGTCATAATACAACTTTATAACCAGGAATAAAATAATTTATTACATCTTACATAGCTCATTTGGCTATCTCATTACAATGCAGCAGAATATAACTATAACATGGGGTCCTTCATCTTCAAAGTGCCATAGGCAGACATGTTGGTTGTAGACTTTGTAATCCAAATCAACACACTTCACTAAATCAATCAAACCTGCAACATAACAAGTTACAGCCACAAGGGTCAATACATTTGAATTGTATTGGCAAGTGATACTATGGTAGTATAGTGGAGTCTATCATCTATATGCATTTGGCTAAGTGGAGTTGAGGCTTGCATTGCTCAAAATAGATTTTTCCTTAATATTTGAAAACACTAAGTTTTTGCTTGACAAAATCATTTTTCTCAATCAAAGATTGAAAATCCTTTAACCTCGTTCAAACCACAAGTTTTTAGCTTAGAAATTTGAATGGTGAGATTCTTGATTGCTTCCATGTCTTGATGCTCAAATTGTCCTTTACCAGGGACATGGCTAAGTACTTAGATTTTACACTCTGTAGAGGTGGTGCACTTTCCCCACAAGACTTGGTTTCCCAAGACAAGATCTTTCAGAAGCCTTCCCTTAGACCAAAATGGACGCGTTCCAACCTATCAAACTCTACCACCAACTGTCCATATGGCTAAGTTCTTGCAACCTATATGATCCAGGCAGAGCCCATAATGCCAAGTGGCTGCACTTGAAGCTTCTCAACATTTGACATCTCAAATCTCTTTGTTCCTGGGTGGCCATCCACAAGTGAGATACACAAGGTTCACCAGTCCCCTGGCCTTGTGTAACCACTCAACCAAAAACCACCATTCAAGTCCCATTCCACCCAGGTGATTCATTAACTTAGTTGTTTTATTAAACAAAAACACAAGTCCTCAGACTTAGAAAATTTTCATAGTATGGATATATATTCCACCCTTGTTTTCTATTAGCTAGGCTAAGCTTGATAGTAGTAGGAATCTTAACTTAGGAAATTTTCTCTAAGGTTTCATCTACTAGGTTTTCCTATAGCAAGGTTTATACTTAGCAAAAATTCCATGCAAGTTTTACTTAGAGAAAATCACTAATGCATAGTGAAAGTAATGGGGCAAAAAGTATTAAGCATCACTTGCCTTTTTGGTAGAGGGTATAAGTTCACTCCTTGTCCTTGCAACAATCACACTCTTCAAGTCACTACAATTCAATCAAGCAAGGCACAATCTCAATCTACCAATCAAGCAAAACATCACATAAAATGACAAAGTCAAAGTAATGCATGCAAGCATTCCAAGCTTTGTTTTGTTTGAAAAAGTGGTTCCTAATGGGTCATAAACATTTGAAAACACCTAATGGTCATTTTGTAAAGTGGCAAAGTCATTTGCAAAAGGTTTCCCTTTATAAACCATTTTTTTAAAACAAGGTATCATTTTATGTGGTGTAAAAATGTTTTTAATAAGGCATTAACCTATAGGGTTCACAAGATTCATTTTCAAATCATAAAACTTGGTGTTTGGGGTCAGAGAGTTTAAAACAAAACATTTCCCAAAAGTTTTCTTCCAAAACGAATTTTAATAAATAAACTATATTTTTATTTGACTAGAAATGGTTTTAAATCAAAGAATCATTCTTTTGTTTCACCAAATACATTCTTGAATTCTCAAAGTGATTCTTATGGTCAGTAGGTTCAAATCACACCATTTGCCAAAGATTTTATCCCCAAAATCATTTTTGAACAATTTTTACAATCTAAACAAGCATACAAATGTTTCTGCAAAAACAAACATTTTTTACAGAAGCTTTTTACTAAAAAAAATGGCATGGTTGGCTAGGGCTTGTTCCACTGATTCCATTGATATAAAGTTTGCAAAATTTGGACGTGTAGAACTAAAGTTATGGAATTTACAAAATTGAATCTCTAATAGACACATTTCTGTTTTTAAAACAAAGCACTGGACACGTGGGCTGTTCTGATTCGTCGAAAACGGTTCGTGCGGATCAAGCGTTGCGAGGCGTTGGATTAAAATGAGATCGTGCGGCACAGATCAGTTCTCACCCTTTCGTTTAAGTCGCTTGTTCCTACGCGTCCGATCTAAAACGAATGGCCCTGATCTATTTGACCACAAAGTGGCGGCGCTGGCGGCGGTGGTTGGCGGTGGCGCGCTCAGACGGTGCAGTCGTCGGTGATTTAGGAGGCAAGGGGAGCAGAGGGGTAGCTCACCAGAATCGCCGAAGCCTGCTGATGCTCAACGTTGTGGCAGGTCGTCGAGGGGCGCGCGGGTTCGTCTTTAATTGCTCACCGGAGTTGATCTGGGCCTCGGTGCGGTCAGACGTCGACGGGGGGCGAGGCTATGGGTTCTGCACGACTAGTTGGCGAGTACCTGGATGATCACAAGGCACAGGCAAACAAAATGGTGTGAGGCTCTGGTCAAGGCGTGCACGGGTTCAGGCGATGTGGCTTACCGGAGTTGTCTGCCGACGGCAGTGCTGTCAGTAGAGGTCATTGCCGGCGTTGTGAGGCACGCGCGAGCGAGCTGGGGATGCAGAGAGATGCGCCAGGGCTTGGGGAGGATGTGAGCTTGGTCGGGGAGGAAAGGGGCGATGCGGTGCTGCCGGAATTGGCCGAGAACCTCGTCGGAGACGGCGGCGGTGCAAAAGAAATTTGAGACAGCCTGGTGGCTCTCGAGGCGTGGTGTTTGGGGGGAATGGAAGAGGAGGAAGAGGGGATTTATCACGCGTGATCACTGCGAGGTTTAATCGCAGCATTAAGGCGAATTGACGACGCGAAATCAGTGGCAGAGACGGGAGAAGAACTGGTCGGGGGGGTTGAAGACGAGGTGAGCTGGCGGTGGGGCCTGCTCGTCAGCGAAAGAGAGGGAGTGGAGGTGGGGGCCAGTCGTCATCCTCTGTGCGGTTAAGTTCCTGAGTGAGAAAAATAACGGTTCGCTGGGGAGGGAGGTGGGCTGCTGGGCTGGGATGGGCTTTTGTTGGGCTGGGTCGTTTTGCTCTATTTTTTTCTGTCTGTTTGATTTACCCTTTTCCATTTCTATTTACTGATTTGAAATTCAATTCACAATTCAAACAAAAAAACAAACATTTAAACAATTCAAACAATCACCACACTTGTAGTTGAATTTGGTTCTGTTTAACAACACAAAACCAAAGTCAAAATAAAATTAAATAATATTTTTATTTTAGAGTCCATTTATAATTAAATAAAATGGACACTAGTTAATAGATTAAATGGGTTTTAATTTATTTAAAAACTCCATTTGAAATCCAAATATTTTCAAAACCAAATCAGTAGGTTTTATTTGAAAATAAAAGATATTTGGAAAACTTGTTTAAAATAAAATAACATTTTATTTTTAGGTTCCATTAATAATTAAATAAAATGGACCTTAGTTATTAAATCAAATAGGATTTGTTTTATTAAAATCTTTATTTTGAAATCTATAATAAAACCAAAACACTTCAGTAGGTTTTATTTGAGAATATAAACTACTTGGAAAATATATTTAAAATAAATAAATAAGTTTTAGTGTTTATTTAAAATGGGAAAAGCCTTTACTTAAATAAAATTGGATATTAAATCCTTATTATTTTATTTAAACATACCTTTACTATTTTAATCAAAGCAAAACCTTTTGTTTCAAAATCTTGGCCAAGGTTTAATTTGGCTTTATGAAATAATCTTTATTTATAAATCTATCCTTTTTCATTTGAAAACCAAATCTTTTATCAAAAGATTTCAAAATAGTAATTTTAAATATTTTTAAGATTATTGTTTATTTAACTTTTTAAATCCCTTTAGGATTTTATTTGATCCAAATAGGTTTTGAAAGTTTCCAATTGGATTCAAAAAGTTTCTTCTCACCCTGAAAATCAACAAATTTTTATTTTATTCATTTATTTTTCACATTACAAGATTTGGAAAATCTTGGGATGTGACAAGCCCAACCTGCTCTTTTCCTTCTCTCCCCTCTAACCGCCGCTCAGCGCAAAGCTTTGCAGCCCAGTTAGGCCCACCCGCGGGCCAGCCAGGGCCCGTACTCCTTCGCCCCTGTTTCGTCGTCTTCCACATCCCAGGCAGACTCCTCTCTGTCACCGGCGCCGCCGTCGATGGCTGCCGCCTTCCCCCTGCCGTCCATCGCCTCCGGAGAGGATAAGAGCCTCCCCCGAGAACGTCTCTTCCGTTCTCATCCACTCCCGCTCTCCCAGAGACCCCTCTCTCTCGATATCCTCGCGAACCCGAACCCTAGTTCTGGTCCATCCAGATGATGTATCAGATGTACAGAATCTAGTATGACAGGAGAACGTGATCAGATGAGATCAAAGACATGAGATTAAACATGCTAAGGCTTGTGTGGGAGGCCACAGTGGGATGTGGTTTTTCTAGTCCCATGCTCACCACCACTTGGACCTGAGTTCTTGCCTTTGGAACCGAGATGAGCGTACAGCCACACGGGGCTTGGGAACCCCTCGCCAGATTAACTTGCCTAGTAGATTCCATGAGTCACATAGTTCGGGCGTTCCATTCGACATATGCATAGAAAATCTTTTGAAAGATTTGCCGGGTGAAGTTGGTGCATTCATAATAGGTAGGTAAGCATGGACGAGGTTGCTTGGGGTAGATGACGCCCCTGGTAAACCAATCTCGCCTCACATCTTTAAGTACCGGCTTCGGGATTTGACCCGTTACGGCGGAACCATACTTATTGCGTGACTCATGGTCTTGGCGAAAGTAAGGTAAAGGTCGTGGCCAACCACCCTCTGCCAGCCTTCCAAGGAAGAGGGATAATAGCTTGGCATTAAGAGTCGGTTGGTATGTGTGGGTAAAGTTGTACACCCCTGCAGGGTAATAATCTTTTCAAAAATCTGTGTTCACGGTTATGAACACTTGGTGACCAGATTCTAAGATCATAGAGAACTTTAACCTAACCGTAAAACTTGGCAGATCAACGTGTGCTTAAGGATGCTTCCTCATGGGTACGAGGGGGTGATCCTAGTTGGTAGATGATGATGATTGGTGGATATCAAAACATGATGATCAATATTTCGGATATGTTGCTCTCTTATCCCCTTTTAAAATACTCTGACTAGATGAGCTTCTTCTCCCTCTTGTTTTATCAACAAAAGTGGCCTTATGCAAAACAACTCCACCAGCCAGAAGTCTTGCGGAGTACACCCTGTACTCACCCTTGCTTTGTTGATACTTTTGGCAGAGTAAGTGTTCACCTGAAGATCAGTTTGGTACAACATCGACATCAACGAGTAGCTTAGGGTTCCCGGCCGGCAGCCTAGAATCTATGGGCTGGGACGTCATCGTTATGCTTCAGGCCTCTTAGGCCATTTGTTAAGTTTGCTATACCTAATAGCATAATTTGCCTTCCGTTGTTTGATGTTTGTGGTCAGTGACCTCTGCTTGTAATAATTTGGTTCTCTGCTAAGTTATGAGCTTGTTGTAATATATTTTTGTGTCGTAGGGTCACTGCCGTGTTACCGATTCTTCACTGGATATTCTCGATCTCAAGGTTAAGCTTATTTCAGACGGAGGTCTGGGATTTGTTTAGCCCTGATCTCGGGGGTGTCACATCAAACTCTAGTTTTGGTAAGAGGGAAGACTTGGTGGGAAAGTTCCCAACTCTTCCCCTTGGTGGCCGAGTTGGGGGGGAGAAGGCTAGGGCTGGGAACTCTTTGGATGGACCCCACCTATATAAGGAGGGTGGGAGCACACCCCCACACCCCTTGGTCCTTGCCCCTCTAAACCCTAGGCGCCTCCGTCCTCCATCACCCTGCTCTGGCTTAGGCAAAGCACTACAGGGATTTCTCCTCCACAACCACCACCACACCATCGTGCTATTTGGATTCTGAGGGGATCTAATACCTCCGCCGCCCTACTGGGACAAGGGAGAGGAAGGTATTCATCGACTACCGTACGTGTGACCGACTGCGGAATCGCTGCCGGAACACGGCGCTGGAAGGATCGTCTACACGATCTTGAGATCGGCAAGTGGTCAACTACATCAACCACGAGAATCTGATCTCGTTAAACACTTTGGATCTACAAGAGTTAGTTCTCTATAATATTGTTGCACCAAAATCGTAGATTAGACCTTGGCTTGTCCATAGATTGGATCTTGGTTTTTTGTGTTCTTGCGGTAGATTTTTTTGTTTTACATGCAACAAACCCTACAGTGGTATCAGAGCCGAATCTATGTGTAGATCTGTTGCATGAGTGGAACACAATGGTTTTGTGGGCGTTAATGCTCTTATTGGCGCTTTCTTTTCGTGTACTTTGCATCTTGCGGTATGGTGGGATGAAGCGGCCTGGGCTAACCTTACATGTAGTCGCACATGAGACTTGCTCCACGCTCAACGTGAAACTTGCATTGCACAAGTGGCTGTGCAGGTGTCTATCTCTCCCACCATAGTTAAGATTAAATTTACAATGGTCACCTGACAACACTTGTATCAGCATTGTGGTTCATGTTCGTAGGTAAGACTGGTTCTTATTCTAAATCCCCAAGCCACGTAAAACATGCAAAGAAAATTAGAGGCATATAACATGTTTTTGCAAGGGCATGTGATGTGATATGGCCATGATGTGATTGTGATTATATTTGATGAATGCAATGATCCTTATTGTAATATGGCAACCGGCAGGAGCCTAATGGTTGTCTTTTAATTCGTTAAGACCTGTGTGTCTAATCATCGTGTAATATCTTTATTCCAAGTAGTTGCAATAGTTTTTGTTGGTGATGGACAACCATGAAGTGGCGCCACTGACCTTGACGCCACGCTAGTGATGATGGAGATCATGTACGTGCTTTGGAGATGGAGATCAAAGACAAAAGAAGAAAGGCCATATCATATCACATATTACGAATTGCATGTGATGTTAATCCCTTTTATGCATCTTGTATTGCTTAGATCGCGACGGTAGCACTATAATATGACCCCTCTCACTAAATATCAAGTAAATAAGTGTTCATCCTTAGTAGGGACCGTTGCTAAGACTCGTCGTTTCGAAGCATGATGTGATGATCAGGTGTTATATATTCTATGTGTGCATACAACGGGTGCAAGCCAGATTTGCACAAGAAGATACTAACATTAATCATGACGAGCCTTGTAGGGTTCGCAACATAGAAAACAAAAATTTCCTACGATGGGAACAACTATGTACCAAGATCTATCTACTAGATACAAGCAACGGGCGGATATACATCCATAGAGAACATACCCTTGAAGACCGACAAAGCTTAATGACGCTGAACTCGTGGTTGATGTAGACGATCTCTTGCCGATCTCAAGATCGAGAGGAAGTCCTAGCGCCGCAAATCAGCGACGCATCCATACTCGCACACACGTCCGAGGCACCGAGTAACCTCCGCCTCCTCACTCCAGCGATGCAGTGGAAGCACGACTCTTTCTTACCGAAAATCCACCGGGAACATGTATCTCGCTAGTCCAAGACCATGGGGGATAAATACTAGAGGGGGAGAGAGATCCTTCACGAGGAGGTGTGAGTGAGAGAGAGGGAGGGGGGCTCCTTTTATAGGAGGAGGGGGAACCCCAAGGGGGTGTCCAACGCATGGGGGCTGCCCCTTGCCCTCCCTCCATTCATGTGGGTGGAAGCTCCACTCACAAAATTCCCCTTCAATTTTCTCCACTCAAAATCCCACTCAAATTCCCATTAAATTTCCACCAAATTTAATGCAAACTCTCATTAATTAAAACTCCTTTTATTTATTTAGAATTTTGTCAATTACTTTAATGATAAACATTCACATATAACCCCTTGCTAGTATTTCATT
This sequence comes from Avena sativa, assembly GCA_916181665.1. NCBI lineage: Eukaryota > Viridiplantae > Streptophyta > Magnoliopsida > Poales > Poaceae > Avena > Avena sativa. The sequence goes on along the minus strand of OV702283.1, from coordinate 133,476,944 downwards.
TCACATGCACAAACACTTTCTGCAATTTCACCCGAAACTAGTTTCGCTATCTAGTGAAATAAATTCCTGTGGTGGTTATTCTTTTCAGCATGAAACTATTTGCTCCAAATGGTGTCGATGTCTTTTAAGTGTGTCACCCTATGGTTCACGAATAATGCGGACATGATCGAGACCCCTCTCATATCAATAATCAAAAGAGGGACCTGGAGATCCATACTGACTCCCACACATTCAACGATGACTTTCTTGTGATCGTGAGAACCTTTTACGCTAGTATCTTAATCCCTTTGTCTCGCGATATATTACATGTCCGAGATTCGATCATCGGTATCTCCATACCTAGTTTGATCTCGTTACTAACATGTACTCTTTTCTTGTTCCCGTGATATAACATTCTAGTGATCAAATCACTTGCTTGCAAGCTAATCAATGTGATATCACCGAGAGGGCCCAGAACATATCTATCCGTCATCGGGATGAACAAATTCCACTCTCGATCTATGGGCCTCAACATAACACTTTAGTAGTTCTAAACCCATATTTATAATCACCTTGTTACGTTATGATGTTTGATGTTATCAAGATACTCTTCCAGTGTTAGTGATTGACATGATCTCATGGTCCAAGGATTAGGATCACTTTGTATGTTGTTATAGCAATATAAACTCAATGACTTTGATTGTAATGCTATACTTTGAATGAATGTTCATCACACCATTCCAATAATGTTGTGACCTCGTTATTAACAATATCCAGTGTCCATGATCAGGAAACCTTGATCATCTTGTTAATCAACGAGCTAGTTTATGGGAGAGGCATAACTAGGAACTTTCTGTTTGTTTATTAAACACACATGTATTAATGTTTCCGTATTAATACAATTATAGCATGCAAAATAAACATCTATCATATACTTGGAATATACATAATAACCACTTTATTATTGCCTCTCAGGGCATATTCCCTTCAAGCCTAGCATGTAAATACATGGTCTCGGAACACGGAATACCAAAAGGTAAAGCATGAGTCATATGGATGATATGATGAACATGTTGATTGTTCGCCTTTGAAACTACATCTTATCTCATGATGATCAGACTTGGTGTAGTGGATTTGGTTCGTGTAATCACCAAGACAACTCGAGGGATGTTTGTTTTGAGTCGGAGTTCACACAGTAATATGATTAAAGTTGAACACAATTTATCATAAATTAAATCAAAGTGAATTTGCATAATTGTTGTAGTCATTGGCATCCGTTCACCACCTTATGCTTAGTTATAATTGAGATAATAGAAATATAGAATTCTAGATAGTTACTTTACGAACTGGTATCGTATTGTTTTGAGTGTTAATCTAAAGTTTAAAAGTCCTATTGCAAACTTTCAACAAACACCTTTTACTCCGTGAAGTTTAATAATTAGTATTAAATCAAGAGTAACAATTCCAGTGTTAGTATCTAAGTATCATGTTTGCCTCCATGATCCTTGATATTCAAAAGGTTGATTTAGTATCAAGGTTATCTAGGAGTTGAAGAAATGTTTCAGAAACCATCATGTATGGAAGATATTGCGATATCTGAAACAATGTCTTTGGTTGAAATATGATAGAGTATGATTTAGAAAAATACATGTTCTCATATTGTATGAGAATTTGTGAAGGTTGGAGATGATAGATGTCCTAATCCTCCTAAAGTTTTTGGAAAGCAACATTATACTCGCGGTTCACGTTTATAAGCTATAGTAGCTTGATCATGAAAGTTGTCATGATAAGGATGAATCGAAGTTGTAGGTAAATTTTTTACTACACCAAAATATTACTAAAGAAAGAATTTTGAAAAACACAAAATATTTGATGATGATCTACTTCAAAGTGCAAGTCCAAAGATATTAGTATTTGACTATACATGATTTGGACTATGTATCATGTGTATGGCGCCATTATTGATGTTGATAGATTCTTTTAAATAGAAAAGGAAATGCTGAAAGAGAATCTCAGAAATATTTGGCAAAAAAAGAAAAGATTGGAAATGTCCGACTTAAGTATATAGATGATATACATGTTATGGTTGTATTGTTTGCCTATTAAACAATGTGGTTCTTGGGTATTGGATACCAAATTTGTTGGTGTGAAATGTCATATATAACAACACAATTCATGAACTACAATGGCCTAAGTAACTATAGAGAGAATATGTGATGATGTTCATCAAAAACAAATAAAGTGTTGTTGTGTTTCTCGAGTGACATCAAAGCTAGCCTTCAAGATTTGTTTTAATACTTATTATTTTGATCAGGTATTATGAGAACAAAGGTTATTCAAATAGTTACCGCATTCCATAAAAGATGGATGATTTACAAGTCTAGTTGGAGAAATCACATCCATAAACCTAAAGCTAAAAATGTTGCAAGACAAATGATTGAAAGATCACTTAAGAAGTGACATCATCGTTTAAATTATATTGGAAAGAAAACATGTAGAAACTCCATGTTGCTGGAATTTTGGAGTCTTTTGATTTTGATCAAATCACACTTGTAAGACTTTCTTAGAGATAATTGAAACTCTGTTCAAAGTCCAAAGAAGAACGAACGACTAACTTATTGGAATTTGTACATATTGATGTACGTAGTCCATTATGTGTAGTCGTGAGTGATGGATTTCAAATTCATATGCTTTATCCGGAAATTTGAGTGAATATATATGTATATTTACTTAATGAGGAAGAAGTATGAAACATTTGAAAATGTTCAAAGACTTTCAAGATTAAGTAGAAAATCATTGTAACAAGAAAATAAAGAGTTTATGATTGGATCATAAAGGAAGATATTTGAGTTACAAGTTTAGAAAAACACCTAAAGATTTGAGGAATCATTCCATGGATTTGCATTTCCCGAGACACCATAGGAGTATGGAGTGTTCGAGATATGTAATGAAACCTTGTTTGACATGATAAGATCAAAGGTATCATTTATAAAACTATCATTATATTTTTAAAAGATTAAAGCTTTAGAGACTACCGCTTTTACACTGAAAAGAGCTCCATTGTGATCCATTAAAATGACACCATATGAGTTATGGTTTGGGATAAAACCCATCTTGTCCTTTCTTGAAGTTTGGTATGCTAGGCATAAGTAAAATGTTTTACGACCAAAGTTGGATTAGCATGTCTTTGTAGGCTATTTCGAATAACCATTGGGTAATCCTCCATAATAGAGAAGACAAAAGTGTTTGTCGCTTGGAACGTCGGGTTTCTTGAGAAGGAATTTTTTCATGAAAATTTAAGTGGGAGGAAAATAGAACTTTGATAAGGTTATTGAACCTTAGCTATATGTGCTGAGTTGCGCATCGCCGGAAAGTGTCCCAAAGGCATTAACAATGCTCATGCCTCATGTACCTCAAGGGTTGTGGTCACGGAGGTCTAAGTTCCTATTCAACCAAGTTGATCTGGTAAACAAAAAAATACTTATATTTGAGGGTAAATCATTATTGTTTGACAATGATGAACCGACTACATGCAAAGAAGCAATGATGGCCCCTGACTCCATCAAATGGCTTGAAGCCATTAAATCCGTGATAGTTCCATACGCGAGAAATCAAGTTTTTGAACATGGAAGACCCTCTGAAAAGGTGTAAAACCTATCGGTCATATTTGGATCGATAAATAGATATGGATGTTTCACATCTATGAAATAGTCGACATGTCAGGAAAGAGTTTATGACGATGTTCAAGAAGTTGATTATGACAAGATTTGATCTTTCATAGAGATATTTACCCTAGACGGATTAATGTAGCAACCAATACATATATTTTTGGTATATGGTAGTTGAACAAAAAAAAATTCTTCTAATAGAATGGTTTCCTAGGACGTGTACATGACATGATCCAAAGGGTTTTGTTAATTCAAAGGATGCTAAAAGAGCATGAAAATTTCCATGGTAGAAGTAAGCATCACGAAGTTGGAATCTTCACCATGATGAAACTATTAAAAGAGTTTAATTTCATCGGAGACGATGAAGATGCTTGCATTTGCAAGAAATTAAGTGGGAGCGCTAAGACATATTTCTAATACATTATGTGAAAGAAATATTGTTGATTGGAAATGATGTATCTTTTATTGACACAAGTTAAGAATTTCATTTTGATGAAAGACTTAGGAAAAACCCGAATATTAGGCATCAATTTCTATATGGATAGATCGAGATGCTAATATGATTGTGCCGGAAGTACATAGATAAGATATTGAAAGAGTTCAATATGGGAATGACAAGAAAGTTTTTTGCCAGATTGAATCAAGATTCAAGTGTGTTCACTTAATTGAAACAAGATTCAAGTGTTTTGACACTTGGTGAGTGAAATCACAAGATATTTTGATCAATCATACTGTGATATGTACACATCTAGATATGCCATATGCTCTAAATGTTATGAGCATATACCAGAATGACTTATAAGATGATCATCGGACGATGGTAAGGATATTCTTATGATTTTTTGGAAGAACTAAGAATTTGTTATTTCTATAGAGGTGACAAATAGATAGATAGTTCATTGTAAAGTGTTACATTGATACTAGTTTTTTCATAAGATATAAATTGAGTTTATCTCAATTTAAACTATGGGTGGCATAATGTAGTGAAAAGGAAGTTCCATAATGGATTTGGACGAGTTCCAAAGTTAAGACATTATGACAGATACTACAACAAAAGGCTAAGTATATGACTGCTATTGTAGCAGCTAAAGAGGGTATTTGTGTCAAATAGTTTGTTATTAAACTACGTGTAATTTCACCATATGAAATCGTCATAAAATACAGGATGCATCTTAAAGCCGTATTTGTAGCGGTTTATGACCAACTTAAATCGTCGTGGTGTCTAAAATACAATACATTAAAATGACTGGTCTTCCATATTAGCAATTACGCCTACGTGTCATGTCTATATATCAGTTTCTGTATCTAAGTGTCCATGTGTAAATATACGCCCCACGTCTTTTTAGTAAATATAATGGACTAGCGAACTGATCAACCGGCCCTGGCCCATGTTTTATTAGCAAATAATGGACAAAATAGTGATGGCTGAAGGGTTTGAACCCGCGAACATCGTATGGAAATTTATAGTTGCCTTTTTAATACTTATACTCATTGAACCCGTCTGACCACAGAATCGGTTGATACTTTGTGTTTTAATACTTATAGTTGCCTTTTTTATAGATGTAGTCGGTAAATATTGAAAAAAAGGGAAAGGGCTGGCAGCAGATTCGAACAAACGACCTCCGAACCTGCGTGGCCGCTACTTGCCAATAGGCCACACAATCATTTTAACCACATTGCTACAACGAAAGATTATAACTGTCAACGTTTCATCCTGGGCCGAGTTGTCAATCGCTGGGAATGGGCCTCCATGGTAAGAGAGGTGGGCTGCAATATTATATTAGGTCGACCTTGCCTGCGTCGGTCCAGTTACAATAGTTTTTTCTGTTTTCTTAATGTTTTTGTAGTTTTTTCATATGAAGTCCAAAATAATTGTTTTTTGTCTCTAAATTTTTATAAAATTCAGTAGATCAACTTAGGATGTTAAATATAAATAATTTTATTGTTTAAAAATAGTAGATTTACTAATCTCATATTAGTCCGTAGTAGGGACAATATCATAATTCAAAATATGAGTTTGGCCCGAAAGTCATGAAACCTCGAACACGATAGGTCATTTCGGAGAAGGTTTTTTCGAGACGCAATCAATTTACAAAGTTTGATATTTTTCCTTGCAACTATGTCACATAACATGACGCCACGCGAAGGATTCACATAGTTCGGACCGTTTTTGAATTTTTTATGCCTCTTTCAAACAATGGTCAAAACGGCAGGCATGGAGGTTCTTAGCTAGGAGCCGAGCCTTGCAAAACATGCATTGGATCTCTAAATAAATAGCATATTTCGAGTCTAAAAATGATTTTTTCGAAAAATTATGGGCATCAGATAATGTACCTGTAGTTCAAATCGAACACACTTCCTACCGATTCGGTAGGAATTTGTATTTTTTTGGCCATGGGTGGAAGGAAAGGTTTGAAATATCCCGGTTGGGACATTGTCCATGTAAGGTGGTCTACCTTTTTTTAAAATGTGGTGGTAGCATTCTAAAACTTTCATTTGGTGGTTGCTTTACAAAACTCCCCGTTTTTTGTGCTTGGAAAATGGAAAATGGATTTTTCATGCGACGAAAAGAAAAACTTCCTCATGCAACATTGTTCGCCATATCATGATACATATGGGTGCACAATATGGGCATATTATCACAAACTATGCCACGATTCTGGCCATAACATTTGGCTTGTGGAATGAATGCCATAAAACCTCATACATGATATGTCATTTCTGAGAAGGTTTTTTGAGACACAATCAATATACCAAGTTTGATATTTTTCCTTGTAACAATGTCACATAACATGACTCCAGGCGAAAGATTCACATAGTTTGGGACGTTTTTGAATTTTTTTTATGCCCGTTTCAAACTATGGCCAAAACAGTGGGCATGAAGGTTCTTAGATAGGGGCCGAGCCTTGCAAAACTTGCATTGGATATCTAAAGAAAGAGCATATTGTGATTCTAAAAATGATTTTTTTCAAAAAATCATGGGCATCAGATAATGTACCTGTAGTTCAAATCGGACCCACTTCCTACCGATTCGGCAGAAATTTGTATTTTTTGCCATGGGTGGACGGAAAGGTTTGAGATACCCTGGTTGGGACATTGCCCATGTAAGATGGCCTATTATTTTTGTAAAATGGGATGGTAGATTTTTGAAACTTTCATTTCGTGGTTGCTTCACAAAATGGCCCATTTTTTGCGCTCAGAAAATGGAAAATTGTTTTTCCGTGCGACAAAAAGGAAAACTTACTCCTACAACATTGTTAGCCATCCCATGATACATATGTGTGCACAATATGGGAACATTATTACAATCTATGCTGCGATTCTGGACATAACATTGGACGTTTGGCCCAAAAGCCATGAAACCTCGAACATGATAGGTCATTTCTGAGAAGGATTTCGGCCATAATATTACAAATTTGTTATTTTTTCTTGCAACCGTGTCTTACTAAGGTTGATCATATTAAGGTTTGAACCGATGTTTTTGGCCTTGGACTTGGAATCTTCTATCATTGTGCTTCGATAAGCTTTTCTAAAACCAAACCCCACTTTACAAGTGCAATGACGTGCAATATGTGATACACGTGCACAACTGAATATAGACATAAAGACCTAGCTACATGCAACTATAAGTATCGGTTGTGTGTTTCTTTGAGCTATATGAAAACAGAAATTGAGCAATCCAATATCAATCGGTGGACACTCTTTCCCAGCCAATCAGAATACAGGAAGGTTGTTACCCATGGATCACCAACCGAAATTTATCTTAGCAATCCCATAGCTTGATCCAGCGCTATAGAACTTACTCCTGTTTCCACCGCGGGAGACCACAAATTTGACCCGCAACCGCAAACCCTACCCAGCCGGCCACCCCATCGCGCAGACCCACCCATGCTGCCTCCACTCATCTCCCCACCTCGTCTCCTCTCACACCTCACCGATCCCTTCCTTCCTGGCCGCTCCTGATCCCTCCCTTCTCCCGCAACCCTAGAGTTTCTGTCCCAGATCCCTCCTGAGGAGGGCATGCTCACATACACCAAGGTTGTGCCAGACTACTCCAAATCCGCGGAGGTGAGGGGTTCGGAGCTGGGCATCTCGGCGGAGATGGCGACATCGCCATCGTCTCTGCCAGGGACGGCGTGTCTCCCTCAAGCTTGAAGGTAAATTGGATTTCTTGCCTTGCGTACATACACAAATTCATGTCTAATCCACCGGGACATCAAATCTGACCATGATTACCAATTTACCGTAGTCTCAAGGATAATTTTGATGACGCCATCAAGGAAATCTGCAAGGTGTTCGACGGGGATCAGCCGCCGGCAGATGCTGAGGAGGTATACCACCACCAGGCCAATCTCGTAACTGACTTGAATTTGAAATTGGTGTACTCTTTGAGCTCTTATTGCCTGGATGTGCTTGCAGGTAGTGAACTGGTACCTGTACATCCGTGGGAGCGTGGAGGTGCTCGTCGTGGACTGCCTAGAGGTGCTTGTCGTGGTTGGGCCATTCGGTGGGTTGGAGGACACGAACGACGTCTTGGTCAACTCATTCCATGAACTCGAGCAGAAGGTAAGCTCCCTTTTCGTGCCCTAGACCTGTTTGCCATGGTTGGGAACGGATCCCAGTATCCTCCCTCGGTATCCTTTCCCTCTCCGTCGATCTCTCTCCTTGGTGCTCCGACCTGTTGTTCGTCACCAACTCTAGAGCCCGTGATGATGACTACTTGTCATTCAGATTTTAGTCCCGAGTTGCTTCTGCGCATGTGATTTTTATTCATGTTCGTGACAAATACCATTTGTTGTGATCATGAATGGTTATTAGTCCTGAGTTGCTTCTTGTGCATGTGATTTATATTCATTTTCGTGACTATTACCATCTTTAGTGGATGCAAACATATATTTATATTTGTCATGTTTATCTACAAACAACTATAGGATATTTATATTTGTGAACTATATTGACATCAATCAATCTAGGGTTAGCGAATGTTAGTAACTTGGTAAAATTAAGTTGGTCTTCCTTCCATTCACAGTAGAACAATAGAACTAGGGTTTGCGAAGGTGAGATGAAATAGAATTATGTCTTGAAGAATCTCACAAAAACAAGCATTTCTGGAGTTGATGTTGGTGTGTTTAGGCTAGTGTAGCATTTTGGTTTATTAGGTAATCTTCTCTAAGTCTAGACCATTGGCCTGCTTATATAGAGTAGCTATCATGTATGATTCTGGTTACTTTTCTTCATGAACCTTGTTCAGTTTTGGCCCTTGTGTTTATGGTTTGCAATGTTTCAATCTTACACAACCAATAACTAGCAGCACTGTCATTTAGCACTTGTCTATTCTAATTTGACCCTTCTTATACTTAACTTTTGCTATGACTTGTTTGATGATGCTTCAAATTTTGCATGGTTATGTGTTATGTGACTATGTCACTCCCAAATTCTAATGCTAGTATATGATTTATTTTACAAGTACCACGAGGAGGATTTATTTGTTCGTCGCTAGGATCCCAGGTCACCCCGCCTCTCCCCGTCGTCCGCTGAAGCCCCGTCACCCGACAGGGCTGCCGTCGCGCGCCTCCTCTCCGTCCTGCTCGAGATCCTTGTTGCCTAGGAAGCCTCCGTCAAGCATCGGCCCAAGCCCCACCAACAACTGCTCCTCCTGAGCTCGTCTTTCGTCCCCCCTCTCCTAGCTTGCACTAGCGTGCGGCACAGCGTGAGGAAGCTCGGAGCGTCTAGAAAGGCGCCCAGTGCCACGCCAACCTCCCTGTATAGGACCGGTTGCAGCGCCAAAAATCCCAGAAGGAGCATAGCAAGTAGCACCGCTGACCTGTTGTGTTGCAGTGACAAGAGCAGGGAACATTATCTATGTTGCATTGCATGCATTATTTTTATTCTGTTGCGTTCCCTTTCCGATTCTAGACAGATATTTCTGCTGACCTTCTTAGGATTGTCCAAGAATCTGACCTGACAGAATCCAGGAATGTGTTGTTGCATGTAAATATCTGCAAAATTTCATCTAGCTATTTGCTTGTAGCCTGTAGGAGCTATCCATCCATGTTTTCACCACTGGAATTGGAGGCTTGGGACAACATGCTCCCAGGGCTGGGAATCTTGAGGAATATGATCTGCAAACTTGGTATGTGTGGTTGGCTCCCATCTTGGTAAATTAATTTTGAGGAGTACTAATTTGCTGCTAGATCAGAACCTATATTTAGCATGATATATCTTGATGAAATTGTTGAAATATAAGCTTACTATATGTATTGATCTCTATTGAAATTTTCTGTGCTAAAATACAATTGAAGACCATATATAGTCCATATATTCATGTATTTTTATCCAATAGTGCTTTCTTGCTGGGTGCTGTTTGTGCATGAAGCACATTCATAGTTTACCGCATCATGTCAATTGTCATTATGTTGTTGACAAAGAGTAGTTAGGTTTGCAACAAGTACGTTGTAAAAGAGTCAATAATAAGCTTGAATTTGTGCGTGGTAGCTCTCCTATTGTACACATTCAAGTTTATCCATGGCTAGCCTGATTATCTAGGTGCATTGCCCATCATTCTTTTTTTCTTACTCTACTGTTTTTTAGCTAGACTAGAGAGGTAAATTTCCATTCATTTCTCAATAAAGTGTAAGACAAATAGGTTTCCATTCAATTGTCTTCTCTAGAACACCTATCAGCTGTTGATATCAAACATGCACTTTGGGATATAGAGATTTAGTGGCTGTTGGCAAATGTACTCATATTGTGCCATGTCCTCTTGTTCATTTTGTATCCATTCTGAGACTCATGTTATCATATTCTTGAAGTCAGATATGAATTGCACTAGCATCCCTCCCTTTCCATGAATAGGTAAAGAAAGTTGACATATAGCCATAGCCATAACCACCATTTCCTCTATTTTACATGAGCTCCAGGCTAAAGATGGAATAACTGAAGGCTTCATACTTAGCCAAGATTTGATATTCATATTTTTGTGGCCATGGGTGATTTGGACTATGGAATCTTTGTAATATGTGAATTATGTCTCTGATTTTAATATATGTTATGTGAATTATGTCTCTGATTGTAATATATGTTACAATTTTGGTTACCATTATTGAATGTGATTTTAGCTATGCTTACCGAAATATTATTTGTGTAATGATTCTGTGTTCATCCAAATACTACTCTTGGGCTATTAAAAGGCCACGGCTTGAAAAAATATTGGTCTAGAGCAGTTTACAATTCCTGGAAAAATAGTTCAAAATAAAAAAAGAGTTGGATAGTAAAAAGGCCATGGCCCTAAAAAAGGGCCAAAATGTTAATCTTGTCCCATGCAGCAACGAGAATTGATAGGAAAATCTTAATGGACTGAATTGTTGGGGTTGGCCCATATAAATTTTGAAATGGACCGGGCTGATTCTTTGCCAAGTTGGATTAGCCATGTGGGATCTGACCTAGCCAGGCCAGTTTGCTTATGACAATTTTGGATCCATTATCGTCATAGAGTACTATGACAACTTTTATAAAAACGTCATTATAGTTTATTTGCGACGCCCAGCTTTCGACGATCTCAAAATCGTCATAGAATCACCCTAAACGGACTACTATGACGATTCTGTGACGAAAATGGAGGGTCATATATAGCCAGATTCCTTGTAGTGGCACTCTGTTTGTGGACAAGAAAGAAGTAGGACATGGATTGCTTCTTCTTAGTTCTTTTCCATAGTCCCATAACTGAGCAAACTGGTCGTCCTCATCTCCATGGATAATATTAAGAGCTAGTTTCCTTGCCCTGCTCAACTTCCACCTATTTGGGCACAAATTGTACTCCCTCTGAACTTTATCTACAAATGTTGCTAACTCAATCTTTTGATTGTATCTTACTTCATCAATTAATTTCTTGGCAAGGAAAGGAGTAGTTAGTGCCTGGATTTCCCATTGACCCTTGCAAGTGTGCTTCCCTGAATACTTTCTCTCTGTGAAATTCCCATCTGTCCTACTATTAATAGTAGCTTCTAGAAACCAAGGACATCCAGGATGGAAAACTACATCTACCCTTCTCTTATCATTCTTCACCTTCACCACCTTGACTCTGTCCCTAACACTATATGCTGAGAGTGCATCCCTAAAATAGTTGACACTAGAGAATACCATGCCATCTTTGAACACTGGATTTCCCATATCAACTGTCGGCTTGAAAAACTTGAAATTGGACAACAACTTTTGATGATCTTCTTCTCTCAAATTTAGATCAGTTACATCTAAAGCTTCATAATTTTCTAATTCCACATTTTCTTACACATCATTGTTGTCATCCACTTCTCTGTCCACATTATCCACAAATAAATCATCATTGCCATCTTCAACTTCATTGTCACTGTCCAAAAAATCAGAATCACTAGCACTGTCATCATCTTCAACTACTTTCTCCTTCACCACATCCTCAAAGGTTCCTCAAATATCAGACCTGGTACATTCATCCTATAGAAATATTGGTCCTTGTCCTACAGCTTCACTGATTCCTTGACATGCATCTTCACTGGTTCCTTGAACTGCAGCTGCACTAGTAATTCCAAGATCAGATGTACTGATCATATCAGGCCTCAAATTCCATAGAAAATTGGTATGATCAACTAGAAAACAGACTAATCTCTCCTCTCTTGCAACACCGATCATTTCTACTAGATCTTCCTTATTGCTCAATCAGTGCAGCCCATCTCTGACATCCTCACCTGGCTTCAACCAGTACAAGTGTAACCTTCCATCAAACTTATAATCCAAAACATTCATGAACTCTTCTAGCCAATCCATTGAAAGAATGCTAGAGTGGAAGTAGTCAAAATATTTAGTAGTGCCACTGATGTAAGTAAGGTGGTCCTTAAGACCACAGAAAAATCCATTGTGCTCTAATTCAACAGTGAATAAATCTGGATCATTTCCTGCAATATGAAAAAACTAATGCACTGTTAATAAGATAAACATGGCAAGTTCTAATTGTACATATTTAGTCCCAAGATTTTTAGAGAAACAGGGCAACTGCTAACTCTACATATTCAGTTCCAAGATTTTCAGAGAAACAGGGCAACTACTAACTGTACATATTTAGGCTGAATTGGGACTAGTAGTGTATGGTGGTAACTGTCTATTTCCTAAGAACTTAACAAGGCTTCCTAAACTCCTTCCACTGGTAAATTTCGGAATGAGATGGAAGCAGTCCCTGAACTCTCGATGGACCACTAACCCTGTCGTATTTGGACATAGGCTGCAGTGCATAATATGGATAGGCCACAGTGTTTGTAGGGTGATCTTACCTAATGACTAAGGGGAATATGAATTTTTGTATTTAAGACATCTTTCAGTTTAGTGATAGATTTTCCACAAAAGGAAAAAACCATGCAATGCTGCTATCCAGGCCATTTGGGGTTTGTTCACATTCATCCGACCAACACAACACGTGTATATGGCATACATGCTCATGTAGAAGCTGATCATTAGGTTGTGTAGTACATGTGAGTGACACCAATAAAGTGGAAAATCTATCAAGGTAGGCTTCACATGCTTGACTCTACCTTCTATTTTTGTGGGAATACCTAAGACCTACAGCGACAGCAGCTTTGGATTTTTCCAGGTCAGTTGACGTCGAAAACAGCAGGGAGGAAGACAAAGATGGTGCGATTGGAGACGAAGGGTATCCTTTGCTGTGTTTTACATATATACTGCCGAATTGGGCCAAACAAATAATGAAACCTTATTAACAAGAAGTAATCGCCCGAGTCTGACCAGGCGCTTAAAAAATTTAGAGAAACAGGGCACATTATTTAAGTGGTGAGAACCACATGTATAAATCCGTCATGTGCATATATCATCAGAATCCACTTCACTTTATCAAAAAGTTAAACAAATTCGACAAATTCATCTCAACGGTATCAACCCACAGCCTCTTCCTGCACGGAATTCATCACTCTTAAGTGATTCATTGATAGGGGATGTTCATACTACTGTAGTGAGCCTAGTCCATTGTCATTTCAGTGATTTTAGACAACTAATCCCTGGTGATCTGAAGCCCTATGAACCCTACACCCTAGCGATTTCACCACTCATGCGGACAAGCAAATTGGATGAGATTTAGAGGAAATTGACGACGTACCATAGTCCGGTGGCTGGTCCTGCCACTCTCGGTAACGTGGCTCCGGTGGCATCGTGGCAAAATCAATGACACGGTCGAGGATCACTTCGAGAACTATGTCGCCGATAGTGGTGTTGAGAAACATGGGTGCGCATTAAAATAGGGGGATCCTGGCATTTATTCAGAGGCAAAATTTGTGGAAGGGCTTCGTTGTGCGACACAGAAAACATAGGGTCCTATATGAAATTTTCTCTGAGCTGACCAAGTGCAACCGAGATGGCTCAGTCTCCGATTCGGATCGAGTGGGACTACTAGTGCACCTGAATTACAACTTTTGGGACTATTTCATCCCATTTTGCAAGAATTGGGACTAAAGTGCACCTAGTGGACAACATTTGGGACTAGTGGTGTATTTAACTCTTAATAACAAGGTCATATTATTAGGAGAATGATGTGATGGACATACTCCTATAGTTAATCATAGCATAAGATCAAGTCATTTAAATAGTTCACTTGCTATAAGCTTTCAAATACATAGTAACCTAAATCCTTCGACCATGAGATCATGTTAATCACCATCACCGGATGGATACTTTGATGACATCTAATACGTTGAAAACGTATCTATAATTTTTTATGTTCCATGCTTGTTTAGTATCTACTTTGCTTTTCTTTATCTATACTTTGAGGTGTTTTTATATGTTTTTATGGACTAACCTATTAACAAGATGCCAGTGCCATTTGCCTGTTTTCTTCTGTTTTTGGTTCCAGAAAAGGCAAAAAATCAATATTCTCGGAATTGGACGGGACAAAAGCCAAAGTCAATATTTTACCATGGGGAACACCTAGCCAGAATACGAGACAGAGGGGAGCCACCAGGGGGCCACACCCCTGGCTGCGCGGCTAGCCCTAGCCCGCGCCTGGGGGAGCGGCCGCCCTGGCTCCCCACTCCATCGCCTCTTCGGCTATAAACACCCCCGATACCAAAACCCTAAGAACCCGATCAGTCTTCCACGAAACACTCCATAGCCGCCGCCACCATCGCCCCTAGATCAGGGGGATCAGAAGCTCTTCCCGACACCATGCCGGAGGGGAGATCATCCCGGAGGCCTTCTTCATCATGCCAGCCTCCGGTAGGTAGTGTGAGTAGTTCCACCTTGGACTATGGGTCCATGTAGTAGCTAGATGGTTGTATGTCCTCCTTTGTGCTACCATGTTTAGATCTTATGAGCTCCGTTCATGATCAAAATCATCTATTTGTAATCATGCATGTTGTGTTTGCAGGGATCCGATGGATATTGAGATTACTATGTCAGATTGATTAATGGTTTTGTCTTATTGATTCTATCAAGTCTCAGTTGTTTGTGATCTTGCATGCTCTCTGTTTCTAGTAGCTATCTTGGCTAAGTATATGCTAGTGACTCCAAGAAGGGGTATTTATGCTCTATAGTGGGTTCATGCCTCTATTTAATCTAAGGGAAGTGACAGAAATCTCTAAGGTTGTAGATGTGATGTTGCTACTAGGGATAAAACAACAGTCCCTTGTTCATGGAACAAGTGGATTTTTTACCTTACACACTTTGCTTAAAGCAGTTATCCGTTGCTTGCAACTTAATACTGGAGGGGGTTCGGATGATAACCTGAAGGTGGATTACTATTCATAGATGCAGTTGGATGGCCGTCTATGTATCTTGTTGTATTTCCCAATCGAATCTCATAGGATCATGAATTTCTAGTACTGCATTGTTATGCCTTGCTCAATCCTGACAATTGCCCTGCTATAATTTGTTTACCCAACATGCCATGTTTGTTTATCTTAAGGAGAACATCTCTAGTAAACTATGGACCCTGGTCCATTACCATTGATACATCTTCCACTATTACTGTTTACTCTCTGCAAACCACTATTACCTTCTGATGACCCACAAGTATAGGGGGTGTATCATACTACTTTCTCTAAATAGGAGTGTCGATCCCAACGAGGAGCAGAAGGTGTTGACTAGTGTTATGGAGCAGGAAATCTCTGTAAATACTTAGCAAACGGATTTTTAGGGATTTTCTGATAAAGCAACAAAACAAAGTGCAAGTAATAGAGACAACGAACAACTGCATCAAGTGGCCCAATCCTTTCTTAGCAAAGGACAAGCCGGTGTAAATACTTATAAGGACCAAACGTTCTCGAGGAAACATGGGAATACTATCAAGTGCTTTCGCTTCAAATAGCTGAGTACTCTTCTTTGGTGTTGTAAGTGTTGTGTGGGTGAACCTTTGCTAATGTACCGACCATACTTGGACTCATACATACTTGCGATTAAACCCCCTGCAAGCATCCGCAACTATAGGAAAGTAATTAAGATATAAACCTAACCACAGCCTTAAACTCTGAGATCTTACGCTCCCATGTGCAAAGGTGTCCTAACGGGGGTTCAGGTTTCTGTCACTTCGGAAACCCCACAATTAGTAGAAAAATACACAGTGCATTACCCTTGGCCCATAAGGTGAAGTATCATGTAGTCGACGTTCACATGACACCACTAGAATAATAGCACCACAACTTAAATACTAAACCATTGAATAATAACTCAACACAAATCCACTACTAACAACATGACTTCTCCCATGTCATCAGGAACTAGACGAACTACTCACAAGAAATCATAAGGATCAAGATCAAAGATGATATGGAAATGGATAACAATCTGAATATAAACAATAATACAATGGTTCCACTCACAAGCATCAACTACAATAGTAATCAACACCGGGAAAGTTTCCCCTAAGAACTAATGCAAGATCTAACACAATTGTTACAGCGGGATGGAGTGGTGATGATGGTGCTGGTGGAGATGATGGTGTGGATGATGATGATGATCCTGATGAAGTGTAGCTTGATGATGGTGTTGATGGCGACGATCTCCCCTCTCTGGGAAGGAATTTCCCCGGCAGAAATCTGTCTTCTGGAGAGCTCTTTCTCTCTCGGTGTTTTCCGCCCCGCAGATGCGGCGGAAATCTTTCTGTGGTCGCTTCCCTGGTATTAGGGTTCCAAGAGGAACATATCGGCTAGAGGGCAGAGTCGGAGGCCGGCCAGGTGGCCACACCTGCCCTAGGTGTGGCCCAGGGGGGACCCTTTCCTAGGGGGGTGTGGGCCCCATGTGTCCTAGCTACGCCTCCCCTTCTGGCTTCCTTCGTCTTCTGGAAAAATATATTTTTCTGGTATTTTTCTGATCTTCGCAAAATTGCATCAAAACACCTCTTTTTCCATCAAAAACCTGACTTTGGCATTCCATCCTCCAAGAATCATGCAACATGCAAAAACAAAGGAAAAGACATAAGTAACACCTCATAATAAGACACATATCAATGGATAGAGCTAAATTATGATATAGAATGGTGATGCAAATTGGACGTATCAACTCCCCCCAAGCTCAGACCTTCGCTTGTCCCTAAGCAAAAACTGATCTTAGTAAATAAGTCCACAGGTTTATGGAGTGAAGTGTCGATAAATGAATACTTACAAGAAGCATCACACTTACCATTACACAACTCATAGAAGAAAGAAACTCACCATTATATAACTTATCTTGTAACAAGTACAGGAGTCACAATAGAGATGCATAAAGATAAATTATAATTGGAATTGGCAAACTCTTGTTCTTGGTCAGAGAACAGTTGGCAAACAGTTTCACAAATAAAGCTTTTGAAGAAGTTTTATAACAAGAGTACTCTTTGCTCAAAAAGGTTTTTCACAATGATGGCTTTTAAATAAATACTCAATAGATAAGAGTCTTGTGCAAACAAGGAATATAAATAACATGATTGATATGAATGCTTGAAACACAACAACTCAAATGCTTGCTGGAGATAGATAGGAAGTAGGTTTACTGACTCAACTTATAAAATAGGAGAAAGGTCCCTTCATAGAGGGTAGTAGGGATTTCAAGTCATAAAGAGCTTCCAAAACATTATGGTACTTACTATATTTGAGCCCTCATTTCCCCTATCATAGGCATCTTGAGATGATTAAGGTTAAAGTGAACAAGGATGGAGTATATGCGTGATGAAATATAAGTTGGCAATCTCATGTCCCTTGAGTACGAGGGCCGCACCTCATGCTACTCAATTTTAGTCACTGGTAAGTTCTTTTCATTGTAAGTACATGTGTATCATAAAGAACCGCCAACCGGGTACCCCTTGCACATCATAAAGGAGCTATCCCATAATCAAAATGACAAGGGAAGCAGACAGTGAGCATATCAGCGATCTTTTTATTTACTATTTGCATAGCTTTTTATTAAGGATGCTTCACAGATTGCTCACTATGGTGATGTTGCAAGTTTCCACCATGATTAGGCATCGCTTAGGCTAGCGGCCTAGGCGTTTCTCTAACACACATACATTACTCCATGGACTTACAATCTTCCTTTTATTTCACACCGACGACATCCGCAAACAAAAGAGCATGATATCAACTAGATGGGTATCCATAAGTGTTGAAAGTGTTCCCCGTGACAGCACAGTTCTGCTAATCCCAACGTATAGATGCAAGCATATACAACTTCGATGACACAATGGTTCAAGTCTATTAGGGGCAAAAAAATAAGGTGTCCCATCAAGTTCGTGGGAGCTTTACTAACTAGTTTTCACATAACAAAATACTTTTTAATTCCAAAGATAGATGAATCTGGAGAATTTGCTTGGAATAGCAATAATGCTAATAGGTAGATATGGTGGACACAAATGGCACATATTTTGGTTCAAAGTGATTGGAAACATGAGAAGTATGCCTTCTCAAAACAGGTTTTTGTCTAGCAAGGCTGGGTAGCAAGAAAAAGAGTTGAAGGAAACAAAAAAACCTACAAGTGATAAAGCCAAACATTCAACCTTCCCTTAAGACATAAAAGATCTTAAATAAAGAATACTAAGCTTATGAGCCAATCAACAAAGAAAATAAACGATACAAAATACCTGTAAGCTTTTTCTCTTTTCCTTTCAAACCTCAAAAAGTGTTGCTACCGACCAGAGCTCGGTTTGCCAAAACCAATTTAGATTTACTTGATGTTCCCAAAGTGATACCAATACTGATCAATAAGATCAATCATATAATAGAGATTTCAAACTAAAATAAGAAGTGCAAAAAGTAAAAGATGAAACTTCTCATTAATAATCCATAAAGGCACTCACACCAAGGGATACATGGATAATCAACTGAAGGAGAGATACTTCCATATGCAAACCAACCTATAAGATAACTTCTCTACCAAAGAAATGAATCCACTAAAAAGGTAAAAGATAAAAGATAGTGATGTGATACCGCGACACTCCCCCAACCTTGGAACAAGCCAAGGGGATGCCAAACCTGAAGAAGAATTACTCCTTCGGTGATGGTGGTGTTCTATTGATAAGCTCCTCAATTAGTTTCCTCAAATCCTCAATCTCGAAGGTCAAAGTACGAATCAACTCCAAATTTTGCTCAATGCGGTTCATGATCATATCGGACCGAGAGTCCCAATCCTTGCTATTCTGTCCCCACTCTTCCTTCTTAGTGTGTTCCTCCCCTGCATGGTTAGAACGAGGCAAATCCCAAACCGAGGGGAAGTTCCCTTTGGGCACCTGTTGGTATTGATGCTCATGTATAATAGTATGGAAGGGATTATTGGTACGTGGAGGAGGTGACCGTGGAACGAAGATAAGACGTGGAGATTTCCCTCATGTAGACATTCGTGTTGTCCTCCTAAGCTTGGTAGGTTTTGGCACCACTCCAATGCTTGCGACAGCAGCGCAGGAGTCCGGATGCTCGTCCTCCTCCATGTCTTCCTCGTCCCCTACCAAAATCTCCTCCTCCTTGGGGTTTTGAGGATCATCTTCCTTGGGCTTCTTGCCTTTGTCGTTGGCGGAGACCATGGTGCTCTAAACTTGAGAAGATTTCCTGAAAGAAACAGATCAAAACAAAAACACGATGAGAACATGATGCACTAACCTCGAGGAATCCGGGGGGTTATATATTACGAAGTTTCAAAGCATAAGGAAGGTACTGGTACAAAAACAAGGCAGAGACGGAGCTCGGAAGGCTCACACCCCTCCAGGCGCGGCCAGCTAGGGCCCGCACCTAGGGTGGTTGTGTCCACCCCGGACTTCGTTTCCTCCTCTGTTTCGCTTCATAGCCTTCCATAAGTAATAAAAACATCAAAAATATAAAAGGATAGGATTTCCACGAACCTTCTATTTTCACCATTTTTACCTATTCAAAGACAGACTCCTTTTCTCCTTCTCATGGAAATTCCTTTCATGCAAGGCATTACACAAACCTCAATGGCAACATTAGTGTAATAAAAAACAATAAACCTTTAAGTTCACACTTCAACTGAAATCCATCAATACAAAGGCTTCTATAAGAGGCAAATGCAAATGATGGCAGAAATCCGTCAAAACAGACCAGCAGGTAAAGATTGATTTTTTTTGAAAACCTTTTGTTGCTCAAATCAAAAAGTGCAAAACTAATGAAAGTTGGGTAACAACTTGGAAAACAAGCATAGAAAAATACAGCTCCATCCGAGGTACCGTGCTCCCTCACAAATTTTTTCAATGCAGCACAAAAATATGTCCCAAGACAACCACTTTTCACAACTCCTCTACTTCTCAAAAGTAGTTGAACTTGACACAAAAACCAAAAAAAAAGGATAAGGAGCTGTTATTACTGAGGTAATAACTTCTAATACTTGACAAAACTATTGGGTTATCTCCCAAGAAGTACTTTTCTTTATTGCCTTTAAGTTAGGCTTGAAAGTTTCAAAGATGCTCACATAGGAGATATATATCTAGAGTGAAAGAGAGCATCAAGAAGCGAATAACCGACACATTTGAGTCTAACCCACTTCCTATGCGTGGGGGTATCATGAGAAAACAAATTATTGAAACAAAAAGCTATCAACATAGGAATACAAAACAAATGCAACTTCAAAGCTTTCAACATAAAATGGGGAAACTTCACATTATTCAGATGCATAAAACCATGTTTACCTATCTCATAATAACTTTTAGTAGCACTTCGAATAAAGTTGACGATATAACTGTCACTATCAAAAACTTTATCATCAGAATGAGCATACTTACAGTCACCAAACAGAGGTCCAAGGTCATAAACCGGATCAATAGAAGCAAGTTGTTCCATCCTGAAATCTTTATTAGTCAAACTATTTTCACAAGGAGCTTTAGCAAATTTGGAAAACTTAAACTCATAAGAATCTCCATCAAACTTAGTTAAAACTTTCTCCTTCTTACAATCTATAATATCTCCACGTGTGTTCAAGAAAGGTCTACCAAAAATGATAGGACAAGTTTTACTAGATGCTGAATTAAGCACTAGAAAATCAGCAGGATACTTAATCTTACCTCAAAGAACCTCCACATATCTTACAATACCAATAGGGAAAATGGTTTCCTTATTAGCAAGGTGAATAACCACATCAATGTCCTCAAGCTCACAAGGGCCAATTTAATGCATAACTTCCATGTAAAGCTCATAAGGAATATCACTAGAACTAGCACCAATATCACATAAACCATAGTAGCAATGATCACCAATTCTAACAGAAAACACATGGACACTAGCTTTGCTAGGATGATAAATAATATTAGAAGCGTCTTCACAGAAGACAATATGCTCATCCTCTATATTTCTAGCATCAAGATCTTTCACAATAGCTACCATAGGTTCAGTATTCATTTGCTCATCAGGTTCCACATTTTTCTTTGTACCTCTGTTATTCACACTAATCATCATAGGGTACTCCTTTACCTTAGCTAGGAAAGGTATTTTCTCAACATAAGGTTCAGGAACAATATGATTAGTAGTACAAACTTCAGTACTTGTAACAGGAACATGATTAACAACATATTTATAAGGTGCATGGTACTTGTTCCAATTATTTTTAGGAATTTCTATGTAAGAGGCAAAGGCTTTAAAACAATTGGCAATACTTTGGGAATCAAGACCAAACTCATTGCTAATATCACGGAAGTCATTAGTTCCCATAAAGGATTTAATGCATTCATAATCATAGTTTATACCTGACTTTCTTCCTTTGTCATTATCCCAAGCTTTAGTGTTCTCTTGAATACGATCTAGGAGATGCCATTTAGCTTCTTCCTTCATACGTGTGAATGATCAAGCACAAGAAGCATCTAGTAAATCTTTACCATGAAGAGAAAGCCTAGCATGAAAGTTATTGATAATAATACTGTTAGGGAGTTCATGAATAGGACATTTAAGCATTAGAAACTTCAATCTCCCCCAAGCTTGAGATGTACTCTCTCCATCACGAGGACAAAAGTTATATATATCAGATTCCTATCCTTATGAATCTCACTGGGAGGATAGAATTTAGAATAAAAGAGAGAAGCCATTTCCTCCCATTCCATGGATTGTCCATTCTTCAGCAGCTTATACCATTCTTCAGCTCTCCCTTTCAAGGATATAGAGAGTAACTTATTCTTCACCTGTTCCGTTGTGATACCTGCACACTTAAACAACCCGCATAATTCATGGATAAAAAGCAAATGATCACCAGGGTGGACAGTTCCATCCCCTAAATAATAATTATCCATAACACGATCAACAATACTTGTAGGTATCTTAAAAGGATCTATCTAAATAGGTGGTAGTAGTTTTCCCAAATAGAAAACCAAGTGGGTTATCCATATTGGAAACAAAGTAACAAACATAAACAAAAAAGAAATACTCATAGTACAAGTTTCCTTTACTGGTTCCACTCTTCAATAGCGCTTCACTCCCCGGCAACAGCGCCAGAAAATAGTATTGATGACCCACAAGTATAGGGGGTGTATCATAGTACTTTTGATAAATAGGAGTGTCGATCCCAACGAGGAGCAGAAGGTGTTGACTAGTGGTATGGAGCAGGAAATCTCTGTAAGTACTTAGCAAATGGATTTTTAGGGGTTTTCTGATAAAGCAACAAAACAAAGTGCAAGTAATAAAGACAACGAGCAACTGCAACAAGTGGCCCAATCCTTTATTAGAAAAAGACAATCCGGTGGAAATACTTATAAGGACCAAACGTTCTTGAGGACACATGGGAATACTGTCAAGTGCTTTCGCTTCAAATAGCTGAGTACTCTTCTTTGGTGTTGTAAGTGTTGTGTGGGTGAACCTATTCTAATGTACCGACCTTACTTGTACTAATACGTACTTGTTATTAAACCCCCTGCAAGCATCCGCAACTATAGGAAAGTAATTAAGATATAAACCTAACCACAGCCTTAAACTCTGAGATCCAACACTCCTTTGTGCAAAGGTGTCCTAACGGGGGTTTGGGTTTCTGTCACTCCGGCAACCCCACAATTAGTAGCCAAATACACAATGCATTCCCCTAGGCCCATAAATGGTGAAGTATCATGTAGTCGACATTCACATGACACTACTAGAAGAATAACACCACAACTTACATACTAAACCATTGAATAATAACTCAAAACAAATCCACTAATAACAACATGACTTCTCCCATGTCCTCAAGAACTAGACGAACTACTCACAAGACATCATATGGATCAAGATCAAAGATGATATGGTAATGGATAACAATCTGAACATAAACAATAATCCAATGGTTCCACTCACAAGCATCAACTACAATAGTAAACACCGGGAATGTTTCCCCTAAGAACTAATGCAAGATCCAACACAATTGTTACAGCGAGATGGATTGATGATGGTGCTGGTGGATATGATGGTGTGGAAAATGATGATGATCCCGATGAAGCCTAGCTTGATGATGGTGTTGATGGCGATGATCTTCCCTCTCCGGGAAGGAATTTCCCCGGCAGAAATCTGTCTGCCGGAGAGCTCTTTCTCTCTTGGTGTTTTACGCCCCGCAGAGGCGGCGGAAATCTTTCTGTGGTCTCTCCCCTGTTATTAGGTTTCTGAGAGGAAGATATAGGCGAGAGGGTGGAGTCGGAGGCCGTCGAGGTGGGCCACACCTACCCTGGCGCGGCCTAGGGGGACCCGCGCCTAGGGGTGTTGTGGGCCCCCTGTGGCCTAGCTACTCCTCCCCTTCTGGATTCCTTCGTCTTCTGGGAAAACATAATTTTCCAATATTTTTCTGGTATTTTTCTGATCTTCACGAAATTGCATCAAAACACCTCTTTTTCCATCAGAAACCAGACTCCGACAGTCCATTCCAAGAATCATCCAACATGGAAAAATAGAGGAAAATACATAAGTAACACCTCATAATAAGACACATATCAATGGATAGAGGAAAATTATGATATAGAATGGTGATGCAAATTGGACGTATCACCTTCCACACCGTACAATTAACACTTTGTTTTGAGCAAACTGGTGAGATTGACAACCTCACTGTTCATTGGGGCAAATTCTTGAGTTTGTGTTGTGCAGGTTTCCAAGTTGCTAGCAACACCTTTGAGGCGTTTCCTTCCTCCTACTGGTTCGATAACCTTGGTTTCTTACTGAGGGAAGACTTTTGATGACCCACAAGTATAGGGGGTGTATCGTAGTACTTTCGATAAATAGGAGTGTCAATCCCAACGAGGAGCAGAAGGTGTTGACTAGTGGTATGGAGCAGGAAATATTTGTAAATACTTAGCAAACGGATTTTTAGGGGTTTTCTAATAAATTAAAGAAATAAAGTGCAAGTAATAAAGACAAAAAACAATTGCAGCAAGTGGCCCAACCCTTTCTTAGCAAAGGACAAGCCGGTGGAAATACTTATGAGGACCAAACGTTCTCGAGGACACATGGGATTCTGTCAAGTGCTTTCTCTTCAAATAGCTGAGTAGTCTTCTTTAGTTTTGTAAGTGTTGTGTGGGTGAACCTATGCTAATTTACCGACCTTACTTGGAGTAATACATACTTGTGATTAAACCCCCTGCAAGAATCCGCAACTACAGGAAAGCAATTAAGGTAAAAACCTAACCACAACCTTAAACTCTGAGATCCTACACTCCCTTGTGCAATGGTTTCCTAATGGTGGTTCAGGTTTCTGTCACTCTGGAAACCCTACAATTAGTAGCCAAATACACAATGCATTCACCTTGGCCCATAAATGGTGAAGTATCATGTAGTCGACGTTCACATGACACCACTAGAAGAATAGCACCACAACTTAAATACTAAACTATTGAATAATATCTCAACACAAATCCACTACTAACAACATGACTTCTCCCATGTCCTCAAGAACTAAACAAACTACTCACAAGACACCATATGGATCAAGATCAAAGATGATATGCTGATGAATAACAATCTGAACATAAACAATAATCCAATGGTTCCACTCACAAGCATCAACTACAATAGTAATCAACACCGGGAAAGTTTCCCCTAAGAACTATGCAAGTATTCAACACGGTTGTTATAGCGGGATGGAGTGGTGATGATGATGGTGTGGATGATGATGATGATCCCGATGAAGTCTAGCTTGATGATGGTGTTGATGGCGACGATCTCCCCTCTCCAGGAAGGAATTTCCCCGATAGAAATATGTCTACCGGAGAGCTCTTTCTCTTTCGGTGTTTTCCGCCCCGTAGAGGCGGAGGAATCTTTCTATGGTCGCTCCCCGTGTATTAGAGATTCGAGGAGTAGATATAGGCGAGGGGGCGGAGCCAGAGGTGGGCCACACCCCCTGTAGGCGTGGCCTAGGGGTGGCCTGCGCCTGGGGGGTGTGTGGGCCCCCTATGGCCCATCTCCGCCTCCCCTCCTAGCATTCTTTGTATTATGGGAAAATAGGATTTTCCATATTTTTTCTGGTATTTTTCTGATATTCGCGAAATTGCATCAAAATACCTGTTTTTTCCATTAGAATCCTGACTCCGACAGGTCATCCTCCAAGATTCATCCAACATGCAAAAACAGATGAAAATACATAAGTATCACCTCTTAATATGAAATATATCAATGAATAGAGGCAAATTATGATATAGAATGGTGATGCAAATTGGACGTATCAACTCCCCCAAGCTTAGATCTTCGCTTGTCCCCAAGCGAAAACTGAGCTCAGTAAACATGTCCACAGGTTTATGGAGTGAAGTGTCGATAAAAGAATACGGACAAGAAGCATCACACTTACCATTACACAACTAATATAAGAAAGCAACTCACCATTATAAAACTTAGCTTGCAACAAGTATAGGAGTCACAATAGAGATGCATAAAGATAAATCATAATTGGAATTGACAAACTTAGTTCTTAGTCCGAGAATAGCTGGCAAACAGTTTCACAAATAAAGCTTTTGTAGAAGTTTTGCAACAAGAGTACTATTTGCTCAAACATAAAAGATTTTTCACAATGATGGCTTTCAAAGTAATAATCAATAGATAAGAGTCTTGTGCAAACAAGGAAGATAAAGAACATGATTGAATAAAGCATCATATGAATGCTTGAAATACAACAACTCAAATGCTTGCTGGAGATGGAGAGGAAGTAGGTTTACTGACACAACTTAGAAGCAGGAGAAAGGGCCCTTCATAGAGGGAAGCAGGGATTTCAAGTTCATAAAGATCTTCCAAATGATTATGGTACTTACTAGATTTGAGATCTCATTGCCCCTATCATAAGAATCTTGGGGTGATTAAGGTTAAAGTGAACAAAGATGGAGTATATGCTTGATGAAATATAAGTTTGCAATCTCATGTCCCTTAAGTACAAGGGCCGCCCCTCATGCTACTCAACTTTAGTTACTGGTAAGTTCTTGTCATTGTAAGTACATGTGTATCATAAAGAACCGCCAACGGGGTACCCCTTGCACATGATACAGGAGCTATCCCATAATCAAAATGATAAGGCAAGCAGACAGTGCGCATCTCAGCGATCTTTTTATTTGGTATTTGCATAGGTTTTTATTGAGGATGCTTCACAGATTGCTTACTATGGTTATGCTGCAAGTTTCCACCATGATTAGGCATGGCTTAGGCTAGTGGCCCAGGAGTTTCTCTAAAAAACATACATAACTCCATGGACTTACAAGCTCCCCTTTTATTTCACACCGATGACATCCGCAAACAAAAGAGCATGACATCAACTGGATATGTATCCATAAGTGTGGAAAGTGTTCCCTGTGACAGCACGGTTCTGCTGATCCCAACGTATAGATGCAAGCATATACAACTTCGATGACACAATGGTTCAAGTTTATTAGGGGCAATAAAATAAGGTGTGTCATCAAGTTCATGAGAGCTTTACTAACTAGTTTTCACATAACAAAATAATTTTTAATTCGAAAGATAGATGAAGCTTGAGAATTTGCTTGGAACAGCAATAATGCTAATAGGTAGATATGGTGGACACAAATGGCACAGGTTTTGGTTCAAGGGGATTGGATGCATGAGAAGTATGCCTGCTCAAAACAGGTTTTTGGCTAGCAAGGCTGGGTGGCAATAAAAAGTGTTGAAGGAAACAAGCAAACATACAAGTAATAAAGACAAACATGCAATCTTTCTTCAAGACACAAAATATCTTAAATAAAGAATACTAAGCTTATGAGCCAATCAAGAAAGAAAGCAAAATGATACAAAATACCCGTAAGCCTTTTTATCTTTCGCTTTCAAACCTCAAAAACAATGTTGCTACTGACCAGAGCTCGGTTTCCCAAAACCAATTTAGATCTACTTGATGCTCCCAAAGTGACGCCAATACTGATCAACAATATCAATAATATAATAGAGATTGCAAACCAAAATAAGAAGTGCAAAAAGTAAAAGATGAGACTTCTCATTAATATTCCATAAAGGCACTCACACCAAGGGTTACATAGATAACCAACTAAAGGAGAGATACTTCCACAATGCAAACCAACCTATAAGATAACTTCTCTACCAATGATATAAATCCACTAAAAAGATAAAAGATAAGATATAATGATGTCAAGCTTGGAACAAGACAAGGGGAACAAGCCAAGGGGATGCCAAACCTGATGATGAATTACTCCTTCGGTGGTGGTGGTATTCTGTTGGTTAGGGTAAGAAAACCTTCCAGCATCTGACGAAGCCTGTTATTCTCCTCTTGGAGTGTATCCACCTTCATCCTCAAAGCATGATACTTATCACAAAACTCGTCAGTGGTTCGAAGGGCTTCCACTGCCTCAAGGAAGGAATTAACGTCTGGAACGGAGGCTATAATCCCCTGCATGTTATGAGAAAAAGCACATCCAGTGTTAATTACTCCTACAAAAGTAGGGTTCCTTGCCCTTGACCCTGCGGCGGTTTTTTCCTCCATCTTAACTTCCTCCTCGACGCTCCAATCCATGTCTTCGCACCTAGCAGCGATCCTTTCTTCTTCCATGGGCTTCTTGCCTTTGTCGTTGGCGGAGACCATGGTGCTCTAAACTTGAGAAGATTTCCTGACAGAAACAGATTGAAACGAAAACACGATGAGAACACGATATACGAACCTCAGGGGATCTGGGGGGTTATATATTATGAGGTTTCAATGCATAAGGAAGGTACTGTGCGAAAACTAGGCGGAGACGGAGTTCAGGGGGCTCACACCCCGTTCAGGCGCGGCCAGCTGGGGCCCGCGCCTAGGGTGGGTGTGGCCACCCTGGCCTCCATTTCCTCCTCTGTTCCGTCTCGTAACCTTCCATATGTAATAAAAACATAAAAACTATAAAAAGATAGGGTTTTCACGAACCTTCTGTTTTCACCACTTTTACCTATTCAAAGACGAACTCTGCAGATTCCTTTTCTCCTTCTCCTGAAAATTCCCTTCATACAAGGCCTTACACAAAACTCAATGGCAACATTAGTGTATGCAAAACAATAAACCTTTAGGTACACACTTCAACTAAAATCCATAAAAAAAAGCTACTGTAGCAACTCCTTTCCAGAAGACCCAAAAAGAATCTGAAAGGGAATCAATATAAGAAGCAAATGCAAATGATGGCAGAAATCTTTCAAAACAGACCAGCAGGTAGAGATTGATTTTTTTGAAAAACTTCTGTTGCTCAAATAAAAAAGTTAAAAACTAATGAAAGTTGGATAACAACTTGAAGAAAAAGCACAGAAAAATACAGCTCTATCCGTAGTACTGAGCTCCTTCACGAATTTTTACAATGCAATACAAAAATCTGTCTCAGGACAGCAACTTTTGACAACTCTCCTACTTCTCAAAAGTAGTTGATCTTGACACAAAAACCAAAACAAAAAGGATAAGGAGCGGTTATTACCGAGGTAATAACTTCCAAGACTCAACAAAACTATTGGATTATCTCCCAAGAAGTACTTTTCTTTAATGCCTTTAAGTTAGGCTTGATAATTTCAAAGATGCTCACGTAGGAGATATATATTTGAAGTGAAAGAGAGCATCAAGAAGTAAATATCCAACACATTTGAGTCTAACCCACTTCCTATGCAAGGGATTATCATGAGAAAACAAATTGTTGAAACAAAAAGGCACTAGCATAGGAAGAAAAAACAAATGCAACTTCAAATCTTTCAACATAAAACGGCGAAACTTAAAATTATGGAGATGCATTAAACCATGTTTCCCTCTCTCATAATAACCTTCAGTAGCGCTTTGAATAAAGTTGACAATATAACTGTCACAGGAAACCACTTTATCATCAGAATGAGCATACTTAAAATCATCAAAAGAGGTCCAAGATCATAAACTGATGAATAGAAGCAAGTTGTTCCATCCTGAAATCTTCATTAGGCAAGCTATTTTCACAAGGAGCTTTAGCAAGTTTGGAGAAGTTAAACTCATAAGAATCTCCATCAAACTTAGTTAAAACTTTCTCCTTATTACAATCTATAATAGCTCCACAAGTGTTCAAGAAAGGTCTACCAAAGATGATAGGACACATTTTAATAGCTGCTGAATTAAGCACTAGAAAATCAGCAGGATAATTAATCTTACCAAAGAGAACCTCCACATCTCTTACAATACCAATAGGGCAAATGGTTTCCTTATTAGCATGGTGAATAACCACATCAATGTCCTCAAGATCACAAGGACCAATTTTATACATAATTTCCCTGTAAAGCTCATAAGGAGTAGCACTAGAACTAGCACCAATATCACATAAACCATAATAGCAATGATCATCAATTTTGACAAAAAGCACAGGGACACTAGATTTTCTAGCTTTACTAGGATGAGAGACAATATTAGAAGCGTCTTCCTAGAAAATAATGTGCTCATCCTCTATATTTATAGTGACAAGATCTTTCACAATAGCTACCATAGGTTCAATATTTATTTGCTCATCAGGTTCCATAGTTTTCTTTGTACCTTTGTTATTACCTCTAGTTATCATAAAATACTCCTTTACCTTAGCTGGGGAAGGTGTTTTATTAACATAAGGTTCAGGAACAATATGATTAGTAGTACAAACTTCGGTATTTCTAACAGGAGCAAGACTAACAATATCTTTATAAGGTGCATGGTACTTATTCCACTTCTTTTGGGGAATTTCTATGTAAGAGGCAAAGGCCTTAAAACAATTGGAAATACTTTGAGAATCAAGACCATACTCAGTACTAATATCATGGAAGTCATCAGTTCCCATAAAGGATTCAATGCATTCATAATCATAGTTTATACCTGACTTTCTTCCTTTGTCATTTCCCATGCTTCAGTGTTCTCTTGAATACGGTCTAGGAGATCCCATTTAGCTTCTTCCTTCATACGTGTGAATGATCCAGCAAAAGAAGCATCTAGTAAATCTTTATCATGAAGAGAAAGCCTAGCATAAAAGTTATTGATAATAATATTGTTAGGGAGTTCATGAATAGGACATTTAAGCATTAGTAACTTCAATCTCCCCCAAGCTTGAGCTGTACTCTCTCCATCATGAGGCCAAAAGTTATATATCAGATTCCTATCCTTATGAATCTCACTGGGAGGATAGAATTTAGAATAAAACAGAGGTACTATTTCCTCCCAATCCATGGATTATCCATTCTTCAGCAGCTTATACCATTCTTCATCTCTTCCTTTGAATGATATAGAGAGTAACTTCTTCTTCACCTGTTCAGTTGTGATACCTGCACACTTAAACAACCCACATAATTCATGGATAAAAAGAAAATGATCACCAGGATGGACAGTTCCATCCCCTAAATAATAATTATCCATAACACGATCAACAATACTTGTAGGTATCTTAAAAGGATCTATCTCAACAGGTGGTGGTTCATCTCATACCCTAAAAGTTGTAGTAGTTTTCCCAAACAGAAAACCAAGGGGGTCATCCATATTGGAAACAAAGTAACAAACAAAAATAAAAAGCAATACTCATAGTAGAAGTTTCCTTTACCAAATCCACTCTTCAATAGCGCTTCACTCCCCAGCAACGGCGCCAGAAAATACTCTTGATGACCCACAAGTATCGGGGGTGTATCGTAGTACTTTCAATAAATAGGAGTGTCGATCCCAACGAGGAGAAGAATGTGTTGACTAGTGGTATGGAGCAGGAAATCTCTGTAAATACTTAGCAAACGGATTTTTAGGGGTTTTCTGATAAATCAAAGAAATAAAGTGCAAGTAATAAAGACAACAAACAATTGCAGCAAGTGGCCCAATCCTTTCTTGGCAAAGGACAAGCCGGTGGAAATACTTATGAGGACCAAACGTTCTCGAGGACACATGGGAATTCTGTCAAGTTCTTTCGCTTCAAATAGCTGAGTAGTCTTCTTTAGTTTTGTAAGTGTTGTGTGGGTGAACTTGTGATAATGTACCGACCTTACTTGGACTAATACATACTTGTGATTAAACCCCCTGCAAGCATCCGCAACTACAGGAAAGAAATTAAGGTAAAAACCTAAGCATAGCCTTAAACTTTGAGATCCTACACTCCCTTGTGCAGTGGTTTCCTAACAAGGGTTTAGGTTTCTGTCACTCCGGCAACCCCACAATTAGTAGCCAAATACACAATGCATTCCCCTAGGCCCATAAATGGTGAAGTATCATGCAGTCGACGTTCACATGACACCACTAGAAGAATAGCACCACAACTTAAATACTAAACGATTGAATAATATCTCAACATAAATCCACTACTAAGAACATGACTTCTCCCATGTCCTTAGGAACTAAACGAACTACTCACGAGACACCATATGGATCAAGATCAAAGATGATATGGTGATGAATAACAATCTGAACATAAACAATAATCCAATGGTTCCACTCACAAGCATCAACTACAATAGTAATCAACACCGGGAAAGTTTCCCTAAGAACTATGCAAGTATTCAACACGATTGTTACAGCGGGATGGAGTGGTGATGATGGTGCTGGTGGATATGATGGTGTGGATGATGATGATGATGATCCCGATGAAGTCTAGATTGATGATGGTCTTGATGGGGATGATCTCACCTCTTCGGGAAGGAATTACCCCGGCAGAAATATGTCTGCCAGAGAGCTCTTTCTCTCTTGGTGTTTTTCACCCCGCAGAGGCGGCATAATGTTTCTGTCGTTGCTCCTTGTGTATTAGGGTTTCGAGGAGAAGATATAGGCGAGAGGGAGGAGCCAGAGGTGGGCCAGGTGGGCCAAACCCCCTATAGGTGCGGCCTAGGGGTGGCCCGCGCATGGGGGGGGGTGTGGGCCCCCTGTGGCCCATTCCGCCTCCCCTTCTGGCATTCTTCGTCTTCTAGGAAAATAGGATTTTCCGTATTTTTTCTGGTATTTTTCTGATCTTCGCGAAATTGCATCAAAACACCTCTTTTTCCATCGGAATCCTGACTCTGGTAGTTCATCCTCCAAGAATCATCCAACATGCAAAAACAGATGAAAATACATAAGTATCACCTCTTAATATGAAATATATCAATGAATAGAGGCAAATTATGATATAGAATGGTGATGCAAATTGGACATATCAACTTGCTGCTGTGGTCATCACACCTTCCTCTTGGGGACTCCCATCGAAGCTCTACTTTGATCTGAGCCACCATCAACATGAAACACCACATAGTAACTGGGTGGTTATACAGGTGGCATTGAGTAATCTAAAAGTACGTGTTGAGGCACATGGACTAAGAGTGGGATTTGTCCATCCATATGACGGATAGATATACTCTGGGCCCTCTCGATGGAATGTCATCCAATTGTCTTGCAAGCATGTGACTAGCTCACAAGGGATCACATATCACATGAATGAGTGAAGAGTAGTTATCGGTAACGAGGTTTAACTAGGTATGCAGAGATACCGACGATCAAACCGCGAATAAGTAAAGTATCGCGAGACAAAGGGAAATTGGTATCGTATGTAAATGGTTCATTCGATCATGAAGTAATCGTAGAAATATGTGGGTGCCATATGAATTTCCAGATTCCTATATTGGTTATTGATTGGAGAAGAGTCTCGATCATGTCTGCATAATTCACGAACCGTAAGGAGACACACTTAAGGATTCGATGTTGTTTAGTAGATATGGAATGTGAGTAAGAGACCGAATGTTGTTTGGAGTCTCGGATTGGATCCAGGATATCACGAGGAGATCAGGAATGGTCAAGAGAATAAGATTCATATAAGGAAAGTCCTATTCCGGAGTTTGGGAATGGTTTTGGTGTTTTTCATTAGAATGTTCTAGAAGGGTCTAGAAGGTCCATCACTCCTGAGTGGGAAGGTTACATGGATGTGTCATACCACAGTGGAATGGTTGCATCATTTCCTAGGTCACTTGGCTGGGCAATGGGAAGAGAGAAATCAAACTCTAGTTTGAAAGTCAAACGCCAATTTGAAAAAGTCAAATCCCAACATGGTTGCCTAGCGGAGGGAGGAAGGGAATCCCACTTAGGGAAGGATTCCCTCCTTCCCTTCCCGCCGGACACAAGGAGGAGTTGGGGGAGGACTCCCCTTTCCCCAAACCGCCTCTCCCTCTCATAAATAGAGGGGAGGGGCGCCCCTTGGCCCTACTTAAAACCCTAGGTCGACCGCAGCCCCCCTCTCTAGTTGCAGCTGCCCTAGATCTCCTCTAAACAGCCACCATCTGGCTAAACCCTAGGCACCGGCTACATCCACCCCTCGGCCCTCTAAACTCTATATCGCTGAGGCTCTCTCTACTCCACCATACCTGCTCCAGCTTAGGCGAAGCCCTGCAGGATTTCCCCTCTACTTCTACCACCACGCCGTCGTGCTGCTAGAATTGCGAGGAGAGATCTACAACCTCCAACGCTTGCTAGAACAAGGGAGAGGAAGGTCTTTATCAAGTAAAAAACGTGTGACTGACTGCGGGAGCGCTGCCGTAATACGGCGCCAGAAGTATCATCTACATGATCTTGATATCGGCAAGTGAATGATTACATCACCCACGAGAACCCGATCTCGTTAACCGCTTTGGATCATTGAGGGTTAGTACTCTATGAACTCGTTTCACTGATCTAGTATATTAGACCATGGCTTGTGTGTGTTCATGCGATAGATTTTTTTTGTTTTCCATGCTACGAACCCCTATAGTGACGATTTCGATGTTGCTCTTGACAGAGCAAATGTGACACCCCCGGGATTAAGGCTAGACAAATCCCAGACCTTCGTCTGAACATAAGCCTAACCTAATCTCGGAAGCGTACAAATAAAAAATTGGTAACACAACAGTGACCCTACGACACACAAATTATTAAAGCAAGCTCATAACTAAGCAAAGAACCAAATATTACAAGTAGAGGTCACTGACCACAAACATCAAACAACGGAAGGAAAATTATTCTATTAAGTATAGCAAACTTAACAAATGGCCTAAGAGGCCTGAAGCATAATGATGGCATCCAATCCATAGATCCCAGACTGGCAACTAGAAACCCCAAGCTACTCGTCAATGTCGATGCCGTAATGAACTCATATTCTATGGTAACACTTACTCTGCTGCAAAAGTATCAACGAAGTAAGGGTGAGTACAGGGTGTACTCCGCAAGACTTATGGATGGTGGAGTTATTATGCATAAAGCCATCTTTTTTTGTAAAACAAGAGGGAGAAGAATGTCGACTAATCAGAATATTTTAAAAGGGGATAAGAGAGCGGTAAATCTAGCTTTGATCATATTTTCATATCCACCGAATCATCATCAGCTAAACCTACCAACTAGGATCACCCCCTTGGACCCATGAGGAAGCATCCTTAATCACACATTGATCTGCCAATTTTCTCTATGATCTTAAAATCTGGTCACCAATTCGTCCATAATCTTGGACACGGCTTTTCAAAAAGATCTAACCCCGTAGGGGTGTACAACTTTACCCACACGTACTAACCTTCTCTTAATGCCAATACATTCGCCCTCTTCCTTGAAAGGCCGGCAAAGGTTGGTTAGACACGACCTTTACCTTGATTTCGTCGAGACCATGAGTCACGCACTAGGGAGATGCCGCCGTAATGGGTCGAGTCCTAAAGCCGGTCCCTAATGATGTGTGCAGGGTTCAAGATTACGGATGCCGTGCATCTCTCATTCCCGGCCACGCTAACCTACATGTTATGAATGCACCTCCTTCACCTCCTTCGAGAAGAACCGAAATGCGTATGTCGAATGGAAGGCCCGAACTATGTGACTCATGGAATCTACTAGGCAAGTTAGTTGGTTGAGGGGGTTTCCAGGCCCCCGTGTGGCTATATGCTCGTCTTGGTTCAAGAGGCAAGAACATCAGGTCCTATGGGTGGCAAGTATGGGACTGCAAAAACCACAACCGACTATGGCTTCCCATACAATCCTTAGCATGTTTCACTTTCATCTCTGATCATACCATGTCATCCTGTCGTACTAGGTTCATTCACAGCTCTGATTCTTCAACTGGATGGACCAGTGGTAATAGCAAAGCATGGCTAAGCGCAAGTGATGTAATAGTTCTAGCAACGGTTCACAAGCCAAACCTTAGTTAAGCTAGGAGCAGTGGATCAGGGAATATGGGATACAAAGGAAACATGCATCAGATAGGAGTATTCTATCTATCGATAAAAGACTTTAGAATCACATGCACATGGCAAGAATTGAAATACTTTGAAATCATAGGATTCATATGTATGTGTGGGGCTTCACTTGCCTTTGCCTGTTGATAAATAATAAGCAGATCTTCGGACACCTGGTACTTGACTTGATTATAGTTGATCAATTATTGGTCTCAATCTACGATGGTGTTGATCTCAGTCTTCAATCTCGAATCATTACTCACATTCAACTTCGAGTACTACCGGGAAGAAGCAGAAACACTGGAAAGGAAAGTGAAACAATCAACACATGGCATCGATGCAATGCTCAAGCAAGGATGATGATATGACAAGTTAAATAGTATTGAAATGAACCCTAAAACATGCTTGGTAATTTTAAACGGGGTTCCGAGGGGTACAAACCCTAACTCAGGGAAACTCCGGATGCACCTATGAGGGGTTACTTTGTTCTTCTAATTGAACTTGTCATGAAAGTTTCTTAACAATGCATGGTTATAGCTTAAAGATGTAGTTCTCATTTTTATGAACATTTTGATATATTATTTGTATTTTTCTGATTTAAAATGAATTAGTTATGAATTTCTCCAATTTTAATTCATTTTAAATCATTTTTTTAAATATTATAAAAAGAATTACATTTTAGAATTACTTTTAACATTTTATTAAATAGAAAACGTTTCTGAAAATATTTGTATCACTTATAGGGTGGACCCACCTATCAACATTTATCATTTACAAAATAATTACAAAAATTGTTTAAAATAAATGAATTACAAATTACCGCCTCATGTTGATGTTAGCACGACATCAACGATGGGGATCTCACTGTCCATCACGAATCCATCGAGCTTCTGCACGCGGGGGCTTGGGGGTGGGCGCGGTGGACTCGCGCAAATGCGATGAGCGAGAAAGTGGCGTCACCGCTTCAAGGGGGTCGCCGGTTCCACGAGAATAATAGCGGCTGGCGGCGGAGCACGCAGGTGCTCTTCGGCAGCACAACTCATGAAGAGAGGGAGGGCGTCGGGGAGGCAAGGGGAGCACGAACAGTGGAGAATCGATGGTGGAGATGGCGGCAGCCAGCGGGATATCAGGGTTGATTCCGGTGAGAGGAAAGCTTCCCATCTTGCGTGCTTCGGTACAGATGAAGAGGACGACGAGGCGGTTCCAACAGTGCCCTCGTCACGGCATGGGGTGGCTGGAAATGGCGGGGACAACGGCGAGGTCCAGCTAGGGTTCCAGGCGCACGGAATACAGGGCAAGGGAGAGGGAGAAGTGAGGGGTTAGGGTTATCCAACGGCGGCCAAGGGATATTGTAGTGGTCCGGGGGCGGCGGCGTTGATCTTGGCGCGCGGCGGCCGGCAGCGAGACGACACAGAGCTGCTTCGTTGCATCTGTCGGTGAGGAGGAAGACGATACATGTGGAGCAAAGGGGTCCCGGGCCAAGGGTGGCTGCAGATGGGCCAGGGATGGGCCAGGGAAAAGTTCCAGCAGGGGAGGAGGGGAGTGGGCTGCGGCCTGGTTCTCTCTCCTGTCTATTTTTTTAGAAATCCTTTTTCTTTTTCTGTTTTCTCAATTTCCCTTTTGTAAATCCATTTAAAATCTGTTTTAAATATTTCCAGATTACAAGAATTTTTTTAAACATTTTGAAATACTGCAGGAACCCTTTATAACCATTTGGGTTCCATAAATTTTGTACTTTTCAAAATTCAAAACCATTTTTGAATGGTTTTGCAGAGAGAGGGGTGTAGGGTTTTAGGATTTTATGAGAACCTTTTTATTTCATGCATTTTAAATGATGATGATGCTCATGAATTCACAAACATTTCTTAATTACTATTTGGTAAAACTAGGGTTCTTAAAATTCTATCCCCCTTAAAAGAATCTCATCCCGAGATTCCTAGGTAGGAAGTTAGAAGGAACAGGGTCACACTAAACTTCAATGATCTTCTCGAAGAGGTTGATCCATGCCACCATTATTGAATGAGTGATGCACTTCATTTCCTTCGAGATTGTTGCTCTCTCTAAGGAAGAGAGGGAATGACACGGAACCGCAAACTTAGTATCTCCTGGTCAGCTCATGGATAGATGTTTCACGAACATCTCTAAAACCAACAAACATGAAACACGCCAAGGTAACAGAGGAAGCAAAAGGATATGGTTTTCAAGGTGACAGATGACTGGTCTTCATAAGGATTGAAACCATGGAACTTCATAAGATTTTCGACTTCTAAAAGAAGGAGACTTCCAATAGAAATAACATGATCACAAACTTCGAGAAATAAACCTCTACTAAACAGCTTAATATAGCTTTACAGGTGGAAAAGATAGATACCTACAAAACCAAGTTGTTGAAGTACTTTTGACACAAAAGGGTCACTCCTTCATTCAATGGAAGGCCAAGATGGAAAGGTATTTTGGTGGAGAGGAATCGTAAGATTCACAAGGAAAATGTAACAAGAGAAACTATTGATTACCAAAATCATAATCGCTCTTCGAACATGTTTAAGAAAGTGGGAAGGAAACTCTTTATACATCCAGAGCTATCAAAATCTCTGCCAAAGATTATGACATCACTTTACACCACTGGATAAGTAGGTAAAAAAGATTCCTGATGACACGAGAAGAAAGAAACTTCTTTCTCAGACTCCAAGTACTAGGCATAACAAGACGCTTGCCAACGTAAAATGGTCTAGAAGATCGACCGAGAGACATTTAGCAACTCTACGTTAAAATTTTCTCCTTTATGTTCGAGATACTGATATCAAACTTTTAACAAGCCTTCAATCAGTCATCAAGTAAAGGTCAGACTTCGGATCCAAAGGAAACCATAAGAACAACTCCTTTATTAAGTTATAGAAGATGCCTCACGAAGAGTGGTTATTATTGCTGATTCAATATAATGTGACAATAGGTCTTCCTACTAATTGTGACAACCATTATATCAATCCTGCCAGATGTATAAAGAGACCTATGTCAAAACCTTGCAGAACACCAACCATCATTGCTGCTTGAGATTTAGCTTTGGTTAAGTGGAGAGATACTTCAGACTTAGCATGTCCGAATAGAAAGTGTGCAACATTTACCACATGGCTAGAGTCACTAGATTCTCAAGACATGGAACACAGTGTCAAGCTCCACTAGATTGCGGAACCCATGTGATAGCAAGTTATCAAAGGATAATTGCACTTACATGAATTGTTTGCAATGAAACACAATTGAATCCTTGCTAGGAAACATTTAGGAGGATATCGATGTTTTGTTGGACTTCTTATCTTCCATGAACAAATCAATCAGTGGCTTGGTATTTGGAGGATCTTCTCTAGATGTGAAGGTATCAACCTACCATATCAAGAATACTTCTCACATGCTTAACTAACTTGGAATGATTCCTGAGGAAACAAAGACGACTCTACTCGAATCCACGGCGACACCTTTCAATAATTGCACGTGAACTAGAGAAGTTTACTTCTAACATCTAGAACACATACTTCGAGATAACATGAAGATGGTTCTAAAAAGTTTCCAACATTAATGCCAACTATTCCATATGAGTCTAATATAACATGGAGAAGTTAAGAATTCCATCGATGGGCTCAATAACAAGCTTGTCTATACACTCCAAGATGCCAGAGTCACATGTTGTAAGAAGAAGGCATAGACATTGGTCAGACCAGAGGATATGAAGATGTGATTAGGTGAAACATCACAAGTGGATACACCATCAAGATAGTCCTTGGAACTGAGTTTGATTTGACAATAACCCAAATCAAATCAAAGGTAGGGAAGATAACATATCCACAAAGGACTTATTATCCTGCTTCAACACGAACAGAACTAGACATCCCTTTAAGGAGGAACAAAGTTGGATAGAACATTTGTCTTACAACTCTCCAAGTTGTTGTTTAAGCTCAACCAACTAGTTTAGGGTTATCCAGTACGGATCCTTGCAGAAAGGAGCGGTTTAAAGAAATAGGTTACTCAAGAACCTGACAACACGGTCATGTGGCAACATGTCGATACTTCTAGTAAGACATCCAGAATATCACGAACCACCGATATGTCACTTAGCTCGAGAGGAAACTTGCTTTGTAAGGCAAGAAGACATAGTCTCAAAGCTTCGTCACAAGCCTAACTCTTTGACCTAAGAGGGTGTACCATAATAGTGGACTTGGTAGAACAATCATCCTTGACTCATTGATTAGATTAACCATCACGCTAGGAATGATATAAATGTCCTTGAAGTTTAAAGCAACAGGATTTTTTTTTTGAAATTTTGTACTGCAGGGGAGTCCCCCACAACCCTCTATTTATTAAAGAATAGTCCAAAGTTCATTTACAAACATATGTACAAGAGAAGATAAACTAAAACTATAAAAGCTAGGAAAGACTATCAAGCCATAATTACAGTAAATCCATATGTCTATCCTTTAACCTATGAAGAAGCAAAGTAATATCATAAACAAAACCAGCCTTCCATCCTTTGAAGGTTGGTTTTATATTCTTTAAAACCCAGTCATTCCTTTGCTTCCAGATATTCCAACACGCAATAATTGAACCTCTAAGAAGCAGGGCCCCTAAAAGGATTTGAACACTTGACAGAAACTGTCCCTCTAGGATGCATCTATCCATTGTATCTGAATATAATTCCACACTCTTGTGCTAAAATTGCAATGAAATAATAGATGCTTCCAATCCTCAATGACTCCAGTAGGACATAATACACAACCATGGTTTTCAGTAGCCTTCTAGTTCCTTCTAATCAGCATATCCTTTGTATTCAATCTTTCATGAAACAATAACCAAGCAAAGACCCTATGATTGTACATGCATCTGCTCTCCCAGATACTTTTTGAAATTAGATCAGTGGGCATGAATGAAAAACAGTGCTTATAAAACGCCTGAGACTTATAGACCTCTTTACTTAAAGTATAAATCCAGTTGTCCTCCTCCTGAGTAAAACCCATTGAGCCAATAATTTCCTATAGTTTTGTGTATTCTTGAAATGCCTCACTGGACAGAGGCAGATGGAAAGCATCATGCAAAATCCTCAATGTACCCACATCTATAACAGATGCCATCTTGTCTCTAGCAAAAGAGTATAATCTTGGAAATTTATTGGCAAGTAATTCTCCATGCCAAAGATCATTCCAGAAAAGGATGCTAAATCCAGACCCAACAATGCATTTGGAAATGGACCTCCATTCATCCACTAGTTTTAATATTCCTCTCCACCAGAAGGAACCACAAATAGTAACATCATGAGGAATAGATTGATGATAATAAGAATCCCTTACTAATCTTACCCATGGCAGGTTTGCATTATTATAAAATTTATTCAGATGCTTAAGCAATAAGGCTTTATTCTGGATCCTTAAATCAGTGACTCCAAGTCCTCCTTTGTCCTTGGGTTTACAAATCATGGGCCATGCAGCCAGAGAATTTATCTTCTCCTGATTTTTAGTTTTCCTCCAAAGGCATCTCCTTCTTGCCTTATCCACAATGTCAATGACCCCTTAAGGGATTTGCCATGAGCACATAACGTATGTGGGCAAGGAAGAAAGAACAGAGTTTACCAGAATAAGACTGTCCCCATATGAAAGAAATGAAACTATTGCATTTAACCTTCTTTCAACCCTATCAATTAAAGGGGAGAAATCCTTCATTGTGGGTTTAGTTGTGCCCATGGGTAGTCCTAAGTAGGTGAAATGCATTGCAGCAAGCTGGCACTCAAAATAGTAGCGAAATGTGTGGCTTCTTCTTTAGATAGGTTGATTGGAATCATTGAAGACTTGTGGAAGTTAACCTTTAAACCAGTAAACTCAGCATATTGTATCAAAAAATCTTTGAAGACTTTCAACTGATTTTCTTCTGCAAGAAAAATGGTTAGAGTATCATCTGCATATTATACAATCGGATAGTCCCCTTCCTTTGGAATCGTCAGTTGCAAATTTCCATCAATGAAAGCCTTATTTACCAGGCTCTATAACAGATATCCTCCCAGGACATATAGGAGAGGTGAAAGAGGGTCTCCTTGCCTAACACCCCTTTTGTAGGTAAAACTCTATCCTGGCACTCCATTTAAAAGTACAGAAGATGTACCACTTTCAAGGATATTCTTGACTAGGGCAATGAACTTTTTGGGAAAA
The DNA here is from genome assembly GCA_916181665.1 of Avena sativa. NCBI lineage: Eukaryota > Viridiplantae > Streptophyta > Magnoliopsida > Poales > Poaceae > Avena > Avena sativa. Next base: position 133,435,112 of record OV702283.1, on the reverse strand, counting down.
CCTTTATAATGCAATACTTCAAGAATAGCATGATGTTAAATTGTGTCAAAAGACTTTTCAAAATCAATCTTGAATACTACCATTTTCCTTCTTGACTTATGACATTGATAAAGATATTCAAAACACCACCCTAGACAGTCCTGTATAGTTCTGGCTTTAATGAAACCATATTGATTTGCATGTATACACCTTTTAATCTCATCATGCAGTCTATTTGCATAAATTTTAGTGATGAATTTAAGACAAGTATTTGTCAATGAGATAGGTCTGAAGTCATTGACAGTCTGAGGAGCAAGTTTTTTGGCATCAATGTAATATAAGAGCCATTTATGCTTTCCAGGGAGATTTTTTCATCATGAAAGTCAGTACACAACTAAATGAAATACTCCTTGACAATATGCCAACATTTTTTCACAAAAAAAACCATTAAAACCATCAGGTCCAGGAGCCTTATTAGACTTCATAAATTTAACCACCCCCTCCTTAAAAAAGAAATATTCTCATATAGTATGTTTAGATCCTGCACTTGACTGAGAAATATAGACATGTTGATTTGATTTGTTGTTGGGCAAGAAATTCCCATTCTACTCTTATAACATCTCCAGAAAGCACATGCTTTTTGAGAATGGTCAGATAATTCATTGCCATTTCATCCTGGATGCTAGTAATTATATTGTGCCTATACCTCTCAGTTGCTCTAGCATGGAAGTATTTTGTGTTCTCACCATTTAATTTTACCCATATGACAGTACACCTTTTCTTCCAATAATCATATTTAATTTCAACAGCTTTCCTAGATGGCACTTTACAATATTCCTGAAGTTAAATTCAGGTATGAACAATGGCCTTGCACCCTCAAACTGATCCAACATAAGAATAACATAATTGCACTTAGCAATCAATAATTTTAGATGGGACGGATTCCCCCCCCCACACACACACACTTCTTTAGTTCATAACGAAGCATTTTGAATTTTGCAACAAGAGAACAAGCAGAAGAACTCCTATTCACATGCTATTTCCAAAAAAATTCAACCAACTCCATAAATCCTGGCTGCTCAACCCAGAATTTTTCAAACCGAAAAATCTTTGATTTAGGGATGTTGGTAGCTACTTCTACAACACATGGAACATGGTCAAAAGTAGATTTTTCTAGTGGAAATACCAGTGTATTTGGAAAATCAATGGTCCATTGACAGGAAGTGAAAAATCAATCAAGTTGTGCCAGAAGTGGCTATTCTTGCATATTTAACCAAGTGAAAGATCTACCTTTCAAAAGTAATTCCATTAAACCCAAATGACTAATTATGTCATTAAACAGTAAAATATCATTCATATCAGTGCCTGGTTTGTTTCTATTTTCCACTGATCTGATAAAATTGAAGTCTCCCAGTAATAACCAGTGTTGATGCATGGGTATGTTTAAGTTATATAGCCAAGTTACAAAGTTTTCCCTTTCAATTCCCCTACAAGGTCCGTACACAGTTACTAAGTCCCACTTTTGTCCATTATGAATAGATGAGAAAGCCACATGAATAGCAGATCTGTGTATTTCAATGACTTGCCCTTCAAACACAACACTATTCCAAAGCACAATAATTCCACCTGATGCCCCAATTGCAGGGGAGTAAGCAAATCTATCAAACCTCTTAGGACAAAAACTCCTAATAAATGAGTGATCAAAAGAGTCACATTTAGTTTCCTGGAGACAAACTACAGAGGCCCTGCTCTCCTCAATTTTATTATACATTGAGGTCCTTTTGTCCTTATCATTAATCCCTCTTATGTTCCAATCCAGACCCAACCAATCCATATTTCCTAATGAATTACTCATTTAAAGAAACATATAGCAACAATAAAGACCAACTCCACTTGGCACATAAATGAGTAAGAGGCATAACATGTTTTGAAATAAAGTTTCCAAAAGTATCCCAATGCTAAACTGCCATCACGTTCAGAAAGCCCAAAACAAGATAACCAAGTTCCATAATAATAAGGACATAGAAAAACGACATTACCTATCAAAAGTAATAGGTCAATCTACTCATTGGTCTTCTCAGGTGTAACATCATCTATGGAGGTGGCCATTAGCTTCTCCACTGTAATCTCAGCCCCAGGAATCTCCAACAAAGCACCAGCCTACTACAGAACTGAGATTGCATTACAGGGAGGAACATCTTCTATCTTCCTTGGCTTGGATGATCTTGAATTCTTCCTTGGCTCAGGCTGATCTGACATTGGCTCAAATCTATATCCTGCATTCCTAGTTGAACTCCTTATACTGTGCCTTTCAGATGTGTTGACTAGGATAGGTTCCTTCTGCTTCTGTTTCCTGGACCTCTTCTTAGAAGAACACTCAGTATTATCCACAAGTACCTCTTCCACAGCAATTATGCTCTGAACCACTAAATTATCCTCTTGAATGTTATGATAGTTGAAATCCAAAGCCTGATCATGTGGCACTAGTGGCAACAGAGGAGAAGGGGGAAGCCAAAAGTTTCCCATTATGGCACTACACTGAAAATTATGAGGTAATGCCCCCACCTTAGAAACTTGCAGACAATGAATATTCTCCATAGAGACCTCATTCATAACACTGATATTACCCAGCCTTATATGATCAGGCAACAGAACTGTCAAGAGATGGATATTCATATTCTGTACCATGGGTGGCTGCTGTTGAAAAGGAATGATAGCTAGAGGGTTTTCCTCAACCACATCTAATAGAACCTGATTAGCATCCTGCATTGCAATATCACCATGGATAATAGGGGCCTAAACCACCTGATCAACTCCCTCTCCAGGGATGAACTGAACTGAAGATCCTGATTCATCAGAGAAGGAAAAGGTGACAGAGGACTTCTCTTAAGGAGGCATCACATTCTGCTACTCATTAAACCCAGCATTATTCCTTGCATTATCCTGTTGCTGCCATTCACCCCAACCAGGAAGATCTGGCTGCATATCATTAGGGACCCATCCCTCATCCTCATCATCAGGTTAGAAACCAAGGTTATGTGCAGGTAAAGGATGAGGATTAACCATTAAGAGGTTCTAGTGACGCATCCCCTAGAAGAGCATCTCCTTTCTCACTCATCAAAATATAGCAGGGTACTGCCCAAGAAACAACAGCGCCACCATATTTTTAAGGCTCCCTGACAACAATGGACCTAGGGATATCTCTAGCCCCACCAGAACTGCACTTTATCAAATTCCTAGTTGGGGAGGGGTCCTCTCTAAACCACCCTCCGAGCTTTCTAAACTTGGCCACTGTCTCCCTGAGAAATTCCTCATTACGATAATCCATGGGAAGATTTAACAACATAATCCATCCAGTCCTAGTATAAACAGTGGCTCTACAATTGGGACCCTCATCATGCTTGGTGAAAGATAAAAACCTCCCATTACCAAAAGGCACCTCAGGCTGCACAACCAACAAATCTCTAGTGACAGAGTCACGCATCCTAAATAGCCCAATGCCTACTACACTTTCAGCAAAACTCAAAACCTCCCACTAAAGATCATTAACAATGTGATAAATAATTTGATGCAGTACCTCATCAATTTCATCTCCGATCGGATGAGGAAGTACAACCTCCATTGCCCAATTCTCATGATGCTTTGGAGGAGTTGACAAAGTAGTGACATAAATCCTTGGCGGCCTTTGATCAGCATCCCACGGCTCCATGACATGCATCCCCGCAGGTGTAAACATGTTCGGCTGCACAGGAAAGTTGGCCATTTCTAGGGTTTGCAGAGTAGAAACAGGCGGCGGAGAACTCAGGGGAGGAGAAGTTGATTTTCGAGGAACCAAACAGCCTGAAGATAAAACTGTTTTGTCGGATCCAGAGACAGAGTCCAACTTGACTTGATTTGACTACTTGACGACCTAGCTAAAAGATGAAGATGCCCCTGCCTTACCTAGACAATCTTTCTTAATGTGTCCCTTTTTGAACATGCCATGCAGCGAATTTTATCTGTATAATGACGTGTAGAGTGATGGAAACTAAGACACCTAGTGCATTTCCAAACTTTGTGTACCATATCATCAATCATGCTCTCAAAACCATCATCCAAACACACAGATTTGTCAATATCCTGAGAAATGTTATCCTCATTTGTCACCTCTTTTGGAATTTTGTCAAACGGCAAAGAATTCCCCATATCAATTGAAGAGGCCACAGAGACAGCATTATTTTTGTGCAAGATAAAACCTCCAACCTGAACATTAAACTCCCAGGCAAAACACTGTCCAAGTTATTGATCTTCTTAGTGCACACTTTTGGCTTCCAAATGCTAGTCACCAAGTTAGCTTGGGTCTGTTTCTGAATCTGAGAAGGTTTTTTAGCAGAGGTACCACCAACTAAAGTCCATTTAGCACTCAGTTCCTTCTTCCAAAGAGAGAATTCACTCTTCCAGTTCGGCCCTCCAACACCGCAGAGATGAAAAAACATTTGCAGTGGAAACTTTCATACGAGCAAAGCTCTCTGATAAATAAACCCACTCTCTTGGAGGAAACAGTGAAGGAGAAAACCCTGTCTCTGATCACGGACACATTTAATTCACCACAATAACCACCAATAGCTGCCTCAAGAGCTAAACTGACAGAATCTTCATCAAGTTTAAATGTTGCACGTCCAAAAGACACTACCATAGTAAAGTGGTCCGAAACCAATAAATGGGTGCACGGAAGATTAAAAAAGCGTTTGCACTTCTTTGGCAAAATTTAAACCATGAGAGAAATCCATGCCAAGGGTGCTAACAGCACGCACAACCATAGTAGATGGATCGATAGGATTTGTATCAAACAAATTTCTAGATACATTAACCATAGGAATATCCAGGGGAACACCATTATCCATAGGAGCCCCAATGCGTAAGACTAGCTTAACTCTAACCAAGGCACGATGACATGGAAAACTAATCTAAGATCCAGAAGAGATGAATTCTCATACCTTGAGAGTTTTACTATCAATCACGATACCATTGGCATCCACTAGTTGAATCTTCCTTAGTTTAGGATTAACCACAATAAAAACCGAAGACATTACATCTTGACGGTGTTCGGAAACACAGAGTACAAAGCCCTCCAACGCCAGGAGGAACGATCTAGGATCAAAGAGAGCCATGATGGGGTAGGGAAAATGGAGGCTAGAAATGTATGTGGATGGGAAGGAGGTGAAATCCGGCAGCCAAGATGGATGCTGGCAAGGTGGAAGGCCCAAGGGGGCCTAGATCACCATGGAATCGCCGATCCTAATTTTTAGGAGGTGCCAAGCCATGTGATACGTCGAAAAGTTATCTATAATTTTTGATGTTCCATTCTTGTTTAGTATCTAATTTGCTTTGCTTTGTCCACACTTTAAGGTGTTCTTATATGTTTTCTTGTACTAACCTATTAACAAGATGCCATAGTGCAAGTTGCCTGTTTTCTTCTGTTTTTGATTCTAGAAAAGCTAGTAAGGAAATATTCTCGGAATTGGACGGGACAAAAGGCAAAGTCAATATTTCACCAAGGAGAACACGGAGTCCAGAAGAGAGACGGAGGGGATCCATAGGGCGGCCGCACCCCCTGGCGCGAGCCCACCCTAGTCCGCGCCTGGGCAGGGTGTGGGCCCCCTGTCTGCCCCCTGCCTCGCCTCGTCGCCTATAAGAAGCCCCCGATGCCTAAACCCTAATCACCCAATCCATATTCCACGAAACCGTCTGTAGCCACCGCCACCATCGTCCCTAGATCAGGGGGATCTGAAGCTCTTCCCGACACCCTTCCAGAGGGTAGATCATCCCAGAGGCCTTATTCTTCATCATGCCATCCTCTGGTATGAAGCGTGAGTAGTTCTACCTTGGACTATGGGTCCATCTAGTAGCTATATGGTTGTATCTCCTCCTTTGTGCTTTCATTTCTAGTTCTTGTGAGCTCCGTTCATGATCAAGATCTCATCTATTTGTAATCATGCATGTTGTGTTTGCGGGGATCCGATGGATATTGAGATTACTAAGTCAGATTGATTAATGGTTTTGCCTTATTGATTCTATCATGTTTATGTTATTTGTGATCTTGCATGCTCTTCGTTTTTAGTAGTTATCTTGGCCAAGTAGTTGCTAGTGACTCCAAGAGGGGTATTTATGGTCGATAGTGGGTTCATGCCTCTATTTAATCTAAGGGAACTGACAGAAATCTCTAAGGTTGTAGATGTGATGTTGCTACTAGGGAGAAGGTCTCTTGTTCATGGAACAAGTGGATTGTTTACCTTACACACTTTGCTTAAAGCAGTTATCCGTTTCTTGCAACTTAATACTGGAGGGGGTTCGGATGATAACCTGAAGGTGGATTACTAGCCATAGATGCAGTTGGATGGCGGTCTATGTATCTTGTTGTATTGCCCAATCGAATCTCATAGGATCATTAATTTCTAGTATTGAATTTTTATGCCTTCCTCAGTCCTGTCAATTGCCCTGCTGTACTTTGTTTAGCGTGCATGCCATGTTTTTATCTAAGGAGAGCACCTCTAGTGAACTATGGACCCCGGTCCAATCTTTACCATTGGTACATCTTCCACTATTACTGTTTACTTTCTGCAAACCACTATCACCTTCCACACCATATAGTTAATCCTTTGTTACAGCAACCGGTGAGATTGACAACCTCACTGTTCGTTGGGGAAAAGTCTTGAGTTTGTGTTGTGCAGGTCTCCAAGGTGCTTTGCAACACCTTTGAGACGTTTCCTTCCTCCTACTGGTTCGATAACCTCGATTTCTTAATGCGGGAAGACTTGCTATTGTGCTGCATCACACCTTGCTCTTTGAGTTTCCCGACGAAGTGCTCCCACATCAACGAAGCCCATCACAAGTTTTTCTGGCGTCGTTGCCGGGGAGGCTAAGGACGTCTTCACAAGTGTAGTCCTCCATAATATTTCTCTTTACTTTGTTTTTAGTTTATTTTTCTTGGTTTTGTTTGCCTATTTTTATCAAAAACTCCAAAAAAATAGTTTAGTTTGGTTTGCTTTCTCTTATCAAAAACACAAAAAAATTAGTTCCTGCTCTAGTTGCAACCTTGCTCTAGCTCACCATGTTGTTCCCTAAGTTCACCCTGAAGGACCTTTCTATACGTAGTTGCTCTATAATTGGGAAAGAAAATATTGAAGAATTCTTTAATCATGTTAGCAAGCATGAGGATATTGAGGATAGATCTATAGCAGAACTTGCTCCTAATTATGAAATTGCTCTAGCTTCTTTAGTTCATATGTTGGAGGCTAGGTTTGTTAACCTTAACCCCATGATGCAAATTTTGTTCCTTAAACTAAAGGAAGAAAAGGATGTTGAAAAGAGAGAATTTTTCTTTGAAACTTTTCTAAAAGAGTTTTCTGATGTTGCTAAGGAAGCCAAAAAAGTCTTTGAGCGTTTTAATATGCTAGGCTTTTGCGTAGATGTTATGGGTACTTTAGATAAAACCAAACCTAGAGAGGAATTTAAGATACCCATACATTTTAAACTTGTAGGAATGCATGAAGCCTCTGAAAAGAATTTTAATTGGATCGTTCCTTGTCACATCCCAAAATTTTCCAAATTTTGAAATGTGAAAAATAAATAAACAATATAAATAATTGTTGAAATTTAGGGTGAAAAGAAACTTTTTGTTTCTAAATGGAAACATCAAAACTCATCTTGAATAAACTTTGAACAAATTTGAAACCAACAAAATTCAAATCAAGAGAAATGCATTCATCAATGAATGTATCTTAACACTTAAACTTGGGAAAATAAACCAAAACCTAAAACCTTAATGAAAGAAAATCATTTCCAAGATCCCTCTAAGACTAAGGATTTGATCCATATAAAATTTATCAACAAACATTTATAGATGATCAAGAATGATAAATAAAAATATTATAAAAACCATAGAAATTGGTTTCACTTAATTTGGAGCCATGGATAAAAACTTAAGAATTTAATAAGATGAAAGGAAATAATTTCCAAAGCTAATAAAGATCCTATCTAAAATCCATACCAAATTGTGAGAAAAATAATCCTAAGTGATTTAAAAGGATAAACAAGTATTAAATAAAATTCTACAAATTGGAATCACCAAGTTTGGATCCACAAATAAAAGATATGGATTTTATAAGATAAAGAAAATAATAATTAAATAAGGAATATTTAAGACCCAAATTAAATCTTGGCCAAATCCATAAGGAAATGGAATAAATATAATCCAAATCCAAATAAAATAAAGGGATAAAGAATATTCAAATAAAATAATATGGCATTAACCAAATTCCATTCTATTTGAATGAAGACAAAATCACTAATGGAAATGATTAATTAAATCAAGGGAAAATAATAAGATGGAATTTTCCAAGGTGGATATAAAATATATTTAATTAACTTAAATGGAATAAGAGAATTATTTGAATAAAATTTATGTGGGATTAAAACCATATTTGATTTGAATAAAGACAATCTACCCAATTTAAATGATTAATAAATCATATTAAAATACTTTGAATAATTCAAAGAGAATTATTTGCATTAATGAATAAATAAAACCTACTGAAAAGGATTTGGTAAAATTTGGAGATTAAATAGAAGTTGGAAAACATAATTAAAATCCTATTTAAATAAAGACAAAAGGCCCATTTTGAATAAAATATAAACCATAAAATGAATAAAATTATTCCTAAAAAGGACTTTAAATACATGTTTAAAACATATTAAAAACTTACTAAAAATTTGGAAGGTTCTGAATTCAAATGTTAGTTTGAATTTTTTGAACAAATTCAAAACAGAATAAAAGAAACAGAAAAAGAAAAATAAACAGGAAAGGAAAAAATAAAGAAAGCAGCCCAGCCCAACAAGCCCACTATGCCTAACCAGCCCACTCTCTTCTCCCCGAATCATTTCCCGTCACTCGCAAACGAACCCGCAAAGTCACTAACGATTGGACCCCACGCGCATTCCCTCTCTCGCTGACGAGGTTGCCCCACCTGCCAGTCATCTTCTCTACCCCGCGGTGACCACGCCCCTCTCCTCGCTGTTACCGGCTGTTGCAGACTCGATTCAATTCGAGTTACTGCGGCACTAATCCCTCCCCGCGACCTTGCCCTACTAATCGCCCCTCTCTCCCCTCTCTTTCCCCTTAGACACCACGCCATCGGAGCCTCTAGGCTGCGTGAATTTCTCCTTGCTCCACCACTGCCTCCGACGAGTTCTCCGTCGAATTCCGGCGAGCCCCGACCCCCTCTTACCTCCTAGATCACATGAGCTTAACAACCATAACCATGCGTATCTGCCAGTGGCCTCAGTTTGCCCACGCACGCCCCACATCCTCGGCTCTGTCCACGTCTGAGCATCGCCGCTGTCTGCCTCGACTCCGGCGAACTCTACTGGTAACCCCTCACCGCGCCTCTCCCTCTCATTGACGCTCGCATACTCCCCACTCTCGTGCGCATCTAACGCGACCCTTACTTTGCCTTGGCACTCCTTGTAGCTTCACCGTCGATGACTCCCGAGCGCACCCGTCGCCAGGAGCAACTCCGACGAGAGATTGCCGACCCGTCCGTGCGCCCCTGTCCATCCCGCGGCCACCTTGAGCATCCCCGCCACCTTGCGAACCTGGTGAGCCCCTCCTCCCCTCCTCTTGCTTCTTGGAATATCCAGACCATCGTCTACTGAGCGCCATTGCCACACATCCATCGCCAGCGCCGCCCATCTCTGGTCGATGCACTCTGGACCGTTAGATGCAGATCCAGTGGGTGTGTTAGATTCACTTAAAACGAACCGGTATGCTAGATATAGACCATACGATGCACTTTAAATTCTGCGGTCTGTGTTAGTCCATCCAACCGAATCAGTATCGCCCAATAGTATTGCTCCACATGCCCCAGTCTATGTTATAAAAACCAGAAACATTTCTATTAGTTGTTTGAATTTGTAAATTGCATAACTTTTGATCCACACGTCCAAATTTTGCAAACTTTATATCAATGGAATCAGAAAAAATAATTCTATCCAACCATGTACTTTGTTTAGTAATTTTATTCTTTAAACTTAGTTGTTTTTGCAGAAACTTGTCTAGGCCTATTTTGTGTATAAAATTTATTCTAAAAATGATTTAGGGGTAAAAACTTTTGTAGATGGATTTTTTGAGCCTACTGACCATAGAAACCAAATTTTAGACTTAAAAACATATTTTGTGAGGCTAAGGAATAAATCTTTGAATAAAATCATTTCTAGCTAAATGAAAATGTTGAATATGTTTAAAAATGCTTTTTGAGTAAAACCTTTGGAAAATGATTTGAATTAAACTCTCTGACCCTAAACACCAAGTTTTTGGAATTAAAAATATATTTGGTGAACCCTATAAAATTATTACTTTGTTTAAATGTATTTCCAACAAAATAAAATAATGCTTTGATTTAAAAATGGTTTTTAGATGAAACCTTTTGCAAATGGTTTTAATATTAAACACTTGACCTTAAAACACTAAAATGTTGTGTTTAAAAATATTTTATAAACACTAGAGATTATCACTTTGATTTAAATCATTTCTAGCAAAACAAAAATGACTTAAAGTGGCCATTTTCACTAACTTGACTTAAAATGGTTTTGCCACTTTTACAAAATACTAATAGATGTTTTAGAATGTTTATAACCTATTAGAAACCATTTTTCCAAATAAAACAATCTTTGGCATGCTTGCATGCATTGCTTTGTTTTTATTATTCTATGTGATGAATTGCTTGAATGGTAGATTGAATTTGTGCCTTGATTAAATTGTAGTAAAATTTGAAGAGTGTGACTATTGCCAGATCAAGGAGTGAACTTATATTCTCTACCAAAAAGGAAAGTGGTGCTTCGTACTTTTGTCCCATTATTTTCACTATGCATTAGTGATATTTCAAAGTAAGACTTACATGGAATTTTACTAAGTGTGCTATGCCATGGGAAATCCTAGTAGTTGAAACCGTAGTAGATTTTTTCCTAAGTTAAGATTCCTACCACCATCATGCTTACCTTAGCTAGTAGAAAACAAGGGTGGATTATATTCATGCTATGAAATATTTCTAAGTTAAGGACTTGTGTTTTGTTTAATAAAACAACTATGTGAATGAATCACCTGGGTGGAAAGGGACTTGCATTGTCACATCCCAAAATTTTCCAAATTTTGAAATGTGAAAAATAAATAAATAAAATAAATAATTGTTGAAATTTAGGGTGAAAAGAAACTTTTTGATTCCAAATGGAAACATCAAAGACCCATCTTGGACAAACTTTGAATGAAAAGGGATTTAAAAGATAAACAAATAACAAATAAAATTATAAAAGTTGGAATCACCATTTTTGTATCCTTAAATAAAAATATATGGTTTTTATAAGCAAAGGAAGAAATAATAAATAAGGACTGTTTTAAAGAGCCAAATTAAAACTTGGCCAAGCAAATAAAATAAAATATTTTTGTTTAATAAAAAGAGTAAATGATTATTTAAATAAAATCATGAGGATTTATTACTATCCAATTTCATTTAAGTAAAGACATTTCCCATTTTAAATGAACATTAAAAACATAATAAAGTATTTTAAATAATAATTCAAAGTGATTTATTTTTAAATAAAACCTACTGAAAAGATTTGGTAAAATTTAGATTTCAAATAGAGTTTGAAAACATTAATAAATCTTATTTGAATTAAGACAAGGGCCTATTTTAAATAATTAATATACCCTAAAAAGAATAAAAGAGATATTCTAAATTTGACTTTAGAATATGTTAATAAACAGTATTAGAATATACACAAAGTTTGGCAAAGGTTTGAATTCAATTAGTGTTTGAAATATTTGAATCGAAATCAAAACAAAATAATAGAAAAGGAAAAGGAAAAGAATCAGAACAAAAAAAATGAGTTGGACCCAGCCCAACTAACCCCAGGCCCAGACCAGCCCAGAGAGCCCACCTCCCACTCTCTCGCGAAACGTTTTATCACGCACAAACACACCCCCGCAGTCGATGACGTCTGGACCCCACCACTCCCCTCTCTCTTACGCTGACGCCATAGCCCCACCCGTCAGTCGTCGTCTTCACCCCCTCCCGCTGACCTCGCCGGCGGTTTCTGGCCATTGATGGCTCGTTTCAATTCGCATAAACGCGCCAGTAAATCAGCCCTACGACCATGCTCGATAAAACTCCTCCCTCCCCTCTCTCTTTCCCCTCGGATCCCATCCCACCGGAGCCACCAGGCTGCTCGAATTGCTTGCTCGAACTTCACTGCCTCTGACGCCCTCCGACGGCGATTCCGGCCAAGTATCGCCTCCCCTTGCCCCCTATCCACCACGAGACTACTCCCCATCGCCAGGCGCACACTCTAGTACCACCAGCTCGCTCGTGCTCGCCCTGTAACCTCGACTGCGTCTTCGCCAGAGTAGCGCCGCCATCTATCTCCTTTCCGATGAGCTCCCTCGATATTTTCTGACCTTCCCTTCTCCTCTCTGTGATGCTCCTGTGACCGTGACTCTCTTACGCACCTAACTACACCCTCCGTTTGTCCCAGCATGCCGTAAATCCTCGCCAACGACGACGAGCCGAGACGCCCGACACTGACGACAACTACGGCGAGCAATAGCCAGCGGTATCGTGTGCCCCTCGACAAGCAACTGCCACGTTGAGCTTCAGCACATCTCGGCGAACCTGCTGAGCCTCCCCTTCCTCTTCCTCGCTTCCCTTAGCCACCACAACGCCGTAGCCCGAGCGTGCAGCCGCTCGCCATTGACCCAGCGCCGCCCGTTCGTGGTCAAATTGATCTGGAGCATTGGATCTTGATCCATTGGTTAGGATAGAACGACTTATCGAAGGGGTAAGATCGATTCTGTGCCGCACGATTCACTTTAAATCCTGCGGTCCACGTTGCTTGATCCGGATGAATCGGTATGGCCCAATCAGAACTCACCACGTGGCCAGCCTTTTATTTTTAAAACGGAAACTATTCTAATAGATGTTTAAACTTGCATAATTCATAACTTTTAATCCACACGTCCAAATTTTGCAAATTTTATATCACTGGAATCAGGAGAACAAAACCTTTCCAACCATGCACTTTGTTTAGTATTTTGCTTCTGTAAAATTGGTTGTTTATGCAGAAACATATTCAGGCTTATTTTGGATATAAAATTAATTCTAAAAATGTTTTTGTGGTAAAATCTTTTGTAAATAAATTTTTTTGAACCTACTGAACATATAAACCAACTTGTAGATTTAAAAGTATATTTGGTGACGCTTAGTAATTAAATCTTTGAATAAAAGCATTTCTAGCTAAATAAAAATATTGATTATGGTTTAAAAATGCTTTTAAAGTAAAACCTTTTGGAAAATGATGAGATTCAAACCTTCTGACCCTAAACACCAAGTTTTGAGATTTGAAAACATATTTGATGAACCTTAGTAAATTATTACTTTGTTAAAAGTATTTCTAGCAAATAAAAATATATTGTTTGAATTAAAAATGGAATTTGGATGAAACCTTTTTGCAAATAGATTAATATTAAACCCTTTAACCATAAACACTAACATTTGTGTTTAAAGAATATATTTGGCTAAAATTACAAAATATTACTTTGATTTAATTCACTACTAACAAAACAAAATGATTTAAATGGCCATTTTCACCAACTTGAATTTAAATGGTTTTACCACTTTTGTAAATGACCAATGGGAGCTTTAATATGTTTATAGCCTACTAGAAACCAGTTTTCCAAATAAAACAATCTTTTGCATGCTTGCATGCATTGCTTGATCTTATTGTTTCATGTGGTGAATTGTTTGAATGTTGGTTTGAAAATGTGCTTGCTTGATTGAATTGTAGTGATATTAGAAGAGTGTGATATTTGCAAGATCAAGGAGTGAACCAACATTCTCTACTAAAAAGGAAAGTGACACTATCATCCATGTCCTACTATTTTCATTACACTTAGTGGATTTTTGTAGTATGCATGATAGGACTACTATATTTCTATGCTATGCTATATCCTATTAGGATATCCTTATATCTTCCTTAGTGAAAACATTGTAGTTGTAGTATGCTTAGCCCTGCTATAGACTTGGGATGGAATACATGATATGATTACATATATAGTGTTGGAAAAATATATGTTTTATATAATAAAACAAGTACTCAATGAACCACCTGCGTGGAAGAGGATACTCAATTTTGGACAAGGTGGCAACAAAGGGAACCATGTTTATATGGCTATCTTTTTGTGTGTGCACTAGAAGAAAACCACCCAGGGACTTAGAGATTGAACATGTTTCTCGTACAGTGGCTTCCGTGTACAGCCACATGCTAAATCGGCTCTGGCTTAGTCAACTACATAGTGGAAGATCCTTGCATTGCATCTTCAGGTTAATTAGAATTGTGTATTGGAAATATATCCATACATTGCTGCCTGGTAGACAAGCTAGCATTGTGTATTGGGAGGACTTCTATAGAAAGACTTTGTCACATTCTCGATCTGCCGGTACTCCATTAGGTGAGTACTTATCCAGTGGCCACTTGTCATGGTATTGCCGACGAGTACGCCATGGAGGGGTCCTCACAGTGCGTGTTTAGAGACGTGGGGGTAAGGCGGATGGTTGACGGGTACGAGGTAACACATCTTACCCAGGTTCAGATCCCACGACGGTGGCGGAATCCTACTCCTGCTATAAATCACTATAATGGCAATACGCCGAGTTACAGAGATAGGTTCGCTGTGCGAGGTTGTCTGAAGTTGTCTATGCTTGTGCCCTAAAGGCTCCCATAGGTCCGACTTATATAGTCGTCAGATCCTAGGGTTACAGGGAAAAGTCCTAGCCGGACAGGTTACAGAGTCCTACACCGTCTATCACTAGTCTTGTGTATCTTGCACTCCAAGGCTCCGGGTACGCTGGTGACTCCACCGTAGCCTTCCTTTATCCGACATGGGCCTCCCTTCTGGATCCACCTAACTGGGCCGCCCAGCAGACCATAGGTCATGCTACCGACTATGGGACACCCGGGTTAATCGGATAAGAGACATGCTATGAGGATACCCATATAGCATATCCCCAATAGTAGCCCCCGGAGAACTCCGAGATCTTGCGCCGTATTGCCTCTTCACATGGAATGCTCCGTCTAGATGGATGTCGGCAAATCGTCAAGCAACATCTTGTAGTCCTCCCAAAGAACCCTGCAAAGTTATCTCCGTCTTCTATTAGTAAGTCGAAGAAATGTTGAATCTTCCATCGTACTCTTCCGCTAGTCGGATTAAATCCGTCCTTGCCGGAATCTTCGATGGGACGGCTCATCTACCATGTCAGTTATGAAGACGTAGGCTTAGGTCAGCGACGCCTCGTAACTCACACATGCAGAGAACGTAATCATAGCCGATTTTCCCGCGCGAGCGATACGAACCGTTGGCGGCAACGGTTGGAGACGTGCCGAAATTACCGCGCACGTTCTCGACCACGTCGTCTACGCGGCAACCGTCCAATTAGCTGCATGAATCTTGACACAGAGTAAGATAAATAGTAACCGTGGGATACTTGCCACTTTTTCACCCCATTCTCTCGCGTCATATTCTTCTTCCTCCAGCCGCACGCCTCCTCGAGCTCTCCGCGGAAAACCTCGAAGAAACCCTAGTCCTCCTCGCACCAGTCGCACCCTTCCATTCCTCATGGCCAGCAGCAGTTCCTCCCCGTCAATGGCGGCATCGAGCGAAGCCACGGCGAAGCCACGGCGAAGCCGGCGAGCTCCGTCGTCGTGCCCCAGAGGGCCTGGTCATCCCCGCGTTGGCGGTCATTGAATCCACCAGCGGCGACCATAATCTGGCGGCGCTAGAGCCTCTGGAAGAGGAACCAGATTCGCATAAAGGCGACTGGTGCGGCTCGGACATCACCGCCCGTGACATCCAAGAGATGGTCGCTGAAGGCTACCTCCCCGCAATGGAGGAACTCGCCTGGAGGGCGGCGCTGGCCGGCGAGGTGACTCCTTCTCCCCAAGCCGGAGAGAAGGTGTACCTCAAGGCTCAATTGGTACGCGGCGTTTCTCTGCCCATCTCCCACTTCTTTCTGTCCGTCTTGAATCACTTGAAGGTCCAACCCCATAACCTCTCCCCCAATAGTATCTTAGTTCTTAGCAACTTCGCGACACTTTGTGAGGGTTACCTAGGGATTAGGCCTAGGTTAGACTTGTTTGTGTACTTCTTCACCGTCAAACGTGAAGCCGGACACAGTAGAGAGGACCTTAGGAACTGCGGCACCATAATCTTCAAGATCCGACCTGGCCGGCGGTTCCCCGACATTGTTGGCCACGAGTCGTGCAAAAACTGGCAGCGGACGTACTTCTACGGCCCCGACATTCCTTTGGCGGGCCGAGAAGTGACGTACCCGGACTTCGTGGATGGAGCCGCCGCTGAAGTCTCCACATGGAGATCCCATGCCTCCCTTCCCTCTAACCTCGATGCTTCTCGCGCAATAAGGCGGATCGAGTGGTTCATAGAGACGGGTCTGACCGGCTTGGACCTAGCCATGTGCTGGTTCATCAGGCGAATCCAACCTCTGCAGCACCGCACGAAGTTCATGCGTGAGTACACCGGCGACCGAAGGGATACCCTCCGGTTCTCCGAGGACAACTTCTCGAGTGACTCCGTCAAGTTCCGCCTTAAAGACATCATCAAGGTGAAGGATAAGAAGCGTGGCTTCACCCTCACCTATGACATGTTCGTAGACGGCAAGTGCCCAAAGGTAGGTATTTATTTTCCGTGTATGACATTGCTCCAGTTTTTCCGTCTTGCCAATACCATCTTGTCTAACACGATGATTTCTCACTTAACAGCTTAGCGATCTAGATGAGGGCAACCTGGCTGCCAAAGTCTATGATCCAAAGATGAAGGAAGTCACGGTCGTGTCCGACGATGATGTCCCGTTGGAGCGAAAGCGGAAGAGCTCCACCTCTAACGCTGCCGACGGAGGCAAGAATAAGAAGACAGAGGGTGGAGCCTCCAAGAAGACTATCGTCGCCCTGGAGGCGGAAAAGAGAAAAGCCACCAGGATGTTTGCCAAAGCGCCCCCCTAGTGTAAGCCTTTCACTCTCCGACATTGTCTATTTATCTGTCTTGTTCCTGTACTTATGCATTTTGCACGTTTCGGTAAGAAAGCCACAACCAGCCTCAAGAAGTCCTCCAAGACTCTTGGGGCTTCTAGAAATATCAAAGAAATGCTGCATCGCGACTCCTCCCCCGCCATCGCCCCTGCCACTCCTGCCGTCAAGCCCTCCTCCGCTCCGACAAGCTCTCAAGTCCAGGAGGCACCAGGCCCTTCTGTCATGGAAGTGGATTCTGGCGCCTCTACCGAGCTCGCTGTTGTCAGCGAGCAGGCAACGCAAGAGAGCGCTGCTCTTCAAATGGCTGAAGCTCCGGCTAAGGATGCCATCGGTAGCGGCAAGGCGGTGGTGGGAGCTGGTACCTCTGCCGAAGGCGGCGCCCCTACTCCCCAGAAACCCTTTGAGTTCCCAAAGATAGTTTACCCGGCGCTCCTGCCGAGTAACACTACTATGGTTGCTGGAGGAGTGCCGTCATCTCCGACGGGCGGTCTCGATGAGCTACTCCGCAAGCGGATATCTTGCAAGGAAATAGCATTTCCTTCGGCAAGCTGCTAGCCGAGAGCGCTACAAACCTCAAGATCATTGCACTTGTAAGTTTTTTGCTTTGCCTTCTATATTTCATATGAGTATCCCACTGTAGCCCCGAGGATGTAGACGGAAAACCATAGGTTTTGCATCTATATGCTCTAAGAGTGACTAAGTTAGAAAAAACTCTCACCGTAGCCGCCAAGCCTTTAGATGGAATGAATTATTCCGACTAGATGCTTTAAGAGTAGCACAAGCAGTGTTCATAATTTTCAATGCTGTAGCCCCCAAGCTTCTAGGTGTAACTAAATTAGTTCCAACTAGATGCTTTAAAAAACTAAGAATTTTATGAGTTAAAAACTTTATACTGTAGCCCCCAAGCCTCTAATCGAGAACTGAATTAGCTCTGACTAGATGCTTAAAGAAAAGCTAAGCATATTTGCTAAGTTAAAAACTCTCGCTGTAGCCCCCGAGCATCTAGGTGGAAAATCTCCGACTAGAAGCTCCAAGCAGACCAAACAACGATTTAACTTTGTATTTGTTTCCACAGAACGAGAATGCTCGGAGGGGCATGGCCGACGACAAGTACGAGAAGATGCGCGCAGACCTTGAAGCTGAAAAGGGTAAAACCGCCATCTTGAAGGAACAGATCATCAAAAACAAGAGTCTGTTTTCTTATTACGCATTTCCATCTTATTGTTGAGCCCACAATCTCCGAGTACTCACTATGTACTGTGTTTTCTCCGACTTGCAGAACATGTTGCCAAGGCCAAAGATATTATCGAGCAGTCCAAGCATATCCAACAGCTGGACAGCGAGAACAAGATCCTGAAGGAGGAGAGGAAGGAGATGATGAAGATGCACGAGGACTCCATGAAAGCCTTGCAGGATTCCGCCTCCGCGGAGATCAATCGCTTGAAGGAGGAGCTTGCAATCCTAAAGGATCAGAAGCAAGCTATCGATGAGCAAAACCTTCACCATAGCGGGGCGTTTAAGCTCCTCCAACAAGAGAAGGAATCCTTGGCGGAGATCCTTTGGCAAGCCAAGGCCAGCATCTTCAGTAAGTATCCTTCGCCCTATGTTCCTGTAGTCTGGATACTTAGAGTTTATCGAACTCATACGTTCCTTGTCGGAATTTGCAGCTCCTATGGGTTTAACCCGCTCGCCTCCTTCGGACAAGGAATGCATGGTACTTGCCGGCAACTTCATCAACACCGCCATTACCCAAGACAAGGAGACTGCCAAGCCCCTCCAAATATATATCAAGGCATCGGACTCCGTGACGAAGTACTCGGAGATCCTGCGACGAGCCCCCGAGCGTGTCACGAGCTGGAAAGCTTCATGTGCACGGGATGGCGCAAGGATGGCGCTGTCTATGGTGAAGGAACATTATGAAGATGCCGACATCGACACGGTAACCTCAGGTATCCCCGACAAGGATGATGACGGCAAGGAGATCGATCACGAAGCCATCCTGTCATCACTCGCGAGGTATGATACCAGGGTTGCCGAGTTGGTGGACGTGGACGTCTTCGTGCCCAGGAACTTCATCGACAACGTTGACCAGGATTCCTTCGAGTCTCATCACAGCTCCGATGCCGAGGGTGTTTCTCCGGCTGGTGATGATGCGGCCTCCAAGTCCCCTGTGCCCAAAGAGTGAAAAACACTTTGTAATTCTTGTTTCACCTTTGACGTGCATATGGAAAAACTTGGTGATGTAATCTTAAGGCGGAAAACAGTGGTTGTCGTATCCTGCTACTTAAGAATTAATTCCCAGTATGTATATATTTTTTAAGCAAGTGCTGGCTTATCCATTACTTTGGTTTTTATGCTTGACTTTTCGTGAGTCGGAAGACTCGTTGTCGGAACCATGCGCTTAGGTGATGATGCCCAATGGCACCATCAATAACCTGAGCACAAAATCGCCGACAATAAGTGCGGAAAGTCACTACTCCAGAATCCACATAAAAAAACAAAGAACGTGTAGACCAGAAAACTTAAGCTAACGCCCGTAGGCGGAATTTTCACAAGTGCAATCGCAAGACTTGTGCATAAAAGTTTTACATGATCCAAAAATGAACATTAAAGGAGGTAAAAGACTCAGCAATATGAGTGAACCAAAGAGCTTTATTTCATTGATCATATAAGAGGTACACAATTAGGTAAAAAAATGCTAAGTGTAGAAAGGACGTAGTTGTGCTATGTTCCATGGCCGATCAAGCTCCGGGTAGTCATCATCCGAGTCATGTCGCTTAAGCTTATGATCCTCGCTGGGTCTATCCTTGAGTTCACGATTTTCGACAAGGTAGTAGGACCCATTGAGCAGCGCCTTGCTTATGATGAACGGTCCTTCCCATTGCGGGGATAATTTGTGTGACTTCTTCTGCTTAAGTCGGAGCACCAAATCCCCCTCTTTAAACGAGCGATGCCGGACGCGGCGACTATGGTAGCTGCGTAGCTTCTGCTGGTAGATGGCGGATCTTTGGCATGCCAAAACGCGCTCCTCCTCGAGAAGGTCCACATCTAGGCGTCTGGATCCTTCAGCGTCATCTTCATCGTAGGCGGCAACTCTTGGTGCATCGTGGAGGATGTCGGAAGGTAGGATGGCTTCTGCTCCATATACCATGAAGTAAGGGGTGTAGCCGGTGGATCTGTTGGGTGTAGTTCGTAAACTCCACAACACAGATGGCAGTTCTTCCGCCCAGGCTCCAACTGCTCTATGTAGCGGTGCCTCAAGATGTGGCTTGATTCCCTGCAGAATGAATCCATTGGCTCGCTCAACCTGACCATTGGATTGTAGGTGTGCCACAGATGCGAGGTCGAGTCAGATGCCTTTGTCCCAACAATAGGCCTCTACTTCTCCAAGTGATAAGTTGCTTCTGTTGTCGGTGATGATGCTGTGTGGGAGACCAAATCTCACCACTAGATCCCGGACAAACCTGAGGGAAGTTGCCCCATCAAGCTTTCTAATGGGTTTAGCTTCTATCCATTTGGTGAATTTGTCAACTGCTACGAGCAGATGCGTAAATCCACATGATGCCGTCTGTAGCGGCCCCACCATGTCTAGCCCCTAGACTGCAAACGACCAAGTTATTGGTATTGTTCGCAATTCTTCAGCAGGAACATGTGGTTGTCGGGCATAATACTGGCATCCTGTGCATGTCTCAACCATCCTGTCGGCGTCCGCCTTCGCGGTCAGCCAGTAAAATCCTTGCCGGAAGGCTTTTGCGACCAAAGATCGAGGATCGGCGTGATGCCCGCAATCTCCGAGATGGATTTCGCGTAGGATTTCCATACCTTCAAGCTGGGAAACGCACTTTAGGTATACACCAGTAGTGCTCCTCTTGTAGAGTTGCCCATTGATTATGGTATAACCCTTTGCTCGTCGTATTATTTAACGTCTTTCGACTTTGTCATCGGGCAAAGTTCCGTGTTCGATATACTCCATGAATGGTTTTTTCCAAGCCGGAGGGATCTTTGTCACCATGTTGACGAAAGAGTCAGCTCTATCCGGGTTGTCTATGTCGGCGCCTTTTACGGATGGTGTGCGTAGATGCTCTAGGAAAACTCCTGGCGGAATTTTCTTGTGCCCTGATCCCAGTTTAGACAACAGATCAGCCGCCTCGTTTTGTTCCCTAGGCACATACTTGACTTCGTAGCCCAAGAAGCTCTTGGCTATCTCGTCCACTTCATCTCGATATGCCGCCATCATAGGGTTCCACGCATTCCAGGTGCCAGCCACCTGCTGGGCAACCAAGTCGGAATCTCCACAACAAACTATGCGCTTGATGCCAATATCCTTGGCTACACGTAGTCCGTGAATGAGTGCTTCATACTCCGCCATGTTGTTTGTAGCCTCGAAGTGGATCTGCAGAACGTAGTGTAGCTTGTCTCCTTTTGGTGACTGTAGAAGTACACCAGCCCTCGAGCCGTTGAGCAACTTTGATCTATCAAAGTGCATCACCCAGTACTCTGGTTCTGGCAACGGAGTAGCATCTGGCATCTCCGTCCAATATGCAACATAATCCGCCAAGGCTTGTGACTTGATAGCGTCGCGTCTTTTGTAGGTGATCTCGAAGGCGGCAAGTTCAATGCCCCACTTCGCGACCCTTCCTGTAGCGTCGCTGTTATTGATAATGTCGGACAGTGGATTCTTGCTCACTACTGTGATTGGGTTCTCCTGAAAGTAACTCCTCAGCTTCCGAGAAGCGAGGAATACTCCATAAGCTATCTTTTGGTAGTGCGGGTAACGCTGCTTGGACTCCGTCAAGACGTCGCTTACATAGTAAACTGGTCGTTGAACTCCGTACTCATAGCCTGGTTCCTTCCGCTCTACGACGACGACGATGTTGATAACCCGGTTGGTTGCCGCCATGTAAATTAACAGGGGCTCACCAGACTCGGGTGCTGCAAGGATGGGCGCTGAGGAAAGAATCTCCTTGAGCTGCTTCAATGCTGCGTCTGCTTCGTCCGTCCACGTGAATTTGTCCGCCTTCTTCAGCAACTTCTACAGTGGAAAAGCCTTCTCTCCAAGTCGGCTGACGAACCGACTAACTGCTACAACACAACCTGCTAGTCGTTGAATGTCCTTTAGGCATGTCGGACGGTTTATGTTTAATATGGCCTTGATTTTCTCTGGGTTGACCTCGATTCCGCGCTGGGAAACGATGAAGCCCAACAATTTGTCGGCTGGAACCCCGAAGACGCACTTTCTAGGGTTGAGCATCATATTGTATTTACGGAGATTATCAAAGGTTTCTTTCAAGTCGGAGATTAAGTCGTTTGATTTTTTAGACATCACCACGATATCGTCCACATAGGCGTGAACGTTCCGACCAATTTGGTCGTGAAGGCAACGTTGCATTGTCCGCTGGTAGGTAGCACCTGCGTTGTTTATCCCAAAGGGCATCGTGACGTAGCAAAACGTGCCGTATGGGGTGGTGAACGAAGTGGCCAATTGGTCCGACTTCCTCATCTTGATCTGGTGGTATCCTGAGTATGCATCGAGAAAACACAAAAGTTCCGAGCCAGTCGTCGATTCAATGACTTGGTCAATGCGAGGCAAAGCAAACGGATCTTTGGGGCATGCTCTGTTCAAGCCAGTGTAATCAACGCACATTCTTAATTCATTGGTTCCCTTTTGCGGACAAGTACAGGATTGGCCACCCATCGGGTGTGAAGGACTTCTCGGATAAACCCAACCTTAAGTAACCTAGCTATCTCTTTGCCAATGGCGCGTCTCTTCTCATCTCCGAAGCGTCGTAGAGGTTGTTTCACTGGTTTACATTTTGGATCTATGTTTAAGCTGTGCTCAGCAAGTTCCCTAGGTACACCTTTCATGTCGGCAGGTTGCCAGGCAAAGATGTCCCTATTCTCATGGAGGAACTCGACGAGCGCGCTTTCCTATTTGGGATCCAGGTTCGTCCCAATGGCGACGGTCTTGGAGGCATCGCCTACCACAAGTTACACCGGCTTGGTCTCGATGGCGGCCTTGAACGCAGGAGCGGAGTCAGAGATCTGCTTCTTCGACGCGGGCATCTCTGAGTCATTGACCTTGCTCTAGATCTCCTTGAATTCTTCACTGTAGAGGATAGCTTCTGTAACGGCTGCTTCATTGATCTCGCAGTCCCTTGCCTTGGTAAAGCTTCCGGATACGGTGATGACACCGTTTGGTCCGGGTATCTTGAGTTTGTTATAGACGAAGCATGGCTTGGCCATGAACGTGTGGAATATGCCGCGGCCGAATATGACATGGTACACGCTCTTGAAGGGGACCACCTCGAAGGTCATGCGCTCTTGGCGGTAATTATTAACATCGCCAAAGGCTACCTGAAGCGTAACGCACCCAAGGGACCGAGCCTCCCGACCAGGAACTACGCCATGGAAAATGGTGTTGGTCCGCCTTAGGTTTGCCTCCGTCAAGTTCATCTTCTATAGTGTATCCAGGTACATGATGTTGATGCTGCTTCCACTATCCACCATGCACTTGGTGAACTCCACGCCGTCAATCCATGGGTTGATGACCATGGCGTACTGGTTCTCCGTGGGCACAAGGTCTGGGTGGTCCGTCCTGTCCCAAGTTATTGGAACCTCCGACCAGCGCATGTACTGGGGAACTGGGGGAAGAGTAGCCATCAGGATCCTTAGAGAGGTCTTCTGTTGTCAGACGGTGGGGGTGCCAAGGAAAGTGTGGTAGACTGGGGCCTTCTTTGCGAAGGGGTTCTTGCCCTTGTCGTCGCTCTTGGCGGCGTGCTTGGGGTCAACGTCCTCGTCCATGTCACTTGAATCCTTGGACTCCTCCTCCTTCTTCTTCCCCTTGCCCTTGCCTCACGGTCCGTTCTTCCGACTTCGCTTGTAGCCGGACTCCGGGTCTTCCTTGAGGTCGTTGACGAACTTGCAGTGTCGATTGGTATGGGTGGCCTTGCCGTTGGCGTCGAGGTGTACGAGGCACGGCATATCGCGGTACTCTTTGTAGGTTTGGGGAACGCGGAGCGGCGCCGAGTTGGTTTCACTTCCTCGCTGCTGCCCGCGGCCTGCTCCCCTTCCTCGGCCACGTTGTCCGCCTTCTCCTCGTCCTACAAAAGTCATAGCGACCATGTCGGTAGACTGCTTTTCTTCTGGAGCGGTTTTCTGCTTTGTACTGCTGTTCCTCCGAGCTTGAGTTGGAACGGCCATTGCCGGCAAAGAGCCACGAGAATCATCGTCGGCAACTGCGAACGCACTAGCTAACTGAATCATCTGATTCAAGTCAAGTTGGTGATTGTCCTGCAAGCGCTTTAGCTTATGTTGGAGCAACGTGCCCCTTTCCAACCCATCGATGAAGGCAGCCATCGCGGTCTGAGCGTGCACTCCTGCACAGGAATTCTTCATATCCAGCCAACAGGAGAGGTAGGCGCGAGATGTCTCATCTTTTTCTTGCATGCACCGCTGTAGATCGCCCACAGTGCAGGGACACTTGTATGTACCCTCAAAGTTTTTGGTGAATGCTTTTTGCATATCCAGCCAGTTGTAGATAGATCTCTCTGGCAAGTCATCGATCCATTGACGGGCCGTGCCTGCCAACATTAATGGGAGGTACTAGACGGTTATGTTGGGGTTGCCTCCGGCAATCTCCACCACGTTGCCGTAGTCCTGCAACCAAGTGGCGGCTTGGCGGTGTCGTCATAGGGCTTGATGGTCTTGTCAATCCGGAAACCTTTGGGGTAAGTTGCGGACCGTATTGCAGGTCCAAAACAATGTGGTCCTAGGTATGGTCCTTCCCGGGCCTTGTGGATCTTATTGATCCGCGAACGTGCGTCGTACGGCTCCGAGTTCTTCTTCTTGGTTTCAACAGGGGATGGGCTACGTGAACGACGCGGGCCTCTTCCGCCATGGTGACTGCTTGGCGGCGACAGAGGCGGAGGTGGCGGTGGGTTAGCCTTCTTGCTGTTACCCTCCTGCGACGCCTCACGCCTGTCGTGGTTGCTTGTCGGACGCGGAGGATCGTGGTGTGACCTGCTCTTGTGTCCTTGGTGGCGCTCTTCATCATGACGGGTCTATTCCGTGTTGTCGCGGATGACGATGTCGCACTGCTTTGGTGGGGGCATATTCGTACGATGGTGAGCTTTGTAATCTTCCTGACGTCGGGGGGATCAGGCGGTGGAGATGGGCGGCGAGGTCGGGATTTTTCTCCTGTAGGGTTCGCAGCATAGAAAACAAAAAATTTCCTACGATGTGAACTGTATACCAAGATCTATCTATTAGATACAAACAACGGGCGGATGTATATCCGTAGAGAACATACCCTTGAAGACCTACAAAGCTTAACGAGTTCAACTCGTGGTTGATGTAGACGATCTCTTGCCGATCTCAAGATCGAGAGGAAGTCCTAGCGCCGCAAATCAGCAGCGCATCCGTGCTCGCACACACGTTCGAGGCACCGAGCAACCTCCGCCTCCTCGCTCCAGCGATGCAGCGGAAGCACAACTCTTTCTTGCCGAATAGCCACCGGGAACATGTATCTCGCTAGTCCGAGACCATGGGGGATAAATTCTAGAGGGGGAGAGAGATCCTTCACGAGGAGGTGTGTGATACAAGTGAGGAGGGGGGCTCCTTTTATAGGAGGAGGGGGGAACCCCAAGGGGGTGGCCGGCGCATGGGGGCTGCCCCCTTGCCCACCCCTCTTCATGTGGGTGGACACTCCACTCACAAATCTCCTTTAAATTCCCTCCACTCAAAAGTCCACTCAAATTCCCATTAAATTTCCACCAAATTTAATGCAAACTCTCATTAAATAAAACTCTTTTATTTTATTCAGAATTTTGTCAATTAATTTAATGACAAACATTCACAAATAACCCCTTGCTAGAATTCCATTTCACATGCATAACCACTTTATGCAATTTCACCCGAAAACCTGTTTCGGTATCTAGTGAAATAAATTCCTGCGCTTGTTCATTCTTTCGGCATGAAACATTTGCTCCAATTGGATGTCGGTGTCTCTTAAGTGTGTCACCCTACGGTTCGTGAATAATGCGGACATGATCGAGACCCCTCTCGGATCAATAATCAGAAGCGGGATCTGGAGACCCATACTGACTCCCACACATTCAACGATGACTTCCTTGTGATCGTCGGAACCTTTTACGCTAGTATCTTAATCCCTTTGTTTCACGATATATTACATGTCCGAGATTCGATCATCAGTATCTCCATACCTAGTTTGATCTCGTTACCGACATGCACTCTTTTCTCGTTCCTGTGATATAACATTCCAGTGATCAAATCACTTGCTTGCAAGCTAATCAATGTGATATCACCGAGAGGGCCCAGAGTATATCTATCCGTCATCGGGATGAAAAAATTCCACTCTCGATCCATGAGCCTCAACATAACACTTTATTAGTTCTGAATCCATCTTTATAATCACCCTGTTACGGTGTGACGTTTGATGTTATCAAGAAACTCTTCCGGTGTTAGTGATTGACATGATCTCATGGTCTAAGGATTAGGATCACTTCGTAAGTTGTTATAGCAATATAAACTCAATGACTTTGATCGTAATGCTATACTTCGGATGAATGTTCATCACACCATTACACTAATGTTGTGATCCCGTTATTAACAACATCCAATGTCCATGATCAGGAAACCTTGATCATCTTGTTAATCAACGAGCTAGTTTATGAGAGAGGCATAACTAGGAACTTTCTGTTTGTTTATTAAACACACATGTATTAACGTTTCCATATTAATACAATTATAGCATGCAAAATAAACATCTATCATATACTTGGAATACACATAATAAACACTTTATTATTGCCTCTCAGGGCATATTCCCTTCAGTCTCCCACTTGCACTAGAGACAATAATCTAGTTACATAGTGATAAATCTAACACCCATTGAGTTCTGGTGTTGATCATGTTTTGCTCTAGGGAGAGTTTTAGTCAACGGATCTGCTACATTGAGATCCGTATGTACTTTACAAATCTTTATATGTCCATCCTTGACATGCTCGCGGATGGAGTGAAACCGGCGCTTAATATGCTTGGAATGCTTATGAGACCTTGGCTCTTTGGCATTGGCAATGGCACCATTGTTGTCACAATAGATCACCATTGGGTCCAACGCGTTTGCCACTACTCCTAGTTCGGATATGAACTCCTTCATCCAAACTGCTTCCTGAGCCGCTTCTGAAGCAGCAACATATTTGGCCTCCGTTGTTGATCCCGCAACCACAGGTTGTTTGGAGCTCCTCCAACTAACCGCTCCACCATTCATGAAAAATACGTATCCGGATTGAGACTTAGAGTCATCCGGATCGGTGTCAAAGCTAGCGTCGACGTAACACTTAGCGACGAGCTCTTCTTCACCTCCATATACAAGAAACATATCCTTAGTTCTTCGTAAGTACTTAAGGATATTCTTGACCTCTATCTAGTGTTCCGAACCTGGATCCGATTGGTACCTACTAGTCAAACTAATAGCATGTGCCACATCCGGTCTTGTACATAGCATGGCGTACATTATAGAGCCTATGGCTGAAGCATAGGGGACTTTGTCCATTATCTCTCTTTCTTCCGCCGAATCCAGACTTTGAGTCTTACTCAATGTCTTGCCTTGCAACATAGGTAAGAACCCCTTCTTACTTCCGTCCATTTTAAACTACTTTAAAATCTTATCAAGGTATGTACTTTGCGATAGCCCTATTAGGCGCCTAGATCTATCTCTATAGATCTTTATGCCTAATATGTATGACGCTTCACCTAGGTCCTTCATTGAAAATTTGCTGTTTAGATAACTTTTAACACTGTTTAAAAGATCTATATCATTTCCGATCAATAATATGTCATCCACATATAATATCAGAAATGCCACATTGCTCCCACTCACTTTCTTGTAAATACAAGCTTCTCCATAAGTTTGGACAAATCCAAACTCTTTGATCACCTCATCAAAGCGGAGATTCCAACTTCATGATGCTTGCGTCAATCCATAGATGGATCGCTGAAGCTTGCACACCTTGTTAGCATCCTTAGGATCGACAAAACCCTTTGGTTGTATCATATACAACTCTTCTTCAATATTACCATTGAGAAACGCGGTTTTGACATCCATCTGCCATATCTCATAATCGAAATATGCAGCAATTGCTAACATAATCCTAACTGACTTTAGCATCGCTACGGGAGAGAAAGTCTCATCGTAGTCAACTCCTTGAATTTGTCGAAACCCCTTTGCGACAAGTCGAGCTTTATAGATGGTCACATTACCATCAGCATCAGTTTTCCTTTTGAAAATCCATTTGTTCTCCACGGCCTTTCGGTCGTGAGGTAATTCCACCAACTTCCAAACTTGATTTTCATACATGGATTCCATCTCGGATTTCATGGCTTCTAACCATTTGTTGGAATCCGGGCTCATCATCGCTTCTTCATACGTCGCAGGGTCATCATTTTCATCAACCATGAAATTCATGACAGGATTTCCGTACAGCTCGGGAGCTGCACGCGTCCTGTTTGACCTGCGAGGTTCGGTAGTACTCCCTTTCGGAGTTTCATGATCATTATCATTAGTTCCCTCTTCAACAGGTGGAGCCAACTCCGGAACAACTTCCGGTGCTGCGCTACTCGCCATACTTTTAAGAGAAGGTTCCACAACCTCTTCGAGTTCTACCTTCCGACTACTCACACCTTTCGCAAGAAACTCTTTCTCTAGAAAGGATCCATTCTTGGCAACAAAAACCTTGCCCTCGGATCTGTGATAGAAGGAATACCCAATAGTTTCTTTAGGGTATCCTATGAAGACGCATTTTTCCGCTTTGGGTTCGAGTTTATCCGGTTGAAGTTTCTTCACATAAACATCGCATCCCCAAACTTTAAGAAATGACAGCTTAGGTTTGTTTCCAAACCACAATTCATACGGTGTCTTTTCAACGGATTTAGATGGTGCCTGATTTAAAGTGAATGCAGCAGTTTCTAGGGCATAACCCCAAAATGACAACGGCAAGTCCGTCAGAGACATCATAGATCGAACCATATCTAATAAAGTACGATTACGACGTTCCGACACACCATTTCGCTGTTGTGTTCCGGCAGGTGTGAGTTGTGAAACAATTCCACACTCTTTCATGTGAGTGCTAAACTCGTAACTTAGATACTCACCTCCACGGTCGGACCGTAGAAATTTGATCTTTCTATTACGATGATTTTCCACTTCATTTTGAAATTCCTTGAACTTTTCAAAGGTTTCAGAATTGTGTTTCATCAAGTAGATATAACCGTATCTACTCAAATCATCCGTGAAAGTAACAAAATAACGATATCCACCTCGCGCCGACACACTCATTGGACCACATACATCAGAATGTATGATTTCCAATAAATCAGTCGCCCGTTCCATTGAACCGGAAAACGGCGTTCTAGTCATCTTGCCCATAAGGCATGGCTCACATGTATCAAATGATTCATAATCAAGTGATTCCAAAAGTCCATCCGAATGGAGCTTCTTCATGCGTTTAACGCCAATATGACCTAGACGGCAGTGCCACATATATGCGGATATATCATCATTTAGTTTAATCCTTTTAGCATCAACATTATGAATATGTGTAACATTATCATCGAGATCTAATAGAAATAAACCATTCATCATCCGTGCATGACCATAAAAGATTTCATTCATATAAATGGAACAACCATTGTTCTCGGATTTAAATGAATCACCACTTCGCATCAAACACGATCCAGATACAATGTTCATGCTTAGTGCAGGCACCAGATAACATTTATTCAAGTTTATAACTAATCCCGACGGCAAGTGGAGAGGCAGCGTTCCGACGGCGATCACATCAACGCTTGATCCATTGCCGACACGCATCTTGACCTCACCCCTTGCTAGCGGTCGCTTGTTCCGCAGCCCCTGATTCGAGTTACAAATATTAGCAACTGAACCGGTATCAAATACCCAGGTGCTACTGCGAGAACTAGTCAAGTACACATCAATAACATGTATATCATATATACCTTTGTTTGCCTTGCCGGCCTTCTTGTCTGCCAAATACTTGGGCAGTTGCGCTTCCAGTGGCCAGTCCCCTTACAATAGTAGCACTCGGTATCATACTTAGGTCCAACTCGGGGTTTCTTTTCAGGCGCGGCAATAGGCTTGCCGCCCTTACTTCCCTTCCATTTTACCTTCTTGTCTTTCTTGAAACCAGTATTCCTATTGATCATCAACACTTGATGTTCCCTTTTGATCTCCGCTTCTGCAGTTTTAAGCATTGACAGAAGCTCGGGGAGAGACTTCTTCATGCCTTGCATATTATAGTTCATCACGAAGCTCTTATAGCTAGGTGGCAGAGACTGCAGAATATGATGGATGCCTAAGTCAATGGGAATCGATATTCCCAAGGACACAAGCTTATCGGCGTAACCCGACATCTTGAGTACATGATCACTAACGGAGCTGTGCTCTTCCATCATGCAGCTAAAGAACTTTTCTGAAGCGTTGTAGCTCTCTACAGCAGCATGTGTGTCGAAAATCATTTTCAACTCACCCATTGTATCAAGTGCATTGCCGTTTTCGAAACGCTTTCGAAGTTCCGGCTCTAGCCCATACAATATGCCGCAATGAACTAAGTTGTGGTCCTCCTGACGAGTCTGATAGACATTCTTCTCCTCGTCAGGGGCATTATCTAAATGTGGGGGGCCTAACGGCGCTTCTAGCACATATTGCTTTTGTGCAGCAGAGAGGAGAATCCTCAAATTCATGGCCCATTCGGTAAAGTTGCTACCGTTCGTTGCTAGTTTCTCTTTCTCCATGAACACATTGAAATTAAAAGCAGGTGGTGCCATCTACAACAGAATTTGTAAAGTTTAGACTAAGTGTATGATAGATTGAGTTCAACTAATCCATATTACGAATGAACTCCCACTCAAAAACGACATCCCTCGTGCCTTTTTGGTGATTACATGTACCAAATCCACTACACCAAGTCCGATCATCACGTGAGTCGGTGTAGCTTCAAAGGCGCATCAAATGGGCATCATATCAACTATATGACTCATGCTTAACCTTTCGGTCCGTGTTCCGAGGCCATGTCTGTACATGCTAGGCTCGCCAAGTTAGAACCTTAGTATTCGCGTGTGTAACTGTTTTACACCCAAAATATGGTCGTGGATCCAAGAACACCCGATCACCACGTGATGTCTTGGAGCGACGAAAACATAATCGGTGCATACTAAAGGAAGAACACATTCTTATCTTGATATTTAAATGAGGGATCATCTTATTATGCTAACAAAGCGCTAAACAAGCAATATAAGATGCTATCAAACATCATATGTTTATTAGTGAAATGATATGGTTCCCGCAGATGATCTCTATCATGTGCATCGTGCTATGATCACTATCATACCTATATGTGTAAATCCAAGGTCTATGGATTTTACACGCTATGTGTGTCGTAAGAGTATCATCTCATACTTCTACTTACAACACTACCATATCATAACACTAGCCCAGCAACAATCTAAACTAGACGCCTCTAATTTATCCATTGCAAGTTTTACGTGGCTTAGGGCTTTCGAGATAGAACCGTTCTTACCTACGAACATGAACCACAACGAGGATAATCAAATTGTTGACAACTCGCTTGCAAAATAGATATTGACTATAGTAGGAGAGACAGACACCCGCTAGCCACTTATGCAAACTAGTTGCATGTCAAGCGTGGAACAGGTCTCATGTGCGAGGACATGTAAAGTTTGTCCGAGCCGCTTCATCCCACTATGCCACCAATATCCAAAATTACAACAAAGGAGCAACAACATGATCATCATCGCCCACAAACTCATATGTGTACTACCCGTGTAAAGTATCTACGCATAGATCCGGCTCTGATACCACTGTAGGGTTCGCAGCATAGAAAACAAAATTTTTCCTACGATGTGAACTGTATACCAAGATCTATCTATTAGATACAAACAACGGGCGGATGTATATCCGTAGAGAACATACCCTTGAAGACCGACAAAGCTTAACGAGTTCAACTCGTGGTTGATGTAGACGATCTCTTGCCGATCTCAAGATCGAGAGGAAGTCCTAGCGTCGCAAATCAGCAGCGCATCCGTGCTCGCACACACGTTCGAGGCACTGAGCAACCTCCGCCTCCTCGCTCCAGCGATGCAGCGGAAGCACAACTCTTTCTTGCCGAATAGCCACCGGGAACATGTATCTCGCTAGTCCGAGACCATGGGGGATAAATTCTAGAGGGGGAGAGAGATCCTTCACGAGGAGGTGTGCGAGACAAGTGAGGAGGGTGCTCCTTTTATAGGAGGAGGGGGGGAACCCCAAGGGGGTGGCCGGCGCATGGGGGCTGCCCCCTTTCCCTCCCCTCTTCATGTGGGTGGACACTCCACTCACAAATCTCCTTTAAATTCCCTCCACTCAAAAGTCCACTCAAATTCCCATTAAATTTCCATCAAATTTAATGCAAACTCTCATTAAATAAAACTCTTTTATTTTATTCAGAATTTTGTCAATTACTTTAATGACAAACATTCACAAATAACCCCTTGCTAGAATTCCATTTCACATGCATAACCACTTTATGCAATTTCACCCGAAAACCTGTTTCGGTATCTAGTGAAATAAATTCCTACGCTTGTTCATTCTTTCGGCATGAAACATTTGCTCCAATTGGATGTCGGTATCTCTTAAGTGTGTCACCCTACGGTTCGTGAATAATGCGGACATGATCGAGACCCCTCTCGGATCAATAATCAGAAGCGGGATCTGGAGACCCATACTGACTCCCACACATTCAACGATGACTTCCTTGTGATCGTCAGAACCTTTTACGCTAGTATCTTAATCCCTTTGTTTCACGATATATTACATGTCCGAGATTCGATCATCAGTATCTCCATACCTAGTTTGATCTCGTTACCGACATGCACTCTTTTCTCGTTCCTGTGATATAACATTCCAGTGATCAAATCACTTGCTTGCAAGCTAATCAATGTGATATCACCGAGAGGGACCAGAGTATATCTATCCGTCATCGGGATGAACAAATTCCACTCTCGATCCATGAGCCTCAACATAACACTTTATTAGTTCTGAATCCATCTTTATAATCACCCTGTTATGGTGTGACGTTTGATGTTATCAAGAAACTCTTCCGGTGTTAGTGATTGACATGATCTCATGGTCTAAGGATTAGGATCACTTCGTAAGTTGTTATAGCAATATAAACTCAATGACTTCGATCGTAATGCTATACTTCGGATGAATGTTCATCACACCATTACACTAATGTTGTGATCCCGTTATTAACAACATCCAATGTCCATGATCAGGAAACCTTGATCATCTTGTTAATCAACGAGCTAGTTTATGAGAGAGGCATAACTAGGAACTTTCTGTTTGTTTATTAAACACACATGTATTAACGTTTCCGTATTAATACAATTATAGCATGCAAAATAAACATCTATCATATACTTGGAATACACATAATAAACACTTTATTATTGCCTGTCAGGGCATATTCCCTTCATCTCCGTGGTCGGAGGATATGGGGATAGCATCCTTCCTGTTGCGCGCATCCCTCCGTCTTCATTCTGTTGAACCCGTTTGTGATCCTGAGGAGATCTGTCCCTTGGCGGTTTGTACTGGCTAGATCGGCAGAGCGCTGGGTCAGACTCGAGCATCTGAGAGGTGGCCTTTTCCTGCTGCTTTACCGCCTTGGCCACTAGGTCATAGACCTGTTCTACTGCCTCAGGCGATCTATCCTGCTCCAAAAGGGTCTCGGCGACGGCGAGGTTAAGAAGTTGGGTGGGCATCACCTGCTTGCCTTCACTATCAATGTATGGATTGGCCTGTGCCGGCTTTGAGGGAGCCCATCCTAGGTTGCGCCGTACACCAGGATCGTTGATGACGCGAGCCGGAGCTTTCTTAGCCTTCTGCTGCTGTAGCAGAGTCTTGTACTCGACCTCCATTGCTCTAGCTTTCTCTATGGACTTCTGCGCGTTAACCAGATCTCGATCTAGTTTAGCGCCTTGCTCCGCGATGGCTTGTGCCTCCTCCAGTAGCTGCTGGCGCTTCTCGTCAAGCTGAGTCACGTTTCCAATATGAGCAACGGTTAGTGGCTCGACGAGGAGATTGCCGTACATCACTCTATTAGCTGGAGTAACATGGGCTGCTACCGACGTGGATGCTGGAGGGGACAAGTTTGCGGTGTTGTTGTTGCTCGGGCCGGTGCCGAGTTCCTACGGCTGCTGCACTGGGTTAGGCGGAGGAGGCATGACTCTTGCGCGATCATCGTCAGCAGCAATGAGTGGCCCCTTCCCCTTTTCCAGCGCTGTAGGCGGAGCTTGCCCGGGTTGGTCTTCATCCATCGCTATCCCAATGGTGACGAACACCCCTCGAGACATGACGGTGTTGTTAGCTTGCTCGTCGCGCGAGTACTCCTCCATCTCCTGCATAGCGGAGTCTAGCTCTTCTGGACTGAAGTCTATCTCCTCTGAATCTGCACTGAAATCAGCATAAAGTGCGTCAATGACAGAGTCGGAGGGTGCCAGAACTTCCTCGATGATGGGCGGTGGAGGTGCAACGGCCTCGACGATGACTGGAGGTGGTGGTGATGCTACGATGAAGGCGGCCGGAGGCGGTGGTGGTGGCTGAATCGGAGGGGCTCCGTCAATGAGCGCAAGCACTGTCTGAGCTGCCGCTTCGGCCTCCGCGTAGTTGTTGACGGTGTTCACCATGCCTTCGAAGTTAAGGCGTCCTAACGCCTGCTTCCGCCTTAGATAATGTCGGAGAAGCGTGCCATGGACCAGTCCTTCCACAAAGTGATAGATGACATCATCATTGGGGTAGTTGGCCAGGTCGGCCCATATACGGAGCCACCTGGTGAGGTAGTCGCGGGGGTTTTCGCCCTCTCTCTGAACGCAGCGCGCCAGATCGAAGATGGTAATCACGCCGACGAACTTGGATCTCTGCTGTCCAGACGCGCGGACAAAGCCGGCGGATTTGCAGTGATCTTCCACCTTTATATCCTGCACAGGGGCGGTTTGGTTGGGCCTTGAATTTTTCCGATCTTTGCCGGCAAACTCCGAGGGGAGGTCCGACATCGATCCTTCCGCGAACGTATCCTGCTCGTAGGCGGTCCGTGCAGGTCTTGATGCTCCTCCGACTCCTAGGTAACTAGTGCCTGAGTCGGTTTCACCGATGAAGAGGTGGATGTCTCCGATAGGAACGATCGAGCACCATGTAAGGTTCGTCTTCGCCGGGATCCAAAACTCGTCAGGGGGGACGACCAGAACGTTGCAGGAGAAGAGAACACGGCCGATGGCTACGGTTTTGCTGATTCCCGCGAAGATCTTGGTCCTCGCCCGCTGAAGAGCCTGAAGCGCCTCTTGCCCCATGGTGGGCGCCAACTGTCGTGGTATTGCCGACGAGTACGCCATGGAGGGGTCCTCACAGTGCGTGTTTAGAGACGTGGGGTAAGGCGGACGGTTGACGGGTACGAGGTAACACAGCTTACCCAGGTTCAGATCCCACGACGGTGGCGGAATCCTACTCCTGCTATAATTCACTATAATGGCAATACGCCGAGTTACATAGATAGGTTCGCTGTGCGAGGTTGTCTGAAGTTGTCTATGCTTGTGCCCTAAAGGCTCCCATAGGTCCGACTTATATAGTCGTCAGATCCTAGGGTTACAGGGAAAAGTCCTAGCCGGACAGGTTATAGAGTCCTACACCGTCTATCACTAGTCTTGTGTATCTTGCACTCCAACTCTCCGGGTACGCTGGTGACTCCACCGTAGCCTTCCTTTATCCGGCATGGGCCTCCCTTCTGGATCCACCTAATTGGGCCGCCCAGCAGACCATAGGTCATGCTACCGACTATGGACCACCCGGGTTAGTCGGATGAGAGACATGCTATGAGGATACCCATATAGCATATCCCCAACACCACTGGTGGCGTCAAGACGAGATTGTGTCATGTGGGTAAAGTGTACAACTTCTGCAGAAGATCAAATTCTAAGTACTTAGCCGTGTCCCCGGTTAAGGACAATTCTGAGCAACTAAGGCCTAAAGCTATGGAAGATCTCGACATTCCAATTTCTCAAAGTAAAACTTGATGGTGACAACAAGGGGTTTGAAGCACTTGGAGTTTTCCAAGGAGTTCAAAGATTTTTTTCAAAAGATCAAAACTATTTTGAGAGGATAGGACAAAACTATATTTCTTTCTGTAAATGAGCCTAAACCCTACTTAGCCAAATATGCATGTAATGATAGGATCCATTTATTTCTACATAGTAGTGAAACTTGCCAATACAATTCAAATGTATTGACCCTTGTGGCTGTAACTTATTATGTTGCAGGTTTGTTTGATGTTAGTGAAGTGTGTTGATTAGGATTACAAGTCTACAACCAACATGATTGCCTGTGGCACTTTGAAGATGAAGGACTCCATGCTATAGTTATTTCTGGTACATTGTAATGAGATAGCCAAATGAGATATGTAAGATGTAATGAAATATTTTATTCCTGGTTATAAAGTTGTACTATGACCTTTGTTTCTTGATATTACATCTTAATTATGGATGCTAGCTATTGATCCAGGGACTAGCATTGTAAACACAGGGTTTCTACCTTATTAAAGGTTGGGACCTCTACATTCCTGAAAATCCTTTTGATGAAAGTAGTGAACCAAAGAGAGATGAGAAGGGATCCTCCAAAACTCATTTGGATGAGATACCTTTCGTAGTTGAAGAGATTGCAAGCATTGATCTTAATTCTTCATTTCAAAATACTTCATTTATTGCTTCTTGTGCCTAACTTAAACGCGTTAAAGAAAAGTACTTGTTGGGAGATAACCCAAGAGTTTTCTTGAGTGTTGAAAGCTATTACTTCAGTAATAACCTCTCCTTATCCTTTTTGTGCCAAGAATGACCTCTAATAAGAGGGAAGTAAGATTTGGGGAGTTGCTGTCCCGAAACATATTTTTGTGCTCCACCATTAAAATTAGTGAGGAGTCTCTGTAAGTCGGATTGAGCTGATAATTTACATAAATCCCCCCATATGTTAGCTAGCTTTTGTTAGTTCAACACTATTTGATTTGAGCAACAGAAGGTCTTCGAAAAAATTGGTTTCTACCTTCTGGTGTATTTTGACAGATTTCTGCCATTATTTGCATTTTCTTCTTATTGATTCCTTTTTGGGTTATTTTTGGGAAATTGAGCTTTTTGAGGGAATTGTTACAGTAGCTTGTGTTTTTAGTGAAAGTTTTGCTGTTATAAATCTAAACCCAAGGGTCTATTATCTTTTGAATACACTAATGTTGCTAATGAAGATTGTGTGAAGTTTTGTATGAAGGAAAAATTTCAGGTGTAGAGAGAGAATGATGTAATGAGATGAAGAATGGAAAAAAGCTCAAGCTTGGGGATGCCAACCCGGTGTCACCCCAAAAAATATCCAAGAGGTACAAGCTTCAATGCTTGGCGATGCCCAAGGCATCCCCTTCTTCATCAATAAAAAGCTCAGGTCTTTCTAGACACTTCATTTTTACTGTTTCATGCACTATCGTGTTGTTCTTGGAGCTTATTAGTTTTCGTTTGTTTTGCTTAGTTTCCTTGAATAAAGTAGTTTGGACCCCCGTTCTTGATGTGTTGTTTCAAATAAGTTGATTGGTGTTGGAAAGGAGTAGAAAGTTCTTGCTTGAATAGTGCAAGAGGAGCTTGCTTTGTCTGTGACTTGGACTTTAGTATGTCATGCTAGGTGTTTTTTTTGATCTTATGCTTAGTGATTATTTTTGTAGCATCACTTGTTCCAAACAATTGGGATTGCTTAGTGTGCCTTGCAAGAATCATGTGTTGTTTTAGCATGCAAAAGCATAGTATGGTGGTTTTCTCCTTTGATGCTTTGTTTGGGTTGACTTGGCACATGCTCACACCATGTTATGACTATGAACAAGTCACCATAGCCTCTATGATCATTTAGTCCTTGACTTGTAATACCACTCTATGCTTTGATTAGTAATGTTTTGTCGCTCTACATGATTATGGCCATTATTGCTCTCTTAGTTGGTCGCTCCCAGTCTTTTGCTAGCCTCCACTTGTATGAGTAAGTTCTACTCATGCATCCAAATCCCAAGAAACCAAGTTATTCCAAAGTGTCCACTATAAATTCCAATGCATGGTGTGTTACACCATTCCAAGTATATTCTTGTTTTCATCTATCTTCCAATTAAAAAGTATTTTGTTATGTGAAAACTTAGTGATTAAAGTTCTCACAAACTTGATGGCACACTTTATATTTCTTGCCCCTTATAAAATTGAACCATTGTGTCATCTATGTTGTATATGCTTGCACTTATACGTTGGAATTAGTAGAACCGTGCTGTCACGGGGAATGCTTTCAACATTGCACTTGTACTTTGTACATAGTTGATATCATGCTCTTTTGTCTATGGATGTCGTCGGTGTGGAATAAAAGGGGATCTTGTAAGTCCAAGGAGTTATGTATTTTGTGTTAGAGAAACGTCTGTGCCACTAGCCTAAGCCATGCCTAATCATGGTGGAAACTTGCAGCATCACTATAATGAGCAATCTGTGAAGCATCCTCAATAAAAACCTATGCAAATAGCAAATAAAAAGATCGCTGAGATGCTCATTGTCTGCTTGCCTTGTCATTTTGGTTATGGGATAGCTCCTGTACCATGTGCAAGGGGTACCCCGTTGGCGGTTCTCTATGATACACATGTACTTACTATGACAAGAACTTACAGGTGACTAAATTTGATTAGCATGAGGAGCGTCCCTCGTATTCAAGGGACATGAGATTTCCAACTTATACTTTGTCAAGCATATACTCCATAGTTTGTTCACTTTAACCTTAATCACTTCAAGATGCTTATGATAGGGGCAATGAGGGCTGAAAGCTAACAAGTAACATAATTTTTGGGAGCTCTTTTTGAAACTTGAAATTGCTGCTTCTCTTTATGAAGGGCCTTTCGTCCACCATTATATTGAGTCTCCACCTTATACCTTTAGGCACCAGTTAAGAGAGCATAGTTCCCATTCTTAGTTCTATGTGCATTGTCCCATAACTTATTGATTGATGCATATTGTTGATATTACTTGTTCTTGTGCTATTTGTATCTAGTCACTCTTCTAAACTTTTAAGGTGTCCTATGCATCTATTTGCTACTCTATGAGGGACAAGCTGAATGCCACTATGCCATGTTTTCTATATGTGAAACAAGCAAACGTTTTACAATGCATGTTATTCATGGTCTTTGTTTGTAGCCTTTCATGTTGCATTCATAGTTGCTTTGTCTTACTGTTAAAACTCCATCTTTCATGCTCATATTTAGAGTTCTTTGATCCTAGATTTTTGCTTGCAAATTTTTTGATCTTGGTTTTGATGGTGCATGTCACCTCAAAAATTATTCTTTTTATCACTTACCTACTCGAGGACGAGAAGGATTTAAGCCTGGGGATACTTGATACGTCGAAAACGTATCTATAATTTTTGATGTTCCATGCTTCTTTAGTATCTACTTTGCATTGCCCACACTTTAAGGTGATTTTTATATGTTTTCTGGTAATAACCTATTAACAAGATGCCATAGTGCCAGTTGCCTATTTTCTTCTATTTTTGGTTCCAGAAAATCTAGTAAGGAAATATTCTCGGAATTAGACGAGATAAAAGCCAAAGTCAATATTTCACCGAGGAGAACACGGAGTCCAGAAGAGAGACGGATGGGAGCCACAAGGCGGCCGCATGCCCCAGGCACGGGCCCACCCTAGGCCGCTCCTGGGCAGGGTGTGGGCCCCTTGGCCGCCCCCTACCTTGCCTCTTCACCTATAAGAAGCCCCGATGCCTAAACCCTAAGGACCCAATCAATATTCCACGAAACCGTCTGTAGCCGCCGCCACCATCGTCTCTAGATCGGGGGATTTGAAGCTCTTCCTGTCACCCTGCCAGAGGGGAGATCCTCCCGGAGGCCTTCTTATTCATCATGCCAGCCTCCGGTATGAAGCGTGAGTAGTTCCACCTTGGACTACGGGTCCATGTAGTAGCTAGATGGTTGTATCTCCTCCTTTGTGCTTTCATGTCTAGATATTGTGAGCTCCGTTCATGATCAAGATCTCATCTATTTGTAATCATGCATGTTGTGTTTGCGGGGATCCGATGGATATTAAGATTACTATGTCAGATTGATTAATGGTTTTGTCTTATTGATTCTACCATGTCTGTGTTGTTTGTGATCTTGCATGCTCTCCGTTGTTAGTAGCTATCTTGGCCAAGTAGTTGCTAGTGACACCAAGAGGGGGTATTTATGCTCGATAGTGGGTTCATGCCTCTATTTAATCTAAGGGAAGTGACAAAAATCTCTAAGGTTGTAGATGTGCTGTTGCTACTAGGGAGAAAACAACGGTCCTTGTTCATAGAACAAGTGGATTGATTACCTTACACATTGCTTAAAGCAGTTATCCGTTGCTTGCAACTTAATACCGGAGGGAGTTCGGCTGATAACCTAAAGGTGGATTACTAGTCATAGATGCAGTTGGATGGCGGTCTATGTATCTTGTTGTATTGCCCAATCGAATCTCATAGGATCATGAATTTCTAGTATTGCATTGTTATGCCTTGCTTAGTCCTATCAATTACCCTGCTGTAATTTGTTTACCTTGCATGCCATGTTTGTTTATCTAAGGAGAGCACCTCTAGTGAACTATGGACCCCGGTACAATCTTTACCATTGATACATCTTCCACTGTTACTGTTTACTTTCTACAAACCACTATCACCTTCCACACCATACAGTTAATCCTTTGTTATAGCAACCGGTGAGATTGACAACCTCACTATTCATTGGGGCAAAGTCTTGAGTTTGTGTTGTGTAGGTCTCCAAGTTGCTAGAAACACCTTTGAGACGTTTCCTTCCTCCTACTAGTTCAATAACCTCGGTTTCTTACTGAGGGAAGACTTGCTTCTATGCTGTATCACACCTTGCTCTTGGGCTTTCCCGATGAAGCGCTCCCACATCAACGAAGCGCCATCACCATGACACACACAACTGTGGTAGATGTGGGCCCATGCCAACATTGCATCAAAAGCAACAAGAATTGCTAAGAATCTTAGATGGCCACATCAATACGCACACGCAACATTCCTGAGCGCGAACAACTTAGGGGAAGGGTGGGCATATATGTGTAAGAGCATCACTTCATTAAGAGAGCCATGAGACTCAGCTTGACCTCTTAGTATAAAAAGGGTGTGTTACTTTAAGGTAGAACAGAACATAAGCTAATCAATGCTTCTTGATATGTGGATTACAACACTTTGACCTAGTCTTATAAATGATGAGGTATTGGAGTTTGTTTCTCCTAACATCCCAAAATGGTTTGTCATGACAAACCACAAGAGTTGATTGCATCAGAAGACACCAATGCACATCTACTACTTGGCTACCAACTGGTAGACAAAGGTCGGAAAACAACAAAGAAGGAAGAACACGCTCAGAATCGAATCCCGAGATGTAGATGCATAAGTCAACAATCTTCCGAAAACCAATGCAGAGAAGGAAAGGTGTGGCAGAGTCACAAGTATAGATGTGAGACTCACTAGGAGAACTCTTGTCGTGATCTATTTGGTTCCATTAAAGAACATCTGCCATAGCCTTTTGTAGGAGAGATCCTTTATCGTTACTATTCAATAGCGACAATATGCACAAGCTGGAAGGATATGCTAGAAGGTACTAGCCATCCTGAGGTAATGTATAAACATTAACCACATGGGTAAAATAAATGGATCTTGGGTTAAAGGTCATCTTAATGTACAAGATTCACAACACCAGAATCCAGCACAATCAGGGATCTTCGGTTCCCTATAGTTAGAGTGAAACTAGATAAGAATAAAAAGAAGCATACCAGAGTTTTTGCACATAATTTTCATCTTTGAAAATAGTTTTCACAAGTACTAGACTCAACATCGACCAATAGCAAGGGTTTCCTATAGTCGGTACTGCTCTAATACCAAAACCTGTGACACCCCCGAGATTAAGGCTAGACAAATCCCAAACATAAGCCTAACCTAATCTGGGAAGTGTATAGAGAGAAAATCGGTAACAAAACAGTGACCCTACGACACACAAATTATTATAGCAAGCTCATAACTGAGCAAAGAACCAAATATTACAACCAGAGGTCACTTACCACAAACATCAAACAACGGAAGGCAAATTATGGTATTAAGT
The DNA here is from genome assembly GCA_916181665.1 of Avena sativa. Lineage (NCBI taxonomy): Eukaryota > Viridiplantae > Streptophyta > Magnoliopsida > Poales > Poaceae > Avena > Avena sativa. Next base: position 133,392,723 of record OV702283.1, on the reverse strand, counting down.
ATATCAAACTTAACAAATGTCCTAAGAGGCCTGAAGCATAACGATGACGTCCAATCCATAGATCCTAGACTGCCAACTGGGAACCCCAAGCTACTCGTCAATGTCAATGCCATAAAGAAGTCATCTTCTATGGTAACACTTACTCTGTTGCAAAAGTATCAACAAAGCAAGGGTGAGTACAAGGTGTACTCCGCAAGACTTATGGCTGGTGGAGTTATTTTGCATAAAGCCGTCTTTATTTGTAAAACAAGAGGGAGAAGAATATCGACTAATCAGAATATTTTAAAAGGGGATAAGGGATCAGTATCTCTAGCTTCGATCATCTTTTGATATCCACCAAATCATCATAAGATGAACCTACCAACTAGGATCACCCCCTTGTACCCATGAGGAAGCATCCTTAAGCACACATGGATCTGCCAAGTTTTACGATTAGGTTAAAGTTCTCTATGATCTTAGAATCTGGTCACCAAGTCGTCCATAACCGTGGACACGGATTTTCAAAAATATTTAACCCCGCAGGGGTGTACAACTTTACCCACACGTACTAACCTTCTCTTAATGACAGTACATTAGCCCTCTTCCTTGGAAGGTCGGCAGAGGGAGGTTAGACACGACCTTTACCTTGCTTTCGCCAAGACCATGAGTCACGCACTAGGGAGATGCCGTTGTAACGGGTCGATTCCTGAAGCCGGTCCCAAATGATGTGTGTAGGGTTTAAGATTACGGATGCCGTGCATCTCTCGTTCCCGGCTATTCTTACCTACCTGTTATGAATGCACCTCCTTCGAGAAGAACCATAATGCGTATGTCGAATGGAACGCCCGAACTATGTGACTCATGCAATCTACTAGGAAAGTTAGTTGGTCGAGGGGGTTTCCAGTCCCCCGTGTGGCTATACGCTCATCCTGTTCCATAGGCAAGAACTCGGGTCCAAGGTGTGGCAAGTATGGGACTACAAAAACCACAACCCACCGTGGCCTCCCATACAAGCCTTATCATGTTTAACTTTCATCTCTGATCATACCATGTCATCCTATCATACTAGGTTCATTCGCAGCTCTAATTCATCAACTAGATGGACCAGTGGTAACAGATAAGCATGGCTAAGCGTAACTAATGTAATAGTTTTAGCAACGCTTCACAAGCCAAACCCTAGTAATGCTAGGAGCAGTGAATCAGGGAATATAAGCTACAAAGGAAACATACATCAGATAGGAGTATTCTATCTATCGATAAAAGACTTTAGAATTGCATGCACATGGCAGAAATTGAAATACTTTGAAAGTATAGGATTCATATTTATGTGTGAGGCTTCGCTTGCCTTTGCCTGTTGATAACCAATAAGCAGATCTTCGGACACCTGGTACTTTACCTGATTATAGTTGATCAAGTATTGGTCTCGATCTTTGATGGTGTTGATCTCAGTCTTTAGTCTCGAATTATTACTCACATTCAACTTCAAGTACTACAGGGAAGAAGTAGAACCAGAAAGGAAAGTGAAACAATCAACATATGGCATCTATGCAATGCTCAAGCAAGGATGATGATATGACAAGTTAAATAGTATTTAAATGAACCCTAAAACATGCTTGGTCATTTTAACCGGGGTTCCGAGGGTACAAACCATAACTCGGGGAAACTCCGGATGCACCTATGAGGGGTTACTTTGTTATTCTAATTAAACTTGTCATGAAAGTTGCTTAACAATTCATGGTTATAGGTTAAAGAGGTAGTTCTCATTTTTCTGAACATTTTGATATATTATTTGTATTTTTATGATTTAAAATGAATTAGTTATGAATTTCTCCAGTTTTAATTCATTTTATCTTGTAAATATTATAAAAAATGCATTTTAGAATTACTTTTAACATTTTATTAAACAGAAAACATTTCTGAAAATATTTGTATCACTTATAGGGTGGACCCACCTGTCAGCATTTATCATTTACAAAATAATTACAAAAACTGTTTAAAATAAAATAATTAGGAATTACTGCCTCATGCTGATGTTAACACGACATCAACGATGGGGATCTCACGGTCGATCAGCAATCCATCGAGCTGCTGCACGCGGGGGCTTGGGGGTGGGCGCGCTGGACTCGCGCGATTGCGCTGAGCTAGAAAGTGGCGGCTCCACTTCAAGGGGGTCACCGGAGCAACGAGAATAACGGAGGCTGGTGGGGGAGCTCACAAGTGCTCATCGGTAGCACAACTCAGGAAGAGAGGGAGGGATTGGAGGGAACTGGGAGGTGTAGGAGCTCACCGAGAATGCGTAGGAGGTGTCGGGGAGGCAAGGTGAGCATAGACGGTGGCGAATCGGTGGTGGATATGGCGGCGGACAGCGGGATGTTGGGCTCGATTCTGGTGAGAGGAAAGCTTCCTAGCTTGCGTTCTTCGGTAGAGATGAAGAGGACGAAGTCATGGTTCCAACGGTGCCCTTTTCACGGTGTGGGGTGGCCAAAAAAGGCAGGGACAACGGCGAGGTTTGGCTAGGGTTTCGGGTGCACGGAAGACAAATCAAGCGAGAGGGAGAAGTGAGGGGTTAGGATTCTCCAGCGGCGTCCAAGGGGTATTGTAGGGGTCCGGGGCCACGACATTGATCTTGGCGCGCAGCGGCTGGCGGCGAGACGACACGCAGCTGCTTCGCTGCATCCGTCAGTGAGGAGGAAGACGATGCATGTGGAGCGAATGGGTACCGGGCCAAGGGCGGCTGTAGATGGGCTAGGGATGGGCCGGGGAAAAGTTCAAGGAGGGTAGGAGGTGAGTGGGCTGCGGCCTGGTTCTCTCACCTGTCTATTTTTTTCTAGAAATCCTTTTTCTTTTTCTGTTTTCTCAATTTCCCTTTTGTAAATCCATTTGAAATATGTTTTGAATATTTCCAGATTATAAGAACTTTTGTAAACATTTTGAAATACTGCAGGAACCCTTTATAACCATTTGGGTTCCATAAGTTTTGTACTTTTCAAAATTCAAAACCATTTTTGAACGCTTTTGCATAGAGAGAGGGGTGTAGGGTTTTAGGGTTTTGTGAGAACCTTTTTATTTCATGCATTTTAAATGATGATGATGCTCATGAATGCACAAACATTTCCTAATTACTATGTGATAAAACTAGGGTTGTTACAGCAAACAAGTAAAATCTCCCTCCTCTCGTTTTTTCTTCGCCTCTCCATCTTCTTCCCTAGTCCCTAGTCCCTGCTCTGCCCATGATCTCCCCCATGCTCTCTATTCTCACCCATTTCTTGCATAACGCTCGCCCTCCTCCTCCAGAAAACCTAATCGCACTTCCATACGCCTACTCCGCCTAAATCCATCTGACTGTGAGAGCAGATTCAAAGCTCAGCGAGCGATGCAAGTGGGATCAACTCAGCGTGGACGTTGTCTATCTCATCATTCAGCGTCTGAACATTTCCAGCACTGTTAGGATAGCCTCATGATGCAAGATGTTGTACGATCGTATCAGCAACAATGAAGATACGAAATGGACTTTGCACCATTGGAATGAATCTTGTCTACTAATGCCTCAGCCTGCTCATTGGTTCGACGAGCACTATGACGAGCTAATGGTAAATCGTATGCACGACATTGTGTACGACATGGTGCCCCTCGACCATCCTCGGTGCACCGCCATCTTGCCCTTCATGCATGAAAAATTCTGGGTGGGAATGAACGGCGACTGGCTCACCGTAGAACAAGTGCCCCCGTCGACTATGGAAGAGCTTTTAACATCCATGATGTGCGATCGGTCGTGGACGCGAGTGGGGTCTGGTTCCTAGAGAACATCTACACCTATCAAGTAATCAACCGTCCATCGACGGATACTTGTGTCACTGAGTGCAAGTCATTACCAATATATAACAGGTAATGCTCCTATCCAGCAAAGGTACCCACATTTACCTGTACTCATTTCTATGCTCATGCATATTTCATAATTTTGTTTTTTTGGCGAATCCACGGCTATGGAGAAAAGAACAAAAAGTCGTGGGATGGATGTATTGACCTGCATAAGATCGTAATCTGTAGAGTGCCCACAGAAGCTGAGGGTTACACATACTACAAGCTCCTCGCATTGTTCGATAGTAAAATCGCCTACCTGTAAGGCGGCAGCGAAGTTTAGAGATATCTGGACCATTCAGGTCATGGAAAGCGACAATACCATGATGCCATTTAACATGGTGGCCTCATTTTTGCGGTCGCAGGTGAAGGCTACACCTACTGCTGGGATCCCACATTAGAAGGTAATTCTAGTTCCATGATATATTGTGAGTGATTTACTGAAGTTGTTCTTTAACTACCTTGTTTATGTTTTACCTTTCATATGAATGAATGAGCACACCCTTTATGTCCTAAAAAATATGGATGAACCATTGCTACTAATGAATTAGTACCAGTAATAAGTCTTTCAAAAATAGTGTATGACGGTGTCCCTGCACTAGTAAGTTTGTTCATTGTCAGAATATGAAAAGTATTAACCAGCATCTCAAATGTGAGGGAAACACACTCAAGCCGGGTTTCTTGATTTGTTTGTAGTTTCAGGCCCTCCTCAAATTGTAGGAATCACATAGGATTTTTGTAGGACACCAATCTTCTCCTTTGGATCGGCGTAGGATTTTTGTAGGATTTGGCTCCTTAGGTTTTATTCTATAAATGTTTTTTGATTCAAAAGAGTATAATCCTTAGGAATTCCTTCAAAGGATTTGCACTCTATTTTGGAGGAAAATTTTCATCCACTCCAACCTCTTTGTAAAATTCCTTTGGGTTTCCTGTGCAATCAAACACTACACTTGATCCAAAATCCTGTAGGTATCTAATCCTATAGGATTCAAGTGTACATGCCTCCATATCAATAAAAAGTGGCGCTTCCAACATTTTTGCTCATTCATTTGTTCATGTGATCCAAAGAGTCCCTCATTTTTTCATATAATTGAATGATTGGACCCTCTTTTAAAACTTACAACAACTAGGAAAGTAAGATATGGAAGAAATCCAAATATTCGGAATAGCAGAATAAGAAAAATCAATCACTAATAAGTATTGTCCTATTCACACTATTAGCATGAACAATGAAGAATGCTGGTGTTAGAATATGTATGCCAATAACACACTTTTTGTCTCCAATTCGGATGTTGCAGGAAACAAGGAGCTGCTGTTTGTAATCCCAGCACCTATTTTGAAGGATCGGCCAGACATGTGGTTTCTCACTCGATCGAATGACGGTGAACGCTTGATGATCATAATTATGACGTATGGCATGGGGGTTGACCATGGCGAAGAGGCTGAAGTCATTCCCCATGCTCAAAATGGGACTAACCTACGCCCATATCAAGCCGCTCGTGTCTATGTTTTGAACTTGATCCTAGCTATACTGGACCTCTAGGGTTCATTGTTTGGAGGCAGGTTAATAGTTTGGGCGACAACTCTCTATTTCTCGGTCTCAATTATCCAATAATTGACAAGATGATGAAGAAATGTGAATGACAGTCTCCTGATGGCACATTGTTCCCATTCATGATAAAAAACTGTGTGTACACAAGAGGTTTCGCGAAATACAATTCTCTCAGATTAAACGCCGCAACCTGCAGCCAACTGTAGGTGAGCCTGTGCCGGTTATCATCCTTCCCAAAGATGGTTGGAACAGTGTGCGATAGGCGGCAATTTGGTTTAGGCCTAGTTTAGGTTTGGTAGGCTCGTTGTTCCGTCTCTAGACTTAGCTGGGCATGTTTCTCTTGTATCGTTGTGTTATCTTTTTTGCGTCATGGTTTGACAGTTGACTGTTAGTACACTAGTTTTATTTGATAGTTTGAATCAGTTTAAATGAGTCCTGCCATGCTTTTGTAATTAGTATTTCCTTCCATATTATAATCCATGTGGCGGTGCTTATGTCGTAGCATCATTTCTGTAATATATTTATCAGTGCCGTTACTGTGCAGCTTTGTGTTTTCAGAAGAATATTCCTTATGGACAGGGAAAGTAGATCACCGCGTCCAGGAAACAGGCCTTAACTGCGCCATAATTGATGTAGGCTAATAACGCCAAATCAAGGTTGAGTCGCCCTAGGATGATACCCGCAAAAAAATGTTTATCCAGATTTTCTAAAAAAATGCAGACCCGTCCAAAAAACAAATGTTTATGTAGACCCCATATTGTCACTGATACATAGCATACTTTTGGCACCAGGGCTGAAACCTTTTGGCGCTACCATGAAATTACTTCTTCAATATGTATCCTCGATCATCCTTCCATAGTCCACCACCCCCAAATCAAATCCCCTACCCCCTCAACACCGCACACACATCACTCCCTGTACCAAGCTCCGCCATCACTTCCATGCTGACCCCCTTTAACGGCTCGAAAGCAATCCAGTGCGGTGGTCCCGAGTTTCGTCCTGATCTTGGTCATTATGTTCTATTGATGAATTTCGGCATGTAGACGTGGTACTGCGAGTATGGAAGGTTAGCCCTCATGGATACCATGGAAGGGCCCCGTCATGCGAGGTCACCGGATGACCAAGGGAAAGATCTAGAGGCTATCCACGGCATCTGGTCACGTGACTTAGTCATTGAAGTGTGTGAACCCTTGCGGATTTTATGGTTACTTTCTGGAGGGAAACTTAATGATATATTGTTTTCAAGGAATCTCCCATTCACTTCCTTGGCATGCGGGTTAGCCTCGCATGGTGGCACCCAAGTTGGGGTGCCTCGGAGTGCTCTGAGTTACCCTTTTTGACAAAGTTAAACTTCGAGGCCCTTCCGCAATGGGATTGGGTCCGCAAGACAGTGAATGAGCAGCTAAATGGCCTCAATGGTGAGCTAGTGAAGATCTTTCCTCCGAGAGACAGCTGGTGTCTAGCGGTTGCTGCATGGTTGAAGGAACCTTCACACGTGTCGAAGGTCCTTTTTGTTGACTTCCCGGTGCATGAATCGATAATGGACGATGGTATGCTGCAGTCGGCATTTGAGAGAGCACGACTTATGTTCAAGCATCGCGTGCTCGTCCATGTTCAACACGTGCTCCGCGACAATACTCACAATGGCAGATGTTAAGCTCTTTTGCCTGAAATCTTCCTATGTTGCTCGGAAGGGTTGAAGGCACAAGACCTGCTCCTGTTCGTGATGGTGGCCACAACATATATGGCTCAATGGGTCGGTATGGGGGTCTGATTCTTTATAATTTCAGGTAAGGCATTTGGTACTGCATTTGGTACTGAATTTGCTACAGTGTATGTGAAATGAACAAGTCAAGCTCTGATGTGCTGACATTATACTGTGACGTGTTAGTGTATAAACTGGTTGTATTATAGTGTTCGAAACTATGACCTAAATGTGCGAATTCTTTGCCTTTTTGCATGATGATAGTGCCACATCTTTCCGCTAGTTGCGGCATGTATTAGTTTGATCGTACGGAAGCATACAACTTTGAGTGATCAGTATAAGCTAGTGCTTACCCGATCGAGCTATCTGAAGCTGGGCAAGTCAAGGCCACTTTGTCTCTATCACCTACTGTTTAAATGGCATGCTTACATGGTTTTGAGTACATCAAATCGATTGGGAAGAATCAAAGCCACCCAAACCATCTCGAAATATAATCTTTGCTGAAAATATGATCCTGCGCTATAAGACTTTATATGACAGGATTTTATGTCAGTCATTCAAACTCCCTCCAGTACTTTCAATGTTTGAATCCTGCGCTAACAAAGTTCTTTGCTAGCTAGGTCATATCAAGTCTTACAATATCGTTAAATTTCTCCCTTTCCAACTTCATTCTTTTTGATACGGCGTAGGTACAACTAGGTCAGGTGGACCATCGACCTTCTGTACAATGTACTTTTACTACTCAACCTATGGAAATGAATTTTTAAAACCCACTTCAGACAAAAAACTTCCTATAATCTTGTTTCAAAAAAATCTTCACTTAATTAGCCTTTGGTGGTGAGAAGAGCCACCAAACCCTAGCACATTTTACCAACTACATTGAATTTTATCTAAGGAGATAACTAAAGGATTGGAAATTCGACCCAAGTCTAGCCCAAATTATTGCAAATTCAGTGAGGAGCTCATTAGAAAATAGAACATTCGACCCAACTCTGGACCAAAATCTCACTAATTTATCCTTCTAAGGTCAAGTCGGCCATGGCCGGCAACCCTCAACACATTGTTACTTTTTCAAGCATGAAGCACAATGAAGAAGTTTCGCTAAGGAGCCCACGATAATAAGCCCATTTGTTCACAAGATTGGACCCCATTTTTTATATCGCCCAAAATATTCTTAATTTAGCATTTTCCGTTCCATTCTAATAAAGTATAGTGCAAGCTTTGCCTACCCAAGTTTTATGTATACAGACCATATAGAATTTTTTATACAAATTCATCAGGATCCCTACCTTTTCATTTTAAGTGATACCAACATTTCTAAACCTAATCTTTTAGGTAGCATAGTTGGTTTTGATGTAGTGGAAGAGCACGCAGTTTCCATTTGTTGAAGTCTTGAGTTTGATTCGAATCATAGGTTTATCAATATAAATAATCTCTATCGCACTTGTACATTTTTTACAGCATACACTTTTTTGCATAAAAAAGGATGACATCTGGGACCTAGCAACGTTACCAAGCTCAAACCAGGGGAGGCGACCAAAAAATGTCCAACATACACACGTGTCCTCTATAGAGGAGCCTAACATGTGGGACCTGACAAAGAGACCTAATACACAGGAGGCATCGAAGAACGTTGCCAAGTTTGAAACAGGGAGGCACGAGCGAGAAAAAAGTCTACAGGTTCGGCGTGCCACACAACATCATCACCGATAACGGGTCGAACTTCATCTCCAAGGAATTCCAGGACTTCTGCGAAGACCTCGGAATCAACATCACGTACTCCTCCGTGGTGCACCGGCAAACAAACGGGCAGGTCGAAAAGGCCAACGACCTCGTCGGCGGCGGCATCAAGAAACGCCTAATGAGCCCACTCCAGCGACTCGCAGGAGCCTGGACACAAGAGCTATCCTCCGTCCTCTGGAGCCTACGCACGACGCCAAACAGCTCAACTGGCTACACGCCCTTCTTCATGGTGCATGGAGCCGAAGCCATGCTGCCTGCAGAAGTACGCCATAGGGCCCCACGGGTCGTCGCCTACAGCGAAGCCGAATCGATGGCCGCACTCGAAGACGCCGTCGACACACTCGGCGAGGCGCGCGACATAGCCGCGGCTCGATCAGCAGTCTACCAGCAGAGCCTCCGCAACTATCACAGCCGTCGGCTACGCCCAAGGTCCTTCGTCGAAGGATACCTAGTCTTACGACTCAAGCAAGAGTGACCGAAGAATCTCGAGTCACCCTGGGAAGGATCCTACGTCATCATTGAAGTCATCCCAGGTGGCGCCTATCACCTCAAGCACATGGAGTCTAGAGTCGCATACTCCAACCCATGGAACGTCGCACAATTGCGACGCTTCTACCCCTAGCTACCCCCTCCTTTTACTTTTAATAAGGCTGTTCAGCCAAGGCTACTCAGCCCAACAATGTACCTCCTCCTTACGATATGAATAAAGCTAAGTGTCTCGCCCCAAAAATCTGTCTATTATTTGCATTTTCTTCATGTTACAACACACGCGGGGGCTCCCCTCACCTTAAGACTTCATCGACTGAGGATAACGCGTGTACACCTGAGTAGCTCACCATGTCAGGCTAACGAAAAGGGCACGCATACAAATAAAGCACCACGTGCTAACAACAATCAACCTTTACAGCAAACGGGCATAACACGCCCAGTCGAATACATACAAATTTTACATCTATCTTTTTACAAGTCCTACCTATTCTAAAGAAGCACCCGCGCACGCTACTTAAAGAGATCTACAATTTGTTCGGCATACTGCCTTATAGCCGCATAATGTGGACGCATGTCCCACATGCCACCATCCGGCCGAAGAGGCGGCCTAGCGCCACAGCAGCAAGATCTACATCAGGGCGATGCAATCGCACGAGGGAAAGCGCAGCCTTCACCCCTGCAACAAGCTGATGCCGCACCAGCTCCCTGACATGATGCACATCCTGAAACTTCGCCAGCAGGCCCCATAGAGTTGATGGTGCCTCATCCAGGGGAAACATCACATGCATAATTGACGCCAAGGAAGTCTTCGCTTGCCGCAGCACCCACACCTGGTGAACACGATCCTGCACAGTCGCAAGGACCATAACATGATCACGATCCATCCAGAAAAAGCCGCCGGCCTCCATGTCCTGCTGGGTCAGGCAATTGATCCGAACAACAACACGCTCTTTTTCCTCCCTGGGAACAAGGTTAGCACCTACAACAATTGCAAAGTAAGATGGCAAGCCAATAGGCGCATCCGAAAAATAAGCAGCAGCTCGAGGAAACTCACATTGAAGCTGTTTGGCCAAACGCCGCAACTCCCCCATCAGATACTCCTCACTGGCGGCGCCCCTCTCCGCCTTCGATTTCCAAACATCCGCGTGGCCTCGAACGCCAAGCAACTCTTTCTCAAGACTACAGATGCGGTCACGAAGAATCACAAGCTGCGACGCATCATCCAAGGATGGTCGCAGTTGCGGCGCAGACGAAGTATCAACGGGGTCATCACCCGAAGGCCCTAGAGGAAAAGAAGGCAAGGATATGAACAAATGCACAAATAAGTAAACAGCTCGGAAATTCATTATATACAGCAAAAGCCACTGCGTGGCACAAGGAGTGTTCATAGATACATTACAACAAAAGAAACAAAAGCTATCCTACAACTACAAGGCCTAAGAGGCTGCATCCTGAGTGGCCTCGGAGCCGGATTGCCTGCTTTTGGCCTCCCCCTGCTGCCTCACCACGTACTCCGCCAGTAAGTCAATCAGCTTCGGCCCATAGCGTTTACAACGGGCAGCGTAGAGGGCGAAGGCTACCTCGGATCCATCGGCAGCTGTTGGCATCTGGGAGGTGACCTGATGAAGATCCAGCTCCGCTCCATACGCTATGGCCATCGCCAGCCCCATGGACGCGCAGATACCCTTCTGCTTGCGCTTGTACGCCGCGGGAGCCTCGAATGACAGTGCGTTCGCCAAAACTCGACATCCTCGAGGGTGACGCCCTTGGGGACGAGCTCCTTTTAGAAGCGCCCGAGAACCACCTTGGCCTTGGCAAGCGAGCCGACCATGGTACTACAGTGGTCTTCGACCGCCGCATTGGCGTCATCTAGAGAACTTCCGTGCACCAGGGAACCACGGTCAAACTCGATGCCCACGGCATCTAGATAAACGGAAGAAGCAAAGTGAAAACCAAAACGAAGCTAGAAAGACAAGGAATCCGAAAAGGAACAGACAAAACTACTCACTCGAAATAGCCTTCGCAGCGGCCATCAGCTTGTCGGCTACCTCCTTCTCGCATGAGGCCACAGCGGTGGCGAGCTGCTCCTCGCGATCCATGGCCTCTTGCTGCAGGCGCTCCATGGCCGCAGCCACGTCGGCTAGTTCCTGCTCAAGGCACTCCTTAGCGCTAACGGCATCTTCAGCCTTTTTCTCCGCTCGCCCGGGGCTCTTTTTGAAAGCATCAAGCTCATGGAGGGCAGTGTTGTTCTCGTATGCAACAAGAAACAAGCATGAGATTCAGCAGCAAGCAAGCAGCCGAAGAAGCAGATGATAGATAAAAAACACACGAACCTTGGAGCCGCTGAAGGCTAGCCTCCAATGCTAGATGCTGCTTCACCAGATGATTGACACCCTGAACAAAAGGCTGTGAGAAGATGAAACTTTTCAGGAAAAAAGGCTCGGGGGTTGCGCCCAATGAAACGAGCAAAACAAATCACGCACACGAAAAGCGCTCGGGGGCTCCCCCCGAGACACGTAAAAAAAAGAAAGGCATGATCAACAGATCATCCAACAAATGCTCGAGGGCTCCCCCCGAGACACAAAACAAAAATGATCAGCAGATCATCCGAAAAAAATGCTCGGTGGACCCCCCCCCCCCCCCCCCCGCGGCAAGAACGAAAGCACTTACTTGGTCATAAGGTGACTCCAAAGGTCCAGCTGTAGTCTTCTGGGGGACAACCACCCGAGCCTCCAGCGGAGAAGGGTTCGGAGCAGCGCCCTCAGAGGTGGCCACCGTCTGAGGAGGAGGAGCAACCTTCGACTCCCCCACCATCTCTCGAGCGCCATCGCTGAAGGAGCCATCGTAGGAGTGGCTACAAAAGAAAACATCAGACAAATACAAGCAAGAAAAATTGAAAGAGAGCAAAAAGCAACTACAGATACTTACGAGTCCATATCGCTCAAATTGAAGACAGGCAAGGCCCTCTTGCCTTTCTTCTCTTCCTTCTTCCGGTTCGCCGGCGGCTGCGGCGCCATAGCCCGCACGGGCATGGCCAGAATAGGAGAGGAAGAGCCACCATGACCCCCACTATGATGCTCAAGGCATGACGGATTACTAGGGGTCGGTGGAGTCGAGGCATCCGACGATTCGCTCGAGCTTCGTGTCCGCTTTCGAGTTTTCTCCTTGCTCGACCCAAAAGTTTCTTCAGCCGGCGATCGCGCTGAAGGAAGCTTTGACATGGAGTCCACTACCTCATTGTCCGGTGCATCCGGAAAACGTTCGGTTAGTGGAGGCTCCATGCCAGGCACCTTGAACTCCTGCAAAAAAGAAAACAAAGTCACAGAATAAGCGAACTGTAAAGAGACGCAGTTGAAAAAAGCGCTACGTGCACGACATAGATCTACACCTGCGGCACCGGTCGAGAGGCCCTGAATGGAAGGGTCAGCGAGCTACCCGGAATGTCCTCGTCAACCTTAGACTTCAGCAGCGGCCGGAGGATTCCGTCCACATCCCCCTTGGAGAGCTCTCTAGTCGAAACCCTAGTCGGGTCGTTGTGGCCAGAATAAAGGAACATCGGGTGTTCCCTAGCCTGGAGCGGCTGCACCTGGAGGTCCTCCACCCGACGATAGAGCTCCTCTATCTCCGCCACCTCACCATCCAAGATGTGGTTCTTTCAGGACCTCTTCGGTTGGATTTTCTGGGCGGGGTCGAAAGGAGCAAGGCTAAAGTTCTTCCCGGCCACTATGGAGTCGCGGATGTAAAACCATCGCCTCCGCCAGTACTGGACAGACTCATACATAGAAAAAGAGAAGAAGAGAAAGTTGGATTTAAGGGAAATGATGCAGCCGCTGATGGGATAAACGCCATCGGAGCCGGATTGCCTCTTCACGGAATAGAGCTTCTGGAAGAGGCCAAAGTGTGGCTCGACACCAAGCCAGCACTCGCAAAAGGTGATGAAGCAGGAAATATGAAGAAGAGAGTTCGGCGAAAGATGATGGAGCTGGATGACATAAAAGAAAAGCAATCCACGGAGAAAATCGTGGATCGGGAAAGAAAGGCCTCGAAGGACAAAAGCGACGAACATGACCCGAAACCCAGCGGGAGGACGGGGAATTACCTCATCACCGGGAATCCTAACGGCCTCCCTATCCTGCGGGATCAGACCCCACTCACGGAGCTTGCGGAGTTCGCCCTCGCGCGTCTCCGATCATCGCCAGCCACCATCAGTGATGCAGTAGCGGTGGAACCCTTCTTGCCGCCGGCAGCAGCACTAGTACCAACTGCGGTGGAGGCCTTCTTTGACTTCCCCATCGCAATGCGGAGACGGCGACGACCTGAACGCAGGAACAAAGATGGAAAGATTCAAAGAAATTCCAGCGCACAGCAAGAAAAACTCAGGAAGATGGAAGAAGTGAAACAAGAATGGCTACGGTGAAAACAAACAAAACTTTTCCCCAATCGTTATAAGGACGAAGAAGACGCACGGTGACCGTCCATCGGGAAGCCCTAGAGCCAACATTTGGATCCGACCATCCACGTGTCAGCACGGCAGTGAACTGTCGCTCACACACCGTCCACTACGCACGGAAATCGAGGCGACACCGTAATTATCTCCACGTTGCACGTGACAAGTCAATTCAAAGTCAGAAGGTGGGACCCATGTTCGTCCAGTCACGTCACCTCTGGCGCCGCAGACGCTTGAGGTCACCGATCATCAGCAATGACGTCATCAAGGCTATACTAGAAACGGTTACAATTCTTTGGCTACACAGCTGTCGCTCACACACCGTCCACTACGCACGGAAATCGAGGCGACACCATAATTATCTCCACGTTGCACGTGACCAGTCAATTCAAAGTCAGAAGGTGGGACCCATGTTCGTCCAGTCACGTCATCTTTGGTGCCGCAGACGCTTGAGGTCACCGATCATCAGCAATGACGTCATCAAGGCTATACTAGAAACGGTTACAATTCTTTGGCTACACAGCTAAAAGTACTCACTCGAATCTACGATTCGACTAACTACTCGGGGGCTACTCCTATCAGGAGCGCTGACCGCGCACCCGAAAAACGATCAAAGTACTACACCCTTGAAATATTCTTTGAATCCTACGTCGAGTCTACGACTCCACTACGGAATCGGGGGCTACTCCCATAGGGAGGATGGATTCAAGCATCCGAATTTTTTAGTCCTACGGACCTAAATGTCAACAAAGACTGAATTAAAGTCTCTACTCGAGTATACGACTCGAACAGACACTCAGGGGCTACTCCCATAGGGAGCGCTGGTCGCGCACCCCATGAATTCATCGACTGCAATCCTTCGGATGAGCATGCAAAAACTTTGCCCCAGTTAACGCTAAATCAATAACATCCTCTTTGGCCACCCGAAACACCTCCGCAGTGATAAACATTCGGATGTTGTGTAGCAACACAAAGATAAGACCTATAGATATCATCTGATGGCCTGGCAACACACACGACTGCGCTCTGCTAGTAATAATCCGTGCGAACAGGCGCGATGAAAATCCCGACGGACGCGTTGGGTACACCATTTGAAAATCACTGGAATTCCACTGCTGTAAGTCCTCAACGTCCTGAGTCGAATTACGCCAGCATATGTTCCGGTTTCTAGTCGAGGGACTTGAATCTGAAGAAGATCGTGTTGTTTTTTCCTAAGACAGTTAACTGGCCCCGATCCGTTGGGAGATTCAGGCACACGCATCGACAATCCCTACACACTAAAACCATTCTTTGATGACCAAAAACAACTGCACCCGAAAGATTGAAGAGTCCTCAGCCGAATCTATGATTCGACTGAACACTCGGGGGCTACTTGACATTGTTATACCCAACGGGTACATGACCTTAGCATACCTGGTCCAGCCCAAGGAAAGCCCACAAGAATATACACGGCCCATGAAGACTTTCGGGTGGCCCAAGACCATGACGTCTTCGGATCCTTGGAGAGCAAGACTAGATTAGATAGAATATTCAAAGGGGAAAACCTTAAAACCTGTAACCGAGTAGATCTGTGCCCGGGACCTGCCTACCTCTATATAAATGCTAGGAGGGCACGACGAGGAGGGCAGTTCATACCACCGCATACACACCTCCACGCCAGATTGCATCTGCGCACCCCTGTACTTTTCGGTTCCGCCATAATCAAGAGCAGACAAGCAGGAGTAGGGTTTTCCCTCCGGGGGCCTGAACCTGGGTAAACCTCGTGCCCCCGTGTTGCTTGTTTGATAACCGTTCCGTGATCTCTAGCATCCCCATCTTCTCCAAAACCCAAGCTCATAACAATGGGCATTGACGAGATTAAACCTCGTCACGTGATTTTATCCCGGCAGATGTATTGATTCTTGTGGGTAAAGTGCACAAACTCTGTAGAGTCTAATCTATTCGAATAGCCGTGCGGTCAAGGACGGTTGGAATGGTCAACTCCTGCTTCCTCTGTGAAGGTCAAGACCATGTCCCCGCCAACTGTCCCCTCCAACTCCTGATTGGCAAAGCTCGTCAACTCCCCTGTGTCAACATTGGGAAGAAATCAAGAGAAGGACGTTCCAAGAAAGGCACCTGCTTCGCCTGTGATGAACCAGGTCACTTCAGCCGAGAGTCCCCCCAGCGTGGTCTTGACAAAACTTCTATCAAGACGAAGGCCAAGAGAACCCCCATCCCTGTAAAGATCCCAAGACAAACACAAGGGAGATCTGAAGCTAAACAAAGCGGTTGTTACACCTGTGGAGGTCCGGACCACTTCGCCCGCAGCTGTCTAGAGCAGTACTGGATGAACCCGAAACAAGCCACTGCGACAACCGAAAATGGCAAGAAACCACAATCCCTCCTCTGTGCAGATGGATCCCTTTGATGAGACCTGGATAAGCGCAGGATTCCCCGTGCTCCTATGGGATTCCCTGCAGCTTTGCGGATATACCCAATCCCCCCACCTACCAACTCCACAAAGGACTAGAGACCGGACTATATCTGAGTCAAGTGATCATTCAACCAAAGTATGGAGGACCCGGAGAACCCATTCGCGCCACGGGATTTGGTATGCCAACCCTAGTGCCGGCTCTCCAAATGGAGGCAAGAGAAGCACTGTTTCGCATTCGGTGTGTTCTTCCCGAGATGAGGCAACCCACAACCTTCTTTCTTCCCATCAAAGGAAACGTGGATTCGTCCGGTCAATCCCAAGATCTTCGCTTGACCTACCCCACCCTGCAGCTTCAAGCCCGTTATAGCTATGCTAGAAATGAGATCCTCACCGCAGTTGTTGATGAGTACCGTCGCACCCAGATGGAACTTCATCGCGTGCAAGCTATCCTAGATCGCAAATAAGCTCTATAAGTCCCGCAAAGGAATCAAGCCATAATCAAGGACCTAGAAGAAGCCTCTGGAAGGTGCATCCTCATCGGAAGAAAGAAGTGTGTTACCTCTCAACAGTATCTCAATAAGTTCAAGCCACCCCAAGATATCCAAGGATTCCCACCCACCTCCCTGAAGGCGAAGATGAAGCCAAAGAGGATTCTCCTGGATCTTCCAAAAGCGGCAACTAACCTAGCGTGGTACCAATGGATCATAGTACCTATGTATTGCCCTAGGACCTGTTTTTTAAAACTCAAGTGCCTTGTTGCCCCGCGGCACAGCCCGTTTTGTAACCCCTTAGGTACCTCCGCCACCGACCGGTTTGAACCTGCTTAATGTATGGATGTTATGCAAGCATGATATCCTTCTTTGCATGTTTTACCCACGATGTTGCATCAGACCAAACCCCCATAGATCTTCTCTAAGGGGTCTTTCCCTCCCAAAACTCGATAGACCCCGGGAGTTGAAAGCCAGTTAGCACTAAGTAATGACCACCTCTCCAAATCTAAATCATCTACCCTGCATGAAGAACCATGCTCGGCACCTCTCCATAATCGGAAGGCACTCCACTCCAAGTTCGACCGTCAAGCCAACCTCCCAGTGTATCAAGACCATGAAGAAAGAAATTATAACCCGAGGCGAAGAAGCAAAGAAGATTCAACTCGTCGTCTCACCTCAAGAAGGAAGTACCTTGTCAACGCTATAACTACCTAGACTTGTACTAAGGGGAAAAGACTGCGTCTTTTCGACTTGATTCAACTAAACCACCCAATCCGAAGCCCCTCAGCTCCAACCCGTGACTAACTACGTGGGATCTTTGTAAAAATTATTAACGCCTAATAAATTCCACCGCTGAAATTGTTGAGCGGATGTTATTACGCTAACCCTGCTCCTCCCTAATCTCGAGACGAGATTATTTTAATGGGGAAAGGTCTGTAACATTCCAATTTCAGCAACCCTAATTAAATGTCAAAAAGGCAAAAAATAGGGGGAAGAAAAACTTTTTCTTGCAATGTGTGCTTGCTTGTGCTCAAGCAACTGCTTGTGTATTAGTTGTGTACTCCTCATCTCAACCCTAGTCTACAAAAACTATTTTACAATAGAGATGTCTTGGCTCATCTTTCATATTCTCAAATGTTTTGGCATTTCAAAAACCTGAGCCAAGATGACTTTGACACCACCAAATACTTTGCGAGTTTCTATTGCCAAAAGTATGGAGACCTATATATATCTCCTTATGTTTTCAAGACAGAACCCTCAACTACTCTTATCTCTAAGTTTTCCAAAACCTTATTAAAACCTCTTCAAATCTACCAAGATGATCCTTATCTTACCTCAAAGTAAAACCCTTTCAAAAAATACCCCTCCTTACCCCAAGCTAGGCTTGATGGTAACCCTAGTAGTAGTTAGGTAAGTAGAAAGATGAATTGCCTTGATCTGCTGTCTGATGAATTGCCTTGATCTACTAATTGCCTTGTCTGCTTAGGAACTAGAGTGATCTAGTCTATTAGCTCATCCCTTAGGAACCCAATCCTTGCTTGTGATCATCAATCTCAAAGCAAGCATCCAAATCTGGATCCATCCTAAGCCACTCAAGTGAGCATCTCATCTCATGCCTATCTCAATCTAAGGCTAATCCCTATGGATGTTTTCCAACCTAGTGGAGACCCAACCCAAGTTTGGATCCCCTCTCTTCAATATATACCTTAACCTCATCTCCATGATCCTGAGTTTGGAACCTAGCATCCTCTCAAAAGATTCTACACTTGCACTCTAGTCAAACTCTCCAAAACTGCCAAAATGGCTAAGTCTAGCTTTCTTATATGGATACCATCTTTGGAGCTATACCTTTTCAAACCTATGTGCATTCATGTCGGAGGGGATAACCCCCAGGTGGGGAAAGCCAGGCACAAGCAGGCTGGCTCCAGAAGATGCAGGCCGCCTGGCCTCCAGGAAGGACAACTCTAGCTAACCGGCGAACACACCCGACTGGGCTTATAACCTTCTCGGCTGGCCCGTCTAGCCGGTGACTAGAAGAACCGGCCGGGTGGATGTTTCCACCTGTATCACCTCAGATTTGATGGAGGGCATGGAGGGGCTGACGCTCCGTGTAGGGTACGCCTCTAGCTCTCCCTCGTCATCGGGCTAGCTGGCATGCCGTCATGACCAGCGCTACCCGACGAAGATAAAGCAAGGTGGTCGGCTGGACTGGCGAAAGTAGTCCGGGTGACCGTTAAAGCAAGGATGACGCCCCAAAGGAAGCCCGGGTGACCACTAAAGAGAAGGATGACGCTAAAAGAAGGGCGGACTAGGTTCTGGCCCATGGGCTGGGCCCTCCAGCCGGCCCTGTCCTGTAAACCCATATCCAAACAGTAAACCATAGGACCCAATCTGTAATCTGCCCCCCAGACCAGTGTATAAGGGAGGGCAGAGCTAGGGTTCTAGGTAGGCAATAATATAAGGATAGAAGTGCTAGCATCAAGTTCCCATATTCCTCTAGCCCTCGATAGTTGCCAAGGAAACAGCTCAAGGAGCATCTGTACCGAGCATCAGCTCCCACATATAGTTCATCTTGCAGGAGTAGGGGTGTTACCTCGCCAAGAGGGCCCCGAGCCTGTGTACGTCCCTGTGTTTGCAGTTCACCGTGCCCAACCAGTTGCGTGAGCCACCGAATGCATCCGTGTGTCCCTTCTTTGACATCCCCGATGGCACTGCCGTGTTCCACACCACGATAGTTGGCGCGCACCATGGGGCATAGCGCTTCGGCTGGGATCATCTTCCGCACGGGACTTCCGCTCGTCGTCGGCGAATGCGTGGCCTCTGGCCTCGTTCTCACGCTGGGTGTCTTCGACTGCGTCATCGACAACGTAGCATGCTTCGCCGGTAACACCTTCCAGGCCGACGGCTCCATCATACATTTTGGAGACGTCCGCGTCTACGTTGCCACTGTCGCTGAGGTTTTCCCCAGCGTGGTCACCCCCGTCCTCGACGTGCCCTCACCCACGGCCCAACCGTAGGGAGTGGTTGCATCGAACTCATGGTGGTAAACGCTCGCAAAAACCACCGACCACCTCAAGAACGTCGGGCACGAGGAGAAAACTCCGCGCCCGAGCAAGAGCAAGATCCTCTCACCGACTCCATCCAACAGTTGCACGCTCCGGAGGTCGTCGAGACGGATCCGGTGACTGCAGTGGTAGCGCTCGAAGCTACATGCTAGAAACTCCTGGAGGAAGCCACCAGGTCGCGGCTAACCAGCGTCGGCTGAACGCCACCGTGCATGAATACAACACGGCTCACGGCTTCGCCAGGAGGATCCAGCACCGGGGGCGCAACCTGGCGTCGGAACAGGACAGCGCCGCCGATTCGCATGCAAGTGTGGCGCAGCCTGTCTACAGCACTCCCGCCAAGAACATGAGGGCAGCCGAGGCGGCGGCTGCGGAGCTAAAACACCTTGAGGGCGAGGAGCTTCGTCGCCAGCAGGAGCCTGTGCAGCTCCTCGTGGCCACTACGAACAAGAAGCAATACGAGGGCGTCCCTAGCCAGGTGGGCAACTCCCGCGACATCGTCGTCCGCAAAGGCGCAGACCAGACGACGCACGGAGGAAGCAAGCATCAACATGCTTCTTCTCTAGGAGGGGTTGGGGAAAACAGTCGCCTGCGTGGCGAATCCGGCAATCGTGGTCGCAACAACCGGGATGCCGCCGCCTCCAGCGTAAGCCGCGCTCCGGCAGCTAGAGCTTCCCAGGGGAAAAAGACGCGAGCACCGGAGGAGGGAGCAGACGCGAACAAGGACCCACCTGTGTCACGCCTGAAGGGCCGGCTCGGTCCCCGAGAATCGGCCCATTCATGGGAGGGCCCATTCATCGTCAGCCGGGCGCTCCACAACAATTCATACTACCTAATCGACGCACAGCAGCCGATGAAGAACAAGGCAGATCGCTCAGGCGAGGAGACAGAACACCCATGGAACGCGAGCCTACTCTTGAGATTTTACACTTAGGCAAAGAAAAGTGTATGTATCTTCCCTTTTCAGGTAACAAGTGAACAAGATTGAAAGCCTTGGCACGACGCTGAGGACTTTATCCCAATTCCGCACACCATCTGCATTTTCGTACCGGCTGTCCTAGGCCCCGTGATTTCTACAGGCGGCATAATATTGCACACGGCGCCTAGAGTAACCTCTTCGGTTCCGGCTTCAGTATGCACGCCGGCTGTCGACCCGGCAAGAGAAAAAACTCGAAGCATAGGCTTTAAGAAAATGCCAATGCAGAAAGCAAGGGCGTCCAGGCAAGCGGGCCGCGCCCTGCATGAGCTAAGCCAACAACAGCGAACCAAAGTATCGCGAGGCACGCCAGCGTAGCCAATCCTTCGGTTCCGGCTATAGACCGCAACCCGGCTGTCAGCCGGCAAGGAAAAATGCTCGAAGGGCCAATACTCCATGAGAAAAGGGGAGTTGTTAACGGCCTAACTCGAAGGGGCGCGCATCTATTTTCCTTCTACGATAAGTACCAACTAACGAATGAGCATATGCACAAGGAAACTAACCCAAAGAAACGCTTTGTCTCGCATGACCCGAGCCACAAATTGGCAGGAAACAAGGTGGAAAAAGAGCTTCGGCCCGGCTGGCTACCCCAGCCGGCCCCAACCTCGGGGACTACACCCAGTTGACGCGCTCCCGCGCACCCACAAACTCAAGTCAAGGTAGCCAAAAGAGCTTCGACCCGGCTGGCTACCCCAGCCGGCCCAAACCTCGGGGACTACAACCAGTGGACGCGCTCCCGCGCACCCACAAACTCAAGTCAAGGTAGACAAAAGAGCTTCAACCCGGCTGGCTACCCCAGTCGGCCCGAACCTCGGGGACTACACCTAGTGGACGCACTCCCGTGCACCCACAAACTCAAGTCAAAGTAGCCAAAAGAGCTTCAACCCGGCTGTCTAACCCAGCATTCCGGGGATCAAGACTGTGGGATTGGAGTAGTGGAAGGAGCTGGATCAACAGGGGCGGCGCCGGCATCAGCGGAAGGAGGTTGGCTGCTAGAGGTGACATCAATGGGATTCCAAGGCGCTGGGGCCCAGTGGAACAACCATGGCTCTCCGGGGGCACTGAAGTCACGCTCCAAGTCCACATAGGTGCCAATCTTCACCCCACTGGCCTGGAGCGCCGGAGTGCTTGAACGAAGACCCTCGTAGCTCGTCCCAAGACGGAAGCCACGGGTTAGCACGCTCAAGTCGGCACCCGGATACCACGACTTCACCAGGGCTAGGGCCATCTCCACTCCGCCTCGAGCATCCCAGTCCTTGTGCACGTCCAGCACGTCGATGCCTCTATATAGAGACACAACCAGGCTGGCAATGTCGTGCACCTTTCCCGCGTCCGGCCAGATGTAGTGGAAGAGATCGTTGCGAACAGCGCGCAGGCCATCGCTCTCCTCCGCTAGCACCTTGACCAGGTCGAGGGCAGTCAGGTCGTGTCCAACCTCATCCACGGGCAGCTTCTCCATGGCCATCTTAGTCGCCTCAGGATAATGAGCTGCAGCTAAGCACAAAACAGAATAATCAGACAAGATCGAGCAAGTCATGACACAACGTAAGTGGGAAACTGAAGAACTTACTGATGACCATCTCCGAGATGTTCTGGAGGTGCTGAGTAAGCTCCCCCTCCCGGCCACGAAGAATCTTGATTGTCTCCTCCTGTTGGGTGGAGATCGTCTCAAAATTCTTCAACGCCTCCGCCTGGATGTCAGCTGCCTTCTTGCCCCGCTCCATGCTAAACTCAAGTTGATGCTTGGCCGCAGCAAGTTGATCGAACTGCGCCTATCGTGCCTTGTTCGATTCATCCAGCCGGGCGACCTCATCTTTGAGGAGCTCCACCTCCCTCTCCTTGTCCTGGATCATGGCTGTAGGAGGATACCGATGGTCAACAAAAAACGGGAAAAATGAGCCAAACGCCAAGACAGATCTAAAGAAGCAATCTTACGGACAAGATCCCGGGTGTTCTTCACAGACTCCTCAAAAGCTCTCTCCAGCAAGAAAACGAATGAGCAACAGAAAAGCAAACCGGATGCAAGAATGGAAATATGTGAAGGGCAACGACTCACCTCCATCAAAACAGAGAAATTTTTGGCCTCGCCAAGGCCTTTCTCCATTCCCTCAACCAAGTGGCGAACCTGGATGAGTGCAACAGGTGCCATGCCTGAGATGTGGGCAAGGATCAGACCCGGCATCAGCACAGCAGGAGCTGGCCTTGAGCCGGTGATGACAACCTCGTCATCATCGGCAGCCACACCCGAAGGAGCATCCACCACCAATTCCCTCCCAGCCGGCTGGCCACCATCCGGCTGGCCACCATCCGCCGTAGCCGCCTGCGCAGCCCCAGCCTCCTCCGTCACCTCCGTAATCACGGGCCTGGCGGAACTGCTTGGAGCATCGCTCTAGGCCGGGTTCATGCCAGCCCCGGGACGAAGGAGGGGGGCCTCCGGATCCTGCGCAGCCGCAAACAGCTGCCCCAACCGCGAAGACGCAGGCGCCTGGTGCAGCAGCCCTGTGGTCGGGGAGCCCTCAGCGGCCCTGGGCGGATACGGCGCGGCTGGCGCAAACAGGTAGGCTGCAGCCTGCGCCGGCGCAGCCGGTGACCTCGCCACCTCTTCAACCGGCGGAAGAGGGGAAGGAGAAACGATGGTGGCACCATCATCGCCAAGCACCATCGGCTCGCTGCGCAGAGTGAAGAGTCAAGGGAGGAACCAACAGAACCACAGAGCGGCAAGCAAGGGAAAGGGATATACTAACCCAGTGACGGACGATCGAGCAACGACCTTACGGTCTCGGCGCGTCTCTTTCATTTCAACTGGAATGGGAGCAGCAATAGGTGCCGCCCTCTTTCCCCGGGCTCTCGCTGCGGGTTTCTCTCGGGCACCCTCCTGGTCGGTAACATCGACTGCGACACAAGCAAGGAAACAAAACCACAGCATCAAGAACAAAGATGACAGAAAAACTGCGGTCGGCAAATTACCATGAGGATCCGAGGGGCTGTCATCCGCCCGAACGGGAAACCCTTCGGGCTCCGTCTCGGGGTACTTCTTCGGCTTCGTGTCCTCCAAGAAGTACGGAAGCGGGAAGTCACCCATACCATCCTCAGCTAGCTGCGCCGTGAACAACTAATCAAAAAGGGCAGCATAAGGCACCCAAGGAAAGCTAGCAATGACAAGGAGCGAGATGCAAGATAACCACAGAAAAACATACCCGAGGCGGCAGGCGGCTGCGATGATACGGAGGGGGCAGGAGTACGCCCAGGTGGCCTCCATCCGGAGCTTGGAGATCATGGAGACCCAGTTCCACAGGTCCTGGAAGGGCACATCCTTCCACGACGTCCTTGTCGGGTCGTTGGCGGTCGATATGTGGCACATCTTGTGCGGCCGCTTTTGCAGCGGAAGCACGCGACGCACCATCCACGACAAGGTGATGTCCCGAGCGGTGAGCCTCTCCGTCTCCACCAGCGTCTCCAGCCGGGTGGCCATCCGGTCGAGGTCCGCCGTCGCGCTCATGCCCTTAGTCGCCCAGCCTTTCTGCGTCGAGGGCACATCGGTGAAAGGCGGAAGGAATATCCAGTCAATCTCTATGGCATTGCTCACATAAAAATATGAGCGCTGCCACAGATTGACGGTGTCGGGGAGCTCGAACCGTGGAATTGGTGAGGAGGACCGCGGGTAGATGGCGCAGCAGCCCTTCTGCGTCAGCGAGCCACCCTTGGATGTGTTCTAGGCCTTGAAGTGGAAGAACTTGAGAAAGTTCGCCACCTCGGGCCACACCCCAAGATATGACTCGCAGCAGACCGCATGATGCGACAACTGCGCCATGGCGTTGGCGCTCAGGTGATGAAGCTGGAGATCGAAGAAGACAAAGAGCTGGAGGAGGAAAGGGATGATGGGAAGGCCGAAGCCGCGGGAAAAATGCGCGAGGAAGACGACGTGCTCCCCCGACCGAGGATTCGGCACCCGCTCCCCCTCCTGCGCGAGCCAGTGCTTCAGGAGCATCGACGAGGGAAGAAATCTCCCCCCACCAGTACTTGTTGACAAGCTCGTCGGTCACAAAGGACACGCACCAGCCGCCGTGTTGCTCCGGCAGCATCTCGACAGAGGAGGTGGCCGTGGTGGATGTGTAAGAAGTGGCCGGCGATGGCAAGGAGAGAGCGCACGAGGGCAAAGGGCGCTGGAGTACAAGGAGAAGATGAGCCGGAGGATGGACAAGTGTGGGAACCAATCCCCCTCAGAGCTCTCAACTCCCTCTACTCTCTCAGATCTACATTCCCTCTCTCTGCTGCACTGCCCTCATCCTCCCTTTTATTTCAAGAACACCGGAAACAGCCTTTACCGACGAGCACCGAAGGTAGACCCGCCGGCGAGATGCGCCAGTCAACCTTCCCGGGAAAAAGGTGGCCTTCCCGCCCCTCGCTGAGGTCGTCGTCAAGCACCGCGTCGCCCTCGCTGCCTCCCAGCCCCTCTCCCTCCCCTGGTAAGCCACCTCGAGCCCGCCCGCGTGCTAGGGTTTCCCTGGCAGCCCCATCGCGAGTCAGAGGAGGAAGATGAGCCTTGAGCCGTCGATCCTGTTCAGATCCAACGGTTGCTGGAGCCCCATACCCCTTCGCCCTCTACGTGTGACTGACCGGCAGGCCCCTCCCATCAGCGCTTGAACGTGCCTCCCGTGCGCGCTGCTACCCGGGTTGGCCGATTCCCTCCTACGCGGCCCATTAGCCAGGTGATCCAGCCCGACCACCCCCTTCTCCTTTTACATTTTCTCCAGATCTGTAAAGTAGTAGTTTAGTTTAAAACCAAAGGAAAATGCAAAACCACATAAAATATTCAGATCCCATTTTTCCTTGGTACCTTATGTTTTACACACATGCAAACCAAGTTTTGTACCAAAATAATGTTCAGAATAAAAATGATAAATCCCCTACAAGGATCTGTCTAGAACACTAAATATTTTCCCAAGGTATTGTCACAACTCCAAATGGAGTAAATCCATTTGGTTTCCTAGTTTTCCCCTGTTAAAAATAACAAATTAATCTATTTCTGACTTTAGTAATTTCTCTAGCTAAAACCAAGTAAGGCTTTTACCTAAATCCAACTCTCAGATGACACACATAGCCATACCATTCAAAATCCGGCAGCTCTTATTTTTATGAGTCTTTGTGTAATTTTAGTGAATTAAATCCTTCTGTGCATTGTTTATTCACTAATAAAAACATTACAGTAGCTATGTAACTCCAAAAAGGTTGATTCCAATTTCTGCAGAATGGTAGTCTTAGTTCCTAATATATGTCCTTGGAATAATCTAAAAATCTTCTATAAAATAAATCTGATGAAAAAGACAAATCTAGTCCAGTACTGCATTTAGGATTTTCTCAAGGGCATTCTGTTAATTGTTTCAAGGTGAATCCAACTCCTCTTGATTCACTCCATCAAATACTACCCTTTCACCCAAGGAAATAATTTTTGGAACTCCAGAGAAGTTCTGGTGAATTATTTCCTAAAACTAGAGCGTTAATCACTATAAAATCCATTATAAATCAAGGAAAATTGATAAAATAGTGAAACCACTTTTGTTGGCTTCATTTTATCAATACCCATCTGATGGTAACATTTCTATACCATGGTATCATACAGATCAAGCCCTTGGTAAAAAAATCCCTCTCTTAGGTAGTTCCTAGATTACAAACCCAAAAGGGAATTCTTTCCCTAATGCCTCAAAAGCCTCTACCAATCCAATCGAATCAAACCTCTAACATCCTACTGATCTATATCTTGTAGTTATCCTTTACTTGCTGTATGGTTTGATGCTTGTATGCCCTGTATTGATTGATGTATTGTTTTTTTTTGGATGTATGCTCGATAACGGCGATAGTTGTGATGGTGTGACGCCGAGAAGAAGGAAGCATCGTGTTATCTTTATTATTGATATTATTGGTTATATGGTTATCTAACGAAGTCAAGGGACATCTCGCTGGTCACAGGCAAGCCACCATTCCTGAACTCATGAATTCACCTACTTCTGCTTATCAACTGTTTTACTTCTTGTTTACGAATTGCATGATCAAAGGCATGGTTTGATTCAAATAAACAGATGTGAGTAACTTGGCTCCTCCAAGTTATGAATATGTGTCCATTGGACACCTACCCTATTTACACCTACTTCTACCCCTTAGAACGAGGCTAAGATGATTAGCATCTTCCCTTTTCGAACCCACGGATTTTCAAAGATAAAACTATTTTGGATTCTTACCCTAATGCAAAGTTTTCAAAATAAAACCCTTGGAAAGAGGCATCCTTTCCAAGTGGAATTTTTACTAAAAGAAGATATGAGGTGGATGAAGAGAAAGTTAAGTAAGATAAAGGAAGGGATGCTCTAAGCCAATGTCTGGAACAATTTATCCGTGCAACCACATTACCCCAGACGCTGGGGCTTAGCTCGTAGTTTGTGATCTTTAGCCGGGGCTGCTCTTACTCGCTAAAGGGGAGAAATCCCCTGAAATCCGGGTTACCTGTAGGGTAAGGCACTGGTGCAACAATTGGGTCTCTCGTGGACAGTATGCTTTTAGGTAGTACGTATGGAAGATTGTCACTATTGCTACCGGTCAGGCTTCGGTCTGGAGGTAGGGGTCAATACGGGAGGAAGGACCAGGGTCATCGTACCCCATACTCGTACCGGAGAGATAAACCCAAAAGGAAAAGACGCCGTTGCTAGGGATGGATAAATGAAAAGCGTAAGTTTGATTATCCGAGCCCCAGTCTACCATATGTAGCAGGCCGTGGTTTTATCCCGGCGGATGTATTGATTCTTGTGGGTAAAGTGCACAAACTTTGCAGAGTATAATATATTCGAATAGCCGTGTCCACGGTCAAGTACGGTTGGAATGGCAAGTGCTAGGAGGACCCTTTGGTTAAGTGAGATACGATAAAGGATGTGACTTGGTCACGAGGAAAGATAAGAATGAAAATGGTTTTGACCAGGGATGGTCGATAAGGTCTTAAAAACGGTTTTACAACAAAATGTTTTCTAAAACTTTTTAACAAGGATGTGGAGATGTCCGAGTTTTCTAAAAGGAGGCATGTTTTCCAAAAACTCTTTTTCAACAAAGGTATAGAGATGCCAATGTTAGGTCTTTCAAAAACAACTATAGTATAGAGCTTTCTCGCCACAGCCCAAATTATGCATTATCTTTTCACCCTTGTCTCGGTGGTTTGTGAGTACATTCAAAGTACTCACCGGCATTGTACCTGGCTATTTACTTGGCCAGATTGCAAATGTTAAGTGACGACGAAGGTGTCGATGTCTATGCGAGCTAGGCCGCCTTCCCAGTTAGTTGCTTGTAGCTTAAGGCATGGGCTCTGCGCTGAAGACTTCCGCTACTTGTGTTATAATTGCCATAATGGCCCCTTTGTAAGTTTTGTACTCGTTAATGTAAGGATTAGGTAATGATACTAGTCGGTTATGCTCATGGCTCACTAATCATGGGAACGTGAATTGTATGCATAACGGGTATTCTCGGACCATAAATCCGGGGTGCCACACTAGAATTCAGCGGTCCTCCCCTACATAGGTATGGTGGATTGAGGCGGCAGCGCAACATGCACTAAACAACCTATAGAGACTCAATACAATTAGCGACTATCAGATAGGGATAAGAAAGACCTATTCGGATCCAACCTGAAACTATCACCAAGCATACCCATCCTGGTATTTCCCCCTCGAGACCAAACGAGGAAGTCAACCGAGGAACTCACACAGTTGGCAGTTTAATTCATTCCGTTATAGTTGCGGCAATTACTAGTCAGATATAGATAGCATGAGTCATCCTGATATTATAAACAGTGGGCAGTTTTAGTTAACCATTCTGTAGTAGTTGCAATACTTACTAGTCAGATACAGTTGTAACAGGTGACAACCCAAATCCAGCAGTTGTTGGCACTTATAGTGAAGCTGATTACTAGTCATTATAAAGTCAAATTTATAGCACTACTTTAGTTATAGTTGTCTATGATCAAGATACTGTGCTCCAAGTCGTCCATAACCGCGGACATGGCTTTCAAAAAGTTTTACCCTGCAGGGGGGCACAAATAGCAACAGACACACGATCAACCTCGGAAAAAAACCAAATGAAAAACCAACGAGGCATCACGACAGAGCAATTGCAAGATTCATATAATATTTCAGGGGGCCACCCCAGTAAGCTACCCGCGATGAAGTTGGTTGGCTCTGAGATGGACCCAGAGGTTTGTGTCGACGGCTGTAAACGACTGGGAACCCGAAAGTGTGACTGGGCTTCTCTATACCGCATAAACGTATCATAATTCCTAAACATTACAGGTGCTCGATGCGCAATAGTAAATAAAGCAGTAAAACATGGCATAAGTACAGGATAGTAATAAAGCCCCAAACTACTTTGTGGCCCCAAGAAATAATATATGACTCAAGCTCTGGCTAAGGGGATTCATGGTCCCACATGCGGATAGTGCGAATATTCAAAGAACAGGTATCAAGTACTCGGGGTCCTATGGGACACAAGTGGACGGTTAAAAACCAAATAACATCTATTGCCCACCTGTGTCTCTACATTATTTACCTACTTCAATTTTAGTTATTAAACGGTAATTAAAGCCATGATCATCTC
The DNA here is from genome assembly GCA_916181665.1 of Avena sativa. Classification (NCBI taxonomy): domain Eukaryota; kingdom Viridiplantae; phylum Streptophyta; class Magnoliopsida; order Poales; family Poaceae; genus Avena; species Avena sativa. The sequence continues at coordinate 133,363,380 of OV702283.1, read as the reverse complement.
CAACATTAAACATGCGACATTAATCCAACAACTGTGGAAGATCGACGGCGCGACGCATCACCTGCGCAAGCAACTACGACTCGCAAGGCCGATTATCTACCAAACAACAGGTAATAGGATGTGTCCATGGCAATATAAGGGCTGCAGGGAAGTATAACGGGGTACGGAATCTATAGCATCAGAACACAAATAGCAATAGATCAACAGGAGGAAGTAAAGACTAGAAATGTAAAATAGGTAGAAAGGGGGAAAATGCTCGCCTGAAAACATTGCCGAAGTTTCATCCGAAGATCGGGTCGACTCTCGCATCAAATCATCGGCCTAATCCGTGAAGAAGCAAAGCACTAGAAGAAACACCGAATGCGCACTATTTAATACTACTGCAGAAGATCGGGCATGATGCATGTATGATGCGTGACATGGCAAAGATGCGATACGATTAGGCAATATTAAGTGGAACCGGGGTCCCAACAATTAAAGGTGGTTTAGGTTATTTATATACCCCGCAATTTAAATGTTGTATTAACATGTAAAATAGTGGCACATATCGCTACACAAATTTAAATGAGGCTAATATAAAGCTAGATTTGCCGCATATGGTCTCCATATTTAATTATGAGATGAATCAGCAAAATACCCCAAACCACATGATATGAGTGCAAGCATGAATGATTTAATATGCATAAGATGGATATCATATATTATAAAAATATGCGGCTTGGAAAAAGGGGTCACACCTGTCGATTCCGAAGATCTTGGGTCTCCGAGGGTTCGATGGGGTTCAGGTTCGGTCTCAAGCTTCGGACACCGGATTCGGGAAGGAGTTCTCAACTCTTCTGGTCCATGAAGGAGATCTTGGCGTCCGGCGGTAGATCTTGTCGATTCCACTCCAATGGCCTTGTTGTTCTATAGCGAAGATTATGGGGTCATCGGGGTCCGAGAAGTAGATCTTGGCAACCCATCTTGGTAAAAACCGGGGACGGCGATATCACACCAACTATATGACCACCATTTATCCACATGTATTATATCTAAACCCAACACACATCGATTCCAAATGCACTGCGAAAACAGAGAGAAGGTCCCTGCAGGGGCTGCACACGAACATGGCTCAAGAGAAACAGAGCATGTGGCAGTGGGGCTTGCTGCGACACTTGGGGCGTGGAGGACAGCCGACCGCGGGCGGTGCAGAGGTGATGGACGCATGCGCGCGATGGCGGCCGCAGATCTCGGCGGAGGACTGCCATGGCAGGGCGGCGACGGGAGGCCGGAGCGGAGGTGAGGGCGATGGCGCTTGGGCGGCGACCATGGCGTAGGAAGGAAGCCGCACAGGCCGGCGACGGCGCTTTGCGGTGCTACAAAGGCAGAACTGGCGCAGAGCCACGGGGAGGACGGGGGCACATCGGAGGAGCTCGTGGCAGAGGATGACGACGGCGGGATCCTGCGAGCGGGGTGGTGTCCGGGCCTGGGGCCACGCGGTGGCAGGGAGAGGCGAGGAAGGCGAGGAGAGGCAACGGGAGGGGGAGCAGCCCTGGCGATGGGGTCGCTGGCGGCGACAGTTTTCTGGGGAGGATGGGCAGCAGGGATGCGGGGGTCTCGGGGAGAGACATAGGAGTGGGGGTGGAGCGATGGGGAGGTTGGGCCAAGATCGCGAGTGAGGGAGCGTACACGGCACGAGATTGGGAGTGGGGCTGGGTAAGGGTTATGTGCGTGCGTGGTGTTTGTGTGTGGTGTTCGGCGGGGTGGGGTGGAGTGTTGGCGGCAGCAGGGGTTGGAGTGGAAGGGTTTCTAGGGTTAGGGGTAGGTGAGGATTTGGATAGAAGGGCTAGGGTTTCAGCTGGGCCTGGCCGGTTTAGGTCTAGAATTTTTATTTTTATTTAAAATATTTTATGTTTCTTTTTCTTTTGTTGAATAAATATTTTGTAAATAACTTTACATGTTTTAAATGGTATAAAATATAATTTTAATAAAGAAGGAGATGCAATGTAGAAAACAATAGATGGTTTTACAAAATAGTTCAAGGAAAAGTATGCATGATGGTATGATGATGATGCACAAATACAAAATCAACAGACGATTCTAGTACTGGTTTGTCCGGGGTGCTACAGCTATCAAGTTTGGAATAGGTTAGCAGGAGCAAAGGAAAAAATTCCATCATACACACGCTTCTTCTAATGAGAGGCTGGCAAGTGGGACCGATCAGCATGATTAATAGCAGATAGATCGAGCAATGTTATCGAGTTCAAATCAGGGAGGCACGAGATAAGAAAAAATCCATCATGTACACGTTTCTTCTAATGAGAGGATGACATGTGGGGCCTAGATGCATGATTAAACTGTAGTTTCACCTAGCAGTGCTATTAAGTTCGGAACAGGGTAGCGGGAGCAAAGGAAAAAATTACATCATATACATGATTTTTCTAATGAGAGGCTGGCATGTGGGACCCAGCATCCTGATTAACGGCAGATAGATCGAGTAACGTTATCGAGTTCCTATTAAAGAGGCACAAGGCAAGGAAAAAAATCCATCATGCACATGTTTCTTCTAGTGTGAGGATGACACATCGGACCTAGTAGCCTGATTAAACGACAGATGCATCGAGCAACGCTATGAAGTTCGGAAGAGGGAAGGAAAAAAATTCCATCATACAAAAGATTCCTATAATGAGAGGCAGACATTTGGGACCCAGCTGGCTGATTAAATGGAAGAGTCATCGAACAACATTATCGAGTTAAAATCAGGGAGGCACGACCGAAAAGTATGTTCTGTTAGATTCACTAACGTCCGGGACCAACACGCCGAAAAATACTTCGGCGAGTCAACATCTCGTGAGGAACCAGAAATCTTAATTCTGCCACGCGCCCGTCGAGCTTCGTCCATGTTTTTAGCAGTTTCGTCATAGTAGAGGGGCGTGACACCAAAAAAAAGTTTTCTATCGGCCACGTTCGAGCCAAGAATTTTGTTGTGAAAGACGCGCCTTCTATGATGATCGACGGGCCAAGTTGTTGTAGAAGGAAACATTTCTTATAGGGCGGAGCAGTGGTGGGACATGCCCAGTGACATGGATATACCCCACGGGTACATGATATTGGTATACCTGGTCCAGCCCAAGGAAGGCCCACATCAAAACACGCGGCCCTTGAAGTTTTCGGGTGGCCCAAGCCCATGACGTTTTCGAATCCTTGGACGACAAGTCTAGATTAGATAGAATTTCAAAGGGTACCAACCCTAATTTGTAACCGACTAGACCTAATCCCGGGACCTGCATATCTATATAAAGGCCAGGAGGGTACGGCGAGAAGGATCTCCGAACACCACATACGCACCACACGCCATATTGCATTTGCGCACCCCTGTAACTTTCGGTTCCGCCGTAATCAAGAGCAGACAAGCAGGAGTAGGGTTTTCCCTCCGGGGACCTAAACCTAGGTAAATCTCGTGTCCCGTGTTGCTTGTCTATTAACTGTTCCGCGACTTCCAGCATCCACATCTTCTCCAAAACCCAAGTCCATAACAATGGGCATTGGCGAAATCAACCCTCGTCAATTGGCGCTATCTGTGGGAATCGGGGACACTGATTGTGCGGCCGCGATGGTTCCATCCAGTGCGATCTACAACTCATCATCAATGGAGAGTCATCTCCTCTTCGGCGCCTTCAACTTCACCGCCCACTCGCGAGCTACCCTAAGGGATTTCGAGTCCATCAGCGACGGACTCAAGATGCTGTTCGAAAGCTTCTGCTTCCAGGTGGGGAAGACCGGCACCCTCCGCCTCCTAGAGCGGGTACAACCACCATCCATCAGGCCCGCTTCTTGGGCCCACCTTTCGGTGCGTTACATGCATCGACGCTGACAAACGAGTCATATGACAGCAGCAGCTGTAACTCAGATCTAAGCGCCCCTCCCTCAGATGAAGGAACCTACGGTTCCGAATTCGAAAGATGCGGCCACAGCGATCCAATCCGCAGGCTCTACCTATGCGCCGTCGTCATCGAAAACGGAAAGGAGCCGCCGCCGGGTTCGAATGCGCAGCAAACACCCAACCCCCCTCTAAACCCGCAAGCTGAGAACGGAGGAAACGGGGGAGATCCGCCTAACATGCCCAACGAAGGCGACGCTCATGCCTACAACCGGATCAACCTCAACAAGGAAGGATGGCGCCAAGCATGCGAGTCTGTGGCAGGCAACATACTCCTACCTCTGAATGCTTCACGGGATCTACTGATGTCCTAACACCTCCTCCTCATCAACGAACACAACCAGCAGGTGAAGCTGACGGAGCAGCTCGACAAGCGAAAGAAGGCAGCTGCAGAATCCAGCGTGCAGCAAGCTGTGCTCTCCGCCACTGGCGGCTCCAGATCGCATGGCAACAACGCCAACAAGTACTGCTCCCGCATGGAGCGCATGGATCCATAGGCGCGACGCGAGGTCACCACGACCCTCAACACATCCTTCATGACGATGGACTCGCACGACAACGTCATGACGAAAACATGGCTGGCTGCGATTATGGCAGCCACTACCTATCTCGTGTCTCATCTTCCTCCGGCGGGCGACTCGAAGAGCGCCATGCACAAGTCTGCGCTAGCGGGCGTAGAACTTGTTGGAGCTGCGCTCCACAATGATGCTCCAGCGGAGCCGAAGAAAAAGGCCGTGGTCAAGTTCACCCGAAGCCCTATGCCCTCATCCGAGGAGGACGAGCACGACCTGCGCCGGCACCACAAGATCCCACGGCGCCGCAGTAGCAACTACGACGCTCCCAACGAGCACACCCAGCGCAAGATCAACAAGGCACGCGCCAAACGCGCATGCTCAACTGAGTCCGAAGAAGAGGAAGATGAAGAGCTATGCGGAGCCAGATGCTTCAGTAGATCCGTTCGGCGAACACGGATGCCGAAAAATTTCAAGCTTCCTTCGTACAACCCGGAGTTCGACGGCACGCAGGAGCCAAAATCTTGGCTCGATGATCACCTGTCGTCAGTCAAGCTCCACGGCGGGAACAAAAACACCGCCTTACAATGCCTTCAACTGCAGCTGATAGGCGCGGCCAGGGTCTAGCTTAGCAGCCTATCTTCCAGCTCCATACGAAGCTGGGAAGAGCTGTCATATAGCTTCATACGCAACTTCAAGGGCACCAGCAAGAGGCCAGCCTCAATCGAGGAGTTGCAGGCATGCACCCAACGTACCAGCGAGTCCATCCGCTCGTACATACTCTGCTGGTCCCACATCAAGAACTCCGCCGCGCACATCTCCGAGGAAATAGAAATCGACGCCTTCAAGGATGCTGTCAGGCGCCCGGATTTCAAGGAGGAACTTGGTCACGTCAAGCCCAAAACACTCGACCACCTCATGGATATCGCCAACCAATGGGCAGATGGCGAGGATTCAGTCAACCGAGCGCATTCGGATGACGAAAATGACTACGGTCGAAGGCGCGAGCGCCGCAGCAAGAGAAGATCACGCGTCTATGATGATTGCGATGGAGTCGACATGGTCACGGCTAGATATGCCGACGGACGCAATGACGGCCACAGCAGCAGAGGATACCGCGGAGGCCACTACCGCGACAACGGGCGACCCACGCAAACGTGACAATGTCGCAGCCGTGACGACGAGCCTTCGGCATATGACAAGTTGTCTGGTCCTTACACCATCCACTTCTACATCGACAAACAAGATGGTAAGAAGAAAGCCAGCCACATGCTCAAGGACTGCCGCGAGGTCCAATTGCTCAGTGAGGGCCTCACCCAAATGCGGCGCCAGACCGTGAAGCATGGGTTCGGGCCCACACCCGTACCAGGTGACATCACCCATGGAGCTCCTCCACCACCACCCGTCGGACCATCGCAGCCGTCGGTCGCACCAGTGCCAAATAACGGTGTAGGAGGGTACCCTCCACCAAAGGGTCCCTGATGATCCAGAAGGGGCGCCCAACCAACAGGGTGCAAAAGATCACCCGCCAAGCCAGCATGGCCGTGACCTCTCCACCAGCCATCCATGAGTACCTCAGTGGCTCAGAGTCCTGCAGCACGTTCGATAGTTCGGATCACCCACACCAGATCCCTTGCCCAGGTCATGCTGCCCTGGTGCTCGAGGCACAGATTGGGGGGTTCGAGATGAGCCGCGTCTTCATGGATAGCGGCAGCAGCATCAACCTGATGTTCACTAGCACACTCGCAGCAATGCGAATCCCGCTGTGCAGACTGGAGCAATCAGATATGATGTTACACGGCATACTCCCAGGGAAGGGCATATACGCCCTAGGCAATATATGGCTTGACGTCATCTTCGGCCAGCTCGAAAACTTCAGGCGCGAGCGGCTAGAGTTCAAAGTGGTGGACTGGCCATCACAGTACCACGCCATCCTTGGGAGTGTGGCTTTCGCACGATTCGTGGCAATACCGCACTATGCGTACCTACTACTGAAGATGCTAGGATCTAGGGGCGTCATCATCATCTAGGGAAGCTTCACCTGATCCGACCACTGCGATAGAGACTTCAACAGAATCTCTTAGTCGTTCGGCATGCAGGAGGAGCTCACGAGGCTCAGAGAGATGACAGACAATGGGGCACCCCAGTCACCAGAATAAACGCACATGATATGTTGTTCGAATTCCTCCATGAGCGCTAGGAAATTTTCGTCTGGTGTCCTGCGGACATGCCAGGAGTTCCCAGGGAATTCGCCGAGCATGAACTCAATGTGTTTCAGGATGCGAAGCCCATCAAGTAGTCGATCCGACGACCATCAAAACCAAGAGCTGAAGTCGTTGGAATCGAAGTCAACTGATTTCTCGATGCCAACTTCATCCAGGAAATCAAGGAGAGCGAGTGGCTAGACAACACCATGTTGGTCCCTAAAAAGGACACGGACATCCTTCGGATGTGTGTGGACTTCACATAGCTCAAAAAGTATTGTCCCAAGGACCACTTCCCTCTACTGCGGATCGATCAAATCATCAATTCGACTGCAGGATGCGAGAACCTCTCCTTCCTTGTTGCCTACTCAGGCTATAACCAGATACGGCTGACGGTCGAAGATCAAGAGAAAACAACGTTCATTACGCTGTTCGGAGTATTCTGCTACAACACCATGCCCTTCGGGTTGAAGAACGCAGGAGCCAAGTACCAGAGGTGCATGCAGGAGTGCCTGAAAAAGCATATCGGTCACAACATCCAAGTCTATGTCAAAGACATAGTAATCAAGACCAGGGAGGCCAAGACGCTGATCGACAATCTCCGCGAGACGTTTGATAACCTTGATCGCTACAAGATCAAGATAAACCTAGACAAGTTCTCCTTCGGCGTCCCGTCTGGCTAGTTTCTTGGCTACTTCATCTCCCAACGGGGGATCAAAGCGAATCCGAAGAAAATCAGAGCCATACTGGCCATGGAGAAGCCGAAGAACCTCAAGGGCATCCAACAGCTAGCTGGGCGGATCGTGGCGTTGAGCAGATTCATCAGCCGCATGGGCGAGAAGGCCCTACCCATTTATCAACTGTTGTGCAAGGCGGACAAGTTCGAGTGGACACTCGAAGCATACGACGCATTCGAGGACCTCAAGCGGCTGCTCTCCAGCTCGCCTGTCCTAGTCACGCCAAAGGAACGGGAGCCCCTGCTGCTATACATTGCAGCTATGCATCATGTGGTAAGCATCATACTCGTGGTCGAGCGACCCTAAGATGGCAAGACCCACGGGGTCCAATGGCCAATCTATTACCTCGGCGAGGTACTGACCCCGATAAAGCAGAGGTACCCTCACTACCAGAAACTCGCCTACGGCATATTCATGATGGCTCGTCGGCTGAGCCACCACTTCTAGGAGCATCAGATCATGGTCGTCAACGACGCCCCGTTATCGAACATCCTGAACAATCCCGAAGCCACGGGGCGTGTAGCCTTGTGGGGCATCGAGCTGTCCCCTCTGGAGATAATCTATGAATGGCGCACCACCATCAAATCTCAGGTCCTCCCTGACTTCCTCGTCCACTAGATGGAGCTCCAGCTACCGGATACTCCGGACATGTCGCAATCCTAGACGACGCATTTCGACAGCTCCAAGCATGAGGATAGAGTAGGAGCCAGCGTCATACTGACGTCCCCTTTGGATGAAATTTCGCGCCTCCAACAACGAGGCCGAATACGAATCCCTCATCCACGGCATGAGGATGGCCAAGATCTGCGGTGCAACACGCCTCGTCATCTACGGTGACTCGAACCTTTCATCCAGCAGACAATGAACGAGTGTAATGCTCACAGCGCCAACATGATCGCGTACCTCGTGCTCTACAACTCACTCGAAGGAGACTTTGACGGCTGCGAGCTTCGGCACGTCGGTAGAGAAAGCAACAAAGAAGATGACAGGCTCGCCAACATTGGCTCCACTTGTGCACGGGTGCCACCAGGCGTGTTCCTTGAACAAATTTGCGTACCCTCTATCAAGAGGAAATTCCCAAAAGGCTCAGCCGAAGAAGCAGAGCACTCGGGGGCTGCGCTACCCGAAGGACATGAAGGACCCAAAAAGCTAGACACCAAGGCCGAGCTGGTCAGCCTAATGCAGGTCATGGCAGTTGAAGAGACGTGGACGCAGCCGTACCTTCGGTACCTAATGCACAACCAACTACTCGATGACCCACAGATGCCCGGCGCATATCTCTCCGGTCAAAAGCCTTCACCATCATCAATGGCGATTTGTACAAATGTAGCATTTCGGCTATTCTCCCGCGGTGCATCACCATCGGTGACGGCAAAAGCATCCTCCAAGACATCCATGAGGGTATATGTGGCCACCATGCAGGCAGTCGCCCCCTAGTCGCCAAAGCTCTACGAGCTGGGTTCTACTGGCCAACCGCCATGAACGACGCAAAGGAATCGTCCAGAGGTGCAACGCCTGCCAGAGATACGCGGACAAGCCACACGCTCTAGGATACGAGCTGAGGCCCATACCGCTGGCCTGGCCCTTCGCCCAATGGGGCCTCGACATGATCAGCAAACTGCCAAAGTCCTTGCCAGGAGGCCACGTCTTCCTCCTAGTCGCATTCGACAAATTCACCAAGTGGATCAAGGCCATGCCCGTCACCAACCAGAGCGGCAAAACTGCTGTCAAATTCTTCGAGTCCATTGTCTACAGGTTCTGCGTGCCTCATAGCATCATAACGGACAACAGATCGAACTTCATCTCAAAGGAATTTCAATCCTTATGCGGGAACCTCGGCATCAACATATCATATGCCTTCGTGGCGCACCTGCAGACCAATGGACAGGTCGAAAAGGCTAATGGCCTCATAGGCAGCAGCATCAAGAAGCGCCTGCTATGGCAACTCGAAAGGCTTGCGGGAGCCTGGGCAGATGAGCTACCCTCTGTTCTCTGGAGCCTGCGTACAACGCCAAATAGCTCAACCGGATACACGCCCTTCTTCATGGTGCATGGAGCCAAAGCCGTACTACCTGCCGAGGTACGCCACAAGGCCCCACGGGTCGTCGCCTACAGCAAAGCCGAATCATCGGCAGCACTCGAAGACGCCGTCGACACACTCGACGAGGCACGTGACATCGCCGCGGCTCGCCCAGCGGCCTATTAGCAGAGCCTCCGCAACTACCACAGCCGCCGGCTACACCCAAGATCCTTCGTTGAAGGAGACCTCATCCTGTGACTCAAGCAAGAACGGCCCAAAAAGCTCGAGTCACCCTGGGAAGGACCCTACATCGTCTCATGGACGTTGCATCAGGAGTCGAATATTCCAACCCCTGGAACATCACACAACTGCGACACTTCTACCCCTAGTTACCCTTTACTTTCAATAAGGCTACTCAGCCGAACAATGTACCTCCTCGTTTGCTATGAATAAAAGCTAAGTTCCTTGGCCCAAATATTTTTTTCTCCTTACATTATTTCTCGCTAAATAAGCTCGGGGGCTACGCCTCACCTCACGACTTCGTCGACTGAGAACAATGCATACAACCTGAGTAGCTCACCACATCAGGCTAACGAAAAGGACATGCACATAACAAAGGACCACGTGCCAATACATATAAAACTTTATAAAGGGCATTACGATCCCACTCGAATAAATACAAATTTTACATCATCTATTTTCTTTACAGGATCTACCTATTCTAGAGCATTACATTCGCCCGCTGCTCAAACAAATCTACGATCTCCTCAGCATGCTGCACCACAGCCGCATAATGAGGGCGCATGTCCCATAGGCTGCCATCTAGTCGAAGGGGCAGCCTAGTCGCCACCTCCGTAATATTGACATCACGGCGATGCAACTGAACAAGAGACAAAGCAGTCTTGACCCCTACAATCAGCTGATGCCACACCAACTCTTTGACGTGGCCCACATTCCAAAATTTAGCAAGAAGACACCAAAAAGTGGAAGGCGCAGCGTCCATGGGGAACATGACAGACCAAATGGCCGCAAGAGAAGACATTTCCTGCCTAAGCACCCGAAGAACCTAGTGTACACTATCTTGCACTGTCACAAGGACGATGGCTCAATCACGGTCCATCCAGAAGAAACCACCAGCCTCCGGGTCCTTTTGCGTCAGGCAGTTCATCTGAATCGTGACGCGCTCCTTCTCTTCCCTCGGAACGAGATTCACCTCTGCACAAAGCACAGAATGAGACAACATACAAATAGGGTGCACCCGAAAGAATATCGATTCACAAAGACTTACATTGAAGTTGCTCACCCATCTGCCGCAATTCCCCAAGCAAGAACTCCTCCCTAGCCGTGGCCCTCTCAGCCTTGGACTTCCACACATCCGCGTGGCCTCGAACACTAAGGTTGTCTTTCTCTAAGTTGCGGACGTGATCATGCAGAAAGTACAATTGTGACGCATCATCCAAAGATGGTCACGGCTCAGGAGCAGTCGGAGTGACAACTGGAACCTCTCACGAAGGACCCTAAAGGCAAATAAGCAAGCATGAACATCACAAGCATTTCAGGTAGTAGCTCAAAATACAAACTTATATACATAATTAAAGCCACCTCTTGGCATAATTAGACTTGTTCATCCGCTAGATGTTACAAAAGGCAGCAAAAGAAGAAGCTACACTAGCTACAATACATAGGCCTAAGCACCCGCACTCGGAGCAGTCTTGGAGCCTGACTGCCTACTCTTGGCCTCATGCTACTGCTTCGCCGCATATTCAGCTAGGAGGTCGATGAACTTACGCCCATAATGCTTATAGCGAGAAGCAAAGAGGGCAAAAGATACCTCATATCCATCGGCCACCGTCGGCATCCGGGATGTGATATGATGAAGGTCAAGCTTGGCTCTGGACGCCATCGCCATGGCCATCCCCATGGATGCGCCAATGCCCTTCTGCTTGCGCTTATACTCCGCCAGAGCTTCCTCTGACAGAGCATCCGCAAGGGCATCGAGGGTAACGCCCTTGGGGACGACCTCCTTATAGAAGCACGTGAGCACTTTCTTGGCTTTCTCCAAGGAGCTAGCGGCAGTGGCGCAGCGATCCTCGATAGCAGCAGCATCAGCCAAAGCATCTCCGTGCACCTGCGCACCACGATCAAACGTGATGCCAGAAGCATCTGATGAAAGGAAGAATAGAGCACTCAGATGAGGAAGGATAAAACGCACTCGAATATCAGAAGACCCAAAGGATGCAAATATAAATTACCAGAAATAACCTTGGTAGCAGCCGTGAGCCTGTCGGCCATCTCGTTCTCCCGCGTGGCTGCAACAGTCATGAGCTGCTGCTCGCGATCTTCAGCCTCCTTTTGCATGCGCTCCTTGGCTTCCGAAGTATCAGTTACCCTCTTATCCGCCTGGCCGAGGCTCTTTTAGAGAGCATTCAGCCTTTGGAGCGCATCATTGTTATCATGTCGTGGTGGTGGCACGGCAGATGCCATGGGTAGGCTTAAGTTGGGCGCCGAATGGGTGCTTGTGGTCACCAGGGAGGGAGTACACGGTCGAGCCATGCACGAAGAACGGGAAGAACTCTCCAGACTTGGCAATTTGATTGATACCGCAAAGATTACAAGTGCTCCTTGAGCTGTTTAGGATAGAGTTCACATCACTAGTTCCCTACTTCGTCCAACCTCCTTCTACTACTGCTATACCCTCCCTTATATAGGCAGTGCTAGCAAGCTAATACCCTTTTGGGTTCTAGGGTTTACTGTTTGGATCTTGGTCCCTACAATATGGGCTGGGTCATGGGCTTGCCCTAATCCCAAAGGCCCGGTCCACAAAGCTTGACAGCTAATGGTCTTCTGGTACGCTGCTTCTTGTTCTTTTTGGCGCCATGCTGTTACTTTGTACATCAGCGCATGCTTTGGGCGTCACCGGGCTCCTTTTGTGTCACCCGGCGTCGCCCTTCTCTTTTGACCATGATTTACCATGGTTCTTCCTGAACCTTACTCGGAAAGATGCCACGTGTCCTTCTTGACTCGGCCCTTCCTCGGAAGACTCAGCTCGTTGGTTCCTGCAAGGGTTACAACTTTGTCCCATGCAGGCCGACATAGTTTATATGTCGGCTTTCTTCTTTATCTCACCCGGCCATTCTTACCCGACCAGGTTCTTTCTTTACTCGGAGCCAACCCAGCTGCGCTATATTTCCCCTCTCGTGACCCTACCAGGGGTTATCCCCCTGACATTAGTCCTTGAAGCTGGTGAGGTCTAGCAGTTCAAGCTGTTAGGCATCTCCAGGTTCCTTTTGTGTGAATGGAACTTAGTTTCTGTCTTTTATCTTTCTCCTTGCTAGGTTAGTCTGACAATTTTGGGTCAATTCTTTGACTTCTTGTCTCATTCTTGCCTCGAGCCGAGTTACTTTGGCCAATTCTGAGTCATTTTCGGCATGCTTCAGTCACTGACAGCTAGTATTACTTGCATCAATTTTTGTTCCAAGCTCTGGCGGCACAGTGACGACTACGCAGTTATTCCCCGTCATTGTGGCAGTCCCATCGACCTGCGCCTCTTGTCCTTCTAGCCATGACATGGAACTGGATTTTTCGTGTATCCTTGGCTACGTGGCGCTTGCTGATTGGCTCTCCCGGCCTGGTACACGGCCACACACTGGCCGCACGGCACAGATAGATCCCACGACGGGGGTTTTTACTGCCCTTAAGTAGGGGTTGGGGGTTTCCACTTCCCCCATGCCCGTTTAGTTTTCCCTTTGCTTTTCTTCTTCCTCGCGCCTACAAGATCAAACTGCCTCTTTTGCGGTTCCTTCTCCTTACCGAGCAGGAGACAGACTCTGACGATCTCATGGACGCTCGACGGTGCTGATGGTGCCGAGGAGCAGGAGATCCCTGCCGGCGAGCGCGGTGGCTGGGAAGGCTCAGAGGTCTCCACCGAAGAGCTGGAGTGGCTCCGCTCCACCAGACGCATTCCACTGCAACTGGATTGCCGTTTCCCCACCAGTGAGATCTCCCCCAAACCTCAAGCAGGCGAGCGGGTGGTTTTTCTTTCCCACTTTGAACGCGGTTTTTCTCTTCCTGTGAGAACTTTCTTTTACTCGTTTCTTTCTACCTTCCGTCTGTAGACCCACCATCTTCCTGCCAATGCAATTGGCTCTCTTTCTTGCTTCATCTCTGCTTGCGAAGCCTATCTTGGGATTTGGCCTACAGTTCTTCTGTGGGCCAAGTATTTTCTCTTTAAAGTTCAGGTTGTTCCCCAGCCTGACGTTCCCCGTTCCAAGAAGAAACCAACTTGGTGCGGTGCTGCCAGCATCACGCCCAGGAGGGATTCCATCTTTCCTCGGGTTACTGGTATTGATTCTTGCAAGAAGTGGCATAGAACCTTCTTCTATGTCAAAAACAGCGGGTCCACTGATAACATCCGGCTTCCCCCTTTCTCGGATGAGGTTCCCCACAAGAAGCACTGGCAGCTTGACCCGTGCGACCAAGATGTTGCGGTGAACGAAGCCAACACTATCCTTGAGAGGCAGTTGTCGCCGGATTAAAACTTTCATCTCACCGACTCTTACCTCATGTGCACCTTCATCTCACGCCGGGTAAGCCCCATCCAAGCCAGGAGCCACAAGATGTGCTTCATGAGCGGGTCCCATGATCCCACTCGGCATTCCACTAAGGAGCTCACCCATGACTCCATTGCCCGCCGAGTAAGCTCAATCTTTAAATTGAACTTGGTGGATGATTGGGCTTGGAGTTGCCGGCCGTTTAGCCGGGTCAGGCCTATCCCCTGGGTAAGTTTTTTGGATTACTTTCTCGTCGAGTAGGCTTTAGCTCTTTTGCCACTCTTTAGTTTAGTTGTTTACTTTCTCATTCTGCTTGTCCTTCACAGAATCTCCTTCACCAGGTTTATGATAGTATTGTCCCTCCTGTTGGCTATAACGGGGATCGCTCTGACTCGGATGAGTTCGAGTACGACCTGGAGTGCTTCATGCCCATCCCGCACACCGCGGCTGCCTCAGCTTCGGGTAAGAGTCAATCTCGCAATCCCTTACAAGATTGGTCTGACGATGATGAGGATGATGATTGTACGCTTTTGGAGGTATTTTCCTTGTGAGCTTAATCTCTTTGCTTATCCGAGTAAGCCCGTTATTTACTTATGCAGCTGGCCAGGTACATGACATTCCTCCTCTCGCCGTGGGTGGAGTCGGCAAGATCCCCGTCGCTAAGCCGAAGCGACGCGGAGCCTCCTCCAGCACCCAACCGGCAAGAAGAACAAGCCCAGTCTGGCAGCTCCTGTTGCCTCTGCTGTTGCCAGCCTGGGTGAGACTCGCCAAGCTGCTAGGCGCCGAATCACACGCCGAGTCGCCCGTGACCCGGTTGTCACCGGGTAAGTTTTTGTACTTTGCCTTCTCTGTTCTTTTCTTTCTCATCACTGTTGTTCTCTTATATGTGTCTTGTTGTTTTTAGTGTTGCACCTTTGACGGCAAATCAGGCTGCTTCTAGCATTGCTTCGCCTCTTAGTCCTGCACCTCCTCCAGCTGACTCGGCGGCGCCAAGTCCCGTCCGGGTTGAGGCTCGCACTATTGAGTCTCACGCTTCTCAGTGTCAGTCAGACCTTGTAGGTCAGACGGCTGGCGCCCCTGACGCTGGCCAGGAAAAACTTCCTGATCTTGGTGCGCGCGAGTCTGGTGCCGAGAAACCCTCTGCCACCGGTTCCTCTGGCATCAGCCCTCAAGATGATGTGAATGAACAACTTCCTGATCTTGGAGCCAGCAAAACTGTTGAGCCCAGTCAGGGAGCTCCATGCTATTCTCCAAATCCTTCTGCTCGCTCTCAAATTTTGTCAAAGGGCCAGACCCAGCCCAAGGCTTCTGGTTCTACTCGCCCTTCATCTGGCAAGTCCACCTCTTCCAAGCAAACTACACTAGTCTGTGCTCCGGGTTCTACTCCCCAGATCCGGTCTCCTACGTCGGCGACCGTGATCGCTTCGACGGGTAAGGGGGACAAATTTGCGGCTGCCGGGTCAGGTGATGACTCCAGGGCTGTTATCCTCCATACTTCTGTTGCTGCAACACATGCCACTATAGGAACGCCCTGAAAACGGGTCGAGTTCTCACTCGGACGCTCAGTGGCAAGATCCTTGGTTCGACTGAGCCTTACGCCATGGCATGGAATGCAGCAGGCGAGCAGGAGGTCAGCACTCGTGCCGGCAAGAAGCTGAAGTGGGCCCCAAGGCTGTCTCCGACATGACCCAGCAGGCCATTGCTCTGATGGCCCGCGCCGACGAAGTGAACGAGGTAAATTAACTTCTTACTCTTTTGTGTTATTGAGTATTTTCCTTTATACATATCACCTAGTCCCCGAGGTTACAATCGAGTAAGAAACTTACTTGGCTGTAAGCTCTTCAATAGCCACTTAGTCTTTAGATCCTTTACTCCAAGCTTGTATGTTAGAGCTTCAATCCCTAGCCCTCGAGGTTACTGCTGTAAACTCTTAAGCTCTTTGATTCCTTTATGCCGAACTCATGTTAGAGCTTCAATCCCTAGCCCTCGAGGTTACTGCCGAGTAAGGAACTTACTCGGCTATAAACTCTTAAGCTTTTTTATTCGGCAGGTCGCCTGACTTGACTCTTCGTTATTGTCTGTCTTCTTTGATTAGCTCACGCATAACGAGTAGACCAAAGTGCATCAAGCTCTCATCCTGGCGCATCTCAAGCTCGAACTTGCGTACGAGAAGCTACAGACTGACACCCACGGTCAAGGTAATATCTTTGCTCTTCCTCTTTTTTATTTGGTGTAATTTTCCTTGGTTCATCTTCTCATTTTTCCTCTCGCTCTTATTTCACAGCCACTGCTCAGTCTACCATCAATGATCTTCACTCGCAAATCAGCGAGGCCGAGAGTAAATTTCTTGCCTCCCTAAGCCAATTGCTAAAAAATTTCTATTGGTACTAGCAAATATTTGTTCTGAATAAGTAGAGAAGCACCAAGCCGAACTCCAGAAGGAGCGAGATGAGGTGACTCGGCTGAATAAACTGATGGCCGAGACGGAGCAGAAGCACTTGGCCGAGGTGAAAGGGCTGAAGGAAGAGCTTGCCGAGAAGAGTGACCAACAAGCTGCAAGCGCCGAGAAGACTAAGAGGTTGCTCGACGAGGCCGATTCATCGGTTGAGTCGGCAAACCAGAACTTTGACGCCCTTCAAGACAAGACCAAGACTTGGCATAGCAAACTCGCCGCCATCAACTTCTTTCTCGGTAGTGAGTTCTTACTCTTTTTGCACCATACAAGTCATCCTGGACTTCTGCCATTTTCTCTTGTTATTTTCTAACTTTCTCTTTTTGCTGGCAGAGGATTTTCCTGAGGACAACATGTTTGCCATCTGAGCCATGAAGAAACTGAGAGTCGAAGCTGGTGCTCCTGCTGACGGAGATGTGTCCATGGAGGAGCTTCTCGCAGCGGTGTCTGAACGGGTCAAGACACTCAGATCTTGCGGTGTGGACTTGCTCAAATCGGCTATCCATGCGTTTCGCATGCTCTGGCCGGATGAAAACCCACCCGAACTCATCGAGCCACTGGCCGAGAGACTGCTTCTTACTGAAGACCGGCTGGATCAATGGCGTGAGTCGGCCGGCCGAGATGCAGCGGACAAGGCTCTCTCCTTCGTGCTTTCATGGTACGAGGACATCAACCTTGATGTTCTTGCTCACATAAGGGGGATGGAAAATGGTTGAATGACCCGGAGTTGATCAAGAAGCGCCAGGAGCGAGCTTATGCCATGATCGAGTACACGATGGTGCACGCTTGGTGTGAAGGGCCCAACTTCCTTGACCTTGGCGATCCGCTCGTCGAAGTTGCTGCTAAAGAGGGTGGCGACAGCGAGGCAACCGTGTCAGATGATCCAGATGACCTGGCCGCAGATGACCCTCACCCGGCCGATTCTCCAAGCACTACTCCTGGCTCCGAGAGTGCTCCTCCGAGTTCTTCTGCTCCTTAGGCCAACAAATACTCGAACTTTTATTAGATCCATGGTATGACGAGTACAGATGTAACATACGTTGCACTTGAAGTTTGACTATGTGCCTTTTGATAGGCTTTTATATGTTTGTGTTATGCTCTAAGTGCGAATCATTCAAGGGCAAGTCCCCGAGTTTCATTTTGCTGTGTCACCTTTCCTTGCCTTTGGCCCTTGTCTACCTTTTTCAGTGTTCGACATTAGGGTCTCAAAGTACGAAGGATATAGTTAGCGGGTATGAAACTTGGAAAACTTGGCCGATATTACTCGACACGTAGTATAACGCGACATGCAGAGAGTTAGGCAAAAATTAAACCTGACTCGCGTTTCTCCCTTGTATTTATCCGGCCTTCGTGTTTACCCGTCTTACATCTTTTTCTCTTTCTTGCCATGAAGCCGTGTTTTCGGACAACAACATAGTCAAAGAGTTGATTTCTTCCGAGTAAACACTACTTGTTCCGAGATAAATTTCGAGTATCACGCTAGCCGACATAAAATAATTGAAATGGAAAACCTAAGGGGTAGTCCCTGAGTCAGTTTTTTGAATCATACCATTTTATTATTAGCACATAGCCGGCAAACATGTCCTACATATGAGAGTTCGAGTGATACATGCACTGCTTCTCCTAGGTATAGAAGGGACGAAGCAGTGCCACATTCCATGTCCTTTTGGTTTCATCTCCTGACCTGTCTGCCTTGTTCTTTTGCGCTTCACGAGCATCTATGAGATAGTAGGAATCATTGTGCAATGCTTTGCTTATAATGAATGGACCTTCCCATGGAGGTGATAACTTATGCATTCCAGCTGTGCGCTGCACCAGCCTTAGCACCATATCTCCTTCTCAAAAAACACGAGGTTGCACTTTTCGGCTATGGTAGCGTCGGATATTTTTTTGATATATAGTGGATCTGGAGAATGCCAGTTCCCTTGCTTCTTCGAGTAAGTCTACTCCATCTTCTCGGGCCTCTTTTACCTTGGCTTCCGAGTATTGCCTTATCCTTGGCGAGTCATATTTTATGTCGGCCGACAAAACTGCTTCGGCCCCATATACGAGGAAAAATGGGGTATAACCGGTTGATCGATTCGGAATTGTTCTTAGGCTCCACAACACTGAGGGTAGTTCCTCTATCCAACAACCAGGTGATCTCTGGATTGGTTCCATTAAGCGGGGTTTTATCCCGGACAGAACTAAGCCACTAGCCCGTTCAACTTGTCCATTTGATTCTGGATGGGCGATTGATTCTACATCGAGTCTTATTCGGTGCTTCCCACAGAAGCTAGCAAAAGCTCCTTTGGCAAAGTTCGTGCCATTGTCAGTGATCACACTGTGTGGGTAACCGTATCTGAGGATTATATCCCTTAGGAATGCGATAGCTGTTTTTCCGTCCAATTTCTTGATTGGTTTCACTTCTATCCACTTGGTGAACTTATCGATCATGACCAAGATATGAGTCATGCCTCCCCTTCCTAGTTTGAATGGTCCTACCATATCTAGGCACCATACTGCAAAAGGCCAAGTGATTGGTATAGTCTTCAATTCAGACGCTGGTAAATGCGACTTGGACGCATAGTGTTGACAACCACTGCATCTTCCGACTAACTCTTGCGCTTGTTCCAATGCGCTTGGCCAGTAGAATCCATGTTGGAATACCTTGGCTACCAATGCTCTTGATGATGCATGGTGCCTGCACTCTCCTTGATGGATATCCAATAAGATCTCCTGGCCTTTCTCTGAACTGATACAACGCTGCAGTACACTTGTCACACTTCGCTTGTAGAGTTCCTTGTTGATTATGGTGTATGCTTTTGCCCTTCGTGTTGTTTGCCTTGCCAATGTTTCATCACTCAGCAAAGTCTCATCTTTCAAATAACTGAACATTGGTTGTGCCCACGTTGGTATTAGTGGTTTCGGGTCTGCTTCAACATTAGTGTCCATTGGTTCCGCCGACATATGCTCTGCCCCACATAACCTGAGGAGTCCCCGAGTGTGATTCGGTGATCCCTGAATTGAACGGATCAGTCCCTGAATGACTCGAACCTACCCCTGAGTCGATGTCCATTGGCACTGCCTCTGATACCTGACTCGGCGGGATGACCCTGATTGATTCGGACTCCGGTGACGGCTTGATCGATGGCTTCCTGAGATGATCCAATGCTACCCCTGGTGGTATTGCTTGTCTACATGATCCTAGTTTGGATAATATATCTGCTGCCTCATTTTCTGCTCTAGGGATGTGATGAAATTCACAATAGTCAAAATATCCCGAAATTTGTTGTACGTGGAAACGATATAAGGCCATGTTTGCGTCTAGCACATCCCAATGTCCAGACACTTGCTGAATCACCAAATCCGAGTCGCCAAAACACATGATCCTTTTGATACCAATTTCCTTGGCTACTTTAATGCCATGGACAAGTGCTTCGTACTCGGCAACGTTGCTAGAAACAAAAAAATGAATCTGCAACACATACCTCAATTGATCCCTCTTTGGAGATGTGAGAACTATCCCGGCGCCCAGACCCATTCTCGTCTTGGACCCATCAAAATGCATTTTCCAGTAATTCGGATCTGGCAGTGGTGGTTCGTACTGCATTTCCATCCATTCTACAAAGAAATCTGCAACATCTTGAGGTTTTATTGCATCTCGCCTATCATATTGTAGAGTGTATGGTGCCAGTTCAATGGCCCATTTGGCGACTCGGCCACTGGCATCTTTGCTACCCAATATATCCGAGATAGGTGCCTCGCATATTACCCGGATTGGGTGTTCTTGAAAATAATGTTTCAGCTTCTTTGCTGCCATATATACCCCATATGTCATCTTCTGATAATGCGGGTAATTCTATTTCGAGACAGAGAGCACTTCGCTCAAGTAATACACTAGTCTTTAGACTGATTTTCCCCCTTCTTCTCGTTCAACCACTATTACTACACTTACAACTCTGTTGGTTGTGGCGACATAGAGCAACATTGACTCCTTGGATAGTGGTGACGCTAATATTGGTGTTGTTGCCAACATTTTCTTTAATTCATGGAAAGCGCTATCAGCTTGCTGTGTCCATGTGAATTTGTCTGATTTCTTCATCAGCTGATATAGTGGTAAGGCTTTTTCGCCTATCCGACTAACAAACCTGCTCAACGAGGCCAGGCATCCAGTAAACTTCTGGACATCATTGAGGGTTTTTGGTAATTCCATTCTTTCGATGGCCCTGATCTTTGTCGGGTTAGCTTCGATTCCTCGGCTGGATACAAGGAATCTGAGTAACTTCCCAGCCGGGACACCAAATGTACATTTTTTGGGTTAAGTTTCATCCGGAATCTTCTCAAGTTTGCGAATGTTTGACGCAAGTCCTCTATTAGAGTATGACTTTGTTTGGTTTTTATTACCACGTCATCGACGTATACTTGAACATTTTTGTCCAATTGATCTTGCAAGCATTTTTCCATGCATCTTTGATATGTTGCGCCTGCATTCCTCAATCTGAATGGCATGGTGCGATAGCAATAAGCCCCGTACGGGGTGATAAAAGTTTTCTTTATTTGATCATTTGGATTCAGTGGATTCTGATGGAATCCTGAATACGCATCCACAAACGACAACAACTCACACCCAGCAGTAGAATCTATGACTTGATCGATCCGAGGCAGAGGAAATGGATCTTTTGGACATGCCTTATTAAGGTTCGTGTAATCAATACACATGCGCCATACTACTGCCACTTTCGGGTCATCTTTTTTCTTCTCGACCAAGACCGGATTTGACAACCAGTCCGGGTGCAGTACTTCCATGATGAATCTAGCAGCTAAAAGTCTTGCAATCTCGACAACTATTACTTTCCTCCTATCTTCGGCGAAGCGGCGGAGGGGTTGCTTCACCGGCTTTGCATCTGGCCTTACATGAAGGGAGTGCTCAGCCAGCTCCCTCGGAACTCCTTGCAGATCTTGAGTGGACCATGCAAAGATGTCCCGATTCTCACGAAGGAAGATGGTGAGCTCGCTTTCCTATTTATCTGTAAGGCCAGCCCCAATGGTAATTGTGCACTCTAGGAAAGTTTCATCCACCTGCACCTTCTTGGTTTCCTTGGTAGCTTGAAATGACACACTGCCATGCGGGCTGGTGAGTGTCGGCATGGACACTTGGGCTGCTTTGGCCAATGCTGCCACTTCCAACATATGACTTTTCTCTTGTGCTATGACGAGTGACTCGGCCAGTGAAGATCCGGCTGAGGCACAAGCAATAGATCTTTTGTAATCTCCTTCCACTGTGATCACACCACATGGGCCTGGCAGCTTCATCTTTAAGTAAGCCATATGGGTAGTAGCCATGAATCTTGCCATAGCCGGCCTGCCGAGTAAGGCGTGATATTAGCTGACCAGATCTACCACCTCGAACTCTATAGCTTCAGTGCGACAGTTCTCTCTGTTGCCGAATAAGACGTCGACCCATATCTTGCCAATTGGCTCACAGGACAATCCCGGCACAATACCGTGGAAAGTGGTCTTAGTCAGCTCCAGCATGTTCATGGTAATTCCTAACTTGAGCATTGTATCCTTATACATAATGTTGATGCTACTGCCACCATCAATCAACACTTCTGAAAACTTCACGTTGATATCTGGGCCCATGAATGTTGGATCCAAAACCAGAGCGTATCCTCCAGGGGTTGGCATGATCTTGGGGTGATCTTTTATACTCCAAGTTATCTCTTGCTCAGACCAATGCATGTACTTGGGAATTGCCGGCATCGTAGCATTCACTTCCATCATTCGTCGTTGCTGGCTCTTCTTGTCATTTGGATCTATGAAAAAGACAACATAGCTCTGGTGATGTTCTCTGTACTCATTTCTGGTTTCGTGGCCGACGTGAGCGTCGTCACCTCTTGGATTGTGCACCTGGTGCACAACTTCTCTTCTCTCTTGATTCTGATACCTCGGCTGCCTGTTTTCATATCTGTTATCTGCTCCTACTGCTTGAGAATTTCCTCATGTAAGTGGTGGAGGGGGAGGTGGTGGTAGCTGCTTATTCGGCGAGTCCACTCTGTCTCCTTTCTGAAACCAGGTGCATTGCTTCGTTGAGTGATTGGCTGGTTTACTCGGACTAGGCGTGTGAAACTTACACGGCTGATCCAGCATCATCTCATAGGTATATTTTTGTCGGTCCTGATACTGCTTCCTTTGATCGTATGGCGTTTTGCCGTCATTCTTTGGCAACCATTGTTGTTGACCATTTGTCCTTTGACGCTGACTGCTTCCAGCATCTGGATGATCTTGACTCACGGCCGCAACCTGAGTCGAACCATACCTGCAATCCGGCCTCTCGTCTCTTCTCTTGCTTCTATACTCGGATCTTTCCTGGCGCCTTTGTGACCCGGCAGCGTCATAGATCTGAGTCTCAGTCATCCCGTCTGCCGACATGAGCAGCGGCTGAGTCGGATCTCCTAATGCATACGAGTCGGCAATTTTTATCGTCTCTGCCAGGCTTGCCGGCATATCTCTTTGTAACATTTGCCACAACACGCTTCCATGTCTACATCCTTGTGCAAACCATGCAATTGCTTGTGACTCGATTACCCCTTCACAAGAGTTACGCATCGTACACCACCTTGTGAGGAATTCCCTATCTGTCTCATTCGGTCTTTGCTTGCACATTGCTAGTTGTTGTGGGCGATTCGGCCTCTTGTAAGTTCTTGTGAAATTGCTCACGAAAGCGTCGTGAAAATCGATCCAACTATTGATGCTTCCGGGTGGCAAATTGTTCAACCATACCCGAGCTGGTCCTTCCAGCATCTGTGGCACGTAACGTACTGCCCATCTCAAGTTTCCCTGCACGATCTTCACAGCAGTTCCATAATCTATGAGCCAGTCCTCTGGCTTTGTGCTGTCATCATACATTTTTGTCCCTCTGGACAGCTGGAAATTTGGCACCGGTGGCTCCTTCATGATCCTTGGGCCAAAACACGGTGGACCCTGCGGACCTTGCGATTCAATTATCTCTGCCATTTTTATGCGGTCAAGCTTCAGCCTGGCATCATCTGGCTGAAGGTTTCAGCCTCCAAATCTTGCTCCCATTGCTTGATATGCATGATTCGGCAGTTCATACCCGCCATTTACAATGGCCGAGTAACCATCATTATACTTATTCGCGTTCGGGTCAGCAGGCTGTTGAACTGCTTTTCCCGCGCTTTGTTGTCTTCTTTCCGGCTGAGCTGGTGCATTAGTCGGAGCTGGGTTTTCTCCTCCTGCCGAGTGAGTTGCGCGCCTAGCATGAGGTGCAAAATTTTGCCCTCCGTTGTCATTTCTCTGTCCAATTTTTTCCTGGCTTTTAGTTCCTCGGGGATCATTCCTTTTTTCCCCTTGCGCATGCACCGGATTTCCGTCAACCACTGCCGGATCATAGGCGACCATCTGCTTGTTTCTTCCAGAATCCACACTTTTTTCTTTTCTCGGCCTGGGCGCCGCTCCGGGTGAGGATGTCGTGTGCCCAGCCGATCGTGCCGGGACAGGAGTTGCCGAGTGAACTAGCTGAGATCTCCCGGCTATACACAGTTTTGCTCTATAATACGCCTCATTCAGCATGCTGGCTGCTTTTACTAACTCATTGACTCGTTCTTGTTGCCTTTTCTTTGCTTCCCCCTCCAAGTGGGGTAATTCTGCCATTGCTGCTTCTGCCGCTCGCTGATTAGCTGCTGCTGTGTTGTACGTTGGACGCATGGCCGTCTCATTGCTGTTCGCTAGCATTATCTTCGATGTCGCATCTGACAGCTCTTCATTGAGGTTCCTTCCTCTCAATCTCGTTGCATCAAGCCGGGTCTTTGCGCCCTTGACTCGATTTGCCGAATTAAGCTCTTAGATAGTGGTATCCATGTCCTGCTGTAACTATGCTAGCTCCTTTGCTTTCTCCAGGACTTTTATCATGGCTTCTTCCAACTCGGCTTGCACATGCGCCGGGTCAGTTGCTTGTGCCACTGGCTTTGCCAACTTGTCTATCGCTTCCTGCAGCTCCTTAGACCTTTTGCTCCTGGCTATGTTTTCTGGTTTTTCCAGTGGCGCCTTTGCTGTTCTTGCAGCCCTTGGCGTTTCCTCATGATTTCCTCCATCTGCGTTCTCATTCACTACTGGAACTACTGGGGGAGCTGTGGGATTCGGGGCTGTCATCATTACATCCTTGGAGACGAGTTGACGTGGTTTCCTAGCGACAAGAGCCGTTGGAGGATCCGGCGCCATGACAACGTGCTCAGGATATGCGCGCTCCACGCGCACCGCCGAACTTGATGCTCGCCGAACTTTATGAAGCGACTGCCCCTAGGGAACGGCTTGGTCCCGAAGCAGCCCTCATTGTCGTTGACGAAGTTGAGCGCTCCAAACCTCTAGATGAGGCTGGAGAAGACGCGCTCGCCGGTCTTAGCGATGATGTTGCCCGTCCGGATGAAGACTCCATCAAGAACCTGCCTCTGCCCCATGGTGGGCGCCAACTGTCGTGGTGGTGGCACGGCAGATGCCATGGGTAGGCTTAAGTTGGGGGCCGAATGGGTGCTTGTGGTCACCGGGGAGGGAGTACACGGTCGAGCCATGCACGAAGAATAGGAAGAACTCTCTAGACTTGGCAATTTGATTGATACCCCAAAGATTACAAGTGCTCCTTGAGCTGTTTAGGATAGAGTTCACAGCACTAGTTCCCTACTTCGTCCAACCTCCTTCTACTACTGCTATACCCTCCCTTATATAGGCAGTGCTAGCAAGCTAATACCCCTTTGGGTTCTAGGGTTTACTGTTTGGATCTTGGTCTCAACAATATGGGCCGGGTCATGGGCTTGCCCTAAGCCTAAAGGCCCGGTCCACAATTGACAGCTAACGGTCTTCTTGAAGGGAATATGTCCAAGAGGCAATAAAAAAGTGGTTATTATCGTATTCCTTGTTTATGATAAATGTTTATTTTGCATGCTATAATTGTATTAATACGGAAACGTTAATACATGTGTGTTTAATAAACAAACAGAAAGTTCCTAGTTATGTCTCTCTTATAAACTAGCTCGTTGATTAACAAGATGATCAAGGTTTCCTGATCATGGACATTGGATGTTGTTAATAACGGGATCACAACATTAGTGTAATGGTGTGATGAACATTCATCTGAAGTATAGCATTACGATCAAATTCATTGAGTTTATATTGCTATAACAACTTACGAAGTGATCCTAATCCTTAGACCATGAGATCATGTCAATCACTAACACCGGAAAAGTTTCTTAATAATATCAAACGTCACACCGTAACTGGGTGATTATAAAGATGGATTTAGAACTAATAAAGTGTTATGTTGAGGCCCATGGATCGAGAGTGGAATTTGTTCATCCCGATGATGGATAGATATGCTCTGGGCCCTCTCGGTGATATCACATTGATTACCTTGCAAGCAAGTGATTTCATCACTAGAATGTTATATCACGGGAACGAGAAAAGAGTGCATGTCGGTAACGAGATCAAACTAGGTATGGAGATACCGATGATCGAATCTTGGACATGTAATATATCGTGAAAAAAAGGGATTAAGATACTAGCGTAAAAGGTTCACACGATCACAGAAGTCATCGTTGAATGTGTGGGAGTCAGTATGGATCTCCAGGTCTCGCTACTGATTATTGATCGGAGAAGGGTCTCGATCATGTCCGCATCATTCGTGAACCGTAGGGTGACACACTTAAGGGATACCGACACCATTCGGAGCAAATGATATGCCAGAGAAAGAAAAAGGAAAGCGCAGGAATTTATTTCACTAGACACCGAAACTGTTTCGGTTGAAATTGCTGAAACTGGTTCTGCATGTGAAATTGAAATGGTGTAAGGGGTTTTATGTGAATGTTTGTTAATTAAAGTAATTAAAAAAATTCTGAATAAATAAATAAAAGAGTTTTATTTAAATGAGAGCTTGCATTAAATTTGGTGGAAATTTAATGCATGTGAGTGGATTTTTGAGTGGAGGCTTTTTAATGGGAGTGGAGGCTTTTCATTTTGAGTGGGAGCTCCACCCACATGAATGTGGAAGAGGTGGGGGCAGCCCCATGGCTGGGCGCCATGCCCCTTGGGTGCCCCCCCTCTCCCGTATAAAATTCCCCCCTCTCCTCCTCTCAAAGCACACCTCCTCGCGAAGGATCTCTCTCCCCCCTTTAGAATTTCCCCATGGTATCGGATCAGCGAGATACATGTTCCCGGTGGCTTTTCTGGAAGGATTTGTTGCTTCCGCTGCTTCGCTGGAGCGAGGGAGCGGAGGTTGTCATGGTATCCGTATGTGTGTGCGATCACGGATGCACCACTGCTTTGAGGTGCTGGACTTGATCGTGCTGGACCGGCTGGACCAGACGGACTTCATCACGATCTTGAGGTCGGCAAGCGTTCGTCTACATCATCCACGAGTACAACCTCGTTAACGCTATTCGGTCTTTGAGGGTATGTATTCTATGGATGTATATCCACCCGTTGCTTGTATCTAGTAGATAGATCTTGGTACTTAGATGTTCCCATCGTAGGAAATTTTTTGTTTTCTATGCTACGAACCCTACTGTGGTATCAGAGCCGGATCTATGCGTAGATGCTTTGCACGGGTAGTACACATATGAGTATGTGGGCGATGATGATCATTTTATTGCTTCTTTTTTGTACTTTGGATATTGGTGGCATAGTGGGATGAAGCGGCCCGGACAAACTTTACATGTCCTCGCACATGAGACCTGTTCCACGCTTGACATGCAACTAGTTTGCATAAGTGGCTAGCGGGTGTCTGTCTCTCCTACTATAGTCAATATCTAATTTGCAACGAGTTGTCAACAATTTGGTTATCCTCGTTGTGGTTCATGTTCGTAGGTAAGAACGGTTCTATCTCGAAAGCCCTAAGCCACGTAAAATTTGCAATGGATAAATTAGAGGCGTCTAGTTTAGATTGTTGCTGGGCTAGTGTTATGATATGGTGATGTTGTAAGTAGAAGTATGAGATGATACTCTTACAACACACATAGTGTGTAAGTTCCATAGACCTTGGTCTTACACATAAAGGTATGATAGAGATCATACCACGGTGCACATGATGGAGATCATATGCGGGAACCATATCATTTCACTAATAAACATGTGATGTTTTGATTGCATCTTATATTGCTTGTTTGGCGTTTTATTAGCATAATAAGATGATCCCTCATTTAGATATCAAGATAAGAATGTGTTCTTCCTTAAGTATGCACCGACAATGTTTCGTCGCTTCAAGACATCACGTGATGATCGGGTGTACTTGAATCCATGAGCATATCTCGGGTGTAAGACAGTTACACATGCGAATACTAAGGTTCTTACTTGGCGAGCCTAGCATGTACAGACATGGCCTCGGAACACGGACCGAAAGGTTAAGCATGAGTCATATGTTTTGATATGATGACCATATGGATGCTCGCCTTTGAAACTACACCGACTCACGTGATGATCGGACTTGGTGTAGTGGATTTGGTTCATGTATCACCAAAGAGACACGAGGGATGTCTTTTTTGCGTCGGAGTTCATTTATAATTTGTATTAGTAGAACTCAATTTATCATAAATTAAATCAAAGTGAATTTTCATAATTTGTTATAGTCATTGGCATTCGTTCACCACCTTATGCTTAGTTGTAATTGAGATAATAGAACTATAGAATTCTGGATATATACTTTACGAACTGGTATCGTATTGTGTTGAGTGTCAATCTAAAGTTTAAAGTCCTATTGCAAACTTTCATAAAACTCTATTTACTCCGTAAAATTTAATAATTGATATTAAATCGAGAGTAACAATTCCAGTGTTAGTATCTTAAGTATCATGTTTGCCTCCATGATTCTTGATTGTTTTAATATCAAGTTTATCGAGGAGCTGAAAGAATTATTTCAGAAATCATCATGTGTGGCAGATATAACGATATCTGAAACAATGTTTTGGTTGCAATATGATAGAGTATAATATATGTTCTCATACTGGATGAGAATTTACGAAGGTTGGAAATGCTAGACATCCTAATCATCCAAAAGGGTTTTGGAAAGCAACGTTATACTCACGATTCATCTTTATAAGCTACAGTAGCTTGATCATGAAAGTCTTCATGATAAGGATGAATAGAAGATGTATGTAAAGTGTTTACTACACTAAAAGATTACTAATGAATGGATTTTAAAAGAATACCGATCATTTTGATGATGGTGATCTACTTCAAAGTGCAAGTCCAAAGGTATTATTATTTGAATATACACGCTTTGGACGATGTGTCATGTATATGGCGCCACTTTTGATGTTGATAGATTCTTTTAAAAAGGAAAAGGAAATGCTGAAAGAGAATCTATAAAATATATTTGGAAGAAAAGAAAAGATTGGAAATATCCAATTTAGGTATATATATGATATACATGTTATGGTTGTATTCCTTGCTTGTTAAACAATGTGGTTCTTGGGTATTGGATACCGAATTGGTTGGTATGAAATTTCATACGGAACAACGCAATTCATGAACCACAATGGCCTAAGTAACTAGCAAGAGAATATGTGATGATGTTCATCGAAAACAAACAAACCGTTGTTTGTATTTCTCGTTGACATCAAAGCTTGACTTCAAGATTTGTTTTAATAATTATTATTTAAATCAGGTTTTATGAGAACAAATGTGGTTCAAATAATTACCGTATTCCATATAAGATGGATGATTTACGAATCTAGTTGGAGAAATCACATCCATAAAACCTAATGCTAAAATTTCGCAAGACAAATGATTGAAAGATCACTTACGAAGTGACATCGCCGTTTAAATTATATTGGAAAGAAATCATGAAGAATCTCCATATTCATGGATTTTTGGAGTCTTTGATTTGATCAAGTGACGCTTGTGAGACTTTCCTCGGGATAATTAAAAACTTCGTTCAAAGGCCAAAGAAGAACGAACGACTAAAATATTGGAATTTATACATATCGATGTATGTAGTCCATTATTTATAGTCGTAAGCGATGGGTTTCAACTTCATATACTTTCTCCGGAAATTTGAGTGAATATTCACTTAATGAGAAAGAAGTATGAAATATTTGAAAAACTTTTCAAAGACTTTCAAGATGAAGTGGAAAATCATTGTAACAAGAAAATAAATGGTTTATGATTTTATCATAAGGGATTTGTTTGAGTTACAAGTGTAACAAGAGAATAAATGAATTATGATTTTATCATAAAGGGATTTATTTGAGTTGAAAGTTTAGCAAAACACCTAGATTTACATCTCCCGAAACACCATAGGAATATGGAGTGTTTGAAATTTGTAATGAAACCTTGTTTGACATGGTTGGACCAAAGGTGTTATTTATAAAACTACCATTATGTTTTAAAAGATTAAAGCTTTAGAGACTTCTGCTTTTACACTGAAAAGAGCTCCATCTTGATCCATTGAAATGACACCATGGAAGTTATGGTTTGGGGTAAAACCCAAGTTGTCATTTCTTAAATTTTGGTATGCTAAACATAAGTAAGATTTTTATAACCAAAGTCGGATGAGCATGTCTTTGTAGGTTATTTCAAATAACAATTGGTTATTCCTCCATAACACCAAGGACAAAAGGGTTTGTCGCTTGAAACATGAAGTTTCTTGAAGAAGGAATTTTTCGTAAAAGTTAAGTGGAAGGACAATAGAACTTTGTTAACGAACCTTAGCTATATGTGCTGAGTTGCGCAGCACCGGAAATCGTTCCGGAGGCTGCCATAATGCTCATAGCTTATGTGCCTCAAAGGTTGTGGTCACGAAGGTCTAAGTTCTAATTGAACCAAGTCGGTCGGATAAACAATCAAATACTAAGATTTGAGAGTAAATCATTATTGTTTGACAATGATGAACCGAATATATGCAAAGAAGCGATGATGGGCCCTGACTCCGTCAAATGGCTTGAAGCCATAAAATCCGTGATAGTTCCATACACGAGAAATCAAGTTTTGAACTTGGAAGACCCTCTGGAAAGGTGTAAAAACCTATCGGTCGTATTTGGATCTATAAAGAAACAGACATGGATGTTTCACATCTATGAAATAGTCGACATGTCGTAAAGTATTTTACGACAATGTTCAAGGAGTTGACTATGACAAGATTTGATCTTTCATAGCGATATTTAGTCTGAACGGATTAAAGTAGCAATCTACCACTACATATAATTTGGTATATGGTAGATGAATAAACAAAAAAAAGTTCTTATAATAGAATGGTTACCTAGGACGTGTACATGACACGGTCCAAAGGGTTTTGTTAATTCAAAGGATGCTAAAAAGGGCATGCAAACTTCAACGGTTGAAGTAAGCATCGCGGAGTTGGAATCTTCACCGTGATGAAAAAGGAGTTTTCATCTGGAGACGATGAAGATGCTTGCATTTGCAAGAAATTAAGTGGGAGCACTGAGAAATATTTCTAATACATTATGTGGAGGACATCTTGTTGATTAGAAATGATGTATCTTATATTGACAAAGGTTAAGAATTTCATTTCGATGAAAGACTTAGGCAAAACCCGAATATTTAGCATGAATGTCTATAGTGGATAGACTGTGACGCTAATATGGTTATGCCAAATGTACATATATGAGATATTGAAGGAGTTCAATATAGAAACAACAAGAAACGGTTCTTGTCGCATGGAAAGGAATTTAATCAAGATTCAAGTGTATCGACACTTGATAAGTGAAACAAGATTTAAGTGCTTTGACACTTGATGAGTAAAATCACAAGAATGATTTGATAAATCATACCATGATATGTACACATCCAGATATGTCCTATGCTCTAAGTGTTATGAGCATATACCAGAATGAATCATAAAATGATCATTGGACAATAGTAAGGAAATTCTTATGATCTTTTGGAAAGAACTAAGAATATATTTGTGTAGAGGTGACAAACAATTACAAATAGTTCATTGTAAAGAGTTACATTGATACTAGTTTTGTCACAAGATACAAATTAAGTTTATCTCAATTTAAACTATGGGTGGCACAATGTAATGGAAAGGAGATTCCATGATGGATTTGGATGAATTCCAAAGTTAAGACATTGTGACGGATACTACAACAAAAGGCTAAGTATATGACTGCTATAGTAGCAGCAAAGGAGGGAATTTGTGTCAAGTAGTTTGTTATCAAACTAAGGTGTGGTTCGCAACAGGCTAACACTAAAGATATATTGTATGACAATAGTATCGACATGATTTAACCCCAAGGAACTAAAGGTCTCACCGAAAGACCAAATTTATACAATGCCATCTCATTGGAGAATGAGTGATGCGTGAAGACGCAAAGA
Organism: Avena sativa; assembly: GCA_916181665.1. Lineage (NCBI taxonomy): Eukaryota > Viridiplantae > Streptophyta > Magnoliopsida > Poales > Poaceae > Avena > Avena sativa. The sequence goes on along the minus strand of OV702283.1, from coordinate 133,331,662 downwards.
CATGCAAATACACACGGACCTGAAGCGTCAGATCTGTAGATTATGTTAACCACTTGCAATTGCGTATATGGAACACCGGAAAGCCATAAGTGTTCCATACGCAAAGTTCTCAAACTAGATTATTGTCTCTAGTGCAAGTGGGAGACTGAAGGGAATATGTCCGAGAGGCAATAATAAAGTGGTTATTATCGTATTCCTTGTTTATGATAAATGTTTATTTTGCATGCTATAATTGAATTAATATGGAAACGTTAATACATGTGTGTTTAATAAACAAAAAGAAAGTTCCTAGTTATGCCTCTCTTATAAACTAGCTCGTTGATTAACAAGATGATCAAGGTTTCCTGATCATGGACATTGGATGTTGTTAATAACGGGATCACAACATTAGTGTAATGGTGTGATGAACATTCATCCGAAGTATAGCATTACGATCAAAGTCATTGAGTTTATATTGCTATAACAACTTACGAAGTGATCCTAATCCTTAGACCATGAGATCATGTCAATCACTAACACCGGAAGAGTTTCTTGATAACATCAAACGTCACACCATAACTGGGTGATTATAAAGATAGATTCAGAACTAATAAAGTGTTATGTTGAGGCCCATGGATCAAGAGTGGAATTTGTTCATCCCGATGACGGATAGATATGCTCTGGGCCCTCTCGGTGATATCACATTGATTAGCTTGCAAGCAAGTGATTTGATCACTAGAATGTTATATCACGGGAACGAGAAAAGAGTGCATGTCGGTAACGAGATCAAACTAGGTATGGAGCTCCATACCGATGATCGAATCTCGGACATGTAATATATCGTGAAACAAAGGGATTAAGATACTAGCGTAAAAGGTTCACACGATCACAGAAGTCATCGTTGAATGTGTGGGAGTCAGTATGGATCTCCAGGTCCTGCTACTGATTATTGATCGGAGAAGGGTCTCGATCATGTCCGCATTATTCGTGAACCGTAGGGTGACACACTTAAGGGATACCGACACCATTCGGAGCAAATGATATGCCAGATAAAGAAAAAGGAAAGCGCAGGAATTTATTTCACTAGACACCGAAACTGTTTCGGTTGAAATTGCTGAAACTGGTTCTGCATGTGAAATTGAAATGTTGTAAGGGGTTTTATGTGAATGTTTGTTAATTAAAGTAATTAACAAAATTCTGAATAAATAAATAAAAGAGTTTTATTTAAATGAGAGCTTGCATTAAATTTGGTGGAAATTTAATGCATGTGAGTGGATTTTTGAGTGGAGGCTTTTTAATGGGAGTGGAGGTTTTCATTTTGAGTGGGATCTCCACCCACATGAATGTGGAAGAGGTGGGGGCAGCCCCATGGCTGGGCACCATGCCCCTTAGGTTCCCCCCTCTCCCCTATAAAAGGCCCCCCTCTCCTCCTCTCAAAGCACACCTCCTCGCGAAGGATCTCTCTCCCCCCTTTAGAATTTCCCCATGGTCTCGGATCAGCGATACATGTTCCCGGTGGCTTTTTCTAGAAGGATTTGTTGCTTCCGCTGCTTCGCTGGAGCGAGGGCGCGGAGGTTGTCGGGGTACCCGTACGTGTGTGCGATCACGGATGCACCACTGCTTTGAGGTGCTGGACTTGATCGTGCTGGACCGGCTGGACCAGACGGACTTCATCACGATCTTGAGATCGGCAAGCGTTCGTCTACATCATCCATGAGTACAACCTCGTTAATGCTATTCGGTCTTCGAGGGTATGTATTCTATGGATGTATATCCACCCGTTGCTTGTATCTAGTAGATAGATCTTGGTACTTAGATGTTCCCATCGTAGGAAATTTTTTGTTTTCTATGCTGCGAACCCTACACTTCTGGTACGCTGCTTATTGTTCTTTTTGGCGCCATGCTGTTACTTTGTATGTCAGCGCGTGCTTTGGGCGTCACCCGACTCCTTTTGTGTCACCCGGCGTCGCCCTTCTCTTTTGACCATGCTTTACCATGGTCCTTCCTGAACCTTACTTGGAAAGGCGCCACGTGTCCTTCTTGACTCGACCCTTCCTCGGAAGACTCGGCTCGTTGGTTCCTGCAAGGGTTACAACTTTGTCCCATGCGGGCCGACATAGTTTATATGCCGGCTTTCTTGTTTATCTTACCCGGCCATTCTTACCTGGCCGGGTTCTTTCTTTACTCGGATCCAACCCAGCTGCGCTATGTTTCCCCTCTCGTGACCCTACCGGGGGTTATCCCCCCTACATATCATCTATAGAACGAAGAAACATTGGATCAACATAAGCAAAAGACTTGGAGCAGATGAATAATAAACAGGATAAAAGGCCACACGCCATGCAGCTGCTTCAGCTCAGCCTCCAGCGCCAGATGCTGCTGAATAAGGAGGTTGGTGCTATGCACAAAAGGCTACAGATGAAACAAAAACAAAGTCAATGACTAAAGGGCTCGAGGGCTCCCCCTCAAAAGCAAAAAGATCAACAGGTCATACAAAGAGGACTTGGGGCTCCCCCGTGGAGCAGAAAATACAACACTTACATGTTTAGGCATGGACTCCGAAGGTCTGCATGCTGCCTTCTGAGTTACGACTGCCCGAGCTTCTCTCCTGGAGGAGTTTGGGTCATCGTCCTCAGAGTCGTCCACCACCTAGGGGATAGAAGCCGTCGGATTCGACTCCGCCATAACTTCTTGAGTGTCCCCGTCAAGGGACTCCTTCGAAAGATTGATGCAAGCAAATATGAGATCAGAAACAACTAACACTATGCAGACGAACAATAGAAAAAGGACTCAAGTAGAGTGACTTACGACTCAATGTTTGACAAATTGAAGACAGGAGGTGCCCTCTCCTTCTTCTTCTTGGCCGGCGGCTGCGGAGCCACTGACCGAAGGGGCACGGCGGGATAAGGTGCAGATGACACACCATCATCCTTACCATGATGATCGAGGAACGACGAAACCTTTGGATTTGGCGGGGTAGACGCATCCGAAGACTCGCTTCGGATGCGCTTTCGTGTCCTCCCTTCACTCGGCTCGAGGGCATCTGTGATAGGAGATTGCATAGGAGGAAGTTCGGATTCGGAATCCACAACTTTGTTTTCCGATGCCACCGGAAACTTCTCAGGCAGAGGGGGCTTCATCCCATCTACCTTGAGATCCTGCAAACAGAAGACGCAAGAGAACATGATTAGTGACACTAACAAAAAACAAACAAAACTCGAAGAAGTGCAATGCCCAAATTACATGTTTTCCACCTGCGGAACCGCATTTTTGGCGTAGAACGGGGAGGTCAAGGATTTCCCCAGGATGTCCTCGTCAGCCTTGTACTTCAGCAGGGGCCTAAGTGCTCTATCAAGGACGCCCGAAGACAACTCCTCAGGTGAAAATCTCGTCGGATCGTGGAGGCCAGCATATAGAAATATCGGGTGCACCCTCGCTTGGAGCGGCTACACCCGACGCTTGAGGAAGGTGCTGATGATGTCCACGCTGTTGACCTCCTTAGTGGCCACCAGTTGGAGTGCCTCCACGCGATGGTAGAGCTCCTCCACCTGCGCCGTATCACCCTCCAAGACGTGGTTCTTCCATGACCTCTTCGCGATGATTTTCTTAGAAGAGTCGAAAGGGGCGAGGCCATATTCTTGTCCGTCCAATTTGGTGTCGCGGATGTAGAACCATTTCTTCCGCCAATGCTGCACAGACTCGCACATGGAAAAGGAAAATAAAATGATAGAAGAACGAATGGAGATGATGCAGCCACCGAGCGGATAAACACCGACGGTGCCAAACTGCCTCTTCACGGAATAGAGCTTCCGGAAGAGGCCAAAGTGCGGCTTGATACAGAGCCACCACTCGCAAAGGTTGATGAAACAAGAGATATGGAGAAGATAATTGGGAGACAAATGATGCAATTGAATCCCATAAAGAAGAGGAGTCCACGAAGAAATTCATGGACAGGAAGAGAAAGACCGCGGATGACAAAGGCATAAAACATCACCCGAAACCCTTCGGGTGGGCGTGGGATTACCTCGTCGTCGGGGAGGATGGCATCCTCCTTTCTTTTGGGGATCAACCCAGCATCGTGCAACTTGCGCAGATCCCCGTCGTGCATTTCCGTGCGCTTCCACCCATCGTCAGTGGCGCGGGCCATAGTGGCGACCTTCTTGCGGCGGTTGGCGGTGCTCGAACCAGCTCTAGCGGTTGTCTTCTTGGGCTTTCACATCTTGCAGCGGTGGTGCGAGCGCAAGAAGGAGGAGGGAAAAGTGTGAAGAATGTCCAGAGCGCAGCGAAGGGCAGCGAAGCTCGTGAGAATGGAGGCAATGGAGATGAGAAAATGGCGAAGTGTAAAAGAAAATCACGTTTACCTATGGTATAAAAGGAAGAAGAGGACACAAACGAGCCATTGATTTAGAAGCCCTAGAGCGCACCTCATATCTAACCATACACGTGTCAGCACTACACCAAACCGTCGCCAGCACGCCGTCCACTACACACGGAAATCGAGGAGATGACGTAATCTTTGCCACGTCTACGCGTGACTTGTAAACTTCAAGTCAGGCGGTGGGACCCATGATCGTCTCGTCGCATCATCTCAGCTACCGCAGACGGTTGAGATCACCAATCGTCAGCACTGACATCATCAAAGCATAGCCAGCAACGGATCGAAGTTTTCGGCTGATCAATCAAGTACTTACTCGAATCTACGATTCGAGAAACTACTCGGGGGTAGGCCGCGCACCTGATAAATGACTAAGGTAACTAGCCCTCGCAATTATCTTCGAGTCCTACATCTAGTCTGCGACTCCACTACGGACTTGGGGGCTACTCCCATAGGTAGGATCGGTTGAGCATCCAAAAAAATTGTGTCCTTTGGACCTATTACAAATAACTGAATTAAAGTCTCTACTCGAGTGTACAACCCGAATAGACACTCGGGGGCTACTCCCATAGGGAGCGCTGGTTGCGCACCCTATAAATCCTTCGACTGTGATCCTTTGGATCAAATACGACAAATATTTTTCATAACTTTGCCCAAACCAATGCTAAGTGAGAAGCATTCTCCTTGGCCACCCAAAACACCTCCGTGGTGATAAAACTTCGGATGTTGTGTCTACGACGCAAAGATAAGCCCTACAAATATCATCTGATGGCATGGTAACGCACTTGACTGCGCTCGGCCAATAAACTTCCGTGTCAACAGAAACGATGAAAATCCTGACGGGCCTGTTAGGTACATCACTTGAAAATCACTAGGATTCGACTCATGTAATACCACAACTGCCTGAGTCGAATCACACCAGCAATTGTTCTGAATTCGAGTACGGGGACTCGAGATTGACGAATATCGTGTTGTTTTGTCCTATGACAGTTAACTGGCCCTGATCCATTGGGTGAGTCAGGAACACGCATCAATAATCCCTATGAACTAAAACATTTTTGCTTAAAATAACAGGTTCAACTACATCCGAAAGATTGAAGAGTCCTCAGCCGAATCTACGATTCAACTGAACACTCGGGGGCTACTGACATGGATATACCCCACGGGTACATGATATTGGTATACCTGGTCCAGCCCAAGGAAGGCCCGTGTCAAAACACGCGGCCCGTGAAGATTTTGGGTGGCCCAAGCCCATGATGTTTTCGACAAGTCTATATTACATAGAATTTCAAAGGGTACCAACCCTAATTTGTAACCGACTCGACCTAATCCTGGGACCTACCTATATATATAAAGACCAGGAGGGTACAGCGAGAAGGATCTCCCAACACCACATACGCACCTCATGCCATATTGCATATGCGCACCCCTGTAACTTTCGGTTCCGCTGTAATCAAGAGCAAACAAGCAGGAGTAGGGTTTTCCCTCCGGGGCCTAAACCTGGGTAAATATCGTGTCCCGTGTTGCTTGTCTGTTAACCTTTCCGCGACTTCCAGCATCGCCATCTTCTCCAAAGCCCAAGTCCATAACAATGGGCATTGACGAAATCAACCCTCATCACCCAGCAGCGATGATCTTCGCAATACGCGAAGTGGACGGAGAGTGGAGTAGCAGCATCATTGTGGCCAGCGTGGTTGAAGATGGTGTAGGTGGTGGCAAAGCGGTTGGCACAGGCTTCGTGCCTCCATTCGGCACGACCAGGGCAGGCGTAGCCGGTTCCCCAGACGGAACTGGGGCAGGTGCGGCGGTGGCAGCGCGAGAGCCGCCTAGTGACAGAGCGTCTCTAAAGAGCGAGCAAGGCTCAACAAATGAAAACAAAATACACAAAAGCAAAAATTGGAGAGTTTGGCAAGGCACGTGCCCCGACACGAAGGGCATAACGCCTGTCGGCCTGACCTGGCGCGGCTTCTTCGCACCTCCAGCGGTTGGGGCGATGCTGACAACCACTCGCTTACCCTTCACCTTCATCGCGTCGCCGGCAACACGAGGGCCCTTGTCTCCGTCCGCAGCTGCAAAGGCATGTGCAGGAACATTAGGAACCGACTGAGGCAGCCAGCCGGATGGCAAAAAGGAGTAACAAACCGTTACCGTGCGGATCCGAGGGGCGTCGTTGGCCCGGATGGGGAAGCGCTCCGCCTCCTTCTACGGGTACTTCGGCTACAGCTTGTCGACGGAGAAGGAGGGGATAGCATGGTTACCCATGACGTTCTCCGATAGTTGCGCCGTAAAAAGTTACTCGAAGGGGGAACATAAGAAACACGAAATAGCCCTTCAGGAAAAATCCATCCGGTAATAAGAATATAACTTACCTAAGGCGGCAGGCGGACGCGGTGTCATGGCGGGAAAGAGTAGTGCAAATACCTCTCCAGGCGAAATTTTGAGATCATGGTAAGCCAGTCCCGAAGGGTCTCGTACAGCACGTCGAGCCGGGATGTCTCAGCCGGCTCATCCATGGTCGAGAGGTGCCACATCTTGTGCAACCACCTCTGAGGAGGGAGCACCCGATGGGCCATCCAGGACAACGTTATGTCCCGGGCAGTGAGCAAATCCATCTCCACTATCACCTCCACCCGGGCCGCCATCCGTTCGATGTTCGCCTGGGCGCCCATGTTTTTGGTGGCCGAGTCCTTCCGGGTCAACGAGAGGTTAGCAAAGACTGGGAGTCGGATCTAGTCGATGTTGGTGGCGTTGCTCACATAGAAATATGAGTGCTGCCACAGCTTCACCGTGTCAGGAAGATCGAACCACGGCATCATCGAGGTGCCCCGCCGGTAGATGGCACAATAGCCGGTGTCCACCAGCGGCCCGTCCTGGCTCACTGTCTGAGCCTTGAAGTGTAAGAACTTGAGGAAGTTTGCCGCATCAAGCCAAACCCAAGTAGGACTCACACTAGGCTGCATGATTTGATAGCTGCACGATGGTGTTGGCTCCCAAGTGATGAAGCTGGAGGTCGGAGAAGGAGAACAACCCCAAGACGAAGTCTCTCACCCGAAGGCCGAAGTCGCGGGCGAAGTAGGTGAGGAAGACGACGGCCTCACCCTCTAGAATTTGTAGAACCCACACCCCCATCCGGTGCTAGCCGATGCTTCACCAGCCGCGAGGACGGGAGGAACTTGCCCCGCCAATACTTCTAGATAAGATCCTCGGTGACGAATCAGCCACATAAACCTCTGTGTTATTCCAAAATTATATCGTTAGGCACGAAAGCCTTGATATAATTCCGAGGTCCTGTCATTGAAAGGCATGTGGATGCTCCGGCGACCCAAAACTGGTGGAGCTAAAGGCATAGGAGAACAAGAATGCAAGGGCGTAAGGAATAGGACATGCATGAGAAAGGAGGAAGAAGAAGTGGGGAAGCATCGACCCCCACGGCCCTATTTATCGCCACGCACCTCCTGCACTCCCCCTGCCATGTGGCAGAAGACGCTCCCTCTCCCTGCGACGGTTCGGCGGCAGATCCCGTGTGTTGGCGCAAACCTACGTAGAATATCCGCAGGCGTTACTGCGGGAGGTGAGGCGTGCGCACTCTTCCTGTGACACCCCTGGGATCAGGGCTAAACAAATCCCAGACCTCCGTCTGAAATAATCTTAACCTTGAGCTAGAGAATATCCAGTGAAGAATCGGTAACATGGCAGGGACCCTACGACACAAAAATTTATTACACCAAGCTCATAACTGAGCAGAGAACCAAATTATTACAAGCATAGGTCACTGACCACAAACATCAAACAACGGAAGGCAAATTATGCTATTAAGTATAGCAAACTTAACAAATGGCCTAAGAGGCCTAAAGCATAACGATGACGTCCCAGCCCATAGATTCCAGGCTGCCGATCGGGAACCCCAAGCTACTTGTCGATGTCGATGTAGTACAGAACTCGTATTCAAGTGAACACTTACTCTGCCAAAGGTATCAACAAAGCAAGCGTGAGTACATGGTGTACTCCGCAAGACTTATGTCTGGTGGAGTTGTTTTGCATAAAGCCATCTTTTGTTTATAAAATAAGAGGGAGAGGAAGCTCGTCTGATCAGAGTATTTTAAAAGGGGGTGAGAGAGCGACATCTCCGAAATATTGATCATCATCTTTTCAAATCCACCGAATCATCATCGTCTACCAATTAGGATCACCCCCTCGTACCCATGAGGAAGCATCCTTAAGCACACGTTGACCTGCCATGTTTTATGATTAGGTGAAAGTTCTCTATGATATTGAGTCTAGTCGCCAAGTCGTTCATAATCATGAACACGACTTTTCGAAAAGATTATTACCCTGCAGGGGTGTACAACTTTACCCACACATACTAACCTTCTCTTAATGCCACTAGTAATAGCCCTCTTCCTTGGAAGGCCGACAGAGGGTGGTTAGACATGACCTTTACCTTGCTTTCGCCGAGACCATGAGTCACGCAATAAGTATGGTTCCGCTGTAACGGGTCAAATCCCGAAGCCAATACTTAAAGATGTGAGGCGAGATTGGTTTACCAGGGGCGCTATCTACCCCAAGCAACCTCGGCCACGCTTACCTACCTGTTATGAATGCACCAACTTCACCCGGCAAATCTTTCAAAATATTTTCTATGCATATGTCGAATGGAACGCCAGAACTATGTGACTCATGGAATCTACTAGGCAAGTTAGTCGGTCATGAGGTTGTCCAGGCCCCGTGTGGTTGCACGCTCGTCTTGGTTCCAAAGGCAAGAACTCGGTTCCTAGTGGTGGCGAGCATGGGACTAGAAAAACCACATCCCACCGTGGCCTCCCATACAAGCCTTAGCATGTTTAACTCATATCACCGATCTCATATCATCATGTTCTCCTGTCATACTAGATTCTCTGCATCTGATACATCATCTGGATGGACCAGACTCAATAGCTATGCATGGCTAAGCAGACACATATATAAGCTCTAGCAGTGCGCACAAGCCAAACCTAGTTATGCTAGGAGCAGTGGATCAGGTAATATAAGCTCAAAGGGAGTAATGCAATAGATAGGATACTCTATCGATAAAAGACCACAGTAGAATCGTATGCATCATGGAAGAATTGAAATGGTTTCGAAATCATAGGATTATATCATGGTGGGGCTATGCTTGCCTTTGCCAGTTGATAGCAGATAAATAGATCTTCGGAAGCCTTGAAATTGACTTAGTTAGAGTTGCTCAAGTATTGTTCGTCGATCTTCGATGGTCTTGATCTCGGTCTTCGATCTCGATCTCAACATCGTATTCTACCGGAAAGAACCAAATACCGGAAAGAGAAGGAAACAATCAACACATGGCATCGATGCAATGCTCAATCAAGGATGATGATATGACAAGTGAATTTGTATTGAATTTAAACCCTAAAGCATGCTCGACTACTTAATCAGGGTTCCGAGGGGCACAAACCCTAACTCGGGGAAACTCTGGATTCACTTATTAGGGTTACTAGGGTGTTCTAATTAAACTTGTCATTTAAGTTGTTGGACAATGCATGATTATAGATTATATAGCTAGGTTTCATTTTTCTGAACATTTTGATATATTATTTGTATTTTTCTGACTTATAAATTAAAAGTTATTTAATTTACAATATTTAAATCAATTCCTGAAATTATTAAAACTTTTCTTAATTTAATTAAATCTGGAAATACTTTTTACACTCAGGCTGGGCTAGCCAGTGAGACTGACCGAAGGGCCCTAGTGCCAACTCAGCCTCCACGAAGGCAAAGTGGGACAGGGGGAAGCGGTTTGTTGTTTCTCACCTAGACCGAAGCTAGCCGCTGCCACTGACGGGTGGGGCATGGTCCACGCAGGTGCCACCTTGGCGCCACGCACGACATCACCGGGGAGCAGCCAGACGGTGGCTGGTGACGGCGTAGGAGGGCGAACTGGGGCGCGGGAGAGGGCTGGCTCGACGCGGCGCTCTGCTGGGAGCCTAACTGTGGCAGCGCCTCCATGATATGGTCGCCGGAGCGACTTCCATGACGACGGCCGACGGCGGCAAGCGGCGGTGCACGGTGGGGTGGCCATTCAGAGCGAGAGAGAGATTGGGAGGGACTGGGAGATGCGGAGGCTCACCGTGGAGGCAAAGGAGAGGTCGGTGTGGCCGGGCGACGTCGGGGAGAGGCTAATCAACGGCGGTGAGCCACGTCGGTGGCGGTGAAGACGGGTTCGATTCCGGCGGCAGAGAGCATCTCAGCAAGCACGCTTAAGAGGGGAGGGGGAGAAGGACAAGGCGGAGCTCGTTGCATGCTCGGCCGAGCTTAGGGGTGGCCAGAACGGCAATGAGCCGGAGCTAGGGTTCGGCCAGAGGTGGGGAAAGAGGGAGAGAGCTCCAGCGGGAAATGGAGAGGATAAGGCAGACGCAGGGCACCGTGGGGGTCTTATCCACGTCTCTAGGGCGGCAACACGCATCACGGGGCGGCGGCGAGGCGGCGGCATCGGCGTAGGACAGCGAGCTGCTTCGCTCGCTCGCTCTGTCGCGAGGAAGAAGAAAAGGGAGACACGCCGAAGGGGTACGGGCCGGCTTGGGCCAAGGTGGGCTGCGGGATGGGCTGCAAGAAAGGTTGCAGAGAGGGAGGAGGGAGTGGGTTGCGGCCTGGGAAGCTGTTGCTGCTGTTTTTTTTAGAATATTTTTTTCTATTTAGTTTTCTTGTTTCTTTTTGTATTTTTTCATTTGTAATCTGTTTTGATTATTTTCAAAATACAAAAACTTTTCCAAACATTTAAAATACTATGGAGACCCTTATAACCATTTGGGTTTCCAAACCTTTTGATAGTTTTCAAAATTTCCAAAACCATTTGAATGGATTTTCAAATAGAGTGAAGGGAATATTAGGGTTTGCATTTTATTTTACTTTAATGCACAATTTAAAACATGATGCTCATGCAATGCACAATCAACCCTAAATAATGATTATCTAAAATAGGGGTGTTACACTATCCAAGAAATTGCAGAGGCAAGACATGCGCGAGGTTACCAAAAACTGGCGCCACGGCGCGAAGGGTCAAACTGACGCGACATACGTTAGAATCGCTCGTAGTGGCTGATGTAGACACTGACCTCAGCAAGCAGACGTTTCATCTGCAGCTCTGGCTGCGCCATCCGGTCACTGCCTTCACTGTTTACACCTAGTGGGTGGCCATCGACTCCGTAGCTGGTTGAATCCAACCGTAAAGCATCAAGCGTAACCAACAAAAGCTACAACCAGATTTCATCATCAACCGATTCAACTGAATCAAAGAACATGCAAGAACTTCCCTGCAGAAGAAGCCCTAATGCACTCATGGAATAGTGTCGGAGGCATGACCCCCAGATGGGGCAAACCAAGCGCAAGGAGGCCGGCTCCAGAAGTAACTAGCCGAACAGCCACAAGACAAAGGATCACTAGCCGAATGGATAACCCGAACCGGCTAGACCTCAAGCTTTCCTGGCTGGCCCGTCTAGCCGGGTGGCCAGATGAACCGACTAGGTGGCCGCTTCCACCTATCCCACCTCGGATTCGATGGGGAGATACAGAGGGGGTGACGTTCCTTGCGGGGCATGCCTCTAGCAACTTGCATCACCAGACAGGCTGGCGCACCGCCCTGCCGGCGCTACCAGACAACTACACCGCCTAGGATAAAGCAAGAAGCTGAGCATAGCATTATCGACAGATCGCTAAAGCTTCGGCTGACCGTTAAAGAAATGGGTGACACCCAAAGGGTGGCGCTAGGACACTGTGATGTTTTCCCCCACTGTACTGAGAGGCTGAATGGGTCCTGGTCCACCGGCTGGGCCCTACAGCCAGCCCGCTTTGTATACTCAAATCCCAAACAGTAAACCCTAGAGCCCACATTGTAACCTACCTATCATAGCTAGTATATAAGGGAGGGTAGATCTAGGGTTCTAGGTAGATACACATTAAGTAGAGTTCTTGCTAGTTCATCCTCTTCCTCTAGATCTCGATAGTTGCTAAGGAAACAGCTCCGGGAGCACTTGTATTGGGCATACACCCTTGTCATAGTAGATCTTGCAAGAGTAGGGATGTTACCTCGCCGAGAGGGAACTGAACATGGGTACATCGCTGTGTTCGCAGTCCCTGTATCCAATTTGTTGTGTGATCCATCGATTACATACTGAGTGTCCCTCTTAATCCATTCCCGATGGTACTGGCGTGTTCAACACTACCACAATGCACAAACCTGAAAACACAGTTCATTGGTCTGTTCTAGGGACCTTGTGCTAAATGCATGGTCTTAGATGTAATTTTCATTTTTTTTATGACATTGTCGATGTAATTTGTACTTCCACCGACCGTTTTAACTGAAGCACCTCGCTCCTACGAAACCTACCATAGTTAAAAGAAAATGCAACCCTCCCAATTATCACACGAAGTGGTCCACAGTTTCTTATATAATTCCATTTTTCAAGCTTCCTAGATAACTTCACACACTTCACCGATGACTTTCCTATTTAAGTAAATTAGGTAAAACTTGAGTGTAACATCTAAAAAATATTAAACTAGAATCATCAAACTCTAATCCCCAAAATTAGGGTTAACAAAAACTTTTCCAATTAAAATATGAAAGCATTCATATGAGTATGCATTACAATTTGGATTCTTTTGAATTGCCATGATTATGTGTTTCCTTGCTTTTAAAATGATTCTTAGGTGAAATAAACAGAATCTATACAATCCCCACACTTTTCCCAAAGACAAATAAATCAAAACAAACAACTTATGTGAATGGTCACTTTTGCCAATTTAACTCCCATGCCTACTTTGGCTATCTCTAACTTTCAGAACTTAACAGAAACTTATTTGGATCTTTGCACCCCTTGATATTACTCATAGCAAAGTCTCAAGGCCCACCTTGTGATCATCCAGAAACATTCAAATGCATAGTTTAAATGATAGTTTAAAATTGAATCTATTTCATATGGGAAGATCCCACTTTTTCAAAAACCACTCAAACCAATTCAACTTTCAAAACCCAAGCATCTACAGACTCACTAGCAGATGCCTAGCACACCCACCAAAAATCTTTTCAAAATTCAAAACTTGAATTCATGCGGCCATTTCATCAAACACCTTGCAGATGCAAATCAAACAAATCCTAAACACTATAGTGTGCAGTGATTCTGGCCTAACTTGTTCCCTCTCTAGCTCACAGCAACCTTAGTAGATCATCTAGCAAACTTAACTAATCACTAGCCCCACTGTAAACTCGCCAATGTCATCAATGGTCAACAGGCCGAGAGCACCCATGTCACCCCAGTGTGGACAGCAGGCTAGAGGAAGAACTAGCCGTGCCAACCTTGTCTGGGAGGTAGCCCATGCCTCACCGCCCCCTCTCGACCAGCCCTGCCTCGTAGACAGCAACCAGAACCGCCAGGAACGCCACGCCCCTGCCGCTGTCGACCATGCCGACGTGCACCGCAGAGCACGCACCGTTTCCACGCAACCCGACCACCTCGATCCTTCGCCGCCCGCCAGCATGCTCCCCACTGTCCTAGGAGACCACCAAACATGCCCATTTCACCGCCCATGCCCCGTAGCCACCGCTCGCCATCGAATACGCCGCCTCTGCCTCGTAGAGCATCGAGCATTCCCGACCATTTTCCACCGCCCCTATACGCTCATTAAACCCCTAGAGCATCGCCGGGAGACCACCGATCGATCACCACCCTCGGCCATGCCTCTAGCTGCCCGTAGCCATGTCGCCACCGTCGTCTGCCCATCCCGTTCGGTCTCGCCGTCGAGCCTATAAAAGGAGACGACCCCCGGCCGAATTGAGCACAGCATCTCACTCCCCTCACCTCACTGATCGTTCCACCCCGTAGCCGGAGCAAGGCGAGCAGCGCATCGCCGGAATTGCGCCGGAGCAGGCCGCCTCTAGAGAAGAAGGGCGCCGTCGATTTCGTCCACCCCAGGAGGAGCTACCAGTACCAGGAGGTTCGCCGTCGTCGACTTCGTCGTTCGCCCACATCGCCGACCTTCACCTGAGCCCCGGTGAGCCCCCGACGACCACCCATCTGCCATGTTAGGTTTCTGTCTCGCCGGCGCCGCCCGACGTGGACAATGAGTAACAGCCATTCGATTAGACTTAGATCGTGCGGATGAGATTGCCCCATAGCGCTTCGCGTTTAAAGAGTCACCGACCAGTAGATCCCCTATCAGTTGCGCCCCGTGCCGTGGAGTGACACTGGGCCAGCCCATTAGCAGTTCAAACATAGTTCAAACATTAGCAGCCTAGTCGTTTGAATTCAACTTTTTCCATTTTAGTTCAAACATAGTTCTGTACCCAGTTTTAAAAATCAACCCAGCTCGATCCAGTGAACCAAATTGAAGGAAACCAATTTTGTTAGAAAGGTTTTGAAATGCTTAATCCAAGCCCGTTGGATTCAAAACATTTGAATCTATAGATCAACCTTGGTAAAAATAACAAGGTAGAACCTTTTTTGCATTCAATTTTTTTTCAAATTTAAACCATAATATCTTTTGAGTTGATTCCAACTCTCAAAAATCACATTTTATCATACCTTTCAGAATATATAAAAACATATGGGTTTACTTACAGAAATAATGTTCAAGTAATAAAAGAATGCCACATAGGCAGTTCTAGTCATTTATTTTTGTTTAAAATAAAAGGTTAAATCTTATTAAATTGTGACACCACTTTAAATCACATTCCCATGTACTGAAATATGTGGTGATGACATGTGTCAACATGATCCCATGTTTGGTTTGGAGAATATTAAATCTTAAGTAGTTTTTCAATGAGTAGAAATTACTTTTCTAAAAATAAAAGAAATAATCTTGTAATATTAGTGATGATGCTAGATCATCTATAGAACCCTTGTGTGTGATGATTGAAAGTAGTTAAGTATTATTTGGTGATTGTGTACCTCGTATTTATTCATAGACGCTAGTACCGACCAAGGATACGAGGAGGAAGGAGGATAGTACGAAGAAGAAGCCGAGGAGAACTTCAACCACTACTCTGCACAAGGCAAGCCTAATACTACTAGTTGATTGAGCAAGCTAACACTTGCAAGATACTCTACTTTAGCAAGCCAATACTTGCAAGCTATTAACTTAGGAAGCTTATACTGATAATGATGCAAGCCTTACTAATCAAGTTGACCTATGCAAGCTAATACTTGCTTGTTACCATGCCCACTATATGCCTTAAGCATATATGATCATACCCACTTGATAAACCAATCCTAGTTTTACTTGCAAGCTTCTACTTTATTTCTTTATCAAAGCTATTACTTAGAGCTTACTTAAGTGAATTGTAGATTCTAGAAAGATAATTGAAGGTTGCATAAAGAGCATAAAACTTAGCCTAAGCTAGATAATCCTTATGTCATCCTAAGGCATGAGATTGATCTTAGTAAAACTCCACTAGTTACCACCCCTCATTAGTACTCACTCCCCCTTGTAGATGCTAGTGCTAAGCATAAAACTTGATCAACTTTAGATGGGAATACTTGGTGGAAAAATGGTTATGAAAACCTTGGAATGATGGATCATTCTACTGAGATGTTTTGACATGTGAAAGAACATGTTGGGCCCCCATGTGTGGTTTTGGTAATTAATGACAATCTTTATGGACTAATGTATGTATTAAGTTATACTTGTAGGATTTGTCCATTCGCATCGCTTGGAGCATGTGTTGGCTTCAAGGTCGATGAAATGCAAAGAAGATATGTTGTGCAAGCTCAATATGCGAGGTCGATGATGAGGAATCAAGAAAGGTGTTCCATCTTGAGAAGGTCAAGTTCGTCTACATCGAGATCAAGTGGAATGCTCAAGGAAAAGGTATAATCTTGATAGGTTTTCCCTTTTGCCGGTCTCATGTTGTGTGTGGGAGACCGGGTTTAGGATAGATAACCGTACTATCAAGAGGGGCTCTCGAATGAGTAATTCGGTCACATCGTTCAGAGAGAGCTCAAACCGTTGCATACTTGCATCATCATATTTGGTTGATATTTGGTCTTATCCATGTGAGGATTTAGAGCTTGTGGTAATCTCCATAACAAGCTCTTGTTCATCAAAAACGGATCTCCCATATGTATCTTGTTGCGATTTTTATTGGAATGCCCTTGTTGTCCTCTATCCACCGCAATTGGAATCGGGTCAATTGGAGTCTCCAATCAAAAGTTATGACCGTTTATATATTTGCTTTATTTAAATTGAAAAAGAAAAGATAAATATCTTGTTTGGGCCGAGCGGTACTACCGCAGCCCAGTACCGCTCGTGCCTGGCGTGCGCAGCCCACTTCGGTCTGGCCGGTACCATTTTTCGGTCCTACCGGACCGGCCCGGTAGTACCGCCCGGGTGGGCCGGTACTACCGACCGCCCAGTTTATTTGCCCCGCTCCAGCCCGCAGCGCGCAGATCCGTTTGCTACCCAGATCCCCGCGTGCGTTGACTCGCGTGGGCAGCCGCCGCCAGCTTCCCGCGCGCGCTCGCTTGCTTGCGCTGGGCCCGCCGCTGCCGTGCGCTAGGCCCCACCCGCTGCTGCTGCTTGCTGCGCTGGCGCACGCGTGCGCCTCGCGCTGCTACCGCAGTCGCCGCTCGCACTGGCTCGCTGGCCCACTTGCGCGCGCGTGGCTTGGCCCCGCTGCTTGCTTGCTTGCTGCGCGCGTGCTGTGTAGCGCTGCTACTCTGCCTCGCACGACCAGGGGCCCCATCAGCTGCTGTCACAATTCGCTGCTCGCACGTACGGCCAGGCACATCCCGCTGCTGCTCTTGTGATTTTTTGTGTCCGGTAGTACAGGATCGTTCCCAAAAAAGCCCCAAACGGCTAGTTTTTCTAGGCCTCTATTTATACCTGTTGTCCATTTTCAGTTTAGTTAGCTCCTCTCTTATCTATTAGGCTAAACTTTATCCACACTTGCTCTAGATCTTGAATGTTGCCTAATCTTTTCCCTCTAATGATTCTTGCCCATATTTGAGTGGAAGAGAGAGGAGATCTAGACCCACGTTTTGACCTAACCGATTCATCTCTTTGTGAGTGCATCTTTGGGGATCTAGATTTTGGGGGATTTTGTGTCTCTCTTTCATTGCTCCTCTCTTGTTCCCCCAATAGCTTTAGTAGCTTTGTGGGAACTTGAGAGTGAGGGATTTGAGCATCTTTGTGGTGTTCTTGCCATTTGCATTTGGTGCATCGGTTTGAGTTCTCCTCCGAGGATTTGTTTTGAGTTACTCATTGGAGTTTGTCCCTCTTGGGTTCTTGGAACCCTAGACGGTTTTATGGCCTTGGTGGCATTGTGGCCTTTTGTGGAATTTGTTGGGAGCCTCCAATTAAGATGTGGAGAAGTGCCCCAACCTTGTGAGAGGTTCCGGTTGCCACCGACAAATGCACCGATAGTGGAAGCGTGAATCGATCCCATTGGGGTGAGATTCACCAGAGAATAAGGGAGGCCTTTTGTGGCTTTGGTGGTTTGATACCACTCCCTCTCCAAACGAGACGTACTCCATGTTGGGAGGAACTCGGTAAAATATCGTCGTCCCCGCGTGCCTCGGTTATCTCTATACCCGAGCTTTTACTTATGCACTTTACATTGTGATAGCCTTCGTGCTTGAAGTAATCTATATCTTGCTATCACTTTGTTGCTTATATTGCTTAGCATAAGTTGTTGGTGCACATAGGTGAACCCTAGTTGTTCTAGGTTGTGCTTGACAAAGTAAAACGCTAGTTTTATTCCGCCTTTGTTGAGCCACTCTAGGAAAAGTTTTAGCGCCTATTCACCCCCCCCTCTAGGCGACATCCGTATCCTTTCAACATGTGTTTCCGAACACCGGATGATTTGGATGATGAAAATGTTGAGGCATGAGCCTTAGCTCTGTATAAAACGGATGGTTGTCTGGATGCGATACCATTCCAATTTTACCGTACAACCACAATACACGAGAATTGGGTAGGGCTTGACTGGAAACTTATATACCTTAGTATGGGTTCCCTCACGGCCAAGGTTTGAGCGGAGGCTACCTTCTGAAGATTGTCCACCTGTGCAGTACCCAAGATGACATTTGGTCATGGTTGGGAGGCCAAACTCATAGGAGAGGTGCTTATACTAGGGCATGTAAATGAAAGGTTAGGATTGATTATCCGCATACTGAGTATGGTGAATTCAGGATTTGTTCCTGACGGATGTACCGAATGTTGTGGTGAAAGTGTACAATCTCTGCAGAGTGTCAAACTATTCGAATAGCCGCGTCCGCTGTTATGGACAGTTGGAGTGGGCATACTGTTCCCCCATCACATGTTTCCAAAATGATTTATGAAATGAATTGAGAATTTGACTTGACCACAACAGAGTTGTGATATGAAATACAAGTTCCCACTTAGGTGTATAAAACTTCAACTAGCTTTCTTCATTTCTAAACTTAGTAGAGGTAAATCTGGCTTTTTGCAGAACAACCTTAGAGCTTAGTGTCCTACTACAAAAAACCCCTTCACTTGTTAGTATTAGTTTGCGAGTACTTAAAGAGTACTCATGGCTTTGTCCCTGGCTATTCCCATGGCCAGACTATGAAGAGGAGTACCTGGAGGATGGACTTCAGGAAGGTTACGACAACTAGGATCATCTCCCATCGTCAGCATTGCCTGTGACCCCGAAGATGGAGCTTCGCCCACGCTACCGTTACTATTACGTATTCCGCTGCTTGAGTTGTATTAAGAACTAGATCATGAGATCCTTATTTGTGTAAGACCTGATATATGGTTTGTAATGGATGATGTACTGTGGTATCCAAATCTGTTATGTCTCGCAAAAATGGTAATCCTGGGATTGCGATGTATGGCATAACAGGCATCTAGGATTAAAAATCCGGGTGTTGACAAGTTGGTATCAGAGCCATCATGACCATAGGATACCCTAGTTAGACTGGATGTTTGAATCAAAAACTTAGTTTCAAAACCAAAGGAAACAAATATTTACAAAAACTTATTCCCATTCTTATCACCTTGTTTCTTTCATAAAAATTCATGTTCCTCAAAAACTCTTGCAAAATACATAAAATTTGACACACTTGATCACTCTACTAACTTACTCATCCTATATTCTTATAGATGGACGTGAAGTACAACAAGTTTTATCAGTTGGGGAATGGAGGAGACCTTATCTTTGAGCTGGATTTGGACCAGCTTTCGGAACTTCTGGAGCGTCCACACCCCGAGTTCTTCGGAGCTCAGCTCAATGATCAAGGAGGAGAAGATCTACAGTGGCTAATTGTTGCAAGTATCCGAGGAAAGATTGAACCTCCCACTGCCGAGGGAATTCAGTTTACCTTAAGAGAGAACAACTAGCTTGATGGACTTGCCAGGGCCATGCGGGAAGCTCTTGCCCGTCTGTGTGGGCAGAGTATCAACCAGATCAAGGGTACCCGCTTTGAGTTTTGTCCAAGGCGTGATGCTAATGGACAGCCACTAGAAGCCCCATACCACCACGAGCTGAAGACTCAGTTGGACCACCTCAGCTTCATGAGGTATGATCGTCAATAGGAGTTGGACAATTGCCGTGACTACTCCAACCACAAGTCCGCCATCATCAAGATGAAGGATCAGACCATCGCCATGCTAGCAAAGGATCGCAAGTCTCGCCACCGTCAGCTCGATAAGAAGGAGTGCATCATTGCCCGTCTTCGCTACCGTATCTCGGATTTGGAGGAGACCATCCACGAGAGAGACATGCAGCTGGAGGAAAGGGAGAATGCCGGAGAAGATCTTCATGGAGACCCCTACTCCTATCTCAGCGATGATGATGATTTTCTGGAGGATCAGGCTATGGACATCTTCGCCGATGAGGATGATTTCTCCTTCATCGATGACGATGAGGATGATGAGGATGACGAGTACACCGACTCTGAGGAGTAGTAGCACTTGAGCACTAGCGTAGTGAGTAGTATTCGGTCCCACTGTATCGTAGTTTCCATTATGGTTCTTAAAACCATCTGCTTTTCTTGTTTTGTGGTGTGTGTTTGTATCGTGTGCTATGAATGAATAGATGAATGAATGAATGAATAAATGAATGAAAAGCAAGTTGCAAATAAAATTAAGAGTGAAACTTTAAAAACTTTTCAAAGTCCCTGAACCTTAGAAATTTCCCTCTTTTCTCATGATCTATCTCAATCTTCAGATGCCTCGCGGAGGAAGTGGTTCATCCCCAGACCCGATGTTGCATATCCTGCAAATGTTGGTTTCTAACCGCGAAGCTGAAAGAGCCGAACGTCAAGCCAACTTAGCCACCCTTAAACAGATAGCTCAGCTAGCCCACAACAATCAAGGCCACGGAAACCAGGACAACCATGGATCTAAGCTCAAGAATTTCCAGAACACCAACCCACCTGTTTTCACTAAATCAGTGGAGCCCCTAGACGCCGATGATTGGCTGCAGACCATGGAAAATAACCTAGAAGTCGCCGGAGTGGAAGCTAACGAGAAAGTTTTGTTCGCCACCCACTATCTAGCCGGAGATGCCAGAGCATGGTGGAACAGTGTTTGTGCAATGACCGGAGGACAGATGATGACCTGGGAGGAATTCAAGGTCAAGTTCAGCAGAACCCATGTG
The DNA here is from genome assembly GCA_916181665.1 of Avena sativa. NCBI lineage: Eukaryota > Viridiplantae > Streptophyta > Magnoliopsida > Poales > Poaceae > Avena > Avena sativa. Next base: position 133,310,699 of record OV702283.1, on the reverse strand, counting down.
CCACCGGGTTTGATCAAAAGAATGAGAGATGAGTTAAGAGAACTGAAGCAAGGACGGATGACCGTAGTGGAATACCGTGACAAATTCTTGTCATTAGCTAGGTATGCCCCGGATGAGATCGACACCGAAGCCAAGAAGAAGGAGAGATTCTTGAATGGCTTGCACGATGAGACGCAGAAGGTGTTAGTCAATATCCCCTTTGCTGATATTGAAGCCCTTGTCGACTCTGCCATCCAGATGGAAGGAAAGATCAACCAAGCCAACGAGAACCGCAAGCGTCGCATGATGCATCAGCCAGGAACCCATCAGACCCCAAAGTATCGCCCTAACCCATCTCCATGATTTGCCCCGAGAACCAACAGACCCCCGATGAACCGTCCGACCTATCCCAACCGTGGAAACCAAAGTCCTGGAGGAAATCACAACAACCCCGGCAACTCTAACAATTTCAACCGTACCCCACCCAAGTTCAACAACAACAATGCTACTGTCAACACCAACACTGCCCCGAGGACTGGAAGCAATGTTGTGTCTGTTGCAGCAAAGGACAAGTCGCAAGTGACTTGTTATGACTATGGAAATAAGGGTCACTACTCCAACGAGTGCCCCAACAAGAAGATTACCACAGCCCCCAATGCAAATGCCCCAGCTCAGAAGCAGCGGCGTGTTCAGCTCGGAAGGAGATTTGCCCCAGGGAACTCGCTCAACCGCAATGGCCGTATTTTTCTCATGCATGCTGAAGAAGTTCAGGAAGAGCCAGACGTCATGTTGGGTATGTTTTCTGTTAATTTAGTACTTGCAAGAGTGTTGTTTGATTCGGGTGCATCGCATTCATTTGTCACCGAAGAATTTGCCTGCACTAGTAAGATTCAACCAACAAAACTGAAGCATGTTATGATTGTTCAAATCCCCGGTTCAACCACCAAAGATAGCGAAATTTGCAAAGCCGTCCCTATCCGAATCCATGGCATAGATTTTTATGCTAATCTGATAGTACTCGGAACTAAAGGTTTGGAAGTAGTACTAGGAATGGATTGGATGTCCAAACATAAAGGATTGATTGACTGTGCCAAGAAAGCCATAACCATGACCAGTACCACCGGAATATTAGTAGAGCATATATCTGAAACCTTACCTCGTCAATTCAAGTGCAACAAGAGTATAGTCCAACCAACAATTGACCAAGTCTAGATAGTCTATGAATACCCCGATGTATTTCCAGATGTTTTGCCCGGTATGCCCCCATATCGGGATATCGAGTTTATCATTGAACTAATCCCCGGAATAGGACCAATAGCCAGAGACCCTATAGTATGAACCCGTCGGAACTAGCAGAACTGAAGAAGCAACTGGATTCCATGCTGGAAATTGGATTGATTCAACCAAGTGCGTCACCATGGAGATCACCTATCTTTTTTGTGGACAAGAAGGATGGAAGGTAACCGTTTGTGTACGGATTATCGAAAGTTGAATGATGTCACCATCAAGAACAAATACCCATTGCACAAGATAGAAGATTTGTTTGATCAGTTGACCGGTGCCAAAGTGTTTTCTAAGATTGATCTTAAAACAGGCTACATCAACTCAAGATTCGCGCAGAGGATATTCCAAAGACTTCCTTTACCACCAGATATGGATTATACGAGTATACCGTCATGTCTTTTGGATTAACCAATGCCCCCGCTTATTTCATGAATCTCATGAATAAGATTTTTATGGACTTCTTGGATAAGTTTGTCATTGTTTTCATTGATGACATTCTGATTTATTCCAAATCAGAAGAAGAACATGAGCTACACCTAAGGAACATTCTTGGAACCCTTAGAGAGCATCAGTTGTATGCCAAGTTTAGCAAATGTGAATTCTGGTTACAGGAGGTAGGATTCCTCGGCCACATTGTATCAGCCGGAGGAATTGCCGTTGACCCTGCAAAGGTGAAAGATGTCGAAGATTGGCAAGCCCCAACCACTCAAACCCAAGTTCGTGCATTTCTCGGATTGGCGGGATACTACCGCAAGTTCGTAGAAGGATTCTCGAGTATCGCCAGACCCATGACCCAATTGCTGAAGAAAGACAAGAAGTTTGAATGGACCGACAAATGTGAAGTGAGTTTTGAAGAACTCAAGAGGAGATTGATTTCAGCCCCAATCTTAATCATGCCAGATATCACAAAGCCTTTCGACGTGTATTGTGACTCATCCAAGATCAGTCTCGGATGTGTGCTAATGCAAGAAGGAAAAGTTATATCTTATCTATCTCGACAACTGAAACAAAATGAGCAAAATTACCCAACCCATGACCTCGAACTTGCAGCCGTAGTTTTAGCCCTGAAGACATGGAGGCATTACCTGATGGGAAATCGTTGTGAGATATATTCGGATCACAAGAGCCTAAAGTATATATTCACTCAGAAGGATCTGAATATGAGACAGAGAAGATGGATTGAGCTAAGCAAGGATTACGATCTGGACATTCACTATCACCCTGGTAAAGCCAACGTGGTAGAAGATGCCCTTAGCAGATTGCCGTGCCGCTTGAACTCCATGATTTTGAAGGAGCAACCAAGCCTGCACAAAGAGATGGAAAATTTTCGAATGGAATTAGTGAGTGAAGGATTTTTGGCTAGCATAGAACTCCAGCCCACTTTGATCAGTCAGATCAAAGCGGCGCGGAAAGGAAATGCTAGTATCGACGGAATCAAGCGTCGTATCGGTACATGCAAAGTACCCGGATTCACCGAAGACGAAGAAGGAGTTCTGTAGTACAAAGGACGCCTTTGTGTACCAGCAGATTCTGAGTTGAAAGAAGTTATTCTCAAGGAAGCTCATGATACTCTTTATTCTATCCACCTCGGAGGAACTAAGATGTATCAATATTTGAAAGAGCAATTTTTGTGGCATAAGATGAAGAGAGAAATCGGAAGCTATATCGCCAAGTGTGATATATGTCAGCGAGTCAAGGCAGGACACCAAAGACCCGCTGGATTGTTGCAACCATTGCAGATTCCGGAATGGAAATGGGATTCCGTTGGAATGGACTTTATCACCGGATTGCCTACTTCTAGTAGGGGAAATGACTCTATCTGGGTCATAGTGGACAGATTGTCCAAAGTCGCCCATTTCTTACCCGTCAAGACCACATATCAGAGTCCGAAGCTAGCAGAGTTATACATCGCTAGAATCGTCAGTTTGAATGGAGTCCCCAAGAACATTGTATCGGATCGAGGAACTCAGTTTACCTCGAGATTCTGGAAGAAATTCCAAGAAGGTTTAGGAACCCGCCTAGATTTTAGCACCGCTTATCACCCTCAGACCGATGGATAAACGGAGCGAGTAAATCAAATACTCAAAGACATGTTGAGAGCATGTGTATTAGAATATGGATCTAAGTGGGAAGACCGTTTGCCGTTCGCAGAATTTTCATACAACAACAGTTACCAAGCTAGTTTGCAAATGGCCCCATTTGAATTTATGTACGGAAGAAAGTGTCGCACCCCTTTGAATTGGTCGGAAGTAGGAGAGAGTCAGATTTTCGGACCCGATATCCTACGAGAAGCAGAAGAGAAGATTCACAAGATTCGTGAGCACCTCAAGACAACCCAGTCAAGACAGAAGAGTTACGCCGACAAGAGACGTCGAGATCTCGCCTTCAACATAGGAGATTTTGTGTATCTGAAAGTGTCGCCATTGAAGGAAATGAAGCGTTTCCAGCTTAAAGCAAAGTTAGCCCCCAGATGTATCGGCCCCTTCAAGATTCTGAACCGTCGAGGAGAAGTGTCGTATCAACTGGAACTACCCGAAGAGATGTCAGCCATGCACAATGTGTTCCATATCTCATTACTTCGCAAGTGTCTCGAAGTCCCGGAGAAGACTGAAGTGTTCAAGAATATTGATCACCGGACCATAGAAATCAACAATGAACTGACCTATCCCGAAGTACCCATCCGTATTTTGGAAGAAGCTTTCCGAACTACCAGAACCCGAAGCATCAAGTTTCTCAAGATTCAGTGGAGCAACCACACAGAAGAGGAAGCTACCTGGGAGCGCGAAGATCACATCAGGACGGAGTTTCCCAATCTCTTCAAATCCTAGGTAATCTTTTCATACTTTTTCAAATATTGGGACGAGATTTTGTTTAAGGGGGGGAGGTTTGTAACATCCCAAAAATATTAAACTAAAATCATCAAACTCTAATCACCAAAATTAGGGTTAACAAAAACCTTTCCAATTAAAATATGAAAGCATTCATATGAGTATGCATTACAATTTGGATTCTTTTGAATTGCCATGATTATGTGTTTCCTTGCTTGTAAAATGATTCTTAGGTGAAATAAACATCATCTAAACAATCCCCACACTTTTCCCAAAGACAAATAAATCAAAAAAAACTTATGTGAATGGTCACTTTTGCCAATTTAACTCTCATGCCTACTTTGTCTATCTCTAACTTTCAGTACTTAACAGAAACTTATTTGGATCTTTGCACCCCTTGATAGTACTCATAACAAAGTATCAAGGCCCACCTTGTGATCATCCAGAAACATTCAAATGCATAGTTTAAATGACAGTTTAAAATTGAATCTATTTCATATGGGAAGATCCCACTTTTTCAAAAACCACGCAAACCAACTCAACTTTCAAAACCCAAGAATCTACAGACTCACCAATATGCCTAGCACACCCACCAAAAATCTTTTCAAATTTCAAAACTTGAATTAATGAGGCCATTTCATCAAACACCTTGCAGATGCAAATCAAACAAATCCTAAACACTATAGTGCGCAGTGATTCTGGCCTAACTTGTTACCTCTCTAGCTCACAACAACCTCAGTAGATCATATAGCAAACTTAACTAATCACTAGCCCCACTGTAAACTCGCCAATGTTATCAATGGTGAACAGGCCGAGAGCACCCATGTCACCCCAGTGTGGACAGCAGGCTAGACGAAGAACTAGCCGTGCCAACCTTGTCTGGGAAGTAGCCCATGCCTCACCGCCCCCTCTCGACCATCCCTGCCTCGCAGACAGCAACCAGAACCACCAGGAACGATGCGCCCGTGCTGCTGTCAACCATGCCGACGTGCACCGCAGAGCATGCACCGTTACCATGCAACCCGACCACCTCGAGCCCTCGCCGCGCGCCAGCATGCTCCCCACCGTCCCAGGAGATCACCAGACATGCCCATTTCACCGCTCGTGCCCCGTAGCCACCGCTCGCCATCGAAGACGCCACCTCTGCCTCGCAGAGCATCGAGCGTTCCCGACCATTTTCCACCGCCCCTACACGCTCATTAAAGCCCTAGAGCATCTCCAGGAGACCACCGATCGATCGCCACCCTCGGCCATGCCTCTAGCTGCCCGTAGCCGTGTCACCACCGTCGTCTGCCCATCCCGTTCGGTCTCGCCGTCGAGCCTATAAAAGGAGACGGCCCCCAGCCGAATTGAGCACACCATCTCACTCCCCTCACCACATAGATCGTTCCACCCCGTAGCCGGAGCAAGGAGAGCAGCGCATCGCCGGAATTGCTCCGGAGCAGGCCGCCTCTGGAGAAGAAGGGCGTCGTCGATTTCGTCCACCCCAGGAGGAGCTGCCGGTACCAGGAGATTCGCCATCGTCGACTTCGTCGTTCGCCCGCATCGCCGACCTTCGCCTGAGCCCCGGTGATCCCCCGACGACGCCCACCTGCCGCGTTAGGTTTCTGTCTTGCCGGCGCCGCCCGACGTGGACGATGAGTAATAGCCATTCGATTAGACTTAGATCGTGCGGATGAGATTGCCCCGTACCACTTCGCGTTTAAAGAGTCACTGACCAGTAGACCCCCCTATCAGTTGTGCCCTGCGCCGCGGAGTGACACTGGGTCGGCCCATTAGCAGTTCCCGCGCAGCCCAGTCATTTGAATTTAATTTTTTCCATTTTAGTTCAAACATAGTTCTGTACACAGTTTCAAAAATCAACCCAGCTCGATTCAGTGAACCAAATTGAATGAAACCAATTTTTATAGAAAGTTTTTGAAATGCTTAATCCAAGTCCGTTGCATTCAAATCATTTGAATCTATAGATCAACCTTGGTAAAAATAACAAGGCAAAACCTTTTCTGCATTCAAACATTTTTCAAATTTAAACCATAATAGCTTTTGAGTTGATTCCAACTCTCAAAAAATCACATTTCATCATACCTTTCATAATATATAAAAACATATGGGTTTACTTACAGAAATAATGTTCAAGTAATAAAAGAATGCCACATATGCATTTCTAGTCATTTATTTTTGTTTAAAATAAAAGGTTAAATCTTATTAAATTGTGACACCACTTTAAATCACATACCCATGTACTGAAATATGTGGTGATGACATGTGTCAACATGATCCCATGTTTGGTTTGGAGAATATTAAATCTTAAGTAGTTTTTCAATGAGTAGAAATTACTTTTCTAAAAATAAAAGAAATAATCTTGTAATATTAGTGATGATGCTAGATCAGCTATAGAACCCTTGTGTGTGATGATTGGAAGTAGTTAAGTATTGTTTGGTGATTATGTACCTCGTATTTATTCATAGACGCTAGTACCGACCAAGGATACGAGGAGGAAGGAGGATACTACGAAGAAGAAGCCGAGGAGAACTTCAACCACTGCTCTGCACAAGGCAAGCCTAATACTACTAGTTGATTGAGCAAGCTAACACTTGCAATATACTCTACTTTAGCAAGCCAATACTTGCAAGCTATTAACTTAGCAAGCTTATACTGATAATGATGAAAGCCTTACTAATCAAGTTGACCTATGCAAGCTAATACTTGCTTGTTACCATGCCCACTATATGCCTTAAGCATATATGATCATACCCACTTGATAAACCAATCCTAGTTTTACTTGCAAGCTTCTACTTTATTTCTTTACCAAAGCTATTACTTAGAGCTTACTTAAGTGAATTGTAGATTCTAGAAAGATAATTGAAGGTTGCATAAAGAGCATAAAACTTAGCCTAAGCTAGATAATCCTTATGTCATCCTAAGGCATGAGATTGAACTTAGTAAAACTCCACTAGTTACCACCCCTCATTAGTACTCACTCCCCCTTGTATATGCTAGTGCTAAGCATAAAACTTGATCAACTTTAGATGGGAATACTTGGTGCAAAAATGGTTATGAAAACCTTGGAATGATGGATCATTCTACTGAGATGTTTTGACATGTGTTTCCGTACACCGGATGATTTGGATGATGAAAATGTTGAGGCATGAGCCTTAGCCCTTTATAAAACTGATGGTTGTCTTGATGTGATACCATTCCAATTTTACCGTACAACCACAATACCCGAGAATTGGGTAGGGCTTGACTGGGAACTTATATACCTTAGTATGGGTTCCCTCACGGCCAAGCTTTGAGCGGGGGCTACCTTGTGAAGATTGTCCACCTGTGCAGTACCCAAGATGATAGCTGGTCATGGTTGGGAGGCCAAACTCACAGGAGAGGTGCTTATACTAGGGTGTGTAAATGAAGGTTAGGATTTATTATCCGCATACTGAGTATGGTGAATTCAGGATTTGTTCCTGACGGATGTATCGAATGTTGTGGTGAAAGTGTACAATCTCTGTAGAGTGTCAAACTATTTGAATAGCCGCGTCCGCGGTTATGGACAGTTGGTGTGGCCATACTGTTCCCCCGTCAGATGTTTCCAAAATGATTTATGAAATGAATTGAGACTTTGACTTGACCACAACAGAGTTGTGATATGAAATACAAGTTCCCACTTAGTTGTATAAAACTTCAACTAGCTTTCTTCGTTTGTAAACTTAGTAGAGGTAAATCTAGCTTTTTGCAATACAACCTTAGAGCTTAGTGTCCTACTACAAAAACCCCCTTCACTTGTTAGTATTAGTTTGCGAGTACTTAAAGAGTACTCTTGGCTTTGTCCCTGGCTATTCCCATGGCCATACTATGAAGAGGAGTACCTGGAGGATGGACCCCAGGAAGGTTACGACAACTAGGATCATCTCCCATCGTCAGCATTGCCTGTGACCACGAAGATGGAGCTTCGCCCACGCTACCGTTACTATTACGTATTCCGCTGCTTGAGTTGTATTAAGAACTGGATCATGAGATCCTTATTTGTGTAAGACCTGATATATGGTTTGTAATGGATGATGTACTGTGGTATCCAAATCTGTTATGTCTCGCAAAAATGTTAATCCTGGGATTGCGATGTATGGCATAACAGGCATCTGGGGTTAAAAATCCGGGTGTTGACATTTAGCTACAAGTATGTGAGGTAGCTTGTGCTTGAATTAAATGTATTTTCGGAGGTTGATGAGTGCATCTTCTTGTAGTAAACAATGTCTTCGGTTTGAGTTTCCAACTATCAGGAAAGAACATTCTCAATTCCCTAAGTAATGACGAGATTGTTCTTTTTCGCAAAGTAAGTCCGAAGAATATGGATCTGAATGCCACAAGCCAAGATTCCAGACACATTAAGTGTACCAACATGTTTCACTTACGATTCCTATGTTTAATTTTATGAGTTTTCAAACTTCTTCCTAGCTAACTCTGCCCACCTGAATGACTTTATGTCGAGTTACCCAAATTAGGTCAAATTTGATCTACAAGAAAATTGTAGGTTTGGTTTGAAAGTTTTGCATCTACCTGAATAACCATCGGGGTGGCATTTAATATATCACAAACTACCACCAAGAGTTTCTACAACAGGTTCAACTTCTAGCTAAAATTTTGCATCTTGACAATTTAATGAAATTAGGTCAATTGTTTTTTTGAAGGTAGATGGGTGCATCTTATTTTTTGTAAACAATGTCATTGGTTTGAGTATCCAACTATCAGGAAAGAACATTCTTAATTTTCCTAGCATGACGAGATTGTTCATTTCCGTAAATAAAGTCTGAAGAATATGGATCTGAATGCCACAAGCAGACCTTTCAAATATTTATAGTGGACCAACATGTTGTACTTATGATGACTTTATGCCGATTTATCGAAATTAGGTCAATCTTGAACTACAGGAAAATTGCCACTACAAGAAATGTGGTAATTTTTGACACTCCATATTGGTCATTAGATGATCATTGTTCTCCGTTTGTGACCTTCTTGTGACCAAAAACAAATGGTCAAAAGCTGAGAGTCACTGGAAGACAATAAACACCTTTTCTATGCATTGGTCATAGACTACTATGACCAATATAGATGGTTAAGTCACTAGCTATCTAGTCAGTGGAGTCCACGTAAGCCTCCACATAAGCCAATCCTACGTGGCTATGCTTGTAGATTGAATTCATCCCAATCCAATTAAGTGCTCTACATGGTCTAAACCCAACAATTCTAGCCTTCTTATTTTACAAATTTGGTATTTGCGGTGCAGTTATTTAGTAGTGCAAGCCCAAAAATTCAGCCCATATTTTTTTGGCCGTGGCATTTTTGGCACAACATTCCAGGCTATAAATAATCAATAATTCATAAATTGAGCCCAAATCACATTTGATTTCACAATGGCAACCAAGATTATAACATCTCTTACAAACAGGACATAGTTCACAACACGCGGTAATATAAGAAGATACAAAATTATAACCCTACAGTATTGAAAAATATGAGCCTGGAGTATAACCCTACTCGATCCGCCCCAGAAAGTATGTCGTGTGTCCTACACGATTAAAATTTACAAGAGACCTGCTGATATTAGAGTGGATCCCCTTCTGCTCCTGATCACAGCATGACAGTTCAAACATCTTGGTGCACCGCCAGCAGCACAAAGGTAACATCAATATCTTGGCATCAGCAAACAGTCATCCTCGCATGACAGTTCAAAATCTCTGCCTCCTCTTCCATGTGCACCGTCCGCAACACAATCTCAAACATCTTTGTGCCTACAACCCACAAAACAATAAAAATAAAAGAATCAACCAACCGAAGATATCACCATCCATTAGAGGAAATTCCTTGTATGGGGACACTAGTTAATTAATAGCAACACAAAGGTAACATCAATATCTTGGCAACGGCAAGAACATGTTCTTGAAGAAGCAAGGAATTTGGTTGGCATGCAGTTGTTAATGCATCAACAATCTGCCGACCTGAACAATGTAAGGCGCGTGTACTAGTAAAATTGACATGGGTGATCATATCTCTAATAAATTGCAGACAAAAGCAGCCAATCAACACAATATCCATGTGCAAACACATGAGATATAAATCAATGTTGCCTCACCTTAGTATAGAATTTTAATGGCGATAAGAAGGACGAGTACCCGAGCATGTTGCCAATTAATGGCTGTCACTCGCTGATTCAGGATATATTTAAAGATCCTAGTTTTTGTTCAACACATACTTCAGTGTAATATATTTGGTTGGCATTATGAAGGGTACCTGCAGATTATAGCACAGTTAGGTATCAGAGTGGAGATGTAATATTGCAGCTCAATAGGCAATTAGCAATGTTATAGCAAAAAATTGTGTTGAGGATTTTTTCTATCTTTTCTTTGAGAATTCTTAAGTAGACAATAAGTCACACAATTCTGAGTAATACAAACAATAACGAGCATTCAGATTAGTTAATATATAACAAGATCTCACAACTATATTAGAATAATGTGAACTAATCTTCAGGCTATTGTATAACATCTTCATGTTGGCCAAAATTCAGTAGCTACCAGGGCATACATCTCAGTTCAGAGTAGCTACCAGGATATACATCGCAGTTCAGAGTAGCTACCAGGACATACATCTCAGTTCAGAGTTACTATATATACAGATATGAGGGTATGCAGCAGTTTAGTTTGCTTGATAAATTCAAACAAGAAAGGAAAGAAAAATAGTATAGATGGTCTACATAATTGAATCATGTAATCTTCCAAACTGAAATAAACTAGCACCTCGCTGACTTGGATACGTTCTATAATTGTTTTCTTCGAAAGCACCAGTGGAAACCAAATCCCAACGCTAAAATAGGCGCATCTGAGGGGCTGCAAATGATAGTGCGTGGGCAAGGAAAGGAGGGGGGAGATGGAGATGGATTCTCACCATTGCGGAGGCTGATTCTTAACTCCTCGGTGTGGATGTTGACATATCGTAGATGACTCCCCGGATCTTGCGGCGGAGAGCTTGGGGTTGTGGTACTTGTGCTCAGTGAATCCTTGCCCCGCCTCCTCCCATCTTCCTCCATGGTCACCCAGGCGCCCCGACCCATTTGACTTGGTTGTAGTATAGAGTTTTGACCTTGTGTTTTGCAAGGGAATAGCTTGCATGCTTAACTTGTTATCATTAATCATCAATCAGAGATGTTGTTCCATGCTTGTGATTACTGAAGTAGCTCAAAACAGTAAATAACATGGCCAATCACATAAACTACGTAAGTGCTAAGTTAATTTATTTATGACAATTAACACAAGATATTAAGTATAGTAAATACATTGGGATCATCGTAATGGAAGCTCTACCATTTTTATACATGTAGAACTAGCAAGAAAGAGAGAAAATAGCCGTGTTGCAAAGAATACAGACATCATGTTTCTGATTTCAACATAAAAAAACTAGATGCAAGCCCTTAATCAGGCCAACACTAGTAGAAGAAAGCATTATTTCTTTTACAAATGCAACAATGTATGATGTATAAGGCACATTCTATGATTTATACTTCTATGTACTATCCCCACTAAGACCTTAACAACGTTCATGATGCCTTAAAAACAAGGGGTTATGCCAAAAGACAACTTCAGGAAACATAACAAATATCATCTTTATTATACTAGAATCATGGCAGCAACCCATTGTTCTCTCAACTTAGCTTTTTTTAAAACATAAAGATAAATTTTTTCGAGTGACACACATGAATTGGAACAAGAAGTTAAGTACTTTAGTATTAAAGTTAAGTACTTTAGTATTAAAGTATAACTGTCATCGGTCTAATTCATTATCAGAAATTCATTAGCAGTAGATTATTCCTGTTTCTGGACAATTCATCCATCTAATTTTGTATCCACCAGACAATATCCCACCACTATGACAAGCAAAATCACAATGACAACACTTCATCGGTGCCTCCAATCCTAACAGTAGAAGATGGCCACCCTAGGCACCAAACTAGAAGTGTCACAGATTTGATTCGTACACAATGAACTTAAGAGCATGGACACATCGAGCCAAAGACATCAGAAATTAGAGCAAAGGGGGAGAAGGCGAGGAGATAGACCTGCCTTAGTCTGCGAGGCGGAGTGTAAGCAGAGATGGGGAGGGGCGCGTTGTAGATGAAGATCTAATACGCTCCTTGTTGACGTTGGTCGTTGCAGGTGATTGCCCTGCAAACTCGTCGCTAATGCGGATCAGATCCGAGGGACACGAGGCCGGCAGCGGCCGGATCAGCCACCTGCATGCCTTCATCAGCGGTAAAACGGCCATAACTTTTGCATACGATGTCAGAAAAATACATATAATATACCAAAATGACGAGAACGAGATTTCGCATCCGCTCGCAACCACATCCGGTCGTTCAGTGATTATTTAGATTTTTAAATTCTAAAAGAGTAAAAAGTTGTGGCCAAAAGATGGTTTTTCCTGCAAAAAAATAAAAAAGGAGGACAAACTTATGTGGCACATTTCTTCCATATGCGCCACAGAAGTCTTGGGCGGGATTCGAAATTTGAATCCCGCCACCCCTTCTCCCTCTCTTATACTCTTCCACTCCTCCAACCTTCTCCTCCTCCACCATTCTTCTCCTCCACATCTTCTCTCATTCTCCTCGCCTTCTTCCTCACCTTCTTCCTCCTCCTCCTCCCTCCTCCATCCCGGTGAGCTCCTCCTCCTCCCACCTCCCTCCTCCTCCACCCCGGTGAGCTCCTCCTCCAGCGACCTTCTCCTCCTCCTCCTTCGGTGGCCTCTTCCTCCTCCTCTGGCGGCCTCCTCCTCTCCTCCATCGGCGGCCTCCTCCTCCTCCGGCGAGCCCCTCCTCCACCAGCGACCTCCTCCTCTCCTCCATCGGTGACCCCCAGGTCCGGCGAGCCCCACCTCCAGCCAGATCTAGCCGGTTTTTTTGAAATTTGAAAAACAAATCTGTGGCGCATATTGGCAATATGCGCCACAGAGCGCCACAGAAGTTTGAGATCTGGTTCGGGACTTCTGTGGCGCATATTGCCAATATGCGCCACAGAAGTTTTTGAGATTTCTGTGGCGCATTTCAATATGCTCCACAGAACTACACTTTAGTGGCGAGATAACAGTGGCATATCCCATATGAGCCACAGAAGTCCCAAAATTATGCGCTACAGATAGACCTTTTCCTAGTAGTGGTGGTGGGGCATAGAGGAGGTCGAACAAGGCTAGGATTATGCATTCAGGTGAGAGGAGGAGGCAGGAGATGGTACCTCGCATAACAACATGAGGGGGTCAATCAGGATGGGTATGGATGCCCAACATAGGGGGAAACCCTAAGCGGCGGAGAGGTGGGATATAGTACATCACATAGGTTCTCGTTCCGAGAGGCGAGCCATCGGAGCTGGCAGCCGTCATGGACGAAGTGGTCCATCGCCTTCTCGTCGGGATGCAGCAAATGCGGAACTGCTCTTCTCCATCGCCTTCCTCCTCGTACATGGGGTTGACCGATGATACATTGTAAACATACCTATAATTTTTTATGTTCCATGCTTGTTTAGTATCAACTTTGCTATGTTTTGTCTACACTTTTGAGGTATTTTTATACATTTTCTAGGACTAACCTATTAACAAGATGCCGTAGTGCCAGTTGCATGTTTTCTGTTGTTTTTTGGTTTCAGAAAAGCTAGTAAGGAAATATTCTCGGAATTGGACGGGACAAAAGCCAAAGTCAATATTTCACCGGAACGAACACGGAGTCCAGAGGAGAGACGGAGGGGAGCCACAGGGTGTCCGCACCCCTAGGCGTGGGCCCACCCTCGGCCGCGCCTAGGCAGGGTGTGGGCCCCCTGGCCGCCCTCCTTCCTCGCATGTTCGCCTATATAAGCCCCCCGATGCCAAAACCCTAAACACCCGATCAGATCTCCATGAAACAGTCTGTAGCCACCGCCACCATCGTCCCTAGATCGGGGGATCTGAAGCTCTTCCCGGCACCTTGCCGGAGGGGAGAGATCATCCCGGAGGCCTTCTTCATCACCATGCCAGCCTCCGGTATGATGCGTGAGTAGTTCACCATTGGACTATGGGTCCATACAGTAGCTAGATGGTTGTTTCTCCTCCTTTGTGCTATCATGTTTACATCGTGTGATCTTCGTTCATTATCAAGATCATCTATTTGTAATCATGCATGTTGTGTTTGCGGGGATCCAATGGATATTAAGATAGTATGTCAGATTGATTATTGATTCTATCATGTGTTATTGATTATTGATTCTATCATGTCTGTGTTGTTTGAGATCTTGCATGCTCTCTGTTTCTAGTAGCTATCTTGGCCAAGTAGATACTATTGACTCCAAGCGGGAGTATTTATGCTCGATAGTGGGTTCATGTCTCTATTGAATCTGGGGAAGTGACAAAAATCTCTAAGGTTGTAGATGTGATGTATCCACTAGGGAGAAAACAACAATATTTTGTTCATGGGACAATTTTATTGTTTACTTTACACACATTTCTTAATGCAGTTATCCGTTGCTCACTACTAGGAAAACGGCTATAGGTAATCCACACTTCTGTAGCGCACTTTCTAGTGGTGTCCCACGGGTAAAATAGGCGTGGCGCACTGCCCACAGGTGCCCTACGACTAACTATCGTAAGCGTGGCGCATATGGGGGTGGTGCGCCACGGCTATGTGTGGGCCAGGGCACATGTGGCCACGACTCACATACCCGTAGCGCACTAGGTCAAGGTGCACTACGGATGTGTCACTTATCCATAGGGCACCTTGACCTAGTGCGCTACGGGCATGTGTGCTGCAGCAGCTGGGTCAACTTAGCCGTAGGGCACTCTGCCCTAGTGCCCTACGACTAAGTGGCATGCACCAACTCCACCCCCCGGTGGATCGCCTTTTTAGGTTTTGCAAAAAATAAAAGGAAATAATAAACACTTCAAAAAATAAAATCCTTTCATTTTAAGGTAGGTAATGTGGTATAGTTTCTAGAAAAATTAACAAACATGAGTTTCCACTTTTTCTGCAAAAAAAAGTCATGCCACGGTAAAATGACCGTAACTTTTGCATACGATGTCAAAAAAATCGTATAATATACCAAAATGATGAGAACGAGATTTCGCATCCGCTGGCAATTATTTAGATTTTCGAAATTCGAAAAGAGTAAAAAGTTACGGTCAAAAGACCGTTTTTCCTGCAGAAAAAAATAGAGGGCAACTTACCCGTAGCGCACCACCACCTAGTGCGCTACGAGTAAGTTGGGCGGGATTCAAAATTTGAATCCCCACCCCGCCCACCTACCCCTCTTCTCTTCCCTCCCCCTTCTCTCCTTTTCCTCCCTTCTACTTTTCCTTTTCCTAACTTCTCCTTCTCCTTCTCCTTTCCTTATTCTTCTCCTCCTTCTCCTACTCCTCCTCCTCCTCCTCCTCCTCCTCCTTCTATTTCTCCTTCTTCTCCTCCATGCAGTGAAGATGGTGACGGCGGCCTCTTCCTTGCAACGACGACAGCGATGTTGGGCTCCTTATCCTCCTCTTCCTTGCAGTGACGACGGCGACGGCAACGGCAGGCTCTCTCCTCCTTCTTCTCCTCCTTCTTGCAGTTCCGACGGTGATGGCGGGCTCTCTCCTCCTCCTCCTCCTTGCAGTTCCGACGGCGACGAGGTATTGCCTCTCCGACAAGGTGAGGCAACAGCAATGAGGAGACAACGACGACACTGAGGAGCGACGAGCGACGACACTGACGGCGACGGCTCCGACGAGATCCAGATCTCGTGTTTTTTTTTGAATTTTGAAATTTGTATCCATGGCGCACATCACCTAGTGCGCCACGGCTAGCTTTTCATATGTGTGGCGCACAACACCTAGTGCGCCACGGTTATCTTTTCAGAAGCTTGGCGCACCACCTAGTACGCCACGGCTAAAAGTTAGCTGGAGCTTACGCTTAGTGGCGCACCATTATTGCGCCACGGATGGGCCTTTTAGGTGCGCCACGAACAACCTTTTTTCTAGTAGTGGCTTGCAACTTAATACTGGAGGGGGTTCGGATGATAACCTGAAGGTGGATTACTAATAATAGATGCACTTGGATGGCGGTCTATGTATATTGTTGTAATGCCCAATCAAATCTCATAGGAATCATGAATGTCTAGTATTTGCATTGTTATGCCTTGCTCAGTTCCTGTCAACACTACTAGGAAAACGGCCTTTAGTGGCGCACCTAAAAACATCATCTGTGGCGCACCTGCAGTGCGCCACGTCCCTTGCGCTACGGCTATCTCTCAGCCGTGGCGCACTGCCTAGTGCGCCACGGTTGTGTAGAGACAGGCGTAGCGCACCTGCTAGTGCGCCACAGATGTTTGAGAAGGTGCACTACCCCTAGGATCTTCTGTGGCGCACTATCAAGTGCGCCACTAAGCTCTACAGTGCGCTTTAGGTGTAGTGCGCCACAGAAGGTAGACCATGTGCGCCACAGATGTATTTTTTGTTTTTTTTTAATTTCCGAGCCAGATTATATACAATACACATTATATACAATATTACAGCAGATATACACACACAGATACAAGATATATAATTATATATATAAATACACAATATGAAAAACAAGATTGAAACAAATACATATAGATAAGTCTCATACATGAATACATAGTATAAGTTACATTGTTTCGATCAAGTTACAAAGTAGTAGTTGGTGACATGCGAATACATGTGTCGATCGAACAAGTTAGAGCTCGGAAGCTCGCCTAGACATCTAAACTAGCTAGACACAAACGCGGGATAAACAACCAAAGAAGATAAGCATGATCACCGCCGCGACGAAGGTGTAGGTCTTCATCCGGTTCCTTGTCGTTCTAACTCCCGCTAGATAGCGCGTATATCTAGCTTCCGCCTCCGCCATAGTGTTGTACCCTTTGTAGCTATTGCCGCTGAAACGGTGCACCTGTCTCCGGCAGTCTTCCCAATCATCGTAGACTCCGGGAACCCGTCCCTTGTACACGACGTACTACGTCATCCACAAGTTGACAATAATAACTAACCGATGATTGAAAAAACATGTATAATTAAAGTCGCATATGAAGATACACTTATAGAAAGTACTCCTAAATCAAAAAGATCAAACTCAAAAAGCATGTCTCATATATAACTAGGTTGTTGGACACAGGAATATGCTACGATGGAACCGTACGGCAAGTAGGATGCACAACTCCTGGACTTGTGCATAGCACAAGGCGTACAATCCCATCGTAGCACATTCACATATATAGTGTGCCACGACATTTCAATCATCGGAATTATTCTCGAAAAAGACCAAAGTAGCTCGAAAAGAATGCCTCATATATAACTAGCTAGGTCGTTGGACACAGGAATATGCTACGACGGAACAGTTAGCCAAGTAGGATGCACAATTCCTGGACTTGTGCATATCACAAGGCTAACTATCCCGTCGTAGCACATTCACATATATATTGTGCCACGACATTTCAATCATCGGCATTATGCTCGAAAAAGACAAAAATAACTCGAAAAGAATGCCTCATATATATACATATAGGTCGTTGGACACAGGAATATGCTACGATGGAACGGTGAGCCAAGTAGGATGCACAATTCCTGTACTTGTGCATATCACAAGGCTCACAATCCCATCGTAGCACATTCACATATATATTCTGCCACGACATTTCAATCATCGGCATTATTCTCGAAAAAGACAAAAATAACTCAAAAAGCATGCCTCATATATATACATAGGTCGTTGGACACAGGAATATGCTACGATGGAACCGTGAGCCAAGTAGGATGCACAAGACCTGGACTTGTGCATATCACAAGGCTCACAATCCCATCGTAGCACATTCACATATATAGTGTGCCACGACATTTCAATCATCGGCATTATTCTCAAAAAAAGAGTAAGGAAAAAAAGAAGGACCAAAGTGAGCAAAGGACCAAAGAGTAAGCAAAAAAACCAAGCATTCATTAATATATAATAATAATAAGAAAAATAAGTAAGCGATGATTCATAGTTTGTCCACACACACAAAGGTCATTTATCGTTTGTAACTACAACTAGGCCAACATCAAGCCTTCTGGCTCGGCTTAGGGAACGGGAGGACGCCTTGTCTCGTCATGAACTTCCTATAGTCACCCTGCATCTCTAGGCGATCTTCTATGTCACGGTTATTCAGGACATTTCCTCCGTAGAAGATCCCCCCGAAGTCATGACATCATGAAAGATGATTGCCCCAAACTGCTGCTGGATGCGATACATCTCTTGTCTAATATCTGAATCAGTGATCTTGGCCTTTGCTTCGGCCCACTGTTTGAGATGATCTGGCAGCGTAGAATTCTGCTGGTCAAGTAGGAACGCCCTCATGTGATGGAGTGCGTAGTAGGCTTCCTTCTTATTGTTTTCCGGCTGCTTCACGCAGGGGAACTCCGTTACGTGGTTGAAGACCTGCCTGCCGAACTTGACCTTCTTACGCACGAAGCTGGTGCCTTCCGTCGAGGCAAAGCCAGTGAGAGCATCATCCAGAACTTCCTTGATCTTGTCGTAGTTTTTCTTCTTTTCTAGACTCCCCGAGTCGAAATACGTGGCGTGGGAATGCTTCGGCAATAAGGAGATGAGCGTGCAGTGTTCATCTCTGCGCAAAAAATTCAAATGGAATGTGTTGGAAAAAGAATGATGATGATCTAATAAAGCCAATCGACGGTGGCGAGTGAATAACGACTTACTCGGGAAAGTAAGGCACGAGAATGTATTCCTTTGTCTTGTTCGCCACGAGGATTCTTTTTAGGTACGAGGCCACGATACGTCGTTCGGCGGGGGAACCCAAGCAGCCGTCACGCATGTAGTAGGGATCCACTATAGCGATGCCCGGTGTGTTCTCTCTAATGATCTGTGTGGCCAGGCTGAGAGAAAAGATACGGACCATGGTATAGTGCAGCGGGTATAGGTGGAACATATTGAAGATGTCCTCGAACCGCAGGAAGAACAGATCCGCAGGGGCAGTGTCGACGAAGACCAAGCCTGGTGGCACCTTAACCACGAATACCGGGTGCGAGGGATCTTTCTCCGATAGAAGGCGTCTCTCTATCGTCAGCACGCCGTCATGCACACTCTGCAGTTCCGAACTGGTGAGCTTCCGCAAATTCTTAGGTAGCATGGGCTCACCCGCCACATGAATCCTCCACATAATACCCTCGGGTCTTGGTGGCCCGTCCCGAAACCTGATCGGATTCGCAGTTGTTGACGCCACTGGCTGGCTCGAGCTGCTAGATTTTCTTTTCCTGCCATTTTTTCCTTTTGGAGGGCGGGCAGGCACCACAATCTGAGCACCGTCCGCCCTATGTACTGTGTCAGGGCTTAGAATAAAGGGCTGGTTGGTTGTATCAGCTGGCTCTGTAAAGGCGCAAGCTGGAGGCGTCTCCTGAGAACCAAACAGACGCTTGGTGATAGTGGATTTCTCTGTGGGGCCACCAGCTAGGTCTTCTTCGTTGCCAAACTGAGTGCTGAAGAAGTGATCATTCCAGTCTTCGTCGTCCTCGGCCGGATCCTGCGCCATGTGCATATCATCAACATGATCATCTGTTGCTGGCACGACAGGCGAGGGCGGTAAGGGGGCCTTGCCACCGCTTTTTGCTGGCACGACAGGCGGTGTTGTTGTCTGTGGCGTGATGGCCCCCGTCGTCCCCAAACGGATCATGCTCTTTGGCCATAGCAAGAATAAACCGAAGCAAGTTCTGAGGACAGACGGCTCTTCTTCATCCGCTCCTGGGGGTTGAATGGGAGGTTCCAGGTCGTCGTAGCCCCTTAGCACCCGACTAATTTTAACCCTGTGAACGCTATCTGGCATCGGCCTTGAGTGGAACGTGCGCTGCAAGGGTTGAACGATGGTACCCTTGGCAACATCCCTCAGCTCGTTGTTCACGTAGCATAAGAGAGTGCAAGGAACATCCGTCTGCGGAAAACATGTACGGCGTCGTCAGAGCGAGATGCCATAAGAGTAATAGATGGCATGAAAGGCGGTAATTAAAGCAATTTGTTTACCGTGATGGCGTCGAGATCGGCTAATGTCGACGCACCGCATACGGCGACGGGCGTGCAAGAGACGGAAGGGATGCTTGATGGCGCGGTGCTGGCCGCCGGTGTATTCTCCCTACCAACGGGTGCTTGGAGCTCCGGTGCCGCCGCGACGATGGAAGGGGGGCACCAACATGTACTCCGGCGCCGCGGTGATGGCAGGGGGAGTCACCAACACTTGCGGCGCCGCGGTGATGGCAGGGGGAGTCACCAACACTTGCGGCGCCGCGGTGCTAGCGGGCGGAGTCACGAACACGTAGTTTGCCTGATTCGTCGGCGCCGCGTTGTTCGAGTGGCTACTGACTATGCTTGGATTCGGGCACGGCCCTACTCGACCACCCCCACTCCAGTTCGCTATTGACTCCACCAAGGTAGGCAGGATGGACGTGAGGGTGATTGCCAGGTTGTCTTGGACGATCTCCGGGATCCGCGCCACTTGTGCCTTAAGTTCCTGAACCTCGCGGTTTTCCTCCTCGCTCCTTCCCGAAGGTGCCACATGCGTCCTCGGCGGTGGACCAAAATGATCCACCCAATTCTTACCCCCGAGGCCGGCCAGACGACCAGCCGACGATGGCTTCTTCGTAACCGGCTCTATTTTCTTGGCCCGGTTCATCGCCCTGTTAAAAGGGTTATCCCACCGGGTGGCCGCCGTCGACCCCTGGGATGAGGAACCCTAGGATCCATGACTAGCAACAATTTCCTCCTCCTGCAGAAGAAGTAACAGTGAATCGTTTATCCAACGAGTGTATCCATCCATGAAACCATGGCGGAGCAGGTGCGCCTGCAGATTCCCGGAATCTGGGTCGATCACCCAGTTGAGTTTGCATCTTCTGCACGGACATCTTATATATGTCTTGTTATTTCGTATCATGTCGGCCGTCGCACATTTCAAAAATCTAGCCACAATGCCTTCGCCCATTATGCGGACCATTTTTGCCTGCACGGTGTACACGGTACAATTTTGAAGTCTATTAGAACCACATAATGAATGCATGCATGCAATGGTCGATAAAAAATTTCGGCATGACCTATCCTAAAATTAGGACCTTTGCGAAATGCCAAAGTCTTGCCAAAATGGAAATGAATCAACATTTTGGCAAAACAAATGGCAACTTGTTCACATACAAACACAAGAGAGAGAGACCGATCCATACACACATGAACATATCATTATCCTCTCCATACACACATGCATGAGCATCATCGATACTCTCCATATACACACACATATGACCATCGATCCTCTCCATACACACATCATGAGCATCGATCATCTACATACATATGAGCACATCATCCATATACACATGAACACATCCTTACATGGACAACTTACCGAGATGAGAGACCGATCACGAGAAAGATGGAAAGGAGAGGTGCGCGCGTCGACCGAAGAAGGAGATGAGAGACCGGAGACCTTTCTCTATTACTTATGTAACATCCAAAGCAAGTTTTACATGCTAAAAATGGTGAATGGGTGGAGAAATTGAGGTGGGAAGGAGAAGATCCCGACTAGATCTAAGGAGGAAGAAGAAGGGGGAAGTGAAGTGTGGGTGGTGGATGTGGTCACACATGTGCACATAAAGTGCTGTCCTAAAAAAATCGACACATCCGTGGCGCACACGGCCCTGGTGCACCACAGATGTTCCTACTCCCTGTGGCGCACTAGGCAGAGTGCGCCACAGATGTTTTTGGCCGTTTCACAGCAGAGGGGGGCATGCGCTTAGGCGTAGCGCACCCCCCATGTGCGCCACGGTTGACACTAACGACCATGGCTCACATGACTACAGTGCGCTACAGATGTTTGGCGTGCGGCCAACAGGGCCCTGGCCCACACATATCTGTGGCGCACTATAGTCATGTGCGCCACGGTTGTTCTAGTTACTAGTAGGCCACTGCCCACAGGTGAGCCACGCCTGTTTTAGCCGTGGGGAACTTCAACCATGTGAGCCACGGATGTGCTGATTACCTATAGCCGTTTTCCTAGTAGTGCAATTGCCCCGTTGTAATTTGTCCACCCAGCATGTTATGTTATTTATCTTAAGGAGAACACATCTAGTGAACTGTGGACCCCGGTCCAATCTTTACCATTGTTACATCATCTACTGTTACCGTTTACTTTCTTCAAGCAATCATTACATTCCACACTATATGTTTAATCGTTTGTTTTCAGCAAACTAGTGAGATTGACAACCTCACTGTAAGTTGGGGAAAGTCGTGAGTTTGTGTTCTGCAGGATTCCAAGTTGTTAGCAACACAGAAAACTTGCTGCCATGCTCATCATACCTTCCTCTTGGGGTCTCCCAACCAAGCTCTACTATTGAGCCACGTCAAGCATTTTTTTGGCACCGCTGCTGGGGAGTTTAAGGACATCTTCACAAGGGGAGTCCTTCACAACCATTCTCTTTACTTTTTTTCTTATTTTCTTTTGCTTTTTTTTGCTTGCTTATTTTTATCAAAAATTAAAAAAAAATAGTTTCGTTTGGTTTGCTTTTCCTATAAAAAATTATAGAAAAATTAGTTCCTACTCTAGTTTTGGTTGCTGTTGGTTTGCTCTACCTTTGCAAAAATGAATTCTGCTGAGAACACCAAGTTATGTGACTTCACTAGCACAAACAACAATGATTTCCTGAGTACACCTATTGCTCCACCTGCTCCTGATGCTACCGTTAATGAAATTAAGCCTGCTTTGTTGAATCTGGTGATGAAAGAGCAATTTTCTCGTGCTAGTTCTGATGATGCTGCTTCCCACCTTAATAACCTTGTTGAACTTTGTGAGATGCAAAAATATAAGGATGTAGATGGAGATATTATTAAGCTCATATTGTTTCCTTTCTCCTTGAGAGGAAAAGCTAAAGAATTGTTGTTATCCTTGCCTAGAAATAGTATTGATTGTTGGATTAAATGCAAAGATCTTTTATTGGATAATACTATCCTCCTCCTAAGATTATATCTATGAGAAGTGAAATAATGAAATTTAAACAACTTGATAATGAACATGTTTCTCAAGCTTGGGAAATAATGAATTTTTTTCTAAAGAATTTTCCCACTCATGGACTGGCTGCTTTGATGATTATCCAGACTTTTTATGCAGGGTTAAACTTCTCTTCTAGAAATATGTTGGATTCTGGTGCTAGAGGTACCTTTATGACCATTACCTTGGGTGCTGCAACAAAGCTCCTTGATAATATGATGGTTAATTATTCTGAATGGCACACTGAGAGATCTCCACATGGTAAGAAGGTAAATTCTGTTTAAGAAACCTCCTCCTTGAGTGATAAAATTGATGTTATCATGGCTATGTTTGTTAATGGAAAAGCTCATATTGATCCAAATAATGTTCCTTTAGCCTCTTTGGTTTCTCAACAAGAGCAAGTTGATGTGAACTTTATTAGGAATAATAATTTTGGCAACAATGCTTATGGTAATAATAGTTATAGGACTTATCCTCCCAATAGTGGTAATACTTATGGAAATTCCTACAACAACAATAGAAGTGCTGCCTCTGAACTTGAAGTCATGCTTAAAGAACTTACTAGTAAACAGACTACTTTCAACAAGACTATGGAGGAAAAGCTTTTGAATGTTGAGAAAAATATTTCATCTTTGTCTAAAAAATAATCCTCTCTGATTAATAAAATGGCTGCTAAACCTGACACCTTGGAAAGTACCTTTGCTGCTACTCATGCCATACAAGTTACTATTGATGAAAATGTTAAACTGTTAGCTAAATTGCATGCTAAGTGGGAGAGAGAAGAATAAATTGCTAGAAACAATAGTGTTTGTACTATTACCACCACCAATATTGATGCTAGTAAACCACAAGAAGTCCCCATTTCTCCTACAACAATGCCTAAACCCAATAAGGCTACTACCTGTGATGCTAAGTTTGATTTTGATCTTGATGGTTGCAATATCTCTGAAGTGATTATGTTCCTACAAAAGCTTGCTAGAAGTCCTAATGCTAGTGCTATGAATATGAGTTTTACAAAACGCATTACATATGCTGTCATTAAAATTAAGGAAGAAAAATTGAAACACAAAGCTTCTATTCCTAGGAAAATAGAAGATATTTGGGAACCCATCATTAATATGCAAGTGAATGACTTTGATCTTAAAGCTACATGTGACCTTGGTTCTAGTGTCTATATTATGCCTAGAAAGATTTATGAAATGCTTGCTTTGCCACCTTTGGAAAATTTCTATTTAGATGTCCCACTTGATGATAATGCTAAGAAGAAACTTATGGGAAGTGTTAATGATGTTCTTATTATGTTTAACAATGCTTATGTCCCTGTTGATTTCTATGTTTTGGCTGTTGAATGCAATGCTTCTTGTCTTATTACTTTGGGAAGACCTTTTCTTAGAACTGTTGGTGCCATCATTGATATGAAAGAAGGAACCAATAAATATCAATTTCCATTCAATAAAGGTATTGAACACTTCCCTATTAGGAGAGAGAAGTTACCTTTTGTTCCTCCTTTTAAAGCAAAATTTAATGTTAATGCTTCTTCATTTGAAAATACTTGATTCTTGCTTCTTGCGCCTGACTTAAAGGCGTTAAAGAAAAGTACTTCTTGGGAGATAACCCAATAGTTTTCTTGAATCTTGGAAGTTATTACTTCTATAATAACCTCTCTTTATCCTTTTTATTTGATTTTTGTGCCAAGAATAACATCTAATGAGAGAGAAGTAAGATTTAGGGAAGTTGCTGTCCCAAAACAGATTTTTGTGCTTCACTATAAAAATTCTTGAAACATCTCTATATGTCAGATTGAGCTGTAATTTTCTGAGTAAATCCCCCAGGTTGTTATCTATCTGTAGTTAGTTCAACACTTTACTATTTGAGCAACAGAAGGTCTTCAAAAAAATCAGATTTTACCTGCTAGTCTGTTTTGACAAATTTCTGCCATTATTTGCATTTGCCTCTTTATCGATTTCTTTTTGGGTTCTCTTTGGTAAATTGAGATTTTTGAAGGAGTTGCTACAGTAGCTTGTGTTTTAATGAAAGTTTTGCTGTTTTGAAACTAAACCCAAAGGTTTATTACTTTTGAATGCACTAATGTTGCTAATGAAGGTTGTGTGAAGTTTTGTATGAAGGAAATTTTCAAGTTTAGGCGAAGAATGATGTAATGAGATGAAGAATGTCCAAAAGCTCAAGCTTGGGGATGCCACTCCATGTCACCCCAATAAATATTCAAGAGGTACAAGCGTCAAAGCTTGGGGATGCCCAAGGCATCCAATTCTTCATCAATAAAAATCTCTGGTCTCTTTCTAGACACTTCGTTTTTATTGTTTCATGCACAATTGTGTTGTTCTTGGAACGTCTTAGTTTTAGATTTTTGTTTTTGTTTGCTTAGTTTTCTTGAGTAAAGTAGTTGGACCCCCGCTTTCATTGTGATGTTTCAAATAAGTTTATTGGTGTTCGAAAACAGTAGAAAGTTTCATGCTTATAGTGGTACAAAAGGGAGCTTGTTTTGACTGTGACTTAGACTTTATCATGTCATACTAGATGTTGTTTTTACCTTATGCTGAGTGATTATTTTTGTAGAATGACTTGTTCCAAACAATTGAGATTGCTTAGTGTGCCTTTAAAGAATCATGCGTTGTTTTAGCATACAAAATCATAGTATTGTGGTATTCTCCTTTGATGCTTTGTTTGGATTGACTTGGAACATGCTCGCACCATGTTATGACTATGAACCAGTCACCTTAGCCTCTATGATCATTTAGTTTTTGACTTGTGATACCACTTTATAATTTGATTGATAATGTTTTGTCGCTCTGCATGATTATGGCCATTATTGCTCTCTTAGTTGGTCGCTCCCAGTCTTTTGCTAGCCTCCACTTGTATTGAGTAAGCTCTGCTCATGCATCCAACTCCCAAGAAACCAAGTTATTCCAAAGTTTCCACTATAAATTCCTATGCATGGTGTGTTACACCATTCCAAGTATATTCTTGTATTATCTATCTTCCAAATTAAACTTGTTATGTGAAAGTTAGTGATTAAAGCTCTCACAAACTTGATGGCACACTTTATTTTTTATTGCACCTAATAAACTTGAACCATTGTGTCATCTATGTTGTATATGCTTGCACTTATAAGTTGGGAATTAGCAGAACCATGCTCTCAGAGGGAACACTTTCAACACCTGTAAATATCTACCTAGTTGATATCTTGCTCTTTTGCCTATGGATGTCGGCGGTGTGAAATAAAAGGGGAGCTTGTAAGTCCATGGAGTTATGTATATGTGTTAGATAAACGCCTGGGATGCTAGCCTAAGCCATGCCTAATCATGGTGGAAACTTGCAGCATCACCATAGTGAGCAATCTATAAAGAATTCTTCTTATAGAAAAAATAGAGATAGAAAAAAAGAGAAAAAGAAAAAAAAGAGGAAAGAAGAGAAAAAAGAACCATTTTCCATGGTAAATAAGGAGATTGCTGAGATGCTCATTGTCTATTGCCTTGTCATTTTGATATGGGATGGCTCCTGTGTCATGGGGAAAGGGGTACCCCGTTGGCGGTTCTCTATGATACGAGCCAGCGATAGGGTGAAGATTTACTAAGGAAGATAGGCCTTTAAGACGCGAGCAAGAAGGCGTGTTAAATTATCTTTTTGGGGGCTAGGGTCTTCGGGTGGAAAACGGGTTCAGGGGGCATTTCGCTTAGTGAAATTACTAGTTCGGTGTTTTGGATTGAGCTCGGTTTCGGGGAAAATCCAAGGAAATTGGGAACTGTTCAGAAACCAGGAACAGTCGGTTCGGTTCGGGGAAAGGAGGAAGTCGGGTCGGGCACGCTGTAGGCGCAATAGGGCCCGGGCTCGCCGCAGGGGCAGGAACACCGCCGAGGTGATTTTAAAATATCTTTGCGGGCCCCTGGAGAAGGGGATGGTGTTGAAGGAATATCGGCTAGGCGCTATGAGGGGGAAGGCTTGCTGAGTTAGTTCGGGTTTCGGATTGGGTCAACAGACAGGGGTGAGATCGTTCTTGAAAATGGTCTCAGACGTGCACTTGACTGAGTCGGAATGCATGTTGAGGTGCTTTTTCGTAGGTGCAGGTAATTAAAGTTGGGTAGCATGAGGAACGGTCCTCGTACTCAAGGTACATGAGATTGCCAACTTATACTTTGTCAAGCATATATTTCCATACTTTGTTCACTTTAACCTTAATCACTTCAAGATGCTTATGATAGGGGCAATGAGAGCTGAAAGCTAACAAGTAAAATAATTTTTGGAAGCTCTTTATGAAACTTGAAATCCCTGCTTCCCTTTGAAGGGCCTTTCTTCCACTTATATATTGAGTCTCCACCTTCTATATTTATGCACCAACTAGGAGAGCATAGTTGTCATTCTTAGTTCTATGTGCATGGTCCCAAAACTTATTGATTGATTCATAATGTTGATATTGCTTGTTCTTGACCTATCTGTATCTAGTCACCCTTATGAACTTTGAAGGTGTCCTATGCATTTATGTTTTGCTACTCCATGAGGGATGAGCTGAATGCCACTATGCTATGTTTTCTATATGTGAAACAAACAAACGTCTTTCAATGCATTATTATTCATGATTTTTGTTTGTATCCTCTCATGTTGCAACAAAGTTGCTATGTCTTATTGTTAGAACTTCATCTTCCATGCTCATGTTTAGAGTACTTTGATCCCAGCTTTCAATGCTTGCAAATGTTTTGATCAAGATTTTGATGGTGCATGTCACCTCAAAAATTATTCTTTTTATCACTTACCTACTCGAGGACGAGCAGGATTTAAGCTTGGGGATGCTTGATACTTCGTAAACGTATCTATAATTTTTGATGTTCCATGCTTGTTTAGTATCAACTTTGCTTTGCTTTGTCTACACTTGAGGTATTTTTATACATTTTCCGGGACTAAACTATTAACAAGATGCCACAGTGCCAGTTGCCTGTTTTCTGTTGTTTTTTGTTTCAGAAAAGCTAGTAGGGAATTATTCTCGGAATTGGACGTGACAAAATCCAAATTCAATATTTCACCGGAATGAACACGAAGTCTAGAGGAGCGACGAGGGGAAGCCATAGGGTGGCCGCACCGCTCCCCAGGTATGGGCCCACCCTAGGCCACTCCTGGACAGGGTGTGGGCCCCCTGGCCGCCCTCCTGCCTCGCCTCTTCGCCTATATAAGCCCCCTGATGCAAAAACCCTAAACACCCGATCAGATCTCCACGAAATAGTCTGTACCACCGCCACCATCGTCCCTAGATCGGGGGGATCCGAAGCTCTTCCCGGCACCCTGCCGGAGGGGAGAGATAATTCCGGATGCCTTGTTCATCACCATGCCAGCCTTCAGTATGATGCGTGAGTAGTTCACCATTGGGCTATGGGTGCATACAGTAGCTAGATGGTTGTTTCTCCTCCTTTGTGTTATCATTTTTTCATCTTGTCAGCTCCACTCATGATCAAAATCATCTATTTGTAATCATACATGTTGTGTTTGCGGGGATCCGGTGGATATTGAGATACTATGTCAGACTGATTATTGATTCTATCATGTCTTATTGATTGTTGATTCTATCATGTCTATGTTATTTGAGATCTTGCATGCTCTCCATTTCTAGTAGATATCTTGGCCAAGTAGATGCTAGTGACTCCAAGAGGGAGTATTTATGCTCGATAGTGGGTTCATGCCTCTATTGAATCTGGGGAAGTGATATAAATCTCTAAGGTTGTAGATGTGATGTTGCCACTAGAGAGAAAACAATAGTCTTTTGTTCATGGAACAATTGTATTGTTTACTTTACTACATTGCTTAATGTAGTTATCTGTTGCTTGCAACTTAATACTGGAGGGGGTTCGGATGATAACCTGAAGGTGGATTACTAGTCATAGATGTAGTTGGATGGCGGTCTACGTATATTGTTGTAATGCCCAATCAAATCTCATAGGAATCATGGATGTCTAGTATTTGGATTGTTATGCCTTTCTCAGTTCCTGTAAATTGCCCCGCTTTAATTTGTTCACCCAGCATGTAATGTTATTTAGCTTAAGGAGAACACCTCTAGTGAACGGTGGACCCCGGTCCAATCTTTACCATTGTTACATCATCTACTCTTACTGTTTACTTTCTGCAAGCAATCATTACCTTCCACACTATAAGTTTAATCGTTTGTTTTAAGCAAACCAGTGAGATTGACAACCTCACTATAAGTTGGGGCAAAGTCTTTAGTTTGTGTTGTGCAGGATTACAAGTTGTTAGCAACACCTTGGTGTTGTTTCCTTGATCCTACTGGTTCGATAACCTTGGTTTCATAATTGAGGGAAAACTTGCTGCCATGCTCATCATACCTTCCTCTTGGGGTCTCCCAACGAAGCTCTACTATTTAGCCACGTCAACCGCTACTGGGAACACCGTCTCCGAGTGAGTGGACGCAGCGGTGGCGCTGATGAGTGCTCATTAAGAGAGAGAGAGGAACTAGCGACGGCTTGTAGTATGAGAAAGGAGAACTAGAGGAGTAGTTAGGGTTTGGAGGGAATTCTTCGGGATCCTATGTGGAGGGTGGAGGCGGTGTCTAACTAAAGGGCAAGATGCTATGTCATCGATCTGCACCGAAACTAACTCGAATCACGATCTCGTCCGTCCAGTATTATTTGATCCAACGGCTCTCCTAGCGTCTCAAATTTATTCAAGACACTGAACTACTGTTATCCATTTATGACCATTTCATATTAAAAAACTATGATCCTGTTGACAAAATTGGTCGTAATTATTTAAGGTTTGGACCTTCGCAAATGCCTTATGACCAGCTGGTTTAGAATGGTCATGTATCTATGACCAAAAAAACAATGGTTGTTAAGAAACGGTCACTAGTGAGCATATTTCTTGTAGTGTGTAGGTTGCTTTGAACGTTTTGCGATTTTTTTGAGGTAACCATCAGGGAGGGTCATTTAATATATCACGAACCAGCACCGATAGTTTTGAAAACAGGTTCAACTTCTTGCTAGGATTTTTAATCTTGACAACTTAACGAAATTAGGTCAAACTTGAGGTATGAGTAATCATGATAGATTGCTCTTGAATTAATTTTCTTTTCGAAGGTAGATGGGTGCATCTTCTTTTAGTAAAAAATGTCATCGGTGTGAGTTTCTAACTATCACGAAATAACATTCTCAATTTTCCGATAGATGACAATATTGTTCCTTTCTATAAAGAAAGTCCAAAGAATATTGGATCTGAATATGCCACAAGCCAAGCTTTCATACATATATATTGGACCGACATGTTTTTATGATTCCTATGTTTCATGAGTTTTCAAAATTCGTCCTTACTAACTCTGCCCACTTGATTGACTTTATGTTGACTTATCGAAATTAGGTCAAATTTAAACTACAAAAAATTGTAGGTTGGGTTTGAAAGTTTTGCAATTTTTTGAGGTAACCATCGGGGGGATTTAATATATCACAAATCACCGACCGAGAGTTTTGATAACCTGTTCAACTTCTTGCTAAAATTTTGCATCTTGACAATTTAACGAAATTAGGTCAAACTCAAGCTACTAGTAAGCGCGATAGATTGCTCTTGAATTATTAATTGTCTTTTTGAAGGTACATGCGTGCATCTTGTTTTTAGTAAAAAATTCCATAGGTGTGAGTATCCAACTCTCAGGAAAGAACATTCTTAAATTTCCAAGTAATGATGAGATTGTTTCTTTCCGTAAATGAAGTCTGAAGAATATAGATCTGAATGCCATAAGCATACCTTTAAAATATATATGGTGGACTGACATGTTATTTTTACATGATATCAAGAGTATTAGGGCATCACCTATGTATATTGCCAAACCAATCTTTAAGATGGGACCCACTTGCTATACCATAAGCTAGTTGATTGCACCCTAGTGTATCTAGTCAAAATTTTCTATAAGATAGGACCCACACGTTAGAGCAACCCTCTCATAGTCTCGTGATTAAAACTTGTTTTCTATTGCTATATATGTATACTAGATATCAATATTTAATGCTTATATCGACTACCAAAGGGTGAACCTTAATGTTTTTAGCTTGTGGATAGCTTTCACTATGTGTAGAAAGTAAATATTAAAGACGTAAGGAATCGCGCCCTCACAACGCTCCACGGCGCGTGACATTGTTCATTCTAGAATGACAGTGCATAGCGTGTTCCCGACCGCTGGTCTTCCAACGATGTACGTTAGGTATTTTAGATTACTCCTTTTGACCAATAGACACGCGACACGTTGCTCTACTGTAGATTACTCCTTTTGTACGGTAATCTGCCAGCTGTCTTCGCTCAATAGTGCATGTCCGGTAATTTATCGATGGTAACTTTACGGCCTAGACTGATATTACACCGTAATTTTTTGAATTAGACATTCTTCGCCACCAGTAAACTCGACGGTAATTTTCATGTCAGGATTACATACTTTTGTTTTTTCTTTTCCCATACTTTGACCGGTAATTCTTTGAACACATTTTTTCTTCGATGATTTCTTGCTCGTAGTTACCTTAGTGTAACTCCTTGGCGGCGAGTACTTAACTCGCTGTAATTCATCCATAGTAATTTACTTCACCTAGATTTTGTACTATTTGGTGATATTTTTTGACACATTTTTTCACATGTAATTATTTACTGGTAGTTATCCCACCATAATTCTTTGGTGGTGAGTGTTTCCCTTACTGTAATTCATCGCCAGTTATCCTTTTCCTGCAACTTTACGACAAACTTTTCTAGCCAGGGTGATGTATTTCTGCACTCGCGGCATACAATCTGGCTGATATGCCCAACTCTTCATTTCACTTCAACCCAAGAAGCTTCAACTAATATTACGAAGATCATGCAAACCATAATCAGGACCAAGTTTGTAATACAACCTAAAATCATTAAAATCTTGTTGTTAATCTATCACTATAACTAGACCTATCATACACCACTTATTTCAAAAAGGTTGCCTCGATGTATGCACTAATTCAAAAAGAATTAAGCATTTGGTTAAGTATTTTTATCCATAAAATACATCACTGATAATAATTATACTAGTAGATTTATCCATAATTATACTAGTGGTTAAGAAATTATAATTATTTTTTGAGCTCACCCGATACTTTATGGACGTGGCTCAAAATTATAATTAGTTTTTGAGCTTCACCTATTATAAATATAATTTTATATAAAAAATTATATGAAATACTTTGATTATCTGATTCTCACGTGCAAGGCATGTTCAACTTTACTAGTCATACTAGTGGATTTCTCTTCAATTTCTGCGTCAAATACTATATCTGAGTAGAAATGGTTTTTGAGTACTCCCGTGGATACGAAGATGCCACCTCTCACAGACTTGACCTTCTTCCTCCTCTCTTCGCGACTATAGTTCTTCTCTGCCAGATTGCTTTTCCCGTTTTCATTCGTTTTTGCTATGCTACTTCACATGCATGACCAGGAACAAGTACCGCCACAGAAGGGCTCGTGTCGCGACGGCGAAGCTGGCTAAAGACAAGAAGTTGGCTTGCCATTCTGCCATGACCAATGGTTCCTAGTTGAATCCCTCGCCTGCAGGCATGAGGTCTTCAACTAAAGGTTCTTCACAGTCGCCACAACCAGGGACAGATACCTTCAGGTAAATCTTCGTGCTTGCGAAACTTTCCACGTCTTTGACCATTTCTTGATTCGTCCATTTACCTACTATCACATTCTTCCTCAATGGTGTTTTTAGGTCGGGAGGTCTTCGAATTCCCTCAACACTCCTGCTTGCAGAAAAATCTTCACCATCGCCTATGGACGGAAATACCTTCAGCTAAATCTCCGTTCTTGGGAAACTTTCCATGTCTTTGATTGTTTCTTGATTCGATCATTTTCCATAATACTATTACATTCTTTCTCAATGTTCTTTTAGGTCGGGCAGTCTTCGCATTCCCGTGGCACTCCTTCCTACAGAATCATCTTCACTGTTGTCGATGGAGGCCGATCAGCCGTGAGGTAAAAAATCATTTGAATTGTGATTCTGTGTACCTCTTCCTTGATAGTTCTCTGGGTACACTTCTGACTTTTTGCTCCCTATTCATCTAATATAATATTGGCTTCAAGATCAAGTTATGGTGAAAAATGTGATGGGTGATTTCTACGCCATGAAAGCGGATAAAAGCGCCGTCGTCAAGGAGTGCACTAGAATCTACTCCAAACTCGCCGCTGACAAGGTCGGCCTTAGCCTCCTCAGGAATCTCGCCATGGAATACTTGATTGAGCGTGACGAGCTAAAGTGGCGGAACATCGGCATGGTGCAGATGCTAGGCATAATATTCGAACGGATCCATGACCTCGAGGACCAGAAGGACAAACTCCTGGCCGAGTTGGCAAAGCTGAAACATGAAGATGTCGTCGATCTCCATCAATGAGCCAACACGTGGAAGACCTTAAGTTAGTACTCCATCTGTTTTCACAATATAAGCTTTTTTACAGTGCTAAAACGGCTTACTAAACAACCATATATTATTAAACGGATGGAGTAGTTCATGATCTGATAATATAGATTGCAAAATGGCCCTAGTAAATTGAAAAACCTTTATTTAGTAGTATGAATGTATGATCGTGTACTTGCTGGTAAAGTATTTGGTTGTTTGGTGAATGTCACATGCATCACCAGCCACAATGTTGCCAGAGCCAAATTTGGTGTGATCATCTTTCCTATTGTACTATACTTCGTAGTTCGTTATTACTATCACTTCTATCCCGAGCAGTATAGTTAACCAAATTTACGGTCAAATTATTTTCTTGATCTACATATTTGCCTAGTTTTTTTTTGAAAAGGGGAGTATAAATAGAGTACGAGTGCTTGAAGCAGAGGTTGTGCTCAGGACTGCACATAGCTTTTTCGCAGTATGGACTATGGATAGATCACCAATTGTTTTGGCAGGCTAAAGATCACCAATTGTTTTGGCAGGCTAAAGATCACCAATTGTTTTGTACACCTGGTAAAGGCTGCTACTGCATTCATACCTCCCATCGCATTCGATGCACTTCTTCGAGCTCGGCTCCTAGATAGTGTAGAAATATAGAATAGATCACCAATTGTTTTGGCATGCTAAAGATCACCAAATTTTGTATTACATTGGCGGGTTTTTCTTTGAACTACCCGGCTCCACGCGCAATTCAAAAGTTTTGAACATACCACCGGCGCCATCGATACATATAAAAGGTGTCGTATCCCGCATCTCCCACGAATATGGCCTTGCACCGCTGTCCCTCCTCGCCACCACAGCTTCCTCACCAGGTACCGTTGTGACCGAAGACACAACTCCCTTGTTTAGAAAGATGGAGCGGCTTCCCCACGCTAACGACCACCGCACCGGAGCATGCATAGCATCAACGGAAAACACAATACCGTCCCTGCAAAGTCCCATCTCCTTCATGGCATCCCTGGTCTCTAGCATAGGAGAGATGGGAAAATGACCCCCCCCCCCCGCTCGATCGCACCAACGTGAAGCGTAAACCCGTCTCCTCCCTAGAAGATGGTTGTTGAACACTTTGTGCTCTCTTTCGTTATGATTTGATTACTATGAAAAGTACTTTGTTGCTTTTTGCACTGCATTCTTTCTCATATACTTGCTCGTTACTAAATTTTGTTAGAGCTTTCCTTACCATCGTTATGAAACTCCTCTGACATATGTGGAATTTCTCTTAAAATGATTCTTGTTGGGGCGTAAAGGTCGTAGATAGCATAGCTGGTATTTGTCAACTCTAGCTGACGTTCTGAGCCAAATTAGTATGTCACGGCTCCTTGTTTAGAGTATAACCATACGGACATCAAGTGCCCTTCATCTAAGAAAATTAGTTTGATTCGATATGTTCAGTTTTTTGTTTAAAACTTTACGCCGTGTAAGTTATGTTATCTGTATTATAGTCAAGCATGCAGATTGGTCGATTGTATTGAAACTTTGTGTGGTTTGTTCTCACTCAGCGTGCCATATGGTTAGACTAGCGGAAGTAATTTACCGTACTAGAGTTGTGATGGGAATCATTTCTTTTCGAGCTATCAATTGCTGCAATTAATCCTAAATCATTTGCTCTTTTGCACAAGATTCCATGATAAATCTCAAAAGCTATTTGCTTCCAATGAAGGAAATGGAGTTAGAACAGGGTCTCAAACTCTACTTAATCTAGTTGAAAGTGATAACTAGGCTAAACAATACAATAATGCAAAACACCGGCATAAAAAATTTCGTTCTAATCCCGCACCAGTGGGTCCAGTTGCACTGGTGGATGTGAATAAAAAATACACATCCGACAGCCGCTAGTAGTCAATCCGATTACCCAGCAACAATTGGCAGCAGAACCAGTTTCAATAGCAAGTTCTCAGCAACAAACTGGTAATGATCTCCCAAGGACCTTTAGTACTGACAGAGACATATACTCCCTTGCAAATGAGCATGACACCAAATTGATATTTTGATGTAACATTTTTTAGTTCCACCATGATGAAGAATAACAAGGGGCTGACGATGGGAAAAAATCTTGAACAGATTCTTGAAATAACTAAATCAAGACTTCTGATCGCATCTATAGCAGGATTCAGACGGCCACTGGATCCACATGAGTCTTCTTATATAGCATTGATCACAGGAGTTTTCGTGAGGAATGATATTTCCATCTTGCCTTTATGGAAACACCACCAAAATACCAGTAATCATTTCGAGGGTTTGCTAAAGAAGTTACATGTAAGTCATCTATTTCTTGGACATACTCCATTTCTAGGTCCCTTTTTTAGCTTATCGTTTTTTATATATGCTACTCATTGTTGTCTACAGAGAGTTTTCATGTTCGATGAGAATAGCGAGGATGTAAAGGTTGTTCTCAAAAACATATTCTTCACATATTTACGCTAGCAGCGCCACAGACTAAAGAAGCAACACTTCTCTGGAAAGTGTTTTCAGGATGTTACAAGAACGTCTATGTGGATCACATGACTAACGATTAGTAGTGTGATATTCTCCACCACTGGCTTGATCAAAAGAATGAGATATGCTTTCAGAAGATTGTGAGACTAGATCGTATTGTCAATTCCTATTTATGCATGTGTCTTACAAGTCTCCTTTTTTTGTAGGTCATTGCTCAAAGGAACTGTTCTATCCGTCATAAAGTACGAGTACTAAGTCGTACAGGATCCCGCAACATAATTGGGCACCTCTACCAATTGGTAAGGACCTGTTGTTCTGTACTAGTATTATAGTATGTAATGGATGTTGTGCAATCTGTATACATCTTATCTTTTCATCCTCCGTTTCAAACACGTGATAAAATTTATTTTTTCTCGTTCAAATGCAGAAGAAGTCTAACGGGAATCCAAAAAAACATTTGACTCTGCTGGAGAAATTCGAGGGATGCTACACGAATAGATACGATGTCATTGTAAATAAAGTTGTTGTACATGTTCTGTGTGTTTTGTAATGTTGCACTTATAGTGATTTGTACGTATATATGTTGATATGCAACCTTGATTGGACTGCTTCTCAGTTTTGTTTTTACTTACCTTCATGATTTGCAACTAAAGTCAGTTTCAGTTTTGAATTATACAAACTTGTCATATCTTCACCTCACAGTGTGTACATAGGAAGCCACATATTTAGTCATGTTATTAAATGACATAAAAAAACATCCATGGCAAAATGATCTTTTTACTAAAGTGTATAAGATGCGTTATCAGTATTGCCAGTTATAGAAGTTCATGCACATGTTAAACATGTATGCATGGTTCTCTATAGTAACTTCACTTCTCTTACACATGTTTATCAACTGAAACCTTTCTAGGCTGACTTGAAAGAGGAGCTGGCAAAATCTTGGGAAAGCTTGTTTAGTAAAAACTCCAAAATAATGTGTGCATTTATTTTCCAGTGTACTACAACGCGGTGCTAATAAAGCCAAGAACATATTTCTATGTAATGTTGGGTTCAGAGCGAGCTTATCAAAGTCCAAGTTCAATTTCAAGTTGAACTACAAGGCCATTTCTTTGCATATTCAAGTTCTAGAGGAACAACTCCAAGATGAACGATATTTATCATCTTCCCTAAGTGTATGTAATGACCATCTGAAGGCCA
The DNA here is from genome assembly GCA_916181665.1 of Avena sativa. Taxonomy (NCBI): domain Eukaryota; kingdom Viridiplantae; phylum Streptophyta; class Magnoliopsida; order Poales; family Poaceae; genus Avena; species Avena sativa. The sequence continues at coordinate 133,273,442 of OV702283.1, read as the reverse complement.
AATTAGAAGGAGATGTAACACAACTGGACCACAACATAGAAATTAATGAGAGGGTTGAACAATAACATCTCAGGTCAATCTCTTTGTCGTGAAATGGAACCTAATACTGAAAGTACTTTATTGTTGCATTAGTCTGCACTTGTTATGAACTTGGATGTTTCCTTGTTGTGACATGTCTATAATTTTTACGGTACCTTATACTGTACTAGCTCTATTTCCAAATACAAACCTTTTTAGCTTGATGTTTTATCTTGTTAAAAATACTTATATCAATTGTGGAGTAGAGGTACTATTGGTGAACATCTTGCACCAGTATGGAAGTAGTATGATTCTTAAATTTGTGATCCGTGGATTGCTAGATTGCTTAATATTGGTGCTTTATATGTTGCAAGGTTGGACTATTGTGTAATATATGTGTGGATGCGATTAAACTGGTTATGTGTGGATGCACTAATATATATTAGTATGATACTTGCAGTACCTTATGTTACAAGTGTTGTTGTCCTAGATAATTGATCATATTCTGGAAACAATGCCTTTCCTGTCATTGCACACCATATTCATAAGCGTCATGTGATAAATGGAACTACATTTTTAATAGGACCTCAACATTTTCATTTCCGTCTGAATGGATTCATGAACAGATGGAGTATGACCCTAAAAAAGACCTTAAATCATAGTGGAGCTGCAAATCCTACCCATACCCCGCGGTAATATATTTCAATCAGAGATCATGGTATCCAATTGTGTACCTCTCCATCCTGAGATAAAAGGCTATTTTGAGCAATGGGGATTGTAAAGTTGTTGGGTTGGGTATTGGGGTTCACTCATAATTTTTGTTAGTAGGACTATAGCCAAATTCAAAATCTTAATTCAGCGTCAAAACCTATAGCCCTAACAAAATATAATTATAATGGGGGGTCAACATTATTTTTTCTATGTGAATATGGTTGTTATTGATGATCAGTTGATGTGACAATTTTTTCTATTAATAAACATAGAGAGTACCATTTTTCTCTCCTAGTATTATTTACACGCTAGCCAAATTCAAAATCTCAGTCGAGCGGCAAAATATTCCGCGCATGCACCCCTGTTTGAATCGGAGGTAGAATATCTAATGTTGTGCACTTGTGCGTAATTAATGTAATGGATGGTCAGCTGATATGACTCTCGACCTTTAGTTTCTGACCATATAGCGTACTAGTACTAGTCTACAACTACTTTTTCTATAATTTCTTTGACGCTAGTAACAAATTTAAAATCGTAATCAAGCGGCAAATTCCGCACCGACTCAGATGCATTTCATGCCCCTCCCTTACAAACATTTTGAGGCAAAATCTCTCGCTATTATTATTACATGGGCGCTAGCCAAATTTGAAATCTCAATCGTGCGGCAAAACCACCCACGGACCTTGAAGAATTTCCTGCCCCGCCATTTCAAAAACTTTGAGCCAAATCTCCCACCAGTAATACCATTTTTCTATTATTATTAGAATAGAAGATGGGCGCTAGACAAATTCAAAATCTCAATTGAGTGGCATTATCACACATCGACCTTGAAGCATTTCGCGCTCCTCTATTTCAAAAACATTTGACTTTAAAATTCCCATTCTACCATTTAATCAAACTGCAAATGGGCATCCTAAACTCGGCAGCTTAGGGGCACGATCTTAATTTGTTTCATGTTCACCTCTATGGTCCCTATTCGCGCAGTTTTTCCCACTGGACCTCCCAATAATCTCAAGCTCCTCCGTCCCCTCCATGACCACCGCGCGCACCAGCCGATGGAAATTCAACGGCGGCCTGAGCCGCTTGAGCTGCGGTCTCGTGCACCACCGCGGTGCCTGATGACTGCAAATGCACAAATTGTTTTTTAGCTAGTTTCGAAACAAAGATAACGATCCCACAGGGAGCAGTAGGCGAAAGACTAAAATGCTTTTAACTAAAACTAAGCGGAGTACTTAAGAAATGATTTTAAGATGCAAGAAAAATAGAATTTTTTTGGGGTTTTGATTGAACAAAGAAATTAAATAACTAAAGTAAAACTTAATGCAGAAAGTAAGAATCGCATATGTAAGAGATCTTGGAACTACAATAGGGAAAAAGGCGTTATCATGGAGTGGTGGATACGCCGCTAGCAATTTAGATAGAGTAATCAAGATTATCATAACGAATATTCTCATGACATATATGTATGTGGTAGGAGCTCCATATATAGACGAATAGGCAGCAATCACTGCTTATCACCCGTCATAACCACAGCAGACAGATAAATGGCATCAATCTTATTATCTCGCTATTAAGGGATTTCTTCTGTGGCATCGACATGGCTTAATGAGTTCTCCTCGCTTCCCCAAGTTAGTACATAAAGAATGACAACAGCTTTATAGTCACTGTAAATGCTGTCATCCCTCCGTCTACCAACAGGTAATCCCCTTCATCAAGTCCCCATAAGAGGAAAATATTAAGAGGTGCACAACTTCCAACATCAAGATGAAGACAATTAACACATACACATAATGATGTATAACATGATAATCTTTATCTAATCTCAATCATATGCTAGGGTTTCTCTAAATCCCCAAGAACTAATGATCTACTCAGACATGGAGGCAATCAGAATCATGGCAATGATAATGGAAACAATCATAGATGAATAGTACTTGTATAAATCCACAACGAGTATGGGAATTACAAAAAGATCAAGATGGGGTGGATGGAAATGGTGGTGATGCAGCGGTTGATGATGATGAAGATTGATGCCTTGGCCTCCCAGATCTGCGTAGGGCTAAGATGGATCCCTTGGGCATGTTCCCCCTCCAGATCCCTTTCGGAGGTTAGGTTTCTGCGATTTTGGTCATTCTGTATGTCGTCTCTCTTTTCCGATTGCACGGGGTGAAACCATTTGAGGAGGCGGTGGCGGAGCCAACTATATGGCAGGAACTATAGGACCATAAAAAGTATTCATGTTTTATAGTTGTTCGTTAAACCTTCTAGATGATGTGATCGCCGCGAGTTTTCTCCTAGTGTTATTGATATTTCCCAAATTAGCGTTTTACGCTGTTTTTTACTCCTTTTCTCTCTAGTACAACTGGTCCAAGAATTGTGTCCATCGTATCCATCATATGTCCTTGTCCTGGTGAAAATAGGCATAAGAGATGCGCGCGAACACCATAAAATACCAAGATCCTACCACTACAGTGCAAAATAATAATATAAAACATGATGCAAATATGCACTCAACAACTTCCCCAAGGTTAGACTCTTGCTCGTCCTGAGCAAGGTTATCTTAATGGATGTGATCCTCATATTCATGAAGCTGAGTCAATAAAATAAATGAGGCAGTTGCATCATGTGTTTATCATATATGATACATAGGAATAAGTTCATGAATAGTACCTTACTTGAACTATCCGAATAATATTAGTAGACTTCCACACCTTAGCATTTAATAGTTCACAAAAGTTTACCTCTTGATATGATGTAAGATTGTGTTGGTTTGACCGAATGAGTTAGCGAGGTATTCCCAAGTATCTTACGATTAACATATTCACTTGGGATTTAAAATCTCGAATGTTTCTTTGTCTTACTACAAGATAATGGGGTATGCCTATTTGCTCTTTGCACATTTGCTTTTCTTTTTGTTCACACTTTTATCTTTAAGTGTTGTGCAAAGAAGTTAGCCATACATTCCACCTCATGAGGGAATTCAAAGATTAACCATCTCAATTATCAAATTCCAATTGTATATGAAGTATCTTCATGGATTGAATATTCTACCTCATATTTTTCTCACTTTAATTTGATAGCACTTTTTAATTCTTCTTTGTTTAGGGTTTCTTTCTCAACTTTGTTACTAGGATAATTCTTTCTTTGTAAATCAAACCATGAACTCACAACATATCAAATAAATTACCTTTGTATGTTCCATTCATACCAAGGGTGTGGAAGACTACTAATGATATCATCAAGTGCAAGTAAAATAATACTCAATCTTATCCATATATCTAACAAGATAACCACAAACTCAATAATACTCCATATATAATCATAAAATCGAAATTTCATAAAGGGATCGACTATTCGTGAAGGGAATTCTAATGATGCTTAATTTATTTCTACATTTGAACTAATGCAAAAAAACTAAAAAATAGTAAATTAAAACTTATAAGATAGATTACAAGGTCTTTAAAGATCTCCCCAAGCTTGGAATCAAGTCAGGCAGGATCAAATAACTCCTTGCTAGTACATATTCCTTCTCATGGGTGAGAAGAACATCACCTTCCTCTGTGTTTCAAGCCTTAGATATGCTTGCAAGGCGGCTGCTGAGCTCGGCCATGTCGAATTGAAGCTTAAAAATATTCTTTTGGAAAAAATTCTTCTCATCTGTCAACTCAAAAACATTTTAATCAATAAACCAACACTACCATCGATGTCATTGACCTTTTTCTCAATGTCTTTTCTCATCATCCAGTAGGAGTCAATCCCTTCCCCAATAGTTTCAACACATGCTTTCGAGGATTTTCAAATTGATAGATCTTATCATGAATCTCATCTGGTTGCACCTTCTTAGGCTTAAGAGGTGACAAACCGAGAGGAGGTTTATAATAAGATCTTAAGTTGTGACCATAAGGATTAGGGGGATACTCATCCTTGTTCTTTCTCTACTCTGCTTGCCTCATCATCTCCATCCTCTGTCGAAACATGTCTTCCCAATTTGGGAGAGGCTTGATTTTGTTGATCTCCAGGCTGGATGGCGAAGATGCTTCTTTAGGTTCTACTTCTTCGATCCTCTTCATGGCATTCTCTTCTTTCTTCCTCCAAACCTTGTTGACATGAAAAGGCTACATCGCTTCGCTCCACAGATATTTTTAGAAGGAGCTTGTATAGGGATGGCAATGATTTTTAGAGGCTGGAGGCTATGGATCTGCGGAAACTTAATGAAAAAGGTTAGATGTAATCAGCTTTAAAAGGGGAGATCGGAAACCCTAGCCGCTGCCCGTAACGAGCAACCATATGGGCGTAGCCCATATATATCTCGATGTATAGTTGTGAACCTACTTAGATTTTACTTCTACGGCAGTACTAACTATACAGAGGGAATTTTGTTCCCTCCGTATAGTTGGTCGCTAAACTTACTATACCCTAGAATAAAAATTCAGAGATGGGGTAGATAACTATATAACTGCAACTATACAGCCAGAATTTTTATTCCCGTCGTATAGTTGGTCGTTAAACCTTCTATACGTTTCGAAAACGGAAGAGAAAATGTAAAAAACATCTATACGACCGAAACTATATGGCCGGAAATTTTATTCCCACCATATAGTTGGTCTTTAAACCTTCTGTATGTTTCGATAATAGAAGAGAAAATGTAAAAACAGCTATACGACCGGAACTATACGGCCGTAATTTTTATTCCCACCATATAGTTGGTCGTTAAACCTTCTGGAGTCTTAAAAATTTACCTATTTCTCTGAGAATTATTTACTAACCTGAAACTTAATGAAATACCAAGTTTTGACAGAAAAATGATAGCTTAAATTTTCGACCAACATTAACATCCATTGAACAGGATTTTAGCATTTCCAAACTTCTTCTACTTCACTAAAGCTTTAAGTGTTCCTTATTCAACACAAACTTAACTAAAACTTAATTGAAAGTTTAAAACTTAACTCAACCCTTTATTTCACATGGGTTACCTCCCATGAAGCGCTCTTTTATGGTCAATAGCTTAACCGTGATGTTGTTCATTTAGACTTGATTTTATCCTTCTTGCAGTTGCCTTTCCTTGTATGTTTTTGCTTAATCACCTCTTTTGGGTTATCACATGTATGGTGACTGCACTTATATCTTCTTTTGCTCGATAATGTATCAAGCGTTGTCCATTCACCACCCATGAAAGAGAGGTTGTTTTTCCCTGGAGCTTCACCGCTCATGATGCATAAGCTTCTTCAACTATATAGGGGCCTTCTCACTTTGATCTAAGCTTTCCTGAAAACCACCTAAGATGAGAATTATAGAGGAACATCTTGTCTCCACTTTTAAAGACCTTATTTTCTATTTTCCTGTCATGCCATATTTTTACTTTTTATTTGAACAATATAGCATTTTCATAAGCCTCACTTCTAAACTCATCTAAAGCATGAATATCTAATACACGTTTTTCTCATATTGCTTTAAGATCATAATTTAAGTTCTTGATTGCTCAAAAGGCTTTGTGTTCCAATTCTAAAGGTAAATGGCATGCCTTACCGTAAACCATCTTATACTGTGTCATACCCATTGGATTCTTAAATGCAGTACGGTATGCCCAAAAGAGTGTCATTCAACTTGTATGAACAATCTTTTCTTAATTTAACCACCTTCTTCTCGAGTATGGTCTTTAATTTTATATTGGAGAGTTCCACTTGACCACTTGTTTGAGGATGATATGGTGAAGCAACGTGATGAGTTACTCCATATTTGTAAGGGATTTTAAAGTTCCTTTCATAAAATGAGAACCACCGTTAGTGATTAAAAATCTAGGGACTCCAAACCTAGGAAATATGACTTCCTTGATCATCTTCACTGAAGTGGCTGCATCTGCATGGCTTGTTGGAATAGCTTCAACCCATTTAGTGACATAATCGACAACAACAAGAATATGAGTGTAACCATTTGATTCTACAAAAGGTCCCATGTAATCCATTCCACATACATCAAATGGTTCAATTATAAAACTATAATTCATTGCCATCTCTTGTTTTCTACATATATTACCCCTTATCTGGCAAGCATCACAATGTTCTACATACATGTGTGCGTCTTTAAACAAGGTGGGCCAATAAAATCCAGATTGGAGTATCTTTGCTGTAGTTTGCTTGCTTGCATGATGTCCTCCATACGGGCTGTCATGACAAGCTTGCAAAATTGCATTCATTTCATGGTTAGGAACACACTTTCGAATCATACCATCTGGTCCATGAAGATATAAATAAGGATAATCCCAAAAGTAATATTTAAGATCATTAAAGAATTTCATTATTTGATTTCTTGTCATACCAGGAGGTAGAAATTTTCCTGCAAGATAGTTAGCATAATCTGCAAACCAAGGATCAGCGATTTCAATATTTGCCAAATATTCTCCCAAAAATGACTCATTTATAGGTACGGGGTCACTAATTATTCCCTCCATCCTAGAGAGATGATCTTCTACCGGATTATCCTTACCCATATCTACTATTTGCAAATCATATTCTTGCAGTAATAAGACCCATCTAATCAACCTGGGCTTCACATCCTTTTTCATAAGGAGGTGACGCAAAGATTGGTGATCTGTATGAACTATTACCTTAGAATTAATGATCTAAGGTCTAAATTTGTCACAAGCAAAAATTATAGCTTGGAACTCTCTTTCTGTAGTAGCATAATTTTCTGAATCTTATTAAGAGTTCTACTAGCGTAATGAATAACATTTAAATTCTTTCCGTCTCACTATCCTAACACGGCTCCTAAAGCATAGTCACTAGAATCACACATGATTTCAAAAGGTTCATCCCATTTTGGAGATTGCAGGATGGGTGCTGAAACTGACATGGATATACCCTGCGGGTGCTTCACATTGGTATACCCGGTCCAGTCCAGGGAAGGACCACGTGAAGACTTGCCATCCAAGAATATTTCAGGTGGACCAAGCCCATTACAAGTTCTACTCCTTGAAGGACACGACTAGTTGTAGATATAATTTCAAAGGGTTAAACCCTATCATGTAACCGACTCGACCTACCCCTGGGACCTGGCCTATCTATATAAGGGCCAGGAGGGCACAACGAGGAGGATCATCCAACTGATACACACACCTCACGCCAGATCGCATCTGTGCACCCCCTGTAACTTTAGGTTCTGCCGTAATCAAGAATAGACAAGCAGGAGTAGGGTTTTCCCTCCGGGGCCTGAACCTGCGTAATCCTCGTGTCCCCGTGTTGCTTGCCTGGTAACCATCTCTCAACTTCCAGCATCCCCATCTTCTCCAAAACCCAAGTCCATAACAATGGGCATTGACGAGTCGAACCCTCGTCAATTGGCGCTATCTATGGGAACTGGAGACGCTGATCATGCGGTCGTGACGGTCCCATCCGGAGAGATCTATGATTTCTTGGCGACGGAGAATCACCTCCTCTTTAGCGATTTCGACTTCACCACCCACTCGCCAGCCACTCGCAAATATTTCGAGTCCGTAGGAAACGGAATCGAGATGTTGTTTGGGAGCTTTTGCTTCTAGGTGGGGCAGACTGGCACCCTCCGCCTCCCAGAGCTGGTGCCACTTCCATCAATCAGGCCTGCTTCATGGATCCCACCTATGGACGCCCCGCGCACGTTGTCGTTGATGGGTGATTCGGATGATAGCAGCAGTTACAACTCTGATTTGTGCGACCCTCCTTCGGATGAAGGAACCTATGATTCCGGATCTGAAAGCTACGGGAGCAGTGACCCTCTCCGTGAGAGCTACATGTGCGCTGCCATCCATGGCGGCAACGTCAACGACGGAACCAAGGCACCGCTGAATCTGGCTCCCAATCGTCCTCCCAACCCTCAGGTTGAGAACGGAGGATACAGGGCGAACCCATAAAATCCCAATGGGAATAGGGCACCTTGAGGCACAGAGGGCATAAATCGTGCCCACAATGAAATACACCTCAACAACGAGGGTTGGGAGATTGTGCACGAAGCTTTACGGGGCAATCACATCTTACCTGTTGACGCCTCCCGTGACATGCTGATGGCCTATCACTGGCTCCTGATCGAGGAACACAACCAACAGGTCAAGCTACAAGGCGACCTCGAAAAACACAAGCAGGAAGCTGACGAATCAAGCATGCGGGCAGCTGCGCTCTCCGCCGCTGGCGGCTCCTCTTCACACGGCAATGGCACGTGTAAGTACCACTCTTTCCTGGAGTGCATGGACCCCACCGCACGACGCGAGGTCACCAAATAACTTCACACGTCCTTCATGATGATGGACTCGCAAGGCAACAAAACACCGCAGGCTGCGATCATGGCCGCCACCACCTACCTTGCATCCAACCCGCCACCGGAGGGACACCTGAAAAACGCGATCCATAAGTCCGCGCTTGCAGGCCTCGAACTCGTTGGAGCTGCGCTCCATGACAAAACACCTGCAGAGCCAAAGAAAAAGGCCACGATAAGGTTCCCTCGAATCCGCACACCCTCATCCAAGGAGGAAGAGCATGACCTGCCTCGACGCCGCCATAGCCCATAGCGCAGGAGCAGCAACTACGATGCTCGTAGCGAGCTCACACAACGCAAGATCGACAAATCACGCGCTAAGCCCGCGTGCTCAATTGAATCCAAAGAGGACGATGGAGAGCTGTGCGGAGCCAGATGCTTCAGCAGATCCGTTCGAAAGTCAAGGATGCCGAAAAATTTCAAACACCCTTCGGATAACCCGAAGTTTGACGGCGCACACGAGCCAAAAACCTGGCTCGACGATCATCTGTCATCAGTCAAGCTCCACGGCAGGAACAAAACCACTGCCATGTAGTGCCTCCAGCTGCAACTGACAGCGCAGCCAAGGCCTGGCTTAGCACCCTCCCCTCCGGCTCCATCCGCAGCTGGGAAGAGCTGGCATACAGCTTCATCCGCAATTTCAAGGGCACCAACAAGAGACCAGCCTCAATCAAAGAGCTGTGGGCATGCACCCAACGGACCAATGAGTCCATCCGCTCGTACATACTACGCTGGTCCGTCATCAAGAACTCCGACACGAACATCTCTGAGGAGAGGCCAATCAATGCCTTCAAGGACGGCGTCAGGCATCGTGAATTCAAGGAGGAGCTCGGGCGTGTCAAGCCCAAAACCCTCGATCACCTGATGGATGTCGCCAATCCCTGGGAAGATGACGAAGATGCAGTCAACCGAGCACCCTCGGATGATGAGGATGACTTCGGCCGCAGGAGCGATCACCGCGGAAAGATCAGATTGCGCGTCTACGATGATCGCGAGGAAGTCAACATGGTTGCGGCTAGCTACACCGATTACCGCGATGATGGCAACCGCAATAGCGGGTACCACAACAGCGGGTAACGCAGATCTGGGCGGCCCACCCAAATGTGGCAACGTCGCAACCACGACGACAAGCCTTCAACATATGACAAACTATTAGGTCCCTACACCATCCACTTCTACATTGACAAGCAAGATGGTAAGAAGAAGGCCATCCACATGCTCAAGGACTGCCAGGAGTTCCAGAAACTCAGCGAGGGCCTCTCCCAGATGCGACGCCAGGCGATGAACCCAGGATTCGCACCGGCTCCAGGAGTCGTAACTCACGGGGCTCCACCACCACCACCTGGAGGACCCTCGCAACCTGCGGCTACACCAGCGCAGAATAATGGTGCGGACGGATACTCGCCACCGATAGGGTCTATGATGATACAGAAGGGGCTCCCAACCAACAGGGTGCAGAAGAAGATCACCCGCCAAGTCAACTTGGCCATGACCTCCCCTCCAGCCATACATGAGTACCTCAGCGGCTCGGAGTCCTGCATCATGTTTGACCGTTCGGATCAACAGCTCCAGCTACCTCGCCCAGGTCACTCTTCACTGGTGCTCGAAGCCTAGATCAGAGGGTTCGAGATGAGCCGCGTCTTCATGGACGGCCGCAGTAGTATCAAATTGATGTTCACCATCACACTCGCAGCCATGCGGATCCCGCTATGCATCCTAGAGGCGTCTGACACGACTTTCCACAGCATTGTCCCAGGGAAAGGCATATATCCCCTGGGCAAGATATGGCTCGACGTCATCTTTGGCAAACTAAAAAACTTCAGGCGTCAGCGGCTGGAGTTCGAAGTGGTGGACTGGCCCTCACAGTACCACAACATTCGCAAGGTTCCTGGCAGTACCGCACTACGCATACCTTCTACTAAAGATGCTAGGACCCAGGGGCATCATCTCCCAGGAAGCTTCACCAGGTCGGACAGCTGCGACAGAGACTTCAACAGAATCTCCCAATCGTTCAACATGCAGGAGGAGCTAACAAGGCTTAAGGAGGTCACAGACAACGGGGCACCCCCAATCACTAGGAAAAACACACCTGATATGTTGTTCGACTCCACTGTCAACACTAAGAAGGTGCAGGTCCACCCGACGGATGCCTCCAAGATGGCGTTGATCACCAATGCCCTAAACCCCGCATAGGAAAGCGCGCTTGTCGAATTCCTCCGTGAGCGCTGGGAAATTTTTGCCTGGTGTCCCACAGACATGCCAGGAGTTCCTAGGTAATTCGCCGAGCATGCACTCAATGTGTTTTCGGATGCAAATCCAGTTAAACACTCGATACGTCGATTGTCCGAGCCCAGAGCTGAAGCCGTTGGTATTGAAGTCAATATACTCCTCATTGATAACTTCATCACGGAGATCAAGGAAAGCGAGTGGCTGGCTAACCCCATGCTGGTCCCCAAGAAGGACACGGACATCCTGCGGATGTGCGTGGACTTCACATCTCTCAACAACCATTGTCCAAACGACCATTTTCCTCTACCACGGATTGATCAAATCATCGACTCCACTGCAGGATGCAATAAACTCTCCTTCCTCAACGCCTACTCAGGCTATAATCAAATTCGGCTGAAGGCCGACGATCAGGAGAAAACAACGTTCATCACACTGTTTGGGGTGTTTTGTTACAACATAATGCCTTTCGGGCTGAAGAACACATGCGCCAATTACTAGAGATGCATGCAGGCATGTCTGAAGAACCAGATTGGTTGCAATGTTCAGGTCTATGTCGACGACATAGTGATCAAGACCAAGGAGGCCAGGACGCTCATCGATGACCTTGATACATCCATAATGTATCTATAATTTTTGATGGTTTTATGCTATTATTATGCTTTTGACTCTTCTTTTTCTATAAAATTTTCGAGTTATTTGGACTAACCTACTAATAGTTGCAAAAGTACACAATGTTTTTGTTTTACACTTTGATGTGTAGGAATTATCAAGAATACAAGTGGACTCTTGTTGGAGTCAAATTGCGATTTTTCAGAAATCTGTCTCGGAACTCTTTATAACGATGGTCACATTTCAGGTCGAAAACATCGTCAAACGGAAAACTCTTCAACTACAAACTTGTAGGAAATTTCGCGTCAATCGTTCTGGACAAAAAATTGAGCTAATTCCGACTCTGTACTGGCACGCTAGGCCCAATTTACTACAACCCAAGATGGAGTGACGGGAATCCCAGAAGCTATATAAAGGAGGAAAACCTAATTCGTGGAAGACAACTCCACACAAGAATTTCCAGCCACCAAAGCCATGTTTTCTCCTCCCCATGGATCCCATCTCCACGGGGGAGGTCTCCCAAGAAACCATGAAGGAAGGGGGCTAAGGGCGGTGCTCCCCCACGATACCGGCGGCGGGGAAGGAGTCCCCCGCGCCGCCGTCGGTGCCGCCGCCGCCCTCTTCACCGCCATCTCCATCACCTAATCCTCCTAATATGCAGTGGTTCATCCTCCCACACACCTTTGTACCTTCCTATGTAAACATGGTGTTTGATGCTATAAGTTATAATCCTATGATCTATGTCATGTTTGTGTAGTTTCTTTGTTCTTAGATTGAATGGTTGAACGTCTTTGGTTCATTAGAGTTGTATGTTGATATAGTACAGTCCTTTGGTGTCCATTATATTTGTACGCGCATGGATTAAACATCATAGGGTTTGTAGAATGTGTTAGAGGAAGGAGGAAGTTCTGCCGGAGTGACAGAAACCTAAGGACGCGAACCGGAACGTTGCACGTACGGGAGTAAGAGGACCATTAACTTAAGGCAATGGTTGGGGAAACCTTAGTGCATTGTTAGTAGTTACATATGTTTGCTCACAATCCAATCATATAGTACATGTAATTCCATGTAGTGAAGCACATGTTTATTTAGCCTCCCCCACATAGAAAATTGCATCGAAGATACTGAACCTGATTTATTTGCCAATTAAACTTGAACAAAGCCACCACAATTACCATCACTATTCCACACTCATGGTTCTGTTAGTTTAGTATATTTTATTGCTGCAGCAACTAGCTTTACTTTCTTTTTATTTATTATCTTGCAAAGCTTTCTCTAGTACTCATACTATTGCTCTAGTTTTATTTCCTAGATAATGCAAACGTATAGTATGCGTAGAGTTGTATCAGTGGTTGATAGAACTTGAGAGAACATTTATCCTAACTTTAGCTCCTCGTTGGGTTCGACACTCTAACTTATCGAAAAGGCTACACACGATCTCCTTTACTTGTGGGATATCAAGACCTTTTCTGACGCTGTTGCCGCAGAGCAATAGCGTGTGGGTGAATATTCTTGTGTGCACTTGTTTGTTTTATCTCTAAGTAGTTTTTTACTTTCAGTTTTAAGTTGGTCTCTATCTTAGTATGGATAGGGATTGCGAATTAAAAAAAATTAGTTGTACTTGTTACCTAAAAACGTTTTTAAAAAGGAAAGTGATTGGAAAGATGAGTAATGGTTAACTGGGGTCGACCTTGAACACTTGTGTTCATGCCTATGAAACCAAAACAAATCTTCCCATGGAAGCTTTTGAACTGAAGGAAGGCACCATTAAATATAAATTCCCATTCAATCAAGTTATAGATTACCTTTTGCCTCTCCTATTAAAACAAAATTTGATCCTAATGCTTCTTTATTTGAAAATACTTGAATCTTGCTTCTTGTGTCTAACTTAAAGGTGTTAAGAAAAGTACTTCTTGGGAGATAACCCAATAGTTTTCTTGAGTCTTGGAAGTTATTACTTCTGTAATAACCTCTCCTTATCTTTCTTGTTTGATTTTTGTGCCAAGAATAACCTCTAATGAGAGGGAAGTAAGATTTGGGTAGTTGCTGTCCCGAAACAGATTTTTGTGCTCCACGGTAAAAATTCTTGACAAATCTCTGTAAGTCGGATTGAGCTGTAATTTTCTGAATAAATCCCCCGGGTTGTTATCTAACTTTCGTTGGTTCAACAATTTTTTATTTAAGCAACATAAGGTCTTTGAAAAATCAGTTTCTACCTCTGGTTTGTTTTGGCAGATTTTTGCCATTATTTGCATTTGCTTCTTATTGATTCCTTTTTGGGTTCTTTTTGGGAAATTGAGATTTTTGAGGGAATTGCTACACTAGATTGTGTATTTAGTGAAAGTTTTGCTGTTTTGAAACTAAATCCAAAGGTCTATTATCTTTTGAATGCACTAATGTTGCTAATGAAGATTGTGTGAAGTTTTGCATGAAGGAAAATTTCAAGTGTACAGAAAGAATGATGTAATGAGATGAAGAATGGACAAAAGATCAAGCTTGGGATGCCACCCCAAGAAATATTCAAGAGGTAAAAGCATCAAAGCTTGGGGATTCCCAAGGCATCCCCTTCTTCATCAATAAAAATCTCAGGTCTTTCTAGACACTTTGTTTTTATTGTTTCATGCACTATTGTGTTGTTCTTGGAGCGTCTTAGTTTTCGTTTTTGGTTTTTGTTTTATTAGTTTTCTTGAATAAAGTGGTTGGACCCCCATTTTCTCTGTGTTGTTTCAAATAAGTTGATTGGTGTTGGAGAAGGAGTACGAAGCTTCATGTTTATACGTGGTACAAAAGGAGTTTGTTTTGACTATGGCCTAGACCATATCATGTCATGTTCGATGTTGTTTTGACCCTATGCTTAGTGGGTATTGTTGTAGCATTACTTGTTCCAAACAATTGGGATTGTTTAATGTGCCTTAAAGGAATCATGCGTTGCTTTAGCATACAAAAGCATAATATTGTGGTATTCTTCTTTGATGCTTTGTTTGGATTAACTTGGCACATGCTCAGACCTTGTTATGACTATGAACCAGTCACCATAGCCTCTATGATCATTTAGATTTTGACTTGTGGTACCACTTTATGCTTTGATTAGTAATGTTTTGTTGCTCTGCATGATTATGGCCATTATTGCTCTCTTAGTTGGTTGCTCCCAGTCTGTTGCTAGCCTCCACTTGTACTGAGTAAGCTCTACACATGCATCCAACTCCCAAGAAACCAAGTTATTCCAAAGAGTCCACTATAAATTCCCATGAATGGTGTGTTACACCATTCCAAGTATATTCTTGTTTTATCTATCTTCCAAATCAAACCTGTAATGTGAAAGTTAGTGATTAAAGCTCTCACAAACTTGATGGCACACTTTATTTTTTCTTGGCCCTAATAAACTTGAACCATTGTGTCATCTATGTTGTATATGCTTGCACTTATAAGTTGGGATTAGCAGAACTGTGCTATCACGGGGAACGCTTTCAACACTTGTAAATATCTACCCAGTTGATATCATGCTCTTTTGTTTATGGATGTCGTCGGTGTGAAATGAAAGGGGTGCTTCTAAGTCCATGGAGTTATGTATGTGTGTTAGAGAAATGCCTGGGCCGCTAGCCTAAGCCATGCCTAATCATGGTGGAAACTTGTAGCATAACCACAGTGAGCAATCTATGAAGCATTCTTCTTATAAAAAAAGAGACAGAGATTGAGAAAAAGAAAGAAAAAAAGATGACAAAAGACGAAATAGAGAAAAAAGCACCATTTTCCCATGGTAAATAAGAAGATTGGTGAGATTCTCATTGTCTGCTTCCCTTGTCATTTTGTTATGGGATAAATCCTATATCATTGGGGAAGGGGTACCTTGTTGGAAGTTCTCTATGATAGACATGTATTTACTATGATAAGAACTTAACGGTGACTAAAGTTGAGTAGCATGAGGAGCGGCCCTCGTACTCAAGGGACATGAGATTTCCAACTTATACTTTGTCAAGCATATACTCCATCTTTATTCACTTTAACCTTAATCACTTCAAGATGCTTATGATAGGGGCAATGAGAGCTGAAAGCTAACAAGTACCACAATTTTTGGAAGCTCTTTATGAAACTTGAAATCCCTGCTTCCCTTTGAAGGGTCTTTCTTGCACTATTATATTAAGTCTCCACCTTCTATCCTTAGGCACCAATTAAGAGAGCATAGTTTCCATTCTTAGTTCTATGTGAATTGTCCCAAAACTTGTTGATTGATTCATAAGGTTGATATTGCTTGTTCCTGAACTATTTGTATCTAGTCACCCTTATGAACTTTGAAGGTGTCCTATGCATTTATGATTTGTTATACCATGAGGGACAAGCTGAATACCACTCTTATTATGTTTTCTTTATGTGAAACAAACAAACATTTTTTAATGCATTGCTCTTCATGATCTTTGTTTGTAACCTTTTCATGTTACAACTTGGTTGCCATGTCTTATTGTTAGAACTACATCTTTCATGCTTATGTTGAGAGTACTTTGATCCCAGCTATCCATGCTTTGCAAATGGTTTGATCAAGATTATGATGGTGCATGTCACCTCAAAAATTATATTGTTTTTATTGTTTACCTACTCGAGGACGAGCAGGAACTAAGCTTGGGGATGTTGATACATCCCTAATGTATCTATAATTTTTGATGATTTTATGCTATTATTATGCTTTTGACACTTCTTTTTATATAATTTTTTGAGTCATTTGTACTAACCTACTAATAGTTGCAAAAGTGCACAATGTTCTTGTTCTACACTTTGATATGTAGGAATTATCAAGAATACAAGTGGAAGCCTTGCTGGAGTCAAATTGGGATTTTTTAGAAATATGTCTCAAAACTCTTTTTCAAGATGGTCATGTTTCGGGTCGAATACTACGTCATACAGAAAACTCTTAAACTACAAAGTTTTAGGAAATTTTGCATCAATCGTTCTAGACATAAAATTTAGCTGATTCTGAGTCCGGACGGCCCCGCTAGGCCCGATTTACTGCAGCCCAAGATGGGGTGACGGGAATCCGAGAAGCTATATAAAGGAGGGAAACCTAATTCGTGGAAAACACCTCCACCCACAAATTTGCAGCTACCAAAGCCACGTTTTTGCCTCCCCATGGATCCCATATCCTTGGGGGAGGGCTCCCAAGAAGCCATGAAGGAAGGGGCTAAGGGGCGGTGTTCCCCACGATATCGGCGGCGGGGAAGGAGTCCCGCGCGCTACCGCTGGCGGCGCCGCCGCCGTCTTCACCATCTTCACCACCATCTCCATCACCTAATCCTCCTAGTATGCAGTGGTTCATCCTCTCACACACCTCTGTACCGTCCTATGTAAACATGGTGTTTTATGCTATAAGTTATAATCCTATGATGTAGGTCATGTTTGTGTAGTTTCTTTGTTCTTAGATTGAGGCCCACTTCTTTTCAGCTTCTTGGTCAGCTTCTCCCAAAAGCTACCCTCGATCAGCTTCTTCCAGAATCTTATCTTCCAAAATCGTTTATACTTTTAAATTGACATTGAAACTACTAGTTAAGAAGTTTGAATGAATTTTGAAGATGAGATTCTGGGAGAAGCTGGTCGAGGGTAGCTTCTGGGAGAAGCTGGCCAAGAAGCTGAAAAGAAGGGGGCCTGAATGGTTGAACGTCTTTGGTTCATTAGAGTTGTATGTTGATATGGTACAGTCCTTTGGTGTCCATTATATGCGTGCGCGCATGGATTAAACATCATAGGGTTTGTAGTATGTGTAAGAGGAAGGGGAAGTTCTGCCGGAGTGACAGAAACCTAAGTACGCGAACCGGAATGTTGCACGTACGGGAGTAAGAGGACCATTAACTTAAGGCAATGGTTGGGGAAACCATAATGCATTGTTAGTAGTTACATATGTTTTCTCACAATCCAATTATATAGTACATGTAATTCCAAGTAGTGAAGCACATGTATATTTAGCCTCTCCCATATAAAAAACTGCATCGAAGACAATGAACCCGATTTATTCGCCAATTAAACTTGAACAAAGCCACCACAATTACCACCACTATTCCACACTCATGGTTCTGTTAGTTTAGTGTATTTTATTGCTGCAGCAACTAGCTTTACTTTCTTTTTATTTATTATCTTGCAAAGCTTTCTCTAGTACTCGTATTGTTGCTCTAGTTTTATTTCCTAGATAATGCAAACGTATAGTGTGCGTAGAGTTGTATCAGTGGTTGATAGAACTTGAGAGAACATTTATCCTAACTTTATCTCCTCGTTGGGTTCGACACTCTAACTTATCGAAAAGGCTACACACGATCCCCTATACTTGTGGGATATCAAGACCCTTTTCTAGCGCCGTTGCCGAGGAGCAATAGCATGTGGGTGAATATTCTTGTGTGCACTTGTTTGCTTTATCTCTAACTAGTTTTTACTTTCAGTTTTAAGTTGGTCTCTATCTTAGTATTGATATGGATTGTGAATTACAAAAAAATTAGTTGTACTTGTTACCTAAAAATGTTTTTAAAAAAGAAAGTGATTGGAAAGATGAGTAATGGTTAAGTGGGGATCGACCTTGAACACTTGTGTTCATGCCTATGAAACCAAAACAAATCTTCCCATGGAAGCTTTTCAACTGAAAGAAGGCACCATTAAATATCACATCCCATTCGAGAAAGGTATAGATTACCTTTTTTCCTCTCCTATTAAAAAAAAGTTGATCTTAATGCTTCTTTATTTGAAAATACTTGAATCTTGCTTCTTGTGCATAACTTAAAGGCGTTAAAGAAAAGTACTTCTTAGAAGATAACCCAATAGTTTTCTTGAGTCTTGGAAGTTATTACTTCTGTAATAACCTCTCTTTATCCTTTTTGTTTTATTTTTGTGCCAAGAATTACCTCTAATGAGAGGGAAGTAAGATTTAGGGAGTTGTTGTCCCGAAACATATTTTTGTGCTCCACTAGAAAAATTCTGGAAAAATCTATCTAAGTCGGATTGAGTTGTGATTTTTTGAATAAATCCCCCAGATTGTTAGCAAAATTTAGTTAGTTCAACACTTTTTGATTTGAGCAACAGAAGGTCTTCGAAAAATCGGTTTCTACCTGCTAGTCGGTTTTGGCAGATTTTTGCCATTATTTGCATTTGCGTCTTATTGATTCCTTTTTGGGTTCTTTTTGGGAAATTGAGATTTTTTAGGGAATTGCTATAGTATATTGTGTCTTTAGTGAAAGTTTTGCTGTTTTCAAACTAAACCCAAAGGTCTGTTATCTTTTGAATGCACTAATGTTGCTAATGAAGATTGTGCGAAGTTTTGTATGAAGGAAAAATTTCTGGTGTTAGGAAAGAATGATGTAATGAGATGAAGAATTGAAAAAAGCTCAAGCTTGGGGATTCCACCCCGTGTCACCCCAAGAAATATTCAAGAGGTACAAGCATCAAAGTATAGGGATGCCCAAGGCATCCCCTTCTTCATCAATAAAAATCTCAGGTCTTTCTAGACACTTTGTTTTTATTATTTCATGCATTGTTGTGTTGTTCTTGGAGCATCTTACATTTTGTTTTTGGTTTTTGTTTGATTAGTTTACTTGAATAAAGTGGTTGGACCCCCGTTTTCGCTGTGTTGTTTCAAATAAGTTGATTGGTGTTGGAGAAGGAGTATGAAGCTTCATGTTTATAAGTGGTACAAAAGGAGTTTGTTTTGACGATGGCCTAGACCTTATCATGTCATGTTCGATGTTGTTTTGACCCTATGCTTAGTGGTTATTGCTGTAGCATTACTTGTTCCAAACAATTGGGATTGCTTAATGTGCCTTGGAAGAATCATGCGTTGCTTTAGCATACAAAAGCATAATATTGTGGTATTCTTCTTTGATGCTTTGTTTGGGTTGACTTGGCACATGATCACACCATGTTATGACTATGAACCAGTCACCGTAGCCTCTATGATCATTTAGTTTTTGACTTGTGGTACCACTTTATGCTTTGATTAGTAATGTTTTGTCGATGTGCATGATTATGGCCATTATTGCTCTCTGAGTTGGTTGCTCCCAGTCTGTTGCTAGCCTCCACTTGTACTGAGTAAACTCTAATCATGCATCCAACTCCCAAGAAACCAAGTTATTCCAAAGATTCCACTATAAATCCCCATGCATGGTGTGTTACACCATTCCAAGTATATTCTTGTTTTATCTATCTTCCAAATTAAACCTGTTATGTGAAAGTTAGGGATTAAAGGTCTCACAAAATTGATGGCACACTTTATTTTTTTCTTGCCCCTTATAAAATTGAACCATTGTGTCATCTATGCTTTATATGCTTGCACTTATAAGTTGGGATTAGCAGAACTGTGCTGTCACGGGGAACGCTTTCAACACTTGTAAATATCTATCCAGTTGATATCATGCTCTTTTGTTTATGGATGTCGTCGGTGTGAAATGAAAGTGGAGCTTCTAAGTCCATGGAGTTATGTATGTGTGTTAGAGAAATGCCTAGGGCGCTAGCCTAAGCCATGCCTAATCATGGTGGAAACTTGCAGCATAACCATAGTGAGCAATCTATGAAGCATTCTTCTGATAAAAAAAAGAGATAGAGATTGAGAAAAAGAAAGAAAAAAAGATGAGAAAAGACGAAATAGAGAAAAAAGCACCATTTTCCCATGGTAAATAAGAAGATTGCTGAGATGCTCATTGTATGCTTGCCTTGTCATTTTGTTATGGGATAGCTCCTGTATCATTGGGCAAGGGGTACCCCGTTGGCAGTTCTCTATGATACACCTGTACTTACTATGACAAGAACTTACCGGTGACTAAAGTTGAGTAGTACGAGGAGCGGCCCTCGTACTCAAGGGACATGAGATTGCCAACTTATACTTTGTCAAGCATATACTCCATCTTTGTTCACTTTAACCTTAATCACTTCAAGATTCTTATGATAGGGGCAATGAGAGCTGAAAGCTAAGAAGTACCATAATTTTTGGAAGCTCTTGATGAAACTTGAAATCCCTGCTTCCCTTTGAAGTGCCTTTCTATTATATTGAGTCTCCGCCTTCTATCCTTATGCATCAATTAAGAGAGCATAGTTGCCATTCTTAGTTCTATGTGCATTGTCCCAAAACTTGTTGATTGATTCATAAGGTTGATATTACTTGTTCGTGAACTATTTGTATCTAGTCACCCTTATGAACTTTGAAGGTGTCCTATGCATTTATCATTTGTTATACCATGAGGGACAAGCTGAATACCACTCTTATTATGTTTTGTTTATATGAAACAAACAAATGTTTTTCAATGCATTGTTATTCATGATCTTTATTTGTAACCTTTTCATGTTACAATTTGGTTGCTATGTCTTATTGTTAGAACTACATCTTTCATGCTCACATTTAGAGTACTTTAATCCCAGCTATCCATTCTTTGCAAATGGTTTGATCAATATTATGATGGTGCATGTCACCTCAAAAATTATATTGTTTTTATCGTTTACCTACTCGAGGACGAGTAGGAACTAAGCTTGGGGATGTTGATACGTCCATAACGTATCTATAATTTTTGATGGTTTTATGCTATTATTATGCTTTTGACACTTCTTTTTATATAAAGTTTTTGAGTTATTTGGACTAACCTACTAATAGTTGCAAAAGTGCACAATGTTCTTGTTTTACACTTTGATGTGTAGGAATTATCAAGAATACAAGTGGAACCCTTGTTGGAGTCAAATTGGGATTTTCCAGAAATCGGTCTTAGAACTCTTTTTGAAGATTGTCACGTTTCGGGTCAAATATGGCGTCAAAAGTAAAACTCTTAAACTACAAACTTGTAGGAAATTTTGCAACAATCGTCCTGGAAATAAAATTTAGCTGATTCCAAGTCCGGACGAGCCCGCTAGGCCCGATTTACTACAGCCCAATATGGGGTGATGGGAATCCGAGATGCTATATAAAGGGGGAAACCTAATTCGTGGAAGACACCTCCAACCCACGAATTTGTAGTCACCAAAGCCACGTTTTTGCCTCCCCCATGGATCCCATCTCCATGTGGGAGGGCTCCCGAGAATCCATGAAGGAAGGTGTCTAAGGGGAGGTGCTCCCCCATGATACCGGCGGCGGGGAAGGAATCCCTCGCGCCGGTGTCGGCGCAGCCGCCGCCCTCTTCACCATCTTCACTGCCATCTCCATCACCTAATCCTCCTAGTATGCAGTGGTTCATCCTCGCACCCACCTCTGTACCGTCCTATGTAAACATGGTGTTTGATGCTATAAGTTATAATCCTATGATCGATGTCATGTTTGTGTAGTTTTCTTTGTTCTTAGATTAAATGGTTGAACGTCTTTGGTTCATTAGAGTTGTATGTTGATATGGTACAGTCCTTTGGTGTCCATTATATTTTTGCGTGCATGGATTAAACATCATAGGGTTTGTAGTATGTGTAAGAGGAAGGGGGAAGTTCTGCCGGAGTGATAGAAACCTAAGGACGTGAATCGGAACGTTGCATGTATGGGAGTAAGAGGACCATTAACTTAAGGCAATGGTTGGGGAAACTTTAGTGCATTGTTAGTAGTTACAGATGTTTGCTAACAATCCAATCATATAGTACATGTAATTCCATGTAGCGAAGCAAATGTATATTTAGCCTCTCCCACATAGAAAACTGCATCGAAGACAATGAACCCGGTTTATTCGCCAATTAAACTTGGACAAAGCCACCACAATTACCACCACTATTCCGCATTCATGTTTCTGTTAGTTTAGTTTATTTTATTGTTGCAGCAACTAGCTTTACTTTTTTGTTATTTATTATCTTGCGAAGCTTTCTCTATTACTCGTATTGTTGCTCTAGTTATATTTCCTAGATATTGCAAACGTATAGTATGCGTAGATTTGTATCAGTGGTTGATAGAACTTGAGAGAACATTTATCCTACCTTTAGCTCCTCGTTGGGTTCGACACTCTTACTTATCAAAAAGGCTACACACGATCCCCTATACTTGTGGGATATTAGACCTCCGCGAAACATTCGACAACCTTGATCGCTACAAGATCAAGATAAACCCAAACAAGTGCGCTTTAGGCGTCCCGCTTGGCTAATTACTCGGGTACTTCATCTATCAGCGTGGCATCGAGGCAAACCCGAAGAAAATCAGGGCTATACTAGCCATGGAGAAGCCCAAGAACCTCAAGGGAAGTCGTGCAGCTAGCTTGGCGAATCGCAGCGCTCATCAGGTTCATCAGCCGCATGGGCGAGAAGGCCCTCCCTTTTTATCAGCTGCTGTGCAAGGCCGAAAAATTCGAGTGGATGACAGAAGCAGACGAGGAATTTGAGGACCTCAAACGGCTGCTCTCCACATCACCTGTCCTGGTCACGCCAAAGGAAAGGGAGCCCTTGCTGCTATACATAGAAGATACACATCAGGTGGTCAGCACAACACTCGTGGTCGAATGACCCGAAGACGGCAAAACCCATGGGGTGCAACGCTGATCTACTACCTCAGCGAGGTACTGACCTTGACAAAATAAAGGTATCCCCACTACCAGAAGCTCACCTATGGCGTATTCATGATAGCACGTCCGTTGAGCCACTACTTCCAGCAGCATCAGACCATGGTCGTCAACAACGCCCCGCCGTCGAACATCCTGAACAACCCCGAAGCTACGGGGCGAGTAGCCCTGTGGGGCATCGAGTTATCTCCTTGAGACATCATCTACGAGTGGCACACCGCCATCAAGTCTCAGGTCCTCCCTGACTTCCTCGTCCACTGGATGGAACTCCAACTGCTGGGCACCCCGGACATGTCGTAGTCCTGGACAGTGCACTTCGACGGCTCTAAGCGCGAGGATGGAGCAGGAGCCGGCGTAATACTGACGCCCCCTCAAGGGGACAAGATGAGGTATCACCTTCGGATGAAATTCTGCGCATCCAACAATGAGGCCGAATACGAGGCACTCATACACGGCATGAGGATGACCAAGGTGTGTAGCGCAATGTGCCTCATCATATACGGTGACTCCAACCTCGTCGTCCAGCAGATGATGAACGAGTGTGATGCCCATAGCGCTAACATGATCGCATACCATGCGCTCTACAATTCACTCGAAGGGGACTTTGACGGCTGCGAACTTCAGCACGTTGGCAGAGCAAGCAACAAAGAGGCCGACAAGCTCGCCAACATCGGCTCCACTTGCGCCCTAGTGCCACCAGGTGTGTTCCTCGAACAAATTTGCATACCCTCCATCAAGCGGAAATTTCCAAAGGGCACAGCTAAGCCACAGAACACTCGGGGGCTGCACCACCCGAAGGACAAGAAGGACCCGAAAATCTTGACACGGAGGTCAAGCTGGTAAGCCTTATGCAGGTCATGACGGTTGAGTAAACATGGAACCAACCGTATCTCCGCTACCTAATAAGCAAACAGCTGCCCAAGGACCCGATAGACGACCGACGCATATCTCGCCGTTCAAAGGCCTTCACCATAATCAATGGCAAGTTGTACAAGCGCGGCATTTCGGGTGTACTCCAATGATGCATCACCAATAGCGACGGTAAAAGCATCCTACTAGACATCCATGAGGGTATCTGTGGCCACCATGCAGGCAGCCGTGCTCTAGTCGCCAAAGATCTATGAGCTGGCTTCTACTGGCCAACCGCAATGAACGACGCCAAGGAGATAGTTCAGAGGTGCAACGCTTGTCAATGGTACATAGACAAGCCACACGCCCCTGGATCGGAGCTGCGCCCCATACCGTTGGCATGGCCTTTCTCCCAGTGGGGGCTCGACATGATCGGCAAACTGCCAAAGTCCTCGCCAGGAGGGCATGTCTTCCTCCTGGTAGCAGTCGACAAATTCTCGAAGTGGATCGAGGCCATGCATGTTACTAACAAAAGCGGCGCCACCGCTGTCAAGTTTTTCGAGTCCATTGTCTACAGGTTCGGAGTACCCCATAGAATCATAACGGACAACGGCTCGAACTTCACCTCGAAGGAGTTCTGATGCTTCTACGAAAACCTCGGCATCAACCTTACATACGCCTCCGTGGCGCATCCGCAGACCAATGGGCAGGTCGAAAAGGCCAACTCGAAAGGCTTGCGGGAGCCTGCGCGGACGATCTACCCTCCGTTCTCTGGAGCCTACGAACAACGCCAAACAGCTCAATTGGCTACATGCCCTTCTTCATGGTGCACGGAGCCGAATCCATGCTACCCGCTAAGGTATGCTACAAGTCCCCGCGGGTGGTCGCATACAGCAAATCCGAATCATCGGCTGCACTCGAAGACGCCATTGACATGCTGGATGAAGCTCGCAACATTGCTGCGGATCGCTCAGCGGTGTATCGTCAGAGCCTCCGCAACTACCACAGCCGTTGGCTGCATCCAAGGTCCTTCGTTAAAGGAGATCTTGTTCTGCGACTCAAGCAAGAAGGGCACCTGAAGCTCGAGTCACCCTGGGAAGGAATCTACATCGTCACTTAAGTAATCCCAAGTGGCGCCTACTTCCTCATGGATGTCGAGTCAGGAGTCAAATACTCCAACCCCTGAAACGTTGCAAAATTGTGACGCTTATACTCTTAGTTATCTTTTACTTTCAATAAGGCTATTCGGCCAGGCTATTTAGCCGAACACTATACCTCCTACAGTATGATGAATAAAAGCTAAGTTCCTTGGCCCAAATCTCTCTCCCCTATATTATTTATTGCTAAAAATTCTCGGGGGATATGCCTCACGATATGACTTTGTCGATTGACAACAATCCATATAACCTAAGTAGCTAAACACGTCAGGATAACGAAATGGACATGCACATTCTATAATCAAACAACGCACTACGTGCCAATACATACAACTTTACAAGGGCATTACAAGCCTAGTCGAAAATATACAGAGTTTACATTATTTTGTTTTTCATTTATAGGACTCAACTATGCTGGAGCAGAACGTTCATTCGCTCCTCAAACACATCTACAATTTCTTCAGCGTATTGCGCCACCGCCGTGTAGTGTGGACGCATATCCCATGCCATACCATCTAGGGGAGGAGGTGGACCAGCCGCTATCCTCGCAAGATTGACATCACGGCGATGCAGTCGAACAAGAGACAGGGTTGCCTTCATGCCCGCCACTAGTTGATGGCGCACCAGGTCCTTCACGTGACCTGCATCTCGAAAATTTCCAAGCAAGCCTAGAAAGCTGGAAGGTGCAGAGTCTAAGGGAAACATGGTGGCCCAGATGGCTGCGAGTGATGACCTCGCCCGCTTCGGCACCCAAAGTACCTGATGGACACGATCTTTCAGAGTCGCAAGGACAATCACTCGGTCGTGGTCCATCTAGAAGAAGCCGCCAGCCTCCAGCTCTTGTTGCGTCAAGCAATTCATTCGAATTGCCACACGCTCTTTCTCTTCCTTCGGAAGAGGATTTACAACTGCACAATATAGTAAGCAAGGTGACATAAACGACTGGTGCAATCGAAGGGATAAAGGATCAGGATGACTTACATTGCAGTTGCTCGCCAACCTGCCAAAATTTCTCAAGCAGAAACTCTTCCCTGGCAATGGCTCGATCAGCCTTGGACTTCCACACATCCGCATGACCACAGATGCTGAGGATGTCCTTCTCCAAGCTTTGGACGTGATCACGCAGAAACGGCAACTGCGATGACTCGCTCAATGATGGGCGAGTGCCAAGCGTAGGAGAAAGTGTAACCACTAGATCCACATTCAAATGACCTAAGGTTGCACAAGCAAACATCAAAATCAGAAAATTTGACAACAGTCAAAATATGCATTCATATTTACACAAATAAAGCCACTACGTGGCAGAGAGACACTTGTTCATCCCATAGGCATAACATACGCAAAAGAGATAAACTAAGACTAGGCAAGCTACAAGGCAGAGGGACCTAGGCTTCAGCATCCGAAGCAGCTTCCGATCTAGACTGCCTAGCCTTGGCCACTCGCTGCTGCTCCAGCGAGTAGTTGGCCAGAAGATCTATCAGCTTAGGTCCAAAATGCTTGCAGCAGGAGGCGAAGGAAGCAAATTCTACCTCAGTACCATCTGGCTCCGTTGGCATCCTGGACGTGACCTGCGGCAGGTCTAGCTGAGCACCAGACACCATCGCCATCGCCAGCCCCATTGCCGCGCCGACCCCTTTCTATGTCCTCTTGTACTTCACTGGAGCATCATCCGCCAGAGCCTCCACGAGGGAGTCGACGTCCTCAAGGGCAACGCCCTTTAGGTTGATCTCCTTGTAGAAGCGGGCGAGGACCTTCTTGTCCTTGTTGAGCGACTCCACGGTGGAGGTGCAACGATCTTCAATCGCTGCAACAACATCCGCCAGAGGATCACCGTGCACCAAGGCGTCACGATCAAACATAACACTAGAAGAATCTATGAAGAAAAACGGCAAACCTTTCGAATGAAGAAAATGGAATCGCACCTGAAGCATGGAACACTCAAAGGTAGAACAAGGTGGCTTACCGGATATAGCCTTGGCAGCGGCCCTAAGCTTTCCAGCCATGGATTTCTCCGGCGCCGTTGTGACGGTCGCGAGCTGCTGCTCACAGTCTTTAGCCTCTTTCTGCTGACGTTGGAGGGCCTCTGCAGCATCCTTTGCCTCCTTCTCCACTTTGTCGAGACTCTTTTTGAGTGCATTCAGCTTGCGGAGGGCATCGTTGTTCTCATCTATAGCATTGTGCAATGAAAGATGAACACAAGAAAATATTATGCTAAGCACTTGCAATCAAACAAGAAGAAACCCGTACCATGGAGATGCTTGAGGTTGCCTTCCAGATAAAGGTGCTGCTGGATCAGGCGATTGGCGTCACGGACAAAGGGCTATGAAGAAATCAACACACCTGATGAATAAAGGGATCGAGGACTCGCCCATGCAAAAGAAGAAGAATACATACGTGGTCAGCTATGGACTCCGAAGGTTTTGGTTGCATCTTTCGAGCAACGAGCGCATGATCCCCTTGCCGCATGGATCTCGAATTATCGTCGTCGGAGTTGTCCACCATCTTGTGGAACAAAGAGGCAGCCTTCGATTCCGCATACATCTCTTAGAGCTCCTCTTCGAGGGACTCTTACTGCTAGCACTTACGAGGAGCCAAATCAACAACAAGCTAATACTTAGCATATTAACAAAAAACAAAGTGCGATCAGAGTAACTTAGGATGGTATGTCTGATAGGTTGAAGACAGGAGCATCCTTCTGCTCCTTCTTCTTCTTATTGGCCGGTGGTTGAGGAGCTATCGCCTGAACAGGCACGGCCGCAATCGGGGAGGCGGTTGCACCCTCATCCCCGCCATGATGCTCGAGGAAGGAGGGCCCCTTTGGTGTTGGTGGAGTCGCCCATCCGATGTTTCGCTCTGGGACCTTTTTCGAGTGCGCCCTTCGCTAGGCTCGGGGGCTTCCATGGAAGGCGACTGCGTAGGGGAGAACTCAGACTCGGACTCCGCTTCCTCATTGTCTGGTGCAGGTGAGTACTTTTCAGGCAGAGGGGCATCATTCCCGCTACCTTATAGTCCTTCAAGTTGAAGAAAAAATACGAAACGAGTTAAGTAACAGTAACAAACAACAATCACTCGAAAAGCATTACATGCGACTACAGGTTTCACCTGGGGGACTGCTTTCTTGGCATTGAAGGGAGAAGTCAGAGACTTCCCCCGAAGATCCTCTTCAGCCTTGTACTTTAGAAGAGGCCGAAGCGCCCTATCAAGGTCAGGCGAAGACATCTCCTCTGGCAAAATCCTTGTCGGGTCATTGGCTCCAGCATACAAAAACATCGGGTGCGCCCTCGCTTGGACTAGTTGCACCGACGCTTGAGGAAGGTGCCAATTATATCAACACCGTTGACCTCTTTGCCTAGCACCAACTGCAGGGCCTCCACCCGCTTGTAAAGATTATCCACCTCTTCGGATTCACCCTCCAAAATTTTGTTCGACCACGAACACTTTCGGATGATCTTTTGGGTGGAGTCGAAGGGAGCAAGCCTGTAATGCTAGTCGTCCAGCTTGAAGTCGCAGATATAGAACCACTTCCTCCGCCACTGCTAGATGGACTCGCAAAGATAAAAAGAAAAGAACTGGACAGAGGAGCGGATGGAATCCCGCACCCTCCCAGTGGATAAACACCACCGGTGCCAGATTGCCTCTTCACGGACTAGAGTCTCCGGAAGATGCCAAAGTGAGGCTCGATACCGAGCCAGCACTCGTAGAGAGTAATGAATCAGGCGATGTGGAAAAGATAATTGGGAGACAGATCATGAAGTTGAATCCCATATAGAAAAAGGATCCCACGAAGAAATTCGTGGGCGGGCAACGAGAAGCCGCGGATGATAAACGCAAAGAACATAACCCGAAACACTTTGGGTGGGCGCGGGATTACCTCTTGATCTGGCAAGATGGTGTCGCCCTTGGTCTTGGGAATCAAGCAGGCCTCACGCAATTTTCACAAGACCGACTACCGCATCTCCGTGCGCCGCCACCCGCCATCGATGGTCCGGTTCGGAGCAACAAATTTCTTGGCGGCGCCGGCGGCGCTTGAGCCCGCTGCGGCGGACAAGTTTTTCTTCGGCTTTCCCATCAAGGAGCGGCGAGCACGGCGGTGCAAACGGATAAAGGAGGAAGGGAAGACACGAAGGATGTCAAGTGCGCAAGAGCTCAGGAAATGGCAACAATGGTGGAAGATAGAAGCAAATGACCAAGGGGTAAACTTCTCTGTTATTTCCATGGTATAAAAGGGAAAGGACGATGAAGCAGAGCCGTCGATGCAGAAGACCTAACGCGTGCCCTAGATTTCACCGTCCACGTGTCAACACCAACCTAAACCATCGCAAGAATGCCGCACACTATGCACGGAAATCGAGGAGACACCATAATTTTCGCCACGATTACACATGACTAGTCAAATTCAAGTCAGGTGGTGGGACCCACGATTGTCCCGTCGCATCATCACTGCAGGTGCAGACGGTTGAGGTCACCAGTCGTCAGCAATGATGTCATCAAAGCAAAGCCAGCAACGGCTCGAAGATTTCGACTGAACATTGATGTCTACGCACTTCTATTCTTGTAGACAGTTGTTGGGCCTCAAAGTGCAGAGGTTTGTAGAATAGCAGCAAGTTTCCCTTCATTGGCTTACCCAACGTTTAACGAACTCAAGGAGGAAGTGGTCAAAGTTATCCCTCTCAATCAACCCTGCAATCGAGATACAAGAAGTCCCTTGTGTCCCCAACACACCCAATACACTTGTCAGGTGTATAGGTGCACTAGTTCGGCGAAGAGATAGTGAAATACAAGTGGTAACGGTGCCAGAAAAGAGCTTATGACTTGTTGTCAATGTGGGAGAGACAAAAGGCAAACTGAAATAAAGATGGAAGCAAGCAAACATGCAACATATCTAGATGCAAACAGTGTTTCAATGTTTAGAAACAAGGCCTAGGGATCATACTTTCACTAGTGAACACTCTCTCATATAAATATATTCTCTTCATGATACTACTCTTAACTACTCTCTGGTTGGACACTCTAATCCACGGTAGGGCTACAAAAGCACCCCTTAAAGTTCGCCTTCCCGATCTAGATAACCCCACACTGTCACCTTGAGCGCTAGATGGTTCCAACAAACACCACAATTTCATAGAGACAACCAACTCAAAATATAAATCATGACAAATATATATATATGTAATCTAGCCTAAGTGCCACCATGGCGTGCATGCTGTCACTTTCACACACATGGGGAAAAGCATAGATCTATTAAAGCACGATGTGTATTTATGTAGACTCTAGCCTAAGTGCCACCATGGTATGCACGCTGTCACTTTCATACACGTGGGGAGCCGGAGATCTATTAAAGCACTTGAGTAGCAAGGTAGATCTACTTGATTACAAATCTCATGACCACAACAAGATCATGCATAGAGAGAGATGAACACATAGCTACATGTAGAGCCGTTAACCTCGAGGAAGAACTACTCCCTCCTCATCATGGGAATCAACAACGGTGATGGAGATGGTGGTGGAGATCGATGGAGATGGCAACGGGGGCACTTCCCCATCCCGGCAGGGTGCTAGAATAGAGACTTTCTGTCCCTCGAATCTCCCCTTCGGTGGCGGCGGCACTACGGAACTTTTTGTGGCTTTCTGGTCGATCCTCCAGGGTTTCTCAGTCGGGGGCTTCTTATAGGCGAAGGAGGCAAGGTCGGTGGAGGGCCATGGGGCCCACACCCCCTATGGGCACGGCCAGGGTGGGCCCGCGCCCACCTAGGGTGTGGCCACCCTAGTGTCCTCCTCCGTCTCATCTTCGATTTTCCGTATCATTCAGGGGAAAATATGAACATTGGCTTTTGTCCTGTCCAATTTCGAGAATATTCATTTTTTAGCTTTCTGAAACCAAAAACACCAGAAAGCAGGCAACTGGCACTATAGCATCTTGTCAATAGGTTAGTCCTAGAAAGTGTATAAAATACCTTAAAGTCTAGATAAAACATAACCAAGTTGATACTAACAAGCATGTAACATCAAAAATTATAGATACGTTTCCTACGTATCAAGCATCCCCAAGCTTAACTCCTGCTCGTCCTCGAGTAGGTAAGTGATAAAAATAATAATTTTTGAGGTGATATGCACCATCATAATCAAGAGCAAACCATTTGCAAGCATTGAAAGATGGGATCAAAGAACTCTAAACATGAGCATGAAAGATGGATTTCGAACAATAAGACAAAGTAACTATGCATGCAACATGAAAGGTTACAAACAACGAGCATGAATAACATGCATTCAAAAACATCTGTTTGTTTCATATACAGAAAATATAGCATAGTGGCATTCAGCATGTCCCTCATGGAGTAGCAAATAAATGCATAGGACACCTTCAAAGTTCATAAGAGTGACTAGATACAAACAGTTCAAGAACAAGCAATATCAACAATATGAATCAATCAATAAGTTTTGGGACAATGCACATAGAACTAAGAATGGCAACTATGCTTTCTTAACTGGTGCCTAAGGATAGAAGGTGGAGACTCAATATAATGGTGGAAGAAAGGACCTTCATCAAAGGGAAGTAGGGATTTCAAGTTTCATAAAGAGCTTCCAAAAATTATGGTACTTGTTAGATTTCAGCTCCCATTGCCCCTATCATAAGCATCATGAAGTGATTAAGGTTAAAGTGAACAAAATATGGAGTATATGCTTGAAAAAGTATAAGTTGGCAATCTCATGTCCCTTGAGTACGAGGGCCGCTCCTCATGCTACTCAACTTTAGTTACCGGTAAGTTCTTGTCATAGTAAGTACATGTGTATCATAGAGAACCGCCAACGGGGTACCCCTTGCACATGATACATGAGCTATCCCATAATCAAAATGACAAGGAAAGCAAACAATGAGCATCTCAGCAATCTTCTTATTTACCATGGTAAAATGGTGCTTTTTCTCTCTTTCCTCTTTTCAATATGTCTCTTTTTTTATAAGAAGAAAGCTTCATAGATTGCTCACTATGGTGATGCTGCAAGTTTCCATCGTGATTAGGCATGGCTTAGGCTAGCGGCCCAGGCGTTTCTCTAACACACATACATAACTCCATGTACTTACAAGCTCCCTTTTTATTTCACACCGGCGACATCCATAGACAAAAGAGCATGATATCAACTGTGTACAAAGAACAAGTGCAATGTTAAAAGCGTTCCCCGTGACAACACGGTTCTGCTAATTCCAACAGATAAGTGAAAGCATATACAACATAGATGACACAATGGTTCAAGTTTATTAGGGGCAAGAAAAATAAAGTGTGCCATCAAGTTTGTGAGAGCTTTAATCACTAAGTTTTCACATAACAATATACTTTTTAATTGGAAGGTAGATGAAAACAAGAATATACTTGGAAGGTGTAACACACCTTGCATAGGAATATATAGTGGACACTTTGGAATAATTTGGTTTCTTGGGAGTTGGATGCATGAGTAGAGCTTACTCAATACAAGTGGAGGCTAGTAAAAGACTGGGAGCGACCAACTAAGAGAGCAATAATGGCCATAATCATGCCAAGCGAAAAAACATTATCAATCAAAGCATAAAGTGGTACCACAAGTCAAAAACTAAATGATCATAGAGGCTATGGTGACTGGTTCATAGTCATAACATGGTGTGAGCATGTGCCAAGTCAACCCAAACAAAGCATCAAAGGAGAATACCACAATATTATGCTTTTGTATGCTAAAACAACGCATGATTCTTCAAGGCACGTTAAGCAATCCCAATTGTTTGGAACAATTCATGCTACAACAATAATCACTAAGCATAAGGTCAAAACAACATCTAGCATGGCATGATAAAGTCTAAGTCACAGTCAAAGCAAGTTCCTCTTGTACTACTCAAGCAAGAACTTTCTACTCCTATATAACACCAATCGACTTATTTGAAGAAACTCGCAAATATAATAATCAATAAAGATCATTGATCTTGTCTCACAAATCCACAAGGAAGAACTAAAAAGTTCTAAGCAGAAAGCACGAGAAAACTAAGGCTAAACACAATGCTAGCAAACGAGAACACCCACAAACAAAAAGAGTGAAAACTAGAGTGTTCTAAACAATGAAAAAGAGCATGTCTCTCTCCAAAAGCAGTGTGTTGTAATCAAACCAACTTACCCAATCAAAAAAGCAAACGAAAACAAAAAACAAAAATTAAGACGCTCCAAGAACAACACAACAGTGCATGAAACAGTAAAAATGAAGTGTCTAGAATGACCTGAGGTTTTTATTGATGAAGAAGGGGATGCCTTGGGCATCCCCAAGCTTTGACGCTTCTACCTCTTGAATATTTCTTGGGTGACACGGGGTGGCATCCCCAAGCTTGAGCTTTTATCCACTCTTTATCTCATTACATCATTCTCTCTCTACACCTGAAAATTTTCCTTCATACAAAACATCACACAATCTTCATTAGCAATATTAGTGCATTCAAAAGTAATTGACCTTTGGTTTAGTTATAAAACAGCAAAACTATCACTAAAAACACAAGCTACTATATCAATTCCCTCAAAAAGATCAATCCCAAAAAGAACCCAAAAAGGAATCAATAAGAAGCAAATGCAAATAATGGCAGAAATCTGTCAAAACAGACCAGAAGGTAGAAACCGATATTTTCGAAGACCTTATGTTGCTCAAATAAAAAGGTGTTGAACTAACGAAAGTTAGCTAACATACTGGGGGAATTATTCGCAAAATATCAGCTCAATAAGACTTACAGAGATTCCTCACGAATTTTTACGGTGGAGCACAAAAATCTGTTTCGGGAGAGCAACTCCCCAAATCTTACTTCCTACTTATTAGAGGTTATTCTTGGCACAAAAAACCAAACAAAAAGTATAAGAAGATGTCATTACAGAGGTAATAACTTCATAGACTGTAAGACCCCACCTTTATAAAGGTAAAGGTCCCTGTGATTGCAATGCTAGTCCCTGGATCAAATGCTAGCATCCACCGTTTAAGATGAAGTACACAGAAACAAAGGTCATTATTACATCGTCATTCCAGAGATAACATAGTCTTTTACAACTCCATAGCCATAGGCTAGTACAATAGTTTAACTTAACAACATAAATAAAAGTCTTCATCTTCATGTGCCACAGGCAAACTTGTTGAGTGTAGACTCACGATCCTAATCCTCATCAGAGTAACCTACAACATCACAAGTTACAGCCATAGTGGGTCAATACATTGGAATAGTATCGGCAAGTGATACCTTAGTAGAATAGTAGTTTTCTAGCTTCTACATGAATTTGGCTAAGTGTATCTTAGGCTTGCTTTGCTCAAAATAGGTTTTACCTATTAGTTGAAAACACTAAGTTTTTGTTTGACAAAAACTCCCAAGGAACCACCAACAGACATTGGTGAACCTTTACCCTTGTTCAACCACAAGTTTTTAACTTAGAAATTGGGATGAGGAGATTCTTGATAGCTTCCATGTCTTGATGCTCAAATTGTCCATTGCCGGGGACACGGCTAAGTACTTAGATTCTTCCTTCTCGAGAGGTGGTGCACTTTCCCCACAAGACTCGACATGCATCGAGACAAGATATTTCAGAAGCCTTCCCTTAGACCAAAATGGACGTGTTCCCAAACCTATCACCCCCTACCACCAACTGTCCATTTGGCTAAGTTATTGCAACCTATATGATCTAGGTAGAGCCCATATTGCCATGTGGATGCACTAGAAGCTTCTTAACATATGGCATCTCAAATCCCTTTGTTCCTGGGTGGCTTTCCACAAGTGTGATACACAAGGTAGACCATAGATATGGGCCTTTTGTAACCACTCAACATAACCAAAACATACCATTCCACCTAGGTGATTCATTCACTTAGTTGTTTTTATTAAGCAAAAACATAAGTCAAAGATTTAGCAATAATTTCCATAGCATGTATATAATCCACCCTTGTTTGCTACTAGCTAGGCTAAGCATGGAAATATAGTATCTTAACTTAGAGGGAATTCTAAAAAGTCTACAACTACTAGGATTTCCCAAGCATAGCATATAGATACTTAGCAAAATCATCATGCAAGCCCTATACAAAATATCACTAATGCATAGTCAAAATATTGGGACAAAATATTAAGCACCACTTGCCTTGGTAGTTGGGGGAGTAACAACAATCCTCACAATCACTATCACCACTAGCACCAAAATCTACACATAAAATGATAGCACCAAATTCATATTTCAAATATTCAAGCAAAAATATATGAATGCATGCAAATGCCATGTGATGAATTTTTAAATTAAACAAGACAAGTAAATAGTACTGAATCACTAAACTATACAATTACACACTAAATAAACTTAATTGGGCTTTCAAAACATTTTCCAAATATTTTTTATACACAAAATAGGCCTACAAATGTCTCTGCATAAAACTCTATTTTAATAGAGGCAAATTACAATACCCTTTCGTATCATACCCTTTCGCAACCAATCTAATCTATACCAATAGATATAAGATCTAAGGCTCAGATCTACGCGTACCCCTTTGCGGGATGATCTAATCGCATCCGCTGGATCCAGATCTAGCGGACCACATCGCTCTAACCATTCGCGGGCGGTGGAAATGGCCACCACGGTGGCTGCACGTCTGCCGGTGGTGTTCCGGCGAGACCAGAGGGAAAAGGTGAGGGTTCTGGCACTTACCGAGGTCGTGGAGACACGGCGAAGCTCAACGTGCAGGTGGACGGGGTCGGGCGCACAGACACGACGTGGATTCCTCGTCGGAGTTGTGGGCGGCTTCGGGTGCGCTCTGTCGTCGACGTTGGTGGCGCTAGAAGGCACGGGAAAGAAAAAGGAGGGCGGCGTTAGACGCGTACTGAAGCTGCGAGTGTGCGAGCATGAACGAGAGAGGAAGGGGAACGCTAGGTTTACCGTATGTGCTCGTCGGAGTTAAGCACTTCATCGGGCATGCGCGGTCATTGAAATTTGGCGACGTTCTGGATCGCCCTAGCACATACCAGGAGTATTAGGATATGCGCAAGGATGCAGCGAACATGTCAGCAAGACCAGGAGGCAAGGGGTGGGGAGTTCTCATCGGAATTTGCCGCCGGAGAGGTTCGGTACTGCGGCGGAGTGAGCTCGAATGTGGGCAGCCTGGTGGCTCTCTGTGGGTGTGGATTGAGGGGAAATGAGCGGAAGGAGGGGGATTAAGTAGCCAGGGCGAGAGAAAGAATTACGCCGACAGTAACTCGCAATCAAGCGTGAATCAATCGGGGAAAAACGGCCGCGACGGAGCTGGTCACAGGCGTGATTTGGGGACGATGATGATGGGGTGTGTGGGGCCACAACATCAGTGAGAGGGGGGTACGGGAGTGAGTGAAAACAGAGGGGAGAGGGGGTTTTCCTAGGTGGGCTTGCTGGGCTGGTTACTGGGCCACGGGTGAGTTCGGCTAGATAGGTTAGTTGTGTTATTTTTTTCCTTTTTTCTATTTCTGTTTTGATTTTCTGAACCTATTTTCAAATGTTATACAAATGAATTTGAATTCAAAACATTTCTGGATTTTTGTAAAGTGATCCATGCACATATTTATGTATAAAACCTGTTTACTCAAAGAATACTTTGGCCCAATGAAATTAGAATAAAACCATGCCTTATTTGAATAATTAATATAGGCATATAAATGGTTTTAATATAGGTTCTTGTTTTGAAATTTTTGTGTGAGCTTTTTATTCACTTCCAAAACAATACTGATCAAACCTAAACATTTCCATAATTGGAAAGTAAATACAAAAGTCTTGCCTTTCTTCCATAAGGGTTATAAGCAAAGTTTGGTTTCTTATTTTTGGAAATTCATTGGAAAAGGCCAAATGCTTATGAATGCATGAATGATATGCAAGCTTTATAAATTAAGATATTTGGGATGTTACAAAGACTTAAGAAAACTTTTGGGTTATCTCCCAATAAGTACTTTTATTTAATGCCTTTAAGTTAGGCTTGATAGTTTGAGAAGATTCTCACATAAGAAATATCAATTGAAGTAAAAGAGAGCATCAAGAAGCAAATTCAAAACACATTTAAGTCTAACCCACTTCCTATGCATAGGAATCTTGTAAAGAAACAAGTCATGAAAGAACAAAGCAATAAGCATAGGAAAGCAAAACAAGTGCAACTTCAAGATTTTCAACATAAAGAGGGGAATTTAATATTGTTGAAATACTTAAAACCATGTTTCCCTCTCTCAAAATAACTTTCAATAGCAACATGAAAAAAATTAACAATATAAATATCACATAAAACATTCTTATCATGAGCGACATGCATAAAATTATTATTACTCTCCACATAAACAAAGGCATTCTTATTAATTGTAGTGGGAGCAAATTCAATAAAATAGCTATCATTATTATCCTCATCACCATAGTCATCAAATATAGGAGGCATATTGTAATCACAATAAATTTTCTCCTCAATAGTAGGTGGACTAAAAATATCATATTTATCATTGTACTCATCATAAATTGGAGGTTTGGTGTCATCATAAGCAATAGAATAGCTATCTTCCAAATCTAGGGGACTAAAAAGATCATTGTCATAAAAACTAGCTTCCCCAAGTTTAGACTTTTCCATAGCATTGGAAATAAAGGTGTCCAAAGAATTCATACTAATAACATTGCTATTAGCATGTAAATAAAGTTCCATAGGTTTTTTAATTTTCTCTTCAAATACTTCATGTCCTAACTCAAGATAAACACTATAAAGCTCTCTAATTTTTTTTTGTTTTCCATTAAGCCTAACTAGGGAAAACAAGAAACAAAAAGACAAAATTGCAGAATCTAAAGCAAATATCTTCGAGCACTCACACCAGAGGATGTGAGTACCTTTTACCTTA
The DNA here is from genome assembly GCA_916181665.1 of Avena sativa. Lineage (NCBI taxonomy): Eukaryota > Viridiplantae > Streptophyta > Magnoliopsida > Poales > Poaceae > Avena > Avena sativa. The sequence continues at coordinate 133,235,259 of OV702283.1, read as the reverse complement.
CCTCCTCGGCAACGGCGCCAGAAAATAGCTTGATGTCTATGCACTTCTATTCTTGTAGACAGTTGTTGGGCCTCCAAGTGCAGAGGTTTGTAGAACAGCAACAAGTTTCCCTTCAGTGGCTTATCCAAGGTTTATCGAACTCAGGGAGGAAGTGGTCAAAGTTATCCCTCTCAAGCAACCCTGCAATCAAGATACAAGAAGTATCTTGTGTCCCCAACACACCCAATACACTTGTCAGGTGTATAGGTGCACTAGTTCGGCGAAGAGATAGTGAAATACAAGTGGTAACGGTGCCAGAAAAGAGCTTGTGACTTGTTGTTGACGTGGGAGAGACTAAAGGCAAACTAAAATAAAGATGGAAGCAAGCAAACATGCAACAGATCTAGATGCAAACGGTGTTTGAATGTTTAGAAACAAGGCCTAGGGATCATACTTTCACTAGTGAACACTCTCTCATATAAATATGTTCTCTTCATGATACTACTCTTAACTACTCTCCGGTTGGACACTCTAATCCACGGTAGGGCTACAAAAGCACCCCTTAAAGTCCGCCTTCCCGATCTAGATAACCCCACACTGTCACCTTGAGCTCTAGATGGTTCCAACAAACACCACAATTTCATAGAGACAACCAACTCAAAATATAACTCATCACAAATATATATGTAATCTAGCCTAAGTGCCACCACGGTGTGCACGCTGTCACTTTCACACACGTGGGGAAAGCATAGATCTATTAAAGCATGATGAGTGTTTATGTTGACTCTAGCCTAAGTGCCACCACTGTATGTACACCGTCACTTCCATACACGTGGGGAGATCCAGAGATCTATTAAAGAATTTGAGTAGCAAGGTAGATATACTTGATTACAAAGCTCATGACCACAACAAGATCATGCATAGAGAGAGATATGAACACATAGCTACCGGTAGAGCCCTTAGCCTCGAGGAAGAACTAATCCCTCCTCATCATGGTAATCAGCAACGGTGATGGAGATGGTGGTGGAGATCGATGGAGATGGCTCTGGGGGCACTTCCCCATCCCGGCAGGGTGCCGGAATAGAGACTTTTGCCCCCCGAATCTCCCCTTCGGTGGCGGTGGTACTACGGAACTTTTCGTGGCTTTCTGGTCGATCCTCCAGGGTTTCTGAGTTGGGGGCTTCTTATAGGAGAAGAAGGCAAGGTTGGTGGAGGGCCAGGGGGCCCACACCCCCTATGGGCGCGGCCAGGGTGGGCCCGCGCCCACCTAGGGTGTGGCCACCCTGGTATCCTCCTCCGTCTTGTCTTCGATTTTGCGTATCGTTCAGGAAAAAATATGAACTTTGTTTTTTGTTCCGTCCAATTCTAAGAATATTCATTTTTTAGCTTTCTGAAACCTAAAACAGCAGAAAACAGGCAACTAGCACTGTGGCATATTGTCAATAGGTTAGTCCCAGAAAGTGTATAAAAATACCTCAAAGTGTAGACAAAACATAACCAAGTTGATACTAAACAAGCATGTAACATAAAAAATTATAGATACGTTTTCAACGTATCAAACATAAAGTACTTACTCGAGTCTACGACTGAACCAACTACTTGGGGGCTACTCCTATCAGGAGCGCTGGTCACGCACCTGAGAAATTACAATGGTAACATCACCTCGAAAATATCTTCGAGTCTGCGACTCCACTACGGACTCGGGGGCTACTCCCATAGGGAGCGCTGGTCGCGCATTCGAAAAATGCGTCCTTTGGACAGATAATCGAAAGCATCCGCAAATGAATGAACTAAAGTCTCCGCTCGAGTCTATGACTCGAACGGACACTCGGGGGCTACTCCCATAGGGAGCACTTGTCGTGCACCCTATGATCTATTCGAGTGAGATCCTACGGATCAAGTACGATAAAAATCTTTTTGGCAACTTTTCCCAACTTAACGCTAAGTGAGAAACAGTCTCCTTGGTCACCCGAAGCACCTCCGTGGTGATAAACCTTTGGATGTTGTATCTATGATGCAAAGATAATATATTCGGATATAATCTGATGGCCTGGTATCACAGCTGACTACGCTCTGGCAGTAACATATCGTGTCAGCAGGCACGATAAAAAATCCCAACGGACGCGTTGGGTACTTAACTTAAAACACTAGGATTCAACTCATGTAAAACCTCAACGGCCTGGGTCGAATCACGCCAACATTGTTCCGGGTTCGAGTCCGGGGACTCGAATCTAAAGAAGATCGTGTTGTTTTGTCCAATGACAGTTAACTGAACCTGATCCGTCGGCTGAGTCAGGCACATGTATCAACAATCGCTATGAAACTGACATGCTTATTCATAAAAACAGGTTTGAATGAGAAGCACCCGAAAGATTATAGAGTTTCTAGTCGAATCTACGATTCGACTGAACACTTGGGGGCTACTGTAACATCCCAGCATTAGAGCTTAGAAATAAGATGAACCCAGAGGTGTGCATTGCATTCATGCATAGAAAATCCGAATAATTTTCGCGCTTTTGAACAAAACTTGTCAAAGTGATTGAAGCTTCTCTCAACTTGATGGAATTGAAGTAGATCATCAAGTTGACTGTGATAAGTTTCAATATGACCTTTGCTAAAACCTTATTTTGGGTAAACATGATTTGATCTAAGGGGAGATCAAATGTAATAAAATTAAAACCTAATACATTACTTAATGATTTATTTTTGATCCTTAGGTGATCATATCATAGTATTCATTACAAGAACTCATGAATACCAAGTTATAAATATAACTTAAGTAATAGGAATGTAAAAACTAAATCTTAATCTCATCTACTTATACCATGAACATCATGGTAATACAATCTTAACTCTTTAGTGAGTTTGAGTAGGAAAGGAATCAAGTCAAGATCATTTACCATATATCTTTCTTTCCATATCAATCCTTATCATCTCTATTGAATCCTATCCTTATATTTGTTGTTCATCAATGTTGAGTAATCAACTATTGATTCACCAATTCTTAACCTATCAATTCTTGACCTATCAACTCTTGTCCTTATTATAGCATTCACTTAAGGCCTATAAATAAAGAAGTAAGAAGAGGTAAATAGTAATGCTAGTTTTAGATATCATCTATAGGATGGGAGTGATTGGAGGAAATCAAATCAATATGGTAACAAAGAAGATTACAAGGATGAATTCTGAAGATAAGTTACCAGGAGTAATCCTATTGAATAAAGTATGAATAGTAAATGAATAATCTCTCTTAGTCAGATAGATACACTGAGAAGATAATTATAATACAATTGTAGTGTTGTATTGATGAAGGCCTTGATTAGACAACTGGAAACCTAAGCCATATATGATCAAAGGATTCTAATGATCATGCTTTTGCCACCAAGATTGAATGCGTATATCATGTATAAGTGACATTGGTGGATAGAACATGATTAAACCCTAGTATAGAATATGTTATTCTAGGTTAGCCATGCTAAGTCACCATGATATGATGTGAAGTTTGAATATAAGGTATTGGAGTTAAGTAGATATAAGATTGTATGTCCAAGATGAAGTTAGAGCAACATTGGATTATTGAAGTAGTAGTTCCCTCTTGGTAAATATTAAACACTTGAGGTGAAGTAGGATTTGATACATATATATATAAATCTATTAGAGTAATGTTGGAGATGGATGTTTAAGCAAGAGTATGAATGTAGTTAGAAGCAACCACTTGTTGGATTGGAGGTTATCAGCAGTACAGTAGTTGATATAACCAAGTATGGATATGGGAAGATTATGAAAGCTTTAATGTCAATCTCATTGGATTTATAAATGGATTAAGAAGAATAAAAGGTGGATAAGAATATTTTTGTGAAGTAAAACTCATTATGTTAACACATGATGATGAATATGAAGAAATAGTATATCTAGGAAGGGAATTCCTTAATTAGAAGTCCAGGATTAAGAATTATGGAAGATAGGAATTCTTCGTAAACACTAAACCCTAAATCTTTAACCAAACATAAAATCCATTTCATCTAAGTGATCCATCATCCTATTTCCACAATGTCTTATAGGAATAATTTCCTATAGCAAATCACTTAAGCACATTTTTGTCATTTCCAATTATCATAACCATATGTGCTTAGGAGTTACCTTTATCTATTCTCTCTCATAGTTCACTCAAGATAATAACTTTCTATTTTAAAGGGTGATAACATTAAAGATCACAAACATAAAGACAATATGTTTAGCCATTAATCTTTATTCCCATCAACAAAAGTATATAAGTATATTAAGTACCCTAAACCCTAGGGTAAGCATTTACAATTCAAACCTCTAAATCATATTTACCACATAAATGGAAATTACTATAAACCATTATTCCCAATATTATATCCATATATTAATCACACTTAAGCAAGTAGTGAATAACTAGTTCCAGAAAAGAACTATGCATATTCTAAATAAGAAGGGTGATTAGGATTCACCTGTTATTAGATTTTGAATAATAGAATTCACCATATAAAAATTTCCTTAATATTATAAGTTAATGAGAATAAAATCTCATTAGTTAATAGTAATGCATTCTATAATAAGTTTATGGATATTAGCTCAATTAAATTCATATCAAAAGCCCTTACAAATAATAATAGGAAAAGTATATATATAAAGAAAATATATCAAAATATATAATAAAAGTTCACTAAATGATACTAAACACATTCCATTATTGCTACAATTATTTAGCAAATAAATTCTATAGGAAATATTCAAACAAATGAGTAAGATACAAATATGAAAGTAAAATACAAAACAAAATATAGAAAAAAGAGAGAACAAGGAAAAAATGAAAGGAGAGCAGCATCTGGCCTGAAGCCCATTTTCCCTCCTCGCTATCTATCGCTCAGAGCAACCTACAGTAGCCATTTGTTCGCTATGCCTCAGCCCAACACGGCCCGACCTCAGCCCACTGCCAGCCCACGTACCCTTTCACTCTTTTCCTCCTTTCTTCTTCCTCGTGACAGAAGGCAGCGCTGGGAAGCAACTCGGTGGAGCTCCGGCGACCGGCCGATTCGACCACCTCGACGCCATGGTATGCACCACCGCTTCCCGTCGCCTACAAGTACCCTTGCGCCACTGGTGGAACCTCGTCGTGCACCATTTCTCCTCTCTCTCTCTTTGTTCCCCTCTGACCCGAAACCCTAGCTCCTGGATGAGATCGTGCCCGACGAATTAGAGATCCTCTTGGACAACTAAGACCACCCCCATGATCTTCGTGCTCTTCCCATCTGATTGCCCCCTCTCATGAAGGCTAAAGGAGGCCAGGAAGCCTCAATTGTAACCTCGTTCCCGAAGTCCGGTCGTCGAGCTCTTTGTCGATTTCGACCTCCTCACGTCTCCACAACCGCTTCGCTGCAATCCTGGTGAGCTTGCGATGCTCTAGCACCTTCCCTTTGCCTCCCTCTCGCCCTGGTTCTCTCTGTCATCGTGTATGGTCGTGGGCCGCCGCCGGTCGTCGCTGTTGATGCATCTGCGGGAGTCCAAATAGGGCGGTGCCGCTATGGTTAGGTTCCTCGCGTCGTGCTGATTCCAACAACCATTCACTCAGTCCCACGCCATCCCCGCGTCGCATCCATCATTGATCTGTAGGCCGATGCCGACATGACGTCATAGTGACACCATGGTTATGCCAACCCACGGTTAAGCCCTATCAAACATTGTAGGGTCCCGTTTCACTGAGGTGGCTTGCTGATGTGGCATAGACCCCACTAGTCAGTGACTAGGGGTAAGAATCGACGTAGTGAGAAGAACCTTTCACCCCATGCAGACATCAGCATTACATCATAAACGATTTAGTTTATTAATTCTAGAAATTAAATAAAATGATTCAAACTTTTAAAATCAATAACTTTTGTTTTATAATTCAGAAAAATATGCTTAATATATGAAAATTTTCAGAAAAATAAAATCTACAACCTAAAACTATTATCAAATATTATTATGATAACTACTTAAATAAATATTATTTAATAAAGGTTTTATAAGTAATAAAACTTAGATAATTCATATTTTAAAATTGGAAAATATTAAAAAAATAAAAAAATATCAAAAATCTTAAAAAATAAAAACAATACTTAAAAACTATAATCATACATAATTATTTCACTTAAATAAGTATTTATTATTTATTAAGTATTTATAAAGTGATAAACCTTATAAAAATCATATCTTATTATTTATAAATCACAAAAATAAATGTGATATACCAAAATGATCACAAAAATAATACCTACATGTTAAAAATATAATATTCCACTTTTGAGGTAAATAAAAATTTAAAAAACTTAATAACTTGAATTTAAACTTATTTCCTTAATCGATAATTCATATAAAGGTAAATAAAATTTGTTAATATTCCTAAAATTGCCAATTTAGTTCTAATAAGTAATACTAGTCTTAAATATTTAGAATATAAAGTCAAATTGGTCCAACACATTTTAAATACAATTTTATTGAATTATCCTTCAACCATATGTGTAGTTTATTTTCTAAAAAAGATCTTTAACAATTATAAAATCTTCAAGAATGATATTTTAACCAAATAAAATCTTTTACCATTGTTTCACTCACAATTTTATAATAGACTCAATCCAAAGATAATTCATAAGTAGTAAATAATATTATTTAATTATTCACAAACCATAACCACACCCTTATAGGGAGATAAATCCCTTTATACATTTATAATGTAAAGAAACCACTACCAAATAAAAGTATAACCATTCTTAAGTGACTTTAAGGAAACATTATAAAGTACACAAGGTACAAATAACATAAGCATTACACCTTAAATTTATCCATGTTCTTAAAGTTAACTTTAGACTACAAGACTTTAAATGTAATGCTAAAGACTTTGTTATGTGTTTTATAGTTAACTTTGGTCCGTTATAATTAAGTTATAAGAATCTCAAGTCCAGACTATTCAAACAAGCATAAACAATATCAATCACATTCTATCAACCATATTCTAAAAATTATCAAAATTGTTTAAACCTTAATAAAGAAATCTTTTCTTCAAAAGTTATTCATTTTGCCACTTCAGTCAACGTATGACAACTAATCATAAATCACATTACTTTATACTTTACTTATATACTTAGGATTGATAACACTTAAGTTCTTTATAAGTGACATTAATTGTAAAGTAAAAATTTGAAGATAAACAATTATAGTATAAGCAATCTTGAGTAGAATTTCACTTTTGTGTGTATATCATTGTTTTATGATATTATAATTACATGTTGTTTCACACACAATCACAAGACTTAATAAAAAGCACCAATATGAAACTTATTTAAAAAGACAACACATTCTAATAGTAACCATTTCCTGTTTCCAAACCCTAGATCAACGTTGTCCCCGGGATTCGTGTTTATCAAGTGCATTACATTACTTATGCATAATGTCATCTTGCTTCTTTAAACATTAGTCCTTACCAGACCAATGATGCTGATTTCAGATATTGGATCTTTTATATTGTCTCAAAGACCGTGAGTGCATAATCTTTCAATCACACAAGGCAAGTTCACACTTTCTCATGTCCTTTGATTATTTTCTGTAAAGTATTTTGAAAATCCAGTGTTGTCATCACCTGCATTTGAAAAAGGTCAGAAAACACTATTTTTATAATAATGTGAACTATTGGTTATTGATCCTGGGTGATCAGCTAATCTATTAAATATGGCAGTTGGAATACCACTGTTCAGGACCATATCACCTAGGACTTAACAACCAATGTCGACAGTGATTCTTGCGCCGTATATTACGCGTTGACCATGAGATTTGGAATGGGACGGAGAAGTCAGCTGTATCTTTTCCCTCTCACATGGAGCCGCATGTGCGGGTCGTGGCTGTTATCACTCGTAGCATGCATATTAATTGGTAATTCGTAGAGGATATGCAGCATATGGGTGGGAGCCCTCAACGTCCCACAATAGTTCTGGCATCTGACGGTTTGTACTGCCAATTGCCGTAATTCAATAGGTGGGCTGGCGTACGCCAAGGAGAAATGCGGGGTCACGGATAAGGCAGTGATTGGCTTGGATCTTAGTCTAGGCCTCACACCAAGGAAGTGTGAACGATCCTATAACTCGGATGTGCAACAAAGCTAAGATCTCTCATGGGTTAAGTGACGCACCTCTGCAGAGTGTAAGAACTGTAACTTATTACTCCTTGTTCCGGGAAGGAGCTGCGAACGCGACGGAAAAGGAACTCCATGAAAGTTCTGGTAAACCCGTGAAGGCTGGCGGACATAGTTTTTCAGAATAAAAGCAACCTTTGAAGAAATGTTTATGAAAACCTACATTGCCCACGACCTATGGTCTGTGGATGTAGATATAGTGCATCAAACACTCCTTTTCTAGTGAACTTGCTGAGTACGCTCATACTCAACGTATCTTCTTAACCCTTGCTAGATTCTGAAGCCATTAAGACGACGTCTACATCAAGTTATGCTCCAGGAATCATCATCAAAATCTAAAGCTCTTCAATGAAGTCAAGAAGGTCAACATATACACCAACTCAAGTGAAGACGAAGTTATTGATTAGATAGGAAGATAATATCTAGCCATAGAACCTATTTCTGTAGTGTATTGCGATAGCAGCAATGCCCGACCATTAGTTAAGATACTAGTATTAATAGTATGATAGTTTTTGAGTTATTTATTTCTGATTCTTCTTTGTAAGAAGTTTCTTTCTCTCTCTTTAACCTAAAGTGTTCTCTGGATCTTGTGTAAAGAGTTGATTTGTAACCTATAGTCATGTCTTGGACCTGCTGTGTTTTTGTTGTACCACTCTAAGGGATGTAATACTAGTGAATAGTGTTTCATTGGTGTTATGTCAACGACTATAGTGTACTACATCATGCAGTGGTATGCTGGGTCACCGCAGCTACTGACATGGATATACCCTACGGGTACCTCACATTGGTATACCCGGTCTAGCCTAGGGAAGGCCCACGTGAAGACTTGTTGTCCAAGAATATTTCGGGTGGCCCAAGCCCATTACAAGTTCGACTCCTTGAAGGAAACGACTAGTTGTAGATAGAATTTCAAAGGGTTCAACCCTAACCTATAACCGACTTGACCTACCCCCGAGACCTGGCCTGTCTATATAAGGGCCAGGATTGCACGGCGAGGAGGATCATCCAACTCATACACACACCTCACGCCAGATCCCATAAGCGCACCCCCTGTAACTTTCGGTTCCGCCGTAATCAAGAATAGACAAGCAGGAGTAGGGTTTTCCCTCCAGGGGCCTGAACCTGGGTAAACCTCGTGTACCCGTGTTGCTTGCCTATTAACCGTCTCGCGACTTCCAGCATCCCCATCTTATCCAAAACCCAAGTCCATAACAATGGGCATTGACGAGTTGAACCCTCGTCAGAAACTAATTTGTTTTTAAGGTTTTCGAAATCTGTAATCCAATCGTGATCTAAGTAGAACATGGTATCTTTATCAATAAGGTTAGTGAGAGGCATAGCTATTTTAGCAAAATCTTTTATAAATCGCTTATAAAAACCTACATGTCCCAGAAACATTTTTAAGTTTTTTAGGTCCTGAGGTAATGGAAGTTTTTCTATAGCATGTATATTAGACTTATCTATTTCTATACCCTCCTCTGAAACCTTATGTCCAAAAACTTTACCTTCTCTTACCATGAAACGACATTGCTCCCAATTCAAAACCAAGTTTGATTGCCTGCATCTCTGCAAAACTTTGGTTAAATTGTAAAGATAATTATCAAATGTTGTTCCACAAACAAAAAAAAATTGTTAGAACTTTCATAGTCTTCTCAGAAATATCATCAAAGATTTTTAAAACACATTCTTGAAAAGTTGCAACTGCATTACATAAGAAAAATGGAATTAATATATAAGCATATGTGCCATAAGGACAGGTGAAAGTCGTTTTCTCTTGATCTTGTGGTTGTATAGCAATTTGAGAGTAGCCAGAATAACAATCAAGATAACAGAAATAAGAATTATTACTAAGTCTTTCTAAAATTTTATCCATAAATGGTATAGGTTTATGATTTTTTTGTGTCTCGTAGTTTAGTTTCCTAAAATCGATGTGCATGCGATATCCAACAATAGGTCTTATAGGAACTAGCTCGCCATCCTCATTCATAGCAGCATCAAGACTACCTTGTCTTGGTATGCAATGAGCTAGCCTAACCCATTTACTGTCAGAAATAGGATATATTATGCTGACATCTAATAAGCGTATAACTTATTTTCTTACTACTTCCTTCATTTTTGGATTAAACCTTCTCTGTGTGTCCACTACAGGTACAGCATCATCAACGATGGTAATCTTATGTGTTACAATAGAGGGATCTATTCCTTTAATATCACTTAGAGTATATCCAAATGCTTCTCGATGTTTAATCAAGACTGAAATGAGCTTATTTGTTTCATTTACTAATAATAACAGGACATTTATTTTCATTATCTAAGAACTCATACATCATATCGTCTGGAATTCGTTTCAATTCAATTGGCGGAGGTTCTTCATCTCCTTTTATTACCAGTTCTTCATAGTCATGTGGATTATGCGCTTCTAGAATGAAATCAAGGTAATCATCCATGTCTTCTCTTCCTTCATCATCTGGTACCTCCTCCCAAATAAATAGGCTTCTCTCTAATTCGTCTTGCGGAGTGCTAAAATGAATTGTGCCTAGCTTCGCAATTGTTTTCTCTTCTTTGATATCTTCTTCTTCATATGGCATCTTTTTTAGTTTGGAAATGTGGAATGTCATTTCCTCTTATCCAAACAACATTGAAATAGTCTCCTTCTTATTATCAATTCGAGCTTTGGTTATGGAGACAAAAGGCATGCCTAAAAGGATAGGAAAAAAGAGTGTCGAGGCATATCAACAATATGAAAATCAAGGGGGTACATAAGTGCTCCAATAAAGACATAGATATTTCTAATAACGACTTCCGGTCTTATATTAATTCTATTTGAGAGTTTAATAGTAGTGTCTACCGGTTCCACATCTGGATTATTTAAATTGTAGCAAAGTTCCTCATAAAGTGATGAAGGCATAATATTTATAGTGGAGATCGGTTTACAAATTCCTCATAAGAAAGTTTCCCCATAATATATAGGATTCGTTGGCTTAGAAGTTTCATTACCTCATACCTTACCTTCGATGAATTCTGAAGTTTCAAGGTCTAGCGTAACCACTTAATTATCCATGGTATGTGCTTCCATAAGATCCTTTAGTATAACAGTATTTGCATTGCTAGCATCGGGGTTCTTTTCTGGTTTCTTTTCTTTAATCTTCTCTTTATATGTTCTTCCTCTCTGCGCCTTTTCTAGATACTCTCTTGAATAGATTTAGAGGAAAACTCTACTATTGGTGCACTTTTCCTTGCATGCTTCTTTTCTTCGGGCGACTTATAGGGTTTCCATTTTGTAGTTACCTATAGATGCCCTTCATAATTCTCAATAATTTTCTTTACTGAGTAAGAATCAATACCGAGGTTTTTAATCATTACACAAGTCTTTTCATCTGCAAGAAAATCGTTAACACAAGCATACTCAGAAGAACTATTTAACATAATGCTCTCCTAATCTTCAAGACTTTACGTTGTCTCCGTCATTTTCATTATTAATTTCCATGCTTCATCATAGGTATATGATAGAAAACTACCATTAGAAGCAGTATCTAAACTCAATCTATTTTTATCATTAAGCCCTTCATAAAAAGTGTGAGTGATTAACCAATCAGGCAAACGATGATGGGGCAGTTATCTAGATAACTTCTATAACTCAGATAGCCTTCATATAAACTCTCATTAGGATTATTTTTGAAACTGATAATAGTACCTCTCATCCTGTGAGCTTTTCTTTCTGAGTAATATTTTGATAGGAAATTGAGTATCAATTCCGTCCAAGTCCTTGGTGCCTCTGCACAAAAAGATCTATACCAGTTGCAAACATTATTTGAGAGTGTTTGTCTAAACAACTGGACTTTAACCTTATCAAGATTACAGTTATCGAACATATAGGAACCAAAAACATCTTCAAATAATTTTAAGTGCCCATATGGACTCCTTCATCAGTTCCTACAAATTTCTTAGAGTATAGAAATTCAAGTAATAAAGGATGGATCTCAATACCATTGGGATTTATGCTTTAGTTGACAGTTATAAAAGCGTCCATGGGCGAACCCATTTCCTGACTGCCTCAAGCTAGATTAAATGTTGAGTGTTGTCCATTTTTATGGTCCTACAACTTAAATCAAAGATTAGTACAACGAAAGTAAATAACTAAAAGTAAAGTGACTTATAGCGCTAAGCTCCCCGGCAACGGCACCAGAAAATATCTTGATGACTACAAGTGCACAGATCGTTTGTATCTAGTCTCAAAATAAATATATCGATCCCATACGGAGCATTAGGCGACAGACAAAAATGCTTCTAACTAAAACTAAATGAAGTACTTAAGAAATGATTTTAAGATGCAAGAAAAATAGAATTGTTTTGGGGGTTTTGATTGAACAGAGCAATTAATTAAACTAAAGTAAAACTTAATACGGAAAGTAAGAATCACGTATGTAAGAGAGCTTGGAATTACAATAGGGAAAAAAGCGTTCTCAGGGAGTGGTGGATACACCGCTACCAATTTCGATAGAGTAATTAAGATTATCATAAGGAATATTATCATGACATATATGTATGTGGGAGGAGCTCCATATATGGACGAATAGGTAGCAACCACTGCTCACATCATCCGTCATAACCACAGCACACAGATAAACGGCATCAATCATATTATCTCTTTATTAAGGGATTTCTCCCGTGGCATGGACATGGCTTAGTTAGTTCTCCTTGCTTCTCCAAGTTAGTACTGTAGAGGTCCCAACCTTTAATAAGGTAGAGATCCCTGTGTTTTCAATGCTAGTCCCTGGATCAATATCTAGCATCCACAGTTAAGATGTAATATCAAGAAACAAAGGTCATAGTACAACTTTATAACCAGGAAATAAATAATTCATTACATATTACATAGCTCATTTGGCTATCTCATTACAATGCAGCAGAAATAATTATAGCATGGAGTCCTTCATATTCAAAGTGCCACAGGCAATCATGTTGGTTGTAGACTTGTAATCCTAATCAACACACTTCACTAACATCAAACAAACCTGCAACAAAATAAGTTATAGCCACAAGGTTCAATACATTTGAATTGTATTGGCAAGTGATACTATGGTAGAATAGTGGTAACTATCATCTATATGCATTTGTCTAAGTGGAGCTTAGGCTTGGTTTGCTCAAAATATATTTTCCTTATCATTCAAAAACACTATGTTTTTGTTTGTCAAAATCACCCAAGGCATCTACCAATAGACATTGGTGATTCCTTAACCCTTGTTCAACCACAAGTTTTTAACTTAGAAATTGGGATGAGGAGATTCTTGATAGCTTCCATGTCTTGATTCTCAAATTGTCCATTGCCGGGGACACGGCTAAGTACTTAGATTTTACTCTCGAGAGAGGTGGTGCACTTTCCCCACAAGACTCGACATGCATCGAGACAAGATCTTTCAGAAGCCTTCCCTTAGACCAAAATGGACGCGCTCCAAACCTATCAACCCCTACCTCCAACTGTCTATTTGGCTAAGTTATTGCAACCTATATGATCCAGGTAGAGCCCATAATGCCAAGTGGCTGCACTTGAAGCTTCTTAACATATGGCATCTCAAATCTCTTTGTTCTTGGGTGGCATTCCACAAGTGTGATACACAAGGTTCACCAGTCCCCTGGCCTTGTGTAACCACTCAACAAAAATCCATCCATGCAAGTCCCTTTCCACCCAGGTGATTCATTCACATAGTTGTTTTATTAAACAAAACATAAGTCCTTGACTTAGAAATATTCCATAGCATGAATATAATCCACCCTTGTTTTCTACTAGCTAGGCTAAGCATGATAGTAGTAGGAATCTTAACTTAGGAAAATTCTACTAAGTAATCAACTACTAGGATTTCCCATGGCATAGCACACTTAGTAAAATTCAATGCAAGTCCTACTTAGAAATATCACTAATGCCTAGTGAAACTAATGGGACAAAAGTATGAAACACCACTTCCTTTTTGGTAGAGAATATAAGTTCACTCCTTGATCTTGCAATTGTCACACTCTTCAAATTTCACTACAATTCAATCAAGGCACAAATTCATTCTACCATTCAAGCAATTTATCACATAGAATATTAAAAATAAAGCAATGCATGCAAGCATGCCAAAGATAGTTTTATTTTTAAAAGTGGTTTCTATTAGGCTATAAACATTATAAAACATCTATTGGTCATTTACAAAAGTGGAAAAACCATTTTAAGTCAAGTTAGTGAAAATGGCCACTTTAAATCATTTTGTTTTGCTAGAAATGATTTTATTCAAATAATAATTTCTAGTGTTAGCCAAAATGTTTTTTAAACACCAATATCAATGTTTAGGGTCATAATGTTTTAAAACCATTCCATTTGCAAAGGGTTTCATCCTAAATCCATTTTTAAATCAAAGCAACATTTTATTTTGTTGGAAATGCCTTTAAACAAAGTAATAATTTTATAGGGTTCACCAAATATATTTTTAAATCCTAAAACTTGGTGTTTAGGGTTAGAGAGTTTAAATCAACTCATTTTCCAAAGGTTTTATTCAAAAAGCATTTTTAAAACATAAACAATATTTTTATTTAACTAGAAATTCTTTTATTTAAAGATTTATTCCTTCGTCTCACAAAATATGTTTTTAAATCCAAAGGTTGGTTTCTATGGTCAGTAGGTTCAAAAAATCCATTTACAAAATATTTTACCCTAAAAACATTTTTATAATAAATTTTATACTCAAATTAGGCCTAAACAAGTTTCTGCAAAAATAACCAATTTTACATAAGCAATTCATTAAACAAAGTGCATGGTTGCAAAGTACTCTTTTTGCTGATTTCATTGATATAAAATTTGGACGTGTAGATTTAAAGTTATGGAATTTACAAATTCAAACATCTAATAGACATATTTCTGTTTTTAAAACAAACTATAGGCCACGCGTCACAACCTCATTGGCTGGTACCGGTTCGTGAGTATCGCGCTACATGGAGTGTTGGATTTAAAACAGATCATGCGGCTCAGAGTGCTACGTACCCCTTCGGGTTATGATTCTATCGTGTGCATAGGATCTAGATCTAATGGTCCTGAGTGGCTTGACCAAGAAAGGTGGCGCGGCGACTGTGGCTGGTGGCAGTGCGCTCAGACGGTGGAGTTTCCGACGATACAGGAAGCCAGAGGAGAAGTGGGGTGGCTCACCAGAATTGGCGAAGCTTGCTGATACTCAACGTGTGCTTGGTTGGCGAAGGGGCACTCGAGGTCGACGGGGATTGCTCGCCGTAGATGCTACTGATGACGGGCGTGCTCGGGCGTCGACGTTGGCAAAGCTGTGGTGCGCTCTAAGGAAAAAGAGTGATGTTGTTAGATGCGCTCAAGTATTCTGAACACGCGACTATCATCCAGAGAGGAGGGGACGATCGGGTCTCACCGGTAGTGCTCGTCGGAGCGGAGGCAGACGGCGGTGAAGTGTTGTCGTCGAGGTTGTCGATGATGCGGAGAGCGCGCGGATGAGTGGAGGTTACAGGCAGATGCGTAGGGAGGTGGGGATCACGCTCGTGTGGTCGAGGGGGCAAGGCGGTGGTTGGGCTCGCCGTAATTGGCACGGTGGCTCGTCGGAATAGTTGTGCTTTCTGCGAGAATTCCGAGCAGCCTATGGGCAGTGAGTGCGGTGCGTCTGGGGGGGAATATAGAGGGGAGCGAGGCGAGTTAACAAGCGTAGTTACAGCGGCGATTTACTCGTGGAATTATGACGAATTTAAGCTGCGGGAATCAAGCAGAAACAGGAGAGAGAGGGAGGAAGAACTGGTCGCGCGGGTGAAAACGTTGACTGACAAGTGGGGTCGTTCGGTCAGCGAGAGAGAGATGTTTCACGTAGGGTCCAATTGTCATCGACTGCGCAGGTCCGTGCTGTGGTGTGAACTGTTTTCTGCGGGGAGAGGGAAAATGGGCTAGCTGGGCCTGGTGGGTTTTGCTGGGATGGGCTGGCTTCTTTCCCTTTTTTTATTCTGTTTCCTTTTCTTTTTCTAATTTCTTTTTTTGTTTTGTATTTATTCAAATGATTTCAAACACCATTTGAATTTAGATTTTTACCAAACTTTCAGTAATTTTCTATTCTGTTTAAACATGTATTTTAAAGATCATTTTGGAATATTTGTTTTATTTCCACATGGTTTTTATTTAGTTACAATAGACCTATTTAATTATTTAAATAGGATTTTAATTATTGGTTTTAATTATTTTAATTATTGGTTTACCAAATCCTTTTTAGTAGGTTTTATTTATTTATTAGGGTGTCACTTAATTCACTTTGAATTATTTGAAATATTTTTAATATGATTTATTAATCATTTAAATTGGCTTTTGTCTTTATTCAAATAAAATCAAATATGGTTTTAATCCCATATAAATTTTATTTCAAATAATTCTTTGATTCCATTTAAGTTAATTAAATAACTTTTATTCCACTTGGGAAAATTCCAATTATTATTTTCCCATGATTTAATTAATCATTTACTTAGGGATTTTGTCTTTATTAGAATATAATTGGAATAGGGTTTAATCCCATATACTTTTATTTTGAATATTCTGTATCCCTTTATTTCATTTGGATTTGGATTATCTTTGTTTGATTATGGATTTGGCCAAGATTTAATTTGGCTTTTAAATATTCCTTATTTATTTATTCCTTTCTTTATCTTATAAATTCCATATCTTTTTATTTATAGATCCAAATTTGATGATTCCAATTTGTATATTTTAATTAAATATTTTTTATCCTTTTATATCTATTTAGGATTATTTTGCTCACAATTTGGTATGGACTTTAGATAGGAGCTTTATTAGCTTTGGGAATATTTCCTTTTGCCATATTAAACTCATAAGGTTTTATCCATGGCTCCAAATTAAGTGAAACTAATTTCCATGGTTTTACAATATTTTTATTTATCATTTTGATCATTTATAATGTTTGTTGACAAATTTTTATATGGAACAAATCCATAGTCTTAGAGAGATCTTGGAATGATTTTCTTCCATTAGGGTTTTAGAGTTTGGTTTAACTTTTCCAAGTGTTTAAACTTCAAGATACATTCAGATGAATGCATTTCACTTGCTTGAAATTTGTTGGATTCCATTTTATTCAAAGTTTTTTCAAGATGGGTTTTGATGTTTCCATTTGAAATCAAAAAGTTTCTTTTCACCCTAAACTTCAACAATTATTTATTTGGTTTATTTATTTTTCACATTACAAAATTAGGAAAATTTTGGGATGTGACAAGTACGTAAAGAATGAAAATAGCTTTATAGTCACAGTAAGTGCTATCATCCCTCCGTTTACCCACAGGTAATCCCCTTCATCAAGTCCCCATAAGAGGCAAATATTAAGAGGTGGAAAACTCCTAACATCAAGATGAAGACAATTAACACATACATATAATGATGTATAACATGATAATCTCTATTTTATCTCAATCATATGCTAGGGTTTCTCCATATCTCCAAGAACAAACGATCTACTCAGACATGGAGGCAATCAACATCATGGCAATGATAATGGAAATAATCATAGATGAATAGTACTTGTATAAATCCACAACGAGTACGAGAATTACAACAAGATCTAGATGGGATGTAGATGGGATGGATGGAGATGGTGGTGATGCAGCGGTTGATGATGATGAAGATCGATGCCTTGGCCTCCCAGATCTGCATAGGGCAAAGATGGATCCCTTGGGCAAGTTCCCCTCCAAATCCCTTCCAGAGGTGAGGTTCTGCGATTTCTGGTCGTTCTGTATGTCGTCTCTTTTTTCCAATTGCACGGGGCGAAACTATTTGAGGAGGCGGTGGCGGAGCCAACTATATGGCAGGAACTACATGGACAAAAAAGTATTCCCGTCGTATAGTTGGTCGTTAAACCTTCTGGATGCTGCGATCACTGCGAGTTTTCTTCTGGTGTTATTGATATTTCCCAAATTAGCAATTTACACTATTTTTGCCTCATTTTTTGCTCTAGTACAACTGGTCCAAAAATTGTGTCCATCGTATCCATCATTTGTCCTGATCCTGGTGAAAATAGACATAAAAGATGCACGCAAACGCCATAAAATAAAAAGATCCTACCACTACAGTGCAAAATAATAATATAAAACATGATGCAAATATGCACTCATCACACCCACCCCACCAAATCTAGTTCACCGGGTCTCTCTCCCACTGCATCGGAGTTGCAGTCTCGATCACCATGCCGATTGCATTATCGACCGCCCAAGCTCTGCTTCCCCGCCGACGAATACTACCCAACCATACGAGAGCCGCCTCACAGGTGTCCACCAGACAGGATCTAGTTCAACGAGTTCCATGTCCATGGCTCTAGAACAGCTGCACGGGCATCACCATTCACTACACCGGATTTGCCTCAGCGATGCTCTCGTCCATCACGCTCAAGTTGGCATCGACTGCCCAAGGTTTGCTTCCCCGACCACCGAAGATCTGCTTCCCCGCAACCGCAGCACCCTTTGTCACTTGGACATCACCCGCACGGTACCAACGATGCTTAGATGCCTCTACGACCAAGGTAACCAAATCTCCAACTCCTTTTTTTGTCAGTAGTATAGCAGGTTCAAGCATGTCGCAGTGAACTACATTTTTGTAATGGTCCTAGTACATACAAGTCACTAGGCATGCATGTTCTTTGTGCTACATACAAAGTCACTGGACATGTTTGTTTCCATTCGATGCTCTACAAATTTCAACTCATGCACATGTTTTTTATTTTTTCATGCACATTTTCTTAGCTACTCCTTACAATAGTAATTGTCTGCTATTGTGTTTGCAAAATGTAAAGTCAGTGGAAAATATTAGTATGGATTTCCTACTCCACAGTTACTGAAACTATCTGGTTCGTCCTGAGCTAAGTTCCTGCTATTATTTCCTCCTTGGCATCATTCTGCTATCCTGTAGTACCCGTTTAAACTCATCGTACTAGTTCGATTATAATTTTTTTTGCCATCTGGATCTTTAAAAGCTGCAACACTAACTATTTTCTTTTTTTTATATAGAGCTCAAAATGGGAACACTAAACATGCTGGTTTCCACAGTCTCTTCTATAGGTTAACAAGCGATGCCATTGTTTCCCTATCTGGTGTTGATTCATCCTAAGGAATGACATAACTATCCTCTACTCTATAGTTCATTTGTGGTTTACATTCCTGCTCTACAAGTTCTCTTATGATGCCATTATAATTTCTATCCGGTTGAATCCTAGCTACGAAAGTAACGCCATGCCCATTGTGTAGCTCACCGCAAATTCTGAGTCACCCAACATCTCTTGCATTCTAGGATATATTACTTCTTCCATATATATTTCTTGAAATGACCTGGCTAGTTTATATTTGTTGAAATTATAAGAAACGCTCTGTTCGATTGCTTAATTCATTTGTAGACTCACTTGTGTAATGATTGCTTGTCTTGTTCTATACGTTCACAAGCAACGGCATTATATTTCATATCTAGTGGTTCGTTCTAAGCAGCGACATAACTATCCTCTACTGTATATATAGTTCATTTGTGGTTTGCATTTGATACGTCGTAAACATATCTATAATTTTTTATGTTCCATTCTTGTTTAGTATCAACTTTGCTTTGCTTTGTCTACACTTTGAGGTATTTTTATACATTTTCTGGGACTAACCTATTAACAAGATTCTACAGTGCCAGTTGCCTATTTTCTGCTGTTTTTGGTTTCAGAAAAGCTAGTAAGGAAATATTCTCGGAATTGGACGGGGCAAAGCCGAAGTCAATATTTCACCGAGGAGAACACAGAGTCCAGAGGAGAGACGGAGGGGTGCCACAGGGAAGGGTATGGGCCCCCTGGCTGCCCTCCTGCCTCTCCTCTTTGCCTATAAAAGCCCCCGATGCCCAAAACCCTAAGAACCCGATCAAATCTCCACAAAATAGTCTGTAGCCACCGCCACCATCGTCCCTAGATCGGGGGGATCTGGAGCTCTTCCCGGCACCCTGCCGGAGGGGAGATATCATCCCGGAGGCCTTCTTCATCACCCTGCCAGCCTCCGGTATGATGCGTGAGTAGTTCACCCTTGGACAATGGGTCCATACCGTAGCTAGATGGTTGTTTCTCCTCCTTTGAGCTATCATGTTTAGATCTTGTGAGCTCCGTTCATGATCAAGATCATCTATTTGTAATCATACATGTTGTGTTTGCAGGGATCTGATGGATATTGAGATACTATGTTAGATTGATTATTGATTCTATCATGTTTGTGTTGTTTGTGATCTTGCATTCTCTCTATTGCTAGTAGCTATCTTGGCCAAGTAGATGCTAGTGACTTCAAGAGGGGATATTTATGCTCGATAGTGGGTTCATTCCTCTATTAAATCTGGGGAAGTGACAGGAATATCTAAGGTTATAGATGTGTTGTTGATACAAGGGAGAAAACAATAATCTTTTGTTCATGGAACAATTGTATTGTTTACTTTACACACATTGCTTAATGCAATTATCCGTTGCTTGCAACTTAATACTGGAGGGGGTTCGGATGATAACCTGAAGGTGGATTATTGGTCATAGATGCATTTGGATGGAGGTCTATGTATATTGTTGTAATGCCCAATCAAATCTCATAGGAATCATGAATGTCTAGTATTTTCATTGTTATGCTTTGCTCAGTCCTGTCAATTGCCCCGCTGTAATTTGTTCACCCAGCATGTTATGTTATGTATCTTAAGGATACCACCTCTAGTGAACTATGGATCCCGGTCCAATCTTTACCATTGTTACATCATCTATTGTTACTGTTTACTTTCTGCAATCAACCATTACCTTCCTGTCAACACCCGGATTTTTAATCCCAGATGCCTGTTATGTCATACATCGCAATCTCAGGATTACCATTTTTGCGAGACACAACAGATTGGATATCACAGTACATCATCCATTACAAACCATACATAAGGTCTTACAACAAATAAAGGATCTCATGATCCAGTCTTAGTACAAATCAAGCAGCGGAATAACGTAATGATAATTGTAGCGTAGGCGAGGCTCCATCTTCATGGTCACAGGCAATGTTGACAATGTGAGATGATCCTAGTGTCGTAAACTTCCTGTTGTCCATCCTCCTGATAGTCCTCTTCATAGTCTAGCCACGGGAATAGCTAGGGACAAAGCCATGAGTACTCTTTAAGTACTCGCAAACTAATACTAACAAGTGAAGTAGTTTTGAGTAGGAATGCTAAGCTCTAGGTTGTTTTTCAAAAAGCCAGATTTACCTTAACTAAGTTCAAAAGCAAAGAAAGCTAGTTTAAAGTTTTATAACACCTAAGTGGGACCTTGAATTTCATATCATAACCCTGTTGTCGTCAAGTCAAGTCATGAATCATTTCACAAGTCATTTTGAAAATATCTGATGAGGGAATAGTATGGCCACTCCAACTGTCCATAACCGCAGACGCGACTATTAGAATAGTTTGACACTCTGCAGAGGTGGTAGACTTTCACCACAACATTCGATACATCCGTCAGGAACAATCCCGAATTCACCATACTCAGTATGTGGATAATCAATCCTAACCTTTCAATTACACGCCCTAGTATAGGCACCTCTCCTATGAGTTTAGCCTCCCAACCATGACCAACTGTCATCTTGGGAACTGCACAGGTGGACAATCTTCACAAGGTAGCCTCAGCTCAAACCTTGGCCGCAAGGGAACCCATACTGTAGGGTTCGCAGCATAGAAAACAAAAATTTTCCTACGATGTGACCTGTATACCAAGATCTATCTATTAGATACAAACAACGGGCGGATGTATATCCGTAGAGAACATAACCTTGAAGACCGACAAAGCTTAACGAGTTCAACTCGTGGTTGATGTAGACGATCTCTTGCCGATCTCAAGATCGAGAGGAAGTCCTAGCGCCGCAAATCAGCAGCGCATCCGTGCTCGCACACATGTTCGAGGCACCGAGCAACCTCCGCCTCCTCGCTCCAGCGATGCAGCGGAAGCAAAACTCTTTTTTGCCGAATAGCCACCGGGAACATGTATCTCGCTAGTCCGAGACCATGGGGAATAAATTCTAGAGGGGGAGAGAGATCCTTCACGAGGAGGTGTGAGAGACAAGTGAGGAGGGGGGCTCCTTTTATAGGAGGAGGGGGGGCACCCAAGGGGTGGCCGCCGGCCATGGGGGGCAGCCCCCTCCCCTCCTTCATTCATGTGGGTGGACACTCCACTCACAAAATGCCCTTTAAATTCCCTCCACTCAAAAGTCCACTCAAATTCCCATTAAATTTCCACCAAATTTAATGCAAACTCTCATTAAATAAAACTCTTTTATTTTATTCAGAATTTTGTCAATTACTTTAATGACAAACATTCACAAATAACCCCTTGCTAGAATTCCATTTCACATGCATAACCACTTTATGCAATTTCACCCGAAAACCTGTTTCGGTATCTAGTGAAATAAATTCATGCGCTTGTTCATTCTTTCGGCATGAAACATTTGCTCCAATTGGATGTCGGTGTCTCTTAAGTGTGTCACCCTACGGTTCGTGAATAATGCGGACATGATCGAGACCCCTCTCGGATCAATAATCAGAAGCGGGATCTGGAGACCCATACTGACTCCCACACATTCAACGATGACTTCCTTGTGATCGTCGGAACCTTTTATGCTAGTATCTTAATCCCTTTGTTTCACGATATATTACATGTCCGAGATTCGATCATCGGTATCTCCATACCTAGTTTGATCTCGTTACCGACATGCACTCTTTTCTCGTTCCTGTGATATAACATTCTAGTGATCAAATCACTTGCTTGCAAGCTAATCAATGTGATATCACCGAGAGGGCCCAGAGTATATCTATCCGTCATCGGGATGAACAAATTCCACTCTCGATCCATGAGCCTCAACATAACACTTTATTAGTTCTGAATCCATCTTTATAATCACCCTGTTACGGTGTGACGTTTGATGTTATCAAGAAACTTTTCCGGTGTTAGTGATTGACATGATCTCATGGTCTAAGGATTAGGATCACTTCGTAAGTTGTTATAGCAATATAAACTCAATGACTTTGATCGTAATGCTATACTTCGGATGAATGTTCATCACACCATTACACTAATGTTGTGATCCCGTTATTAACAACATCCAATGTCCATGATCAGGAAACCTTGATCATCTTGTTAATCAACGAGCTAGTTTATGAGAGAGGCATAACTAGGAACTTTCTGTTTGTTTATTAAACACACATGTATTAAAGTTTCCGTATTAATACAATTATAGCATGCAAAATAAACATCTATCATATACTTGGAATACACATAATAAACACTTTATTATTGCCTCTCAGGGCATATTCCCTTCAGTCTCCCACTTGCAATAGAGACAATAATCTAGTTACATAGTGATAAATCTAACACCCATTGAGTTCTGGTGTTGATCATGTTTTGCTATAGGGAGAGTTTTAGTCAACGGATCTGCTACATTGAGATCCCTATGTACTTTACAAATCTTTATATCTCCATCCTTGACATGCTCGCGGATGGAGTGAAACCGGCGCTTAATATGCTTGGAATGCTTGTGAGACCTTGGCTCTTTGGCATTGGCAATGGCACCATTGTTGTCACAATAGATCACCATTGGGTCCAACGCGTTTGCCACTACTCCTAGTTCGGATATGAACTCCTTCATCCAAACTGCTTCCTGAGCCGCTTCTAAAGCAGCAACATATTCGGCCTCCGTTGTTGATCCCGCAACCACAGGTTGTTTGGAGCTCCTCCAACTAACCGCTCCGCCATTCATGAGAAATACGTATCCGGATTGAGACTTAGAGTCATCCGGATCGGTGTCAAAGCTAGCGTCGACGTAACACTTAGCG
Source organism: Avena sativa (assembly GCA_916181665.1). Classification (NCBI taxonomy): domain Eukaryota; kingdom Viridiplantae; phylum Streptophyta; class Magnoliopsida; order Poales; family Poaceae; genus Avena; species Avena sativa. Next base: position 133,211,212 of record OV702283.1, on the reverse strand, counting down.
ACGAGCTCTTCTTCACCTCCGTATACAAGAAACATATCCTTAGTTCTTCGTAAGTACTTAAGGATATTCTTGACCGCTATCCAGTGTTCCGAACCTGGATCCGATTGGTACCTACTAGTCAAACTAATAGCATGTGCCACATCCGTTCTTGTACATAGCATGGCGTACATTATAGAGCCTATGGCTGAAGCATAGGGGACTTTGTCCATTATCTCTCTTTCTTCCGCCGAAGCCAGACGTTGAGTCTTACTCAATGTCTTGCCTTGCAACATAGGTAAGAACCCCTTCTTACTTCCGTCCATTTTAAACTTCTTTAAAATCTTATCAAGGTATGTACTTTGCGATAGCCCTATTAGGCGCCTAGATCTATCTCTATAGATCTTTATGCCTAATATGTATGACGCTTCACCTAGGTCCTTCATTGAAAATTTGCTGTTTAGATAACTTTTAACACTGTTTAAAAGATCTATATCATTTCCGATCAATAATGTGTCATCCACATATAATATCAGAAATGCCACATTGCTCCCACTCACTTTCTTGTAAATACAAGCTTCTCCATAAGTTTGGACAAATCCAAACTCTTTGATCACCTCATCAAAGCGGAGATTCCAACTTCGTGATGCTTGCTTCAATCCATAGATGGATCGCTGAAGCTTGCACACCTTGTTAGCATCCTTAGGATCGACAAAACCCTTTGGTTGTATCATATACAACTCTTCTTCAATATTACCATTGAGAAACGCGGTTTTGACATCCATCTGCCATATCTCATAATCGAAATATGCAGCAATTGCTAACATAATCCTAACTGAATTTAGCATCGCTACGGGAGAGAAAGTCTCATCGTAGTCAACTCCTTGAATTTTTCGAAACCCCTTTGCGACAAGTCGAGCTTTATAGATGGTCACATTACCATCAGCATCAGTTTTCCTTTTGAAAATCCATTTGTTCTCCACGGCCTTTTGGTCATGAGGTAATTCCACCAAGTTCCAAACTTGATTTTCATACATGGATTCCATCTCGGATTTCATGGCTTCTAACCATTTGTTGGAATCCGGGCTCATCATCGCTTCTTCATACGTCGCAGGGTCATCATTTTCATCAACCATGAAATTCATGACAGGATTTCCGTACAGCTCGGGAGCTGCACGCATCCTGTTTGACCTGCGAGGTTTGGTAGTACTCTCTTTCGGAGTTTCATGATCATTATCATTAGTTCCCTCTTCAACAGGTGGAGCCAACTCCGGAACAACTTCCGGCACTGCGCTACTCGCCATACTTTGAAGAGAAGTTTCCACAACCTCTTCGAGTTCTACCTTCCGACTACTCACACCTTTCGCAAGAAACTCTTTCTCTAGAAAGGATCCATTCTTGGCAACAAAAACCTTGCCCTCGGATCTGTGATAGAAGGAATACCCAATAGTTTCTTTAGGGTATCCTATGAAGACGCATTTTTCCGCTTTGGGTTCGATTTTATCCGGTTGAAGTTTCTTCACATAAACATCGCATCCCCAAACTTTAAGAAATGACAGCTTAGGTTTGTTTCCAAACCACAATTCATATGGTGTCTTTTCAACGGATTTAGATGGTGCCCGATTTAAAGTGAATGCAGCAGTTTCTAGTGCATAACCCCAAAATGACAACGGCAAGTCCGTCAGAGACATCATAGATCGAACCATATCTAATAAAGTACGATTACGACGTTCCGACACACCATTTCACTGTGGTGTTCCGGCAGGTGTGAGTTGTCAAACAATTCCACACTCTTTCATGTGAGTGCTAAACTCGTAACTTAGATACTCACCTCCACGGTCGGACCGTAGAAATTTGATCTTTCTATTACGATGATTTTCCACTTCATTTTGAAATTCCTTGAACTTTTCAACGGTTTCAGACTTGTGTTTCATCAAGTAGATATAATCGTATCTACTCAAATCATCCGTGAAAGTAACAAAATAACGATATCCACCTCGCGCCGACACACTCATTGGACCACATACATCAGAATGTATGATTTCCAATAAATCTGTCGCCCGTTCCATTGAACCGAAAAACGGCGTTCTAGTCATCTTGCCCATAAGGCATGGCTCACATGTATCAAATGATTCATAATCAAGTGATTCCAAAAGTCCATACGAATGGAGCTTCTTCATGCGTTTAACGTCAATATGACCTAGAAGGCAGTGCCACATATATGCGGATATATCATCATTTAGTTTAATCCTTTTAGCATCAACATTATGAATATGTGTAACATTATCATCGAGATCTAATAGAAATAAACCATTCATCATCGGTGCATGACCATAAAAGATTTCATTCATATAAATGGAACAACCATTGTTCTCGGATTTAAATGAATAACCACTTCGCATCAAACACGATCCAGATACAATGTTCATGCTCAATCCAGGCACCAGATAACATTTATTCAAGTTTATAACTAATCCCGACGGCAAGTGGAGAGGCAGCATTCCGACGGCGATCACATCAACGCTTGATCCATTGCCGACACGCATCTTGACCTCACCCCTTGCTAGCGGTCGCTTGTTCCGCAGCCCCTGATTCGAGTTACAAATATTAGCAACTGAACCGGTATCAAATACCCAGGTGCTACTGCGAGCACTAGTCAAGTACACATCAATAACATGTATATCATATATACCTTTGTTTGCCTTGCCGGCCTTCTTGTCTGCCAAATACTTGGGGCAGTTGCGCTTCCAGTGGCCAGTCCCCTTACAATAGTAGCACTCGGAATCAGACTTAGGTCCAACTCGGGGTTTCTTTTCAGGAGCGGCAACAGGCTTGCCGCCCTTACTTCCCTTCCGTTTTCCCTTCTTGTCTTTCTTGAAACCAGTATTCCTATTGATCATCAACACTTGATGTTCCTTTTTGATCTCCACTTCTGCAGTTTTAAGCATTGACAGAAGCTCGGGGAGAGACTTCTTCATGCCTTGCATATTATAGTTCATCACGAAGCTCTTATAGCTAGGTGGCAGAGACTGCAGAACACGATGGATGCCTAAGTCAATGGGAATCGATATTCCCAAGGACACAAGCTTATCGGCGTAACCCGACATCTTGAGTACATGCTCACTAACGGAGCTGTGCTCTTCCATCATGCAGCTAAAGAACTTTTCTGAAGCGTTGTAGCTCTCTACAGCAGCATGTGTGTCGAAAAGCATTTTCAACTCACCCATTGTATCAAATGCATTGCCGTTTTCGAAATGCTTTCGAAGTTCCGGCTCTAGCCCATACAATATGCCGCAATGAACTAAGTTGTGGTCCTCCTGACGAGTCTGATAGACATTCTTCTCCTCGTCAGGGGCATCATCTAAAGGTGGGGGGCCTAACGGCGCTTCTAGCACATATTGCTTTTGTGCAGCAGAGATGAGAATCCTCAAATTCATGGCCCATTCGGTAAAGTTGCTACCGTTCGTTGCTAGTTTCTCTTTCTCCATGAACACATTGAAATTAAAAGCAGGTGGTGCCATCTACAACAGAATTTGTAAAGTGTAGACTAAGTGTATGATAGATTGAGTTCAACTAATCCATATTACGAATGTACTCCCACTCAAAAACGACATCCCTCGTGCCTTTTTGGTGATTACATGAACCAAATCCACTACACCAAGTCCGATCATCACGTGAGTCGGTGTAGCTTCAAAGGCGAGCATCAAATGGGCATCATATCAACTATATGACTCATGCTTAACCTTTCGGTCCGTGTTCCGAGGCCATGTCTGTACATGCTAGGCTCGCCAAGTTAGAACCTTAGTATTCGTGTGTGTAACTGTTTTACACCCGAAATATGGTCGTGGATCCAAGAACACCCGATCATCACGTGATGTCTTGGAGCGACGAAAACATAATCGGTGCATACTAAAGGAAGAACACATTCTTATCTTGATATTTAAATGAGGGATCATCTTATTATGCTAACAAAGCACTAAACAAGCAATATAAGATGCTATCAAAACATCATATGTTTATTAGTGAAATGATATGGTTCCCGCAGATGATCTCTATCATGTGCATCGTGGTATGATCACTATCATACCTATATGTGTAAATCCAAGGTCTATGGATTTTACACGCTATGTGTGTTGTAAGAGTATCATCTCATACTTCTACTTACAACACTACCATATCATAACACTAGCCCAGCAACAATCTAAACTAGACGCCTCTAATTTATCCATTGCAAGTTTTACGTGGCTTAGGGCTTTCGAGATAGAACCGTTCTTACCTACGAACATGAACCACAACGAGGATAATCAAATTGTTGACAACTCGCTTGCAAAATAGATATTGACTATAGTAGGAGAGACAGACACCCGCTAGCCACTTATGCAAACTAGTTGCATGTCAAGCGTGGAACAGGTCTCATGTGCGAGGACATGTAAAGTTTGTCCGGGCCGCTTCATCCCACTATGCCACCAATATCCAAAATTACAACAAAGGAGCAACAACATGATCATCATCGCCCACATACTCATATGTGTACTACCCGTGTAAAGTATCTACGCATAGATCCGGCTCTGATACCACTGTAGGGTTCGCAGCATAGAAAACAAAAATTTTCCTACGATGTGAACTGTATACCAAGATCTATCTATTAGATACAAACAACGGGTGGATGTATATACGTAGAGAACATACCCTTGAAGACCGACAAAGCTTAACGATTTCAACTCGTGGTTGATGTAGACGATCTCTTGCCGATCTCAAGATCGAGAGGAAGTCCAAGCGCCGCAAATCAGCAGCGCATCCGTGCTCGCACACACGTTCGAGGCACCGAGCAACCTCTGCCTCCTCGCTCCAGTGATGCAGCGGAAGCACAACTCTTTCTTGCCGAATATCCACCGGGAACATGTATCTCGCTAGTCCGAGACCATGGGGAATAAATTCTAGAGGGGGAGAGATATCCTTCACGAGGAGGTGTGAGAGACAAGTGAGGAGGGGGGCTCCTTTTATAGGAGGAGGGGGGCACCCAAGGGGTGGCCGCCGGCCATGGGGGGCAGCCCCCTCCCCTCCTTCATTCATGTGGGTCGACACTCCACTCACAAAATGCCCTTTAAATTCCCTCCACTCAAAAGTCCACTCAAATTCCCATTAAATTTCCACCAAATTTAATGCAAACTCTCATTAAATAAAACTCTTTTATTTTATTCAGAATTTTGTCAATTACTTTAATGACAAACATTCAAAAATAACCCCTTGCTAGAATTCCATTTCACATGCATAACCACTTTATGCAATTTCACCCGAAAACCTGTTTCGGTATCTAGTGAAATAAATTCATGCGCTTGTTCATTCTTTCGACATGAAACATTTGCTCCAATTGGATGTCGGTGTCTCTTAAGTGTGTCACCCTACGGTTCGTGAATAATGCAGACATGATCGAGACCCCTCTCGGATCAATAATCAGAAGCGGGATCTGGAGACCCATACTGACTCCCACACATTCAACGATGACTTCCTTGTGATCGTCGGAACCTTTTACGCTAGTATCTTAATCCCTTTGTTTCACGATATATTACATGTCCGAGATTCGATCATCGGTATCTCCATACCTAGTTTGATCTCGTTACCGACATGCACTCTTTTCTCGTTCCTGTGATATAACATTCTAGTGATCAAATCACTTGCTTGCAAGCTAATCAATGTGATATCACCGAGAGGGCCCAGAGTATATCTATCCGTCATCGGGATGAACAAATTCCACTCTCGATCCATGAGCCTCAACATAACACTTTATTAGTTCTGAATCCATCTTTATAATCACCCTGTTACGGTGTGACGTTTGATGTTATCAAGAAACTCTTCCGGTGTTAGTGATTGACATGATCTCATGGTCTAAGGATTAGGATCACTTCGTAAGTTGTTATAGCAATATAAACTCAATGACTTTGATCGTAATGCTATACTTCGGATGAATGTTCATCACACCATTACACTAATGTTGTGATCCCGTTATTAACAACATCCAATGTCCATGATCAGGAAACCTTGATCATCTTGTTAATCAACGAGCTAGTTTATGAGAGAGGCATAACTAGGAACTTTCTGTTTGTTTATTAAACACACATGTATTAACGTTTCCGTATTAATACAATTATAGCATGCAAAATAAACATCTATCATATACTTGGAATACACATAATAAACACTTTATTATTGCCTCTCAGGGCATATTCCCTTCACATATTAAGGTATATAAATTTCCAGTCAAGCCCTACCCAAATTTCGGGTATTGTGGTTGTACGGTAAAATTGGAATGGTATCGCATCTAGACAACCATCAGTTTTATAAAGGGCTAAGGCTCATGCCTTAACATTTTCATCATCAAAATCATCTGGTGTTCAATAACACATGTCAAAACATTTCAGTAGAATGACTCATCGTTCTAAGGTTTTCATAACCATTTTCACCAAGTATTCCCATCTAAAGTGGTCAAGTTTTATGCATCTACAAGTGGGAGTAAACACTATTGAGGGGTGGTAAACAAGGATGAATGATCTAAGTTCAATCTCATGCCTCAGGATGACATCAAGATTATCTAACTTAGGCCAAGTTTTATGCTCTTTATGCTACCTTTAAATAATCTTTCTAAGCTCTACAAGTCACTAAGTAAACTCCAATAGAAAGCTTTGATAAAGAAATAAAATACTCAGCTTGCAAATAAAACTAGGATTGGATATCAAGTAGTGTAAGCTTGCAAGGATTAGCTTGCTAAGTCAACTTGTATAGTGAGGCTTGCAAGGTTGCAAGTATAGGCTTTCCTTGTGCAGAGTAGTGGTTGAAGTTCTCATAGGCCTCTTCCTCGTAGTATTCTCCTTCCTCCTCGTATCCTTGGCCGGTACTAGCGTCTATAAATAAATACGAGGTATACAATCACCAAACAATACTTAACTACTTTTATTTATCACACCAAGGTTTTCACTAGATGATCTAGCATCATCACAAACATTAAAATCATCCAAGTACTTTCTTATTTATTTTATTTTAGAAAAGTAATTTCTACTCATTGAAAAACTACTTAAGATTTAATATTCTCCAACAAAAACATGGGATCATGTTGACACATGTCATCACCACATATTTTAGTACATGGGAATGTAATTTAAAGTGGTGTCACAATTTAATAAGGTTTAACCTTTTTATTTTAATTAATTAAAGTGATTATAAATTCCTATGAGGCATTCTTTTATTACTTGTCCATTATTTCTACAAGTAACCCTAGATATTTTTAAATATTCGGAAAGGTCTTGTTAAATGTGAATTTTGAGAGTTGGAATCAACTCAAAAGCTTTTGTGGTTGAATTTTGAAAAATGTTTGAATAGATAAAAGTCTCTGGCTTGTTATTTTTACTATAGGTGATCTACAATTCCAAGTGAATTGAATCAAACGTGCATGGATTAAGAATTCCAGTACCTTTCTAACAAAATTGGTTTCATGCAATTTGGTTTAGTGAATCGACCTGGGTTGATTTTTGAATCTAGGTATAGAACTGAGTTTGAAACTAAAAGAATAAACCTAAATTCAAACTACTGGGTCACGCGGGAATGTAAATGGGCCGGCCCATGGCACACAGCGCACGTGCGGGTGAGTTTAAGTGGGTGTCCCCACCAGTCAGCGAGACAGGGGGTGCAAAGCGGTACGGGGTGATATGGACCGCACGATCAAACTCTAATCGAACGGCTATGACCTATCGTCTCCGTCGGGCAACTCCGGGGAGACAGAACCCTAGTGCGGCCAGTGGGGTTCTACGGGGGCTCACCGGGGCTCAGGCGAGGGTCGGCGACGGGGGCAAACGACAAAGTCGACGACGGCGAACCTCCTGCTACCGGCGGCTTCTCCTGGGGCGGCTCCAATCGCTGGCTCCTTTCTTCCTCCTCCGCGGCAGACTCCATCCAAATTCCGGCGACCTGCTGCTCGCCTTGCTCCGGGGGTGAGGTGGGGTGGTTCTGAGAGAGAGGGGAGTGTGTTGGTGTGAAGAAATTGAGCGGGGTGGCCTCTATTTATAGTGCCAAGAGGGGACCGAAGGGCGCGGGCGGAGCTTGTCGTGGTCGTCGGCATAGCGAGCTACTGGCATGGGCGACGGTAGGGGGTGGTGTTGTGCTCCCTGGCGAAGCTCAACGGCGTGGTCTCGAGGCATGGGGCGGTGCGAGACGGTCGGAACGCTACGGTGCTCTGGGCGGGTCCGACGGGCATTTTAATGGCACACCGCGGCTACGGGTCGCGCGGCGGTGAACGGGGTTGTCTGGTAGTCTCCTGGGATGGTGGTGATCACGCTTGCACACGGCGAGGGCAGCACGCGGTCTGTGAGCTCGTGTCGAGTGCGGCGCTCTGGCGCGCTCTCGGCATGGCGCAGGGGCGTAGGGCGTGGCGATTCTAGAGTGGTCCAGTGGCTTGCTGATCGTTGGCGTTGGACAAGGGGTGGCGATGGACGATGGTAAATGTCCCAGACATGGTGGCTAGGCTTGGTGTTGCTCCTAGCTTGCTGTCGACTAAGGGGTGGCAAGGTGAGGCTCGGCATGGTCACCATTGATGGCAATGGCAAGCTCACAGTGGTTCTAGAGCTTGCTAACTAAGCTAGATGATCTACTAAATGTCTGCTGTGAGCTAGAGACGGAATAAGTTAGGCCAAATCACTGCTCACTATAGTGTTTGATGTTTGTTTGTTTTGTGTTTGCAAGGTGTTTGATGAATTGGCCGAAAGAGATTTGAATTTGAATTTTTGGTTCAAACTTGGTGGGTGCACTAGTTACATACTAGGTAGTCTCTGGTTAGTTGGAAAGGTCAAGGGGCACTGGTTTGGTGGGTTTTTTAAAATGGGTGACCTTCACATATGTTAAAGATTCAATTTTGAATTGTCAATTGAATCAAGTTGCCAAATGTTTCTGTAAGTTTGAAAGGTGGGCTTGGGTTCAGTTTTACTTGGTCTATCAAGGGGTGAAAAGAAATGGAAATGTTTATGTTTAAAATCTTGGACTAGAAACACTCAAAGTGGCCTAGTGAGCAAGATTGGCAAAAATGACCATTTGCATATTTTGTTTGTTTTTGATTTTTCTCTTGTTTTGTTTCTGCTTGGAAATGATTTAGATGATGGTGTTTTCATCTTTAAACCATTCCTTGCTATTTAGAACAATCACACAAGTCCATTCATGCATTCATACAATCATCACATACACACATGCATTCATATGATTTTAATTAACAAAGTTTTTTGTTAACCCTAATTTTGGTGATTGGAATTGATAATCATTGATCAATATTTTTGGGATGTTACACTTCCACACTATACGTTTAATCCTTTGTTTTTAGCAAACCAACTGAGATTGACAACCTCACTATAAATTGGGGCAAAGTCTTGAGTTTGTGTTATGTAGGACTCCAAGTTGCTAGCAACACCTTGGAGTTGTTTCCTTACTCCTACTAGTTCGATAACCTTGGTTTCATAACTGAGGGAAAACTTATTGTTGTGCTCATCATACCTTCCTCTTGGGGTTTCCCAACGAAGCTCTATAGTGATCTGAGCTCATTAAGGATTTTTCTAGCACCATTGCCGGGGAGTTTAAGGACAGCTTCACAAGGGGAGTCTTTCACAACCATTCTCTTTACTTTGTTTTTGTTTTGCTTAGTTCCTTTTGCTTTGTTTTGTTTGCTTCTTTTTACAAAAAATTACAAAAAAAATTAGTTTCGTTTGGTTTGCTTTTTCTTATCAAAAACACAAAAAATAGTTATTCCTATAGTTGTCACCTTGCTCTAGCTCACCATGTTGATCCCTAATTTCACCCTGAAAGACCTTTCAATAGGTAGTGGCTCTATAATTGGGAAAGAAAATATTGAAGAATTCTTTAATCATATTAGCAAACATGAGGATATTGAGAATAGATCCTTAGCAGAACTTGCTCATAATTATGAAATTGCTTCAGATTCTTTAGTTCACATGTTGGAGGCTAGGTTTGTTAACCTTAACCCGATGATGCAAATAATGTTTCTTAAATTTATAGAAATTGAGGATACTGAAAAGAGGGATTTTATTCTGGAAACTTTGCTAAAGGAGTTCAATGATGTTGCTAAAGAAGCTAAAAAGGTCTTTGATCATTTCATTATGCTAGGCTCATGTGTAGATGTTATGGGTACATTAGAAAAGTTGGACAAAACACAACCCAATGGAGAGGAAATTAAAATACCCATACCTTCTAAATTTGTAGGAATGCCTGAAGCCTTAGAAAAGAATTTTGAATGGATTGTTCCTGAAAATCCGTTTGATGAAAGAAGTGAACCCAAGAGTGTTGAGATAGGATCCTATAGAACTCATTTGGATGAGATATCTTTCCTAATTGAATAAATTTTGAGTATTGATCTTAATGCCTCTTCATTTGAAAATACTTGATTCTTGCTTCTTGTGCCTAATTTAAAGGAGTTAAAGAATAGTACTTGTTGGGAGATAATTGTTGGAATTTAGTGTATATTGGGCTGTTGGCCCATTAGACAAATTCTGAAATTATCTTTGGCCCACTTTGTGCATGGCAGCATATAGCTGTGCTAGTGGTGCTAAAGTTTAGTCCCGCATTGCTAGTTGAAGAGGAGTTGGACCACCCTATATAGTAGAGTGTTGCACCACTCACTAAGGTGTGACAAGAAGAGTAGCCCTTGCGCACTACTCCTCCAACGCCGCCCGCCTCGCCTCGCCACGCCTCACCTCATCACGACGCGCACGACATGGGTTGCGGGAATCTCGCCGAGCCGAGCTTTATTTTGCTGGTTGGGAAAACTAATTATGAGTCATTAACGGACGCGTTAATTACAGTCGTTTCTAGTTTTTATGGAGATGGGCTGTTACCGACTCGGACATGGGTTGAGCCCCACGACCTCCCTAACCTGCACTATATAAGCGCATGCGCTAAACCTAATCGGTGAATCAATCTACACACGTGCCTACCTCCAGAACTTTGCGCCGCCGCTTTCGTCTTCGCCATCCCGGCTTGTGGCGTGCACCGCAGATCGGGATAGTAGGCCTCCGGAACCCCGCCTCTTGTGAACCTGTACGGGTGAGGGGCGATCAGGTTTTTGGGGAGAGCTCAAGCGCGACTACTGGCAACCATGACGGCGTCCGATGATGATTTCCCTAACGATGACTTCTTCCCGAACGTCACCAATCTCTTCGACAACCTCAACATGGGCGATCCTGCTGCGACCACTGCGGCTACTATTCAGCCTACACTATATGTGATTCTGAACTGTCTTTTTCGGATTATGCTAGAGTTTCTAGTTTTAGCATATGGCATAGATGTGATAGGTTTGTCTTGTATAGATGTAATCTGTTCATCTACTCTGTTGATCTGCATAATTGGTTTTAGTACCATTTGTATGATCATGCTTTATCAATTTATTATTCGGATTAAATCATACGGATTATTGCTTATATTTCCAACAATCCAAAAACCTGATTATAGGCAACTGAATTCCACTGGTGTACCGGCGGCTACTAGGTCGCCTCCTTTTGATGGCATGCACTATAAGAGATGGCGCGCGAGAGAGCAGTTCTCTAGTTTGAAAACCTAAACTGCTATAGTGCCACTCTTGGCAAGCCTGAAGGAGAACTTTCTGTTGAGCAGGAAGCAACCTTTAAGAAAGCCGATACCATGTTTATGGCGGCTTTGTTTAGTGTTCTTGGGGACAACATTGTTAACCCGTATATGTCATTTGAAAATGGCAAGGACACGTGGGAAGTGCTCGAGGCCAAGTTTGGAGTCTCGGACGCTGGCACTGAGTTGTATGTCACGGAGCAATTATATGACTACAAGATGGTTGATGAGCGCTCCGTCGTTGAGCAAGCTCATGAGATACAATCACTTGACAAAGAACTTGACCAGTTCAAGTGTTCCTTATTGTACAAATTTGTGGCTGGTGGCATTATTGCCAAGCTTCCTCCCTCGTGGAGGAACTTTGCTACTTCTCTGAAACATAAGAGACAAGAGTTTTCCGTTACGGATCTCATTGGGTATCTTCATGTGGAAGATAAGGCGAGAGCAAAGGACAAAACGGCTCAAGGATTTGAGGGAGGTTCTACTGCCAATTTGGTGCAGAGGAAAAACTTCCAATCCCACAGTTCAAGCATAAGAACAAAACTGAAGGAAAGGGGAAGTTTGATGGAAAGAACAAGGCCACACACTCAACCAACTTCAACAAGAAAAATGATAAGAGGAAAGGCTCTTGCCACGTCTGTGGTGATCCTGATCATTGGGCTCCTAGCTTCCTTAATCGCTTTGACAAGAGTCAACATGGGAACAGCGGCAAGGCCGCTAATGTTGTTATTAGCGATACTGATATGAAGGATGTTGGGTACGGTATTTTACCTACTATCCTTTCAGTATGCCATTCTCCTGATTGGTGGATAGACACGGGTGCTAATACACATGTATGTTCTGATATCTCCATGTTTTCCTCTTATCAGGTCTCAAGGACCTCTTCCGTGCTGATGGGAAATGGCTCACGTGCTTCTGTTCATGGTGTTGGTACGGTAAATCTGAAGTTTACTTCGGGGAAGACCGTACAGCTGAAGAATGTGCAGCACATTCCCTCCATCAATAAGAATCTCATCAGCGGATCGCTTTTATGTCGAGATGGCTTTAAGTTGGTTCTTGAGTCCAATAAAGTTGTAATTTCTAAGTATGTACAATTGGTTGGAAAGGGTTATGAGTGTGGAGGTCTGTTCCGCTTGTCGCTGTCAGACTCATGTACTAAAGTTATTAATCATGTTTGCAATGATAATGAGTCCAATGTTTGGCATTGACGACTCTTTCATATTAACTTCGGTTGCATGGCGCGGCTAGCCAATATGAGTTTAATTCCGAAATTTACCACTGTCAAAGGTTCTAAGTGCCAAGTTTGTGTGCAAGCAAAGCAACCCCGCAAGTCTCATACGACTGTGGAACCGAGAAACCTAGCACCACTGGAACTTATACATTCTGATCTTTGTGAGATGAATGGTGTGTTGACAAAAGGTGGAAAAAGATACTTTGTGACGTTGATTGATGACTCCACTAGATACTGCTATGTTTATCTTCTGAAATCTAAAGATGAAGCTATGAACTACTTCAAAATCTATAAAGTTGAGGCAGAAAACCAACTTGATCTTAAAATCAAGCGGCTAAGGTCGGATCGTGGTGGAGAGTACTTTTCAAATGAATTTGATTTATTCTGTATGGAACATGGTATTATACATGAGAGGACGCCTCCCTACTCACCTCAGTCAAATGCGGTGGCCGAAAGGAAGAACCACACTCTAACTGATTTGGTTAACGCCATGTTAGATACATCGGGTCTTTCCAAGGAATGTTAGGGGGAGGCGCTAATGACTGTGTGTCATGTCCTAAACCGTGTTCCTATAAAGGATAAAACCATGACTCCATTTGAGGAATGGGAAAATAAAAGGCTTAAACTCCCTTACTTACGAACTTGGGGTTGTTTGGCGAAAGTCAATATTCCAATACCCAAGAAGCGAAAGCTTGGACGAAAAACCGTTGATTGTGTTTTTCTGGGATATGCTTTTCATAGCATTGGCTATAGATTTTTTGATAGTAAAATCTGAGGTATCTAACATGCATGTTGGTACAATTATGGAGTCAAATGAAATAAAAAAATGAAAGGTATGTCTAGATCATCAAATCAGGAGATGACTAGTTCATCTAGTCAGGAATTTTCTATAATTCCTGAACCCACTATGCCGATAAAACACTGTGATGATCCTGTGGAGGATGACAATGAAGCTCCCAAAAGGAGCAAGAGACAAAGTACTGCAAAGTCATTTGGTGATGATTTCATTCTGTACCTTGTGGATGATACTCCCACTTCTATTTCAGAAGCTTATGCATCTCAAGATGCTGACTACTGGAAGGAAGCTGCCCGAAGCGAGATGGAATCCATCTTAGCTAATGGTACTTGGGAAGTCACTGATCGTCCTTATGGGCGCAAACCTGTAGGATGTAAGTGGGTGTTCAAGAAAAATCTTAGACCTGATGGTACTATTGAAAAGTACAAGGCACGTCTTGTTGCTAAGGGTTATACCCAAAAGGAAGGTGAAGACTTCTTCGATACCTACTCACCTGTAGCCATATTGACCACTATTCGAGTACTACTTTCCTTGACTGCCTCACATGTTCTTCTCGCTCATCAAATGGACGTTAAGACAACTTTTCTAAATGGAGAACTAGATGAGGATATTTATATGGAGCAGCCTGATGGATTTGTAGTAGATGGTCAAGAAGGAAAGGTGTGTAAGTTAGTGAAGTCTTTGTATGGTCTTAAGCAAGCTCCTAAGCAGTGGCACGAGAAGTTTGAAAGAACTTTAACTGCTAAAGGCTTTGTTGTAAATGAAGATGACAAATGTGTGTATTATCGCCATGGTGGGGCGAGGGAGTTATTATGTGTCTCTATGTCAATCAAATATTGATATTTGGGACCAACCTCGCTATTATTGAGGAGGTCAAGGAGTTCCTATCTCGCTGCTTTGAGATGAAGGACTTGGGAGTGGCTGATGTAATCTTAAACATCAAGCTACTAAAGGATGACAATGGTGGGATTACATTGCTTCAGTCTCACTATGTGGAAAAGATATTGAGTCGCTTCGGGTATAGCGACTGCAATTCTTCTCCAACGCCTTATGATCCGAGTGTGCTACTTCGAAAGAATCGAAGGACTGCTAAAGATCAATTGAGATATTCTCAAATTATTGGCTCGCTCATGTATTTAGCCAGCGCTACTAGACCTAACATTTCCTTTGCTATAAGCAAACTGAGTCGATTTGTGTCAAATCCTGGAGATGATCATTGGCATGCTCTTGAAAGAGTTTTGCGCTATTTGAAAGGCACTGCGAGTTATGGTATTCACTATACTGGGTATCCACGGGTACTTGAGGGTTATAGTGATTCAAACTGGATATCTGATGCCGATGATATTAAGGCCACGAGTGGTTATTTGTTTACACTTGGTGGTGGCGCTGTTTCCTGGAAGTCTTGCAAGCATACCATCTTAACAAGTTCAACAATGGAAGCAGAACTCACAGCATTAGACACAGCCACTGTTGAAGTAGAGTGGCTTCGTGAGCTCTTGATGGACTTACCTAGGGTTGAAAAACCAATACCCACCATCCCGATGAATTGTGATAATCAAACTGTGATCGTCAAAGTAAACATTTCTAAGGACAATATGAAGTCATCAAGGCATGTGAAGAGGAGATTGAAATCTGTCAGGAAACTGAGAAACTCTAGAGTTATTGCATTGGATTATATCCAAACATCTAAGAACCTAGTAGATCACTTCACAAAGGGTTTATCACGCAATGTGATAGATAATGCATCGAGGGAGATGGGTTTGAGACCCACGCTATGAGTTTATCCTAGTGGAAACCCACTCTATGTGATCGGAGATCCCGTGAATTAGAGCTGGGAGACAAGCTGTTAGTCAGCTAAGAGGAGAGTATCCCCATATTATATTTACATCTCCATAAAGATGCAATACTCTCTTAATCTACATGGCAGGTTGATATTTATCTTAATGTGTTCCAAGTGGCTTTTTATAAGCAGAGATGTTGTCCTGTAGAACATCTCTTGAGGAACACACCTATATGAGTCTGACTGTCAAACGTCGCAGTCTGTGAGAGCTGGTTGCTCTCTAATAAACTCATGAAAGGCCCTGGAGTATGACGCATAAGCTCCAAACCGCGGGGAAGCCGACGGCAGCCCTGTACCGGTCTAGATTTTGTGTGAAACTAGCGTGCAGAAAACTTGTAGTTCAAGGCATAGTCCACTATTCAAGTTGCTAGCTAGTATAGCATAAAGTTTAACGTGGAAGTTCAACTTAACAGTCTCCACTACACACCGGTATATAAAACAATGTTTTGGAAGAAAAGTGATGTGATGTGCCAATGAGACTTTGTGGGGGATTGTTGGAATTTGGTGTATATTGGGTTGTTGACCCATTAGACAAATTCTGAAATTCTCTTTGGCCCACTTGTGCATGGCAGCATATGGCTGTGCTAGTGGTGCTAAAGTTTAGTCCCACATTGCTAGTTGAAGAGGAGTTAGACCATCCTATATAGTAGAGTGTTCCACCACTCACTAAGGTGTGACAAGAAGAGTAGCCCTCGTGCACTCCTCCTCCGATGCCGCCCGCCTTGCCTCGCCACGCCTCGCCTCGTCACGACGCACGCCGCGGGAATCTCGCCGAGCCGAGCTTTATTTTGCTGGTTGAGAAAACTGATTATGAGTCATTAACGGACGCGTTAATTACAGTCGTTTCTAGTTTTTATGGACATGGGCTGTTACCGACTCGGACGTGGGCTGAGCCCCACGATCTCCCTAACCTGCACTATATAAGCGCATGCGCTAAACCTAATCGGTGAATCAATCTACACACGTGCCTACCTCCAGAACTTTGCGCCGCCGCTTTCGTCTTCCCCATCCCGGCTTGTGGCGTGCACCGCAGATCGGGATAGTAGGACTCCGGAACCCCGCCACTTGTGAACCTGTACGGGTGAGGGGCGATCAGGTTTTTGGGGAATGCTCAAGAGGCACTACTGGCAACCACGACGTCGTCCGACGATGAGTTCCCTGACGACGACTTCTTCCTGGACGTCACCAATCTCTTCGACAACCTCAACATGGGCGACGTTGCTGCGACCACTGCGGCTGCTATTCAGCCTACACTGTATGTGATTCTGAAATGTCTTTTTCAGATTATGCTAGAGTTTCTAGTTCTAGCGTATGGCATAGATGTGATAGGTTTTTCTTGTATAGATGTAATTTGTTCATCTACTTTGTTGATCTGCATAATTGGTTTTAGTACCGTTTATATGATAATGCTTTATCAATTTATTATTCGGATTAAGTCATATGGATTATTGCTTATATTTCCAACAATAACTCAATAATTTTCTTGAGTTTTGGAAGTTATTACTTCTGTAATAACCTCTCCTTATCATTTTTGTTTGATTTTTGTGCCAAGAATAACCTCTAATGAGAGAGAAGTAAGATTTGGGGAAGTTGCTGTCCCGAAACAGATTTTTGTGCTTCACTGTACAAATTCGTGAAAAATCTCTGTATGTTGGATTGAGCTGTAATTTTCTGAGTAAATCCCTAAGGTTTTTATATAACTTTATTTAGTTCAACAATTTTCGATTTGAGCAACATAAGGTCTTCAAAAAAAATGGTTTTTACCTGCTGGTCTGTTTTGACAGATTTCTGCCATTATTTGCATTTGCCTCTTTATTGGTTTCTTTTTGAGTTCTTCTTGATCACTTGAGATTTTTAAAGGAATTTCTATAGTATCTTGTGTTTTTAATGAAATTTTTTCTGTGTTGAAACTAAAACCAAAGGTTTATTCTCTTGAATGCACTAATGTTGCTAATGAAGATTGTGTGATGTTTTGTATGAAGGAAATTTTCAAGTGTAGGGGAAGAATGATGTGACGAGATGAAGAATGGACAAAAGATCAAGCTTGGGGATGCCACCCCTTGTCACCCCAAGAAATATTTAAGAGGTAAAAGCGTCAAAGCTTGGGTATGCCCAAGGCATCCCCTTCTACATCAATAAAAATCCCAGGTCTCTTTCTAGACACTTCATTTTTATTGTTTCATGCACTGTTGTGTTGTTCTTGGAGCATCTTAGTTTTCGTTTTTGGTTTTCGTTTTTTTAGTTTGATTTAATAAAGTAGTTGAACCCCTTCTTTCGCTGTGTTGTTTCAAATAAGTTGATTTGTGTTCGAAAAGAGTAGAAAGTTTCATGCTTATAGTGGTACAAAAGGGAGTTTGTTTTGACTGTGACTTAGACTTTATCATGTCATGTTAGATGTTGTTTTGACCTTATGCTTAGTGATTATTGCTGTAGCATGACTTGTTCCAAACCATTGATATTTCTTAAATTTTTTTAGCATACAAAAGCATAATATTTTGGTATTCTCCTTTGATGCTTTGTTTGGGTTGACTTGGCACATGCTCACACCATGTTATGACTATGAACTAGTCACCTTAGCCTCTATGATCATTTAGTTTTTGACTTGTGATACCACTTTATGCTTTGATTGATAATTTTTTGTCGCTCTGCATGATTATGGCCATTATTGCTCTCTTAGTTGGTCTCTCCCAGTCTTTTGCTAGCCTCCACTTGCATTGAGTAAGCTCTACTTATGCATCCAACTCCCAAGAAACCAAGTTATTCCAAAGATTCCACTATAAATTCCTATGCATGGTGTGTTACACCATTCCAAGTATATTCTTGTTTTATCTATCTTCCAAATTAAACTTGTTATGTGAAAATTAGTGATTAAAGCTCTCACAGACTTGATGGCACACTTTATTTTTCTTTCCCCTAATAAACTTGAACCATTGTGTCATTTATGTTGTATATGCTTGCACTTATAAGTTGGGAATTAGCAGAACCGTGCTTTCACGGGGAACGCTTTCAACCCCTATAAATATCTACCCAGTTGATATCATGCTCTTTTGTTTATGGATGTCGGCGGTGTGAAATAAAAGGGGAGATTGTAAGTTCATGGAGTTATGTATGTGTGTTAGAGAAACGCCTGGGCCGCTGCCTAAGCCATGCGTAATCATGGTGGAAACTTGCAGCATCACCATAGTGAGTAATACATGAAGCACCCTCAGAAAAATATACAGAAAAAAGAGAGAGAGAAAATTATGCACCATGATCATGGTAAATAAAAGGATCGCTGAGATGCTCACTGTCTGTTGTCTTGTCATTTTGATATGGGATAGCTCCTGTGTCATGGGGCAAGGGGTACCCCGTTGGCGGTTCCCTATGATACACCTATACTTACAATGATAAGAACTTACCGGTGACTAAAGTTGAGTAGCATGTGGAACGGCCCTCGTACTTAAGGGACGTGAGATTGCCAACTTATGATTTGTCAAGCATATACTCCATACTTTGTTCACTTTAACCTTAATCACTTCAAGATGCTTATGATAGGGGCAATGAGAGCTGAAACCTAACAAGTACCATAATTTTTGGAAGGTCTTTATGAAACTTGAAATCCCTGCTTCCTTGTGAGGGCCTTTCTTCCTACTTTTATATTGAGTCTCCACCTTCTATCTTTATGCACCAACTAGGAGAGCATAGTTGTCATTCTTAGTTCTATGTGCATTGTCCCAAAACTTATTGATTGATTCATAATGTTGATATTGCTTGTTCTTGAACTATTTGTATCTAGTCACCCTTATGAACTTTGAAGGTGTCCTTTGTATTTATGTTTTTCTACTCCATGAGGGACAAGATGAATACCACTATGCTATGTTTCTATATGTGAAACAAACAAACTTTTTTCAATGCATTGTTATTCATGTTCTCTGTTTGTATCCTTTCATGTTGCAACATAGTTGCTTTGTCTTATTGTTAGAAATACATCTTTCATGATCATGTTTAGAGTACTTTGATCCCAACTTTCAATGCTTGCAAATGGTTTGATCAAGATTGTGATGGTGCATGTCACCTCAAAAATTATTCTTTTTATCACTTACCTACTCGAGGACGAGCGGGATTTAAGATTGGGGATGCTTGATACTTTGTAAACGTATCTATAATTTTTTATGTTCCATGCTTGTTTAGTATCAACTTTGCTTTTCTTTGTCTACACTTGAGGTATTTTTATACATTTTCCGGGACTCACCTATTAACAAGATGCCACAGTGCCAGTTGCCTGTTTTCTGCTGTTTTTGGTTTTAGAAAAGCTAGTAAGGAAATATTCCTGGAATTGGACGGGACAAAATCCAAAGTCAATATTTCACCGAGGAGAACACGGAGTCCAGAGGAGAGACGAAGGGGCACCACAGGGCGGCCACACCCGCCACCTAGGCGCAGGCCCACCCTAGGACGCGCCAGGGCATGGTGTGGGCCCCCTGGCCGCCCTCCTGCCTTGCCTCTTCACCTATAAAAGCCCCCCGATGCCCAAAACCCTAAGAACCCGATCAAATCTCCACAAAATAGTCTGTAGCCACCGCCACCATCGTCCCTAGATCGGGGGGGATCTAGAGCTCTTCCCGGCACCCTGCCGGAGGGGAGATATCATCCCGGAGGCCTTCTTCATCACCATGCCAGCCTCCGGTATGATGCGTGAGTAGTTCACCCTTGGACTATGGGTCCATACGGTAGCTAGATGGTTGTTTATCCTCCTTTGTGCTATCATGTTTAGATCTTGTGAGCACCGTTCATGATCAAGATCATCTATTTGTAATCGTACATGTTGTGTTTGTGGGGATCCGATGGATATTGAGATACTATGTCAGATTGATTATTGATTATATCATGTTTGTGTTGTTTGTGATCTTGCATGCTCTTCGTTGCTAGTAGCTAGCTTTGCCAATAAGATGCTAGTGACTCCAAGAGGGAGTATTTATGCTCGATAGTGGGTTCATGCCTCTATTAAATCTGGGGAAGTGATACGTCGGAAACGTATCTATAATTTTTGATGTTCCAGGCTTGTTTAGTATCTGCTTTGCTTTGCTTGTCTACACTTTGAGGTGCCTTTTACATGTTTTCTGGTACTAACCTACTAACAAGTTGCAACAATGCCAGATGCCTGTTTTCTGCTGTTTTTGGTTTCAGAAAACTTAGTAAAGAAATATTCTCGGAATTGGACGGGACAAACGTCAAAGTCAATTACTTTCCGTGGGGAACAAGAAGTCTAGAGGGGAGCCGGAGGGGCCAGCCAGGGGGAACAACCCACCCCAGGCGCGGGTGGGCCCTGCCCCGCGCCTGTCTAGGGTTTACCACCCCTAGCCGCCTCCTCGGCCTCCCCCTTCGCCTATAAGAATCTCTCGATGCAGAAACCCTGAGTACCCCGATCAAATATCCACGAAACCGTCTGTAGCCGCCGCCACCATCGTCCCTAGATCAGGGGGATCTGAAGTTCTTCCCGGCACCCTGCCGGAGGGGATATCATCCCGAAGGCCTTCTTTCCGGTATGATGCGTGAGTAGTTCCACCTTGGACTATGGGTCCATGAAGTAGCTAGATGGTTGTATCTCCTCCTTTGTGCTTTCATGTATAGATCTTGTGAGCTCCGTTCATGATCAAGATCTAATCTATTTGTAATCATGCATGATGTGTTTGCGGGGATTCGATGGATATTGAGATTATTATGTTGGTTTGATTAATGGTTTTGTCTTTATGATTCTATCATGTCTGTTTTGTTTGTGATCTTGCATGCTGTAACATCCCAGCATTAGAGCTTAGAAATAAGTTGAACACAGATGTCTGCATTGCATTCATGCATAGAAAATCTGAATAATTTTCGCGCTTTTGAACAAAACTTGTCAAAGTGATTGAAGCTTCTCTCAACTTGATGGAATTGAAGTAGATCATCAAGTTAACTGCGATAAGTTTCAATATGACCTTTGCTAAAACCATATCTTGGGTAAGGGAGATTTGATCTAAGGGTAGATCAAATGTAATAAAAGTTGAACTCTAATACATTATTTAATGATTTATATTTGATCCTTAAGTAATCATATCCTAGTATTCATTACACAACTCATGAATACCAAGTTATAAATATAACTTAAGTAATAGGAGTGAAACAACTAAATCTTGATCTATCTTAATTTCATCTACTTATACCATGAGTATCATGTTAATACCTATCCTTAACCCTTTAGTGAGATTGAGTAGGAAAGAAACCAAGTCAAGATCATTCACCATATATATTTATTTCCATATCAATCCTTATGGAATCCTATCTCAATATCTTTTGTTCATCAATGTTGAGTAATCAACTATTGATTCACAAATTCTTAAACTATCAATTCTTGATCTATCAACTCTTGACCATATCATAGAATTCACTTAAGGCCTATAAAGAAAGAAGTAAGAAGAGGTAATAGTAATGCTAGATTTGAATATCATTTATAGGATGGGAGAGTTGTAAGAGAATAAGATCAATGTGATAATTGATGGAGTTAACTCACTCCTAGAATGATAGAAGAGTTATATGGATCCTTTAATTGTATGGTGATAAAGAAGATTATATGGATGAATCCTGAAGATAGACACCAAGGAGTAATCCTATTGGATTAAGTAAGCATAGTCCATGAATAAAATTCCTTAATCCAATAGAGATACTAAGAAGATAATTTCAATACAACTATAATGTTGTATTGATGAAGCCTTGATTAGCCAACTGGAAACCTAAGCCATAAATGATCAAAGGATTATAATGATCATGCTTTAGTCACCAAGACTGAATGCTTATATCCTGTATAAGTGACATTGGTCGATAGAACATGATTAAACCCTAGTCTAGATATATTATCCTAGGTTAGCCATGACAAGTCACATTAATATAATGTGAGGTTGGAGTATGAGATACTGGAGTTAAGTAGAGACAAGATAGTATGATCAAGATGATGCTAGAGTAACATTGGATTATAGAAGTAGTAGTTTCCTCTTGGGAAATACTAACACCTGAGGTGAATTAAAGTTTGATATATACAACTACTAGAGTAATATTAGCGGTGGATGATTAAGGAAGAGTATGAATGTAGTTAGAAGTAACCATTTGTTGGATTGGAGGTTATCAGCAGTAGAATAGTTGATATACCCAAGTATAGATATGAAAAGATTAGGAAATGCTTTAGTGTCAAACTCATTGGATTTACAAGAGGAGTTAGAAGAATAAAAGGTGGATAAGAATATTCTTGTGAGGTAAAGCTCATCATGTTAACACATGATGATGGATAGGAAGAAGTAGTATATCTAGGAAAGGAATTCCTTAGTTAGAAGTCCAGGATTGTGAATTATGGAATATAGAAATTCTTGGTAAACACTAAAACCTAATTCTATAACCAAACCTAATATCCATATCAAATGATTGATTTATCATATTATGTCCACAATGGTTAATAGGAATATTTTCCTATATCAACTCACTTAACCTCATCTTTGTCATTTTCAACCATCATTATCATGGTGCTTAAGAACTATCTTTATCAATTCTTTCTCATAAGTTAGCCTAGAAAACAATCCCACTATTTTACTTTAAATGGTGATATCATTAAAAATCACAAACATAAAAACAATATGTTTAACCATTAATCTTTATTCACATCAATAAAAGGATATGGGTATATTAAAACTTCTAAAACTCATGGTAAGCATTTACAATTCAAAACCTAACTCTTTTGTTAGTTATAATAAAATATATATACCTTGTTATTCCCTAGATTCATGGGAGTAATATGAACCATATTAAATCCTTAGGATATTATGCATCAAATAATAATAAAGGATCGCCATATAAAAATTTCCTTAATATTATGAGTTAATGAGAATCAAATCTCATGAGTTAATAGTAATGCATTTTATAATAAGTTTATGGATATTAGCTCAATTAAATGCATATCAAAAGCCTTACAAATTAAAATAGGAAAAGTGTATATATAAAGAAAATAAAGAAACTATAGCACTATATAATAAAAACTCACAAAATGATTTTAAATACCATTTATCATTGCTGCAAGTATTAGCAAAGGAATTCCATAAAGATAAGTCAAAATTATTTCTTAAATAAAAAGGTTAGAAAAGAAAACAGATAATAGAAATAGAAAAAGAAAAACAACAGAGAGAAAAAATTGAGGAATCAGCTCCTGGCCCATGGCCCATTCCCTCTCTCTCTTACTCGTCGCCCATGAGCAGCCAAATGCAGCCCATCTGGCCCAAGTGCGGTCCGACACTGGCCCATACCTCTTCGGCCTTCTATCTGCGTCGTTTTCCTCGCGCCACCGGCAACCTCACGGTGCGGCGAAGCAGCTCGCTGGCGGCCACCCCATCGCCGGCCGCGTCAAGATCCGCGCCACCACTCCTGATCGTCTATAAGTAGCCCTGGACGCCGCCGGAGAACACTAGAACCCAATTCCCCTTCTCCCTCCCTCTAGGTTTCCTCTCTGTCGACAAAACCCTAGCCCAAATCTCGCCGGAGCTTATTGATGTTGTCCTCCCCGCGCCAAGACGAGGTACCCAAGAGAACCGTCTAGTCAACCTCAACCGTTTCGCTGAATCATGCGTGCTGGGAAGCGTTCCTCTGCCCGGAATCAAGCTCGAAGTCACCGTCGGTCGCCGCTGTGGGTTCATCGAATCCCGCCGTCTGACCTCCTATGGTCTCGCCAGCAAGCTTTACACGCTCCTGGTGAGCTCCTCGTGCGAATGCCCTTATTATAATTTCTCCTTGCGTGTTGATTTGTGATCCCCACGACCATCTGCCACCGCCGCCACTGGCCGTCGTCGTGTCGCCGTCTCCGGTGACCATTTTAGAGCGGCGCCGCCACCAATAGGTTCGTTGTGGATCCCTCTTTCGAACACTACCAACATTGCTAGCCTGTGCACTCCCAATCGATGGATTGATCACCGATCTGGGAGGATCATCCTGTATGACGTCATCATCGCGTCATACACACATCACCTTTGACCTAGTCCAAGTTTTGTCCCAGTCCTTGCCCATGTGGCATCTGATGTGGCCTTGGGCCCTTCTGTCATTCACTGTGGGTAAGTTCTACCCCGGTGTAAAACAACCACAACTTTGTGCTGATGTCATAATGATGCAGTAATTCATTTTATTATTTTCAGAAATTGATTAAACATTGTAAATTCAATAAATATTTTTCTATAATTCAGAAAAATATGTTTAATATATGAAAAAAATTATAAAAATAAAATCTATAACTTAAAACTATTATCAAACATTATTATGTTAACAATTTAAATGATTATTATTTAATAAAGATTTTATAAGTAATAAAATTTTGATAATTCATATTTTAATAAAAGTAAATGCTAAAAATATAAATAAAATACCAAAAATCTAAGAAAAATAAGAATTATAATTTAAAACTATAATCATGCATTATTATTCCACTTAATTAAATATTTGTTATTTATTAAGTATTTATAAAGTAATAAGTATTATAAAAATCATATCTTATTATTTTTAAATCACAGAAACAAGTGTAATATACCAAAATGATCACAAAAATAATACATATATGTTAAAAATATATTATTCCACTTTTGAGTTAAATAAAAAGTTAAACACTTTAATAACTTGAATTTAAACCTATTTCTTTAGTTAATAATTCATATAAGGGTAAATAAAATTTGCAAATATTCTAAAATTAACTAATTAAAGTCTAATAAATAGTATTAGTCTTAAATCCTAATATTATGAAGTCAAAATGGTTCAACACATTTTAAATGCAAATTTATAGAATTATCATTCAACCATAAGTGTAGATTATTTTCTAAAAAGATTCTTATCCAATATAAAATCTTCAAGGATAATTTGTGGCTAAATCAAATCTTTTTCATTACTCAACCACAAGTTACAAACATACCTAAACACTATAGTGAATCCATTAGTAGTTCAAGTAATATTATTTCCTTGATTACAAATCATAACCACACCTTTATAAAAAGATAAATGATTCTATTCCATTATACAATTAAGAAACCACTACTCAAATAGAAGTAATGCCATTCTTAAGTAACTTTAAGGAAACACTATAAAGAGAACAAGATACAAGTATCATAAGTAATACACCATAAGTCTATCTATGTCTTTAAACTTAACTTTAGTCCACAAGACTTTAAATATAATGCTAAAGACTTTATTATGTGTTTTACTATTAACTTTGATCTATTTTAAATAAGACCTAAAGCATATCAATACCAAACTAACCAAGTTAAAAACCAAGATAGGTAAGTCTCAAATACTACTAATATCATTATTCAAATGGAGTAATTCTTTCTTACTTAAGGACTATAACTAGAAAGAACACCTAATAAGGTTAACTTAAAGTTTAAATAATTTCACTTAGCTAAGTAAGATTTTCTTCAAAAGTTATTCTTTTAAGATACATTATAAAACAAAGCATAAGCATTTTTATGAAAGCTCTAAATGATGAATGAACCTTATATACATAGTCTTCAAATAAATTTCCCACTTGAGTATTCAATTATTGTGTGTGCTTTATTATAATTACATGTTGTTTCACACACACTCACAAGCCTTAATAAGAAGCACAAGTATGAAACTTATCTAAAAGGACAACACATTCTAAAGGAACCATTTCCAGTTTCCAAACCCTAGATCAACGTTATACCCGGGATTCACGTTTATAAAGTGCATTACATTACTTATGCATAAAAGCATCTCGCTTCTTTAAACATTATTCCTTACCGGACCAATGATGCTGATTTCAGATATTGGATCTTTTATATTGTCTCGAAGACCGTGAGTGCATAATCTTGCAATCACAAAAGGCAAGTTCACACTTGCTCATATCCTTTGATTATTTTCTGTAAAGTATTTTGCAAATCCAGTGTTGTCATCACCTGCATTTGAAAAAGGATAGAAAACACTATTTTCATAATAATGTGATTATAGGTTATCTACCATGAGGTAATAACCTACTATAAGAGTTCTGGTGGTAAAGGAACATATTATCTAGGACTTAACAACCAATGTCGCCAGTGATTCTTGCGCCGTATATTACGCGTTGACCATGATATTTGGAATGGGACGAAGAAGTCAGTTGTATCTTTTCCCTCTCGCATGGATCCGGATGTGCGGGTCGTGGCTGTTATCACTCATAGCGTGCATATTATATGGTAATTCGTAGAGGATGTGAAACATATGGGTGGGAGCCCTCAACGTCTCACGATAGTTCCGTCATCTGAACGGTCTGTACTGCCAATTGCCGTAATTCAATAGGTGGGCTGGCGTACACCAAGGAGACATTCGGGGTCGCGGAGAAGGCAGTGATTAGCTTGGGTCTTATTCTAGGCCTCACACGAAGGAAGTGTGAACGGGTTCGCGGCCCGGATGTGCAAAAAAGCTAAGATCTCTCATGGGTAAAGTGATTCACCTCTACAGAGTGTAAGAACTGTAACTTGTTACTCCCTGTTCCGGGAAGGAGCTGCGAACACGGTGGGAAAGGAACTCCATGAAACTTCTGGTAAACCCGCGAAGGCTGACGGACATAGCTTTTCAGAATAAAAGCAACCTTTGAAGAAACGTTTATGAAAACTTGCATTGCCTACGACCTATGGTCTGTGGCTGTAGATATAGTGCATCAAACACTCCTTTTCTAGTGAACTTGCTGAGTACGCTCGTACTCAAAGTATCTTCTTAACCCTTTTTAGGTTCTAAAGCCAGTACAGATGATGTCTACATCAAGTTATGCTCCAGGATCATCATCAAAAGCTCGAGCTCTTCAATGAAGCCAAGGAAGTCAACATATACATCAAATCAAGTGAAGACGAAGTTACTGATTAGATAGGAATATAATCTCTAGCCATAGAACCTATTTCTGTAGTGTATTGCAATAGCAGCAATGCAAGACCATTAGTTAAGATACTAGTCTTAATAGTATGATATTTTTTGAGTTGTTTATTTCTGATTCTTCTTTGTAAGAAGTTTCTTTCTCTCTTTTTAACCTAGAGTGTTCTCTGGATCTTGTGTAAAGAGTTGAGTTGTAACCTATAGTCATGTCTTGGACCTGCTGTGTTTCTGTTGTACCACTCTGAGGGATGTAATACTAGTGAATGGTGTTTCATTGGTGTTATGTCAATGACTATAGTGTACTACATCATGCAGTGGTATGCTGGGTCACCACACATGCTCTCCGTTGTTAGTGCTATCTTGGCCAAGTAGTTGCTAGTGACTCCAAGAGGGGGTATTTATGCTCGATAGTGGGTTCATACCTCTAGTTTCCAAGGAAAGTGACAGAAATATCTTCGGTTGTAGATGTGTTGTTGCCACTAGGGAGAAAACAACGGTCTCTTGTTCATGGAACATGTGGACTGTTTACCTTACACACTTTGCTTAAAGCAGTTGTTTGTTGCTTGCAACTTAATACTGGAGGGGGTTCGGATGATAACCTGAAGGTGGACTTCTAGTCATAGATGTAGTTGGATGGCGGTCTATGTATCTTGTTGTATTGCCCAATCGAATCTCATAGGATCTTTCTGACTAGTAATTGCATTGTTATGCCTTGCTCAGTTCCTGTCAATTGCCATGTTGTAATTTGTTTACCCTTCATGCCATGTTGTTTATCTAAGGAGAGCACCTCTAGTGAACTATGGACCCCGGTCCAATCTTTACCATTGATACATCTTCCACTGTTACTTGTTTACTTGCTGCAAACCATTACCGTCCACACCATATGTTTAATCCTTTGTTACAGCAAACTGGTGAGCTTGACAACCTCACTGATTCGTTGGGGCAAAGTCTTGAGTTTGTGTTGTGCAGGTCTCCGCGTTGCTTGCAACACCTGTGTGACGTTTCCTTCCTCCTTCTGGTTCGATAACCTCGGTCTCAACTGAGGGAAAACTTGCTGCTTGCTCTTCACACCCTACGCTTAGGGTTACCAACGAAGTGCCACGTCGAGCATCATCAAGACTTTCTGGCGCTGTTGCCGGGGAATAAAGAAAGAAGCTCCCATGTCAACAAGGCGCCATCAGGAAGTGATAGGAATCTCTAAGGTTATAGATGTGTTGTTGCTACTAGGGAGAAAACAACAATATTTTGTTTATGGAACAATTGTATTGTTTACTTTACACACATTGCTTAATGCAATTATCCGTTGCTTGCAACTTAATACTGGAGGGAGTTCGGATGATAACCTGAAGGTGGATTATTAGTCATAGATGAAGTTGGATGGCGGCCTATGTATATTGTTGTAATTCCCAATCAAATCTAATAGGAATCATGAATGTCTAGTATTTTCATTGTTATGCCTTACTCAGTCATGTCAATTGCCCCGCTGTAATTTGTTCACCCAGCATGTTATGTTATGTATCTTAAGGAGAACACCTCTAGTGAACTGGGAACCCCAAGACCAAGGTGTGAAGCAGCACAGCAGCAAGTTTTCCCTCGGTAAGAAACCAAGGTTATCGAACCAGTAGGAGGAAGGAAACGTCACACAGGTGTTGCAAGCAATGCGAAGACCTTCACAACACAAACTTAAGACTTTGCCCCAACGAATCAGTGAGGTTGTCAAGCTCACCAGTTTGATGTAACAAAGGATTAAACGTACGGTGTTGAAGGCAATGGTTTGTAACAAGTAAACAAGTAACAGTGGAAGATGTATCAATGGTAAAGATTGGACCGGGGTCCATAGTTCACTAGAGGTGCTCTCCTTAGATAAACAACATGGCATGAAGGATAAACAAATTACAGCAGAGCAACTGACAGGAACTGAGCAAGGCATAACAATGCAATTATTAGTCAGAAAGATCCTATGAGATTCGATTGGGCAATACAACAATATACATAGACCGCCATCCAACTACATCTATGACTAGAAGTCCACCTTCAGGTTATCATCCGAACCCCCTCCAGTATTAAGTTGCAAGCAACAGACAACTGCTTTAAGCAAAGTGTGTAAGTGTAACACCCTCAGAATCGGCCCTATGCAAGTTTTAGCGATCCCCGCCAAACCCGCATAGAAACGATTCAAAGGTGCCCACCAGGCACTTTCGTGCGGGTGGAAAACGAAGTAATACCATTACACAATAGTCCACGATGGAACCCACAGAACAGAAATATACAACAGCGACTCAAAGAGTCAAGAATACATATTTACCGTACAAAGATCCAAATCACCTTGAAAACAATACAGCGTCCGAGTACGGACAAGAGGCAAATTGAGCTAAGAGCCCTGAAGAATAACCAATGGCATCCATAACCCTGCCCAGGCCAAGCCGGAAGGGTAACCCTGCGAACGACGTCGATCTCAAACCTACTTAAACAAAAGGGGTGCCGACAAAGGGCAAAGGAAAAAGAGAGAGCGGTTAGTACTAAGGCCAGTACACGGCGAGACTAGAATTCGGCGGTCCTCGCCTACATAGGTATGGTGGACTGAAGCGGCAGCGCAGCATGCACTAAACAACCTATGGAGACTCGATACAACTGACGGCTATCAGAGAGAGATAAGAAAGACCTATTCGAAACCAACCTGATACTACCACCAAACATACCCATCCTGGTATTTCCCCCTCGAGACCAAACGAGGAAGTCAACCGAGGAACTCACACAGTTGGCAGTTTTATTTATTCGGTTATCGTTCCAGCAATTACTAGTCAGGTATAGATAGTCGTCCTGATATAATAAGCAGTGGCCACTTTTAGTTAACCATTCCGTTGTAGTTGCAACACTTACTAGTCAGATACAATAAGCATGAGATATCCCAAACCCAGCAGTTGTTGGTACTTTTATTTAGCCATTCCGTTGTAGTGAAGCTGATTACTAGTCATATCGGATACAAGTCAAATTATAACAGTAAACTTTAGTTATAGTTGTCTATGATCGAGAATTGTGCTCCAAGTCGTCCATAACCGCGGACACGGCTTCTCGAAAAGATTTAACCCTGCAGGGGTGCACCAAAGTTTCCACACGCACCTACACCCTTGTTGTCAGATCAGGTAGGTACAAGATCACAAAACATACACCCAACGGTATGTCGACGGGGTTTCGGACACGACGTTTCCCAGACCCAAAGCAAGCACATGGGGGGCCACCCCACTAAGCTACCCGTAATGAAGTCGGCCGGTCTCCGAGACGGACCCAGGGTTTGCGAGAACGGCTGTAAACGACTGGGAACCCGAAAGTGTGACTGGGCTTGTCGATACCGCGAAATCGTGTCGCGATCCAAAACAGTACAGGCGCTCCACGCGCAATCGTAAATAAAGCAGTAAAGCATGGCATAAGTATAGGATAGTAATAAAGCCCCAAACTACTTTGTGGCCCTCGGTACAGTACTTTGAAATCAGGTACTAATCGATGGGGGTGCCCACACACCCCACCTGTGGTTAGCGCGCTCGATCTCGGAACAGGTGTCAAGAACTCGGGGTCCTACGGGACACCAGTGAGCGGTTAAAAACCAAATATTTTCTATTACCCACCGGTGCCTCTGCATTTACCTACTTCCATTTTAGTTATTAAACGATAATTAAAGCCATGATCATCTCCAACATTAACATACGGCAATACTCCAACAACTGTGGTACTGGACGACACGCAACAGCACTTGAGCAAGCGACTACGATGCGCAAGTCCAACTATCTACCAAGCAACAGGTAATAGGATGTGTCCAAGGCAATATAAGGCTGCAAGGGATATCACGGGTACGGAAACTAGAGCATCGCAACACAGCTAGCAATAGATCAACAGGAGGAAATAAAAACTATAAAAGTAAGATAGGTAGAAAGGGGGAGAATGCTCGCCTGAAAACATTGCTGAAGTTTCATCCGAAGATCGGAGCGAAGCTCACATCAACTCAACGGCCTTATCCGCGAAGAAGCAAAACACTAGAAGAAACACCGGATGCACTATTTAATACTACGGCATAAGATCGGGCATGATGCATGTATGATGTATGACATGGCAAGCATGCGATGCAATTAGGCCATATTAAGCGGAACCGGGGTCCCGACAATTGATTAATAGGTTAATGTTGTTTAGGTACCCCACATTTTAATTGTTGTCTTAACATGGCAAAACATAGTATCGGTTCGCTACATAAATTTAAATAAAGACAATATAAGGCTAGAAACACCCGCATATGGTCTCCATATTTAATTTAGGTGAATCATCGAGATACCCCCAAACACCCACTATATGTATGCAAGCATGATCAATTGTATGCAACAAGTAATATCGTTTATAAAATATGGGTCACAGAAAAGAGGGTCACACATTGGGG
The DNA here is from genome assembly GCA_916181665.1 of Avena sativa. NCBI lineage: Eukaryota > Viridiplantae > Streptophyta > Magnoliopsida > Poales > Poaceae > Avena > Avena sativa. The sequence goes on along the minus strand of OV702283.1, from coordinate 133,179,426 downwards.
CAAAGGTCTTGGTTCGGGGGTGTTCGGGTTTGGGTCTCGAACTCCGGGATCGGTCTTCGGTCCATGACGGAGATCTTGGTGTTCCTAACATTGGCAGCACGGAGCAACAGAGGAGACCCACACTGCTTGATCGATGTGCACACGCAGGAACTGCTAGGTCGTGTTATGCTTCTGAACCAGCAGCAGCGCAGGCAATGCTTGGTTTCAGCCTTGACCAAAACACGGGTGCAGAGGACACTGCAGGGTCAGGGAGGTGAGCGGCGGCGGCAGTTCGAGGATGGGAAGGCGCGCGCAGAGGCGGCCGGCGAGCAGCACTAAGAGCGGCTCCGGCGAGGCCCCTGGCCGCAAGGTGGCGAGGACGGCTTGCAGGGGCTCACGGGAAGGCGCGGGCGAACGCGGTCGAGCTCGGGGAGACGGTTGCGGCAGCAGCGGGTGGTGGAGGGCGCCGACGGGCTTGTTGGACGCTGGCGGAGGGAAGGTTGGTGGCGGGGGATGGGACAGGGCCGGTGGGGCAGAGAGCCAAAGAGGCAGCAAGGAGAGAGGGATTTTGACGGCCCGGAGAGCACGGCGGCGAGGTGGACGACGGGGAGCTTGTCCGAGAGGGCGGCTACCGGTGGCAGAAGGGGCCGGGCTCGAAGAGGGATAGCCAGGGAGGAGGGCGACCCAGGGCGGCGGGGTGAGCAGAGGACGGGGAATGGCCTGGCGGCGGAGGCGCGCTCGTGGGAGGGGAGGGCCGCGGGCGAGGTGGCGGTGGCACTGATAGAGAAGGGCCACGGCGCTGCTGCTATGGGGTTGGTGAGCGAGGCCATGACGGCCGAGGTGAGGGGCGGTCGAACAGGGAGGGGATCGCGCGAAGCGAGCGCAGGGTCGGGGTGGGGCCAGACGCGAGAGGAGCGGGGGATCGCGTGGGTTCGACGCGTGAGGGCCGCGTTGACGGGGTGGACCGGGAGTGGTGGCGGCTGCTGGGGAGTGTGGGGTGGGGATAGGGTAGGTTAGGGTTTGACTAGTTGGGTAGATGGGCTAGGGTTTGGTCTAGGCTAGAATGGAGGTGGCCGGCTGGGCCGGGTTTGGCCTGGTTGGGCCTCTGGCCTGACCGATCGGACTGCCTCCCAGGAAAAAAACGTTTTGTTATTAATTTTATTTTTAAAACATTTTTGTAAATACTTTTTAGACAAATAAAAGATCTGAACAGACCGAGGTTTTAGTTTGAGATTAAAGGAGAGGGCTAATTAGAAAACAAATTAGGCTTTTACGAAAATAGTTTTTATGCAAAATATATGCATGATGTTATGATGATGCACAAAATATAAACAACAGGCGGTTTTCTAGTAGTGGTTTTACCCGGGGTGCTACAGTAAGGTAAATAGTCCACATGTTCCATGAACAAGAGACCGTTGTTTTCTCCCTAGTGGCAACAACACATCTACAACCGAAGAGATTTCTGTCACTTCCCTTGGAAACTAGAGGCATGAACCCACTATCGAGCATAAATACCCCCTCTTGGAATCACTAGCAACTACTTGGCCAAGATAGCTAATAACAACGGAGAGCATGCAAGATCAAAAACAACACAGACATGATAGAATCATAAAGACAAAACCATTAATCAAACCAACATAATAATCTCAATATACATCGGATCCCCGCAAACACAACATGCATGATTACAAATAGATTAGATCTTGATCATGAACGGATCTCACAAGATCTATACATGAAAGCACAAAGGAGGAGATACATAGTCCAAGGTGGAACTACTCACGCATCATACCGGAGAGAAGGCCTCCGGGATGATCTCCCCTCCGGCAGGGTGCCGGGAAGAACTTCAGATCCCCCCCCCCCCCCGATCTAGGGACGATGGTGGCGGCGGCTATAGACGGTTTCATGGATATTTATCGGGGTACTCAGGGTTTCTGCATCGGGAGCTTCTTATAGACGAAGGGGGAGGCCGAGGAGGCGGCCAGGGGTGGCAAACCCTAAGACAGGCGTGGGGCTGGGCCCACCCGCGCCTGGGGTGGGTCTGGCCCCCCTGGCTGGCCCCTCCGGCTCCCCTCTGGACATCTTGTTCCCCACGGAAAGTAATTGACTTTGACGTTTGTCCCGTCCAATTCCGAGCATATTTATTTACTAACTTTTCTGAAACCAAAAACAGCAGAAAACAAGCATCTATCACTGTTGCAACTTGTTAATAGGTTAGTACCAGAAAACATGTAAAAATCACCTCAAAGTGTAGACAAGCAAAGCAAATTAGATACAAAACAAGCAAGGAGCATCAAAAATTATAGATACATTTCCAACGTATCAGCATCCCCAAGCTTAACTTCTGCGCGTCCTCGAGTAGGTAAGTGATAAAAAGAATAATTTTTAAGGTGACATGCACCCTCACAATAAAGATCCAACCATTTGCAAGCATTGAAAGTTGGGATCAAAGAAATCTAAACAGGTGCATGAAAGATGGAGTTCTAACAATAGGACATAGTAACTATGCATGCAACATGGCAAGCTACAAAAAAAGATCATGAATAACATGCATTAAAAAGGTTTGTTTGTTTCACATGCAGAAAACATAGCATAGTGGCAATCAGCTTGTCCCTCATAGAGTAGCAATATAGATGCATAGGACACCTGCAAAGTTCACAAGGGTGACTAGAAACAAATAGCACAAGAACAAGTAATATCAAAATATGCATCAATTAATAAGCTTTGGAACACTGCACACAAAATGACAACTATGCTTTCTTAATGGTGCCTAAAGGTAGAAGGTGGGGACTCAAATAATGGTGGAAGAAAGTCCTTTTGTAAAAGAAGCAGGGATTACAAGTTTCAAAAAAAGCTTCCAAAAATTATGGTACTTGTTAGCTCTCAGCCCTCATTGCTCCTATCATAAGCATCTTGAAGTGTTTAAGGTTAAAGTGGCAAAGCTGGAGTATATGCTTGACGAAGTATAAGTTGGCAATCTCATGTCCCTTGAATACGAGGGCCACACCTCATGCATACTCAACTTTGGGTCCAGGTATGTTCTTGTCACTATAAGTATTTGCATATCATTGAGAACCGCCAACGGGGTACCCCTTGCACATGGTACAGGAGCTTTCCCATAACCAAAATGACAAGGCAAGCAGACAATGAGCATCTCAGCAATCTTTTTATTTACCATACGCGTAGCTTTTTATTGAGGATGCCTCATAGATAACTCATTATGGTGATGCTGCAAGTTTCCACCATGATTAGGCATGGCTTAGGCTAGCGGCAAAGGCGTTTCTCTAACACAGAATACAAACTCCATGGACTTACAAGTTCCCTCTTTATTTCACACCGGTGACATCCATAGACAAAAGAACATGATATCAACTGAGTACAACAAGGTACAAGTGCAATGTTGAAAACGTTCCCCGTGACAGCACAGTTCTGCTAATTCCAACTTATAAGTGCAAGCATATACAACAAATTTGTCAAAATGGTTCAAGTTTATTAGGGGCAAAGAATAAAGTGTGCCATCAAGTTCGTGAGGGCTTTAATCACTAAGTTTTCACATAACAAAATAGTTTTTAATTGCAAGATAGATGAAAACAAGAATATACTTGGAATGGTGTAACACACCATGCATAGGATTTTATAGTGGACACTTTGGAATAACTTGGTTTCTTGGGAGTTCGAGGCATGAGTAGAACTTACTCAAACAAGTGGAGGCTAGCAAAGACTAGGAGCAACCAACTAAAAGAGCAATAATGGCCATAATCATGCAGTGCAACAAAGCATACTAATCAAAGCAAAGAGTGGTACGACAAGTCAAGGACTAAATTATCATAGAGGCTAATGGTTACTTGTCATAGTCATAACATGGTGTGAGCATGTGCCAAGTCAACCCAAGCAAAACATCAAAGGAGAATACCACAATACTATGCTTTTGCATGCTAAAACAACGCATAATTTCTTCAAGGCACACTAAGCAATCCCAATTATTTGGAACAAAACATGTTACAACAATAATTACAAAGCATAAGGTCAAAACAACACCTAGCATGTCATGCTAAAGTCTAAGTCACAGTCAATGAAAGCTCCTCTTGCACTTCAAGCAAGAACTTACTACTCCTTTCCAACACCAAGCAAACTTATTTGCAAAACAACACAGCGAGAACGGGGGTCCAAACTACTTTATTCAAGCAAACTAAACAACCTAAGCAAAGCAAACGAAAACTAAGACGCTCCAAGAACAACACAACTGTGCATGAAACAATAAAAACGAAGTGTCTAGACAGACCTGAGCTTTTTTATTGATGAAGAAGGGGATGCCTTGGGCATACCCAAGCTTTAGCTCTTGTACCTCTTGGACATTTATTGTGGTGACACCATGGTGGCATCCCCAAGCTTGAGATTTTGTCCATTCTTCATCTCATTGGATCATTCTTTCTCTACAGCTGAAATTTTTCCTTCATACAAAACTTCACACAATCTTCATTAGCAACATTAGTGTATTCAAAAGATATTAGACCCCTGGCAAACCTTTGGAACAGAAAGGTTTTTCAATAAAAACACAAGATACTGTAGTAACTCCTTCAAAAATCTCAATTCACCTAAAGAGAACTCAAAAAGGAATCAATAAGAAGCAAATGCAAATAATGGCAGAAATCTGTCAAATCATACCAGCAGGTAGAAACGAATTTTTTTGAACATCTTATGTTGCTCAAATAAAAAAGTGTTGAACTAAAGAAAGTTGTATAACATACTGGGGGATATATTCGTAAATTTTGAGCTCAATAAGAGTTACAGAGCCTCCTCACGAATTTATTTGGTGGAGGACAGAAATCTGTTTCAGGACAGCAACTCCCCAAATCTTACTTCCCTCTCATTAGAGGTCATTCTTGGCACAAAAAGCAAACAAAAAGTATAAGGAGAGGTCATTACTGAAGTAATAACTTCCAAGACTCAAGGAAACTCTTGGGTTATCTCCCAACAAGTACTTTTCTTTAACGCCTTTAAGTTAGGCACAAGAAGCTTGGGAAGATGCTCACATAAGAAATATGAATTGAAGTCAAAGAGAGCATCAAGAAGCAAATTCAAAACACATTTAAGTCTAACCCACTTACTATGCATAGGAATCTTGTAAGAAAATAAATTCACAAATAACAAAGTGACATGCATAGGAAGGTAAATCAAGAGTAACTTTAAAACTTTCAGCACATAGAGAGGTGTTTCAGTACCATGAAAACTTCTATAACCATATTTTCCTCTCTCATAATAATTTTTATTAGCCTCATGAATAAACTCAACAATATAACTATCACATAAAGAAGGATTTTCATGAGCTACAAACACATAATTTCTATCAAGCTCAAAAATAGTGGGATTAAAACCTTCACAGGTTTTACCCAAAGTATATATTTCAAAGGGATCCACAGGAACATAGAATTCATCCTCCTTTGGTAAGCATGGGGGACAATCAAATAATGTAAGGGGTAAATAGTTACTCTCATTAGAAGGTAGGCATGGGTAGATAATCCATTCTTCCTCTTTTTGTTCACCACTCTCCTCCTCTTTTTCATTTAATGAGCTTGCAGTTTCAACAATTTCTTCTTCCATAGGCTCCTGCAAGGCATTAGTCTCTTCCATTTGTGGAAAGCACCTATTAAAATATTCAAGAATATAGCCATTTGCTTCCTTGTAATCATCAAAGCAAAATTTAAGTATCTCATAAACCTCATCTTCATAAGGTGCATCATCAGTATTTTCAAGCAAACTGGCAAGTTCAAATGCACCCTTGAAAGCAATAAATTCTTCAATTTTTTCCATGTCATAAAAGTCATAATTTCCTTTAACATAAGAGGATATGGTAACATTATCATTATACTCACATTGAAAAGGTAGGTGTTTATACCTCCAACAACAACAGGCTTTATCAAAGCAATTAATAACATTATAAGTAGAGCACACCTCTCTATAAATGGTATTCAACTTATCAATTTGCTCCCATAAGTGTTTCCCTTTTTGTGACAAACGGTGTTCCTTATAATAATAATTTTGTTCTTCCGTGGATGCACCTTGCCAATAAGAACTAGCTTCAAAGAAACCATCCATTGATAGAAAGCATGACCAAGCAAGGCAACAATAGAGCAGCAACTAGAGTAGGAACTAATTTTTTTTGTGTTTTTGAATAAAGCAAGCAAACCAAACTAGACTAATTTTTTTGGGTTTTTTGGAAAGAGGCAAACAAAACCAAGCAAAAGAAACAAAGCAAACTAAAAACAAAGTAAAGAGAAAGGAAGTGAAGGACTCCCCTAGTGAAGACGTCCTTGGCCTCCCCGACAACGGCGCTAGAAAACTTGATGGCATGTTGTCGTGGGAGCTTCTTCTTCTTTAAGTTCTGCGGCAACGGCGCCAGAAAAGCTTGATGCAGCACTGAGTTGATGTAGGAGTGCTTCATTGGGAACCCCAAGAGCAAGGTGTGAATTAGCACAGCAGCAAGTTTTCCCTCAGTAAGAAACCAAGGTTATCGAACCAGTAGGAGGAGGGAAACATCACACAGGTATTGCAAGCAACGCGGAGACCTGCACACCACAAACTTAAGACTTTGTCCCAACGAATCAGTGAGGTTGTCAAGCTCACCGGTTTGCTGTAACAAAGGATTAAAAGGTATGGTGTGGAAGGCAATGGTTTGCACCAAGTAAACAAGTAGCAGTGGAAGATGTATCAATGGTAAATATTGGACCGGGGTCCATAGTTCACTAGAGGTGCTCTCCTTAGATAAACAACATGACATGAAGGGTAAACAAATTACAGCAGAGCAATTGACAGGAACTGAGCAAGGCAATGCAATTACTAGTCAGAAAGATCCTATGAGATTCGATTGGGCAATACAACCGTATACATAGACTTCCATCCAACTACATCTATGACTAGAAGTCCACCTTCAGGTTATCATTCGAACCCCCTCCAGTATTAAGTTGCAAGCAATAGACAACTGCCTTAATCAAAGTGTGTAAGGTAAACAATCGACATGTTCCATGAAGAAGAGACCATTGTTTTATCCCTAGTGGCAACAGCACATCTACAACCAAAGAGATTTCTGTCACTTCCCTTGGAAACTAGAGGCATAAACCCACTATCTAGCATAAATACCCCCTCTTGGAGTCACTAGAAACTACTTGGCCAAGATAGCTACTAACAACGGAGAGCATGCAAGATCACAAACAACACAGACATGATAGAATCATAAAGACAAAACCATTCATCAAACCAACATAATAATCTCAATATCCATCGGATCCCCGCAAACACAACATGCATGATTACAAATAGATTAGATCATGATCATGAATGGAGCTCACAAGATCTATACATGAAAGCACAAAGGAGGAAATACAACCATCTAGCTACTACATGGACCCATAGTCCAAGGTGGAACTACTCATGCATCATGCTGGAGAGAAGGCCTCCGGGATGAACTCCCCTCTGGCAGGGTGCCGGGAAGAACTTCAGACCCCCCCCCACCGATCTAGGGATGATGGTGGCGGTGACTACAGACGGTTTCGTGGATATTTGATCGGGGTACTCAGGGTTTCTGCATTGGGGGCTTCTTATAGGCGAAGGGGGAGGCCGAGGAGGCGCCCATGGGTGTAAAACCCTAGCCAGGCACGGGGCTGGGCCCACCCGCGCCTGGGGTGGTTCTGGCCCCCCTGGCTGGCCCCTCCAGCTCCCCTCTGGACTCCTTGTTCGCCACGGAAAGTAATTTACTTTGACGTTTGTCCCGTCCAATTCCGAGAATATTTCTTTACTAACTTTTCTGAAACCAAAAACAGCAGAAAACAGGCATCTGGCACTATTGCAACTTGTTAATAGGTTAGTACCAGAAAACATATAAAAGGCACCTCAAAGTGTAGACAAGCAAAGCGAAGTAGATACAAAACAAGCATGGAGCATCAAAAATTATATATACGTTTCCAACGTATCACCTGGCTAGTTCATATTTGCTGAAATTCTAAAAAAACAGTTTGATTGATTGCTTATTTCATTGTAGATAGACTTATATAATGCCTTATATTCCTTTTCTATAGGTTCACAAGTGATTTCATTGTTTCCTTATCTGGTGCTAGTTCTGTGGTACAAAGGACGCCTTTGTGTACCAGCAGATTCTGAGTTGAAAGAAGTTATTTTGAAAGAAGCACAGGATACTCTTTATTCTATCTACCCCGGAGGAACTAAGATGTATCAAGATTTGAAAGAGCAATTTTGGTGGCATAAGATGAAGAGAGAAATCGGAAGTTATATCACCAAGTGTGATATATGTCAGCGAGTCAAGGCAGGACATCAAAGACCCGCTGGATTGTTGCAACCCTTGCAGATTCCGGAATGGAAATGGGATTCCGTTGGAATGGACTTTGTTACCGGACTGCCTACTTCTAGTAGGGGAAATGACTCTATATGGGTCATAGTGGACCGATTGTCCAAAGTCGCCCATTTCTTGCCCGTCAAGACCACATACCAGAGTTCGAAGCTAGCGGAGTTGTACATCGCTAGAATAGTTAGTTTGCATGGAGTCCCCAAGAACATCGTATCGGATCGAGGAACTCAGTTTACCTCGAGAATCTGGAAGAAAGTCTAAGAAGGTTTAGGAACCTGCCTAGATTTCAGTACCGCGTATCACCCTCAGACAAATGGACAAACAGAGCGAGTGAATCAAATACTCGAAGATATGCTGAGATCATGTGTGTTAGAATATGGATCCAAGTGGGAAGACTGTCTGCCGTTTGCAGAATTTCATACAATAACAGTTATCAAGCTAGTTTGCAAATGTCCCCATTTGAATTCATGTACGGAAGGAAGTGGCGCACCCCTTTGAACTGGTCGGAAGTAGGAGAGAGTCAGATTTTCGGACCCGACATCCTACGCGGAGCAGAAGATAAAGTTCACAAGATTCGTGAGCACCTCAAGACCGCCCAATCCAGACAGAAGAGTTACGCCGACAAGAGACGTCGAGACCTCTCCTTCAATATCGGAGATTTTTTGTATCTTAATGTGTCGCCTTTGAAGGGAATGCAATGTTTCCAGCTCAAAGGAAAGTTAGCCCCCAGATATATCGGACCTTTCAAGATTTTGAACCGTCGCGGAGAAGTATCGTATCAACTAGAACTACCCGAAGATATGTCAGCAATGCACAATGTGTTCCATATCTCGTTACTTCGCAAGTGTCTCGAAGTTCGAGAGAAGACGGAAGTGTTCAAGAATATCGATCACCAGACCATAGAGATCAACGATGACCTAACCTATCCCGAAGTACCCATCCGTATTTTGGAAGAAGCTTTCAGAACTACCCGCACCCTAAGCATCAAGTTTCTCAAGATTCAGTGGAGCAACCACACCAAAGAGGAAGCTACCTGGGAGCGCGAAGATCACATTAGGACGGAGTTTCCCGATCTCTTCAAATCCTAGGTAATCTTTTTCGTCCTTTTTCAAATCTCGGGATGAGATTTTGTTTAAGGGGGAAAGGTTTGTAACATCCCAAAAATACTAAACTTGGATCATCAAACTCTAATCATCAAAATTAGGGTTAACAAAAACTTTTCTAAATAAAATTATGGAAGCATGCATGTGAGTATGCATTTCATTTTGAATTCTTTTTAACCACCTTGTTTGTGTGTTCCATTGCTTGTAAATGGATGCTTAGGTGAAATAAACATCATCTAAACATTTCCCACACTTTTCCCAAAGACAAGTAAATCAAAACAAATAAAATAAGGGAATGGTCATTTTGACCAATTTAACTCCCATGCCTACTTTGACTGTCTCAAACTTTCAGAACCTAACAGAAACTTTTCTGGATCTTTGCACCCCTTGATTGTACTCATAACAAAGTATCAAGGCCCACTTTGTGATCATCCAGAAACTTTCAAATGCATGGTTTAAAGGACAGTTCAAAATTGAATCTATATCATATGGGAAGATCCCACTTTTTCAAAAACCACTCAAACAAGCTCAACTTTCAAAACCCAAGCATATGCAGACTCACCAGCACCAACCTAGCACACCCACCAAAACTTGAGTTATTGCGGCCATTTCATCAAATACTTGGCAGACACAAATCAAACAAAATCCAAACACTATTGTGAGCAGTGATTGAAGCCTAACTTGTTCCCTCTATGGTTACAACTAGGTTTTAGTAGATCATCTAGCTCAATTGCACACCCTTAGCATCACTGTAAGCTAGCCATTGTCATCAATGGTGAGCAGGCCGAATGCACCCTTGTCACCCCCATGTGGACAGCAAGCTGGGAGGAGAAACAAGCCTAGCCAGCATGTCTGGGAGCAAGCCAACACCCCACCGCCACTCCGTGTCCAGCGCTCGAACCCTGCCAGCCACTGGACCACACGCACGAACCATGCCAAGCTCGCCAGCAACCATGCCGAGAGCGCGCCCCGTGCGCCACGCTCGAACGACGCCCACAGACCGCGCGCCGCCCTTGCCGCGTGCATACGTGATCACCACCATCCCAGCAACCCCGCATACACGCTCGTTCGCCACCGCGCGGACCACGCGCGTTGTGCGCCATTAAATTTTCCGTCGGACCAGCGTAGAGCACCGTCGCGTTCCGACCAAACCGCACCGCCCACGTCTCGCCACCGTGTCGTTGAGCTTCGCCAGGGAGCACCGCACCGCCCCCTACCGTCGCCCATGCCGATAGCCGTTTGTACCGTCGACCACGACGAGCTCACCGTGCGCCCCGTCGGTCCCCTCTCGCCACTATAAATAGAGGCCACCCCCAGCCGAATTGAGCACACCATATCACTCCCCTCTCCTCACTGATCATTCCACCCCGTTCCCGGAGCAAGGCGAGCAACACAGCGCCGGAATTTCATCGGAGCCCGCCGCTACTGGCGAAGAAGGGAGCCAGCGATTGGAGCCGCCCTAGGAGAAGCTGCTGGTACCAGGAGGTTTGCCGTCGTCGACATTGCCGTTCGCCCGCATTGCCGACCCTCTCCTGAACCCCGGTGAGCCCCCAACGACCCCCACTGGCCGCGCTAGGTTTCTGTCTCGTCGGTGTTGCCCAACGTCGACGATGACCCTCAGTCGTTGGATTAGAACTAGATCAAACGCACCACATCGCCCCATACCATTTCGCACCCCCTGTCTCACTGACGCGTGGGGACATCCACTTAAACCACACGTGGAAGCGTTGCGCTTAGCAGGCCAGCCCAGTATCGCTTCCCGCGCAGCCCAGTTATTTGAATTTAACCTTTTCCATTTTATTTCAAACACACTTCTGTACCCAGTTTTAAAAATCAACCCAAGTCAATTTAGTGAACCAAATTGAATGAAACCAATGTTAGAAAGGTCTGGGAATGCTGAATCCAAGGCCGTTGGGTTCAAGTCATTTGGATCTGTAGATCATCTTTGGTAAAAATAACAAGGCAGAAGCTTTTCTGCATTCAAACATTTTTCAAATTAAAACCATAATAGCTTTTGAGTTGATTCCAACTCTCAAAAATCACATTTAACCATACCTTTCAGAATATATAAAAATATATAGGTTTACTTACAGAAATAATGACCAAGTAATAAAAGAATGCCACATAGGCATTTCTAGCCACTTTAATTAATTAAAATAAAAGGGTAAAACCTTATTAAATTGTGACACCACTTTAAATCACATTCCCATGGATTAAAATATGTGGTGATGACATGTGTCAACATGATCCCATGTTTGGTTTGGAGAATAGTAAATCTTAAGTAGTTTTTCAATGAGTAGAAATTACTTTTCTAAAAATAAAAGGAATTAAACCAAGTTTTAATCTTGTAATGTTAGTGATGATGCTAGATCATCTATAGGACCCTTTTGTGTGATGATTGCAAGTAGTTAAGTATTGTTTCGTGATTGTGTACATCGTATTTATTTATAGACGCTAGTACCGACCAAGGATACGAGGAGGAAGGAGGATTGTACGAAGAAGAAGCCGAGGAGAACTTCTACCACTGCTCTGCACAAGGCAAGCCTAATACTACTAGTTGAATGTGCAAGCTAACACTTGCAAGATACTCTACTTTAGCAAGCCTTACTAATCAAGTGACCCATGCAAGCTTATACTTGCAATTGTGCAAGCTAATACTTGCTTGTTACCATGCCAACTATATGCCTTAAGCATATGTGATCATACCCACTTGATAACCCAATCCTAGTTTTATTTGCAAGCTTCTACTTTTTTTCTTTATCAAAGCTTTAACTTAGAGTTGACTTAAGTGACTTATAGATCCTAGAAAGATATATTTGAAGGTTGCATAAAGAGCATAAAATTTGGCCTAAGTTAGAAACCTTGATATCATCCTAAGATATAAGGTTGTACTTAGTTGAAACTCCACTAGTTTACCACCCCTCTTTAGTACTTATCCTCACTTGTAGATGCTAGTGCTAAGCATAAAACTTGATCAACTTTAGATGGGAATACTTGGTGAAATTGGTTACGAAAACCTTAGAATGATGGATCATTCTACTGAGATGTTTTGACATGTGTTTCCGAACACCAGATGATTTTGGTGATGAAAATGTTGAGGCATGAGCCTTAGCCCTTTTATAAAACTGATGGTTGTCTGGATGCGATACCATTCCAATTTTATCGTACAACCACAATACCCGAACATTGGGTAGGGCTTGACTGCAAACTTATATACCTTAGTATTAGTTCCATCATGGCCAAGGTATGAGCTGAGGCTACCTTGTGAAGATTGTCCACCTGTGCAGTACCCAAGATGACAGTTGGTCATGGTTGGGAGGCCAAACTCACAGGAGAGGTGCTTATACTAGGGCGTGTAATTGAAAGGTTAGGATTGATTATCCGCATACTGAGTATGGTGAATTGAGGATTTGTTCCTGACGGATGTATTGAATATTGTGGTGAAAGTGTACAATCTCTGCAGAGTGTCAAACTATTCGAATAGCCGCGTCCGCGGTTATGGACAGTTGGAGTGGCCATACTGTTCCCCCGTCAGATGTTTTCAAAATGACTTGTGAAATAAATTGAGACTTTGACTTGACCACAACAGAGTTGTGACATGAGTTACAAGATCCCACTTAGGAGTTATAAAATTTGTGACTAGCTTCTCTTGCTTCTGAACTAGTAGAGATAAATCTGGCTTTTTGCAAAACAACCCTAGAGCTTAGAGTCCTATTATCCAAAAACCCCCCTTCACTTGTTAGTATTAGTTTGCGAGTACTTAAAGAGTACTCATGGCTTTGTCCCTGGCTATTCCCGTGGCCATACTATGAAGAGGAGTACCTAGAGGATGGACCCCAGGAAGGTTACGACAACTAGGATCATCTCCCATCGTCAGCATTGCCTGTGACCCCGAAGATGGAGCTTCGCCTACGCTATCGTTATGATTACGTTTTCCGCTGCTTGAGTTGTATTAAGAACTGGATCATGAGATCCTTATTTGTGTAAGACCTTATGTATGGTTTGTAATGGATGATGTACTGTGGTATCCAATTCTGTTATGTCTCGCAAAAATGGTAATCCTGGGATTGCGATATATGGCATAACAGGCAACTGGGATTAAAAATCCGGGTGTTGACAAGTTGGTATCAGAGCCATCCTGACCATAGGAGACCCTAGTTAGATTGGACGTTTGAATCAAAAACCTAGTTTCAAAACCAAAGGAAGCAAATATTTACAAAAACTTATTCTCATTCTTATCCCTTTGATTCTTTCATAAAAATTCATGTTCCTCAAAAACTCTTGCCAAATACATAAAATTTTGACACACTTGATCACTCTATTAACTTACTTATCCTATATTCTTATAGATGGACGTGAAGTACAGCAAGTTTTACCAATTGGGGAATGGAGGAGACCTTATCTTTGAGAGGGATTTGGACCAGCTTTCGGAACTTCTGGAGCGTCCGCACCCCGAGTTCTTCGGAGCTCAGCTCAATGATCAAGGAGGAGAAGATCTGCAGTGGCTAATTGTTGCAAGTCTCCGAGGAAAGATTGAACCCCCCACTGCTGAGGGTATTCAGTTTACCTTAAGAGAGAACAAATGGCTCGATGGACTTGCCAGGGCCATGCAGGAAGCTCTTTTCCGTCTATGTGGGCAGAGCATCAATTAGATCAAGGGAAGCCGCTTTGAGTTTTGCCCAAGGCGTGATGCCAACGGACAACCACTGGAAGCCCCATACCACCCCGAGCTGAAGACTCAATTGGACCACCTTAGCTTCATGATGTACGATCGTCAGCAGGAGTTGGATAACTGCGGTGACTACTCCAACCACAAGTCTGCCATCATCAAGACGAAGGATCAAACCATCGCCATGCTAGCAAAGGATCGCAAGTCTCGCCGCCGTCAGCTGGACAAGAAGGAGCGAATCAATGTCCGTCTTTGCCACCACATCTCATCTTTGGAGGATACCATCCACGAGAGAGACATGCAGTTGGAAGAAAGGGAGAATGCCGGAGAGGATCTTCGTGGAGACCCTTACTCCTATCTCAGCGACGATGATGATTTTCTGGAGGATCAGGCTATGGACTTCTTCACCGATGAGGACGATTTCGCCTTCATCGATGATGATGAAGATGATGAAGCCACAGATTCCGAGGAGTAGTAGCACTTGAGCACTAGCGTAGTGAGTAGTATTCGGTCCCACTGTATCGTATTTTTCAGAATGGTTCTTAAAACCATCTGTTTTTCTTTGTTGTGGTGTGTGTTGTATCGTGTGCTATGAGTGAATGAATGAAAAGCAAGTTGCTAGAAAAATCTGAGTCAAACTTTAAAAACTTTTCAAAATCCCAGAACCTTAGAAATTTCCCTCTTTTCTCATGATTTATCTCAATCTTCAGATGCCACGTGGAGGAAGTGGTTCATCCCCGGACCCGATGTTGCAGATCCTGCAAATGTTGACTTCTGACCGTGAAGCTGAAAGAGCGGAACGTCAAGCCAACCTAGCCACTCTGCAACAGATAGCTCAGTTAGCCCACAACAACCAAGGCCACGGAAATCAGGGCAACCATGGATCTAATCTCAAGAACTTCCAGAATACCAACCCACCTATATTCACTAAGTCAGAAGAGAACCTAAACGCCGATGATTGGTTGCAAACCATGGAAAATAACCTAGAATTCGCCGTAGTGGAAGCCAAATGGAAAGTTCTGTTTGCCATCCACTACCTAGCCGGAGATGTCATAGCATGGTGGAACAGTGTTCGCGCAATGACCGGAGGCCAGATGATGACCTGGGAGGAATTCAAGGTCAAGTTCAGCAGAACCCACGTGCCACCGAGTTTGATCAATAGGATGAGAGACGAGTTCAGAGAGCTGAAGAAAGGAAGGATGACTGTAGTGGAATACCGTGACAAATTTTTGTCATTACCTAGGTATGCCCCGGATGAGATTGACACCGAAGCCAAGAAGAAAGAAAGATTCATGAATGGTCTGCATGATGAGATGCAGACAGTGTTAGTCAATATCCCCTTTGCGGATATTGAAGCCCTTGTCGACTCTGCTATCCAGATGGAAGGAAAGATCAACCAAGCCAATGATAACCGCAAGCGTCGCATGATGCATCAGCCAGGACCCCATCAGACCCCAAAGTATCGCCCTAACCCATCTCCAGGATTTGCCCCAAGAACCAACAGACCCCCGATGAACCGTCCCACCTATCCCAACCGTGGAAACCCTAGGCCCGGAGGAAATCACAACAACCCCAGCTACTCTAGCAATTTCAATCGTGCCCCACCCAAGTTCAACAACAACAATGCTGCCACCAACAACAACACTGCCCCGAGGACTGGAATCAATGCTGTGCCTGTAGCAGCAAAGGACAAGTCGCAAGTGACTTGTTATGACTGTGGAAATAAAGGTCACTACTCCAACGAGTGCCCCAACAAGAAGAATGCCGCAGCCCCCAATACCAACGCCCCAGCTCAGCAGCAGCATCGTGTTCAGCCCGGAAGAAGGTTAGCCCTAGGGAATTCTCTCAACCGCAATGGCCGTCTTTTTCTCATGCATGCTGAAGAAGCTCAGGAAGTGCCATACGTCGTGCTGGGTATGTTTTCTGTTAATTCAGTACTTGCAAGAGTGTTGTTTGATTCTGGTGCATCGCATTCATTTGTCACCGAAGAATTTGCATGCACTAGTAAAATTCAACCAACCAAATTGAAGCATGTGATGATTGTTCAAATTCTCGGATCAACCACCAAGGCTAGGCAAATTTGCAAAGTCGTCCCTATCCGAATCCATGGCTTAGATTTTTATGCTAATCTAATAGTACTCGGAACTAAAGGTCTGGAAGTAGTGCTAGGAATGGATTGGATGTCCAAACATAAAGGATTGATTGACTGTGCCAAGAAAGCCATAACCACGACCAGTACGGCCGGAATATCAGTCGAGCATATATCTGAAACCTTACCTCGCCAATTCAAATGCAACAAGGGTATAGCCCAACCTACCATTGACCAAGTCCGGATAGTCTGTGAATACCCCGATGTATTTCCAGATGTTTTTCCCGGTATGCCCCCAGATCGGGATATCGAGTTTATCATCGAACTAATCTCCGGAACTGGACCCATAGCCCAGAGACCCTATAATATGAACCCGTCGGAGCTAGCAGAACTGAAGAAGCAACTGGATGCCATGTTGGAAATTGTATTGATTCAACCAAGTGCGTCACCATGGAGATCACCTGTCTTGTTTGTGGACAAGAAGGATGGAGGTAACCGTTTGTGTACGGATTATCGGAAGTTGAATGATGTCACCATCAAGAACAAGTACCCCTTGCCCAAGATAGAAGATTTGTTTGATCAGTTGACTGGTGCCAAAGTGTTTTCTAAGATTGATCTTAGGACTGGCTATCATCAACTCGAAATTCGTGCAGAGGATATTCCAAAGACTGCCTTTACCACCAGATATGGATTATACGAGTATACAGTCATGTCTTTTGGATTAACCAATGCCCCCGCTTATTTCATGAACCTCATGAATAAGATTTTTATGAACTTCCTAGATAAGTTTGTCGTTGTTTTCATCGACGACATTCTGATTTACTCCAAATCAGAAGAAGAACATGAGCTACACCTAAGGACCATTCTTGGAACCCTTAGAGAGCATCAGTTGTATGCCAAGTTTAGCAAATGTGAATTCTGGTTACAAGAGGTAGGATTCCTCGGTCACATTGTATCCACCGGAGGAATTGCCGCTGACCCTGCCAAAGTGAAATATGTAGAAGATTGGCAAGCCCCAACCACTCAAACCCAAGTCCGTGCTTTTCTCAGATGGGCGGGATATTACCGCAAGTTCATAGAAGGATTCTCGAGTATCGCCAGACCCATGACCCAATTGCTGAAGAAGGACAAGAAGTTTGAATGGACAGACAAATGTGAAGCGAGTTTTCAAGAACTCAAGAGGAGATTGATTTCAGCCCCAATCTTGATCATGTCGGATATCACGAAGCCCTTCGATGTGTATTGTGATGCATCCAAGATCGGTCTCGGATGTGTGCTAATGCAAGAAGGCAAAGTTATATCCTATCTATCTCGACAACTGAAGCAACATGAGCAAAATTACCCAACCCATGACCTCTAACTCGCAGTCGTAGTTCTAGCCCTGAAGACATGGAGGCATTACCTCATGGGAAACCGTTGTGAGATTTATTCGGATCACAAGAGCCTGAAGTATATATTCACTCAGAAGGAGATGAATATGAGACAGATAAGATGGATTGAGCTAATCAAGGATTACGATCTGGACATTCACTATCACCCTGGTAAAGCCAATGTGGTAGCAGATGCCCTTAGCAGATTGCCGTGCCGCTTGAACTCCATGATTTTGAAGGAGCAACCAAGTTTGCACAAAGAGATGGAAGATTTTCGAATAGAATTAGTAAGTGAAGGATTTTTGGCTAGCATAGAACTCCAGACCACTTTGATCAGTCAGATCAAAGAGGCGCAGAAGGGAAATGCTAGTATCGACGGAATCAAGTGTCGCATTGGTACAGGCAAAGTACCCGGATTCACAGAAGACGACGAAGGAGTTCTGTGGTACAAAGGACGCCTTTGTGTACCAGCAGATTCTGAGTTGAAAGAAGTTATTTTGAAAGAAGCTCATGATACTCTTTATTCTATCCACCCCGGAGAAACTAAGATGTATCAAGATTAGAAAGAGCAATTGTGGTGGCATAAGATGAAGAGAGAAATCGGAAGCTATATCGCCAAGTGTGATATATGTCAGCGAGTCAAGGCAGGACATCAAAGACCCGCTGGATTGTTGCAACCCTTACAGATTCCGGAATGGAAATGGGATTCCGTTGGAATGGACTTTATCACCGGACTGCCTACTTCTAGTAGGGGAAATGACTCTATATGGGTCATAGTGGACCGATTGTCCAAAGTCGCCCATTTCTTGCCCGTCAAGACCACATACCAGAGTTCGAAGCTAGCGGAGTTGTACATCGCTAGAATAGTTAGTTTGCATGGAGTCCCCAAGAACATCGTATCGGATCGAGGAACTCAGTTTACCTCGAGATTCTGGAAGAAAGTCCAAGAAGGTTTAGGAACCTGCCTAGATTTCAGTACCGCGTATCACCCTCAGACAGATGGACAAACAGAGCGAGTGTATCAAATACTCGAAGATATGCTGAGAGCATGTGTGTTAGAATATGGATCCAAGTGGGAAGACTGTCTGCCGTTTGCAGAATTTCATACAATAATAGTTATCAAGCTAGTTTGCAAATGTCCCCATTTGAATTCATGTACGGAAGGAAGTGTCGCACCCCTTTGAACTGGTCGGAAGTAGGAGAGAGTCAGATTTTCGGACCCGACATCCTACGCGGAGCAGAAGATAAAGTTCACAAGATTTGTAAGCACCTCAAGACCGCCCAATCCAGACAGAAGAGTTACGCCGACAAGAGACGTCGAGACCTCGCCTTCAACATAGGATATTTTGTTTATCTGAAAGTGTTGACATTGAAGGGAATGCAGCGTTTCCAACTCAAAGGAAAGTTAGCCCCCAGATATATCGGACCTTTCAAGATTTTGAACCGTCACGGAGCAGTATCGTATCAACTGGAACTACCCGAAGATATGTCAGCAATGCACAATGTGTTCCATATCTCGTTACTTCGCAAGTGTCTCGAAGTTCTAGATAAGACAGAAGTGTCCAAGAATATCGATCACAAGACCATAGAGATCAACGATGACCTAACCTATCCCGAAGTACCCATCCATATTTTGGAAGAAGCTTTCAGAACTACCCGCACCCTAAGCATCAAGTTTCTCAAGATTCAGTGGAGCAACCACACCGAAGAGGAAGCTACCAGGGAGCGCGAAGATCACATTAGGACGGAGTTTCCCGATCTCTTCAAATCCTAGGTAATCTTTTTCGTCCTTTTTCAAATCTCGGGACGAGATTTTGTTTAAGGGGCAAAAGTTTGTAACATCCCGAAAATACTAAACTTGGATCATCAAACTCTAATCATCAAAATTAGGGTTAACAAAAACTTTTCTAAATAAAATTATGGAAGCATGCATGTGAGTATGCATTTCATTTTGAATTCTTTTTAACCACCTTGTTTCTGTTCCATTGCTTGTAAATGGATGCTTAGGTGAAATAAAAATCATCTAAACATTTCCCACACTTTTCCCAAAGACAAGTAAATCAAAACAAATAAAATAAGGGAATGGTCATTTTGACCAATTTAACTCCCATGCCTACTTTTGCTGTCTCAAACTTTCAGAACCTAACAGAAACTTTTCTGGATCTTTGCACCCCTTGATTGTAATCATAACAAAGTATCAAGGCCCACTTTGTGATCATCCAGAAACTTTCAAATGCATGGTTTAAAGGACAGTTCAAAATTGAATCTATATCATATGGGAAGATCCCACTTTTTCAAAAACCACTCAAACAAGCTCAACTTTCAAAACCCAAGCATCTGCAGACTCACCAGCACCAACCTAGCACACCCACCAAAAATCTTTTAAAAATTCAAAACTTGAGTTCTTGCGGCCATTTCATCAAACACTTGGTAGACACAAATCAAACAAAATCCAAACACTATTGTGAGCAGTGATTGAAGCCTAACTTGTTCCCTCTCTGGTTACAACTAGGTTTTAGTAGATCATCTAGCTCAATTGCACACCCTTAGCATCACTGTAAGCTAGCCATTGTCATCAATGGTGAGCAGGCCGAATGCACCCTTGTCACCCCCATGTGGATAGCAAGCTAGGAGGAGAAACAAGCCTAGCCAGCATGTCTGGGAGCAAGCCAACACCCCACCGCCACTCCGTGTCCAGCGCTCGAACCCTGCCAGCCACTGGACCACACGCACGAACCATGCCAAGCTCGCCAGCAACCATGCCGAGAGCGCGCCCCGTGCGCCACGCTCGAACGACGCCCACAGACCGCGCGCCGCCCTCGCCGCGAGCATACGTGATCACCACCATCCCAGCAACCCCGCATACACGCTCGTTCGCCGCCGCGCGAACCACGCGCGTTGTGCGCCATTAAATTTTTCGTCGGACCAGCGTAGAGCACCGTCGCGTTCCGACCAAACCGCACCGTCCCACGTATCGCCACTATGTCGTTGAGCTTCGCCAGGGAGCACCGCACCGCCCCCTACCGTCGCCCATGCCGATAGCCGTCTGTACCGTCGACCACGACGAGCTCACCGTGCGCCCCATCGGTCCCCTCTCGCCACTATAAATAGAGGCCACCCCCAGCCGAATTGAGCACACCATCTCACTCCCCTCTCCTCACTGATCATTCCACCCTGTTCCCGGAGCAAGGCGAGCAGCGCAGCACCAGAATTTCACCGGAGCCCGCCGCTGCTGGAGAAGAAGGGAGCCAGCGATTGGAGCCGCCCCAGGAGAAGCTGCCGGTACAAGGAGGTTCGCCGTCGTCGACATCGTCGTTCGCCCGCCTCGCCAACCCTCGCCTGAACCCCGGTGATCCCCCAACGACCCCCACTGGCCGCACTAGGCTTCTGTCTCGCCGGTGTTGCCCAACATCGACGATGACCCTCAGCCGTTGGATTAGAACCATATCGAACGCACCACATCGCCCCATACCGTTTCGCACCCCCTGTCTCACTGACGCGTGGGGACAGCCACTTAAACTTCCCGCGGAAGCGCTGCGCTTAGCAGGCCGGCCCAGTATCGCTTCTCGCGCAGCCCAGTTATTTGAATTTAACCTTTTCCATTTTATTTCAAACACACTTCTGTACCCAGTTTTAAAAATCAACCCAGGTCGATTCAGTGAACCAAATTGAATGAAACCAATTTTGTTAGAAAGGTCTGGGAATGCTGAATCCAAGCCCGTTGGATTCAAGTCATTTGGATCTGTAGATCATCTTTGGTAAAAATAACTGAAGGGTTTTGCAGCATAGTAAATCAAAAAAATTCTACGGATGCGAACGGGAAAGCCAAGATCTAATCTAGGAGATGCAAACAACAAGAGGGATTATATAAGATCTTCATACCCTTGAAGATTCGCACAGCGGAACATTCGTCGGAACGTGGGTGATGTATTCGTACTCGCTTCTCCTCCTCGCGATCCGATCCGATCTAACACCGCAAGTGGCGATGCCTCCGAGAGATGCACACGTGCGGCACCTTGACGTCTCCTCCTTCCTCGGTCCAGCAAGTATGGTGGAGAGACGGATTGGATCTACAACGCGACGGCGCGGTGCAATTGGTGGAGAGTTTCTGCAGCAGGGCTTCGCCTACGCGCAGTTTGGAGGGAGAGAGAGAGGAGAGCAGCAGGGCGGCTAGGGTTGAGGAGGAGGTGTGTGTGGGGGTGGTGCGCCTCCAGCCCTCTATATATAGAGGGGTGGGTGCCAACCCTAGCCCCTCCCCCAAGCCTAGGCCGGCGGCCAAGGAGGGAAGAGTGGGGGGCAAGTTTCCCCCCTCCTTCTAGAAGCTCCCCTAGGGTTTCCCCTAGGTTTGGCCGGCTGGGCCCTATGGGGCCTTGTGCCCCTGGCCCAATGCGGCCAGGGCACTCCCTCATAGGCCCATGCCCCCTCCCGATAGGTGGGTCCACGTTGGTCCCCCTCCAGAAGGTTCTAGAAGCTTCCGGTGCAATACCGATTAACCCGAAACAATTCCGAACTCCAAAAATTGCATTGCCTTATATGAATCTTATTGTTCGGACCATTCCGAAACCTCTCGTGATATCCCGGATCCCATCCGAGACTCCGAACAAAAACTCATAAACCAATTATCCAATCTATCCTAGCGTCGAGAAACGTTAAGTGTGTGACCCTTCGGGTTCGAGAATATGCAGACATGATCTTCTATCAATAATCAACAGCGGGGTCTGGAAACCCATATTGACTCCCACACATTCATCGATGATCATATCGGATGAACCACGATGCCAGGATTCAATCAATCCCATATATATATTCCCTCCGTCTCGCGATATTTTACTTGCCCGAGATTTGATCGTCGGTACCGTCATACCTAGTTCAATCTCGTTCACAGCAAGTACTTTACTCGTTCCGTAATCCGATATCACTTTGTGATTAACTCCTTAAACACATGCTTGCAAGCGGTGTTGATATCAATTACCGAGTGGGCCCGAAGTATATCTCTCTGACTTGGGAGGGACAAATCCCATCTCGATACATACAACCCAACAGGTACTTTCCGATCACCTAAGAGACACCTTTATGATCACCCTCTCATAGGATGACGTTTGATGACCTCAAACCTTTCTTCCGATACCAGGGAGTTGTATTATCTCATGGTCTAAGGAATACAATATTTGACATAAGAAAAGCTTCGCAAAGATGAACACGATGACACGATCTAATTGCTCCGCTTAGTTTGGGTCTGTCCATCATATCATTCTCCCAATGATATGATCTCATTATTAATTGATAACTCATGCCTATGGTTAGGAAACCTTAACCATCATTAATCAATGAGCTAGTCCATAGAGGCATACTAGGGACACGGTGTTGGTCATAAACCACACAAGTATTAAAGTTTCCGCTTAATACAATTCTAGCATGGAATATAAACTTTATGATGAACAAGAATTATAATAATAACATCTTTATTATTGCCTCTAGGGCATAATTCCAACAGTCTCCCACTTGCACTAGAGTCAATAATCTAGTTTACATTTGGCAACAATCTCACACCCATGGCACTAAGGTGCTGATCATGTTTTGCACGTGGAAGAGGTTTAGTCAATGGATCTGCGACATTCAGATTTGTATGTACTTTGCTAATCTTCAGATCTCCATCTGCTATATAATCTCGGATTATATGAAACTTGCAGTTGATATGCTTGGTCTTTGGATGATATCTTGGTTCCTTAGCGAGTGCTATGGCGCCAGTGTTGTCACACAATATCTCCAGTGGGTCCAATGCACTTGGAACCACCCCAAGCTCAGTGATGAAGTTCCTGATCCAAACTCCTTCACTTGACGCTTCTGCAGCAGCCATGTATTCCGCTTCTACTGTAGACCCCGCGATCACGTTTTGCTTGTAGCTTCTCCAGCTCACAGCTCCTCCATTCAAAATATAAACGTATCCTGTCTGAGATTTAGAATCATCCTTGTCGGTGTCGAAACTAACGTCGACGTAACCTTTTACGACGAGTTGTTCTTCACCCCCATAGACTAAGAACATTTCTTTAGTCCTATTTAGGTACTTTAGGATGTTCTTCACGGCTGTCCAGTGTTCCACTCCTGGATCACTTTGGTATCTGCTCGTCAAACTAAGAGCATTGGACACATCCGGTCTAGTACACAGCATGGCATACATGATAGAACCTATGGCCGAGGCATAAGACACTTTGCTCATAGCTTCTCTATCATTTACCGTAGCTGGACACTGAGCCTTGCTCAATATTTTACCTGACAACATAGGCACTGAACCTTTCTTTGCCTTATCCATTCTGAACCTTTTCAGAACTTTGTCTAGGTATGTACTCTGGCTTAAAGTTATCAGGCGTCTTTGTCTATCTCTATAGATTTTGATGCCTAATATATAAGCATCTTCCCCTAGGTCTTTAATTGAAAAACATTTGTTCAAATAACTCTTCACATCGTTAAGCATGTTAATGTCATTTCCAATAATCAATATGTCATCTACATATAGTACCAGAAATGTCACTGAGCTCCCACTCACTTTCTTGTAGATACAAGCTTCGTAGCAATTTGGAACAAATCCAAAGCTCTTGATCACCTGATCAAAACGAAGGTTCCAACTCCGAGATGCTTGCTTCAGTCCATAAATGGAACGCTCAAGCTTGCATACTTTATCAGCATCCTTAGGATCGACAAAACCTTCGGGTTGCATCATATACAACTCTTCATCAATGTTGCCATTGAGGAAAGCAGTCTTGACATCCATCTGCCATATTTCATAATCATGAAACACAGCAATTGCTAATAAAATCCGAATGGACTTAAACATCGCTACGGGAGAGAAAGTCTCATCGTAGTCAACACCTTGAACTTGTCGAAAACCTTTCGCGACAAGCCGTACTTTATAGATGGTAACATTACCATACGCGTCCGTTTTCTTCTTGAAAATCCATTTGCACTCAACGGCCTTTCGGTCGCTAGGAGGGTCTACCAAAGTCCATACTTGGTTTTCGCTCATGGATCCCAATTCGGATTTCATGGCCTCTAGCCATTTCTTAGAGTCTGGGCTCATCATCGCTTCCTCATAGTTCGCAGGTTCACTGTCATCTACTAACAAGACAGTTAAGACAGGGTTGCCGTACCACTCAGGAGGGGCACGCGACCTTGTCGACCTGCGACGTTCAGTAGTAGCATCGTCTGAAGCTTCATGATCCTTGTCATTAGCTTCCTTTATTATTGGTGCAGGCGGCACTGGAACAATTTCAGGTGTTGCGCTACTCTCCAACTCAAGAGAAGGTTCAACAACCTCGTCTAGCTCTACTTTCCTCCCACTCACTTCTTTCGAGAGAAACTCCTTCTCAAGAAAGGAACCGTTCTTTGCGACAAACACTTTGCCTTCGGTTCTGTGATAGAAGGTATACCCAATAGTTTCCTTAGGGTATCCTATGAAGACGCATTTCTCCGCTTTGGGTTCGAGCTTGTCCGGCATCAATTTCTTGACGTAAGCTTCGCATCCCCAAACTTTAAGAAACGACAAATTAGGTTTAGCACCAAACCACAGTTCATACGGTGTCGTCTCAACGGATTTAGATGGTGCCCTATTTAAAGTGAATACAGCGGTTTCTAATGCATAACCCCAACATGATAACGACAAATCAGTAAGAGACATCATTGATCGGACCATATCTAATAGGGTTCGATTCCGGCGTTCAGACACACCATTGCGTTGTGGTGTTCCGGGTGGCGTGAGTTGCGAAACGATTCCGCTTGCTTTAAGATGCGTGAGAAAATCATAACTTAAATATTCACCTCCACGATCGGATAGTAGAAACTTAATCTTTCTGTTATGATGGTTCTCTACTTCATTCTGAAATTCCTTGAACTTTTCAAATGTTTCAGATTTATGTTTCATTAAATAGATATACCCATATCTACTTAAGTCATCGGTAAAAGTGAGAAAGTAGCGATATCCACCGCGCGCCGAAACACTCATCGGTCCGCATACATCGGTATATATGATTTCCAACAAGTTTGTTGCTCGCTCCATCATTCCGGAGAACGGGGTTTTGATCATCTTGCCCATGAGGCATGGTTCGCATGTGTCAAATGATTCAAAATCAAGAGACTCCAAAAGTCCATCAGAATGGAGTTTCTTCATGCGCTTTTTATCAATATGACCTAGACAACAGTGCCACAAATAAGTAGTATTATCACTATCTACTTTGCATCTCTTAGCCTCAATGTTATGGATGTGTGTTTCATCCCTTTCGAGATTCAGAAGAAATAAAACATTCATAGCAGGTGCATGACCATAAAAGATGTTACTCATATAAATAGAACAACCATTATTCTCCGATTTAAATGAATAACCGTCTTGCAATAAACACGATCCAGAAATAATGTTCATGCTCAACGCAGGCACATAATAACACTTATTAAGGTTTAAAACTAATCCCGAAGGTAAAACTAAGGAGAGCGTGCCGACGGCCATCACATCAACTCTTGATCCATTGCCAACGCGCATCGTCACCTCATCCCTCGCAAGTCGCCGTCTATTCCGTAGCTCCTGTTTCGAGTTACAAATATTAGCAACTGAACCAGTATCAAATACCCAGGCACTACAACGAGGGCTAGTAAGGAAAACATCAATAACATGTATATCAAATATACCTTTGATGGTGCCAGCCTTCTTGTCCGCTAAGTACTTCGGACAGTTGCGCTTCCAGTGACCCTTGTCCTTGCAATAGAAGCACTCAGTGTCCGGCTTGGGTCTAGACTTGAGCTTCTTTTCAGAAGGGGCAACGCGCTTGCCGCCGCCTTTCTTGAAGGGCTTCTTTGCACCCTTACCTTTCTTAAAGGTGGGGGGCTTGTTGACCATCAACACATGATTATCCTTTTTGATGTCCACCTCCGCAGCTTTCAGCTTAGCGAAGAGCTCGGTGATCGTATTAGTGGAACCAATCTGATTATGAGTCACTACAAAACTTTTGTAGCTGGGAGGGCGTGATTGCAGAACCCTGTCAATCTTGAGCTCCTCTGGAATCTTGCAGTCCAGTTGCTCAAGGCGTTGAGTGTAGCCCGACATCTTTATGGCGTGCTCACTAACGGAACTCCCTTCCTCCATCTTGCAGTTAAAGAACTTCTCAGAGATCTCATATCTCTCAGAACGGGCCTGAGTCTGAAACATGGTTTTCAGCTCCTCAAGAATCTCAAAGGGCCCGGGATAGTCTTCAAAACGATTTTGAAGGTCCGATTCCATAGCAAACAACATGGTGCTCTTAATCACACCATAATCATCTTTTCGCGACTGATAGACAGCTTTCTCATCAGCCGGCGCATCTACAGCAGGGGCGTCACCTAGCGCATTTTCAAGGACATAGTCCTTTTGTCCGCCAGAGAGGATGATTCTCAGATTGCGGAACCAGTTGGAGAAGTTAGACCCATTGTTCTTAAGCTTTTCTTTCTCAGCAAAAACGTTGAAGTTGAAGTTGGACTTAGCCATTTGATCTACAATGTTTGTAAGTACAAATTAGACTATGTTCATGATAACTAGTTCAACTTTTAATCAAATTACTAGATGAACTCCCACTAAATTCAACATCCCTCAAGTTGTTTAGTGAACATGATCCAAATTCACCACACCTAATCCGATCTTCACGAGAAGAGATGTTCTTTCAATGGTGGACAACGAAGTGTCGATCATATCATTCATATGACTCATGCTTAACCTTTCGGTTCATGTGTTCCGAGGCCATGTCTGTACATGCTAGGCTCGTCAAGTCAAACCCAAGTATTTC
Source organism: Avena sativa (assembly GCA_916181665.1). NCBI lineage: Eukaryota > Viridiplantae > Streptophyta > Magnoliopsida > Poales > Poaceae > Avena > Avena sativa. The sequence goes on along the minus strand of OV702283.1, from coordinate 133,152,057 downwards.
CGCGTGTGCAAAACTGGCTTGCACCCGTTGTATGTGAACGTAGAGTCTATAGCACCCGATCATCACGTGATGCTTGGACACGACGAACTTTCGCAACGGTGCATACTTGGGGAGAACACAGTTTTATCTTGATCTTTAAGCGAGGAATCATCTTATAATGCTACCGTCGCGATCTAAGCATAATAAGATACATAAAAGAATAAACATCACATGCATATAACTTTATGTGACATGGTATAGCCAATCTTCGCGTAATGATCTCCATCTTGTGCGTGCCGGCATGATCTCCATCACTCCACCATGATTGCCTCCACCACGAACAGCAACTACAACTATTGCTAACTACTTAACGATGAAGTAAAGCTATTACATGGCGCATAAGAAGTTGACTCACAGGTCATACACAATTATAAAGACAACCATATGGCTCCTGTCGGTTGTGTACTCATCGACATGCAAGTCGTGAAACATTACAAAACATGATCATTGCACACAACATACACATCACATCTTGGGCCATACCATATCACAGAAAACACTCCCTGCAAAAACAAGTTAGACGCCTCTACTTTGTTGTTGCATGTTTTACGTGGCTTCTGGGAGTAGTATGCTAAGAACGATTCTTACCTACGGAAAACCACAACGGTGATATTATGGTTGCCAAACTCCGGTGTAAATCCCATGACAACTATAGTGAGAGAAACTGGCATCCACCAGCCGCATGTGTGGAACAAGCCACACGTCAAGTGCGGAGCCGGTCTCGCTAACGACGTCGCGTAAGGTTGGCCTGAACCGCTTCGATCTCACTATCCCGCGTCATAAGAAGAACACAAACAAGAGGCTTGCAACAGAAAACATCAACGCCCGCAACAACCATGTTGCGTTCTACTCGTGAAACACATCTACGCATAGATCTAGCTCTGATACCACTGAAGGGTTTCGCAGCATAGTATATCAAAAAAATTCTACGGATGCGAACGGGAAAGCCAAGATCTAATCTAGGAGATGCAAACAACAAGAGGGATTAGATGAGATATTCATACCCTTGAAGATTCGCACAGCGGAACGTTCGTCGGAACGTGGGTGATGTAGTCGTACTCGCTTCTCCTCCTCGCGATCCAATCCGATCTAACACCGCAAGTGGCGATGCCTCCGAGAGATGCACATGTGCGGCACCTTGACGTCTCCTACTTCCTCAGTCCAGCAAGTATGGTGGAGAGACGGATTGGATCTACAACGCGACGGCACGGTGCAATTGGTGGAGAGTTTCTGTGGCAGGGCTTCGCCTACGCGCAGTTTGGAGGGAGAGAGAGAGGAGAGCAGCAGGGCGGATAGGGTTGAGGAGGAGGTGTGTGTGGGGGTGGTGCGCATAAGCCCTCTATATATAGAGGGGTGGGCTCCAACCCTAGCCCCTCCCCCAAGCCTAGGCCGGCGGCCAAGGAGGGAAGAGTGGGGGGCAAGTTTCCTCCCTCCTTCTAGAAGCTCCCCGAGGGTTTCCCCTAGGTTTGGCCGGCTGGGCCCTACGGGGCCTTGTGCCCCTGGCCCAATGCGGCCAGGGCACTCCCTCATAGGCCCATGCCCCCTCCCGATAGGTGGGGCCACGTTGGTCCCCCTTCGGAAGGTTCTAGAAGCTTCCGATACAATACCGATTAACCCGAAACAATTCCGAACTCCAAAAACTGCATTGCCTTATATGAATCTTATTCTCCGGACCATTCCAGAACCTCTCGTGATATCCCGGATCCCATCCGAGACTCCAAACAAAAATTCATAAACCAATTATCCAATCTATCCTAGCGTCAAGAAACGTTAAGTGTGTGACCCTTCGGGTTCGAGAATATGCAGACATGATCTTCTATCAATAATCAACAGCGGGGTCTGGAAACCCATATTGACTCCCACACATTCATCGATGATCATATCGGATGAACCACGATGCCAGGATTCAATCAATCCCATATATATTCCCTTCGTCTCGCGATATTTTACTTGCCCGAGATTTGATCGTCGGTACCGTCATACCTAGTTCAATCTCGTTCACAGCAAGTACTTTACTCGTTCCTTAATCCGATATCACTTTGTGATTAACTCCTTAACCACATGCTTGCAAGTGGTGTTGATATCAATTACCGAGTGGGCCCGAAGTATATCTCTCCGACTTGGGAGGGACAAATCCCATCTCGATACATACAACCCAACAGGTACTTTCCGATCACCTGAGAAACACCTTTATGATCACCCTCTCATAGGATGACGTTTGATGACCTCAAATCTTTCTTCCGATACCAGGGAGTTGTATTATCTCATGGTCTAAGGAATACAATATTTGACATAAGAAAAGCTTCGCAAAGATGAACACGATGACACGATCTAATTGCTCCGCTTAGTTTGGGCCTGTCCATCATATCATTCTCCCAATGATATGATCTCATTATTAATCGACAACTCATGCCTATGGTTAGGAAACCTTAACCATCATTAATCAATGAGCTAGTCCATAGAGGCATACTAGGGACACGGTGTTGTTCACAAACCACACAAGTATTAAAGTTTCTGCTTAATACAATTCTAGCATGGAATATAAACTTTATCATGAACAAGAATTATAATAATAACATCTTTATTATTGCCTCTAGGGCATAATTCCAACAATAACAAGGCAGAAGCTTTTCTGCATTCAAACATTTTTCAAATTGAAACCATAATAACTTTTGAGTTGATTCCAACTCTCAAAAATCACATTTAACCATACCTTTCTGAATATATAAAAATATATAGGTTTACTTACAGAAATAATGACCAAGTAATAAAAGAATGCCACATAGGCATTTCTAGCCACTTTAATTAATTAAAATAAAAGGGTAAAACCTTATTAAATTGTGGCACCACTTTAAATCACATTCCCATGGACTAAAATATGTGGTGATGACATATGTCAACATGATCCCATGTTTGGTTTGGAGAATAGTAAATCTTAAGTAGTTTTTCAATGAGTAGAAATTACTTTTCTAAAAATAAAAGGAATTAAACCAAGTTTTAATCTTGTAATGTTAGTGATGATGCTAGATCATCTATAGGACCCTTTTGTGTGATGATTTCAAGTAGTTAAGTATTGTTTGGTGATTGTGTACATCGTATTTATTTATAGACGCTAGTACCGACCAAGGATACGAGGAGGAAGGAGGATTCTACGAAGAAGAAGCCGAGGAGAACTTCAACCACTGCTCTGCACAAGGCAAGCCTAATACTACTAGTTGAATGTGCAAGCTAACACTTGCAAGATACTCTACTTTAGCAAGCCTTACTAATCAAGTGACCCATGCAAGCTTATACTTGCAATTGTGCAAGCTAATACTTGCTTGTTACCATGCCAACTATATGCCTTAAGCATATGTGATCATACCCACTTGATAACCCAATCCTAGTTTTATTTGCAAGCTTCTACTTTTTTTTCTTTATCAAAGCTTTAACTTAGAGTTGACTTAAGTGACTTATAGATCCTAGAAAGATATATTTGAAGGTTGCATAAAGAGCATAAAATTTGGCCTAAGTTAGAAACCTTGATATCATCCTAAGATATAAGGTTGTACTTAGTTGAAACTCCACTAGTTTACCACCCCTCATTAGTACTTATCCTCACTTGTAGATGCTAGTGCTAAGCATAAAACTTGATCAACTTTAGATGGGAGTACTTGGTGAAATTGGTTATGAAAACCTTCGAATGATGGATCATTCTACTGAGATGTTTTGACATGTGTTTCCGAACACCATATGATTTTGGTGATGAAAATGTTGAGGCATGAGCCTTAGCCCTTTTATAAAACTGATGGTTGTCTGGATGCGATACCATTCCAATTTTATCATACAACCACAATACCCGAAGATTGTGTAGGGCTTGACTGGAAACTTATATACCTTAGTATTAGTTCCCTCACGGCCAAGGTATGAGCTGAGGCTACCTTGTGAAGATTGTCCACCTGTGCAGTACCCAAGATGACAGTTGGTCATGGTTGGGAGGCCAAACCCACAGGAGAGGTGCGTATACTAGGGCGTGTAATTGAAAGGTTAGGATTGATTATCTGCATACTGAGTATGGTGAATTCAGGATTTGTTCCTGACGGATGTATCGAATGTTGTGGTGAAAGTGTACAATCTCTGCAGAGTGTCAAACTATTCGAATAGCCGCGTCCGCGGTTATGGACAGTTGGAGTGGCCATACTGTTCCCCCATCAGATGTTTTCAAAATGACTTGTGAAATGAATTGAGACTTTGACTTGACCACAACAGAGTTGTGACATGAGTTACAAGATCCCACTTAGGAGTTATAAAATTTGTGACTAGCTTCTCTTGCTTCTGAACTAGTAGAGATAAATCTGGCTTTTTGCAAAACAACCCTAGAGCCTAGAGTCCTATTATCCAAAAACCCCCCTTCACTTGTTAGTATTAGTTTGCGAGTACTTAAAGAGTACTCATGGCTTTGTCCCTGGCTATTCCCGTGGCCATACTATGAAGAGGAGTACCTAGAGGATGGACCCCAGGAAGGTTACGACAACTAGGATCATCTCCCATCGTCAGCATTGCCTGTGACCCCGAAGATGGAGCTTCGCCTATGCTACCGTTATGATTACATTTTCCGCTGCTTGAGTTGTATTAAGAACTGGATCATGAGATCCTTATTTGTGTAAGACCTTATGTATGGTTTGTAATGGTTGATGTACTGTGGTATCCAATTCTGTTATGTCTCGCAAAAATGGTAATCCTGGGATTGCGATGTATGGCATAACAGGCATCTGGGATTAAAAATTCGGGTGTTGATAGACACTATTGGAAATATTGGTTTTGGGGAGTTGGAAACACAAGTAGAGGTCATACTCAGTGCAAGTGAAGGCTAGCAATAGAGAGGGAGCGACAAACGAGAGAGCAATAACTGTCATAATCATGCTTGCAACAAAACAGGACTAATTATGGCATGAAAGTGATACAAGAACTCTGAGGCAAAATAAATCATCGAGGCTTACTGACTATTGTTCAGTCATATGCATGCGTGAGCATGTGCCAAGTCGATTCAAATGAAACATTCATAGGAGGATACCACAATATCATACCAAGTTATGAATAGAACAATGCAAGCAAACATTCATATGACATGCTATAAACTATTAGCAAGCTGGAGCTAATCATAAGAGATCAAGAACTACTAAGCATCCATAAATAACATACACCTTACATGAATAGCCTAAGCATGCCCACAATGATGAGTATATGTAGAAAAATGAAAACAAATAGAGTTCGTTACCAGCCTCTTACCACACCTCAAGTTGTCTTAATCTTCATTATTGCCCTTCACTTGTGTGTCTTGAATAATAACATGAAACCAAACTCCACTGATGTAACACCCCATTTTTAATTAATCCTTATTTAGGGTTGATTGTGCATAGCATGAGCATCATTCTTTAAATTGCTTGCATTGAATAACTAAAGATAAAACCCAAAACCCTAATCTTCCTCTCTATTTGAAAATCACTTCAAATGGTTTATGTATTTTGAAAACTACAAAATGATTGGAGCCCAAATTGTATAGAAGTGCCCCTGAGTATTTTATATGTTTTGTAAACCTTCTGGTAATTTTGAAATTACCCAAAACAGATTTGAATTGAAAATACAAACAGAAAATGTAAAATAGAAAAGAAAAAGCTTTTGCAAAATAAAAACATATCCAGACCAGAACCAGGCCGGCCCATCTACTCCTCCTTTCTTCCGCTCAGCGCGCAGCGGACAGCAGGCCCAAGTGCGGCCCAGACCAGCCCATCCCGGCCCAGACCCCTTCGGCGTGTTTCTTCTTTCTTCTTCCTCCAGCGCGAGGAGAAGCTGCTCGCTGTCCTTGCCGATGTCATCCATCGCCTCGACGCGCCAAGATGAACGCCGCCGCTCTAGAGAGGAGATAATACCGTCGCGCCGTTCTCTGCCCTCTCTCCTCATCCCCATATCCCCCTCTCCCCGGCTCTGTGTTGCTCGCACGCAGAAGCCGAACCCTAGCTCTAGCCAGGACCTCGTCGTTCCCGTCTCCCCCCCAGCTATCTGAGACCGCCACGAGCTTCACCTCGCCTTCCTCTTGCTCCTGGTCAACGGAATCGAGCGCGGGTGCCCCAGATCGACAGAATCTTGGTCGTCTTCCCCGTCCCCGACGAAGCCCGCCGTTGTTCATGTCATCGCCCCTGTCCACCTACGGCCTCCCGTCGTGTCCTTCAGCTTCAGGGTGAGCACCCGATTCTCCCCGACCCCTTTCTTCGGTCTCTTGCGCGTCGTAACCCTCTGCCACTGAAGCTAGCCGAGCGCCGCCGTCGGCCACCACCAGAGATCGTCACATCTGATGCTCCGGCAACCTCTACCTAGTAGCGCCGCCATAGTTTGGCTCCCCTCAGCCTCGCACATCTAACACGCTAGCCCGCATCATCCCGTAAGCCCCTAGCCGTCGTCCCCGCCTCCGATCTGAGGCCACCGCCGTGCTGGCGTCACGCTAAAGTGAGCCGAGCATGGGTCAGACTCGGTCAACCAGCCTAGGGCCCCACCTTGCATAGGTGGCCAGTGCCCCACCTGTCTATCTCTAGGGCTAGCCCATCCCTCTGTGTAAAAAGTTTTTCCAGTTTTGTTTAATTTAAGAAAAGGTTTATTAATTTCAGAAATTGTTTTGAATATTTTAAATTCAATAACTTTTATTCTGTAATTCAGAAAAATACAAATAATATATCAAAATGTTCAGAAAAATTAGCTCTAACTATCTAAGCTATAATCATGTATTGTTAATCAACTTCCATGACAAGTTTAATTAGAACAACAAATGCACCCCTCTCATATACTCCGGAGTTTTCCCGAGTTAGGGTTTGTACCCCTCGTAACCCCGTTTAATTTGTCGAGCATGCTTTAGGGTTACATTTCAATGCAATTTAACTTGTCATATCATCATCATTGCTTGAGAATTGCATCGATGCCATGTGTTGATTGTTTCCCTTCCTTTTCGGTGTTTGCTTCTTCCCGGTAGAATACGATATCGAGATCGAGATCGAAGACCGAGGACAACACCATTGAAGATCGAAGATCGAAGAACAATACTTGACCAACTATAAGAAGTCAAGTACAAGGCTCCTGAAGATCTGCTTATCTGTTATCAACTGGCAAAGGCAAGCATAGCCCCACCATGATATAATCCTATGATTTCGAAAGCATTTCAATTCTTGCCATGATGCATACGATTCTACTATGGTCTTTTATCGATAGATAAAGTATACTATCTATTGCATTACTCCCTTTGAGCTTATATTACCTGATCCACTGCTCCTAGCATAACTAGGTATGGCTTGTGTGCAATGCTAGAGCTTTTATCTGTGTCTTGCTTAGCCATGCTTAGCTATTGAGTCTGGTTCATCAGATGATGTATCAGATGCAGAGTATCTAGTATGACAGGAGAACGTGATAACATGAGATCAGTGACATGAGATTAAACATGCTAAGGCTTGTATGGGAGGCCACGGTGGGATGTGGTTTTTCTAGTCCCATGCCCACCACCCTTAGGACCCTAGGTTCTTACCTCTTGAACCAAGACGAGCGTACAACCACACAGGGTAAATGGGGAACCCATGATTGACTAACTTGCCTAGTAGATTCCATGAGTCACATAGTTCAGGCGTTCCATTTGACATACACATTGAAAACGTTTTCGAAAGAAGGAGGTGCATTCATAACAGGTAGGGAAGCGTGGCCGCGGTTGCTTGGGGTTGATGGCGCCCCTGGTAAACCAACCTCGCCGCACATCATTAAGTACCGGCTTCAGGATTTGACCCATTACTGCGGAACCATACTTATTGCATGACTCATGGTCTCAGCGAAAGCAATGTAAAGGTCGTGTCCAACCACACCCTCTGTCAGCACACCAAGGAAGTGTGTCAAGTGGCATTAAGAGTCGGTTGGTACGTGTGGATAAAGTTGTACACCCCTGAAGGGTAATAATCTTTTGGAAAGCCGTGTCCATGGTTATGGACGACTTGGGAATGGACGAGAGATCATAGAGAACATGAACCTAATCGTAAAACTTGGCAACTAATGTTTGTTAAGGATGCTTCCTCATGGGTACGAGGGGGTGATCCTAGTTGGTAGATGATGATGATTCGGTGGATATCAAAAGATGATGATCAATATTTCAGAGATGTCGCTCTCTTATCCCCTTTTCAAATACTCTAACTAGACGAGCTTCTTCTCTCTCTTGTTTTATAAACAAAATATGGCTTTATGCAAAACAACTCCACCAGCCATAAGTCTTGCGGAGTACACCCTGTACTCACCCTTGCTTTATTGATACTTTTGTTAGAGTAAGTGTTCACCTGAAGACGAGTTCCGTACTACATCGACATCGACAAGTAGCTTGGGGTTCCCGGCCAGCAGCCTCGAATCTATGGGCTGGGACGTCATCGTTATGCTTCAGGCCTCTTAGGCCATTTGTTAAGTTTGCTATACTTAATAGCATAATTTGCCTTCTGTTGTTTGATGTTTGTGGTCAGTGACCTCTACTTGTAATAATTTGGTTCTCTGCTCAGTTATGAGCTTGCTGTAATAAATTTTTGTGTCGTAGGGTCACTGTCGTGTTATAGATTCTTCACTGGATATTCTCGAGCTCAAGGTTAAGATTATTTCAGACGGAGGTCTGGGATTTGTTTAGCCCTGATCCCGGGGGTGTCACAACTGAGGACTGCTGAACCCTGCAAAGAACTTCACAAAACCAAAGAGGAACAACAAATATTTTTGGTGTTTTCGAATTTTTTAAATCAAGCACACAAAACAAAAACAAACAAAGCAAAATATTTTTGGATTTTTCTTTAAGGCAAACCAAAGCTAAAAAGCAAAGAAACAAACCAAGAGAAACAACGAAATATTTTTGGTATTTTTGTGTTTTGAGAAAGCAGAAACAAAAACCAAAAAGAAAACGAAATATGGATATACAAAGAACCGACAAAACATGATATATAGATGTGTGTGATGTCGGTATACCTCCCCCCAACCTTAGGCTTTTGGCCTAAGTGGGGCTCAACCCCATGGTGACCAAGAAGGTGCACCTCTGTAATATGACGAAGAGGCCCCTTCGTCCTGTTATGAGCTTGAGGACGCCCTTGTGTAGTGCACAAAGTGGTCGTATGAGGGCGCGTCCCCTGGTAGTGTCCGTGGAAACCACAAATGCGTAGCTTCTCGTCCATCTCCTCCTTGGAGCGTGACCAAGGTCCCTGACAAATACTGAACAAAGTGGTTTGGGGCAAAGAGATTTCTCTCTCTTCATCGTCAGTAAACGTCATCCTATAAACCAAACTATCAAGGGTAGAGCTCGCAGTGACAAAGTGATGCGCCTTTCATGGCAGCTAAATCAAGCCTCTAAGGAGCCAAAATTGTATCATTTGGATCAACAGAAAGGTCTAAGGCAGCAACAACACGTGCAACAATACCCCCATAAATGGGTCCTCTAGCAGCTAAGCAACGAGCAATGAGAGAACCAAGATTATACCTGGTTTCATTGTTGAGTGCAGCAGCTAGAAAAGCCAAATGATAGTTGGAAATATTGCTAGTGTTCTCCCTACCAAGAATACTAGTGGCAAGATAATAAGCAAAATATTTGATAGCTGGGAGTTGAATATTTCTTATCTTTCCGCGCTAGGCTTTGCGGTCATCATCATTAGTTATCTCGCGGTAGAGTTCCAACAAATCAGCGGGTTGAGCTGGAATCTTCTTCACCGTCCCAGCCATGCCAATATCCAATATTTCGCAAAATTTCTTCAAAGTCATGGAGACATGCCTATTATAGATTTTGAGCAACACATCTGACTTGAAAGGGTTGTTAGAAAAAGAGAAACTCTCCACAAAAGTTTTGGTGAGCATAGAATATTGCACACTCTCATCCTGCATATGACTGGTTAGTCCAACCCTTCGAACCAAGGTTAGGAAATCATTGAGAATTCCTGCAGCCTGCAAAAAGGTAGGACACGGGAAGGTAGAAGGGTGCGCATCCCCCTCATTTCCCTCATTGCCAAAACGCGGTGTAATGAGATCTTCATTGTATGATGGCCTAGCTCGGGAAGATGATCTTGAAGGCCTTATCCTCCTAGGTGCATCACTCTCAAATATTTCTCCAAAGGTGTGGTTGTCCATGACCCTTTTTTCTAAAAAAATTAGACAAACATCAAACCAAGTAATTTCCAAGTTGATAAATGATGAGGAACTACTATAGGAACTTGCTAGAGGGCTAAACATGCATCAAAATAAAATCTCTAAGCATAGAACAAGCATGAAAGCTCACACAACCTGACACCTATAGTAGCAAAATACTCAAGATACAATCTACCAATCACAAATATAATTGGACAAGCGGAGGAGGCACATACCAAGGAACAATCCCTCCAAAAAACAGCAGCAAAGATGGGCTGAGCAAGGAGATCGAAAATCGGGAGCAAGAACAGCAGGAACTCGAGCTTGAGAAAGTTTTCCAGTGTTTTTCGGGAGAGAGAAATAATTGACTGGGAGGATGCAACTTGGAGGGCCATAGGTGGGCCCCACCCAGGCCAGGCACGCCCTAGGGCTGGCCGCGCCACCAGGGGATGTGCTGGCCTGGTGGGTCCCCTGGTCCATTCCAGGTGAACCTCTGCCCCTTTTTTCAAGGAAATATTTAATATGAATTTTTTGGAATTTTTTAGGAAACTTTATTTTTGGCCAATTTTCAGGTTATGAAAACTGATTTTCTCGCGAAAAAGATTTTTTAGAAGAAGAACAAGCAAACAACTAGCAAAACTAAAGCTAACAAGAGAAAGAGCAAAGACTAGGAAGGAGAAAATAAAAGTGAGCAAGTATAACCATTGTGAAAGCATTGTTTTGTTCATTAAAATCCCTTTGTTAACAAGGTTGATCAAGTCTTGTTACCAAAACAATCTTAAAATGAAACAAAACTTTGCATTCCACAAAATGATTATGTTACCTCAAACTTGATAGCAATAGTCCCAATCATAATATTTTCAAAACTTTCTTGTGGAATGGGACAATATATTTCTCCAACCTTGATGCTCTCAATATTTTCAATAAAATTCAGGCAATAGCTCTTATCAATCTTCTTGGGGAAATAGACAGTATGCTCTTTGTCGTTAATATTAAAAGTTACTTTTCCTTGATTACAATTGATGACAACACCTGCAGTATTAAGAAAAGGTCTCCCAAGAATAATAGACATATTATCATCTTCAGGCATCTCAAGCACAACAAAATCAGTTAAAACCAAGCAATTATGAGCCACTTGAATAGAAACATCCTCACATATACCAACAGGAATAGTAGTAGACTTATCAGCTATTTGCAAAGATATATCAGTTGGTATCAACTTTTCTAGATGGAGTCTCTTGTAGAGAGAAAAAGGCACAACACTAACTCCAGCTCCCAAATCACATAAAGCAGTTCTAACATAATTATTCTTAATAGAGCAAGGAATAGTTGGTATACCTAGATCACCAAGTTTCTTTGGAACCTTACCTTGAAGGAATAATTAGCAAGCAAATTAGAAATTTCCTCATTAGGAATCTTCCTTTTATTAGATACAATATCCTTCATATACTTTGAATAAGGAGGCAACTTAATAGCATCAATCAAAGGAATTTGCAAAAATAAAGGTTTCATCCATTCACAAAACTTGTTATAGTGTTCTTCCTCCTTTGACTTGTGTTTCTTATTGGGAAAAGGCATAGGTTTCTGCACCCAAGGTTCTCTTTCACTACCATGTTTATTAGCAATAAAATCTTCCTTAGTGTACCTAGTGTTTTAGTGTGCTTCTCAGGTTATTCCTCAACTTCCTCCTTATCAGGAGCATCATTTTTATCATTACCACTCTTAGTTTCAGCATCAGAGACAGATATACTATTAGGATCTACAGCAGGTTCAGGTGGTTCCTCAACTATTTTGTGTTTCTTTTTCTTTCTCTTATGAGGACTACCACTACTTTTAGCTTGTTGAGAATCCTTCTCAATTCTTTTAGGGTGTCCTTCAGGATATAAAGGATCTTGAGTGGATGCACCACTCCTAGTTCTAATTTCATAAGCATGTTTATCTCCTGAAGTATTAACTAGCATATCTTTTTTCACCTTAGAAAGTTGATCAATTTGAGTTTGAACCATTTGAAAGTGTTTACAAAGCATTTTAACATTATTGGCATTTCTTTCCACAATATCTTTCAACTCATTAATAGATCTAGAGTTTTCCAATAAATGATTCTGAACTTGTTTATTAAAATTACCTTGTTTAACAATAAAGGTGCCAGGTTCATCTAATAATTGATTAGGAGGCTTACCATAGGGAATATCACCCTCATCAAAGTGTTGGAGAGAGTGTACCTCAATAGTAGAAGAGTGGGGAATTGGCTTACATAATTCTTCTATAGGACATAGATTCTTTACATCTTCAGCTCTAATACCTTTCTCGTTAAGACATTTCTTAGCTTCTTTCATCACTTCATCATTTAAAGTAATCACTCCCCTCTTCTTTGGTGTTGGTGTTGGAACTGGTTCAAGCAATATTGGTTCAGGAGTAGTAGGATCAGGTGTATTTAGCTCAGTTGAAGTCCAATCATCATAATTCTTGCTTATTTTAGCCATTAATTCTTTAACATTTGTAGGAGTTCTTTTCCTGAAAACACAATCAGCAAAAGTTTCTAGGTATGTCCTAGAATTATCAGTTAGTCCATTATAATAAATATCAAGAAGCTCATTTTTAGGCAATGGACATCTAGGATGTGCATGAATCAAGGCATAGAACCTTGTCCATGACTCGGGGAATTTCTCTTCTTCTCCCTATTTAAAATAAAAAAAGTTTCCACAAAGCAGCATGTCTAGTACTAGGAGGAAAATATTTCTAGAAGAAAGAAGAAATCAAACAATCAGGGCTATCAACGGAACTAGGAGGTAATCTATTAAACCAAGCTTTAGCTTCTCCTTTTAGTGAAAAGGGGAAGATCTTAGTAACAAAGTACTTGCGCATCTTAAAATCATCAGAAAATAAAGCACTCATAGTGGAAAGCTCATTCATATGAGCTACATCACTTTCATTTTCAGTCCCACAAAAAGGTTCTTTCTCAACAATGTCTAAATAGGATAAATCAAGAGAGAAATCATAATCTTCATTTTTAATATCTATGGGAGAAGTGGCAAACTTAGGATTAGAGGACAATTTAGGAATAATGGTACGTCTCTCAAGGAGACTCCTAATAGCACTAGCACCATGTGTGTTTTGGTACTCTTCAATAAATTCATCAGTCATTTAAATGTAACCATCACTAATATCATATCTCTCACTAGACCCAGGTGAGCTAACAGGTGTAATAGTGTCTTCACTAGGAGTTTTAGTGTTTCCCAAAATAGTTCTAGCACTTGTAGAATCTAGGAAAGGACCTAATGAACCACTTGCATCAAGCACAATAGAAGTAACATCATGAGTATCAGAAGTAATTTCATATTCAGTAGTAGTAGCAGTGTGTGTAGCATGTGTATGTGGTGGTGGTGTGACAAGCTTACTTATAACAGATGGTGAATCAAGAGCAGCAGACGTATTTAGGACCGTACCTCTTCTTGTAGTGGATGGTAAAATAGGAAAATTTCCATCACGAGACTTCCCCATGATGAAAGGAATAACAGTAAACAGTAATAGATCCAAGTGAACTTACAAATAAAGCTATGCTCCCCAGCAATGGTGCCAGAAAATAGTCTTGATGACCCCGCAAGTATAGGGGATCACAACAGTCTTCGAGGGTAGTATTACCCAATTTATTGATTCGACACAAGGGAGACAAAGAATACTTATAAGCCTTAACAACTGAGTTGTCAATTCAGCTGCACCTAGAAATAGTCTTTCTCACAGTAGTTTATCAGTAGCAACAGTTTGGTAGTAGTAATAGCAAAGCAACAGCAGCAGTAAAACAAGAGCAATAGTAACAATAGTAGCAAACAGTACGATATGAGTGTGCTAGGCATAGGGATGGATGGACAGGCATTGCATGGACAAGTCTAAAGATATAACTTCAAGATCTAGGGCATTTGCAGATAAATAAGATAAAGCATCCAAGTACTAAACAATCCTAGGCATGTGCTCCATATATAGTCATGTGTGCTCGCAATGAGAAGTTGCACAACATCTTTTGTCCTGCCAGCCCGTTGCAGTGGGGCCTCAAGGGAACTACTGACAATTAAGGTGCTCCTATTAATAGAGCACCAGAGCAAAGCATTAACACTCCATGAACACATGTGATCCTCACATCACAGCCATCCCCTCAGGTTGTCCCAGTTTTTGTCACTTCGGGGCCTTTGGATCTGGACAATGATATGTGTACACAACTTGTAGATAAGATCACAAACAATACTATCATCATGAATCTATAATAAGTTTAGATCTAAGATCATGGCACTCGGGCCATAGTGACAAGCATTAAGCACAACAAGTTGCAACAAAGTCAAATAGAACTAATAGAGATACTAGGCACCATGCCCTAACAATCTTATTCGATTACATGCTAGAACTCATCAAATCCCTACCATCCCCGTAGCCTAAAGCGGGGGATTACCCACTCATGGATGAGGGAAACATGGATGGTTGATGGAGAGGCATTGGTGATGATGATGGCGATGATCCTCTCCAAATTCCTCGTCCCGACAGGGTGCCAGAACGGAGTTTCTTGTTCCAAATCGCAATTTCTGGTGGTGGCGGCACGGCGGAACTCTTTCTAGAAAAACATTGACCCCCCCTGAGTTTTTAGGTCAGAAGGCAACTTGTAGGCGAATAGGGAGGCCGAGGGGGTGCCTGGGACAGCCACACCCCCTACAGGCGTAGCTAGGCCTGGCTCGCGTGACATGGGGTGTGGGACCTCCCTAGTGCCCCTCTCCGTCTCATATTCTAGCTCCATGAGTCTTCTGGTGAAATAGGATTTTTGGCATATTTTCTAGGATTTTTCCTAATAGTTAATTTTCTGCACAAAAACTAGACACCAAGGTAATTCTGCTGAAAACAGCGTCAGTCCGTGTTAGTTGTATCCAAATCACACAAGTTTAGAGAAGAAACAATAGCGAAAGTGTTTAGGAAAGTAGATACGTTCTGGATGTATCACCTGTTCTATAGGTTCACAAGCAACGATATCATATTTTGTATCTGGTTCTAGTTTGTCCTAAGCAACAACATAACTATCCTCTACTGTATAGTTCATTTGTGGTTTGCATTCATGCTCTATAAGTTCTCGCATGATGCCGTTATAATTTCTGTCTCGTTCATTCTTAGCTATTGTATATAGTAACTGCACGCCATTGTCTGGTTTATTCTTCTATATATATTTGTTGATATGACCTGGCTAGTTTATATTTGCTGAATTCTAAGCCACACACATTGTTATATTTCTCGTTTCACTGTAGGCACACTTGTTTAATTCTTACTTGTCCTGTTTATTTGATGTGATGGTCAATATATTTGAAACATTGATCTATAGTAAACTCCACTTCATCTGTAGTAAACTCCACTTCATCTGTAGTAAACTCCACTTCATAGCTCCTGTCGTATCAGTTAAATGAGTTGTTTGCCTTGTTTGATATCTTAACTTGTTATTACTTAGTGCTAGACTACAATTATCTATCATCACCAAAGAGGGGGGCTGCAAGATCATGTCTCAAGGTTGTTTTCCAATGTAGATGTTACACTCAAAAGGGAGATGTGGGTGACAGATGGAGAAAGCAAATTGAGGACTGCTATCAACTCGATTGTCAACTGAAATGCTGAATTTTCTTTCCCTTGAGTTGATTATGTGTAATAATTTTAAGTAGTTTGCATTTGATGTAATATCTAGATAAATCACATAGGCCGTGTAGGCATTTAGTTGATGTCGTCTACACATAGCAGTAGGCGGTACCATACCTGCGCTAGCCAGGTCGATTAGCGTACAGGGGCTTTGTTATTTGCTCATGTTGTATTGGGCCGATGATGAATAGTAAAAATGTCGCAAGTTGTATGCCTTTTATGATTTCATAATGTGCTTTAGAAATGCTAAAACTATAAAAGACCGTAAAAGTAACGGGCCGCCCCATAGGCATGCTTAGTAACAGTAACAAGCCATTAGAGTGACAGGCCAAAACAGTAAGATGCCAAAATAGTAACATGCTAAAACAGTAACGGACCAGAACAGTAATGAGCCAGAACACTAAAAGAGCCATAACCTTAAATGGTCAGAACATTAACGAGACTGAATAGTAACAGGCCAGAACAGTAGCAAGCCAGGCTAGAAAAAGGCCAAGACCGTAGTAGGCCAGAACAGTAACATGCCAAATTTGCACCAGGACAGAACAGTAACAGACCGAGAAACTTACCAGACTAGAACAGTAACAGGCCAGAATATGAGTAGGCCGTTTATGGGCCTGAACAATGATGGGCCTAAAAGTTGTGGGCCACAAAGGATTACACAAATGGGCCCATTTAAAACAGTGCAGGACTATATGGTAATAGGCCAGAAAGTTTATAGGCCAAAGCGGGCTAGCCAAATGGGCCCATTCCAAACAGATAATGGGCCCAATAGTTTATAGGTCGTACAAATGGTCCCATTCCAAACAGTGTGGGTCGAAACAGTATTGTGCCCGAAAGTTTATGAGCCGCAGCGAGCAACACGAGTGGGCCCATTTCTAACAGTGCAAGACGAAATAGTAATAGGTCGTGATACTATTGGGATCTCTTAATGGGCCGACCCACTTAATAATTATCAGGCCTTGGCGGGCCTAGCTTCTACCATGGTTTCATTGATAGTTCACGGCGCTAACTGGCAGTTAATGACGTTTGCCGCATGATAGTTTGCATGACGCCAGCAGTCAACGCGGTTGACCAACAAATCTACGACAGAACGTGCGATCCGCCATAGTCGAAAAAACCATGGTAGATTCATTTGTGATGGGGCTTCTACCACGAAGGGCATCCGTGGTAGAAGGATTTTCAACCACAAAAAAGGCTTTCAACCACGAAAATCGTCCGTTGTAAAAGGATATTTTCTTGTAGTGATATAGATGCAAATATGTGGGTAAACATGTTAACATATTATAAAGTTCATTTATGCATTTTACATGCATCACTTGGGTATCGACCAATATATCAAGAACCAACTATAATATATCAATAGGCAAATAAAATTAATTAGCAATGCAATGAAAGAAGAACCAAATAAAAGGGTATTAATATGATGCTCAAATGCAAGGTGGCATGGTGATATGAGCATGATATTATATCATGAAATTATGATATGTAGGAAGTAGCAATATATAGATAAACTATATAGCATTACAATTGTTAGACAATTGGATGACACAAAAGTGTGTAGAAAAGACTAGTATTGATATATGGGGCTAGTCTAGAGATCATATCGATCTGTCAGGAGTGACAGCCGCTGGTCCGAAGAGTCCGGAGTGTTACAAGTGGTATTAGAGCTGATCCTCATCGTTATACGGGAGTGTACGGGTCAGTGGCGGGACATGTGGAGCATGGTGCGTGTGGCCCAGAGTGGACACAACATGTCACATGTGTCGACACTAGATGCACAGACGTGGGCCAAGAGGGGACGTTACTGGCTTGTGGTTGATCGACGAGGGCGTTGGTCTTCTAAGGGTGTGTGTAACTGACGCAGCTTAATAGGATTAATAGTATACTCATACCAACAAGTTGCAACTTTTTTTCCGGAAGCTCATCTTAAAAGAACTCTAAATTAAGCGTGCTTGGTCTAGAGCAATTTGAAAATGGGTGACCGACCGGGAAGTGGGTACCGGGTGCACACGAGTGAGGAAAAAGTGTGCAAAAAAGACTAGTGTTGGTCGGTGGGGCTAGTCTAGAGATCCTATTGAGCTACCAAGAGTGACAACCGCTAGTCCGAAGAGGCCGGAGTGTTACACCGTGGTTCAGACCGACTTTGTTGATGACAACTCACTAGAGGACACCACGAGCATCATGCTCAAGGTGTCAGCCACGGATGCGAAGGAGGCGGCGAAGCACGAGGCGAAGGAGACGCGCGCAACCATCCAAGCGGTAGCAGCGCTGCAGGAGAGGGAGCAGGAGGCGGCAACGCGCCGGATCAAGCTCGAGCCCGTCATGTGGGAGGTCATCACCATCGACTCCGACAAGGAGTAAGTACCGCGTCGCCGCAACCCGCAGTCTTCGGTGAGGGATCTAGGCCGAATTTTTGTTCTTAGGGTTAGGGTTAGCGCCAACTATTAATTTTGTGTATGATTCGATGTATAGAGACTTCCAGTTGATCCCATGTATGATGAGTTTACAATCTTCCTCGTTCGAATTTCATCGCGAAGGAATCATTTGCTTAGATATGGAGATGTCCCAATTGTAGAACAAGCATTTCAAAAAGTTCAGTGGTTTCTATTCCGTTCGGACAAGTTTCGAATTGAAAACCACAACTTCATTGCATTGAACTTGTGTTTTTACTGTTTCGGTTATATGGGATTTGTTAGAGTTGCTCTACCGTGTGTGTAAGAGCCACCATATATTACTTATAACGGTTTTTTTTTCAAGAATACCTGCGAGACGTATCGTTTTATAAAAGAAGGACCATCCTAGTAATATTTTTTGTGAAAAGGACTCTCTCCGTGTTTCCCAAACACTTGTGTCACTTTTCAACATTCTTTTCAGAATTTCCTCGCAGTAATGAATCGTGTGTTTCCTAACCGTTCCTGCAAAAGATGGGCTGAGCTCTGTAGACAAGGCCCAAGAGGCTTTTCCGTTATATTTCAACAGGAAATAAGTTTAACAATAAAATTGAGAAGGGAATCCCGTTTCCCGCCAGAAGCGCCGATGCACACCCGCCTATCCCAGAGTTGGCGTATGGCATAAGCAATCTGCTTTCCCCACAGCCACAGGTTGCGCTACAAAAAAATCTACTACAGTACAGTACTTTCTACGGCCGCATGTCACGTGACCCCGCTGGATTTGGGATGGGGGCCGAATCGATCAGCTTGAACCTTCCCCCTAAACCTCTGTGTACGACTTGCAACCGGGGTTTCCTGGTTGTGGGGTAGTCCCGTCTGGGTCCGGCAAGGCCGCGAACATAATGAAGGTGACGATTTGCGCTCACTCGTACGTGGCCGTTTGTTGGGCATACCGGAATCCCGTTTTCCAAATTGCAGCCGAGGAGCCTTCCGCTGGATCCATTGGATCAAATCCAACGGTCCCACACGACATAGAAATCACTGCCGACTGCCGACTCCGCTCCGCCCGCCTCCCTTCCTGGTCCGACCCGCTCCGAAAACTTCGGTCTCGGCCTCGCCGCCGACGCCATGCCGCCCCACCCCGCTTTCTAGCTCCGCTGCCGCCGCCGCCTTCGATCCCCCACCCCGCAAGTAGGATCCCGATCAACGCCGACCCAGCCGCACCAGTCCGACAGAAGCTTCGGAACCCTCGGCTCGCGACCCACGAGGCAGAGCTCCAGGCCGCCGCCCCTAGCCCTGGCGCCGGCGCGCAGCTCCCATCCACCCCACCGCTAGGCATTAGCATCGCCGACACCTTTGATCCTCCACCGCGCGATCAAACGCTGCTCACATCACCCCCATCCGCGGAAGCTCCGAAACCCTCGGCTCGCCACCCACGAAGCGCAGCTCCAGGCAACCGCCGCTAGCCCCGGCGCTACCGTCGAGTCCCCAAGTACAACAGCGCCCCGCGTTCCACCCGCCACCGAAGCTTCCAAACCCTCGGTCGGGCTCGCCGCCAACGCCAAAGTCTCGCGCCAAGCAATATCCCGCACGGCGTCCATCGGCCCGCCCTTCTGAGCTTTTGTCGATTCTCGTCAACGCCACCCCGTCAACATCCAAGAGAAGAATCAGAGACCCGGTTCTTCAGGTATTGTAATGTCCTTCTCTAGGTTGCCTTCTCCGTTCCGTGATCTAGCCTAGACATGGCCGAACGGGCTCCTCTTCACTTGCATTTCGTACCATGGGATGTTTGGTTTGGATTTATGATATTGATGTTTGGAGTTGTGACTTGTGAGAAACTTGCCAAATATTTTAAGCTTTTATGACGAATCAATGTGACGCACTTAAGTTAGATGCACTAGTACATGCTATCCTCTTTTGTTGCATTTACTGCAACCATTTTTGGACTGAATTCTGCTTCCTCGTTGAGCAGTCCGTGACTTTATTGTGCTTTACAGATTATTCGAGTATCAAACTAATGTAAAATAAACAACATATATCAATTCACTTACCTATAAAGCAAAATAATCTTCTCCTCTTGCTGTGTTGTTTCATCATGTTGTGGTTGTTGCTGTTGGGGCGGTGCTTGAGATGTGCATGTATTGTCTTGTTGCGACAACAGCTGCAATCGAGGTTGCTTTGCTGACGGCAGGGTCTGGACCTGCATTGGTGTGGGCATTATATCCTTCTCCAGCGCAATGGCAGGCAAACCCCCTGCGGACGAGTACCTCTGCTTGTCATCCTAATACCGGTTCGGGTATCCTCCCACCTCTGGCCAAAATTCTGCAGCAACCCATCCCGACAACACCGCTCCAACAGCAACAGCTGAAACTGCAGCACAGGGACGCCACACATGAAGAGGATATAAGAGAGCTAGTGACGTGGATGATTAGCCAAATGTGGCGTTTTGGGGGCAGATTTAGACAGTCGAAACCAGATTAGGGCTATTAGTCACAAGACAGGAAAAACCTTACCGGGTGGAGGAGGCTGGATGCGAGGATGAGTGTTTGAAGTAGGATTTATATTGCCCAGCTCTCCTTAAAAACTTACCTTGTGCTGAACTAGTTGGTGCCTTAACATGGATAAAGCAATTTAATGTATAAAATTGTTGTCTACATGGAATAGTCCTTTTTCCGATAAAGGCCAATGTGGTCCTAATCTAGCATGCCATAAGAGCAAGTTCATAGCGAAATGCTATTGGTGTTTTCATTTTCTGCGATCACCAACAGGAATTCTTATTAGTTACTTTTATGGTATGCTTTATTTGTTTCAATTTTTACCAGTAATTTAATTGACAAGGTAAATTCTGTAGGCTCCGAAGGCATCCTAGGATTTAATTGACAAGGAAAATTCTGTAGGCTCTTAAGGCACCTGGGATTCATTTGTGAGAGATATCCAACCATGCAGGTATATCCAACTTGCCAGCTATTTACCGAAGTTAACATGTTAAATAATTTTACCAACTTCATTTTGTTAATGATTAGAATGTGGACATATGTTGTGATGACCTGAAAAACTGGCCATGCTCAATTGGAGCCCTTGGTTTAATGCCGACTATGGTCCGCTAGGGTAGACAAATAAGGGGAATGAGGAGATTGGTATTTTTATTTTCCTTCTTGCTTGCTTTATTTTTCATGGCCAAGTTTGTTTATTGATAGGAGAGGTATATGAATTCAATCATTACTCTTGTGAATCTACCTTTATCTTTAATTACTCATCAAATTGGTAGTTTAAAAAAAATATTTTGTAAGAGTTATCTCTAAGCTGAGTTGGTGCCAAAGATATCTCTGCTGGTGCTTATGCTACTATATGGGTCCTCCTCTTACAGTGTCAGTTCTGGATAACATCTCTCCGATCCCTGACAGGCAGCTAGTTCCTGAGTTTGAGTGAAAGATGCATCCCAATGTCCAAGAACCGGTCAAACATCATGATCCAATCAAGCACGAAGGACTTATATTGGAGATGGCACCTTGTTGTACCCCCATTAGCTACTTTAGGTAGAGAGGTTGCGGCGTGGTGATAGAGGTGCGGCCAAACTTAGTCTCCTTCCTCAAAGAGAGGTCATGTTGTTTGTCATTGTAGAAATGCTTGTCATACTATCAGGTATGAAGGTGTGCACACACATCTTAGATGAATAAAGCACAGTTCTAGTTGTCCACCGCCAAGGTGCAATCCAGGCCTGTCGTTGTGGAGCACACTGGAGGGTCTCTCCTGTAGACCACTTTCAGTATCTTCAGGACTAAACCGTATGAGGCATTCTCATGGCCAGGTGCCTTTGTTAGATGGTCTGAGCAGTTGAGAACGGCAGCTAGAGCTCGCCCTTCTACAGTATCGATTGCTTATAGGGGCGTAATAGGACTGTTGGCATGCTAGGCAGATGGTGGTCACGACTCATGAGAATGCTCTGATGTCAATATTGCGCTTACACTAATGTGGATGAGAACACATCCAGTAGTTCATCCATGAGTTTTGGTTGCAACGATCTGCATATCATCAACCATCAACGTGCACGGCCTGTCAGTGCCACAATGTGGTGATAAGCCGCATAGTGGCAGCCTGCAGAAAAACCTATAGCGCTGCTAGATCGCCACTATAGCCACCATTTGAGGGTTTTAGCACCTTTTAACATGCTAATGCACTTAGCTGCACAGTGGGGAAACGCAATGGCACTGCTATAGTGCCGCTATAGCCTGGTATTTAAAACTTTGCGTGTTTAACAAATTCTGCCCAGCACAACATCAAAGCCCCAAATCCTGTCAGTGACAACAATCCCTTATCAGTTCGCTTGTTGCCCCTGGTCACCAACTCTTGGCAAAGGATGGTTTAGGTTGTCGCCTTTCTGTTGTTGTTTGACTAGGAAAATGAGGTAGTGTATTTCCTTATCCAACTTGGCGGTTCTGTGTTTCACCTCATTATACGAGATTATTTACCGAGCCTGCAGCTTTAGCGTGATCACGTCTTGCGCCTCGTGTAGGAACCACAGTACCCTGACCAAGGTGTAAAGATTGGGCTGGAAATCAACATCCCTGATACCAGACAGTTATGACCATATAACGTGAGGAAATATCAGGACACCTAGAATCGATGGTCAAGTACTGAAGAGAAAGTAGGAAGGGCTCGGATAGACGGAAAATAATGAGTACATATTTGGGTTTTCATGTTTTCTGTATTTCTTATAGCCAAGGCATATCATACACTGTTATTAATTATGGAGTATATACTTTGAATACAAAAAACCTTATTACATGAAAACTATATATATATATATATATTTTTTTTTTCTAGGTATTATTATGAAAAAATGACAACAAAAATACTCCTCTGATCCATATTAATTGTTCCTGATTTAGTACAAAGCGACAATAATATGAATCCTAGAGAGTATTGTTATTGTGAAAAAACTCGACTTACAAAAAAAGATCTAACCCGTTGCTTTTTCTTGTTTGAACTTTTGAAGAAACATACTGACAGATTAAATGGATATTAACATTAATAAATTCATGTGTAGAACATACCTGTTCACAACTTTGATGTGACGAATCTTTCGAGCATATCATATGATGGGTTTATGGATGGCATTACGGCACGCTTTGCAACCAGAGCAGGGGCAGAGAATACTTTCATGGGTGTACCGATGACGACAAATGCTGAAGGATGGTTGATCATCTCACTGAATGTGCCCGAGTCTCCATCAGCACAACTCTTAATGAATCTCAAGAATGGATATTTGAGTTCCATTAGAAATGGTGAAGAACGCTGGTACTTCCTCAAGGGCGAGGAACCTCCTGAATTATTTCATGCAGAAGTCATCAAGCACCTGAAATCAAGCAGCTACACGACTTTAGTAAAACGGGACAACTGGTACGTTATTTCAGTAATTAGAAGTGGAAGAATATATCATTGGATATATCAGATTAAGCGTTTATACTAGCTTGGATATCTTTTGAGTAGATTTACAATACACAGTTTGTTACATCAGAATAGATGCATTATGTGTTCTGTTTTTTCTATTATGTGTACTGTACATACATATTTACACATATCATGCTCAGACGCTGATATATAGCTTTGCTCGTAATTGCAATGGCTCAGGGCGGAGGTAGCTGTGGGACCTATATCGCTACTTGAAGCTTACTACACGATTGTGAATTTTGACAATAACCTTCTCATGAATGATCCAAAGGTTGATGTTCAGAGGAAGGCTCTAGCTCGGCTTGCTGTTATGTTTTGTGAGGGTTCACGTCTCAGGACCCTAAGGAGGTTGGTATCTCGTCATATGGGCTTGGGCACCAATACAGTGATAGACCCCCACACGAAGAAAAAAATCACAAGCTGGTCTCTGATATCTGGGTTTGGTCTGCATTGTTGGAAAAGGTGGCTGGACAATCTGCAAGGATATGAGGCACGTGAGATGGCAAAACTTGCTGCTTGTCAGATTTTTGACATGGAGCATGCTATTGGGGATCCAGATGGCGAGCTTTTGCTAATCCTCAGGGACTGATGGGTGGTTTGCAACTAATTTTAGTGGGTTTGGTCTGCATTGTTGGAAAAGGTGGCTGGACAATCTGCAAGGATATGAGGCACGTGAGATGGCAAAACTTGCTGCTTGTCAGATTTTTGACATGGAGCATGCTATTGGGGATCCAGATGGCGAGCTTTTGCTAATCCTCAGGGACTGATGGGTGGTTTGCAACTAATTTTAGCACGTATGGTCTTTTCGTAATTTATGTTCACATACTTCTATTCGGCTATGTAACTGGCAGTTCCATAATTTCTAGTTGTAATGGCGTGCAACTATAAATATTGATGTGGTTAGGCAAAATTGGTATTCTCTGTTGCCATTACCAAGACATTCACTTGTTGTTAATCTTGCGGAGCTGTATTGTCTAGACTAGTTCATAAACAAACTTTTCTGGAAGAGATTATAAGTTAAGTGTGAACGTGATCAGACCGTGTTTATTTATATTATAACATCATATACTGTATTATCTATGTCCAGTGTATGCTTTGAGGTCTACCATGATGAAATACTGTCTACAGGTTTTTTTAGAGGTAGCACAATAATCATTTTAATATTTAGGATGTAACCAGAGATTATAAGTCAGATCTGCATTAGAAATGCATAAAGGGATATTATGTCTCAAGTTAGTTTTATGAAAAATGAGTTCTTACCAAAGCTCTACTCTCATATTTGAAATCTTTTCAAGGATCAAATTTAAACAATTACATGGCTAATCCTCCTTGAGACAGATGTTCTTTACTAGTCGATGAATTTGTTGACTTTGTTTTGCTTATGAACTTTTTCTTGCATGAATGACATGCCAAGCATGGGAATCTAAATACACTCAAACAAAGATCGACCAAGTGATCATGCCAAGTGGGAAAAATATTAAGAGTATCTATTTACCCTTTTATTAAAATTGTTATCAAATGGTTTTCTCCCAAGATTCCTATATCTTTATGCCTTCAAATAAAGGTTTTATTTTCGAAACACAAATAGCTACAGTATGTGGCACTCATATATTTGAAAAAAAATTATTAAATGTATTTATATTTTTTTGCCTCCAAAACAATTTATTTGTTTTATTATCCAGAAACTGCAAAACCTCTCTTATTGATAAAAAAATGTTATTATAGAAAAAAATATTTTATTAAAGCTCATACTTGAGACCTATATTATGTTTCTTCTCATCCTACTTCAAAAATAAATATTTTTGAAGTGTTTTAATAATTATTTTTTGCCTATTTTCTTTTATGGCAAAATGGATGTTTGAATTATTTTTATTCAGCAATAAATCTTGGGAATATTATCTAAGGTGTATTTTGGTATTTGCATTTAAACCAAAAACCCACTTCGTCAAGTTCAACTTTTCAATTTAAATCCACTAAAACAGTTTCTGGTCAAATTGAATATATATGAACAAAAACCAATCAAAATTAGTCAGAAAAATCTCAATTTATCTCCAGAGGTGTACCTTGGACCCCTCTGTCCATTTGGCCTCTTATCTCACCTTCTCATGATCAAAAATTCAAATTTAAACCCAAGTGTTTGAATCAGCACATTTGGGAAATTTAATCAAAAGCCATCCAAATTGAGTTGGAAAATCCCCAGAATTTGGGATTTGAAGCACCTTGGACATATTTACCTACTCCCTCGTCCGTATAAGAGTGTAGGTCTAGACCTCCACCGTTTTTTTAATGTATTTCTATAGACTGTTGTTATAATTTTATGTTTAGTCCCCCAGTCAACGCCTCGATTTCAGCCCAACGTGAAGGGCAGCTTGGCCTAAGACTAGTCACAATGGGAAGTATTATATAATAGTATCATGCATATGATACTAGTATATGATACCATCTTCACAATGCATAGTACCATGTAGTAGTAGCATAGTCTTAGTGTATTTATTGTTTTGTAGAATCTCAATGTAAATTTGTGTGCAAGATTTATTTGGGATTAGTTTTTCTAGTTCTATGTACTATGATACCGTATCTACCTATAATACCAACACAATCTCTTTCATCATTAATTGCAGTGACACATAAGCATTTTGCATGCATGTGATGCATGATACTACCTATGATACTCCCACTGGGGCTAGTCTAAGGAATTGACCATACCGTCGTGCGTCATCAGTGCTGCTAACTGGCCGGTAGCTTAAATGAGGGGAGGAGGGGGCTTTAAGCTGGTCATAGTGGGGAGTAACTTAAAGTAGTAACATGCGTATGTTACTAGTCTAAGTTACTATCTTTATAGTGGAAAATAGCATATGTATGATGTCATGCAAAGGCTTATTTATTGTAATGTAGACTCATTTTGTCTTGAAATGTGCGATGTTATGGTACATAGCTAGTTACCACAAGGCTCTCTCTCATCATTTAATTGCATGCCATGTCATCTAAATGCTTAGTTGACAATACATGTAAGACTATGTTACTACTCAAATTACTGCCACTATGACTAGCCTTAGGTGGTAACATGCATCCAAATGCAATGCCAACTAGGCATTCTGATGATGTGGTATGTCATTAAATGATGAAAGAGAGGTTTGGAGTAACTAGCTATGTTACCATAACATCACACACTCCAATATAGGTCATCTTGTAGCAAAAATAAACTATGCAAAAATAGATTTCGTCGGAGACATCGCCGGAGAACTTGTAGAAAAAAGGTTGCTACCTAGCAAAATGATTTCTCCGGAGACTATTGCCGGTCATCTTGTAGCAAAAGTTTTATAATATTATAGAAAAAGCATGCAAAATTGGAGCAAAATATATATATGTATGTAGCAAATCCTACGGCCCTAGCAAAAATTCTCCAACATGAAAATCTATCGCTCTATCTGTAGCAAATCCGTCGGCCGTCGATAGCAACAACGATGACTGTCGATAGCTAAAACGTCGACCGTCTGTAGAAAAATATCCCGGAATAGTTAGCATACACGAACGCCACATCAAACAAGTGTTCCTCGCTGGAGGTCGGAGCAGCGGGCTGCCATCCGGCGATGCCCATGCCGGAGACGAGCTCGTGCAAGATAGCAGTGTCGTCCTTCCCTTTCCATGACCGGTGCTTGCCATCTCGCTGCGCCGGTGCTCCACCTGTATGGCAGCGAGTTCTGGACGTAAGCTCCGGCGCGCGAGAATGCGAGCTTCGGCGACGAGCGGCCGTGGCGCGCGAGAACGCGACCTCCGGCGACGGGCGGCGGCGCGCGAGAACGCGAGCTCTGACGAGGGCCGATGTCAACACCCGGATTTTTAATCCCAGATGTCTGTTATACCATACATCGCAATCCCAGGATTACCATTTTTGCGAGACATAACAGATTTGGATACCACAGTACATCATCCATTACAAACCATACATAAGGTCTTACACTAATAAGGATCTCATGATCCAGTTCTTAATACAACTCAAGCAGCGGAAATACGTAATAATAACGGTAGCGTAGGCGAAGCTCCATCTTCGGGGTCACAGGCAATGCTGACGATGGGAGATGATCCTAGTTGTCGTAACCTTTCTAGGGTCCATCCTCCTGGTACTCCTCTTCATAGTCTGGCCACAGGAATAGCCAGGGACAAAGCCATGATTACTCTTTAAGTACTCGCAAACTAATACTAACAAGTGAAGGGGCGTTTTGTAATAGGACACTAGGCTCTAGGATTGTTTTGCAAAAAGCCAGATTTACCTCTACTAAGTTTAGAAGCAAGAAAAGCTAGTCGAAATTTTATAACACCTAAGTGGGAACTTGTATTTCATATCACAACTCTGTTGTGGTCAAGTCAAAATCTCAATCCATTTCACAAGTCATTTTGAAAACATCTGACTGGAGAACAGTATGGCCACTCCAACTGTCCATAACCGTGGACGCGGCTATTCGAATAGTTTGACACTCTGCAGAGATTGTACACTTTCACCACAACATTCGATACATCCGTTAGGAACAAATCCTGAATTCACCATACTCAGTATGCGGATAATCAATCCTAACCTTTCAATTACACGCCCTAGTATAAGCACCTATCCTGTGAGTTTGGCCTCCCAACCATGACCAACTGTCATCTTGGGTACTGCACATGTGGACAATCTTCACAAGGTAACCTCAGCTCAGACCTTGGCCGTGAGGGAACCAATACTAAGGTATATAAGTTTCCAGTAAAGCCCTACCCAATTCTCGGGTATTGTGGTTGTACGGTAAAATTGGAATGGTATCGCATCGATACAACCATCAGTTTTATAAAGGGCTAAGGCTCATGCCTTAACATTTTCATCATGCAAATCATCTGGTGTTCGGAAACACATGTCAAAATATCTCAATAGAATGATCCATCATTCCAAGGTTTTCATAACCATTTTTCCACCAAGTATTCCCATCTAAAGTTGATCAAGTTTTATGCTTAGCACTAGCATCTACAAGTGGGGGTAAGTACTAAGGAGGGGTGGTAAACTAGTGGAGTTTTACTAAGTTCAATCTCATGCCTTAGGATGACATAAAGATTATCTAGCTTAGGCCAAGTTTTATGCTCTTTATGCAACCTTCAATTATCTTTCCAATATCTACAATTTAATTAAGTAATCTCTAAGTAATAGCTTTGACAAAGAAATAAAGTATAAAGCTTGTAAGTAAAACTAGGAATGGGGTTATCAAGTGGGTATGATCACATATGCTTAAGGCATATAGTTGGCATGGTAACAAGCAAGTATTTGCTTGCATAGGTATAGTATCTTGCAAGTGTTAACTTGCACAATCAACTAGTAGTATTAGGCTTGCATCAATATCAGTATAAGCTTGCTAAGTTAATAGCTTGCAAATATTGGCTTGCCTTGTGCAGAGCAGTGGTTGAAGTTCCCCTCGGCTTCTTCTTCGTAGTATCATCCTTCCTCCTTGTATCCTTGGTCGGTACTAGCGTCTATAAATAAATACGAGGTACACAATCACCAAACAATACTTAACTACTTTCAATCATCACACACAAGGGTTCTATAGATGATCTAGCATCATCACTAAGATTACAAGATTATTTATTTTATTTTTAGAAAAGTAATTTCTACTCATTGAAAAACTACTTAAGATTTAATATTCTCAAAACCAAACATGGGATCATGTTGACACAAGTCATCACCACATATTTCAGTACATGGGAATGTGATTTAAAGTGGTGTCACAATTTAATAAGATTTAACCTTTTATTTTAAATAAAAATAAATGACTAGAAATGCCTATGTGGCATTCTTTTATTACTTGAACATTATTTCTATAAGTAAACCCATATGTTTTTATATATTATGAAAGGTATGATCAAATGTGATTTTTGAGAGTTGGAATCAACTCAAAAGCTATTATGGTTTAAATTTGAAAAATGTTTGAATGCAGAAAAGGTTCTGCCTTGTTATTTTTACCAAGGTTGATTCTATAGATTCAAATGATTTGAATCCAACGGGCTTGGATTAAGCATTTCAAAACCTTTCTAAAAAAATTGGTTTCATTCAATTTGGTTCAGTAAATCGAGTTGAGTTGATTTTTGAAACTAGGTACAGAACTATGTTTGAACTTAAAAAGAAAAATCTAAATTCAAACGAGTGGGCTGCGCGGGAAATATTAACGGGCCGGCCCAGTGTCACTTTGCAGCACGGGGCGCAACTGACAGGGCGGGTCTACTGGTCAGTTACTCTTTAAACGCGAAGCGGTACGGGGCGATGCGGTGCGTTGGATTAGAAGTAAGATCAACGGCTGAGGGTCGTCGTCGACGATGAACTAGTCACCGGCGAGCTCGAACCCTAGCGGCTCAGTGGGGTCGTGGGAGGCTCACCGGGGCTCAGGCGAAGGTCGGTGATGCGGGCGAACGACGAAGTCGACGACGACGAACCTCCTGGTACCGGCAGCTCCTCCTGGGGTGGACAAAATCGACGGCGCCCTTCTTCTCCAGAGGTTGCCTGCTCCGGCGCAATCCCGACGTTGCGCTGCTCGCCTTGCTCCGGGAATGGGGTGGAACGATCAGTGAGGTGAGGGGAGTGAGGTGGTGTGAAGAATTCGAGCGGGGAAGGCCTCTATTTATAGTGGCGAGAGGGGACCGACGGGCGCGGGCTGAGCTCGTCATGGTCGACGGCACAGAGGGCTATCGGTGTGGGCGATGGTAGGGGCGGTGTTGTGCTTCCTGGCGAAGCTCAACGACGTGGTGGCGAGGCGTGGGGCGGTGCTGATCGGTCGGAACGCTACGGTGCTCTGAGCGTGCCCGACGGGAGTTTTAATGGCGCACAGCGCGCGTGGTCCGCGCGGTGGCGAACGGGTGTGTCTGCGGGGTTGCTGGGACGGTGGTGATCAAGCGTGCACGCGGTGAGGGCAGCGCGCGGTCTGTGGTCGTCTGTCGAGCGTGGCGCACGGGGAGCGCTCTCGGCATGGTTGCAGGACGGCTTGGCATGGTCTGTGCGTGTGGTCCAGGGGCTGGCATCGCTCACGGCTAGGATAGGGAGTGGCAGTGGGGTGCTAGCTTGCTCCCAGACAAGGTTGGCGAGGCTAGTTTTGCTCATAGCTTGCTCTCGACTATGGGGTAGCAATGGTGCACTTGGCCTGCTCACCATTGATGACAATGGCCAGCTTACAGTGGGGCTAGAGATTAGTTAAGGTTGTTAGATGATCTACTAAGGCTAGTGGTGTCCAGAGAGGGAACAAGTTAGGCCATAATCACTGCACACTATAGTGTTTAGGATTTGTTTGATTTGCATCTGCAAGGTGTTTGATGAAATGGCCGCATGAAGTCAAGTTTTAAATTTTGAAATTATTTTTGGTGGGTGTGCTAGGCATGTGCTGGTGAGTCTGTAGATGTTTGGGTTTTGAAAGTTGAGTTGGTTTGAGGGGTTTTTGAAAAAGTGGGATCTTCCCATATGAAATAGATTCAATTTTAAACTGTCACTTAAACTATGCATTTGAATGTTTCTGGATGATCACAAGGTGGGCCTTGGTACTTTGTTATGAGTACTATCAAGGGGTGCAAAGATCCATATATGTTTCTGTTAAGTTCTGAAAGTTAGAGATAGCCAAAGTAGGCATGGGAGTTAATTTGGCCAAAGTGACCATTCACTTAATTTGTTTGTTTTGATTTATTTGTATTTGGGAAAAGTGTGAGGATTGTTTAGATGATGTTTATTTCACCTAAGAATCATTTTACAAGCCAAGAAACACATAATCATGGCAATTCAAAAGAATCCAAATTTTAATGCACACTCATATGAATGCTTTCATATTTTAATTGGAAAAGTTTTTGTTAACCCTAAATTTGGTGATTAGAGTTTGATGATTCTAGTTTAATATTTTTGGGATGTTACAAACCTTCCCCCCTTAAACAAAATCTCGTCCCGAGATTTGAAAAAGGACGAAAAAGATTACCTAGGATTTGAAGAGATCAGGAAACTCTGTCCTGATGTGATCTTCGCGCTCCCAGGTAGCTTCCTCTTCCGTGTGGTTGCTCCATTGAATCTTGAGAAACTTGATGCTTCGGGTTCTGGTAGTTCTGAAAGCTTCTTCCAAAATACGGATGGGTACTTTGGGATAGGTCAGGTCATCATTGATCTCTATAGTCCGGTGATCAATATTCTTGAACACTTCAGTCTTCTCCGGGACTTCGAGACACTTGCGAAGTAATGAGATATGGAACACATTGTGCACGGCTGACATATCCTCGGGTAGTTCCAATTGATACGACACTTCTCCTCAACGGTTCAGAATTTTGAAAGGTCCGATATATCTGGGGGCTAACTTTCCTTTGAGTTGGAAACGCTACATTCCTTTTAATGGCGACACTTTCAGATACACAAAATCTCCTATGTTGAAGGCGAGGTCTCGATGTCTCTTGTCGGCGTAACTCTTTTGTCTAGACTGGGCTGTCTTGAGGTGCTCACGAATCTTGTGAACCTTCTCTTCCGCTTCTCGTAGGACATCGGGTCCAAAAATCTGACTCTCTCCTACTTCCGACCAATTCAAAGGGGTGCGACACTTTCTTCCGTACATGAATTCAAATGGGGCCATTTGCAAACTAGCTTGATAACTGTTGTTGTATGAAAATTCTGCGAACGGCAGATAGTCTTCCCACTTAGATCCATATTCTAACACACATGCTCTCAACATGTCTTCGAGTATTTTATTTACTCGCTCTATTTGTCCATCAGTCTGAGGGTGATAAGCGGTGCTGAAATCTAGGCGGGTTCCTAAACCTTCTTGGACTTTCTTCCAGAATCTCGAGGTAAACTGAGTTCCTCGATCCGATATGATGTTCTTAGGAACTCCATGCAAACTGACGATTCTAACGATGTATAACTCTGCTAGCTTCGAACTCTGATATGTGGTCTTGACGGGTAAGAAATGGGCGACTTTGGACAACTTGTCAACTATGATCCAGATAGAGTCATTTCCCCTACTAGAAGTAGGTAATCCGGTGATAAAGTCCATTCCAACGGAATCCCATTTCCATTCCGAAATCTGCAATGGTTGCAATAATCCAGCGGGTCTTTGATGTCCGGCCTTGACTCGCTGACATATTTCACACTTGGCGATATAGCTTCCGATTTCTCTCTTCATCTTATGCCACCAAAATTGCTCTTTCAAATCTTGATACATCTTTGTTCCTCCGGGGTGGAAAGAATAAAGAGTATCATGAGCTTCCTTCAAAATAACTTCTTTCAACTCAGAATCTGCTAGTACACAAAGGCGTCCTTTGTACCACAGAACTCCTTCGTCTTTGGTGAATCCGGGTACTTTGCCTGTACCGATACGACGCTTGATTCCGTCGATACTAGCATTTCCTTTCTACGCATCTTTGATCTGGCTGATCAAAGTGGGTTGAAGTTCTATACTAGCCAAAAATCCTTCACTCACTAATTCCATTCGAAAATCTTCCATCTCCTTGTGCAAGCTTGGTTGCTCCTGAAAATCATGGAGTTCAAGTGGCACGGCAATCTGCTAAGGGCATCTGCTACCACGTTGGCTTTACCAGGGTGATAGTGAATGTCCAGATCGTAATCCTTGATTAGCTCAATCCATCTTCTCTGTCTCATATTCAGCTCCTTCTGAGTGAATATATACTTCAGGCTCTTGTGATCCGAATAGATTTCACAACGATTTCCTATCAGGTAGTGCCTCCATGTCTTCAGGGCTAGAACTACAGCTGTGAGTTCGAGGTCATGGGTTGGGTAATTTTGCTCATGTTGTTTCAGTTGTCGAGATAGATAAGATATAACCTTGCCTTCTCGCATTAGCACACATCCGAGACCGATCTTGGATGCATCACAATACACATCGAAGGGCTTCGTGATATCCGGCATGATTAATATTGGGGTTGAAATCAATATCCTCTTGAGTTCTTGAAAACTCGCTTCACATTTGTCTGTCCATTCAAACTTCTTGTCCTTCTTCAGCAGTTGGGTCATGGGTCTGGCGATACTCGAGAATCGTTCTACGAACTTGCGATAGTATCCCGCCAATCCGAGAAATGCACGAACTTGGGTTTGAGTGGTTGGGGCTTGCCAATCTTCGACATCTTTCACCTTTGCAGGGTCAACGGCAATTCCTCCGGCTGGTACAATGTGGCCGACGAATCCTACCTCCTGTAACCAGAATTCACATTTGCTAAACTTGGCATACAACTGATGCTCTCTAAGGGTTCCAAGAATGGTCCTTAGGTGTAGCTGTTGGAGATATGCCCTAGAGGCAGTAATAAATATAGTTATTATTATATCTTTGTGTTTATGATAAATGTTTACATTCATGCTATAACAGTATTAACCAGGAAACATTAATACTTGTGTAATTTGTAAACTAAATTAGAGTCCCTAGTAAAGCCTCTTCATAATACTAGCTTGTTGGTTAATAGATGATTGTGGTTTCCCTATCATGAACATTGAGATGTTATTAACAACAAGATCATATCATTAGGAGAATGGTATGATGGACATACTCCTATAGATAAGCGTAGCATAAAGATCAAGTCATTTTAATAGTTCAATTGCTATATGCTTTCTGATACATAGTAACCTAATTCCTTCGACCATGAGATCATGCTTATCACCATCACCAGAAGGATGCTTTGATGACATCAAACACCACACCGTAACTGGGTGGCTATAAAGGTGGCATTGAGTGTTTGGAAAGTATGGGTTGAGACACATGAATCAATAGTGGGATTTGTCCATCCATATGACAGATCTATACTCTGGGCCCTCTCGGTGGAATGTCATTCAATTAGCTTGCAAGCATGTGACTGGCTCACAAGGGATCACATATCATGGGAACGAGAAAAGAGTACTTATAGGTAACGAGGTTGAACTAGGTATGCAGAGATACCGACGATCAAAACCTCGGATAAGTAAACTATCGTGAGACAAAGGGAAATTGGTATCGTATGTAAGTGGTTCATTCGATCACAAAGTAATCATAGAAATATGTGTGAGCCATATGAATTTCCAGATTCCTCTATTGGTTATTGTTCGGAGAAGTGTCTCGATCATGTCCGCATAATTCACGAACCATAGGGAGACACACTTAAGGATTCGATGTTGTTGAATGATGAGTAAGATACTGAATGTTGTTCGGAGTCTCGGATAGGATCCGGGATATCACGAGGAGATCCGGAATGGTCTGGAGAATAAGATTCATATAAGGAAAGTCCTGTTTCGGAGTTGGAGAATGATTCCAGTGTTTTCACCGGGAATGTTCTAGAAGGTTCCGGAAGGTCCGACACTCCGGAGGGGAAGGGTACATGAATGTGTCATAACAAGTTGGAATGATTGCATCATGTACTAGGTGTCATCGCTGAGCAAAATAAAGGAATAAATCAAATCCTAGTTTGAAAAGTCAAA
This sequence comes from Avena sativa, assembly GCA_916181665.1. Classification (NCBI taxonomy): domain Eukaryota; kingdom Viridiplantae; phylum Streptophyta; class Magnoliopsida; order Poales; family Poaceae; genus Avena; species Avena sativa. The sequence goes on along the minus strand of OV702283.1, from coordinate 133,116,945 downwards.
CGCCAATTTGAAAAGTCAAACGACAAGTTTGCTTGGTGGAGGGAGAGTAGGAAACCTACTTGGGGAGGAAGTCCTCCTCCCTCCACTGCCGGCCAAGGAGGCCAACTTGGGGGAGGACTCCCTCCCCCTTGGACGCGCCCTCCCACCTATAAAAGGAGGGGCAAGGGTGCCCCTCTAGAGGACACACCTTGCCCCACCAAACCCTAACCCTAGCCGTCGGCAACCATAGCCGTCGCCGCCCTAGGGTTTTCCTCCTAGCCGCCGACTTGGGGCTCTCCCCTTGCCCTAGCCGCCGGCCTAGCCCTCTCTCCTTGGTGCCTCTAAACCCTAGATCGTCAAGGGCTCTCTCATAGTCCACCATACTCGCTCCGGCTTAAGGCGAAGCCCTGCGAAATCTCCCCTCTACTTCCGGTACCACGCCGTCATGCTGCCGGAATCGCGAGGAGAGTGCTACAACCTCTGTTGCCTGCTAGAACAAGGGAGAGGAAGGTCTTCATCGAGTACCGAATGTGTGACCGACTGCGGGAGCGCTGCCGGAACACGGCGCCGGAAGGATCGTCTACACGATCTTGAGATCGGCAAGAGTACGACTACATCACCCACGAGAATCCGCTCTCGTTAACCGCTTTGGAATCTTCGAGGGTGAGTTCTTCTATCGACTCGTTGCTACAATCTAGTAGATAGATCTTGGCTTGTTTGTTTGCATGCGATAGAAATTTTTTGTTTTCCATGCTACGAACCCCTACAGTGGTATCAGAGCCGTGTATATATGTAGATCTGTTGCACGAGTAGAACACAATGGTCATTGTGGGCGGTGGTGCTTTTATTATCAATTGCTTCTTGTGTACTTTGCATCTTGCGGTATGATGGGATGAAGCGGCCCGGGCTAACCTTACATGACATCGTTCATGAGACTTGCTCCACGCTGAACATGCAACTTGTATTGCATAAGTGGCTTTGCGGGTGTCTGTCTCTCCCATTATAGTATAGATCCAATTTACAACGGGCACTTGATAGTTCTAGCATCAACGTTGTGGTTCTTGTTCGTAAGTTAGAGCGACACTTATTGAAAGCCCCAAACCACATAAAATATGCAAAGAAAATTAGAGGCGTCTAACTTTGTTTTGCAGGGGTGTGCTGTGATGTGATATGGCCATGATTGTGATTATATTTGATGTATGCAATGTTCCTTATTGTAAGTTGGCAACTGGCAGGAGCCATATGGTTGTCTTTAAATTCTGTTAAGACCCGCGTGTATATTCAAAGTAGTTGTAATAGTTGAAGCTGGTGGACGATAACCATGGAGCAGCATCATTGACCTTGATGCAATGCCGGTGATGATGGAGATCATGTTCGTGCTTGAAGATGGAGATCGGAAGCACAAAGAAGAAAGGCCATATCATATCACATATTATGAATTGCATGTGATGTTAATCCTTTATGCATCTTGTATTGCTTAGTTAACGATGGTAGCATTATAAGATGATCCCTCAAGCACACAAATTTCAAGTTTTAAAGTGTTCATCCTTAGTAAGCACCGTTGCTAAAGCTTGTTGTTTCGAAGCACCACGTGATGATCGGGTGTGTTAGATTCTGCAAGTGTATACAACGTGAGCAAGCCAGTTTTTCTCATGCAGAAGCTAAGGTTTGATCTTGACGAGCCTAGCATGTACTTGCATGGTCTCGGAACACGGATCACCGAAAGGTAAAGCATGAATCATATAGTAGATATGATGAACATGTCGATTGTTCGCCATTGAAGCTACATCAACTCTCGTGATGATCGGTTTTGATGTGGTGGATTTTGTTCGTGTGATTACTAAAACAATGTGAGGGATATTGTTTTGAGTGGGAGTTCACCAAGGTTAATTTAACTATTAATTAGAACTCAATTTGTCATAAACTTAGTCTAAACTATTGCAAATATGTTGTAGATCAATGGCGGCCCCTACCATCAATTTTAATGCGTTCCTAGAGAAAGAAAAGTTGAAAACAATGGAAGCAACTTCGCGGATTGGTTCCGCAATTTGAGGATTGTCCTCAATGCTGGTAATTTGACCTATGTGCTGGATGCACCGCTGGGTGACCCGCCTACAGCTGATGCTACCGATGAGGTAAAGAATGTTTTCCTCGCTCGGAAGAATCAGTACTCCACAGTTCAGTGTGCTATCTTGTATGGTTTGGAATCGGAGCTTCGGAAAAGGTTTGAGAATTCAGACCCACATGATATTGTCCGTGAACTCAAAATGATATTTGAGGCTCACGCGGCAGTTGAGAGTTATGAGGCTTCTGAAAAGTTCTTTAACTGCAAGATGGAAGAGGGCAGCTCCGTCAGTGAGCATGTGCTTAAGATGTCTGGGCACGCAAACAAACTCCAAAGTTTGGGTATAGTGATTCCTAATTCTTTGGGGATACATCGTGTTCTCCAATCACTACCACCAAGTTACAAGAACTTTGTGATGAACTAAAATATGCAAAACATGGACAAGACGTTGTCAGAACTCTTCTCCATGTTGAAATCTGCAGAAGTGGAGATCAAGAAAGAGCACCAAGTGTTGTTGGTCAATAAGACCACCAAATTCAAGAAAGGCAAGTCTAAGCAAAAGGGAAACTTCAAGAAGGGCGGTAAGAAAGTTGCCGCACCGACGAAGAAGACCAGGGCTGGACCTAAGCCTGATACTGAGTGCTTTTACTACAAGCAAGAGGTTCATTGGAAGCGGAATTGCCCAAAGTACTTGGCGGATTTGAAGAACGGCAACATCAAGAAGAAAGGTATATCCGATATACATGTTATTGATGTGTATCTCACTAGTACTCGTAGTAGTGCCTGGGTATTTGATACTGGTTCGGTTGCTCATATTTGTAACTCGAAACATGTGCTGCAGAATAAACGGAAGCTAGCGAAGAACGAGGTGACGATGCGCGTTGGAAATGGATCAAAGGTTGATGTGATCGCGGTCGGCACGCTACCTCCTCATCTACCATCGGGATTAGTTTTATACTTAAATAATTGTTATTTGGTGCCTGCGTTGAGCATGAACATTATATCGGGATCTTGTTTATTGCGAGACGGTTACTTGTTTAAGTCCGAGAATAATGGTTATTCGATTTATATGAGTAATATGTTTTATGCACATGCACCTTTGATAGATGGTCTATTCTTATTGAATCTCGATTGTAGTAATACACACATAAATAACATTGAGGCTAAACGTTTGAAATTGAGCGATAACTCGACCTATATGTGGCACTGTCGTCTTGGTCATATCAGAGTGAAGCGTATGAAGAAACTCCATTCCGATGGACTTCTTGAATCACTTGAAAGATGCGAGGCATGTCTGATGGGTAAAATGACTAAGACTCCATTTTCTGGTATGATGGAGCGAGCTACAGACTTATTGGAAATCATAAATACCGATGTGTGTGGACCTATGAGTGTAGCATCGCGCGATGGTTATCGTTATGTTCTTACCTTCACGGATGACTTGAGTAGATATGGGTATATCTATTTCATGAAACATAAGTCCGAAACTTTCGAGAAGTTTAAGGAATTTCAAAGTGAGGTAGAGAATCAACGTAACAAGAAGATTAAATTTCTACGTTCTGATCGTGGAGGTGAATATCTAAGTTACGAGTTTGGCGAGCATTTGAAGAAATGCGGATTACTTTCACAATTGACACCGCCAGGAACACCACAGCGTAATGGTGTGTCCGAACGTCGTAATCGAACTCTCTTAGATATGGTTCGTTCTATGATGTCACTTACAGATTTACCGCTATCGTTTTGGGGTTATGCATTAGAAACAGCCGCATTCACTTTAAATAGGGCACCATCTAAATCCGTTGAAACGACACCGTATGAATTATGGTTTGGGAAGAAACCTAAATTGTCATTCCTTAAAGTTTGGGATTGCGAAGCCTATGTAAAGAAGTTACAGCCGGACAAGCTTGAACCCAAAGCGGAAAAATGCGTCTTCATAGGATACTCGAAGTAAACTATCGGGTATACCTTCTATCATAGATCCGAGGGAAAAATCTTCGTTGCCAAGAATGGATCCTTTGTGGAGAAGGAATTTCTCTCGAAAGAAGTGACTAGAAGGAAAGTAGAACTCGATGAGGTTATTGAACTTTCTCTCGAACTTGCGAGTAGCGCAACACCGGAAGAAGTTCCTGTGGCGCCTACACCAATAAGAGATGAAGCTAATGATGATGATCATGAAACTTCAGTTGAAGTTGCTACAGAGCCTCGCAGGTCAACGAGAACTCGTACCACTCCTGATTGGTATGATTCCATTATGAGTGTCATGTTGGTGGACAACACCGATGACCCTAAGACATATGAGGAAGCGATGATGAGCTCAGATTCCAATAAATGGCAAGAAGCCATGAAATCCGAAATTGGATCCATGTACGAAAACCAAGTATGGACTTTGGTGGACTTACCGGATGGCCGAAAGGCTGTCGAGAAAAAATGGATTTTCAAGAAGAAAACAGATGCTGATGGTAATGTTACTGTCTATAAAGCTCGACTTGTCGCAAAAGGGTTTCGACAAATTCAAGGAGTTGACTACGATGAGACTTTCTCACCAGTAGCGAAGCTAAAGTCTGTGAGGATTATGTTAGCAATCGCTGCATATTACGATTATGAAATATGGCAGATGGATGTCAAAACAGTGTTCCTCAATGGAGACATTGATGAAGAGTTGTATATGATGCAACCCAAAGGTTTTGTCGATCCTAAAGATGCTAACAAGGTATGCAAACTTCAAAGGTCCAAAGGTCCATATATGGATTGAAGCAAGATTCCCGAAGTTGGAATCAATGTTTTGATAAGGTAATCAAAAGCTTTGGTTTTATACAAACTTATAGAGAAGCTTGTATTTACAAGAAAGTGAGTGGGAGCTCTGTAGCAGTCTTAATACTATATGTAGATGACATATTGTTGATTGGGAATGATGTAGACCTTCTTAATAGTGTCAAGGAATATTTGAATAATAGTTTTTCAATGAAACATCTTGGCAAAGCAGCTTACATATTAGGCATAAATATTTATAGATATAGATCAAGACGCCTAATATCATTGTCACAAAGTACATATTTGGACAAAGTTATAAAGAGGTTTGGAATGGAAGATAGCAAGAAAGGGTTCTTGCCCATGTTGCCCAATACGACCTTGAGTAAAACTCAAAGTCCAGCAACGGCAGAAGATAGAGAAAGGATGAGTAAGACTCCCTATGCCTCAGCCATAGGATCTATAATGTATGCCATGCTATGTACTAGACCCTACATTGCATATGTTGTTAGTTTAACTAGCAGATATCAAAGTGATCCAGGAGTGGATCATTGGACAGCGGTCAAAAACATCCTTAAGTACTTGAGAAGAACTAAGGATATGGTTCTTTCTTATGGAGGTGATGAACAACTCGTTGTTAATGGTTACACCGATGCTAGTTGGAACACCGATCTGGATGATTCTAAATCACAATCTGGATACGTATTTATTTTGAATGGTGCAGCAGTTAGCTGGAGGAGTGCAAAGCAAAGCGTTGTGGCGAGATATTCAACTGAATCGGAATACATAGCTGCTTCGGAGGCTTCACAAGAAGCGATATGGATGAAGGAGTTCATTACAGAGCTTGGTGTGGTTCCAAGTGCGCTGGACCCAATGTCTATCTACTGTGATAACATGGGCGCCATAGCCAATGCGCAAGAACCAAGGTCACACAAGAAGCTGAAGCACATCAAGCTACGTTTTCACGCTAATCAAGAACATGTCCAAGATGGAGACATAAAGATTTGCAAAGTACACATAGATCTGAATGTGGCGGATCCGTTGACTAAACCTCTCCCGAGGGCAAAACATGACCAACACCAAACTGCCATGGGTGTTCGGTATATTACCATGTAATCTAGATTAGTTGACTCTAGGGCAAGTGGGAGACTGTTACAGATATGCCCTAGAGGCAGTAATAAATATAGTTATTATTATATCTTTGTGTTTATGATAAATGTTTACATTCATGCTATAACAGTATTAACCAGGAAACATTAATACTTGTGTGATTTATAAACTAAATTAGAGTCCCTAGTAAAGCCTCTTCATAATACTAGCTTGTTGGTTAATAGATGATTGTGGTTTCCCTATCATGAACATTGAGATGTATTAACAACAATATCATATCATTAAGGGAATGGTATGATGGACATACTCCTATAGATAAGCGTAGCATAAAGATCAAGTCATTTTAATAGTTCAATTGCTATATTCTTTCTGATACATAGTAACCTAATTCCTTCGACCATGAGATCATGCTTATCACCATCACCGGAAGGATGCTTTGATGACATAAAACACCACACCGTAACTGGGTGGCTATAAAGGTGGCATTGAGTGTTTGGAAAGTATGGGTTGAGACACATGAATCAAGAGTGGGATTTGTCCATCCATATGACGGATAGATATACTCTGGGCCCTCTCGGTGGAATGTCATCCAATTAGCTTGCAAGCATGTGACTGGCTCACAAGGGATCACATATCACGGGAACGATAAAAGAGTACTTATCGGTAACGAGGTTGAACTAGGTATGCAGAGATACCGACGATCAAAACCTCAGATAAGTAAACTATCGTGATACAAAGGGAAATTGGTATCGTATGTAAGTGGTTCATTCGATCGCAAAGTAATCGTAGAAATATGTGGGATCCATATGAATTTCCAGATTCCTCTATTGGTTATTGTTCGGAGAAGTGTCTCGATCAAGTCCGCATAATTCACGAACCATAGGGAGACACACTTAAGGATTCGATGTTGTTGAATGATGAGTAAGATACCGAATGTTGTTCAGAGTCTCGGATAGGATCCGGGATATCACGAGGAGATCCGGAATGGTCCGGAGAATAAGATTCATATAAGGAAAGTCCTGTTTCGGAGTTGGAGAATGATTCCGGTGTTTTCATCGAGAATATTCTAGAAGGTTCCGGAAGGTCCGGCACTCCGGAGGGGAAGGGTACATGAATGTGTCATAACAAGTTGGAATGATTGCATCATGTACTAGGTGTCATCGCTGAGCAAAATAAAGGAATAAATCAAATCCTAGTTTGAAAAGTCAAACGCCAATTTGAAAAGTCAAACGGCAAGTTTACTTGGTGGAGGGAGAGTAGGAAACCTACTTGGGGAGGAAGTCCTCCTCCCTCCACCGCCGGCCAAGGAGGACGACTTGGGGGAGGACTCCCTCCCCCTTGGCCGCGCCCTCCCACCTATAAAAGGAGGGGCAAGGGTGCCCCTCTAGAGGACACACCTTGCCCTACCAAACCCTAACCCTAGCCGCCGGCCACCATAGCCGCCGCCGCCCTAGGTTTTTCCTCCTAGCCGCCGACTTGGAGCTCTCCCCTTGCCCTAGCCGCCGGCCTAGTCCTCTCTCCTCGGTGCCTCTAAACCCTAGATCGTCAAGGGCTCTCTCATAGTCCACCATACACGCTCCGGCTTAAGGCGAAGCCCTGCGAGATCTCCCCTCTACTTCCGGTACCACGCCGTTGTGCTGCCGGAATCGCGAGGAGAGTGCTACAACCTCCACTGCCTGCTGGAACAAGGGAGAGGAAGGTCTTCATCGAGTACCGAACATGTGACCGACTGCGGGAGCGCTGCCGGAACGCGACGCCGGAAGGATCGTCTACACGATCTTGAGATCGGCAAGAGTACGACTACATCACCCACGAGAATCCGCTCTCGTTAACCGATTTGGAATCTTCGAGGGTGAGTTCTTCTATCGACTCGTTGCTACAATCTAGTATATAGATCTTGGCTTGTTTGTTTGCATGCGGTAGAAATTTTTGTTTTCCATGCTACGAACCCCTACAGTGGCTCATGTTCTTCTTCCGATTTGGAATAAATTAGAATGTCATCGATGAAAACAACGACAAACTTATCCAGGAAGTCCATAAAAATATTATTCATGAGATTCATGAAATAAGAGGGGGCATTGCTTTATCCAAAAGACATGACGGTATACTCGTATAATCCATATCTGGTGGTAAAGGCAGTCTTGGGAATATCCTCTGCGCGAATCTTGAGTTGATGATAGCCTGTTCTAAGATCAATCTTAGAAAACACTTTGGCACCGGTCAACTGATCAAACAAATCTTCTATCTTGGGAAATGGTTACTTGTTCTTGATGGTGACATCATTCAACTTCCGGTAATCCGTACACAAACAGTTACCTTCATCCTTTTTGTCCACGAACAAGACAGGTGATCTCCATGGTGACGCACTTGGTTGAATCAATCCAATTTCCAACATGGAATCCAGTTGCTTCTTTAGTCTGCTAATTCTGACGGGTTCATACTATATGGTCTCTAGGCTATGGGTCCTGTTCTAGGGATTAGTTCAATGATAAACTCTATATCCCGATCTGGGGGCATACCGGGCAAAACATCTTGAAATACATCGGGGTATCCATAGACTATCCGGACTTGGTCAATGGTAGGTTGGGCTATACTCTTGTTGCACTTGAATTGACGAGGTAAGGTTTCAGATATATGCTCGACTGATATTCCAGCGGTGCTGGTCATGGTTATGGCTTTCTTGGCACAGTCAATCAATCCTTTATGTTTGGACATCCAATCCATTCCTAGTACTACTTCCAAACCTTTAGTTCTGAGTACTATCAGATTAGCATAAAATTCTATGCCATGGATTCGGATAGGGACGGCTTTGCAAATTTGTCTAGCTTTGGTGGTTGAACCAGGGATTTGAACAATCATAACATGCTTCAGTTTGGTTGGTTCAATCTTACTAGTGCAGGCAAATTCTTCGGTGATAAATGAGTGTGATGCACCAGAATCAAACAATACTCGAGCAAGTACTGAATTAACAGAAAACATATTCAGCACGACGTCTGGCGTTTTCTGAGCTTCTTCAGCATGCATGAGAAAAAGACGGTCATTGCGGTTGAGTGAATTCCTTGGGGCAAACCTTCTTCCGGGCTAAACACGACGCTGCTGCTGAGCTGGGGCATTTGCATTGGGGGCTGCGGTATTCTTATTGTTGGGGCACTCGTTGGAGTAGTGACCCTTATTTCCACAGTCATAACAAGTCACTGGCGACTTGTCCTTTGCTGCAACCGGCACAACATTGCTTCCAGTCCTCGGTGCAGTGTTGGTGTTGGCGGTAGCATTATTGTGGTTGAACTTGGGTGGGGCACGGTTGAAATTGCCAGAGTTTCCCGGGTTGTTGTGATTTCCTCCGGGCCTCGGGTTTCCACGGTTGGGATATGTCGACATTTCATCGGGGGTCTGTTGGTTCTCGGGGCAAATCCTAGAGATGGGTTAGGGCGATACTTTGGGGTCTGATGAGTTCCTGGCTGATGCATCATGCGACGCTTGCGGTTCTCATTGGCTTGGTTAATCTTTCCATCCATCTGGATAGCAGAGTCGACAAGGGCTTCAATATCAGCAAAGGGGATATTGACTAACACTGTCTGCATCTCATCGTGCAGACCATTCAAGAATCTCTCCTTCTTCTTGGCTTCAGTGTCGATCTCATCCGGGGCATACCTAGCTAATGACAAGAATTTGTCAAGGTATTCCACTGCCGTCATCCGTCCTTGCTTCAGTTCTCTGAACTCATCTCTCATTCTCTTGATCAAACCCGGTGGCACATGGGTTCTGCTGAACTTGACCTTGAACTCCCCATAGGTCATCATCTGTCCACCGGTCATTGCACGAACGATGTTCCACCATGCTCTGGCATCTCCGGCTAGATAGTGGGTGGCGAACAGAACTTTCTCCTTAGCTTCCACTCCGGCGACTTCTAGGTTGTTCTCCATGGTTTGCAGCCAATCATCGGCATCTAGGGGCTCCTCCGACTTAGTGAAAACAGGTGGGTTGGTGTTCTAGAAATTCTTGAGCTTAGATCCATGGTTGTCCTGATTTCCGTGGCCTTGATTGTTGTGGGCTAGCTAAGCTATCTGCTGAAGGGTGGCTAGGTTGGCTTGACGTTCGGCTCTTTCAGCTTCGCGGTAAGAAACCAACATTTGCAGGATCTGCAACATCGGGTCCGGGGATGAACCACTTCCTCCGCGTGGCATCTGAAGATTGAGATAGATGATGAGAAAAGAGGGAAATTTCTAAGGTTCCGGGACTTTGAAAAGTTTTTAAAGTTTGACTCAGATTTTTATAGCAACTTGCTTTTCATTCATTCATATCACACGATACAAACACACACCACAACAAGGTAAACAGATGGTTTTAAGAACCATTCTGAAAACTACGATACAGTGGGACCGAATACAACTCACTACGCTAGTGCTCAAGTGCTACTACTCCTCGAAGTCGGTGAAGTCATCATCCTCATCATCCTCATCGTCATCGATGAAGGCGAAGTCATCCTCATCAGTGAAGAAATCCATAGCCTGATACTCCAGAAAATCATCATCATCGCTGAGATAGGAGTAGGGGTCTCCACGAAGATCTTCTCCGGCATTCTCCCTTTCCTCTAACTGCATATCTCTCTCGTGGATGGTCTCCTCCAAATCCGAGATACGGTGGCAAAGACGGGCAATGATGCGCTCCTTCTTATCGAGCTGACGGCGGCGAGACTTGCGATCCTTCGCTAGCATGGCGATGGTCTGATCCTTCGTATTGATGACGGCGGACTTGTGGTTGGAGTAGTCACGGCAATTGTCCAACTCCTGCTGACGATCGTACATCATGAAGCTAAGGTGGTCCAATTGGGTCTTCAACTCGTGGTGGTATGGGGCTTCCAGTGGCTGTCCATTAGCATCACGCCTTGGACAAAACTCAAAGCGGGTTCCCTTGATCTGGTTGATACTCTGCCCACACAGACGGGCAAGAGCTTCCTGCATGGCCCTGGCAAGTCCATCGAGCCAGTTGTTCTCTCTTAAGGTAAACTGAATTCCCTCGGCAGTGGGAGGTTCAATATTTCCTCGGAGGCTTGTAACAATTAGCCACTGTAGATCTTCTCCTCCTTGATCATTGAGCTGAGCTCCGAAGAACTCGGGGTGCGGCCGCTCCATAAGTTCCGAAAGCTGGTCCAAATCCCGCTCAAAGATAAGGTCTCCTCCATTCCCCAACTGATAAAATTTCCTGTACTTCACGTCCATCTATAAGAATATAGGATGAGTAAGTTAGTAGAGTGATCAAGTGTGTCAAATTTTATGTTTTTTTGCAAGAGTTTTTGAGGAACATGAATTTTTATGAAAGAATCAAGGTGATAAGAATAGGAATAAGTTTTTGTGAATATTTGCTTCCTTTGGTTTTGAAACTAAGTTTTTGATTCAAACGTCCAGTCTAACTAGGGTCTCCTATGGTCAGGATGGCTCTGATACCAACTTGTCAACACCCGGATTTTTAATCCCAGATGCCTATTATGCCATACATCGCAATCCCAGGATTATCATTTTTGCGAGACATAACAGATTTGGATACCACAGTACATCATCCATTACAAACCATACATAAGGTATTACACAAATAAGGATCTCATGATCCAGTTCTTAATACAACTCAAGCAGCGGAAATACGTAATAATAACGGTAGCGTAGGCGAAGCTCCATCTTCGGGGTCACAGGCAATGCCGACGATGGGAGATGATCCTAGTTGTCGTAACCTTCCTGAGGTCCATCCTCCTGGTACTCCTCTTCATAGTCTGGCCACGGGAATAGCTAGGGACAAAGCCATGAGTACTCTTTAAGTACTCGCAAACTAATACTAACAAGTGAAGGGGGGGGTTGTAATAGGACACTAGGCTCTAGGGTTGTTTTGCAAAAAGCCAGATTTACCTCTACTAAGTTCAGAAGCAAGAAAAGATAGTCAAAATTTTATAACACCTAAGTGGGAACTTGTATTTCATATCACAACTCTGTTGTGGTCAAGTCAAAATCTCAATCCATTTCACAAGTCATTTTGAAAACATCTGACGGGGGAACAGTATGGCCACTCCAACTGTCCATAACCGCGGACGCGACTATTCGAATAGTTTTACACTCTGCCGAGATTGTACAATTTCACCACAACATTCGATACACCCGTCAGGAACAAATTCTGAATTCACCATACTCAGTATGCGGATAATCAATCCTAACCTTTCAATTACACGCCCTAGTATAAGCACCTCTCCTGTGAGTTTGGCCTCCCAACCATGACCAACTGTCATCTTGGGTACTTCACAGGTGGACAATCTTCACAAGGTAGCCTCAGCTCAAACCTTGGCCGTGAGGGAACCAATACTAAGGTATATAAGTTTGCAGTCAAGCCCTACCCAATTCTCGGGTATTGTGGTTGTACGGTAAAATTGGAATGATATCGCATCCATACAACCATCAGTTTTATAAAGGGCTAAGGCTCATGCCTCAACATTTTCATCATCCAAATCATCTGGTGTTCGGAAACACATGTCAAAACATCTCAATAGAATGATCCATCATTCCAAGGTTTTCATAACCATTTTTCCACCAAGTATTCCCATCTAAAGTTGATCAAGTTTTATGCTTAGCACTAGCATCTACAAGTGGGGGTAAGTACTAAGGAGGGTTGGTAAACTAGTGGAGTTTTACTAAGTTCAATCTCATGGCTTAGGATGACATAAAGATTATCTAGCTTAGGCCAAGTTTTATGCTCTTTATGCAACCTTCAATTATCTTTCTAATATCTACAATTTACTTAAGTAATCTCTAAGTAATAGCTTTGACAAAGAAATAAAGTATAAAGATTGTAAGTAAAATTAGGAATGGGGTTATCAAGTGGGTATGATCACATATGCTTAAGGCATATAGTTGGCATGGTAACAAGCAAGTATTTGCTTGCATAGGTATAGTATCTTGCAAGTGTTAACTTGCACAATCAACTAGTAGTATTAGGCTTGCATCCATATCAGTATAAGCTTGCTAAGTTAATAGCTTGCAAATATTGGCTTGCCTTGTGCAGAGCAGTGGTGGAAGTTCCCCTCGGCTTCTTCTTCGTAGTATCCTCCTTCCTCCTCGTATCCTTGGTCGGTACTAGTGTCTATTAATAAATATGAGGTAGACAATCACCAAACAATATTTAACTACTTTCAATCATCACACACAAGGGTTCTATAGATGATCTAGCATCATCACTAAGATTACAAGATTATTTCTTTTATTTTTAGAAAAGTACTCATTGAAAAACTACTTAAGATTTAATATTCTCCAAACCAAACATGGGATCATGTTGACACTTGTCATCACCACATATTTCAGTACATGGGAATGTGATTTAAAGTGGTGTCATAATTTAATAATATTTAACCTTTTATTTTAAATAAAAATAAATGACTAGAAATGCCTATGTGGCATTCTTTTATTACTTGAACATTATTTCTATAAGTAAACCCATATGTTTTTATATATTCTGAAAGGTATGATCAAATGTGATTTTTGAGAGTTGGAATCAACTCAAAAGCTATTATGGTTTAAATTTGAAAAATGTTTGAATGCAGAAAAGGTTCTGCCTTGTTATTTTTACCAAGGTTGATCTATAGATTCAAATGATTTGAATCCAACGGGTTTGGATTAAGAATTTCAAAACCTTTCTAACAAAATTGGTTTCATTCAATTTGGTTCAGTGAATCGAGCTGAGTTGATTTTTAAAACTAGGTACAGAACTATGTTTGAACTTAAAAAGAAAAAGCTAAATTCAAACGAGTGGGCTGCGCGGGAAATGTTAACGGGCCGGCCCAATGTCACTCCGCAGCGCGGGGCGCAACTGACAGGGCGGGTCTACTGGTCAGTGAATCTTTAAACACGAAGCGGTACGGGGCGATGCGGTGCGTTGGATTAGAAGTAAGATCAACGGCTGAGGGTCGTCATCGACGATGAACTAGTCACCGGCGAGCTCGAACCCTAGCGGCTCAGTGGGGGTCGTGGGAGGCTCACCGGGGCTCAGGCAAAGGTCGGCGGCGGGCGAACGATGAAGTCGACGACGGCGAACCTCCTGGTACCGGCAGCTCCTCCTGGGGTGGACGAAATCGACGGCGCCCTTCTTCTCCAGAGGTTGCCTGCTCCGGCGCAATTCCGGTGATTCGCTGCTCGCCTTGCTCCGGGAATGGGGTGGAACGATCAGTGAGGTGAGGGAAGTTAGGTGGTGTGAAGAATTCGAGCGGAGAAGACCTCTATTTATAGTGGCGAGAGGGGACCGACGGGCGTGGGCTGAGCTCGTCGTGGTCGACGGCACAGAGGGCTATCGGTGTGGGCGACGGTAGGGGCGGTGCTGTGCTTCCTGGCGAAGCTCAACGACGTGGTGGCGAGGCGTGAGGCGGTGCTGATCGGTCAGAACGCTGCGGTGCTCTGAGTGTGCCCGACGGAAGTTTTAATGGCGCACAACACGCGTGGTCCGCGCGGAGGCGAACGGGCGTGTCTACGGGGTTCTGGGACGGTGGTGATCACGTGTGCATGCGGCGAGGGCGGCACGCGGTCTGTGGTCGTCTATCGAGCGTGGCGCACGGGGCGCGCTCTCTGCATGGTTGCATGACGGCTTGGCATGGTCTGTGCGTGTGGTCTAGGAGCTGGCATCGCTCGCGGCTGGGACAGGGAGTGGCGGTGGGGTGCTAGCCTGCTCCCAGACAAGGTTGGCGAGGCTAGTGTTGCTCATAGCTTGCTGTCGACTATGGGGTGGCAATGGTGCACTCGGCCTGCTCACCATTGATGACAATGGCCAGCTTATAGTGGGGCTAGAGATTAGTTAAGGTTGTTAGATGATCTACTAAGGCGAGTGGTGTCCAGAGAGGGAACAAGTTAGGCCAGAATCACTGCACACTATAGTGTTTAGGATTTGCATCTGCAAGGTGTTTGATGAAATGGCCGCATGAAGTCAAGTTTTAAATTTTAAAATTATTTTTGGTAGGTGTGCTAGGCATGTGCTGGTGAGTCTGTAGATGCTTGGGTTTTGAAAGTTGAGTTGGTTTGAGGGGTTTTTGAAAAAGTGGGATCTTCCCATATGAAGTTGATTCAATTTTAAACTGTCATTTAAATTATGCATTTGAATGTTTCTGGATGATCACAAGGTGGGCCTTGGTACTTTATTATGAGTACTATCAAGGGGCGCAAAGATCCATATATGTTTGTTAAGTTCTGAAAGTTAGAGATAGCCAAAGTAGGCATGAGAGTTAATTTGGCCAAAGTGACCATTCACTTAATTTGTTTGTTTTAATTTATTCGTCTTTGGGAAAAGTGTGAGGATTGTTTAGATGATGTTTATTTCACCTAAGAATCATTTTACAAGCCAAAAAACGCATAATCATGACAATTCAAAAGAATCCAAATTTTAATGCACACTCATATGAATGCTCATATTTTAATTGGAAAAGTTTTTGTTAACCCTAAATTTGGTGATTAGAGTTTGATGATTCTAGTTTAATATTTTTGGGATGTTACAGGCGATGGCGCGCGAGCTCCGACGAGGGGCTGCAGCGCGTGAGCTCCGGCGACGGGCGAAGAAGCGAGGATCCAGCGACAGGAAGCAGGGCAGCGGTGACCAGTGGAGCAGCGGCGCTGAACTGCGTTGAACTTGTGCGTTGACTTCTGGGCTGGCCAACGAAGAAGAAACAACCGAAGAGGTAAAACGTGTGCGTGCGTGCGCGTCGTACCCGGGGGATGGGAGGTTACGATCCCCAGGGATTGGTATCATTTTTCTTATGCTAAATCACAATTCTCTTGAAAAGGCCAAACGTTCCACTCTTTTGTGGACTCTGAGAGTGCATGACATCTTGTACATCTATTTCTTTTTTCCTTTACCTATCCTTTTCCCTCTTTGCAAATCTGGTCAAATAGGTTTTTCTCCAAATCTTGAAAACCAGCAAACTTGCACCCCATACACACCCTCGTTGACCTATCTGCATGTGGCCCTAGCACCTTAGGCCCCACAAACCAGCCTCTCAAAAATCTTAACGCTCATGGCATGGCCATAAGGCTGGTTATAGGGGAAAGTAACTTAGAGTAGCAACATATGTATGTTACTAGTCTAAGTTACTACCTCCATAGTGTAAAATAACATAGACGTGGTATCATGCAAAACCTCATTTATTATAATATAGACTCATTTTGTCTATAAATATGTGATTTTATGTTAACATAGCTAGTTATCACAAGCCTCTCTCTCATCATTTAATTGCATGACATATCATCTAAATGCTTAGTTGGCAATATATGTAGGAGTATGTTACTATCTAAGTTACTCTTACTATGAGTAGCTTAATCAAGCCACTGCCCAGCCTGTGCACCCTAGCCCTATTCCTCGCGCCATGAAGACTCCATCGAGCTCGCCATTGATCTGTAGTAGTACAAGCCTTGGTCGAAGAGAGCTCGCCCATTCCCCGTGCAGCCGCCGCTCTGTCCGCCAACCCTAGCCCAGAGCGCCACAGCTTTCCCGGCATCATAGGCCTCGACCCGTGCCAGCGACCACGCACGCGCATCTGGTATCACTGCACCGTCCTCCATCACCAGCGCGACGTCATCCTCGCGCCCTCCAAAGCATCGCCAATCCGTCGAACACCTTCGCTGCCACCGTGGACCCACAATCGAAGACGAGCCTCCGTGCCTGCTCCCCCGCTCCAGATCCTTCCGCCTCGCTTTGAATGCGTGCAGTAACGCGCCGAGGACGTTCTGTCGCCCAATCACGCGCCACCGAGCCGCCCAGCGCCCTCCTTGCTCCCGGTGCATGGTGAGCTGCCCCGCTGCCATAAAAGGAGGCCCCCGAGCCCCATTCCTCCTCGCACCACACTCCTCTCCCTCCTAATTGACCTCCAGATCAAGCCCCAGCTCTGGAGCTTCCCTTCTTCCTTGGCTCCGACCTATAGCCCGCTGCCAGCCTGCCACGGCCAACACGTCGCGAGCGAAGTACAGAACCTCCCCGGCCTTCTCGTTTTCCCTAGCTTCGCCATGACCCAGTGAAGCTCACACCCTCCTTAATTTTGCTCCGGGACCACGGCATCGTCCAGTTCGTCATCGACCCGCTCCGTCCGCTGCAGCACACCGACAAGGTCTGCCTTCCGGCCACCCCCCTCGATCGTGGAGTACACCAGAAGCTCCGTGAAGTTGTTCTGATCATCCCGGTAGCAGGCGCGTGTCCTGGCATGCGCTGTAGCCCCCGGAAGCATGCTCCCACCGCCGCAGTGAAGGCACACGGTGGTCGCCGCCATGTCTTGACCTCCCTCCGCGGGCGACGTGCCCATCCTCATCGTCGCCCATTTCGAAATCAACGGTATGATACCCAAGTGAATAGATCTTTGTCTGTCGATCTGTGATCTGACGACTGGGGACCGGCTCACTTAGTGAACGTGGGCCCCTTCTGTTAGTCACTCAGACCTCCATCTCTCACTGACCATCGGGTCCTTGACAGGTTCAAACGTGGAAACGCGACCACAGGAACTCTTATTCTATGGACGCCCGTTGCTCTGGTCCAGGCCTCTAGGGATGGAGACTATTCTCGAATAAATAGATTTAGGTGTGCGCCACCCGTTGAATCCGAACCAATTTAGCGGAATATATGACTGGAAAATAAATACGTGCAAATGGAAGCATATTGTAGCAACAATAACAACCGGGCAGAAAAAGAATGCATAATAATCGTTCATATACAATTAGTGAAATATGAGAACATATTATAATAACTAATACTGAAAATATAGCATAGTAAGTAACATTATATGGCTTTGTCCAAGGTAGTAAAAGCAAAGGTACACCAAAAGTAACATCTACGTAAGCTCCCTATATGGACGTCCTTGCGCCATAGTCTTTAGAAGCTGCAACACATAGGAAACGAAGACCTAATATTCACCACCAAAAGCTCACATAGCTGCAGATCAACAGAAAAATTAGCTGATAGTCAAACATGAGGTAAATCAAAGAAACAGCAAGAGTAGAAGATTAAAAGATAAATTAGCTGTCAGTCAAACACAACCATTCCTCATTTTCTCCAAATGTTTTTTCAGGACGACACTGTTGCATGTCTAAGCCTAAATCTCAAGTCTTCGAAGTTAAAAAGTACATTGTTCCAAACCGTGTCAGCAAAACGGATGAAAAAATACTAATAATGTTTTCGATCACTTTTCGTATAGGAAAGAGTAAAGATTAAAATACAAACAATTTCCTAACATACAACTTAGAACTCGCCTTTAGTTCATTATTCAGCAACCTTATGGCAGACAACAGAGGAAGCATTGAGTATACATACGGTATGTTGGGTAGATGCACGAATCCATGGCCCATCCGATCATAACAGAAGATGCAATAGCTGAGGAGATCATCATCCATAATGGAGCCACGCTGGTAGCGACCTCAGCCTAGGAAATGATAATTAGACCTTGCAATAATAGGATGATGCCAGAAGTAGAGAAATCTATCAAAAAGGTCAATCGTTTCTAAGGCATTTAAGACCTCTCTAGAGACAAGTACAAATGCTTCATTTGGCCAAAATCTCATCGATGGTCACATCATAGGCTGTTCTACAAAAGAAAAATGCAACAACTGAATGCATCGAATAACACAATAGAATAAGTAAAACAATAAAATGCAATTAAAGATTTTGTCCGTGCAAATAGGAATTAGAATTTTAGGAGCAAATAAAATACTACTCAATGATCAGTTTAGATGTTAAAGATCACACCTTGTAAGTCCCGGTCCGACGCCAAACGTCCGCCCAGCCAGCCTTCTCGCCACCAGCACAGCTTTTGCCGACTCTCACTGTCGGCTGAAGCCACCAGCCGCCGACAACCCCGTCCCCCGCATCCCTTGTCAACCGGCGCAGCCCCGGTGTCGGTCGTGCTCCCATCGCAGCATGCACCTGTTGGCCGTAACCGGAGTTCCCGCCACTACATGCTCCTACTGGCCTCCGCCAGGGTGCTCTCTGCCGCCCCCGTCTTCCTCCATCTTGGTGTGCTCACCATGAGGGCCACTGTCCTGGACTCAGAGTGCTAGCGATAATGGACACCAAGCACTGAAATTTGGTGTCACACGATCGAATCCATGACTGAATTTTTTTACATGTGCTAGCGCTAATGGACACCAATCACTGAAATTTGGCTAGTATTAAGATGTTCTACAGTAGCCTGGAGGTCATGGTTGATTAGTTGATGGTAGCCTGAAGATTAGTTCACAGTACTCAGAATATATTTGTGAGATCTTGTTACATATTAATTATCTGAATGCTCGTTACCGTTTGTATTACTCAGCATTGTGTGACTTATTGACTACTAAAGGATTTCTTAGAGAAAAGATAAAACAAATCCTCTGTGCAATTTTTTAGCTATAACATAGCTAACTACCTCTTGAGCTGCAATATTACATCTCCACTCTGATATCTAACTGTACTTTAATCTGCAGATACCCTTCATACTGCCAACCAGATATATTACACTGAAGTATGCGCTGGATATGAACAAAAACTAAGATATTTGAAGATGTCGAAAAGAACACATACACACTTCTGACAACATTGTGCATTTTTCAGAACACAGACTTCGACATGAATGGATTAGTGGTTTGTTTGAGGAAAGTAGAGCTTACGATATGACCCATACGGTAAGGGTGAGTTGACGCCATTAACTAAGACCTCGCCATACATCTTCTCAGCACCATGCAGCCACCCTGAATCAGCGAGTGACAGCCATTAATTTGCAACCCGCTCGGGGAGCTGACCTGCTCATGGCGCCACACTCCATTCAATAGTGCATGCCACCGATCGTCCGCCATCGCCGCCGTCGAGAAGAAATCGTCGCCGTGGCCGCGGTGGAGAGCACAAACGGCGGCCTCTCTTGACAAAAGAACTGGTTCAGTCTATACATTGTTTCGATGGCACAACTTATATAACTCCACACTTTGTAGGACAAAATGGCATGCAACCAAGCCTAAAAACAGGACCATGATGAAATAAATAGCAACTCAAGAACACAAGAAGCATAACCACCGATGCACAAAATGCTCTAAAGAGAGGCAATTCACACCATATTGTAGGAACTGAAATCAACACCGATCAGTTTACCTCCTAAACAGATGCGTTGATTTCCTCAGTAGGAAAGAGGGTGCACATATGATTCAGGAGGGTGCTCTTTTGTGTTTCCTTGGCGAAATTAGGTACCATGTAAGTTTAAAATGTTGTCAAATTATTGTAACAATACCAAACATATGCCTAGAAAATTAAGCTCAAAGAGTGGCAAAATCCAAGTTTGCAGGGGTTAAGTACCAAAGTGACGTTATGACAGATAAGTTTCATCACAAAAATATCTCAGGATTTATAAGAATAAAGCAGAGTGTAAAGCAGAACATCCCAGGCTATTTGTGATCCATGGGAAAGAATACCTGATCATGAAGTAAGGAAGATCACTTTTTCTATATAGGGTCCAAAAATCAAAGCATATGTGGTGGTCGCATATGTGGAAAAACAATTTAGTAATAGTGCATTTGCACTCTGCAATTAAGTAAGTAAAATATCCATAAACAACGATGACAAATACGTAACCTGTATCAAAACAGAAATAATATCAGTGTGGCCTACAAAGATGTGTGCACTAACATAATTCTGAAATGAAAATTACAATTTACTGTGCTAACTTGTTCTATGAGAAGAAAACATGTGCTATTATTTAAATTGGATTGTACCAAAGACGCATGTATTAATACACGTTTCTGCTCGATCCTGGCATAAATCTTTCGCTTCCGCTTCAACGAAGCTCCTCCCGACGATGGGGACGACCCAAGGTGGCGAGCGGCTCGAGGGATTGGAGGAGGGCCTGCTCTGCCGCTGCTCTCCTATGACGCGGCGGCGGCGGATCACCGCAGGGAGGAGGAGGGACGCGGTGCGGTGGCGGCGTGGCGCGGCGGCGCCGCGGTGACGGCGCGGCGGCGGTGGCAACAAAGGCATGGAGGAGGAGGTCACTGGCATGGCAGCGGCTCACCGCAGGGGAGGAGGAGGGACGCGTCACGGTGGCGGCGTGGCGGAGTGACGACGCGGCGGCGGTGGCAGCAAAGGTGTGGAGGAGGAGGTCGCGTGGAGGAGGTTAGGTTATCACCTTTGCGTGTTTAATTCGCCCAATCGGTGGTGCCTTTTGCCCCTCCTAGAACCGGGTACCCGAAAAATGCCCCTAAAAACATTACAAGTGAGGCTGACTTGCGGGCCCAGACCTGTGTTTTTTACAGGTTGAAGCCAGGCAGAGAGAGATACGTGGTTCTGGGTACAAAACCAAACGCGCGCAGTAAATAGTCTCACGAGGTTAAAAACGACTTATCATGATTAGACGGTCCGGATTCGCTGTGAAGGCTTGATCCAACGGCCAAAACACTCTAATTATTGTGGTAACCCCAGGGGTCTCCAACGGCCAAAACACTCTAATAAATAGCAACTCAAGAACACAAGAAGCATAACCACCGATGCACAAAATGCTCTAAAGAGAGGCAATTCACACCATATTGTAGGAACTAAAATCAATACCGATCAGTTTACCTCCTAAACAGATGCGTTGATTTCCTCTGTAGGAAAGAGGGTGCACACATGATTCAGGAGGGTGCTCTTTTGTGTTTCTTTGGCGAAATTAGATACCATGTAAGTTTAAAATGTTGTCAAATTATTGTAACAATACCAAACATATGCCTAGAAAATTAAGCTCAAAGAGTGGCAAAATCCAAGTTTGCAGGGGTTAACAGTACCAAAGTGACGGTATGACAGATAAGTTTCATCACAAAAATATCTCGGGATTTATAAGAATAAAGCAGAGTGTAAAGCAGAACATCCCAGGCTATTTGTGATCCATGGGAAAGAATACCTGATCATGAAGTAAGGAAGATCACTTTTTCTATATAGGGTCCAAAAATCAAAGCATATGTGGTGGACGCATATGTGGAAAACCAATTTAGTAATAGTGCATTTGCACTCTGCAATTAAGTAAGTAAAATATCCATAAACAACGATGACAAATACGTAACCTGTATCAAAATATAAATAATATCAGTGTGTCCTACAAAGATGTGTGCACTAACATAATTCTGAAATGAAAATTACAATCTAATGTGCTAACTTGTTCTATGAGAAGAAAACATGTGCTATTATTTAAATTGGATTGTACCAAAGACGCATGTATTAATACACGATCATAGAGAAGCTGTGAGAATCATCTTGGAGTCTTACCCGAGAATCCAATATCTATGGAGCCGTTTACAAAAAACAATGAAGTAGAGGTGTCGTGTCGTACTAAGAATAATTATATGGACCCTTCACATAATCAGAAATTCAGTGTGCCTATCCACAAAAGGTATCAACTAATTATGTTGACATGGGTAAAATAGAAAAGCTAATCGTAAATTCCTTGCCCCATAGATCATAATTATATCTGGAACATAAGAAAAAATAAATCTCAAATCCTTGCATCAGATAGTATCATGTTGCAAGCCAAAAAAGATAACTTGGACTATGCCAACATGTATGCCTACCCAATCTGACATATAACCCTTCCTGCCAATAATCTTAGAAGGACTTCCTATTCCAAAATTTATTTAAGCAAATGAGTGAATGAATGAATGAATAAATAGTGCATACTCCACATTCGATTTTAGGATTAATAGTGATGGGATCTCACCTGACAAACTTACCTGTGTACATAAGCCAATTTATCTTCAGAAACTACCGAGCACAATTGGTCTTGATAAGACAACAATGTCCAAGGCATATTTTGTAATGGCATCGGAGACAAAATGATAACTACAAATTCGAATAGAAAAAGAGATCATAACAAGTACAATTTCACTATTAATTACTGCCTACAAATTTTTAAGAGTTCAAAGACAAAATGATACCTACCATCTTATCATGCTCACCCTTCATCCATAAAGAGTTAATTCATGGTTCAGATCATTCTGCACATGCATGCATGTTACACTGCTAACATACAGGGGATCATTCAAGGTAAACTGCAACAATATATTTAACTATTGGGATCAAGATGCATACTATGGCGCCCCGCAAAAACCACTACTAGAAAATCGCGTTCTTTTTGTGCATTGCATCATCATGACCGCATGCTCATGTCATCATGCCATATTGCATTTGTGCATCGTCATGTCATCTTGCATTTGTTTGCATAAAACTATTTTCGAAAAATCTGTTTTTGTTTTCTAAACGCCCCGTCTTTATCCAAACACAAAACCCGGGTCTCCGGATTATTTTGTTTCGTCTACCAATGGATTTCATAAGCCCCGTTTTAAATATTAAAACTTTTATTTTCTTTATTTTTGGGAAGGTAGCCCGCCAGACCCAAAAACCCGGCCGGCCACCTCCACGCCCTAAAATAAAAACTAAACTAAATCCCAAACCCTTCTACCAAATAACCTACCCAGCCTATCCTACCCAGCCCCTCCACCTCACCTGCACCAATCGGTGCTTGCCACCTCACACCCTCCACATCACCTCAACCAACCCCGGATCACCACCTCACCTCCTGCCCCCCCTCACACACAACACACACAGAGCACGCACGCCACACATCGCACCCACCTGCGCACGTCGCCCCACCCCGCCCGACAACCTCCCCGAGAACCCGATCCCCAGGCCTTGTGTCGCCTCCCTCGATCCCCTCTCCCCCGCGGGCCCGCCCCTGTCCTCGCGTCCCCCGCGCCTGTCCCATCTCCCTCTCTCTCCTACCCCACCAACCACCGCTCCTCCTCTCTTCCCGTCTTCCTTCCCACGACCCCCGACGCCAGTCCCGATCCACCATCGCCTTGCCCCGCTCGCCGTGGCCGTTCCCGGCGACATCTCCGCGCGCCCGCCCCGGCTTCGTCACCGCGGCCGTCCTCCTCCTCCTCTCCACTGACGTCGAGGTTGTCTGCCTCCTCTCCGCCTTGGTGCGCCGCCGCCCGAACAGCCTCGTCCCCGCCGACCAAACTCCTCCTCTCGCCGCCCCATCGGCATGGCCTCCACCCCGTCGGGCTCCGCCGCCGCGCCGTGTCTTCCTCCCCGTGGCAGCGCCCGTCGCCAGAGATCTCCGCCGCTGTCTTCCGGACCCGCTGCCGCCAGGGCCCTCGCTTCCCTCGCACCACCGTGAGCCCTCCACCCTCCGGCCGGCCGTCCTCGCAGGGGACGCCACCGTCCTCGCGTCGTCTTCCCCGTCTCTGCTCGCCCGGCCGCCCGACGCCTTTCGGGTCCCTACCTCCCTCCGCCGCCATCTGCTGCCTCCCGCACGAGCCCGTGGCCCCTCAATCTCGCGCTTCCCCGCCTGCTCGAGCACGGCCTGTCAACACGCTCTGCTTCATCTCCAGCAGTCGCTGCTCTGCCACTCCCTGCGTTTCTATCAACGGGTGGGAACAGAAGTGCTGCGCCCAGGGGATAGTCGTGGTCTACAGAGGTTTTCGAGTTAGTGGTGGTGCTCCTGTGCAGATGCGTCTACGGTTGAGCCTGTGTGTTTGTGTTGTTGTCTGGACGGTGCCACATGAACCCGAGGACCTCGACAAGATCTTCCGGTGCTGAACCCAAGACCGACACCGTCACTCGAGAGCTTCGACAAGGACGCCAAGTTCTTCATCCTAGATCCGATGCGCCCCGACACCGAACCAAGTCCTTCTACACGGAACACCGAGTCCTTCATCACAAACCCGAAGACCGATCCCGGAGTTCGAAGACCGAACCTGCCGAAGACTGAACCCTGGCGCCAAGTTCTTCGACCCTGAAGACCGATCCATCGGAACACCAAGACCTCCGTCCGAACCCGAGTTCTTCGCCATAGGCGTCAAGATTTTCTTCTCGGACCCAGTGACCGCCAAGATCGCCACACGAAACGACAAGCGCTTCATCTCGGAGCACCAAGTCCTTCACCGGAACGCCAAGCTCTCCATCCGTTGTCCGAGAACAATACCGTCGAACCGTTCCCCCCCTCCCCTCACCGAACCCTAAGACCCGACCCCAAACCCTCGGAGCCCAAGATCTGCCGTACCCAGATGTGATTCCCTATCCGAGACCCCATTATTTTTATAATATGACATTATCAACTGATGCATATTAAATTGTTCATGCATGCATACTTGTCTGTGGTTTGGGGGCATTATGCCAATTCCTCTCATAATTAAATATGGAGTCTATATGCGGGATATCTTTGTCTTATTCCGGACTCCATTTAAATTTGTGTAGCGAATCAATGTCATGCTTTGCCTTGTTAATTCCATATTTAAAATGCGGGGTATCTAAACAACTAGAACCATATATTTAATTGTCGGGACCCCCGGCTCCGCTTAATATTGCCTAATTGCATCGCACCTTTGCCATGTCATACATCATACATGCATCATGCCCGATCTTTTGCCGTAGTATTAAATAGTCCATCCGGTGTTTCTTCTAGTGCTTTGCTTCTTCACGGATTAGGCCGATGAGTTGATGCGAGTGTCGACCCGATCTTCGGATGAACCTTCGGCAATGTTTTCAGGCGAGCAATCTCCCTCTTTCTACCTATCTTACTTTCATAGTATTTATTCCCTCCTGTTGATCTATTGCTATCTGTGTTGCGATGCTCTAGTTTCCGTACCCGTGATATCCCTTGCAGCCTCATATTGCCTTGGACACATCCTATTACCTGTTGTTTGGTAGATAGTTGGACTTGCGTGTCGTAGTCGCTTGCTCAAGTGCTGTTGCGTGTCGTCAAATATCACAGTTGTTGGAGTTTTGCCGCATGTTTAATGTTGGAGATGATCATGGCTTTAATTACTGTTTAATAACTAAAATTGAAAGTAGGTAAATGCAGAGGCACAGGTGGGCAATAGATGTTATTTGGTTTTTAACCATCCACTTGTGTCCCGTAGGACCCCGAGTTCTTGACACCTGTTCCGAGATCGAGCGCGCTAACCACATGTGGGGTGTATGGGCACCCCCATCGATTAGTACCTGATTTCAAAGTATTGTACCGGGGGCCACAAGTAGTTTGGGGCTTTATTACTATCCTGTACTTATGCCATGCTTTACTGCTTTATGTACGATTGTGTGAGGAGAACCCGTACTGTTTAGGACCGTGACACGTTTTCGCTGTATCGACAAGCCCAGCCACACTTTCGGGTTCCCAGTCGTTTACAGCCGTCTACATAAACCCTGAGTCCGTCTCGGAGACCGGCCGACTTCGTTGCGGGTAGCTTAGTGGGGTGGCCCCCATGTACTTGCTTTGGGTCTGGGAAACGTCATGACTTAGGCCCCGCCGACATACCGATGGGTGTATGTTAACTGATCTGGCAAAAAGGGTCGAAGTGCGTGTGGATACTTTGGTGCACCCCTGCAGGGTTAAATATTTTCGAGAAGCCGTGTCCGCGGTTATGGACGACTTGGAGCACAGTTCTCGATCATAGACAACTATAACTAAAGATTACTGTTATAATTTGACTTGTATCCGATATGACTAGTAATCAGCTTCACTACAACAGAATGGCTAAATAAAAGTACCAACAACTACTGGGTTAGGGATATCTCATGCTTATTGTATCTGACTAGTAAGTGTTGCAACTACAACGGAATGGTTAACTAAAACTGCCCACTGCTTATTATATCAGGATGACCATCTATACCTGACTAGTAATTGCTGCAACGATAACTGAATAAATAAAACTGCCAACGGTGTGAGTTCCTCGGTTGACTTCCTCGTTTGGTCTCGAGGGGGAAATACCAGGATGGGTATGTTTGGTGGTAGCATCAGATTGGTTTCGAATAGGTCTTTCTTATCCCTCTCTGGTAGCCGACAGTTATATCGAGTCTCTATAGATTGTTTAGTGCATGCTGCGCTGCCGCTCAGCCCACCATACCTATGTAGGCGAGGACCGCCGAATTCTAGCCTCGCCGTGTACTGGCCTCAGTACTGACCGCTCTCTCTTGCCCTTTGTCGGCACCCCTTTTGTTTAAGCAGGTTTTGAGATCGACGTCGTTAGCAGGGTTACCCTTCCGGCTTGGCCTGGGCAGGGTTATGGACGCCATTGGTTATTCTTCAGGGCTCTTAGCTCAATTTGCATCTTGTCCGTACTCGGACGCTATATCGTTTTAAAGGTGATTTGGATCTTTGTATTGTATATCTGTATTCTTGACTCTTGAGTCGCTGTTGTACATATATGTTTTGTGGGTTCCATCGAGGACTATTGTGTAATGATATTACTTCGTTTTCCACCCGCACGCAAGTGCCTGGTGGGCACCTTTGAATCGTTTCTATGCGGGTTTGGCGGGAAGCGCTGAAACTTGCATAGGGCCGATTCTGAGGGTGTTATAGAGTGGTATCAGAGCTCAGCAGTTGCGATACCCCACAAGTCCAGCCTGTAGGATAACCTAGCTAACGGCCCAAGTAGAGTGTCAAAACTATTTTTGCAAAATCGGTTGGATAGTTCTGATTAGGTCTGATTTTACTCCTTACCCCTCAGCTGCTCTCCTCTCGCCTCTGCGTGTTTTGAATCCGCTCTCTTCTCTCTCTTCGAGTCCAGGATTTCTCGTGGTTGGGTTCCATCGTACCTTCAGGGTTTCGCTTCCTCCTTTGGTAACGGTGTTGCTACATCTAGTCTTCATGCTATCCGAGGAGTCCTTCGTCTGGTGGACTTCTCTTTGTTCCTTCTCGTGCCTTCCGGTGTTTTCCGACGCGACAACATCATCTACGCCAGATCCGATGCAGAGTCTGCATCACTCCTTTGTTCCTGAACCTCGATTGTCGAGATCTTCAGTCTGATTCCGAGAATGGTTGCACGCTTTTCTACTGATTGTGCAGAGTAATAGTTTGGGTGCGTGATGGACTGGCCCCCATGCCGACTACTCACTCTATTCGCTTGTGTACATTGAAGTGGATGAGAATGCATCGGTTCCCTCCTTCCATCGAAGCTAGAGGTGGCTTTATTTGTTGATACCTCTACCTTCGACCTTTTGTTCCCGGAGTGTTCTCTCGACGATCACGGACAACGACCTCTTGTTAGTGGTGTCGCGAAGATCTACACGAAGCGAGAAGATGCAGATCACCGACCTTCTTTCCGGTACCATGAGGCGGATCTCGAGGGCGAGATCCATTGTTAGTGGTGTCGAATTGTGGCGCCCCGCAAAAACCACTACTAGAAAATCGCGTTGTTTTTGTGCATTGCATCATCATGACCGCATGCTCATGTCATCATGCCACATTGCATTTGGGCATCGTCATGTCATCTTGCATTTGTTTGCATAAAACTATTTTCGAAAAATCTGTTTTTGTTTTCTAAACGCCCCGTCTTAATCCAAACACAAAACCCGGTTCTCCGGATTATTTTGTTTCGTCTACCAATGGATTTCATAAGCCCCGTTTTAAATATTAAAACTTTTATTTTCTTTATTTTTGGGAAGGTAGCCCGCCAGACCCGAAAACCTGGCCGGCCACCTCCACGCCCTAAAATAAAACCTAAACTAAATCCCAAACCCTTCTACCAAATAATCTACCCAGCCTATCCTACCCAGCCCCTCCACCTCACCTGCAACAATCGGTGCTTGCCACCTCACACCCTCCACATCACCTCAACCAACCCCGGATCGCCACCTCACCTCCTGCCCCCCCTCACACACAACACACACAGAGCACGCACGCCACACATCGCACCCACCTGCGCACGTCGCCCCACCCCGCCCGACAACCTCCCCGAGAACCCGATCCCCAGGCCCTGTGTCGCCTCCCTCGATCCCCTCTCCCCCGCGGGCTCGCCCCTGGCCTCGCGTCCCCCGCGCCTGTCCCATCTCCCTCTCTCTCCCACCCCACCAACGACCGCTCCTTCTCTCTTCCCGTCTTCCTTCCCACGACCCCCGACGCCAGTCCCGATCCACCATCGCCTTGCCCCGCTCGCCGTGGCCGTTCCCGGTGACATCTCCGCGCGCCCGCCCCGGCTCCGTCACCGCGGCCGTCCTCCTCCTCCTCTCCACCGACGTCGAGGTTGTCCGCCTCCTCTCCGCCTTGGTGCGCCGCCGCCCGAACAGCCTCGTCCCCGCCGACCAAACTCCTCCTATCGCCGCCCCATCGGCATGGCCTCCACCCCGTCGGGCTCCGCCGCCGCGCCGTGTCTTCCTCCCCGTGGCAGCGCCCGTCGCCAGAGATCTCCGCCGCCGTCTTCCGGACCCGCTGCCGCCAGGGCCCTCGCTTCCCTCGCACCACCGTGAGCCCTCCACCCTCCGGCCGGCCGTCCTCGCAGGGGACGCCACCGTCCTCGCGTCGTGTTCCCCGTCTCTGCTCGCCCGGCCACCCGACGCCTTTCGGGTCCCTACCTCCCTCCGCCGCCATCTGCTGCCTCCCGCACGAGCCCGTGGCCCCTCGATCTCGCGCTTCCCCGCCTGCTCGAGCACGGCCTGTCAACACGCTCTGCTTCATCTCCAGCAGTCGCTGCTCTGCCACTCCCTGCATTTCTATCAACGAGTGGGAACAGAAGTGCTGCGCCCAGGGGATAGTTGTGGTCTACAGAGGTTTTCGAGTTAGTGGTGGTGCTCCTGTGCAGATGCGTCTACGGTTGAGCCTGTGTGTTTGTGTTGTTGTCTGGACGGTGCCACATGAACCCGAGGACCTCGACAAGATCTTCCGGTGCCGAAACCAAGACCGACACCGTCACTCGAGAGCTTCGACAAGGACGCCAAGTTCTTCATCCTAGATCCGATGCGCCCCGACGCCGAACCAAGTCCTTCTACACGGAACACCGAATCCTTCATCACAAACCCGAAGACCAATCCCGGAGTTCGAAGACCGAACCTGCCGAAGACTGAACCCTGGCGCCAAGTTCTTCGACCCTGAAGACCGATCCATCGGAACACCAAGACCTCCGTCCGAACCCGAGTTCTTCGCCATAGGCGTCAAGATTTTCTTCTCGGACCCAGTGACCGCCAAGATCGCCACACGAAACGACAAGCTCTTCATCTCGGAGCACGAAGTCCTTCTTCACCGGAACGCCAAGCTCTCCTTCCGTTGTCCGAGAACAATCCCGTCGAACCGTCCCCCCCCCCCCCGCCGAACCCTGAGACCCGACCCCAAACCCTCGGAGCCCAAGATCTGCCGTACCCAGATGTGATTCCCTATCCGAGACCCCATTATTTTTATAATATGACATTATCAACTGATGCATATTAAATTGTTCATGCATGCATACTTGTCTGTGGTTTGGGGGCATTATGCCAATTCATCTCATAATTAAATATGGAGTCTATATGCGGGATATCTTTGTCTTATTCCGGACTCCATTTAAATTTGTGTAGCGAATCAATGTCATGCTTTGCCTTGTTAATTCCACATTTAAAATGCGGGGTATCTAAACAACTAGAACCATATATTTAATTGTCGGGACCCCCGGCTCCACTTAATATTGCCTAATTGCATCGCACCTTTGCCATGTCATACATCATACATGCATCATGCCCGATCTTTTTCCGTAGTATTAAATAGTCCATCCGGTGTTTCTTCTAGTGCTTTGCTTCTTCACGGATTAGGCCGATGAGTTGATGCGAGTGTCGACCCGATCTTCGGATGAACCTTCGGCAATGTTTTCAGGCGAGCAATCTCCCTCTTTCTACCTATCTTACTTTCATAGTATTTATTCCCTCCTGTTGATCTATTGCTATCTGTGTTGCGATGCTCTAGTTTCCGTACCCGTGATATCCCTTGCAGCCTCATATTGCCTTGGACACATCCTATTACCTGTTGTTTGGTAGATAGTTGGACTTGCGTGTCGTAGTCGCTTGCTCAAGTGCTGTTGCGTGTTGTCAAGTATCACAGTTGTTGGAGTTTTGCCGCATGTTTAATGTTGGAGATGATCATGACTTTAATTACTGTTTAATAACTAAAATTGAAAGTAGGTAAATGCAGAGGCACAGGTGGGCAATAGATGTTATTTGGTTTTTAACCGTCCACTTGTGTCCCGTAGGACCCCGAGTTCTTGACACCTGTTCCGAGATCGAGCGCGCTAACCACAGGTGGGGTGTATGGGCACCCCCATCGATTAGTACCTGATTTCAAAGTATTGTACCGGGGGCCACAAGTAGTTTGGGGCTTTATTACTATCCTGTACTTATGCCATGCTTTACTGCTTTATGTACGATTGTGCGAGGAGAACCTGTACTGTTTAGGAACGTGACACGTTTT
The DNA here is from genome assembly GCA_916181665.1 of Avena sativa. Lineage (NCBI taxonomy): Eukaryota > Viridiplantae > Streptophyta > Magnoliopsida > Poales > Poaceae > Avena > Avena sativa. The sequence continues at coordinate 133,085,851 of OV702283.1, read as the reverse complement.
CGCTGTATCGACAAGCCCAGTCACACTTTCGGGTTCCCAGTCGTTTACAGCCGTCTACACAAACCTTGAGTCCGTCTCGGAGACCGGCCGACTTCGTTGCGGGTAGCTTAGTGGGGTGGCCCCCATGTACTTGCTTTGGGTCTGGGAAACGTCATGACTTAGGCCCCGCCGACATACCGATGGGTGTATGTTAACTGATCTGGCAAAAAGGGTCGAAGTGCGTGTGTATACTTTGGTGCACCCCTGCAGGGTTAAATCTTTTCGAGAAGCCGTGTCCGCGGTTATGGACGACTTGGAGCACAGTTTTCGATCATAGACAACTATAACTAAAGTTTACTGTTATAATTTGACTTGTATCCGATATGACTAGTAATCAGCTTCACTACAACAGAATGGCTAAATAAAAGTACCAACAACTACTGGGTTTGGGATATCTCATGCTTATTGTATCTGACTAGTAAGTGTTGCAACTACAACGGAATGGTTAACTAAAACTGCCCACTGCTTATTATATCAGGATGACCATCTATACCTGACTAGTAATTGCTGCAACGATAACTGAATAAATAAAACTGCCAACGGTGTGAGTTCCTCGGTTGACTTCCTCGTTTGGTCTCGAGGGGGAAATACCAGGATGGGTATGTTTGGTGGTAGCATCAGATTGGTTCCGAATAGGTCTTTCTTATCCCTCTATGATAGCCGACAGTTATATCGAGTCTCTATAGATTGTTTAGTGCATGCTGCGCTGCCGCTCAGCCCACCATACCTATGTAGGCGAGGACCGCCGAATTCTAGCCTCGCCGTGTACTGGCCTCAGTACTGACCGCTCTCTCTTTTTCCTTTGCCCTTTGTCGGCACCCCTTTTGTTTAAGCAGGTTTTGAGATCGACGTCGTTAGCAGGGTTACCCTTCCGGCTTGGCCTGGGCAGGGTTATGGACACCATTGGTTATTCTTCAGGGCTCTTAGCTCTATTTGCATCTTGTCCGTACTCGGACGCTATATCGTTTTAAAGGTGATTTGGATCTTTGTATTGTATATCTGTATTCTTGACTCTTGAGTCGCTGTTGTACATATATGTTTTGTGGGTTCCATCGAGGACTATTGTATAATGATATTACTTCGTTTTCCACCCGCACGCAAGTGCCTGGTGGGCACCTTTGAATCGTTTCTATGCGGGTTTGGCGGGAAGCGCTGAAACTTGCATAGGGCCGATTCTGAGGGTGTTACACATACGATACCTTCAATTGATTTTAGAGAAGAGTGAAGCTCTAACATATAAATGGCAAATTTCAAGTGATTAGAAAAACACAATTTTATCTTTCACCAGGAGATGATGGGGTAAATGAACCGTGACCTGTGTAGAAAAGTGGGCATTGCCAAGATAATTCTTAGAGTGGAGCCAAGAAGAGTAATTCTTTTGGAGCATACTTGTGTTCAAACATTGTCTCTTCCACCTCCCTCTCACCCTTCTGTGTCCCCTTCCCATCTCCCTCAAATCAGCCAAACAACAAACGGTAGCACAAAAGAAAATAGGCTCAAAATCTAGAGAAAATCATGCCAAGAAAATTCAATCAGAAAAGGAAAAAACTCACTACGTTGGCCTCTCCCGCGGTGCAGCGGGAGCTGTGCGTCTGTCGTTGTACGACCGTGCCTAAACTGAAGCATCATCTAAATGACACCTGTTTTTTTCCTGCAAACGATACCTAGTTTCAGTCGCGGGGTATAAAATGAAATTAGCGACATATATTACATGATCTGCTCATCTAAATTTATAAATAAAAAGCATCCGGATTACCTTCAGGAGTAGAAAATTTTACAACAATGGTCAAACAAAATTATCACCATAACATAGCACGATCTATAACACCCTCGGAAAGATGTAGTAAAAGACAAACTAAAACAGAATAGCATACAGATAGAACAGACTGAAATTAACAATAAGAAATCTATGTATCACTGTCAATGCTTTCCTCTATAGGAATAGCTCAAGAAGTCACCTTTGAATGTCCCATAGCTTTCTTTCAGTAATCTATGTATCACTGTCAATGTTTTCAACGCACCTGCAACAAACTATTGGCTAACATTCATCATTCTTGCCAAAAAACATAAAATAAAAAACCATTGTCATAAACAGGTAAGGAACAAGACCAACTACCCAGTTCTTGGTCTTGAGAGATCTCCTAGCAAATGTACTTATGGAGAAGGCAACGTCCGCTCGTGGACGGTTTACCGTGATTGCAAAGCATATCTCTGCATCCAGCAATAAGATAAACATCTAATTCTTTTTGTTGAAACATGATTGTGACATGGATGATTGGCATCCCAACTAATAAATTAGAGGCTGCATTCCATCCGCAAGAAAAGAAAGCACTCACCATTGAGGTGCCGCTCCTTTGGCGAGCACTCCACGTAGTTCGTCTCCTTCATGAAGTTGATCTAAAAATAATGCAAAGATCAAAAATCACATGGTAGAACAAAAGGAGAAATTTACAAGAAATTCAATTTGCAGGGCAATCGATTGAACAAGGCACATCTTAGATGCACATCACGTGTGACAACCCTTGCCGGATCAAAACCAAGGCAAGGTAATGACCAAACGATGAGCAGAGCTGACCTTGTCCTCCATGTTGAAGTTGGCGAGACCTTGGAATCCCTGTTGTCTCCTCTTCCCCTTCCCATCTTTTCTTCTTCCCCTTCACATCTCCCTCGTCAGCACAGCTAATCACCCAAATAACAATTGGATGCACCAGAAAAAAGAGAAAGAGAAAATACTCTGGGGGAGAAAGAGAAACCTGCTCATTGTTGGATAGAGTTGTGGCTGAGATGAACAACAGGTCGACGAACAGCAGCGGAGCATTGAGGGAGAACTGTCACGCAGCACGGCAGCCACGTTTCTTCTCGATCCTGGCATAAATCTTTCGCTTCCGCTTCAACGAAGCTCCTCCCGACGATGGGGACGACCCAAGGTGGCGAGCGGCTCGAGGGATTGGAGGAGGGCCTGCCCTGCCGCTGCTCTCCTATGACGCGGCGGCGGCGGATCACCGCAGGGAGGAGGAGGGACGCGGTGCGGTGGCGGCGTGGCGCCGCGGCGCAGCGGTGACGGCGCGGCGGCGGTGGCAACAAAGGCATGGAGGAGGAGGTCACTGGCATGGCGGCGGCTCACCGCAGGGGAGGAGGAGGGACGCGTCACGGTGGCGGCGTGGCGGAGTGACGACGCGGCGGCGGTGGAAGCAAAGGTGTGGAGGAGGAGGTCGCATGAAGGAGGTTAGGTTATCACCTTTGCGTGTTTAATTCGCCCAATCGGTGGTGCCTTTGGCCCCTCCTAGACCCGGGGTACCCGAAAAATGCCCCTAAAAACATTACAAGTGAGGCTAACTTGCGGGCCCAGACCTGATTTTTTTACAGGTTGAAGCCAGGCAGAGAGAGATACGTGGTTTTGGGTACAAAACCAAACGCGCGTAGTAAATAGTCTCACGAGGTTAAAAACGACTTATCATGATTAGACGGTCCGGATTCGCTGTGAAGGCTTGATCCAACGGCCAAAACACTCTAATTATTGTGGTAACCCCCAGGGGTCTCCCCTATTATACTTTTAGATGTGTCCACTATTTCTGGATGAAATGAACAACCATATCTTCCTTAATTTTGATCCGATTGAGGTGATTCAATTTGCCCTAGTTTAGAAATTCAAATATTTATCCAATGCCACTGGTCTCATATTATTTTTAGGATTTTTGTAGGATCACTAGTGAACATGGCCGGTCTTTATATTTTTGGGGCCTTTAATATAGGCATCACAATAATACTAATGAATATTATACATGTAAGATATATATTATAAAAAATAACATTCATATACATCCAAAAGCAGTACGGATTTCAAAGAATTTATACCTATTACCTTAGGAAACACTCATACAATATTGAATATACCTAGATTGCTATTCTCATGATCGGGGTCCCGAAACTAAAACCGGCAAGACAATGAGCCGAGGAAATGGCGATTGAAAATGAAAAGTAGAAGAAATTTAGGAGAAAACGAGAACCCTAAATCGTGATGAATTGTTAGTATGTTATCGTGCGGCAGGAAGATCACCGATCACGGTATTGTTGCGTTTAAGAAAACTAAGAACTCACTGGTTAGTCGTCGCTTACGGCCTATGCACGGGAAGGGCAGAGGTAGTCAAGGAGTCTAGATCTCCAGATGCCGCTGCCTCGCTCGGGGTCGGTCATTGGATGATTGCAAATGGATTGGTTTGTTTCCTGCGGCGTTTCCTTTTTTCTCGTAAGGACTATTTTCCTTTCGCTGGTCTGTCAATGTGTATTATGTATACATATATATGTATCATCACACTTGGGTTTTGGGGGCCCTAGGCGGCCGCACACCCTGCTCATCCCAAAGGCCGGCCATGTGGATTGGTTTGTTTCCTACAGCCTGCGGTGGTGTTCTCTTTTTTCTCACCATCGCTACATGGTCCATAAGGATTTTTTCCTTCTGCTAGTTTGTAAATGCGTATTATGTATACGTATACATGTAGCACCACATACCTGGGGTGGGCTCCTTGGATTTTTTTTGGGGGGGGTGTGGGGCTGGGCATCCGCACACCCTGCCCACCCCTAGGTCCGGCCCTGCTAGCGAATTAAATGGGAACAAATGTTTGCAATATTCAAAAATGCATATATTTTAATTAGAACCTTCAAATAATATTATTTCAATTGTGTTAGATTCATATGATCCACCATTATTACATGTTTTAACTATGTTAAAAAATTTATTTAAAAATGAACCTTATACTATGCATATGACAATGCATGGAAATTCGTATCTTCCATTAAATAATGCAAACAATATGAGAAATAATTATGAAACCCTAACATAAATCAAATAGCCCTAACATGGTTTAACTCAATGAAATAAATCACTACATAATTTGATATGGCCTGACCTACAGTCGTTACTTCAGTCGTTACCATATCAAGGTCTCCAACATATGCAAAGTTGTCATGGGCTCCAAAGGTGAATCCTATCATCTATGCGAGTCCACTTCCTACCCTATTGAATGGTATACTACTCCATACTCCGTCATGTGACCATGATAGGATCACACCGACAAGTACGGAGATAAGAGAGGAAGCCTGAGGACTCAAGGATGACAAGACGGTGGCATGGAAGAGGAGAAAGAAGAAGCAAAGCCAAACCGGCGAAGGTTTCGGCGTCGCCGGATTCTACGCCGAACCAAACCGGCGGCCGCTGGATCATACCAGCGCCCCGCTGAAACCGCCTTCAACACACCATTCTGGTGAAGACCAGAATATTCCGGCGACCACCGGAAACTTCCGCCGCTACATCCGGCGTCGTCGGACTTACCGCCAGAAACACCCGTCTACGCACAGATCTGGGTTTGATGCCCTGGAATATTCCCTTTTCCTGCCTTTTTTCCTATTTTATCCCCAAACTAGCCCTTGTTTAGTGTTTGGGCTATAAATAGAGCCCCACCCCTTCATGTATCCCTTAGACATAGATGATAGACTAGAAAACCCTTAGATGGATCACTTCTAGTTATCTCTCCTTCCCTTCATGAGGGAACCCTATCATCACCCACCTCTATGGATTGTGCCTTTGAGCATCCTTAGTTGTACAAGGTCTTTAATTTGAGTTGGCTCTAGTAAGTTATCAAGATTCTCTCCAAGGTGTTCTTCCCTCTCCGATGTGGATTTGATGGGAGCAGATTGATCAATCTTTCCTTGCGAGGATTCTATTGGACCGGTAGCGTCCAGAGGGAGCAATAGGTCTTGTATCGTGGTTGTGTTTGTGTGTGTTCATCGTGTTCTTAGCGAGGTCTGTGTTCGCTTCCTCTAACTTCTCTCTTTCCCTCACTTTTCCATCGATTTGACCATGAAATCCGTGAAGATCGGGCCACCCTTGAGGTTAAACCCTATCATCGGGCATCAAAACCCAAGTTTCTCATGGATTTCCCCCATGAAATTTCTTCTACCCACCATAAATTCGAAATTTCCACCAAACTAGCCCCAATTTCATGTTTTGGATCGATATGTGATTTGAGTGTGTTGGTAGGTTTTGATCCATGGGTTACTTGCTAAACTTGTTGATCTACCTTCCCATGTGTTCCTATGGCCTAATTCCATCATTTTCCCCTCAAATCTGGAGTTTTCCTATGAGTTTTCCGCTGAATTCGTGATTTTTTGATTGCCTGAACCGTTTCCGGTGCTGGTTCTGATGCGCTACCATTCTAATTCGATCGTACAACCACAATACCTGATTTGGGTAAGGCTTAACTAGAAGTTTATATGTCTTAGTATGGGTTCCCTTGCGGAGGAGGTTGAGATGAGGCTACCTCATGATGATTATACACCTGTGCAGTTTCCAAGATGACAGATGGTCATGGTTGGGAGGCCAAACTCATAGGAGAGGTGTCTATACTAGGGTGTGTAATTGAAAGGTTAGGATTGATTATCCGCATACTAAGTATGATGATTCAGGATTGCTCCTGACGGATGTATCGAATGTTGTGGTGAAAGTGTACCACCTCTGCAGAGTGTCAAACTATTCGAATAGCCACGTCCGTGGTTATGAACAGTTGGAGTGGCCATACTGTTCCGTCGTCAGATGTTTTCAAAATGACTTGTGAAGTGAACTATGACTTTGACTTGACCACAACAGGGTTGTGAACATGAAAACTAAGTTCCTACTTAGGTGTTATAGAACATTAAACTAGCTTTATTTTCTTCTAAACTCAGTTAGAGATAAACCTGGCTTTTTGCAAATAAACCTAGAGCTTAGGATTCCTACTCGAACTACTTTACTTGTTAGTGATAGTTTGCGACTACTTAAAGAGTACTCATGGCTTTGTCCCTGGCTATTCCTATGGATAGACTATGAGGAGAACTACCAGGATGATGGACAACAAGAACTCTAAGACAACTAGGATCATCTCCCATCGTCAGCATTGCCTGTGACCCTAAAGATGGAGCCTCGACCACGCTACTATTATTATTATTCTGCTGCGTTCATTGTATTAAGACTGGATCATGAGATCCTTTATTTGTAAGACCTTTATTATGGTTTGTAATGGATGATGAACTATGGTACCAATCTATTATGTCTCGCAAAAATGGTAATCCCGGTCTTGTGATGTATGGCATAATAGGCATCTGATATTAAAAATCCGGGTGTTGACACGATGCCTTGCCAAGCATGGAGGACACGGAGCAATTTATCGACTTTGATGGCTCTTCCATGAGCCATGAAGAATTCCTCCATCGTTTGGAGATGGATGATCGCTATGCCAAGCAAGCGGAGGCACATCATCAAGAATCCATGACCTTCATGGACAAGCGTGCCACAACAAAGGGCACTACTTACTTCGATGAGCCACCTCCAAGGTGTCAATCGCCACCACCGCTAAGGCATCAAGCACCAACATCACCAAGGCATAAAGCACCACCTACTCCAAGACAAGTGGCGCCCCAACCTTATATTCGACAAGAGGCACCATGAAACAAGAATCTTCAGCGACATATATCCTCTAATGGTCATCACCAACATAAAGAGGATACAAGACATCGTCAGAGGCATCTTTGCCATCAAGACAAAGAATTCATGATGAGCAACATCCATAATTCTCAATCAAGTTCAAGAAGGCGCCACCATCACAAGAAGAGTGCTAAGCCAAATGACCATCGTCGCGAGCGTCATGTGGATGACCAAGTGCTTCACCAACTTAAACCTTCGGCAAGGCACGCCAATGACCTCCGTCGACACCATCATAAGGCACCTTCCACTAGTAGTGCCATCACCAAAATGGCACCAAGAGTAATCCTTATTCCACACCATCAAGCTTCAATGCCAAGACTTGACATCTAAGATGAAGCATGCAACTTCATGAACGAATAAAATGAAGACCTCTACTTCGCCAAGTTGGACGAGTACGTCAAGAGGATGTCGATACATGAACTTGAAGAGCACAGGAGTCAAGGACCACTACTTCCTATACGAGTGCCACCACCACAATGGCACCGAAGGTACGAGACGACAACAAGATGGATGATGGTGAGCATGGGATTTTCCTTTCGCCAATGGAGGCTCATGGAGTTGAGAAAACCGAGCCTATGCCTATATGCTTGAGTGATGATTTGGTACCGATCCCATGTGAGTATGAGAGCCACTTAGCCCACTTGAGTGAGAACAAGAGTGAGATGAGTTCCTCCACCTTATGTGAGATTGCGTGCTTCCACTTTGAGGGCATGAGTGATACAACGAGTGAGTTGAGAGTGGTAGTTGATAGTGTTGGAAATATTCCCAAGAGGAAATAATAAAGTGTTTATTATCATATCTTCATGTTTATGATAAATGTTTACATCCCATGCTATAATTGTATTAACCAGAAACATTAATACTTGTGTGTTTTGTAAAAATAAAGGAATCCAAAGTAAGCCTCTTGTTAAACTAGCTTGTTTATTAATAGATGATCATGGTTTCCTGATCATGGACATTGTATGTTATTAATAATAAGGTCATATAATTAGAAGAATGATGTGATGGACACACTCCTATAGTAAGCATAACATAAGATCAAGTCATTAAAGTTTGTTTGCTACAAATATTTTAAATACATAGTAACCTAATCCTTTGACCATGAGACCATGTTAATCACCATCACCGGATGGATGGTTTGATAACATCAAACACCACTTCATAACTGGGTGTTCATAAAGGTGGCATTGAGTATTCTAAAATTATGTGTTGAAGCACATGGATCAAGAGTAGGATTTGTCCATCCATATGATGGATAGATATACTCTGGGCCCTCTCGGTGGAATGTCATCCAATTGGCTTGCAAGCATGTGACTGGGTCACAAGGGATGTCATATCATGGAACGAGTAAGGAGTACTTATCGGTAACGATGATGAGCTAGGTATAAGAGATACCAACGATCAAACCTCGGATAAGTAAAGTATCGGGAGACAAAGGGAAATTTGTATCGTATGTAAATGGTTCATTCGATCACAAAAGTCATCGTAGAAATATGTGGGTGCCATAATGGATTTCCAGATTCCTCTAATGGTTATTGATCGGAGAGGTGTCTCAACCATGTCTGCATAGTTCACGAACTATAGGGAGACACACTTAAGGATTCAATGTTGTTTAGTAGATATCGAATATTACTTAGAGGCCGAATGTTGTTCGGAGTATCGGATTGGATCTGGGATATCACGAGGAGATCCGGAATGGTCTGAAGAATAATATTCATATAAGGAAATCCAATTTCCGGGGTTCAGAAATATTTTCGGTGTTTTGACCGGAAGCTTCTAGAATGTTCTAGAAGTTCCACCACCCCGGGAGGGTGTCAACACCCGGATTTTTAATCCCAGATGCCTGTTATGCCATATCTCGCAATCCCAGGATTACCATTTTTGCGAGATATAACAGATTGGATATCACAGTACATTATCCATTACAAACCATACATAAGGTCTTACACAAATAAGGATCTCATGATCCAGTCTTAATACAATTCAAGCAGCGGAATAACGTAATAATAACGATAGCGTAGGCGAGGCTCCATCTTCATGGTTACAGGAAATGCTGACGATGGGAGATGATCCTAGTTTTCATAACCGTCCTACTGTCCGTCTTCCTGATACTCCTCTTCATAGTCTGGCCACGGGAATAGCTAGGGACAAATCCATGAGTACTCTTTAAGTACTCGCAAACTATTACTCTTTAAGTACTTGCAAAGTTTTAGATAGTAGCTTGCTCAGTTAATAGCTTTCCTTGTGCAGAGCAGTGGTTGAAGTTCTCCTCGGCTTCTTCCTTGTAGTATCCTCCTTCCTCCTTGTATCCTTGGTCGGTACTAGCGTCTATAAATAAATACGAGGTAAATAATCACCAATCAATACTTAACTATTTCTATTTATCACACCAAGGTTTTCACTAGATGACATAGGATCATCACAAGCATTACAACCATTAAGGCAAATAGTTTTGTTTCCTTTATTTTAGAAAATTAATTTCTACTCATTGAAGAACTACTTAAGATTTAATATTCTCCAACTAAAACATGGGATCATGTTGAAACATGTCATCACCACATATTTCAGTACATGGGAATGTGATTTAAAGTGGTGTCACAATTTAATAAGGTTTAACCTTTTTATTTTAATTAAATAAAGTGACTAGATATTCCTATGAGTCATTCTTTTATTACTTGATCATTATTTCTGCAAGTAAACCTATATTTTTTTATATATTCTGAAAGGTATGGTTAAATGTGATTTTTGAGAGTTGGAACCAACTCAAAAGCTTTCATGGTTGAATTTTGAAAAATGTTTGAATGCAGAAGAGCTTCTGCCTTGTTATTTTTACTATTGCTAATCCACACATCCAATTGGTTTGAATCCAACGGTCTTGGATTAAGCACTCCAGTACCTTTCTAACAAAATTGGTTTCATGCATTTTGGTTTAGTGAATCGAGCTGGGTTGATTTTTGAATCTAGATATAGAAATGTGTTTGAAACTAAAAGAATATATATAAATTTGAATTACTGGGTCATGCCGAAGGTTAACTGGGCCGGCCCACTACGCACAGCGCGCGCGTGGGCTGGTTAAGTGGTTGTACCCACTCGTCAGTGAGACAGAGAGGTGCGAAGCGGTATGGGGGGATGTGGACCGCACGATCAAGCTCTAATCCTACGGCTATGGTTCATCGTCCATGTCGGGCAACTCCTGTGAGACAGAACCCTAGCGCGGCCAGTGGGGGTCATGGGAGGCTCACCGGGGCTCAGGCGATGGTCGGCGACGGGGGCAAATGACGAAGTCGACGACGGTGATCCTACTGGTACCGGCAGCTCCTCCTAGGGCGGCTCCAATCGACGGCGCCTTTCTCCTCTAGCAGCGGTAGACTCCGACCAAATTCCGGTGATGCGCTGCTCCCCTTGCTCCGGTAGTGAGGTGGGGTGCTTCTGAGAGAGAGGGGAGTGAGATGGTGTGAAGAATTCGTGCTAGGATGGCCTCTATTTATAGTGCCTGAAGGGGACCGACGGGCATGGGCTAAGCTCGTAGTGGTCGTCGGCACAGCAAGCTAAAGGCATGGGCGACGATAGGGGCGGTGCTGTGCTCCCTTGTGAAGCTCAATGGCAAGGCTATGCAGAGTGGTGTGGTGCGAAACGGTCAGAACATCGCGGCGCTCTGGGCGGTTCCGACGGTGGTTTTATGTCAACACCCGGATTTTTAATCCCAGATGCCTGTTATGCCATACATCGCAATCCCAGGATTACCATTTTTGCGAGACATAACAGAATTGGATACCACAGTACATCATCCATTACAAACCATACATAAGGTTTTACACAAATAAGGATCTCAGGATCCAGTTCTTAATACAACTTCAAGCAGCGGAATACGTAATAATAACGGTAGCGTAGGCGAAGCTCCATCTTCGGGGTCACAAGCAATGCTGACGATGGGAGATGATCCTAGTTGTCGTAACCTTCCTGGGGTCCATCCTCCAGGTACTCCTCTTCATAGTCTGGCCACGGGAATAGCCAGGGACAAAGCCATGAGTACTCTTTAAGTACTCGCAAACAAATACTAACAAGTAAAAGGGCTTTTGGATAATAGGACACTAGGCTCTAGGGTTGTTTTGCAAAGGCCAGATTTATCTCTACTAGTTCAGAAACCACGGAAGCTAGTCACAATTTTATAACTCCTAAGTGGGATCTTGTAACTCATGTCACAACTCTGTTGTGGTCAAGTCAAAGTCTCAATTCATTTCACAAGTCATTTTGAAAACATCTGACGGAGGAACAGTATGGCCACTCCAACTGTCCATAACCGCAGACGCGGCTATTCAAATAGTTTGACACTCTACAGAGATTGTACACTTTCACCACAACATTCGATACATCCGTTAGGAACAAATCCTGAATTCACCATACTCAGTATGCGGATAATCAATCCTAACCTTTCAATTACATGCCCTAGTATAAGCACCTCTCCTGTGAGTTTGGCCTCCCAACCATGACCAACTGTCATCTTGGGTATTGCACAGGTGGACAATCTTCACAAGGTAGCCTCAGCTCAGACCTTGGCCGTGAGGGAACTAATACTAAGGTATATAAGTTTCCAGTCAAGCCCTACCCAATCTTCGGGTATTGTGGTTGTACGGTAACATTGGAATGGTATCGCATCCATACAACCATCAGTTTTATAAAAGGGCTAAGGCTCATGCCTCAACATTTTCTTCACCAAAATCATCTGGTGTTCAAAAACATATGTCAAAACATCTCAGTAGAATGATCCATCATTCTAAGGTTTTCATAACCATTTTCACCAAGTATTCCCATCTAAAGTTGATCAAGTTTTATGCTTAGCACTAGCATCTACAAGTGGGGATGGGTACTAGTGAGTGGTGGTAGACTAGTGGAGTTTCAACAAATACAACCTTATATCTTAGGATGATATCAAGGTTTCTAACTTAGGCCAAGTTTTATGCTCTTTATGCAACCTTCAACTATATCTTTCTAGAATCTACAGGTCACTTAAGTTAACTCTAAGTTAAAGCTTTGATAAAGAAATAAAGTAGAAAGCTTGCAAATAAAACTAGGATTGGGTTATCAAGTGGGTATGATCACATATGCTTAAGGCACATAGTAGGCATGGTAACAAGCAATGGGTTGCCTGCATCAGTAGAATGTCTTGCAAGTGTTAGCTTGCACATTCACGAGTAGTATTAGGCTTGCCTTGTGCAGAGCAGTGGTTGAAGTTCTCCTCGGCTTCTTCTTCGTAGAATCCTCCTTCTTCCTCGTATCCTTGGTCGGTACTAGCATCTATAAATAAATACGATGTACACAATCACCAAACAATACTTAACTACTTGAAATCATCACACAAAAGGGTCCTATAGATGATCTAGCATCATCACTAACATTACAAGATTAAAGATTGGTTTAATTCCCTTTTATTTTTAGAAAAGTAATTTCTACTCGTTGAAAAACTACTTAAGATTTACTATTCTCCAAACCAAACATGGGATCATGTTGACACATGTCATCACCACACATTTTAGTACATGGGAATGTGATTTAAAGTGGTGTCACAATTTAATAAGGTTTTACCCTTTTATTTTAATTAAAGAATGTGTCTAGAAATGCCTATGTGGAATTATTTTATTACTTAAACATTATTTCTGTAAGTAAACCTATATATTTTTATATATTCTGAAAGGTAGGGTTAAATGTGATTTTGAGAGTTGGAATCAACTCAAAAGCTATTGTGGTTTAAATTTGAAAAATGTTTGAATGCAGAAAAGCTTCTGCCTTGTTATTTTTACCAAGGCTGATCTACAGATCCAAATGACTTGAATCCAACGGGCTTGGATTCAGCATTTCCAGACCTTTCTAACAAAATTGGTTTCATTCAATTTGGTGCACTGAGTCGACCTGCGTTGATTTTTGAAACTGGGTATAGAAGTGTGTTTGAAATAAAATGGAAAAGGTTAATTATAATAACTGGGCTGTGCGGGAAGCGATACTGGGACGGCCTGCTAAGCGCAGTGCTTCCGCGGGCTGTTTAAGTTGCTGTCCCCACGCGTCAGTGACACACGGGGGTGCGAAGCGGTATGGGGCGATGTGGTGCGTTCGATCTGGTTCTAATCCAACGGCTGAGGGTCATTGTCAACGTTGGGCAATGTCGGCGAGACAGAAACCTAGCGCGACCAGTGGGGGTCATTGGGGGCTCACCGGGGTGCAGGCGAGGGTTGGCGAGGCGGGTGAACGACGAAGTCGACGACGGCGAACCTCCTGGTACCGGCAGCTTCTCCTGGGGCGGCTCCAATCGCTGGCGCCCTTCTTCTCCGGCAGCGGCAGGCTCTGGCGCAATTCCGGCGATGCGCTGCTCGCCTTGCTCCGGGACAGAGGTGGGGTGGTTCTGGGTGAGAGAGGAGTGGAATGGTGTGAAGAATTCGAGCGGGGGAGTCCTCCTTTTATAGGCTCGACGGTGAGACCAAATGGGATGGGCAGGCGACGGTGGCGACATGGCTAAGGGCTACTAGAGGCATGGCCGGCGGTGGCGATCGCTTGGTGGTCTCCTGGTGATGCTCTACGGCTTTAATGCGCGCGTAGGGGCGATGCGGTTTGGTCTGGAACGCGCGATGCTCTGCGCGGCAGAGGCAGCGTCTTCAACGGCGAGCGGTGGCTGTGCGGCATGGGGCGGCGAACGGGGATGTCTGGCGGTCTCCTGGGTCGGTGGTGATCTCGTATGCACGCGACGAGGGAGGCGCGCGGTCTGTGGGCGTCGGTCGAGCGTGGCGCTCTGGCGCATGCTCGGCACGGTTGCTGGCGAGCTGGGCGCGGTCCGTGCGTGTGGTCCAGGTGTTGGCAAGGTTCGAGCGTTGGACAGGGGGTGGCGGTGGACGGTGGCCTGCCTCCAAGAGAAGGTTGGCACGGCTAAATCTCTTCCTAGATTGCTGTCTCCACTGGGGTGGCATGGTGAGCTTCGGCTGTTCAACATTGATGTCATTGCCCAGCTTACAGTGAGGCTAGTGCTTGGTTTAACTTGCTAGATGATCTACTGAGATGGTTGTGAGCTAAAGAGGGAACAAGTTAGGCTTCAATCACTGATCACTATAGTGTTTAGGATTTTGATGATTTGTGTCTGCAACCTGTTTGATGAAATGGCCGCAAGAACTCAAGTTTTGAATTTTGAAAAGATTTTTGGTGGGTGTGCTAGGTTGATGCTGGGGAGTCTGCAGATGCTTGGGTTTTGAAAGTTGAGTTTGTTTGAGTGGTTTTTGAAAAAGTGGGATCTTCCCATATGAGAAAGATTCAATTTTGAAATGTCATTTAAACTATGCATTTGAAAGTTTCTGGATGATCACAAAGTGGGCCTTGATACTTTGTTATGAGTACAATCAAGGGGTGCAAAGATCCAGAAAAGTTTCTGTTAGGTTCTGAAAGTTTGAGACATCCAAAGTAGGCATGGGAGTTAAATTGGTCAAAATGACCATTCCCTTATTTTATTTGTTTTGATTTACTTGTCTTTAGGAAAAGTGTGGGAAATGTTTAGATGATGTTTATTTCACCTAAGCATCCATTTACAAGCAATGGAACACAAAAACAAGGTGGTTCAAAAGAATTCAAAATGAAATGCATACTCACATGCATGCTTCCATAATTTTATTTAGAAAAGTTTTTGTTAACCCTAATTTTAATGATTAGAGTTTGATGATCCAAGTGTTGTGTTTTTGGGATGTTACAAACCTTCCCCCTTAAACAAAATCTCGTCCCGAGATTTGAAAAAGGACGAAAAAGATTACCTAGGATTTGAAGAGATCGGGAAACTCCGTCCTGATGTGATCTTCGCGCTCCCAGGTAGCTTCCTCTTTTATGTGGTTGCTCCACTGAATCTTGAGAAATTGATGCTTCGGGTTCGGGTAGTTTTGAAGGCTTCTTCCAAAATACGGATGGGTACTTCGGGATAGGTCAGGTCATCGTTGATCTCTATGGTCCAATGATCGATATTCTTGAACACTTCCGTCTTCTCTGGAACTTCGAGACACTTGCGAAGTAACGAGATATGGAACACATTGTGCACTACTGACATCTCTTTGGGTAGTTCCAATTGATACGATACTTCTCCTCGACGGTTCGAAATCTTGAAAGGTCCGATATATCTGGGGGCTAACTTTCCCTTGAGTTGGAAACGCTGCATTCCCTTCAATGGCGACACTTTCAGATAAACAAAATCTCCTATGTTGAAGGCGAGGTCTCGACGTCTCTTGTCGGCGTAACTCTTCTGTCTGGATTGGGCGGTTGAGGTGCTCAAGAATCTTGTGAACCTTCTCTTCTTCTTCTCGTTGGATGTCGGGTCCGAAAATCTGACTCTCTCCTACTTCCGACCAGTTCAAAGGGGTGCGACACTTTCTTCCGTACATAAATTTAAATGGGGCCATTTGCAAACTGGCTTGATAACTGTTATTGTATGAAAATTCTGCAAACGGCAGACAGTCTTCCCACTTGGATCCATATTCCAATACACATGCTCTTAGCATATCTTTGAGTATTTGATTTACTCGCTCCGTTTGTCCATCTGTCTGAGGGTGATACGCGGTACTGAAATCTAGGCGGGTTCCTAAACCTTCTTGGACTTTCTTCCAGAATCTCGAGGTAAACTGCGTTCCTCGATCCGATACGATGTCCTTGGGGACTCCATGCAAACTAACTATTCTAGAGATATACAACTCCGATAGCTTCGAAGTCTGATAGGTAGTCTTGACGGGCAAGAAATGGGCGACTTTGGACAATCTGTCCACTATGACCCAGATAGAGTCATTTCCCCTACTAGAAGTAGGCAGTCCAGTGATAAAGTCCATTCCAACGGAATCCCATTTCCATTCCGGAATCTGCAAGGGTTGCAACAATCTAGCGGGTCTTTGATGTCCTGCCTTGACTCGCTGACATATATCACACTTGGCGATATAGCTTCCGATTTCTCTCTTCATCTTATGCCACCAAAATTGCTCTTTCAAATCTTGATACATCTTAGTTCCTCCGGGATGGATAGAATAAAGAGTATCATGAGCCTCCTTCAGAATAACTTCTTTCAACTCAGAATCTGCTGGTACACAAAGGCATCCTTTGTACCACAGAACTCCTTCTTCGTCTTCGGTGAATCCGGGTACTTTGCCTGTACCAATACGACGCTTGATTCCGTCGATACTAGCATTTCCTTTCTACGCCTCTTTGATCTGGCTGATCAAAGTGGGCTGAAGTTCTATACTAGCCAAAAATCCTTCACTTACTAATTCTATTCGAAAATCCTCCATCTCCTTGTGCAAGCTTGGTTGCTCCTTCAAAATCATGGAGTTCAAGCGGCACGGCAATCTGCTAAGGGCATCTGGTACCACATTGTCTTTACCAGGGTGGTAGTGAATGTCCAGATCATAATCCTTAATTGTCTCAATCCATCTCCTCTGTCTCATATTCAGCTCCTTCTGAGTGAATATATACTTCAGGCTCTTGTGATCCGTATAAATCTCACAACGATTTCCCATCAGGTAATGTCTCCATGTCTTCAGGGCTAGAACTACGGCTGCGAGTTCGAGGTCATGGGTTGGGTAATTTTGCTCATGTTGCTTCAATTGTGAAGATAGATAAGATATAACTTTGCCTTCTTGAATTAGCACACATCCGAGATCGATCTTGGATGCGTCACAATACACATCGAAGGGCTTCGTGATATCCAGCATGATCAAGATTGGGGCTGAAATCAATCTCCTCTTGAGTTCTTGAAAACTCGCTTCACATTTGTCCGTCCATTCAAACTTCTTGTCCTTCTTCAGCAATTGGGTCATGGGTCGGGCGATACTCGAGAATCCTTCTACGAACTTGCGGTAATATCCCGCCAATCCGAGAAATGCACGAACTTGGGTTTGAGTGGTTGGGGCTTGCCACTCTTCTACATCTTTTACTTTGGCAGGGTCAATGGCAATTCCTCCGGCTGATAATGTGTCCGAGGAATCCTACCTCCTGTAACCAGAATTCACATTTGCTAAACTTGGCATACAACTGATGCTCTCTAAGGGTTTCAAGAATGGTCCTTAGGTGTAGCTCATGCTCTTCTTCTGATTTGGAGTAAATCAGAATGTCGTCGATGAAAACAACGACAAACTTATCCAGGAAGTCCATAAAAATCTTATTCATGAGATTCATGAAATAAGCGGGGGCATTGGTTAATCCAAAAGACATGACTGTATACTCGTACAATCCGTATCTGGTGGTAAAGGTAGACTTTGGAATATCCTATGCACGAATCTTGAGTTGATGATAACCAGTTCTAAGATCAATCTTAGAAAACACTTTGGCACCGGTCAACTGATCAAACAAATCATCTATCTTGGGAAAGGGGTACTTGTTCTTGATGGTGACATCATTCAACTTCCGATAATCCGTACACAAACGGTTACCTCCATCTTTCTTGTCCACAAACAAGATAGGTGATCTCCATGGTGACGCACTTGGTTGAATCAATCCGATTTCTAGCATGGCATCCAGTTGCTTCTTCAGTTCTTCTAGCTCCGACGGGTTCATACTATAGGGTCTCTGGGCTATGGGTCCTGTTCCGGGGATTAGTTCGATGATAAACTCTATATCCCGATCTGGGGGCATACCGGGCAAAACATCTGGAAATACATCGGGGTATTCATAGACTATCCGGACTTGGTTAATGGTAGGTTGGGCTATAATCTTGTTGCATTTGAATTGGCGAGGTAAGGTCTCAGATATTTGCTCGACTGATATTCCAGCGGTACTAGTCATGGTGATGGCTTTCTTGGCACAGTCAATCAATCCTTTATGTTTGGACATCCCATCCATTCCTAGTACTACTTACAAACCTTTAGTTCCGAGTACTATCAGATTAGCATAGAAATCTATGCCATGGATTCGGATAGGGACGGCTTTGCAAATTTACCTAGCCTTGGTGGTTGATCCGGGAATTTGAACAATCATTACATGCTTCAATTTGGTTGGTTGAATTTTACTAGTGCATGCAAATTATTCGGTGACAAATGAATGCGATGCACCAGAATCAAACAACACCCTTGCAAGTACTGAATTAACAGAAAACGTACCCAGCACGACGTTTGGCGCTTCCTGAGCTTCTTCAGCATGCATGAGAAAAAGACGGCCATTGCGGTTGAGTGAATTCCCTGGGGCAAACCTTCTTCCGGGCTGAACACGACGCTGTTGCTGAGCTGGGGCATTGGTATTGGTATTGGGGGCCACGGCATTCTTCTTGTTGGGGCACTCGTTGGAATAGTGACCTTTATTTCCACAGTCATAACAAGTCACTTGCGACTTGTCCTTTGCTGCTACAGGCACAACATTGCTTCCAGTCCTTGCGGAAGTGTTGGTGTTGGTGGCAGCATTGTTGGTGTTGAACTTGGGTGGGGCACGGTTGAAATTGCTAGAGTTGCCTGGGTTGTTGTGATTTCCTCCAGGTCTAGGGTTTCCACGGTTGGGATAGGTGGGAAGGTTCATCGGGGGTCTGTTTGTTCTTGGGGCAAATCCTAGAGATGGGTTAGGGCGATACTTTGGGGTCTGATGGGTTCCTGGCTGATGCATCATACGACGCTTGCAGTTCTCATTGGCTTGGTTGATCTTTCCTTCCATCTGGATGGCAGAGTCTACATGGGCTTCAATATCGGCAAAGGGGATATTGACTAACACCGTCTGCATCTCATCATGTAGACCATTCAGGAATCTCTGTTTCTTCTTGGCTTCCGTGTCGATCTCATCCGGGGCATACCTAGCTAATGACAAAAATTTGTCACGGTATTCCACTACAGTCATCCTTCCTTGCTTAATCTCTCTGAACTCGTCTCTCATCCTCTTGATCAAACCCGGTGGCACATGGGTTCTGCTGAACTTGACCTTGAATTCCTCCCAGGTCATCATCTGTCCTCCGTTCATTGCGCGAACACTGTTCCACCATGCCCTGGCATCTCCGGCTAGATAATGGGTGGCAAATAGAACTTTCTCGTTCGCTTCCACTCCGTCGACTTCTAGGTTATTTTCTATGGTTTGCAACTAATCATCGGTGTCTAGGGGTTCTTCTGACTTAGTGAAAACAGGTGGGTTGGTATTCTGGAAATTCTTGAGCTTAGATCCATGGTTGTCCTGATTTCCGTGGCCTTGGTTGTTGTGGGCAAGCTGAGCTATCTGTTGTAGAGTGGCTAGGTTGGCTTGACGTTCGGCTCTTTCAGCTTCACGGTCAGAAGTCAACATTTGCAGGATCTGCAACATCGGGTCCGGGGATGAACCACTTCCTCCCTGTGGCATCTGAAGATTGAGATAGATCATGAGAAAAGAGGGAAATTTCTAAGGTTCTGGGATTTTGAAAAAGTTTTTTTAAAGTTTGACTCGGAGTTTTCTAGCAACTTGCTTTTCATTCATTCATTCACACGATACAAACACACACCACAACAAAGAAAAACAGATGGTTTTAAGAACCATTCTGAAAACTACGATAAAGTGGGACCGAATACTACTCACTACGCTAGTGCTCAAGTGATACTACTCCTCGGAATATGTGGCTTCATCATCTTCATCATCAGCATTGATGAAGGCGAAATCATCCTCATCGGTGAAGAAGTCCATAGCCTGATCCTCCCGAAAATCATCATCATCGCTGAGATAAGAGTAGGGGTCTCCACGAAGATCCTCTCCAGCATTCTCCCGTTCCTCCAACTTCATGTCTCTCCCGTGGATGGTCTCCTCCAAAGATGAGATGCGGTGGCGAAGATGGGAAATAATGCGCTCCTTCTTGTCGAGCTGACGGTGGCGAGACTTGCGATCCTTTGCTAGCATGGCGATGGTCTGATCCTTCGTCTTGATGATGGCAGACTTTTGGTTGGAGTAGTCACGGCAGTTATCCAACTCCTGATGACGATCATACATCATGAAGCTAAAGTGGTCCAATTGAGTCTTCAGCTCGAGGTGGTAAGGGGCTTCCAGTGGTTGTCCATTTGCATCAAGCCTTGGGCAAAACTCAAAGCGGGTTCCCTTGATCTGATTGATGCTCTGCCCACACAGACGGGAAAGAGCTTCCTGCATGGCCCTGGCAAGTCCATTGAGCCAGTTGTTCTCTCTCAAGGTAAAATGAATTCCCTCAGCAGTGGGAGGTTCAATCTTTCCTCGGAGACTTGTAACAATTAGCCACTGCAGATCTTCTCCTCCTTGATCATTGAGCTGAGCTCCGAAGAACTCGGGGTGCGGACGCTCCAGAAGTTCCGAAAGTTGGTCCAAATCCCTCTCAAAGATAAGTTCTCCTCCATTCCCTAACTGATAAAAATTGCTGTACTTCACGTCCATCTATAAGAATATAGGATGATTAAGTTAGTAGAGTGATCAAGTGTGTCAAATTTTATGTATTTTGCAAGAATTTTTAAGGAACATGTATTTTCATGAAAGAATCAAAGGGATTAGAAGGAGATAAGTTTTTGTAAATATTTGCTTCCTTTGGTTTTGAAACTAAGTTTTTGATTCAAACGTCCAGTCTAACTAGGGTCTCCTATGGTCAAGATAGCTCTGATACCAACTTGTCAACACCCGAATTTTTAATCCCAGATGCCTGTTATGCCATACATCGCAATCCCAGGATTACCATTTTTACGAGACATAACAGAATTGGATACCACAGTACATCATCCATTACAAACCATACATAAGGTTTTACACAAATAAGGATCTCAGGATCCAGTTCTTAATACAACTTCAAGCAGCGGAATACGTAATAATAATGGTAGCGTAGGCGAAGCTCCATATTCGGGGTCACAGGCAATGCTGACGATGGGAGATGATCCTAGTTGTCGTAACCTTCCTGGGGTCCATCCTCCAGGTACTCCTCTTCATAGTCTGGCCACGGGAATAGCCAGGGACAAAACCATGAGTACTCTTTAAGTACTCGCAAACTAATACTAACAAGTAAAAGGGTTTTTGGATAATAGGACACTAGGCTCTAGGGTTGTTTTGCAAAGGCCAGATTTATCTCTACTAGTTCAGAAACCACGGAAGCTAGTCACAATTTTATAACTCCTAAGTGGGATCTTGTAACTCATGTCACAACTCTGTTGTGGTCAAGTCAAAGTCTCAATTCATTTCATAAGTCATTTTGAAAAATCTGACGGAGGAACAGTATGGCCACTCCAACTGTCCATAACCGCGGACGCGGCTATTCGAATAGTTTGACACTCTATAGAGATTGTACACTTTCACCACAACATTCGATACATCCGTTAGGAACAAATCCTGAATTCACCATACTCAGTATGCGGATAATCAATCCTAACCTTTCAATTACACGCCCTAATATAAGCACCTCTCCTATGAGTTTGGCCTCCCAACCATGACCAACTGTCATCTTGGGTACTGCACAGGTGGACATTCTTCACAAGGTAGCCTCAGCTCAGACCTTGGCCGTGAGGGAACTAATACTAAGGTATATAAGTTTCCAGTCAAGCCCTACCCAATCTTCGGGTATTGTGGTTGTACAGTAACATTGGAATGGTATCGCATCCAGACAACCATCAGTTTTATAAAAGGGCTAAGGCTCATGCCTCAACATTTTCTTCACCAAAATCATCTGGTGTTCAGAAACATATGTCAAAACATCTCAGTAGAATGATCCATCATTCTAAGGTTTTCATAACCATTTTCACCAAGTATTCCCATCTAAAGTTGATCAAGTTTTATGCTTAGCACTAGCATCTACAAGTGGGGATGGGTACTAGTGAGAGGTGGTAGACTAGTGGAGTTTCAACTAAGTACAACCTTATATCTTAGGATGATATCAAGGTTTCTAACTTAGGCCAAGTTTTATGCTCTTTATGCAACCTTCAACTATATCTTTCTAGAATCTACAGGTCACTTAAGTCAACTCTAAGTTAAAGCTTTGAGAAAGAAATAAAGTAGAAAGCTTGCAAATAAAACTAGGATTGGGTTATCAAGTGGGTATGATCACATATGCTTAAGGCATATAGTAGGCATGGTAACAAGCAATGGGTTGCTTGCATCAGTAGAATGTCTTGCAAGTGTTAGCTTGGACATTCACGAGTAGTATTAGGCTTGCCTTGTGCAGAGCAGTGGTTGAAGTTCTCCTCGGCTTCTTCTTCGTAGAATCCTCCTTCTTCCTCGTATCCTTGGTCGGTACTAGCGTCTATAAATAAATACGATGTACACAATCACCAAACAATACTTAACTACTTGCAATCATCACACAAAAGGGTCCTATAGATGATCTAGCATCATCACTAACATTACAAGATTAAAGATTGGTTTAATTCCCTTTTATTTTTAGAAAAGTAATTTCTACTCATTGAAAAACTACTTAAGATTTACTATTCTCCAAACCAAACATGGGATCATGTTGACACATGTCATCACCACACATTTTAGTACATGGGAATGTGATTGAAAGTGGTTTCACAATTTAATAAGGTTTTACCCTTTTATTTTAATTAAAGAATGTGTCTAGAAATGCCTATGTGGCATTCTTTTATTACTTAAACATTATTTCTGTAAGTAAACCTATATATTTTTATATATTCTAAAAGGTAGGGTTAAATGTGATTTTGAGAGTTGGAATCAACTCAAAAGCTATTGTGGTTTAAATTTGAAAAATGTTTGAATGCAGAAAAGCTTCTGCCTTGTTATTTTTACCAAGGATGAGCTACAGATCCAAATGACTTGAATCCAACGGGCTTGGATTCAGCATTTCCAGACCTTTCTAACAAAATTGGTTTCATTCAATTTGGTGCACTGAGTCGACCTGGGTTGATTTTTGAAACTGGGTACAGAAGTGTGTTTGAAATAAAATGGAAAAGGTTTAATTCAAATAACTGGGCTGCGCCGGGAAGCGATACTGGGCCGGCCTGCTAAGCGCAGCGCTTCCGCGGGCTGTTTAAGTTGCTGTCCCCACGCGTCAGTGACACAGGGGGGTGCGAAGCGGTATGGGGTGATGTGGTGCGTTCAATCTGGTTCTAATCCAACGGCTGAGGGTCATCGTCGACGTTGGGCAACGCCGACGAGACAGAAACCTAGCGTGGCCAGTGGGGGTCGTTGGGGGCTCACCGGGGTGCAGGCGAGGGTCAGCGAGGTGGGCGAATGACAAAGTTGACGACGGCGAACCTCCTGGTACCGGCGGCTTCTCCTGGGGCGGCTCCAATCGCTGGCGCCCTTCTTCTCCGGCAGCGGCAGGCTCTGGTGCAATTCCGGCGATGCGCTGCTCGCCTTGCTCCGGGACTAAGGTGGGGTGGTTCTGGGTGACAGAGGAGTGGAATGGTGTGAAGAATTCGAGCGAGGGAGTCCTCCTTTTATAGGCTCGACGGTGAGACCGAATGGGATGGGCAGGCGACGGTGGCGACATGGCTAAGGGCTGCTAGAGGCATGGCCGGCGGTGGCGATCGCTTGGTGGTCTCCTGGCGATGCTCTACGGCTTTAATGCGCACATAGGGGCAGTGCGGTTTGTTCTGGAACACGCGATGCTCTACGCGGCAGAGGCGGCGTCTTCGATGGCGAGCGGTGGATGTGCGGCATGGGGCGGCGAACGGGGATGTCTGGCGGTCTCCTGGGTTGGTGGTGATCTCGTATGCACGCGACGAGGGCGGCGCGCGGTCTGTGGGCGTCGGTCGAGCGTGGCACTCTGGCGCATGCTCGGCACGGTTGCTGGCGAGCTGGGCGCGGTCCATGAGTGTGGTCCAGGGGTTGGCAAGGTTCGAGCGTTGGACAGGGGGTGGCGGTGGACGGTGGGCTGCCTCCTAGACAAGGTTGGCACGGCTAAATCTCTTCCTAGCTTGCTGTCTCCACTAGGGTGGCATGGTGAGCTTCGGCTGTTCACCATTGATGTCATTGCCAAGCTTACAGTGAGGCTAGGCTTGGTTTAACTTGCTAGATGATCTACTGAGATGGTTATGAGCTAAAGAGGGAACAAGTTAGGCTTCAATCACTGCTCACTATAGTGTTTAGGATTTTGATGATTTGTGTCTGCAACCTGTTTGATGAAATGGCCGCAAGAACTCAAGTTTTGAATTTTGAAAATATTTTTGGTGGGTGTGCTAGGTTGATGCTGGGGAGTCTGCATATGCTTGGGTTTTGAAAGTTGAGTTTGTTTGAGTGGTTTTTGAAAAAGTGGGATCTTCCCATATGAGAAAGATTCAATTTTGAAATGTCATTTAAACTATGCATATGAAAGTTTTTGGATGATCACAAAGTGGGCCTTGATACTTTTTTATGAGTACAATCAAGGGGTGCAAAGATCCAGAAAAGTTTCTGTTAGGTTCTGAAAGTTTGAGACAGCCAAAGTAGGCATGGGAGTTAAATTGGTCAAAATGACCATTCCCTTATTTTATTTGTTTTGATTTACTTGTCTTTAGGAAAAGTGTGGGAAATGTTTAGATGATGTTTATTTCACCTAAGCATCCATTTACAAGCAATGTAACACACAAACAAGGTGGTTCAAAAGAATTCAAAATGAAATGCATACTCACATGCATGCTTCCATAATTTTATTTAGAAAAGTTTTTGTTAACCCTAATTTTAATGATTAGAGTTTGATGATCCAAGTGTTGTATTTTTGGGATGTTACATTTTAATGGCGCACAACGTCTACGGTCCGCGCGGCGGCGAACGGGTATGTCTGCGGTGTTGCTGGGGTGCTGGCGATCCTGCTTGCACGCGGCGAGGGCGGCGCGCGGTCTATGGGCGTGTGTCACAGTTGACTCTCTGGCGCGCTCTCGGCTTGCTCGCATAGAGACTTGGCATGCTCGGGTTGTGTGGTCCATGGGCTGGCTGTGGCATCCCGCAAAACCACTACTAGAAAATCGCGTTGTTTTTGTGCATTGCATCATCATGACCGCATGCTCATGTCATCATGCCACCTTGCATTTGAGCATTGTCATCATCTTGCATTTGATTGCATAAAACTATTTTCGGAAAAAACTAATTTTGTTTTCTAAACGCCCCGTCTTTGTTCAAACGCAAAACCCGGGTCTCCGGATTATTTTATTTTGTCTGCTATCGGTTTGCAAAAGCCCTGTTTGAAATAAATAAAATATTTAAGTATTTTTAGTGGGCAGTCGAACGGGCCGATTCGACCCAGTCGACCACCCCATAATAAAAATCGGTCCAACCAAATTCTAAGTCCTATCCCCACCCAGACCTAACCTACCCACCAACCGCAGCGTGCCACCTCACCCTCTCCCCCAATCCCTACCCACTCTGCCACCTCATCAATCCATACCCCTTTTCCCCCTCTCTCTCTCTCTCACCTAGCCCTCTCCTACCCCCTCTCCCTTACAACCTGGACCCACCCTCCTGGCCCACCTCCTCTCTCTCTCCCCCTCTCTCTCCCTGGGTTCCACCCCAAACCCAGACAGCACCCATGTCCCACGCCCTCACACCCACCCGACCGGCCCCTCCCCTGGCCCCACCCTGGACCAGGTCCACCCTCTCCCCCAACCGACCCCACGCCCTGGCCCACCCCGACCCGCCTGTCTCTCCCTCTCTCCTCTCCCACCGCGTCTCCTTCCTCCTCTCCCCCTCTGCCGGCTCTCCCCACCGCCCCTCCTCTGCTCCGCCGCCCTAGCGCCACCGCGGCCTGCCTCTCCTCCCTCCCCGCCGTCACCAGCCCGTCCGCCTCCGGCACCGACCGCCGGCGCGCGGTACCGCTCCACCGCCACCGTCGACCGCGCCCGCACCGGCCGAGCTCCGCCCCGCCTCTGCGCCTCCCCTCCGCGGCCCTCCTCGTCCCCGTCGCCTCCTGTCGGCCCCGCTCACCTCCTCCGGCCGCGACACCCTCGCCCTCCTCCCGGCCATCCTCGCAGAGCCGCCGCCGCTCCCTCCCTGGCGCCGCCGTCGCCGGCGGCCTGCTTCCTCGACCTCCTCCGGCGCCTCCCCGTCCTCCCGAGCCGTCCGCCTTGCCGCTCTCCCCTCCGGTGCCCTCTGCCTCGACCGCGGCCTCCTCTCCGGTGCCCTGCTCGCCTCCCCGAGCCTCGGCCGGCAGGCCCCTCCGCGAGCGTCGCCGGAGCCGCCCTCGCCGCCGGTCGCCTCCGCCTCGACAGCGCCTTCCGCCATAGCCCCTGCCGCCGAGCCGTTGCCCTCCGCTCCAGGCCCGCCTCCCTCGTCTCCGGCCAGACCCCACCGCCGCGGTGCGGCTCGGTCCGCCTGCGTGCTGGCCGCCGGCGTCGCCTCGCCGGGCCGGCGTCCCCTGCTCCCCCTGGTTATCCTCTGCGCGTCAGGCCCCGCACGAGCCATGCCCCTGTGCCTGCTCGGTACGACAAGTCGACACCGGCAGCGATGGCACCCTCAACCACCAGATGCGAAACCAAGTTCTCCCAGAGCTCGATCGCCAACCCGGAACCGAAGTCCCCGTAACGCCGAGTTCCCCTTCGCGGACACCAAGTTCTTCGACCCTGGATCCATCGAACGTTCCGCCGAAGCCACGGGCCCTCGGGATGACAAGTTCTTCACCCAAGGGCGACAAGGCTTTCTTCACGGATTTCAACACCCCGACATCGAAATGACAAGATCATCGTCATGGAACCCGAAGACCACATGTGCGACAAGTTCTCCGTCTCGGATGCGATGCCCGAGAAACCCGGATGCCAAGGACGTCGACACGGATACGACAAGTACTCCCTCAAGGACGCCTAGTACTTCACCCCTGACACCGAGAACCCTGTCGGCAAGATCATCCGGGAACACCAAGATCAACTGCGCGGGCCCGACAAGAACGACAGCAACCAGGGCGAGTCCGATGCCCCGACGCCAGACCAAGTACTTCCTCCCGGAACGCCAAGGTCTCCGCGTGAGGCGACAAGACCGACAACATGGCCCGACCACCGCGGATGCGACAAGATCTACTCCTGTTGTCCGAGAACGATCCCGTCGAACCCCAGATCCGAACCCTGGGACCGACCTCGAAACCCCGGAACCCCAAGTTCGCCGAACCCTAATGTGTGACCCTTTCTCGAACCCTATTTTTACAAATGTAATATAAAACTTGTTGCATAGTTAAATCATTCATCTCGCATGCATATTTGTGTGGTTTGGGGGCCTTATGCCGATTCACCTCATAATTAAATATGGGGCCCATATGCGGGCAAATCTAGTCTAATATTGGCCCCATGTAAAATTTGTGTAGCGAACCGGTCATATGTTTTGCCTTGTTAAGACAACATTTAATTGTGGGGTAGCTAGACAACATCAACCACCTAATTAATTGTCGGGACCCCGGTTCCTCTTAATATGATCTAATTGCACCGCACCTTTGCCATGTCATACATCATACATGCATCATGCCCGATCTTTTGCCGTAGTATTAAATATTGCATCTGGTGTTTATTCTAGTGTTTTGCCTCTTCGCGAATAAGGCCGTTGAGTTGATGTGAGCTTCGCCCCGATCTTCGGTTGAACCTTCGACAATGTTTTCAGGCGAGCATCTTCCCCCGTTCTACCTATCTTACTTTTATAGCATTTATTTCCCTCCTGTTGATCTATTGCTATCTGTGTTGCGATGCTCTAGTTTCCGTACCCGAGTTAACCCTTGCCGCCTTATATTGCCTCGGACACATCCTATTACCTGTTGTTTGGTAGATAGTTGGACCTGCGCGCCGTAGTCGCTTGCTCGAGTGCTGTTGCGTGTCGCCAAGAACCACAGTTGTTGGAGTATGGCCGCATGTTTGATGTTGGAGCTGATCTTGGTTTAAATTTCATAACTTTAATTATTGTTTAATAACTAAAATTTGAAGTAGGTAAGCAGAGGCACAGGTGGGCAATAGATGTTATTTGGTTGTTAACCGTCCACTTGTGTCCCGTAGGACCCCGAGTACTTGATACCTGTTCCTTGATTATTCGCGCTATCCACATCCGGGAGGATTATGGGACCCCCCCGAGCCAGAGCTTGATTCATTCTTATTTCTTGGGGCCACAAACTAGTTCGAGGCTTTATTTACTATCCTGTACTTATGCCATGCTTTACTGCTTTATTTACGATTGTGCGAGGAGCACACTGTACTGTTTAGGATCGTGGCACGATTCCGCGGTGTCGACAAGCCCGAGTTTTCGGGTTCCCAGTCGTTCACAGCCGTCCCCACAACCTTGAGTCCGTCTCGGAGCCGGCCGGCTTCGTTGCGGGTCTACTTTAAGGGGTGGCCCCCTGAAATATTTCTGAATCTTGTGATTGCTTTGTCGTGAAAGCCTCGTTGGGTTTTGATTTGGTTTTTCCGAGGTTGATCGAGTGTGTGTTGCTATTTGTGCACCCCTGCAGGGTAAAACTTTCTGAAAGCCGTGTCCGCGGTTATGGACGACTTGGAGCACAGTATCTCGATCATAGACAACTATAACTAAAGTAGTGCTATAAACTTGACTTTATAATGACTAGTAATCAGCTTCACTATAACGGAATGGCTAAATAAAACTGCCAACAATTGCTTGCTTGGGGTGACGCTTGTTACCATTGTACCTGACTAGTAAGTATTGCAACTATAACGGATTGGCTAACTAAAAGTACCAACAACTGCTGGGTTTTTGGGGATATCTCATGCTAATTGTATTTGACTAGTAAGTGTCGCAACTACAACAGAATGGTTAACTAAAATTGCCCACTGCTTATTATATCAGGACGACTACCTAAACCTGACTAGTAATTGCTGCAACGATAACTGAGTAAATAAAACTGCCAACTGTGTGAGTTCCCCGGTTGACTTCCTCGGTTGGTATCGAGGGGGAATACCAGGATGGGTTTGTTTGGTGTTAGCTTCAGGTTGGATCCGAATAGGTCTTTCTTACCCCTCTCTGATAGCCGCCAGTATGTCGAGTCTCTATAGGGTGTTTCGTGCATGCCGCCGCTGCCGCTTCAGTCCACCATACCTATGTAGGCGAGGACCGCCGAATTCTAGCCTCGCCGTGTACTGGCCTCAGTACTGACGCTCCTCTTTTTCCTTTGCCCTTTGTCGGCACCCCTTTTGTTTAAGCAGGTTTTGAGATCGACGTCGTTAGCAGGGTTACCCTTCCGGCTTGGCCTGGGCAGGGTTATGGACGCCATTGGTTATTCTTCAGGGCTCTTAGCTCTATTTGCATCTTGTCCGTACTCGGACGCTATATCATTTTAAAAGTGATTTGGATCTTTGTTCTGTACATTTGTATTCTTGACTCTTGGAGTCGTGTTGTATATATATCTGTTCTGTGGGTCCCATCGAGGACTGTTGTGTAATGTTATTACTTCGTTTTCCACCCGCACGAAAGTGCCTGGTGGGCACCTTTGAATCGTTTCTATGCGGGTTTGGCGGGAAGCGCTGAAACTTGCATAGGGTCGATTCTGAGGGTGTTACAGAGTGGTATCAGAGCTCAGCAGTTGCGATACCCCACAAGTCTAGCCTGTAGGATAACCTAGCTAACGGCCGAAGTAGAGTGTCAAAACTATTTTTGCAAAATCGGTTGGATAGTTCTGATTAGGTCTGATTTTATTCCTTACCCTCTGCTGCTCTCCTCTCACCTCTGCGTGTTTTGAATCCGCTCTCTTCTCTCTCTTCGAGTCCAAGATTTCTCGTGGTTGGGTTCCGTCGTACCTTCAGGGTTTCGCTTCCTCCTTTGATAACGGTGTTCCGCCATCCGGTGTTCATGCTGTCTGAGGAATCCGTCTACTGTGGTACCATCCTTTGTTCCTTGTTTGTGCCTTCCGGTGTTTTCCGACGCGACGACATCATCTACGCCAGATCCGATGCAGAGTCTGCATCACTCCTTTGTTCTGTACCTCGATTGTCGAGATCTTCAGTCTAATTCCGAGAGTTGGATGCATAATCCGCCTATTCGTGTGCAGAGTAATGGTTTGGGTGCGCGATGGACTGATCACCATCCGACTACTCTTATCATTCGCTCTTGTACATCGAATCAGTGGATCCAGCAATTTTACTCCGTCCACGGAAGCTAGAGGTGGCTTTATTTGTTGATACCTCTACTTTCGACCTTTTGTTCCCGGAGTGTTCTCACGACGGTCACGGACAACGACCTCTTGTTAGTGGTGTCGCGGAGACCTATATGAAGCTAGAAGACGCAGATCGCTGACCTTCTTTCCGGTACCATGAGGCGGATCTCGAGGGCGAGATCCATTGTTAGTGGTGTCGAATTATGGCATCCCGCAAAACCACTACTAGAAAATCGCGTTGTTTTTGTGCATTGCATCATCATGACCGCATGCTCATGTCATCATGCCACCTTGCATTTGAGCATTGTCATCATCTTGCATTTGATTGCATAAAACTATTTTCGGAAAAACCTAATTTTGTTTTCTAAACGCCCCGTCTTTGTTCAAACGCAAAACCCGGGTCTCCGGATTATTTTATTTTGTCTGCTATCGGTTTGCAAAAGCCCTGTTTGAAATAAATAAAATATTTAAGTATTTTTAGTGGGCAGTCGAACGGGCCGATTCGACCCAGTCGACCACCCCATAATAAAAATCGGTCCAACCAAATTCTAAGTCCTATCCCCACCCAGACCTAACCTACACACCAACCGCAGCGTGCCACCTCACCCTCTCCCCCAATCCCTACCCACTCTGCCACCTCATCAATCCATACCCCTTTTTCCCCCTCTCTCTCTCTCTCACCTAGCCCTCTCCTACCCCCTCTCCCTTACAACCTGGACCCACCCTCCTGGCCCACCTCCTCTCTCTCTCCCCCTCTCTCTCCCTGGGTTCCACCCCAAACCCACACAGCACCCACGTCCCACTCCCTCACACCCACCCGACCGGCCCCTCCCCTGGCCCCACCCTGGACCAGGTCCACCCTCTCCCCCAACCGACCCCACGCCCTGGCCCACCCCGACCCGCCTGTCTCTCCCTCTCTCCTCTCCCACCGCGTCTCCTTCCTCCTCTCCCCCTCTGCCGGCTCTCCCCACCGCCCCCTCCTCTGCTCCGCCGCCCTAGCGCCACCGCGGCCTGCCTCTCCTCCCTCCCCGCCGTCACCAGCCTGTCCGCCTCCGGCACCGACCGCCGGCGCGCGGTACCGCTCCACCGCCACCGTCGGCCGCGCCCGCATCGGCCGAGCTCTGCCCCGCCTCTGCGCCTCCCCTCCGCGGCCCTTCTCGTCCCCGTCGCCTCCCGTCGGCCCCGCTCACCTCCTCCGGCCGCGACACCCTCGCCCTCCTCCCGGCCATCCTCGCAGAGCCGCCGCCGCTCCCTCCGTGGCGCCGCCGTCGCCGGCGGGCCCGCTTACTCGACCCCCTCCGGCGCCTCCCCGTCCTCCCGAGCCGCCCGCCTCGCCGCTCTCCCCTCCGGCGCCCTCTGCCTCGACCGCGGCCTCCTCTCCGGTGCCCTGCTCGCCTCCCCCGAGCCTCGGCCGGCGGGCCCCTCCGCGAGCGTCGCCGGAGCCGCCCTCGCCGCCGGTCGCCTCCGCCTCGACAGCGCCTTCCGCCATAGCCCCTGCCGCCGAGCCGTTGCCCTCCGCTCCAGGCCCGCCTCCCTCGTCTCCGGCCAGACCCCACCGCCGCGGTGCGGCTTGGTCCGCCTGCGTGCTGGCCGCCGGCGTCACCTTGCCGTGCCGGCGTCCCCTGCTCCCCCTGGTTATCCTCTGCGCGTCAGGCCCCGCACGAGCCATGCCCCTGTGCCTGCTCGGTACGACAAGTCGACACCGGCAGCGATGGCACCCTCAACCACCAGATGCGAAACCAAGTTCTCCCGGAGCTCGAACGCCAACCCGGAACCGAAGTCCCCGGAACGCCGAGTTCCCCTTCGCGGACACCAAGTTCTTCGACCCTGGATCCATCGAACGTTCCGCCGAAGCCACGGGCCCTCGGGATGACAAGTTCTTCACCCAAGGGCGACAAGGCTTTCTTCACGGATTTCAAGACCCCGACATCGAAACAACAAGATCATCGTCATGGAACCCGAAGACCACATGTGCGACAAGTTCTCCGTCTCGGATGCGATGCCCGAGAAACCCGGATGCCAAGGACGTCGACACGGATACGACAAGTACTCCCTCAAGGACGCCTAGTACTTCACCCCTGACACCGAGAACCCTGTCGGCAAGATCATCCGGGAACACCAAGATCAACTGCACGGGCCCGACAAGAACGACAGCAACCAGGGCGAGTCCGATGCCCCGACGCCAGACCAAGTACTTCCTCCCGGAACGCCAAGGTCTCCGCGTGAGGCGACAAGACCGACAACATGGCCCGACCACCGCGGATGCGACAAGATCTACTCCTATTGTCCGAGAACGATCCCGTCGAACCCTAGATCCGAACCCTGGGACCGACCCCGAAACCCCGGAACCCCAAGTTCGCCGAACCCTAATGTGTGACCCCTTTCTCGAACCCTATTTTTACAAATGTAATATAAAACTTGTTGCATAGTTAAATCATTCATCTCGCATGCATATTTGTGTGGTTTGGGGGCCTTATGCCGATTCACCTCATAATTAAATATGGGGCCCATATGCGGGCAAATCTAGTCTAATATTGGCCCCATGTAAAATTTGTGTAGCGAACCGGTCATATGTTTTGCCTTGTTAAGACAACATTTAATTGTGGGGTAGCTAGACAACATCAACCACCTAATTAATTGTCGGGACCCCGGTTCCGCTTAATATGATCTAATTGCACCGCACCTTTGCCATGTCATACATCATACATGCATCATGCCCGATCTTTTGCCGTAGTATTAAATATTGCATCCGGTGTTTATTCTAGTGTTTTGCCTCTTCGCGGATAAGGCCGTTGAGTTGATGTGAGCTTCGCCCCGATCTTCGGTTGAACCTTCGACAATGTTTTCAGGCGAGCATCTTCCCCCGTTCTACCTATCTTACTTTTATAGCATTTATTTCCCTCCTGTTGATCTATTGCTATCTGTGTTGCGATGCTCTAGTTTCCGTACCCGAGTTAACCCTTGCCGCCTTATATTGCCTCGGACACATCCTATTACCTGTTGTTTGGTAGATAGTTGGACCTGCGCGCCGTAGTCGCTTGCTCGAGTGCTGTTGCGTGTCGCCAAGAACCACAGTTGTTGGAGTATGGCCGCATGTTTGATGTTGGAGCTGATCTTGGTTTAAATTTCATAACTTTAATTATTGTTTAATAACTAAAATTTGAAGTAGGTAAGCAGAGGCACAGGTGGGCAATAGATGTTATTTGGTTGTTAACCGTCCACTTGTGTCCCGTAGGACCCCGAGTACTTGATACCTGTTCCTTGATTATTCCCGCTATCCACATCCGGGAGGATTATGGGACCCCCCGAGCCAGACCTTGATTCATTCTTATTTCTTGGGGCCACAAACTAGTTCGAGGCTTTATTTACTATCCTGTACTTATGCCATGCTTTACTGCTTTATTTACGATTGTGTGAGGAGCACACTGTACTGTTTAGGATCGTGGCACGATTCCGCGGTGTCGACAAGCCCGAGTTTTCGGGTTCCCAGTCGTTCACAGCCGTCCCCACAACCTTGAGTCCGTCTCGGAGCCGGCCGGCTTCGTTGCGGGTCTACTTTAAGGGGTGGCCCCCTGAAATATTTCTGAATCTTGTGATTGCTTTGTCGTGAAAGCCTCGTTGGGTTTTGATTTGGTTTTTCCGAGGTTGATCGAGTGTGTGTTGCTATTTGTGCACCCCTGCAGGGTAAAACTTTCTGAAAGCCGTGTCCGCGGTTATGGACGACTTGGAGCACAGTATCTCGATCATAGACAACTATAACTAAAGTAGTGCTATAAACTTGACTTTATAATGACTAGTAATCAGCTTCACTATAACGGAATGGCTAAATAAAACTGCCAACAATTGCTTGCTTGGGGTGACGCTTGTTACCATTGTACCTGACTAGTAAGTATTGCAACTATAACGGATTGGCTAACTAAAAGTACCAACAACTGCTGGGTTTTTGGGGATATCTCATGCTAATTGTATTTGACTAGTAAGTGTCGCAACTACAACGGAATGGTTAACTAAAATTGCCCACTGCTTATTATATCAGGACGACTACCTAAACCTGACTAGTAATTGCTGCAACGATAACTGAGTAAATAAAACTGCCAACTGTGTGAGTTCCCCGGTTGACTTCCTCGGTTGCTATCGAGGGGGAATACCAGGATGGGTTTGTTTGGTGTTAGCTTCAGGTTGGATCCGAATAGGTCTTTCTTACCCCTCTCTGATAGACGCCAGTATGTCAAGTCTCTATAGGGTGTTTCGTGCATGCCGCCGCTACCGCTTCAGTCCACCATACCTATGTAGGCGAGGACCGCCGAATTCTAGCCTCGCCGTGTACTGGCCTCAGTACTGACGCTCCTCTTTTTCCTTTGCCCTTTGTCGGCACCCCTTTTGTTTAAGCAGGTTTTGAGATCGACGTCGTTAGCAGGGTTACCCTTCCGGCTTGGCCTGGGCAGGGTTATGGACGCCATTGGTTATTCTTTAGGGCTCTTAGCTCTATTTGCATCTTGTCCGTACTCGGACGCTATATCGTTTTAAAAGTGATTTGGATCTTTGTTCTGTACATCTGTATTCTTGACTCTTGGAGTCGTGTTGTATATATATCTGTTCTGTGGGTCCCATCGAGGACTGTTGTGTAATGTTATTACTTCGTTTTCCACCCGCACGAAAGTTCCTGGTGGGCACCTTTGAATCATTTCTATGCGGGTTTGGCAGGAAGCGCTGAAACTTGCATAGGGTCGATTCTGAGGGTGTTACACTGGCAGTGCTCGAGACTTGGATAGGGGGTGGAGGTGGACGGTGGTGAGTGTCCTAGACATGCTTGCTAGGCTTGGTGCTTCTCCTAGCTTGTTGTCGACATGGGGGTGGAAAGTTAGGCTCGGCATGGTCACCATTAATGGCTATGGCATGCTCACAGTGGTGCTAATGCTTGTTAATTGAGATAGATCATCTACTGAGTGTGTAGTGTGAGCTATAGAGGGAACAAGTTAGGCCAAATTTACTGCTCACAATAGTGTTTGTGGTTTGTTTGTTTGGTGCTAGCAAGGTGTTTGATGAAATGGCCGCAAGAGATTCAAATTTGAATTTTTGAATCAAACTTGGTGGATGTGTTGGTTGCATACTAGAGAGTCTCTGGTTAGTTGTAAAGGTCAAGTGGAATTGGTTTGGTTAGTTTTTGAAAAAGGGATGATCTTCACATATGAAACAGATTCAATTTTGAAATGTGATTTGAATCATGTTGCCAAATGTTTCTGAAAGTTTTAAAGGTGGGCTTTTTGATTCACTTTTACTTGGTCTTGCAAGGGGTGAAAATAAATGGAAAAGTTTCTGTTTGAAATCTTGGACTAGAAACACTCATAGTGGCCTAGTGAGCAAGATTGGCAAAAATGACCATTTGCTTTATTGGTTTTGTTTTTGATTTTCTCTTGATTTGTTTTCTGCTTGGAAATGTTTTAGATGATGTTGTTTTCACCTTTAAAACATTCTTTGATATTTAGATCAATCACACAAGTCCATTCATGCATTCACACAATCATCATATACACACATGCATTCATAATGATTTGAACAAAAGTTTTTGTTAACCCTAATTTTGGTGATTGGAATTTGATAATCATTGTCCAACATTTTTGGGATGTTACAGAGGGTGTACTTGGAATGCACCATACCCTAATGGGCTAGGCACATGGAACCCTAGGTCATGTCGGCCAAGGACAAGGAAGAGAGAATCAAACTCTAGTTTGAATAGTCAAATCCTAGTTTGAAATGTCAAATCCTAGTTTGAAAGTCAAAGTCCTAGTGGAGGAAGGAAAGGAAACCTTGAGGGACAAGGTTTCCCTCTCCCTCTCCTTGCCGCCGGCCAAGAGGACTTGGGGAAGGACTCGACTAGTGCTAGGAACCCTGGCCGCTGCCCCTCCACCCATATAAGGAGGGATGGGGGCGCCCCATAGCCCCTCACCCCAAACCCTAGCCACCGGCGCCTCCCCTCTCTCCTCCATAGAGCTGCTCCGGCTTAGGCAAAGCCTTGAGTAATATCTTCTCCACCACCACCACCACACTGTCGTGCTATTGTGATTCCGTGGAGATCTACAACCTTTGCTGCCCGACTGGAACAAGGGAGAGGAAGGTATTCATCGACTACCGTACGTGTGACCAACGGCGGAAGTGCTCGAAAAGTGATCGACTACATCAACCACGAGAATCTGATCTCGTTAAATGCTTTGGATCTATGAGGGTGATGGCTCAGTTGATGTGGAGCCTGTTGGGAACCCCAAGAGCAAGGTGTGAAGCAGCACATCAACAAGTCTTCCCTCGGTAAGAAACTGAGGTTATCGAACCAGTAGGAGGAAGGAAACGTGTCACATCCCAAGATTTTCCAAATCTTGTAATGTGAAAATAAATGAATAAAATAAAACTTTGTTTGATTTTCAAGGCCAGAAGAAACTTTTGATTCCAATTGGAAATCTTCAAACCTATTTTGGATCAAATAAAATCCTAAAAGGATTAAAAAAGATAAAACATTTAATAAAGGAAAATAAAATATTTTGGGAATTACTATTTTGGATCTTTTAATAAAAGATTTTGTTTTCAAATGAAAAGGTGGATTTATAAATAAAGATTATTTTATAAAGCCAAATGAAATCTTGGCCAAGCTTTTGAATTAAAACATTTTGTTTTGAATAAAATTAGCAAAGGTTTATTTAAATAATAAGGATTTATTATCCAATTCTATTTAAGTAAAGGCTTTTCCCACTTTAAATAAAACACTAAAACTTATTTATTTATTTTAAATAAGTTTTCTAAAATATTTTATATTCTCAAAACCTACTAAAGTGTTTTTGTTTTATTTTGGTTTCAAAATAAATATTTAAATAAAACAAATCCTATTTGATTTAATAACTAAGGTCCATTCTATTTAATTATTAATGGAACCTAAAATGTTATTTTGTTTTAAACAAGATTTCCAAATATCTTTTATTCTCAAATAAAACCTACTGATTTGGTTTTGAAAATATTTGGATTTCAAATGGAGATTTTATTGAATAAATCAAACCCTAATTGATTTAATAACTAAAGTCCATTTCATTTAATTAATAAATGGATCCTAAAAAGGATTAAAAATTATTTTGTTTGGACTTTGAAAATATGTTGACAAAACAGAATAAAACTTCACCCAATGTTTGGTGATGATATGAATTCAAAAGGGGATTTTAAATAAATGAAAATTTGATTTGATAACTAATGTCCATTTTATTTATTTATAACTGGACCCTAAAA
The DNA here is from genome assembly GCA_916181665.1 of Avena sativa. Classification (NCBI taxonomy): domain Eukaryota; kingdom Viridiplantae; phylum Streptophyta; class Magnoliopsida; order Poales; family Poaceae; genus Avena; species Avena sativa. The sequence continues at coordinate 133,048,085 of OV702283.1, read as the reverse complement.
TAAAATTATTTTATTATTTAGGGACTTGGATTATTTCTGTTAAACAGAACCAAAACCCAAGGCAAAGTTTGGTGAATGTTTGAAGTTGTTTGAATGTTTGAATAATTGTTTGAAATTTAAAACAGGAAATAGAGTTAGAAAAAGGAAAAAGATTTAGAAACAGAAAAAAATAAGAAACTGGCCGACCCAGCCCAACAAACCAGCCCAACAGCCCACCTAGCCCACCTCACCCTCGCCCCCGAACCGTTTTTCTTCACCACAGAAGCAACCCGCTAAGCAACTGACTGGTGGACCCAACCCCCTTTCCTTCTCTATCGCTGACAAGACGACCCCACCTCCCTGTTCATTGTCCACACCCCGCGCGACCACTTCTTCCCCCTCGTCGCCGTTTCCTGCAGAGATTCCGCGGCCTTAATTCGCCATAATGCAGCCACCATTACTCACCTTGACCATACTCGATAAAACGCCTGCGTCTTCTCCTCCTTTCCCCTCTGTCACCACACCTCGACTCGCCCTCAGGCTGCTGAATTTTGCCAGAGACCATCCTCTGCTTCGACGAGGTTCGGCGTCGATTCCAGCCAAGTATCACTGCCCCTTGCATCCCTGAACACCCTGGCAACTTCCCCACTCCCAGACGCATCTCCCCGTACCCTCTGTTCGACCGCGGGCGCCTCAGAGCGTCGGCTACGACCAGCTTCTAAACGCCGCCGTGACTAGTTCCTCTCCGACGACGTCTCCCAGGTAAACCAGACAGCCCCGTGTCTCCTCGATCACGCAAACATCTTTGCCATGGCCTTGCACAACTAACCCAGTCCTCCGTTTGTCTTCTCGTGGACCACAGCACCGTCCCCCGACCACGTCCAGAGCCGTCTGTCGCTGTAGCAAGCTCCGGCGAGGAATTGCAGCAGACCCCGAGCACCCCTTGACCCAAGAACATCACGTCGAGTTTCCCCAGTCTCCTGCGATCTCGGTGAGCACTTCCCCCTCTTTCCTCGCTTCCTATTTCACCAGCGCCGCCGCCGTCTGCCCGTCGCCGCCGCGCACAGTCGCGCAGCGCCGCCAGTTAATGGCCATTTGGTTAGGTCTGTTAGATCTAGATCGGGCGAGCAGGATTAGGTCACTTAAACGCCGAAGGGGTATGCTTCCAGAACCATGCGATCTAATTAGATCCAACGCCCCACAGAGCGCGATCCGAGCGAAGCGGTACCGTCGAATGAAATCATGCCGCGTGTCACGAGTGTAGTTTAAAAACAGATTTAAAATCTGATTGAATTGTAAATTTCAAACCCCTGTATCTTTGGATCCACACGTCCAAAAATTACAAATTTTATGTCGTTGGATTCAGGAGAACAAGCCCTAGCCAACCATGCCCTTAGCTTAGCAAATAGTATCTGTTAGCTTGTTTGAATTTGAAGAAACATTTGTATGCTTGTTAAGGATGTAAAAATTGTTTAAAAATGAATTTGGGGTTAAAATCTTTTGCAATTGGATTGTTTTGAACCTATTGACCCTAGGAAACACTTTGTGGACTCAAAAATGTATTTGGTGAAATAAAAATATGATTCTTTGATTTAAAACCATTTCTAGTCAAATAGAAATGTGGTTTAATTATTAAAATTTGTTTTGGAAGAAAACCTTTGGAAAATGTTTTGTTTTAAACTCTCTGACCCTAAACAACAAGTTTTATGGTTTGAAAACATATTTGGTGAACCTTGGAGATTAATGCCTTGGTAAAAATATTTCTACACCACATAAAATGATACTTTGTTTTGAAAATGGTTTTTGTAGGGAAACCTTTTGCAAATGACTTTGCCACTTTACAAAATGACCATTAGGTGTTTTCAAAAGTTTATGACCATTAGGAACCACTTTTCAAAACAAAACAAAGCTTGGCATGCTTGCATGCATTACTTTGACTTTGTCATTTTATGTGTTGTTTTGCTTGATTGGTAGATTGAGTTTGTGCCTTGCTTGATTGAATTGTAATGAGTTGAAGAGTGTGATTGTTGCAAGGACAAGGAGTGAACCTATACTCTACCAAAAAGGCAAGTGATGCTTCATACTTTTTGTCCCATTACTTTCACTATGCATTAGTGATTTTTCTAAGTAAAACTTGCATGGAATTTTGCTCAGTATAATCCTTGCTATAGGAAAACCTTGTAGATGAATCCTTAGTAGGATTTTCCTAGGTTAAGATTCCTATTACTACCAAGCTTAGCCTAGCTAATAGAAAATATGGGTGGAAAATATATTCACACTATGGAAAAATCTCTAAGTCCGAGGACTTATGTTTTGGTTTAATAAAACAACTAAGTTAATGAATCACCTGGGTGGAATGGAAGGATTGGTTTATGTTGAGTGGTTACACAAGGCCATGGACTTGGCTTGTGTATCTCACTTGTGGATGGCCACCCAGGAACAAAGAGTTTTGAGATGTCAAATGTTGAGAAGCTTCAAGTGCAACCACTTGGCAATATGGGCTCTGCCATGATCATATAGGTTGCAAGAACTTAGCCATATGGACAGAGGGTGGTAGTGTTTGATAGGTTGGAACGCGTCCATTTTGGTCTAAGGGAAGGCTTTTGAAAGATCTTGTCTTGGGAAACCAAGTCTAGTTGGGAAAGTGCACCACCTCTGCAGAGTGTAAAATCTAAGTACTTAGCCATGTCCCTGGTAAAGGACAATTTGAGCATCAAGACATGGAAGCAATCAAGAATCTAATCATTCAAATTTCTAAGTTAAAATCTTGTGGTTTGAACAAGGGTTGTTTGAAATCTTCAATCTTTGATTGAGAGATGCCTTTGTTAAAGGATCTTCAAATCTTTGATTGAGAAAATGATTTTGCCAAGCAAAACTTAGTATTTTCAAATGTTAAGGAAAAATCTATTTTTGAGCAATGCAAGCCTCAACTCCACTCAGCCAAATGCATATAGATGATAGACACCACTATACTACCATAGTATCACTTGCCAATACAATTCAAATGTATTGACCCATTGTGGCTGTAACTTGTATGTTGCAGGTTTGATTGATTTTAGTGAAGATTGATTGATTAGGATTACAAAGTCTACAACCAACATCTGCCTGTGGCACTTTGAAGATGAAGGACCCCATGACTATAGTTATTGCGCTGCAATGTAATGTAATAGCCAAACGAGCTATGTATGATGTAATAAAATTATGTTATTCCTGGTTATAAAGTTATATTATGACCTTTGTTTCTTGATATTACATCTTAACTGTGGATGCTAGCTATTGATCCAGGGACTAGCATTGTAAACACAGGGGACTCCACCTTATTGTATTAAAGGTTGGGACACTCCCTCTACAAAACGTCACACAGGTGTTGCAAGCAACGTGGAAACCTGCACAACACAAACTAAAGACTTTGCCCCAACTAACAGTGAGGTTGTCAATCTCACCGGTTGCTGTAACAAAGGATTAACTGTATGGTGTGGAAGGTGATGATGGTGTGCAGCAAGTAAATAGTAACAGTGGAAGATGTATCAATAGTAAAGATTGGACCGGGGTCCATAGTTCACTAGAGGTGCTCTCCTTAGATAAACAACATGGCATGAAGGGTAAACAAATTATAGCAGGGCAATTGACAGGAACTGAGCAAGGCATAACAATGAAATACTAGACAAAAAGATCCCATGAGATTCGATTGGGCAATACAACAAGATACATAGACCGCCATCCAACTGCATCTATGATTAGAAGTCCACCTTCAGGTTATCATCCGAACCCCCTCCAGTATTAAGTTGCAAGCAATAGACAACTGCTTTAAGCAAAGTGTGTAATGTAAACAATCCACTTGTTCCATGAACAAGAAACCGCTGTTTTCTCCCTAGTGGCAACAACACATCTACAACCGAAGAGATTTCTGTCACTTCCCTTGGAAACTGGAGGCATGAACCCACTATCGAGCATAAATACCCCCTCTTGGAGTCACTAGCAACTACTTGGCCAAGATAGCTACTAACAACGGAGAGCATGCAAGATCACAAACAACACAGACATGATAGAATCAAATAGACAAAACCATTAATCAATCTGACATAGTAATCTCAATATCCAGCGGATCCCCGCAGACACAACATTCATGATTACAAATAGATTAGATCTTGATCATGAACGGAGCTCACAAGATCTATACTTGAAAGCACAAGGAGGAGATACAACCATATAGCTACTACATGGACCCGTAGTCCAAGGTGGAACTACTCATGCTTCATACCGGAGAAGAAGGCCTCTAGGATGATCTCCCCTCCGTCAGGGTGCCGGGAAGAACTTCAGATCACCCCGATCTAGGGACGATGGTGGCGGAGGCTATAGAAGGTTTCGTGGAGTTTTGATCGGGTGCCTAGGGTTTCTGCATTGGGGGCTTCTTATAGGCGAAGACGGAGGCTGAGGGGGTTCCCGAGGCGGCTGCACCCCCCAGGCGCGGGGTGGGCCCACCCGCGCGGCCAGGGGATGTGGCCCCCTCGAGACCCTCCTCCGTCTCCTCTTCTGGCATCGTGTTGCCCATGGTAAAATATTGACTTTGGCTTTTGTCCCGTCCAATTCCGAGAATATTGATTTTCTGCTTTTCTGGAACCAAAAACAGAAGAAAACATGCAACTCGCACTCTGGCAACTTGTTAATAGGTTAGTTCCAGAAAACATATAAAAACACCTCAAAGTGTAGACAAAGCAAAGCAAAGTACATACTAAACAAGCATGGAGCATCAAAAATTATAAATACGTTTCCGACGTATCAAGCATCCCCAAGCTTAACTCCTGCTCGTCCTTGAGTAGGTATGTGATAAAAGAATAATTTTTGAGGTGTCATGCACCTTCCCAATAAATATCAAACCATTTGCAAGCATTGAAAGCTAGGATCAAAGAACTCTAAACATGTGCATGAAATATGGAGTTCTAACAATAAGACAAAGTAACTATGCATGCAACATGAAAGGCTACAAACAAAGATCATGAATAGCATGCATTCAAAAACGTTTATTTGTTTCAAATACAGAATACATGGAATAGTGGCAATCAGCTTGTCCCTCATAGAGTAGCAAATAGATGCATAGGACACCTTCAAAGTTCAAAAGAGTGACTAGATACAGATAGCACAAGAACAAGCAATATCAACAACATGCATCAATCAATAAGTTTTGGGACACTGCACATAGAACTAAGAATGGCAACTATGCTCTCTTAATGGTGCCTAAAGGTAGAAGGTGGAGACTCAACATAATAGTGGAAGAAAGTCACTTCATAAAGGGAAGCAGGGATTTAAAGTTTCAAAAAGAGCTTCCAAAAATTATGGTACTTGTTAGCTTTCAGCCCTCATTGCCCCTATCATAAGCATCTTGAAGTGATTAAGGTTAAAGTGAACAAACTATGGAGTATATGCTTGACAAAGTATAATTTGGCAATCTCATGTCCCTTGAATATGAGGGCCACACCTCATGCTACTCAACTTCAGTCACCTATAAGTTCTTGTCATAGTATGTACATGCGTATCATAGAGAACCGCCAACGGGGTACCCCTTGCACATGGTACAGGAGCTATCCCATAACCAAAATGACAAGGCAAGAAGACAATGAGCATCTCAGCGATCTTTTTATTTACTATGTGCATAGCTTTTTATTGAGGATGCTTCACAGAATGCTCATTATGGTGATGCTGCAAGTTTTCACCATGATTAGGCATGGCTTAGGCTAGAGTCCCAGGCGTTTCTCTAATAGAAAATACATAACTCCATGGACTTACAAGCTCCCTTTTTATTTCACACTAGTGGCATCCATAGACAAAAGAGCATGCTATCAACTGTGTGCAAATACAGGTGCAATGTTGAAAACGTTACCCATGATAGCATGGTTATGCTAATTCCAACATATAAGTGCAAGCATATACAACATAGACGACACAATGGTTCAAGTTTATTAGGGGCAAAGAATATAAAGTGTGCCATCAAATTCGTGAGAGCTTTAATCAGTAAGTTTTCACATAACAAAATACTTTTTAATTGGAAGATAGCTGAAAACAAGAATATACTTGGAATGGTGTAACACAACATGCATAGGAATTTATAGTGGAAACTTTGGAATAACTTGGTTTCTTGGGAGTTGGAGGCATGAGTAGAGCTTACTCATACAGGTGGAGGCTAGCAAAAGACTGGGAGCAACCAACTAAGAGAGCAATAATGGCCGTAATAATGCAGAGCAAAAAAACATTACTAATCAAAGCATAGAGTGGTACTACAAGTCAAGGACTAAATTATCATAGAGGCTATAGTGACTTGTTCATAGTCATAACATGGTGTGAGCATGTGCCAAGTTAACCCAAACAAAACATCAAAGGAGAATACCACAATACTATGCTTTTGTATGCTAAAACAACACATGATTCTTTCAAGGAACACTAATCAATCCCAATGACTTGGAGCAAGTCATGCTATAACAATAATCACTAAGCATAAGGTCAAAACAACACCTATCATGGCATGCTAAAGTCTAAGTCATAGTCAATGCAACGTCCTCTTGCACTTTCAAGCAAGAATTTTCTACTCCTTTCCAACACCAATCGACTTATTTGAAATCACACAGCGAGAATGGGGGTCCAAACTACTTTATTCAAGCAAACTAAACAAACTAAGCAAAGCAAACAAAAACTAAGATGCTCCAAGAACAACACAACAGTGCATGAAACAATAAAAACGAAGTGTCTAGATAGACCTGAGTTTTTATTGATGAAGAAGGGAATGCCCACCAAGCTTTGACGCTTGTACCTCTTGGATATTTCTTGGGGTAACACCGAGGTGGCATCCCCATGCTTGAGCCTTTGTCCATTCTTCATCTCATTACATCATTTTCTCTCTACACCTGAAATTTTTCCTTCATACAAAACTTCACACAATCTTTATTAGCAACATTAGTGTATTCAAAAGATAATAGACCTTTAGGCTCAGCTTGGGAAATGAAAAACTTTTCACTAAAAACACAATCTACTGTAGCAACTCCTTCAAAAAGCTCAATTCCCCAAAAGAGAACTCAAAAAGAAATCAATAAGAAGCAAATGCAAATAATGGCAGTAATATGTCAAAACAGACCAACAGGTAGAAACCGATTTTTTCGAAGACCTTCTATTACTTAAATCAAAAAGTGTTGAACTAACAAAAGTTAGCTAACATACTGGGGGATTTATTCGCAAATTTTCAGCTCAATCCGACTTACAGAGACTCCTCACGAATTTTTAGGGTGGAGGACTGAAATCTGTTTCGAGACAGCAACTCCCCAAATCTTACTTCCCTCTCATTAGAGGTCATTCTTAGCACAAAAAGCAAACAAAAAGGATAAGGAGAGGACATTACTGAAGTAATAACTTCCAAGACTCAAGGAAACTCTTGGGTTATCTCCCAACAAGTACTTTTGTTTAACGCATTTAAGTTAGCCACAAGAAGCAAGAAATCAAGTATTTTCAAATGAGGAAGCATTAAGATCAATACTTGCAAAGTCTTCAACTATGAAAGTATCTCATCCAAATGAGTTTTGGAGGATCCCTTCTCATTTATCTTTGGTTTACTACTTTCATCAAAAAGATTTTCAGGCGCAATCCAATCAAAATTCTTTTCAAAGGCCTCATGCATTCTAACAAGCTTAAAGGGTATGTGTATCTTGAATTCTTCTCTAGGTTTGGTTTTATCTGAAGTACCCACAACATCTACAGATGGGCCTAGCATATTGAAATGCTCAAAGACCTTTTTGGCTTCCCTAGCAACATCATTGAACTCTTTTAGCAAAGTTTCAAGAATGAATTCTCTCTTTTCAGCATTCTTTTCTTCTTTTAGTTTTAGGAACAAAATTCGCATCATAGGATTAAGGCTAACAAACCTAGCCTCCAACATATGAACTAAAGAAGATGCAACAATCTCATAATTAGGAGCAGGTTTTGCTATAGAACTATCCTCAATATCCTCATGCTTGATAACATGATTAAAGAATTCTTCAATATTATCTTTCCCAATTATGGAGCCACTACCCATTGCAAGATCCTTCAGGGATAACTTGGGGAACAACATGGTGAGCTAGGGCAAGGTGGCAACTAGAGCATGAACTAATTTTTGTGTGTTTTTGAATAGAGAAAGCAAACCAAACTAAACTAATTTTTTTAGTTTTTGATAAAAATAGGCAAACAAAACCAAGCAAAAGAAACTAAGGAAACTAAAAAAACAGTAAAGAGAAAGGAAGTGGAGGACTCCCCTTGTGAAGACGTCCTTAGACTCCCCGGCAACGGCGCCAGAAAACTTGTTGATGGATCAGTTGATGTGGAGCCTATTGGGAACCCCAAGAGCAAGGTGTGAAGCAGCACATCAGCAAGTCTTCCCTTAGTAAGAAACCAAGGTTATCGAACCAGTAGGAGGAAGGAAACATCACACAGGTGTTGCATGCAACGTGGAAACCTGCACAACACAAACTCAAGACTTTGACGCAACTAACAGTGAGGTTGTCAATCTCACCGGTTGTTGTAACAAAGGATTAACTGCATGGTGTGGAATGTGATGATGGTTTGCAGCAAGTAAATAGTAATAGTGGAAGATGTATCAATGGTAAAGATTTGACCGGGGTCCATAGTTCACTAGAGGTGCTCTCCTTAGATAAACAACATGGCATGAAGGGTAAAAAAATTACAACAGGGCAATTGACAGGAACTGAGCAAGGCATAATAATGCAATACTAGACAAAAAGATCCTATGAGATTCGATTGGGCAATACGACAAGATACATACACCGCCATCCAACTGCATCTATGAATAGAAGTCCACCTTCAGGTTATCATCCGAACCCCCTCCAGTATTAAGTTGCAAGCAACAGACAACTGCTTTAAGCAAAGTGTGTAAGGTAAAAAATCCACTTGTTCCATGAACAAGAGACTGTTGTTTTCTCCCTAGTGGCAACACCACATCTACAACCGAAGAGATTTATGTCACTTCCCTTGGAAACTAGAGGCATGAACCCACTATCGAGTATAAATACGCTCTCTTGGAGTCACTAGCAACTACTTGGCCAAGATAGCTACTAACAATGGAGAGCATGCAAGATCACAAACAACACAGACATGATATAATCAAATAGACAAAACCATTAATCAATCTGAAATAGTAATTTCAATATCCATCGGATCCCCGAAAACACAACATGTATGATTACAAATAGATTAGATCTTGATCATGAACAGAGCTCACAAGATCTATACATGAAAGCACAAGGAGGAGATACAACCATCTAGCTACTATATGGACCTGTAATCCAAGGTGGAACTACTCACGCTTCATACCGGAGAATAAGGCCTCCGGGATGATCTCCCCTCTGGCAGGGTGCCGGGAAGAACTTCAGATCCCCCTGATCTAAGGACGATGGTGGCGGTGGCTAAAGAAGGTTTCATGGAGTTTTGATCAGGTGCCTAGGGTTTCTGCATCTGGTGCTTCTTATAGGCGAAGAGGGAGGCCGAGGGGGTGCTCGAGGCGGCTGCACCCCCTAGGCGCGGGGTGGTCCCACCCGCGCGTCTAGGGGGTGTGGCCCCCTTGAGGCCCTCCTCCGTATCCTCTTCTGGCTTCGTGTTGCCCACGGTAAAATATTGACTTTGGCTTTTCTCCCTTCCAATTCAGAGAATATTGATTTTCTGCCTTTCTAGAACCAAAAACAGAAGAAAAGAAGCAACTGGCACTATGGCAACTTGTTAATAGGTTAGTTCCAGAAAACATATAAAAACACCTCAAATTGCAGACAAAGCAAAGCAAAGTAGATACTAAACAAGCATGGAGCATCAAAAATTATAGATACATTTCCGATGTTTCAGAGGGTTAGTTCTCTACAATCTCGTTGCACCAATCTCATAGATTAGATCTAGGCTTTGCCATAGATTGGATCTTGGTTTTGTGTGTTCATGCGATAGATTTTTTTTGTTTTCCATGCTATGAACCCTAAAGTGGTATCATAGCCGACTCTATGCGTAGATCTGTTGCACGAGTAGAACACAATGGTTTTGTGGGATTTGATGCTTTTCTTGTCATTTTATTTTTGTGTACTTTGCATCTTGTAGGATGATGGGATGAAGCGGCCCGGGGTAACCTTACATGTCATCGTACATGAGACTTTCTCCACGCTCAACGTGCAACTTGCATTGCACAAGTGGCTTTGCGGGTGCCTGTCTCTCCCACCATAGTGAAGATTCAATTTACAACGAGCACTTAACAATACTTGTATCAACGTTGCGGTTCATGTTTGTAAGTTAGAACGATTCTTATTCGAAAGCCCCAGCCACGTAAAACATGCAAAGAAGATTAGAGGCGTCTAACTTGTTTTTGTAGAGCTTGTGTTGTGATGTGATATGGCCATGATGTGATTGTGATTATATATGATGTATGCAATGATCCTTATTGTAAGTTGGCAACCGTTAGGAGGCTTATGGTTGTCTTTAAATTCATTAAGACCTGCGTGTCTATTCATCATGTAATCGCTTTATTCCAAGTATTGTAATAGTTGTTGTTGGTGATGGACAACTGATTGCATCTCAGATCACTATAGAGCTTCGTTGGGAGACCCCAAGAGGAAGGTGGGATGAGTACAACAATAAGTTCCTCCCTCAATAGAAACCAAGGTTATCGAACCAGTAGGAGGAAGGAAACGACTCAAAGGTGTTGCTAGCAACTTGGAAACCTGCACAACACAAACTCAAGACTTTGCCCCAACGAATAGTGAGGTTGTCAATCTCACCGGTTTGCTGAAAACAAAGGATTAACTGTATGGTGTGGAAGGTGATGGTGGCTTGCAGAAAGTAAACAGTAACAGTGGAAGATGTATCAATGGGAAAGATTAGATCAGGGTCCATAGTTCACTAGAGGTGTTCTCCTTAATATAAACAACATAACATTTTGGGTAAACAAATTACAGCGGGGCAATTGACAGGACAGAGCAAGGCATAACAATGCAATACTAGACCTTCATGATCCTATGAGATTTGATTGGGCATTACAACAATATACATAGACCGCCATCCAACTGCATTTATGACTAGTAATCCACCTTCAGGTTATCATCTGAACCCCCTCCAATATTAAGTTCCAAGCAACGAATAACCGCTTTAAGCAAAGTGTGTAAAGTAAACAATACAATTGTTCCATGAACAAGAGATTGTTGTTTTCTCCCTAGTATCAACAACACATCTACAACCTTATAGATTTCTGTCACTTCCCCAGATTCAATAGAGGCATGAACCCACTATCGAGCATAAATAATCCCTCTTGGAGTCACTAGCATCTACTTGGCCAAGATAGCTACTAGAAACGGAGAGCATGCAAGATCTCAAACAACACAAACATGATAGAATCAATAAGATATAATCATTAACCAATCTGACATACTAATCTCAATATCCATCGGATCCCCACAAACACAACATGGATGATTACAAATAGATGATCTTGATCATGAACGGAGATCACAAGATCTAAACATGGTAGCACCAAGGAGAAGAAACAACCATCTAGCTACTGTATGGACCCATAGTCCAAGGTGGAACTACTCACGCATTATACCGGAGTCTGGCATGGTGACGAAGAAGGCCTCCGGGATGATCTCTCCCATCCGGCAAGGTGTCGGGAAGAGCTTCAGACTCCCCGATCTAGGGACGATGGTGGTGGCGGCTAAAGACTATTTCGTGGAAGATTGATCGGGTACTTAGGGTTTAGGTATCTGGGCTTCTTATAGGCGCAGAGGGAGGCCGAGGGGGTGCCCGAGGTGGCTGCACCCCCTATGTGCGGGCCAGGCCTGGCCCCGTGGCCAGGGTGTGTGGCCCCCTAGCGGCCCTCCTCCGTCTCGTCTTCTGGCTCCGTGTTCTCCTCGGTAAAATATTGACTTTGGATTTTGTCATGTCCAATTCCGAGAATATTCATTTTTTGACTTTTCTGAAACCAAAAACAACAGAAAACATGCAACTGACATTGTGGCATATTGTTAATAGGTCAGTCCCAGAAAACATATAAAAATACCTCAAAGTGTAGACAAAGCAAAGCAAAGTGGATAGTAAACAAGCATGGGACATAAAAAATTATAGATACGTTTACGACGTATCAAGCATCCCCAAGCTTAAATCCTGCTCGTCCTCGAGTAGGTAAGTGATAAAAAGAATAATTTTTGAGGTGACATGTGATACGTCCAAAACGTATCTACTTTTCTGAACACTTTTGCTATTGTTTCTCGTCTAAACTTGTGTGATTTGGATACAACTAACACAGACTGACGCTATTTTCAGTAGAATTACCTTGGTGTCTAGTTTTTGTGCAGAAAATCAACTATCAGGAAAAATCCCAGAAAATATGTCAAAAGTCCTATTTCACCAGAAGATCCATGGAGCCAGAGTACGAGCCGAAGGGGAGCCCTGGGTTGCCCACACACCCCTCCCGCGCGCGTGGGCCCATCCTCCTCCTGGGAGGGGTGTGGCCAGCCCAGGCACCTCCTCGGCCTCCCTCTGCGCCTAAGTTACCCTTTGACCAAAAAACCAAGGGGGGTCCGATGTTTTTTCCAAAAAGAGTTCTGCTGTGCCGCCACCACTAGAGACCAAGATTCGGAACCAGAAACTCCGTTCTGGTACCCTGCCGGGACGAGGAATTTGGGGAGGATCATTGTCATCATCATCACCAACGCCTCTCCATCAACCATCGATGTTTCCCTCATCCATGAGTGATTAATCCCCGCTGTAGGCTATGGGGATGGTAGAGATTTGATGATTTCTATCATGTAATCGAATAAGATTGTTAGGGCATAGTGCCTACTATCTATATTAGTGCTATTTGACTTTGTTGCAACTTGTGCTTAATTCTTGCCACTAGGGCCCGAGTGACATGATCTCAGATCTGAACTTATTATTGAATCATTATGGTAGTATTGTTTGTTGTCTTATCTGCAAGTTGTGTACACATATCATTGTCCGGATCCAAAGGCCCCGAAGTTACAGAAATTGGGACAACCAGAGGGGATGGCTGTGATGTGAGGATCACATGTGTTCATGGAGTGTTAATGCTTTTCTTCGGTGCTCTATTAAAAGGAGCACCTTAGTTTCCAGTAGTTCCCTAGAGGCCCCGCTGCCACGGGCTGGCTGGATAGAAGATGTTGTGCAAGTTCTCATTGCGAGCATGTATGACTATATATGGAGAACATGCCTTTGATTCTTTAGTACTTGGATGCTTGTTCTTATTTATCTGCAATTCCCTAGATCTTGAAGTTACATGTTTAGACTCATCCATGCAACGCTCGTCCATCCATCCCTATGCCTACCCCACTCGAATCCCACTGTTTCCGTTACTGTTACTATTGCTCTTGTTCTACGATTGCTGTTGCTACTACCAAACTGTTGCTACTGATAAACTTCTATGAGCAAGAACTATTTCTAGGTGCAGCTGAATTGACAACTCAGTTGTTAAGGCTTGCAAGTATTCTTTGGCTCCCCTTGTGTCGAATCAATAAATTGGGTAATACTACCCGCTAAGACTGTTGCGATCCCCTATTCTTGTGGGTCATCAAGACTATTTTCTGGCGCTGTTGCCGAGGTGCATAGCTTTATTTTTAAGTTCACTTGGATCTATTATTGTTCACTGCTACTCCTTTCATCATGGGTAAGTCTCGTGATGGAAAGTTTCCTATTTTACCATCCACTACAAGAAGATTTACAGTCCTAAACACCTCTGTTACTCTTAATTCACCATCTGTTATAAGTAAGCTTGTTACACCACCACCACATACTCATGCTACACACACTGCTACTACTGATGAATCTGAAACTGCTTTTGATACTCATGATGTTACTTCTACTGTGCTTGATGCGAGTGGTTCATTAGGTCCTTTCCTAGATGCTACTATGGCTAGTCTAGGAAATACTGAAACTCCTAGTGAAGACACTGTTACACCTGTTAGCTCACCTGAGTCTAGAGAGAGATATGATATTAATGATGGTTACATTGAGTTTACTGATGAATTTATTGAAGAGTGCCAAAACACACATGGTACTAGTGCTATTAAGAGCCTCCTAGCAAGACGCACCATTATTCCTTAACTGTCCTCTGATCCTAAGTTTTCCACTTCTCCCATAGATATTAAAGATAAGATTATGATTTCTCTCTTGATTTATCCTATTTAGACATTGTTGAGAAAGAACCTTTTTGTGGGACTGAAAATGAGAGCGTTGTAGCTCATATGAATGATCTTTCTACTATGAGTGCTTTATTCTCTGATAATTTTAAAATGCGCAAGTACTTTGTTACTAAGATCTTCCCTTTTTCACTAAAAGGAGAAGCTAGGGCTTGGTTTAATAGACTACCTCCTGGTTCCATTGATAGCCCTGATTGTTTGATTGCTTCTTTCTTCCATAAATATTTTCCTCTCAGTGCTAGACATGCTGCTTTGCAGAGACTTTTTGATTTTAAACAGGGAGAAGAAGAGAAATTGCATGAGTCATGGACAAGGTTCTGTGACTTGATTCATGCCCATCCTGGATGTCCATTACCTAAAAATGAGCTTCTTGATATTTATTATAATGGACTAACTGATGATTCTAGGACATACCTAGATAGCTTTGCTGATTGTGTTTTCAGGAAAAGAACTCCTACAGATGTTGAAGAATTAATGGCTAAAATAATCAAGAATTATGATGATTGGACTTCAACTGAGCTAAATACACCTGAGCCTATTACTCCTGAAACAGATCCAACACCAACACCAAAGAAGAGGGGAGTTATTGCATTAAATTATGAAGTGATGAAGGAAGCTAAGAAATGTCTAAAGGAGAAAGGTATTACAGCTGAAGATGTGAAGAATCTACCTCCTATAGAAGAGTTATGTAAGCCACTTCCCCACTCATCTACTATTGAGGTACACTCTCTCCAACACTTTGATGAAGGTGATATTCCTTATGGTAAGCCTCCTGATCAATGTTTAGAGGAACTTGACATTTTTATTGTTAAGCAAGGTAATTTTAATAAACAAGTTCATAATCATTTATTGGAAAACTCTAGAGCTATTAAAGAGGTGAAAGATATCATGGAAAGAACTTCCAATTGTATTAAAATTCTTTGTAAACACTTTCAAATGTTCCAAACCCAACTTGATCAACTTTCTAAGGTACAAAAGGATATGCTAGTTAATGCCTCAGGAGATAAACATGCTTCTGGAATTATAACTAGGAGTGGTATGGCTACTCAAGATCGTTTATATCCTGAAGGACACCCTAAAATAATTGAACAGGATTCTCAACAAGGTGAAAGTAGTGGTAGTCCTCGTAAGAGAAAGAAAAAGAAACACAAAATAGTTGAGGAACCCCTTGAACCTGCTGTAGATCCTAATAGTATATTTGTCTCTGATGCTGAAACTGAGAGTGGTAATGATAAAAATGATGCTCTTGATAAGGAGGAAGTTGAGGAAGAACCTGAGAAGCACACTAAGAACACTAGGTACACTAAGGAAGATTTTACTGCTAATAAACATGGTAAAGAGAGAGAACCTTGGGTGTAGAAACCTATGCCTTTTCCAGGTAAGAAACACAAGTCAAAGGAGGAAGAACACTACAACAAGTTTTGTGAGTGGATGAAACCTTTATTTTTGTAAATTCCTTTGAATGATGCTATTAAGTTGCCTCCTTATTCAAAGTATATGAAGGATATTGTCTCTAATAAAAGGAAGATTCCTAATGAGGAGATTTCTACTCTGCTTGCTAATTATTCCTTCAATGGTAAGGTTCCAAAGAAACTTGGTGATCCAGGTATACCCACTATTCCTTGATCTATTAAGAACAATTATGTTAGAACTACTTTATGTGATTTGCGAGCTGGAGTTAGTGGTATGCCTTTTTCTCTCTATAAGAGACTCCATCTAGAAAAGTTGATACCAACTGATATATCTTTGCAAATGGCTGATAAGTCAACTACTATTCCTGTTGGTATATGTGAGGATGTTCCTGTTCAAGTGGCTCATAATTTCTTTGTTTTAACTGATTTTGTTGTGCTTGAAATGCCTGAAGATGATAATATGTCTATTATTCTAGGGAGACCTTTTCTTAACACTGCAGGTTCTGTCATCAATTGCAATCAAGCAAAATTAACATTCAATATTGATGACAAAGAGCATACTGTATATTTACCCAAGAAGGTTGCTAAGAGCTATTGCCTGAATTCCATTGAAAATATTGAGAGCATTAAGGTTGGAGAAATATATTGTCCCATTCCACAAGAAAATTTCGAAACTATTATGATTGGGACCATTGCTATCAAGTATGAGGTAACATAATCACCTTGTGGAATGCAAAGTTTTGTTTCATATAATATTTGTTTTGGTAATAAGACTTGATCAACCTTGTTAACAAAAGGATTTTAATGAACATAATAATGCTTTCACTTTGGTTATACTTGCTCACTTCTACTTTTCTCCTTTCTAGTCTTTGCTTTTTCTCTTGTTAGCTTTGGTTTTGCTAGTTGTTTGCTTGTTAGAGTATCCTAGAACTTTTGTAGTTTGGTTTTTGTTTGCTTTTGCTTCTTCCGAAAAAACTGTTTATGCGAGAAAATCAATTTTCATACCCTGAAAATTGGCCAAAAATAAAGTTTCCCGAAAAATCCCAGAAAATTCAAAATAAATTTTTCCTCAAAAAAAGGGGGCAGAGGGACACCTGGAGTGACCCAGGGGGCCACCCCAGGCACCCACACCCCTGGTAGGCGCGACCTCCCTACAGGTGGCGCCTGGGTGGGGTGTGGCCCACCTAGGCCCCTTCAAGATGCCTCCTCCCAGCCATCTTCTTTCTCTCTCCCGAAAAACACCGAAAAACTTTCTCAAGATCGAGTTCTTGCTGTTCTTGCTCTCTAATTTCGATCTCCTTGCTCAGCCCACATTTGCTGTTGATTTTTGGAGGGATTGCTCCTTAGTATGTGCCTCCTCCACTTGTCCAATTAGATTTGCGATTCATATATTGTATCTTGAGTATTTTGCTGCTATAGGTGTCAGGTTGTGTCAGCTTGCATGCTTGTTATATGCTTAGAGATTTTGTTTTGATGCATGTGTAGCCCTCTAGCAAGTTCCTATAGTAGTTTCTCATCATTTATCAACTTGGAAATCACTTGGTTTGATTTTTGTCTAAAAATTTCAGAAAGGAAGATGAGTGCATACCCACTGAATCAATATGATTTGATGGTACCTGAGCCAATGAAAGTCCATCGTGAGGAAGGAGTTTTCCCTTCCATATATCCATGCCCTGAATTTATGAGAGACGCGGGGATCTTTCAAGATTTCCAAACTATGATTACTAATGCAGGGTTGGAACACTTTGTTGAAGGTGAACCTTTTCAATATGTTAAGGTAACCATGGCTGTGGTGCAGGACTTCCGGTTCACTTGGTCTTCATCTAATCCCACGGTCCATTACAAAATATACAATATAGCTGTCGACCTGCTGTTTGCTGATTTCTGTGCAGCTATTAGAGTGCCTTGTTGGGGATCTTGTGAGAAGATCAAGGAGAGGCCTAAGCAACTTATGGATTTATATGCTGAAATTTTCCAAGGTTTCGATTTCTCAAAGGATAGTGGTAAAATTCAGAACATTCAGTTCCCATCTATTAGATATTTCGCCTATTTCATTACGAAGTGTGTTCTTGCTAGAAAGATTGCTAGAAACTTATCTTCTTTCGATCTAGCTTTTAATGTAGCTGCTTTGAATAGGGATAGATCTTATAACCTGGGTTCCTTGATAGCTTACCGGCTTACCACTAACTGCGAGAAGGGTGGAATTTGTGGAGGTCTATTGCCTCTAGGTTGCTAGCTTTGCATGGTTTAGAGCCTCACCATTCAGATTATCAGTTCCTCATTGAGAGACTTGATCTTGATTCCATGGTTCAACATAATTTTGTTTCTTTGGGGTCTACTGTGAGAAGTTTACCGTACGAATTATCTTTTTCCAAGCATGGTTGGAGAGGGGGTAGGACTGACAAAGTAGTTTATTTGCCTGCACCATTTTTGTTTAATTTTGATAACAAGCAAGGATGGTCGCTCACGGAGGAGGAGTTTAACACATACGTGGCGGGGGTCTCCCAGCATGAGGGGAATGATGGAGTGGATGGCGAAGATGATTCGGTTCAGCCCTCCAACTTGGGAGAGTCTTCATACCAGCATCCCTCTTATGATTGGGGCGCGTCTTCTTCTTCATTGCAAGCGCCTGACTATGATCATTCCTACGATGACCTACCATCTTGGAGTTACTACCCGCGCTATTGAGCCCCACTTAGGACAAAAGCCTAAGCTTGGGGGGAGGTATACCGACATCACACTCATCTATATATCATGTTTCGTCGGTTCTTTGTATATCCATTGTTTCGCTTTATTTTTGGTTCTTGCTGCTGATTTCTCAAAAACACAAAAATGCCAAAAATATTTTCGTTGTTTCTCTTGGGTTGTTTCTTTGATTTTTAGCTTTGGTTTGCCTTAAAAGAAAAAACCAAAAAGATTTTGCTTTGTTTGCTTCTTGTTTGGTTTGTTTTTGCTTTGTTTGGTTTTGTTTTGTTTGCTTGTTTGAAAAAATCAAAAACACCAAAAATATTTGTTGTTCTTCTTTGGTTCTGTGAGTTCTTTGCAGGGTTCAGCCGTCCTCAGTGGAGTTTGGTTTCATGTTATTATTCAAGTCGCACAAGTGAAGGGCAATAATGAAGATTAAGACAACTTGAGGTGTGGTAAGAGCTGGTAACGAACTCTATTTGTTTTCATTTTTGTACATATACTCATCATTGTGAGCATGCTTAGTTTGTTCATGTAAGGTCTATGTTATTATGAATGCTTAGTAGTTCTTGCTCTCTTATGATTAGCTCCAGCTTGCTAATATTTGTAGCATGTCATATGAATGTTTGCTTGCATTGTTTTATTCATTTTTTGGTATGATATTGTGGTATCCTCCTCTGAAAGTTTCATGTGAATCGACTTGGCACATGCTCACGCATGCATATGACTAAACAATAGTCAGTAAGCCTCGATGATTTATTTTGCCTCGGAGTTCTTGTATAACTTTCATGCCATAATTAGTCATGTTTTGTTGCAAGCATGATTATGACAATTATTGCTCTCTCGTTTTTCGCTCCCTCTCTATTGCTAGCCTTCACTTGCACTGAGTATGAGCTCTACTTGTGCATCCAACTCCCCAAAACAAGTATTGCCACTGTGTCCACCATACCTACCTATTAGCATCATTTGCTATTTTAGTGCATATTCTATATGCCTTGTTTTCTTCCAAATAAAATGTTTGACTGCTTTGAGAAAGTTAGTTAGTAAAGCTCTCACGAACTTGATGGCACACTTTATTCCTTGCACTTAATAATCCTGAACTATTGTGACCTGTCCATGAAAGTTATATGCTTGAAAATTATATGCTAGGAGTCAGGAGAACCGTGCTATCACGGGGAACACTTTCAACACTTTTTGGATACATATCCAGTTGATACCTTGCTATTTTGTTTGCGGATGTCATTGGTGTGAAATAAAAGGGGAGCTTGTCAGTTCATGGAGTCTATACATTGTGTTAGATAAACGCCTAGGCCGCTAGCCTAAGCCATGCCTAATCATGGTGGAAACTTGCAGCATTACCATAATGAGCATTCTGTGAAGCATCCTTAATAAAAAGCTATGCACATAGTAAATAAAAAGATCGCTGAGATGCTCATTGTCTGCTTTCCTTGTCATTTTAATCATGGGATAGCTCTTGTATCATGCGCAAGGGGTACCCCGTTGGCGGTTCTCTATGATATGCATGTATTTACAATGACAAGAACTTACAGGTAACCAAAGTTGAGTAGAACACGGAGCGACCCTCGTACTCAAGGGACACGGGATTTCCAGTTTATGGTCTATCAAGCATATAACTGATTGGACCTCACTTTCACCTTAAACACATGAAGATGCCTATGTTAGGGGCAATGAGAGCTCAAATCTAATGAGTACCTTTCTTTCAGCATTTGGAAGCCTTTCAAACTTTTCAAAACCTTTTCACTTCTTTGTTGAGTCATAAATTATTCTATGAGAACCTTCTTGAGAGCATAGATGTCATTATTGTGTTTGTTCCAAAACTTGGTTAATTATGTCATGATTTTGATGCATGTATCTCTGATATCTTTATCTCTAGTCTTCACTTGAACTTCAGAGGTGCCTTGGCATTTATATTGTGATCTACAAACAAAGGCAAGCGAGATACCACTCTATCATACCTTATTATGAGCATTGCAATGTTGCTTATGTTTATGTTTCATGCTACTTATTATTATTGAGTTGGTTTCTCTTCATAGCTTGCAATGACTATTGAGTAGACTTAGTTGCATACTTCTTATCATGAATGGTTTAAGTATCTACTCCTGTGCTGAGAATATATATATCATATGAAGCAAATGTGTTCGTGAAAGTTCTTTTATCGCACTCAGTTTTCAACTGAATTGCTTGAGTACAAGCAATAAGCTAAGCTTGGGGGGAGTTGATACGTCCAAAGCGTATCTACTTCCCCGAACACTTTTGCTATTGTTTCTCCTCTAAACTTGTGTGATTTGGATACCACTAACACTAACTGACGCTGTTTTCAGCAGAATTACCTTGGTGTCTAGTTTTTGTGCAGAAAATCAACTATCAGGAAAAATCCCGGAAAATATGCTAAAAATCCTATTTCACCAGAAGATCCGCGGAGCCAGAGTACGAGACGGAGGGGAGCCCTAGGTGGCCCACACCCCCTGCCACGCGGGTGGGCCCACCCCATGCCTGGGAGGGGTGTGGCCAGCCCAGGCACCTCCTCGGCCTCCCTCTGCGCCAATAAGTTACCCCTTGACCTCAAAACCGAGGGGGGTTCAAAGTTTTTCCAAAAATAGTTCCGCTTTGCCGCCACCACCAGAGACCAAGATTTGGAACTAGAAACTCCGTTCTGGCACCCTGCCGGGACGGGGAATTTAGGGAGGATCATCTCCATCGTCATCACCAACGCCTCTCCATCAACCATCGATGTGTCCCTCATCCATGAGTGAGTAATCCCCAGCTATAGGCTATGGGGATGGTAGGGATTGGATGAGTTCTATCATGTAATCGAATAAGATTGTTAGGGCATAGTGCCTGGTATCTCTATTAGTGCTATTTGACTTTGTTGCAACTTGTTGTGCTTAATGCTTGTCACTAGGGCCCGAGTGCCTTGATCTTAGATCTGAACTTATTATTGAATCATTATGATAGTATTGTTTGTGGTCTTATCTGCAAGTTGTGTACACATATCATTGTACGGATCCAAAGGCCCCGAAGTGACAGAAATTGGGATAACCGGAGGGGATAGCTGTGATGTGAGGATCACATGTGTTCACAGAGTGTTAATGCTTTGCTCTGATGCTCTATTAAAAGGAGCACCTTAATTGCCAGTAGTTCCCTAGAGGCCCCGCTGCCACGGGCTGGCTGGACAGAAGATGTTGTGCAAGTTCTCATTGCGAGCACGTATGAATATATATGGAGCACATGCCTATGATTTTTTAGTACTTGGATTCTTGTTCTTATTTATCTGCAATGCCATAGATCTGGAAGTTACATGTTTAGACTCGTCCATGCAATGCCCGTCCATCCATCCCTATGCCTACCGCACTCTTGTTACAGTTACTGTGCTCTTGTTCTACTATTGCTGTTGCTTTGCTGTTGCTACTACTAAACTATTGCTACTGATAAACTTCTCTGAGCAAGAACTATTTCCAAGTGCAGCTGAATTGACAACTCAGTTGTTAAGGCTTGCAAGTATTCTTTGGCTCCCCTTGTGTTGAATCAATAAATTGGGTAATACTACCCGCGAAGACTGTTGCGATCCCCTATACTTGTGGGTCATCAACATGCACCATCACAATAAAGATCAAACCATTTGCAAGCATTGAAAGTTGGGATCAAAGTACTCTAAACATGAGCATGGAAGAAGAAGTTCTAACAATAATACAAAGTAACTATGCATGCAACATGAAAGGATACAAACAAAGATTCATGAATAACAATGCATTGAAAGACGTTTGGTTGTTTCACATATAGAAAACATAGCATAGTGGCATTCAGCTTGTCCCTCATGGAGTAGCAACGAATGCATAGGACACCTTCAAAGTTCATAAGAGTGACTAGATACAAATAGTTCAAGAACAAGCAATATCAACAATATGAATCAATCAATAAGTTTTGGGACAATGCACATAGAACTAGGAATGGAAACTATTCTCTCTTAGTTGGTGCCTAAGGATAGAAGATGGAGACTCAATATAATGGTGGAAGAAAGGCCCTTCATAATGGGAAGCAGGGATTTCAAGTCTCATAAAGAGCTTCCAAAAATTATGGTACTTGTTAGCTTTCATCTCTCATTGCCCCTATCATAAGCATCTTGAAGTGATTAAGGTTAAAGTGAACAAACTATGGAGTATATGCTTGAGAAAGTATAAGTTGGCAATATCATGTCCCTTGAGTACGAGGGCCGATCCTCATGCTACTTAACTTTAGTCACCGGTAAGTTCTTGTCATAGTTAGTACATGTGTATCCTAGAGAACCGCCAACGGGGTACCCATATCAAAATGACAAGGCAAGCAGACAATGTGCATCTCAGCAATCTTCTTTATTACCATGGGAAAATGGTGCTTTTTTCTCTCTTTCCTATTTTCTCATCTTTTTTTTCTTTTTCTCAATCTCTATCTCTTTTTTTATAAGAAGAATGCTTCATAGATTTCTCACTATGGTGATGCTGCAAGTTTCCACCATGATTAGGCATGGCTTAGGATAGCGGCCCAGGCATTTCTCTAACACACATACATAACTCCATGGAGTTATAAGCTCCCCTTTCATTTCACAACGATGACATCTGCAAACAAAAGAGTGATATAAACTGGGTATAATGTATAGGTGGAATGTTGAAAGCGTTCCCCGTGACAACATGGTTCTGCTATCCAATGTATAAGTGCAAGCATATACAACATAGATGACGCAATGGTTCAAGTTTATTAGGGGCAAGAAAATAAAGTGTGCCATCAAGTTTGTGAGAGGTTTAATCACTAATTTTTCACATAACAAAGTGACTTTTTAATTGGAAGGTAGATAAAACAAGAATATACTTGGAATGGTGTAAAACACCATGCATAGGAATTTATAGTTGACACATTGGAATAACTTGATTTCTTGGGAGTTGGATGCATGAGTAGAGCTTACTCATACAAGTGGAGGCTAGCAAAAACTGGAAGCAACCAACTAAGAGAGCAATAATGGCCATAATCATGCAGAGTGACAAAACATTACTAATCAAAGCATAAAGTGGTACCACAAGTCAAAAACTAAATGATCATAGAGGCTAAGGTGACTGGTTCATAGTCATAACATGGTGTGAGCATGTGCAAAGTCAACCCAAACAAAGCATCAAAGGAGAATACCAAAATACTATGCTTTTGTATGCTAAAACAACACATGATTCTTTTAAGGCACATTAAGCAATCTCAATTGTTTGGAACAAGTTATGCTACAGCAATAATAACTAAGCATAAGGTCAAAACAACATCTAGCATGACATGATAAAGTCTAAGTCACAGTCAAAGCAAGCTCCTCTTATACTACTAAAGCAAGAACTTCCTACTCCTTTCCAACACCAATCAACTTATTTGAAATAACACGGTGAAAAATGGGGTTCCAACTACTTTATTCAAGCAAACTAAGCAAACAAAAACCAAAAACCAAAACTAATACGCTCCAATAAGAACACAACTGTGCATGAAACAATAAAAACGAAGTGTCTAGAAAGACCTGAGATTTTTATTGATGAAGAAAGGGATGCCTTGGGCATCCCCAAACTTTGACGCTTGTACCTCTTGAATATTTTTTGGGGTGAAACGGGGTGGCATCCCCAAACTTGAGCTTTTGTCCATTCTTCATATTATTACATCATTCTTCCTTTACATCTGAAAATTTTCCTTCATACAAATCTTCACACAATCTTCATTAGCAACATTAGTGCATTCTAAAGATAATAGACCTTTGGGGTTTAGTTTTAAAACAGAAAAAATTTCACTAAAGACACAATCTACTGTGGCAATTCCCTCAAAAAGATCAATTTCCCAATGATAACCCAAAAAGGAATCAATAACAAGCAAATGCAAATAATGGCAAAAATCTGTCAAAACAATCCAGCAAGTAGAAACCGATTTTTTTGAAGACCTTATGATGCTCAAATGAAAAAGTGCTGAACTAAGGAAAGTTAGCTAACAACCTGGGAGACTTATTCAGAAAATTACAGCTCAATAAGACTTACAGATATTTTACACGATTTTTTACAGTGGAGCACAAAAATCTGTTTTGGGACAGCAACCCCCCAAATCTTACTTCCCTCTCATTAGAGGTTATTATTGGCACAAAAATCAAACAAAAAGGATAAGGAGAGGTTATTACATAAGTAATAACTTCCAATACTCAAGAAAAATATTGGATTATCTCCCAAGAAGTACTTTTCTTTAACGCCTTTAAGTTAGGCACAAGAAGCAAGAATCAAGTATTTTCAAATGAAGAAGCATTAAGATCAATACTCGAGAATTCTTCAACTAGAAAAGGTATCTCATACAAATGAGTTTTGGTGGATCCTTTATCATCCAATCTTTGGTTCACTACTTTTATCAAATGGTTTTTCAGGAACAATCCAATCAAAATTCTTTTCTAGGGATTCATGCATTCTTACAAGTTTAAAAGGTATAGGTATTTTTAATTTCCTCTCCATTGGGTTTGGTTTTATCCAACTTTTCTAATGTACCCATAACATCTACACATGATCCTAGCATATTAAAACGATCAAAGAACTTTTTGGCTTCCTTAGCAACATCATTGAACTCTTTTAGCAAAGTTTCTAGGATAAAATCTCTCTTTTCAGCATCCTCCACTTCTTTTAGTTTAAGAAACATTATTTGAATCATGGGGTTGAGGTTAACAAGCCTAGCCTCCAACATGTGAACTAAAGAAGCTGCAGAAATTTCATAATTAGGAGCAAGTTCTTCTAAGGATCTATCCTCAATACCCTCATGTTCGCTAATATGATTGAAGAATTCTTAAATATTTTCTTTACCAATTATAGAGCTACTACCTATTGAAAGGTCTTCCAGGGTGAACTTAGGGATCAACATGTGAGCTAGAGCAAGGTGACAACTAGAGGAAGAA
This sequence comes from Avena sativa, assembly GCA_916181665.1. Lineage (NCBI taxonomy): Eukaryota > Viridiplantae > Streptophyta > Magnoliopsida > Poales > Poaceae > Avena > Avena sativa. The sequence continues at coordinate 133,022,853 of OV702283.1, read as the reverse complement.
CTAATTTTTTTGTGTTTTTGATAGGAAAAAGCAAACCAAACAAAACTATTTTTTGTAATTTTTGATAAAAATAAGCAAGCAAAACAAGGCAAAAGAAACTAAGCAAAACAAAAACAAAGTAAAGAGAGAGGTTGTGAAGGACTCCCCTTGTGAAGCCGTCCTTAGCCTCCCCGACAACGGCGCCAGAAAAAGCTTTGATTGCATCTTAGATCATTGTAGAGCTTCGTTGGGAGACCCTAAGAGGACGGTGTGATGAGTACATCAACAAGTTCTTACCTCAGTAGAAACCAAGGTTATCGAACCAGTAGGAGGAAGGAAACGACTCAAAGGTGTTGCTAGCAACTTGGAATCCTGCACAACACAAACTCAAGACTTTTCCCCAACGAACAGTGAGGTTGCCAATCTCACCGTTTTGCTAAAAACAAAGGATTAACTGTATGGTGTGGAAGGTGATGGCGGCTTGCAGAAAGTAAACAGTAACAGTGGAAGATGTATGAATGGTAAAGATTGGATCAGGGTCCACAGTTCACTAGATGTGTTCTCCTTAAGATAAACAACATAACATGCTGGGTAAACAAATTACAGCAGGGCAATAGATAGGACAGAGAAAGGCATAACAATGCAATACTAGACATTCATGATCCTATGAGATTTGATTGGGCATTACAACAATATACATAGACCGCCATCCAACTGCATCTATGACTAGTAATCCACCTTCAGGTTATCATCCGAAACGCCTCCAGTATTAAGTTGCAAGCAACGTATAACTGCTTTAAGCAATGTGTGTAAAGTAAACAATACAATTGTTCCATGAACAATAGATTGTTGTTTTCTCCCTAGTATCAATAGCACATCTACAACCTTAGAGATTTCTATCACTTCCCCAGATTCAATAGAGGCATGAACCCACTATCGAGCATAAATACTCCCTCTTGGAGTCACTATCATCTACTTGGCCAAGATAGCTACTAGAAATGGAGAGCATGCAAGATATCAAACAACACAGACATGATCGAATCAATAATATAGAACAATTAACCAATCTGACATAGTACTCTCAATATCCATCGGATCCCCGCAAACACAACATGCCTGATTACAAATAGATGATCTTGATCATGAACGAAGCTCACAAGATCTAAACATGGTAGCACAAAGGAGGAGAAACAACCTTCTAGCTACTTTATGGACCCATAGTCCAAGGTGGAACTACTCACACATCATACCGGAGGATGGCATAGTGATGAAGAAGGCCTCCGGGATGATCTCTCCCCTCCAGTAGGGTGCCGGGAAGAGCTTCAGATCCCCCCGATCTAGGGATGATGGTGGCGGCGGCTACAGACTGTTTCGTGGAAGATTGATCGCGTACTTAGGGTTTAGGTATAGGGGGATTGTTATAGGTGAAGAGGGAGACTGAGGGGGTGACCGAAGCGGTTGCACCCCCCAGGCGTGGGCCAGGCCTAGCCACGTGGCCAGGTGGTGTGGCCCCCTCAAGGACCTCCTCCGTCTCATCTTCTGGCTCCGTGTTCTCCTCGGTAAAATATTGACTTTGTCTTTTGTCCCGTACAATTATGAGAATATTCATTTTCTGGAAGCAAAAACAACAGAAAACTAGCAACTGGCACTGTGGCATCTTGTTAATAGGTTAGTCCCAGAAAACATATAAAAATACCTCAAAGTGTAGACAAAGCAAAGCAAAGTGGATACTAAACAAGCATGGAACATCAAAAATTATAGATACATTTATGATGTATCAACAACAATGAAGCGGCGTCATTGACCTTGACGCCATGCTGGTGATGATGGAGATCATGTTCGTGATTTGGAGATGGAGATCAAAGGCACAAGAAGAAAGGCCATATCATATCACATATTATGAATTTCATGTGATGTTTATTCTTTTTATGCATGTTGTATTGCTTAGATCGCGACGGTAGCACTATAAGATGATCCCTCTCACTAAATATCAAGTAATAAAATGTTCGTCCTTAGTAGGCATCATTGTGAAGACTTGTCGTTTCGAAGCATCATGTGATGATCGGGTGTGATAGATTCTACGTGTGAATATAACGGGTGCAAGCCAGATTTGCACATGCAGATACTAAGGTTAATCTTGAAGAGCCTATCATGTACATACATGGCATTGGAACACGGCACACCGAAAGGTAAAGCATGAGTCATATGGATGATATGATGAACATGTTGATTGTTTGCCTTTGAAGCTACATCATCTCTCGTGCTGATCGGACTTGGTGTAGTGGATTTGGTTCATGTAATCACCAAAACGACTTGAGGGATGTTGTTTTGAGTGGGAGTTCAAAATAATATGATTAAAGTTGAACACAATTTATCACAAATTAAATCAAAGTGAATTTGCATAGTTGCTGTAGTCATTGGCATCCGTTCACCACCTTACACTTAGTTGTAATTGAGATAATAGAACTATAGAATTCTGGATAGTTACTTTACAAACTGGTATCGTATTGTTTTGAGTGTCAAACTAAAGTTTAAAAGCCCTATTGCAAACTTTCAGAAAGGTCCATTTACTCCGTGAAGTTTGATAATTAGTATTAAATCAAGAGTAACAATTCCAGTGTTAGTATATAAGTCATGTTTGTCTCCATGATTCTTGATATTGAAAAGATTGTTACTCTATCTAGGAGATGAAAGAATTGTTTCAGAAAACCATCATATGTGGAAGATATTGCGATATCTGAAACGATGTTTTGGTTCCAACATGATAGAGTATAATATGGCAAAATTTATGTTCTCATATTTGATGAGAATTTGCAAAAGGATGGAGACGCTAGTCGTCTTAATCCTCCAAAAGGTTTTGGAGAGCAACATTATACTCGCGATTCACCGTTATAAGCTAAAGTAGCTTGATCATGAAAATTTCCATGATAAGGATGAAAATAAGATGTAGGTAAAATGTTTACTACACTAAAAGATTACTAAATAATGGAATTCGAAAGAACGCCAAACATTTGATGGTGGTGATCCACTTCGAAGTGCAAGTCCAAAGATATTAGTATTTGACTACACACGCTTTAGACTATGTGTCATGTGTATGGCGCCACTATTGATGTTAATAGATTTTTTTGAAAGAAAAGGAAATTATGAAAAATAATATCAGAAATATTTGGCAAAAAAAGGAAAATTGTAAATTGTCCAACTTATGTATATAAATGATATACATGTTATGTTTGTATTCTTTGCTTGTTAAACAATCTGGTTCTTGGGTATTGGATACCGAATTTGTTGGTGTGAATTGTCACACGAAACAACATAATTCATGAACTACAATAGCCTAAGTAACTAGAAAGATAATATGTAATGATGTTCATCAAAACCAAATAAAGTGTTGTTGTGTTGACATCAAAGTTTGCCTTCAAGATTTGTTTTAATCAGGTATTATGAGAACAAAAGGTTGTTCAAATAATTTCCGTATTCCATAATAGATGGATGCTATACAAGTCTAGTTGGAGAAATCACATCCATAAAATTAATGATAAAAATGTCGAAAGACAAATGATTGAAAGATCACTTAGGAAGTGACATTGCCTTTTAAATTATATTGGAAAGAAAACATGAAGAAACTCCATGTCGATGGAATTTTGGAGTATTTTGATTTTGATCAAATGACACTTGTGAGACTTTCCTAGAGATAATTGAAACTTTGTTCAAGGCCAAAGAAGACCGAACGACTAACTTATTGGAATTTATACATATTGATGTATGTAGCCCATTATGTGAAGTCATGAGTGATCGATTTCAACTTCATATCCTTTCTCTGAAAATTTGAGTGAATGTATGTGTGTACTTAATACGGAAGAAGTATGAAACATTTGAAAATGTTCAAAGACTTTCAAGATGAAGTGGAAAATCATTATAACAATAAAATAAAGAGTTTATGATTGGATCATAAAGGAAGATATTTGAGTTACAAAGTTTAGCAAAACACCTAAAGATTTGAGGAATCGTTTCATAGATTTATGTTTCCCGAAAACACCATAGTAGTATGGAGTGTTCGAGATATGTAATGAAACCTTGTTTGTCATGGTAAGATCAAAGGTGTAATTTATAAAACTTCCATCATATTTTTAAAGATTAAATCTTTAGTGACCACCACTTTTTACACTAGAAAGAGCTCCATCATGATCCGTTGAAATGACACCATGTAAGTTATGGTTTGGGATAAAACCCAAGTTGTCCTTTATTAAACATTGGTATGCTAGGCATAAGTAAAATGTTTACAACCAAATTCGGATGAGCATGTATTTGTGGGTTATTTCGAATAACCGTTGGGTATTCCTCCATAACACCGAATACAAAAGTGTTTGTCACTAAGAATGTCAAGTTTCTCTAGAAGAAATTTTTCGTGAAAAGTTAAGTGGGAGGACAATAGAACTTTGATAAGGTTATTGAACCTTAGCTATATGTGCTGAGTTGCGCAATGCCGAGAAGTGTCCTGGAGGCAGCAACAATGCTCATGGCTCATGTGCCTCAAAGGTTGTGGTCACAGAGGTCTAAGTTACTATTGAACCAATTAGGTCGGGTAAACAATCAAATACCAAGATTTGAGAGTTATATCATTATTGTTTGACAATAATGAACCGAATACATACAAAGAAGGGATGATGGGCCCTGACTCCGTCAAATTGCTCCAAGCCATACAATCCATGATAGTTCCATACACGAGAAATCAAGCTTTGATCTTGGAAGACCCTCCGGAAAGGTGTAAAACCCATTGGTCATATTTGGATCTATAAATAGACATGGATGATTCACATCTATGAAATAGTCTACATGTCGCAAAAAGAGTTTACGGCAACATTCAAGCAGTTGACTATGACAAGATTTAATCTTTCATAGCAATATTTAGTCTGGATGAATTAATGTAGCAACCACTACATATAATTTTGTTATATGGTAGTTTGAACAAACAAAACAAAGCTCTTCTAATATAATTGTTACCTAGGACGTGTACATGACACGATCCAAATGGTTTTGTTAATTCAAAGGATGCTAAAAGAGCATGCAAACTTCAATGGTTGAAGTAGGCATCATGGAGTTGAAATCTTCACATGATGAAACTTTTAAAAGGTTTAATTTCATAAGAGACGATGAAGATGCTTGCATTTGCAAGAAATTAAGTGAGAGTGATGAGACATATTTCTAACTGTAGAGGTCCCAACCTGATAAGGTAGAGATCCCTGTGTTTACAATGCTAGTCCCTGGATCAATAGCTAGAATCCACAGTTTAAGATGTAATTTCAAGAAACAAAGGTCATGTTACAACTTATAACCAGGAATAAAATAATTCATTACATCTTACATAGCTCATTTGGCTATCTCATTACAATGCAGCAGATATACTATATAGCATGGAGTCCTTCATCTCCATATGCCACAAGAAATTATGTTGGTTGTAGACTTGTAATCCCTACTCAACAAACTTCACTAACATCAAACAAACCTGCAACATAATAAGTTACAGCCACAAGGGTCAATACATTTGAATTGTATTGTCAAGTGATACTATGGTAGAATAGTGGTATCAAACATCTATATGAATTTGGCTAGGTGTAGCTTTGGCTTGCTTTGCTCAAAATAAGATTTTCCTTATCAGTTGAAAACACTAAGTTATTTTTTGTCAAAAACACCCAAGGAACTACCAATAGAAATTGGTGAACCTTTATCCTTGTTCAACCACAAGTTTTTAACTTAGAAATTGGGATGAGGAGATCCTTGATAGCTTAAATGGCTTCATGCTCAAATTGTCCATTGTCGGGGACAAGGCTAAGTACTTAGGTTTACTCTCTTGAGAGGTGGTGCACTTTCTCCAAAAGACTCGACATGCATCGAGACAAGATCTTTTAGAAGCCTTCCCTTAGACCAAATGGACGCATTCCATCCTATCACCCTACCACCTTCTGTCCATCTGGCTAAGTTATTGCAACCTATATTATCAAGGCAGAGCCCATATTGCCATGTGGTTGCACTAGAAGCTTCTCAACGCTTGACATCTCAAATCTCTTTATTCCTGGGTGGCTTTCCACAAGTGTGATACACAAGGTGAACCATAGAAATGGGCCTTGTGTAACCACTCAACACAAACCATTCTTACCATTCCACCCAGGTGATTCATTCACATAGTTGTTTTATTAAACAAAACACAAGTCATAGACTTTGCATAACATCATAGCATGAATAATCCACCCTTGTTTTCTATTAGCTAAGCTAAGCATGATAACATGGCAAGTTTCCTAACTTAGGATAATTCTACTAAGACAACATATAGGATTTCCCATGGCATAGCTTATACTTAGAAAAATTTCCATGCAAGTCCTATTCAAAATATCACCAATGCATAGTCAAAATAATAGGACAAAATATATGAAGCACCACTTGAAGTTTTAGTAGATAAACTAGGTACACTCCTTGATCTTACAATTATAACACTCTTCAAGGTTCACTACAATTCAATCAAGCAAGCACAAATTCAAACTAGCATTCAAACAATTCACCACATAAAATAATAAAAACAAAGAAATGCATGCAAGCATGCAAAAGATTGTTTTATTGAAAAAGTGGTTTAAAATAAGGCTTTGAACATTTTCTCCAAAAGGATTTGAAAAAGTGGTTTCTAATAAGGCTTTGAAAAAGTGGCAAAATCATTTGAAACCAAGTTAGTGAAAATAACCCTTTTAAATCATTTTTGTTTTGCTAGAAATACTTTTATCCAAAGGAATAATTTCTAGTATTATCCAAATATGTTTTTAAACACAAATGTTAGTGTTTAGGGTCAGAGAGTTCAAAAAAACCATTTGCAAAATATTTTACTCAAAAATCATTTTTAGAATAATTTTTATACTCAAAATAGTCCTACAAATGTTTCTGCAAAAACACCTAATTTTCCAGAAGCAAAATAATAAACCAAGGCCATAGTTGTAAGGTTCACATTTTTCTAATTCCATTGATATAAAATTTGTAAATTTTAGCCAAGTAGAATAAAAGTTATGAATTTTTCAAGTTTAAACATATAATAGGTCTAATTTCTGTTTTAAAAACAACAACTAGGCCACGTGGCTGTTTCCTATTGGATGATACCGCTTCAGTTGGATTGAGCTACATGGAGTGTTGGATTTAAGTTACATCGTACGGTGCAGATCGAACATACTGCTTCAGTTAAGTGATTTTATCCCGTCTCTTGGATCTAAATCTAACGGCCCTAAGCAACTGGTCATGATCTGGCTGCGCTAGCGCGGCGGCAGCGCGTTCGGGCGATGGCGTTCCAGCGAATACAGGAAGCAAGAAAGGGAACGGAGGGGCTTACCGTGCTCGTGGGTTCATCGTGGTGCTCAAGGTGGCCGCAGGAGGGACATGGGCGCACGGGGTCGTCGTTGATTCCTCGTCGGAGCTGCGCTTGTTGTCGGGCATGCACGACCGTCGTCGGGGGCAAGGCTATAGATTATACTAAGGCAAAACAAATGGTGCGTTAGATGCGCGCGAGAGAGGCGATTGTAGGATCATCAACCAGAGAGAAGGGGGCGGTCCGAAATTACTAGGAGAGGTCGCTGGAGTCGAAGCAGTCTACGGTGGCGCTCAGATGTTTGTCCGAGGCGAGGTTCTGGGGCACGCGCGGGAAAGATAAGGCTACTGGAAGGTGCGCATGGTGCTGGCGAGAAAGCGCGCGGGAGCCAGGGGAAAGGGGTGGTCGTGCGTCGCCAGAATTGGAGTTGGAGTTCGCCGGAGACAGTGGCCGTTCGAGTAGGAATCAGAGCAGCCTAGGGGCGTTCGTGGCATGGGGTTTGAGGGGAAAGAGAGAGGGGAGCGAGGAGGTTAAGAGGGCAAGGTCACGGGGCAGAATTATTGGCGTGTTCACGCGAATTAAAGGTGAGAAATCAACGCAGAAACTGCGAAGAGTGAGGGGGGAACGGGTCTCGCGCTGGAGAAGATGATGCCTGCATGGCAGGGGGTCCTGAGCGTCAGCGAGGTGAGGGGGTATGCGCGCGAGTGAGAAATATCTGGGGGAGGGGAGAGAGTGGCCCGGGTGGGCTGTGCTTGTTGGGCCAGATTGGGCTGGGGGTCTACTTCTATTTTTTCTTCTTAATTCTTTTTATTTTTCCATTTCATTTCTGTTTTCAAATCAAACGTTTTGATTTAAGTTTCAGTTTGAATTCAAATTCACCAAACCTTTTCAGTAAGTTTATACTATTTAGTAGTGTGTTTAAAAGTCCACTTTGATTTATTTCAAACAATTTTCTTGTGATTTATTATTTATTTAGTTTAGGCAACTTGTCTTTTATTTAAAAAAATTGAATATGGTTCAAACCCATATTATTTTATTCAAATAATTCTTTTATTCTTTTTAAGTTAATTAGAAAACTTTTAATCCATTTTGGTATTTTCAATTATTTTTCTCATGATTTAATTAATCATTTATATTAGGAAATTTTGTCTTTATTCAAATAAAATTGAATATGGTTAAAGCCCATATAATTTTATTTAAATAATCGTTATTCCTTTATTTTTATTTGGATTATATTTATTCCATTTTCTTATGGATTTGGCCAAGATTTAAATCGTCATTGTAATTATTTCTTATTTAATTATTTCTTTCTTTATCTTATAAAATCCATATCTTTTTATTTATAGTTCCAAAATTGGTGATTCCAATTTGTAAATTTTTTATTTAATATTTGTTTATCTTTTCAAATCCTTTTAGGGTTACTTTGCTCACAATTTGGCATTGAATTTAGTTAGGAGCTTTATTAGATTTGGGAATTACTTCCTTTTATCTTATTAAATTCATAAGTTTTTATCCATGGCTTCAAATTGAATGAAATTAATTCCCATGGTTTTATAATATTTTTGTCTATCATTTTTGATAATTTTTAAATGTTTGTTGCTAAATTTTTATATGGATCAAATCCATAGTCTTGGAGAGATCTTGGATATGATTCGAGATTCTTTCCATGCATAAAATGCATTTGATCTTTGAATATTTGTTTGTTGTTTTCTTATTCAAATTTTGTTCAAGCAGGTTTTGATGTTTCCATTTAGAAGAAAAAAGTTTATTTTCACCCTAAATTTCAACAATTGTATCTTTTGTTTATTTATTTTTCACATTTCAAAATTTGGATAATTTTGGGATGTGACACTAACACATTATGTGAAAGACATATTGTTGATTGGAGATGATGTATTTTTTGTTGACATAAGTTAAGAATTTCATCTCGATGAAAGACTTAGGCAAAATCCGAATATTTGGCATTAATGTCTATATGGATAGATTGAGATGCTAATATGGTTGTGCCAAAAGTACATAGATGATATATTGAATAAGTCAATATGGGAAAGACAAGTAAGGTTCTTACCGCACAGAAAGGATTGAATCAAGATTCAAGTGTATTGACACTTGGTAAGTGAAAAAAGATTCATGTATTTTGATACTTGGTGAATGAGATAGTATTTTTTGATCAATCATACTGTGATATGTACACATCCAAATATGTCTTATGCTGTAAATGTTATGAGCATATACCAAAATGATTCATAAGATGATCATTGGACGATAGTAAGGATATTCTTATAATCTTTGGAAGAACTAAGAATATGTTATTTTTGTGGAGGTGACAAATAGATAGATAGTTCATTGTAAAGTATTACATTGATACTAGTTTTGTCACAAGATACAAATTAAGTTGATCTCAATTTAAAAGTATGGGTGGCACAATGTAATGGAAATGATATTCTGTAATGGATTTGGATGAGTTCCAAAGTTCAGACATTGTGACAGATACTACAACAAAAGGCTAAGTATATGACTGCTATTGTATTAGCAAAAGAGGGCATTTGTGTCAAGTAGTTTGTCATCAAACTAGGTGTGATTCATAGCGGGCTGGTACTATGAAAATATATTGTACGGAAATAATACCAACATGGTTTAACTCCAAGGAACTAAAGGTCTCACCAAAGGACCAAATTTATACAATGCCATCTCATTGGAGAATGAGTGATGCGTAGAGATGCAAAGACATGCAATTACACACGGACCTAAAGTGTCGGATCCGAAGATTAGTTGACCACTGGCAATCTGATACATCGGAAACATATCTATAATTTTTGATGTTCCATGCTTTCTTAGTATCTACATTGCTTTGCTTTGTCTACACTTTGAGGAGTTTTTATATGTTTTCTGGAACTAACCTATTAACAAGTTTCCATAGTGCCAGTTGCCTTTTTTCTTCTGCTTTTGGTTCCAGAAAGGCAGAAAATAAATATTCTCGGAATTGGACGGGACAAAAGCCAAAGTCAATATTTTACCGTGGGCAACACGAAGTCCAGAGGAGAGACGGAGGGACGCCACAAGGCGGCCAGACACCCCTAGGCGTGGCCAAGCCTGGCCCACGCCTGGGCAGGGTGTGGGCCCACTGGGCACCCCCTGCCTTGCCTCTTCTCCTATAAGAAGCCCAGATGCAAAAACCCTAGGCACCCGAACAATACATCATGAAACCTTCTGTAGCCACCACCATCGTCCCTAGATCGAGGGGGATCTGAAGTTCTTCCCAACACCCTATCAGAGGGGAAATCATCCCGGAGGCCTTCTTCTCCGGTATGAAGCGTGAGTAGTTCCACCTTGGACTACGGGTCCATGTAGTAGCTAGATGGTTGTATCTCCTCCTTGTGCTTTCATGTATAAGATCTTGTGAGATCCGTTCATGATCAAGAGCTAATCTATTTGTAATCATGTATGTTGTGTTTGCGGGGATCCGATGGATATTGAGATTACTATGTCAGATTGATTAATGGTTTTGTCTATATGATTCTATCATGTTTGTGTTGTTTGTGATCTTGCATGCTCTCCATTGTTAGTAGCTATCTTGGACAAGTAGTTGCTAGTGACTCCAAGAGGGGGTATTTATGGTCATTAGTCGGTTCATGCCTCTAGTTTCTAAGGGAAGTGACAGAAATCTCCTCGGTTGTAGATGTGTTGTTGCCACTAGGGAGAAAAGAACGGTCTCTTCTTCATGGAACAAGTGGATTGTTTACCTTACACACTTTGCTTAAAGTAGTTGTCTGTTGCTTGCAACTTAATACTGGAGGGGTTTCGGATGATAACCTGAAGGTGGACTTCTAGTCATAGATGCAGTTGGATGGCGGTCTATGTATCTTGTTGTATTACCTAATCGAATCTCATAGGATGTTTTTGTCTAGTATTGCATTGCGATGCCTTGCTTAGTTCCTGTCAATTGCACTGTTGCAATTTGTTTACCCGTCATGCCATGTTGTTTATCTAAGGAGAGCACCTCTAGTGAACTATGGACCCCGGTCCAATATTTATCATTGATACATCTTCCACTGTTACTGTTTACTTGTTGCAAACCACTAATCACCTTCCACACCATACAGTTAATCCTTTGTTATAGAAAACCGGGGAGCTTGACAACCTTACTGTTCATTGGGGCAAAGTCTTGAGTTTGTGTTGTGCAGGTTTCCACGTTGCTTGCAACACTTGTGTGATGTTTTATTCTTCCTACTGGTTCAATAACCTCGGTTTCTTACTGAGGGAAGGCTTGCTGTTGTGCTCTTCACACCTTGCTCTTGGGGTTTCCAACGAAGCGCTCCTACATCAACACAGCGCTCCATCAAGCTTTTCTGGCGCCGTTGCCGGGGAGGCTAAGGACGTCTTCACAAGGGGAGTCCTCCACTTCCTTTCTCTTTACTTTGTTTTTAGTTTGCTTAGATTCTTTTGCTTGGTTTTGTTTTCCTCTTTTTATCAAAAACTCCAAAAAGTTAGTTTAGTTTGGTTTGCTTTCTCTTACAAAAACACAAAAGAATTAGTTCCTTCTCTAGTTGCCACCCTGCTCTAGCTCACCATGTTGTTCCCCAAGTTCTCCCTAAAGGATCTTGCAATAGGTAGTGGCTCCATAATTGGGAAAGATAATAATGAAGAATTATTTAATCATGTTAGCAAGCATGAGGATATTGAGGATAGATCTATAGCAGAACTTGCTGCTAATTATGAGATTACTGCAGCTTCATTAGTTCATATGTTGGAGGCTAGGTTTGTTAGCCTTAACCCCATGATACAAATTTTGTTCCTAAAACTAAAAGAAGAAAAGAATACTAAAAAGAGGGAATTCATTCTTGAAACTTTACTAAAAGTGTTCAATGATGTTGCTAGGGAAGCCAAAAAGATCTTTGAGCGTTTCAATATGCTAGGATCAAGTGTAGATGTTGTGGGTACTTCAGATAAAACCAAACCTAGAGAAGAATTCAAGATACTCATACCATTTAAGCTTGTTGCAATGCATGCGTCCTTTGAAAAGAATTTTGATTGGATTGCTCCTGAAAATCTTTTTGATGAAAGTAGTAAACCAAAGAGGGATGACAAGGGATCCTCCAAAACTCATTTGGATGAGATACCTTTCATAGTTGTAGACTTTGCAAGTATTGATGTTAATGCTTCCTCATTTGAAAATACTTGATTTTCTTGCTTCTTGTGCCTAACTTAAAGACGTTAAAGAAAAGTACTTGTTGGGAGATAACCCAAGAGTTTTCTTGAGTCTTTGAAGTTATTACTTCAGTAATGACCTCTCCTTATCCTTTTTGTTTGATTTCTATGCCAAGAATGACCTCTAATGAGAGGGAAGTAAGATTTGCGGAGTTGATGTCCCGAAACAGATTTCTGTCCTCCACCATAAAATTTGTGAGGAGTCTCTGTAAGTCGGATTGAGCTGAAAATTTACAAATAAATCCCCAGTATGTTAGCTAACTTTCTGTAGTTCAACACGTTTTGATTTGAGCAACAGAAGATTTTTGAAAAAATCGGTTTCTACCTCCTGGACTGTTTTGACAGATTTCTTCCATTATTTGCATTTGCTTCTTATCAATTTCCTTTTTAGTTCTCTTTTGGGGAATTGAGCTTTTTAAAGGAAGTTGCTTCAGTAGCTTGTGTTTTTAGTGAAAAGTCTTGCTGTTCTAAAGCTAAACCCAAGGGTCTATTATCTTTTGAATACACTAATGTTGCTAATGAAGAGTGTGTGAAGTTTTGTATGAAGGAAAAAATTTTAGGTGTAGAGAGAGAATGACGTAATGAGATGAAGAATGGACAAAAGCTCAAGCTTGGGGATACCATCACGGTGTCACCCAAAAATATTCAATAGGTACAAGCGTCAAAGCTTGGTGATGCCCAAGGCATCCCCTTCTTCATCAATAAAAACTCATGTCTATCTAGACACTTCGTTTTTATTGTTTCATGCACTGTAGTGTTGTTCTTGGAGCATCTTAGTTTTCATTTACTTTGCTTAGTTTCTTTAGTTTGCTTGAATAAAGTAGTTTAGACCCCCGTCCTTGCTATGTTATTTCAAATAAGTTGATTGGTGTTGGAAAGGAGTAGAAAGTTCTTGCTTGAGAAGTGCAAGAGGATCGGAGCTTGCTTGGACTATGACTTAGACTTTAGCATGCCATGTTAGGTGTTGTTAAGACCTTATGCTTAGTGATTATTTATGTAGCATGACTTGATCCAAGTCAATGGGATTGCTTAGTGTGCCTTGAAAGAATCATGCGTTGTTTTAGCATACAAAAGCATAGTATTGTGGTATTCTCCTTTGATGTTTTGTTTGGGTTGACTTGGCACATGCTCACACCATGTTATGACTATGAACAAGTCACCATAGCATCTATGATCATTTAGTCCTTGACTTGTAGTACCACTCATGATTATGGCCATTATTGCTCTCTTAGTTGGTTGCTCACAGTCTTTTGCTAGCCTCCACTTGTATGAGTAAGCTCTACTCATGCCTCCAACTCCCAAGAAACCAAGTTATTCCAAAGTGTCCACTATAAATTCCTATGCATGGTGTGTTACACCATTCCAAGTATATTCTTGTTTTTAGCTATCTTCCAATTAAAAACTATTTTGTTATTTTAAAACTTAGTGATTAAAGCCCTCACGAACTTTATGGCACACTTTATATTCTTTGCCACTAATAAACTTGAACCATTGTGTCGTCTATGTTGTATATGCTTGCACTTATACGTTGGAATTAGCAGAACCATGCTGTCATGGGGAACGTTTTCAACATTACACTTGTACTTATGTACACAGTTGATATCATGCTCTTTTGTCTATGGATGTCACCGGTGTGAAATAAAAAAGGACCTTGTAAGTACATGGAGTAATGTATTTTGTGTTAGTGAAACGCCTGGGCCGCTAGCCTAAGCCATGCCTAATCATGGTGGAAACTTGCAGCATCACCATAGTGAGCTATCCACACAGTAAATAAAAAGATCGCTGAGATGCTCATTGTCTTCTTGCCTTGTCATTTGGTTATGGTAAATCTCCTGTACCATGTGCAAGGGGTACCCCGTTGGCAGTTCTCTATGATACGCATGTACTTACAATGACAATAACTTACAAGTGACTGAAGTTGAGTAGCATGAAGTGTGGCCCTCATATTCAAGGGACATGAGATTGCCATCTTATACTTTGTCAATCATATACTCCATAGTTTGTTCACTTTAACCTTAATCACTTCAAGATGCTTATGATAGGGGCAAAGTCACATCCCAAAATTTTCCAAATTTTGAAATGTGAAAAAATAAATAAACAAAAGAATTAATTATTGAAATTTAGGGTGAAAAAAAAACTTTTTGTTTCTAAAGGAAACATCCAAACCCTTCATGAAATTTTTTGAATGAAAAAGGGAATCCAACAAATTTCAATAAAGTGAAATGCATTCATCAATGAATGTATCTTGAATTTAAACACTTGGGAAAATAAACCACAACCCCAAATGGAATAAGTCATTTCCAAGATCTCTCAAAGACAGTGGATTTGATCCATATAAAATTCAGCAACAAACATTTATAAATGATTAAGAATTATAAATAAAGATGTTATAAAACCATAGAAATTGGTTTCATTTAATTTGGAGCCATGCATAAAAACTTATGAATTTAATGAGATAAAAGGAAATAATTTCCAAGGATATTAAAGATCCTAACTAAAATCCATACCAAATTGTGAGCAAGAAATCATAAAAGGATTTAAAAAGATAAACAAATATTAAATAAAATTATAAAAATTGGAATCACCAAATTGGATCTATAAATAAAAAGATATGGATATCATAAGATAAAGAAATAAATAAGTAAATAAGGAATATTTTAAAGCCAAATTAAATCTTGGCCAAATCCAGAAACAAATGGAAGTTATTGAATAATAAAAAGAAATAAAATATTATTTAAATAAAACTATGTGCGCTTTGAACCATAGTTAATTTTATAAAGACAAGTTGCCTAAACTAAATAACAAATTCCAAGAAAATTATTTAGAAGACAATTTTAAGCTTGAATTAAATCCATAAGCAATTGGAATAAAGACAATACAAATAAAATAAAGGAATAAATATTATTTGAATTAAAACTTATATGGACTTGAACCATATTTGTTCTGAATAAAGACAAAATCCCTAATAAAAATGATTAATGAAATCATGGGAAAAATAATTGAAAATTCCAAAGTGGATTAAAAGTTATCTAATTAACTTAAAAAGAATTATTTGAATAAAATTTATATGGGTTTAAAACCATATTTGATTTTATTTGAATAAAGACAACTGCACAATTTAATTAAATATTAAATCATATTAAAATATTTGAAATAATTCAAAGTGAATTATTTAACACACTAATGAATAAATAAAACCTACTGAAAAAGGTTTAGCAAAAATTGGAATTCAAATAGGAGTTTGAAAACATATTTAAACCTTATTTAAATAAAGACAAAATGTCTATTTTAAATGAATATTTAACCATAAGAGAATATAAGAAAATATTCAAAAATGGGCTTTAAAATACATGAATAAATAGTATTAAAACATACTGAAAGTTTGGAGAAGGTTTGAAAAATAAATCTGAATTCAAATGAGAGTTTGAATTTGAAAACAGAAATTAGAAAATGAAAAAGGAAAAAGAAAACAGAGAAGAAAAAAATGAAAACAAACCAGCCCATCAACTTGGCCCATCAAGCTCACTCTCCCCCCTCCCCGCGAACCGTTTTCTCACTCACGCGCACATGCTCGCTACTCGCTGACAAACGGACCCACGCCACGTTGGCTGCCCTGTCATCATCTCTCCCACCCACGCGACTCATTCTCCCTCCTCTCCTCGCTGTTTCTGCTTTGATTCTGCAGGGTAAAATTCGATTGAATGCCACGATTAAACCGCCTAGTGATCATGCCCATTTAAGCACCCCTCTTCCCTCTTCATTTCCCCTCAGACTCCATACCCTGGACGCCACCGGGCTTCTGCAATTGCAAGCTCGAACCCCCTCTGCTCCGACGAGTTTATCGGTGAATTCCGGTGAACCACTACCTCCCCTTGCCTCCTAGTTTCCACGAGAACACTCCCCATCGTCTTGCGCATCTGCCAATAGCTCCCGCTTGGCCGCACATGCCCCAGAGCATCGGCAACAACGACGACAGAGCACCGCCGTTGTCTGCTCCCTCTCTGACGAGCTACCTCGGTAAACCCCGACCGTGCCATCCCCTCTCTTTGGTGCTCCTATGCTCGTGACTCTCTTACGCATATGACGACGCCCTTTGTTTGTCTTAGTGTGCCTTGAATCCTCGCCTTCGTCGACGATAGTGCATGCATGACGGTAACCCCAACTTCGGCGACCAATTGTCGTCAGCACTGTGCGCCCCCTGCCCTCCTACGACAACGTCGAGTGTCAGCGCAACCCTGCAAACCCGGTGAGCTTATTCCCCATCCCCCTCGCCTCCTAGATTCACCAGAAATGTCACCGCCCGAGCGCCACCGCTGCTCGCCATCGCCACGCGCCGCCAGTCCATGGTCGAAGCGTTGTAGCCCGTTAGATCTTGATCGCTTGGTTAGGATTAGATTTTAAACGAAGGGGTATCGTGTGCTGTGTGCCGTGCAATTTAAGTTAGATCCAACGCACCGCATCAGTCGATCTAGACAAACCGTTATCGTCCAATAATATTAATACACGTGGCCTGTATTTTGTTTTAAAAACAGAAACTTTTCTATTAGATGAATGATTTTATAAAACTCATAACTATTGTTCTGCTTGGCCAAATTTTACAAATTTTATATCAATGGATTCAGAAAAATGTGAACTTTGCAACCATGCCCTTAGTTTAGTATTTTGATTCTAGAAAATTGAGTGTTTTTGCAGAAACATTGTTAGGCCTATTTTGAGTATAAAAATTATTCTAGAAATGAATTTTGAGTAAAATATTTTGCAAATGGTTTGTTTTGAACCTATTGATCATAAAAACCAACTTTTGGTTTTAAAATTATATTTTGTGACACTAAGGAATTATTCCTTTGAATAAAAAGCATTTCTAGTAAAATAAAAATGTTGCTTTAAAAATGGTTTTTGAGTGAAACCTTTTGAAAATGTTTTTGATTTAAACACTTTGACCATAAACACTAATATTTGTATTTAAAAATATAATTGGCGAACACTAGAAATTATTAGTTTGATTTAAATTATTTCTAGCAAAACAAAAATGATTTAAATGGCCATTTTCTCTAACTTGATTTTAAATGGTTTTGCCACTTTTATGAATGACCAATAGGTGTTTTAAAATGTTTATAGCCTATTAGAAACCACCTTTCCAAATAAAACAATCTTTTGCATGCTTGCATGCATTGCTTTGTTTTTATTATCTTATGGGATGAATTGTTTGAATGCTAGTTTGAATATGTGCTTGCTTGATTGAATTGTAGTGAAAATTGAAGAGTGTGACTATTGCAAGATCAAGGAGTGAAAGAGTGTGACTATTGCAAGATCAAGGAGTGAATATAGTTTCTCTACCAAAAAGGCAAGTGGTGCTTCATACATTTTGTCCTATTATTTTCACTATGCATTAGTGATGTTTTTGAGTAGGACTTGCATGAAATTTTCTAAGTATAAGCTATGCCTTGGGAAATCCTAGTATATGATGCCTTAGTAGATTTTCCCTAAGTTAAGATTCTTGCTACTATTATGCTTAGCCTAGCTAGTAGAAAACAAGGGTGGATTATAATCATGCTATGAAATATTTCTAAGTCTATGACTTGTGTTTTGTTTAATAAAACAACTATGTGAATGAATCACCTGGGTGGAATGGAAAGAATGGATTGTGTTGAGTGGTTACACAGGGCCCCATATTTATGGACTACCCTAGTGTATCTCACTTGTGGAAAGCCACCTAGGAACAAAGAGATTTGAGATGTCAAATGTTGAGAAGCTTCAAGTGCAGCCACATGGCATTATGGGATCTGCCTGGATCATATAGGTTGCAATAACTTAGCCAGATGGACAGAAGGTGGTAAGGGTGATAGGTTTGGAGCGCGTCCATTTGGTCTAAGGGAAGGCTTCTAAAAGATATAGGCTCGATGCATGTCGAGTCTTGTGGGGAAAGTGCACCACCTCTCGAGAGAGTAAAATCTAAGTACTTAGCCGTGTCCCGGCAATGGACAATTTGAGCATCAAGACATGGAAGCTATCAATGATCTCCTCATCCCAATTTCTAAGTTAAAAGCTTGTGGTTGAACAAGGGTAAAGGTTAACAAATTCTATTAGTTGTTCCTTGGGTGATTTTGACAAACTAAAACTTAGTGTTTTTAAATGATAAGGAAAATCTATTTTGAGAAAAGCAAGCCTAAGATCCACTTAGACAAATGCATATAGATGATAGATAATACTACTTTACCATAGTATAACTTGCCAATACAATTCAAATGTATTGACCCTTGTGGCTGTAACTTATTATGTTGCAGGTTTGTTTGATGTTAGTGAAGTGTGTTAAATAGGATTACAAGTCTACAACCAACATGATTGCCTGTGGCACTTTGAAGATGAAGGACCCCATGCTATATAGATATTTCTGTTGCATTGTAATGAGATAGCCAAATGAGCTATGTAAGATGTAATGAATTATTTTATTCCTGGTTATAAATTTGTATTATGCCCTTTGTTTCTTGATATTAAACTTAAACTATGGATGATTGCTATTGATCCAGGGACTAGCATTGTAAACGCAGGAATCTCTACCTTATCAGGTTGGTACCTCTACAGGCAATGAGGGCAGAAAGCTAACAAGTACCATAATTTTTGGAAGCTCTTTTTGAAACTTGAAATCCCAGCTTCCCTTTATGAAGGGATTTTCTTCCACTATTATGTTGAGTCTCCACCTTCTAATTTTCGACACCATTAAGAGAGCATAGATGCCATTCTTAGTTCTATGTGCATTGTCCCAAAACTTATTGATTAATGCATATTGT
This sequence comes from Avena sativa, assembly GCA_916181665.1. Lineage (NCBI taxonomy): Eukaryota > Viridiplantae > Streptophyta > Magnoliopsida > Poales > Poaceae > Avena > Avena sativa. Next base: position 133,003,539 of record OV702283.1, on the reverse strand, counting down.
GATATTGCTTGTTCTTGTGCTATTTGTATCTAGTCACTCTTATGAACTTTGAAGGTGTCCTATGCATCTATTTTCTACTCTATGAGGGATAAGCTAATTGCCACTATGCTATGTTTTCTGTATGTGAAACAAACAAACATTTTTCAATGCATGTTATTCATGATCTTTGTTTATAGCCTTTCATGTTGCATGCTTAGTTACTTTGTCCTATTGTTAGAACTCCATCTTTCATGCACATGTTTAGAGTTCTTTGATCCCATCTTTCAATGCTTGCAAATGATTTGATCTTTATTGTGAAGGTTCATGTCACCTCAAAAATTATTCTTTTATCACTTACCTACTTGAGGACGAGCAGGAGTTAAGCTTGGGGATGCATGCCAGGGCAAGTAAAGGATGCAGTCAGATGCGCAAGATCGCGGTGAGCACGCGTGTGTAAAATAGAAGGAGAGGCGCGGTCTGAATTTACCTCGAATACTCGTCGGAGATATGGCAGACCACGGCGGCGCTCAGACGTGGATGAAGTCGAAGTTTTGGGGCGCGCACGGCCAGACGGGCGATACTGGGAGATGAAGTGAACGATGGGGAGCACGCTCGTTTGCTGCAGCGAGCAAAGGATGGTGTAGACTAGCCGGAATCGTTGTCGGAAGGTCATCGGAGACAGTGGCTTGTCGCAAAGAATTGGCGCAGCCTGGGGGCAGGGAGGGAGGGGCGAGTGAGGGGAAATGGGGAGGAGAGGCAGGCGTTTAATCGAGCGTGGTCGCGGCGAGATTTAAGCGAGGCATTAACGCATATTAATGTGAGTTTAAACTAGCAGAAACGGCCGGCGAGGTTGGCGCGGGTGGGGAAGATGATGATGTGGCGTGGGGCCCGTTTGGCAGCGAGTGAGAGAGAGGAGGAGTGGGGCCTGGTAGTCATTGACTCTGCGGGTTCTGTCTACGGTGAAAATCGTTTCACTGCGGGAGTGAGCAGGTGGGCTACTAATGGGCTTAGTGGGCTAGGTTAGTTGGGCTGCTCCTATTCCATTTTTTTTTGATCTGATTGTTTTTCCTTTTTCCATTTCTATTAATCTGTTTTGGTTTTGTTTAATTAATTCAAACATCAATTTGATTTCAAACCTCAACCAAAATTTGTGTAGATTCATATACTGATTAATAGCACATTCCAAAGTCAAATTTAGAACAATATATTTATCCCTTTTTAGTGTCTTTTACTTTATTTAAAATAGGCTCTAGTATTAATTAAATAAGATTTAATAATATTTTTCAATCTCCATTTGAATTCAAATCACCACCAAATTTTGGGTGAATTTTTATTCTGTTTATCAACATATTTCAAAGTCCAAAATAAAATAATTCTTTTATTCTTTTAAGATCTATTATTAATTAAATAAATAGACCATAGTCTTTAATTCAAAATAGGTTTTAATTTATTTTAAAACTTTTTTTTGAAATCTAAATAATATCAAAATCTTTTCAGTAGGTTTCATTTGAAAAACTAAAACACTTGGAAATCTTATTTAAAATAAATTAATCAAGTTTTAGTGTTTATTTAAAATGGAAAAGCCTTTACTTTAATAAAAATGGATATTAACAAATCCTTATTGTTTTATTTGAATAAACCTTTACTCTTTTTATCAAATAGAAATATTTTATTTCAAAAGCTTGGCCAAGATTTAATTTGGCCCTATAAAATAATCCTTATTTATATTTCTACCTTTGCTTTATGAAAACCATATCTTTTTATTTAAAGATCCAAAAATAGTTATTCCAACTATTATTATAACTTTATTATTTATTTATCTTTTCAAATCTCTTTAGGATTTTATTTGATCAAAATAGGTTTTGATGTTTCCTATTGGAATCAAAAAGTTTCTTCTCACCCTAAATTTCAACAATTAATTATTTTGTTTATTTATTTTTCACATTACAAGATTTGGAAAATCTTGGGATGTGACAGGCTACCACCCTTAAAATAAATCTCGTCCCGAGATTTGGGGAGGCTAGGGGTTACAAGTTGGCTCAAAGCATCTAGGGTACTACCACCCTTAAAAATCTTCCAACTAGATTACTTCTTGGCTTTCTTGGGATCTTGTTGAAATCTCTCTGGGCAAACATTTGCATAGTGTCCTTTGTTTCCATACTTGAAACATGTGTCAAGGCTTCGATCCTTCATAGGCTTGTTTATCTTGTGCTTCATATTTTCTGGACAATTGCTTGCATAATGTCCTGGTTCTTTGCAATTGAAACACATCACTTGGTCGATATCTTTGTTTTCCTTTGGTACCATTGCCTCTTGTTTATTTCCTTGGTTCTTCTTTTCTGAGCATTCATTGGCATAGTGTCCCATCTCTTTGCAAGTGTAACATTGCTCTTGGGTAATATCCTTCTTGCTAGGGTTGGGGCATTTCTTCTTCTTCTTCTTCTTCTTCTTCTTCTTCTTGGGTCTCTCCAAAGCTAGGAGTTCTTCTAGTTCATGCTCTTCATACTTCACCACAAAGGTGGGAAATCTTTCTCTCTTCTTGGGGCATTTACTAGAGATATGACCTTCTTCTTCACAAGAGTAGCAACACTTTGTGGTCACTTTAGATTTGGCCTTATGATGCATAGTTTTGACTTTGCCTTCATCCTTCTTCGTAGAAGTTGTTCCTTCATGAGGGTTTACAAACTGTTGTTGCACTCCACCTTGTTTCCTTTGTTGAACTATGGAATAGATGGGGCATTGGATAGAGACATGATTATTTCCTTCACATAGGAAGCAAGTAGCTTGAGATGTGGGGCATTGATTAGTTGGATGTTTCTTTTCACAATTGGGGCATTGATCTTCATGCTCCTTGGAAGTGTGATCCTTGTTTCCACAAATATTGCAAGCTTGGGTTCCTTCTAGAATATCATCCTTGACATCCTTGTTGTCATAAACTCCTTGGAAAGAGTTGTCTCCCATGTTGATCATTTGAGTGGCCATCCCTTGCAACAATTGGGATTGAATTTTCAAATACTTTTGCATGGTTGGGTCTAACCCATTGTTGTTGGCTAAAAACTGAGTTGTCACTTGGTTCAACTGGGTTTGGTTTGCTAGTAGTTGTTCTCTCATGTTGACCTCTTGGTTGTTGTTGTTGTTGTCATTCTTAATGTTGAAGTTTCTTGGAGAAGTCATCTGTTTTGGTTGGATTGGGATTAGAATAAGCAAAAGATTTCTAAGGAATCAATTATAATCACACACATCACAATTCAGTCAAGCAATGTGCAAGCAATCACCAACAAACTTTCCACTCAAACAACAAGTTTCAAGCATATTTTTAGGCAACCAAAAATATTTTTGTCACACCACATAAGTTGGTGGATTTGACTTAAACTAAATACGGTGGTCCATCTATATGGTTCACTTGAGATCTTTCCATCTTCCTAGTTGATTCCTTATGAATGAAATCATGGTTTCCTTGGGAAAATTCTTGTGTCTTGGTCACTAAGCTTCAAAGGTGATGATGATTCCTTCTAAGTTGTGTTTCCTTAGTCCTCAAGTCTTGAGTAACATTTCTTGTCTCACTTGTAGTCCTTAGTGATATCCAAGTTGGGGTCCTTGGTGAAAATAAAGTTGAAATCACCTGAAGATGTTGAAGTCATTTGAGTTTGATGAAGTCCTTTGCACATGGTGAAGTCCTTGGCCATGGGGTAGGCTTTGTCCACCAAGTTTGAAATAGAAGAGATGTAGAATCAAAACCAAAATGGTTGAGGAAAGAGTTTACAAGATTGTTTGTAAATAGGTTTTGGAACAAATACAACTCCTATTTTTCTAAGGGGTTTGTCCAATCCTAGGTTTACAATCCTACAGGCAACACAATGCTCTGATACCATCTGTAATGTTCCCAACCTTTAACAAGGTAGAGATCCCTGTGTTTACAATGCTAGTCCCTGGATCAATAGCTTGCATCCACAGTTAAGATGTAATATCAAGAAACAAAGGTCATAATACAACTTTATAACCAGGAATAAAATAACTTATTACATCTTACATAGCTCATTTGGCTATCTCATTACAATGCAGCAGAATATAACAATAGCATGCGGTCCTTCATCTTCAAAGTGCCACAGGCAGACATGTTGGTTGTAGACTTGTAATCCTAATCAGTAAACTTCACTAACATCAAACAAACCTGCAACATAATAAGTTACAGCCACAAGGGTCAATACATTTGAATTGTATTGGCAAGTGATACCATGGTAGTATAGTGGAGTCTATCATCTATATGCATTTGGCTAAGTGGAGCTTAGGCTTGCTTTGCTCAAAATAGTTTTTCCTTAAAATTTGAAAACATTAGGTTTTGCTTGACAAAAATCACCCAAGGCATCTCCCAATAGAAATTGGTGATCCTTCAGCCCTTGTTCAACCACAAAGTTTTAACTTAGAAATTGGGATGAGGAGATTCTTGATAGCTTCCATGTCTTGATGCTCAAATTGTCCTTTACCAGGGACATGGCTAAGTACTAGCTAAGCTAAGCATGATAGTCCTTATTTATATTTGGCTCTATAAAATAATCCTTATTTATATTTCTACCTTTTCTTTATGAAAACCATATCTTTTTATTTAAAGATCCAAAAATAGTGATTCCAACTATTATTATAACTTTATATTTATTTATATTTTTAAATCTCTTTAGGATTTTATTTGATCAAAATAGGTTTTGATGTTTCCTATTGGAATGAAAAAGTTTCTTCTCACCCTAAATTTCAACAATTAATTATTTTGTTTATTTATTTTTCACATTACAAGATTTGGAAAATCTTGGGATGTGACAGGCTACCACCCTTAAAATAAATCTCGTCCCGAGATTTGGGGAGGCTAGGGGTTACAAGTTGGCTCAAAGCAGCTAGGGTACTACCACCCTTAAAAATCTTCCAACTAGATTACTTCTTGGCTTGCTTGGGATCTTGTTGAAATCTCTCTGGGCAAACATCTGCATAGTGTCCTTTGTTTCCATACTTGAAACATGTGTCAAGGCTTAGATCCTTCATAGACTTGTTTATCATGTGCTTCATCTTTTCTGGACAATTGCTTGCATAATGTCCTGGTTCTTTGCAATTGAAATACATCACTTGGCTGATATCTTTCTTTTCCTTTGGTACCATTGCCTCTTGTTTATTTCCTTGGTTCTTCTTCTTTTCTGAGCATTCATTGGCATGTTGTGAGCAATGTAGTTCTTTCTTCTATCATGCCTTATTCAAGTGGTCGTGATATATGGACCAAGCTTCAAGATAAATATAGCAAGTCCAACATTATTGAGGATGATTGTGTTGCTTCCACTTCCGGTCGAGATGAGCTCTCATCGTCTACCACTTCACCAACATGTGATTTTCACAAGGTAATGATATGGTGAGTGGTGATAGAAATTGCAATATGGATAGTGATATTACTATTTGTAATCCTTCATCCCTATCTAGTTGCAATGATCTATCTTTGGACCTTAACACTTCTAGCACTCAAAACTCCTTACATGCTTGTGTTAATAGTCCTTGCATATCATGTAGAAATGACTTGAATAAATCTCATGATGATATGCTCTTGTTGTCTTGTTGCCATGATAAAAATGCTTCTATTTCCTCTAGTGCTTGTGTTGCTAACCATGTAGAGGAAAATGAAGATTCTATGGGCCAAGACAAGGTCTTGAAGAGAGCTACAAGTGCAATCTCATCATCAACTTCCTCCTGTTCTCACATATGCCTTATGGCTAAGGGAACAAAGGTAACCTCTTTGGATCCCATTGTATCTCATGATGATGATGATGAGGAGGTTGAAAATGATAATGATGATTATAGAGGTAAGTATGATATTACCTCTATTAAGAAAATGGGAGAGTTTTTATTTGGAAGCCCTTGTCGTCCTCTATCCAACGAAATTTGAATCGGGTCAATCAGAGCTTCCAGTCATAAGTTACTGCCGTTTGAATATTTGCCTGGTGCGGTACCAAAAGGCGGTAGTACCGCATTTTAGTACCTAGCACGACAGTAGCTTTTTGACCACTTGTCAAAACCTTCTGCCTGCTCCGGTACTAAAATGCGGTAGTACCGCCTTTTAGTACCGCACAGGGAAGAGACTTTTGTACGTTGGCAAAAAGCTTCTGTCTGCCTAGGTAGTAAAATGCGGTAGCGTGACAGAGAGTTTTTTCGTCTAAACTGCTGATTCCACTTCACGTCCGGTAGTACCGGTTGCCATTTGCGGTACTACCGCTTTACGGTAGCATCAATGGTTGTACCGCTGTGGCCAGGGCTTATTGAAGTTTGAATATTGGTCCTCCGGTACCAAGTCCGGTACCAGGTCCGGTGGTACCGGAGTTCTCCGGTAGTACCGCTTGAACTTCCGGTACTACCGCTACATTAAGGCTCCAACGGCCATATTTTGCCTAGCCCTTTAAATAGCTTTGCCCCTTTGTCTTTTAGGGTTAGTTCTTTCTCCTCCTTTGTCTAAGATTTGCCCTCATTTGCCTTACTCTTTGAGCTTTATTTCTAGTCACCCTTCCATTGGTTCTTGCTTATATTTGAGGGGTGGTTGGAGGAGATCTAGATCTACGTTTTGACCAAACCAAAACATCTCTTTGTGAGTGTATCTTTGGGGATCTAGATTTTGGGGGATTTTCTGTCTCTCTTTGATTCCTCCTCTCTTGTTCCCCCAATAGCTTTAGTAGCTTTGTTGGAACTTGAGAGTGAGGGATTTGAGCATCTTTGTGGTGTTCTTGCCATTTGCATTTGGTGCATCGGTTTGAGTTCTCCTCGGAGGATTTGGTTTGAATTGCTCATTGGAGCTTGTCCCTCTTGGGTTCTTGGAACCCTAGACGGTTTTGTGGCCTTGGTGGCATTTGTTGAGGCCTTTTGTGGCGTTTGTTGGGAGCCTCAATTTAAGTTGTGGAGTTGTGCCTCAACCTTGTGAGAGGTTCTGGTTGCCACCGACAAGTGCACCGATAGTGGAAGCGTGGATCGATCCCATTGGGGTGAGATTCACCGGAGAATAAGGGAGGACTTTTGTGGTGTTGGTGGTTTGATACCACCCCCTCTCCAAACTAGACGTACTCCATGTTGGGAGGAACTCGGTAAAATATCGGTGTCCCCGCGTGCCTCGGTTATCTCTATACCCGAGCTCTTTACTTATGCACTTTACATTGTGATAGCCTTCGTGCTTGAATTAATATATATCTTGCTATCACTTTGTTGCTTGTATTGCTTAGCATAAGTTGTTGGTGCACATAGGTGAACCTTAGTTGTTCTAGGTTGTGCTTAACAAAGTAAACACTAGTTTTATTCCGCCTTTGTTGAGCCACTCTAGGAAAAGTTTTAATCGCCTATTCACCCCCCTCTAGGCGACATCCGTATCCTTTCAATTGGTATCAGAGCCCCGTCTCTCATTTTAGGCTTCACCGCCTTGAGAGTAAAGATGTCGGCTACGGGATTAGTACACAAGGACACGCTCACATTCGATGGCACAAATTATGATGTTTGGAAAATTCGCATGCTTAATTTATTTCAGGAAATTCACCCAATTATTGAGGGCTATCTATATGTGGGTTTCCCTTCTCCTATGGATACCCAAAACGAATCTTTAGAGGAGAAGTTGAACTCTCATATAGATGTTCTAGCTACTAAAATTCTTTTGCATGTTGTGAGCAATGTAGTTCTTTCTTCTATCATGCCTTATTCAAGTGGTCGTGATATATGGACCAAGCTTCAAGATAAATATAGCAAGTCCAACATTATTGAGGATGATTGTGTTGCTTCCACTTCCGGTCGAGATGAGGTCTCATCGTCTACCACTTCACCAACATGTGATTTTCACAAGGTAATGATATGGTGAGTGGTGATAGAAATTGCAATATGGATAGTGATATTACTATTTGTAATCCTTCATCCCTATCTAGTTGCAATGATCTATCTTTGGACCTTAACACTTCTAGCACTCAAAACTCCTTACATGCTTGTGTTAATAGTCCTTGCATATCATGTAGAAATGACTTGAATAAATCTCATGATGATATGCTCTTGTTGTCTTGTTGCCATGATAAAAATGCTTCTATTTCCTCTAGTGCTTGTGTTGCTAACCATGTAGAGGAAAATGAAGATTCTATGGGCCAAGACAAGGTCTTCAAGAGAGCTACAAGTGCAATCTCATCATCACCTTCCCCCGGTTCTCACATATGCCTTATGGCTAAGGGAACAAAGGTAACCTCTTTGGATCCCATTGTATCTCATGATGATGATGATGAGGTTGAAAATCATAATGATGATTATAGAGGTAACTATAATTTTACCTCTATTAAGAAAATGGGAGAGGTTTTATTTGGAAGCCCTTGTCGTCCTCTATCCAACACAATTTGAATCGGGTCAATCGGAGCTTCCAGTCATAAGTTATTGCCGTTTGAATATTTGCCTGATGCGGTACCAAAAAGCGGTAGTACCGCTTTTTGCTACCGGATGCGACAGAAGGTTTTGACTAACTGTCAAAAAGCCTCTGCCGGGCTAGGTACTAAAAATCGGTAGTACCGCATTTTAGTACCTAGCGCGACAGTAGCTTTTTGACCACTTGTCAAAAGCTTCTGCCTGCTCCGGTACTAAAATGCGGTAGTACCGCCTTTTAGTACCGCACAGGGTAGAGACTTTTGTATGTTGGCAAAAAGCTTCTGTCTGCCTAGGTAGTAAAATGCGGTACCCGGCGTGACAGAGAGTTTTTTCGTCTAAACTGTTGATTCCACTTCACGTCCGATAGTACCGGTTGCCATTTGCGGTACTACCGCTTTACGGTAGCATCAATGGTTGTACCGCTGTGGCGAGGGCTTATTGAAGTTTGAATATTGTTCCTCCGGTACCAAGTCCGGTACCAGGTCCGGTGCTACCGGAGTTCTCCGGTAGTACCGCTTGAACTTCCGGTACTACCGCTACATTAAGGCTCCAACGGCCATATTTTGCCTAGCCCTTTAAATAGCTTTGCCCCTTTGTCTTTTAGGGTTAGTTCTTTCTCCTCCTTTGTCTAAGATTTGCCCTCATTTTCCTTACTCTTTGAGCTTGATTTCTACTCACCCCTCCATTGGTTCTTGCTTATATTTGAGGGGTAGTTGGAGGAGATCTAGATCTACGTTTTGACCAAACCAAAACATCTCTTTGTGAGTGTATCTTTGGGGATCAAGATTTTGGGGGATTTTGTGTCTCTCTTTGATTCCTCCACTCTTGTTCCCGCAATAGCTTTAGTAGCTTTGTTGGAACTTGAGAGTGAGGGATTTGAGCATCTTTGTGGTGTTCTTGCCATTTGCATTTGGTGCATCGGTTTGAGTTCTCCTCGGAGGATTTGGTTTGAATTGCTCATTGGAGCTTGTCCCTCTTGGCTTCTTGGAACCCTAGAAGGTTTTGTGCCCTTGGTGGCATTGTGGCCTTGGTGGCATTTGTTGAGGTCTTTTGTGTCGTTTGTTGGGAGCCTCCAATTAAGTTGTGGAGTTGTGCCTCAACCTTGTGAGAGCTTCTGGTTGCCACCGACAAGTGCACCGATAGTGGAAGCGTGGATCGATTCCATTGGGGTGAGATTCACCGAAGAATAAGGGAGGACTTTTGTGGCGTTGGTGGTTTGATACCACCCCCTCTCCAAACGAGACGTACTTCATGTTGGGAGGAACTCGGTAAAATATCGGTGTCCCCGCGTGCCTCGATTATCTCTATACCCGAGCTCTTTACTTATGCACTTTACATTGTGATAGCCTTCGTGCTTGAGGTAATATATATCTTGCTATCACTTTGTTGCTTGTATTCCTTAGCATAAGTTGTTGGTGCACATAGGTGAACCTTAGTTGTTCTAGGTTGTGCTTAACAAAGTAAACACTAGTTTTATTCCGCCTTTGTTGAGCCACTCTAGGAAAAGTTTTAATCGCCTATTCACCCCCCCTCTAGGCGACATCCGTATCCTTTCAATTGGTATTAGATCCCGGTCTCTCATTTTAGGCTTCACCGCCTTGAGAGTAAAGATGTCGGCTACGGGATTAGTACACAAGGACACGCTCACATTCGATGGCACAAATTATGATGTTTGGAAGATTCGCATGCTTAATTTATTTCAGGAAATTCACCCAATTACTGAGGGCTATCTATATGTGGGTTTCACTTCTCCTATGGATACCCAAAACGAATCTTTAGAGGAGAAGTTGAACTGTCATATAGATGCTCTAGCTACTAAAATTCTTTTGCATGTTGTGAGCAATGTAGTTCTTTCTTCTATCATGCCTTATTCAAGTGCTCGTGATATATGGACCAAACTTCAAGATAAATATAGCAAGTTCAACATTATTGAGGATGATTGTGTTGCTTCCACTTCCTATCGAGATGAGCTCTCATCGTCTACCACTTCACCAACATGTGATTTTCACAAGGTAATGATATGGTGAGTGGTGATAGAAATTGCAATATGGATAGTGATATTACTATTTGTAATCCTTCATCCCTATCTAGTTGCAATGATCTATCTTTGGACCTTAACACTTCTAGCACTCAAAACTCCCTACATGCTTGTGTTAATAGTCCTTGCATATCATGTAGAAATGACTTGAATAAATCTCATGATGATATGCTCTTGTTGTCTTGTTGCCATGATAAAAATGCTTCTATTTCCTCTAGTGCTTGTATTGCTAACCATGTAGAGGAAAATGAAGATTCTATGGGCCAAGACAAGGTCTTGAAGAGAGCTACAAGTGCAATCTCATCATCACCTTCCTCCGGTTCTCACATATGCCTTATGACTAAAGGAACAAAGGTAACCTCTTTGGATCCCATTGTATCTCATGATGATGATGATGAGGCTGAAAATGATAATGATGATTATAGAGGTAAGTATGATATTACCTCTATTAAGAAAATGGGAGAGGTTTTATTTGGAATCCCTTGTCGTCCTCTATCCAACGCAATTTGAATCAGGTCAATCGGAGCTTCCAGTCATAAGTTATTGCCGTTTGAATATTTGCCTGGTGTGGTACCAAAAAGCGGTAGTACCGCTTTTTGATACAGGATGCGACAGAAGGTTTTGACTAACTGTCAAAAAGCCTCTGCCGGGCTAGGTACTAAAAAGCGGTAGTACCGCAGTTTAGTACCTAGCGCGGTAGTAGCTTTTTGACCACTTGTCAAAAGCTTCTGCCTGCTCCGGTACTAAAATGCGGTAGTACCGCCTTTTAGTACCGCACAGGGCAGAGACTTTTGTACGTTGGCAAAAAGCTTCTGTCTGCCTAGGTAGTAAAATGCGGTACTACCGCATTTTACTACCCGGCGTGACAGAGAGTTTTTTCGTCTAAACTGCTGATTCCACTTCACGTCCGGTAGTACCGGTTGCCATTTGCGGTACTACCGCTTTACGGTATCATCAATAGTTGTACCGCTGTGGCCAGGGCTTATTGAAGTTTGAATATTGGTCCTCCGGTACCAAGTCTGGTACCAGGTCCGGTGGTACCGGGGTACCATTTGCGGTACTACCGCTTTACGGTATCATCAATAGTTGTACCGCTGTGGCCAGGGCTTATTGAAGTTTGAATATTGGTCCTCCGGTACCAAGTCTGGTACCAGGTCCGGTGGTACCGGAGTTCTCCGGTAGTACCGCTTGAACTTCCGGTACTACCGCTACATTAAGGCTCCAACGGCCATATTTTGCCTAGCCCTTTAAATAGCTTTGCCCCTTTGTCTTTTAGGGTTAGTTCTTTCTCCTCCTTTGTCTAAGCTTTGCCCTCATTTGCCTTACTCTTTGAGCTTGACTTCTACTCACCCCTCCATTGGTTCTTGCTTATATTTGAGGGGTAGTTGGAGGAGATCTAGATCTACGTTTTGACCAAACAAAAACATCTCTTTGTGAGTGTATCTTTGGGGATCTATATTTTGGGGGATTTTGTGTCTCTCTTTGATTCCTCCTCTCTTGTTCCCCCAATAGCTTTAGTAGCTTTGTTGGAACTTGAGAGTGAGGGATTTGAGCATCTTTGTGGTGTTCTTTCCATTTGCATTTGGTGCATCGGTTTGAGTTCTCCTCGGAGGATTTGGTTTGAATTGCTCATTGGAGCTTGTCCCTCTTGGGTTCTTGGAACCCTAGACGGTTTTGTGGCCTTGGTGTCATTGTGGCCTTGGTGGCATTTTTTGAGGCCTTTTGTGGCGTTTGTTGGGAGCCTCCAATTAAGTTGTGGAGTTGTGCCTCAACCTTGTGAGAGGTTCCGGTTGCCATCGACAAGTGCATTGATAGTGGAAGCGTGGATCGATCCCATTGGGGTGAGATTCACCGGAGAATAAGGGAGGACTTTTGTGGCGTTGGTGGTTTGATACCACCCCCTCTCCAAACGAGACGTACTCCATGTTGGGAGGAACTCGGTAAAATATCGGTGTCCCCGCGTGCCTCGGTTATCTCTATACCCGAGCTCTTTACTTATGCACTTTACATTGTGATAGCCTTCGTGCTTGAGGTAATATATATCTTTCTATCACTTTGTTGCTTGTATTCCTTAGCATAAGTTGTTGGTGCACATAGGTGAACCTTAGTTGTTCTAGGTTGTGCTTAACAAAGTAAACACTAGTTTTATTCCGCCTTTGTTGAGCCACTCTAGGAAAAGTTTTAATCGCCTATTCACCCCCCTCTAGGCGACATCCGTATCCTTTCAATTGGTATCAGAGCCCCGTCTCTCATTTTAGGCTTCACCGCCTTGAGAGTAAAGATGTCGGCTACGGGATTAGTACACAAGGACACGCTCACATTCGATGGCACAAATTATGATGTTTGGAAAATTCGCATGCTTAATTTATTTCAGGAAATTCACCCAATTATTGAGGGCTATCTATATGTGGGTTTCCCTTCTCCTATGGATACCCAAAACGAATCTTTAGAGGAGAAGTTGAACTCTCATATAGATGTTCTAGCTACTAAAATTCTTTTGCATGTTGTGAGCAATGTAGTTCTTTCTTCTATCATGCCTTATTCAAGTGGTCGTGATATATGGACCAAGCTTCAAGATAAATATAGCAAGTCCAACATTATTGAGGATGATTGTGTTGCTTCCACTTCCGGTCGAGATGAGCTCTCATCGTCTACCACTTCACCAACATGTGATTTTCACAAGGTAATGATATGGTGAGTGGTGATAGAAATTGCAATATGGATAGTGATATTACTATTTGTAATCCTTCATCCCTATCTAGTTGCAATGATCTATCTTTGGACCTTAACACTTCTAGCACTCAAAACTCCTTACATGCTTGTGTTAATAGTCCTTGCATATCATGTAGAAATGACTTGAATAAATCTCATGATGATATGCTCTTGTTGTCTTGTTGCCATGATAAAAATGCTTCTATTTCCTCTAGTGCTTGTGTTGCTAGCCATGTAGAGGAAAATGAAGATTCTATGGGCCAAGACAAGGTCTTGAAGAGAGCTACAAGTGCAATCTCATCATCACCTTCCTCCGGTTCTCACATATGCCTTATGGCTAAAGGAACAAAGGTAACCTCTTTGGATCCCATTGTATCTCATGATGATGATGATGATGAGGTTGAAAATGATAATGATGATTATAGAGGTAAGTATGATATTACCTCTATTAAGAAAATGGGAGAGGTTTTATTTGGTGCTCTCTTCAAAAATAAAATTTCGTCCTCCAACTTTCTTAAAATCTTGAATAATGCTATAGAAGGCAATGATCTTATTAAGGAGCAAGAAAACTTAATTGATGAACAATTTGCGCGTGAGCGTATTTATGCTAATGAAATTGCTCAACTAAATGACTCCCTTGAAGAAGAACAAACCACCAAATAATCTCTTGAGGAGACTTTCACTCTAGAATTATCTAGAGTAAAATAATACCATGATAGAGAACTTGTGGTGGCAAACTCCTTCAAGTTTAAAAATGATGAACTTGAAGTTGATTATGCTAAACTTGTTTAGGATTTTAAGCATCTTGATAATGGATCTCGGGTTGTTAAGAGGGAGCTCATCAAACTCACCGAGTCACATGAGCAACTTAAAGCTTCATATTCAAAAGAGCTTGCCAAGTTGCCCTCACCTCTCGCTAATAATGATGATGCTTGTTCTACTAACTCTATTTCTTGTGAAGCATCTATTTTGGAGGAGAATGTTGAGCTAAAGGCTCAACTTGCGTTGCTAACTAGCAACTATGGGAAATTAGAAGAAAGTCATGTTAAGCTCTCTTGCTCGCATGAGGATCTTCTAGTCTCCCATGGTAGGCTAAATTTAGCTCATGAGGCCATCGTGTCAAAGGTAACATCTAGTGGGCCTCATGTGTACATTAGCACTACATCTACTCCAAATGTTATATTGTCATGTGCTAGTCCTTGTAATTCATCCTCTCACAACCATGCTATATCTCATGATGAATTACATTCCATACCTTGTTGCTCTAACAATGTATCATCTACTTCCTATAGTACTTCTGTTGAAACTAACCATGTAGAGGAAATCAAAGAGCTCAAGTCTCAAGTCACTTCTTTGAAGAATGACTTGAAAAGGGATCATCAAGGGAAGGCCACACTCAACAAAATCTTGAGTGTGCAAAAATCCCCCAATGACAAGAGTGGGCTTGGATTCAACTCCAATATCAAGAACAAGTCCACTATCAAGTTGAAGCACAAGGACAACAATAAGAATGGCCAAGATCAAGTCAAGAATCCGGCCAACATTGTTTGCTTCAAGTGCAAGGAAGAAGGGCACCATGTTAGATCTTCCCCATTGAAGAAAAAGCCTCATAGTGTGAAGCAACAAGGGAAGCGGCCTCAAGCTCCACCTCAAGTCATTAATGGGCCTCTTCCTACGAGGACTACTCGAGCTCTTCCTCGAGTTGTGTCTTCACCTAAGAATAAAGTTGGCAAGAGTAGAACTTGCTACATATGCCGTGAGAAGGGGCATATTTCTTCCGCATGCACTATTGGTAACTCCTCATCCCATCCTATCTTGATTGATGATTCTTATTCTCTTTGTAAGGATGAGGTTGGCAATGTATTTGCCAAATTTGTTGGTGCTCAATGTGGTGTCAAGAAAAGAACCATTTGGGTTGCCAAGCCTATTGTGACTAACCTCTTAGGACCCAACTTGGTTAGGGACCAACAATCCAGAACTTGATCAATAGGTGTGTTTTTTTGGAGGGCATTGGAGTCTTGGCTACATTTTGAAGAATTGAGGGATCTTCATCAATTATTATTGTCAAGCCAAGCCATTTGGATTATCTTGATTATATTATATTTCCAATGTTCCTCCTTGCGGTAACATATGCTAAACTCTTTACATTGAAATTTACTCGCCCTCTTGTGCATGTGTTGGTTTTGTATCTTCCATGCTTTTGTACATGTTGTGCTATCCACTTAATTATCTTGAGGTATCTAGCATATTTGTGTATTATTAGGTGGCACACCATGTATGTGTGTTTCTTATGTTTGAGCCTTAATTGATTATATTTGATACCTTATTTGGCCCTTTTGAGAGATAATGGATTATCCCATTTTGGGGGAGTGTTATGCTTAGGCATTCAACAATCCTAAAATTGTGTGTACATGAGAATACCACCTAGTATTTATATTGGATTATTGTCAAGTCTCTATGTGGTACAAGTCTCATGAGAAATTTAAGTTTATAATGTCCATTAATTATCTCTATTTGTATCCTTTTGCCTCGCGTTGGTTTTATGGTAGTATCACATTATGGGGAGTCATGTGCTTAGTGCATATTACAATCCTAGAAAATGTGAATATTCGAGGTTGTGTCACTTAGAATTGATATTGATAATTATCTAGCGCCTATGTGACACATTTGCTCATACAAGTTCCAATTTGCTTGAATGTTGTTGTTGATCATATTTTTTATCTTGTATATGAGAGTGTTTCTTGGTATGTGTTTCCTCATATTTATATCTCTATATCATCATGGAAACCATTTGCTTCAAGTTACTCTAATCACTAGTGATTGTGTGACTATTGGAAGCTACCAAGAATCTTGTTCGAAGTATCATGCTCAATTCTTATATTTAGTTATATTCTTCTTGTTGTGACTATGATCTTGGATATCTATGCAAGCTACCTTGGGAAAATTATTCCCAATATTTCTTGTCCTTGGACAATGAGTAATTTATGGTAGAATTTGTTGATCATATTCACTTTGGCCTTTGCTTAGTATTGTCCTATCTTTGGCCAAGTAAATGTTTTGTGTGCTCCCATGTATTCCTTGCTACTTTTTGGATCTTCTTATTTTATTGGTATCCTCTTGTGTTTTATTTAATGTATATGCTTCTTTGTTTTGATCCATATAGGGTGTTTTGTGCTTGGAACCTCAATCTTTTCGTTTTGGTACTTTGTGCCATCATGAGAAGTTTGAGGAGTTTGGTTTCTTATTGGAACCTTGCTCTTTTTGGGAGTTGGTTTTGTCTCATTCCTTTTTTCATGATTTGACCATTTTAGAATGGGATAAATCCTTGAGCATTTTTATTTCTATCTATCTTTTTCTCTTTTGGTTTTAGCCTAGTTCATTTGTTGAACTTGTGATCTTTCATGTGTTGAATTGGTTCTTTGATACAATTTGGACATTGTTTGTCATGTCACACTCTTGTGTGTGCAATCTCGATTTACTTGATGTTTTGTTCAAATTGTATCTCCTTTTTGGTTCTTGAAATATTTATGCATGCATATTTACTATATGATTATATTATGGCTTGCTTGCTTTCTTTGATCCAATATATAGGGCAAACCACACCAATTCCCATCGGCTAAGTTGTGCATGAAATTCAATTTCATATCAATGTGCACATAATTATGTGGAGTCTCTCCTATGTACTGTAGTTTCTCTAACTACTTTGGACCCAATAAGTTTGGGGACCATTTTGTACTTAATTGTGTTTTAGGTACATTGGAGATATATTGGAGGCTTGTCTCTCAATTTTGAAGAAGTGATGCTTAGAAGAAAATTTGAGGAAAGATATAGGATGATCAACAAATTCATATCCTCTACATGCTACCAATTATATCTCGATAACAAGTATCTCTTTCTCATGCTCACATATCTTGATCAACAATTTGTCGGTTGCCTTCTACCATGAATTAATGTATTTTTAATTGTTATAGTTCTAGCCATTGTTTTAAGAGGACTCTCTATTGTATATGTGTTTAAGTTGAGATGAGTGCATATAATTGGTACTATATAAAATCATGCATATGATCCTCCAATCCCAAATATGTCAATCTAGCAATTTTATTGCCTATCATTTCATCAACTTCTCTCATATGCAATAGTGAGATTTTTGCTAGTCTATTCTATCTTATGATACTTGTTGCCTTTCTCCATATATTTCAACTTTCTCCTTTTCCCTTGGTGATAGTTGTAATATATGTAGTGTGTTGGTGTTTGAAGCTCATTAATGTACAATAAGATATATGTGAGCCTTTGGCCATGCTTTGAAGCTAAAATCTTATTGATATATGTTATGACTTCATTTTTGCCTTTTATGTGCTTTCTTGTATAATCTTCTTTATGTGTGCATATTTCTTCGTTGGCATATGTCTTTGTGATGTTTTCCAATTAGAGACATATGCACATATGAGAAGATAATTTTAGTTTAATTTTATTCCTTGGATACCACCTTTTATTCCTTTTGATTTTTCGGTGGCTTCCAAATTTATTTGCCTATGAGTGCTTGTTCCTCTTGTTTGCATCTTCGGGCACTCATACTTGTTCTCTCATGCCTTGTATTGTTAAATGAATTTGGATGAGTGAGGATTCCATGATTATGCACCTTGTTCCCAAATATAATTATCATAATTGGTGCATTATTTTTGGGGAGCTCATCTAATTCATTTAATAATGCTCATTTGCATTCTTTCACATTTGTGTGTTTTAAATGCTTATGGGGAGCGAGGATTCAATATTTGTGCAATATGTATTCTAATGCATTTATGTTGAATAGTTCACAAATCTTGGGGAGCTTCTCTATTTTGTTATTTAAAGCACTCTCTTGCTCATATCATAATATCTTGTTGTTTCCATTTGGACTCGTTTGTTGTTTTCATTCGATTTGTCGGACCTTGTAGTTGCTTGCATCATTTTTCTTTAAGTTTGGAAATCGTCGGGTCCTCGATATAGTTGTACTCTCTCCCAAGTATTCATCATTAGATATGTGCGAAAGCACACCTTTGGAGGAATTATTACTATATTTGCCTTCTAGAACTTGTCACCCATTTCGGCAATCGATGCCAGTGGGGGAGAAGTTTTAGAGGGTTTAAGGGAAGTTGGTTTATGCATTGAGTTTGTTCTTGTGCATTTACCTCTCATGCTCTTGCATCTTTGTTGTTGCTTAGGATGTGGCATATATAGAGGAAACTCCACCAATGATAATGATTGGCAATATATGCAATGAAATTCAAGTTCATCACACATGCATAGATTGTGGGGGAGTTTGCTCTATATATGATGGTGGTACCAATATCACATACTTTTTTAGTATTTGATATTAGTATTACCATTTTATTGATTAATATTCCTTATATAAACCCTCTTAAAGGGATTGTTGTAAGGTTCCCAAACTTTAACAATGTAGAGATCCCTGTGTTTACAATGCTAGTCCCTGGATCAATAGCTTGCATCCACAGTTAAGATGTAATATCAAGAAACAAAGGTCATAATACAACTTTATAACCGGGAATAAAATAACTTATTACATCTTACATAGCTCCTTTGGCTATCTCATTACAATGCAGCAGAATATAACAATAGCATGGGGTCCTTCATCTTCAAAGTGCGACAGGCAGACATGTTGGTTATAGACTTTTAATCCTAATCATTAAACTTCACTAACATTAAACAAACCTGCAACATAATAAGTTACAGCCACAAGGGTCAATACATTTGAATTGTATTGGCAAGTGATACCATGGTAGTATAGTGGAGTCTATCATCTATATGCATTTGGCTAAGTGGAGCTTAGGCTTGCTTTGCTCAAAATAGTTTTTCCTTAACATTTGAAAACACTAGGTTTTGCTTGACAAAAATCACCCAAGGCATCTCCCAATAGAAATTGGTGATCCTTCAACCCTTGTTCAACCACAAAGTTTTAACTTAGAAATTGGGATGAGGAGATTCTTGATAGCTTCCATGTCTTGATGCTCAAATTGTCCTTTACTAGGGACATGGCTAAGTACTTAGATTTTACACTCTGTAGAGGTGCTGCACTTTCGCCACAAGACTTGGTTTCCCAAGACAAGATCTTTCAGAAGCCTTCCCTTAGACCAGAATGGACGCGCTCCAACCTATCAAAGCCCTACCACCAACTGTCCGTTTGGCTAAGTTATTGCAACCTATATGATCCAGGCAGAGCCCATAATGCCAAGTGGCTGCACTTGAAGCTTCTCAACACTTGACATCTCAAATCTCTTTGTTCCTGGGTGGCCATCCACAAGTGAGATACACAAGGTAAACCATAGAAATGGGCCGTGTGAACCACTCAACACAAACCATTCCTTCCTATCCACCCAGGTGATTCATTCACTTAGTTGTTTTATTAAACAAAACACAAGTCCTTGACTTAGAAATATTCCATAGCATGAAATATAATCCACCCTTTTTTTCTACTAGCTAAGCTAAGCATGATAGTAGTAGGAATCTTAACTTAGGAAATTTCTACTAAGGTTTCATCTACTAGGATTTCCCATGGCATAGTTTACACTTAGCAAAATTCCATGCAAGTCCTACTTAGAAATATCACTAATGCATAGTGAAAATAATGGGACAAAAGTATGAAGAATCACTTGATTTTTTGGTAGAGAATATAAGTTCACTCCTTGTCTTTGCAATGATCACACTCTTCAAATCACTACAATTCAATCAAGCAAACAATATTTCAAACTACCATTCAAGCAACCATCACATAAAATAATAGTATCAAAACAATGCATGCAAGCATGCCAAACTTTGTTTATTTACAAAAGTGGTTTGTAATAGGTTATAAACATTCTAAAACACATATTGGTCATTTTATAAAGTGGCAAAACTATTTGCAAAAGATTTTACCTATAAACCATTTTTAAACCAAGTCAATATTTTATGTGGTTGAAAATGTCTTTAGCAAAGTAATAATTTTTTCATAGGGTTCACCAAATACATTTTCAAATCATAAAACTTGGTGTTTGGGGTCAGAGAGTTTAAATAAAAACATTTCTGAAAGGTTTTCCTCCAAAATCATTTTTAAACCATAATCAACATTTTTATTTGTCTAGAAATGTTTTTAAATCAAAGATTCATTCTTTTGCTTCACCAAATACATTTTTTAAACCACCAATTGATTTCTATGGTCAGTAGGTTCAAAACAAACCATTTGCCGAAGGTTTTATCTCAAAAATCATTTTAGAACAATTTTTATATTCTAAATATGCCTACACAAGTTTCTACAAAAACAACCAATTTAACAGAAGAATTTTACTAAACAAAGTGCATAGTTAGAAAGTACTTGTTTTGCTGAATCCATTGATATAAAATTTGCAAAATTTAGACGTGTGGTTTGAAAGTTATGAATTTTTCAAATTGGAACATCTAATAGAACAATTTTCTGGTTTTTATAAACAGGCAGGGCCACGTGGCGTGTTTTTATTCGTCGGTACCGCTTCGCTCGGATCAACCGCTGTGGAGCGTTGGATCTAAGTTTAATCGTGCGGCTCAGAGGCACTACTTACCCCTTCGGGTTAGTTCTAATCTTAGTCGTCAGATCAAGATCCTACGGACCTCACTGTTTTGACCATGAAGCAGCGGCGCTGGCGGCGGCGTGTGGCGGCGCACGGTCAGACGGTGGCGGTGCTGGTGATATAGGAAACGATAGAGGGTGGGGAGAAGCTCACCAGGTTCGCGGCGTGACGCTGAAGCTCAACGTGGTCTCGGCAGGGTCAGGGGTGCACGGGGTCACTGGCGATTCCTCGCCGGAGTTCTCTCTGGCGACGGTTTCCCTATGTTGAAGACGAAGGTGACGCTACGGTGCATGCCGGGGCAAGTAAAGGATGCAGTCAGATGCGCAGGATCGCGGTGAGCACGCGTGTGTGAAAGAGCAGGAGAGGCGCGGTCGGAATTTACCTCGAATGCTCGTCGGAGATATGGCAGACCACGACGGCGCTCAGACGTGGATGAAGTCGAAGTTTTGGGGCGCGCGCGGCCAAGCGGGCGATACTGGGAGATGTAGTGAACGATGGCGAGCACGCTCGTTTGATGCAGCGAGCAAGGGGTGGTGTAGACTAGCCGGAATCGTTGTCAGAAGGTCGTCGGAGACAGTGGCTTGTCGCAAAGAATTGGCGCAGCCTGGGGGCAGAGAGGGAGGGGCGAGTGAGGGGAAATGGGGAGGAGAGGCAGTCGTTTAATCGAGCATGGTCGCGGAGAGATTTAAGTGAGGCATTGACGCGTATTGATGTGAGTTTAAACCAGCAGAAACGGCCGGCGAGGTTGGCACGGGTGGGAAAGATGATGACGTGGCGTGGGGTCCGTTTGGCAGCGAGTTAGAGAGAGGAGGAGTGGGGCCTGGTAGTCATTGACTCTGCGGGTTCTGTCTATGGTGAAAAACGTTTCACTGCGGGAGTGAGCAGGTGGGCTGCTGATGGGCTTAGTGGGCTAGGTTAGTTGGGCTGCTCCTATTCCATTTTTTTATCTGATTGTTTTTACTTTTTCCATTTATACTAATCTGTTTTGGTTTTGTTTAATTAATTCAAACATCAATTTGATTTCAAACCTCAACCAAAATTTGTGTAGATTCATATACTGGTTAATAGCACATTCCAAAGTCAAATTTAGAATAATATATTTATCCCTTTTTAGTGTCTTTTAATTTATTTAAAATAGGCTCTAGTATTAATTAAATAAGATTTTAATAATATTTTTCAATCTCCATTTGAATTCAAAGCACCACCAAATTTTGGGTGAATTTTTATTCTGTTTATCAACATATTTCAAAGTCCAAAATAAAATAATTCTTTTATTCTTTTAAGATCTATTATTAATTAAATAAATAGACCATAGTCTTTAATTCAAAATAGGTTTTAATTTATTTTAAAACTTTTTTTTGAAATCTAAATAATATCAAAATCTTTTCAGTAGGTTTCATTTGAAAAACTAAAACACTTTGAAATCTTATTTAAAATAAATTAATCAAGTTTTAGTGTTTATTTAAAATGGAAAAGCCTTTACTTTAATAAAAATGGATATTAACAAATCCTTATTGTTTTATTTAAATAAACCTTTACTCTTTTTATCAAATAGAAATATTTTATTTCAAAAGCTGGGCCAAGATTTAATTTGGCTCTATAAAATAATCCTTATTTATATTTCTAACTTTGCTTTATGAAAACCATATCTTTTTATTTAAAGATCCAAAAATAGTGATTCCAACTATTATTATAACTTTATTATTTATTTATCTTTTTAAATCTCTTTAGGATTTTATTTGATCAAAATAGGTTTTGATGTTTCCTATTGGAATGAAAAAGTTTCTTCTCACCCTAAATTTCAACAATTAATTATTTTGTTTATTTATTTTTCACATTACAAGATTTGGAAAATCTTGGGATGTGACAGGCTACCACCCTTAAAATAAATCTCGTCACGAGATTTGGGGAGGCTAGGGGTTACAAGTTGGCTCAAAGCAGCTAGGGTACTACCACCCTCAAAAATCTTCCAACTAGATTACTTCTTGGCTTGCTTGGGATCTTGTTGAAATCTCTGTGGGCAAACATCTGCATAGTGTCCTTTGTTTCCATACTTGAAAAATGTGTCAAGGCTTAGATCCTTCATAGGCTTGTTTATCTTGTGCTTCATCATTTCTGGACAATTGCTTGCATAATGTCCTAGTTCTTTGCAATTGAAACACATCACTTGGCTGATATCTTTCTTTTCCTTTGGTACCATTGCCTCTTGTTTATTTCCTTGGTTCTTCTTCTTTTCTGAGCATTCATTGGCATAGTGTCCCATCTCTTTGCAAGTGTAACATTATTCTTGGGTAATATCCTTCTTGCTAGGGTTGGGGAATTTCTTCTTCTTCTTCTTGGGTCTCTCCAAAGCTAGGAGTTCTTCTAGTTCATGCTCTTCATACTTCACCACAAAGGTGGGAAATCTTTCTCTCTTCTTGGGGCATTTACTAGATATATGACCTTCTTCTTCACAAGAGTAGCAACACTTTGTGGTCACTTTAGATTTGGCCTTATGATGCATAGTTTTGACTTTGCCTTCATCCTTCTTGGTAGAAGTTGTTCCTTCATGAGGGTTTACAAACTGTTGTTGCACTCCACCTTGTTTCCTTTGTTGAACTATGGAATAGATGGGGCATTAGATAGGGACATGATTATTTCCTTCACATAGGAAGCAAGTAGCTTGAGATGTGGGGCATTAATTAGTTGGATGTTTCTTTTCACAATTGGGGCATTGATCTTCATGCTCCTTGGAAGTGTGATCCTTGTTTCCACAAATATTGCAAGCTTGGGTTCCTTCTAGAATATCATCCTTGACATCCTTGTTGTCATAAACTCCTTGGAAAGAGTTGTCTCCCATGTTGATCATTTGAGTGGCCATCCCTTGCAAAAATTGGGATTGAATTTTCAAAAACTTTTGCATGGTTGGGTCTAACCCATTGTTGTTGGATAAAAACTGAGTTGTCACTTGGTTCAACTGGGTTTGGTTTGCTAGTAGTTGTTCTCTCATGTTGACCTCTTGGCTGTTGTTTTTGTCATTATTAGTGTTGAAGTTTCTTGGAGAAGTCATCTGTTTAGGTTGGATTGGGATTAGAATAAGCAAAATATTTCTAAGGAATCAATTCTAATCACACACATCACAATTCACTCAAGCAATGTGCAAGCAATCACCAACAAACTTTCCACTCAAACAACAAGTTTCAAGCATATTTTTAGGCAACCAAAAATATTTTTGTCACACCACATAAGTTGGTGGATTTGACTTAAACTAAATATGGTGGTCCATCTATATGGTTCACTTGAGATCTTTCCATCTTCCTAGTTGATTCCTCATGAATGAAATCATGGTTTCCTTGGGAAAATTCTTGTGTCTTGGTCACTAAGCTTCAAAGGTGATGATGATTCCTTCTAAGTTGTGTTTCCTTAGTCCTCAAGTCTTGAGTAACATTTCTTGTCTCACTTGTATTCCTTAGTGATATCCAAGTTGGGGTCCTTGGTGAAAATAAAGTTGAAATCACCTGAAGATGTTGAAGTCATTTGAGTTTGATGAAGTCCTTTGCACATGGTAAAGTCCTTGGCCATGGGGTAGGCTTTGTCCATCAAGTTTGAAATAGAAGAGATGTAGAATCAAAACCAAAATGGTTGAGGAAAGAGTTTACAAGATTGTTTGTAAATAGGTTTTGGAACAAATACAACTCCTATTTTTCTAAGGGGTTTGTCCAATCCTAGGTTTACAATCCTACAGGCAACACAATGCTCTGATACCATCTGTAATGTTCCCAACCTTTAACAAGGTAGAGATCCCTGTGTTTACAATGCTAGTCCCTGGATCAATAGCTTGCATCCACAGTTAAGATGTAATATCAAGAAACAAAGGTCATAATACAACTTTATAACCAGGAATAAAATAACTTATTACATCTTACATAGCTCATTTGGCTATCTCATTACAATGCAGAAGAATATAACAATAGCATGGGGTCCTTCATCTTCAAAGTTCCACAGGCAGACATGTTGGTTTTAGACTTGTAATCCTAATCAGTAAACTTCACTAACATCAAACAAACCTGCAACATAATAAGTTACAGCCACAAGGGTCAATACATTTGAATTGTATTGGCAAGTGATACTATGGTATTATAGTGGAGTCTATCATCTATATGCATTTGGCTAAGTGGAGCTTAGGCTTGCTTTGCTCAAAATAGTTTTTCCTTAAAATTTGAAAACACTAGGTTTTGCTTGACAAAAATCACCCAAGGCATCTCCCAATAGAAATTGGTGATCCTTCAACCCTTGTTCAACCACAAAGTTTTCACTTAGAAATTGGGATGAGGAGAATCTTGATAGCTTCCATGTCTCGATTCTCAAATTGTCCTTTACCAGGGACATGGCTAAGTACTTAGATTTTACACTCTGTAGAGGTGGTGCACTTTCCCCACAAGACTTGGTTTCCCAAGAAAAGATCTTTCAGAAGCCTTCCCTTAGACCAGAATGGACGCGCTCCAACCTATCAAACCCCTACCACCAACTGTCCATTTGTCTAAGTTATTGCAACCTATATGATCCAGGCAGAGCCCATAATGCCAAGTGGCTGCACTTGAAGCTTCTCAACATTTGACATCTCAAATCTCTTTGTTCCTGGGTGGACATCCACAAGTGAGATACACAAGGTAAACCATAGAGATGGGCCTTGTGAACCACTCAACACAAAACATTCCTTCCATTCCACCCAGGTGATTCATTCACTTAGTTGTTTTATTAAACAAAACACAAGTCCTTGACTTAGAAATATTCCATAGCATGAAATATAATCCAACCTTGTTTTCTACTAGCTAAGCTAAGCATGATAGTAGTAGGAATCTTAACTTACTAAATTTCTACTAAGGTTTCATCTACTAGGATTTCCCATGGCATAGTTTACACTTAGCAATATTCCATGCAAGTCCTACTTAGAAATATCACTAATGCATAGTGAAAATAATGGGACAAAAGTATGAAGAATCACTTGCCTTTTTGGTAGAGACTATAAGTTCACTCCTTGTCTTTGCAATGATCACACTCTTCAAATCACTACAATTCAATCAAGCAAACAATATTTCAAACTACCATTCAACCAACCATCACATAAAATAATAGTATCAAAACAATGCATGCAAGCATGCCAAACTTTGTTTATTTACAAAAGTGGTTTGTAATAGGTTATAAACATTCTAAAACACTTATTGGTCATTTTATAAAGTGGCAAAACTATTTGCAAAAGATTTTACCTATAAACCATTTTTAAACCAAGTCAATATTTTATGTGGTTGAAAATGTCTTTACCAAAGTAATAATTTTTATAGGGTTCACCAAATACATTTTCAAATAATAAAACTTGGTGTTTGGGGTCAGAGAGTTTAAATCAAAACATTTCTCAAAGGTTTTCCTCCAAAATCATTTTTAAACCATAATCAACATTTTTATTTGGCTAGAAATGTTTTTAAATCAAAGATTCATTCTTTTGCTTCACCAAATCCATTTTTGAAACCACCAATTGATTTATATGGTCAGTAGGTTCAAAATAAACCATTTGCCTAAGGTTTTATCTCAAAAATCATTTTAGAACAATTTTTATATTCTAAATATGCCTACACAAGTTTCTACAAAAACAACCAATTTAACAGAAGCATTTTACTAAACAAAGTGCATAGTCAGAAATTACTTGTTTTGCTGAATCCATTGATATAAAATTTACAAAATTTGGACGTGTGGTTTGAAAGTGATGATTTTTCAAATTGGAACATCTAATAGAACAATTTTCTGGTTTTATAAACAGGCAGGGCCACGTGGCGTGTTTTTATTCGTCGGCACCGCTTCACTCGGATCGACCGCTGTGGAGCATTGGATATAAGTTTAATCGTGCGGCTCAGAGGCACTACTTACCCCTTCGGGTTAGTTCTAATCTTAGTCGTCAGATCAAGATCCTACGGACCTCACTATTTTGACCATGATGTAGCGGCGCTAGCGGCGGCGTGTGGCGGCGCGCGGTCAGACGGTGGCGGTGCTGGTGATGCAGGAAACGAGAGAGGGTGGGGATAAGCTCACCAGGTTCGCGGCGTGACGCTGAAGCTCAACGTGGTCTCGGCAGGGTCAGGGGTGCACGGGGTCACTAGCGATTCCTCGCCGGATTTCTCTCTGGCGACGGTTGCCCTCTATTGAAGACGAAGGTGACGCTACGGTGCATGCCAGGGCAATTAAAGGATGCAGTCAGATGCGCAAGATCGCGGTGAGCACGCATGTGTGAAAGAGAAGGAGAGGCGCGGTCGGAATTTACCTCGAATGCTCGTCGGAGATATGGCAGACCACGACGGCGCTCGGACATGGATGAAGTCGAAGTTTTGGGGCGCGCGCGTCCAAGCGGGCGATACTGGGAGATGCAGTGAACGATGGGGAGCATGCTCGTTTGCTGCAGCGAGCAAGGGGTGGTGTAGACTAGCCGGAATCATTGTCGGAAGGTCGTCGGAGACAGTGGCTTGTCGCAAAGAATTGGCGCGGCCTGGGGGCAGAGAGGGAGGGGCGAGTGAGGGGAAATGGGGAGGAGAGGCAGGCGTTTAATCGAGCATGGTCGCGGCGAGATTTAAGCGAGGCATTGACGCGTATTGATGTGAGTTTAAACCAGCAGAAACGGCCAGCGAGGTTGGCGCGGGAGGGGAAGATGATGATGTGGCGTGGGGTCCGTTTGGCAGCGAGTGAGAGAGAGGAGGAGTGGGGCCTGGTAGTCATTGACTCTGCGGGTTCTGTCTGCGTGGAAAAACGTTTCACTGCGGGAGTGAGCAGGTGGGCTGCTGATGGGCTTAGTGGGCTAGGTTAGTTGGGCTGCTCCTATTCCATTTTTTTTATCTGATTGTTTTTCCTTTTTCCATTTCTATTAATCTGTTTTGGTTTTGTTTAATTAATTCAAACATCAATTTGATTTCTGTAACATCCCAAAAATACTAAACTTGGATCATCAAATTCTAATCCTCACAATTAGGGTTAACAAAAACTTTTCTAAATAAAATTATGAATGCATGCATATGTGTATGCATTGATTTTGAATTCTTTTAAAACCACCTTGTTTGTTTGTTTCATTGCTTGTAAAATGTTTCTTAGGTGAAATAAACATCATCTAAAACATTTCCCACACTTTTACTAAAGACAAGTAAATCAAAACACATATATTAAATGAATGGTCATTTTTGCCAATTTAACTCCCATGCCTACTTTGGCTGTCTCAAACTTTCAAAACCTAACAGAAACTTTTCTGGATCTTTGCACCCCTTGAATGTACTCATAACAAGGTATCAAGGCCCACTTTGTGATCATCCAGAAACTTTCAAATGCATAGTTTAAATGACAATTCAAAATTGAATCTTTATCATATGGGAATATCCCACTTATCCAAAAACCACTCAAACAAGCTCAACTTGCAAAACCCAAGCATCTGCAGACTCACCAGCACCAATCTAGAAAACCCACCAAAATTCATTTCAAAATTCAAAACTTGATTTCATGCGGCCATTTCATCAAACAGGTTGCAAACACAAATCAAACAAACATCAAACACTATTGTGAGCAGTGATTCTTGCCTAACTTGTTCCCTAGTTAGCTCACACCCAGCTCAGTAGATCATCTAGGAAGATTAACTATGAACTAGCACCACTGTGAGCTTTCCATTATCATCAATGGGGAACAGCCGAGCACACCCTTGCCACCCCATAGTCGACAACAAGCTAGGAGCAGCAGCAAGCCTAGCCAGCATGTCTGGGAGGCAGCCGACCGTCCACCGCCACTCCCTGTCCTAGCCGCGAGCGTTGCCAAGCCCTGGACCACGCGCACAAGCCGCGCCCAGACCACCAGAGAGCATGCCGAGCATGCGCCAGATCACCACCCTTGACCAGCGCCCACAGACCGCGCGCCGCCCTCACCGCGTGCACACACGATCACCACCGACCCAGGAGACTGCCAGACATCCCCGTTTGCCGCCCCGTGCCGCACAACCACCGCTCACCGTCGAAGACGCCGCCTCTGCCGCGCAGAGCATCGCCCGTTCCAGACCAAACCGCACCGCCCCATGCCTCGAGAGCATGTCGTTGAGCATCGCCAGGAGACACCGCACCGTCCCCTACCCTTGCCCATGCCATTAGCCGCCTGTAACCTCGCCCCTGACAAGCTCACCGTGCGCCCCGACGGTCCCCTCGCTCGACTATAAATATAGGCCACCCCCGCACGATTTCTTCACACCATCTCACTCCCTCTCCTCACTGGTCGTGCCACACCGTTCTCAGAGCAAGGCGAGCACCACCCCGCCGGAATTTCACCGGAGCCCGCCGCCTCTAGAGAAGAAGGGAGCCAGCGATTGGAGCCGCCCCAGGAGAAGCCACCGGTACCAGGAGATTCGCCGTCATCGACTTCGTCGTTCGCCCGCCTCGCCGACCCTCGCCCGTACCCCGGTGAGCCCCCAGCACCCCTCACTGGCCGCGCTAGGTTTCGTTCTCGCCGGCGCTGTCTCGCGTCGACGATGACCCCCAGCCGTTGGATTAGAACTAGATCGAACGACCCACGTTGCCCCATACCGCTTCGCCCAGCCCCGTGTCACTGACGAGTGGGGACACCCACTTAAGCAGCCTGCGGGAGCGCTATGATTAGCAGGCCGGCCCAATAACTTTTCCCGCGCAGCCTAGTTATTCAAATTAAACCTTTTTCTTTTTAAATTAAAACACACATCTGTACCCAACTTCAAAAATCAACCCAGATCGACTCAGTACACCAAATGGAATGAAACCAATTTTGTTGGAAAGGTCTATGAATGCTGAATCCAAGCCCGTTGGATTCAAGTCATTTGGATCTGTAGATCACCCATGGTAAAAATAACAAGGCAAAAGATTTTCTGCATTCAAACATTTTTCAAATTTAAACCATAATAGCTTTTGAGTTGATTCCAACTCTCAAAAATCACATTTTACCATACCTTTCAGAATATATAAATATATATAGGTTTACTTGCAGAAATAATGTTCAAGTAATAAAAGAATGCTACATAGGCATTTCTAGCCACTTTAGTTAATTAAAATAAAAGGGTAAAACCTTATTAAATTGTGACACCACTTTAAATCACATTCCCAATATGTGGTGATGACATGTGTCAACATGATCCCATGTTTGGTTTGGAGAATATTAAATCTTAAGTAGTTTTTCAATGAGTAGAAATTACTTTTCTAAAAATAAAAGGAATCAAATCAAGCCTTAACCTTGTAAGGTTAGAGATGATGTTATATCATCTATAAGACCCTTGTGTGTGATGATTGCAAGTAGTTAAGTATTGTTTGGTGATTGTGTACCTTGTATTTATTCATAGACGCTAGTACCGACCAAGGGTACGAGGAGGAAGGAGGATACTACGAAGAAGAAGCCGAGGAGAACTTCAACCACTGCTCTGCACAACGCAAGCTGATACTATACCTATGCAAGCTAGTAACCTTGCAAGCTAATACTTGCAATTTAGCAAGCTTATATTGACACTGATGCAAGCCTAATACTACTAGTGAATGTGCAAGTTAACCCTTGCAAGATACCCTATTGATGCAACAAACCCCTACTTGTTACTATGCCTATCATATGCTTTATGCCTATGAGATCATACCCACTTGATAAACCAATCCTAGTTTTATTTGCAAGCTTCTTACTTTATTTCTTTATCAAAGCTTCAACTTAGATTTGACTTAAGTAACTTTTAGATACTGGAAAGGTTCTGAAGGTTGCATAAAGAGCATTAAATTTGGCCTAAGCTAGAAACCTTGATATCAGCCTAAGATATAAGGTTGGACTTATTTGAAACTCCACTAGTTACCAACCCTCATCAGTACTACCCCCCCCCCTACCTTAGATGCTAGTGCTAAGCATAAAACTTGATCAACTTTAGATGGGAATACTTGGTGGAAAAATGGTTATGAAAACCTTGGAATGATGGATCATTCTACTGAAATGTTTTGGACATGTGTTTCCGAACCCTTGATGATTCTGGTGATAAAAATGTTGAGGCATGAGCCTTAGCCCTTTATAAAACTGATGGTTGTCTGGATGCGATACCATTCCAATTTTAGCGTATAGCCACAATACCCGAATTTTGGGTAGGGCTTGACTGGAAACTTATATTCCTTAGTATTAGTTTCCACACGGCCAAGGTTTGAGCTGAGGCTGCCTTGTGAAGATTGTCCACCTGTGCAGTACCCAAGATGACAGTAGGTCATGGTTGGGAGGCCAAACTCACAGGAGAGGTGCTTATACTAAGGCGTGTAACTGAAAGGTTAGGATTGATTATTCACATACTGAGTATGGTGAATTCAGGATTTGTTCCTGATGGATGTATCGAATGTTGTGGTGAAAGTGTATAATCTATGAAGAGTGTCAAACTATTCGAATAGCCGCGTCCGCGGTTATGGACAGTTAGAGTGGCCATACTGTTCCCCCGTCAGACTTTTCAAAATGATTTGTGAAAGGAAGTGAGACTTTGACTTGACCACAACAGAGTTGTGACATGAGTTACAAGATCCCACTTAGGAGTTATAAAATTGTGACTAGCTTCAGAACTTAGTAGAGATAAATCTGGCTTTTGCAAACAAACCCTAGAGCCTAGTGTCCTGTTATCCACGAAAACCCCTTTACCTGTTAGTATTAGTTTGCGAGTACTTAAAGAGTACTCATGGCTTTGTCCCTGGCTATTCCCATGGCCAGACTATGAAGAGGAGTACCTGGAAGATGGACCCCAGGAAGGTTACGATAACTAGGATCATCTCCCATCGTCAGCATTGCCTGTGATCCCGAAGATGGAGCTTCGCCTACGCTACCGTTATTACTACGTATTCCGCTGCTTGATGTTGTATTAAGAACTGGATCATGAGATCCCTATTTGTGTAAGAACTTATGTATCGTTTGTAATGGATGAAGTACTATGGTATCCAATTCTGTTATGTCTCGCAAAAATGGTAATCCTGGGATTGCGATGTATGGCATAACAAGCATCTTTGATTGAAAAATCCGGGTGTTGACAATTTCAAGCCTCAACAAAAATTTCTGTAGATTCATATACTGATTAATAGCACATTCCAAAGTCAAATTTAGAACAATATATTTATCCCTTTTTAGTGTCTTTTAATTTATTTAAAATAGGCTCTAGTATTAATTAAATAAGATTTAATAATATTTTTCAATCTCCATTTGAATTCAAATCACCACCAAATTTTGGGTGAATTTTTATTCTGTTTATCAACATATTTCAAAGTCCAAAATAAAATAATTATTTTATTCTTTTAAGATCTATTATTAATTAAATAAATAGACCATAGTCTTCAATTCAAAATAGGTTTTAATTTATTTTAAAACTTTTTTTTGAAATCTAAATAATATCAAAATCTTTTCAGTAGGTTTCATTTGAAAAACTAAAACACTTTGAAATCTTATTTAAAATAAATTAATCAAGTTTTAGTGTTTATTTAAAATGGAAAAGCCTTTACTTTAATAAAAATGGATATTAACAAATCCTTATTGTTTTATTTAAATAAACCTTTACTCTTTTTATCAAATAGAAATATTTTATTTCAAAAGCTTGGCCAAGATTTAATTTGGCTCTATAAAATAATCCTTATTTATATTTCTATGTTTGCTTTATGAAAACCATATCTTTTTATTTAAAGATCCAAAAATAGTGATTCCAACTATTATTATAACTTTATTATTTATTTATCTTTTTAAATCTCTTTAGGATTTTATTTGATCAAAATAGGTTTTGATGTTTCCTGTTGGAATCAAAAAGTTTCCTCTCACCCTAAATTTCAACAATTAATTATTTTGTTTATTTATTTTTCACATTACAAGATTTGGAAAATCTTGGGATGTGACAATTGTCATCAATTACCAAAATGGGGGAGATTGAAAGAACATGTTGGGCCCCCATGTGTGGTTTTGGTAATTAATGACAATCTTTATGGACTAATGTGTGTATTAAGTTATACTTGTAGGATTTGTCCATTGGCATCGCTTGGAGCATGTGTTGGCTTCAAGCTTGATGAAATGCAAAAAAGATATGTTGGGCAAGCTCAATATGCGAGGTCGATGATGAGGAATTAAGGAAGGCGTTCCATCTTGAGAAGGGCAAGATCGTCTACATCGAGCTCAAGTGGAATGCTCAAGGCAAAGGTATAATCTTGATAGGTTTTCCCTTTTGCCGGTCTTACGTTGTGTGTGTGAGACCGGGTTTAGGATAGATAACCGTACTACCAAGAGGGGCTCTCATATGAGTAATTCGGTCACATCGTTCAGAGAGAGCTCAAACCTTTGCATACTTGCATCATCGTATTTGGTTGATATTTTGGTCTTATCCATGTGAGGATATAGAGCTTGTGGTAATCTCCATAACAAGCTCTTGTTCATCAAAATCGTATCTCCCATTTGTATCTTGTTGTGATTTTGATTTATGCGGCTTTTCGGTTTCTCACCAAGTGAGGTATATCACATTATTCTACTTGATACTTTCTCACTTGGTGATAATCAATATTTCCACCAAGTGTTGCTTCCACTTCCGGTCGAGATGAGCTCTCATCGTCTACCACTTCACCAACATGTGATTTTCACAAGGTAATGATATGGTGAGTGGTGATAGAAATTGCAATATGGATAGTGATATTACTATTTGTAATCCTTCATCCCTATCTAGTTGCAATGATCTATCTTTGGACCTTAACACTTCTAGCACTCAAAACTCCTTACATGCTTGTGTTAATAGTCCTTGCATATCATGTAGAAATGACTTGAATAAATCTCATGATGATATTCTCTTGTTGTCTTGTTGCCATGATAAAAATGCTTCTATTTCCTCTAGTGCTTGTGTTGCTAACCATGTACAGGAAAATGAAGATTCTATGGGCCAAGACAAGGTCTTGAAGAGATCTACAAGTGCAATCTCATCATCACCTTCCTCCGGTTCTCACATATGCCTTATGGATAAGGGAACAAAGCTAACCTCTTTGGATCCCATTGTATCTCATGATGATGATGATGATGAGGTTGAAAATGATAATGATGATTATAGAGGTAAGTATGATATTACCTCTATTAAGAAAATGGGAGAGGTTTTATTTGGAAGCCCTTGTCGTCCTCTATCCAACACAATTTGAATCGGGTCAATCGGAGCTTCCAGTCATAAGTTATTGCCGTTTGAATATTTGCCTGGTGCGGTACCAAAAAGCGGTAGTACCGCTTTTTGCTACCGGATGCGACAGAAGGTTTTGACTAACTGTCAAAAAGCCTCTGCCGGGCTAGGTACTAAAAAGCGGTAGTACCGCATTTTAGTACCTAGTGCGACAGTAGCTTTTTGACCACTTGTCAAAAGCTTCTGCCTGCTCCGGTACTAAAATGCGTTAGTACCACCTTTTAGTACCGCACAGGGCAGAGACTTTTGTACGTTGGCAAAAAGCTTCTCTCTGCCTAGGTAGTAAAATTACTACCTGGCGTGACAGAGAGTTTTTTCGTCTAAACTGCTGATTCCACTTCACGTCCGGTAGTACCGGTTGCCATTTGCGGTACTACCGCTTTACGGTAGCATCAATGGTTGTACCGTTGTGGCCAGGGCTTATTGAAGTTTGAATATTGGTCCTCCGGTACCAATTCCAGTACCAGGTCCGGTGGTACCGGAGTTCTCCGGTACCGCTTGAACTTCGGGTACTGCCGCTACATTAAGGCTCCAACGGCCATATTTTGCCTAGCCCTTTAAATAGCTTTGCCCCTTTGTCTTTTAGGGTTAGTTCTTTCTCCTCCTTTGTCTAAGCTTTTCCCTCATTTGCCTTACTCTTTGAGCTTGATTTCTACTCACCCCTCCATTGGTTCTTGCTTATATTTGAGGGGTAGTTGGAGGAGATCTAGATCTACGTTTTGACCAAACCAAAACATCTCTTTGTGAGTATATCTTTGGGGATCTAGATTTTGGGGGATGTTGTCTCTCTCTTTGATTCCTCCTCTCTTGTTCCCCCAATAGCTTTAGTAGCTTTGTCGGAACTTGAGAGTGAGGGATTTGAGCATCTTTGTGGTGTTCTTGCCATTTGCATTTGGTGCATCGGTTTGAGTTCTCCTCGGAGGATTTGGTTTGAATTGCTCATTGGAGCTTGTCCCTCTTGGGTTCTTGGAACCCTAGACGGTTTTGTGGCCTTGGTGGCATTGTGGCCTTGGTGGCATTTGTTGAGGCCTTTTGTGGCGTTTGTTGGGAGCCTCCAATTAAGTTGAAGAGTTGTGCCTCAAACTTGTGAGAGGTTCCGGTTGCCACCGACAAGTGCACCGATAGTGGAAGCGTGGATCAATCCCATTGGGTTGAGATTCACCGGAGAATAAGGGAGGACTTTTGCGGCGTTGGTGGTTTGATACCACCCTCTCTCCAAACGAGACGTACTCCATGTTGGGAGGAACTCGGTAAAATATCGGTGTCCCCGCGTGCCTCGGTTATCTCTATACCCGAGCTCTTTACTTATGCACTTTACATTGCGATAGCCTTCGTGCTTGAAGTAATATATATCTTGCTATCACTTTGTTGCTTGTATTGCTTAGCATAAGTTGTTGGTGCACATAGGTGAACCTTAGTTGTTCTAGGTTGTGCTTAACAAAGTAAACAGTAGTTTTATTCCGCCTTTGTTGAACCACTCTAGGAAAAGTTTTAATCGCCTATTCACCCCCCCTCTAGGCGACATCCGTATCCTTTCAATTGGTATCAGAGCCCGGTCTCTCATTTTAGGCTTCACCGCCTTGGGAGTAAAGATGTCGGCTAGGGGATTAGTACACAAGGACACGCTCACATTCGATGGCACAAATTATGATGTTTGGAAAATTCGCATGCTTAATTTATTTCGGGAAATTCACCCAATTATTGAGGGCTATCTATATGTGGGTTTCCCTTCTCCTATGGATACCCAAAACGAATCTTTAGAGGACAAGTTGAACTCTCATATAGATGCTCTAGCTACTAAAATTCTTTTGCATGTTGTGAGCAATGTAGTTCTTTCTTCTATCATGCCTTATTCAAGTGCTCATGAGATATGGACCAAGATTCAAGATAAATATAGCAAGTCCAACATTATTGAGGATGATTGTGTTGCTTCCACTTCC
Source organism: Avena sativa (assembly GCA_916181665.1). Classification (NCBI taxonomy): domain Eukaryota; kingdom Viridiplantae; phylum Streptophyta; class Magnoliopsida; order Poales; family Poaceae; genus Avena; species Avena sativa. Next base: position 132,967,689 of record OV702283.1, on the reverse strand, counting down.
GGTCGAGATGAGATCTCATCATCTACCACTTCACCAACATGTGATTTTCACAAGGTAATGATATGGTGAGTGGTGATAGAAATTGCAATATGGATAGTGATATTACTATTTGTAATCCTTCATCCCTATCTAGTTCCAATGATCTATCTTTGGACCTTAACACTTCTAGCACTCAAAACTCCTTACATGCTAGTGTTAATAGTCCTTGCATATCATGTAGAAATGACTTGAATAAATCTCATGATGATATGCTCTTGTTGTCTTGTTGCCATGATAAAAAATGCTTCTATTTCCTCTAGTTCTTGTGTTGATAACCATGTAGAGGAAAATGAAGATTCTATGGGCCAAGACAAGGTCTTGAAGAGAGCTACAAGTGCAATCTCATCATCACGTTCCTCCGGATCTCACATATGCCTTATGGCTAAGGGAACAAAGGTAACCTCTTTGGATCCCATTGTATCTCATGATGATGATGATGAGGTTGAAAATGATAATGATGATTATAGAGGTAAGTATGATATTACCTCTATTAAGAAAATGGGAGAGGTTGTATTTGGTGCTCTCTTCAAAAATAAAATTGCTTCCTCCAACTTTCTTAAAATCTTGAATTATGCTATAGAAGGCAATGATCTTATTGAGGAGCAAGAAAACTTAATTGATGAACAATTTGTGCGTGAGCGTATTTATGCTAATGAAATTGCTCAACTAAATGACTCCCTTGAAGAAGAACAAACCACCAAAGAATCTCTTGAGGAGACTTTCACTCTAGAATTATCTAGAGTAAAATAATACCATGATAGAGAACTTGTGGTGGCAAACTCCTTCAAGTTTAAAAATGATGAACTTGAAGTTGCTTATGCTAAACTTGTTAAGGATTTTAAGCTTCTTGATAATGGCTCTCGGGTTGTTAAGAGGGAGCTCATCAAACTCACCGAGTCACATGAGAAACTTAAAGCTTCATATTCAAAAGAGCTTGCCAAGTTGCCCTCACCTCTCGCTAATAATGATGATGCCTGCTACTAACTCTATTTCTTGTGAAGCATCTATTTTGGAGGAGAATGTTGAGCTAAAGGCTCAACTTGCGTTGCTAACTAGCAACTATGGGAAATTAGAAGAAAGTCATGTTAAGCTCTCTAGATCGCATGAGGATCTTCTAGTCTCCCATGGTAGGCTAAAGTTAGCTCATGAGGCCATCGTGTCAAAGGTAACATCTAGTGGGCCTCATGTGTACATTAGCACTACATCTACTCCAAATGTTATATTGTCATGTGCTAGTCCTTGTAATTCATCCTCTCACAACCATGCTATATCTCATGATGAATTACATTCCATACCTTGTTGCTCTAACAATGTAGCATCTACTTCCTCTAGTACTTTTGTTGAAACTAACCATGTAGAGGAAATCAAAGAGCTCAAGGCTCAAGTCACTTCTTTGAAGAATGACTTGAAAAGGGATCATCAAGGGAAGGCCACACTCAACAAAATCTTGAGTGTGCAAAAATCCCCCAATGACAAGAGTGGGCTTGGATTCAACTCCAATATCAAGAACAAGTCCACTATCAAGTTGAAGCACAAGGACAACAATAAGAATGGCCAAGATCAAGTCAAGAATCCGGCCAACATTGTTTGCTTCAAGTGCAAGGAAGAAGGGCACCATGTTAGATCTTGCCCATTGAAGAAAAAGCCTCATAGTGTTAAGCAACAAGGGAAGCGGCCTCAAGCTCCACCTCAATTCATTAATGGGCCTCTTCCTAAGAGGACTACTCGAGCTCTTCCTCGAGTTGTGGCTTCACCTAAGAAGAAAGTTGGCAAGAGTAGAACTTGCTACATATGCCGTGAGAAGGGGCATATTTCTTCCGCATGCACTATTGGTAACTCCTCATCCCATCCTATCTTGATTGATGATTCTTATTCTCTTTGTAAGATGAGGTTGGCAATGTATTTGCCAAATTTGTTGGTGCTCAATGTGGTGTCAAGAAAAGAACCATTTGGGTTGCCAAGCCTATTGTGACTAACCTCTTAGGACCCAACTTGGTTAGGGACCAACAATCCAGAACTTGATCAATAGGTGTGTTTTTTTGGAGGGCATTGGAGTCTTGGCTACATTTTGAAGAATTGAGGGATCTTCATCAATTATTATTGTCAAGCCAAGCCATTTGGATTATCTTGATTATATTATATTTCCAATGTTCCTCCTTGCGGTAACATATGCTAAACTCTTTACATTGAAAGTTACTCGCCCTCTTGTGCATGTGTTGGTTTTGTATCTTCCATGCTTTTGTACATGTTGTGCTATCCACTTAATTATCTTGAGGTATCTAGCATATTTGTGTATTATTAGGTGGAACACCATGTATGTGTGTTTCTTATGTTTGAGCCTTAATTGATTATATTTGATACCTTATTTGGATCTTTTGAGATATTAATGGATTATCCCATTTTGGTTGAGTGTTATGCTTAGGCATTCCACAATCCTAAAATTGTGTGTACATGAGAATACCACCTAGTATTTATATTGGATTATTGTCAAGTCTCTATGTGGTACAAGTCTCATGAGAAATTTAAGTTTATAATGTCCATTAATTATCTCTATTTGTATCCTTTTGCCTCGCGTTGGTTTTATGGTAGTATCACATTATGGGGAGTCATATGCTTAGTGCATATTACAATCCTAGAAAATGTGAATATTCGAGGTTGTGTCACTTAGAATTGATATTGATAATTATCTAGCGCCTATGTGACACATTTGCTCATACAAGTTCCAATTTGCTTGAATGTTGTTGTTGATCATATTTTGGATCTTGTATATGAGAGTGTTTCTTGGTATGTGTTTCCTCATATTTAGATCTCTATATCATCATGGAAACCATTTGCTTCAAGTTACTCTAATCACTAGTGATTGTGTGACTATTGGAAGGTACCAAGAATCTTGTTCGAAGTATCATGCTCAATTCTTATATTTAGTTATATGCTTCTTGTTGTGACTATGATCTTGGATATCTATGCAAGCTACCTTGGGACAATTATTCCCAATATTTCTTGTCCTTGGACAATGAGTAATTTATGGTAGAATTTGTTGATCATATTCACTTTGGCCTTTGCTTAATATTGTCCTATCTTTGGCCAAGTAAATGTTTTGTGTGCTCCCATGTATTCCTTGCTACTTTTTGGATCTTCTTATTTTATTGGTATCCTATTGTGTTTTATTTAATGTATATGCTTCTTTGTTTTGATCCATATAGGGTGTTTTGTGCTTGGAACCTCAATCTTTTCGTTTTGGTACTTTGTGCCATCATGAGAAGTTTGGGGAGTTTGGTTTCTTATTGGAACCTTGCTCTTTTTGGGAGTTGGTTTTGTCTCATTCCTTGTTTCATGATTTGACCATTTTAGAATGGGATAAATCCTTGAGCATTTTTATTTCTATCTATCTTTCGGTCTTTTGGTTTTAGCCTAGTTCATTTGTTGAACTTGTGATCTTTCATGTGTTGAATTGGTTCTTTGATACAATTTGTACATCGTTTGTCATGTCACACTCTTGTGTGTGCAATCTCGATTTACTTGATGTTTTGTTCAAATTGTATCTCCTTTTTGGTTCTTGAAATATTTATGCATGCATATTTACTATATGATTATATTATGGCTTGCTTGCTTTCTTTGATCCAATATATAGGGGAAACTACACCAATTCCCATCGGCTAAGTTGTGCATGAAATTCAATTTCATATCAATGTGCACATAATTATGTGGAGTCTCTGCTATGTATTGTAGTTTCTCTAACTACTTTGGACCCAATAAGTTTGAGGACCATTTTGTACTTAATTGTGTTTTAGGTACATTGGAGATATATTGGACGCTTGTCTCTCAATTTTGAAGAAGTGATGCTTAGAAGAAAATTTGAGGCAAGATATAGGATGATCAACGAATTCATATCCTCTACATCCTACCAATTATATCTCGGTAACAACTATCTCTTTCTCATGCTCACATATCTTGATTCCAACCATTTGTCGGTTGCCTTCTACCATGAATTAATGTATTTTTAATTGTTATAGTTCTAGCCATGGTTTTAAGAGGACTCTCTATTGTATATGTGTTTAAGTTGAGATGAGTGCATATAATTGGGACTATACAAAATCATGCATATGATCCTCCAATCCCAAATATGTCAATCTAGCAATTTTATTGCCTATCATTTCATCAACTTCTCTCATATGCAATAGTGAGATTTTTGCTAGTCTATTCTATCTTATGATACTTGTTGCCTTTCTCCATATATTTTAACTTTCTCCTTTTCCCTTGGTGATAGTTGTAATATATGTAGTGTGTTGGTGTTTGAAGCTCATTAATGTACAATAAGATATATGTGAGCCTTTGGCCATGCTTTGAAGCTAAAATCTTATTGTTGTATGTTATGACTTCATTTTTGCCTTTCATGTGCTTTCTTGTATAATCTTCTTTATGTGTGCATATTTCTTCGTTGGCATATGTCTTTGTGATGTTTTCCAATTAGAGACATATGCACATATGAGAAGATAATTTTAGTTTAATTTTATTCCTTGGATACCACCTTTTATTCCTTTTGATTTTTTGGTGGCTTCCAAATTTATTTGCCTATGAGTGCTTGTTCCTCTTGTTTGCATCTTCGGGCACTCATACTTGTTCTCTCATGCCTTGTATTGTTAAATGAATTTGGATGAGTGAGGAATCCATGATTATGCACCTTGTTCCCAAATATAATTATCATGATTGGTGCATTATTTTTGGGGAGCTCATCTAATTCATTTAATAATGCTCATTTGCATTCTTTCACATTTGTGTGTTTTAAATGCTTATGGGGGAGCGAGGATTCCATATTTGTGCAATATGTATTCTAATGCATTTATGTTGAATAGTGCACAAATCTTGGGGAGCTTCTCTATTTTGTTATTTAAAGCACTCTCTTGCTCATATCATTATATCTTGTTGTTTCCATTTGGACTCCATTGTTGTTTTCATTTGATTTGTCGGACCTTGTAATTTCTTGCATCATTTGGCTTTAAGTTTGGCAATCTTCGGGTCCTCGATATAGTTCTACTCCCTCCCAAGTATTCATCATTCGATATGTGCGAAAGCACACCTTTGGAGGAATTATTACTATATTTGCCTTCTAGAACTTGTCACCCATTTCGGCAATCGATGCCAATGGGGGAGAAGTTTTAGAGGGTTTAAGGGAAGTTGGTTTATCCATTGAGTTTGTTCTTGTGCATTTACCTCTCATGCTCTTGCATCTTTGTTGTTTCTTAGCATGTGGCATATATAGAGGAAACTCCACCAATGATAATGATTGGCAATATATGCAATGAAATTCAAGTTCATCACACATGCATAGATTGTGGGGGAGTTTGCTCTATATATGATGGTGGTACCAATATCATATACTTTTGTAGTATTTGATATTGGTATTACCATTTTATTCATTAATATTCCTTATATAAACTTTCTTAAAGGGATTATTGTAAGGTTCCCAACCTTTAACAAGGTAGAGATCCCTGTGTTTACAATGCTAGTCCCTGGATCAATAGCTAGCATCCACAGTTAAGATGTAATATCAAGAAACAAAGGTCATAATACAACTTTATAACCAGGAATAAAATAACTTACTACATCTTACATAGCTCATTTGGCTATCTCATTACAATGCAGCAGAATATAACAATAGCATGGGGTCCTTCATCTTCAAAGTGCCACAGGCAGACATGTTGGTTGTAGACTTGTAATCCTAATCAGTAAACTTCACTAACATCAAACAAACCTGCAACATAATAAGTTACAGCCACAAGGGTCAATACATTTGAATTGTATTGGCAAGTGATACCATGGTAGTATAGTGGAGTCTATCATCTATATGCATTTGGCTAAGTGGAGCTTAGGCTTGCTTTGCTCAAAATAGTTTTTCCTTAAAATTTGAAAACACTAGGTTTTGCTTGACAAAAATCACCCAAGGCATCTCCCAATATAAATTGGTGATCCTTCAACCCTTGTTCAACCACAAAGTTTTAACTTAGAAATTGGGATGAGGAGATTCTTGATAGCTTCCATGTCTTGATGCTCAAATTGTCCTTTACCTGGGACATGGCTAAGTACTTAGATTTTACACTCTGCAGAGGTGGTGCACTTTCCCCACAAGACTTGGTTTCCCAAGAAAAGATCTTTCAGAAGCCTTCCCTTAGACCAGAATGGACGCGCTCCAACCTATCAAACCCCTACCACCAACTGTCCATTTGGCTAAGTTATTGCAACCTATATGATCCAGGCAGAGCCCATAATGCCAAGTGGCTGCACTTGAAGCTTCTCAACATTTGACATCTCAAATCTCTTTGTTCCTAGGTGGCCATCCCCAAGTGAGATACACAAGGTAAACCATAGAAATGGGCCTTGTGAACCACTCAACACAAACCATTCCTTCCATTGCACCCAGGTGATTCATTCACTTAGTTGTTTTATTAAACAAAACACAAGTCCTTGACTTAGAAATATTCCATAGCATGAAATATAATCCACCCTTGTTTTCTACTAGCAAAGATAAGCATGATAGTAGTAGGAATCTTAACTTAGGAAATTTCTACTAAGGTTTCATCTACTAGGATTTCCCATGGCATAGTTTACACTTAGCAAAATTCCATGCAAGTCCTACTTAGAAATATCACTAATGCATAGTGAAAATAATGGGACAAAAGTATGAAGCATCACTTGCCTTTTTGGTAGAGAATATAAGTTCACTCCTTGTCTTTGCAATGATCACACTCTTCAAATCACTACAATTCAATCAAGCAAACAATATTTCAAACTACCATTCAAGCAACCATCACATAAAATAATAGTATCAAAACAATGCATGCAAGCATGCCAAACTTTTTTTATTTACAAAAGTGGTTTGTAATAGGTTATAAACATTCTAAAACACTTATTGGTCATTTTATAAAGTGGCAAAACTATTTGCAAAAGATTTTACCTATAAACCATTTTTAAACCAAGTCAATATTTTATGTGGTTGAAAATGTCTTTAGCAAAGTAATAATTTTTTATAGGGTTCACCAAATACATTTTCAAATCATAAAACTTGGTGTTTGGGGTTAGAGAGTTTAAATCAAAACATTTCTCAAAGGTTTTCCTCCAAAATCATTTTTAAACCATAATCAACATTTTTATTTGGCTAGAAATGTTTTAAAATCAAAGATTCATTCTTTTGCTTCACCAAATACATTTTTGAAATCATCAATTTATTTCTATGGTCAGTAGGTTCAAAACAAACCATTTTCAGAACAATTTTTATATTCTAAATATGCCTACACAAGTTTCTGCAAAAACAACCAATTTAACAGAAGCATTTTACTAAACAAAGTGCATAGTTAGAAAGCACTTGTTTTGCTGAATCCATTGATATAAAATTTTCAAAATTTGGACATGTGGTTTGAAAGTTATGAATTTTTCAAATTGGAACATCTAATAGAACAATTTTCTGGTTTTTATAAACAGGCAGGGCCATGTGGCGTGTTTTTATTCGTCGGTACCGCTTCGCTCGGATCGACCGTTGTGGAGCGTTGGATCTAAGTTTAATCGTGCAGCTCAGAGGCACTACTTACCCCTTCGGGTTAGTTCTAATCTTAGTCGTCAGATCAAGATCCTACGGACCTCACTGTTTTGACCATGAAGCAGCGACGCTGGCGGCAGCGTGTGGCGGCGCACGGTCAGACGGTGGTGGTGCTGATGATGTAGGAAACGAGAGAGGGTGGGGAGAAGCTCACCAGGTTCACGGCGTGACGCTGATGCTCAACGTGGTCTCGGCAGGGTCAGGGGTGCACGGGATCACTAGCGATTCCTCGCCGGAGTTCTCTCTGGCGACGGTTGCCCTCTGTTGAAGACGAAGGTGACACTACGGTGCATGCCAGGGCAAGTAAACGATGCAGTCACATGCGCAAGATCGCGGTGAGCACGTTGTGTGAAAGAGAAGGAGAGGCGCGGTCGGAATTTACCTCGAATGCTCGTCGGAGATATGGCAGACCACGGCGGCGCTCAGACGTGGATGGAGTCGAAGTTTTGGGGCGCGCGCGGCCAAGCGGGCGATACTGGGAGATGCAGTGAATGATGGCGAGCACTCTCGTTTGCTGCAGCGAGCAAGGGGTGGTGTAGACTAGCCGGAATCATTGTCGGAAGGTCGTCGGAGACAGTGGCTTGTCGCAAAGAATTGGCGCAGCCTGGGGGCAGAGAGGGAGGGGCGAGTGAGGGGAAATGGGGAGGAGAGGCAGGCGTTTAATCGAGCATGGTCGCGGCGAGATTTAAGGGAGGCATTGACGCGTATTGATGTGAGTTTAAACCAGCAGAAACGGCCGGCGAGGTTGGCGCGGGTGGGGAAGATGATGATGTGGCGTGGGGTCTGTTTGGCAGCAAGTGAGAGAGAGGAGGAGTGGGGCCTGGTAGTCATTGACTCTGCGGGTTTTGTCTGCGGTGAAAAACGTTTCACTGCGGGAGTGAGCAGGTGGGCTGCTGATGGGCTTAGTGGGCTAGGTTAGTTGGGCTGCTCCTATTCATTTTTCTTTATCTGATTGTTTTTCCTTTTTCGATTTCTATTAATCTGTTTTGGTTTTGTTTAATTAACTAAAACATCAATTTGATTTCAAACCTCAACCAAAATTTGTGTAGATTCATATACTGATTAATAGCACATTCCAAAGTCAAATTGAGAATAATATATTTATCCCTTTTTAGTGTCTTTTAATTTATTTAAAATAGGCTCTAGAATTAATTAAATAAGATTTAATAATATTTTTCAATCTCCATTTGAATTCAAATCACCACCAAATTTTGGGTGAATTTTTATTCTGTTTATCAACATATTTCAAAGTCCAAAATAAAATAATTGTTTTATTCTTTTAAGATCTATTATTAATTAAATAAATAGACCATAGTCTTTAATTCAAAATAGGTTTTAATTTATTTTAAAACTTTTTTTTGAAATCTAAATAATATCAAAATCTTTTCAGTAGGTTTCATTTGAAAAACTAAAACACTTGGAAATCTTATTTAAAATAAATTAATCAAGTTTTAGTGTTTATTTAAAATGGAAAAGCTTTTACTTTAATAAAAATGGATATTAACAAATCCTTATTGTTTTATTTAAATAAACCTTTACTCTTTTTATCAAATAGAAATATTTTATTAAGCTTGGCCAAGATTTAATTTGGCTCTATAAAATAATCCTTATTTATATTTCTATCTTTGCTTTATGAAAACCATATCTTTTTATTTAAAGATCCAAAAATAGTGATTCCAACTATTATTATAACTTTATTATTTATTTATCTTTTTAAATCTCTTTAGGATTTTATTTGATCAAAATAGGTTTTGATGTTTCCTATTGGAATGAAAAAGTTTCTTCTCACCCTAAATTTCAACAATTAATTATTTTGTTTATTTATTTTTCACATTACAAGATTTGGAAAATTTTGGGATGTGACAGGCTACCACCCTTAAAATAAATCTCGTCACGAGATTTGGGGAGGCTAGGGGTTACAAGTTGGCTCAAAGCAGCTAGGGTACTACCACCCTCAAAAATCTTCCAACTAGATTACTTCTTGGCTTGCTTGGGATCTTGTTGAAATCTCTGTGGGCAAACATCTGCATAGTGTCCTTTGTTTCCATACTTGAAAAATGTGTCAAGGCTTAGATCCTTCATAGGCTTGTTTATCTTGTGCTTCATCTTTTCTGGACAATTGCTTGCATAATGTCCTGGTTCTTTGCAATTGAAACACATCACTTGGCTGATATCTTTCTTTTCCTTTGGTACCATTGCCTCTTGTTTATTTCCTTGGTTCTTCTTCTTTTCTGAGCATTCATTGGCATAGTGTCCCATCTCTTTGCAAGTGTAACATTATTCTTGGGTAATATCCTTCTTGCTAGGGTTGGGGAATTTCTTCTTCTTCTTGGGTCTCTCCAAAGCTAGGAGTTCTTCTAGTTCATGCTCTTCATACTTCACCACAAAGGTGGGAAATCTTTCTCTCTTCTTGGGGCATTTACTAGATATATGACCTTCTTCTTCACAAGAGTAGCAACACTTTGTGGTCACTTTAGATTTGGCCTTATGATGCATAGTTTTGACTTTGCCTTCATCCTTCTTGGTAGAAGTTGTTCCTTCATGAGGGTTTACAAACTGTTGTTGCACTCCACCTTGTTTCCTTTGTTGAACTATGGAATAGATGGGGCATTAGATAGGGACATGATTATTTCCTTCACATAGGAAGCAAGTAGCTTGAGATGTGGGGAATTAATTAGTTGGATGTTTCTTTTCACAATTGGGGCATTGATCTTCATGCTCCTTGGAAGTGTGATCCTTGTTTCCACAAATATTGCAAGCTTGGGTTCCTTCTAGAATATCATCCTTGACATCCTTGTTGTCATAAACTCCTTGGAAAGAGTTGTCTCCCATGTTGATCATTTGAGTGGCCATCCCTTGCAAAAATTGGGATTGAATTTTCAAAAACTTTTGCATGGTTGGGTCTAACCCATTGTTGTTGGATAAAAACTGAGTTGTCACTTGGTTCAACTGGGTTTGGTTTGCTAGTAGTTGTTCTCTCATGTTGACCTCTTGGCTGTTGTTGTTGTCATTATTAATGTTGAAGTTTCTTGGAGAAGTCATCTGTTTAGGTTGGATTGGGATTAGAATAAGCAAAATATTTCTAAGGAATCAATTCTAATCACACACATCACAATTCACTCAAGCAATGTGCAAGCAATCACCAACAAACTTTCCACTCAAACAACAAGTTTCAAGCATATTTTTAGGCAACCAAAAATATTTTTGTCACACCACATAAGTTGGTGGATTTGACTTAAACTAAATATGGTGGTCCATCTATATGGTTCACTTGAGATCTTTCCATCTTCCTAGTTGATTCCTCATGAATGAAATCATGGTTTCCTTGGGAAAATTCTTGTGTCTTGGTCACTAAGCTTCAAAGGTGATGATGATTCCTTCTAAGTTGTGTTTCCTTAGTCCTCAAGTCTTGAGTAACATTTCTTGTCTCACTTGTATTCCTTAGTGATATCCAAGTTGGGGTCCTTGGTGAAAATAAAGTTGAAATCACCTGAAGATGTTGAAGTCATTTGAGTTTGATGAAGTCCTTTGCACATGGTAAAGTCCTTGGCCATGGGGTAGGCTTTGTCCATCAAGTTTGAAATAGAAGAGATGTAGAATCAAAACCAAAATGGTTGAGGAAAGAGTTTACAAGATTGTTTGTAAATAGGTTTTGGAACAAATACAACTCCTATTTTTCTAAGGGGTTTGTCCAATCCTAGGTTTACAATCCTACAGGCAACACAATGCTCTGATACCATCTGTAATGTTCCCAACCTTTAACAAGGTAGAGATCCCTGTGTTTACAATGCTAGTCCCTGGATCAATAGCTTGCATCCACAGTTAAGATGTAATATCAAGAAACAAAGGTCATAATACAACTTTATAACCAGGAATAAAATAACTTATTACATCTTACATAGCTCATTTGGCTATCTCATTACAATGCAGAAGAATATAACAATAGCATGGGGTCCTTCATCTTCAAAGTGCCACAGGCAGACATCTTGGTTTTAGACTTGTAATCCTAATCAGTAAACTTCACTAACATCAAACAAACCTGCAACATAATAAGTTACAGCCACAAGGGTCAATACATTTGAGTTGTATTGGCAAGTGATACTATGGTAGTATAGCGGAGTCTATCATCTATATGCATTTGGCTAAGTGGAGCTTAGGCTTGCTTTGCTCAAAATAGTTTTTCCTTAAAATTTGAAAACACTAGGTTTTGCTTGACAAAAATCACCCAAGGCATCTCCCAATAGAAATTGGTGATCCTTCAACCCTTGTTCAACCACAAAGTTTTCACTTAGAAATTGGGATGAGGAGATTCTTGATAGCTTCCATGTCTCGATTCTCAAATTGTCCTTTACCAGGGACATGGCTAAGTACTTAGATTTTACACTCTGTAGAGGTGGTGCACTTTCCCCACAAGACTTGGTTTCCCAAGAAAAGATCTTTCAGAAGCCTTCCCTTAGACCAGAATGGACGCGCTCCAACCTATCAAACCCCTACCACCAACTGTCCATTTGTCTAAGTTATTGCAACCTATATGATCCAGGCAGAGCCCATAATGCCAAGTGGCTGCACTTGAAGCTTCTCAACATTTGACATCTCAAATCTCTTTGTTCCTGGGTGGCCATCCACAAGTGAGATACACAAGGTAAACCATAGAGATGGGCCTTGTGAACCACTCAACACAAACCATTCCTTCCATTCCACCCAGGTGATTCATTCACTTAGTTGTTTTATTAAACAAAACACAAGTCCTTGACTTAGAAATATTCCATAGCATGAAATATAATCCAACCTTGTTTTCTACTAGCTAAGCTAAGCATGATAGTAGTAGGAATCTTAACTTACTAAATTTCTACTAAGGTTTCATCTACTAGGATTTCCCATGGCATAGTTTACACTTAGCAATATTCCATGCAAGTCCTACTTAGAAATATCACTAATGCATAGTGAAAATAATGGGAAAAAAGTATGAAGAATCACTTGCCTTTTTGGTAGAGACTATAAGTTCACTCCTTGTCTTTGCAATGATCACACTCTTCAAATCACTACAATTCAATCAAGCAAACAATATTTCAAACTACCATTCAACCAACCATCACATAAAATAATAGTATCAAAACAATGCATGCAAGCATGCCAAACTTTGTTTATTTACAAAAGTGGTTTGTAATAGGTTATAAACATTCTAAAACACTTATTGGTCATTTTATAAAGTGGCAAAACTATTTGCAAAAGATTTTACCTATAAACCATTTTTAAACCAAGTCAATATTTTATGTGGTTGAAAATGTCTTTACCAAAGTAATAATTTTTATAGGGTTCACCAAATACATTTTCAAATAATAAAACTTGGTGTTTGGGGTCAGAGAGTTTAAATCAAAACATTTCTCAAAGGTTTTCCTCCAAAATCATTTTTAAACCATAATCAACATTTTTATTTGGCTAGAAATGTTTTTAAATCAAAGATTCATTCTTTTGCTTCACCAAATACATTTTTGAAACCACCAATTGATTTATATGGTCAGTAGGTTCAAAACAAACCATTTGCCTAAGGTTTTATCTCAAAAATCATTTTAGAACAATTTTTATATTCTAAATATGCCTACACAAGTTTCTACAAAAACAACCAATTTAACAGAAGCATTTTACTAAACAAAGTGCATAGTCAAAAAATACTTGTTTTGCTGAATCCATTGATATAAAATTTACAAAATTTGGACGTGTGGTTTGAAAGTTATGATTTTTCAAATTGGAACATCTAATAGAACAATTTTCTGGTTTTATAAACAGGCAGGGCCACGTGGCGTGTTTTTATTCGTCGGCACCGCTTCACTCGGATCGACCGCTGTGGAGCATTGGATATAAGTTTAATCGTGCGGCTCAGAGGCACTACTTACCCCTTCGGGTTAGTTCTAATCTTAGTCGTCAGATCAAGATCCTACGGACCTCACTATTTTGACCATGATGCAGCGGCGCTAGCGGCGGCGTGTGGCGGCGCACGGTCAGACGGTGGCGGTGCTGGTGATGCAGGAAACGAGAGAGGGTGGGGAGAAGCTCACCAGGTTCGCGGCGTGACGCTGAAGCTCAACGTGGTCTCGGCAGGGTCAGGGGTGCACGGGGTCACTGGCGATTCCTCGCCGGATTTCTCCCTGGCGACGGTTGCCCTCTATTGAAGACGAAGGTGACGCTACGGTGCATGCCAGGGCAATTAAAGGATGCAGTCAGATGCGCAAGATCGCGGTGAGCACGCATGTGTGAAAGAGAAGGAGAGGCGCGGTCGGAATTTACCTCGAATGCTCATCGGAGATATGGCAGACCACGACGGCGCTCGGACATGGATGAAGTCGAAGTTTTGGGGCGCGCGCGTCCAAGCGGGCGATACTGGGAGATGCAGTGAACGATGGGGAGCATGCTCGTTTGCTGCAGCGAGCAAGGGGTGGTGTAGACTAGCCGGAATCATTGTCGGAAGGTCGTCGGAGACAGTGGCTTGTCGCAAAGAATTGGCGCGGCCTGGGGGCAGAGAGGGAGGGGCGAGTGAGGGGAAATGGGGAGGAGAGGCAGGCGTTTAATCGAGCATGGTCGCGGCGAGATTTAAGCGAGGCATTGACGCGTATTGATGTGAGTTTAAACCAGCAGAAACGGCCATCGAGGTTGGCGCGGGAGGGGAAGATGATGATGTGGCGTGGGGTCCGTTTTGCAGCGAGTGAGAGAGAGGAGGAGTGGGGCCTGGTAGTCATTGACTCTGCGGGTTCTGTCTGCGTGGAAAAACGTTTCACTGCGGGAGTGAGCAGGTGGGCTGCTGATGGGCTTAGTGGGCTAGGTTAGTTGGGCTGCTCCTATTCCATTTTTTTTATCTGATTGTTTTTCCTTTTTCCATTTCTATTAATCTGTTTTGGTTTTGTTTAATTAATTCAAACATCAATTTGATTTCTGTAACATCCCAAAAATACTAAACTTGGATCATCAAATTCTAATCCTCACAATTAGGGTTAACAAAAACTTTTCTAAATAAAATTATGAATGCATGCATATGTGTATGCATTGATTTTGAATTCTTTTAAAACCGCCTTGTTTGTTTGTTTCATTGCTTGTAAAATGTTTCTTAGGTGAAATAAACATCATTTAAAACATTTCCCACACTTTTACTAAAGACAAGTAAATCAAAACACATATATTAAATGAATGGTCATTTTTGCTAATTTAACTCCCATGCCTACTTTGGCTGTCTCAAACTTTCAAAACCTAACAGAAACTTTTCTGGATCTTTGCACCCCTTGAATGTACTCATAACAAGGTATCAAGGCCCACTTTGTGATCATCCAGAAACTTTCAAATGCATAGTTTAAATGACAATTCAAAATTGAATCTTTATCATATGGGAATATCCCACTTATCCAAAAACCACTCAAACAAGCTCAACTTGCAAAACCCAAGCATCTGCAGACTCACCAGCACCAATCTAGAAAACCCACCAAAATTCATTTCAAAATTCAAAACTTGATTTCATGCGGCCATTTCATCAAACAGGTTGCAAACACAAATCAAACAAACATCAAACACTATTGTGAGCAGTGATTCGTGCCTAACTTGTTCCCTAGTTAGCTCACACCCAGCTCAGTAGATCATCTAGGAAGATTAACTATGAACTAGCACCACTGTGAGCTTGCCATTGTCATCAATGGGGAACAGCCGAGCACACCCTTGCCACCCCATAGTCGACAACAAGCTAGGAGCAGCAGCAAGCCTAGCCAGCATGTCTGGGAGGCAGCCGACCGTCCACCGCCACTCCCTGTCCTAGCCGCGAGCGTTGCCAAGCCCTGGACCACGCGCACAAGCCGCGCCCAGACCACCAGAGAGCATGCCGAGCGTGCGCCAGATCACCACCCTTGACCAGCGCCCACAGACCGCGCGCCGCCCTTACCGCGTGCACACACGATCACCACCGACCCAGGAGACTGCCAGACATCCCCGTTTGCCGCCCCGTGCCGCACAGCCACCGCTCGCCGTCGAAGACGCCGCCTCTGCCGCGCAGAGCATCGCCCGTTCCAGACCAAACCGCACCGCCCCATGCCTCGAGAGCATGTCGTTGAGCATCGCCAGGAGACACCGCACCGTCCCCTACCCTTGCCCATGCCATTAGCCGCCTGTAACCTCGCCCCTGACAAGCTCACCGTGCGCCCCGACGGTCCCCTCGCTCGACTATAAATATAGGCCACCCCCGCACGATTTCTTCACACCATCTCACTCCCTCTCCTCACTGATCGTGCCACACCGTTCTCAGAGCAAGGCGAGCACCACCCCGCCGGAATTTCACCGGAGCCCGCCGCCTCTAGAGAAGAAGGGAGCCAGCGATTGGAGCCGCCCCAGGAGAAGCCACCGGTACCAGGAGATTCGCCGTCATCGACTTCGTCGTTCGCCCGCCTCGCCGACCCTCGCCCGTACCCCGGTGAGCCCCCAGCACCCCTCACTGGCCGCGCTAGGTTTCGTTCTCGCCGGCGTTGTCTCGCGTCGACGATGACCCCCAGTCGTTGGATTAGAACTAGATCGAACGACCCACGTTGCCCCATACCGCTTCGCCCAGCCCCGTGTCACTGACGAGTGGGGACACCCACTTAAGCAGCCTGCGGGAGCGCTATGCTTAGCAGGCCGGCCCAATAACTTTTCCCGCGCAGCCTAGTTATTCAAATTAAACCTTTTTCTTTTTAAATTGAAACACACATCTGTACCCAACTTCAAAAATCAACCCAGATCGACTCAGTACACCAAATGGAATGAAACCAATTTTGTTGGAAAGGTCTATGAATGCTGAATCCAAGCCCGTTGATTCAGAGTGTCAAACTATTCGAATAGCCGCGTCCGCGGTTATGGACAGTTAGAGTGGCCATACTGTTCCCCCGTCAGACTTTTCAAAATGATTTGTGAAAGGAAGTGAGACTTTGACTTGACCACAACAGAGTTGTGACATGAGTTACAAGATCCCACTTAGGAGTTATAAAATTGTGACTAGCTTCAGAACTTAGTAGAGATAAATCTGGCTTTTGCAAACAAACCCTAGAGCCTAGTGTCCTGTTATCCACGAAAACCCCTTTACATGTTAGTATTAGTTTGCGAGTACTTAAAGAGTACTCATGGCTTTGTCCCTGGCTATTCCCATGGCCAGACTATGAAGAGGAGTACCTGGAAGATGGACCCCAGGAAGGTTACGACAACTAGGATCATCTCCCATCGTCAGCATTGCCTGTGATCCCGAAGATGGAGCTTCGCCTACGCTACCGTTATTACTACGTATTCCGCTGCTTGATGTTGTATTAAGAACTGGATCATGAGATCCCTATTTGTGTAAGAACTTATGTATCGTTTGTAATGGATGAAGTACTATGGTATCCAATTCTGTTATGTCTCGCAAAAATGGTAATCCTGGGATTGCGATGTATGGCATAACAAGCATCTAGGATTGAAAAATCCGGGTGTTGACAATTTCAAACCTCAACAAAAATTTGTGTAGATTCATATACTGATTAATAGCACATTCCAAAGTCAAATTTAGAACAATATATTTATCCCTTTTTAGTGTCTTTTAATTTATTTAAAATAGGCTCTAGTATTAATTAAATAAGATTTAATAATATTTTTCAATCTCCATTTGAATTCAAATCACCACCAAATTTTGGGTGAATTTTTATTCTGTTTATCAACATATTTCAAAGTCCAAAATAAAATAATTATTTTATTCTTTTAAGATCTATTATTAATTAAATAAATAGACCATAGTCTTCAATTCAAAATAGGTTTTAATTTATTTTAAAACTTTTTTTTGAAATCTAAATAATATCAAAATCTTTTCAGTAGGTTTCATTTGAAAAACTAAAACACTTGGAAATCTTATTTAAAATAAATTAATCAAGTTTTAGTGTTTATTTAAAATGGAAAAGCCTTTACTTTAATAAAAATGGATATTAACAAATCCTTATTGTTTTATTTAAATAAACCTTTACTCTTTTTATCAAATAGAAATATTTTATTTCAAAAGCTTGGCCAAGATTTAATTTGGCTCTATAAAATAATCCTTATTTATATTTCTATCTTTGCTTTATGAAAACCATATCTTTTTATTTAAAGATCCAAGAATAGTGATTCCAACTATTATTATAACTTTATTATTTATTTATCTTTTTAAATCTCTTTTGGATTTTATTTGATCAAAATAGGTTTTGATGTTTCCTGTTGGAATCAAAAAGTTTCTTCTCACCCTAAATTTCAACAATTAATTATTTTGTTTATTTATTTTTCACATTACAAGATTTGGAAAATCTTGGGATGTGACAATTGTCATCAATTACCAAAATGGGGGAGATTGAAAGAACATGTTGGGCCCCCATGTGTGGTTTTGGTAATTAATGACAATCTTTATGGACTAATGTGTGTATTAAGTTATACTTGTAGGATTTGTCCATTGGCATCGCTTGGAGAATGTGTTGGCTTCAAGCTTGATGAAATGCAAAAAAGATATGTTGGGCAAGCTCAATATGCGAGGTCGATGATGAGGAATTAAGGAAGGCGTTCCATCTTGAGAAGGGCAAGATCGTCTACATCGAGCTCAAGTGGAATGCGAGAGGCAAAGGTATAATCTTGATAGGTTTTCCCTTTTGCCGGTCTTACGTCGTGTGTGTGAGACCGGGTTTAGGATAGATAACCGTACTATCAAGAGGGGCTCTCATATGAGTAATTCGGTCACATCGTTCGGAGAGAGCTCAAACCTTTGCATACTTGCATCATCGTATTTGGTTGATATTTTGGTCTTATCCATGTGAGGATATAGAGCTTGTGGTAATCTCCATAACAAGCTCTTGTTCATCAAAATCGTATCTCCCATTTGTATCTTGTTGTGATTTTGATTTATGCGGCTTTTCGGTTTCTCACCAAGTGAGGTATATCACATTATTCTACTTGATACTTTCTCACTTGGTGATAATCAATATTTCCACCAAGTGTTGCTTCCACTTCCGGTCGAGATGAGCTCTCATCGTCTACCACTTCACCAACATGTGATTTTCACAAGGTAATGATATGGTGAGTGGTGATAGAAATTGCAATATGGATAGTGATATTACTATTTGTAATCCTTCATCCCTATCTAGTTGCAATGATCTATCTTTGGATCTTAACACTTCTAGCACTCAAAACTCCTTACATGCTTGTGTTAATAGTCCTTGCATATCATGTAGAAATGACTTGAATAAATCTCATGATGATATTCTCTTGTTGTCTTGTTGCCATGATAAAAATGCTTCTATTTCCTCTAGTGCTTGTGTTGCTAACCATGTACAGGAAAATGAAGATTCTATGGGCCAAGACAAGGTCTTGAAGAGATCTACAAGTGCAATCTCATCATCACCTTCCTCCGGTTCTCACATATGCCTTATGGCTAAGGGAACAAAGCTAACCTCTTTGGATCCCATTGTATCTCATGATGATGATGATGATGAGGTTGAAAATGATAATGATGATTATAGAGGTAAGTATGATATTACCTCTATTAAGAAAATGGGAGAGGTTTTATTTGGAAGCCCTTGTCGTCCTCTATCCAACACAATTCGAATCGGGTCAATCGGAGCTTCCAGTCATAAGTTATTGCCGTTTGAATATTTGCCTGGTGCGGTACCAAAAAGCGGTAGTACCGCTTTTTGCTACCGGATGCGACAGAAGGTTTTGACTAACTGTCAAAAAGCCTCTGTCGGGCTAGGTACTAAAAAGCGGTAGTAGCGCATTTTAGTACCTAGTGCGACAGTAGCTTTTTGACCACTTGTCAAAAGCTTCTGCCTGCTCCGGTACTAAAATGCGTTAGTACCACCTTTTAGTACCGCACAGGGCAGAGACTTTTGTACGTTGGCAAAAAGCTTCTCTCTGCCTAGGTAGTAAAATGCGGTAGTACCGCATTTTACTACCCGTCGTGACAGAGAGTTTTTTCGTCTAAACTGCTGATTCCACTTCACGTCCGGTAGTACCGGTTGCCATTTGCGGTACTACCGCTTTACGGTAGCATGAATGGTTGTATCGTTGTGGCCAGGGCTTATTGAAGTTTGAATATTGGTCATCCGGTACCAATTCCAGTACCAGGTCCGGTGGTACCGGAGTTCTCCGGTAGTACCGCTTGAACTTCGGGTACTGCCGCTACATTAAGGCTCCAACGGCCATATTTTGCCTAGCCCTTTAAATAGCTTTGCCCCTTTGTCTTTTAGGGTTAGTTCTTTCTCCTCCTTTGTCTAAGCTTTTCCCTCATTTGCCTTACTCTTTGAGCTTGATTTCTACTCACCCCTCCATTGGTTCTTGCTTATATTTGAGGGGTAGTTGGAGGAGATCTAGATCTACGTTTTGACCAAACCAAAACATCTCTTTGTGAGTATATCTTTGGGGATCTAGATTTTGGGGGATTTTGTCTCTCTCTTTGATTCCTCCTCTCTTGTTCCCCCAATAGCTTTAGTAGCTTTGTCGGAACTTGAGAGTGAGGGATTTGAGCATCTTTGTGGTGTTCTTGCCATTTGCATTTGGTGCATCGGTTTGAGTTCTCCTCGGAGGATTTGGTTTGAATTGCTCATTGGAGCTTGTCCCTCTTGGGTTCTTGGAACCCTAGACGGTTTTGTGGCCTTGGTGGCATTGTGGCCTTGGTGGCATTTGTTGAGGCCTTTTGTGGCGTTTGTTGGGAGCCTCCAATTAAGTTGAAGAGTTGTGCCTCAAACTTGTGAGAGGTTCCGGTTGCCACCGACAAGTGCACCGATAGTGGAAGCGTGGATCAATCCCATTGGGGTGAGATTCACCGGAGAATAAGGGAGGACTTTTGTGGCGTTGGTGGTTTGATACCACCCTCTCTCCAAACGAGACGTACTCCATGTTGGGAGGAACTCGGTAAAATATCGGTGTCCCCGCGTGCCTCGGTTATCTCTATACCCGAGCTCTTTACTTATGCACTTTACATTGCGATAGCCTTCGTGCTTGAAGTAATATATATCTTGCTATCACTTTGTTGCTTGTATTGCTTAGCATAAGTTGTTGGTGCACATAGGTGAACCTTAGTTGTTCTAGGTTGTGCTTAACAAAGTAAACAGTAGTTTTATTCCGCCTTTGTTGAACCACTCTAGGAAAAGTTTTAATCGCCTATTCACCCTCCCTCTAGGCGACATCCGTATCCTTTCAATTGGTATCAGAGCCCGGTCTCTCATTTTAGGCTTCACCGCCTTGAGAGTAAAGATGTCGGCTAGGTGATTAGTACACAAGGACACGCTCACATTCGATGGCACAAATTATGATGTTTGGAAAATTCGCATGCTTAATTTATTTCGGGAAATTCACCCAATTATTGAGGGCTATCTATATGTGGGTTTCCCTTCTCCTATGGATACCCAAAACGAATCTTTAGAGGACAAGTTGAACTCTCATATAGATGCTCTAGCTACTAAAATTCTTTTGCATGTTGTGAGCAATGTAGTTCTTTCTTCTATCATGCCTTATTCAAGTGCTCATGAGATATGGACCAAGATTCAAGATAAATATAGCAAGTCCAACATTATTGAGGATGATTGTGTTGCTTCCACTTCCGGTCGAGATGAGATCTCATCGTCTACCACTTCACCAACATGTGATTTTCACAAGGTAATGATATGGTGAGTGGTGATAGAAATTGCAATATGGATAGTGATATTACTATTTGTAATCCTTCATCCCTATCTAGTTCCAATGATCTATCTTTGGACCTTAACACTTCTAGCACTCAAAACTCCTTACATGCTAGTGTTAATAGTCCTTGCATATCATGTAGAAATGACTTGAATAAATCTCATGATGATATGCTCTTGTTGTCTTGTTGCCATGATAAAAATGCTTCTATTTCCTCTAGTTCTTGTGTTGATAACCATGTAGAGGAAAATGAAGATTCTATGGGCCAAGACAAGGTCTTGAAGAGAGCTACAAGTGCAATCTCATCATCACCTTCCTCCGGTTCTCACATATGCCTTATGGCTAAGGGAACAAAGGTAACCTCTTTGGATCCCATTGTATCTCATGATGATGATGATGAGGTTGAAAATGATAATGATGATTATAGAGGTAAGTATGATATTACCTCTATTAAGAAAATGGGAGAGGTTGTATTTGGTGCTCTCTTCAAAAATAAAATTGCTTCCTCCAACTTCCTTAAAATCTTGAATTATGCTATAGAAGGCAATGATCTTATTGAGGAGCAAGAAAACTTAATTGATGAACAATTTGTGCGTGAGCGTATTTATGCTAATGAAATTGCTCAACTAAATGACTCCCTTGAAGAAGAACAAACCACCAAAGAATCTCTTGAGGAGACTTTCACTCTAGAATTATCTAGAGTAAAATAATACCATGATAGAGAACTTGTGGTGGCAAACTCCTTCAAGTTTAAAAATGATGAACTTGAAGTTGCTTATGCTAAACTTGTTAAGGATTTTAAGCTTCTTGATAATGGCTCTCGGGTTGTTAAGAGGGAGCTCATCAAACTCACCGAGTCACATGAGCAACTTAAAGCTTCATATTCAAAAGAGCTTGCCAAGTTGCCCTCACCTCTCGCTAATAATGATGATGCTTGCTACTAACTCTATTTCTTGTGAAGCATCTATTTTGGAGGAGAATGTTGAGCTAAAGGCTCAACTTGCGTTGCTAACTAGCAACTATGGGAAATTAGAAGAAAGTCATGTTAAGCTCTCTAGATCGCATGAGGATCTTCTAGTCTCCCATGGTAGGCTAAAGTTAGCTCATGAGGCCATCGTGTCAAAGGTAACATCTAGTGGGCCTCATGTGTACATTAGCACTACATCTACTCCAAATGTTATATTGTCATGTGCTAGTCCTTGTAATTCATCCTCTCACAACCATGCTATATCTCATGATGAATTACATTCCATACCTTGTTGCTCTAACAATGTAGCATCTACTTCCTCTAGTACTTTTGTTGAAACTAACCATGTAGAGGAAATCAAAGAGCTCAAGGCTCAAGTCACTTCTTTGAAGAATGACTTGAAAAGGGATCATCAAGGGAAGGCCACACTCAACAAAATCTTGAGTGTGCAAAAATCCCCCAATGACAAGAGTGGGCTTGGATTCAACTCCAATATCAAGAACAAGTCCACTATCAAGTTGAAGCACAAGGACAACAATAAGAATGGCCAAGATCAAGTCAAGAATTCGGCCAACATTGTTTGCTTCAAGTGCAAGGAAGAAGGGCACCATGTTAGATCTTGCCCATTGAAGAAAAAGCCTCATAGTGTTAAGCAACAAGGGAAGCGGCCTCAAGCTCCACCTCAATTCATTAATGGGCCTCTTCCTAAGAGGACTACTCGAGCTCTTCCTCGAGTTGTGGCTTCACCTAAGAAGAAAGTTGGCAAGAGTAGAACTTGCTACATATGCCGTGAGAAGGGGCATATTTCTTCCGCATGCACTATTGGTAACTCCTCATCCCATCCTATCTTGATTGATGATTCTTATTCTCTTTGTAAGATGAGGTTGGCAATGTATTTGCCAAATTTGTTGGTGCTCAATGTGGTGTCAAGAAAAGAACCATTTGGGTTGCCAAGCCTATTGTGACTAACCTCTTAGGACCCAACTTGGTTGGGGACCAACAATCCAGAACTTGATCAATAGGTGTGTTTTTTTGGAGGGCATTGGAGTCTTGGCTACATTTTGAAGAATTCAGGGATCTTCATCAATTATTATTGTCAAGCCAAGCCATTTGGATTATCTTGATTATATTATATTTCCAATGTTCCTCCTTGCGGTAACATATGCTAAACTCTTTACATTGAAAGTTACTCGCCCTCTTGTGCATGTGTTGGTTTTGTATCTTCCATGCTTTTGTACATGTTGTGCTATCCACTTAATTATCTTGAGGTATCTAGCATATTTGTGTATTATTAGGTGGAACACCATGTATGTGTGTTTCTTATGTTTGAGCCTTAATTGATTATATTTGATACCTTATTTGGATCTTTTGAGATATTAATGGATTATCCCATTTTGGGGGAGTGTTATGCTTAGGCATTCCACAATCCTAAAATTGTGTGTACATGAGAATACCACCTAGTATTTATATTGGATTATTGTCAAGTCTCTATGTGGTACAAGTCTCATGAGAAATTTAAGTTTATAATGTCCATTAATTATCTCTATTTGTATCCTTTTGCCTCGCGTTGGTTTTATGGTAGTATCACATTATGGGGAGTCATATGCTTAGTGCATATTACAATCCTAGAAAATGTGAATATTCGAGGTTGTGTCACTTAGAATTGATATTGATAATTATCTAGCGCCTATGTGACACATTTGCTTATACAAGTTCCAATTTGCTTGAATGTTGTTGTTGATCATATTTTGGATCTTGTATATGAGAGTGTTTCTTGGTATGTGTTTCCTCATATTTAGATCTCTATATCATCATGGAAACCATTTGCTTCAAGTTACTCTAATCACTAGTGATTGTGTGACTATTGGAAGGTACCAAGAATCTTGTTCGAAGTATCATGCTCAATTCTTATATTTAGTTATATGCTTCTTGTTGTGACTATGATCTTGGATATCTATGCAAGCTACCTTGGGACAATTATTCCCAATATTTCTTGTCCTTGGACAATGAGTAATTTATGGTAGAATTTGTTGATCATATTCACTTTGGCCTTTGCTTAATATTGTCCTATCTTTGGCCAAGTAAATGTTTTGTGTGCTCCCATGTATTCCTTGCTACTTTTTGGATCTTCTTATTTTATTGGTATCCTATTGTGTTTTATTTAATGTATATGCTTCTTTGTTTTGATCCATATAGGGTGTTTTGTGCTTGGAACCTCAATCTTTTCGTTTTGGTACTTTGTGCCATCATGAGAAGTTTGGGGAGTTTGGTTTCTTATTGGAACCTTGCTCTTTTTGGGAGTTGGTTTTGTCTCATTCCTTGTTTCATGATTTGACCATTTTAGAATGGGATAAATCCTTGAGCATTTTTATTTCTATCTATCTTTCGGTCTTTTGGTTTTAGCCTAGTTCATTTGTTGAACTTGTGATCTTTCATGTGTTGAATTGGTTCTTTGATACAATTTGTACATCGTTTGTCATGTCACACTCTTGTGTGTGCAATCTCGATTTACTTGATGTTTTGTTCAAATTGTATCTCCTTTTTGGTTCTTGAAATATTTATGCATGCATATTTACTATATGATTATATTATGGCTTGCTTGCTTTCTTTGATCCAATATATAGGGGAAACTACACCAATTCCCATCGGCTAAGTTGTGCATGAAATTCAATTTCATATCAATGTGCACATAATTATGTGGAGTCTCTGCTATGTATTGTAGTTTCTCTAACTACTTTGGACCCAATAAGTTTGAGGACCATTTTGTACTTAATTGTGTTTTAGGTACATTGGAGATATATTGGACGCTTGTCTCTCAATTTTGAAGAAGTGATGCTTAGAAGAAAATTTGAGGCAAGATATAGGATGATCAACGAATTCATATCCTCTACATCCTACCAATTATATCTCGGTAACAAGTATCTCTTTCTCATGCTCACATATCTTGATTCCAACCGTTTATCGGTTGCCTTCTACCATGAATTAATGTATTTTTAATTGTTATAGTTCTAGCCATGGTTTTAAGAGGACTCTCTATTGTATATGTGTTTAAGTTGAGATGAGTGCATATAATTGGGACTATACAAAATCATGCATATGATCGTCCAATCCCAAATATGTCAATCTAGCAATTTTATTGCCTATCATTTCATCAACTTCTCTCATATGCAATAGTGAGATTTTTGCTAGTCTATTCTATCTTATGATACGTGTTGCCTTTCTCCATATATTTTAACTTTCTCCTTTTCCCTTGGTGATAGTTGTAATATATGTAGTGTGTTGGTGTTTGAAGCTCATTAATGTACAATAAGATATATGTGAGCCTTTGGCCATGCTTTGAAGCTAAAATCTTATTGATATATGTTATGACTTCATTTTTGCCTTTCATGTGCTTTCTTGTATAATCTTCTTTATGTGTGCATATTTCTTCGTTGGCATATGTCTTTGTGATGTTTTCCAATTAGAGACATATGCACATATGAGAAGATAATTTTAGTTTAATTTTATTCCTTGGATACCACCTTTTATTCCTTTTGATTTTTTGGTGGCTTCCAAATTTATTTGCCTATGAGTGCTTGTTCCTCTTGTTTGCATCTTCGAGCACTCATACTTGTTTTCTCATGCCTTGTATTGTTAAATGAATTTGGATGAGTGAGGAATCCATGATTATGCACCTTGTTCCCAAATATAATTATCATGATTGGTGCATTATTTTTGGGGAGCTCATCTAATTCATTTAATAATGCTCATTTGCATTCTTTCACATTTGTGTGTTTTAAATGCTTATGGGGGAGCGAGGATTCCATATTTGTGCAATATGTATTCTAATGCATTTATGTTGAATAGTGCACAAATCTTGGGGAGCTTCTCTATTTTGTTATTTAAAGCACTCTCTTGCTCATATCATTATATCTTGTTGTTTCCATTTGGACTCCATTGTTGTTTTCATTTGATTTGTCGGACCTTGTAATTGCTTGCATCATTTGGCTTTAAGATTGGCAATCTTCGGGTCCTCGATATAGTTCTACTCCCTCCCAAGTATTCATCATTCGATATGTGCGAAAGCACACCTTTGGAGGAATTATTACTATATTTGCCTTCTAGAACTTGTCACCCATTTCGGCAATCGATGCCAATGGGGGAGAAGTTTTAGAGGGTTTAAGGGCAGTTGGTTTATCCATTGAGTTTGTTCTTGTGCATTTACCTCTCATGCTCTTGCATCTTTGTTGTTGCTTAGCATGTGGCATATATAGAGGAAACTCCACCAATGATAATGATTGGCAATATATGCAATGAAATTCAAGTTCATCACACATGCATAGATTGTGGGGGAGTTTGCTCTATATATGATGGTGGTACCAATATCATATACTTTTGTAGTATTTGATATTGGTATTACCATTTTATTCATTAATATTCCTTATATAAACTTTCTTAAAGGGATTATTGTAAGGTTCCCAACCTTTAACAAGGTAGAGATCCCTGTGTTTACAATGCTAGTCCCTGGATCAATAGCTAGCATCCACAGTTAAGATGTAATATCAAGAAACAAAGGTCATAATACAACTTTATAACCAGGAATAAAATAACTTATTACATCTTACATAGCTCATTTGGCTATCTCATTACAATGCAGCAGAATATAACAATAGCATGGGGTCCTTCATCTTCAAAGTGCCACAGGCAGACATGTTGGTTGTAGACTTGTAATCCTAATCAGTAAACTTCACTAACATCAAACAAACCTGCAACATAATAAGTTACAGCCACAAGGGTCGATACATTTGAATTGTATTGGCAAGTGATACCATGGTAGTATAGTGGAGTCTATCATCTATATGCATTTGGCTAAGTGGAGCTTAGGCTTGCTTTGCTCAAAATAGTTTTTCCTTAAAATTTGAAAACACTAGGTTTTGCTTGACAAAAATCACCCAAGGCATCTCCCAATATAAATTGGTGATCCTTCAACCCTTGTTCAACCACAAAGTTTTAACTTAGAAATTGGGATGAGGAGATTCTTGATAGCTTCCATGTCTTGATGCTCAAATTGTCCTTTACCTAGGACATGGCTAAGTACTTAGATTTTACACTCTGCAGAGGTGGTGCACTTTCCCCACAAGACTTGGTTTCCCAAGAAAAGATCTTTCAGAAGCCTTCCCTTAGACCAGAATGGACGCGCTCCAACCTATCAAACCCCTACCACCAACTGTCCATTTGGCTAAGTTATTGCAACCTATATGATCCAGGCAGAGCCCATAATGCCAAGTGGCTGCACTTGAAGCTTCTCAACATTTGACATCTCAAATCTCTTTGTTCCTGGGTGGCCATCCCCAAGTGAGATACACAAGGTAAACCATAGAAATGGGCCTTGTGAGCCACTCAACACAAACCATTCCTTCCATTGCACCCAGGTGATTCATTCACTTAGTTGTTTTATTAAACAAAACACAAGTCCTTGACTTAGAAATATTCCATAGCATGAAATATAATCCACCCTTGTTTTCTACTAGCAAAGATAAGCATGATAGTAGTAGGAATCTTAACTTAGGAAATTTCTACTAAGGTTTCATCTACTAGGATTTCCCATGGCATAGTTTACACTTAGCAAAATTCCATGCAAGTCCTACTTAGAAATATCACTAATGCATAGTGAAAATAATGGGACAAAAGTATGAAGCATCACTTGCCTTTTTGGTAGAGAATATAAGTTCACTCCTTGTCTTTGCAATGATCACACTCTTCAAATCACTACAATTCAATCAAGCAAACAATATTTCAAACTACCATTCAAGCAACCATCACATAAAATAATAGTATCAAAACAATGCATGCAAGCATGCCAAACTTTTTTTATTTACAAAAGTGGTTTGTAATAGGTTATAAACATTCTAAAACACTTATTGGTCATTTTATAAAGTGGCAAAACTATTTGCAAAAGATTTTACCTATAAACCATTTTTAAACCAAGTCAATATTTTATGTGGTTGAAAATGTCTTTAGCAAAGTAATAATTTTTTATAGGGTTCACCAAATACATTTTCAAATCATAAAACTTGGTGTTTGGGGTTAGAGAGTTTAAATCAAAACATTTCTCAAAGGTTTTCCTCCAAAATCATTTTTAAACCATAATCAACATTTTTATTTGGCTAGAAATGTTTTAAAATCAAAGATTCATTCTTTTGCTTCACCAAATACATTTTTGAAATCATCAATTTATTTCTATGGTCAGTAGGTTCAAAACAAACCATTTTCAGAACAATTTTTATATTCTAAATATGCCTACACAAGTTTCTGCAAAAACAACCAATTTAACAGAATCATTTTACTAAACAAAGTGCATAGTCAGAAAGTACTTGTTTTGCTGAATCCATTGATATAAAATTTGCAGAATTTGGACGTGTGGTTTGAAAGTTATGAATTTTTCAAATTGGAACATCTAATAGAACAATTTTCTGGTTTTTATAAACAGGCAGGGCCATGTGGCGTGTTTTTATTCGTCGGTACCGCTTCGCTCGGATCGACCGTTATGGAGCGTTGGATCTAAGTTTAATCGTGCAGCTCAGAGGCACTACTTACCCCTTCGGGTTAGTTCTAATCTTAGTCGTCAGATCAAGATCCTACGGACCTCACTGTTTTGACCATGAAGCAGCGACGCTGGCGGCGGCGTGTGGCGGCGCGCGGTCAGACGGTGGCAGTGCTGGTGATGCAGGAAACGAGAGAGGGTGGGGATAAGCTCACCAGGTTCGCGGTGTGACGCTGAAGCTGAACGTGGTCTCGGCAGGGTTAGGGGTGCACGGGGTCACTGGCGATTCCTCGCCGGAGTTCTCTCTGGCGACGGTTTCCCTCTGTTAAAGACGAAGGTGACGCTATGATGCATGCCAGGGAAAGTAAAGGATGCAGTCAGATGCGCAAGATCGCGGTGAGCACGCGTGTGTGAAAGAGAAGGAGAGGCGCGGTCGGAATTTACCTCGAATGCTCGTCGGAGATATGGCAGACCACGGCGACGCTCAGACGTGGATGAAGTCGAAGTTTTGGGGCGCGCGCGGCCAAGCGGGCGATACTGGGAGATGCAGTGAATGATGGGGAGCACGCTCGTTTGCTGCAGCGAGCAAGGGGTGGTGTAGACTAGCCGGAATCGTTGTCGGAAGGTCATCGGAGACAGTGGCTTGTCGCAAAGAATTGGCGCAGCCTGGGGGCAGAGAGGGAGGGGCGAGCGAGGGGAAATGGGGAGGAGAGGCAGGCGTTTAATCGAGCGTGGTCGTGGCGTGATTTAAGGGAGGCATTGACGCGTATTGATGTGAGTTTAAACCAGCAGAAACGGCCGGCGAGGTTGGCGCGGGTGGGGAAGATGATGATGTGGCGTGGGGTCCGTTTGGCAGCGAGTGAGAGAGAGGAGGAGTGGGGCCTGGTAGTCATTGACTCTGCGGGTTCTGTCTGCGGTGAAAAACGTTTCACTGCGGGAGTGAGCAGGTGGGCTGCTGATGGGCTTAGTGGGCTAGGTTAGTTGGGCTGCTCCTATTCCATTTTTTTTGATCTGATTGTTTTTCCTTTTTCCATTTCTATTAATCTGTTTTGGTTTTGTTTAATTAATTCAAACATCAATTTGATTTCAAACCTAAACCAAAATTTGTGTAGATTCATATACTGATTAATAGCACATTCCAAAGTCAAATTTAGAACAATATATTTATCCCTTTTTAGTGTCTTTTAATTTATTTAAAATAGGCTCTAGTATTAATTAAATAAGATTTAATAATATTTTTCAATCTCCATTTGAATTCAAATCACCACCAAATTTTGGGTGAATTTTTATTCTGTTTATCAACATATTTCAAAGTCCAAAATAAAATAATTCTTTTATTCTTTTAAGATCTATTATTAATTAAATAAATAGACCATGGTCTTTAATTCAAAATAGGTTTTAATTTATTTTAAAACTTTTTTTTGAAGTCTAAATAATATCAAAATCTTTTCAGTAGGTTTCTTTTGAAGAACTAAAACACTTAGAAATCTTATTTAAAATAAATTAATCAAGTTTTAGTGTTTATTTAAAATGGAAAAGCCTTTACTTTAATAAAAATGGATATTAACAAATCCTTATTGTTTTATTTAAATAAACCTTTACTCTTTTTATCAAATAGAAATATTTTATTTCAAAAGCTTGGCCAAGATTTAATTTGGCCCTATAAAATAATCCTTATTTATATTTCTACCTTTGCTTTACGAAAATCATATCTTTTTATTTAAAGATCCAAAAATAGTGATTCCAACTATTATTATAACTTTATTATTTATTTATCTTTTCAAATCTCTTTAGGATTTTATTTGATCAAAATAGGTTTTGATGTTTCCTATTGGAATCAAAAAGTTTCTTCTCACCCTAAATTTCAACAACTAATTATTTTGTTTATTTATTTTTCACATTACAAGATTTGGAAAATCTTGGGATGTGACAATTGTCATCAATTACCAAAATGGGGAGATTGAAAGAACATGTTGGGCCCCCATGTGTGGTTTTGGTAATTAATGACAATCTTTATGGACTAATGTGTGTATTAAGTTATACTTGTAGGATTTGTCCATTGGCATCGCTTGGAGCATGTGTTGGCTTCAAGGTCGATGAAATGCAAAAAAGATATGTTGGGCAAGCTCAATATGCGAGGTTGATGATGAGGAATTAAGGAAGGCGTTCCATCTTGAGAAGGGCAAGATCGTCTACATCGAGCTCAAGTGGAATGCTCAAGGCAAAGGTATAATCTTGATAGGTTTTTCCTTTTGCCGGTCTCACGTCGTGTGTGTGAGACCGGGTTTAGGATAGATAACCGTACTATCAAGAGGGGCTCTCATATGAGTAATTCGGTCACATCGTTCGGAGAGAGCTCAAACCTTTGCATACTTGCATCATTGTATTTGGTTGATATTTTGGTCTTATCCATGTGAGGATATAGAGCTTGTGGTAATCTCCATAACAAGATCTTGTTCATCAAAATCGGATCTCCCATTTGTATCTTGTTGCGATTTTGATTTATGCGGCTTTTCGGTTTCTCACCAAGTGAGGTATATCACATTATTCTACTTGATACTTTCTCACTTGGTGATAATCAATATTTCCACCAAGTGTTGCTTCCACTTTCGGTCGAGATGAGCTCTCATCGTCTACCACTTCACCAACATGTGATTTTCACAAGGTAATGATATGGTGAGTGGTGATAGCAATTGCAATATGGATAGTGAAATTACTATTTGTAATCCTTCATCCCTATCTAGTTGCAATGATCTATCTTTGGACCTTAACACTTCTAGCACTCAAAACTCCTTACATGCTTGTGTTAATAGTCCTTGCATATCATGTAGAAATGACTTGAATAAATCTCATGATGATATGCTCTTGTTGTCTTGTTGCCATGATAAAAATGCTTCTATTTCCTCTAGTGCTTGTGTTGCTAACCATGTAGAGGAAAATGAAGATTCTATGGGCCAAGACAAGGTCTTGAAGAGAGCTATAAGTGCAATCTCATCATCACCTTCCTCTGGTTCTCACATATGCCTTGTGGCTAAGGGAACAAAGGTAACCCCTTTGGATCCCATTGTATCTCATGATGATGATGATGATGAGGTTGAAAATGATAATGATGATTATAGAGGTAAGTATGATATTACCTCTATTAATAAAATGGGAGAGGTTTTATTTGGAAGCCCTTGTCGTCCTCTATCCAACGCAATTTTAATCGGGTTAATCGGAGCTTCCAGTCATAAGTTATTGCCATTTGAATATTTGCCTGGTGCGGTACCAAAAAGCGGTAGTACCGCTTTTTGCTACCGGATGCGACAGAAGGTTTTGACTAACTGTCAAAAAGCCTCTTCCGGGCTAGGTACTAAAAAGCGGTAGTACCGCATTTTAGTACCTAGCGCGATAGTAGCTTTTTGACCACTTGTCAAAAGCTTCTGCCTGCTCCGGTACTAAAATGCGGTAGTACCGCCTTTTAGTACCGCACAGGGCAGAGACTTTTGTATGTTGGCAAAAATCTTCTGTCTGCCTAGGTAGTAAAATGCGGTAGTACCGCATTTTACTACCCGGCGTGACAGAGAGTTTTTTCGTCTAAACTGCTGATTCCACTTCACGTCCGGTAGTACCGGTTGCCATTTGCGGTACTACCGCTTTACGGTAGCATCAATGGTTGTACCGCTGCAGCCAGGGCTTATTATTGGTCCTCCAGTACCAGGTCCGGTACCAGGTCCGGTGGTACCGGAGTTCTCCGGTAGTACCGCTTGAACTTCCGGTACTACCGCTACATTAAGGCTCCAACGGCCATATTTTGCCTAGCCCTTTAAATAGCTTTGCCCCTTTGTCTTTTAGGGTTAGTTCTTTATCCTCCTTTGTCTAAGCTTTGCCCTCATTTGCCTTACTCTTTGAGCTTGATTTCTACTCACCCCTCCATTGGTTCTTGCTTATACTTGAGGGGTAGTTGGAGGAGATCTAGCTCTACATTTTGACCAAACCAAAACATCTCTTTGTGAGTGTATCTTTGGGGATCTAGATTTTGGGGGATTTTGTGTCTCTCTTTGATTCCTCCTCTCTTGTTCCCCCAATAGCTTTAGTAGCTTTGTTGGAACTTGAGAGTGAGGGATTTGAGCATCTTTGTGGTGTTCTTGCCATTTGCATTTGGTGCATCGGTTTGAGTTCTCCTCGGAGGATTTTGTTTGAATTGCTCATTGGAGCTTGTCCCTCTTGGGTTCTTGGAACCCTAGACGGTTTTGTGGCCTTGGTGGCATTGTGGCCTTGGTGGCATTTGTTGAGGCCTTTTGTGGCGTTTGTTGGGAGCCTCCAATTAAGTTGCGGAGTTATGCCTCAACCTTGTGAGAGGTTCCGGTTACCACCGACAAGTGCACCGATAGTGGAAGTGTGGATCGATCCCATTGGGGTGAGATTCACCGGAGAATAAGGGAGGACTTTTGTGGCGTTGGTGGTTTGATACCACCCCCTCTCCAAATGAGACGTACTCCATGTTGGGAGGAACTCGGTAAAATATCGGTGTCCCCGCGTGCCTCGGTTATCTCTATACCCGAGCTCTTTACTTATGCACTTTACATTGTGATAGCCTCCGTGCTTGAAGTAATATATATCTTGCTATCACTTTGTTGCTTGTATTGCTTTGCATAATTTGTTGGTGCACATAGGTGAACCTTAGTTGTTTAGGTTGTGCTTAACAAAGTAAACACTAGTTTTATTCCGCCTTTGTTGAGCCACTCTAGGAAAAGTTTTAATTGCCTATTCACCCCCCCCCCCATCCTCTAGGCGACATCCATATCCTTTCATAGGTGAAGGGGAAAAATGGGAAGGAGGAGAAGGAGAAGGACAAGGAAAAGGAAGAAGGAGAAGGAAAAGGGGGAGGGAAAGTTGAGGGGTAGGTGAGCGGGGTGGTGATTCAAATTTGAATCCCGCCCAAGCTTATCCGTGGCGCACTAGGTGGTGGTGCGCTACGGGTAAGTTGCCCTCTTTTTTTTCTGCAGGAAAAAACGGTCTTTCGACCGTAACTTTTTACTCTTTTCGAATTTTGAAAATCTAAAAAATCGCTAAACGATGTGAAATCTCGTTCTCGTCATTTTGGTATATTATACGATTTTTTTCGATATCGTATGCAAAAGTTACGGCATTTTTACCGTGGCATGACTTTTTTTGCAGAAAAACTGGAAACTCATGTTTGTTAATTTTCCTAGAAACTATACCACATTACCTACCTAAAGATGAAAGGATTTTATTTTTTGAAGTGTTTATTATTTTCTTTTATTTTTTACAAAACCTAAAAAGGCGATCCACGGGGGGGGGGGGGGTGGAGTTGGTGCATGCCACTTAGCTGTAGGGCACTAGGGCAGAGTGCCCTATGGCTAAGTTGACCCAAGTGCAGCAGCAAACATGCCCATAGCGCACTAGGTCAAGGTGCGCTACGGATAAGTGACACATCCGTAGCGCACCTTGACCTAGTGCGCTACGGGTATGTGTGATGTGGCCACATGTGCCCTGGCCCACACATAGCCGTGGCGCACCACCCCCATGTGTGCCACGCTTATGACAGCTAGCCGTAGGGCACCTGTGGGCAGTGCGCCACACCTATTTTACCCGTGGGGCACCACTAGAAAGTGGGCGGCGCTCGCTTGACGTTGAAGTTGCCGACGAATGGGAGCGCGCGTGGACGAGTGGGTGATACTGGCAGGTGCAGAGGAAGATGGGGAACTTGCTCGTGGTGTCTGGAAGGCAAGGGGCAACGGTGGCTAGCCGGAATTCACCGCCGGAGTTCGACTGTGCAGCGGCGGAGTGAGAGCAAATAAGGGCAGCCTGGTGGCGCTTCTGGCTAGCTCTGCTGGGGGAAATGGCCGCGAGGGGGAGGGGATTAAGTAGCCGGAGCGGAGGAGAGAATCACGCTCGCAATCAACGGCAATTAACCGGATTAATTCGCGGCAGTGAAGGAGAGGAGGAAACGGCGAGGCCAGGTCGTGGGCGGGGTTTAGGGATGACGCTGACGGGGCACGGTGGGGTCAAGCTGTCAGTGGGTGGGTGCACGCGACTACGGTGAGAAACAGAGAGAAAAGAAAAACCTCGGGTGGGCTGCTTTGTCTGTTGGGCTGCTTTTCTCATTCTTTTTCTTTTTCAGGAATCCTTTTCAAATAAATTCAAAAGCATTTGAATTCCAAATCTTTCTGGCCTTTTGTAAAGTGAAGACTTTATAATTTTGAGCATAGGTGACTTCTCTACGCTTAGGATTTGTGTAGCTTTTCTATTGGGACTGTGCTATCTTTAATTTGTCCTTAACAAGCTTGACTTTCTCTTCACCTTCTTTGATTAGTTCTGGCCCGAACAAGTTCCTTTCTCCTACACCATTCCATAGCAACGGGGTAGTACACTTTCTCCCATAGAGAAACTCAAACGGTGCCATCTCAATACTGGCTTGATAGCTGTTATTGTAAGAGAATTCTACGTAAGCCAGACTTTCATCCCAACTAGCTCCATAGTCTAGAGCACATGCTCTTAACATGTCTTCAAGAATCTGGTTGGTTCTTTCTGTCTATCCATCAGTGTGGGGATGAAAAGCAGTGCTGAATTCCAATCTCGTTCCTAATGACTCATGTAGTTGCCTCCAAAAATGAGAAGTGAATTAAGTTCCCCTATCAGACACAATACTCTTGGGTACTCCATGTAGACATACAATCCTACTCATATAGATCTTGGCTAGCTTAGCACTTGTGTAGGTTGTCTTCACGGGTATGAAATGAGCCACTTTAGTTAGGCGATCCACTACTACCCAAATAGAATCATATCCTGACCTGGTCCTTGGCAATCCAGTGATGAAATCCATGCCAATCTTGTCCCACTTTCAATCAGGAATAGGTAGCGGTTGTAGCAATCCTGCTGGCTTCTGATGTTCCGCTTTCACTCTACTACGTAAATCACACAAAGCAATATGTTCGGCGATGTCCTTCTTGAGATTATTCCACCAAAATCTTTCCTTCATATCCATGTACATTTTGGTGTTACCCGGATGAATGGAATATGGTGAGTTATGCACTTCCTGTAAAATCAGTTTCCGAAGCTCCGGATCTTGCGGAACACAGATACATTTTCCATACCATAAAGTACCTTGTTCGTCTTCATGGAATCCTCTGGCTTTTCCCTTGGCAATCTTTTCCTTAATCTCTTCAATTTTCTTGTATGTCTTTTGGGATTCTTTGATTTTGTCCAACAAAGTGGGTTGAACATCCAATGACATGAGATGTCCCTCAGGCACAATATCCAATCTGAGATCTCTAAATTGGGCACACAGATCATCTGGCAACTCTCCCTTAGTAAGGCCATTCACGAAAACCTTACGGCTTAGAGCATCCGCTACAACATTTGCTTTACCGGGGTGGTATTGCAAACTCAAGTCATAGTCCTTGATGATTTCTAGCCATCTTCTTTGTCTCATGTTGATTTCTTTCTGAGTGAAGATATACTTCAAACTCTTGTGATCTGTGAACACTTCACATCGTTTCCCCAAAAGATAGTGGCTCCATGTTTTGAGTGCATGGACAACAGAGGATAACTCTAAATCATGAGTAGGGTAATTTACCTCATGAGTTTTGAGTTGTCTCGAGGCATAAGCCACAACTTTCCCTTCTTGCATTAGAACTACACCTAATCCATGATGAGATGCATCACAATACACTTGGAAGTCTTTCTCCAAATCTGGCAGACATAAGACTGGTGCTGTCACTAGTCTCTTCTTCAATTCTTGGAAGCTGAGTTCACATCCTTCAGACCAAGCAAATTTCTTGTCTTTCTTTAGCAACTACGTCATAGGTTTAGCTATTTTGGAGAAATTCTCAATGAACCTTCTGTAGTATCCTGCCAAGCCAAGGAAACTACGAACCTCTTTTACTGAATTTGGAGATTCTCATTCAGTTACAGCTGACACTTTAGCGGGATCAACTGATACACCATCTCCTGACACAACGTGTCCAAGAAATCCAACTTCATTTAACCAAAATTCACACTTGCTGAATTTGGCTTACAACTTATGCTCTCTAAGCTTCTCAAGTATCAAACGCAAATGTCCTTCATGCTCTTCTTTGCTCTTGGAGTAGATCAGAATGTCATCGATGAATACGACAACAAACTTGTCAAGGAACTCCATGAACACTTTGTTCATCATATTCATGAAATAAGTTGGTGCATTGGTCAAACCAAATGGCATCACAGTGTACTCATACAATCCATACCTAGTGGTGAAAGTTGTCTTAGGTATATCTTGTTCCCTTATATTGAGCTGGAAATAACCTGATCGGAGATCAATCTTTGAGAACACACAGGCTCCTTCTAACTAATCAAACAAGTCATTGATTCTAGGCAAAGGGTATTTGTTTTTGATAGTCACCTCATTGAGTGAACGGTAATCTATGCATAACCTTTGACTTCTATCTTTCTTTTCCACAAACAAAACCGGTGCTCCCCAAGATGAAGAACTTGGTTGAATAAATCCTTTCTACAACTATTCTCCAAGTTGTTTCTTGAATTCTTTCAGCTGATCAACTGACATCTTGTAAGGTCTCTTTGCTATTGGTTCTGATCCTGGTAGAAAATCAATCAGAAATTCCACATCCCTATCTGGTGGCATTCCCGGCAATTCTTCCGGAAACACATCCGGATATTCATTCACAATTGGCACATTTTCTACGCTAACCCCCTTAAGAGAATTTAGCTTACTCCCTTTCGATTCAAAGTTAGACTTGAATCTTATCCGTTTCTTTTCTGGGGTTGTGAGTGCGACAGTACGATTGGCACAATCTAATACTCCTTCATACTTGGTCATCCAGTCCATTCCCAAAATTACATCCAGTCCTTGGGAATCTAGGATTATCAGACTCACTAGAAACTTATGCTTTCCAAACTCTATCACTAGATCACGGCATCCAAGACTTACTATCATATCTCCACCAGGAGAACTTACTTTTATGGGACACCCAATGTTTTTAGTTGGAAACCCATTTCTATCAACAAATGCTTTTGATATGAATGAATGTGATGCACCAGTATCAAAAAGAACAAGTGCTTTTGATAGAATTGAGTTTGAACTTATCAGCCACACCATCGGACTCCTCATATATTTCTTCCACATTGATGTGGTTCACTTGTCCCTTCTGGAAAGGGTTGGGCTTGTTGGGTCCTTCAACTTTCTTTTCTGGGCATTCATTTGCATAATGCCCCATCTTCTTGCACTTGAAGCATTCAACCTGACTAAGATCCTTCCTGACAGGCTGGTTTCCACTACCACTTCCACTTCCATTGTGGTGGTTCTTGTACCCACTCTTGTGATTCTTGTACTTGTCATTGTCATGACTACGGTGATGCTTGTTGTCATGATGACGGTTGTGGTTGTGGTGGTTGTTGTACTTTCCATGCTTGTGGGATCCAGAATTCCCACTATCATCATAATGGGAACGCTTGTGAGACGATCCTGAGTTGTGCTTGTCAGAGTGTTTCCTCTTCCTGCTTTCAACCTGTTTCATCTTGCTCTCCAAGATGGCAGCCTTGTCACAAAGAGAGTGATAAGTGGGGACATAGGCCACAGCTAACTGCAGGTTCAGTTCATCGTTCAATCCTTCGAGTAACTTCTCCTTCGTCTTGGCATCAGTGTCAACTTCATCCGGTGCATAACGCGCCAGATTGTTGAACTCCTCAATATATTCAGCCACGCTGCGGTGGCGCTGCTTCAGATTATGGAATTCCTTCTTCTTCAAGCTCATCATTCCGGATGAGATGTGAGCTGTACAGAAACCATCTTCAAAGATAGCCCATGTCACATCCTCAATGGGAGTGCTGATCTGGAAGTTATCCCACCAAGTAGTTGTTGGTCCTTCCAACAAGTGTGCTGCAAATATGACTTTCTCCTCATCAGTACAGCCAACAGTTACCAAATCCTTGTTCACTGAGCGTAGCCAATCATTGGCCACCATGGGATCAGTAGTTCCTGAGAACTTTGCTGGCCTCGGTCTTATGAATCCGGTGAGCATGTCAAAACCTGGTGGATTGTTCTGATTGTTGTTGTTGTTGTTATTGTTGTTGTTCTGATTCTGCATGAAAGTAGTCATCATTTGCATCAGCTGTGCTTGTGCTGTCATCAACTGCTGCATCTCTGGGGTGACATTGTTGTTGTTCGGGTTGGGGTTGGCACGTCGAGGAGGCATCTATGGTTTTCAATAAGGATAAGAATGAGATACCCATAGATGCTTATTATGCACAATACAACACATAGACAATCACAAACAAGCATCAAAATAACAAAAGTTCAACAACATAGACACCAAGTTTTTGAAAATAAAACACACCAATAGCAAGCCATCCACATGTTGGATGGTCATTGCAACTCAATAATCAAAAGCATGGTAAATAAAAGGTAAATGAGTAGTCATCACTACTCCTCTGCATCAACCTCCTCATCAACAAGTGTAAGACCTGCATTCTCCATAGCGGTCTTGTATTCCTCGACATTGGTAGTCAAGGCCTCTACTTTGGCTTTGAGAGCCCTATTCTGTGAACGAAGCCTCTCAATCACACCCTGCTGATGCTCGAGCTTGAAGTCCTTGGCCTCTAGTTCTGTAGTCATCTCTCGAATCCTCTTGTTCCTATCTTGGACTCTTTTCTCTTGACTCTTGAACTTTCTATCCTGACTCTCAAACTTGGCCTCCATTTCCTTGACTATCTCATCTTGCTCCGTGAAGAGATTGTCCTTCTCACGAAGATGCACCTGGAGTTCGTCATTGCTAAGCATGACGTTGGTCCTATCAGTATCTAGGTGCCTAAGAAGAACCTCTAGGTCCTAGAGGTATAGACGAATCAGCTCTGCCGTCTCTCTAGCAGCATCCTCGAACTCAATAGCCTCACCATCCTCGTCGCGTCTTTCGAAGGCGTGGAAGTGAGTACCTCTAATCTCCCAAGAGTGTCTCCCTAACAGACATGCAAGTAAATCCTGCATGACTACCTCTAGGCCTCTCTCCCTGTCGTCATGCATAAACTTGAAGATGATTGCCTCCGTAGTAGGCTCAGTCTGGCATCCTGGCTGATTAACCTTGAAGCCCCAAAGGTCCTTCCTCTCAAACTTGGTAAGGGGAAGCACCATGATGCTAGGAATAGGAAGATTGATCATGCTAGTGAGCTCAATAAGACGAGTGCCAAAACGAGTTCCCTTGAACTCTTCGGCCGTGTTGATAGTAACATTAGGCATCTATTTTATAAGACAGGAAGAAGTTAGATTCAACAACAATAGAAAATACACAAGACAAGTATCACAAGCATATCATTGACAAACAAACACACAAGTCATGGTATACATATTACAAGCATCCTAGATTCAATATAACTTAGTCAAAATTTTGGAAATATAATGATAAGTGTGGTGGTCCAACTAACAAGGCACATTACATCTTTCACTCTCTAGTCGAAAGGCTAACAAAGCATCCTTCTATCAATAGAGATGAGAAAGAAGATTAGAAAAGTTTACGAGAAGAATAAGACAAGTGTGGAAGTTGTTGAATTTTTTTCCTTAGTGGTTTCTAATCCAATCCTAGGGTCATAATCCTGCAGGCAACACAGTGCTCTGATACCATCTGTAAGATCCCTCCCTTTATAAAGGTAAGGATCCCTGTGATTACAATGCTAGTCCCTGGATCAATGCTAGCATCCACAGTTTAAGATGAAGTACACAGAAACAAAGGTCTTTATTACATATCATTCCAGAGACAAACATAGTCTTTTACAAACTCCATGGCCATAGGCCTAATACAAGAGTTCAAATATAGAATAAGATAAATAAGTCTTCATCTTCATGTGCCACAGGCAAGCATGTTGAGTGTAGACTCATAACCCCTAATCATCATCAGAATAACCTGCAACATCACAAGTTACAGCCACAGTGGGTCAATACATTGGAATAGTATTGGCAAGTGATACCTTAGTACAATATTAACATATAAATACTATATGAATTTGGCTAAGTGTAGCTTAGGCTTGCTTTGCTCAAAATAGGTTTTACCTATTAGTTGAAACACTATTTTTTCTTTGACAAAACTTTCCCAAGGAATCACCAATAGAAATTGGTGAACCTTCACCCTTGTTCAACCACATGTTTTAACTTAGAAATTGGGATGAGGAGATTCTTGATAGCTTCCATGTCTTGATGCTCATGTTGTCCAATACCAGGGACATGGCTAAGTACTTAGATTCTTCCATCTGCAGAGGTTGTGCACTTTCCCCACAAGACTTGATTTTCACCAAGACAAGACCTTTCAGAAGCCTTCCCTTAGACCAAATGTACGCGCTCCAAACCTATCATCCCACTACCACCAACTGTCCAAATGGCTAAGTTATTGCAACCTATATGATCCAGGCAGAGCCCATAATGCCATGTGGCTGCACTAGAAGCTTCTTAACATTTGGCATCTCAAATCCCTTTGTTCCTGGGTGGCTTTCCAAAAGTGACAAGGTAAACCATAGAAATGGGCCTTGTGTAACCACTCAACACAAACCATTCTTTCCATTCCACCCAGGTGTTTCATTCACTTAGTTGTTTTATTAAGCAAAAACACAAGTCAAAGACTTAGAAATATTTTCACATAGCATGAATATATAACCACCCTTGGTTGCTACTAGCTAGGCTAATCATGGAAATGGTAAGTATCTTAACTTAGATAAATTTCTAACAATTCTACAACTACTAGGATTTACCAAGCATAGCATATAGATACTTATCAAAATATTCATGCAGGTCCTATACAAAATATTTCTAGTGCATAGCTGAAAAATATAGGAATAAAAGCATGAAGCACCACTTTCCTTGGTAGTTTGGGGAGTAGCAAAAATCTTCACAACCACAATCACTATTTGCACAAAAATCTACACATAAAATAATGGCACCAAAATCACATAACAAAATATACAAACAAAAATATATGAATGCATGCAAATGCCATGTGATGGTTTTTCTACACCAAACAAGACAAGTGTATAGTACTGAAATACAAACAAGTCCAAGATACTCAATTTAGATTTTATTTGATCTTTAAAACATTTTTCAAACAATTTCTATACTCAAATTAAGCCTACAAAAGTTTCTGCAAAAACAACCATTTTTACAGAGGCAAAACATTAAACACATTGCATAACAGATAGGATTTTCTCTCCTGATTCCAATGATATAAAATTTGCAAAATTTGAACGTGGGGATCAAAAGTTATGAATTTTACAAGTTTGAATCACTGATAAATCTAAATTCTGTTTTTAAATCTAATCACAGAACACGCGGAAGCTTCTGATTGGCCTATACCGGTTCGCACGGATCGATCGATAAGAGTCGTTGGATTAAAGTGACTGTGCACGGTCCAGATCTGTAAGGTTCCCAACCTTTAATAAGGTAGAGATCCCTGTGTTTACAATGCTAGTCCCTGGATCAATAGCTAGCATCCACAGTTAAGATGTAATATCAAGAAACAAAGGTCATAATACAACTTTATAACCAGGAATAAAATAATTTATTACATCCCATTTGGCTATCTCATTACAATGCAGCAGAATATAACAATAGCATGGGGTCCTTCATCTTCAAAGTGCCATAGGCAAACATGTTGGTTGTAGACTTGTAATCATATTTCAACACACTTCACTAATATCAAACAAACCTGCAACATAACAAGTTACAGCCACAAGGGTCAATACATTTGAATTGTATTGGAAAGTGATACTGTGGTAGTATAGTGGAGTCTATCATCTATATGCATTTGTCTAAGTGGAGCTTAGGCTTGCTTTGCTCAAAATAGTTTTTCCTTGTCATTTGAAAACACTAAGTTTTTGCTTGACAAAAACACCCAAGGCATCTCCCAATAGAAAATGGTGAACCTTCAATCCTTGTTCAACCACAAGTTTTAACTTAGAAATTTGGATGAGGAGATTCTTGATAGCTTCCATGTCTTGATGCTCAATTTGTCCTTTACCAGGGACATGGCTAAGTACTTAGATTTTACACTCTGCAGAGGTGGTGCACTTTCCCCACAAGACTTGGTTTCACCAAGACAAGATCTTTCAAAAGCCTTCCCTTAGACCAGAATGGACGCGTTCCAACCTATCATCCCCTACCACCAAATTTCCATTTGGCTAAGTTATTGCAACCTATATGATCCAGACAGAGCCCATAATGCCAAGTGGTTGCACTTGAAGCTTCTCAACATTTGACATCTCAAATCTCTTTGTTCCTGGGTGGCCATCCACAAGTGAGATACACAAGGTAATCCATAGAAATGGGCCTTGCGAACCACTCAACACAAACCATTCCTTCCATTCCACCCAGGTGATTCATTCACATAGTTGTTTTATTAAACAAAACACAAGTCCTTTGACATAGAAATATTCTATAGCATGAAATATAATCCACCCTTGTTTTCTACTAGCTAAGCTAAGCATGATAGTAGTAGGAATCTTAACTTAGGAAATTTCTACTAAGGTTTCATCTACTAGGATTTCCCATGGCATAGTTTATACCTAGTAAAAATTCCATGCAAGTCCTACTTAGAAATATCACTAATGCATAGTGAAAATAATGGGACAAAAGTATGGAGCATCACTTGCCTTTCTGGTAGAGGATATAAGTTCACTCCTTGATCATTGCAATATTCACACTCTTAAAATCACTACAATTCAATCAAGCAAGCAACATTTCAATCTACCATTCAAGCAACATCACATAAAATAATAGAAACAAAACATTGCATGCAAGCATGTCAATCTTTGTTTTATTTACAAAGGTGGTTTATAATAGGTTATAAACATTCTAAAACACTTATTGGTCATTTTATAAAGTGGCAAAACTATTTTCAAAAGATTTTACCTATAAACCATTTTCAAACCAAATCATTATTTTATGTGGTTGAAAATGCCTTTATCAAAGTAGAAATCTTTATAGGGTTTACCAAATACATTTTTAAATCATAAAACTTGGTGCTTGGGGTCAGAGAGTTTATTCCAAAACATTTCCCAAAGGTTTTCTTTAAAAAGCATTTTTAACAAATAAACAATATTTTTATTTGACTAAAAATGGTTTAAATCAAAGGTTTATTCTTTTGCTTCACCAAATATATTTTTGAAACCACAAATTGATTTTTATGGTCAGTAGGTTCAAAACAATCCATTTGCCAAAGGTTTTATCTCAAAAATCATTTTAGAACAATTTTTATATTCTAAAAATGCATACACAAGTTTCTGCAAAAACAATCAATTTAGCAGAAGCATTTTACTAAACAAAGTGCATGGTCAGAAAGTACTTGTCTTTCTAATTCCATTGATATAAAATTTGCAAAATTTGGACGTGTGGTTTGAAAGTTATGAATTTTACAAAATTGAACATCAAATAGACCATTTCTGATTTTATTCAAACAGACAGGGCCACGTGGAGCAATTTCATTGGGCGGTACCGCTTCGGTTGGATCGAGCCTTCTGGGCCGTCAGATCTAAATGACTATGCACGATACGGATCAAAATATACCCCTTCGATTAAGTTTCTATCGCGTGCGTTGGATCTAAATCCTACGGCGCTCAACCACTGACCATTCACTAGCGGTGCTGGCGGCGGCGACTGGCGGCGGAGCGGCCTGGCGGTGGCGTTGCTGGCGATGCAGGAAGCGAGAGAGGGTGGGGAGAAGCTCACCAGGTTCGCAGGGTGTTGCTGATTCTCAACTTGATTGTGGGAAGGCAGGGGGCGTACGGGGTTGATGACAATTGCTCGTCGGAGTTGTCCACTGGCTCGGGCTCGCACGGTCGTCGACGGGGGCGAGGCTACAGGGCACGGAAGAGCAAAGCAGTGGGTCTGTTAGACGCGCGAGAGAGAGGAGAGCATAGGAGTATCATCGCGAGAGGAAGGGGAGGTCGGTGTTACCGGGGAGAGGTCGACGGAGTTGGAGATAGACGGCGGCGTGTTCAGTCGAGGTTGCTGCCGACGATGGGGGGCACGCGCGAGCGAGCTGATGCCACTGGGAGGTTTAGGAAGTGGTGGGGATCATGCCTGCGTGGTCGAGAGAGTGAGGCGCGACGGCGACTGGCCTGAAT
This sequence comes from Avena sativa, assembly GCA_916181665.1. Lineage (NCBI taxonomy): Eukaryota > Viridiplantae > Streptophyta > Magnoliopsida > Poales > Poaceae > Avena > Avena sativa. The sequence goes on along the minus strand of OV702283.1, from coordinate 132,922,803 downwards.
TGGAGGTGGAGCTCGCCGGAGGCAGTGGCGGTCTAAGAGGAAATCAGGGCAGCCTGGGGGCTCCGATGGGGCGACGACTGGGGGAAAAGAGAGAGGAGGGAGAGGTGGTTAAGAGGGATCGGTCACCGATGGGGGTTACTCGGCCAGTAACCTGAATTCATGCCGGCATTCAAACGGCAGTAATGGCCAGAGAGGGGGGCGGGGTCAGCGGCGGGTGAGGACGACGGTGAGGTGGCAGTGGGGTCGCTTGGCAGCGAGAGAGAGAGTGTGGGGGTGGGGTCCAATGGTCATCAACTTAGCGGGTTCGTTCGCGAGTGAAAAATGATTCACTGCGGGAGAGAAGGAGTGGGCTGGACTGGGCTTAGTTGGGCCTGCTGGCTGGGCTGAGGTCCGATTCATTTTTTTTTGTACAGAAACTTTTCCCTTTTCTATTTCCATTAATCTGTTTTGATTTTGTTTAGTTTATTCAAACATCTATTTGAATTCAAACTTCTCTCAAATTTTGTGTGGATTCAAACACTGATTAATAATACACTCCAAAGTCAAATTTAGAATAATTTATATATTCTTTTTAGGGTCTTTTAATTATTTAAAATAGGTTCTAGTATTAATTAAAAAAGATTTAATAATATTCTTCAATCTCCATTTGAATTCAAATCACCACCAAACTTTGGGTAAATTTTTATTCTCTTTATCAACATATTTCAAAGTTCAAAATAGAATAATGCTTTTATTATTTTAGGATCTATTAATAATTAAATAAATAGTCCATAGTCTTTAATTCAAATAGGTTTTAATTTATTTTAAAAACTCTTTTTGAAATCTAAATAATATCAAAATCTTTTCAGTAGGTTTCATTTGAAAAACTAAAACACTTGGAATTCTTATTTTAAAATCTTTAATAAATTTTAATGTTTATTTGAAAGGAAAAAGCCTTTACTTAAATAAAATTGGATATTGATAAATCCTTATTATTTTATTTAAATAAACCTTTATTGTTTTTAACAAATAGAAATAATTTATTTCATTTTCTTGGCCAAGATTTAATTTGGTTCTTTAAAATAATCCTTATTTATATTTCTACCTTTGCTGTTGAAAACCATATCTTTTTATTTAAAGACTCAAAAATAGTGATTCCAACTATTATAACTTTACTTATTATTTGTTTATCTTTTTAAATCCTTTTAGGATTCTTTGCTCACCATTTGGTATGGATTTTAGATAAGTTCTTTATTAGCTTTGGAAATTCAATTTCCTTGTCTTATTAATTTCATGAGATTTTATTTATGGTTCCAAATTAAGTGAAACCAATTTCTATGGTTTTATAATATTTCCATTTGTCATTCTTGATCATTTTGAAATGTTTGTATGATAAATTTTTATATGGATCAAATCCATAGTCTTAGAGATAACTTGAAAATGATTTTCTTCCATTAGGGTTTTAGGGTTTTGGTTTATTCTCCAAGTGTTTAAATTTCAAGATGCATTTAAGAGGAATGCATTCCACTTGATTTGGATTTAGTTGGATTCAAACATTAGCCAAAGTTTGTTCAAGATGGGATTTTAAGTTTCCATTTAGAAACAAAAGTTTCTTTTCACCCTAAATTTCGAAAATTATTTATTTTGTTTATTTATTTTCACATTACAAGATTTGGAAAATCTTGGGATGTGACAAGATCTAAACATACCGCTTCGTTAAGTGATTGTATCTCACGCGTTCGATCTAGATCTAACGGTTACCGATCAAACGACCAAGGATTGGCGGCGCTGGCGACGGTGGTGCGGCGACGGCGCTCTGTCAGCGACGCTCCGGCGGCTGCAAAGGGGGCTGGGGTCAACGGAGGGGCTTACCAAACTCGCAAGGTCGCGCTGATGCTCAACGTAGCAGTGGTTGTCCAAGGGGCGCACGGACATGGTGGAAATTCCTCGCCGGAGTGTAGACTGACGTCGGGTGCGGCTGTTCATCATTGTTGCCGGAGTTGTAGATCATGCCAGAGTGAAACAAGCGTTGGTTTAGATGCGCACGAGTCTGGCAAAAACGTGAGCATCAAAAAGAAGGACGGGGGCGGTCGGGAATTACCAGGAGACGTCACCGGAGTTGAGACAGACGACGGCGCTCGCTTGACGTTGAAGTTGCCGATGAATGGGAGCACGCGCGGATGAGTGGGTGATACTGGTAGGTGCAGAGGAAGATGGGGAACTTGCTCGTGGTGTCTGGAAGGCAAGGGGAGACGGTGGCTGGCCGGAATTCACCGCCGGAGTTCGACTGTGCAGCGGCGGAGTGAGAGCAAATAAGGGCAGCCTGGTGGCGCTTCTGGCTAGCTCTGCTGGGGGAAATGGCCGCGAGGGGGAGGGGATTAAGTAGCCAGAGCGGAGGAGAGAATCACGCTCGCAATCAACGACAATTAACCGGATTAATTTGCGGCAGTGAAGGAGGGAGGAAACGGCGAGGCCAGGTCGTGGGCGGGGTTTGGGGATGACGCTGACAGGGCATGGTGGGGTCAAGTTGTCAGTGGGTGGGTGCACACGCCTGCGGTGAGAAACAGAGAGAAAAGAAAAACCCCGGGTGGGCTGCTTTGTCTGTTGGGCCGAAAAGGTGGCGCCAGGCCCAGTTCTGTTTTCTAATTCTTTTTATTTTTCTAAATTGATTTTCAGGAATCCTTTTCAAATAAATTCAAAAGCATTTTAATTCCAAATCTTTCTGTACTTTTGTAAAGTGAAGACTTCATAATTTTGAGCATAAAAGCATGCTGTCTTGCTGGACATGCTTGGTTCCTTTGAAATTTAAAATAAATAGTGCCTTAGCACAAGATTTGATAAAGATTTGAAAATGGTTTTAAAACCAAAATTTGTTTTGAATTTTTTTTCCAAGCTTGGAACTCAACCACACCATCTCATGAACACACAATCCTTGGTTTGAAACAAATATTCTCTCATTAGAGAGTGGCATTGGATCAATGCTTGTTTACATAAAATAACAAGCACCCAAATGCTTCTGTTTTTGTAATGACTTTGAAATTTATCCCTAAATGATCATGCATGCATGGATGATATGCAATCTTTGAAAACATGATTTTAGGGATATTACAAAGCTCCATGGTGATGGTCTTATAACTTCATTTGATTTTGAATCATACGAGACATGTCAGGCTTGTACTTGGAAAGATGACCAAGTCGCCTTTTTCGGGTTTACCCGAGAGAGCGACAGACTTGTTGGAACTCATACATACTGATGTATCTGGACCAATGAGCACGACAGCCAGAGGAGGATATCACTACTTCATTACTTTTACTGCTGATTTCAGTAGATATGGTTATGTCTACTTGATGAGGCATAAGTCTGAAACTTTTGAAAAGTTCAAGGAGTTTCAGAGTGAAGTAGAGAATCAACGTGGCAAGAAAATAAATGCCTTGCGATATGATCGTGGAGGTGAATATTTGAGTCACGAATTTAGCGATCATCTTAAGAGTTGCGAAATTGTTCCACAACTTACGCCTCAAAGAAACGGGGTCTCCGAACGGCGTAATCGAACTTTGTTGGACATGGTTCGATCGATGATGAGCCAGTCGGATTTGCCATTGTCATTTTGGGGTTACGCTCTAGAAACAGCAGCTTTCACACTTAACAGGATACCATCTACATCCGTAGTTAAGACACCATATGAGATTTGGACTGGAAAGAATCACAGTTTGTCTTTTCTAAAGATTTGGGGTTGTGATGCATTTGTCAAGCGACTTCAGTCGAACAAGCTAACACCCAAATCGGATAAGTGCATTTTCGTGGGATATCCGAGGGAAACCTTAGGGTATTACTTCTACAACCGAGAAGAGGGAAAAGTGTTTGTCGCTCGTAGCGGTGTTTTCCTAGAGAAAGAGTTTCTCACAAAGGGAACAAGTTGAGGAACCCGTGGCAACAGAAGCACCACAACCACGAAGGTCGGCTAGGCTCCGCGAAGCGCGGGAATTATTATTGTTAGACAATGATGAGTCTATGACCTATGCATAAGCGATGGTGGACCCAGACTCTGAGAAATGGTTGATCGCCATGAGATCCGAGATACAGTCCGTGGGATACAATCAAGTTTGGAACTTGGTTGACCTACCTGCTGGTTTTAAAGCCATCGAGTGCAAATGGACCTATAAGAAGAAGATTGATATGGATGGAAATGTTCACATCCATAAAGCTCGACTTGTTGCAAAAGGTTTTCGACAAGTTCAAGGAGTTGACTACGACGAGACTTTCCCGCCCGTAGCGATGCTTAAATCTATACGGATTATTCTAGGCATTGCTACACATTTTTACTATGAAATATGGCAGATGGATGTCAAGACTGCTTTCCTAAATGGAATCCTTACTAAGGACGTGTATATGATGCATCCCAAAGGTTTTGTCGATCCAAACAATGCTGGAAAGGTATGCAAACTTCTGAAGTCCATTTATGGGCTGAAGCAAGCATCTCGGAGTTGGAACATTCGATTTGATGAAGTTGTAAAGGAGTTTGGCTTCATAAAAAACGAACAAGAACCTTGTGTTTACAAGAAGGAAAGTGGGAGAGAGCTAGTATTTCTAATCTTATATGTAGATGACATATTGCTGATTGGAAATGACATTCCTATGCTCGAGTCTATTAAGACCTCATTGAAAAATAGTTTTTCGATGGACTTAGGAGAAGCGGCATATATTCTGGGCATCAAGATCTATAGAGATAGATCAAGAAGGCTAATTGGATTAAGACAGAGTACATACATTGACAAAGTGTTGAAACGGTTCAGCATGGAAGAGGCTAAGAAAGGGTTCTTGCCCATGTCTCATGGCATAAAACTCAGCAAGACTAAGTGTCCTTCGACTACTGATGAGCGTGAGGGCATGAGCAGGATTCCATATGCTTCGGTTATTGGATACATCATGTATGCAATGATATGTACTCGCCTAGATGTTTCCTATGCTCTAAGTGTTACGAGAAGATATCAGGCTGATCCAGGTGAAGGTCACTGGACAGCGGTAAATGTCACATCCCAAAATTCTCCTAATTTTGGAATGTGAAATAAATAAATAAGTTTGATTGATTGTTTGACTATGTTGAAAATTCTCAAAGAGAAGAAACTTTTTGAACAGAAAATCCTCTCAACCTTGAATTCAAAATCTTATATTCTTTTGTTATGACCTAAGTAGCCATATAGGCAAAAGGGCATGGATTGATTATGGATTGTAGAATTGGTGTGCAAGATTTTAAAATGAAAATCATGAAGCCTTCATAAGCATTTCATTACATCCATGCAAAGATCTCACAAACTGAATCCAAATCCTGGTATCTAAATCCTATAGTTGATTTGCCCAAATGTTCCTAAAGGAAATTAAATTGACTTTATAAAACCCATTGTTGCTAAGGCATAAATTATTGATAATTATAGCCTAAAGAGATTCAATTAATATTACAAAATTTTAGAAACAAAATTGAGCTCATTTGGAGCTATTATGAAAAAGTTATGGAATAAATACAAACAAATAAAGATATAAATAAAATGGAATATACAAGGATTTATAAACCCACTACTTGCAGACTTGTAAAAAGATTACAAATATGGTCCTATAATGATCTATTCGATTTTAGAAAAAATTAGAAACAAGAATCGTGTCATTTGGAGTTCGTAAGCAAAAGATATGAGGGAAACAAGTAACTAGAAAAAGAAAAAAAAAAGAAAAACCTAAGAGGGCCGGTCCACCCAGGACGACCGATACAGCACACACGTACACAGCAACCGATCGTGCCTAGTTTGCTTTAAAAAACGTGCGAAAATTGATTTTCTATACATATCTCTATTCAAACACTTGTAACTTTTTATCTACAACTCCAAATCGACTTCCGTTTGTTTCTACTTGTTTCCTACTTCAAAACCTATCTCCCCACTATCATAAACCTCCATTTAAACTCGTGGAGCCCAACTGTACGAGTTTCTCTTCTCGAAATTCCGAATCTACACATGCCTGAATCGTATTTCGCTTTTTAACCCATCTAGACTTCGTCGTTTGCCTTCGGTCAAAAAACGAAAGTTGTAGAACTCGTTGAAATCTTTCAATCCCGACAAACCTCGCCTCTTTTCATCCACGACAGCCGCAGAATTTTGCATCGCAATATTTCAGATCTGACGGTGTAAATCCAAGATGTACTCGCGCTCGTTTCTTCAAATCCAAATTCCTTTGGTGAGAAGGTAGTAATAATGATTCCCACAACTTTTATGTTCTAAGTTTTTCAATTTGACCTACGGATTTGTCACTCTAACACAGTTCTATTTCTTCTCTATTCTGAGCCAAAGTCGGGTCAATCTCTTCTTCTAGCCACCGGATCCTATCAAGACGGTCGAGATCTAATCAAACCGGTGCGTGCCATGTCGTTATCCCGGTCAGCTTCCTCATCAACGCCACGTCATCGTCAGGTCAGCATTTAGTCCTAGGCAGCATGCAAAGTCAACATGTCCAGTCAGCGGAATATTCTCTGAAATATTCCATTCGAATTAAAAATTGCACATTATAGATCTAACTTGTAAAACTCATTAAAAATTCATACCACTTCCAAAAATTGCGTATAATATATCAAATTGAAGATAATTTTACGTAGAATCATCTTATCAGAATATATCCAACTTTTACTGTACGTGGTTACTGCAGTAATTTAATTAGTTTTAATGGTCTTTTAGGTTAATAAATTCATAGAAAATTATCTGTAACTCCAAAAAATATGAACAATATATCAATTTGAAGCTACTGTAATGTACATTAATAATATCTGGTTGGATCTAGCCTTTGCTGATTATTTAACCTGTAGCAGTTTAATTAGTTTTAATGGCTTTATAAATCATTAAATCCATAGTAAATTAATTGCTTGTTACAAAAATATAAATGATATAACGATGGAAAGCTGGTTCCATGTGGATCATCAATATGCAATTAGTTCAGGCTTTGACTGTAAGGTTTTGCCGTGAATATTTAAATGGTTTAATGTCTTATTTAGAGTAATAAATTCATAAGAAAATAAATAATGCTCAGAACATTACAAATAATATGTCCCTGGATTCACAATTCTGTGGAGATTACAGATATAGTTTTAGTTTGAATTTTTGGAGACAGAAACTATATGAATCATTTAAAACCCATTAAACACTATTTAAATCATACAAAAAGATCTATAACTCCGATTAGGGTGAATCCAAATGCTAAGGTTTTGTATTGACAATATCTATACAGAGAAATTGCATGCCAAATTATTTGGTACTGTTAAAATAGAAATTCATACAGAAATATTTAAACCCATTGAAATAGTGTTTTAATCATAAGAAAATATCTATAACTCCTTTTTAGGTGAATCAAATTGCTACTGTCTCTAAATTGCATTACCTATCTAGTAGCATCTAGTTCACAATTTAATACGACATAAACATATTTAGTTCAATTAAAGTGGTATACACCATATTAATTCGATACAACTTTAGTAATAAAAGCTTTAGTGCATTAAATGACTTTCCACATGCATCATGTAATCTAACTATGTTCATAACACTAAATGCAACCATTGTGACTCATTAAATCGTCATGCATGCATCTGTTCATCATTGTTTTCTTGTAATGTTGCACTGTTGTATGTTTGCAATGTTTTGAATGGTGTTTGTTGTGTTTGCTTCAAACGTTAGATTGCGAGGAGTGCAACTACTGTGATTGCAACTACTATGATTGCAAGTATTGTGGTTATGACGAGAGCAACCATTATATCTATGAGGATTGTGAGGATTGTGAGGATTATCTAATCGACTACATCTACAACAAAGACAAGTGGTGCTATCTTGGTCATAAATGTCCTATTGTTTTTCCTATGCATTGTAGATGTTTTTGTAGAATTGCATATGTAGGAATTGATGTGTATATGCTATGCTATGTCCCATATTATTCCCTAGCATTCCTTGTTTATGAGCCACCGTTGGTAGATGTGCTTAACCATGCTATGATGAACGAGGGATGGGTTACATCACTGATGTTGATTCTAAATGTGTTGGTTTGCGAAAACTAAAACAACTTAATCAATGAATCCCCTGGGTGTGATGGGATTGATAATTTTTGGTGGTATCATTGCGGAAAGGCACCCAAGACACTGAGAAAGGATTGGTTTCTTTGTTTGGTAGCTTTCGTGTGCAACCATGTGCCAATAATGAAATGGGCGGTTGGTTGAACTCAGTAGGTTGTGGTAACTTGAACCCACGTATCCAGAGATGTAGATAGTGTAGGTTGGACCGGTGCGTGTCGGGTTTGGGGAGCTACTTCCCGAACGGTTCCTTCTTGGAATTCTACCTATCATCACCCAATATGAGAGTGGTGGTACGAGCTGGGCTGGCCAAGTCACATGGGTAAAGTGTACTAACCCCTCCAGGGTGTATAAACTAAGTGCTTAGCCGTGTCTCCAGTTATGGACAATTTGAGCGACCTGATACTGATGCTATGATATTTCTCACTCATCCTTATTTCTTAATTGCTTAAAACTTGTTGGGTGAACATAATTGGGTAGGAGCACCTGGGAGTGAACCAGAGTGTCCTATTTATCGTATTGGAAAACTACTTTGTTACAAATGTTAGGATAAAACTGTTGCTTTATGCAAATGAGTCTGAACTCCACTTGGCCAAATAAGCATGTAGTTGATAGATTTGTTGTTAACCACTTTAGCCTACTTTCCATACATTCAATGTATTGACCATTCATGGCTGCAACGTTTCATGTTGCAGGTTGTATCGTATCTGAGTGATCGTTCATAGGTCGCGAGACTCCACTCAACAATTGTTCGCCTGTGGCACATTTGAAGGATGGAGATCTACCTTGTATTAGTTTTCCGCTGTGTAATTGAATAAATAATGTAAATTCTGGATCATATTCGTTGTATTTATGATGCACAGTTATATTTGGTATCATTTTGTACTGTGTGTGCCAGTGAACCGATCCAGGGATTGGCACTATACACATGAACTCAGCCTTATCAGGCGAGGGTGTTACAAGATGGTATCAGAGCTGTGTGTTGGCTGTAGGATCGTGACCTTAGAAATGGATTAGCAATAGAAGACCTCTATTAGGAGAACTATCATATTTTATACTTATTAGAGTTCTTATATTCCTTGTCTATCCTTTTTATAACCTCTTCTTGTTCAAAATTTGTAGTTGTCCATTCTTATGATACCTATATGAGAGTTAGCATATAAGTAAAACAATAAATAAGATGACATAAATTAACATCTCACCAAGTTTTGGTAGGTCTGGACCACCATATTTTATCTCTTTAGGAGATCATCGCTATCGTGTTAGCATATTGTTCTTACCAACTTATGTGGTATGAAAATATAGGTTGTTTGCTTGGTTGTATTGAGCTATTTTATGTGATGCTTTGTTTAGGATCAGTTAGTTTTGAACTCTAATGTTTCTGAAATTGTGATGAGGTTTTTAAATTAGTTTAATGGTGTGAATTGATTGAAATTCGTGAGATTACTGCTGCAGTTTTCTGCCGGACCTGTTGTACCGCGCGATTTTTCATATTTTACTGGTAACTCCTAAAAATCTAGAAAAATAGGATCTGGAGCTTAATTACCTGTAGTACATGCATAAAAATTGGCTAAAATTCCTGACGAGTTTAGGTCGGTCAGAAAATTTGTGAAGTTTGTTGTACCATTTTGACAGATTTTGTTTGTTGCTTATATGTTGCTCTATTTTACTCTAGTATTGTTCCCAATGCTTTCAAACTATTTTGTGGTTATATACTACTAAGTTTAGACCTATGTATTATTGTTATGCAAGTGCTTGCTTGTGTGTTGATTTCTTATGATTCTTTCCTTGTTTGTGACATTGATTGCTTCATATAGTTATGGGTAGGATTATTTTCTTAGTCGTTTCTTTCCTATAGAATCTATTCTTCCCTATCTTGAACCCTTAGAGATATAATGATGTGTTAAGTGTAAGGTTTGACAACACAATGCATTTAGGAAGGAGAATGCTTTATCTAATGGAAAAAAAAGATGTGGGAGTATGAAGTGTTGAAATGATGTTATGTAGTAGATTACACAACCTGAAAGTTGAAGTATCGATAGTTTAGTTTTAGTAGTAGCTTTGTTGATTGAATACATGGGAGTATACATAGAGCATTAGTTCGTGCCCATGGAAACATTCTTCAAGGCAAGTGAGGATGCCCGAGTGATAGAAAAACGTGATTCACCTATCCTCATACAGGGTAATGATTTGGGTGCAGGATGGATTGATCACCATTCCTACTACTCTTATTATTCGCTCTTGTACTGTTGGCTTTGCAAATCTTGAGTGCCCTTTTTAACCTTAGCAGAGAGTCGACGTTGAGCCTAAACCCTAGAATGGTATATTGTTACACCCTTCTAAAAGCATCCATTGCTAAGCATAGGAATGTACGGTAAGGATGAATCCCAACCGTGAATTATGGGCACCGTGAAGTAAACATTCCCTATTTGCCCACCATGAGAGTTTTGCTAGTTTAAGAAGTGCTTTCTCGGAAACTATCAATCATGATGTTTAGAATGTGCTAGAGACATTGTGCCAATAAAAGTCTAAAGGAGAACCAATCTGAGCTAAGTGAATCCTCGAGAAGTGACCTACTCAATTTTCTTTTAAGGGTGGTAGCATCCTAGTGAATCCTTAACCTTTCTTTCTTTCTAGCCTTCCCAAATCTCAGGACGAGATTTCTTTTAAAGGTGGTAGTCTGTCACATCCCAAAATTATCCTAATTTTGGAATGTGAAATAAATAAATAAGTTTGATTGATTGTTTGACTATGTTGAAAATTCTCAAAGAGAAGAAACTTTTTGAAAAGAAAATCCTCTCAACCTTAAATTCAAAATCTTATATTCTTTTGTTATGACCTAAGTAGCCATATAGGCAAAAGGGCATGGATTGATTATGGATTGTAGAATTGGTGTGCAAGATTTTAAAATTAAAATCATGAAGCCTTCATAAGCATTTCATTACATCCATGCAAAGATCTCACAAACTGAATCCAAATCCTGGTATCTAAATCTTCTAGTTGATTTGCCCAAATGTTCCTAAAGGAAATTAAATTGACTTTATAAAACCCATTGTTGCTAAGGCATAAATTATTGATAATTATAGCCTAAAGAGATTCAATTAATATTACAAAATTTTAGAAACAAAATTGAGATTATTTGGAGCTATTATGAAAAAGTTATGGAATAAATACAAACAAATAAAGATATAAATAAAATGGAATATACAAGGATTTATAAACCCACTACTTGCAAACTAGTAAAAAGATTACAAATATGATCCTACAATGATCTATTCGATTTTAGAAAAATTTAGAAACAAGAATCGTGTTATTTGGAGTTCGTATGCAAAAGATATGAGGAAAATAAGTAACTAGAAAAAAAAAACCTAAGCGGGCCGGCCCACCCGGGACGACAGAACTAGCACGCACGTACACAGCAACCGATCATGCCCAGGTTTGCTTTAAAAAGCATGCGAAAATTGATTTTCTATACCTATCTCTACTCAAACACTTATAACTTTTTATCTACAACTCCAAATCGACTTCCGTTTGTTTCTACTTGTTCCCTACTCCAAAACCTATCTCCCCACCGTCATAAACCTCCATATAAACTCGTGGAGCCACAGCTGTACGAGTTTCTCTTCTCGGAATCCCGAATCTACACATGCCCGAATCTTATTTTGCTTTTTAACCCATCTAGACTTCGTCGTTTGCCTTCGGTCAAAACACGAAAGTTGTAGAACTCGTCGAAATATTTCAATCCCGACAAACCTCGCCTCTTTTCATCCACCACAGCCGCAGAATTTTGCATCGCAATATTTCAGATCTGACGGTGTAAATCCAAGATGTACTCGCGCTCGTTTCTTCAAATCCAAATTCCTTTGGTGAGAAGGTAGAAATAATGATTCCCCACAACTTTTATGTTCTAAGTTTTTCAATTTGACCTAGGGATATGTCACTCTAACACAGATCTATTTCTTGTCTATTCTGAGCCAAAATCGGGTCAATCTCTTCTTCTAGCCATCGGATCCTATCGAGACGGTCGAGATCCAATCAAAGCGGTGCATGCCATGTCATTATCCCGGTCAGCTTCCTCATCAATGCCATGTCATCGTCAGGTCAGCATTTAGTCCTAGGCAGCATGCAAAGTCAACATGTCCACTCAGCGGAATATTCTCTGGAATATTCCATTCGAATTTAAAATTGCACATTATAGATCTAACTTGTAAAATTCATTAGAAATTCATACCACGTACAAAAATTGTGTATAATATATCAAATTGAAGATAATTTCACGTAGAATAATCTTATCAGAATAGATCCAACTTTTACTATACGTGGTTACTGCAGTAATTTAATTAGTTTTAATGGTCTTTTAGGTTAATAAATTCATAGAAAATTATTCGTAACTCCAAAAAATATGAACAATATATCAAATTGAAGCTACTGTAATGTACACTAATAATATCTGGTTGGATCTAGCCTTTGCGGATTATTTAGCCTGTAGCAATTTAATTAGTTTTAATGCCTTTATAAATCATTAAATTCATAGTAAATTAATTGCTTGTCACAAAAATATAAATGATATACCGATGGAAAGCTGGTTCCATGTAGATCATCAATATGCAATTAGTTCAGCCTTTGACTGTAAGGTTTTGCCGTGAAGATTTAAATGGTTTAATGGCTTATTTAGAGTAATAAATTCATAAGAAAATAAATAATGCTCAGAAAATTACAAATAATATGTCCCTGGATTCACAATTCCGTGGAGATTACAGATATAATTTTATTTTGAATTTTAGGAGAGAGAAACTATATGAATCATTTAAAACCCATTAAACACTATTTAAATCATACAAAAAGATCTATAACTCCGATTAGGGTGAATCCAAATGCTAAGGTTTTGTATTGACAATATCTATACCGAGAAATTTCATGCCAAATTATTGGGTACTGTTAAAATAGAAATTCATACAGAAATATTTAAACCCATTGAAATAGTGTTTTAATCATAAGAAAATATCTATAACTCCTTTTTAGGTGAATCAAATTGCTACTGTCTCTAAATTGCATTAACTATCCAGTAGCATCTAGTTCACAATTTAATATGACATAAACATATTTATTTCAATTAAAGTGGTATACACCATATTAAATCGATACAACTTTAGTAATAAAAGCTTTAGTGCATTAAATGACTTTCCACATGCATCATGTAATCTAACTATGTTCAGAACACTAAATGCAACCATTGTAACTCATTAAATCATCATGCATGCATCTGTTCATCATTGTTTTCTTGTAATGTTGCACTGTTGTATGTTTGCAATATTTTGAATGGTGTTTGTTGTGTTTGCTTCAAACGTTAGATTGCGAGGAGTGCAACTATTGTGATTGCAACTACTATGACTGCAAGTATTGTGGTTATGACGAGAGCAACCATTATATCTATGAGGATTGTGAGGATTATCTAATCCCCTACATCTACAACAAAGGCAAGTGGTGCTATCTTGGTCATAAATGTCCTACTGTTTTCCTATGCATTGTAGATGTTTTTGTAGAATTGCATATGTAGGAATTGATGTGTATATGCTATGCTATGTCCCATATATTCCCTAGCATTCCTTGTTTATGAGCCATCGTTGGTAGATGTGCTTAACCATGCTATGATGAACGAGGGCTGGCTTACATCACTGATGTTGATTCTAAATGTGTTGGTTTGCGAAAACTAAAACAACTTAATCAATGAATCTCCTGGGTGTGATGGGATTGATAATTTTTGGTGGTATCATTGTGGAAAGGCACCCAGGACACTGAGAAACGATTGGTTTCTTTGTTTGGTAGCTTTCGTGTGCAACCATGTGCCAATAATGAAATGGGCGATTGGTTGAACTCAGTAGGTTGTGGTAACTCGAACCGACGTATCCAGAGATATAGATAGTGTAGGTTGGACCAGTGCGTGTCGGGTTTGGGGAGCTACTTCCCGAATGGTTCCTTCTTGGACTTCTCCCTATCATCACCCAATATGAGAGTGGTGGTACGAGCTGGGCTGGCCAAGTCACATGGGTAAAGTGTACTAACCCCTGCAGGGTGTATAAACTAAGTGCTTAGCCGTGTCCCCGGTTATGGACAATTTGAACGACCTGATACTGATGCTATGATATTTCTCACTCATCCTTATTTCTTAATTGCTTAAAACTATTTGGGTGAACATAATTGGGTAGGAGCACCTGGGAGTGAACCAGAGTGTCCTATTTATCGTATTGGAAAACTACTTTGTTACAAATGTTAGGATAAAACTGTTGCTTTATGCAAATGAGCCTGAACTCCACTTGGCCAAATAAGCATGTAGTTGATAGATCTGTTGTTAACCACTTTAGCCTACTTGCCATACATTCAATGTATGGACCATTCGTGGCTGCAACGTTTCATGTTGCATGTTATATCGTATCTGAGTGATCGTTCATAGGTCGCGAGACTCCACTCAACAATTTTTCGCCTGTGGCACATTTGAAGGATGGAGATCTACCTTGTATTCGTTTTCCGCTGTGTACTTGAATAAATAATGTAAATTCTGGATCATATTCGTTGTATTTATGATGCACAGTTATATTTGGTATCATTTTGTATTGTGTGTGCCAGTGAACCGATCCAGGGATTGGCACTATACACATGAACTCAGCCTTATCAGTCGAGGGTGTTACAGTAAAGAACATCCTTAATACTTGAGAAGGAGTAAGGATGTGTTCCTAGTTTATGGAGGTGAGGATGAACTCAGTGTAAGGGGTTACACAAATGCGAGTTACCTTAACGACTCAGATGATTCCAGATCACAATTTGGTTATGCGTTTGTCATGAATGGTGGTGTTGTGAGTTGGAAAAGTTCCAAGCAAGATACGGTGGCCTCCTTTTCAACAGAAGCTGAATATATTGACGCCTCGGAGGCTGCAAAGGAAGCTGTTTGGATTAGGAATTTCCTGATCGCTCTTGGTGTGGTTCTGGGCGCGTCCAATCCCATGGACGTTTATTGTGACAACAATGGTGCTATTGCACAAGCCAAGGAACCTAGACAGCACCAGAAGAACAAACATATTCGCATGTGTTACCATCATATTCGAGAGTTCGTTTGAGGATGGTAGTGTCATGATATGCAAAATACATACGCACTCAAATGTTTCTAATCCTTTTACAAAGCCACTCCCGCAGCCTACGCATGAGGCGCACGCAAGAGCAATAGGTATTAGATACAATCTAGATTGACTCTAGTGCAAGTGGGAGACTGAAGGAAATATGCCCTAGAGGCAATCATAGAGATGATTATATTTCTTATGTATCCATGAGTTATTGTAATGTTCCTTGAATATCCATATCAGGCAACTTGTATTGATTGGCAATTATGTGAATTGTTTGTGAAACTATTTACTTGTATGGTTATTTAAGAGTTGTCCCTAGTTGGATTTCATGTGAGGACACACATGAATATTAGACTAGCACATCGATTGGTTGATGACTATGTTTCTCAAGTCATAGACATGGAGATGTCAAACCAATGATGTGGGAACATGTTATGAACATGGGGTTGGACTGACCCAACTTGAGACTGGAAATTAGTTGCAGCTCTCTCTCTACACATCGTGTACGTTTTGTCCTTAGACCTGAGATTGTCGCTTGTACTTCAGATGTGGATCAACCTACTTTGGGGCTATCAAACGTTGCATCGTAACTGGGTAGTTATAAAGGTATCTTTCGGGTTTGTCCTGAAGCAGGCTGCAAGGCATGGTTAATCAAGATGGCATTTTCCCCTCTCTACTTGAGAGAGATATCTCTGGGCCCCTCGAGTGATCGGAACTAGAAATGCATGGCCATGCTACATAAGGTTAATAGTTAACCTAGTAAAGGGATTCCGAGTTACGGTATCGAGAAAGAGAGGTCAGCTTGGAGCTAGACCAAATATCGTGAGGCAAAGGGAAAGACATATACTAAACCTTGTGATGGTCCGTCCGATATGATCTTTGTATGCGTTTAGGAGTTGGCACGTATTGCTAGAGGCCGCTACAAACTATTGACAGAATAAGTGTATTCGTGTCATGTCTATACATATATGAACCTATAGGGTCACACACTTAAGAGGCTGGAAGCCTAATGAGGATTGGATCTGAATTAGACCAGGCTTAGGCTACTAATGGGCTGCTAATGTAGAAGCCCACTAAGGACGCCTATATAAGAGAGGGTGGGGCGAGCTGACCAGGGTTAGACCTTAGACCATTCCACCCAGCCTCCACACCTCTCGCCTATGTCGCGCGCGGCCCTAGCAGTTCGGCGTTGGACGCTTCCACCCTGTACGTGTGGATACCTCGGAGACGCTGCATCTGTAGCGCTTGGACGATCCGCGCAAGGGGTGCTTCTCATGGGACGAGGACAAGGAGGAGACGTGGAAAGTCTGCACTGCCTCGACGCGCTTCATCAATTCCGCAACTGCGCGTCTAGTGGTAATCCCGTGATCTATGACAACAGTAATCCTGGTATACGCGGTAGAATTTTTTTGATTTGCGCTAGTGTAGCCTACCCGTATCCCTTCACCCCTCCCCTCTATTTATGAGAGGGGAGCAGATTGGGAGAGGGCAGTTTGAATCCTTCCCCAACTCCCTCTCCTACTAGGCGTGTGGTGGAGGGAGAGAAGGATTCTCTACTTCCTCCACCAGGAAACATTGTCCCAGTTTGACTTTTCAAACTTTCCTTTTAACTTCCAATTTTGGAGTTTAATTTCTTTCTTATAAACGCCCAGCCAAGTGACCTAGGACATGATGCAATCATTCCACTTAGTCATGACACATTCATGTACCCTTCCCCTTCTGGTCCGATGAACCTTCTAGACCCTTCTAGATCATTCCGATGAAAACACCAGAATCATTCCCGAACTCCGGAATTGGACTTCCCTTATAAGAATCTTATTCTCCGGACCATTCCGGATTTTCTTGTGATGTCCCGGATCCCATCCGAGACTCCGAACAACATTCGGTATTACTAATTACATTCCATATCTACTTAAACAACATCGAATCCTTAAGTGTGTCTCCCTACGGTTCATGAATTATGCAGAGATGACCGAGATTCTTCTCTGATCAATAACCAATAGAGGAATCTGGAAATTCATATGGCTCCCACATATTTCTATGATTACTTTGTGACCGAATGAACCATTTAGATACGATACCAATTTCCCTTTGTCTCGTGATATTTTACTTATCCGAGGTTTGATCGTGAGTACCTCTTCATACCTAGTTCAACCTCGTTACCTACAAGTACTATTTACTCGTTCCTGTGATATGTGATCCCTTGTGATCTAGTCACATGCTTGCAAGCTAATTGGATGACATTCCATCGAGAGGGCCCAGAGTATATCTATCCGTCATATGGATGGACAAATTCCACTCTTGATCCATGTGCCTCAACACATACTTTCCGAATACTCAATGCCACCTTTATAACCACCTAGTTATGAGGTGGTATTTTGATGTCATCAAAGTATCCATCTGGTGATGGTGATTAGCATGATATCATGGTCGAAGGAATTAGGTTACTATGTATCAGAAAGCTTGTAGCAAATGAACTATTGAAATGACTTGATCTTTATGCTACGCTTATCTATAGGAGTGTGTCCATCACACCATTCTCCTAATGATATGATCTTGTTGTTAATAACATCTTAATGTTCATGATCAGGAAACCATGATCATCTATCAACCAACAATCTAGTACTATAAATAGGCTTTACTAGGGACTCTAATAAGTTTACAAATCACACAAGTATTAATGTTTTCGGTTAATACTATTATAGCATGAATGTGAACATTTATCATAAACACAAAGATATAATAATAACTACTTTTGCCTCTAGGGCATATCTCCAATAGTCTCCCACTTGCACTAGAGTCAACTAATCTAGATTACATGGTAATATACCAAACACCCATGGCGGTTTGGTGCTGGTCATGTTTTCCCCTCGGGAGAGGTTTAGTCAATGAATCCGCCACATTCAGATATGTGTGTACTTTGCAAATATTTATGTCACCATCTTGGACATGCTCTCGAATAGCATGAAAACGCAGCTTGATATGCTTCAGCTTCTTGTGTGACCTTGGTTCTTGCACATTGGGTATGGTGCCCATGTTATCACAGTAGATAGACATTGGGTCCAGCGCACTAGGAATCACACCGAGCTCTATAATGAACTCCTTCATCCATATCGCCTCTTGTGAATCCTCCGAAGAAGCTATGTATTCTGATTCAGTTGAAGATCTCGCCACGATGCTTTGCTTTGCACTCCTCCGGCTTACTGCTGCACCATTCAAAGTAAATACGTATCCAAATTGAGATTTAGAATCATCCGGATTGGTGTTCCAACTATCATCGGTGTATCCATTAACAACGAGGTGTTCATCACCTCCATAAGAAATAACCATATCCTTAGTTCTTCTCAAGTACTTAAGGATGTTTTTGACCATTGCCAATGATCCACCCCTAGATCAATTTGATATCTGCTAGTTAAACTAACAACATATGCAATGTAGGGTCTAGTACATAGCATGGAATACATGATAGATCCTATGGCTGAGGCATAGGGAGTATTACTCATCCTTTCTCTATCTTCTGCCGTAGCAGGACTCTGAGTGTTACTCAAGGTCGTATTGGGCAACATGGGCAAGAACCCTTTGATGCAGTTTGTCCATAAGTTTGTATAAAACCAAAACTTTCGATCACCTTATCAAAACATTGATTCCAACTTCGAGATTCTTGCTTCAATCCATAAATTGATTGTTGAAGTTTACATACCTTGTTAGCATATTTAGGATCGACAAAACCTTTGGGTTGTACCATATACAACTCTTCATCAATGTCTCCATTGATGAACGCCGTTTTGACATCTCCCATATCTCATAATCATAATATACAGCGATTGCTAACAAAATCCTCACAGACTTTAGCTTCGCTACCGGTGAGAAAGTATCATCATAGTCAGCTCCTTGAATTTGTCGAAACCCTTTTGCGACAAGTCGAGATTTATAGACGGTTACATTACCATCAGCATATGTTTTCTTCTTGAAAATCCATTTGTTCTCGAACTCCTTCCGACCATCTGATAAGTCCACCAAAGTCCATAACTGGTTTTCATACATGGATCCAATCTCTGATTTCATGGCTTCTTGCCATTTATTGGAATCTAGGATCATCATTGCTTCCTCATATGTTGCAGGGTCATCGGTGTTGTCCACCAACATGACACTCATAACGGGATCATACCAATCGGGAGTGGTACGAGTCCTCGTTGACCTGCGAGGTTTCGTATTAACTTGGACCAAAGTTTCATGATCATCATCATTAGCTTCCTCTCTTATTGGTGTAGGTGCCACAGGAACTTCTTCCGGTGTTGTGCTACTCTCAAATCCGAGAGAAGGTTCGACAACCTCGTAGAGTTCTACTTTCCTTCCAGTCACTTCTTTTGACATAAACTCCTTCTCTAGAAAGGATACATTTTTGGCAACAAAGTTTTTGCCCTCGGATCTATGATAGAAGGTATACTCAATTGTTTCCTTCGGGTATCCTATAAAGACGCATTTTTCTGCTTTGGGTTCAAGCTTGTTGGTTTGTAACTTCTTTACATAAGCTTCACAACCCCAAACTTTAAGAAACGACAATTTAGGTTTCTTCCCAAACCATAATTCATACGGTGTCGTTTCAACAGATTTAGATGGTTCCCTATTTAAAGTGAATGCGGCTATTTCTAATGTATAGCCCCAAAATGACAAAGGTAAATCTATAAGTGACATCATAGAATGAACCATACCTAAGAGAGTTCGATTATGATGTTCGAACACACCATTACATTGTGGTGTTCCCGGCAGTGTCAATTGTGAAAGTATTCTGCATTTCTTCAAATGCTCACCAAAATCGTAACTCAGATATTCGCCTCCACAATCATATCGTAGAAACTTAATCTTCTTGTTACGTTGATTCTCCACTTCACTTTGAAATTCCTTAAACTTCTCGAAAGTTTTGGACTTATGTTTCATGAAATAGATATACCCATATCTACTCAAGTCATCTGTGAAAGTAAGAACATAACGATAACCACCGCGCGATGCTACACTCATCGGGCCACACACATCGGTATGTATGATTTCCAACAAGTCTGTAGCTCGCTCCATCATACCAGAATATGGAGTATTAGTCATTTTACCCATCATACATGCTTTGCATCTTTCAAGTGATTCAAAATCAAGTGATTCAAGAAGTCGATCGAATGGAGGTTTTTCATACGCTTCACTCCAATGTGACCAAGATGATAGTGCCACATATAGGTTAAGTTATCTCTTAATTTCAAACGTTTAGCTTCAATATTATTAACATGTGTATTACTACAATCGAGGTTCAAAAAGAATAGACCATCTATCAAAGGTGCATGTGCATAAAACATATTACTCATATAAATCGAACAACCATTATTCTCGGACTTAAACAAGTAACCGTCTCGCAATAAACATGATCCGGATATAATGTTCATGCTCAATGCAAGCACCCAATAAAAATTATTTAAGTATAAAACTAATCCCGATGGTAGATGAAGAGGTAGCGTGCCAACCGCGATCACATCAACCTTTGATCCATTTCCAACGCGCATCGTCACCTTGTTCTTCGCTAGTTTTCGTCTATTCTGTAGCTCCTGTTTCACGTTACAAATATGAGAAACTAAACCAGTATGAAAAACCCAGGCTCTATTACGACTACTAGTAAGATACACATCAATAACATGTATATCGAATATACCTTTCTTCTTGATGTTCCCGTTCTTCAGATCCGCCAAGTACTTAGGGCAATTCCGCTTCCAGTGACCTTCTCCCTTGCAGTAAAAGCACTCAGTATCAGGCTTAGGCCCAGCCTTGGTCTTCTTTGCCAGCGCGGTAGCTTTCTTACCGCCCTTCTTGAAGTTTCCCTTTTTCTTAGGCTTGCCTTGCTTCTTGAAATTGGTGGTCTTATTGACCATCAAAACTTGGTGCTCTTTCTTGATCTCCACTTCCGCAGACTTCAACATAGAGAAGAGTTCTGGCAACGTCTTATCCATGTGTTGCATGTTGTAGTTCATCACAAAGTTCTTATAACTTGGTGGTAGTGATTGGAGGACACGATGAATCCCCAACGCATTAGGAATTATTATGCCCAAGCTCTAGATCTTATTATCTTGCCCAGACATCTTAAGCACATGCTCACTGATGGAGCTTTCCTCCTCCATCTTGCAGTTAAAGAACTTTTCAGAAGCTTCATAACTTTCAACTGTCGCCTGAGCCTCAAATATCATTTTGAGTTCACGGAAAATATCATGTGGATCAAAGTTATCAATCCTATTTTGAAGCTCCGATTCGAAACCATACAAGATAACACACTGAACCGTGGAGTACTGATTCTTCCGAGTGCGGTAAACATTTTTTACCTCATCGGTAGCATCATCTACAGGTGGGTCACCCAGCAGTGCATCCAGCACATAGGTCAACTGACCAGCATTGAGGAGAATCCTCAAACTGCAGAACCACTTCACGAAGTTGCTTCCATTGTTTTTCAACTTTTCTTTCTCTAGGAACGCATTAATATTGATGGTAGGGGCCGCCATTGATCTAGAACATATTCGCAATAGTTTTAGACTAAGTTTATGACAAATTGAGTTCTAATAGTTAAATTAACCTAGGTGATCTCTGTAGCACCCCGGAAATCCACTACTAGAAAATCGCCTGTTGTTTTTATTATGTGCATCATCATAACATCAGCATGCATCTGTTTGCCTAAAAGTATTTTCTAAAAGCCCGTTTTTGTTTTCTAAAATATCCCCTCTCTATTTCAAATGTAAAACTCTTGGTCCGTCCGGATCTTTTGTTTGCCTAAACTATTTTACCAAAAAGATATTTAAAACTAAATAAAACGTTTTTGTCCGGGGAGGCAGTCCGACCGATCAGGCCAGAGGCCCAACCGGCCCAGACTACCTACAAATCGGCCCACCTAAATCAAACCCTAGCCTAACCCTAACCTGATCCCTCCCCACCTCTCACACCCCGCCGCCGCCAGTCCCTTGACACCACCACACCACTCCACACCATCCACCCGACGCGCATGCCACACACGCACGCAGGCGCGCAAGCCACGCCCGTTGGCCCCACCCCGACCCCACTTCCCACGCACGCAACCAGGCCCCAACATGATGCCCCTGGCCCACCCACTCGCCCCCACAGAAACCACCCCGACCCCGCGTCCCCTCCCCGCTGCTCTCCTTCCTCTCGAGATGCCGCCAGGCTCGCCTGCACCCCTGCCTTGCCCCGCCGCCAGGTGCCGCCGCCCGACCTCGCCGGGCCTCCTCTCTCTGATGCCGAGATCCCCGCGTGCCCCCGTCTCCTCCGCCCGGCCTCTGCGCGCTGCCGGCCTGCGCCCAAGCCACCAGGGCCCCGATGCCGCTGCCTTCGCTGCCGCCGACCGGGCCCTCCCCTCGCCCGCGTCTTCCCTGCCTCTTCCTGGCTCTCCTCTCTGCGCGTGGCCCCTTCCTCTGCCACTAGTGGCCCATGCCGGCCTCGACCTCTCGGCGACGTGCGCCGCCTCCCTCTACCACCTCCTCCCCTGCACGTGTGGCTTGTCGTCCTCGCCTGCATCGCCCCGCGACCGCGTCGCCTGGTCGCCACCTCTGCTCACCACCGCAGGATCGGCACCCTCCCTAGTCGGCCCGTCGCCAAGGGGCTGTCCCCGTCTTGTCGTCGACCCTGGGTCCCCTGGCCAGGACCTCTGTCGCTAGTGGCCTCATCCTTGGGCCCCGCACGTCCTTCCCTGGCCTTCCTCCCCCTGGTGTCCGTCCCCGACCTGCAGCATCCCATGTTGTGCCGGGCCACCTCGCACGGTAGCCAACTGTTGCCTCGTGACTCTGACCGCCATCACCCGCCTCACGCACGCCATCGCCTTTCTTCGGTCACGCTGTGCCTCGCAGGTGTTTGTGTTTTGGTCTAGAAGAGTTGACACCTCCCTGGAGTTCAGTGAAGCTAATAGGCCGTCAATGTGTTCCGTTGACGGCTTGTCTCTGACGGCAAGTTACAGGAACCACCAGATGCCACTCGAAGTAACCCTTGACAATTCAAGGTCTTCTACACGGAACTCGCGGAACCGACTTCGTCCATGTTTATCACCGACGAATAAGATGGGACAATCTGGGCTACCTCCTCGGAGCGGACAAGAACAAGGAGTTGACCAAGCTCATCGGAGCCGTCGCCAAGATCTTCTTCACATATGCGGATCCGATGTCCCGTTCACGGAGTCCGAAGACCGATACCGCCGAACCCGAGCGCCAAGGTCGCCTTCCTGATCCCTCGAGCCTCCCCGAGCCCCAAGATCGTCCGAACTCCCTAATGTGTGACCCCTTTACCTCCAAGCCCTATTTTTATAACGGATATATCTTGTTGCATATAATAATTCATACTCGCATACATATAATGTGGTTTGGGGGCATTATGCCAATTCATCTCATAATTAAATATGGAGTCCATCTGCGGGATATCGTTATCTTATTCCGGACTCCATTTAAATTGGTGTAGCGAACCGATGCCATGTTCCGCCCTATTAACCCAACACTTAATTTGCGGGGTAGATAAATAACTCGAACCTAATAATAAATGTTGGGACCCCGGTTTCCGCTTAATATTGCCTTAATGCATCGCACCTTTGCCATGTCATACATCATACATGCATCATGCCCGATTTTCTACCGTAGTATTAAATAGTCCATCCGGTGTTTCTTCTAGTGCTTTGCTTCTTCACGGATTAGGCCGATGAGTTGATGCGAGTGTCGACCCGATCTTCGGATGAACCTTCGGCAATGTTTTCAGGCGAGCACCTCCCCCTTTTCTACCTATCTTACTTTTATAGTATTTATTCCCTCCTGTTGATCTATTGCTATCTGTGTTGCGGTGCTCTAGTTTTCGTACCCGTGATATCCCTTGCAGCCTTATACTGCCTTGGACACATCCTACTACCTGTCGATTGGTAGATAGTTGGACTTGCTCGTCGTAGTCGCTTGCTCTAGAGCTGTTGCGTGTCGTCAAATACCACAGTTGTTGGAGTTTTGCCGCATGTTTAATGTTGGAGATGATCATGGCTTTAATTATTGTTTAATAACTAAACTTGAAGTAGGTAAATAATGCAGAGGCATAGGTGGGCAATAGATGTTATTTGGTTATTAACCGTCCACTTGTGTCCCGTAGGACCCCGAGTTCTTGACACCTGTTCCGAGATCGAGCGCACTAACCACAGGTGGGGTGTATGGGCACCCCCATCGATTAGTACCTGATTTCAAAGTATTGTACCGGGGGCCACAAGTAGTTTGGGGCTTTATTACTATCCTGTACTTATGCCATGCTTTACTTCTTTATTTACGATTGTGCAAGGAGCACCTGTACTGTTTAGGACCGTGACACGTTTTCGCTGTATCGACAAGCCTAGTCACACTTTCGGGTTCCCAGTCGTTTACAGCCGTCTACACAAACCCTGAGTCCGTCTCGGAGACCGGCCGACTTTGTTGCGGGTAGCTTAGTGGGGTGGCCCCCATGTACTTGCTTTGGGTCTGGGAAACGTCATGACTTAGGCCCCGCCGACATACCGATGGGTGTATGTTAACTGATCTGGCAAAAAGGGTCGAAGTGCGTGTGGATACTTTGGTGCACCCCTGCAGGGTTAAATCTTTTCGAAAAGCCGTGTCTGCGGTTATGGATGACTTGGAGCACAGTTCTTGATCATAGACAACTATAACTAAAGTTTACTGCTATAATTTGACTTGTATCCGATATGACTAGTAATCAGCTTCACTACAACGGAATGGCTAAATAAAAGTACCAACAACTGCTGGGTTTTGGGATATCTCATGCTTATTGTATTTGACTAGTAAGTGTCGCAACTACAACAGAATGGTTAACTAAAACTGCCCACTGCTTATTATATCAGGATGACCATCTATACCTGACTAGTAATTGCTGCAACGATAACTGAATAAATAAAACTGCCAACTGTTATCTCGAGGATGGTCAGTTTGGTTCCGAATAGGTCTTTCTTATCCGGATGGGTATGTTTGGTGGTAGCATCAGTTTGGTTCCGAATAGGTCTTTCTTATCCCTCTCTGATAGCCGACAGTTATCTCGAGTCTCTATAGGTTGTTTAGTGCATGCTGCGCTGCCGCTTCAGTCCACCATACCTATGTAGGCGAGGACCGCCGAATTCTAGCCTCGCCGTGTACTGGCCTCAGTACTGACCGCTCTCTTTTTCCTTTGCCCTTTGTCGACAACCCCTTTTGTTTAAGCAGGTTTGAGATCGACGTCGTTAGCAGGGTTACCCTTCCGGCTTGGCCTGGGCAGGGTTATGGACGCCTTTGGTTATTCTTCAAGGCTCTTAGCTCAATTTGCATCTTGTCCGTACTCGGACGCTGTATCGTTTTCAAGGTGATTTGGATCTTTGTACTGTAAATCTGTATTCTTGACTCTTTGAGTCGCTGTTGTATATATATGTTTTGTGGGTTCCATCGAGGACTATTGTGTAATGGTATTACTTCGTTTTCCACCCACACGCAAGTGCCTGGTGGGCACCTTTGAATTGTTTCTATGCGGGTTTTGGCGGGAAGCGCTGAAACTTGCATAGGGCTGATTCCGAGGGTGTTACAATATCCCACTCAAAACAACATCCCTTACATTGTTTTAGTGATCACACAAACCAAATCCACTACATCGAAACCGATCATTACGAGAGATGATATAGTTTCAAAGGTGAACAATCAACATGTTCATAATATCTACTATATGACTCATGCTTTACCTTTTGGTAATCCGTGTTCCAAGACCATGTCTGTATATGCTACGCTTGTCAAGATCAAACGTTAGTTTCCGCATGAGCAAATCTAGCTTGCTCCTGTTGTATACACTCGCAGAATCTAACACACCCGATCATCACGTGGTGCTTCGAAACAACGAGTCTTGGCAATGGTGCCTACTAAGGATGAACACTTTATAACTTGACATTTTGTGAGAGGGATCATCATATAATGCTACCGTCATGAACTAAACTAAGCAATACAAGATGCATAAAAGGATTAACACCACATGCAATTCAAAATATGTGATATGATATGGCCTTTCTTCTTATGTTTCGGATCTCCATCTGCAAGCACGAACATGATCTCCATCATCACCGGCGTGGCGTCAAGGTCAATGGCACCGCTCCATGGTTGTCGTCCACCAGCATCAACTATTACGACTACTTTGAATAATAGACACACAGGTCTTAACGAAATTTAAAAGACACCCATAAGGCTCCTGCCGGTTGCCGACTTACAATAAGGAACATTGCATACATCATATATAGTCACAATCATGGCCATATCACATCACAGCACACCCCTGCAAAACAAAGTTAGACGCCTCTAATTTTCTTTGCATGTTTTACGTGGTTTGGGGCTTTCAATAAGTACCATTCTAACTTATGAACAAGAACCACAGCGTTGATGCTTGAACTATCAAGTGCCCATTGTAAATTTAATCTTTACTATGATGGGAGAGACAGACACCCGCAAAGCCACTTATGCAATACAAGTTACATGTTGAGCGTGAGCAAGTCTCATGAACGATGTCATGTAAGGTTAGCCTGGGCCGCTTCACCCCACCATACCGCAAGATGAAAAGTACAAAAAAGCAATTGATAATAAAAGTACCACCGCCCACAATGACCATTGTGTTCTGCTCGTGCAACAGATCTACATATAGACACGGCTCTGATACCACTGTAGGGGTTCGTAGCATGGAAAGAAAAAAATTTATACCGCATGAACACACACAAGCCAAGATCTATCTACTAGATTGTAGCAACGAGTCGATTAGAGTACTCACCCTCGAAGATTCCAAAGTGGTTAACGAGAGCAGATTCTCGTGGGTGATGTAGTCGTTCACTTGCCAATCTCAAGATCGCGAAGACGATCCTTCCGGCGCCGCATTCCGGCAGCATTCCCGCAGTCGGTCACACTTTCAGTACCCGATGAAGACCTTCCTCTCCCTTGTTCCAGCAGGCAGTGGAGGTTGCAGTTCTCTCCTCATGATTCCAGCAACATGACGGCGTGGTGTCGAAGTTAGAGGGGAAATCCCGCAGGGCTTCGCCTTAAGCCGGAGCGGGTTATGGTGGAGTAGTAGGGTTCTTCCATGTCTACGGTTTAGAAGCCGGAGAGGAGGAGGTGGGATGGCGGCAGCTATGGAGGCGACGGCGGTGCGGCGGCGCACAGTGGCGGCGGCACTGGACGGCGAACGACGACACAGTGGCTTCGTGGGATGGGGCTTGTTGTGGTCTTTGGGGGCAACCCCTCCCCTCTATTTATGAGAGGGGGCAGCTTGTGAGAGGGGAGTTTGAATCCTTCCCCAACTCCCTCTCCTACTAGGTGCGTGGTGGAGGGAGAGAAGGATTCTCTCCTTCCTCCACCAGGAAACATTGTCCCAGTTTGACTTTTCAAACTTGCCTTTTGACTTTAAATTTTGGAGTTTAATTTATTTCTTTTAAACACCCAGCCAAGTGACCTAGGACATGATGCAATAATTCCACTTAGTCATGACACATTCATGTACCATTCCCCTTTCGGTCCGATGAACCTTCTAGACCCTTCTAGATCATTCCGGTGAAAACACTAGAATCATTCCCAAACTCCGGAATTGGACTTTCCTTATATGAATCTTATTCTCCGGACCATTCCATATTTCCTCGTGATGTCCTGGATCCCATCCGAGACTCCGAACAACATTCAGTCTTCCAACTTACATTCCATATCTACTTAAACAACATAGAATCAAAGTATGTCTCCCTACGGTTCGTGAATTATGCTGACATGACCGAGACTCTTCTCCGATCAATAACCAATAGAGGAATCTAGAAATTTATATGGCTCCCACATATTTCTATGATTACTTTGTGATCAAACAAACCATTTATATATGATACCAATTTCCCTTTGTATCGTGATATTTTACTTATCCGAGGTTTGATCGTCGGTATCTCTTCATACCTAGTTCAACCTTGTTACCGATAAGTACTCTTTACTCGTTCCTATGATATGTGATCCCATGTGATCCAGTCACATGCTTGCATGAGAATTGGATGACATTCCACCGAGAGGGACCAGAGTATATCTATCCGTCATATGGATGGACAAATCCCACTGTTGATTCATGTGCCTCAACACACACTTTCTGAATACTCAATGCCACCTTTATAACCACCTAGTTATGAAGTGTTGTTTGATGTCATCAAAGTATCCATACAGTGATGGTAATTAGCATGATCTCATGGTCAAAGGAATTAGGCTACTTTGTATTAGAAAGCATATAGCAAACGAACTATTGAAATGACTTGATCTTTGTGCTACACTTATCTATAGGAGTGTGTCCATCACACCATTATCGATATGATCTTGTTGTTAATAACATCTCAATGCTCATGATCAGGAAACCATGATCATCTATCAACCAACAAGCTAGTACTATGAAGAAGCTTTACTAGGGACTCTAATAAGTTTACAAATCACACCAGTATTAATGTTTCCAGTTAATACTATTATAGCATGAATGTAAACATTTATCATAGACACAAAGATATAATAATAAATACTTTTATTATTACCTCTAGAGCATATCTCCAACAGCCATGATCTACAATAGAAATATGCAAAACACTTTAAGACATGTATTCATAAAAGATCAAATGTATTAAACATTTTGATACTTATGCTCCCATTAGAACCAACACCCCTCCAATGGTTACTTAGTGATTCAGGATCTAAAACTAGTGATCTTTAGCATCACTGCTAGCCGTCAAGTGATCTAGGTAGGCTACTCCTTGCCAATCGCATCTCATGCGACTCTTGTTGGTCAAGTGGAATCTCATGCCCTGGCTACGATCGACCTCTCCCCGAGCCCCACAACCGTTGTGATGGACCCGTCTAGCTTACCAGGTGCTTCCACTGTAAGATTCTGACTCGAACCCACCTAGTCGAAAAGAATTTGCAACACCTCAATTTTATGATCCCACTAACCAAAAATGTCTAACTTGTGATGGTGCAGCAGTGGCGGGGAGATAGAATAGACCTTCTTTGAGAGATTAAAGTTAACCAACTATCTAATAGAAGTAAAACTAGAGACATAATAATAACACAGATAGTCCAATTATAATGTGAAATGGTATGGTTCTCTTCATGGCAATCTCCATCTCCATGAACCTGTTTGTCATGTCTCTAGCTGTCGTGTCCTTCAAGTCCTCCATACATGCTACACTAGCATTAAGGAACATACAAGAAGATAGAATCACATGTTAACATGCAGGTCGTTATACAATAACAATGACAATGATTTGGCTCTAGCTGGCTGACAAACCCGTGATACGCATATCACGTATGGATTACACACATACATCACATGTACATGAATCATACCATTTATAACTTCCTACAAAAACAAGTTATGCATAGATACAATATCTACCGGTGTTGGGAAACTCACAATGACCTCTAAGGCACTATGACAGGGCAGAGCT
Source organism: Avena sativa (assembly GCA_916181665.1). Taxonomy (NCBI): domain Eukaryota; kingdom Viridiplantae; phylum Streptophyta; class Magnoliopsida; order Poales; family Poaceae; genus Avena; species Avena sativa. The sequence goes on along the minus strand of OV702283.1, from coordinate 132,893,122 downwards.
GGAGGTCCCGCTAGCCGGATAACGGGCGGGGATCGAAGGGGCAGCTCCCCTCGCGGGGGCTGGCAGAGCCCCACAATTTTCCAAAATCATAGATCTCATCTACATTCTGAACCATGGATTCCTTCATTGGATAAAACACTTTTACCCAAATCTGATACCTATGCAGATCTGACCAATCTCATTGACCATCCACACCTGATCTTCCATGCACCCCGAGTGCGATTGATCCAATCAATCTTGCACAAAACCAATCTATCTCATAGATCTACCACCGGAAACCTAAGTAGATCCAATCTACAACCTCATGCATATCACATATGCATAGATCAAGAGCCTAAAACTAGAAGCTATCGCTCTGATACCACTGTTGGGACGCGGGAAGATAAACAAAACTTTTATCCTACACGGTACACCCAAGATCCATCTCAGGTAATAGGCCACGAGATTTACCACTAGACGCGTAGGTGCGGATTATTGATGAAGTGCACCAGTTGATGCAGTGCCAATCGATCTCATGAACAGCTCCAACGGATCCCACACTACTAGGAAAATGTCCTTTAGTGGCGCACCAGGAAACATCATCTGTGGCGCACTAGCAGTGCACCACGTGCCTTGCGCTACGGCTATCTCTCAGCCGTGGCGCACTGCCTAGTGCGCCACGGTTGTGTAGAGACAGGCATAGCGCACCTGCTAGTGCGCCACAGAAGTTTGGGATGGTGTCCTACCCCGGGGATCTTCTGTGGTGCACTACCCAATGCGCCACTAAGCTTCCATAGTGCGCTTTCGGTGTAGTGCGCCACAGAAGGTGGATCATGTGCACCATAGATGTTTTTTTATTTTTTTTATTTCCGAGCCAGATTATATACAATACAGATTATATACAATATTACAGCAAATATACACACACAGATACAAGATATACAATTATATATATAAATACACAATATGAAAAACAAGATTGAAACAAATACATATAGATAAGTCTCATACATGAATACATAGTATAAGTTACATTGTTTCGATCAAGTTACAAATTAGTAGTTGGTGACATGCGAATACATGTGTCGATCGAACAAGTTAGAGCTCGGAAGCTCGCCTAGACATCTAAACTAGCTAGACACAAACGCGGGATAAACAACCAAAGAAGATAAGCATGCTCACCGCCGCGACGAAGGTGTAGGTCTTCATCCGGTTCCTTGTCGTCCTAACTCCCGCTAGATAGCGCGTGTATCTAGCTTCCGCCTCCGCCATAGTGTTGTACCCTTTGTAGCTATTGCCGCTGAAACGGTGCACTTGTCTCCGGCAGTCTTCCCAATCATCGTAGACTCCGGGAACCCGTCCCTTGTACACGACGTACCACGTCATCTACAAGTTGACAATAATAACTAACCGGTGATTGAAAAAACATGTATAATTAAAGTCGCATATGAAGATACACTTATAGAAAGTACTCTTAAATCAAAAAGAGCAAACTCAAAAAGCATGCCTCATATATAACTAGGTTGTTGGACACAGGAATATGCTACGATGGAACTGTACGCCAAGTAGGATGCACAACTCCTGGACTTGTGCATAGCACAAGGGTACAATCCCATCGTAGCACATTCACGTATATAGTGTGCCACGACATTTCAATCATCGGAATTATTCTCGAAAAAGACGAAAGTAGCTCGAAAAGAATGCCTCATATATAACTAGCTAGGTCGTTGGACATAGGAATATGCTACGACGGAACGGTTAGCCAAGTAGGATGCACAATTCCTGGACTTGTGCATATCACAAGGCTAACTATCCCGTTGTAGCACATTCACATATATATTGTGCCACGACATTTCAATCATTGGCATATTCTCGAAAAAGACAAAAATAACTCGAAAAGAATGCCTCATATATAACTAGCTAGGTCGTTGGACACAGGAATATGCTACGACGGAACAGTTAGCCAAGTAGGATGCACAATTCCTGGACTTGTGCATATCACAAGGCTAACTATCCCGTCGTAGCACATTCACATATATATTGTGCCACGACATTTCAATCATCGGCATTATTCTCGAAAAAGACAAAAATAACTCGAAAAGCATGCCTCATATATATACATATAGGTCGTTGGACACAGGAATATGCTACGATGGAACAGCGAGCCAAGTAGGATGCACAAGATCTGGACTTGTGCATATCACAAGGCTCATAGTCCCATCGTAGCACATTCACATATATAGTGTGCCACGACATTTCAATCATCGGCATTATTCTCGAAAAAATAGTAAGGAAAAAAAGGACCAAAGTGAGCAAAGGACCAAAGAGTAAGCAAAAAAACCAAGCATTGATTGATATATAATATTAATAAGAAAAAGAAGTAAGCGATGATTCATAGTTTGTCCACACACACACAAAGGTCATCTATAGTTTGTAACTACAACTAGGCCAACATCAAGCCTTCTGGCTCGGCTTAGGGAATGGGAGGACGCCTTGTCTCGTCATGAACTTCCTATAGTCACCCTGCATCTCTAGGCGATCTTCTATGTCACGGTTATTCGGGACATTTCCTCCGTAGAAGATCCCCCCCGAAGTCATGACATCACGAAAGATGATTGCCCCAAACTGCTGCTGGATGCGATACATCTCTTGTCTAATATCTGAATCATTGATCTTGTCCTTTGCTTCGGCCCACTGTTTGAGATGATCTGGCAGCGTAGAATTCTGCTGGTCAAGTAGGAACGCCCTCATGTGATGGAGTGCGTAGTAGGCTTCCTTCTTACTGTTTTCCGGCTGCTTCACGCAGGGGAACTCCGTTATGTGGTTGAAGACGTGCCTGCCGAACTTGACCTTCTTATGCACGAAGCTGGTGCCTTCCGTCGAGGCAAAGCCAGTGAGAGCATCATCCAGAACTTCCTTGATCTTGTCGTAGTTTTTCTTCTTTTCTAGACTCCCCGAGTCGAAATACGTGGCATGGGAATGCTTCGGCGATAAGGAGATGAGCGTGCAGTGTTCATCTCTGCGCAAAAAATTCAAATGGAATGTGTTGGAAAAAGAATGATGATGATCTAATAAAGCCAATCGACGGTGGCGATTGAATAGCGACTTACTCGGGAAAGTAAGGCACGAGAATGTATTCCTTTGTCTTGTGAGAGAAAAGATACGGACCATGGTATAGTGCAGCGGGTATAGGTGGAACATATTGAAGATGTCCTCGAACCGCAGGAAGAACAGATCCGCAGGGGCATTGTCGACGAAGCCCAAGCCTGGTGGCACCTTAACCACGAATACCGGGTGCGAGGGATCTTTCTCCCTTAGAAGGCGTCTCTCTATCGTCAGCACGCCGTCATGCACACTCTGCAGTTCCGAACTGGCGAGCTTCCGCAAATTCTTAGGTAGCATGGGCTCACCCGCCACATGAATCCTCCACATAATACCCTCGGGTCTTGGTGGCCCGTCCCGAAACCGGATCGGATTCGCAGTTGTTGATGCCAGCGGCTGGCTCGAGCTGCTAGATTTTCTTTTCCTGCCCTTTTTTCCTTTTGGAGAGCGGGCAGGCACCGCAATCTGAGCACCGGCCGCCCTATGTAGTGTGTCAGGGCATAGAATAAATGGCCGGTTGGTTGTATCAGCTGGCTCTGTAAAGGCGCAAGCTGGAGGCGTCTCCTGAGAACCAAACAGACGCTTGGTGATAGTGGCTTTCTCTGTGGGGCCACCAGCTAGGTCTTCTTTGTTGCCAAACTGAGTGCTAAAGAAGTGATCATTCCAGTCTTCGTCGTCCTCGGCTGGATCCTGCGCCATGTGCATATCATCAACATGATCATCTGTTGCTGGCACGACAGGCGAGGGCGGTAATAAGGGGGCCTTGCCACCGCTTGTCGCTGGAACGACAGGCGGTGCTATTGTCTGTGGCGTGATGGCCCCCGCCGTCCCCAAACGGATCATGCTATTTGGCCATAGCAAGAATAATCCAAAGCAAGTTCCGAGGACAGACGGCTCTTCTTCATCCGCTCCTGGGGGTTGAATGGGAGGTTCCGGGTCATCGCAGCCCCTTAGCACCCGACTAATTTTAACCCTGTGCACGGTATCTGGCATCGTCTTTGAGTGGAACGTGCGCTTCAAGGGTTGAACGATGGTACCCTTGGCAACATCCCTCAGCTCGTTGTTCACGTAGCATAAGAGAGTGCAAGGAACATCCGTCTGCGGAAAACATGTACGGTGTCGTCAGAGCGAGATGCCATAAGAGTAATAGATGGCATGAAAGGCGGTAATTAAAGCAATTTGTTTACCGTGATGGCGTCGAGATCGGCTAATGTCGACGGACCGCATACGGTGACGGGCGTGCAAGAGACGGAAGGGCTGCTTGATGGCGCGGTGCTGGACGCCGGTGTATTCTCCCTACCGACGGGTGCTTGGAGCTCCGATGCCGCCGCGACGATGGCAGGGGGCACCAACATGTACTCCGGCGCCACGGTGATGGCAGGGGGAGTCACCAACACTTGCGGCGCCGCGGTGCTAGCGGGCGGAGTCACGAACACGTAGTTCGCCTGATTCGTCGGCGCCGCGTTGTTCGAGTGGCTGCTGATCATGCTTGGAATCGGGCACGGCCCTACTCGACCACCCGCACTCCAGTTCGCTATTGACTCCACCAAGGTAGGCAGGATGGATGTGAGGGTGATTGTTAGGTTGTCTTGGACGATCTGCGGGATCCGCGCCACTTGTGCCTTAAGTTCTTGAACCTCGCGGTTTTCCTCCTCGCTCCTTCCCGACGGCGCCACATGCGTCCTCGGCGGTGGACCAAAATGATCCACCCAATTCTTACCCCCGAGGCCGGCCAGACGGCCAGCCGACGACGACTTCTTCGTAACCGGCTCTATTTTCTTGGCCCGGTTCATCGCCCTGTTAAAAGGGTTATCCCACCGGGTGGCCGCCGTCGACCCCTGGGATGAGGAACCCTAGGATCCATGACTAGCAACGATTTCCTCCTCCTGCAGAAGAAGTAACAGTGAATCTTTTAGATCATCAATTAGATTGCAATCGAGTTGATCCGCGGTAATTAGATTATACTTACCACAATTTCCTCGAATTCCTTCACCGCAGGATCCGCGGTGAGTTGTTTGGTTTTTGGGTCCACATGGTAACGGGCCCTGATGATGTTTTGAACCTGCCCGGGTTCGAATTTAGCAAAGGGGTTTTCTATCCCCTTGGATCTATACTCTTCGTCCTCCTTATTCCATTTGGCCTCTGTGGTTCTGTATCCACCAGATCCGAGATGGTGATGACCTATATTCATCGCCTGCAGCACCTTTCCCCCATTACTATTGGCCAGGGCTCTTTCGGATTCACACCTCTCCTTGAACTCCCGGAACTGATCTTCGGTGATCTGCGGGTCAATCTTCTGGATCTCCTCGAGACTTTTGCCTTCTTTATAGATCTTCTTCTTTATCCGGGTTCTCCAGCTGGCCAGGGCGGTGCTCATCTTTGTGAGGGCGGATTTGTTTACTTCGTTCCCATGATAATTTGTGTTCTGATACTTAGCGGGGAACTTGTATCTTGCGTGCAGCTTCTCGAAGAGGAGTGTGCGCAAGTGGCCATTATCTTTATGCCGGAGATTCTCGGTGTTGATCGAGATGGTTGTCCGGGTGATCGCTGCCACTTGCCCACCGTACCCTTTGACGACAAGGGCGGGCTCCAAAGGAACTCCTGATAGGCTCACTTCGGTAATTTCCTCCCTGACCGTGCCGACCGTGTTTGGGCGCCGGTCCTTCGGCTTCTTCTTCTTCTTCTTAGGAGGATTGTTACCACTCCCTGTGCCCTCGCCGCCATCAGTGGTTTCATCATTCGCCGTTCCTTCGGCTTCTTCCTCCGCGTCTTCCATCTCATCATCCTCGCTCTCCGAAGGATGGTATTCTTCATCGTCTTCTAGCCGCTGGGTCGCCTCCCAGAATGCCAATTGTTTATTCGGAGGTCTGAGTTCTCCTTCAGCGCTGATGCGCTTAGAACATCCAGCCTCGTCGTTGTCACACATCTTCGCACTAATAAAAAACAAATAATTGGTTAAATGCACGGAAAAATCCGGCATGACCTTTGCTAATTTTCTTAAACTATGAGTGCCTGATTTCTGCCGAAACGGAATTTAATCAACATTCCGGCAAAAATCGGGACTCATTTCATACAAGAACCTGCATATATATGGCCAGCATAGCTAGCACACAATAAATGGCCATCATAGCCAGCACAACCAGCACACAATAAATGGCCAACACAGCCAGCACATAATCTGGTCACATAGGATAATCTGGCCAACACAGCCAGCACATAAACATCTAGGTAGAAAACACATTGGTTAAGAATGCATCAACATGCCCAGCCACATCAAGCAATGGGCATTTACAGTTATCATCTGGATTCACCAGGCACCAAGCATATGATGGAAAGAAAATAACTAAAGCCTGCTAGGTCTCTTGAAAAAATAAAATAACACATATGAGCATACATTGCAGCAACTAAAACCCAAGGATACATGTTTCTGTCAACAAAAGCCTGCTAGGTCTCTTGAAAAAAGAAAATAGCATTCAGTTGTGCTCATATGATGGAAATGACCTGAACAGAGAAAATAACTTATTCTTTTAGTTCCCAGATGCTAATTCATGCCACTACTTCTACTCTCTTTCTAATTACTCCACCACTTATCAACCATCATTAGTATTATAATCCACCTATATGGGGTGCAAGATGTTGATCAGATACACGAATATTTTCTTATCGCAACTTGTGCAATTTGCAAGTATTGTAAAGCATGCCCAGCAAAGAAACTTTAGTTCTCAAATATTGCACCCTGACAGAAGACCTATTACGCATACTTACAGAAACCAGCTAAGCTAGTAAGGCAAGATTTTCACAAGAGTTTAGTACTCAGATTTTTTACACCTTGAATCTTGCTACTTGCTTAAGTATAAGAATTTGCTAAAAACATAAGCAGATCACTGTGGGGGGGCATGATGTGATCATGGACAAGCCTCCGCAAATAAAAGATTGTAAACCATTGTCGTCATGATCATGACCATTTACTTGTTCATACACCGAGCTATGTACATATTGCTAGATGGTGAGAGTGCAGCCATAAATTTCGAGTTCTATATTGCGATTACTACTATGAGTTCTATATTGCGATTACTACTATAGCGAGGCTCCACTTGAATCTTAATTGAAGGCAAGAACAGATACAGACAATAACCTGGTGCTCCACAGGAAGGCAAGTTCTAAATTGACAGACCTCCTACTACTTCTAAATTGACAGATACAGGCAGACCTACAACTGAACATTGGCTATACAACTGGTTGTTTATCTGGTGCTCCAGGAAGGCAAGTAAATTAAATCCGAGAAACTGAACATTGGCTACAAGCTACTTCTAAAAACTTCTGCAGATTAGCAAGAGAAGATACAGACAATAACCCAGCTTCTAAAAACTTCTGCAGATTAGCAAGAGCAGATGCAGAATAGCTACTTCTAAAAACTTCTGCAGGTTACTAAGGTTGTACCCTTCACCAGCAAGCTTCTCAAGAACTCCGGCGTGTCCGAGGCCACCATACAGAGGGAGAGAGAGGGACAGAGGGAGAGAGAGGGAGAGAGGGAGAGAGGGAGAGACAGGGGAGGGACGACGCTCACCTCTGACGGGCGGACGACGGCGGGCGGACGACGGCGGCCTCCACCTCCTCGAGCGGCGCGAGATCCTCCTCCTCCACAAGCGGCGCGGCGTGGGCCTCCTCCTCCTCCACGGATCGGCAGCGGCGCGGGCCTCCTCCTCCTCGAGAGCGCAGCGCGGCGGTGGCGGATCGAGAGCGCAGGGCGGCGGTGGCGGATCGAGAGCGCAGTGCGGCGGTGGCGGTGTCTGTGAGATGCGGGGATGAGAGAGACGTACGTGGCACGCGCGGTTGACTAGTCCAACACACATAGGCGTACCGCACCCTGGCCAAGTGCGCTACGGTGGCCAGGGTGCGCTACGCCTATGTGTGTTGGACTACCAGATAAGAGGGCGGCCACCCCACTAGTTAACACTAGTACTGTCATATCCCACCGGTTCTTCCCCTTAGCTCTATTCTAAACTATGAGCACCCAGGTTCGAATCCTGGTGCTCCACTTTTTTATTTTTATTTTAAAAATACTTTTAAATGTTCCAAAAAATGCCCAAAAGTGGTGATATATGCCATACAAGTTTTGTTTTGTTTTTAAAATACTTTTAAATATTCCAAAAATGCCCAAAAGTAGTGATATATGTCATAAAAATGTTACAAATATGATTCAAAGTATAACTAAATTTAATAATAATTTGTCCATGAATATTACAATCTTTTTTGACCACGCGTTCTACAATATTTTTTGAGCTAGCGTTTTACAATCTTTTTTCCCTACTTTGTCGCGGTTGAATAATTTAGCCCCGGCACTTTAATGTTTCTTCTTTCGAACGGGCTACCTTTTTTGGGTAGGGTTGTCCTTTTTCTTCTTGTGATGTATGTTGCTGCATCGTAGTCGTCGTCATCTTCAATCTTTGGATCGCCGTACTGGTCGAAGTCTTGCTCGTTGGCGACTCCATCCATTCCGATGATGTTTCTTTTTCCTCTCCTCACGACAACACGGCTAGGCTTTGTCGGGTCGGTAATGAAAAAACATTGGTCCACTTTGGTAGCCAGTACCCACGGTTCATTTTTCGCGGCCACGTTTGCACCGGCGGCCTTGGATTTGGCTGCTTCGGGTATAACCATGGTTGTGAAATACCGGTCTTCTCTTTCGACGCTCTTTGACCATCTGACACGGAACATCGGCACCTTTTCTCCACAGTAGTCGAGCTCCCAGATCTCCTCGATTCTTCCGTAGAATCTTTCCTTCACGTTGTCATCGGTGTAGAATTCCGACGTTACGCCTGAGTTCTGATAATCACATTTGTTGTCCTTTTCCTCCGTGTAGAATGTGTAGCCGTTGATATCATACGCCTGATAGGTCACCAGGTTTTGCATCGGTCCCTGCGACAAGGTGAATATGATATTTTCTGTGTCAGAAGAATGCGATCGCGGGGGATTATCAAGGAGCTTCTGCCTAAACCAACGCGTGAAATCTGAGTTGTGCTCTTTGATTATTTCTCCCTGCATCCTCTGTATGCCCCGGTCACTGTACTTCTTATCGATTAACCTTCTGTGCTTCTGTACCCAAGGATCGACCAGTTCTAAATGCTGTAGCGCGACAAGGTTTGCTCGATCAAAGTCTCCGCGTCGAAAATCGAAGTCTGCATGCAGTATGCGATGACCCTCTCGGTGACCAGATCCGTCGAGCTTGCCAAGGTGCCTGTTGACGGGAAGACCGACAGGGTTCTCGATGTCTAGATAATTCGTGCAGAAAGAGATGCACTCTTCGGCCAGAAAGCCCTTGGCTATGCTTCCATCTGGACGGGACCTATTGCGAACGTATCCTTTGATGTGTCCATTCATCCTTTCGAACGCCATCATGTTGCGGAGGAACATCGGCCCGAGTTGTACGATGTCCTCCACGACATGGACCAGCAGATGCACCATAATGTCGAAGAATGTGGGTGGGAATTAGACCTCAAGCTCACATAGTATCACCACGATCTCCTCCTGTAGCCTCCCGAGCTGATTCACGCCAATCGACTTCCTAGAGATGATGTCGAAAAACTTGCATAGGCCAAATAACGTTTCACGGACGTGCTCGTCCATTATCCCTCTTAGTGCGACCGGAAGTACCTGCGTCATTAGCACGGCACAGTTGTGAGACTTCATGCCACTGAACCTCTGCTTCGCCTCGTCTAGGTATCTGCTTATCTTGCCCGCGTAGCCGTAAGGAAATTTGACTCCTAGAAGGCACTTGAAAAACTATTTGATCTCATCCTAGATTAGAGTGAAGCAAGAAGGAGGGCAGTAATATTCGTTCTTCTTGAACTTTTTACCCTTCCGACGACCTTGTGTCGTCTCCGACTCATGATCATCGTCATCTTCCTGATCATCAGGAGTAGTGCGCCCTTCGTGAAGCTCCTTCCGGATACCCAAGCATATCAGGTCGTGCCTTGCTTTTGGACCATCTTTCGTCCTATCTGGCATGTTGATTATGGTGGCGACCAAACTCTCGCACACGTTTTTCGTGATATGCATGATGTCGAGGCTATGAGGCGTGCGGAGAAACTTCCAGTATGGCAACTCCCAGAAAACAGACCTTGTTTTCCATACCTTCATCAGCGGCTTGTCTTGTTGCTGCCTCTTTCGCTTCTTTCCAGGCTTAGGACAATCTTTCCAGTTTTTCAGCAACTCTTCCACTTCTTTGCTGCTCCTATGCTCTGGGATTCCTCGGGTCTCTGATTTGCCATCGAACAGGTCTCCACGTTTTCTCCATGGATCATTCTTGCCGAGCCACCTCCGGTGCGCCATGAACACGGTTTTCGATGACCCTGGATCTTTCTCTAGTTGAAGATAGCTTGTGTTATCCATGCACCTAACGCATGCGCATAATCCTTGGATAACCTGCCCCGAGATATACCCGCAACCTGGATAGTCTTGCACCGTAGTGACCAACGCGGCTCTCATAGTGAAATAATCTTGTGCAACGGCGTCGTAAGTATTCGCTCCAGATTCCCATAACGTGGCTAGATCCTCTTTCAACAGCCCGAGATACAGATTGATGTCGGTACCAGGTTGTTTTGGCCCTTGAATTAGCATACTCATTTGTATGTACTTCTTCTTCATGCACAACCATGGAGGGAGGTTGTACATCCATACAAACACGGGCCAAGTGCTGTGCGTGCTGCTCTGGCTACCGAACGGATTGAGTCCATCGGTGCTCGCACCAAGCCTGATGTTCCTCGAAACTCCACCGAATTCTGGGAATTCGAGGTCCAATGCTTTCCACTGGCTAGCATCTGAAGGGTGCGTCAGCAGCTCATCCTTTTCGGGGTCATCATCATCATCTCCTGGCTTCTTCCTTTCTGTATGCCATCGCATGAGTTTCGCTTCCTTAGGGTCCGCGAAATAGCGCTGCAGACGAGGAGTGATAGGAAAGTACCATACCACTTTTCGAGGTGCTTTCTTCCCTTTCTTGTATCGACTCACGCCGCACACCGGACATGTGGTTTTCTCCGTGTCCTCGCCCCGATAAATGATGCAATCGTTGATGCATACGTGATATCTAACGTGCGGTAGATCGAGAGGACAGACGGTTTTCTTGGCATCCTCGATACTAGTTGGACATGTGTTCCCCTCCGGGAGACGATCGTGCCAGAATGCCATCATATCGTCGAAGCTTGCGTCGCTCAATTTGTGTTTTGCCTTCATCTCCATAGCCTTGAGCGTTACATTCAACCGGGTATCATCGGGCCTGCATCCTTCATACAATGGAGTAACCGCGTCTTTCTCAAGTTGCGCAAGCTTGGCTTTCTCTCTAGCGGCAGCCCTGGCGTTACTCGTCTGCTTGAGAAGCAGCTCTTGCACATAAGGGTCCCGCACCCAGCCTGACGTTGTTCCATCGTCGTCTGCTCCTCCGGCATCTAGATCATCATCATCCCGGTCTACTTCCGCACCTTCACCATCTCCAGGAGACTCTTCATCATCTCGCCCGTTCTTGTCATGATGATGATCATCGTCATGTTGGCCACCTTCACCGTCTCCATCGTCTACGTCATCGCTTATCCAACGAGTGTATCCATCCATGAAACCATGGCGGAGCAGGTGCGCCTGCAGATTCCCGGAATCTGGGTCGATCACCCAGTTGAGTTTGCATCTTCTGCACGGACATCTTATATCTATCTTGTTATTTCGTATCATGTCGGCCGTCGCACATTTCAAAAATCTAGCCACAATGCCTTAGCTCATTATACGGACCATTTTTGCCTGCACGGTGTACACGGTACAATTTTGAAGTCTATTAGAACTACATAATGAATGCATGCATGCAATGGTCGATAGAAAATTTTGGCATGACCTATCCTAAAATTAGGACCTTTGCGAAATGCCAAAGTTTTGCCAAAATGGAAATGAATCAACATTTTGGCAAAACAAATGGTAACTTGTTCACATACAAACACAAGAGAGAGAGAGACCGATCCATACACACATGAACATATCATTATCCTCTCCATACACACATGCATGAGCATCATCGATACTCTCCATATACATACACATATATGACCATCGATCCTCTCCATACACACATCATGAGCATCGATCATCTACATACATATGAGCACATCATCCATATACACATGAACACATCCTTACATGGACAACTTACCGAGATGAGAGACCGATCGCGAGAAAGATTGAAAGGAGAGGTGCGTGCGTCGACCGGAGAAGGAGATGAGAGACCGGAGACCTTCCTCTATTACTTATGTAACATCCAAAGCAAGTTTTACATGCTAAAAATGGTGAATGGGTGGATAAATTGAGGTGGGAAGGAGAAGATCCTGACTAGATCTAAGGAGGAAGAAGGGGAAAGTGAAGTGTGGGGTGGTGGATGTGGTCACACATGTGCACATAAAGTGCTGTCCTAAAAAAATAGACACATCTGTGGCGCACACGGCCCTAGTGCGCCACAGGGAGTAGAAACATCTGTGGCGCACTATGCCATGTGCGCCACAGATGTTCCTACTCCCTGTGGCGCACTAGGCAGAGTGCGCCACAGATGTTTGCGGCCGTTTCACAGCAGAGGGGGGCATGCGCTTAGGCGTAGCGCACCCCCCCCCATGTGCGCCACGGTTGACACGAACAACCGTGGCGCACATGGCTGTAGTGCGCTACAGATGTTTGGCGTGCGGCCAACAGGATCCTGGCCCACACATATCTGTGGCGCACTAGAGTCATGTGCGCCACGGTTGTTCTAGTTACTAGTAGGGCACCGCCAACAGGTGAGCCACGCCTGTTTTAGCCGTGGGGCACTTCAACCATGTGAGCCACGGATGTGCTAATTACCTATAGCCGTTTTCCTAGTAGTTCCATGAACTTCTTCGCTAGATCCCCACATAACTCCTTTGCCTCCAGCGCCGCATGCGCAACGCCTCTACTGGTATCCACACGTACATGAAGTAGCATGGGCAAGGGCTTCTAGATCATGTCTAACCAGATTTGGGAGTGGAGAAAGTGACGGCTAGGTCAGGTACTATCCCTTTTCGATCCACTTATATACATCCCTATTTGGGCTCAACTATTGAGGCTCATTTAGGTTGTACCCCAACTGCCACATGGATCTAATCCAGATGGGCTCCTAACCTTTAAGTGTGTGACCCTGTAGGTTACGCACACCTTGAAACGACATGAGCTACTCCTCCAAGTATCACGTCATGGATCTGAGTCTAACTCACTCCCATGAATACTTGGTCTCAAGTCAATAGATGGTAGAAGCCTCTATCAAGACGTGCCAACTCCCAAGTGTCGTAAATTCTGGAAGACAGCCTTCAATGTGACTTTCGTCCAAGTCCCTTTTCCACATGATATACCTTGTCAAGCTATAGGCGAGTGGTTGACATCCCTTTAATAGCTTAACTCTCTTCTCGTTCCGTGATATACAATTCACTAGACTAACCCTTAGTCCGACTCCTCAGTTAACACTTAACCGAGTCGCGCATGGCCATGCTTCCGAATCATATCGCACGAGAGGGCCCAGAGAATATATATTCATTATGGAGGGGAAATCCCATCTTGGTAATCCAAGTCATCTAGGGTTCGCAGCAGAGAAAACAAAAATTTTCCTATGAATGGAACAACTATGTACCAAGATCTATCTACTAGATACAAGCAAAGTGTGGATGTACATCCATAGAGAACATACCCATGAAGATCTATAAAGCTTAACAAGGTTGAACTCGTGGTTGATGTAGACAATCTCTTGCCGATCTCAAGATCGAGAGGAAGTCCTAGCGCCGCAAATCAGCGGCGCATCCATGCTCGCACACACGTCCGAGGCACCGAGCAACCTCCACCTCCTCGCTCCAGTGATGCAGAGGAAGCACAACTCTTTCTTGCCGAATAGCCACCGGGAACATGTATCTCGCTAGTCCGATACCATGGGGAATAAATACTAGAGGGGGAGAGAGATCCTTCACGAGAAGGAGTGATTGAGTGAGAAGAGAGGAGGGGGGCTCCTTTTATAGGAGGAGGGGGGCACCCAAGGGGGTGGCCGCCGTCCATGGGGGCTGCCCCTCCCCTCCTTCATTCATGTGGGTGGACACTCCACTCACAAAATGGCCCTTCAATTTTCTCCACTCAAAAATCCACTCAAATTTCCACCAAATTTATTGCAAACTCTCATTAAATAAAACTCCTTTTATTTATTCAGAATTTTGTCAATTACTTTAATGAAAAACATTCACATATAACCCCTTTCTAGTATTTCATTTCACATGCAAAAACACTTTCTGCAATTTCACCCGAAAACCAGTTTTGGTATCTAGTGAAATAAATTCCTGCGTTTCTTATTCTTTTCAGCATGAAACTTTTGCTCCAAATGGTGTTGGTGTCTCTTAGGTTTTTCACCTTACGGTTCGCGAATAATTCGGACATGATCGAGACCCCTCTCAGATCAATAATCAGAAGCAAGACCTGGAGATCCATACTGACTCCCACACATTCAACGATGACTTTCTTGTGATCGTGAGAACCTTTTACGCTAGTATCTTAATCTTTTTGTTTCACGATATATTACATGTCTGAGATTCGATCATCGGTATCTCCATACCTAGTTTGATATCGTTACTGACATGTACTAATTTCTCGTTCCCGTGATATAACATTCTAGTGATCAAATCACTTGCTTGCAAGCTAATGAATGTGATATCACCGAGAGGGACCAGAGCATATATATCCATCATCGGGATGAACAAATTCCACTATAGATACATGGGCCTCAACATAACACTTTAGTAGTACTGAACCCATCTTTATAATCACCTTGTTACGGTGTGACGTTTGATGTTATCAAGATACTCTTCTAGTGTTAGTGATTGACATGATCTCATGGTCTAAGGATTAGGATCACTTTGTATTATGTTATAGCAATATAAACTCAATGACTTTGATCGTAATTCTATACTTCAGATGAATGTTCATCACACCATTCCAATAATGTTGTGACCTCGTTATTAACAACATCCAGTGTCCATGATCAGGAAACCTTGATCATCTTGTTAATCAACGAGCTAGTTTATGAGAGAGACATAACTAGGAACTTTCTGTTTGTTTATTAAACACACTTGTATTAACATTTCCGTATTAATACAATTATAGCATGCAAAATAAACATCTATCATATACATGGAATATATATAATGACCACTTTATTACTGCCTCTCAGGGCATATTCCATTTAGTCTCCCACTTGCACTAGAGACAATAATATAGTTATATAGTGATAAATCTAACACCCTTGGAGTTCTGGTGTTGATCATGTTTTCTCTAGGGAGAGTTTTAGTCAACGGATCTGCTACATTGAGATCCGTGTGTACTTTACAAATCTTTATATCTCCATCCTTGACATGCTCGCGGATGGAGTGAAATCGGCGCTTAATATGCTTGGAATTCTTGTGAGACCTTGGTTCTTTGGCATTGGTTATGGCAACATTGTTGTCACAATAGATTACCATTGGGTCCAACGCACTCGCAACCACACCTAGTTCGGTTATGAACTCCTTCATCCAAACTGCATCCTGAGCCGCTTCCGAAGTAGCAACATATTCGGCCTCAGTTGTTGATCCCACCACCACAGGTTGTTTGGAACTCCTCCAACTAACCGCTCCACCATTCATGAGAAATACGTATCCGGATTGATACATAGAGTCATCCGGATCAGTGTCAAATCTAGCGTCGACATAACACTTAGCGACGAGCTCTTATTCTCCTCCGTACACAAGAAACATATCCTTAGTTCTTCGCAAGTACTTAAGAATATCCTTGACCGCTATCTAGTGTTCCGATCCTGGATCCGATTGGTACCTACTAGTCAAACTAATAGCATGTGTCACATCCGGTATTGTTCATAGCATGGCATACACTATAGAGCCTATGGCTTAAGCATAGGGGACTTTGTCCATTATCTCTCTTTCTTCCGCCATAGCCGGACTTTGAGTCTTACTCAATGTCTTGCCTTACAACATAGGTAAGAACCCCTTCTTACTTCCGTCCATTTTAAACTTCTTTAAAATCTTATCAAGGTATGTACTTTGCCATAGCCCTATTAGGCGCCTAGATATATCTCTATAGATCTTTATGCCTAATAAGTATGATGCTTCACCTAGGTCCTTCATTGAAAATTTGTTGTTTAGATAACTTTTAACACTGTTTAAAATATCTACATCATTTTCGATCAATAATATGTCATCCACATATAATATAAAAAATGCCACATTGCTCCCACTCACTTTCTTGTACAAGCCTCTCCATAAGTTTGGACAAATCCAAACTCTTTGATCACCTCATTAAAGCGGAGATTCCAACTCCGGGATGCTTGCTTCATTCCAAAGATGGATCACTAAAGCTTGCATACCTTGTCAGCATCCTTAGGATCGACAAAACCCTTTGGTTGTATCATATACAACTCTTCTTCAATATTTCCATTAAGGAACGCAGTTTTGACATCCATCTGCCATATCTCATAGTCGAAATATGCAGCAATTGCTAACATAATCCTAACTGACTTTAGCAGCGCTATGGGAGAGAATGTCTCATCGTAGTCAACTCCTTGAATTTGTCGAAACCCCTTTGCAACAAGTCGAGCTTTATAGATGGTTACATTACCTGTTGGGACACATAGAGATAAAACAAAACTTTTTCCCTCTAACATGGTGATCCCAAGATCTAGCTATGGTAGAAGGCCACGAGGATTACCACTAGACGGGTAGTTGCGGATTACTGATGAAGCACGTCTATTGAATGCAGTGCAGTCTTTACGATCAGATCGTCCTGGTGCTGATCACACAGCACCTCTGCTGGTATCCACATGTACAAGGAGGAGCACCGGCGACGAACTGCTAGGTTCGTTACGGCGGCAGGACTGCTGTGGAGCTAGGGTTTCCAACACATGGAATGACCTATGTAGAGGTCCCAACCTAATAAGTTGGAGATCCTTGTGTTTACGGTGCTAGTCCCTAGATCGAATCTAGCACCCATAGTTAAAGATGTAATATCTAGAAACAAAGGTCATATTACAACTTATAACCAGGAATAAAATAATTTCATTACAAGTTACATAGCTCATATGGCTATCTCATTACAATGCAGCAGATATATCTAATAGCATGGAGTCCTTCATCTTCATGTGCCACAAGCAATCATGTTGGTTGTAGACTTGTAATCCCTACTCAATAAACTTCAATAACATCAAACAAACCTACAACATAATAAGTTACAGCCACAAGGGTCAATACATTTGAATTGTATTGGCAAGTGATATCATATTTTTTTGGAGCAAACGGCAGGGGCTCTGCCTTTTCATAAAAGATAGGCGAATACCGCAATCCAAACATACAGAGTGGCATGTTTTAATTAAGGTGTAAACATGCCGAAAGCACCAAACAATTTTAAATACAAAACATAGCCTAATTAGGCTCAGGCGGAATGGCAGGCCCGAAGGTCGTGAAGGCGCGAGCACATTGCTGGATGTCCTCCTTGGCAATGTTAGCCACTTCAGTATAAGTTAGCCGCTGATTAGTGAAGATCCGTCTGTTTCTTTCTTTCCACACGTTCCATATCACATAGAGAAGATGGCCACTGATTCTTTGCTTTTCTTCTGCGGCCTTTCCCATCATCATATTGTCCCACCATTCTGAGATGGAGGTGAACTCGTGACGAGAGCTCCCTCCCGTAGCAGAATTGTTTGCTTGAGTGAGGTTCCACATTGCTATCGTAAATGGATAGTCTTTGCAGAGGTGTACTGTCGTCTCTGGGGCTTGACGACAAAGCGCACAAATGGGGTCGTGGGTCCATCCCCTATTAGCAAGGTTATCAGTCGTGAGCAGTTTGTCATGCATGGCTAGCCAAACGAAGAGCTTGCATTTGGGCTCTGCGTGCGCATTCCAAATTTTCTAAGCTTTGAACTTGGGGAAGGATCCATAGAATTGCGCCTGGTATGCCGAGCTGGCACTGTACATTCCGTCCGGGTTTAGCGTCCAAGTGATGGTGTCTGCCTGACCAGTCACCAAGTGTGTGGCCTCGATAACATCCTAGATTTTGAGGTATTGGTAGAGCTGTACCGATGTACTCAGACGAGCGATTTATCGAATCCAGTTGCCGGCCTTTAGTTCCTTGGTGACGCTTATGTTCTTCCGCGATGCAATTTTGAAAAGTTCGGGCGCCCATAGGTGGATGGGTCCAAGGTGGGACCAGTTGTCATGCCAGAAGGATGTGGTCTCCCTATCCCCTAGGGTGATCTTGGTGCATGTCAACACCCGGATTTTTAATCCCAGATGCCTGTTATGCCATACATCGCAATCCCAGGATTACCATTTTTGCGAGACATAACAGAATTGGATACCATAGTACATCATCCATTACAAACCGTACATAAGTTCTTACACAAATAGGGATCTCATGATCCAGTTCTTAATACAACATCAAGCAGCGGAATACGTAATAATAACGGTAGCGTAGGTGAAGCTCCATCTTCGGGGTCACAGGCAATGCTGACGATGGGAGATGATCCTAGTTGTCGTAACCTTCCTGGGGTACATCCTCCAGGTACTCCTCTTCATAGTCTGGCCATGGGAATAGCTAGGGACAAAGCCATGAGTACTCTTTAAGTACTCGCAAACTGATACTAACAAGTGAAAGGGGTTTTTGATAATAGGACACTAGGCTCTAGGGTTATTTTGCAAAAGCCAGATTTATCTCTACTAAGTTTAGGAGCAACGAAAGCTAGTTAAAGTTTTATAACACCAAAATGGGAACTTGTATCTCATATCACAACTCTGTTGTGGTCAAGTCAAAGTCTCAATCTATTTCACAAGTCATTTTGAAAAGTCTGACGGGGGAACAGTATAGCCACTCCAACTGTCCATAACCGCGGACGCAGCTATTCGAATAGTTTGACACTCTGCAGAGATTGTACACTTTCACCACAACATTTGATACATCCGTCAGGAACAAATCCTGAATTCACCATACTCAGTATGCGGATAATCAATTCTAACCTTTCAATTACATGCCCTAGTATCAGCACCTCTCCTGTGAGTTTGGCCTCCCAACCATGACCAACTGTCATCTTGGGTACTGCACAGGTGGACAATCTTCACAAGGTAGCCTCAGCTCAGACCTTGGCCGTGAGGGAACTAATACTAAGGTATATAAGTTTCCAGTCAAGCCCTACCCAATCTTCGGGTATTGTGGTTGTACGATAAAATTGGAATGGTATCGCATCCAGACAACCATCAGTTTTATAAAGGGCTAAGGCTCATGCCTCAACATTTTCATCACCAAAATCATCAGGTGTTGGGAAACACATGTCCAAAACATTTCAATAGAATGATCCATCATTCCAAGGTTTTCATAACCATTTTTCCACCAAGTATTCCCATCTAAAGTTGATCAAGTTTTATGCTTAGCACTAGCATCTACAGGTGGGGGTAAGCACTAATGAGGGGGTGGTAAACTAGGGGAGTTTTAACTAAGTTCAATCTCATGCCTTAGGATGACATCAAGATTATCTAGCTTAGGCCAAGTTTTATGCTCTTTATGCAACCTTCACATATCTTTCTAGTATCTACCATTCACTTAGGAAAAATCTAGGTAAGATCTTTGATAAAGAAATAAAGTAAGAAGATTGCAAGTAAAACTAGGATTGGTTTATCAAGTGGAGATGATCATATATGCTTAAGGCATATAATTGGCATGGTAACCAATAGTGGTTTGTTGCATCAGTATAGTATCTTGCAAGTGTTAGCTTGCACATTCACTAGTGGTATTAGGCTTGCATTGGTTAACTTGATTAGTAAAGCTTGCAAGTATTGGCTTGCACAATATTAGTATAAGCTTGCCTTGGACAGAGCAGTGGTTGAAGTTCTCCTCGGCTTCTTCTTCGTAGAATCCTCCTTCCTCCTCGTATCCTTGGTCGGTACTAGCGTCTATAAATAAATACGATGTACACAATCACCAAACAATACTTAACTACTTGCAATCATCACACACAAGGGTCCTATAGATGATCTAACATCATCACTAACATTACAAGATTAAAGCTTTGTTTAATTCCTTTTATTTTTAGAAAAGTAATTTCTACTCATTGAAAAACTACTTAAGATTTAATATTCTCCAAACCAAAACATGGGATCATGTTGACACATGTCATCACCACATATTTTATTCCATGGGAATGTGATTTAAAGTGGTGTCACAATTTAATAAGGTTTTACCCTTTTATTTTAATTAAATAAAGTGACTAGAAATGCCTATGGGGCATTCTTTTATTACTTGAACATTGTTTCTGCAAGTAAACCTATATATTTTTATATATTCTGAAAGGTATGGTTAAATGTGATTTTTGAGAGTTGGAATCAACTCAAAAGCTATTATGGTTTAAATTTTAAAAATGTTTGAATGCAGAAAAGCTTCTTCCTTGTTATTTTTACCATGGGTGATCTATAGATCCAAATGACTTGAATCCAACGGGCTTGGATTCAGCATTCCCAGACCTTTACAAAAAAATTGGTTTCATTCAATTTGGTGCACTGAATCGATCTGGGTTGATTTTTTAAACTGGGTACATAAGTGGGTTTGAAATAAAATGGAAAAGGTTTAAGTCAAATAACTGGGCTGCGCGGGAAAACTTAACGGGCCGGCCTGCTAAGCGCAGCGCTTCCGCGGGCTGTTTAAGTGGCTGTCCCCACTCGTCAGTGAGACAGGGGGTGTGAAGCGGTATGGGGCGATGTGGGACGTTCGATCTGGTTCTAATCCAACGGTTGGGAGTCATCGTCGACGTTGGGCAACGCCGGAGAGACAGAAACCTAGCGTGGCCAGTGGGGGTTAGTGGGGGCTCACCGGTGTGCAGGCGAGGGTCGGTGAGGCGGGCAAACGATGAAGTCGACGACGGCGAATCTCCTGGTACTGGTGGCTCCTCCTGGGCGGCTCCAATCGCTGGCTACCTTCTTGTCCAGAGGCGGCTGGCTCCGGTGAAATTCCGGCGAAGTCCTGCTCGCCTTGCTTCGGGAACGGTGTGGCATGATCAGTGAGGAGAGTTGAGTAGAATGGAGTGCTCAATTCGGCTGGGGGTGGCCTCTATTTATAGTCGAGCGAGGGGACCGACGGGGCGCACAGTGAGCTCGTCGGGGGCGATGGTACAGACGGCTATATGCATGGGCGAAGGTAGGGGACGGTGCGGTGTTCCCTGGCGATGCTCAACGATACGGCGGCGAAACGTGGGGCGGTGCGAATTGGTCTGGAACACGCGACGCTCTGCACGGCAGAGGCGGCGTCTTCGACGGCGAGCGGTGGTTGTGCGGCATGGGGCGGCGAACGGGGATGTCTAGCGGTCTCCTGGGTCGGTGGCGATCGTGTATGCACACGGCGAGGGCGGCGCACGGTCTGTGGGCTTCGGTCGAGGGTGGCGCTCTGGCGCACGCTCGGCACGGTTGGCAGAGGCACGGGCGCGGCGTTCCTGGGTGCTCTGGTCGGTGTCTTCGAGGCTGGGCTGGTCGAGAGGGGCGGTGAGGCATGGGTGATATCCCAGACAAGGTTGGCACGGCTAGTTTCCTTCCTAACGTGTTGTCTACACTGGGGTGGCAAGGTTGCACTCGACTGTTCACCATTGATTATATTGGCAAGCTCACAGTGGTGCTAGTGCTTGGTTAATCTTGCTAGATGATCTACTGAGATGGTTGTGAGCTGGATAGGGAACCAGTTAGGCTCAAAACAATGCACACTATAGTGTTTTGATTTTGTTTGATTTGTGTATGCTAAGTGTTTGATGAAATGGCCGCATGAATTCAAGTTTTGAATTTTGAAAAGATTTTTGGTGTGTGTGCTAGATTGGTGTTGGTGAGTCTGCAGATGCTTGGGTTTTGAAAGTTGAGCTTGTTTGAGTGGTTTTTGAAAAAGTGGGATCTTCCCATATGATAAAGATTCAATTTTGAACTGTCCTTTAAACTATGCATTTGAATGTTTCTGGATGATCACAAAGTGGGCGTTGATACTTTGTTATGAGTACTATCAAGGGGTGCAAATATCCAGAAAAGTTTCTGTTAGGTTCTGAAAGTTTGAGACAGCCAAAGTAGGCATGGGAGTTAAATTGGTCAAAATGACCATTCCTTTATTTTATTTGTTTTGCTTTACTTGTCTTTGGGAAAAGTGTGGGAAATGTTTTAGATGATGTTTATTTCACCTAAGCATCCATTTACAAGCAAAGAAACACAAAAACAAGGTGGTTCAAAAGAATTCAAAATGAAATGCATACTCACATGCATGCTTCCATAATTTTATTTAGAAAAGTTTTTGTTAACCCTAATTTTGATGATTCAAGTTTAGTATTTCTGGGATGTTACAAACCTTAACCCCTTAAACAAAATCTAGTCCCGAGATTTGAAAAAGGACGAAAAGATTACCTAGGATTTAAAGAGATCGGGAAACTCCGTCCTGATGTGATCTTCGCGCTCCCAGGTAGCTTCCTCTTCTGTGTGGTTGCTCCACTGAATCTTGAGAAATTTGATGCTTCGGGTTCAGGTAGTTCGAAAAGCTTCTTCCAAAATACGGATGGGTACTTCAGGATAGGTCAGGTCATCGTTGATCTCTATGGTCTGGTGATCGATATTTTTGAACACTTCGGTCTTCTCGGGGACTTCGAGACACTTGCGAAGTAATGAGATATGGAACAAATTGTGCACGGCTGACATCTCTTCGGGTAGTTCCAATTGATACGATACTTCTCCTCGACAGTTCAGAATCTTGAAAGGTCGGATATATCTGGGGGCTAACTTTCCTTTGAGTTGGAAACACTGCATTCCCTTCAATGGCGACACTTTCAGATAAACGAAGTCTCCTATGTTGAAGGCGAGGTCTCTACGTCTCTTGTCGGCGTAACTCTTCTGTCTGGACTGGGCGGTCTTGAGGTGCTCACGAATCTTGTGAACCTTCTCTTCTGCTTCTCGTAGGATGTCGGGTCCAAAAATCTGACTCTCTCCTAGTTCTGACCAGTTCAAAGGGGTGCGACACTTTCTTCCGTGCGTGAATTCAAATGGGGCCATTTGCAAACTGGCTTGATAACTGTTGTTGTATGAAAATTCTGCAAACGGCGGACAGTCTTCCCACTTGGATCCATATTCTAATACGCATGCTCTCAGCATATCTTCGAGTATTTGATTTACTCGCTCCGTTTGTCCATCAGTCTGAGGGTGATACGTGGTGCTGAAATCTAGACGGTTTCCTAAACCTTCTTGGACTTTCTTCTAGAATCTCGAGGTAAAGTGAGTTCCTCGATCCGATACGATGTTCTTGGGGACTCCATGCAAACTAACGATTCTAGCGATGTACAACTCTGATAGTTTCGAACTCTGATAAGTGGTCTTAACGGGTAAGAAATGGGCGACTTTGGACAATCTGTCCACTATGACCCAGATAGAGTCATTTCCCCTACTAGAAGTAGGCAGTCCAGTGATAAAGTCCATTCCAACAGAATTCCATTTCCATTCCGGAATCTGTAATGGTTGCAACAATCCAGCGGGTCTTTGATGTCCTGCCTTGACTCGCTGACATATATCATACTTGGCGATATAGCTTCCGATTTCTCTTTTCATCTTATGCCACCAAAATTACTCTTTTAAATCTTGATACATCTTAGTTCCTCCGGGATGGATAGAATAAAGAGTATCATGAGCCTCCTTCAAAATAACTTCTTTCAACTCAGAATCTGCTGGTACACAAAGGCGTCCTTTGTACCACAAAACTCCTTCTTCGTCCTCGGTGAATCCGGGTACTTTGCCTGTACCGATACGACGCTTGATTCCGTCAATACTGGCATTTCCCTTCTGCGCCTCTTTAATCTGACTGATCAAAGTGGGCTGGAGTTCTATGCTAGCCAAAAATCCTTCACTTACTAATTCTATCCGAAAATCTTCCATCTCTTTGTGCAAACTTGGTTGCTCCTTCAAAATCATGGAGTTCAAGCGGCACGGTAATCTGCTAAGGGCATCGGCTACCACATTGGCTTGACCAGGGTGATAGTGAATGTCCAGGTCGTAATCCTTGATTATCTCAATCCATCTTATCTGTCTCATATTCAGCTCCTTCTGAGTGAATATATACTTTAGGCTCTTGTGATCCGTATAGATCTCATCACGGTTTCCCATCAGGTAATGTCTCCATGTTTTTAGGGCTAGAACTACAGCTGCGAGTTCGAGGTCATGGGTTGGGTAATTTTGCTCATGTTGCTTCAGTTGTCGAGATAGATAAGATATAACTTTGCCTTCTTGCATTAGCACACATCCGAGACCAATCTTGGAGGCGTCACAATACACATCGAAGGGCTTCGTGATATCCGGCATGATCAAGATTGGGGCTAAAATCAATATCCTCTTGAGTTCTTGAAAACTCGCTTCACATTTGTCTGTCCATTCAAACTTCTTTTCCTTCTTCAGCAATTGGGTCATGGGTCTGCTGATACTCGAGAATCCTTCTACGAATTTGCGGTAATATCTCGCCAATCCGAGAAATGCACGAACTTGGGTTTGAGTGGTTGGGGCTTGCCAATCTTCTACATCTTTCACTTTTGCAGGGTCAACGGCAATTCCTCCGGCTGATAATGTGACCGAGGAATCCTACCTCCTATAACCAGAATTCACATTTGCTAAACTTTGCATACAGCTGATGCTCTCTAAGGGTTCCAAGAATGGTCCTTAGGTGTAGCTCATGTTCTTCTTCTGATTTGGAATAAATCAGAATGTCGTCGATGAAAACAACAAACTTATCCAAGAAGTCCATAAAAATCTTATTCACGAGGTTCATGAAATAAGCGGGGGCATTGGTTAATCCGAAAGACATGACTGTATACTCATACAATCCATATCTGGTGGTAAAGGCAGTCTTTCGAATATCCTCTGCACGAATTTTGAGTTGATGATAGCTAGTTCTAAGATCAATCTTAGAAAACACTTTGGCACCGGTCAACTGATCAAACAAATCTTCTATCTTGGGCAAGGGGTACTTGTTCTTGATGGTGACATCATTCAATTTCCGATAATCCGTACACAAAAGGTTACCTCCATCCTTCTTGTCCACAAACAAGACAGGTGACGCACTTGGTTGAATCAATCCAATTTCCAGCATGGAATCCAGTTGCTTCTTCAGTTCTGCGAGCTCTGACGGGTTCATACTATAGGGTCTCTGGGCTATGGGTCCAGTTCCAGGAAATAGTTCGATGATAAACTCGATATCCCGATCTAGGGGCATACCGGGCAAAACATCTGGAAATACATCGGGGTATTCACAAACTATCCGGACTTGGTCAATAGTAGGTTGGGCTATACTCTTGTTGCATTTGAATTGGCGAGGTAAGGTTTCATATATATGCTCGATTGATATTCCGGCCATACTGGTCATGGTTATGGCTTTCTTGGCACAGTCAATCAATCCTTTATGTTTGGACATCCAATCCATTCCTAGTACTACTTCCAAACCTGTAGTTCCGAGTACTATCAGATTTGCATAAAAATCTATGCCATGGATTCGGATAGGGACGGCTTTGAAAATTTGCCTAGCCTTGGTGGTTGATCCGGGAATTTGAACAATCATAACATGCTTCAGTTTGGTTGGTTGAATTTTACTAGTGCATGCAAATTCTTCGGTGACAAATGAATGCGATGCACCAGAATCAAACAACACTCTTGCAAGTACTGAATTAACCGAAAACATACCCAGCACGACGTCTGGCGCTTCCTGAGCTTCTTCAGCATGCATGAGAAAAGGACGGCCGTTGCGGTTGAGTGAATTCCCTGGGGCAAATCTTCTTCCTGGCTGAACACGACGCTGCTGCTGAGCTGAGACGTTGGCATTGGGGGATGTAGCATTCTTCTTGTTGGGGCACTCGTTGGAATAGTGGCCTTTATTTCCACAGTCATAACAAGTCACTTGCGACTTGTCCTTTGCTATTACAGGCACAACATTGCTTCCAGTCCTAGGGGCAGTGTTGGTGTTGGCGGTAGCATTGTTGTTGTTGAACTTGGGTGGGGCACGATTGAAATTGCTAGCGTTGCCGGGGTTGTTGTGATTTCCTCCGGGCCTAGGGTTTCCACGGTTGGGATAGGTCGGACGGTTCATCGGGGGTCTGTTGGTTCTTGGGGCAAATCCTGGAGATGGGTTGGGGCGATACTTTGGGGTCTGATGGGTTCCTGGTTGATGCATCATGCGACGCTTGCGGTTCTCATTGGCTTGGTTGATCTTTCCTTCTGTCTGGATAGCAGAGTCCACAAGGGCTTCAAGATCCTCAAAGGGGATATTGACTAACACTGTCTGCATCTCGTCATGCAGACCATTCAGGAATCTTTCTTTCTTCTTGGCTTCGGTGTCGATCTCATCCGGGGCATACCTAGCTAATGACAAGAATTTGTCACGGTATTCCACTACAGTCATCCTTCCTTGCTTCAGCTCTCTGAACTCGTCTCTCATTCTCTTGATCAAACCTGGTGGCACATGGGTTCTGCTAAACGTGACCTTGAATTCCTCCCAGGTCATCATCTGGCCTCCGGTCATTGTGTAAACACTGTTCCACCATGCCCTGGCATCTCCGGCTAGATAGTGGGTGGCGAACAGAACTTTCTCGTTGGCTTCTACTCCGGCGACTTCTAGGTTATTTTCCATAGTTTGCAGCCAATCATCGGCGTCTAGGGGTTCTTTTGACTTAGTGAAAATAGGTGGGTTGGTATTCCGGAAATTCTTGAGCTTAGATCCATGGTTGTCCTGATTTCCGTGGCCTTGGTTGTTGTGGGCAAGCTGGGCTATCTGTTGCAGTGTGGCTAGGTTGGCTTGACATTCCGCTCTTTCAGCTTCGCGGTCAGAAGTCAACATTTGAAGAATTTGCAACATTGGGTCCGGGGATGAACCACTTCCTCCACGTGGCATCTAAGATTGAGATAGATCATGAGAAAAGAGGGGAATTTCTAAAGTTTTGGGTCTTTGAAATTTTTTTAAAGTTTGACTCAGATTTTCTAGCAACTTGCTTTTTCATTCATTCATTCATAGCACCGATACAACACACACCACAACAAAGAAAAGCAGATGGTTTTAAGAACCATTCTGAAAACTACGATACAGTGGGACCGAATACTACTCACTATGCTAGTGCTCAAGTGCTACTACTCCTCAGAATCTGTGGCTTCATCATCCTCATCATCATCATGTAGGGGTTCGTAGCATGGAAAACAAAAAAATTCTACCGCATGCAAACAAACAAGCCAAGATCTATCTACTAGATTGTAGCAACGAGTCGATAGAGGAACTTACCCTCGAAGATTCCAAAGCGGTTAACGAGAGCAGATTCTCGTGGGTGATGTAGTCGTACACTTCCGATCTCAAGATCGTGTAGACGATCCTTCCGGCGCCACGTTCCGGCAGCGCTCCCGCAGTCGGTCACACGTTCGGTACTCGACGAAGACCTTCCTCTCCCTTGTTCCAGCAGGCAGCGGAGGTTGTAGCACTCTCCTCGCGATTCCGGCAGCACAACGGCGTGGTACCGGAAGTAGAGGGGAGATCCCGCAGGGCTTCGCCTTAAGCCGGAGCGAGTATGGTGGAGTATGAGAGAGGTCTATTAGTGGTCTAGGGATTAGACACACCAATTAGAAGGCTCTAAACCGAAGGCTAGGGCAATTAGAAGCTCTAAACCAAAACGGCTCTAAACCGGAGATTAGAGGATAGGAACTTGTGTGTCTAGAGGAGGAGGACCTGCCCCTCCTTTTATAGGTGGGAGGTGCGGCCAAGGGGAGGGGAGTCCCTCCCCAAGTCGGCCTTGGTTGGTGCGCCGGCTTGGAGAGGAGGGACTCCTCTCCAAGTCGGTTTCAACCTCCTCTTGCTTGTTTCCCACAGTTTCTTGTTTTAGCCGTTTGACTTTCAAACTGGCCATTTGACTTTTCTGTTTTAGGATTCAATTTAATCCTTTATTTGGAACAGCGAGAACACTTAGTACATGATGCAATCATTCCAATAAGTAATGACACATTCATGTACCCCTTCCCCCCTCCCGGAGTGCCGGACATTCCGGAACCTTCTAGAACATTCCCGATGAAAACACCGGAACCATTCCCCAACTCCGAAACGGGACTTTCCTTATATGAATCT
The DNA here is from genome assembly GCA_916181665.1 of Avena sativa. Lineage (NCBI taxonomy): Eukaryota > Viridiplantae > Streptophyta > Magnoliopsida > Poales > Poaceae > Avena > Avena sativa. The sequence goes on along the minus strand of OV702283.1, from coordinate 132,864,847 downwards.
TATTCTCCGGACCATTCCGGATCTCCTCGTGATATCCCGGATCCCATCCGAGACTCCGAACAACATTCGGTCTCTTTCTCATAATACCATAACTACTCAAAACAACGTCGAATCCTTAAGTGTGTCTCCCTACGGTTCGTGAATTATGCGGACATGATCGAGACACTTCTCCGAACAATAACCAATAGAGGAATCTGGAAATTCATATGGCTCCCACATATTTCTACGATTACTTTGCGATCGAATGAACCACTTACATACGATACCAATTTCCCTTTGTCTCACGATAGTTTACTTATCCGAGGTTATGATCGTCGGTATCTCTACATACCTAGTTCAACCTCGTTACCGATAAGTACTCTTTTCTCGTTCCCGTGATATGTGATCCCTTGTGAGCCAGTCACATGCTTGCAAGCTAATTGGATGACATTCCACCGAGAGGGCCCAGAGTATATCTATCCGTCATATGGATGGACAAATCCCACTCTTGATCCATGTGTTTCAACCAATACTTTCTGAACACTCAATGCCACCTTTATAGCCACCCAGTTACGGTGTGGTGTTTGATGTCATCAAAGCATCCATCCGGTAAAGGTGATATGCATGATCTCATGGTCGAAGGAATTAGGTTACTATGTATCAGAAAGCATATAGCAAATGAACTATATTAAATGACTTGATCTTTATGCTACGCTTAACTATAGGAGTATGTCCATCACATCATTCTCCTAATGATATGACCCTGTTGTTAATAACATCTCTATGTTCATGATCAGGAAACCATGATCATATATTAACCAACAAGCTAGTTTAACAAGAGGCTTTACTAGGGACTCTTATTTTAGTTTACAAATCACACAAGTATTAATGTTTCCTTTTAATACAATTATAGCATGGTATGTAAACATTTATCATAAGTGTGAAGATATGATAACAACCACTTTATTATTGCCTCTTGGGCATATCTCCAACACATCGATGAAGGCAAAATTGTCTTCATCGGTGAAGAAGTCCATAGCCTGATCCTCCAGAAAATCATCGTCATCGCTGAGATAGGAGTAGGGGTCTCCACGAAGATCCTCTCCGGCATTCTCCCTTTCCTCCAACTACATGTCTCTATCGTGGATGGTCTCCTCCAAAGATGAGATGCGGTGGTGAAGACGGGCAATAATGCGCTCCTTCTTGTCGAGCTGACGGTGGCGAGACTTGCGATCCTTTGCTAGCATGGCGATGGTTTGGTCCTTCGTCTTGATGATGGCAGACTTATGGTTGGAGTAGTCATGGCAGTTGTCCAACTCCTGCTGACGATCATACATCATGAAGCTAAGGTGGTCCAATTGAGTCTTTAGCTCGGGGTGGTATGGGGCTTATAGTGGTTGTCCATTTGCATCACGCCTTGGGCAAAACTCAAAGCGAGTACCCTTGATCTGATTGATGCTCTGCCCACACAAACGGGAAAGAGCTTCCTGCATGGCCCTGGCAAGTCCATCGAGCCAGTTGTTTTCTCTCAAGGTAAACTGAATTCCCTCAGCAGTGGGAGGTTCAATCTTTCCTCAGAGACTTGCAACAATTATCCACTGCAGATCTTCTCCTCCTTGATCATTGAGCTGAGCTCCGAAGAACTCGGGGTGCGGACGCTCCAGAAGTTCCAAAAGCTGGTCCAAATCCCTCTCAAAGATAAGGTCTCCTCCATTCCCCAACTGATAAAACTTGTTGTACTTCACGTCCATCTATAAGAATATAGGATGAGTGAGTTAGTAGAGTGATCAAGTGTGTCAAAATTTTATGTATTTTGCAAGAGTTTTTGAGGAACATGAATTTTCATAAAAGAATCAAAGGGATAAGAATGAGAATAAGTTTTTGTAAATATTTGTTTTCTTTGGTTTTGGAAACTAAGTTTTTGATTCAAACGTCCAGTCTAACTAGGGTCTCCTATGGTCAGGATGGCTCTGATACCAACTTGTCAACACCCGGATTTTTAATCCTAGATGCCTGTTATGCCATACATCGCAATCCCAGGATTACCATTTTTGCAAGACATAACAGAATTGGATACCATAGTACATCATCCATTACAAACCGTACATAAGTTCTTACACAAATAGGGATCTCATGATCCAGTTCTTAAAACAACATCAAGCAGCGGAATACATAATAATAACGGTAGCGTAGGCGAAGCTCCATCGTCGGGGTCACAGGCAATGCTGAAGATGGGAGATGATCCTAGTTGTCGTAACCTTCCTGGGGTCCATCCTCCAGGTACTCCTCTTCATAGTCTGGCCATGGGAATAGCCAGGGACAAAGCCATGAGTACTCTTTAAGTACTCGCAAACTGATACTAACAAGTGAAAGGGGTTTTGATAATAGGACACTAGGCTCTAGGGTTATTTTGGAAAATCCAGATTTATCTCTACTAAGTTTAGGAGCAACGAAAGCTAGTTGAAGTTTTATAACACCTAAATGGGAACTTGTATCTCATATCACAACTCTGTTGTGGTCAAGTCAAAGTCTCAATTTATTTCACAAGTCATTTTGAAAAGTCTGACGGGGGAACAGTATGGCCACTCCAACTGTCCATAACCGCGGACGCGGCTATTCGAATAGTTTGACACTCTGCAGAGATTGTACACTTTCACCACAACATTCGATACATCCGTCAGGAAAAAATCCTGAATTCACCATACTCAGTATGCGGATAATCAATCCTAACCTTTCAATTACACGCCCTAATATAAGCACCTCTCCTGTGAGTTTGGCCTCCCAATCATGACCAACTGTCACCTTGGGTACTGCACAGGTGGACAATCTTCACAAGGTAGCCTCAGCTCAGACCTTGGCCGTGAGGGAACTAATACTAAGGTATATAAGTTTCCAGTCAAGCCCTACCCAATCTTCGGGTATTATGGTTGTACGATAAATTTGGAATGGTACCACATCCAGACAACCATCAGTTTTATAAAGGGCTAAGGCTCATGACTCAACATTTTCGTCACCAAAATCATCAGGTGTTCGGAAACACATGTCCAAAAAATTTCAATAGAATGATCCATCATTCCAAGGTTTTCATAACCATTTTTCCACCAAGTATTCCCATCTAAAGTTGATCAAGTTTTATGCTTAGCACTAGCATCTCCAGGTGGGGGTAAGCACTAATGAGGGGGTGGTAAACTAGGGGAGTTTTAACTAAGTTCAATCCCATGCCTTAGGATGACATCAAGATTATCTAGCTTAGGCCAAGTTTTATGCTCTTTATGCAACCTTCACATATCTTTCTAGTATCTACCATTCACTTAGGAAAAATCTAGGTAAGAGCTTTGATAAAGAAATAAAGTAAGAAGCTTGCAAGTAAAACTAGGATTGGTTTATCAAGTGGAGATGATCATATATTCTTAAGGCATATAATTGGCATGGTAACCAATAGTGGTTTGTTGCATCAGTAGAGTATCTTGCAAGTGTTAGCTTGCACATTTACTAGTGTTATTAGGCTTGATTTGGTCAACTTGATTAGTAAAGCTTGCAAGTATTGGCTTGCACAATATTAGTATAAGCTTGCCTTGGACAGAGCAGTGGTTGAAGTTCTCCTCGGCTTCTTCTTCGTAGAATCCTCCTTCCTCCTCGTATCCTTGGTCGGTACTAGTGTCTATAAATAAATACGATGTACACAATCACCAAACAATACTTAACTACTTGCAATCATCACATACAAGGGTCCTATAGATGATCTAACATCATCACTAACATTACAAGATTAAAGCTTGGTTTAATTCCTTTTATTTTTAGGAAAGTAATTTCTACTCATTGAAAAACTACTTAAGATTTAATATTCTCCAAACAAAACATGAGATCATGTTTACACATGTCATCACCACATATTTTAGTCCATGGGAATGTGATTTAAAGTGGTGTCACAATTTAATAAGGTTTTGCCCTTTTATTTTAATTAAATAAAGTGACTAGAAATGCCTATGGGGCATTCTTTTATTACTTGAACATTGTTTCTACAAGTAAACCTATATATTTTTATATATTCTGAAAGGTATGGTTAAATGTGATTTTTGAGAGTTGGAATCAACTCAAAAGCTATTATGGTTTAAATTTGAAAAATGTTTGAATGCAGAAAAGCTTCTTCCTTGTTATTTTTACCATGGGTGATCTATAGATCCAAATGACTTGAATCCAACGGGCTTGGATTCAGCATTCCCAGACCTTTCCAACAAAATTGGTTTCATTCAATTTGGTGCACTGAATCGATCTGGGTTGATTTTTTAAACTGGGTACAGAAGTGGGTTTGAAATAAAATGGAAAAGGTTTAATTCAAATAACTGGGCTGCGCGGGAAAAGTTAACGGGCCGGCCTGCTAAGCGCAGCGCTTCCGTGGGCTGTTTAAGTGATTGTCCCCACTCGTCAGTGAGACAGGGGTGCGAAGCGGTATGGGGCGATGTGGGACGTTCGATCTGGTTCTAATCCAACGGCTGGGAGTCATCATCGACGTTGGGCAACACCGGCGAGACAGAAACCTAGCGCGGCCAGTGGGGGTTGCTGGGGGCTCACCGGGGTGCAGGCGAGGGTCAGTGAGGCGGGCGAACGACGAAGTCGACGACGGCGAATCTCCTGGTACCGGTGGCTCCTCCTGGGGCGGCTCCAATCGCTGGCTCCCTTCTTCTCCAGAGGCGGCTAGCTCCGGTGAAATTCCGGCGAAGTGCTGCTCGCCTTGCTTTGGGAACGGTGTGGCACGATCAGTGAGGATAGGGGAGTAGAATGGTGTGCTCAATTCGGCTGGGGTGGCCTCTATTTATAGTCGAGCGAGGGGACCGACGGGGCGCACGGTGAGCTCGTCCGGGGCGATGGTACAGACGGCTATTGGCATGGGCGAAGGTAGGAGATGGTGCGGTGTTCCCTGGCGATGCTCAACGATACGGTGGCGAGACGTGGGGAGGTGCGAATTGGTCTGGAACACGCGACGCTCTGCGTGGCAGAGGCGGCGTCTTCGACGGCGAGAGGTGGCTGTGCGGCATGGGGCGGCGAACGGGGATGTCTTGTGGTCTTCTGGGTCGGTGGCGATCGTGTATGCACGCGGCGAGGGCGGCGCGCGGTCTGTGGGCTTCGGTCGAGGGTGGCGCTCTGGCGCACACTTGGCACGGTTGGCAGAGGCACGGGCGCGGCGTTCCTGGGTGCTCTGGTCGGTGTCTTCGAGGCAGGGCTAGTCAAGAAGGGGCGGTGAGGCATGGGTGATATCCCAGACAAGGTTGGCACGACTAGTTTCCTTCCTAGCTTGCTGTCTACACTGGGGTGGCAAGGTTGCACTCGGCTGTTCACCATTGATGATATTGGCAAGCTCACAGTGGTGCTAGTGCTTGGTTAATCTTGCTAGATGATCTACTGAGATGGTTGTGAGCTATATAGGGAACCGGTTAGGCTCAAAACACTGCACACTATAGTGTTTTGATTTTGTTTGATTTGTGTCTGCCAAGTGTTTGATGAAATGGCCGCATGAATTCATGTTTTGAATTTTGAAAAGATTTTTGGTGAGTGTGCTAGATTGGTGTTGGTGAGTCTGCAGATGCTTGGGTTTTAAAAGTTGAGCTTGTTTGAGTGGTTTTTAAAAAAGTGGGATCTTCCCATATGATAAAGATTCTATTTTGAACTTCCCTTTAAACTATGCATTTGAAAGTTTCTGGATGATCATAAAGTGGGCCTTGATACTTTATTATGAGTACTATCAAGGGGTGCAAAGATCCAGAAAAGTTTATGTTAGGTTCTAAAAGTTTGAGACAGCCAAAGTAGGCATGGGAGTTAAATTGGTCAAAATGACCATTCCTTTATTTTATTTGTTTTGCTTTACTTGTCTTTGGGAAAAGTGTGGGAAATGTCTTAGATGATGTTTATTTCACCTAAGCATCCATTTACAAGCAAAGAAACACACAAACAAGGTGGTTAAAAAGAATACAAAATGAAATGCATACTCACATGAATGCTTCCATAATTTTATTTAGAAAAGTTTTTGTTAACCCTAATTTTGATGATTAGAGTTTGATGATTCAAGTTTAGTATTTTTGGGATGTTACAGTGCAGGCTCTAAAGAGAGCCATGTCAGAGTTGTCACGGGGAAGCTTTGAGCCCACCCAGGTGCGATGTGGGTCCGTCCATTGAAGCCAATGCCAACAAAGTCTGAGGGAACGTCCAACCAGCTGCAGGTCAGGCATGCCAAGGCCCCCAAGCTCCTTTGGTCTGCAAAGTGTTTTCCAACTGACGAGAGATTTTCCTTGGGCTGCATTCTAGCCTTCATCTCGTGCCCAGATGAAGTTTCTTGTGATACGGATGATCTTGTCAGGGACCACTTGGACATAGGGATGATGGTGGCATGGTACACTGATATGGCCATGAGAACCTTCTTACCAAAGGTGATTCTGCCTGGGCGTGCAAGATTTTTCCCCATCCACTCAGGAAGCTTGGCAACCGTCTTGTCAATCAGGGGTTGAAGGTCGACCTTTCTGAGGCATCGGTAGTGTAGTGGTAGGCCAAGGTATTTCCTAGGGAAAGAGACAATCTTAGCAGGGAAGTTTGATAGGACGTCCGTGAGGTTGATATCCCCACAACTGATCGGAAAGACCTCATCTTACTCAAGTTGGTGACTAGTCCGCTTGCTTTTCCAAAGCAGTCAAGAATGGCGCTAATAGCCTTCAGCTCATCTTTTATCGGGTTTACAAAAATTCCAACATCATCCGCATAGAGTGAGACTCTGCACCGTGGTACTCACAATCTAATCTGGTGAGGATTCCACGTCCATTTGCAATGGAAAGGAGACGCTGCGGGGGGTCGATGGCCAGGATGAACAGCATGGGGGACAGTGGGTCGCCCTGTCTAAGACCTCTGGCGTTCCAGAAGGGACTTCAAGGGTCACCATTGAGCAAAACTCTGGATGAGGCCGAGGCAAGAGTGAGGCATACCCAATCTCTCCAAATTTGTCCAAATCCCAATGCCGTTAGGACTTAGAGAAGATAAGCCCACCCCACCGAGTCAAAGGCTTTGGAAATGTCGAGTTTGAGTAGTAGACTCGGGGTCTTGGAAGCATGGAGCTCCCTTATTAGATTTTGCACATGTACAAAGTTGTCGTGGATGCTTTTTTTTAACGAATGCACTCTGGCATTTGGAGACGATTTCGGGCAGAATGGGCACAAGCTGATTTGCAAGGAGCTTAGAGAAAATCTTCGACAGGCTGTGGATGAGGCTAATTGGCCTAAAGTCTCCCACAGCCGACGCATCCATCTTCTTCGGGATAAGAACAATGTTTGCCAAATTGATAAGATTTAGGCACACACCCCTCCTATTAGCAATGTGAGAAATTGCCAGAATAATGGCATCTTTAGTGATGTCCGAACATCTCTTGAAAAAAGCTCCAATGAATCCGTCCGGGCCCAGGGCTTTTACAAAGGGAAGAGATAAAACCGCATCCTTTATTTCCTGCTCCTCAAATGGGGAATCTAGATTCGAGAGGTCACGGGGCTCGTACCCCAGGGTCGTCCAGTCGAGGCTTAGTTGTCTAGGTGCTTTCTTTCCAAGGATGCTCTTGAAATGTTGGATCAGCGTCTCCTATTTGTCTTCCTTAGTGATGGCAATGCCCGAAGCCGTGGAGAGAGCCTGAATGTGAATCTTTCGTCTTCGCCCATTTGCCCGGGAGTGGAAAATCTTTGTGTTAGCGTCTCCGTGACAAATCCAAGTTAGGCGGGAGCGTTGCCGAAGCTTTACTTTTTGAATGGCTAGGAGGCCTAGGTATGAGGCTTTAAGTTGGCGTCGGAGCTCTCTTTCCTCAGTCGAAAGTAGACGGGACTCTTCGGCAGTGTCAAGGCGCCAAATGATTTCTTTAGCTGTGGCAATTTGGATCTTTAAATTCCCAATACTTTGCCTCTGCCACTTCTTGAGAGCTTTAGCCATACGGGAGAGTTTGACATGGACGCGTCGAATGGGATCAATAGCTTGGATGGGCATGTTCCAAGCCTCCATAACAACTTCTTTAAAACCATGCATGCGATGCCAAAACTCTTCGAATTTGAATGATGTCTTTCTGGGGACATTTGTCGATCCTTGGAGAAACAGGGGAGCATGGTCAGAACAGGCCGAATTGATAGCTTGTAGGTGGGCATCCGGGAAGAGAACATCCAGTCATCATAGAAAAAGACGTGGTCGATCTTAGTGAGAACAGGGTCTTGCTGAGCATTTGACCAAGTGAAACGTCGTCCATCCATCCGCATATCTTTGAGTGCGTGGAAAATTCTAGCCTCACGGAACTTTCCAATAAGGCGTCTATTTATGTTTAGGTTGTTTTTGTCGGAAGCCTTTGTGATGAGATTGAAATCTCCGAGGAGGAGCCACTGGTCACGCACCACAGGATTCATGGCACGTAGTTCGTGAATAAATTCCAATTTCTCCTGTTCACTCTGCAGGCCATAGACACAAGTGATGGTCCAGGTAGCGCCTTCGTTCATCATGGTTATTGTGGCAGAGAGAGTGTGGTCCGTGCTGTGAACTTCCGAGATGGAGAAGAAGGCCGAAGAAACAGCAATAATCATTCCTCCCCTCGTGCCCATGGATGGAAGAAAGGCGTAGTGGTCGATGAAGGCCGGTCCAAGCGTATCGGAGATAGTGGCATCCGAGACGTTCTCCAGTTTAGTTTCCTGGAGGCAAACTATGATAGCATGGGTATCTTTTACTAAGTCGCGGACCGCGTCCCGACGCACTTTGTTATTCAGACCACGGGGGTTCCAGTTGAGTAGATTAACGTTTTATTGCGACATTATGGGAAACTCTTTGTCACGTAGGGAAAATTGGGAATTAGGATGCCCGAGTGCAGTCCTTCCCAGCGTCCATGCAAACCAGAGACGTGGCCCCAAAAAAGCACATGCAGTGAAGGCAGATCAAACTTGATAAACTTGCAGCACAAAGAAACAAACATTGCAGCAGGTTGTCCTAGCAGCTTGAGACGGAAGATAGACGAATGCAGGATTAAGTACAAGTAGCGTCTACGGATAGAGATACAGAAATCACGGTGCGTAGGCCGAGGCTGCAAGAAAGAAATGGCGACTCTAAACATTGGCAGTGACGAGCACGGTTATGGCTGGGGTCTTGCTGTCCGATTTCTTCTTGATCTTCTTTACCTGCTTCACTAGGGCATCGAGCGCTTGGATTGCAGAAGCCGCCAAAGGCCCCTTGAGGAACAACTCCTTGAACACATCTCTTGATGCATCGTCGAAGGACGCAGCAGGCGCCAAGATGCCACATGCCTTTGCAATAATCTCTTGGATTGCCTCAGCTCCTTCAGAAATCAGCCAAACTTTCTTCTTGATGGCAATACGACCACTACACCTAGGGGAGAAGGAGATCATCGCGCCTTCATCTTCTTCTTCCTTGTTGGCGGTGTGCTGAGAAGCGGTTCAGGTGCAGGCACAGCGACTTCATTGATGAAATCCTGAAGGGCGGTGGAGTTAGTGAGATCGGTGGCGTCGCTCTGCTGTGCCTGTGCCGCCGACATAGCCATGCCTATGCGCTCTTCCACCGTGTTCTGGATCAGATCATCTGAGCCAACAGCCAGCTCATGGCATGCAGTAGGTTCGTCCCAGGCTTCATGCCCGCTCGAGATGTCAGAGTCGTGCTAGCAGCGAAATAGCAGCATCAGTCTCTGCCCCAGTCCCAGGTTCCACTGTATCTGGCTGATCCTTCTCGGTGTTGCACGACAGGCCCTCCTCCTTTGACAGCAGGCTCACACTTCCCTCTCCTCCCACAAATGGATCGGACTCAAGGTCCATCCCAGGCCCCATCGTCTATAGCACGGGCCCAAACTACAAGCAGTCTCCGGCCCCACCACCTCCTGCGGGGCTAGCAACAGCTTTCTTCCAAGTCGGCGAGGAACACGGCATAGATGCAGGCCGCAGAATGCATGCGGGGGTGGACATCAGGCAGAGGAAGTCCACAGCCCGGCTCAGCCACCCACGCAGCTCAACAGATTCTTCCAGCACAGGCTTTACGACACCGGCGATGCTGTCCAGGATCTCAGCCTTGAGGGTTGTGGCCTGTTCAGCAAGGAGGGAGCGGATCTCTGGGATCGCGAAAACAGGGGATTCCGCGACCGAACTCTTGTTCATATCTTATGGCTGGGAGTCCTGATCGATGCTCATCGCGTCTGAGCCGACGCCGCGCCTCTGCCCGTAGTTGCTTCCTCCAGCCTCCCGTCGGCGAGGCGAGCGCGTGCTCTCCCTGCAGAAGGTGCCCTAAGCATCCCAGCGGTCAGACATGCCCCTTCGGTCCCTACGCATGTCGTCCCTGTCTCTGTCTTCATCGTGATCATCTCGGCACAGGAGCTATGGGCGCGGATGGTCGTCACGCGGCCCCTGTTGGTCCCTTCTTGCCAGCGCAGCCGCGCGAGCTGTGGCTTCATCGTCCTCCTCGGCGAGCACAGGCTCGGGTGGCATGCCGTCCACCATGAGGTAGTGCCGCTCGAAGGAGATAGGCGTCGGCCTGAAAGCGCAGGCGGCGTTTATTGGGCCGAAGTACTCGAGCGGTGCCATGGAGAAATCTTCCATCTTGTCCAGATGCACGAGGATGCGGAATGTGGCTCCCCTTTTGACGCCGGTGGGGCACACCTCATTGACCAGGACCTCGCTGATAAGCCCGTTTGCCCTGCTAGTGAAGGTGAGCCACACCACCTTTGGAATGGAGCTTGGGTTTATCGTCCAGGCCCAGCAGTCAAGGGAGCATGCCGAGGCCACAAGCGTGGGGGCATCATCGATCCTGTCAAAGGAGCACCATTGGCCGAGGATACGCTCCACGACGAACGGCGTGCGGCCGTAGGCTGGGACACCCTCCAGGTCGAGGCGAACGCGGAACGCCATGGCGGCGCCAAATGCGTTCTCCAGGGGCCGCCAGGGGCGCAGCTGCACGAGCGCTCCATCGTTCGTGACGCGGCCGCGACTCATCACCTCAGAGCAGTGAGCCTTATGCTCAAACTTCAGCAGGAACTGCCCCGGCTGGCTCAGGCACACGGAGATGTCACGGTGGCTGAGCCGAAACTCCTTCCGGATGGCTCGGTTGATGGCAAGCGGCTCGACCTTGTGGTTGCCGTTGATGACCCATCTGATTCCGGTCATCGATTCCCAAGCCTTGATGTCCTGGTCGATCTCGTACGAGATAGCGATGGTCACCGTGTCTTCCTCCGGTCTTGTTGTCGTCAAGCCAATGCCGTTGAGGTTGGCCATGGGAGGGGCGGCGGCAGCTTCGAAACAGCGGTCGAAGGAAAAGAGGCTTGCACGGCCGAAGATGGAGGCAGGGCGGTGACGACGTCAGTCCAGGAGCGAGTGCCCGACGCAGCAGGAGATGAAGGAGGACGACGTGGATGAAGCGGTTGTTGGCGCGGGCTTTGCTTTCTCGCGGCTCTAGCAGCAAGACGTAGAGGGCAGGCTCGCTCCTTGTGACCGGAGAGGTTGCAGGAGAGGCAGCGGACAGGGTCGCGGCAACCAACAGCTTGATGGTGGAGGAGTGGGGCAAGGCAACGGGAGCACAGCCCCGCGGTGCGCCTTTTGAAGCGAAGGGCAGCCTCCGCTGCTTGGGCAGATCGCAGCATGGGCTCTGCCACACCGTCGTCGCGTCGTCTTGAATGGCCGTCCCGTCGCGGGCGGCGCGGCCCAGCTGTAGTCCATCCATCATCCCCTACGGCGTAGGGATCTACTGAAGAGGTAGCCTTCACTTGAAGGCGGCCATGGCGATAGCTGGATGGGGCGATGATTTGGGAGCGGAGAGCAGTAACTGGCGCCTTTAAGCCATGCCCACATCCCGCATTGAAGACAACCTGCCTACTGCAAGCTGACGAGGGTGCGGCCTGGCGAGCACTTTCAGGAATTGAGAAGCGGTAGCCGTTGGAGGAGTCAGGGACCTCCTCGGAATCCGAGCTCGCCGCCCTGGACGAACGTGGCGGAGTAAGGGTGTGTTTGGATTGTTGTCAAAATGTACCCTACCAATATTTTGGTCATGACCAAAAGGTTGGATCTTGTTTGGATTGTTGCCAATTTTTTGGCATGCCAATGCTCCACTACCAACTCTAGTTCAATTTTTTAGCCAATGTTGGCCAACTTATGGGCAAGCAAAGGCTCAACCAAAATTTTGGCTTGCCAAATATTTGGTAGGGCAATCTTGGGCACAAACCAAACACACCCTAAAGGCCGGCTGGGAAGCAGAGAGGTACCAGGGTGGAGGAGTGCAGAACTTTGCGCTGGGAAGCAGAGAGGTACCAGGGTGCTTGGGGGATAGCATCACCGGCCTGAACGGCGAGGGGGTGGGGTGGTGGATGGAGGTGGAGGAGGGGTCGGCGTCAATGAGGGGGGTGGCGGCATCGCCTTACCTGGGATCACGGAGGGATCCATACTGGTACTGCTTTTAATGTACACCCTCGGTGATTATCAAGTGATATCATATTGATATGGAGAATCTATCATCTACATGAACATTTGGCTAAGTGGAGTTTTGGCTGGCCATTGCATAAAATAAGTTTTCCCTATCCTTTGAAAATAGTTTTTCTCTTTTTCAAAACATTTCATCACACATGGCACACTGGAGTTACACCAGGTGCTTCCCTTATTCACCCAACCAGTTTTAACTTAAATAAATTGGGATGAGGAGATCCTTGATCATTTCAATGTCTTTGATGCTCAAAATCTCCATTATCGGGGATACGGCTAAGTACTTAGGTTTTACCCTCTCGAGAGGTGGTGCACTTTTACCACAAGACTCGACATGCATCGAGACGAGAATTTTCAGAAACAACCCCTCAGATCATCACAGACGCGTTCCACCTATCATCACCACCACCAACTGTCTGCCTGTCTGAGTTCTTGCAACCTATGTAGTCAAGGCAGAGCCCATATGCCATGTGGCTGCACTGGAAGCTTCTCAACACAACACATCTCAAATCTCTTTGTTCCTGGGTTGCCATCCACAAGTGAGATACACCAGGTTAAACCATAGAAATGGGCCCTGGGTAACCACTCAACAAAAATCCATCCAAGCAATCACCATTCCACCCAGGTGATTCATTCACTTAGTTGTTTTGTTAATCAAAAACTTAGTCATAGACTTTGCATAATATCATAGCATGAATATTCCACCCTTGAATTCTAATAGCTAGGCTAAGCATACTAGCATAACATGTCTCTTGACTTAGGAAGATTACTACCAAGATATATTCTATAGGATCTACTATAGCATAGCAATATATATATAATAGTTCTATCATGCATACTACAAAAATATTACTACTGCAATATTGAAAAGATAGGACTTTTGATGACCAAAGTATCACTTGCCTTTTTAGTGGAGAATCTAGGTACTTCCATTGATCTTGCAATTGGCACACTCCTCAAATTTCACTACAATTCAATCAAGCAAAACACACATTCAAAACTAACACTCAAACAATTAACAAAACAAAACAATAAAACAAAGAAATGCATGCAAGCATGCAAAAGGTTGTTTTATTGAAAAAGTGGTTTCTAAAAAATCTCTAAAAATTTCAAAACACCTACTGGTCATTTATAAAAGTGGGAAAAACATTTAAAATCAAGTTAGTGAAAATAGGCCTTTTAAATCATTTTTGTTTTGCTAGAAATGCTTTTATTCTAAGGATTAATTCCTAGTGTTAACAAAATATATTTTAAACTCGAAAGTTAGTGTTTATGGTCAAAGGGTACAAAACAAATCCATTTGCAAAAGGTTTCACTCAAAAATCATTTTTAAAACAATTTTTATACTCCAAATAGTCCTATTAATGTTTCTGCCAAAACACCTAATTTTTCGGACGCAAATGACCAAACCAGGGCCATAGTTGCAAATTTTTCATTTTTCTGAATCTATTGATATAAAATTTGTAATTTCTGGACAAACAGATCAAAAGTTATGATTTTTGCAAGTTTAAACATCTAAACTCATTTTCTAGAATTTTGTCTAAAAGATCTGGCCACGTGTCTTGTTTTTACTAGACGATACCGCTTTACGTGGATCGAGCTACGCGGGCCGTTGGATTTAAGTGGATCTGTGCGGATCAGATCGAGCATATCCCTTCGTTTAAGTGAACTAATCTTATCCGCAGGATTCAGATCCAGTGGCTCACATCACCTTGAGCAGGAACTGGCAATGCTGGCTGGCGACGCACGGCGGCGGCGCTCTGTCTACGGTGGTCTGGCGATCCTAGGGGGCAAGGGAGAGGATACTAAGGCTCACTAGGTTCGCAAGGGGCGTGACGAAGCTCAACGTGGTCTCCGTTGATCAAGGGGTGCACGGGGTCGTTGGCAATTGCTCACTGGAGTTTGTGTCGGCGTGGTGCTTGATGTTGTCGGAGGAGGCAAGATCCTGGGGCATAAGAAAGCAAAGCAACGAGTCAGGGAATGGGAAAGGTTGTAGAGGTTGCGAGGGAACCTACCAGGGGGCAAGGGGCACACTGTATCGTCGGCAACTTCTCGCCGGAGTTGAGGCAGACGACGGTGGCGTGCAGGCGAGGACGGAGTCGACACTCTGGGGCACGCGCGAGCAAGCAGGGTACAACAACAGGTGTGCAAGGAGATGGCGAGTGAGCTGGTGTGAGCCAGGAGGCAGGGGTGTATGGGCTCGTCGGAATTGGCGCCGGAGCTTGTCGGTGACAGTGGCGGCGTGAGGGGAAATTCTGGCAGCCTAGGGGCTCATTGGTGCGGGGAAGTGGGAGGAAATAGAGAGGAGGGCGAGGCGTTTAAGCGAGCATGCTCAGAGGAGGGATTAACTCATGGAATCAAGCGAATTCATACGAATTGAATCGAACCAGAAACGATAGAGAGAGAGAGAGAGAGAAAGAGAGATAGCGAGGTCAGCGCGTTGGGGAAGAAGGTGATGATGTGGTGGTGGGGTCGCGAAGTCAGTGGGGGTGTGGGTACGGGTGCGGGTGAGAAAGATCTGCGGGGAGAGGAGGTTTCCCCGGGTGGGATTTAGCTGGGCCAGGCTGGGCTGGGGTGCTGGGTAGGTGCTGGGCTGGCTTCGTTTTCTTTATTTTTTTCTTCTAAACCTTTTTCCTTTTCTGTTTCCAATTTCTGTTTTCATTTAAAACAATTGATTCAAACCTCCATTTCATTTTAAATCTTTTCCAAACTTTCAGTAGGTTTTTATGCCAGTTATTTAGTGTGTTTTAAAAGTCCACTTTAAAATATTTCAAATATTCTCTTATGATTTAATATTAGGCTATTTGTCTTTATTTAAATAAAATTGAATATGGTTCAAACCCATATAATTTTATTCAAATAATCCTTTATTCTTTTTTTATTATTATTTAGTAAAACTTTTATCCCTTTTACTTATGGGTTGGCCAGGGTTTAAATTGTATTTTAAACATTTTTTTATTTCTTTCTTTGTTTTATTAAATCCATATCTTTTTATTTATAGTTCCAAAAATAGTGATTCCACTTTGTATAATTTTATTTAATATTTATTTATCTTTTTAAATCCCTTTAGGATTACTTTGCTCACAATTTGATGTTGATTTTAGTTAGGAGCTTTATTAGCCTTGGAAATTATTTTCTTTTATCTTAATAAAATCTTAAGTTTTATCCATGGCTCCAAATAGAATGATATTAATTATCATGGTTTTATAATATTTTTGTTTACCATTTTTGATCATTTAGAAATGTTTGTTGCTGAATTTTTATATGGAACAAAGCCATAGTCTTAGAGTCATCTTGGAGATGATTTCTTTCACTAGGGTTTAGGGTTTTGGTTTAATTTTTCCAAGTGCTTTAAATTCAAGATACATCCATTGAGGAATGCATTTGACTTGTCTGAAATTTTGTTTGTTGCCTTTCATTCAAATTTTCGTCAAGTAGGGTTTTGATGTTTCCATTTAGAATAAAAAAGTTTCTTTTCACCCTAAATTTCAACATTTGTTTCTTTTGTTTAATTATTTTTCACATTTCAAAATTTGGAAAATTTGGGATGTGACAACCTAACCGATCAACGATTAACCCTTCTGGGTTACTCTGCTCCACTATATATAGGGAGTGAACATGGGCTCCACTCTCGTGGCCCATTCACTAAAGCCCATATAATATTAGTCCCTATGAGTCCGACTCACTAACTCAGTCCAAATCTGGCTCGGGGACAACCCAACCAGATTTGTGATTCAGATCCAATCCAAACTTTCTCTCTCTCTCTTATGTGTGTGACCCCGCAGGCTCATGGCTACTTGGACACGATTGGAGTCCAACTCTCAATCGATTAGTCGGTAGCGGCTCCAAGCAGAACATGCCGACTCCCAAGTACCAAAGAGTCCTGACGACTTGCTTTTCCAATGCGACTTACATCCGAGTCCCTTTTGCCTCACGATATACCTTGTCAGACTATAGGCGAATAATTGTCATCCCTTAAATAGTCTGACTCTCTTCTCGATCCGAGATAAGTGATTCATCCGACTAACTCTTAGTCGATCGTCTCGGTTAACACTTAACCGAGTTGTGCATGGCCATGCTTTCCGAATCATATCATCCGAGAGGGCCCAGAGAATATCTCTCCAAGTGGAGGGGAAAAATCCCATCTTAGTTATTCACATCACGCAGCTTGATTCTTAGTCGACCCGAACTCTGCCTTTATAATTGCCTAGTTACGGATCAACGTTTGACATAACCTAAGTCGGTGATCCTCAACTCGGACTATGCAATAACCTCAGGTCTAAGGATTGATGACCCACAAGTGTAGGAGATCGCAACAGTCTTCGCAGGTACTATTACCCAATTTATTGATTCGACACAAGAGGAGCCAAAGAATACTTGCAAGCCTTAACAACTGAGTTGTCAGTTCAGCTGCACCTGGAAATAGTTCTTGCTCACAGAAGTTTATCAGTAGCAACAGTTTGTAGTAGCAACAACAAAGCAACACTGAGACAGTAGCAATAGTAACAGTAACGGTAACATTAGGATTCAAGTGCGGTAGGCATAGGGATGGATGGACGGGCGTTGCATGGACGAGTCTAAACATGTAACTTCAAGAACTAGGGCATTGCAGATAAATAATAACTAGCACCCAAGTACTAAACAATCCTAGGCATGTGCTCCAAATATAGTCATACTTGCTCGCAATGAGAACTTGCACAACATCTTCTGTCCATCCAGCCCGTGGCAGCGGGGCCTCTAGGGAACTACTGGCAATTAAGGTGCTCCTTTTAATAGAGCACCGGATCAAAGCATTAACACTCCGTGAACACATGTGATCCTCACACCACAGCCATACCCTCCGGTTGTCCCAATTATTGTCACTTTGGGGCCTTTGGATCGCAATCATATGTGTACACAAATTGTAGATAAGATCATAAACAATACTATCATAATGATTCAATAATAAGTTTAGATCTGAGATCATGGCACTCGGGCCCTAGTGACAAGAATTAAGCACAACAAGTTGCAACAAAGTCAAATAGCACTAATAGAGATACTAGGCACTATGCCCTAACAATCTTATTCGATTACATGATAGAACTCATCCAATCCCTACCATCCCCAAGCCTACAGCGGGGGATTACTCACTCATGGATGAGGGAAACATCGGTGGTTGATGGAGATGCATTGGTGATGATGATGGTGATGATCCTTTCCAAATTCCCCCGTCCCGGCAGGGTGCCAGAACGGAGTTTCTGGATCCGAATCTTGGTTTCTTGTGGCGGCGGCGGAGCGGAACTCTTTCTGGAAAACTATCGAACTCCCCTCTGTTTTTAGGTCAGAAGGCAACTTATAGGCGTGGAGGGAGGCCGAGGAGCTGCCTGGGGTGGCCAGACCTCCCCCAGGCGTAGGGTTAGTGGGCCCGCTCCTAGGGTGGGTCTGGCCCCCCAGGCCTCCCCTCTATCTCCCCTTCCGTCTCCGTGGATCTTCTGGTGAGAAATAGTTTTTAGCATATTTTCCGGGATTTTTCCTGATAGTTCATTTTCTGCACAAAAACAAGACACCAAGGTAATTCTGCTGAAAACAGCGTCAGTCCGTGTTAGTTGTATCCAAATCACACAAGTTTAGAGAAGAAACAATAGCAAAGTGTTCGATAAAGTAGATACGTTTTGGACGTATCAACTCCCCCCAAGCTTAGCTTATTGCTTGTCCTCAAGCAATTCAGTTGAAAACTGAGTGCGATAAAAGAACTTTCACGAACACTTTGCTTCATATGATGTAAATATTATCAGCACATGAGTAGATGATTAGACAATTCATAATAAGGAGTATGCAACCAAGTCTACTCAATAGTCATTGCAAGCTATGAAGAGAAACCAACTCAATAATAATAAGTAGCATGGAATATAAACATAAGCAACATTGCAATGATCATAATAAGGTATGATAGAGTGGTATCTCGCTTGCCTTTGTTTGAAGAGAACAATAAGAATGCCGAGGCACCTCTGAAGTTCATATGAAGACTAGAGATAAAGATATCAGAGATACAAGCATCAAAGTCATGACATAATTAACCAAGTTTTGGAACAAACACAAAAATGAAACTATGCTCTCAAGAAGGTGCTCATAGAATAAGTGGTGACTCAACTAGGTTGTGAAAACGGTTTTGTGAAGGTTTGAAAGGCTTCCCAATGCTGAAAGGAAGGTACTCATTAGCTTTGAGCTATCAATGCTGAAAGGAAGGTACCCATCCGTGGCGCACTAGTGCTGCACCACGGGCCTTGCGCTACGGCTATCTCCTAGCTGTGGCGCACTGCCTGGTGCGCCACGGTTATGTCGAGATAGGCGTAGTGCACCAGCTAGTGCTCCACTGATATGTTGGCAGGTGCGCTACGCCTTGGATCTTCTGTGGCGCACGTTGCAGTGCGCCACTAAGCTGCGCAGGTGCGCTTTAGTTGTAGTGCGCCACAGAAGCTGTGCCATGTGTGCCACGGGTGTCTTTTTTTAATTTCAGGGCCAGATGATATACAATACATATTATATAAGCAGATATACACGCATATATAAGATATACAGTTATATATATAAATACACAATTCGCAAAACAAGATTGAAACAAATACATATAGATAAGTTTCATACATGAATACATAAGTTATACATTGTTTCGATCAAGTTACAAAGTAGTTGGTGACATGCGAATACATGTGTCAATCGAACAAGTTAGAGCTCGGAAGCTCGCCTAGACATCGAAACTAGCTAGACACAAACGCGGGATAAACAACCAAAGAAGATAAGCATGATCACCGCGACGAAGGTATAGGTCTTCATCCGGTTCCTCGTCCTAACTCCCGCTAGATATGTAAGGTTCCCAACCTTTAATAAGGTAGAGATCCCTGTGTTTACAATGCTAGTCCCTGGATCAATAGCTAGCATCCACAGTTAAGATGTAATATGAAGAAACAAAGGTCATAATACAACTTTATAACCAGGAATAACATAAGTTATTACATCTTACATAGCTCATTTGGCTATCTCGTTACAATGCAGCAGAATATAACAATAGCATGGGGTCCTTCATCTTCAAAGTGCCACATGCAGACATGTTGGTTGTAGACTTGTAATCCTAATCAATAAACTTCACTAACATCAAACAAACCTGCAACATAATAAGTTACAGCCACAAGGGTCAATACATTTGAATTGTATTGGCAAGTGATACTATGGTAGTATAGTGGAGTCTATCATCTATATGCATTTGGCTAAGTGGAGCTTAGGCTTGCTTTGCTCAAAATCGATTTTCCTTATCATTTGAAAACACTAAGTTTTTGCTTGACAAAAACACCCAAGGCATCTCCCAATAGAAATTGGTGATCCTTCAACCCTTGTTCAACCACAAGTTTTTAACTTAGAAATTGGGATGAGGAGATTCTTGATAGATTCTATGTCTTGATACTCAAATTGTCCTTTACCAGGGACATGGCTAAGTACTTAGATTTTTCACTCTGTAGAGGTGGTGCACTTTCCCCACAAGACTTGGTTTCACCAAGACAAGATCTTTCAGAAGCCTTCCCTTAGACCAGAATGGACGCGCTCCAACCTATCAATCCCCTACCACCAACTGTCCATTTGGCTAAGTTATTGCAACCTATATGATCCAGGCAGAGCCCATAATGCCAAGTGGCTGCACTTGAAGCTTCTCAACATTTGACATCTTAAATCTCTTTGTTCCTGGGTGGCCATCCACAAGTGAGATACACAAGGTAAACCATAGAAATGGGCCTTGTGAACCACTCAACACAAACCATTCCTTCCATTCCACCCAGGTGATTCATTCACTTAGTTGTTTTATTAAACAAAACACAAGTCCAAAGACTTAGAAATATTCCATAGCATGAAATATAATCCACCCTTGTTTTCTACTAGCTAAGCTAATCATGATGGTAGTAGGAATCTTAACTTAGGAAATTCTACTAAGGTTTCATCTACTAGGATTTCCCATGGCATAGTTTACACTTAGCAAAATTCCATGCAAATCCTACTTAGAAATATCACTAATGCATAGTGAAAATAATGGGACAAAGTATGAAGCATCACTTGCATTTTTGGTAGAGAATATAAGTTCACTCCTTGATATTTGCAATATTCACACTCTTCAAATCACTACAATTCAATCAAGCAAGCAACATTTCAATCTACCATTCAAGCAACATCACATAAATTAATAGAATCGAAACAATGCATGCAAACATGCCAAACTTTGTTTTATTTACAAAAGTGGTTTATAATAGGTTATAAACATTCTAAAACACTCGTTGGTCATTTTATGAAGTGGCAAAACTATTTGCAAAGATTCTACTTATAAACCATTTTTAAACCAAAGTATTATTTTATGTGGTTAAGAAATGCTTTTAATAAGGCAACAATATATAGGGTTCATCAAAATATGTTTTCAAAACATAAATCGTTGTGTTTAGTGTCAGAGAGTTTAAATCAAAACATTTCCCAAAGGTTTTCCTCCAAAAGCATTTTTAATAAATAATCATAATTTTTATTTGTCTAGAAATGGTTTAAATCAAAGATTTATTCTTTTGCTTCACCAAATATATTTTTGAAACCACAAATTGATTCCTATGGTCAGTAGGTTCAAAACAAACCATTTTCCAAAGGTTTTATCTCAAAAATCATTTTAGAACAAATTTTATATTCTAAACATGCATACACAAGTTTCTGCAAAAACAATCAATTTAACAGAAGCAGTTTACTAAACAAAGTGCATGGTTAGAATGTACTTGTCTTGCTGATTGCATTGATATAAAATTTGCAAAATTTGGACGTGTGGTTTGAAAGTTATGAATTTTTCAAATTGGAACATCTAATAGACAAGTTTCTGGTTTTTTAAAGCAATCACAGGCCACGCATCGTGCTGCGATTGGTCTGTACCGCTTCGTGCGGATCGACAGATGCGAGCCGTTGGATCTAAGTGACATCGCACAGCTCAGAGGCACTACTTACCCCTTCAGGTTAGTTTCTTTCCTAGCCACTAGATCGAGATCGGACGGCGCTCAGCATGCTTGCCAACGAGTGGCGGCGCTGGCGGCGGCAGGTGGCGGCGGAGCGGTCAGACGGTGGCGGTGTCGATGCTACAGGAAGCAAGGGAGTGAAGGGAGATGCTCACCGAGTTCGCCGTGGGGTGGGGAATCTCAAGGTGGTCCTTGCTGGCGAAGAGGCGCTCGGGGTGGTCGACAATTGCTCGCCGGAGTCGTGGTCACCGTCGGTTGTGCTCAGACGTCGACGGGGGCGAGGCTACAGGCCACGGAAAGGAAAAATAATGGTAGCGTTAGATGCGTACGGGGTCTGCGATCATGTATGCATCAACGAGAGGTATGGGGGTGGTCAGTTGCTACCTGGAGGCTTCGTCGGAGAAAAGGCAGACGGCGGCGCTGCTGGTCGTCGTCGTTGCCGATGCTGGGGGGAACGCGCTAGCGAGCTGAGGGTGCAGGGAGATGCACTAGGGACTGGGGGTCACGCTCGTGTGCTCGAGGAGGCGAGGGGCGACGTCGACTGGACGGAATTGTCGCCGGAGGGCGTCGGAGGCAGTGGAGCTTCCGAGATGATTCCGAGCATCCTGGTGGCGGGGAGGGTGTGGCGACGGAGGGGAAAGAGAGAGGGCGTCGAGGTGCTTAAGATGGCATGGTCGCGGGGTGATTTTACTGCGGCGTTACTGCGTATTTACTCGAGTCTTAATCGACTGCAACGGCCGGCGAGGTGAGGGGCAGACTCAGCGGGGTGAAGAAGACGATGACGTGGCATGGCTGCGTTGTCAGCGAGAGGGAGAGAGGAACGGTGGGTCCAGGCGGTCAGTGACACTGCGGGTAAGTTCGCGAGTTAAAAACGGTTCGCTGCAGGAGAGGGAGAGGTGGGCTGCTGATGGGCTTAGTGGGCTAGGTTAGTTGGGCTGCTCCTATTCCATTTTTTTTCTAATTGTTTTTCCTTTTTCCATTTCTATTAATCTGTTTTGGTTTTGTTTAATTAATTCAAACATCAATTTGATTTCAAACCTCAACCAAAATTTGTGTAGATTCATATACTAATTAATATCACATTCCAAAGTCAAATTTAGAATAATATATTTATCCTTTTTAGTGTCTTTTAATTATTTAAAATCGGCTCTAGTATTAATTAAATAAGATTTAGTAATGTTAATCAATCTCCATTTGAATTCAAATCACCACCAAACTTTGGGTGAATTTTAATTCTGTTTAACAACATATTTCAAAGTCCAAAATAAAATAATTCTTTTATTCTTTTAGGATCTATTAATAATTAAATAAATAGTCCATAGTCTTTAATTCAAATAGGTTTCAATTTATTTTAAAACTCTTTTTGAAACCTAAATAATATCAAAATATTTTCAGTAAGTTTCTTTTGAAAAACTAAAACACTTGGAAATCTTATTTAAAATAAATTAACAAGTTTTAGTGTTTATTTAAAATGAAAAAGCCTTTACTTTAATAAAAAATGGATATTAATAATTCCTAATTATTTTATTTAAATAACCTTTACTCTTTTTATCCAATAGAAATGTTTTATTTCAAAAGCTTGGCCAAGATTTAATTTGGCTCTATAAAATAATCCTTATTTATATTTCTACCTTTGCTTTATAAAAACCATATCTTTTTATTTAAAGATCCAAAAATAGTGATTCCAACTATTATAATTGTATTTATTATTTGTTTACCTTTTTAATTCCTTTAGGATTATTTGCTCACCATTTGGTATGGATTTTAGATAAGTGCTTTATTAGCTTTGGAAATTACTTTTCTTTATCTTATCAAATTCATAAGATGGCTCCAAAATAAGTGAATCCATTTCATATGGTTTTATAGTATTTCTAATAGTCATTCTTGATCAATTTGAAATGTTTGCTTGACAACTTTTATATGGATCAAATCCATGGTCTTAGAGATATCTTGGAAATGTTTTCTTCCATTAGGGTTTTAGGGTTTTGGTTTATTCTTCAAGTGTTTAAATTTCCAGATGCATTTATGAAGAATGCATTCCACTTGATTTGGATTTTAGTTGGATTCAAACATTAACCAAAGTTTGTTCAAGATGGGATTTTAAGTTTCCATTTAGAAACAAAAGTTTCTTTTCACCCTAAATTTCAACAATTATTTATTTTGTTTATTTATTTTTCACATTACAAGATTTGGAAAATCTTGGGATGTGACAGGCTACCACCCTTAAAATAAATCTCGTCCCGAGATTTGGGGAGGCTAGGGGTTACAAGTTGGCTCAAAGCAACTAGGGTACTACCACCCTTAAAAATTTTCCAACTAGATTACTTGTTGGCTTGCTTGGAATTTTGATGAAGCTTCTCTGGACAAACATCTGCATTGTGTCCTTTGTTTCCACACTTGAAACATGTGACCAGGCTGAGATCCTTCGTAGGCTTGTTCATCTTGTGCTTCATCTTTTCTGGACAATTGCTTGCATAATGTCCTGGTTCTTTGCAATTGAAACACATCACTTGGCTGATATCTTTCTTTTCCTTTGGTATCATTGCCTCTTTTTTTTCCTTGGTTCTTCTTTTCTGGGCATTCATTGGCATAGTGTCCCATCTCTTTGCAAGTGTAACATTGCTCTTGGGTAATATCCTTCTTGCTTGGGTTGGGGCATTTCTTCTTATTCTTCTTGGGTCTCTCCAAAGCTAGGAGTTCTTCTAGTTCATGCTCTTCATACTTCACCACAAAGGTGGGAAATCTTTCTCTCTTCTTGGGGCATTTACTAGAGATATGACCTTCTTCTTCACAAGAGTAGCAACACTTTGTGATCACTTTGGATTTGGCCTTATGATGCATAGTTTTGACTTTGCCTTCATCCTTCTTGGTAGAAGTTGTTCCTTCATGAGGGTTTACAAACTGTTGATGCACTCCACCTTGTTTCCTTTGTTGCCCTATGGAATAGATGGGGCATTGGATAGGGATATGATTATTTCCTTCACATAGGTAACAAGTAGCTTGAGATGTGGGGCATTGATCAATTGGATGTTTCTCTTCACAGTTGGGGCATTGATCTTCATGCTCTTTGGAAGTGTGATCCTTGTCTCCACAAATATTACAAGCTTGGGTTCCTTCTAAAATATCATCATTGTCATCCTTGTTGTCACAAGCTCCTTGGGAAGAGTTGTCTCCCATGTTGATCATTTGATCTGTCACCTTATGCAGCAATTGGGTTTGGGTTTCCAAAAACCTTTGCAAGGTTGGGTCTACCTCACTGGTGTTGGCTAAAAATTGAGCTGTCACTTGGTTCAACTGGGTTTGGGTTACTATGAGTTCCCTCATGTTGATCTCTTGGTTGTTGTTGTCACCATCCTTGATGTTGGAGTTTCTTGGAGTAGTCATCTGTTTGGGTTGGATTGGGATTAGAATAGGCAAAATATTTCTAAGGGAATAATTCTAATCACACACATTACAATTCACACAAGCAAAGTGCAAGCAATCACAAACAAACATTCCACTCAAACAACAAGTCTCAAGCATATTTTTTAGGCAACAAAATATTTTTGCTACACCACATAGGTTGGTGTGTTTGATTTAATCTATATATGGTGGTCCAACTATATGGTTCACTTGAGATATTTCCATCCCTCTTAGTTGATTCCTCATGAATGAAATCATGGTTTCCTTGGAAAATTTCTTGTGTATTGGTCACAAAACTTCAAAGGTGATGATGATTCCCAAGTTGTGTTTCCTTAGTCTTCAAGTCTTGAGCAACATTTCTTGTCTCACTTGTTGTCCTTAGTGATATCCAAGGCTGGAGTCCTTGTTGAGAATAAGGCTGAAATCACTTGAAGATGTTGAAGTCATTAGAGTTGATGAAGTCCTTTGCACATGGTGAAGTCTTTGGCCATGGAGAAGGCTTTATCCATCAAGTTGAAATAGAAGAGATGTAGAGTCAAAACCAAAATGGTTGAGGAAAGAGTTTACAAGATTGTTTGTAAATATGTTTTGGAACAAATACAACTCCTATTTTTCTAAGGGGTTTTGTCCAATCCTAGGTTTACAAATCCTATAGGCAACACAATGCTCTGATACCATTTGTAAGGTTCCCAACCTTTAATAAGGTAGAGATCCCCATGTTCACAATGCTAGTCCCTGGATCAATAGCTAGCATCCACAGTTAAGATGTAATATCAAGAAACAAAGGTCATAATACAACTTTATAACCAGGAATAACATAAGTTATTACATCTTACATAGATCATTTGGCTATCTCATTACAATGCAGCAAAATATAACAATAGCATGGGGTCCTTCATCTTCAAAGTGCCACAGGCAGACATGTTGGTTCTAGACTTGTAATCCTAATCAATAAACTTCACTAACATCAAACAAACCTGCAACATAATAAGTTACAGCCACAAGGGTCAATACATTTGAATTGTATTGGCAAGTGATACTATGGTAGTATAGTGGAGTCTATCATCTATATGCATTTGGCTAAGTGGAGCTTAGGCTTGCTTTGCTCAAAATAGATTTTCCTTATCATTTGAAAACACTAAGTTTTTGCTTGACAAAAACACCCAAGGCATCTCCCAATAGAAATTGGTGATCCTTCAACCCTTGTTCAACCACAAGTTTTTAACTTAGAAATTGGGATGAGGATATTCTTGATAGCTTCCATGTCTCGATGCTCAAATTGTCCTTTACCAGGGACATGGCTAAGTACTTAGATTTTTCACTCTGTAGAGGTGGTGCAATTTTCCCACAAGCCTTGGTATCACCAAGACAAGATCTTTCAGAAGCCTTCCCTTATACCAGAATGGACGCGCTCCAACCTATCAATCCCCTACCACCAACTGTCCATTTGGCTAAGTTATTGCAACCTATATGATCCAGGCAGAGCCCATAATTCCAAGTGGCTGCACTTGAAGCTTCTCAACATTTGACATCTTAAATCTCTTTGTTCCTGGGTGGCCATCCACAAGTGAGATACACAAGGTAAACCATAGAAATGGTCCTTGTGAACCACTCAACACAAACAATTCCTTCCATTCCACCCAGGTGACTCATTCACTTAGTTGTTTTATTAAACAAAACACAAGTCCAAAGACTTAGAAATATTCCATAGCATGAAATATAATCCACCCTTGTTTTCTACTAGCTAAGCTAAGCATGATGGTAGTAGGAATCTTAACTTAGGAAATTCTACTAAGGTTTCATCTACTAGGATTTCCCATGGCATAGTTTACACTTAGCAAAATTCCATGCAAATCCTACTTAGAAATATCACTAATGCATAGTGAAAATAATGGGAAAAAGTATGATGCATCAGTTGCCTTTTTGGTAGAGAATATAAGTTCACTCGTTGCTATTTGTAATATTCACACTCTTCAAATCACTACAATTCAATCAAGCAAGCAACATTTCAATCTACCATTCAAGCAACATCACATAAATTAATAGAATCGAAACAATGCATGCAAACATGCCAAACTTTGTTTTATTTACAAAAGTGGTTTATAATAGGTTATAAACATTCTAAAACACTCGTTGGTCATTTTATGAAGTGGCAAAACTATTTGCAAAGATTCTACTTATAAACCATTTTTAAACCAAAGTATTATTTTATGTGGTTGAGAAATGCTTTTAATAAGGCAACAATATATAGGGTTCATCAAAATATGTTTTCAAAACATAAATCGTTGTGTTTAGTGTCAGAGAGTTTAAATCAAAACATTTCCCAAAGGTTTTCCTCCAAAAGCATTTTTAATAAATAATCATAATTTTTATTTGTCTAGAAATGGTTTAAATCAAAGATTTATTCTTTTGCTTCACCAAATATATTTTTGAAACCACAAATTGATTCCTATGGTCAGTAGGTTCAAGACCATTTGCCAAAGGTTTTATGTCAAAAATCATTTTAGAACAAATTTTATATTCTAAACATGCATACACAAGTTTCTGCAAAAACAATCAATTTAACAGAAGCATTTTACTAAACAAAGTGTATGGTTAGAAAGTACTTGTCTTTCTGATTCCATTGATATAAAATTTGCAAAATTTGGACGTATGGTTTGAAAGTTATGAATTTTTCAAATTGGAACATCTAATAGACAAGTTTCTGGTTTTTTAAAACAATCACAGGCCACGCGTCGTGCTGCGATTGGTCTGTACCTCTTCGTGCGGATCGACAGATGTGAGCCATTGGATCTAAGTGACATCGCACGGCTCAGAGGCACTACTTACCCCTTCGGGTTAGTTTCTTTCCTAGCCACTAGATCGAGATCGGACGGCGCTCAGCATGCTTGCCAACGAGTGGCGGCGCTGGCGGCGGCAGGTGGCGGCGGAGCGGTCAGACGGTGGCGGTGTCGACGCTACAGGAAGCGAGAGAGTGAAGGGAGAAGCTCACCGAGTTTGCAATGGCGTGGGGAAGCTCAAGGTGGTCCTTGCTGGCGAAGGGGCGCTCGGGGTGGTCGACAATTGCTCGTCGGAGTCGTGGTCACCGTCGGTTGCGCTCAGACGTCGACAGGGGCGAGGCTACAGGCCACGGGAAGGAAAAATAACGGTAGCGTTAGATGCGTACGGGGTCTGCGATCATGTATGCATCAACGAGAGGTATGGGGGTGGTCAGTTTCTACCTGGAGGCTTCGTCGGAGAAAAGGCAGACGGCGGCGCTACTGGTCGTCGTCGTTGCCGACGCTGGGGGGCACGCGCGAGCGAGCTGAGGGTGCAGGGAGATGCCCCAGGGACTGGGGGTCACGCTCGTGTGCTCGAGGAGGCGAGGGCGACGTCGACTGGCCGGAATTGTTGCCGGAGGGCGTCGGAGGCAGTGGAGCTTCGGAGATGATTCCGAGCAGCCTGGTGGCGGGGAGGGTGTGGCGACAGAGGGGAAAGAGAGAGGGCGTCGAGGCGCTTAAGATGTCATGGTCGCGGGGTGATTTTACTGCGGCTTTACTGCATATTTACTCGAGTCTTAATCGACTGCAACGGCCGGCGAGGTGAGGGGCGGAGTCAACAGGGTGAGGAAGACGATGACGTGGCGTGGCTGCATTGTCAGCGAGAGGGAGAGAGGAACGGTCGGTCCAGGCAGTCAGTGACGCTGCGGGTAAGTTCGTGAGTGAAAAACGGATCGCTGCGGGAGAGGGAGAGGGGGGCTGCTGATGGGCTTAGTGGGCCCGGTTAGTTGGGCTGCTCCTATTCCATTTTTTTTCTGATTGTTTTTCCTTTTTCCATTTCTATTAATCTGTTTTGGTTTTGTTTAATTAATTCAAACGTCAATTTGATTTCAAACCTCAACAATAATTTGTGTAGATTCATATACGGATTAATATCACATTCCAAAGTCAAATTTAGAATAATATATTTATTCTTTTTAGTGTCTTTTAATTATTTAAAATAGGCTCTAGTATTAATTAAATAAGATTTAATAATGTTAATCAATCTCCATTTGAATTCAAATCACCACCAAACTTTGGGTGAATTTTAATTCTGTTTAACAACATATTTCAATGTCCAAAATAAAATAATTCTTTTATTCTTTTAGGATCTATTAATAATTAAATAAATAGTCCATAGTCTTTAATTCAAATAGGTTTTAATTTATTGTAAAACTCTTTTTGAAACCTAAATAATATCAACATCTTTTCAGTAAGTTTCTTTTGAAAAACTAAAACACTTGGAAATATTATTTAAAATAAATTAACAAGTTTTAGTGTTTATTTAAAATGAAAAAGCCTTTACTTTAATAAAAAATGGATATTAATAATTCCTCATTATGTTATTTAAATAACCTTTACTCTTTTTATCCAATAGAAATGTTTTATTTCAAAAGCTTGGCCAAGATTTAATTTGGCTCTATAAAATAATCCTTATTTATATTTCTACCTTTGCTTTATAAAAACCATATCTTTTTATTTAAAGATCCAAAAATAGTGATTCCAACTATTATAATTGTATTTATTATTTGTTTACCTTTTTAATTCCTTTAGGATTATTTGCTCACCATTTGGTATGGATTTTAGATAAGCGCTTTATTAGCTTTGGAAATTACTTTTCTTTATCTTATCAAATTCATAAGATGGCTCCAAAATAAGTGAATCCATTTCATATGGTTTTATAGTATTTATAATAGTAATTCTTGATCAATTTGAAATGTTTGCTTGACAACTTTTATATGGATCAAATCCATGGTCTTAGAGATATCTTGGAAATGTTTTCTTCCATTAGGGTTTTAGGGTATTGGTTTATTCTTCAAGTGTTTAAATTTCCAGATGCATTTATGAAGAATGCATTTCACTTGATTTGAATTTTAATTGGATTCAAAAATTAACCAAAGTTTGTTCAAGATGGGATTTGAATTTTAATCGGATTCAAAAATGAACAAAAGTTTCTTTTCACCCTAAATTTCAACAATTATTTATTTTGTTTATTTATTTTTCACATTACAAGATTTGGAAAATCTTGGGATGTGACAAGATAGCGCGTGTATCTAGCTTCCGCCTCCGCCATAGTGTTGTACCCTTTGTAGCTATTGCCGCTGAAACGGTGCACCTGTCTCCGGCAGTATTCCCAATCATCGTAGACTCCGGGAACCCGTCCCTTGTACACGACGTACCACGTCATCTACAAGTTGACAATAATAATTAACCGATGATTGAAAAAAAACATATATAATTAAAGTCCCATATGAAGATACACTTATATAAAGTACTCCTAACTCAAAAAGACCAAACTCAAAAAGCATGCCTCATATATAACTAGGTTGTTCGACACAGGAATATGCTACGATGGAACTGTCCGCCAAGTAGGATGCACAACACCTGGACATGTGCATAGCACAAGGCGGACAATCCCATCACAGCACATTCACATATAGTGTTCCACGACATTTCAATCATCGGCATTATTCTCGAAAAAGACCAAAGTAACTCGAAAAGAATGCCTCATATATAACTAGCTAGGTCGTTGGACACAGGAATATGCTATGATGGAACCGTAAGCCAAGTAGGATGCACAACATCTAGACTTGTGCATAACACAAGGCTTACAATCCCATCAAAGCACATTCACATATATAGTGTGCCACGACATTTCAATCATCGGCATTATTCTCAAAAAAGACCAAAGTAAATCAAAAAGAATGCATCATATATATATATACATAGGTCATTGGACACAGGAATATGCTACGATGGAACTGTGAGCCAAGTAGGATGCACAACACCTGGACTTGTGCATATCACAAGGCTCACAATCCCGCCGTAGCACATTCACATATATATTGTGCCACGACATTTCAATCATCGGCATTATTCTCGAAAAAATACTAATAAAGTAAGGAAAAAAAGAAGGACCAAAATAAGCAACGGACAAAAGAGTAAGCAAAAAAACCAAGCATTGATTGATATATAATAATAATAAGCAAAACAAGTAAGCGATGATTCATAAACCTAATAAGATAAGTATAGTAGCATGTACACTTGTCCACATACACACAAAGGTCATCTATAGTTTGTAACTACAACTAGGCCAGCATCAAGCCTTCTGGATCGGCTTAGGGAACGGGAGGACGCCTTGTCTCGTCATGAACTTCCTATAGTCACCCTGCATCTCTAGGTGATCTTCTATGTCACGGTTATTCGGGATATTTCCTCCGTAGAAGATCCCCCCGAAGTCATGACATCACGAAAGATGATTGCCCCAAACTGCTGCTGGATGCGATACATCTCTTGTCTAATATCTGAATCAGTGATCTTGGCCTTTGCTTCGGCCCACTGTTTGAGATGATCTGGCAGCGTAGAATTCTGCTGGTCAAGTAGGAACGCCCTCATGTGATGGAGTGCATAGTAGGCTTCCTTCTTACTGTTTTCCGGCTGCTTCACGCAGGGGAACTCCGTTACATGGTTGAAGACGTGCCTGCCGAACATGACCTTCGTACGCACGAAGGTGGTGCCTTTCGTCGAGGCATATCCAGTGAGAGCATCATCCAGAACTTCCTTGATCTTGTCGTAGTTTTTCTTCTTTTCTAGACTCCCTGAGTCGAAATACGTGGCGTGGGAATGCTTCGGCGATAAGGAGATGAGCGTGCAGTGTTCATCTCTGCGCAAAAAATTCAAATGGAATGTGTTGGAAAAAGAATGATGATAATCTAATAAAGCCAATCAACGGTGGCGAGTGAATAACGACTTACTCGGGAAAGTAAGGCACGAGAATTTATTCCTTTGTCTTGTTCGCCACGAGGATTCTTTTTAAGTACGAGGCCACGATATGTCATTCGGCGGGGCAACCCAAGCAGCCGTCACTCATGTAGTAGGGGTCCACTATAGTGATGCCCGGTGTGTTCTCTCTAATGATCTGCATGGACAGGCTGAGAGAAAACAGGCGGACCATGGTATAGTGCAGCGGGTATAGGTGGAACATATTGAAGATGTCGTCGAACCGCAGGACGAACAGATCCGCAGGGGCATTGTCGACGAAGCCCAAGCCTGGTGGCACCTTAACCACGAATACCGGGTGCGAGGGATCTTTCTCCGATAGAAGGCGTCTCTCTATCGTCAGCACGCCGTCATGCACACTCTGCATTTCCGAACTGGCGAGCCTCCACAAATTCTTAGGTAGAATGGTCTCACCCGCCACATGAATCCTCCACATAATACCCTCGGGTCTTGGTGGCCCGTCCCGAAACCTGATCGGATTCGTAGTTGTTGACGCCACCGACTGGCTTGAGCTGCTAGATTTTCTTTTACTGCCCTTTTTTCCTTTTGGAGAGCGGGCAGGCACCGCAATCTTAGCACCGGCCGCCCTATGTAGTGTGTCAAGGCTTAGAATAAAGGGTCGCTTGGTTGTATTAGCTGGCTCTATAAAGGCGCAAGCTGGAGGAGTCTCTTGAGAACCAAACAGACGCTTGGTGATAGTGGCTTTCTCTGTGGGGCCAACATCTAGGTCTTCGTTGCTAAACTGAGTGTTGAAGAAGTGATCATTCCAGTCTTCGACGTCCTCGGCCGGATCCTGCGCCATGTGCATATCATCAACATGATCATCCGACCCACCGCGTGGAGGTGACGGCGAGGGCGGTAAGGGGACCTTGCCACCGCTTGTCGCTGGCACACCAGGCGGTGCTGTTGTCTGTGGTGTGATGGCCCCCGCCGTCCCCAAACGGATCATGCTCTTTGGCCATTGCAAGAATAAGATGAAGCAACTTCTAAGGACAGCTGGCTCTTCTTCATCCGCTCCTAGGGGTTGAATGGGAGGTTCCAGGTTGTCGCAGCCCCTTAGCACCCGACTAATTTTAACCCTGTGCACGCTATCTGGCATCGGCCTTGAGTGGAACGTGCGCTGCAAGGGTTGAATGAAGGTACCCTTGGCAACATCCCTCAGCTCTTTGTTCACGTAGCTTAAGAGAGTGCAAGAAACATCCGTCTGCGGAAAACATGTACAGCGTCGTCAGAGATGCCATAAGAGTAATAGATGGCATGAAAGGCGGTAAAGCAATTTGTTTACCATGATGGCGTCGAGATCGGCTAATGTCGAGGCACCGCATAAGGCGATGGGCGTGCAAGAGACGGAAGGACTGCTTGATGGCGCGGTGCTGGCCGCCGGTGTATTCTCCCTACCGGGTAGTTGGAGCTCCGGTGTCGCCGCGACGATGGCAGGGGGGCCACCAACATGTACTCCGGCGCCGCGGTGATCGCAGAGGGAGTCACCAACACTTGCGGCGCCACGGTGCTAGCGGGCAGAGTCACGAACACATAGTTTGCCTGATTCGTCGGTGCCATATTGTTCGAGTGGCTGCTGACCATGCTTGGAATCGGGGATGGCCCTACTCGACCACCCGCACTCCAGTTCGCTATTGACTCCACCAAGGTAGGCAAGAAGGATGTGAGGGTGATTGCCAGGTTGTCTTGGACGATCTGCGGGATCCGCGCCACTTGTTCCTTAAGTTCTTGAACCTCGCGGTTTTCCTCCTCGCTCCTTCTCGACGGCGCCACATGCGTCCTCGGTGGTGGACCAAAATTATCCACCCAATTCTTACCCCCGAGGCCGGCCAGACGGCCAGCCGACGACGGCTTCTTCGTAACCGGCTCTATTTTCTTGGCCCGGTTCATCGCCCTGTTAAAAGGGTTATCCCACCGGGTGGCCACCGTCGACCCCTGGGATGAGGAACCCTGGGATCCATGACTAGCAACAATTTCCTCCTCCTGCAGAAGAAGTAACAGTGAATCGTTTAGATCATCGATTAATGGAATCGAGTTTATCCGCGGTAATTAGATTACTTACCACAATTTCCTCGAATTCCTTCACCGCAGGATCCGCTGTGAGTTGTTTGGTTTTTGGGTCCACATGGTAACGGGCCCTGATGAAGTTCCGAACCTGCTCGGGTTCGAATTTCGCAAAGGGGTTTTCTATCCCCTTGGATCTATACTCTTCGTCCTCCTTATTCCATTTGGCCTCCGCGGTTCTCTATCCACCAGATCGGAGATGGTGATGACCTATATTCATCGCCTGCAGCACCTTTCCCCGATTACTATTGGCCAGGGCTCTTTCGGATTCACACCTCTCCTTGAACTCCTGGAACTGATCTTCGGTGATCTGCGGGTCAATCTTCCGGATCTCCTCGAGACTTTTGCCTTCTTTATAGATCTTCTTCTTTATCCGGGTTCTCCAGATGGCCAGGGCGGTGCTCATCTTTGTGAGGGCGGATTTGTTTAC
The DNA here is from genome assembly GCA_916181665.1 of Avena sativa. Taxonomy (NCBI): domain Eukaryota; kingdom Viridiplantae; phylum Streptophyta; class Magnoliopsida; order Poales; family Poaceae; genus Avena; species Avena sativa. The sequence goes on along the minus strand of OV702283.1, from coordinate 132,830,706 downwards.
TTCGTTCCCATGATAATTTGTGTTCTGATACTTAGCGGGGAACTTGTATCTTGCGTGCAGCTTCTCGAAGAGGAGTGTGCGCAAGTGGCCATTATATTTATGCCGGAGATTCTCGGTGTTGATCGAGATGGTTGTCCGGGTGATCTCCGCCACTTGCCCACCGTACCCTCTGACGACAAGGGCGGGCTCCAAAGGAACCCCTGATGGGCTCACTTCGGTAATTTCCTCCATGACCGTGCCGACCGTGTTCGGGCGCCGGTCCTTCGGCTTCTTCTTCTTCTTAGGAGGATTGCTACCACTCCTGTGCCCTCGCCGCCATCAGTGGTTTCATCGTCCGCCGTTCCTTCGGCTTCTTCCTCCGCGTCTTCCATCTCATCATCCTCGCTCTCCAAAGGATGGTATTCTTCATCGTCTTCTAGCCGCTGGGCCGCCTCCCAGAATTTCAATTGTTTATTTGGAGGTCTGAGTTATCCTTCAGCGCTGATGCGCTTAGAACATCCAGCCTCGTCGTTGTCACATATCTTTTCACTAATAAAAAACAAATAATTGGTTAAATGCACAGAAAAATCCGGCATGACCTTTGCTAATTTTCTTAAACTAGGAGTGCCCGATTTCTGTTGAAACGGAAGTTAATCAACATTCTGGCAAAAATCGGGACTCATCTCATACAAGAACCTGCATACACAACATAATAAAGTGCTTCATATACAAGCACAAGCATAGTTTCAAGTGCTACAATTATATCACCACAGATCATTACTACTAGACCATCACCAGCAAGCCAACCAGTACTAAAACCATCACCAGGATCAGTACTAAAACCATACAGCATAACTAGGATTTCAGCAGGAGCATTTCATCAATATATACACATTGTTTCATTAGTATATACAACATAACTAAATTTCATCAGGATCGGTACTAAAAAAGTACTAAAAAAGTTACTGAGATCAGTATATACAGCATAACTAAATTTCATCAGCATCACATTGTTTCATCAGGATCAGTACTAAAAAAGTTACTGAACACACATTGGGATGGAAAACCTGCAATATCTGAGAAAACTTTATATATGTAATCATGAAGCCTATTGATTCTTGGTGATCCTGGCAGAATCCCCCATGTCATTTATAAATAATTTTAACAAGCTAAATTTGCTAACCCTAGCTAGCTTCTTGTACATACTGTACATAGACTCAAGGCATCTCCCAATAGAAATTTGGCTAAGTGGAGCTTAGGCTTGCTTTGCTCAAAATAGATTTTCCTTATCATTTGAAACACTAAGTTTTTGCTTGACAAAAACACCCAAGGCATCTCCCAATATAAATTGGTGATCCTTCAACCCTTGTTCAACCACAAGTTTTTAACCTAGAAATTGGGATGAGGAGATTCTTGATAGCTTCCATGTCTTGATGCTCAAATTGTCCTTTACCAGGGACATGGCTAAGTACTTAGATTTTTCACTCTGTAGAGGTGGTGCACTTTCCCCACAAGACTTGGTTTCACCAAGACAAGATCTTTCAGAAGCCTTCCCTTAGACCAGAATGGACGCGATCCAACCTATCAATCCCCTACCACCAACTGTCCATTTGGCTAAGTTATTGCAACCTATATGATCCAGGCAGAGCCCATAATGCCAAGTGGCTGCACTTGAAGCTTCTCAACATTTGACATCTTAAATCTCTTTGTTCCTGGGTAGCCATCTACAAGTGAGATACACAAGGTAAACCATAGAAATGGGCCTTGTGAACCACTCAACACAAACAATTCCTTCCATTCCACCCAGGTGATTCATTCACTTAGTTGTTTTATTAAACAAAACACAAGTCCAAAGACTTAGAAATATTCCATAGCATGAAATATAATCCACCCTTGTTTTCTACTAGCTAAGCTAAGCATGATGGTAGTAGGAATCTTAACTTAGGAAATTCTACTAAGGTTTCATCTACTAGGATTTCCCATGGCATAGTTTACACTTAGCAAAATTCCATGCAAATCCTACTTAGAAATATCACTAATGCATAGTGAAAATAATGGGAAAAAGTATGAAGCATCACTTGCCTTTTTGGTAGAGAATATAAGTTCACTCCTTGATATTTGTAATATTCACACTCTTCAAATCACTACAATTCAATCAAGCAAGCAACATTTCAATCTACCATTCAAGCAACATCACATAAATTAATAGAATCAAAACAATGCATGCAAACATGCCAAACTTTGTTTTATTTACAAAAGTGGTTTATAATAGGTTATAAACATTCTAAAACACTCGTTGGTCATTTTATGAAGTGGCAAAACTATTTGCAAAGATTCTACTTATAAACCATTTTTAAACCAAAGTATTATTTTATGTGGTTGAGAAATGCTTTTAATAAGGCAACAATCTATAGGGTTCATCAAAATATGTTTTCAAAACATAAATATTTGTGTTTAGGTTTAGAGAGTTTAAATCAAAACATTTCCCAAAGGTTTTCCTCCAAAAGCATTTTTAATAAATAATCATAATTTTTATTTGTCTAGAAATGGTTTAAATCAAATATTTATTCTTTTGCTTCACCAAATATATTTTTGAAACCACAAACTGATTCCTATGGTCAGTAGGTTCAAAAAAAATCATTTGCCAAAGGTTTTATCTCAAAAATCATTTTAGAACAAATTTTATATTCTAAACAAGCATACACAAGTTTCTGCAAACACAATCAATTTAACAGAAGCAGTTTACTAAACAAAGTGCATGGTTAGAAAGTACTTGTCTTGCTGATTCCATTGATATAAAATTTGCAAAATTTGGACGTGTGGTTTGAAAGTTATGAATTTTTAAAATTGGAACATCTAATAGACAAGTTTCTGGTTTTTTAAAACAATCACAGGCCACGCGTCGTGCTGCGATTGGTCTGTACCACTTCGTGCGGATCGACAGATGCGAGCCGTTGGATCTAAGTGACATCGCACGGCTCAGAGGCACTACATACCCCTTCAGGTTAGTTTCTTTCCTAGCCACTAGATCGAGATCGGACGGCGCTCAGCATGCTTGCCAACGAGTGGCGGCGCTGGCGGCGGCAGGTGGCGGCAGAGCGGTCAGACGGTGGCGGTGTCAATGCTACAGGAAGTGAGAGAGTGAAGGGAGATGCTCACCGAGTTCGCCATGGCGTGGGGAAGCTCAAGGTGGTCCTTGCTGGCGAAGGGGCGCTCGGGGTGGTCGACAATTGCTCGCCGAAGTCGTGGTCACCGTCGGTTGCGCTCAGACATCGACAGGGGCGAGGCTACAGGCCACGGGAAGGAAAAATAACGGTAGCGTTAGATGCGTACGGGGTATGCGATCATGTATGCATCAACGAGAGGTATGGGGGTGGTCAGTTGCTACCTGGAGGCTTCGTCGGAGAAAAGGCAGACGGCGGCGCTGCTGGTCGTCGTTGTTGCCGACGCTGGGGGGCACGCGCGAGCGAGCTGAGGGTGCAGGGAGATGCGCCAGGGACTAGGGGTCATGCTCGTGTGCTCGAGGAGGCGAGGGGCGACGTCGACTGGCCGGAATTGTCGCCGGAGGGCGTCGGAGGCAGTGGAGCTTCGGAGATGATTCCGAGCAGCCTGGTGGCGGGGAGGGTGTGGCGACGGAGGGGAAAGAGAGAGGGCTTCGAGGTGCTTAAGATGGCATGGTCGCGGGGTGATTTCACTGCGGCTTTACTGCATATTTACTCGAGTCTTAATCGACTGCAACGGCCGGCGAGGTGAGGGGCGGAGTCAACAGGGTGAGGAAGACGATGACGTGGCGTGGCTGTGTTGTCAGCGAGAGGGAAAGAGGAACGGTGGGTCCAGGCGGTCAGTGACACTGCGGGTAAGTCGTGAGTGAAAAACGGTTCGCTGCGGGAGAGGGAGAGTGGGGCTGCTGATGGGCTTAGTGGGCCCGGTTAGTTGGGCTGCTCCTATTCCATTTTTTTCTGATTGTTTTTCCTTTTTCCATTTGTATTAATCTGTTTTGGTTTTGTTTAATTTATTCAAACGTCAATTTGATTTCAAACCTCAGCCAAAATTTGTGTAGATTCATATACTGATTAATATCACATTCCAAAGTCAAATTTAGAATAATATATTTATCCTTTTTAGTGTCTTTTAATTATTTAAAATAGGCTCTAGTATTAATTAAATAAGATTTAATAATGTTAATCAATCTCCATTTGAATTCAAATCACCACCAAACTTTGGGTGAATTTTAATTCTGTTTAACAACATATTTCAAAGTCCAAAATAAATTAATTCTTTTATTCTTTTAGGATCTATTAATAATTAAATAAATAGTCCATAGTCTTTAATTCAAATAGGTTTTAATTTATTGTAAAACTCTTTTTGAAACCTAAATAATATCAAAATCTTTTCAGTAAGTTTCTTTTGAAAAACTAAAACACTTGGAAATCTTATTTAAAATAAATTAACAAGTTTTAGTTTTTATTTAAAATGAAAAGGCCTTTACTTTAATAAAAAATGGATATTTATAATTCCTCATTATGTTATTTAAATAACCTTTACTCTTTTTATCCAATAGAAATGTTTTATTTCAAAAGCTTGGCCAAGATTTAATTTGGCTCTATAAAATAATCCTTATTTATATTTCTACCTTTGCTTTATAAAAACCATATCTTTTTATTTAAAGATCCAAAAATAGTGATTCCAACTATTATAATTGTATTTATTATTTGTTTACCTTTTTAATTCCTTTAGTATTATTTGCTCACCATTTGGTATGGATTTTAGATAAGTTCTTTATTAGCTTTGGAAATTAATTTTCTTTATCTTATCAAATTCATAAGATGGCTCCAAAATAAGTGAGTCCATTTCATATGGTTTTATAGTATTTATAATAGTCATTCTTGATCAATTTGAAATGTTTGCTTGACAAATTTTATATGGATCAAATCCATGGTCTTAGAGATATCTTGGAAATGTTTTCTTCCATTAGGGTTTTAGGGTTTTGGTTTATTCTTCAAGTGTTTAAATTTCCAGATGCATTTATGAAGAATGCATTTCACTTGATTTGAATTTTAGTTGGATTCAAATATTAACCAAAATTTGTTCAAGATGGGATTTTAAGTTTCCATTTAGAAACAAAAGTTTCTTTTCACCCTAAATTTCAACAACTATTTATTTTGTTTATTTATTTTTCACATTACAAGATTTGGAAAATCTTGGGATGTGACAAGATAGCGCGTGTATCTAGCTTCCGCCTCTGCCATAGTGTTGTACCCTTTGTAGTTATTGCCGCTGAAACGGTGCACCTGTCTCCGGCAGTCTTCCCAATGATCGTAGACTCCGGGAACCCGTCCCTTGTACACGACGTACCACGTCATCTACAAGTTGACAATAATAATTAACCGATGATTGAAAAAAAACATATATAATTAAAGTCCCATATGAAGATACACTTATAGAAAGTACTCCTAACTCAAAAAGACCAAACTCAAAAAGCATGCCTCATATATAACTAGGTTGTTCGACACAGGAATATGCTACGATGGAACTGTCCGCCAAGAAGGATGCACAACACCTGGACATGTGCATAGCACAAGGCGGATAATCCCATCACAACACATTCACATATAGTGTGCCACGACATTTCAATCATCGGCATTATTCTCGAAAAAGACCAAAGTAACTCGAAAAGAATGCCTCATATATAACTAGCTAGGTCGTTGGACACAGGAATATGCTATGATGGAACCATAAGCCAAGTAGGATGCACAACATCTGGACTTGTGCATAACACAAGGCTTACAATCCCATCAAAGCACATTCACATATATAGTGTGCCACGACATTTCAATCATCGGCATTATTCTCAAAAAAGACCAAAGTAAATCAAAAAGAATGCCTCATATATATATACATAGGTCGTTGGACACAGGAATATGCTACGATGGAACTGTGAGCCAAGTAGGATGCACAACACCTGGACTTGTGCATATCACAAGGCTCACAATCCCGCCGTAGCACATTTACATATATATTGTGCCACGACATTTCAATCATCGGCATTATTCTCGAAAAAAGACTAATAAAGTAAGGAAAAAAAAGGACCAAAATAAGCAAAGGACAAAAGAGTAAGCAAAAAAACCAAGCATTGATTGATATATAATAATAATAAGCAAAAGAAGTAAGCGATGATTCATAAACCTAATAAGATAAGTATAGTAGCATGTACACTTGTCCACATACACACAAAGGTCATCTATAGTTTGTAACTACAACTAGGCCAGCATCAAGCCTTCTGGATCGGCTTAGGGAACGGGAGGACGCCTTGTCTCGTCATGAACTTCCTATAGTCACCCTGCATCTCTAGGTGATCTTCTATGTCACGGTTATTCGGGATATTTCCTCCGTAGAAGATCCCCCCCCCCCCGAAGTCATGACATCACGAAAGATGATTGCCCCAAACTGCTGCTGGATGCGATACATCTCTTGTCTAATATCTGAATCAGTGATCTTGGCCTTTGCTTCGGCCCACTGTTTGAGATGATCTGGCAGCGTAGAATTCTGCTGGTCAAGTAGGAACGCCCTCATGTGATGGAGTGCATAGTAGGCTTCCTTCTTACTGTCTTCTGGCTGCTTCACGCAGGGGAACTCCGTTACATGGTTGAAGACGTGCCTGCCGAACATGACCTTCGTACGCACGAAGGTGGTGCCTTCCGTCGAGGCATATCCAGTGAGAGCATCATCCAGAACTTCCTTGATCTTGTCGTAGTTTTTCTTCTTTTCTAGACTCCCCGAGTCGAAATATGTGGCATGGGAATGCTTCGGCGATAAGGAGATGAGCGTGCAGTGTTCATCTCTGCGCAAAAAATTCAAATGGAATGTGTTGGAAAAAGAATGATGATAATCTAATAAAGCCAATCAACGGTGGCGAGTGAATAACCACTTACTCGGGAAAGTAAGGCACGAGAATGTATTCCTTTGTCTTGTTCGCCACGAGGATTCTTTTTAAGTACGAGGCCACGATACATCGTTCGGCGGGGCAACCCAAGCATCCGTCACTCATGTAGTAGGGGTCCACTATAGCGATGCCCGGTGTGTTCTCTCTAATGATCTGCATGGCCAGGCTGAGAGAAAACAGGTGGACCATAGTATAGTGCAGCGGGTATAGGTGGAACATATTGAAGATGTCGTCGAACCGCAGGACGAACAGATCCGCAGGGGCATTGTCGACGAAGCCCAAGCCTGGTGGCACCTTAACCACGAATACCGGGTGCGAGGGATCTTTCTCCGATAGAAGGTGTCTCTCTATCGTCAGCACGCCGTCATGCACACTCTGCATTTCCGAACTGGCGAGCCTCCGCAAATTCTTAGGTAGAATGGTCTCACCTGCCACATGAATCCTCCACATAATACCCTCGGGTCTTGGTGGCCCGTCCCGAAACCTAATCGGATTCGTAGTTGTTGACGCCACCGACTGGCTTGAGCTGCTAGATTTTCTTTTACTGCCCTTTTTTCCTTTTGGAGAGCGGGCAGGCACCGCAATCTTAGCACCGGCCGCCCTATGTAGTGTGTCAGGGCTTAGAATAAAGGGTCGGTTGGTTGTATCAGCTGGCTCTATAAAGGCGCAAGCTGGAGGAGTCTCCTGAGAACCAAACAGACGCTTGGTGATAGTGGCTTTCTCTATGGGGCCACCAGCTAGGTCTTCGTTGCTAAACTGAGTGTTGAAGAAATGATCATTCCAGTCTTCGACGTCCTCGGCCGGATCCTGCGCCATGTGCATATCATCAACATGATCATCCGACCCACCGTGTGGAGGTGACGGCGAGGGCGGTAAGGGGACCTTGCCACCGCTTGTCGCTGGCACTACAGGCGGTGCTGTTGTCTGTGGTGTGATGGCCCCCGCCGTCCCCAAACGGATCATGCTCTTTGGCCATTGCAAGAATAAGCCGAAGCAACTTCTAAGGACAGTTGGCTCTACTTCATCCGCTCCTGGGGGTTGAATGGGAGGTTCCAGGTCGTCGCAGCCCCTTAGCACCCGACTAATTTTAACCCTGTGCACGCTATCTGGCATCGGCCTTGAGTGGAACGTGCGCTGCAAGGGTTGAATGATGGTACTCTTGGCAACATCCCTCAGCCCGTTGTTCACGTAGCTTAAGAGAGTGCAAGAAACATCCGTCTACGGAAAACATGTATGGCGTCGTCAGAGATGCCATAAGAGTAATAGATGGCATGAAAGGCAGTAAAGCAATTTGTCGAGGCACCACATAAGGCGACGGGCGTGCAAGAGACGGAAGGGCTGGTTGATGGCGCGGTGCTGGCCGCCGGTGTATTCTCCCTACCGGGTGCTTGGAGCTCCGGTGCCGCCGCGACGATGGCAGGGGGGCCACCAACATGTACTCCGGCGCTGCGGTGATGGCAGGGGGAGTCACCAACACTTGCGGCGCCGCGGTGCTAGCTGGCGGAGTCACAAACACATAGTTTGCCTGATTCGTCGGCGCCATGTTGTTCGAGTGGCTGCTGACCATGCTTGGAATCGGGCACGGCCCTACTCGACTGTGGCATCCCGCAAAACCACTACTAGAAAATCGCGTTGTTGTTGTGCATTGCATCATCATGACCGCATGCTCATGCCATCATGCCACATTGCATTTGAGCATCGTCATCATCATGCATATCAATTTGCCTAAAAAAACTAATTGCGAAAGACAATCGTTTTCTAAAATTAGCCCTCCTTCTATTTCAACTTAAACCCCCGGATGTTCCCGGATGATTTTAATTTGTCTAAAAACTAATTACAAAAGTTATGTTAAAATTAAATAAAAACCTATAATGTTTTTAGTGGGGCAGTCGAACGGGCCGGATCGACCCGAACGACCACCCCCAGTTTAAAAATCGGTTCACCAGAAAATCCTACAGCTACCAATCCTATCCTACCCAACCCCTCTCCACCTCACCCCGACCACTCCCCTCGTGACACCTCACCCTCCCCCTCTCCTCTACCCAATCCCAGCTCGCCACTTGGCCTCCCTCTCTCTCTCACCTGCCCACCCCACCAAACCGCACACAGCACGCAGCAGCCTCCCCACCCGGTCAACACCCTGGCCCACCCCGGCACCCACGCAGCACCCCGGCCCCACCCCCACGCACGCACGGCACGCACTCCTGCCTCCCCCGCTCCTCTCTTCCTCTTCCCTAGCTCTCCTCTCCCCGCGCGCGCGTCGGCCACCTCCCTCCTCCGTCCACCGGCGCCGCTAAGCCCCCTCTCTTCGTAGCTCCTCCCTCCTCCGTCCTCCGCGCCCCGCTCCCTCTGCAGCGGCACCGTCGGCCTCCGCCTCGCCGCGCGGCCCCACCTCGTCCCCGGCGCCGTTCGCCACCTCGCCCCGGCAACCTCGCCGACCGCATCCCCCGACCTCGCCGCGCGCCGCTCCTCTCCTTTTTCCCCCGCAACCACCGTCTGCCTCCTCCGTCGCCGGCCGCCGCCTCCCCGGCCGTCTCTCCCTCGCCGGCCGCGCGCCTCCTGCTCTCCCCGACCTTGCCCCGCTCCCTGTGGCCGCCCTCTGCCGACCGCGCCTCGGCCTCGCCGGAATCGCGCCGACCCCGCCTCTGGCCGACCCCGACGCGAGCCGCCCTCCCCGCCCTCGCCGGCCACCGCCCCGTCATCCGCGCCAGGCCTCCCCGTCGACCTCCTCTGCCGGTCTCTGCCGCGGCCGACCTCCGTCAACCAAGACACGCCGAAGCCGCCGCCGTTAGTCGCCCAGGCTCGACTCCCCGGCCTCTTCCCGTGCGTCGCCGCTGAAGCCGCCCCGCCCGCGTCTGCCGTCGTCCGGAGCTCCGCGGCATGTGCGTCCTCGACCGGCCTCTGTGTCATCCTCCGGACCAAGTCCAGCTGGTGCCAAGGGGGCTCTGCCTGTTGCTGCACCAATTCCAAGTCGGAGACCACAAGACCCCAAGCTAATCGTGACAAGACCATCAACCCCGATCCAAGTTCCACCTTCGATGCAACCCCGACACTGACACAAGTTCACCATCGGCCAACGACGGGGGAACTACAAGAGATATTCGAAGATGACCTGAAGCCCGATCCACAAGAACACCAACAGAGAGCGGATGCCGAGGTCCTGGAACCGCAAGACCTTCGACGTGAACACCGAGCTCCTCTCCCCGAGTCCGAAGACCGTCGAGATCCCTCAATGTGTGACCCCTTTCTCGAACCCTATTTTATAAATTGTCCACTATATAAATTGTTGCATATTTGATTGTCATACTCGCATGCATATTGTCATGTGGTTTGGGGGCACTATGCCGATTCACCTTATAATTAAATATGGGGCCCATATGCGGGCAAATCTAGTCTCATATTGGCCTCATTTAAATTTGTGTAGCGAACCGGTAATTTATCTTGCCTTGTTATTACAACATTTAATTGCGGGGTAGCTAAATAACTTGAACCATATAATTAATTGTCGGGACCCCGGTTCCGCTTAATATGGCCTAATTGCATCGCGTCTTTGCCATGTCATACACCATTCATGCATCATGCTGATCTTCTGCCGTTGTATTAAATAGTGCATCCGGTGTTTATTCTAGTGTTTTGCTTCTTCGCGGATAAGGCCGTTGAGTTGATGTGAGCTTCGCCCCGATCTTCGGGTGAACCTTCGGCAATGTTTTTCAGGCGAGCATCTCCCCCTTTCTACCTATCTTACTTTTATAGTATTTATTCCCTCATGTTGATCTATTGCTATCTGTGTTGCGTTGCTCTAGTTTTCGTACCCGTGATCTCCCTTGCAGCCCTATATTGCCTTGGACACATCCTATTACTTGTTGAATGGTAGATAGTTGGACCTGCGCGTCGTAGTCGCTTGCTCAATTGCTGTCGCGTGTCGTCAAGTACCCCAGATGTTGGAGCATTGCCGCATGCTTAATGTTGGAGATGGTTTTGGCTTTACTTATCGTTCACTTTAATTATTGTTTAACAACTAAAATTGAAGTAGGTAAGCAGAGGCATCGGTGGGTGATAGATAATATTTGGTTTCCGACCGCCCACTTGTGTCCCGTAGGACCCCGAGTGCTTGATACCTGTTCCTTGAATATTCGCGCTATCCACATACGGGGAATTATGGGCCCCCCTCAGCCAGAGCTTGATTCATTCTTATTTCTTGGGGCCACAACTAGTTTGAGGTTTTATTTACTATCCTGTACTTATGCCATGCTTTACTGCTTTATTTACGATTGTGTGAGGAGCACGCTGTACTGTTTTGGAAGCGGAGTGTTTTCGCGGTATCGACAGTCCCCGTTTGGGGATTTGCTGTCGTTTACAGCCATTGTCGCAAACCTTGAGTCCGTCTCGGAGTCAGCTAGCTTCGTTGCGGGTCTACTTAAGGGGTGGCCCCCTGAAATATTTCTGAATCTTGTGATTGCTTTGTCGTGAAGACCTCGTTGGGTTTTGATTTGGTTTTTCCGAGGTTGATCGTGTGTGTGTTGCTATTTGTGCACCCCGGCCGGGTTAAAACTTTCTGAAAGCCGTGTCCGCGGTTATGGACGACTTGGAGCACAGTATCTCGATCATAGACAACTATAACTAAAGTTTACTGTTATAATTTGACTTTATAATGACTAGTAATCAGCTCCACTATAATGGAATGGCTAAATAAAACTGCCAACAATTGCCTGTTTGGGTTGCCGCTGGCGACCATGGTATCTGACTAGTAGTATTGCAACTATAACGGAATGGCTAAATAAAAGTGACAACAACTGCTGGGTTTTGGGATATCTCATGATAATTGTATCTGACTAGTAAGTGTTGCAATTACAACGGAATGTCTTAACTAAAAGTGCCCACTGCTTATTATCTCAGGACAAATATCTAAACCTGACTAGTAAATGCCGTAACGATAACTGAATAAATAAAACTGCCAACTGTGTGAGTTCCTCGGTTGACTTCCTCGTTTGGTCTCGAGGGGGAAACACCAGGATGGGTTTGTTTGGTGTTAGCTTCAGGCTGGATCCGAATAGGCCCCTCTTCTCCCTCTCTGATCACCGTCAGTTGTATCGAGTCTCTATAGGTTGTTTAGTGCATGCTGCCGCTGCCGCTTCAGTCCACCATACCTATGTAGGCGAGGACCGCCGAATTATAGCCTCGCCGTGTACTGGCCTCAGTACTGACGCTCCTCTTTTTTTCCTTTGCCCCTTGTCGGCACCCCTTTTGTTTAAGCAGGTTTGAGATCGACGCCGTTAGCAGGGTTACCCTTCCGGCTTGGCCTGGGCAGGGTTATGGACGCCATTGGTTATTCTTCAGGGCTCTTAGCTCAATTTGCATCTTGTCCGTACTCGGACGCTATCTCATTTTAAAGGTGATTTGGATCTTTGTATTGTATATCTGTATCCTTGACTCTTTGAGTCGCTGTTGTATATATCTGTTCTGTGGGTCCCATCGAGGACTGTTGTGTAATGTTATTACTTCGTTTTCCACCCGCACGAAAGTGCCTGGTGGGCACCTTTGAATCGTTTCTATGCGGGTTTTGGCGGGAATCGCTGAAACTTGCATAGGGTCGATTCTGAGGGTGTTACAGAGTGGTATCAGAGCTCAGCAGTTGCGATACCCCACAAGTCCAGCCTGTAGGATAACCTAGCTAACGGCCGAAGTAGAGTGTCAAAACTATTTTTGCAAAATCGGTTGGATAGTTCTGATTAGGTCTGATTTTACTCCTTACCCCTCTACTGCTCTCCTCTCACCTCTGCGTGTTTTGAATCCGCTCTCTTCTCTCTCTTCGAGTCCAGGATTTCTCGTGGTTGGGTTCCGTCGTACCTTCAGGATTTCACTCCCTCCTCTTGTAATGGTGCTTCGACATCTGGTCTTCATGCTATCAGAGGAATCCTTCATCTGTTGGACTTCTCTCTGTTCCTTCTCGTGCCTTCCGGTGTTTTCCGACGCGACGACATCATCTACGCTAGATCCGATGCAGAGTCTGCATCACTCCTTTGTTTCTGAACCTCGATTGTCGAGATCTTCAGTCTGACTCCGAGAATGGTTGCACGCTTTTCTGCTGATTGTGCAGAGTAATAGTTTGGGTGCGTGATGGATTGGCCCCCATGCCGACTACCCCTTCTATTCGCTTTTGTACATTGAAGTGGATGAGAATGCATCGGTTCCCTCTTTCCATCGAAGCTAGAGGTGGCTTTATTTGTTGATACCTCTGCCTTCGACCTTTTGTTCCCGGAGTGTTCCTTCGACGATCACGGACAACGACCTCTTGTTATTGGTGTCGCGAGGATCTACACGAAGCGAGAAGACGCAGATCGCCGACCTTCCTTCCGGTACCATGAGGCGGATCTCGAGGGCGAGATCCAGTGTTAGTGGTGTCGAATTGTGGCATCCCGCAAAACCACTACTAGAAAATCGCGTTGTTGTTGTGCATTGCATCATCATGACCGCATGCTCATGCCATCATGCCACATTGCATTTGAGCATCGTCATCATCATGCATATCAATTTGCCTAAAAAAACTAATTGCGAAAGACAATCGTTTTCTAAAATTAGCCCTCCTTCTATTTCAACTTAAACCCCCGGATGTTCCCGGATGATTTTAATTTGTCTAAAAACTAATTACAAAAGTTATGTTAAAATTAAATAAAAAACTATAATGTTTTTAGTGGGGCAGTCGAACGGGCCGGATCGACCCGAACGACCACCCCCAGTTTAAAAATCGGTTCACCAGAAAATCCTACAGCTACCAATCCTATCCTACCCAACCCCTCTCCACCTCACCCCGACCACTCCCCTCGTGACACCTCACCCTCCCCCTCTCCTCTACCCAATCCCAGCTCGCCACTTGGCCTCCCTCTCTCTCTCACCTGCCCACCCCACCAAACCGCACACAGCACGCAGCAGCCTCCCCACCCGGTCAACACCCTGGCCCACCCCGGCACCCACGCAGCACCCCGGCCCCACCCCCACGCACGCACGGCACGCACTCCTGCCTCCCCCGCTCCTCTCTTCCTCTTCCCTAGCTCTCCTCTCCCCGCGCGCGCGTCGGCCACCTCCCTCCTCCGTCCACCGGCGCCGCTAAGCCCCCCCCCCCCTCTCTTCGCAGCTCCTCCCTCCTCCGTCCTCCGCGCCCTGCTCCCTCTGCAGCGGCACCGTCGGCCTCCGCCTCGCCGCGCGGCCCCACCTCGTCCCCGGCGCCGTTTGCCACCTCGCCCCGGCAACCTCGCCGCCCGCATCCCCCGACCCCGCCGCGCGCCGCTCCTCTCCTTTTTCCCCCGCAACCACCGCCTGCCTCCTCTGTCGCCGGCCGCCGCCTCCCCGGCCGTCTCTCCCTCGCCGGCCGCGCGCCTCCCGCTCTCCCCGACCTTGCCCCGCTCCCTGTGGCCGCCCTCTGCCGAAGAGGCCTCGGCCTCGCCGGAATCGCGCCGACCCCGCCTCTGGCCGACCCCGACGCGAGCCGTCCTCCCCGCCCTCGCCGGCCACCACCCCGTCATCCGCGCCAGGCCTCCCCGTCGACCTCCTCTGCCGGTCTCTGCCGCGGCCGACCTCCGTCAACCAAGATGCGCCGAAGCCGCCGCCGTTAGTCGCCCAGGCTCGACTCCCCAGCCTCTTCCCGTGCGTCGCCGCTGAAGCCGCCCCGCCCGCGTCTGCCGTCGTCCGGAGCTCCGCGGCATGTGCGTCCTCGACCGGCCTCTGTGTCATCCTCCGGACCAAGTCCAGCTGGTGCCAAGGGGGCTCTGCCTGTTGCTGCACCAATTCCAAGTCGGAGACCACAAGACCCCAAGCTAATCGTGACAAGACCATCAACCCCGATCCAAGTTCCACCTTCGATGCAACCCCGACACTGACACAAGTTCACCATCGGCCAACGACGGGGGAACTACAAGAGATATTCGAAGATGACCTGAAGCCCGATCCACAAGAACACCAACAGAGAGCGGATGCGGAGGTCCTGGAACCGCAAGCCCTTCGAGCAAACACCGAGCTCCTCTCCCCGAGTCCGAAGACCGTCGAGATCCCTCAATGTGTGACCCCTTTCTCGAACCCTATTTTATAAATTGTCCACTATATAAATTGTTGCATATTTGATTGTCATACTCGCATGCATATTGTCATGTGGTTTGGGGGCACTATGCCGATTCACCTTATAATTAAATATGGGGCCCATATGCGGGCAAATCTAGTCTCATATTGGCCTCATTTAAATTTGTGTAGCAAACCGGTAATTTATCTTGCCTTGTTATTACAACATTTAATTGCGGGGTAGCTAAATAACTTGAACCATATAATTAATTGTCGGGACCCCGGTTCCGCTTAATATGGCCTAATTGCATCGCGTCTTTGCCATGTCATACACCATTCATGCATCATGCCGATCTTCTGCCGTTGTATTAAATAGTGCATCCGGTGTTTATTCTAGTGTTTTGCTTCTTCGCGGATAAGGCCGTTGAGTTGATGTGAGCTTCGCCCCGATCTTCGGGTGAACCTTCGGCAATGTTTTTCAGGCGAGCATCTCCCCCTTTCTACCTATCTTACTTTTATAGTATTTATTCCCTCTTGTTGATCTATTGCTATCTGTGTTGCGTTGCTCTAGTTTTCGTACCCGTGATCTCCCTTGCAGCCCTATATTGCCTTGGACACATCCTATTACCTGTTGAATGGTAGATAGTTGGACCTGCGCGTCGTAGTCGCTTGCTCAATTGCTGTCGCGTGTCGTCAAGTACCCCAGATGTTGGAGCATTGCCGCATGCTTAATGTTGGAGATGGTTATGGCTTTAATTATCGTTCACTTTAATTATTGTTTAACAACTAAAATTGAAGTAGGTAAGAAGAGGCATCGGTGGGTGATAGATAATATTTGGTTTCCGACCGCCCACTTGTGTCCCGTAGGACCCCGAGTGCTTGATACCTGTTCCTTGAATATTCGCGCTATCCACATACGGGGAATTATGGGCCCCCCTCAGCCAGAGCTTGATTCATTCTTATTTCTTGGGGCCACAACTAGTTTGAGGTTTTATTTACTATCCTGTACTTATGCCATGCTTTACTGCTTTATTTACGATTGTGTGAGGAGCACGCTGTACTGTTTTGGAAGTGGAGTGTTTTCGCGGTATCGACAGTCCCCGTTTGGGGATTTGCTGTCGTTTACAGCCATTGTCGCAAACCTTGAGTCCGTCTCGGAGTCAGCTAGCTTCGTTGCGGGTCTACTTAAGGGGTGGCCCCCTGAAATATTTCTGAATCTTGTGATTGCTTTGTCGTGAAGACCTCGTTGGGTTTTGATTTGGTTTTTCCGAGGTTGATCGTGAGTGTGTTGCTATTTGTGCACCCCGGCCGGGTTAAAACTTTCTGAAAGCCGTGTCCGCGGTTATGGACGACTTGGAGCACAGTATCTCGATCATAGACAACTATAACTAAAGTTTACTGTTATAATTTGACTTTATAATGACTAGTAATCAGCTCCACTATAATGGAATGGCTAAATAAAACTGCCAACAATTGCCTGTTTGGGTTGCCGCTGGCGACCATGGTATCTGACTAGTAGTATTGCAACTATAACGGAATGGCTAAATAAAAGTGACAACAACTGCTGGGTTTTGGGATATCTCATGATAATTGTATCTGACTAGTAAGTGTTGCAATTACAACGGAATGTCTTAACTAAAAGTGCCCACTGCTTATTATCTCAGGACAAATATCTAAACCTGACTAGTAAATGCCGTAACGATAACTGAGTAAATAAAACTGCCAACTGTGTGAGTTCCTCGGTTGACTTCCTCGTTTGGTCTCGAGGGGGAAACACCAGGATGGGTTTGTTTGGTGTTAGCTTCAGGCTGGATCCGAATAGGCCCCTCTTCTCCCTCTCTGATCACCGTCAGTTGTATCGAGTCTCTATAGGTTGTTTAGTGCATGCTGCCGCTGCCGCTTCAGTCCACCATACCTATGTAGGCGAGGACCGCCGAATTCCAGCCTCGCCGTGTACTGGCCTCAGTACTGACGCTCCTCTTTTTTTCCTTTGCCCCTTGTCGGCACCCCTTTTGTTTAAGCAGGTTTGAGATCGACGCCGTTAGCAGGGTTACCCTTCCGGCTTGGCCTGGGCAGGGTTATGGACGCCATTGGTTATTCTTCAGGGCTCTTAGCTCAATTTGCATCTTGTCCGTACTCGGACGCTATCTCGTTTTAAAGGTGATTTGGATCTTTGTATTGTATATATGTATCCTTGACTCTTTGAGTCGCTGTTGTATATATCTGTTCTGTGGGTCCCATTGAGGACTGTTGTGTAATGTTATTACTTCGTTTTCCACCCGCACGAAAGTGCCTGGTGGGCACCTTTGAATCGTTTCTATGCGGGTTTTGGCGGGAATCGCTGAAACTTGCATAGGGTCGATTCTGAGGGTGTTACATCGACCACCCGCACTCCAGTTCGCTATTGACTCCACCAAGGTAGGCAGGAAGGATGTGAGGGTGATTGCCAGGTTGTCTTGGACGATCTGCGGGATCCGCGCCACTTGTTCCTTAAGTTCTTGAACCTCGCGGTTTTCCTCCTCGCTCCTTCTCGACGGTGCCACATGCGTCCTCGGTGGTGGACCAAAATTATCCACCCAATTCTTACCCCCGAGGCCGGCCAGACGGCCAGCCGACGACGGCTTCTTCGTAACCGGCTCTATTTTCTTGGCCCGGTTCATCTCCCTGTTAAAAGGGTTATGCCACCGGGTGGCCACCGTCGACCCCTGGGATGAGGAACCCTGGGATCCATGACTAGCAACAATTTCCTCCTCCTGTAGAAGAAGTAACAGTGAATCGTTTAGATCATCGATTATAATGCAATCGAGTTGATCCGCGGTAATTAGATTACTTACCACAATTTCCTCGAATTCCTTCACGCAGGATCCGCTGTGAGTTGTTTGGGTTTTGGGTCCACATGGTAACGGGCCCTGATGAAGTTTCGAACCTGCTCGGGTTCAAATTTCGCAAAGGGGTTTTCTATCCCCTTGGATCTATACTCTTCGTCCTCCTTATTCCATTTGGCCTCCGCGGTTCTCTATCCACCAGATCTGAGATGGTGATGACCTATATTCATCGCCTGCAGCACCTTTCCCCGATTACTATTGGCCAGGGCTCTTTCGGATTCACACCTCTCCTTGAACTCCCGGAACTGATCTTCGGTGATCTGCGGGTCAATCTTCTGGATCTCCTCGAGACTTTTGCCTTCTTTATAGATCTTCTTCTTTATCCGGGTTCTCCAGATGGCCAGGGCGATGCTCATCTTTGTGAGGGCGGATTTGTTTACTTCGTTCCCATGATAATTTGTGTTCTGATACTTAACGGGGAACTTGTATCTTGCGTGCAGCTTCTCGAAGAGGAGTGTGCGCAAGTGGCCATTATATTTATGCCGGAGATTCTCGGTGTTGATCGAGATGGTTGTCCGGGTGATCGCCGCCACTTGCCCACCATACCCTCTGACGACAAGGGCGGGCTCCAAAGGAACCCCTGATGGGCTCACTTCGGTAATTTCCTCCCTGACCGTGCCGACCGTGTTCGGGCGTCGGTCCTTCGGCTTCTTCTTCTTCTTAGGAGGATTTCTACCACTCCTTGTGCCCTTGCCGCCATCAGTGGTTTCATCGTCCGCCGTTCCTCCGTCTTCTTCCTCCGCGTCTTCCATCTCATCATCCTCGCTCTCCGAAGGATGGTATTCTTCATCGTCTTCTAGCCGCTGGGCCGCCTCCCAGAATGTCAATTGTTTATTCGGAGGTCTGAGTTCTCCTTCAGCGCTGATGCGCTTAGAACATCCAGCCTCATCGTTGTCACACATCTTTGCACTAATAAAAAACAAATAATTGGTTAAATGCACAGAAAAATCCGGCATGACCTTTGCTAATTTTCTTAAACTAGGAGTGCCCGATTTTTGTCGAAACGGAAGTTAATCAAGATTCTGGCAAAAATCGGGACTCATCTCATACAAGAACCTGCATACACAACATAATAAAGTGCTTCGTATACAAGCACAAGCACAATTTCAAGTGCTACAATTATATCACCATAGATCAGTACTACTAGACCATCACCAGCAAGCCAACCAGTACTAAAACCATCACCAGGATCAGTACTAAAATCATACAGCATAACTAGGATTTCAGTAGGAGCATTTCATCAGTATATACACATTGTTTCATCAGTATATACAACATAACTAAATTTCATCAGGATCGGTACTAAAAAAGTTACTGAGATCAGTATATACAGCATGACTAAATTTCATCAGCATCACATTGTTTCATCAGGATCAGTACTAAAAAAGTTACTAAACACACATTGGGATGGAAAACCTGCAATATCTGAGAAAACTTTATATATGTAATCATGAAGCCTATTGATTCTTGGTGATCCTGGCAGAATCCCCCATGTCATTTATAAATAATTTTAACAAGCTAAATTTGCTAACCCTAGCTAGCTTCTTGTACATACTGTACATAGACTCATTTAATAAAAAATGTTGAAACTTTTATTCTGTCCTCCTTTGGCAATTGGCATGCACAAAAAGAGAAGCTTCTACATTTACACCAACTCAGATGAGTGAGCTGATCTACATTTGCACTGTCATTGCTTTATCTATATACCTCACTATCTAAAATTCCTACTACCAGCTACTACTACAAGCTACAAGCTCTCTGTTTCTAAAATTCCTACTACCAAGCTCACTGTCAAGCTCTCTGTTTCTAATATCTTCTTCTAAACATCTTCTGTTTGCTCTCTATTTCTAACAGATCATTCAGACAAGAACTACCTAAACCTAAACCTAAACCTAAATCTAAACCTAAATCAACCTAAACCTCATTGTTAAGCTCTCTATTTCCTAAACCTCACTATCAAGCTCTCACTGTAAACCTAAACCTAAACCTCACTGTAAACCTCACTGTCAAGCTAAACCTCACTGTCAAGCTCTCACTGTAAACCTAAACCTCACTGTCAAGCTCTCTAAACCTAAATTTCTAAATCAATGCCTAAGCCTAAGCCTAAGCCTAAACCTAAATAAACCGAGAAGTGGAGAGGGGAGAGATGGAGAGAGGGGAGAAGAGTCACCTCTAAGACGAGGACGAGGACGAGCCCGCGAGTGAGGTGGCTGGTGAGGCGGGGCTGTAGGCGGTCGAGGCCGCTGGCGAGGCGAGCGCGCGGGCGAGGCTCCACCTCCACCTCCTACTGGCTGGCGACGCTCCTTCTCCTCTCCTGGTGCGGCTGCCTGCTCCTCCTCCTCCTCCTGGCTGGCGATGCTCCTCCTCCTCTCCTGGCGTGGCGGCCTCCTCCTCCTGGCTGGCGAGGCGCGCGTTGATGCAGATGGGATGCGGCGGCGGCGCGTCGATGGGGATGGTTCGATCCGTGTCTGAGGATGATAGGGAAGGGTAGGGCCGACGCGGCGAGTTGACTAGTCCAACCCACTTAGGCGTAGTGCACCCTGGCCAAGTGAGCCAGGGTGCGCTACGCCTAAGTGGGTAGGACTAGTCAGATAAGAGGGCTGCCACCCCAATAGTTGTCACTAGTATTGCCTTATCCCACTGGTTCCACCACTTCTCTAATCTAAACCTGTGAGCACCCAGGTTCAAATCCTGGTGCCCACCTTTCTTATTTTTATTTTAAAAATATTTTTAAATGTTCCAAAAAATTCCCAAAAGTGGTGATATATTCCATAAAAGTTTCATTTTGTTTTTAAAATACTTTTAAATATTCCAAAAATGCCCAAAAGTGATAATATATGTCATAAAAGTGGTACAAATTAAATATGATTCAAATATGTCATAATAATTTGTCCATGATACAAATATGTCATAATAATTTGTCCATGAATATTACAATCTTTTTCGACCACGCGTTTTATAATATTTTTTGAGCTAGCGTTTTACAATCTTTTTTCCCTTCTTTGTCGCGGTTGAATAATTTAGCCCCGGCACTTTAATGTTTTTTCTTTCGAACGGGCTACCTTTTTTGGGTAGGGTTGTCCTTTTTCTTCTTGTGATGTATGTTGCTGCATCGTAGTCGTCGTCATCTTCAATCTTTGGATCGCCGTACTGGTCGAAGTCTTGCTCGTTGGCGACTCCATCCATTCCGATGATGTTTCTTTTCCTCTCCTCACGACAACACGGCTAGGCTTTGTCGGGTCGGTAATGAAAAAACATTGGTCCACTTTGGTAGCCAGTACCCATGGTTCATTTTTCGCGGCCACGTTCGCACCGGCGGCCTTGGATTTGGCTGCTTCGGGTATAACCATGGTTGTGAAATACCGGTCTTCTCTTTCGACGCTCTTTGCCCATCTGAGACGGAACATCGGCACCTTTTCTCCATAGTATTCGAGCTCCCAGATCTCCTCGATTCTTCCATAGAATCTTTCCTTCACGTTGTCATCGGTGTAGAATTCCGACGTTACGCTTGAGTTCTGATAATCACACTTGTTGTCCTTTTCCTCCATGTAGAATGTGTAGCCGTTGATATCATACGCCTGATAGGTCACCAGGTTTTGCATCGGTCCCAGCGACAAGGTGAATATGATCTTTTCCGTGTCAGAAGAATGCGATCGCGGGGGATTATCAAGGAGTGTCTACCTAAACCAACTCGTGAAATATGAGTTGTGCTCTTTGATTATTTCTCCCTACATCCTCTATATGCCCCGTTCACTGTACTTCTTCTCGATTAACCTTTTGTGCTTCTGTACCCAAGGATCGACCAGTTCTAAATGCTGTAGCGCGACGAGGTTTGCTCGATCAAAGTCTGCGCGTCGAAAATCGAAGTCTGCATGCAGTATGCGACGACCCTCTCGGTGACCAGATCCGTCGAGCTTGCCAAGGTGCCTGTTGACGGGAAGACCGACAGGGTTCTCGATGTCTAGATAATTCGTGCAGAAAGAGATGCACTCTTCGGCCAGAAAGCCCTTGGCTATGCTTCCATCTGGACAGGACCTGTTGCGAACGTATCCTTTGATGTGTACGTTCATCCTTTCGAACGCCATCATGCTACGGAGGAACATCGGCCCGAGTTGGACGATGTCCTCCACGACATGGACCAGCAGATGCACCATAATGTCGAAGAATGCGGGTGGGAAGTAGACCTCAAGCTCCCATAGTATCACCACGATCTCCTCCTGTAGCCTTCCGAGCTGATTCAAGCCAATCGACTTCCTAGAGATGACGTCGAAAAACTTGCAGAGGCCAAATAACGTTTCACGGACGTGCTCGTCCATTATCCCTCTTAGTGCAACCAGAAGTACCTGCGTCATTAGCACGGCACAGTCGTGAGACTTCATGCCACTGAACCTCTGCTTCGCCTCATCTAGGTATGTGCTTATCTTGCCCGCGTAGCCGTAAGGAAATTTGACTCCTAGAAGGCACTTGAAAAACTGTTTGATCTCATCCTGGCTTAGAGTGAAGAAAGAAGGAGGGTAGTAATATTCGTTCTTCTTGAACTTTTTACCCTTTCGACGGCCTTGTGTCGTCTCCGACGCATGATCATCGTCATATTCCTGATCATCAGGAGTAGTGCGTCCTCCGTGAAGCTCCTTCCGGATACCCATGAATATCAGGTCGTGCCTTGCTTTCGGACCATCTTTCGTCCTATCTGGCATGTTGATTATGGTGGCAACCAGACTCTCGCACACGTTTTTTGTGATATGCATGATGTCGAGGCTATGAGGCGTGCGGAGAAACTTCCAGTATGGCAACTCCCAAAAAACAGACCTTGTTTTCCATACCTTCATCAGCGGCTTGTCTTGCTGCCTCTTTCGCTTCTTTCTAGGCTTAGGACAATCTTTCCAGTTTTTGAGCAACTCTTCCACTTCTTCGCTGCTCCTAAGCTCTGGGATTCCTCAGGTTTCAGATTTGCCATCGAACAGGTCTCCACGTTTTCTCCATGGATCATTCTTGCCGAGCCACCTCCTGTGCGCCATGAACATGGTTTTCGAAGACCCTGGATCTTTCTCTAGTTGGAGATAGCTTGTGTTATCCATGCACCTAACGCATGCGCAGAATCCTTGGATAACCTGCCCCGAGATATACCCGCAACCTGGATAGTCTTGCACCGTAGTGACCAACGCGGCTCTCATAGTGAAATAATCTTGTCCGATGGCGTCGTAAGTATTGGCTCTAGATTCCCATAACGTGGCTAGCTCCTCTTTCAACAGACCGAGATACATATTGATGTCGGTACCAGGTTGTTTCGGCCCTTGAATTAGCATACTCATTTGTATGTACTTCTTCTTCATGCGCAACCATGGAGGGAGGTTGTACATCCATACAAACACGGGCCAAGTGTTGTGCGTGCTGCTCTGGCTACCGAACGGATTGAGTCCATCGGTGCTCGTACCAAGCCTGATGTTCCTCGAATCTCCACCGAATTCTGGGAATTCGAGGTCCAATGCTTTCCACTGGCTAGCATCTGAAGGGTGCGTCAGCAGCTCATCCTTTTCGGGGTCATCATCGTCATCTCCTAGCTTCTTCCTTTCCGCATGCCATCGCATGAGCTTCGCTTCCTTAGGATCCGCGAAATAGCGCTGCAGACGAGGAGTGATAGGAAAGTACCATACCACTTTTCGAGGTGCTTTCTTCCCTTCCTTATATCGACTCACGCCGCACACCGGACATGTGGTTTTCTCCGCATCCTCGCCCCGATAAATGATGCAATCGTTGATGCATACGTGATATCTAACGTGCGGTAGATCGAGAGGACAGACGATTTTCTTGGCATCCTCGATACTAGTTGGACATGCGTTCCCCTCCGGGAGACGATCGTGCCAGAATGCCATCATATCGTGGAAGCTTGCGCCGCTCAATTTGTGTTTTGCCTTCATCTTCATAGCCTTGAGCATTAAATCAACCGGGTATCATCGGGCCTGCATCCTTCATACAATGGAGTAACCGCGTCTTTCTCAAGTTGCGCAAGCTTGGCTTTCTCTCTAGCGGCAGCCCTAGTGTTACTCGTCTACTTGAGAAGGAGCTCTTGCACATAAGGGTCCTGCACCCAGCCTGACGTTGTTCCATCGTCGTCTCCTCCTCCGGCATCTAGATTGTCATCACCCCGGTCTGCTTTCGCACCTTCACCATCTCTAGGAGACTCTTCATCATCTCGCCCGTTCTCGCCGTGATGATGATCATCGTCATGTTGCCCACCTTCACCGTCTCCATCGTCTTCATCATCGCTTATCAAACGAGTGTATCCATCCATGAAACCATGGCAGAGTAGGTGCGCCTGCAGATTACCGAAATTTGGGTTGATCACCCAGTTGAGTTTGCATCTTCTACACGGACATCTTATATCTGTCTTGTTATTTCGTATCATGTCGTCCGTCGCACATTTCAAAAATCTAGCCACAATGCCTTCGCTCATTATGCGGACCATTTTTGCCTGCACGGTGTACACGGTACAATTAGAAGTCTATTAGAACCACATAATGAATGCATGCATGCAATGGTCGATAGAAAATTTCGGCATGACCTATCCTAAAATTAGGACCTTTGCGAAATGCAAAGTCTTGCCAAAATGGAAATGAATCAACATTTTGGCAAAACAAATGGCAACTTGTTCACACACAAACACAAGAGAGAGAGAGAGAGAGAGAGAGACCGATCCATACACACATGAACATATCATTATCCTATCCATATACACATGCATGAGCATCATCAATACTCTCCATATACACACACATGACCATCGAGATCCTCTCCATACACACATCATGAGCATCGATCATCTACATACGTATGAGCATATCATCCATATACACATGAACACATCCTCACATGGACAACTTACCGAGATGAGAGACCGATCGCGAGAATATGGAAAGGAGAGGTGCGCGCGCGAGACCGGAGAAGGAGAGATGAGAGACCGGAGAGATTCCTCTATTACGTATGTAACATCCAAGGCAAGTTCTACATGCTAAAAATTGTGAATGAGTGGAGAAATTGAGGTGGGAAGGAGAAGGATCCCGACTAGATCTAAGGAGGAAGAAGAAGGGGAAAGTGAAGTGTGGGGTGGTGGATGATCACACATGTGCACAAAGTGGAGCTGCCAAAAAAAGGGTCGCCACATCCGTGGCGCACGTGGCTCCAGTGCGCCACAGGGAATAATAACATCCGTGGCGCACATGTCGTAGTGCGCCACGGATGTGTCTGCCCGTTTTACATAGCAGAGGGGCATGCGCTTAGGCGTAGCGCACCCCCTCCATGTGCGCCACGCTTGACACTAACAACCGTAGCGCACTTACCCTATGTGCGCTACGGGTATCTGGCCTGCAGCCAGCAGGGCCCTGGCCCACACATATCTGTGGTGCACTATGACCATGTGCACCACGGTTGTTCTAGTTACTAGTAGGGCACCTCCCATAGGTGAGCCACGCCTGTTTTAGCCGTGGGGCACTTCGACAATGTGAGCCACGGATGTGCTGATTACCTATAGCCATTTTCCTAGTAGTGTGCCCCTATCATATGCATCTTCATGTGGTTAAGGTGAAAGTGAGGTCCACTCTGAATCATATGCTTGACAGACCATAGACTGGAAATCCCAAGTCCCTTGAGTACGAGGGCCGCTCCACATGCTACTCAACTTTGGTCACCTGAAAGTTCTTGTCATTGTAAATACATGCATATCATCGAGAACCGCCAATGGGGTACCCCTTGCATATGGTACATGAGCTTTCCCATAACCAAAATGACAAGGCAAGCAGACAATGAGCATCTCAGCAATCTTTTTATTTACCATATGCATAGCTTTTTATTGAGTAAGCTTCATAGATGCTCATTATGGTGATGCTGCAAGTTTCCACCATGATTAAGCATGGCTTAGGCTAGCGGCCCATGCGTTTCTCTAACACAATGTATAAACTTCATGAACTAACAACTTCCCCTTTTATTTCACATCGTCGACATCCATAAACAAAAGAGCAAGGAATCAACTGGATGAGATATCCAAAAGGTGTTGAAAGCATTCCCCGTGACAACATGGTTCTGCTGACTCCCAGTATATAATAAGCAAGCATATAACTTTCATGGACTAGTCACAATGGTTCAAGATTATTAAGCACAAGTAATAAAGTGTGCCATCAAGTTTGTGAGAGCTTTACTAAATAAGTTTCTCAAAACAGACAAACATTTTATTTTGTAAGAAAACACGGCATATGGAATATGCACTGAAATAGCAAATGATGCTAATAGGTAGGTATGCTGGACACAGCTGGCAATATTGGTTTTGGTGAGTTGGAAGCACAAGTAGAGCACATACTCAATGCAAGTGAAGGCTAGCAATAGAGAGGGAGCGACAAATGAGAGAGCAATAACTATCATAATCATGCTTGCAACAAAACAGGACTAATTATGGCATGAAAGTGATACAAGAACTCTGAGGCAAGATAAATCATCGAGGCTTACTGACTATTGATTAGTCATATGAATGCGTGAGCATGTGCCAAGTCGATTCATATGAACAGTCAGAGGAGGATACCACAATATCATACCAATGTATGAATAAAACAATGCAAGCAAACATTCATATGACATGCTACAAACTATTAGCAAGCTGGAGCTAATCATAGACAAGCAAGAACTACTAAGCATCCATAATGACATACACCTTACATAAACAGGCTAAGCATGCTCACAATGATGATTATATGTACAAAAATGAAACAAATAGTGTTCGTTACCAGCCTCTTACCACACCTCGAATTGTCTTAATCTTCATCATCGCCCTTCACTTGTGTGACTTGAATAATTAACATGAAAACCAAAATCCACTGAGGATGGCTGCACCCTGCAAAGAACTCACAAAACCAAAGAAGAACAACAAAAAAACTTTAGGTGTTTTCAATTTGTTTTAGAAGACAACCAACGCAAAACCAAACAAAGCAAAAGAAAACCAAAAACAAAAACTAAGACTCTCCAAGAACAACACAATTGTGCATCAAACAATAAAAACGAAGTGTCTAGAAAGACCTGAGAATTTTATTGATGAAGAAGGGATGCCTTGGGCACCCCCAAGATTTGACGCTTGTACCTCTTGAGTAATTCTTAGGGTGACACGGAGTGGGCCCCCCCAAGCTTGAGCTTTTTTCCATTCTTCATCTCATTACATCATCCTCTCTCTACACCTGAAAATTTTCTTTCATACAAAACTTCACACAATCTTCATTAGCAACATTAGTTTTGTAAGGTTCCCAACCTTTAATAAGGTAGAGATCCTTGTGTTTACAATGCTAGTCCCTGGATCAATATCTAGCATCCATATTTAAGATGTAATATCAAGAAACAAAGTTCATAATACAACTTTATAACCAGGAATAAAATAATTTATTACATCTTACATAGCTCATTTGGCCATCTCATTACAATGCAGCAGAATATAACAATAGCATGGGGTCCTTCATCTTCAAAGTGCCACAGGCAGACATGTTGGTTGTAGACTTGCAATCCTAATCAATAAACTTCACTAATGTCAAACAAACCTGCAACATGACAAGTTACAGCCACAAGGGTCAATACATTTGAATTGTATTGGCAAGTGATACTAATGGTAGTATAGTGGAGTCTATCATCTATATGCATTTGGCTAAGTGGAGCTTAGGCTTGCATTGCTCAAAATAGATTTTCCTTATCATTTGAAAACACTAAGTTTTTGCTTGACAAAATCTTTCCCAAGGCATCTCCCAATAGAAATTGGTGATCCTTTCAACCCTTGTTCACCCACAAGTTTTTACTTAGAAATTGGGATGAGGAGATTCTTGATAGCTTCCATGTATTGATGCTCAAATTGTCCTTTGCCAGGGACATGGCTAAGTACTTAGATTTTTACACTCTGCAGAGGTGGTGCACTTTCCCCACAAGACTTGGTTTCACCAAGACAAGATCTTTCAGAAGCCTTCCCTTAGACCAGAATGGACGCGTTCCAACCTATCATCCCATACCACCAACTGTCCATTTGACTAAGTTATTACAACCTATATGATCCAGGCAGAGCCCATAATGCCAAGTGGCTGCACTTGAAGCTTCTCAACATTTGACATCTCAAATCTCTTTGTTCCTGGGTGGCCATTCACAAGTGAGATACACAAGGTAAACCATAGAAATGGGCCTTGTGAACCACTCAACACAAACCATTCCTTCCATTCCACCCAGGTGATTCATTCACTTAGTTGTTTTATTAAACAAAACACAAGTCCTCGGACTTAGAAATTCTCCATAGCATGAATATATATTCCACCCTTGTTTTCTACTAGCTAAGCTAAGCATGATAGTAGTAGGAATATTAACTTAGGAAATTTATACTAAGGTTTCATCTACTAGGATTTCCCATGGCATAGTTTACACTTAGCAAAATTCCATGCAAATCCTACTTAGAAATATCACTAATGCATAGTGAAAATAATGGGACAAAGTATGAAGCATCACTTGCCTTTTTGGTAGAGAATATAAGTTCACTCCTTGTATTTGCAATGATAACACTCTTCAAATCACTACAATTCAATCAAGCAAGGCACAATTTCAATCTACCATTCAAGCAACATCACATAAAATAATAGAAACAAAACAATGCATGCAAGCATGCCAAACTTTGTTTTATTTACAAAAGTGGTTTATAATTGGTTATAAACATTCTAAAACACTTATTTGGTAAT
The DNA here is from genome assembly GCA_916181665.1 of Avena sativa. Lineage (NCBI taxonomy): Eukaryota > Viridiplantae > Streptophyta > Magnoliopsida > Poales > Poaceae > Avena > Avena sativa. The sequence continues at coordinate 132,802,111 of OV702283.1, read as the reverse complement.
TTATAAAGTGGAAAAACTATTTGCAAAAGATTTTACCTATAAACCATTTTCAAACCAAATCATTATTTTATGTGGTTGAAAATGCCTTTATCAAAGTAGCAATCTTTATAGGGTTTACCAAATATATTTTTAAGTCATAAAACTTGGTGTTTAGGGTCAGTGAGTATAAATCAAAACATTTCCCAAAGGTTTTCCTCCAAAATCATTTTTAACAATTTAACCATATTTTTATTTGGCTAGAAATGTTTTAATTCAAGGTTTTATTGTTTTGCTTCACCAAATACATTTTGAAACCACCAATTGATTCCTAGGGTCAGTAGGTTCAAAACAAACCATTTGCCAAAGATTTTGTCTCAAAAATCATTTTAGAACAATTTTTATATCCTAAACATGCATACACAAGTTTCTGCAAAAACAATCAATTTAACAGAAGCTTCTTACTAAACAAAGTGCATGGTTGGCTAGGGCTTGTCTTGCTGATTCCATTGATATAAAATTTGCAAAATTTGGACGTGTGGTTTGAAAGTTATGAATTTTACAAAATTGAACATCTAATAGGAAAGTTTCTGGTTTTTAAAACAGTCACAGGCCACGTGGCTTGATTCTATTCGCTGGTACCGCTTTGGCTGGATCGCGCTCTCTGGTGCGTTGGATCTAAAGTAGATCGTGCGGCTCAGAATCAAACATACCCCTTTGGTTAGTTTCTATCGCGAGCGTTGGATCTAAATCCTACGGCGCACAACCTTTGACCATATACCAGCGGTGCTGGCGGCGGCGACTGGCGGCGGAGCGGTCAGACGATGACGGTGGTGACATTACAGGAAGCGAGGTAGGAAGGGGAGATGCTCACTAGGTTCGCCGAAGTGTGGGGATGCTCAAGGTGGTACTTGCTGGTGAAGGGGCGCACGAGGATGATCGGAATCGCTCACCGGAGTTCTTGCTATCACCGGGTGCGCACGGTCGTGGTCGAAGACGAGTGCCTGGGATGCAAGCAAGCGATAAAAAGTATCAGGAGGGTGCGCACGGTCTCGGGAGTTGTAGAGGTACTCACCAGAACGCGAGGGGCGCACGGGTTTGGCGTCAGTAGCTCGCCGGAGCTGGTGCAGACGACGGCGGCGGCAGTGGTTGTCCTTGCCGACGCTCTGGGGCGAGCGCGGCCGAGCTGAGGCCACTGGGAGGTGCGCCAGGGTTCGTGGAGCACGCTTGTGTGGTCGAGGGGGCGAGGGGAGGTCTGGCTTCATCGGAATTTTCTGGGGAAGGTCGTCAGGGCAGTGAGTGTGCGTGGAGAAATTCGTCCAGCCTAGGGGCAGAGAGGAGGGGCGAGTGAGGGGAAATGAGGAGGAGTGGCAGGCGTTTAATCATGCATGGTCGCGGAGAGGTTTAAACACGGAATTATGGTGAATTGATCGTGAGAAATCAGCGGCAGAAACGGCCGGGGAAGGGCGTGGTCGTCGCGCGCGGGTGAAGACGATGCTGACGGGGCTGTGGGGTCCATTGTCAGCGTGAGGGAGAGAGGGGGAGTGGGTCCAGGCGTTCAGTGACCGAGTGGGTTCAATTCGCGGTGAGAAAAACGATTCAGGGGAGGGGGTGTGCGGTGGGCTGTTGGGCAGATGGGCTGGCTGGGTTCGTTTTCATTTTTTTTTGTTCCTGTTTCTTTTTATTTTTCCATGTCCTTTATTCTGTTTTGGTTTTTTTAATTAATTCAAACACTATTTGAATTCAAACCTTTGCAAAATTTTGTGAATAATCAAACACTGTTTATTACCACATTCTGATATCAAATTTAGAATAAAACTTTTATTCCTTAAGTGCCTTTTTTAATTATTTAAAGTAGGTCCTTGTATTAATTCCTTCAAGATTTAATAATGTTTTTAATTTCCATTTGAAGTCTAAATCCTTCCAAAACCTTTCAGTAGGTTTTTATTTTTTTAATAGGGTGTCAAAATATTCACCTTGAATTTATTGGAATATATTTAATATGATTCATAAATCATTTGAATTGGGTATTTGTTTTAATTCTAATGGAATTAAATATAGTTTTAATTCCCTAAAGTTTATTTGGAAGATTTCTTTAATCTTAATTGAGTTGAATTAAAAAACTTTTATTTCACTTGGGTAAATTCCAAAATACTATTTTCTCATGAATTATATAATTATTCTTATTAGAGATTTGTCTTTATTAAAATAGGGATAGAATGGTTAATGCCATTTTATTTTATTTTGGAATTATTTATCCTTTTATTTTATTTGGATTTGGATTATAATTCATTCCATTTGCTTAATATATTAGGCCAAGATTTAATTTGGTCTTTAAATAATCCTTATTTAATATTTCTTTCTTCACCTTATAAAATCCATATCTTTTTATTTATAGATCCAAACTTGGTGATTCCAATTTGTAAAATCTTATTTGAGATTTATTTATCCTTCTAAATATCTTTAGGATTATTTGATCACCATTTGGTATGGATTTTAGATAAGTGCTTTATTAGCTTTGGAAAATACCTTTCCTTATCTTAATAAATTCATAAGATTTTATCTATGGCTCCAAATTAAGTGAAAACAATTTCTATGGTTTTATAATATTTCTATTTGTCATTCTTGATCATTTATAAATGTTTGTTGAAATTTTTTTGTATGGATCAAATCCATAGGTTTTGAGATAACTTGAAAATGATTTTATTCCATTAGGGTTTAGGGTTTGGATTTATTTTCCAAGTGTTTGAATTTCCAGATGCATTTTAAGAGGAATGCATTTCTCTTGATTTGGATTTTGTTGAATTCAAACTTTAATTAAAGTTTGTTCAAGATAGGATTTTAAGTTTTCATTTAAAAACAAAAGTTTCTTTTCACCCTAAAATTCAACAATAATTTATTTTGTTTATTTATTTTTTTACATTACAAGATTTGGAAAATCTTGGGATGTGACAAGTTTATTCAAACGATATTAGACCTTTGGGTAAATCTTTGGAACAGCAAGACATTTCACTAAAAACACAAGCTAATGTAGCAACTCCTTCAAAAAGATCAATTCCCCAAAAATAACCCGAAAAGGAATCAATAAGAAGCAAATGCAAATAATGGCAGAAATCTGTCAAAACAGACCAGTAGGTAGAAACCGATTTTGTCTAACATCTTTTGTTGATCAAATAAAAAAGTGTTGAACTAACAAAAGTTAGCTAACATACTTGGGATTTATTCGTAAATTTTGAGCTCTAAGTAAGCTCTAAGCAACCTTCAATTATCTCTCTAGAATCTATAATTCACTTAAGTAAGCTCTAAGTACTAGCTTTGATAAAGAAATAAATTATAAATCTTGTAAGTAAAACTAGAAATGGGGTTATCAAGTGGGTATGATCACATATGCTTAAGGCATATAGTTGGCATGGTAACAAGCAAGTATTTACTTGCATAGGTCAACTTGATTAGTAAGGCTTGCTAAAGTTGAGTATCTTGCAAGTGTTAGCTTGCTCAATCAACTAGCAGTATTAGGCTTGCCTTGTGCAGAGCAGTGGTTGAAGTTCTCCTCGACTTCTTCTTCGTAGTATCCTCCTTCCTCCTCGTATCCTTGGCCGGTACTAGCGTCTATGAATAAATACGAGGTACACAATCACCAAACAATACTTAACTACTTTCAATCATCACACACAAGGGTTCTATAGATGATCTAGCATCATCACTAACATCACAAGAATAAGGCATTTGTCTTATTTATTTTATTTTTAGAAAAGTAATTTCTACTCATTGAAAAACTACTTAAGATTTAATATTCTCCAAACCAAACATGGGATCATGTTGACACATGTCATCACCACACATTTTAGTACATGGGAATGTGATTTAAAGTGGTGTCACAGTTTAATAAGATTTAACCTTTTATTTTAAATAAAAATAAATGACTAGAAATGCCTATGTGGCATCCTTTTATTACTTGAACATTATTTCTATAAGTAAACCCATATGTTTTTATATATTATGAAAGGTATGATCAAATGTGATTTTTGAGAGTTGGAATCAACTCAAAAGCTATTATAGTTTAAATTTGAAAAATGTTTGAATGCAGAAAAGCTTCTGCCTTGATATTTTTACCAAGGTTGATCTATAGATTCAAATGATTTGAATCCAACGGTATTGGATTAAGCATTTCAAAACCTTTCAAACAAAATTGGTTTCATTCAATTTGGTTCACTGAATCGAGCTGGGTTGATTTTTGAAACTGGGTACAGAACTATGTTTGAATTAAAATGGAAAAAGTTAAATTCAAACGACTGGGCTGCGCGGGAAATGCTAATGGGCCAGCCAAGTGTCACTCCGCGGCGCGGGTCTCAACTGATAGGGGGGTTCCACCAGTCAGTGGCTCTTTAAACTTGAAGCGGTACGGGGCAATCTCATCCGCACGATCTAAGTCTAATCGAACGGCTGCTACTCATCGTCCACATCGGGCGACGCCGGCGAGACAGAAACCTAACGTGGCAGGTGGGGGTCGTCGGGGGCTCACCGGGGCTCAGGCGAAGGTCGGTGATGCGGGTGAATAACGAAGTCGATGACGGCGAACATCCTGGTACCGGCATCTCCTCCTGGGGTGGACAAAGTCGACGGCGCCCTTCTTCTCCAGAGGCGGCCTGCTCCGGCGCAATTCCGGCGATGCGCTGCTTGCCTTGCTTCGGGGATGAGGTGGAATGATCAGTGAGGTGAGGGGAGTGAGATGGTGTGCTCAATTCGACTGGGGGTCGTCTCCTTTTATAGGCTCGACGGTGAGACCGAACGGGATGGGCAGACGATGGTGGCGACACGGCTACGGGCTGCTAGAGGCATGGCCGAGGGTGGCGATCGATCGGTGGTCTCCTGGCGATGCTCTAAGGTGTAAATGCGCTTGTAGGGGCGGTGGCAAACGGTCGGGAACGCTCGATGCTCTGCGAGGCAGAGGCGGCGTCTTCGACGGCGAGCGGCGGCTACAGGGTGCGGGCGGTGAAATGGGCATGTCTGGCGGTCTCTGGGACGGTGGGGAGCATGCTGGCGGGCGGCGAGGGATCGAGGTGGACGAGTTGCGTGGGAACGGTGCGTGCTCTGTGGTGCACGTCGGCATGGTCGACAGCAGCACAGGCGCGGCGTTCCTGGCGGTTCTGGTTGCTGTCTGCGAGGCAGCGCTGGTCGAGAGGGGGCGTTGAGGCATGGGCTACCTCCCAGACAAGGTTGGCACGGCTAGTTCTTCCTCTAGCCTGATGTCCACACTGGGGTTACATGGGTGCTCTCGGCCTGTTCACCATTGATGGCATTGGCGAGCTTACAGTGGGGCTAGTGATTAGTTAAGTTTGCTAGATGATCTACTAAGGTTGTTGTGAGCTAGAGAGGGAACAAGTTTGTCCAGAATCACTGCACTCTATAGTGTTTAGATTTTTTTGATTTGTATCTACAAGGTGTTTGATGAAATGGCCGCATGAATTCAAGTTTTTAATTTTGAAAAGATTTTTGGTGGGTGTGCTAGGCATGTGCTGGTGGGTCTGTAGATGCTTGGGTTTTGAAAGTTGAGCTTGTTTGAGTGGTTTTTGAAAAAGTGGGATCTTCCCATATGAATTAGATTCAATTTTAAACTGTCATTTAAAATATGCATTTGAATGTTTTTGGATGATCACAAGGTGGGCCTTGATACTTTGTTATGAGTACTATCAACGGGTGTAAAGATCCAAACAAGTTTCTGTTAAGTTTTGAAAGTTAGAGATAGCCAAAGTAGGCATGGGGGTTAATTTGGCAAAAGTGACCATTCACTTAAGTTGATGGTTTTGATTTGTTTGTCTTTGGGAAAAGTTTGGGGATTGTTTAGATGATGTTTATTTCACCTAAGAATCATTTTACAAGCAAAGAAACACACAATCATGGCAATTCAAAAGAATCCAAATTAAAATGCATACACATAGGAATGCTTTCATATTTTTAATTGGAAAAGTTTTTGTTAACCCTAATTTTGGTGATTAGAGTTTGATGATTCTAGTTCAATATTTTTGGGATGTTACAATAGCATCAGTCAAAGTAATTTGTAGAAAGAAAGGCTTCATCCACTCACAAAACTTGTTGTAGTGTTCTTCCTCCTTTGACTTGTGTTTCTTACCTGGAAAAGGCATAGGTTTCTGCACCCAAGGTTCTCTCTCTTTACCATATTTATTAGCAATAAAATATTCCTTTGTGTACCTAGTGTTCTTAGTTTGTTTCTCGGGTTCTTCCTCAACTTCCTCCTTATCAGGAGACTCATCACTATTACCACTCTCAGTTTCAACATCAGAGACAGATATACTATTAGGATCTATAGCAGGTTCAAGTGGTTCCTCAACTTTCTTATGTTTCTTTTTATTCCTCATATGAGGACTACCACTATCCTCACCTTGTTGGGAATCCTGCTCTATTCTTTTAGGGTGTCCTTCAGGATATAAAGGATCTTGAGTAGCTGCACCACTCCTAGTTCTAATTCCATAAGCATGTGTATTTCCTGAAGCATTAACTAGCATATCCTTTTGCACCTTAGCAAGTTGATCAAGTTGGGTTTGAACCATTTGAAAGTGTTTACAAAGCATTTTAATATCATTAGAAGTTCTTTCCATAATATCTTTCAACTCATGGATAGCTCTAGAGTTTTCCAATAAATGATTCTAAACTTGTTTATGAAAATTACCTTGTTTAACAATAAATGTGTCAAGTTCCTCTAAGCATTGATTAGGAGGCTTACCATAAGTAATATCACCTTCATTAAATTGGAGAGAGTGTACCTCAATAGTAGATGAGTGGGGAATTGGCTTACATAATTCTTCTATAGGAGGTAGATTCTTCACATCTTTAGATCTAATACCTTTCTCCTTTAGACACTTTTTAGCTTCCTTCATCACTTCATCATTTAATGCAATAACTCCCCTATTATTTGTTGTTGGTGTTGTAACTGGTTCAGAAACAACTCGTTCAGGAGTAATAGGCTCAAGTGTATTCAGCTCAGTTGAAGTCCAATCATCATAATTCTTTCTTATCTTGTTCATTAATTCTTCAGCATCTGTAGGAGTCCTTTTCCTGAAAACACAATCAGCAAAGCTATCTAGGTAGGTCCTAGAATCATCAGTTAGTCCATTATAATAAATATCAAGAAGTTCATTCTAAGGTAATGGACATCCAGGATATGCATGAATCAAGGAACAGAATCTTTTCCATGACTCAGGCAATTTCTCTTCTTCTCCCTATTTAAAATCAAAAAGTCTCTGCAAAGCAGCATGTCTAGCACTGGGAGGAAAATATTTATGGAAGAAAGAAGCAATCAAGCAATCATGGCTATCAATGGAACCAGGAGGTAATCTATTAAACCAAGCCCTAGCTTCTTCTTTTAGTGAAAAAGGGAAGATCTTAGCAACAAAGTACTTGCGCATTTTAAAATCATCAGAGAACAAAGCACTCATAGTAGAAAGCTCATTCATATGAGCCACAGCACTCTCATTTTTAGTACCACAAAAAGGTTCTTTCTCAACAATATCTAAATAAGATAAATCAAGAGAGAAATCATAATCTTTATCTTTAATATCTATGGGAGAGGTGGCAAACTTAGGATCATAGGACTTCTTAGGCATAATAGTACATCTCGCAAGGAGACTCTTGATAGCACTAGCACCATGTGTGTTTCGGCACTCTTCAACAAATTCATCAGTGAGCTCTATGTAACCATCATTAATATCATAACTCTCACTAGACTCAGGTGAGCTAATAGGTGTCACAGTGTATTCACTAGGAGTTTCGGTATTTCCTAGACTAGCCATAGTAGCATCTGGAAAAGGACCTAATGAACCACTCGCATCAAGCACAGTAGAAGTAACATCATGAGTATCAAAAGCAGCTTCAGATTCAGCAGTAGTAGCAGTGTGTGTAGCATGAGCATGTGGTGGTGTGACAAGCTTACTTATAACAGACGGTGAATCAAGAGCAGCAGAGGTGTATAGGACTGTACCTCTTCTTGTAGTGGATGGTAAAATAGGGAACTTTCCATCACGAGACTTCCCCATGATTAGAGGAGTAGCAATGAACAATAATAGATCCAAGTGAACTTACAAATAAAGCTATGCTCCCCGGCAACGGTGCCAAAAAATAGTCTTGATGACCCACAAGTGTAGGGGATCGCAACAGTCTTCTCTGGTAGTATTACCCAATTTAATGATTCAACACAAGGGGAGCCAAAGAATACTTGCAAGCCTTAACAACTGAGTTATCAGTTCAGCTGCACCTGGAAATAGTTCTTGCTCACAGAAGTTTATCAGCAGTTTTTAGTAGCAACAGCAGCAGCAACAGCAACAGTGAGACAGTAGCAATAGTAACAGTAACGTTAATAGTAGGATTCAAGTGCGGTAGGCATAGGGATGGATGGACGTGCATTGCATGGACGATTCTAAACTTGTAACTTCAAGAACTAGGGCATTGCAGATAAATAATAACAAGCATCCAAGTACTAAACAATCCTAGGCATGTGCTCCAAATATAGTCATACGTGCTCGCAATGAGAACTTGCACAACATCTTCTGTCCAGCCAGCCCGTGGCAGCGGGGCCTCTAGGGAACTACTGTCAATTAAGGTGCTCCTTTTAATAGAGCACCGGAGCAAAGCATTAACACTCCATGAACACATGTGATCCTCACACCACAGCCATCCCCTCCGGTTGTCCCAATTATTTTCACTTTGGGGCCTTTGGATCCGGACAATGATATGTGTTACACAACTTGCAGATAAGATCATAAACAATACTATCATAATGATTCAATAATAAGTTCATATCTGAGATCATGGCACTCGGGCCCTAGTGACAAGCATTAAGCACAACAAGTTGCAAAAAAGTCAAATAGCAGTAATAGAGATACTAGGCACTATGCCCTAACAATCTTATTCGATTACATGATAGAACTCATCCAATCCCTACCATCCCCAAGCCTATAGCGGGGGATTACTCACTCATAGATGAGGGAAACATCAGTGGTTGATGGAGATGCGTTGGTGAACACGATGGCGATGATCCTCTCCAAATTCCCCCGTCTCGGCAGGGTGCCAGAACGGAGTTTCTAGATCTGAATCTTGGTTTCTCGTGGCGGCGGCGGCGGAGCGGAACTCTTTCTAGAAAACTATCGAACCCCCCTCTGTTTTTAGGTCAGAAGGCAACTTATAGGCGTGGAGGGAGGCCGAGGAGCTGCCTGGGGTGGCCAGACCTCCCTAGGCGCGGGGTTAGTGGGCCCGCTCTTAGGGTGGGTCTGGCCCCCAGGCCTCCCCTCTATATCCCCTTCTGGCTCCGTGGATCTTCTGGTGAGAAATTGTTTTCGGCATATTTTCCGGGATTTTTCCTGATAGTTCATTTTCTGCACAAAAACAAGACACCAAGGTAATTCTGCTGAAAACAGCGTCAGTCCGTGTTAATTGTATCCAAATCACACAAGTTTAGAGAAGAAACAATAGCAAAGTGTTCGAGAAAGTAGATACGTGTTGGACGTATCAAGGATTACATTGATTGAGATATACAAATGATAACTTGTTTGTTGTACCTCAATTTGGGTCAATCCAACTCGCTAAACTCTTTAGGCGAATTTGTGTAAGTCGGAATGACATCTCCATGCCCATGACAAGTGGAACCGAGTCATCAAGCCGACTTTCACATTGGTCTAAGTTGTGTGTCTAGCACAACCTCAATGACCAAGGACATTTATTACAAACAACATGAATGTATAGTTCCACAACCGTATCACATATTCAATGATATACATCAGATGCTTATACAAGTACAACTTAATATCTTTATGAATACAATGGGAAATATCATCATACATGATTGCCTCTAGGGCATATTCCCAACATTACCATCAGCATCAGTTTTCCTTTTGAAAATCCATTTATTCTCCACGACCTTTCGGTCGTGAGGTAAGTCCACCAAGTTCCAAACCTGGTTTTCATACATGGATTCCATCTCAGAATTCATGGCTTCTAAACATTTGTTGGAATCCGGGCTCATCATCTCTTCTTCATACGTCGCAAGGTCATCAATTTCATCGACCATGAAATTCATAACAGGATTTCCGTACAGCTCGGGAGCTGCACACGTCCTGCTAGACCTGCAAGGTTTGGTAGTATTCTCTTTTGGAGCTTCATGATCATTATCATTAGTTCCCTATTCAACTCCGGAACGACTTCCGGTGCTGCGCTACTTGCCATACTTTGAAGAGAAGGTTCTACAAACTCTTCGAGTTCTACCTTCCAACTACTCACGCCTTTCGTGAGAAACTCTTTCTCTAGAAAGGATCCATTCTTGGCAACAAAAACCTTGCCCTCGAATCTAGAAGGAATACCCAATAGTTTCCTTGGGGTATCCTATGAAGAAGCATTTTTCCGCTTTGGGTTCGAGTTTATCCGGTTGAAGTTTCTTCACATAAACATCGCATACCCAAACTTTAAGGAATGACAGCTTAGGTTTGTTTCCAAACCACAATTCATACAGTGTCTTTTCAACGGATTTAGATGGTGCTCGGTTTAAAGTGAATGCAGCGATTTCTAGTGCATAACCCCAAAATGACAGTGGAAAGTCCGTCAGAGACATCATAGATCGAACCATATCTAATAAAGTACGATTACGACGTTCCGACACACCATTTCGCTGTGGTGTTCCGGCAGGTATGAGTTGTGAAACTATTCCACACTCTTTCATATGAGTTCTAAACTCGTAACTTAGATACTCACCTCCACGGTTGGACCACAGAAATTTGATCTTTTTATTACGATGATTTTCAACTTCACTCTGAAACTCCTTGAATTTCTCAAAGGTTTCAGACTTGTATTTCATCAAGTAGATATAACCGTATCTACTCAAATCATCCGTGAAAGTTACAAAATAATGATATCCACGTCGCGCCGACACACTCATTGGACCACACACATATGAATGTATGATTTCCAATAAATCTGTCGCCCGTTCCATTGAACTGGAAAACGGCGTTATAGTCATCTTTCCCATAAGGCATGGCTCGCATGTATCAAATGATTCAAAATCAAGTGATTCCAAAATTCCATCTGAATGGAGCTTCTTCATGCGTTTAACGCCAATATGACCTAGACGGCAGTGCCACATATATGCGGATATATCATCATTAAGTTTAATCCTTTTAGTATCAACATTATGAATATGTGTAACATTATTATCGAGATCCAACAGAAATAAACCATTCATCATCGGTGCATGACCATAAAATATTTCATTCATATAAATAGAACAACTGTTGTTCTCGGATTTAAATGAATAACCACTATGCATCAAACATGATCGGGATACAATGTTCATGCTCAATGCTGGCACCAGATAACAATTATTCATGTTTATAACTAATCCCGATGGTTAGTGGATAGGTAGCGTTCCGACGGTGATCACATCAACACTTGATCCATTGCCGACACACATCTTGACCTCACCCCTTGCTAGTGGTCGCTTGTTCCGCAGCCCCTGATTCGAGTTACAAATATTAGCAACTGAACCGGTATCAAATACCCAGGTGCTATTGTGAGTACTAGTCAAGTACACATCAATAACATTTATATCATATATACCTTTATTTGCCATGCCGGCCTTCTTGTCTGCCAAATACTTGGGGCAGTTGCGCTTCCAGTGGCTAGTCCCTTTGCAATAATAGCACTCGGTATCAGACTTAGGGCCAACTCGGGGTTTCTTTTCAGGAACGGAAATTGGCTTGCCACCCTTCTTTCCCTTCTGTTTACCCTTCTTGTCTTTCTTGAAACTAGTGGTATTATTGATCATCAACACTTGATGTTCTTTCTTGATCTCCACTTCTGCAGTTTTAAGCATTGACAAATGCTCAAGGATGGACTTCTTCATGCCTTGAATATTATAGTTCATCATGAAGCTCTTATAGCTAGGTGGTAGAGACTGGAGAACACGATGGATGCCTAAGTCGATGTGAATCGTTATTCCCAAGGACACAATCTTATCGGCGTAACCCGACATCTTGAGTACATGCTCACTTATAGAGTTGTTCTCTTCCATCATGCAGCTAAAGAACTTTTCTGAAGCATTATAACTCTCTACAGCAGCATGGGTGTCGAAAATCATTTTCAACTCACGCATTGTATCAAATGCATTGCCATTTTCGAAATGCTTTCGAATTTCTGGCTCTAGCCCATACAATATGCCACAATGAACTAAGTTGTGGTCCTCTAACGAGTCTGATAGACATTCTTTTCCTCATCAGGGGCATCATCAAACGGTGGGGGGCCTAGCAGCGCTTCTAGCACATATTGCTTTTGTGCAGCAGTGAGGAGAATCCTCAAATTCATGGACCAGTCGGTAAAGTTGCTACCATTCATTGCAAGTTTCTCTTTCTCCATGAACACATTGAATTAAAAGCAGGTGGTGCCATCTACAACAGAATTTGTAAAGTTTAGACTAAGTTTATGATATAATGAGTTCAACTAATCCAAATTAAGAATGAACTCCCACTCAAAAACGACAACCCTCGTGCCTTTTCGGTGATTACATGAACCAAATCCACTACACCAAGTCCGATCATCACGTGAGTCGGTGTACCTTCAAAGGCGAGCATCAAATGGGCATCATATCTTCCATATGACTCATGCTTAACCTTTCGGTCCGTGTTCTGAGGCCATGTCTGTACATGCTAGGCTCGCCAAGTAAGAACCTTAGTATTCGCGTGTGTAACTGTCTTACGCCCGAAATATGATCGTGGATCCAAGAACACCCGATCATCACGTGATGTCTTGGAGCGACGAATCATAATCGGTGCATACTTAAGGGATAACACATTTTTATCTTGATATCTAAATGAGGGACCATCTTATTATGATAATAAAACGCCAAACAAGCAATATAAGATGCAACAAACATCACATGTTAATAAGTGGAATGATATGGTTCTTGCACTTGATCTCCATCGTGTGCATTGTGGTATGATCACTATCATACCTTTATGTGTAAGGCCAAGGTCTATGGAACTTACACTTTATGTGTGTTGTAAGAGTATCGACTTATACTTCTACTTACAACATCACCATATCATGACATTAGCCCAACAACAATCTAAACTAGACGCCTCTAATTTATCCATTGCAAGTTTTACGTGGTTGAGGGATTTCGAAGATAGAACCATTCTTACCTACGAACATGAACCACAACGAGGATAACCAAATTGTTGACAACTCATTGCAAATTAGATATTGACTATAGTATGAGAGACAGACACCCGCTAGCCACTTATGCAAAACTAGTTGCATGTGAAGCGTGGAACAGGTCTCATGTGCGAGGACATGTAAAGTTTATCCGGGCCGCTTCATCCCACTATGCCACCAATATCCAAAGTACAACTAAGAAGCAATAACATGGTCATCATCGCCCACATACTCATATGTGTACTACCCATGCAAAGCATCTACGCATAGATCCGGCTCTGATACCACTATAGGGTTCACAGCATAGAAAACAAAAAAATTCCTATGATGGGAAAAACTATGTACTAAGATCTATCTACTAGATACAAGCAACGGGCGGATGTACATCCGTAGAGAACATACCCATGAAGATAAGCAAAGCTTAACGAGGTTGAACTCATGGTTGATGTAGACAATCTCTTGCCGATCTCAAGACCGAGAGGAAGTCCTAGCGCCACAAATCAGCGGCGCGTCCGTGCTCACACACACGTCCGAGGAATCGAGCAACCTCCGCCTCCTTGGTCCAGAAATGTAGCGGAAGCACAACTCTTTCTTGCCGAATAGCCACCGGGAACATGTATCTCGCTAGTCTGAGACCATGGGGAATAAATACTAGAGGGGAGGAGAGATCCTTCACGAGGAGGTGTGAGTGAGAAGAGAGGAGGGGGCTCCTTTTATAGGAGGAGGGGGCACCCAAGGGGGTGGCCGCCAGCCATGGGGGCTGCCCCCCCCCCCCTCCTTCATTCATGTGGGTGGTCACTCCACTCACAAAATGTCCCTTCAATTTTCTCCACTCAAAAATCCACTCAAATTCCCATTAAATTTCCACCAAATTTAATGCAAACTCTCATTAAATAAAACTCCTTTTATTTATTCAGAATTTTGTCAACTACTTTAATGACAAACATTCACATATAACCCCTTGCTAGTATTTCATTTCACATGCAAAAACACTTTCTGCAATTTCACCCTAAAACCAGTTTCGGTATCTAGTGAAATAAATTCCTGCGTTTGTTATTAATTTCAGCATGAAACTTTTGCTCTAAATGGTGTTGGTTTCTCTTAAGTGTGTCACCCTATGGTTCGTGAATAATGCGGACATGATCAAGACCCTTCTCAGATCAATAATCAGAAACGGGACCTGGAGATCTGTACTGACTCCCACACATTCAACGATGACTTTCTTGTGATCGTGAGAACCTTTTATGCTAGTACCTTAATCCTTTTGTTTCACGATATATTACATGTCCGAGATTCGATCATCGATATCTCCATACCTAGTTTGATCTCGTTACTGACATGTACTCTTTTCTCATTCCCGTGATATAACATTCTAGTGCTCAAATCACTTGCCTGCAAGCTAATCAATGTGATATCACCGAGAGGGCCTAGAGCATATCTATCCGTCATCGGGGTAAACAAATTCCACTCTCGATCCATGGGCCTCAACATAACACTTTAGTAGTACTGAACCCATCTTTATAATCACCCTATTACGGTGTGACGTTTGATGTTATCAAGATACTCTTCTAGGGTTAGTGATTGACATGATCTCATGGTCTAAGGATTAGGATCACTTAAGATGATGTTATAGCAATATAAACACAATGACTTTGATCGTAATGCTATACTTCGGATGAATGTTCATCACATCATTCCAATAATGTTGTGACCTCGTTATTAACAACATCCAATATCCATGATCAGGAAACCTTGATCATCTTGTTAATCAACGAGCTAGTTTATGAGAGAGGCATAACTAGGAACTTTCCGTTTGTTTATTAAACACACATGTATTAGCGTTTCCGTATTAATACAATTATAGCATGAAAAATAAACATCTATCATATACTTGGAATATACATAATATCCACTTTAGTATTGCCTCTCAGGGCATATTCCCTTCAAGTCACGCAGCTTGTTTCACAGCCAACCCGAACTCTACCTTTATAACTTCCCATTTACGAAACATCGTTTGATAGAACCTAAGTTGGCAATCCACAATTCAGATCATGCGATCACCTCAGGTAAAAGGATTCCGCTGCTTGAGACTGTAAATGACAACATGCTCATTGCATCTCAACTGTGGGTCAGTCTGACTCGCTAAACTCTTTAGCTGAGTCCGTGTTAAAGGGAATATGCCCGAGAGGCAATAATAAAGTGGTTATTAACGTATTCCTTATTTATGATAAATGTTTATTTTGCATGCTATAATTTTATTAATATGGAAACGCTAATACATGTGTGTTTAATAAACAAAAAGAAAGTTCCTAGTTATGCCTCTCTTATAAACTAGCTCGTTGATTAACAAGATGATCAAAGGTTTCCTGATCATGGACATTGGATGTTGTTAATAACGAGGTCACAACATTATTGGAATGATGTGATGAACATTCATCTGAAGTATAGCATTATGATCAAGGTCATTGTGTTTATATTGCTATAACATCATACGAAGTAATCTTAGTCCTTAGACCATGAGATCATGTCAATCACTAACACCAGAAGAGTATCTTGATAACATCAAACGTCACATCGTAACAGGGTGACTATAAAGATGGGTTCAGTGCTACGAAGGTGTTATGTTGAGGCTCATGGATCGAGAGTGGAATTTGTCCATACCTATGAAGGATAGATATACTCTGGGCCCTCTCGGTGATATCACATTAGTTAGCTTGCAAGAAAGTGATTTGATCACTAGAATGTTATATCACGGGAACGAGAAAAGAGTACATGTCGGTAATGATATCAAACTAGGTATGGGGATACCGATGATCGAATCTTGGACATGTAATATATCGCGAGACAAAGGGATTGAGTTACATGCGTATAAGGTTCACACGATCACAGAAGTAATTGTTGAATATGTGGGAGTCAGTACGGATCTCCAGGTCCCGCTGCTGATTATTGATCGAAGAGGGGTCTCGATCATGTCTACATTATGCGCGAACCATAGGGTGACACACTTAAGGGATACCGACACCATTTGGAGCAAACAATATGCCAGAGAAAGAAAAAGGAAAGCGCAGGAATTTATTTCACTAGACACCGGAATCGTTTCGGTTGAAATTGCTGAAACTGTTTCTGCATGTGAAATTGAATACTAGCAAGGGGTTTTATGTGAATGTTTGTTAATTAAAGTAATTAATAAAATTCTGAATAAATAAATAAAATAGTTTTATTTATATGAGAGCTTGCATTAAATTTGGTGGAAATTGAATGCATGTGAGTAGATTTTTGAGTGGAGGCTCTTTTATGGGAGTGGAGGCTTTTCATTTTGAGTGGGAGCTCCACCCACAAGAATGTGTAAGAGTTGGGGCAGCCACCATGGCTAGGAACCATGCCCCTTGGGGTGCCCCCTCTCCCTATAAAAGCCCCCCCTCTCCTCCTCTCAAAACACACCTCCTCGTGAAGGAACTCTCCCCCCCTTTAGAATTTCCCCATGGTCTCGGATCAGCGAGATACATGTTCCCGGTGGCTTTTTCTAGAAGGATTTGTTTCTTCCGCTGCTTCACTAGAGCGAGGGCGTGGAGGTTTTCGGGGTACCCGAACGTGTGTGCGATCACGGATGCACAACTGTTTTGCGGTGCTGGATGTGATGGTGCTGGACCGGCTAGACCAGATGGACCTCATCACGATCTTGAGATCGGCAAGCGTTCGACTACATCATCCACGAGTACAACCTCGTTAACGCTATACGGTCTTCGAGGGTATGTATTCTATGGATGTATATCCACTCTTTGCTTGTATCTAGTAGATAGATCTTGGTGCTTTGTTCCCATCGTAGGAAATTTTTTGTTTTCTATGCTGTGAACACTACAGTGGTAACAAAGCCAGATCTATGTGTATATGCTTTGCACAGGTAGTATACATATGTATATATGGGCGATGATGATCATTTTATTGCTTCTTAGTTGTACTTTGGATATTGGTGGCATAGTAGGATGAAGCGGCCCGGACAAACTTTACATGTCCTCGCACATGAGACCGGTTCCACGCTTGACATGCAACTAGTTTTGCATAAGTGGCTAGTGGGTGTCTGTCTCTCCTACTATAGTCAATATCTAATTTTCAACGAGTTGTCAACAATTTGGTTATCCTTGTTGTGGTTCATGTTCGTAGGTAAGAACGGTTCTATCTTCGAAAGACCTAAGCCACGTAAAACTTGCAATGGATAAATTAGAGGCGTCTAGTTTAGATTGTTGCTGGGCTAGTGTCATGATATGGTGATGTTGTAAGTAGAAGTATCAGTCGATACTCTTACAACACAAATAACGTGTAAGTTCCATAGACCTTGGCCTTACACATAGAGGTATGATGGCGATCATACCATGATGCACCTGATGGAGATCAAGTGCAAGAACCATATCATTTCACTTATTAACATGTGATGTTTGTTGCATCTTATATTGCTAGTTTGGAGTTTTATTAGCATAATAAGATGATCCCTCATTTAGATATCAAGATAAAAATGTGTTCTCCCTTAAGTATTGTAACACCCCAGTTTTATTTAAATCTTTATTAGGGTTTGTTTTGCATCATAAGAACCATACCTTAAAAATGCATGCATTAAGAATTAAGGCAAAACCCTAAACCCTAATCCTTTCCTCTCTAATTGAAATCAATTCAAATGGTTTTGACTTTGAAAACTACCAAAATTAATGGATCCCAAATTGTATAGAAGGGCCCCTGAGTATTTTATATGCTTTTTAAACCTTCTGGTAATTTTGAAATTACCCAAAACAGTTTTGAATTGGAAATACAAAACAGAAATGTAAAACAGAAAAAGGAAAAGGTTTTGGAAATAAAAAACAGAACCATAGAGCAGCCAGGCCGCGCAGCCCAGCAATCTCTCTTCCCTCCCTCCCTTTCCTGCAGCCCACCTCGGCCCAAGCTGGCATGTACCATTTCGCCCTCTTTTCCTTTCTTCTTCCTCTGCCAGAAGGACGCAGCGAAGCTGCTGCGTGCCTCGCCGTCGGCCGTCGATCGTCCTTGCGCTGAGATGCCCGCCGCTGCTCGCTAAGCCGGGTATAAGAATGCCGACGCTCCCCTCTCTCTCCTCGTACGCATCTCACTCCCTCTCGTGCTCCCTCGCGTTTTCCCCTCTTTGGACCGAACCCTAGCCCCACGGCCGCCGCATCGCCCCGTCGCTCATGGCCTCGCCGAGACCCGTTAAGCATCCTATGAGCTCCGACTAATCGCCCTCTTCTTCCTAGTCGAAGGAATCGGCGTGGGGCGCCTGCAATCGGCCGTCCTGAGCCGTTCTTCCTCGTCACCAATGTTGTTCGCCATCGCCATTACCGTCGTTTCCGAGCTCCCCCGTCCTCGCCGATGTCTCTCACGCGTCAAGGGTGAGCTCACGGTCCTCTAGGACCTCTCCAATCCTCCTATCTCTCTCTAGTTTGCTCTGTCATCGAGATCCGCCGTCGGCCGTCGTGGTTGCTCGTCGAGGAGGTTGCTTCGGCAACCATTTCTGGGCGGCGCCACCTCTGTCTCGTTCCCCTTGCTTGGCTGATTCGAACGAGACCAGCCCCGCTTCCTAGTTTGCCCCGTAGCACCGCCAGTCGCCGCCGTCTGGCCGATCTTCGGCGAGCCCGCGTGGCTTGCCAACATGGCACCGGGCCTAGTAGTCAGCCGCAGCGGCTAGCTACTGCCTTGGTGAAAAACACCCCAACGGCCCCCTGTTCCACTTTGCCTGCGTGGCTTGCCTATGTGGCCTCTGGCCCACATGTCAGCAATAGTGGCTAGCCCATCCTGCGGTGTAAAAAGTAATTCCAGACTTATTTAAATTAAGAAAAAAGTTAAATAATTTCAGAAATTTTTGAATATTGTAAATTCAATAACTTTTAATTTATAAGTCAGAAAAATATGTATAATATATCAAAATGTTCAGAAAAATGAGAACAATCTATCTAAGCTATAATCATGCATTGTTCAACAACTTTGAAGACAAGTTTAATTAGAGAACTAATCAACCCCTCTCATATGATTCTGGAGTTTTTCCGAATTAGGGTTTGTACCCCTCGGAACCCCGATTAATTTGTCGAGCATGCTTTAGGGTTTCAATTCAATGCAATTCAACTTGTCATATCATCATTCTTGTTTGAGCATTGCATCGATGCCATGTGTTGAATGTTTCCCCTTTCTTTCCGGTGTTTGGTTCTTCCCGGTAGAATACGATATCGAGATCGAGATCGAAGACCGAGGACCAGACCATCGAAGACCAAAGATCAACAAACAATACTTGACCAACTCTAACCAAGTCAAGTTCAAGATGTTCGAAGATCTAATTATCTGTTATCAACTGGCAAAGGCAAGCATAGCCCCACCATGATATAATCCTACGATTACGAAAGCATTCCAATTCTGCCATGATGCATATGATTCTACTGTGGTCTTTTATCGATAGGTAGAGTATCCTATCTATTGCATTACTACCTTTGAGCTTATATTACCTGATCCAATGCTCCTAGCATAACTAGGTTTGGCTTGTGTGCACTACTAGAGCTCTTATTGTGTCTGCTTAGCCATGCATAGCTATTGAGTCTGGTCCATCCAGATGATGTATTAGATGCAAAGAATTAAGTATGACAGGAGAACATGATGTTATGAGATCAGTGATATGAGTTAAACATGCTAAGGCTTGTATGGGAGGCCATGGTGGGATGTGGTTTTTGTAGTCCCATGCTCGCCACCACTAGGAACTGAGTTCTTGCCTTTGGAACCAAGATGAGCGTACAGCCACACGGGGCTTGGGAACCCCTCGCCTAATTAACTTGCCTAGTAGATTCCATGAGTCACATAGTTCGGGCGTTCCATTCGACATATGCATAGAAAATCTTTTGAAAGATTTTTCGGGTGAAGTTGGTGCATTCATAACAGGTAGGTAAGCATGGCCGGGGTTTCTTGGGGTAGATGGCTCCCCTGTTAACCAACCTCGCATCACATATTTAAGTACCGGATTCGGGATTTGACCCGTTACGGCGGAACCATACTTATTGTGTGACTCATGGTCTCGGCGAAATCAACGTAAAGGTCGTGGCCAACCAACCTCTGCCGGCCTTCCAAGTAAGAGGGGTAATGTACTGGCATTAAGAGTCGGTTGGTACGTGTGGGTAAAGTTGTACACCCCTGCAGGGTCAAATCTTTTCGAAAATCCGTGTTCACGGTTATGAACGCTTGGTGACCAGATTCTAAGATCATAGAGAACTTTAACCTAATCGTAAAACTTGGTGGATCAACGTGTGCTTAAGGATGCTTCCTCATGGGTACGAGGGGTGATCCTAGTTCAGGTGATGATGATGATTTGGTGGATATTAAAATATGATGATCAATATTTTCAGATATGTCGCTCTCTTATCCCCTTTTAAAATACTCTGACTTGACGAGCTTCTTCTCTCTCTCTCTCTTGTTTTACAAACAAAAGTGGCTTTATGCAAAACAACTCCACCAGCCATAAGTCTTGCGGAGTACACCCTGTACTCACCCTTGCTTTGTTGATACTTTTGGCAGAGTAAGTGTTCCCTGAAGATCAGTTTGGTACTACATCGACATCGACGAGTAGCTTGGGGTTCCCGGCCGGCAGCCTGGAATCAATGGGCTGGGACGTCATCGTTATGCTTCAGGCCTCTTAGGCCATTTGTTCAGTTTTCTATACTTAATAGCATAATTTGCCTTCCGTTGTTTGATGTTTGTGGTCTGTGACCTCTACTTGTAATAAGTTGGTTCTCTGCTCAGTTATGAGCTTGCTGTAATAAATTTTGTGCCGTAGGATCCCTGCTGTGTTACCGATTCTTCACTGGATATTCTCGAGCTCAAGGTTAAGCTTATATCAAACGGAGGTCTGGGATTTGTTTAGCCCTGATCCCGGGGGTTTCACAAGTATGCACCGATTATGTTTTGTCGCTCCAAGACATCACGTGATGATCGGGTGTTCTTGGATCCACGATCATATTTTGGGTGTAAGACAGTTACACACGCGAATACTAAGGTTCTTACTTGGCGAGCCTAGCATGTACAGACATGTCCTCGGAACACGGACCGAAAGGTTAAGCATGAGTCATATGAAAGATATGATGCCCATTTGATGCTCGCCTTTGAAGCTACGCTGACTCACGTGATGATCGAACTTGGTGTAGTGGATTTGGTTCATGTAATCACCAAAAAGACACGAGGGGTGTCGTTTTTGAGTGGGAGTTCATTTCTAATTTGGATTAGTAGAACTCAATTTATCATAAACTAAATCAAAGTGAATTTGCATAATTTGTTGTAGTCATTGGCATTCGTTCACCACCATATGCTTAGTTGTAATTGAGATAATAGAACTATAGAATTCTGGATATTTACTTTACAAACTGGTATCGTATTGTGTTGAGTGTCAATCTAAAGTTTAAAGTCCTATTGCAAACTTTCAGCAAACTCTGTTTACTCCGTGAAATTTAATAATTGGTATTAAATCGAGAGTAACAAATCCAGTGTTAGTATATTAAGTATCATGTTTGCCTCCATGATTCTTGATTGTTTTAATATCAAGTTTATCTAGGAGCTCAAAGAATTGTTTCAGAAACCATCATGTGTGGAAGATATAACGATATCTGAAACAATGTTTTGGTTGCAGTATGATAGAGTATAATATATGTTCTCATATTGGATGAGAATTTGCAAAGGTTGGAGATGCTAGACATCCTAATCATCCAAAAGGGTTTTGGAAAGTAATGTTATACTCACGATCCGCCTTTATAAGCTACATTATCTTGATCATGAAAGTCGTCATGATAAGGATGAATATAAGATGTATGTAAAGTGTTTACTACACTAAAATATTACTAAAGAATGGATTTTGAAAGAATGTCGATCATTTGATGATGGTGATCTACTTCAAAGTGCAAGTCAAAAGGTATTAGTATACATGTTTTGGACTATGTGTCATGTATATGGCGCCACTGTTGATGTTGATAGATTCTTTTAAAAAGGAAAAGGAAATGCTGAAAGAGAATCTATAAAATATATTTGGCAGAAAAGAGAAGACTGGAAATATACAGTTTAGGTATATAGCTGATATACATGTTATGGTTGTATTTTTTGCTTGTTAAACAATGTGGTTCTTGGGTATTGGATACCGAATTGGTTGGTATGAAATTTTATACAGAACCACGCAATTCATGAACTACAATGGCCTAAGTAACTAGCAAGAGAAAATGTGATGATGTTCATCGAAAACAAACAAACTGTTGTTTGTATTTCTCGTTGACATCAAAGTCTGCCTTCAAGATTTGTTTTAATAATCGTTATTTAAATCGGGTATTATGAGAACAAAGATTGTTCAAATAATTACCACATTCCATGTAAGATGGATGATTTATAAATCTAGTTGGAGAAATCACATCCATAAAACTAATGCTAAAATGTCGCAAGACAAATGATTGGAAGATCACTTACAAAGTGACATCGTTGTTTATTATATTGGAAACAAAACATGAAGAAACTCCATATTTATGGATTTTTAGAGTCTTTGATTTGATCAAGTGACGCTTGTGAGACTTTTCTTAGGATAATTAAAAACTTCGTTCAAAGGCCAAAGAAGAACGAATGACTAAAATATTGGAATTTATACATATTGATGTATGTAGTCTATTATGTATAGTCGTAAGCGATGGATTTCAACTTCATATGCTTTCTCCGGAAATTTGAGTGAATACTCACTTAATGAGAAAGAAGTATGAAATATTTGAAAACGTTCAAAGATTTTCAAGATGAAGTGGAAAATCATTGTAACAAGAAAATAAATGATTTATGATTTCATCGTAAAGGGATTTATTTGAGTTGCAAGTGT
The DNA here is from genome assembly GCA_916181665.1 of Avena sativa. NCBI lineage: Eukaryota > Viridiplantae > Streptophyta > Magnoliopsida > Poales > Poaceae > Avena > Avena sativa. The sequence continues at coordinate 132,779,055 of OV702283.1, read as the reverse complement.
AACAAGAAAATAAATGATTTTTATGATTTTATCATAAAGGGATTTATTTGAGTTGCAAGTTTAGCAAAACACCTAGATTTACATATCCTGAAACACCATAGGAATATAGAGTGTTTGAGATTTGTAATGAAACCTTGTTTGACATGGTTGGATCAAAGGTGTTATTTATAAAACCGCCATTATGTTTTAAAAGATTAAAACTTTAGAGACTACCGCTTTTGCACTAAAAATAGCTCCATCTTGATCCGTTGAAATGACACCCGGTTTTGGGTAAAACCCAAGTTGTCCCTTCTTAAAATTTTGGTACGCTAAGCATAAGTAATATGTTTACAACCAAAGTCGGATGAGCATGTCTTTGTAGGTTATTTCGAATAACCATTTGGGTATTCCTCCATAACACCGATGACAAAAGGGTTTATCGCTTGAAATGTGAAGTTTCTTGAAAAAGGAATTTTTCGTAAAAGTTAAGTGGGAGGACAATAAAACTTTGATAAGGTTAACGAACCTTAGCTAAATATGTTGAGTTGCGCAGCGCCGGAAATTGTTCCGGATGTAGCCATAATGCTCATAGCTTATGTGCCTCAAAGGTTGTGGTCACGGAGATCTAAGTTCCTATTGAATCAAGTAGGTCGGTTAAATAATCAAATGATAAGATTTGAGAGTCAATCATTATTGTTTGACAATGATGAACCAACTACATGCAAAGAAGCGATGATGGGCCCTGACTCCGTCAAATGGCTTGAAGCCATAAAATCCGTGATAGTTCCATACACGAGAAATCAAGTTTTGAACTTGGAAGACCCTCCGCAAAGGTGTAAAAACCTATCGGTCGTATTTGTATCTACAAAGAAAGAGACATGAATGTTTCACATCTATGAAATGGTCGACATGTCATAAAGTATTTTACGACAATGTTCAAGGAGTTGACTGACAAGATTTGATCTTTCATAGCGATATTTAGTCTAGACGGATTAAAGTAGCAACCACTACATATAATTTGGTATATGGTAGATGAATAAATAAAACAAAGTTCTTCTAATAGAATGGTTACCTAGGACATGTACATGACATAGTCCAAAGGGTTTTGTTAAATTCAAAGGATTGTAAAAGCGCATGCAAACTTCAATGGTTGAAGTAAGCATCGCGGAGTTGGAATCTTCACCGTGATGAAACTGTTAAAGGAGTTTTCATCTAGAGACGATGAAGATGCTTGCATTTGCCAGAAATTAAGTGGGAGCACTGAGACATATTTCTAATACATTATATGGAGGACATCTTAATTGGAAATGATGTATCTTTTATTGACAAAGGTTAAGAATTTCATTTCGATGAAAGACTTAGGCAAAAAACAAATATTTAGCATGAATGTCTACATGGATAGACTATGACGCTAATATGGTTATGCCAAACGTACATATATGAGATATTGAAGGAGTTAAATATAGAAATGACAAGAAAAGGTTCATGTCGCATGGAAAAGAATTGAATAAAGATTCAAGTGTATTGACACTTGATAAGTGAAACAAGATTCAAGTGCTTTGACACTTGATGAGTGAAATCACAAGAATGTTTTGATCAATCATACCATGATATGTACACATCCAGATATGTCCTATGCTCTGAGTGTTATGAGCATATACAAGACTGAATCATAAAATGATCATTGGACGATAGTGAGGATATTCTTATGATCTTTTGGAAGAACTAAGATTATATTTGTATAGAGGTGACAAACAATTACAAATAGTTCATTGTAAAGCGTTACATTGATACTAGTTTTGTCACAAGATACAAATTAAGTTTATCTCAATTTAAATTATGGGTGGCACAATGTAATATAAAGGAGATTCCATGATGGATTTGGATGAATTCCAAAGTTAAGACATTGTGACAAATACTACAACAAAAGGCTAAGTATATGACTGCTATAGTAGCAGCAAAGGAGGGCATTTGTGTCAAGTAGGTTGTTATCAAACTAAGGTGTGGTTCTCAACGGGCTAACACTAAATATATATTGTACGACAATAGTATCAACATGATTTAACCCTAAGGAACTAAAGGTCTCACCAAAAGACCAAATTTGTACAATGCCATCTCATTGGAGAATGAGTGATGCGTGAAGACGCAAAGACATGCAAATACATAAGGACCTGAAGCGTCAGATCCGTAGATTATGTTAACCACTTGCAATTGCGTATATGGAACACCATACAGCCATAGGTGTTCAATACGCAAAGTTTTCAAACTAGATTATTGTCTCTAGTGCAAGTAGGAGACTAAAGGAAATATGCCCGAGAGGCAATAATAAAGTGTTTATTATCGTATTCCTTATTTATGATAAATGTTTATTTTGCATGCTATAATTGTATTAATACGAAAACGTTAATACATGTGTTTTTAATAAACAAAAATAAAGTTCCTAGTTATGCCTCTCTTATAAACTAGCTCGTTGATTAACAAGATGATCAAAGGTTTCCTGATCATGGACATTGGATGTTGTTAATAATGAGGTCATAACATTATTGGAATGATGTGATGAACATTCATCCTAAGTATAGCATTACGATCAAGGTCATTGTGTTTATATTGCTATGTCACATTCCAAAATTTTCCAAATTTTAAAACGTGAAAAATAAATAAACAAAATAAATAGTTGTTGAAATTTAGGGTGAAAAGAAACTTTTTCCTTCTAAATGGAAACATCAAAACCCTTCTTGAACAAATTTGAATTAAAAGGTAATCCAACAAAATTTCAATCAAGTGAAATGCATTCATCAATGAATATATCTTGAAATTTAAACACTTGGGAAAATACACCAAAAACCTAAAACCCTAATAGAAGAAAATCATTTACAAGATCTCTCTAAGACTATGGATTTGATCCATATAAAAATTTAGCAACAAACATTTTTAAATGATCAAAAATAATAAACAAAAATATTATAAAACCATAGAAATTGTTTTATTTAATTTGGAGCCATGGATAAAAACTTATGAATATAATAAGATAAAAGGAATTAATTTCCAAGGCTAATAAATCTCCTATATAAAATCCATACCAAACTTGAGCAAAGTAATCCTAAAAGGATTTAAAAAAAACAAATATTAATAAAATTATACAAATTGGAATCACCAATTTTGGATCTATAAGTAAAAAGATATGGATTTTGTAATATAAAGAAGGAAATAAATAAATAAGGAATATTTAAGGGCCAAATTAAATCTTGGCCAACAAATGAAAGTTGTTGAATAATAAAAAGGAGTAAAAGATTATTTAAATAAAATCATCAGGATTGAACAATATCCAATTTTATTTAAATAAAGACAAATTGCCTAAACTAAATAATAAATTCCAAGAGAATTATTTAGAAGACAATTTAAAACCTGAATTAAATCCATAATCAAATGGAATAAAGATAATCCTAATCCAAATAAAATAAAGGGATAAAGAATATTCAAATAAAAGTATATGGGGTTAAACCATATCCAAATTATATTTAAATAAAGACAAAATCCCTAATGGTAAATGATTAAATTAAATCATGACAAAAATAATTGAAAATATCCAAAGTGGATTAAAAGTTATCCAATTAACTTAAAAAGAATAAAGGAATAATAAAATAAAATAATATGGATTGAAACCATATTTAAAATCTTATTTAAATAAAGACAAATGTCTATTTTAAATAAATATTTAACCATAAGAGAATATAAGAAAATATTAAAAAATGGACTTTAAAAAAATACACTAATAAACAATATTAAAACATGCTGAAAGTTTGGAAAAGGTTTGAAAAATAAATCTGAATTCAAATGAGTGTTTGAATTTGAAAACAGAAATCAGAAATAGAAAAAGAAACAGAAAGAAAAAATGAAAAAGGCCAGCCCAACTAAACCTACCCCAGACCCCAGCCCAGTCTGGCCCATTACCAGCCCACCCGCGGGAAACCCCTCTCTCCCTGTTTCTTTTCTCACCCGCAGCCCAACCCTCAACCTCACTGACCGCGCGGACCCACACTGCCAGCTCATTTCGTCTTCAACCCCGCGACCCATTCCCCCTCACCTTGCTATCGTTTCTACCGATCAATGCCTTACTTCAATTCGCATCAATGCCGCCCTAATTCTCACCCGCGACCACGCGTACATAACCACCTCCCTCTTCCCTTACTTTCCCCTCAGACACTGTTGCCAAAGATCCACCAGGATGCTCGAACCGCTGCCCACACCGTCGCTGGTCCGCCGAGCTTTCCCGACGAATTCCGGCAACGCTCGACCTCCCCACTGCCCCTGGTTCCCACGAGAGCACTCCCCATTGCCTCCCGCACCTGCCAGTACCTCCCTCTCGCCCGCGCGCGCCCCATAGCGTCGGCAACGACGTCGACAGAGCGCCGCCGTTGTCTACAGCAACTCCGTCGAGCTCCCCCGGTAAACCCTGACCGCGCCTTCCCCTCTCATTGATGCTCCTGTACTCGCAACTCTTACGCGTCTAACTGCACCACCGATTGGTCTTAGCGGGCCTTGTATCATCGCCTCCGTATTATATTCTACATGTTGATAATTTTTTGTACTCCCTCGGTCCATAAATAAGTGACTTGCATTTTCTTAAATTCGAATGTATCTAGACGCGTTTTAGTGTATAGATACATGCAAATTTAGATAATCCCAAGTCACTTACTTTTAGATAGAGGGATATAAACTTAGTCAAAGATATACTCCCTCCCTTCAAAATACTTGACGTGGTTTTAGTCTATTCTAACGTAGATTCAGCACTGTCGTTGCTGTTGTTGACCGCTTGATAAGAGTTTCTTAGCCCTTTTAGCTAGCGAAGATGGTTGTGAAGTCTACGCAGTAATGATCTGTGATCCTGTAAGTACTCCTCCTAAATGACAGTGACTATGTTGCGAGTGCTAACTTTCCTGGAGAGGACATCACCCGCATGTCACGAAACATTAGGATCTTCGCTCTTGTCAGCAGGACAAATGGCAAAACATTACGGCCATGGCACAGTGACTATTTCACACTGAATTCCTGCTTACCCCATTAGGATTACAAGTGCCCTCCACCGCGAAAAAGAGAAAAGGTGCTCTACAATTTTATATTAACAGACAACGGGAGAGCCAAATGGCACAAGATCACCCATATGGAATTTGGTTACCAGAATACCACCTCTATCCTCTCCAAGTGGCGACCAATCACTTAATTACTTTTGGGGGTTCAGCCAGGGAATAAGATAGTCAGCCGTAAAGGAAGCATAATAGTTGCAAGACTAGGAAACTCCATTTGAAATCTGACATCGATTAAGACAGAAACGAATGATACCTTCAGCATCTTGGTCTCGACTGGGATTATTTTTATGGGTTCATTTTGACACCGGTTGGGAGCATAATATTATTTCGTCTGACGCAGGCAAATCTTTGTTGGGTACCTGGGTGCATTTGAGAGCCACAAAAGGACGAGGCGGAAAACGAAGGAGCACTTAACTAGGCTGGACCAGTATACTAGTTCTGATCAAAGCCAATGTGTGAATGTAGAGTATCTGAGTATGAGATTGTGAAATGACCTAAGCATATAACTGGTCGCAAAAATAGGTGTAGAATACCACACCATGATCGATTCCACGCGATTGCAGACTTACGGTTATTAAAAACTCAGCTTTCAACGTCGAAGTTCACATGTTCAGAAATGGCTCCTGCTCACGCTACTCCAAGTGGCCAACAATCTCGTCTCACCAATCATATGGAGTAAAACAACATCCACATAAACACAAAGTTGGAAGAAAGAGCAGGTTGCATGGGCCGTCCAACTTACATGTGTTAAGCTTCATGCACTTGCCAACGCAATTAAAAGTCCGAACTAATGAAAAAGGCTAGTGCAATCCACTTATATATTTCAACATCCCCTCTCACATGTGACGTGGAGAAATCAGCACGTACAACCAGAGGAGAGCGAGGCGCGCGAAACTCACATATGAGTATATGACTCAAGAGGCCTACACAGAGGGGTCAACAGCAATTTTAAGATAAATTGCGAAAGTCAGGACTCGAACTCGAGAGCTTAGGCTCTGATACCATGTCAAGCTTCATGCCCTAGCTAGCCCTTTCCATCAGTTCGAACTTTTGGTTGGATTGGCTAGTGCATGAAGGTTGACATGGTATCAGAGCCTAAGGTCTCGAGTTCGAGTCCTGGCTTTCGCAATTTATTTTAAAATTGTTGTTGACCCCTCTGTGTCCACGTATAGGCCTCTTGAGCCATACGTGAGTTTCGCGCGCCGTCGCTCTCTTCCGGTTGCACGTGCTGACTTCTCTCCATCACACGTGAGAGGGGGTGTTGAAGTGGATTGCACTAATCCTTTCCATCAGTTCGGACTTTTGGTTGCGTTGGCTAGTGCATGAAGCTTGACAGCATGGTCGGTTCATAAGTTTGTGTTGGCCATCCCCAGCCTTCAAGAACAATGTATTATTCATATTAATTTTTTAACAAGTATTATTCCTACAGTACTAAAAAGTGAGCAAAAAATCTGATACAAAAAATATGCACAACGAACTCCTCGAGAGAAAATGTACACAACAAACGGAATACAGTGATTTATGTTTCTACTAACTCCTAAGTTCTGCTATGCCGTGTAACAACACATGGAGGACACCTGTACTGTTATGTACATGACCATCAAAACCAAACCAAACATCACACTGTGGGAACCAGGGCGCACCTATCACTTGTCTGGGTCTATACGGAAGACAAGAGTGGTGCAGTACGTCCATCGTAGCCTGAAGATCGTTGGATAGGCTTCATTGCAGGGTCAGTGTATGCTGTTTGAAGATTTCTGAAGAACTCTGCCATCTCTGGTTTGCTTTGTTCTTGCCTATCTTTGTTTATCAGTGACTGCATGAACCAAAGTGAAACATGAAGAGTATATGTCACAGAAAGAGAACCAGAATGAGAAAGCAGTTACTGTTGTTGCTAAGGTAAAGAGGTGCACAAATAGAACACCCCACGACGCATGTACAAGCTAACAAAGAAGTTACCTCAGTAGAGTATGCTTCGAAGATGGGGAAAAATCGGTTTCCACAGTACGCATTGAACAGAAGTGTGAGCAATGGTAGAGGCACCAGCAGACTTGAACCAACTGGAAATTTCTTTACTCCAAATACTCCAATTGAAATCAAATGCATCAGCACAAGAGAGAATATGGTTGCGTTGTGCACAATGGGCCAAAATCTTCCACCGGTATCATACTTCGGTGCATATACATTACAAAGCTGCATTTGTAGTAGCAAAGTTAGACTGTAGATAGCTAAACTGATGAACGACAAAGGTAAGCACATGGAAATTGTACTATCCAGCCTATAAAGCTGGAGTAAAGAAAATAGTTCACCACTTCTGACAAATTTATCCAGCAGCAAAGACAATTACACGAGGAATACGTGTCTTCTGCTTATCAATTTCAAAACTGCAAAAATAATTGCATGGTGCAGTCACTCCTCAGAACAGGTGTACCACATGATATACTACTGTCAGCTTCCCAGTGTATTAAAGTATTGTTCAATCAACAAAAAATGAATACGTAGGAGATCAACTTCTATTCCTTATATTTATACAAGGGTTTACATAGTTTCAAGACACAGCAGGGTTCCATGCTTTTCAGGAAGGGTGTTATTAAATTCTACCACTAGATGGTCTAGTTCATATAATGTCGTAAACATATTAATATAAAATATCATATGCTTTACAGCACATCAGCTTGATTTTATCTACACATAAATGGTAACAGCAATGAACCAGCCAATGCAGTACTGTCAGCCAAATTCAAGAAATATCTATCCGAACTTTCTCAAATTGGTTGTTCACTGCCCAAAATTTGGAAAGACCTAGATATTAGCGTCCAAATTTGATCCTTCATGCACAAGGAGATCATGCTACCATGTGTAGCAGCAACATGAAGCTAAAAATGACGAATTACTATCAGCAGTGTTTTCACCTGATTACGAAATATGAAGTAGCCAAGGCAGAAGTAAACCAATATAAATGGGAGAATAAGTGGAGCTATAATGAAGTATGTGAGCCCAAGAAGTCCAAACAAGAGAATCCGAGGAATTTCGCTATGGTAGTGCATAGATTGAGTTTCTGGGTCTGCGTCATCCCTCTTGCAACACTTTGCACAGCTCCCCCACAAGTGGTACAAAAGAGCAGAAGTCTGAGTGATTTCTGATGTTATACTTGTCCATGAAGTCACCACATATGCAATAAAGAAAGGTGCCTGCAGAATAATCATTTAACAAATAATTGTTTAGCGACACAAATTATGGCAGGGACTAATACCATAGGACACAACTGCAAATTGTTTAAGCAGGTTTGTACTGAGGTGGACAAAAGCCACAGAAATACACAAAAGGGATGTCGACAAAGAACATTTACAAAGGCTAAGTTGGAAACCTCCTATTAGAGGTACTGATTTAAGAAACAAAGGATAGAACTGTATCAATATAGCAGCATAAGTACATTTCTCATGCCAACAGAAAGGTTACTGTCCTGTTATATAAAGCTTAGAAAGGAAAACACGTTTACAGAAGCAACTTGTTGTAACTTTCTCATAGTATACACCAAACGATGTGAGTACTGAACTTGTCATGGTGAAGAGAATAACAAAACAGATGCCCTACCTGTGCAGGTACAACAACCGCAAGCTTTAAAGGTATTTCCTTTGGATCAAGGAATATCTCGAGTTGACCTAGGGCTGAGCCAGTAAGAATATTTGCAAAGAACACAGTCCATATTGTAAACCGGAGCATTTTATTGCAAGCACTTCTCTCGATCCCACTGACAGAACCAAACCCTTGCATGGTCGAAAATTGCTTCATTATTGAGGGCACATAGGAGGAAAGGAAGTGAAGAATGACACTGGGAAGATACCCAGTAACCAATTGACTGACAATGGCTCTGGAAAGATCAAAGAAGACAATGGTCAGGTTTTTAGCGATTCTGAAGTGACATAAATTAGATAAACAAAACCAAACTAATACGACTGACTAATACCAGTATCCTCAATTCAGAATCTGTGTATATATGCCTGACTAGTCTTTCCAAACAACAATAACAAAATAAAGAACCAAGGGGAAAAACATATGTAATCTATGAACTGAAACTAACATTTCAAGTATTTTCCTCAGGAAAGGCAACCATTCCTCGAGTTGGTCCATATAAGTGAGTCCTTGAATAAATGTCACAACAATGAGAAACACGATTATGAGGAGAACGGAAGCTACAAATACTACAAACTTGGATATCCATCTTTCCATGAATGTTGTAGAAAAGTTAGGCCAATAAACATCATGAGGATCAGGAGCATGCTCAGTTTGCCACTCAGTCGGATTGTCTGACTGTCTGATGTAAATTGCATTCGCAGCAGCATATCGAGATTTGAATGAAACAAAAGCAGCAGAAATTTCCTGAAGAGTAAAGAAGTGAATATTAATATGTTTGCATTTCATCAGAACAAAAGGAAAACTACAAAGATAAACAAATCATAATATACTTAACTTGACCAAGACCAAAGAAACATGTATATATATATATATATATATGTGTGTACCTGTCTCCTAGTAGCATCTGATTGTTCCATTCTAACATTTTCCTCTAGGTTTTCGAGCTTTTTCTGATATTTCCCAAGAATATTACTTCTCCCAAATAGTCCAAGAAACTTTCTTGGAGGGTTTTCAGTAGGAAGTTGACGTGGTACATATTTTACGTTCTTTAGCTTTTTCCAGATAATCTCAGTGTCATTCTGGACAGAATTCAAGCAGTCAGAAGTCTTGAAACAGGAGATTGCATTCAAGAAGCTACAATGCAGTATTCCTTATGAAGTTTAGGAAAGAAAACAAATGAGTGTACTACTACTTTCAGATGGATCCAGGGGAGATTAGGATACTTCTGTTCACATGAAAAAAAACTGTGCTAAGATTAGATGTACGAGGATAAGAAACAATAGTTCTAATCAGTATAACTGTGACAATTTCATGGCCTGAATTTATTTTTGGCTTCCTAAAACACTTCAGTGAACAGACGTGACATCTAATATACAGCTTTTAGAATAAATCCACGCAAAAAAACCTGTTAGCATTTTTGTAGTTAGAAGTAAGAACAGCAAGCTTCTGAAAAATTTGATGTCCAAGAAAGTTGACCTGTGCAAATATTCCATAACTGAGTGTATTACACATATTATCTTGTAAACAAATACTAATTTAACATATACTGAATTGGCGTCCTTAAAACAAATTCAACGAAACACTATAATAAAGTCAGTAGGCAGAGGTTGATCAGGACTGGAATGAAAATATAAGTCTTACAACCCTCATGATAATATTTTTCATGCGATTATATTACACAGCAACCCATATGCTATGTAAGAAGTCAATGAACAACCCACGTAAAGTTTTTACTAAGATAATTGAGGATTCATGAGTACTCTCTCTGTTCCATAATTCTTGTTGTGATTGTAGTTCAAATTTGAACTAAAACCATGACAAGACTTATGGAACGGAAGGAGTAGCTGTTAGTAAATTATGCAATACAAATGTATCCATGTATCTTACAAGAAGGCGACGGAGTTTGCCAGTCTGGTGAACAGCAGTGTTTGACAAGTAGGTGGATGAATGATACTCTTTGAAGAACTTATCAACAACTTCACTCACAGAACCACCATCGGTTCTAGGGATAGATCGAACAAGAACTGTGAAATGCTGGGGTAGTGGCTTTGACGTCATAAAATATTCGAGCCTCTTGCCAGCAATATATTTATAGTCCTGCAAAGACAAAACATAAAACATTGCTTATATAGAGATGTGAAACCAAACCAACAAACACCAAAAACACTTCACAGACAAAGCCGCAATAAATAGATGCCTGATTCAACAAGCATGTACTCCCTCCGTTCACTAATGTAAGACCTTTTGGATATTTTAAAGTGAGCTAGATACACTCCAAAATGAGTGAACTTACACACTAAAACACGTCTAAATACATGTGTTTTAGAGAAAGGCTAGAATGTCTTACAGTAGTGAACGGAGGGAGTATTGATTATAATAAGATGCTGCATTCGGTTCAATTGATTGGCTGATACACAGGGAATTATGCTACCAATATATAAAGACAAATGCAAATTAAAAAGTAGGTACTCCAGTTAAAATTACTTACATGATACAGCAGGTAGCAGGCAACTCCAGTTAAGATATACACAGCAGAGAAATGAAGCCATAATCTGCCAACCACGTTACGGCGTGTAATCAGCAGGACTTCTAGCTCAGGAAGGAATATGATTTCAAATAGAAACATGAAACTAGACCCCTAGAAAATGTGTTGCATCAGCAAGAAGCCATGGAGAACATGGTTTTTAAGGCGTTAAGGCGTCCTAAGGCGACAGGGGGGCGCTCTGACGCCTAGGCGGGCGCTTTGGACGCCTAGGCGCCTAAAGCGCCCATTTTTGCAAAGCGGAGGAGGGGCGCCTGGACGCCTAGGCGTCGCCTAGGCGACGCCTTTAAAACCATGATGGAGAATGCCACAGTGTGCAGGCCCCATGGTGAGAGTTGTTCCACATCATCGTAATATAATTCTTAAGTACTGAATAATGATAACATCTTTTGTTTTGTTTCCGGAACAGAGCTGTAACATGTTCTATCTATCTACAGATCAACACCTTATAAAAGGTTGGTATCAATAGCAGCAGGTATCTGAATTTTTGGAATGGCTATTTGATTTTGATTCAACAAGCCTAGTACGACGAAAAAACAGTTACAGCACATAACTTAGCGAATAACGAAGTTTGACCATATCATATTGGGCAACCTCTTATAAAAACTTTGTAACAATTGTAACTAGCATTAGATACCATTTAATTAACCTGATAATTGAGACACCAACCAAACCATGTAAAACTCCCAAAAATAAGTGCACTAAAATTAGCATCAGGGATTCAAAATATCTCACTTCATGGACCCGTCCTTGACGTTGGAGATGCTGAAGAGATCGACCGACTTATTGGGCAGGTCGGCAAAGTCGATCAGGCTCAGCTGGTCCCCCATGAAGTTCACAGGCAGGAGCACCCCGACCCCCAGCACCGCGGCCACCGCGAAGACCCTAATGCTGCAGCATCCAAAGCACGCTCCATTCAGCAACCAAAACGAAGGGAACGAGAACGAATGGAGGGAGGAAGATGAATGGGGAAAATGGGGGGGATTTCGGAGCGGGACCTGAAGACGAAGATGCGGACGAAGACGACGCCGTCGAGTCCCGAGGCGGCGTGGATGTCTTCCTCGGAGCGGCGCCACGCCGCGGCGATCCAGGACTCGAGCGGCGCGTAGGGGCGGCGCGGGGAGTAGACGGAGACGTACGGCGCGCGGCGGCGGAGGAGCGAGAAGGCGGAGGCGAGCAGCAGGGTCAGGCCCAGGTTGATGCCCACCGCCGTCGCCAGCGCCGACACGATCATCGCGCCAGCGAGCCGCGGAACCTTCCCAAAGCTTCGGGAGGAGCTAGAGTGGTCGGCGGCGAGATGTGGCCCAGAGGTCAGTCAAGTTCAAACTCGTCTTCTGCACTGTATCATTTGGCACACGAAAGGCTTGTAAAGGTCGAGTTTAGTTGACTAATTATGGAGTGGGTCCCAGGTGTCAGTGGGACACGTGGCGCATGACAGTGACGCGATGGTCGGCAAGGGGTCTATTCGGAAGTCGGCGACCTTCTGTTCTGGCCCCCGGATTCCGTGACGTGTAGTCGTGAGTTCCAGCAGTGTGTATACGTGTTTCTTCCTGGAAGGTTTGAGTGGATAAAATATACTAGTACCTGAAGATTGTCAAACAGCAATACTATACGTGTTCTCGTTTGAGGAAAATTTAAAAACAAAGGATCGACATGTCATGGTTTTAAATTGTAAATAAAACAGTACTTCAAAAATTGCTTAAAATATGCATTTAATTGCTGTACAAACGAAATTTCATCTTGATGGAGTAGTATTGGTTATAAGGGAGAGATGCCTTGACGCTTGAATTTTCCCACGAGGATTGAGCTGAATCGTGCAAAATGTATCCAGCAATTGATACAAATTATACATTCCGTCGAATTGTATGGTGGTACACGGTCCAAAGAGAGACAATAAAAGGTTTTCGATAGAGCTTTTCAGTTCTCTCCAAAATTATTTTGTTTCAATAAGCTAATTTTGATAACTAACGATCAACTGTCCTAAATGGCATATACCTAGCGCGAAATTTCAGTGTCACATTTGGAATGAAGAAGAATTAAGCAAATTTCAAATAAAGAAGAAATAAGAAGAATTAAGCAGCATAAAAGCAAATGTTTAGTAGTACTCCTTCCGATACATATTAGTTGACTTGGATTTATTAAAATTGAGATGAACTTTAAATAGTGTCTAGATTTATCTAAATTTTGACAAATTTGAGTCAACTAATATGGATCAGATTATGTTATTTGGCAATCCATATGCTTGGGCATCCCCACATCGCCTCCCTATAGGGCGACCCAGAGAGAAACCCTCCATCCTCCCCTCCTTTTATTGTCTCTATAAGGGCTAATGTAGTATCGGCAGTACTACATGTCATCGTATGATAATTCCTCCTTCCCTAGATGACACGTGTCTTAGAAAATGTCTCTTAATCCCGATTTTACTACTACTGACCCATTTTTGTTATAAAATGTCTCACTTTTGCTACGTGTAGCAAAAAACGATTCGTTCACGAGACAAAACTTAAAAAGACATATCTCGCAGGAGACATGTGTGCTAATGTATCGAAAAATGATATCGCCGGAGACTTTTGCCATGAGATCTTGTAGCAAAAAAAATTATGCTAATATAGCAAAACCACAAAATGGTGGTACCAAATAAAATGTGCCAATGTAGTAAAAAAATATTCCGTAGCAAAACGATTTCTCTGGTCATCTTATAGCAAAAGTTTTATAATATTATAGCAAAAACACACAACAATTGGACAATATATATATATATATATATATATATATATATATATATATATATATATATATGTATGCAGCAAATCCCGTGGCCGTAGCAAAAAATTCGCAACATGAAAATCCTCCATTCTGTCCATAGCAAGCAAATCTGTCGGGCGTCGGCAACGACGATGATGGCCATCGATAGCTAAAACGCTGACCGTTTGTAGAAAAATATTCCAGTGTAGGTAGCATGCACGGGGCGCCACATCGAACCAGTGTTCCTCACCGGAGGTCGGAGCAACAGGGTAACGCCACTACCGGAGATGAGCCTACGCAAGGGAGCATTATCATCGTTCCCCACCCAGGACCGGTGTTGGCCATCTTGTTGCGTCGGTGCTCCACTTGTAGGGCGGCAAGCTCTGGCTGGCAAGATGGGAGGCGGCGAGCTCCGGAAGTGCGGCGGTGCGGGGCATAGAGCGGGCACGACGAGCTCCGGCGACGCGCAACGATGCAGGGAAAGGAGAAGGCGTGACCAGCTGCGGGTGGCACGCGGCAAGCTACGATCGGCACGCTGGCAAGGAGAAGGCGAGACCAGCTGCGGGCGGCGCGCGGCGATGCAGTCACATGGTCTGGGAACGGAACGCATGGTCTAGAAAGAGATAAGACAAATAAAAAGTAGGTCTCTCCCATGTTGTTAGCGGGAACGCACTTGCGAGCCAGCAATCGGGGGGATCACAAGGCAGTTATCCCAAGGGGATATGTATCATTTCCCAATGTGGTAGGCATATGTAATATATTTTCCATTTATTTGATAATGAGCTCAGTTTTTTTTGGAATGTTAGCACGAAAACTGCTAAATCTAGTGTATAGATAGAAAATAGACTGTTTGATTTATTTGAGAAAAACCAGGCGAAAACCCTTGCAATGGCAAGCGAACACCTAGAGCCCCAGAAGACATACAAGACGCTAGAAGGCAGAACATACGACACAACCAACTAGCCGGGCATCAGAGCAACTCCGCTCTAAGTGGCACTGAAAACCGCCGCATCGATCGGATCTGCCATAAGCTTTTCGGCCAACCTCGATGATGCCAGAGAGAAACGACATGCCAAGATAGAAGGACATGTGTCTATCTAAAACCGTGAGCAAAGAGAAAAGGGCTCGTCTGATACTTCTTGCATGTAGAAGGGGCTCATGTAGCCAAAACGCCCACACCTCCGCGAACCACTGGTCCCTCTAGCCGGATCCACCTCCAAAAATGATGCCCTCAAGAGGGAATACAATGTCAGCTAGCACCACAATCATCTGATCTGAAGAACAGATCTAGGGTTTCCCCCGGAGGATGTTGGGAAGGAAGGTGAGATTTGCATGCCGATGCCTCCATCAAGGTAGTGACACCCGTAGACGTCATTTTAAGCAACTCCAACCACAACCAGAGTGTGTATTTCACCGGCAACCTCACCCACCCCATCCCATGATTCAAGTCCGTTAACACGCCATGACCCTCTGCTGGAACTGCCTCCACGGCCGCGCTCACTTGACCATGTGTGCATAGAATGGCTAGACCGCTACCCCAAAACTGAAAGGAATATGCCCGAGAGGCAATAATAAAGTGGTTATTATGCTATTCCAGGTTTATAATAGATGTTTAGTTATTATGTTATTCCAGTTTTATAATAGATGTTTAGTTATCATGCTATAATTGTATTAATAGGAAACATTAATACATGAGGGATTTGTAAACATATAATTGTTCCTAGTAAAGCCTCTCTTTATACTAGCTTGTTGATTAACAGATGATCAAAGGTTTCCTGATCATGAACATTGGATGTTGTTAATAACAGGGTCATATCATTAGAGAATGATATGATGAACAGTCACCCGCATTAGATGTATCAATACGATTATGTCATCAAGTTTATATTGCTATCACATTTGTAGTAACTCAATATTCTTAGACCATGAGATCACGTCAATCACTTTCACCAGAAGAGTACTTTGATTTCATCAAATGTTATACCGTAACAGGTGATTATAAAGGTGTCGTCAGATATTTGTAATGTGTTAACTGAAGCTTGTGGATCAAGAATGGGAATTGTCTATTCAGATGACAGAGAGATATATTTAGGGTCCTCTCGGTGATATCACATTGACATAGTTTGCAAGTAAGTGATTTGATCACTAGAATGTTATATCACGGGAACGAGAAAAAGAGTACTTGTCGGGAACGAGATTAAACAAGGTATGGATGATACCAAGTGATCGGATCTCAAGCAAGCAATATATCGCGAGACAAAATGAATTTGATTATAGCGAAGGAGGTTCAGACGATCATCTGATCTTCGTGGTACTAGTGGTAGTCATTATGGATCTCCATGTCCCGCTAATTATTATTGATCGGAGAGAGTCTCGATCATGTATACATAGTTATTGAACCCATAGGGAGACACACTTAAGGTTAGTCGATGCATTTGAGCGGATAGGAAACACAAGGGAAGACAATGGACATCGCAGGAAATTATTCTGTCAAATCTGCCAAAATAGTTTCGGGATATCGAAACAAAGCAAGGGATCAAAATGTTAATATGTTCATTAAATGAAGTGTTTATTAAATTGAGTTTCATTAAAACAAGAGAATTAAAGTGCTTTAATGGAAAGACCTTTGGTTTTTTGAGTGGAGATTAAATGGGAGAAAGTGGAGGTTGAAATAATGTGAGTGAAGAGTCCACCCACATGAATGAGGGAGGAGAGAGGGCATCATCTTGGCCGCCAGCCAAGGGAGGGGCTTTCCCCCTCCCCCCTATAAAAGGAGGCGGCATCCTCCTCCTCTCACACGTTGGCATCTTCTCCCCTTTCCTTGCCTTGTCCATTGCCACTAGAAAAGGTGCTTGGCAAATCCCTACTCGAGATCTTCCCCTCCACCACCTCTACCATGGTGTATCATTGTTTGAGTTACCGAGTATCCGCTACTTCCGCTGCCCGGCTGGAGCGAGGTTCGGGAGTCGTCGGAACATGGTATGTGTGACCGATTACGGAGGCGCCGCCAGTTTGTGGCGTTGGTCGTCTGCACGTCCTCAAGGATGGTCATGTACATCTACATCAACCACGTTTATTTACGGGAACGTTATCCCGTTTACGGTCTATGAGGGTGAGTTCATCTGTAACCTTACGAAGTGTTGCCTAGATCTGATCTTGGAAGTTGCAACTTAGGAATTTTTTATTTTCTATGTAACGAGCTCCATAAAAAACTACAACTACTTTATCTTTGTCGCAGACGGTGGGAGGATGCAACACCCCACAATGGTGCCATTCATCTCCTGCTCTACAGGCTCGAGCAAGCAAGGCGCATACAATCTTGGGCATGCCAAAGCTCCTGGACTACTCGCCAACGCCACCACTTCTTCCTTCACGAACCCCACCCCCACCATCTTCCCCTCCTTCATAGCCAGTGAAGCCGGTGGCCTCCATCTCCACACGAACCAGGGAGTTGTGCAGCGCTATCTTCTCATGCTCGTCTGCGCTGCAGCCCGGACGACCCAGCACGGGCCTAGATCGGGACTGCAGAGCCTCCACTGGCATATCCCCTACCTCGCTCCAGGTCGCCTTGCCCAGTGATAGCTCCAAATTTCATGACTTTTTACAACTGATTTCCTCTTGTTTATTGCTGGATTTCACTGAAGATTGCCCTTTACACTAACGTTAATATCACAATTAGTGAATCCTTGGTTTCTTGTGATGGCTTTTAGGTAATAAACATTTATTGAAGATCTAATAACATTTATGAGCTAATTACACCTAAAGAAGCAAATCCACAATTGGATCCTCTTTCATTGGAGCCGTACAGGGCGCGCAATGACCAGCGGTATGGTCAGAACACGCCCGTACCACCCTCCCGTACTACCTGCCAGCAGCTCCGCTATATCAATAGAAGAAACTTTCGTGAAGAAGAAGGGGGACGACAAAGAGAACGCAGCCGCCACAAAACTCATAAGAGAGAAGAGATCAGATCTGGAAGAGGATAAGAACATCCCCTCATTCCTCGACGATCTCCACCTCTCCAACATACACACCACCATCACCCCCACCATCATCTAGAGAGAGATTGGAAATTGTAAGATTAGGGTTTGATACTTTGATTTACCTTTGGTTTGTATTTGATCCTTAAGTACTATTGTGGTTTTCTATGATAACTATGAGATGATTTCTATTTGCAATACAATTATGCCCTTGATTTGTCTCCTTCTCATGTCTGAGTAAATCCCCATAGGCGTGGGAGATGTAGGAAATTGGTGAGATGTGTCGTTCCTCCTTTATATCCATCTATTTGTGATTGTTGTAGTGATTATTAATCTGTGAGAATGATTATCTATGTTTGCCTAATGCTTGTTATATAATTTAAGGGCCCAGGTAACATGATATAAACATATCATAGATATGAGCTTGTATGCTAGCGAATCAGCGACCCCTGAGTGACATGGCCGATATCAATGAGGAGCTAGCATCACTCGAGGATATCAAGGAACCATCAAGATTAAAGCCTTGATCTGGTCGTAAGACCTTAATTGATGTGCTGACCATTGACATGGTAACATACAGACAGATCATTGAGACTAGGGAGAATTGGCCATGAGGACTTCTAGTCGATATACGGGTTGCTTGCCTACTCACTTACAAATAAAAAATATCATAATTAGTTATTCCACTTTACCCATTTGGCATGTTCACTATCAGAATGAACCGTTTCTCTCCGCGCCTAACTTCTCATCTGCGGGAACTCCAAACTCATTTTCAGTCTTTACTTTTATGCAATTTACTCCTTTTTACTTCCTACACAAGTTTCCTCTATCTTTTACTCACGACCCTCCACCATAAGAAATTGTAGTCAATTCACTCAAGAATTGTGACACCTTGGGTGTAACAGAAACGCCTCCCAAAAAGTACTTGCCGAAGCTCCTTGTTGGGATCGATATAAAAACTGGAATTAATACTTTCGTGAAAACATTCTCTGACGAACATGTGCACTTGCAGGCCATCACCCAGGCAGCGCTAACCAGCACCACTCCCCCTGCTCTCCTCCTTGTTTGCTCCCCTCCTTACCAACGCTGTTGCCGCCCATATCCGGAACGGGCCTAGATCAGGCCCACAGAGCCGCTCATAGCATCAACCGAGCGACCACGCCTACATAGTGGCCCCGCACCTCCGCCTCGCTCTCCTCCATGTTGAGCCCTCGCCACGCCAACCATCGAGTTGCCACCTCTCTCATGTGTAAAGGGGGCTTCAGGTTGCGCTCTCCTCGCCCTCTGACTTTGGCGTTCGGGCGCCAGCGGCGTCCAGGGGGGGGGGTTCTGGGGGTGGTTGTTGGGGTTCTAGGTTCGGAGCCCTCCGGAGCCGCCGCGCGTGAAAGCGACCCAGGAGGGATAGGTGTATCGATTGGCAAGCTGGATATGATGAGCTGGATGGGAGCATATGCCCTTTTTCCCATGCTATTAGGTACAACAAGAAGGTATCGGTCTCTATCGCACTAGCGTAGTTTTGTGCAAACGTGTCTTTGGCTCCCGAGTTCTTGTAGTTCCTTCGTTTAAATATCATATTTCCAAGTTTCAAACAATTTGACAAAAATGGACATGGTCAATGATGTATCCTACAATTGTGCAAAATCACAATTTGAATTATTTTTATTGTGGTCTGCACGAAAATGACAAGATCAGATAAAATGTTGAAATTTTAAAATATGCATATTCATATTCACATTTTTATCATTATTGTGTAGTTCAGGTTACAAAGTACTTTTTTTTGGAGATGAAGGCCACAAAGTATTTAAAATCAATATTTTACGTGTTTGGATACACCATTGGCTACCTCCAGTTTTTTTATTCCCATAAAACTTTTTTTAACCTTTAATTCCCATAAAACTCGTGACTATAATTTTTGGAATTTTTAAAAACAATGGGATCATCTCACTGAGTAAAAAATCTAAACTCAGCTTTTGTTAATAGTTAGAGCCTAGCGTTGAAAACAGAGTGCCTCATAGAAATAAGTTTGTGTATGTAGTCGTCGCTAGATGGTCCATTGGTATTTTGATATTTTTTGTTATTTTTAGATTTTTTGGTACTGCTATTGCTATTGATGATTATTAATAGGTCAATGGAATTTCGCAAGAGAAAAATGGCCGCTGCATGTTGTACGCTCCTACGGTGATATTTATGAGTCACTTTTTGTCCTAGTTTATATAAAGCAACACGTAGAACCGATATAAAATAATATAAGAGAATTAATTTATAAAATATATAAAAATATATATGAGTAACTACACCTCTCCAAGAGGCCGTCTAGATTGTGACTAGAGAGGACACCACGCCTCCGAGGGGACACCATATCCACACCAAGCTCTCCCGGCAAAGGACCACATATCCTCTCGCTCCGGGTCGTAGAATGTAGAAACTATCAGAAGACAACGAGGACCAACAACAATGACAACTAAGTCACGTGTATATTGGATAGGAGACCGCCGAGATCGCCTCAAGGCACCGAAGGAAAAGGAGCTTCGAGTTAGGATGTGAACTTGTCCGCCGACGTTGACATGACGTGACCGAAAAATACCAGAGCGCCACAATGACGCCCCAAGAGGGTGACACCGCCACCGTTGTCGAGACCAATGTGGGTTTTTATTCGGAGCCTGGCGCATGGGTGACCACTGACCACAATGATGCTCTCAAGATGGTCATGACACCCCACAAGTGTCACCGACCCTCCCCCACCCCTATGCTAGACCAGGGTACCATGCCCCCCCACTCACCAAAACTGACCTCTAGGACAAAATCTAGGAGCCGCTACGGCTAAAGCATCGCTAACACTAGGATCCCCTAATGCCCGCTCCTTGCCATCTACATATTCAAAGCGAGAGTCACTACAATTTCAATACCGCTTGCCGAAGAATCGGCTCTCCTACCGCGTGATCCACCTTCCGGGGTCGCCACCCTATCGTCCAAGGTCTTGCGCCATCGTACAATGAACCCTATGGACTGGAGTGGGATGAACATGATAGATCCGAGCCGACATGGCGTAGATCCAGTCCTCACACAGACATCAAAAATCGAAGCGGCTCGGGAGCAACTACTCCAGCAGGCCCAGAGGCTAGCCTCAACCAAGTTTCGGATGGAAAGCACTATGCGCGAATACCACTGCGCCCACGGCCTCACCCCGGTCAACCTAGAGCCTAGCCGGCTGGGGTTCGTGCAGCGCCGCGAGGGAGAACTGGGAGCCCGCTTCGAGCAAGATGGCGATCCGAACGCGCCCACATACTTCCCATCACCGGTGTACGACACCGCGATCAAGAATGTGCGGGAGGCGAGAGCCGCCGTAGAAGAGCTGCCTCACCTGGAGGGTGAGGAAAGAACCTGACAGTACCAGCTGGTGCAGCACTATAACATCCCAGCATTTAGGAGCTCAGGAAGGATAGATTTAGGAATTTCAAGTACTGCATGCATTCATCTGTGAAAATGTGGGTAAAGTTTTTGCCAAATAAAAACTTAAAGTGATTAAGGTTTCTTTCATACTTTGAGACTAGGTTTAGTCTTAAAGGATGATTGTTATAGACTTTTCTATGATCTTTGAGGAATTATGTGTTTTGGGAAATAAATTTGAATTTTAAAACTTGAGTGTTTGAATTATAATTCAAATGATTTTTGAATAATGTTTGAATCTTGATTTAATTATGAGTTAACCAATTTAACTCCAACTTTATTTAAAGAAAGCAATTAAGAATATGAATATCTATTTCATATTTTCATTCAACTAATAAGTTACAAAAATGAAACTTATTAGAAACATCCACAATCTTCACCATAGCAAATAAATAAAGAATAATAATTCTTTATTGATCATAATATAATATTTATTACAAAATTCTAAAATAAAGATTACAAAAGAATATAACTAAAATTACAAAATAATAAAGAAAATTACATATAGTAATTCTACAAATAAACCTAAGATAAAATCTTGAATCCCCAAGTCTGGTACCTGCAAAATGAACATAAATAAAAAGAAAATAAAAAAAGGTTAGGGTTAGTATTGTTTTACTCTCAGACTTGTCAGTGAGGTGCACTGATCAAGATTCATCATTGACTAATTCTATTAAAAGGGGCAAGTTTCACCAATATGAAAGAATGTATCTTTCATAATTTTAAGCCAGAAGTCAAATGACAGAAAAGAGGAGCAAGTTTCACCAGCTAGGTAAAAGTAACCAGATAACAGTTAGTTTCAAAATTCTGAACATATCCACAAGTGCACATCAAGCACACACGCAGCACAGACACCAGATTGCATGGTGTGTGTGTGTGTGTGCTGTCAGCACCTTAGCAAAAGTCCAGCAACACAAAACCATCAACACAGCCGTGGGCAAGCTCACAACCACATCACTCCTTTGCTCTTACACATCAAGCTCGGCAGCCAGCAGCTAAACCAAGCACAGCAGCCAGCAACCAAACCAACCAAAGCCCAAGATCACATCACCATGATGGTGACATAAGGAGGGGGAAGATCAGGGGGATAGCAAGACCAAGGTGAAGCCATCAGGATCAGAAGATAATGGGCTAGATCAAGGACAAGCCAGGAGCTAAATAAACCAGGGGATCACAAGATCAACCACAAGATCAAGATACACAAGATCCACCACTAGCAACCACAACATCAAGTGACAGTGGTGAGTACATAGACCATCACATGATCTATCTATCTAAGATTAGACAAGCATACATGATTTGTATCACATTCAAACTCTCAGAAAGCACCCAAGTGGGGTGAATCCATCACTGAGGTTTTAAACTCTAAAAGCAAATAGCAAAGTACAAAGATCCAACCAAAACTCAGAACAACATCATTGATTTGGCTATCAAGCTATATTCCAATAAATATAGCTAAGATTTAATTTCTAGGCACATCCCTAAGATAAGGGTAGCACCTTAGAAGTTAATATTTTGGATCCATATAACTGATCAAGCCTACTATCATTTTTTCCAAACTTTGATTCAAGAAACAATAGCTGGTACCACTACCAGAACTATCCATATGAATCAACTAGATAAAGCCTAATCCCTAAGCCTCAGACCAACATCATTGGTCTTAGGGATTTCAGAAAAGAACATTCCTACTTATATTTTAAAGCCAAGGCTGTCTTAAGCTTAAACCAAACAATGGATTAGAATCAATCTTGTGTGCCATACAAAGATGGTGTCACAAAAACAATTCTACATAAACCAGAATAAGCATTCCATCTTCACAAATTCTATCAATCAAAATAATCATATTCCTGTCATTACAGGAATCATAATTAGAACATTCCTATGTATATCTTCACTGTTTGAGATCATTGTGATCTCAAACTACACATGAATTCTCAAGCCAACAACACTAAGATAGTGATTTCATCACACCATACCCATTATCATTAACCAAGTAATGACAGTGGTAAGTTATCAAATCCACTGACTTTACCATGCATTGACTTTAGGGCAACTATATCATCTGAATCATATGAAATCTAAACATAAAATCATCTAATAAGCCCCAGAACCATTATAGTTCATCTTAAGCAGCAAGCCTCAAGCTAATAATCATTCAGCATGCTTAGAGACCATCAACACATGATCTAATTCATCCAGATATGATCAACAGAGGGATATGGACCCTAATCAGATCAAGAACCCTAATTAGGAGATGAACCCTAATCAGAACATAGTCACTAGGCAAGGGTAGCCACTAGATACACACAGAGAGATTCATGGTGATAGGATGAACCAATATCCATAGAGGCAACTTACCCGGGGTCCTCGCTGACGAATTGAAGAGGAAGCAGATTGGCCGACGAGCCCGCGGCGACACAGGGAGCACCTAGAGGGCGCTGCAACCTGCACCAGCCATGGCGGCGGCCTTAGCAGTACTAAGGCACCACACCTCACCAATGGAGCCCGCGGCGGCGGCGGTGGCAGCACTTTCCTCAAACCCCAGGGTTCGGGAACGGGGTGAGCCTGGCCACAGGGGAGCTCCGGAGTCAAATCGAACTGGATCAGATGAACGAGCGTAGTCGCCAACCTCGCCCTGCATCACGGCGGCGGCCAGGGAGGGCCACTGCGGCGGCGCCAGACCCCCACGGGGTCGAGAGAGAGGGGAGATAAGAACGAAGAAGAGATAGAGTGAATAAGTGGGTGGGCTGGGTGGGCCAAAAACCCTTCGGGGTGATGATTTTGACCCTGCCCTATTGGGCCATAGGGGCCCAATAAGCCCAAATGGCCAGCCCAAGTCGTTTAAAAACTGTTTTAATAAATAGGAAAAGACCAAAATGCCCCTAAACTCAATAAAATTCTAGAAAATAAAATGAAAATCCAAAAATTATAAAAAAAATATTTTTGGATTCACAAAAATCCAAACTATCAAAATAAATTGAAATATAAAATTTTAGACATATAAGTTTTATTAAGAATTTTGTAAATTATATATTCCTTATGGAATTTTACAAAATTATTGAAAGATGATAAAAATAAATAAAAATCACTTTCATTATATATTAATATTGTAGTATTTTAGAAAAATACTAAATAAATATTTAATAACAATTTTTAATATTTAAGTGATAATTCTTAAAAGAATTATTAAAACAATAAAAGGGAAATAAAGTAAATGCAATAAATATTAATAAGGTAATATTTATAAATCTTTTATTATTAAAAAGAGAATTTTTATAATAATGGGGAAAATGTATATCAAGTTAAAAGATGCATTACATTACTTTGCATAATCATTTTTCTTCTTTAAATATTGTCCTTACAGGGCAATAATGATGTTTTTGTAGACATAAAAGCTCAAGGTCCAATGCAAGCATCAGACTTCACTACCTTGCCATCACAAGGTAAGTTCATGACTTGCTCATATCCTTTGAAGAGTCTTTATCAAAGTATTTGCAAATTGTGTGTTATCATATATACTCTAAAATAAATAAAATATTAATTTCACAAATAAAGAAATCATAGATATCATCCTAAGTGATGATATAATGGAGCAATAGAACTTAGGGTTCTATTTGCAACAATGATGATCAATTAGGAACTTAATAACTCCTAACATCAGTGATTCTAGCGTCGTATATTACACGTTAGCCATGAGATTTGGAATGGGACAGAGAAGTCAGCTGTATCTTCTTCCTCTCGCATGAAGCCGGATGTGCAGGTCGTGGCTGTTATCCTCGTAGCGTGCATATTAATTGGTAATTCGTAGAGGATATGCATCATATGGGTGGGAACCCTCATCGTCCCATGATAGTTCTGGCATCTAACGGTTTGTACAAACCATTGCCGTAATTCATTATGTGGGCATGGTGTACACCAAGGAGGCATGCGAGGTTGCGAAGGGGGCATTGATTGGCTTGGACCAACTACTGGGACCCACAACATGGAATTGTGGACGGGAAAGTACGCCCGGTTGTGCAACAAGGAGTTGATCTCTCATGGGTAAAGTAACGCACCTCTGCAGAGTGTAAGAACTGTAAATTGTTACTCCCTGTTCCGGGAAGGAGCTACGAACGCGGAAGGAAAGGAACTCCATGAAAGTTCTGGTCAACCTACGCAGGCTGATGGTCATAGATTTTCATAATAAAATCAATCTTTGAAGAAAGATTTACAAAAATTCCATAGTGCCAAGGATTTATAATCCGAGGTGGTAGTTAGAGCATCAAACTTCCCACCTTGCATATAATGAACTTGTTGGGTAACGCTGTTACTCATCCTTTCCTTTGATCCCTTTCTTAGACTCTGAGGATCCTGAAGACGTGCCAATGTATGCAGCCGAATGTCAAGAAGATGTGTTCTATGAGGAGCCTGACCTATCAGGAGGTGTTGAAGGAGTGGATTACGAAATCCGCTATGGTGTCGACGATAACGAATCCAACTAAGTATCCTAGTTAGTAGTAACCGACGGAGCCGAGCAGCATGAACTCTATAGAATAAGTTGCTGAGCTCAACTCCTAGACGGAGTTGCTACTTTTAAAATTCCGCTGAAACACTTTATATTTTGGTTTGTAAGTTGAACCTTTTGAAGTCTTGAACTTCTAGTATTGTAATAATAATAATGTGAGAATGTTTGTATTATGGACCCGCAATGTTTCTGTTGTACCACTCTGAGGGATGTGATATTTACAGAACGGTGTTCTGTGAGTGTCATGTCAATGACTATAGTGTACTACACATGTAGTGGTATGCTGGGTCACCGTAGTTGGTATCAGAGCAAATTGCTTTTACCTTAGGTTGGAAACCTAGTAAAGGGTATTACCTGTAGGAAAGTAGCAACGATAAAGAATTCTCTAAAAGTAATATAATGGGTATTCAAATGAGAATATCCCGTTATATGTTTTAGTGCGATAATTCTTTGTTATGATGTAATATATTATTGGATACTAATCAAAACTATTTTTTTGATATACAGAGATATGGCACCAAAGTTTCCAAAACAGACATTGGTAAGAAAAGAGGACACTCTTGATGATTATCAAGGATCATTCACAGACCAACTTCGTCAACTTTTAAAAATGTTTAGTTGTCCAACTAGAATTCCAGTGAACACTATCACTTATTTGGATGTCCGGATGCTATCCAAGTATCGTGTGAGTATCCAACTTCCAGAGGATCTTGGATTATATCACGATCTACCTATAGGGGAAGGTAGGAGTCACTTAGCAGCATATCATGTTGCTGTTATGGAGGCGATAGCTAATATCCGGGAGCAGAAAACCAAGGAATTAGAAGGTAGAACATTCTCTGTGATACCTCATGATTCTATAGACTCGGAGCCTATACCGGATCATCTTACTTTGGTTAAGAAGCATCCTAAGTTAGCTTCCAAGTTTATGGATAGATATCGAACACTCGTTGCGTCTTTTTATAAGACACATCAAGTGATTGTTGAAGATAAAAATGATATGTTAGAGGATCTAACTGATCCAGAAAGGAGGAAACAGTTAGCATTCCAGTTAGAGAAGGAAGTAGGTAGTAGTGCAACACCTATTTTTAAGGATATACCTATTGATCCTGAATCTTTTATACTATATCCTTATTCACCAAGACCTGAACCTATACATGATTCTACTATGGATATGAGGTATGCCGTACCACAGGGCTCAGAGGATGGTTCTGACTCAGAACTTCCTATTGAGAATTTGGATGGTTGGAGAATGGGATCATATGAAGGATCTCATGAACACCAGATGTCCACAGATGGTTCTGACAGAAGTGTTGGACAATCTAGTTGGATGGGTGCAAGGATTAACCCTAATACCAGTAGTAGAAATACCATGTCAATAGATAATCAGGATGAAGAAGAAGATCCTGAGGAGAGAGTGTTTGAATCATCAACATCTTCTCAAAATCCAGGGAATATACATTATCCAGTGTTTAACTATCTTTCCCAAGGGAGCACATGGGAAGCAGCAGGATCTGCGTATCCTGTTGACAACTCAAGGAATGAAGCTCAGGAGATGCAGGCGGGAGATAATGTTGAATATGTTTCTGAAGACTTTTCAGCTGAGCTGGAGGGAGTCAATGCGCTCAGGTTGAGTAATGACTCAAGGCCTGACACTTCAGATACCGAGTATGTTCCTTCTGGAAGGCCATTTGTTCCACAAACTGTGCGACGAACAACACGTCATCACGGTTGGACATTAGACATGTATGATGAGCGTAGTTACTACTAGAAGGAGGCAACTAGTTAGTAATATCAAGTACCGTGTATTGTACTCCAAGAAATAAGGTAGTGAGATGAATAAGGTAGTTTTGGGATTATACCCATATGGTATATGTTGTAATGACTTTGTATTATTATGATATTATGTATAATATGTGAAATGCACATTTGGATTTTCTTTGGATCTTCATTGTGTGACTAGTTCTGTGCGTAAAGTCGAGCTCATAACACATGTGCATGATGTAATTATGAGTACTCGCTTTATGTTGCAGGACTAGAGGGTCATGGATACGGGTGTAGAAATGGAAACTGAGCAGCAGCGGATGGAACGAGAGTCCAAGGAGAAGGCCGATGCGGATGCAGCAAATCAAGGAACATTACCACCACCAATAAGGTCGTTAATGGAGCAGAACTTTATGCAGTGCATGCAAATGATGCAAGAGACCCATAATAATTTCATGGAAGAGCTGCTGGGACGAGCAAATCTGAGGGCACCTAAAGGTGGAGGAGTGAGTCTATCTGATTTCCAGAATGCAAGATCATTACATTTTGCATCAGCTCCCGAACCAATGGATGCAGAAGATTGGCTAGCAGATACTGAAAGGAAGCTGAAAACTATAGGTTGCAATGATGAGGAGAAATTGAGGTATGCAACTCATCTTTTGAGTGGACCTGCAACATCATGGTGGGAGAATCAGTTGGCCATGCAACAACCAGGAAGGGAGTTTACCTGGGAAGAGTTCAAGCAGAGATTCCGGGAATATCATGTTCCGAAAAGTGTTATGGAGTTGAAGCGGAGAGAATTTGAGGAACTTCAGCAAGGATATACTAGTTTCATGAAGTACATCCGGGAGTTTAGTCAAGTGTCTCTCTATGCTGAGGAGGATGTCAACACTGAAGAGAAGCGGAAGAAACATTTTCTGCGTGGGTTAAACCCATTCGTGAAGATGCAGCTAAGATTAGCCAATAAGCAAACTTATCAGCAGTTGCTGGATGTAGCCATTACTTTCAAAGATGATTATAAGAATGTCCAAGAGGATAGGAGGAAGAGAGCCAAGAAGGAAACCAAGAGAATACAAGCAAGCAAACCTAAACCCAACCTGGAGTTCAAACCTCGGAATAGGAACTATGGCAACAATAACAATAACAATAAAAATAACAAAGGCAGTGGTGGAAATCAATCCAATCCGAGAAGGAATGTTAGTTGTAACAATTGTGGAATTCCAGGGCATTTCCAGAGGGAATGCAAAAAGCCTGTAGTGATCAGCTACGGTTGTGGTCAGAAGGGGCATATCAAGACAGATTGTCCAAGCAAACCACCAGGAGGTTGGCCTACCAAGGAAGGAGGACAAGCCAGTGGAGGAAATGGACATCCCAATAAAGGAGGAAATAATGGCAAGAACAACAATGGCAAGAGGAACCGACCTACCGGGAAACTGAACTGTGCAACCCTCGAGGAGGTGGATAATTCGGAGCATGCAATGATAGGTACGCTCAATATTCTTACCAATCCCGGCAAAGTTCTATTTGATACTGGTGCAACTACTTCATTCATTTCTGAAGAATTTTGTGATAAGTTCAGGATTAGAAGGGCAACGTTAGAAAGTCCTATGATCGTAGTTACGGCAGGAGGAAATGTGATTGTACGCCACATAAAACAAGATCAGGTTATCTCGATCTGTGGTTGTGCATATTTCGCAGACCTTTATGTGATTCCTTTGAAGGGAATTGTAGTAGTGCTGGGAATGGATTGGATGATGGAAAACGGAGCTCAGATCAATTGTGAGGAGAAAACTGTCTCAATTAAAACTCCAAGTGGAGCAAGGATAGTTTACCAAGCAGATAAGCACAGTCATATCATGGTGGATCTGCAGTTGAACTCAATGAAAGAGGTCAAATTGGAAGATATTCCTATAGTAAATGAATTTCAAGATGTTTTTCCAGCAGAGCTACCGGGAATGCCACCAGACCGGGAGATAGAATTCACTATTGACCTAATTCCTGGTACAACACCAATAGCTCAAGCACCATATAAAATGGTACCCAAAGAATTAAAAGAACTCAAAGAGCAAACTGATGAGTTAGCCAGAAAAGGATTTATTCAGGAAAGTGTATCTCCATGGGGAACACCAGTAATCTTTGTGGATAAGAGAGATGGTGGAAGAAGGATGTGTGGAGATTATAGAAATCTGAACAACTTTACTATCAATAATAAGTATCCTTTACCAAGGATCCAAGATTTTTTTGATCAAGTGAAAGGAGCTGGAGTATTTTCAAAGATCGACCTAAGATCTGGATACCATCAAATCAAAATCAAACCAGAAGATTTTCCAAAGACAACATTTGTCTCAAGATATGGACACCATGAGTATCTGGTAGTACCATTTGGTTTGACCAATGCACCTGCAATATTCATGAATCTGATGAACAAGATCTTCATGCCATATTTGGACAAGTTCGTCATAGTCTTTATTGATGATATTATGATATATTCTAAGGATAAGGAAGAGCATGCTGATCATTTGAGAATAGCATTGCAGACTCTAAGGGAACACAAACTTTATGCTAAGTTAAGTAAGTGTGAAAATTTTGGCTAGATGAGGTAGAATTCCTCGGTCATGTGATCAGTAAAGATGGAATTGTTGTAAATCCATCTAAAGTTCAGTCAGTACTAGAGTGGACTGCACCAACCAATGTGAAGCAAATTCGAGGTTTCTTAGGAATGGCTGGTTATTATCGAAGATTCATTAAAAGTTTCTCCAAAATAGCCGGACCAATGACCAAATTGTTAAGAAAGAATACACCATTCAATTGGGATGAGAAGTGTGAAGCAAGCTTTCAAGAGTTGAAGACTAGGTTAACCACAACTCCAATTTTAGCAGTTCCAGAAACAGGGAAGGACTTCACGGTATATTGTGATGCATCCAAAGAAGGTTTAGGTTGTGTATTAATGCAAGATCGTAAAGTCATTGCTTATGGATCAAGACAACTGAAACCACATGAATTCAACTATCCAACTCATGATTTAGAGTTAGCAGCAGTATTTTTTGCGCTGAAAGGATGGAGGCATTTTCTTTATGGAGCCAGATGTGAGTTATACACTGACCATAAAAGTCTCAAATATTTCTTCACTCAAAAAGAGTTGAATATGAGATAGAAGTGTTGGTTGGAACTAATCAAGGATTATGATTTAACAATCAACTATACTCCGGGAAATCAAATGTTGCAGCTGATGCTTTAAGCAGAAAGAGTGCAGATATTCAGCCTAGTAATCGGGAGCTACCAAAAGAATTACAAATGGACTTGGAAATATTAGAGCTTCAATTCATCAGAACAGGGGTTCTTAGAGGACTAGCTACTATGCATGTAGTTGCAGAGTAGGACAATGACCTTAAGCAAGAAATTTTTAGACATCAAGCAGAAGATCCTTTTATTGCTGAGGAAATTCGAAGGATATCTCAAGGGCAAAAAACAGTTTTTCATCTTGGAGAATATGAGTCCTTATGGTTTCAAGACCGTCTTTGTCTTCCAGATGTGACTGAGATTAGAAATGTCATACTCAGAGAGGCACATGAAACACCATATTCTATACATCCAAGAAGTACCAAAATGTATATGGATTTGAAAGAACTATTCTGGTGGAATAACATGAAAAGAGATATTGCTAAATATGTATCTGAATGCCATACTTGCCAAAGGGTGAAGGCTGAACATCAAAGTCCAGCAGGACCATTACTACCTTTGGAAATTCCCGAATGGAAGTGGGAAGAAATAGGTATGGATTTCATCACAGGATTGCCCATGACACCTAAACAGAAGGATATGATATGGGTAATTGTGGACAGACTCACTAAAAGTGCACATTTTCTTCCGGTAAATCAGAAGGATAATGCCGAGAAGCTAGTTGAAGTTTATGTCAAATAGATAGTAAGTAAGCATGGGGTACCCAAGAAGATCGTAACTAATAGGGGATCAGTGTTTACTTCAGCATTTTGGAAGCAATTGCATGAAGCACTTGGTTCAAAGTTAGATTTCAGCACAGCATATCATCCTGAGACAGGAGGTCAAACTGAAAGAAGAAATCAAACATTAGAAGACATGTTAAGAGCTTGTGCATTAGATTTTGGAGGTACATGGGAAGATCATCTACCATTGGCAGAATTTTTCTACAATAATAGCTATCAGAGTAGTCTGAAAGCAGCTCCATACCAAGTTCTGTATGGAAGGAAGTGTAGATCACCAATATGTTGGTATGAGCCTGGAAGCAGCAAAGAATTTGCGCCAGATTATATCAAGGAAAGACAAGATATCATTGATAAGATCAGGGATAGACTGAAAATAGCACAAAGTAGGCAGAAAAGTTTTGCTGATCAAAGTCGAAGATCTTAGCATCCAGAAGTGGGAGATATGGTATACTTAAAAGTAAGTCCAATGAAAGGGGTGAAAAGGTTCGGAGTTAAAGGAAAGTTAAGTCCAAGATACATCGTACCATTCAAGATATTGAGTCAAAACAGAACTATCGCTTATGCTTTAGAGTTACCATCTGGATTGGCTCAAGTGCACAATGTTTTCCATGTGTCACAACTTCGTAAATGTTTGAAAGTTCGGGATGATGCAATCACACATCAGGAGATAGCAAGCATATTTGACCTATGTTTAAAAACCCTGTAAGATTCTGGAAGAAAACTGGAAAAGGTTGAGGAATAGAGCAATCAAGTATTGCAAAGTACAATGGGAACATCACCCTGAAAGAGAAGCTACTTGGGAGAAAGAAGAGGATTTAAGAAAAGCCTATCCAGAACTATTCACGTACATCTCCACAAACTTCAGGACGAAGTTTAATTTAAGGGGGGAAGTCTGTAACATCCCAGCATTTAGGAGCTCAGAAAGGGTAGATTTAGGAATTTGAAGTACTGCATGCATTCATCTGTGAAAATGTGGGTAATTTTTTTGCCAAATAAAAACTTAAAGTAATTAAGGTTTCTTTCATACTTTGAGACTAGGTTTAGTCTTAAAGGATGATTGTTATAGACTTTTCTATGATCTTTGAGGAATTATGTGTTTTGCGAAATAAATTTGAATTTTAAAACTTGAGTGTTTGAATTATAATTCAAATGATTTTTGAATAATGTTTGAATCTTGATTTAATTATGAGTTAACCAATTTAACTCCAACTTTATTTAAAGAAAGCAATTAAGAATATGAATATCTATTTCATATTTTCATTCAACTAATAAGTTACAAAAATGAAACTTATTAGAAACATCCACAATCTTCACCATAGCAAATAAATAAAGAATAATAATTCTTTATTGATCATAATATAATCTTTATTACAAAATACTAAAATAAAGATTACAAAAGAATATAACTAAAATTACATAAGAATAAAGAAAATTACATATAGTAATTCTACAAATAAACCTAAGCTAAAATCTTGAATCCCCAAGTCTGGTACCTTCAAAATGAACATAAATAAAAAGAAAATAAAAAAGGTTAGGGCTAGTATTGTTTTACTCTCAGACTTGTCAGTGAGGTGCACTGATCAAGATTCATAATTGAGTAATTCTATTAAAAGGGGCAAGTTTCACCAATATGAAAGAATGTATCTTTCATAATTTTAAGCCAGAAGTCAAATGACAGCAAAGAGGGGCAAGTTTCACCAGCCAGGTAAAAGTAACCAGATAACAGTCAATTTCAAAATTCTGAACATATCCACAAGTGCACAGCAAGCACACATGCAACACACACACCAGATTGCATGGTGTGTGCTGTCAGCACCTTAGCAACAGTCTAGCAACACAAAACCATCAACACAGCCGTGGGCAAGCTCACAACCACATCACTCCTTTGCTCTTACACATCAAGCTCGGCAGCAAGCAGCTAAACCAAGCACAGCAGCCAGCAGCCAAACCAACAAAAGCCCAAGATCACATCACCATGATGGTGACATAAGGAGGGGAAAGATCAGGTGGATAGCAAGACCAAGGTCAAGCCATCACGATCATAAGATGATGGGCTAGATCAAGGACAAGCCATGAGCTAAATATATCAGGGGAGCACAAGATCAACCACAAGATCAAGCTACCACAAGATCCACCACTAGCAACCACAACATCAAGTGACAGTGGTGAGTACATAGACCATCACATGATCTATCTATCTAAGATTAGACAAGCATACATGATTTGTATCACATTCAAACTCTCAGAAAGCACCCAAGTGGGGTGAATCCATCACTGAGGTTTTAAACTCTAAAAGCAATTAGCAAAGTACAAAGATCCAACCAAAACTCAGAACAACATCATTGATTTGGCTATCAAGCTATATTCCAATAAATATAGCTAAGATTTAATTTCTAGGCACATCCCTAAGATAAGGGTAGCACCTTAGAAGTTAATCTTTTGGATCCATATAAGTGATCAAGCCTACTATCATTTTTTCCAAACTTTGATTCAAGAAACAATAGTTGGTACCACTACAAGAACTATCCATATGAATCAACTAGATAAAGCATAATCCCTAAGCCTCAAACCAACATCATTGGTCTTAGGGATTTCAGAAAAGAACATGCCTACTTATCTTTTAAAGCTAAGCCTGTCTTAAGCTTAAACCAAACAATGGATTAGAATCAATCTTGTGTGCCATACAAAGATGGTGTCACAAAAACAATTCTACATAAACCAGAATAAGCATTCCTTCTTCACAGATTCAATCAATCAAACCAATCATTTTCCTGTCATTACAGGAATCATAATTAGAATATTCCTATGTATATCTTCACTGTTTGAGATCATTGTGATCTCAAACTACACATGAATTCTCAAGCCAACAGCACTAAGACAGTGATTTCATCACACCATACCCATTATCATTAACCAAGTAATGACAGTGGTATGTTATCAAATCCACTGACTTTACCAAGCATTTATTTCAGGGCAACTATATCATCTGAATCATATGAAATCTAAACATAAAATCATCTAATAAGCCCCAGAACCATTATAGTTCATCTTAAGCAGCAAGCCTCAAGCTAATAATCATTCAGCATGCTTAGAGACCATCAACACATGATCTAATTCATCCAGATATGATCAACAGAGGGATATGGATCCTAATCAGATCAAGAACCCTAATTAGGAGATGAACCCTAATCAGAACATAGTCATTAGGCAAGGGTAGCCACTAGATACACACAGAGAGATTCATGGTGATAGGATGAACCAATATCCATAGAGGCAACTTACCGGGGGTCCTCGCCGAGGAATTGAAGAGGAAGCAGATTGGCCGACGAGCCCGCGGCAGCACAGGGAGCACCCCAGAGGGCGCTGCAACCTGCACCAGCCATGGCGGCGGCCACAACTGTACTCAGGCACCACACCTCACCAATGGAGCCCGCGGCGGCGGCGGTGGCAGCACTTTCCCCGAACCCTAGGGTTCGGGAACAGGGTGAGCCTGGCCACAGGGGAGCTCCAGAGTCAAATCGAACTGGACCAGATGAACGAGCATAGTCGCCAACCTCGCCCTGCAGCACGACAGCGGCCAGGGAGGGCCACAGCGGCGGCCATCGCCAGCGGCGGCGCCAGACCCCCACGGGGTCGAGAGAGAGGGGGAGATAAGAACGAAGAAGAGACATAGTGAATGAGTGGTGTAACACCCTCAGAATCGACCCTATGCAAGTTTTAGCGATTCCCGCCAAACCCGCATAGAAACGATTCAAAGGTGCCCACCAGGCACTTTCGTGCGGGTGGAAAACGAAGTAATAACATTACACAACAGTCCTCGATGGGACCCACAGAACAGATATATATATACAACACGACTCCATGAGTCAAGAATACAGATATACAGAACAAAGATCCAAGTCACCTTGAAAACGATAGAGCGTCCGACTACGGACAAGATGCAAATGGGGCTAAGAGCCCTGAAGAATAACCAATGGCGTCCATAACCCTGCCCAGGCCAAGCCGGAAGGGTAACCCTGCTAACGACGTCGAAACCTGCTAAAACAAAAGGGGTGCCGACAAAGGGCAAAGGAAAAAGAGGAGCGTCAGTACTGAGGCCAGTACACGGCGAGGCTAGAATTCGGCGGTCCTCGCCTACATAGGTATGGTGGACTGAAGCGGCGGCGGCAGCATGCACTAAACAACCTATAGAGACTCGATACAACGGTCGGCTATCAGAGAGAGATAAGAAAGACCTATTCGGAACCAACCTGATACTACCACCAAACATACCCATCCTGGTATTTCCCCCTCGAGGCCAAACGAGGAAGTCAACCGAGGAACTCACACAGTTGGCAGTTTTACTTATTCGGTTATCGTTGCAGCAATTACTAGTCAGGTATAGATGGTTATCCTGATAAAATAAACAGTGGGCACTTTTAGTTAACCATTCCGTTGTAGTTGCAACACTTACTAGTCAGATACAATTAGCATGAGATATCCCAAAACCCAGCAGTTGTTGGTACTTTTATTTAACCATTCCGTTATAGTTGCAATACTTACTAGTCAGATACAATGGTCGCAAGCGACAACCCAAACAAGCAATTGTTGGCAGTTTTATTTAGCCATTCCATTATAGTGAAGCTGATTACTAGTCATTATAGAGTCAAATTTATAGCACTACTTTAGTTATAGTTGTCTATGATCGAGATACTGTGCTCCAAGTCGTCCATAACCGCGGACACGACTTTCAGAAAGTTTTACCCTGCAGGGGTGCACAAATAGCAACACACTCTCGATCAACCTCGGAAAAACCAAATCAAAACCCAACGAGGCCTTCACGACAAAGCAATCACAGGATTCAGAAATATTTCAGGGGGCCACCCCATTGAGTAAACCCGCAACGAAGCTAGCTGACTCCGAGACGGACTCAAGGTTTGCGACAATGGCTGTAAATGACTGGGAACCCAAAACTGGGCTTGTCGATACCGCGAAAACACTCCGCTTACCTAAACAGTACAGGTGCTATCCATCGCACAATTTAAATAAAGCAGTAAAGCATGGCATAAGTACATGATAGTAAATAAAACCTCAAACTAGTTTGTGGCCCCAAGAAATAAGAATGAATCAAGCTCTGGCTCAGGGGGGTCCCATAATTCCCCCGTATGTGGATAGCGCGAATATTCAAGGAACAGGTATCAAGTACTCGGGGTCCTACGGGACACAAGTGGACGGTTAACAACCAAATAACATCTATTGCCCACCTGTGCCTCTGCTTACCTACTTCAATTTTAGTTATTAAACAATAATTAAAGTGAATGATAATTAAAGCCATGATCATCTCCAACATTAAACATGCGGCAATGCTCCAACAACTGTGGTACTTGACGACACGCGACAGCACTTGAGCAAGTGACTACGACGCGCGGTCCAACTATCTACCAAACAACAGGTAATAGGATGTGTCCAAGGTAATATAAGGCTGCAAGGGATATCACGGGTACGAAAACTAGAGCAACGCAACACAGATAGCAATAGATCAACAGGAGGGAATAAATACTATAAAAGTAAGATAGGTAGAAAGGGGGAGATGCTCGCCTGAAAAACATTGCCGAAGGTTCAACCGACGATCGGGTCGACACTCGCATCAACTCAACGGCCTTATCCGCGAAGAACCAAAACACTAGAATAAACACCGGATGCACTATTTAATACTACGGCAAAAGATCGGGCATGATGCATGTATGATGCTTGACATGGCAAGATGCGATGCAATTAGGCAATATTAAGCGGAACCGGGGGTCCCGACAATTAATTAGGTGGTTCATGTTGTTTAGCTACCCCGCAATTTAAATGTTGTCTTAACAAGGATAAAGATAGCACCGGTTCGCTACACAAAGTTAAATGGGACCAATATACGACTGGATTTGCCCACATATGGGCCCCATATTTAATTATAAGGTGAATCGGCATAGTGCCCCCAAACCACACAATATGCATGCGAGTATGACAATTTAATATGCAACAAGTATATATTATTATAAAAATAGGGGCTTAGGGTCACACATTAGGGTTCGGCAAACTTGGGCTCCGAGGGGTTCGGGGTCGGGTCTCAGGGTTCAGGGTTCGACGGAATCGTTCTCGGATAGCGGAGTAGATCTTGGCGTTCCGGGAGGAAGGACTTGTGTCGGTGTCGGGGGCGCATCGGTCTCGCCCTGGTCGGTGTCGATCTTGTCGCATTCGTGGTCTTCGGGTCCGCGTAGACGGTCATGGCGTTCAAATTGGAGAACTGGGCGTTCCGTGTCGGCGACCTTGGCGTATCCGAGTCGACGACCTGGGCGCGCCGGGATCGGTCTTCGGAGTCCAACTCCGGGAAAGAGAACTTTGCGTCCAGGGTCTCGGTGTCCGAGGTGAAGTACTCGGCGTCCTCGAGGGAGTAATTGTCGTATCCGTGAAGGAGATCATGTCGGTCCACGGGGTCGGGCTTCGGTTCTTTTGGGTCCAGGAAGAAGATCTTGGCACGCAGGTCTTTTCATAGAGGGAGCTTTTAGAACACCCAATCTTCACATGATTGTCACCACGTCTTCACGCGCATCGACATCACTAGCAACTCACACGGATGATCTAGAAGGCACACATTAGTTCAGGAACAGGGCACCACCTCTCTATTGGCCAGCGACACGGTGACCCGGGGCACCAACACGGCCGGCCGGCACTGCGGGACTCGGTGCGGGGCACCAGGTCGACGGGGCAGGAAGGTCGGCACGGCGACACGGTGGGAGGACGAGCACGGAGGCGGGAGGAGGGGCACCGGGCAATGGCGCCAGGGAGGAGCCGGGGTCGGCCGGCGGGGCTTGCAGAGGCGGTTGGTGGAGAGGGAAGGGGGAGGAGCGGGGTCGGGGGACGCGGGGCGGTGAGAGGTGGGCCAGAGGGGATCCCGTGTGGGGGAGGGTGGCGTGCGTGGTGTTGTGTGCGTGTGGGGCCAGGTGAGGCGTGGGACCAAGGTGGCAGGGAGAGAAGGAGAGGGGCAGGCGGGTGCGCTGGGTGGGTGCGGCTGGGGCAGCTGGTGGCTGGTGGGCCAGCAGGGTGGGAGTGGAGTCTGGGATTGGTGAGGTGGCAAGGTGGGTGGGGATTGGGGTCCAGGGGGGTGAGGTGGATCAGGGAGGTGAGGTGGAGGGCTGGGAGTGGCTGGGTAGGTTAGAACTAGGTAGAAAAGGGTTTGGGTTTCCGGTGGGACTGGTTTGGGCCGATCGGGGTGGTAGGTGGCCTGGCTTTTGGGCTGGGCTGCCTCCCCCGATCAAAACAATTTTATTTAAAATATTGTTTGTTTTATTTTTAGTAAAAGATTTTGTAATTAGTTTTAGCAAACAAAATACCACGAAGCGTCGGGAGTTTGATCTGGAAAAAGACGAGGTGATTAATATAGAAAACAAAAAAAAGGGTTTTTAGCAAAATAGTTTTAAACATATAGATGCATGCTGATGTTATGATGATGCACAGGGACAAGACATGCGATTATGATGATGCAATGCACAAAAACAACGCGATTTTCTAGTAGTGGTTTTTGCGGGATGCCACAATTCGACACCACTAACAATGGATCTCGCCCTCGAGATCCGCCTCATGGTACCGGAAAGAAGGTCGGTGATCTGCATCTTCTCGCTTCGTGTAGGTCCTCGCGACACCACTAACAAGAGGTCGTTGTCCGTGATCGTCGAGGGAAACACTCCGGAAACAAAAGGTCGAAGGTAGAGGTATCAACAAATAAAGCCACCTCTAGCTTCCGTGGACGGAGTAAAATTGCGGGACCCACTGATTCGATGTACAAGAGCGAATGATAAGAGTATTCGGATGGTGATCAGTCCATCGCGCACCCAAACCATTACTCTGCACACTAATAGGCAGATTATGCAACCAACTCTCAGAATTCAGACTGAAGATCTCGACAAACGAGGTTCAGGAACAAAGGATTGATGCAGACTCTGCATCGGATCTGGCGTAGATGATGTCGTCGCGTCGGTAAACACCGGAAGGCACAAACAAAGAACAAAGAATGGTACCACAGTAGACGGATTCCTCCGACAGCATGAACACCGGATGGTAGAACACCGTTATCAAAGGAGGAAGCGAAACCCTGAAGGTACGACGGAACCCAACCACGAGAAATCCTGGACTCGAAGAGAGAGAAGAGAGCGGATTCAAAACACGCAGAGGTGAGAGGAGAGCAGCAGAGGGGTAAGGAGTAAAATCAGACCTAATCAGAACTATCCAACCGATTTTTCAAAATAGTTTTGACACTCTACTTCGGCCGTTAGCTAGGTTATCCTACAAGCTGGACTTGTGGGGTATCGCAACTGCTGAGCTCTGATACCACTCTGTAACACCCTCAGAATCGACCCTATGCAAGTTTCAGCGATTCCCGCCAAACCCGCATAGAAACGATTCAAAGGTGCCCACCAGGCACTTTCGTGCGGGTGGAAAACGAAGTAATAACATTACACAACAGTCCTCGATGGGACCCACAGAACAGATATATATATACAACACGACTCCATGAGTCAAGAATACAGATATACAGAACAAAGATCCAAGTCACCTTGAAAACGATAGAGCGTCCGACTACGGACAAGATGCAAATGGGGCTAAGAGCCCTGAAGAATAACCAATGGCGTCCATAACCCTGCCCAGGCCAAGCCGGAAGGGTAACCCTGCTAACGACGTCGAAACCTGCTAAAACAAAAGGGGTGCCGACAAAGGGCAAAGGAAAAAGAGGAGCGTCAGTACTGAGGCCAGTACACGGCGAGGCTAGAATTCGGCGGTCCTCGCCTACATAGGTATGGTGGACTGAAGCGGCGGCGGCAGCATGCACTAAACAACCTATAGAGACTCGATACAACGGTCGGCTATCAGAGAGAGATAAGAAAGACCTATTCGGAACCAACCTGATACTACCACCAAACATACCCATCCTGGTATTTCCCCCTCGAGGCCAAACGAGGAAGTCAACCGAGGAACTCACACAGTTGGCAGTTTTACTTATTCGGTTATCGTTGCAGCAATTACTAGTCAGGTATAGATGGTTATCCTGATAAAATAAACAGTGGGCACTTTTAGTTAACCATTCCGTTGTAGTTGCAACACTTACTAGTCAGATACAATTAGCATGAGATATCCCAAAACCCAGCAGTTGTTGGTACTTTTATTTAACCATTCCGTTATAGTTGCAATACTTACTAGTCAGATACAATGGTCGCAAGCGACAACCCAAACAAGCAATTGTTGGCAGTTTTATTTAGCCATTCCATTATAGTGAAGCTGATTACTAGTCATTATAGAGTCAAATTTATAGCACTACTTTAGTTATAGTTGTCTATGATCGAGATACTGTGCTCCAAGTCGTCCATAACCGCGGACACGGCTTTCAGAAAGTTTTACCCTGCAGGGGTGCACAAATAGCAACACACACTCGATCAACCTCGGAAAAACCAAATCAAAACCCAACGAGGCCTTCACGACAAAGCAATCACAGGATTCAGAAATATTTCAGGGGGCCACCCCATTGAGTAGACCCGCAACGAAGCTAGCTGACTCTGAAACGGACTCAAGGTTTGCGACAATGGCTGTAAACGACTGGGAACCCAAAACTGGGCTTGTCGATACCGCGAAAACACTCCGCTTACCTAAACAGTACAGGTGCTATCCATCGCACAATTTAAATAAAGCAGTAAAGCATGGCATAAGTACATGATAGTAAATAAAACCTCAAACTAGTTTGTGGCCCCAAGAAATAAGAATGAATCAAGCTCTGGCTCAGGGGGGTCCCATAATTCCCCCGTATGTGGATAGCGCGAATATTCAAGGAACAGGTATCAAGTACTCGGGGTCCTACGGGACACAAGTGGACGGTTAACAACCAAATAACATCTATTGCCCACCTGTGCCTCTGCTTACCTACTTCAATTTTAGTTATTAAACAATAATTAAAGTGAACGATAATTAAAGCCATGATCATCTCCAACATTAAACATGCGGCAATGCTCCAACAACTGTGGTACTTGACGACACGCGACAGCACTTGAGCAAGCGACTACGACGCGCGGTCCAACTATCTACCAAACAACAGGTAATAGGATGTGTCCAAGGTAATATAAGGCTGCAAGGGATATCATGGGTACGAAAACTAGAGCAACGCAACACAGATAGCAATAGATCAACAGGAGGGAATAAATACTATAAAAGTAAGATAGGTAGAAAGGGGGAGATGCTCGCCTAAAAAACATTGCCGAAGGTTCAACCGACGATCGGGTCGACACTCGCATCAACTCAACGGCCTTATCCGCGAAGAACCAAAATACTAGAATAAACACTGGATGCACTATTTAATACTACGGCAAAAGATCGGGCATGATGCATGTATGATGCTTGACATGGCAAGATGCGATGCAATTAGGCAATATTAAGCGGA
The DNA here is from genome assembly GCA_916181665.1 of Avena sativa. Taxonomy (NCBI): domain Eukaryota; kingdom Viridiplantae; phylum Streptophyta; class Magnoliopsida; order Poales; family Poaceae; genus Avena; species Avena sativa. The sequence goes on along the minus strand of OV702283.1, from coordinate 132,736,965 downwards.
ACCGGGGGTCCCGACAATTAATTAGGTGGTTCATGTTGTTTAGCTACCTTGCAATTTAAATGTTGTCTTAACAAGGATAAAGATAGCACCGGTTCGCTACACAAAGTTAAATGGGACCAATATACGACTGGATTTGCCCACATATGGGCCCCATATTTAATTATAAGGTGAATCGGCATAGTTCCCCCAAACCACACAATATGCATGCGAGTATGACAATTTAATATGCAACAAGTATATATTATTATAAAAATAGGGGCTTAGGGTCACACATTAGGGTTCGGCGAACTTGGGCTCCGAGGGGTTCGGGGTCGGGTCTCAGGGTTCAGGGTTCGACAGAATCGTTCTCGGATAGCGGAGTAGATCTTGGCGTTCCGGGAGGAAGGACTTGGGTCGGTGTCGGGGGCGCATCGGTCTCGCCCTGGTCGGTGTCGATCTTGTCGCATTCGTGGTCTTCGGGTCCGCGTAGACGGTCATGGCGTTCAAAGTGGAGAACTGGGCGTTCCGTGTCGGCGACCTTGGCGTATCCGAGTCGACGACCTGGGCGCGCCGGGATCGGTCTTCGGAGTCCAACTCCGGGAAGGAGAACTTTGCGTCCAGGGTCTCGGTGTCCGGGGTGAAGTACTCGGCGTCCTCGAGGGAGTAATTGTCGTATCCGTGAAGGAGATCATGTCGGTCCACGGGGTCGGGCTTCGGTTCTTTTGGGTCCAGGAAGAAGATCTTGTCACGCAGGTCTTTTCATAGAGGGAGCTTTTACAACACCCAATCTTCACATGATTGTCACCACGTCTTCACGCGCATCGACATCACTAGCAACTCACACGGCTGATCTAGAAGGCACACATTAGTTCAGGAACAGGGCACCACCTCTCTATTGGCCAGCGACACGGTGATCCGGGGCACCAACACGGCCGGCCGGCACTGCGGGACTCGGTGCGGGGCACCAGGTCGACGGGGCAGGAAGGTCGGCACGGCGACACGGTGGGAGGACGAGCACGGAGGCGGGAGGAGGGGCACCGGGCGATGGCGCCAGGGAGGAGCCGGGGTCGGCCGGCGGGGCTTGCAGAGGCGGTTGGTGGAGAGGGAAGGGGGAGGAGCGGGGTCGGGGGACGCGTGAGGGACGCGGGGCGGTGAGAGGTGGGCCAGAGGGGATCCTGTGTGGGGGAGGGTGGAGTGCGTGGTGTTGTGTGCGTGTGGGGCCAGGTGAGGCGTGGGACCGAGGTGGCAGGGAGAGAAGGAGAGGGGCAGGCGGGTGCGCTGGGTGGGTGCGGCTGGGGCAGCTGGTGGCTGGTGGGCCAGCAGGGTGGGAGTGGAGTCTGGGATTGGTGAGGTGGCAAGGTGGGTGGGGATTGGGGTCCAGGGGGGTGAGGTGGCTCAGGGAGGTGAGGTGGAGAGCTGGGAGTGGCTGGGTAGGTTAGAACTAGGTAGAAAAGGGTTTGGGTTTCTGGTGGGACTGGTTTGGGCCGATCGGGGTGGCAGGTGGCCTGGCTTTTGGGCCGGGCTGCCTCCCCCGATCAAAACAATTTTATTTAAAATATTGTTTGTTTTAGTTTTAGTAAAAGATTTTGTAATTAGTTTTAGCAAACAAAATACCACGAAGCGTCGGGAGTTTGATCTGGAAAAAGACGAGGTGATTAATATAGAAAACAAAAAAAATGGGTTTTTAGCAAAATAGTTTTAAACATATAGATGCATGCTGATGTTATGATGATGCACAGGGACAAGACATGCGATTATGATGATGCAATGCACAAAAACAACGCGATTTTCTAGTAGTGGTTTTTGCGGGATGCCACAAGTGGGCTGGGTGGGCCGAAAACCCTTCGGGGTGATGATTTTAACCCTGCCCTATTGGGCCACAGAGGCCCAATAAGCCCAAATGGCCAGCCGAAGTCGTTTAAAAACTGTTTTAATAAATACAAAAAGACCAAAATGCCCCTGAATTCAATAAAATTCTAGAAAATAAAATGAAAATCCAAAAATTATAAATAAAATATTTTTGCATTCACAAAAATCCAAACTAACCAAATAAATTGAAATATAAAATTTTAGACATATAAATTTTATTAAGAATTTTGTAAATTATATATTCCTTATGGAATTTTAAAAAATTATTGAAAGATGATAAAAATAAATAAAAATCACTTTCATTATATATTAATATTGTAGTATTTCATAAAAATACTAAATAAATATTTAATAACAATTTTTATTATTTAAGTGATAATTCTTAAAAGAATTATCAAAACAATAAAAGAGAAATAAAGTAAATGCAATAAATATTAATAAGGTAATATTTATAAATCCTTTATTATTAAAAAGATATATTTTTTAATAATGGGGAAAATGCGTATCAAGTTAAAATATGCATTACATTACTTTGCATAATCATTTTGCTTCTTTAAATATTGTCCTTACGGGGCAATAATGATGTTTTGTAGACATAGAAGCTCATGGTCCAGTGCAAGCATCCGACTTCACTACCTTGCCATCACAAGGCAAGTTCATGACTTGCTCATATCCTTTGAAGAGTCTTTATCAAAGTATTTGCAAATTGTGTGTTATAATATATACTCTAAAATAAATAAAATATTAATTTCACAAATAAAGAAATCATAGATATCATCCTAAGTGATGATATAATGGAGCAATAGAACTTACGGTTCTATTTGCAACAATGATGATCAATTAGGAACTTAATAACCCCTGACATCAGTGATTCTAGCGCCGTATATTACGCGTTAGCCATGAGATTTGGAATGGGACAGAGAAGTCAGCTGTATCTTCTTCCTCTCGCATGAAGCCGGATGTGCAGGTCGTGGCTGTTATCCTCGTAGCGTGCATATTCATTGGTAATTCATAGAGGATATGCAGCATATGGGTGGGAACCCTCATCGTCCCATGATAGTTCTGGCATCTAACGGTTTGTACAAACCATTGCCGTAATTCATTATGTGGGCATGGTGTACACCAAGGAGGCATGCGAGGTTGCGAAGGGGGCATTGATTGGCTTGGACCAACTACTGGGACCCACAGCATGGAATTGTGGACGGGAAAGTACGCCCGGTTGTGCAACAAGGAGTTGATCTCTCATGGGTAAAGTAACGCACCTCTGCAGAGTGTAAGAACTGTAAATTGTTACTCCCTGTTCCGGGAAGGAGCTACGAACGCGGCAGGAAAGGAACTCCATGAAAGTTCTGGTCAACCTACGAAGGCTGATGGTCATAGATTTTCATAATAAAATCAATCTTTGAAGAAAGATTTACAAAAATTCCATAGTGCCAAGGATTTATAATCAGAGGTGGTAGTTAGAGCATCAAACTTCCCACCTTGCATATAATGAACTTGTTGGGTAATGCTGTTACTCATCCTTTCCTTTGATCCCTTGCTTAGACTCTGAGGATCCCGAAGACGTGCCAATGTATGCAGCCGAATGTCAAGAAGATGTGTTCTATGAGGAGCCTGACCTATCAGGAGGTGTTGAAGGAGTGGATTACGAAATCCGCTATGGTGTCGACGATAACGAATCCAACTAAGTATCCTAGTTAGTAGTAACCGACGGAGCCGAGCAGCATGAACTCTATAGAATAAGCTGCTGAGCTCAACTCCTAGACGGAGTTGCTACTTTTAAAATTCCGCTGAAACACTTTATATTTTGGTTTGTAAGTTGAACCTTTTGAAGTCTTGAACTTCTGGTATTGTAATAATAATAATGTGTGAATGTTTGTAATATGGACTCGCAATGTTTCGCTTGTACCACTCTGAGGGATGTGATATTTACATAACGGTGTTCTGTGAGTGTCATGTCAACGATTATAGTGTACTACACATGCAGTGGTATGCTAGGTCACCGCAAGAACCTCCTGCAGGTTGCGGACAAGCAGGCTGATGCCGCCCGGATCGCGTATGAGGCAGGTGCCGACACTAAGGGAAACCATCCGGCCAGAGGGAGCCGGGGAGGTCCTCACATAACCTAGTACTCCTCCTCCCCTAGAGGCCAACATCGCCCTTGCTCTCGTTCTTGGCGTCGCCATTCTGGCAGCAGCCAGCCTCGCAGCGAGCAGGGTGCAACCAGCCACCCACCCGCAGCGGCACCAGCCTTTCCGGCAGAAGCAGGCCACCCTCTACCCCCTCCACCATCCCGCATCACTGTCCGGGTAGGAGTGCCCAACCCGGTCGAACCGGACGCCCGTGAAAGAATCAACCTCTTGACACAAGCTCGCATCACGGAGGAGGAAGATGCAACCGAGCCAATGTTCTTTGGGCCGCGTATCCGGCGCGAACCATTCCTAGACAAGTTCTCCTTGCCACGGGGCACCCCCAAGTATGACAGCAGCATGAAGCCAGAGGATTGGCTAACCGACTACGCCACTGTAGTCAAAATCACCCATGGCAACAAGTGTGTGGCGGTGCGCTATGTTCCTCTCATGTTGACAGGTAACCTGGCTCAACAACCTCGCGCCCAACAGCATCAACGCTTGGCCCGACTTCGAGAAGGTCTTCATCCGGAACTTCAACGGCACCTACAAGCGTCTGGGTAGACCTCGCGATCTCTCTTTGTGCGTCCAAGAAGACCATGAGTCGGATCACGAGTACCTCGCTCACTGGACTAAGCTGCGCAACTCCTACGAAGGGGTGGTGGAGAACCAATCAACCGATTTCTTCATCAAGGGGTGTCGAGAGAGCACGATGTTGTGCCATCGGCTGTTGTGCGACGAGCCCAAGACCATGGAGGAGCTGATGACCGTCGCCGACCAGTACGCCACCGCTGATGCGACAATGAATAAGCCCCTCCGGGTGAACGCTGAAGGGCGGACGATTCTCATCGAGACGGCTTGTGAAAGACACGGCGCAGGGTGGCCAAGGCATAGAAACCGGGTCATCTAGACATCCCGGCAACGACAACCGCTTCCAGGGCAAACGCCCGACTGAGCAGAAAGGTTCTCGGTATCACTAGATGCAAGTCAACGCGGTGCAAGGCGCACCAGCTTAGATAACCTAGGTTGGTTCCGCCTGCCTATATATGGCCACCACCACTCTGGAATGACGTTGTTAGAGCACCCGACTTACCGAAGCATTCGAAGTGGCATGTAGTCGTATCGAATCTGTGGTATTCTTTAAAAGCTTAAGTGTGGTGGTCTACAAGCGATTTGGGGGCGTCTAGGAGCAATTTTCCATTCTTTGTGTCTGCATGTGGCTTCGGTTGGTTTGGTTGTCGTTCGCATCGACCTGGCGGTTTGGGGCTTGGTGGTGTCACCCGGCTTGCACACGCAACACAATCTCCTATTGTCATCCCCCAGAGCACCTGTGTCCTAGGGTTTATGGCCGCCGTCCGCACAGCTCCAGTCGTAGCCTTCTTGCAGGTAACTTCTCCTCCTCCCCACCTCCTTATCCTCCACGGACCACGTCCAGCAGCCATCCGAGCTTGCTCGCCGCCCGTCGCCAATATCTTGAACGACGGGAAGAACAACTTCAATAGTTTTGCTATCATTGGAACTTTAGTCATTGTACACGGACTTTTAGTATTTTTCATGGCAAATGCACAAGTTTTACTTTTTAAGGTTTGAAACTCTACTTGGGAATGTGTATAATTTCATAGCGCAAGGACACAGGTAACACGTTTCTCATTATAGATAGAATAAAGATCAAGTTACAAACACATACGCACCAACCCAACACAACCGAAAAGATAGGAAACCCCTAGCTATTGCAATAAGGACCCTTAGCCAAAAAGTAAAATTATAATCCATATCGAAGAAACCCTTGAGCAAAGTACCAATACCCGTAACTTGCCTACGGCACCGCTATAGTAGCCACCCAAGGAAAAGTGGACATATCACCGCTTCACCCAAGCTCGACGTGATCCATCGTTGATCTATAGCTTTACGGACCTCCGAAGTAGCTATTAGAAATAATGGGCTAAATCATTAGACCCATGTGTGATTTCAGATTTTCCCTAAATTTCAAAGCCCATGTATGTGGAAGCCCATATATGATTTGGCCCAAGTTGGGGGGAGCTCACATGTGTTTGACAAGAGCAGTGGGAGCTAAAATTTAGTCCCACATGGGAAGTTGAAGGAGAGTTGCACCATCTTATAAGGTGGAGTGTTGCACCACTTTGTAAGTGAGTGGCAATAAGACAGCTACACGCGCGATGCTCCTCCAACAACGCGGTTAGACAGACGTGTCAACAGTTAGTGGATTCGGGTCACTCCCGGATCGTGGGCTATCTGTAATCGACCTGAACGTGCGTGATGTGGGCTTGTTTTTGACACCCCGAGATCAGGGCTAAACAAATCCCAGACCTCCGTCTGAAATAAGCTTAACCTTGAGCTCGAGGATATCCAGTGAAGAATCGGTAACACGACAGTGACCCTATGACACAAAATTATTACAGCAAGCTCATAACTGAGCAGAGAACCAAATTGTTACAAGCAGAGGTCACTGACCACAAACATCAAACAATAGAAGGAAAATTATGCTATTAAGTATAACAAACTTAACAAATGGCCTAAGAGGCCTGAAGCATAATGATGACTTCTCAACCCATAGATTCTAGTCTGCCAGTTGGGAACCCCAAGATACTCATCGGTGTCGATGTCATACGGAACTCGTCTTCAGGGAACACTTACTCTGCTACAAAAGTATCAACAAAGAAAGGGTGAGTACAGGGTGTACTCCACAAGACTTCTGACTGGTGGAGTTGCTTGCATAAATCCATATTTGTTTATAAAACAAGAGAGAGAAGAAGCCCGTCTAATCAGAGTATTTTAAAAGCAAATAAGAGAGCGACATCTCCACAGTATTGATCATCTTCTTTGATATCCACCAAATCATCATCATTGAACCGTACCCTATCTAGGATCACCCCCTTGTACCCATGAGTAAGCATCCTTAAGCACACGTTGATCTGCCAAGTTTTATGATTAGGTTATAGTTTTCTATGATCTTAGAATTCGATCACCAAGCGTTCATAACCGTGAACACGGATTTTCGAAAAGATTTAACCTTGCAGGGATGTACCACTTTACCCACACGTACTAACCGACTCTTAATGCCACAATGATTAGCCATCTTCCTTGGAAGGCCGGTAGAGGGTGGTTGACCATGACCTTTAACTTGCTTTCGCCGAGACCATGATTCACGCCCTAAGGATGGTTCCGCCATAACGGTTCAAGTCCCGAAGCCGGTCCCTAGAGATGTGAGGCGAGGTTGGTTTACTAGGGGCGCTATCTACCCCAAGCAACTCGGTCCACGCTTTCCTACCTGTTATAAATGCACCTCCTTCACCACCTTCGAGAAGATCTAGAATGCATGTCGAATGGAATGCCCAAACTATGTGACTCATGGAATCTACTAGGCAAGTTAGTCAATCTAGGGGTTCCCAAGCCCCGTGTGGTTGTAGGCTCGTCTCAGTTCCAAAGGCAAGAACTCAGTTCCTAGTGGTGGCGAGCATGGGACTACAAAAACCACATCCTCCTGTGGCCTCCCATACAAGCCTTAGCATGTTTAATCTCATATCACCTCTGATCTTATCTCATCACGTTCTCCTGTCATACTAGATTATCTGCATCTGATACATCATCTGGATGAACCAGACTCAAAAGGTAAGCATGGCTAAGCAGGACACATATAATAGCTCTAGCAGTGCACACAAGCCAAACCTAGTTATGTTAGGAGCAGTGGATCAGATAATATAATCTCAAAGGGAGTAATGCAATAGTTAGGATACTCTATCTATCGATAAAAGACCACAGTAGAATTGTATGCAACATGGCAGGAATTTAAATGCTTTTAAAATCATAGGATTATATCATGGTGGGGATATGCTTGCCTTTGCCCGTTGATAACCAGAAAGCAGAGCTGCGGACATCTAGTACTTGACTTGGTTATAGTTGGTCAAGTATTGTTCGTCGATCTTTGATGGTCTTGATATCAGTCTTCAATCTTGATCTCGATATCGTATTCTACCGGTAAGAACCAAACACCGGAAAGAAAGAGAAACAATCAACAATGGCATCGATGCAATGCTCAAACAAGAATGATGATATGACAAGTTAATTTGTATCGAAATGTAACCCTAAATCATGCTCGACAATTTAATCGGGGTTCCGAGGGGTGAAAACCCTAACTCGAGAAACTCTAGAATCACCTGTGAGGGGTTACTATATTCTTCTATTTAAACTTGTCATGGAAGTTATTGAACAATGCATGATTATAGCTTAAATAGGTAGTTCTCATTTCTCTAAACATTTTGATATATTATTCATATTATTGAATTTAAGTTTTATTCATTTTCCGAAAATATTAAACCAATTAATAGGATTATTGTGTCACGCTTACGTCGGCACACCCTAACCTAAACTTTTTGCACCACAGAGGCATCTAGCCTCCGAGTCTGACGGGTGGGGCATGGGCCACACGGGTGACACCTTAGCAAAGGTGGTGTGTGATGCGGCTCAACTACTGTAGAGCCTCGTTGGGAAACCCCAAGAGGAAGGCATGATGAGCACAGCAGCAAGTTTTCCCTCAATATGAAACCAAGGTTATCGAACCAGTAGGAGTAAGGAAACAACTCCCAAGGTGTTGCTAGAAACTTGGAACCTGCACAACACAACCATAGAACTTTGCGCCAACTTATAGTGAGGTTGTCAATCTCACTGGTTTTGCTAAAAAGAAAGGATTAAACATATAGTGTGGAAAGTAATGGTTGCTTGCAGAAAGTAAACACTAACAGTAGATGATGTATCAATAGTAAAGATTGGACCAGGGTCCATAGTTCACTAGAGGTGTTCTCCTTAAGATAGATAACATAAAATGCTAGGTAAACAAACTACAGCGGGGCAATTGACAGGACTGAGCAAGACATAACAATGCAATACTAGACATTCATGATCCTATGAGATTTGATTGGGCAATATAGCAATATACATAGACCGCCATCCAACTGCATCTATGACTAGTAATGCACCTTCAGGTTATCATCTGAACCCCCTCTAGTATTAAGTTGCAAGCAACGGATAACTGCTTTAAACAATGTGTGTAAGGTAAACAATACAATTGTTCCATGAACAAGATATTGTTGTTTTCTCCCTAGTAGCAACAACACATCTACAACCTTAGAGATTTCTGTCACTTCCCCAGATTTAGTAGAGGCATGAACCCACTATCGAGCATAAATACTCCCTCTTGGAGTCACTAGCATCTACTTGGCCAAGATAGCTGATACGTCGTAAACATATCTATAATTTTTGATGTTCCATGCTTGTTTAGTATCCACTTTGATTTCCTTTGTCTATACTTTGAGGTGTTTTTATATGTTTTCTGGTACTAATCTATTAACAAGATGCCACAGTGCCAGCTGCCTATTTTCTTCTGTTTTTGGTTCTAGAAAAGGCAGAAAATCAATATTCTTGGAATTGGGCGGGACAAAAGCCAAAGTAATTATTTTACCCGGCACGACACGGAACCACGAAGAAGAGATGGAGGAGGACACCAGGGTGGCCACACCCTAGGTGGGCGTGGGCAAGCCCTGGTGGCGCCCACAGGGGGTGTGGGCCCCCTAGACCTCCACCGACCTTGCCTCCGTCGCCTATAAGAAGCCTCCGACCCAAAAACTCTAAATCATCGACCAGAAAGCCATGAAAAGTTCTGCAGCGCTGCCGCCACCGGAGGGGAGATTCGGGGGACAGAAAGTCTCTGTTCCGGCACCCTGCCGGGACGGGGAAGTGCCCCCGTAGCCATCTCCATCAATCTCCACTGCCATATTCATCGTCGTTGCTGATTCCTGTGATGAGGAGGGAGTAGTTCTTCCTCAAGGCTAAGGGATCTACCGGTAGCTATATGTTCACCTCTCTCTCTATGCATGATCATATTGTGGTCATGAGCTTTGTAATTGTAAGATCCCTCCTTTGTAAAGGAAAAGGATCCCTGTGATTGCAATGCTAGTCCCTGGATCATTGCTAGCATCCACAGTTTAAGATGAAGTACACAGATACAAAGGTCATTTATTACATCCATTCCAGAGATAAAACATAGTCTTTTACAACTCAAGGCCACAGGCCTAATACAAGAGTTTTGGAATAAGTAAATAGACATAAGTCTTCATCTTCATGTGCCACAGGCAAGCATGTTGAGTGTAGACTCATGACACCTAATCATCATCGGAGTAACCTGCAACATCACAAGTTACAGCCACAGTGGGTCAATACTTTGGAATAGTATTGGCAAGTGATACCTTAGTAAATTTTAAGTGGACTATAATACTATATGCATTTTGGCTAAGTGTAGCTTGGCTTTCTTTGCTCAAAATAGGTTTTTCCTATAAGTTGAAATCACCAAGTTTTTCTTTGTCAAAAACTTTTCCAAGAAACCACCAATAGACATTGGGGTCCTTCACCCTTGTTCACCCACAAGTTTTACTTAGAAGTTGGAGTGATGAGATTCTTGATAGCTTCCATGTCTTGATGCTCAAGTTGTCCATTGCCATGGACTTGGCTAAGTACTTAGATTTTCCATCTGCAGAGGTTGTGCACTTTCCCCACCAGACTTGGTTTCCCAAGACAGGACCTTTCAGAAGCCTTCCCTTAGCCAAATGGACGCGTTCCAACCTATCATACCACTACCACCAACTGTCCAAATGACTAAGTTCTAGCATCCTATATGATCAAGGCAGAGCCCATATTGCCAAGTGGCTGCACTATAAGCTTCTCAACACTTGGCCTCCAAATCCCTTTGTGCCTGGGTGGCATACCACAAGTGAGATACACAAGGTAAACCATATCCATGGGCCTTGTGTAACCACTCAACCAAAAACCACCATTCAAGTCCCATTCCACCCAGGAGGTTCATTGACTTAGTTGTTTTATTAAGAAAACATAAGTCCAAAGACTTAGAAATATTTTCATCATAGCATGTATATACTTTACCAACCCTTGTTTGCTACTAGCTAGGCTAAGCATGCCGATTTAAACTCTAGCCACGCGTACATGTTTCTATTGGCGCGTACCGATTCGCTCCGGATTGCGCTTGCTAGCCGTAGGATCTAACTAACGATGCACGGTTCAGATCTAGCATAACGGTTCGATTAGTATATCTATCGCAAGCGTTGGATCTAGATCCAACGGCTCTCGAGCATGCGACCATGTTCTGGCGGCGCGCGGCGTCAGCGAGCGGCAGAGCGCTCAGTCAGCGGCGGCGCTGGCGTTCTAGGTCGCGCGTGAGAGGGGGAAGGGTCTTACCAGAATCGCGGTGGCGTGCTGAAGCTCAATGTGGCGTTGGTTTGCGAATGGGCGCGCTGGCACGGTCTCAGGGGCTCGTCGGAGTTGCGGCGGCGTCTGTTGCTTGCAGATGAGGTCACTGGCGAGGTTTGGCGTTGCCCTAGCATGAACCAGAGGGGTCAGGGGGTGCACAAGACGCAGGCGAACAATCTCGTATGAAAGAGGGGGCAAGGGGCGCTCGGGTTTTACCTCAATTGGTCGCCGGAGTCTAGCGGAGGCGCAGGTGGTTGCGGTCGTGAATGGAAACGACGACCTAGGTCACGAGCAGGCAAAAGAAAGGTGTCAGCAGATGCGCTAGATCATGCTGAGCAAGATAGCTTGAACCAGAGAGAGGGGGGCGGTCTTGGCTCACCGGAATCGGTCGCCGGAGTCATCGGTACTGCGGGGCTTCGAGAGCAAATGCGCGCAGCCTGGTGGCGGAGTGAGCGAGGAGAGTGGGGGGAAATGACCGCGGCGGGGTGTGGTTTATATAGGCTCAAGCGCGACAGGAAACGCCTGCGGCATCAAGGCTAATTACGCCGCGCCATTACCGGCATTGACAGCAGTAGTGACGCGGTCTGCGGGCGCGGTTTGGGGAAGACGAGGGCGATGTGGAGAGGGCCCGCTCGTCAGCGAAACGCGCGAAGAGGAGGTGGGGTCTGGTCGTCAGCGACTGCCTGGGTGCGCTTGCGCGTGTGAGAGAGAGAGGGAAAAGCCGGGTGGGCTAGTTGGGCCAGTTCTGTTGCTGGGCTAGAATCCTGGCGCCGGCCCTTTTCCATTTCTTTCTCCTTTTCTTTTTCTGATTCGATTTTCTAAATTGGTTTTCAAATGAATTCAAGTTCTATTTGAATTCAAATTTTCTTGGGATTTTTGCAGTGTGCTGTAGTCTCAAATACAGGCATAAAATCATGTGGTTTCTTTGCAAAGGCTTGGTCAAACTTGGAGAACAAAATATCAGAGGCTTGCATCTGATTTGCAAAAGTTTGAAAAAGGTTTTTTGAAACTATTCCCAATTTGTAAAACTTGGTTCAAAACCACACTCAATCCTTTCTATAAGGAAGACAAACAAGCTAGGTTTAAAAAATCATTCAAACTCTCAAATGGGGATGGCCATTTGATTTAAGTTTGCTCACATAAAATCATAGCACTATGTGCTTCTGTTTTTTTGAAATGAGTTTGAAATAGATTTCAATTCTATATGCATGCATGAATGATATGTAATCTTTGAAATCATGATTTTAGGGATGTTACAAATCTAACCCCCTTAAGGTGAATCTCGCCCTCGAGATTCGGATTGGCTAGCAAATAGGTGAGGGTGGTCTTTCCGAAGATCATCTTCTCTTTCCCATGTTGCTTCCTCTTCGGAATGATGATTCCATGGCACTTTGCAAAACTTGATATCTTTGTCCTTGTGACTCTTTCTGCAGTCTCAAGAATCTTGATAGGCTTCTCCTCATATGTGAGGTCACTTTCTAGTTGAACCTCTTACAAAGGTATAGTATCCTTCAAAGAAGTTTCTTCCATTTCTGGGTGACATTTCTTAAGTTGACTCACATGAAACACATTATGGACAGCTGATAGAGATGCTGGCAGTTTAATTTCATAAGCAACTTCTCCTTTGCGACTCAGAATCTTGAATGGCCCAACATATCTTGGTGCCAATTTTCCTTTGACTCCGAATCTTTTCACTCCACGAAGTGGTGATACTCTAAGATAGGCTCTATCTCCAACTTCGTAGGTGACTTCTCTACGCTTAGGATCTGCGTAGCTTTTCTGTCGGGACTGTGCTATCTTCAACCTGTCCTTAACCGACTTGACTTTCTCTTCGGCTTCTTTGATAAGATCTGGCCCGAATAAACTTCTTTCTCCCACACCATTCCATAACAATGGGGTGGTACACTTTCTTCCGTAGAGAAACTCAAATGGTGCCATCTCAATGCTGGCTTGATAGCTGTTGTTATACGAAAATTCTGCGTAAGTCAGACTTTCGTCCCAACTTGCTCCATAGTCTAGGGCACATGCCCTCAACATGTCTTCTAGAATTTGATTAGTCCTTTCTGTTTGCCCATCGGTTTGAGGATGAAAAGCAGTACTGAATTCCAACCCCGTTCCCAATGACTCATGTAGTTGTCTCCAAAAATGGGAAGTGAATTGGGTTCCCCTATCAGACACAATACTTTTGGGCACACCATGTAGACATACAATTCTACTCATGTAGATTTTGGCTAACTTGGCACTTGTATAAGTTGTCTTTACAGGTATGAAATGAGCCACTTTAGTTAGGCGATCCACTACTACCCATATGGAATCATATCCTGATCTGGTCCTTGGTAATCCGGTAATGAAATCGATACCAATTTTGTCCCATTTCCAATCAGGAATAGGTAGTGGTTGAAGCAAACCTGCTGGTTTTTGATGCTCCGATTTTACTCTACTACACACATCACACAGAGCAATATGTTCGGCGATGTCTCTCTTGAGATTGTTCTACCAAAATCTTTCTTTCATGTCCATGTACATTTTGGTGTTACCCGGGTGAATAGAATACAGAGAGTTGTGTGCTTCCTGCAAAATCAGTTTCCGTAACTCCGGATTTTGTGGAACACAGATACGTTTCCCATGCCATAAAGTACCCTGCTCGTCTTCATGGAAATTTTTGGCTTTCCCTTGGCCAATCTTTTCCTTAATCTCTTCAATTTCCTTATCAGTCTTTTGAGCTTCTCGAATCTTGTCCAACAAAGTGGGTTGGACATCTAATGTCATGAGATGTCCTTCAGGCACAATCTCCAATCTGAGTTCTCTGAATTGGGTACACAAATCATCTGGCAATTCTCCTTTGGTAAGGCCATTTACAAATACCTTATGACTTAGAGCATCTGCTACTACATTTGCTTTACCGGGGTGGTATTGCAAACTCAAGTCATAGTCCTTGATAAGCTCTAACCATCTTCTTTGTCTCATATTGATTTCCTTTTGGGTGAAGATATACTTCAAACTTTTGTGATCCGTGAACACTTCGCAATGCTTGCCCAAAAGGTAATGTCTCCAAGTTTTGAGTGCATGGACGACAGAGGCTAACTCTAAATCATGAGTAGGATAATTCACCTCATGGGTTTTGAGTTGTCTCGAGGCATAGGCTACAACTTTACCGTCTTGCATAAGTACGGCTCCCAAACCTTGATGAGACGCATCACAATACACTTGGAAATCTTTTTCCAAGTCAGGCAGACATAGAACTGGTGCTGTCACTAGTCTCTTCTTCAATTCTTGGAAGCTGACTTCACAACCTTCAGACCATGCAAACTTCTTGTCCTTCTTTAACAATTCAGTCATGGGCTTAGCAACCTTTGAGAAATTCTCAATGAACCTTCTGTAGTAACCTGCTAAGCCAAGGAAACTACGAACCTCTTTCACGTTCTTAGGAGACTCCCATTCAGTCACAGCTGAAACCTTAGCAGGATCAACTGCTACACCATCTTTTGTCATAACATGACCAAGAAAACCAACTTCTTCTAACCAGAACTCACACTTGCTAAATTTGGCATAAAGCTTATGCTCTCTCAACTTCTCAAGTATCAAACGCAAGTGTCCTTCATGCTCTTCTTTGCTCTTGGAGTAGACTAAGATGTCATCGATGAAAACGACAACAAACTTGTCGAGGAATTCCATGAACACTTTGTTCATCATATTCATGAAGTATGCTGGGGCATTGGTTAAGCCAAAAGGCATTACGGTATACTCATACAATCCATACCTTGTGGTGAATGCTGTTTTTGGTATGTCTTGTTCTCTTATCTTAAGTTGAAAATAGCCTGACCGGAGATCAATTTTTGAGAACACACAGGCTCCTTCTAGCTGATCAAACAAGTCATTGATTCTTGGCAAAGGATATTTGTTCTTGATAGTTACCTCGTTGAGTGAACGGTAATCTATGCATAACCTTTGACTTCTGTCTTTATTCTCCACAAACAAAACTGGGGCTCCCCAAGATGAAGAACTTGGTTGAATAAATCCTTTCTGCAACTGTTCTCCTAGTTGCTTCTTGAGCTCTTTCAGTTCATCAACTGACATTTTATATGGTCTCTTTGCTATTGGTCCAGATCCTGGTACCAAATCTATCAGAAACTCCACATCTCTGTCTGGTGGCATTCCTGGCAATTCTTCCGGGAACACATCCGGATACTCACACACAATTGGCACACTGTCCATGCTAACCCCCTTAAGAGAATTAAGCATACTCCTCTTTGCTCTAAAGCTGGTCTTGAATCTGATCCTTTTATTTTCCGGAGTTGTGAGTGAGACAGTATGGCTGGCACAATCTATCACTCCTTTGTACTTAGTCATCCAGTCCATTCCCAGAATGACATCCAAACCTTGGGAGTTTAATATTATCAAGTTAACGGGAAACTTATACTTCCCAAATTCTATGACTAGGTCATGGCATCCTGAATTCACTATCATTTCTCCACCAGGAGAACTTACTTTTATAGGACACCCAATAGTTTCTACCGGTAGTTCATTTCTTTCAACAAATGCTCTTGACATGAATGAATGAGATGCACCAGTATCAAAGAGTACAAATGCTGGAATGGAATTGAGTCTGAACTTACCAGCGACAGCATCAGGTTCCTCATAGACCTCCTCCACATTAATGTGGTTCACCTGACCTTTCTGGAAAGGATTGGGCTTGACAGGTCCTTCAACTTTCTTTTCGGGGCACTCATTTGCATAGTGTCCCATCTTCTTGCACTTGAAGCATTCAACCTGACTGATGTCCCTTTTAGCAGGCTGACTTCCACTTCCACTACCATTCCCACTGTGGTGGCTCTTATGTCCACTCTTGTGGTTCTTGTACTTGTCATTGTAATGACTTCGATGATGCTTGTTGTCATGACGGTTGTGGTTGTGGTGCTTGTTGAATTTCCCATGCTTATGGGATCCTGAGCTTCCACTGTCATCATAGTGAGATCGTTTGTGAGACGATCCCGAGCTGTGCTTGTCGGAGTGCTTTCTCTTCCTACTCTCGACTTGCTTCATTTTGTTCTCCAATATAGCAGCCTTGTCACAGAGCGACTGATAAGTGGGAACATATGCCACAGCCAGCTGCAGATTCAGCTCATCATTCAAGCCTTCCAGAAATTTTTCCTTTCTTTTGGCATCTGTGTCAACCTCGTCCGGTGCATAACGCGCCAGATTGTTGAACTCTTCTATGTATTCAGCCACGCTGCAGTGGCGCTGCTTCAGATTGTGGAACTCTTTCTTTTTCAGGATCATTATTCCTGATGAGATATGAGCAGTGCGAAAGCCATCCTCAAAGATAGCCCAGGTCACCTCATTTATAGGAGTGGTGATTTGGAAGTTGTCCCACCAAGTGGCGGCTGGCCCTTCCAGCAGATGTGCTGCAAATCTGACCTTTTCAGCGTCCGTGCAGCCCACGGTCACTAAGTCCTTGTTTACAGAACGCAGCCAATCATTGGCCACCATGGGATCAGTCGTCCCCGAGAACTTAGCTGGCCTCAAACATAGAAATCTGGTGAGCATATCAAAGCCCGGAGGGTTGTTGTTGTTGTTGTTGTTGTTGTTGTTGTTGTTGTTGTTGTTGTTGTTGTTGTTGTTGTTGTTGTTGTTGTTGTTGTTGTTGTTGTTGTTGTTGTTGTTGTTGTTATTGTTGTTGTTATTGGGGTTGTTGTTGTTATTATTCTGGTTCTGGATGAATGTTGTCATCATCTGCATGAGCTGTGTTTGAGCATTCATCATTTGCTGCATTTCTGGTGTTATGTTGTTGTTGTTGGGGTTGGGGTTTGCGCGACGGGGAGGCATCTGTGGTTTGTTCAAATAGAGATAAGAATGAGATACCCATAGATGTTTTTATGCACATTACATCACATAAGCAAACACAAGCATGCAACAGAAGATAAAAGTTCAACAACCAGATAACAAGTTCACAAAGTAAAACACACAAGTGGCAAGACATCCACATGTCGGATGGTCCAATAACAAGTATGATAATAAAAGATAAATGAGTAGTCAAGTCTACTCATCAGCATCAATCTCCTCCTCGATAAAGGTAAGACCTGCGTTCTCCATCGCGGTCTTGTTCTCCTCAATAGTAGTGGTCAAGGACTCAATCTTGGCCTTGAGAGCCCTCTTCTGGGAACGAAGCCTCTCAATCACCATCTGCTGCTGCTCTAGCTCGAAATCCTTGGACTTCAGTTCTTCAGTCATGTCCCGGATCTTCTTGTTCCTATCCTGGACGCGTTTCTCCTGACTCTTGAACTTCCGGTCCTGGGTCTCGAACTTCGCCTCCATTTCCTTGACTATCTCGTCCTGCTGTGCAAAAAGCTTGTCCTTCTCGCGAAGCTGCACCTGGAGCTCGTCATTGCTGAGCATGACATTGGTCCTGTCCGTGTCCACGTGCCTAATGAGAGACTCTAAGTCATGGAGATAGAGACGTATCGGCTCTGCTGCGTCCCTCGAGTCGTCCTCGAAGTCGATGGACTCTCCATCCTCATCACGTCTTCCGAAGACGTGGAAGTGGGTGCCTCTAACCTATCGGGAGTGACGGCCTAGCAGACGTCCTATCAGGTCCTGCATGACTACCTCCATGCCTCTCTCCCTGTCATCGTGCATAAGCTTGAAGACGATGGCCTCCGTAGTAGGCTCTGTCTGGCGTCCGGGCTGGTTCACCTTGAAGCCCCAGAGGTCCTTCCTCTCGAACTTGGTGAGTGGATGCACCATGATGGTGGGAAGAGGGAGATTGAGCAAAGTGGTAAGCTCAACGATACGAGGACCAAAGCGGGTAACCTGGAACTCCTCAACAGTGCTGATGGTAATAGGCATCTATTTATAAGATAGAAAAGTTAGAACAACACTATTTAAGATAAAAACAAAGACAAACATCACATACATATCCTTGGAACACAATTCACACAAGTCATGCATACATGAATCCATTACATCAACCAAGGTCCAAACTTATTTAAGGTATCATTTTGGAAAATAAGGTGATAGGTGGTGGTCCAACTAATGAAGTACGTTTACAATCCTATCTCACTGGATCTGTTGGCTAACACAATGTTCCTAGAAGCAATCAGCCTATCTTGCTCACATGATTCCATCACTAAGTCTATAATATCTCCTCTTAAGGTTTGGTTGGTGGCTTCCAACTCTTGGGTATGTTCCTTCTCTTTCTCTAAGTCTTTTTGGAGGTTGAGCATTCTGCACTTGACTCTGGCACTAAGTTCTTTGATAGTCCTCCAAGCTGCTTCTCTTGCTGACTCAAAGAATGTGGTGTGCACCACAGTGTTGGTATACATGCAGAATCCTCTTTCTTTGTGGTTGTCTTCCTTGCTTTTGTACAAGTGAAGTTGCACCCACCAGTACTCAACTCCTTCATCCATCACTGGAAAGCCTTTGTACACAGCTGCACCATGTATTTCCATTGCCACCATGAGGTCCTTGAGAATTTTGGGAAACTCAGTTTCACACTCCAAGGTCATGGTCATCAGTGGTCCTTTCTTCACGGCTTCGTTGATGGAGTTCATCCACAAATAGTGATGAGAATGAGAAGATTAGAAAAAGTTTACGAGAAGAATAGACAAGTGTAGAAGTAGTTGAAATTTTTTCCTTAGTGGTTTCCAATCCTAGGGTCATAATCCTACAGGCAACACAGTGCTCTGATACCATCTGTAAGATCCCTCCATTGTAAAGGAAAAGGATCCCTGTGATTGCAATGCTAGTCCCTGGATCATTGCTAGCATCCACAGTTTAAGATGAAGTACACAGATACAAAGGTCATTTATTACGTCCATTCCAGAGATAAAACATAGTCTTTTACAACTCAAGGCCACATGCCTAATACAAGAGTTTTGGAATAAGTAAATAGACATAAGTCTTCATCTTCATGTGCCACAGGCAAGCATGTTGAGTGTAGACTCATGACACCTAATCATCATCGGAGTAACCTGCAACATCACAAGTTACAGCCACAGTGGGTCAATACTTTGGAATAGTATTGGCAAGTGATACCTTAGTAAATTTTAAGTGGACTATAATACTATATGCATTTTGGCTAAGTGTAGCTTGGCTTGCTTTGCTCAAAATAGGTTTTTCCTATAAGTTGAAAAATCACCAAGTTTTTCTTTGTCAAAAACTTTTCCAAGAAACCACCAATAGACATTGGGGTCCTTCACCCTTGTTCACCCACAAGTTTTACTTAGAAGTTGGAGTGATGAGATTCTTGATAGCTTCCATGTCTTGATGCTCAAGTTGTCCATTGCCATGGACTTGGCTAAGTACTTAGATTTTCCATCTGCAGAGGTTGTGCACTTTCCCCACCAGACTTGGTTTCCCAAGACAGGACCTTTTAGAAGCCTTCCCTTAGCCAAATGGACGCGTTCCAACCTATCATCCCACTACCACCAACTGTCCAAATGACTAAGTTCTAGCATCCTATATGATCAAGGTAAACCATATCCACGGGCCTTGTGTAACCACTCAACCAAAAACCACCATTCAAGTCCCATTCCACCCAGGAGGTTCATTGACTTAGTTGTTTTATTAAGAAACCATAAGTCCAAAGACTTAGAAATATTTTCATCATAGCATGTATATACTTTACCAACCCTTGTTTGCTACTAGCTAGGCTAAGCATGGCATAGTAACTTAACTTAGGAAATTTCCTAGCAATTCTAGAATTTTACAACTACTTAGGATTTCCCAACATAGCATTTGGCAAAAACAACATGCAAGAATTAGCAAAATATTTCTAATGCTTGTACAAAATATAGGGATGGAAATATTCATGAAGTACCACTTGCCTTGGTAATGGGGAGAGTAGCACTCTTCACAATCACAGTCACTAGCAAAATCTACACAAAAATTTGTAGCACAAAATTACACACAATTCATATACAAACAAAAATATGAATGCATGCATGCAAGAAAATGCTAAGTGATGATTTTTGAAAACTCCACCAAGCAAGTGCATGATACAGAAACATAACCAAGTCAAAAACTTGCTAACTAAACTTATTTAGCACTAAAACAATTTACTAAACAAATTCTATACTCAATATAGTCCTAAACAAGTTTCTGCATAAAAAGTCATTTTAACAGAAACTTTTTGTTAAACACATTGCAGATTCAGAAAGGGCTTGTCTCCCTGATTCCAACGGTATAGAGTTTGTAAAAATCTAACGTGGGAATCAAAAGTTATAGCCATTTGAAATTTGGATCTAAATCTGATTTGAATTCTGTTTTTGATTTAAACTCTAGACACGCGTCATGTTTCTATTGGTGCGTACCGATTCGCTCCGGATTGCGCTTGCTAGCCGTAGGATCTAACTAACGATGCACAGTTCAGATCTAGCATAACGGTTCGATTAGTGGATCTATCGCAAGCGTTGGATCTAGATCCAACGGCTCTCGAGCATGCGACCATGTTCTGGTGGCGCGCGGCGTCAGCGAGCGGCAGAGCGCTCAGTCAGTGGCGGCGCTGGCGTTCTAGGTCGCGCGCGAGAGGGGGAAGGGTCTTACCAGAATCGCGGTGGCGTGCTGAAGCTCAACGTGGCGTTGGTTTGCGAAGGGGCGCGCTGGCACGGTCTCAGGGGCTCGTCGGAGTTGCGGCGGCGTCTGTTGCTTGCAGATGAGGTCACTGGCAAGGTTTGGCGTCGCCCTAGCACGAACCAGAGGGGTCAGGGGGTGCACAAGACGCAGGCGAACAATCTCGTATGAAAGAGGGGGCAAGGGGCGCTCGGGTTTTACCTCAATTGGTCGCCGGAGTCTAGCGGCGGCGCAGGTGGTTGCGGTCGTGAATGGAAACGACGACCTGGGTCACGAGCAGGCAAAAGAAAGGTGTCAGCAGATGCGCTAGATCATGCTGAGCAAGATAGCTTGAACCAGAGAGAGGGGGGCGGTCTTGGCTCACCGGAATCGGTCGCCGGAGTCGTCGGTACTGCGGGGCTTCGAGAGCAAATGCGCGCAGCCTGGTGGCGGAGTGAGCGAGGAGAGTGGGGGGAAATGACCGCGGCGGGGTGTGGTTTATATAGGCTCAAGCGCGACAGGAAACGCCTGCGGCATCAAGGCTAATTACGCCGCGCCATTACCGGCATTGACAGCAGCGGCGACGCGGTCTGCGGGCGCGGTTTGGGGAAGACGAGGGCGACGTGGAGAGGGCCCGCTCGTCAGCGAAACGCGCGAAGAGGAGGTGGGGTCTGGTCGTCAGCGACTGCCTGGGTGCGCTTGCGCGTGTGAGAGAGAGAGGGAAAAGCCGGGTGGGCTAGTTGGGCCAGTTCTGTTGCTGGGCTAGAATCCTGGCGCCGGCCCTTTTCCATTTCTTTCTCCTTTTCTTTTTCTGATTCGATTTTCTGAATTGGTTTTCAAATGAATTCAAGTTCTATTTGAATTCAAATTTTCTTGGGATTTTTGCAGTGTGCTGTAGTCTCAAATACATGCATAAAATCATGTGGTTTCTTTGCGAAGGCTTGGTCAAACTTGGAGAACAAAATATCAGAGGCTTGCATCTGATTTGCAAAAGTTTGAAAAAGGTTTTTTGAAACTATTCCCAATTTGTAAAACTTGGTCCAAAACCACACTCAATCCTTTCTATAAGGAAGACAAACAAGCTAGGTTTAAAAAATCATTCAAACTCTCAAATGGGGATGGCCATTTGATTTAAGTTTGCTCACATAAAATCATAGCACTATGTGCTTCTATTTTTCTGAAATGAGTTTGAAATAGATCTCAATTCTATATGCATGCATGAATGATATGTAATCTTTGAAATCATGATTTTAGGGATGTTACAGTAATCAAGTAGATCTACTCTGTTACTCAAGTGCTTCAATAGATCTCCGGCTCTCCCCACGTGTGTGAAAATGACCGTGTGCATACCGTGGTGGAACTTAGGCTAGAGGTTACATAAATACCCAATTGCTTTAATAGATCTATGCTTTTCCCCACGTGTGTGAAAGGACAACATGCACCGTGTGTGGCACTTAAGCTAGATTATATACATATTTATCATGAGTTATATTTGGAGTTGTATGTCTCTATGAAATTGTGGTGTTTGTTGGAACCATCTAGTGCTCAAGGTGACAGTGTGGGGTTATCTAGATGGGGAAGGCGGACTTTGAGGTGTGCTTTTGTAGACCTACCATGGATTAGTATGTCCAACCAGAGAGTAGTTCAGGGTAGTATCATGAAGAGAATATATTTATTGAGAGTGTTCACTAGTGAAAGTATGATCCCTAGGCCTTGTTTCTAAACATTTAAACACTGTTTGCATCTAGATCTGTTACATGTTTGATTGCTTCCATATTTTTGCCTTTAGTCTTTTACTTCCCGTCAGAAGCTCTTTTCTGGCACCGTTACCACTTATAATCATCCATACCACTTGTATTTCTCTATCTCTTCGCCGAACTAGTGCACCTATACACCTGACAGGTGTATTGGGTGTGTTGGGGACACAAGAGAGTTCTTGTATCTTGTTTGCAGGGTTGCTTGAGAGGGATACCTTTGACCACTTCCTCCCTGAGTTCGATAAACCTTGGGTAATCCACTTAAGGGAAACTTGCTGCTGTTCTACAAACCGCTGCACTTGGAGGCCCAAGAACTGTCTACAAGAATAGAAGTGCATAGACATCAAGCCTTTTTCTGGCGCCGTTGTCGGGGGGTAAGGTAAAAGGTACTCACATCCTCTGGTGTGAGTGCTCGAAGTTATTTCCTTTAGATTCTGCAATTTTGTCTTTTTGTTTCTTGTTTTCACTAGTTAGGCTTAATGGAAAATAACAACAAAATTAGAGAGCATTATAGTATTTATCTTGAGTTAGGACATGAAGTGTTTGAAGAGAAAATTTAAACACCTATGGAACTTTATTTGCATGCTAATAGCAATGTTATTAGTATGAGTCCTTTTAACACCATTATTGGTAATGCTATGGAAAAGTCTAAGCTTAGGGAAGCTAGTTTTTATGAAAATGAAATTTTTAGTCCCCCAAGCACGGAGGAGAAAATTTACTTTGATGATACTTTACCTCCAATATATGATGATTACAATGATGAATATTATATTTCCAGTCCACCTACTATTGAGGAGAAAATTAATTATGATTATAATATGCCTCCTATATTTGATGATTATGGTGATGAGAATAATAATGATAGCTATTCTGTTGAATTTGCTCCCACTACATATAATAAGAATGACTATGCTTATGTGGAGAGTAATAATTATTATATGCATGTGGCTCATGATAAGAATGTTTTATGTGATGGTTATATTGTTAATTTTATTCATGATGCTACTGAAAGTTATTATGAGAGAGGGAAACATGGTTTTATGCATCTCAAAAATATTAAGTTCCCCTCTTTATGTTGAAGATTTTGAAGTTGCACTTATTTTTCTTTCCTATGCTTGTTGCTTTGTGATTTCATGACTTGTTTCTTTACAAGATTATTATGCATAGTTAGTGGGTTAGACTTAAATTTGTTTTGAATTTGCTTCTTGATGCTCTCTCTTACTCCAATCCATATTTCTTATGTGATCATCTTCTCAAACTATCAAGCCTAACTTAAAGGCGTTAAAGAAAAGTACTTATTGGGAGATAACCCAAAAGTTTTAGTTGAGTCTTGGAAGTTATTACCTCTATAATAACCTATCCTTATCCTCTTTTTTTGATTTTTGTGCCAAGAATAACCTCTAATGAGAGGGAAGTAAGATTTGGGGAAGTGCTATCCCAAAACAGATTTTTGTGCTTCACTGTAAAAATTAGTGAAAAATCCCTATATGCAGGATTAAGCTGTAATTTTCTGAATAAATCCCCCAGGTTGTTAGATAACTTATTTAGGTCAAAACTTTTTGATTAGAGCAACATAAGGTCTTCAAAAAAATAGGTTTTTACCTACTGGTCTGTTTTGACAGATTTCTGCTATTATTTGCATTTGCTTCTTATCGATTTGTTTTTTAGTTCTTTTTGGGAAATTGAGATTTTTAAAAGGAAGTTGCTACAATAGCTTGTGTTATTATTGGAAGTTTTGATGTTTTGAACAAAAACCGAAAGGTCTATTATCTTTTGAATGTACTAATGTTGCTAATGAAGATTGTGTGTGAAGTTTTGTATGAAGAAAAATTTTCAGGTGTAAGGAAAGAATGATAATGAGATGAAGAATGGATAAAATCTCAAGCTTGGGGATTCCACCCCGTATCACCCCAATAAATATTCAAGAGGTACAAGCGTCAAAGCTTGGGGATGCCCAAGGCATCCCCTTCATCAATAAAAATCTCAGGTCTCTTTCTAGACACTTCGTTTTTATTGTTTCATGCACTGTTGTGTTGTTCTTGGAGCGTCTTAGTTTTTGTTTTTGGTTTTTGTTTGTTTATTTTGCTTGAATAAGTTGGTTGGATCCCAGCACACTTCTTTTGAAGAGAGACGCACTCTGTTTTTATTGCCTAGAACACTCTAGTTTTCATTCTTATTGACTTGTGAGTGTTCTCTTTTGCTAGCACTGTGTTTAGCCTTAGTTTTCTTGTGCTTTCAGCTTAGAACTTTTTAGTTCTTATTTGTGGATTTGTGAGACAAGCTCACTGATCTTTGTTGATTATTATCTTTGTGAGTTGTTTCGAATAAGTTGATTGGTGTTGGAAAAGAGCAGAAAGTTTCATGCTTATAGTGGTACAAAAGTGAGCTTGCTTTGACTATGGCTTAGACTTTATCTTGTCATGCTAGATGTTGTTTTGACCTTATGCTTAGTGATTATTTCTGTAGCATGACTTGCTCCAAATCATTGAGAGTGCTTAGTGTTCCTTGAAAGAATCATGCATTATTTTAGCATACAAAAGCATAATATTGTCATATTCTCCTTTGATGTTTTGTTTGGGTTGACTTGGCACATGCTCACACCATGTTATGACTATAACAAGTCACCATTAGCCTCTATGATCATTTAGTTTTTGACTTGTGATACCACTTTATGCTTTTATTAGTAATGTTTTGTCGCTCTGCATGATTATGGCCATTATGGATCTCTTAGTTGGTCGCTCCCAGTATTTTGCTAGCCTCCACTTGTATTGAGTAAGCTCCACTCATACATCCAACTCCCAAGAAACCAAGTTATTCCAAAGTGTCCACTATAAATTCCTATGCATGGTGCGTTACACCATTCCAAGTATATTCTTGTTTTCATCTATCTTCCAATTAAAAATTATTTTGTTATGTGAAAACTTAGTGATTAAAGCTCTCACGAGCTTGATGGCACAATTTAGTTTTCTTTCCCCTAATAAACTTGAACCATTGTGTCATCTATGTTGTATATGCTTGCACTTATACGTTGGGATTAGTAGAACCATGTTTTCATGGGGAACGCTTTCAACACTTTTGGATCTTTACCCAATTGATATCATGCTCTTTTGTTTATGGATGTCGTTGGTGTGAAATAAAAAGGGGAGCTTGTAAGTCCATGGAGTTATGTATATGTGTTAGAGAAACGCCTGGGACGCTAGCCTAAGCCATGCCTAATCATGGTGGAAACTTGCAGCATCACCATAGTGAGAAATCTATGAAGATTTCTTCTTATAAAAAAGAGAGACACAGAAAAAGAGGAAAGAGAGAAAAAAGCACCATTTTCCCATGGTAAATAAGAAGATGGCTGGGATGCTCATTGCCTGCTTGCCTTGTCATTTTGATATGGGATAGCTCCTGTATCATGGGGCAAGGGGTACCCCGTTGGCGGTTCTCTATGATACACATGTACTTACTATGACAAGAACTTACCGGTAACTAAAGTTGAGTAGCATGAGGAGCGACCCTCGTACTCAAGGGACATGAGATTGCCAACTTATACTTTGTCAAGCATATACTCCATAGTTTTTTCACTTTAACCTTAATCACTTGAAGATGCTTATGATAGGGGCAATGAGAGCTGAAAGCTAACAAGTACCATAATTTTTGGAAGCTCTTTTTGAAAATTGAAATCCATTCTTCCCTTTTATGAAGGGTCTTTCTTCCACTATTATATTGAGTCTCCACCTTCTATCCTTAGGCACCAATTATGAGAGCATAGTTGCCATTCTTAGTTCTATGTGAATTGTCCCAAAACTTATTGATTGATTCATAATGTTGATATTGCTTGTCCTTTAACTATTTGTATCTAATCACCCTTATGAACTTTGAAGGTGTCCTATGCATCTATTTGCTACTCCATGAGGGACAAGCTGAATGCCACTATGCTATGTTTTCTATATGTGAAACAAACAAATGTTTTTCAATGCATTGTTATTCATGATCTTTGTTTGTAACCTTTCATGTTGCATGCATAGTTACTTTGTCTTACTGTTAGAACCTCATCTTTCATGCTCATGTTTAGAGTACTTTGATCCCAGATTTCAATGCTTGCAAATGGTTTGATCTTGATTGTGATGGTGCATATCACCTTAAAATTATTCTTTTTATCACTTACCTACTCGAGGACGAGCAGGAGTTAAGCTTGGGGATGCCTGATACGTCGTAAACGTATCTATAATTTTTGATGTTACATGCTTGTTTAGTATCCACTTTTCTTTGCTTTGTCTATACTTTGAGGTGTTTTTATATGTTTCTGGTACTAACCTATTAACAAGATTCCACAGTGCCAGTTGCCTGTTTTCTTTTTTTTTGGTTCTAGAAAAGGCAGAAAATCAATATTCTCGGAATTGCACGGGACAAAAGCCAAAGTCATTATTTTACCGGGCACGAGACGGAACCACGAAGCAGAGATGGAGGAGGACACCAGGGTGGCCACACCCTAGGTGGGCACGGGCAAGCCCTGGTGGCGCCCACAGGGGTTGTGGGCCCCCAGGCCCTCCACCGACCTTGCCTCCTTCGCCTATAAGAAGCCTCCGACCCAAAAACCCTAAATCATTGACCAGAAAGCCATGGAATGTTCCACAACGCAGCCGCCACCGAAGGGGAGATTCGGGGGGACAAAATGTCTCTGTTCTAGCACCCTGCCGGGACGGGGAAGTGCCCCCGGAGCCATCTCCATCGATCTCCACCGCCATCTCCATCGTCATTGCTGATTCCCGTGATAAGGAGGGAGTAGTTCTTCCTCAAGGCTAAGGGATCTACCGGTAGCTATGTGTTCATCTCTCTCTCTATGCGTGATCATATTGGGGTCATGAGCTTTGTAATCAAGTAGATCTACTCTGTTACTCAAGTGCTTCAATAGATCTCCGGCTCTCCCCACGTGTGTGAAAGTGACAGCGTGCATACCGTGGTGGCACTTAGTCTAGAGGTTACATAAATACTCAATTGCTTTAATATATCTATGCTTTTCCCCACGTGTGTGAAAGTGACAGCATGCGTGCCGTGTGTGGCACTTAAGCTAGATTATAAACATATTTATCATGAGTTATATTTGGAGTTGGATGTCTCTATGAAATTGTGGTGTTTGTTGGAACCTTTCTAGCGCTCAAGGTGACAGTGTGGGGTTATCTAGATGGGGAAGGTGGATTTTGAGGTGTGCTTTTGTAGCCCTACCATGGATTAGAGTGTCCAACCGGAGAGTAGTTCAGGGTAGTGTCATGAAGAGAATATATTTATCGAGAGTGTTCACTAGTGAAAGTATGATACCTAGGACTTGTTTCCAAACATTGAAACACCGTTTGCATCTAGATCTGTTACATGTTTGATTGCTTCCATCTTTTTGCCTTTAGTCTTTTCCTTCCCGTTAGAAGCTCTTTTCTGGCACCGTTACCACTTATAATCATCCATACCACTTGTATTTCACTATCTCTTCTCCGAACTAGTGCACCTATACACCTGACAAGTGTATTGGGTGTTTTGGGGACACAAGAGACTTCTTGTATCTTGATTGCAGGGTTGCTTGAGAGGGATACCTTTGACCACGTCTTCCATGAGTTCGATAAACCTTGGATAATCCACTTAAGGGAAACTTGCTGCTGTTCTACAAACCTCTGCACTTGGAGGCCCAACAACTGTCTACAAGAATATAAGTGCGTAGACATCAATAGCTACTAGAAATGGAGAGCATGCAAGATCTCAAACAACACAGACATGATAGAATCAACAATCATAAAGACAAGATAGAATGATTAAACAATCTGACATAGTAATCTCAATATCCATTGGATCCCCGCAAACACAACATGTATGATTACAAACAGATGATCTTGATCATGAACGGAGCTCACAACATCTAAACATGATAGAACAAAGGAGGAGAAACAACCATCTATCTACTGTATGGACCCATAGTCCAAGATGGAACTACTCACACATCATACCGGAGGCTGGCATGGTGATGAAGAAGGCCTCTGAGATGATCTCTCCCCTCCGACAGGGTGCCGGGAAGAGCTCCAGATCCCCGCGATCTAGGGACGATGGTAGCGGCAGCTACAAACTATTTCGTAGATGATTTATCGGGTCATTAGGGTTTTGGCATCGAGGGTTTTTTATAGGCGAAGAGGCGAGGCAGGGGGCGCCCGAGGTGGCCACACCCCCCATGCGCGGCCTGGCCTGGCCCGCGTGGCCAGGGGGTGTGGGCCCCTCGTAGCCCTCCTCCGTCTCGTCTTTTGGCTTTGTGTTCTCCTTCGTGAAATATTGACTTTGGCTTTTGTCCCGTCCAATTCCGAGAATATTTCTTTACTAGCTTTTCTGAAACCAAAAATAGTAGAAAACAGGCAACTGGCACTGTGGCATCTTTTTAATAGGTTAGTCCCAGAAAACGTATAAAAATACCTCAAAGTGTAGACAAAGAAAAGCAAAGTGGATACTAAACAAGCATGGAACATCAAAATTATAGATATTTTTACGATGTATCAGGCTGGCGCGGCTAGGGGTGGACCCGCGCCACCCTAGGGTGTGGCCACCTCGTGGCCCGCTTTCGTCTCTCCTTCGGGCTCCGTGTTCGCTCCGGTAAAATATTGACTTTGGCTTTTGTCCCGTCCAATTTCGAGAATATTTCCTTACTAGATTTTCTAAAACCAAAAACAGCAGAAAACAGGCAACTGGCACTGCGACATCTTGTCAATAGGTTAGTTTCGGAAAACGTATAAAAATACCTCAAAGTGTAGACAAAACATAAGACAAATGATGTAAAACAAGCATGGAGAATCAAAAATTATAGATACGTTTACGACATATCCGTGTGGCGCTGGCGTGGCGCCACACGGACGACACGTCGACGCCACGTAGGCTCGACGGTGGTGGCGGATCAGACGACCACGACCACGGCGGTAGCAAACACGCAGGGCAGCCAGAAAGCGCGCATCTGGATCAACATGACGTGGCCGACCTTATAGCGGCGGCGCCGCTCAGTTTGGGTCACAGGAGCTAGGGCTACGGCGAGCGGGCGGCGGCGGAGCTCGTAGCACAACAACGAGCGGCAGCTACAACGCACAGGGAGGAAGAAGGGGAGGTGCCTGAGCACCGGGGGCTCACCAGGTTGCTCATGGGAAGGTCGTCAGGGCAAGGCGACGTCGGGTGTGGCCAGAATCGGTGGAGGAAACGGCGACCGGAGCTCGGGGAGGGAGGTCGCGATTCCGTCGATTGGGGGCACTTCGGCTTGCTTTGTTTGGCCGGAAGAACGAGTCCATCACGGCAATCTCAGCGGTGGCCACGGCTCGGACTGGGGCGGTCGGGAACGGCGGGGAAAAGCCGGAGACGGCGACTCTATGTAGCGAACGGAGCTAGGGTTTCAACACGTGCGTAGAGAGGGAGTAGGATATCTCTAGGGGAAAGGGGAGAGGATAAGACCAGAGGGGAGAGGCAGGGACTCGGTGGCCTTATTATCCTCTCGCAGATGCGGAACGGTGGTGGCGAGCATCACAACGGCGTCGGGCGGCATCTAGGCGGCCATGTAGCTGCTTGGAGGCGAGGAGGAAGACGAAGATAGGTAGGATGAAGGGGTATGGGCCAGATGGGCTGGCTCTGGCTACTACGGGCTGCACGAGGGCGACATGTAGCAAAAGGGAGGGTTTGGGCCGGCCTAGTCGAGCTCTGGCTCTATTTTTTTCCTATAAAACATTTCCCAAATCTGTTTTTGTTTCTCTCTTTGTATAAACATTTCAAATATGTTTTGTTGGAGATATGCCCTAGAGGCAATAATAAATATAGTTATTATTATATCTTTGTGTTTATGATAAATGTTTACATTCATGCTATAATAGTATTAACAAGGAAACATTAATACTTGTGTGATTTGTAAACTTAATTTGAAGTCCCTAGTATAGCCTCTATACTTCACTAGCTTGTTGGTTGATAAATGATTGTGGTTTCCCTATCATGAACATTGAGATGTTATCAACAACAAGATCATATCGTTAGGAGAATGATATGGTGGACATACTCCTATAGATAAGCGTAGCATAAAGATCAAGTCATTTCAATAGTTCAATTGCTATATGCTTTCTGATACATAGTAACCTAATTCCTTCGACCATGAGATCATGCATATCACCTTTACCGGATGGATGCTTTGATGACATCAAACACCACACCGTAACTGGGTGGCTATAAAGGTGGCATTGAGTGTTCGGAAAGTATTGGTTGAGACACATGGATCAAGAGTGGGATTTGTCCATCCGTATGACGGATAGATATTCTCTGGGCCCTCTCGGTGAAATGTCATCCAATTAGCTTGCAAGCATGTGACTGGATCACAAGGGATCACATATCACGGGAACGAGAAAAGAGTACTTATCAGTAACGAGGTTGAACTAGGTATGCAGAGATACCGACGATCATAACCTCGGATAAGTAACATATCGTGAGACAAAGGGAAATTGGTATCGTATGTAAGTGGTTCATTCGATCGCAAAGTAATCGTAGAAGTATGTGGGAGCCATATGAATTTCCAGATTCCTCTATTGGTTATTGTTCGGAGAAGTGTCTCCATCATGTCCGCATAATTCACGAACCGTAGGGAGACACACTTAAGGATTCGACGTTGTTTTGAGTAGTTATGGTATTATGAGAAAGAGACCGAATGTTGTTCGGAGTCTCGGATGGGATCCGGGATATCACGAGGTGATCCGGAATGGTCCGGAGAATAAGATTCATATAAGGAAAGTCCCGTTTCGGAGTTCGGAAATGATTCCGGTGAATGTTCTAGAAGGTTCCGGAATGTCCGGCACTCCGGGAGGGGGGAGGGGTACATGAATGTGTCATTACATATTGGAATGATTGCATCATGTACTAAGTGTTCTTGCTGTTCCAAATAAAGGATTAAATTGAATCCTAAAACAGAAAAGTCAAATGTCCAGTTTGAAAGTCAAACGGCTAAAACAAGAAACTGTGGGAAACAAGCAAGAGGAGTTGGGAACCGACTTGGGGGAGGAGTCTCCTCCCCAAGCCAGCGCGCCAACCAAGGCCGACTTGGGGAGGGACTCCCCTCCCCTTGGCCGCGCCTCCCACCCATAAAAGGAGGGGCAGGGCCTCCTCCTCTAGACACACAAGTTCCTATCCTCTAATCTCCAGTTTAGAGCCGTTTTGGTTTAGAGCTTCTAATTTCCCTAGCCTTCGGTTTAGAGCCTTCTAATTGGTGTGTCTAATCCCTAGACCACTAATAGCCCTGTCTCATACTCCACCATACTCGCTCCGGCTTAAGGCGAAGCCCTGCGGGATCTCCCCTCTACTTCCGATACCACGCCATTGTGCTGCCGGAATCACGAAGAGAGTGCTACAACCTCCGCTGCCTGCTGGAACAAGGGAGAGGAAGGTCTTCGTCGAGTACCGAACGTGTGACCGACTGCGGGAGCGCTGCCGGAACGCAGCGCCGGAAGGATTGTCTACACGATCTTGAGATCGGGAAGAGTACGACTACATCACCCACGAGAATCCGCTCTCGTTAAACACTTTGGAATCTTCGAGGGTAAGTTGTTCCATCGACTCGTTGCTACAATCTAGTAGATAGATCTTGGCTTGTTTGTTTGTATGCGATAGAAAATTTTTGTTTTCCATGCTACGAACCCCTACAGTGGTATCAGAGCCGTGTCTATATGTAGATCTGTTGCACGAGTAGAACACAATGGTCATTGTGGGCGTTGATGCTTTTATTGTCGATTACTTCTTGTGTACTTTGCATCTTGCGGTATGTTGGGATGAAGCGGCCCGGGCTAACCTTACATGACATCGTTCATGAGACTTGCTCCACGCTTGACATGCAACTCGTATTGCATAAGTGGCTTTGCGGGTGCCTGTTTCTCCTAGCATAGTTAAGATCCAATTTACAACGGGTGATCAACAATGCTAGTGTCAATGTTGTGGTTCTTGTTCGTAAGTTAGAACGACACTTATTGAAAGCCCCAAACCACGTAAAATATGCAAAGAAGGTAGAGGCGTCTAACTTTGTTTTGCAGGGGTGTGCAGTGATGTGATATGGCCATGATTGTGATTATATTTGATGTATGCAATGTTCCTTATTGTAAGTTGGCAACCGGCAGGAGCCATATGGTTGTCTTTAATTTATGTTAAGACCCGCGTGTCTATTAAAAGTAGTTGTAATAGTTGAAGCCGGTGGACGACAACCATGGAGAAGCGTCATTGACCTTGATGCAATGCCGGTGATGATGGAGATCATGTTCGTGCTTGAAGATGGAGATCGGAAGCACAAAGAAGAAAGGCCATATCATATCACATATATATTGAATTGCATGTGATGTTAATCCTTTATGCATCTTGTATTGCTTAGTAGACGACGGTAGCATTATAAGATGATCCCTCATGCACATCAATTTCAAGTCATAAAGTGTTCACCCTTAGTTAGCACCGTTGCTAAAGCTTGTTGTTTCGAAGCACCACGTGGTGATCGGGTGTGTTAGATTCTGCAAGTGTATACAACGTGAGCAAGCCAGATTTGCTCATGCGGAAACTAAGGTTTGATCTTGACGAGCCTAGCATGTACAGACATGGTCTCGGAACACGGATCACCGAAAGGTAAAGCATGAATCATATAGTAGATATGATGAACATGTCGATTGTTCGCCATTGAAACTATGTCAACTCTCGTGATGATCGGTGTTTATATGGTGGATTTGGTTCGTGTGATCACTAAAACAATGTGAGGGATATTGTTTTGAGTGGGAGTTCACCTAGTTTAATTTCATTATTAATTTTAACTCAATTTGTCATAAACTTAGTCTAAACTATTGCAAATATGTTGTAGATCAATGGCAGCCCCTACCATCAATTTTAATGCGTTCCTAGAGAAAGAAAAGTTGAAAAACAATGGAAGCAACTTCGCGGATTGGTTCCGCAATTTGAGGATTGTCCTCACAGCTGGTAATTTGACCTATGTGCTGGATGCACCGCTGGGTGACCCACCTGCAGCTGATGCTCCCGATGAAGTAAAGAATGTTTACCTCGCTCGGAAGAATCAGTACTCCATAGTTCAGTGTGCTATCTTGTATGGTTTGGAATCGGAGCTTCAGAAAAGGTTTGAGGATTCAGACCCATATGATATTGTCGAGGATCTCAAATTGATTTTTGAGACTCATGCGGCAATTTAAAGCTATGAGGCTTCTGAAAAGTTCTTTAACTGCAAGATGGAAGAGGGCAGCTCCGTCAGTGAGCATGTGCTTAAGATGTCTGGGCACGCAAACAAACTTCAAAGCTTGGGTATAGTGATTCCTAATGCTTTGGGGATTTACCGTGTCCTCCAATCACTACCACCAAGTTACAAGAACTTTGTGATGAACTACAACATGCAGAACATGAACAAGACGTTGCCAGAACTCTTTGCCATGTTGAAATCTGCAGAAGTGGAGATAAAGAAAGAGCACCAAGTGTTGTTGGTCAATAAGACCATCAAATTCAAGAAAGGCAAGTCTAAGCAAAAGGGACACTTCAAGAAGGGTGGTAAGAAAGTTACCACACCGGCGAAGAAGACCAAGGCTGGACCTAAGCCTGATACTGAGTGCTTTTACTGCAAGGGAGAAGGTCACTGGAAGCGGAATTGCCCAAAGTACTTGGCGGATTTGAAGAACGGCAACATCAAGAAGAAAGGTATATCTGATATACATGTTATTGATGTGTATCTCACTAGTACTTGTAGTAGTGCCTGGGTATTTGATACTGGTTCGGTTGCTCATATTTGTAACTCGAAACAGGTGCTGCAGAATAAACGGAAGCTAGCGAAGAACAAGGTGACGATGCGCGTGGGAAACGGATCAAAGGTTGATGTGATCGCGGTCGGCACGCTACCCCTTCATCTACCATCGGGATTAGTTTTATGCTTAAATAATTGTTATTTGGTGCCTGCGTTAAGCATGAACATTATATCGGGATCTTGTTTATTGCGAGACGGTTACTTGTTTAAGTCCGAGAATAATGGTTGTTCGATTTATATGAGTAATATGTTTTACGCACATGCACCTTTGATAGATGGTCTATTCTTATTGAATCTCGATAGTGGAAATACACATATCAACAACATTGAGGCTAAACGTTTGAAATCAAGCGATAATTCGACCTATATGTGGCACTGTCGTCTTGGTCACATTGGAGTGAAACGTATGAAGAAACTCCATTCCGATGGACTTCTTGAATCACTTGATTTTGAATCACTTGAAAGATGCGAAGCATGTCTGATGGGAAAAATGACTAAGACTCCATTTTCTGGGATGATGGAGCGAGCTACGGACTTATTGGAAATCATACATACCGATGTGTGTGGTCCAATGAGTGTAGCATCGCGCGGTGGTTATCGTTATGTTCTTACCTTCACGGATGACTTAAGTAGATATGGGTATATCTATTTCATGAAACATAAGTCCGAAACTTTCGAGAAGTTTAAGGAGTTTCAAAGTGAGGTAGAGAATCAACGTAACAAGAAGATTAAATTTCTACGTTCTGATCGTGGAGGTGAATATCTAAGGTACGAGTTTGGCGAGCATTTGAAGAAATGCGGAATACTTTCACAATTGACCCCGCCGGGAACACCACAGCGTAATGGTGTGTCCGAACGTTGTAATCGAACTCTCTTAGATATGGTTCGTTCTATGATGTCACTTACAGATTTACCGCTATCATTTTGGGGTTATGCATTAGAAACAGCCGCATTCACTTTAAATAGGGCACCGTCTAAATCCGTTGAAATGACACCGTATGAATTATGGTTTGGGAAGAAACCTAAATTGTCGTTCCTTAAAGTTTGGGGATGCGAAGCCTATGTAAAGAAGTTACAGCCGGACAAGCTTGAACGCAAAGCGGAAAAATGCGTCTTCATAGGATACCCGAAGGAAACTATTGGGTATACCTTCTATCATAGATCAGAAGGCAAAGTCTTCGTTGCCAAGAATGGATCCTTTCTAGAGAAGGAATTTCTCTCGAAAGAAGTGACTGGAAGGAAAGTAGAACTCGACGAGGTTGTTGAACCTTCTCTCGAAATTGCGAGTAGCGCAGCACCGGAAGAAGTTCCTGTGGTGCCTGCACCAATAAGAGAGGGAGCTAATGATGGTGATCATGAAACTTCGGTTGAAGTTGCTACAGAGCCTCGGAGGTCAACGAGAACTCGTACCACTCCAGATTGGTATGATCCCGTTATGAGTGTCATGTTGGTGGATAACACCGATGACCCCGAGACATATGAGGAAGCGATGATGAGCCCAGATTCCAATAAATGGCAAGAAGCCATGAAATCCGAGATTGGATCCATGTACGAAAACCAAGTATGGACTTTGGTGGACTTACCGGATGGCCGAAAGGCTGTCGAGAACAAATGGATTTTCAAGAAGAAAACAGATGCTGATGGTAATGTTACTGTCTATAAAGCTCGACTTGTCGCAAAAGGGTTTCGACAAATTCAAGGAGTTGACTACGATGAGACTTTCTCACCGGTAGCGAAGCTAAAGTCTGTAAGGATTATGTTAGCAATCGCTGCATATTATGATTATGAGATATGGCAGATGGATGTCAAAACAGCATTCCTCAATGGAGATATTGATGAAGAGTTGTATATGATGCAACCCAAAGGTTTTGTCGATCCTAAAGATGCTAACAAGGTATGCAAACTTCAACGGTCCATCTATGGATTGAAGCAAGCATCCCGAAGTTGGAATCAACGTTTTGATAAGGTAATCAAAAGTTTTGGTTTTATACAAACTTATGGAGAAGCTTGTATTTACAAGAAAGTGAGTGGGAGCTCTGTAGCATTCTTAATACTATATGTGGATGACATATTGTTGATTGGGAATGATGTAGACCTTCTTAATAGTGTCAAAGAATTTTTGAATAATAGTTTTTCAATGAAGGATCTTGACGAAGCAGCTTACATATTAGGCATAAAGATTTACAGAGATAGATCGAAACGCCAAATATCATTGTCACAGAGTACATATTTGGACAAAGTTCTAAAGAGGTTTGGAATGGAAGAAAGCAAGAAAGGGTTCTTGCCCATGTTGCCTAATATGATCTTGAGTAAAACTCAAAGTCCGACATCGGCA
Organism: Avena sativa; assembly: GCA_916181665.1. Taxonomy (NCBI): domain Eukaryota; kingdom Viridiplantae; phylum Streptophyta; class Magnoliopsida; order Poales; family Poaceae; genus Avena; species Avena sativa. Next base: position 132,700,269 of record OV702283.1, on the reverse strand, counting down.
GAAGATAGAGAAAGGATGAGTAAGACTCCCTATGCATCAGCCATAGGATCTCTAATGTATGCCATGCTATGTACTAGACCCGACATCGCATATGCTGTTAGTTTAACTAGCAGATATCAAAGTGATCCAGGAGTGGATCATTGGACAGCGGTCAAAAACATCCTTAAGTACTTGAGAAGAACTAAGGATATGGTTCTTTCTTATGGAGGTGATGAACAACTCGTTGTTAATGGTTACACCGATGCTAGTTGGAACACCGATCCGGATGATTCTAAATCACAATCTGGATACGTATTTATTTTGAATGGTGCAGCAGTTAGCTGGAGGAGTGCAAAGCAAAGCATTGTGGCGAGATCTTCAACTGAATCGGAATACATGGCTGCTTCGGAGGCTTCACAAGAAGCGATATGGATGAAAGAGTTCATTACAGAGCTGGGTGTGGTTCCTAGTGCGCTGGACCCAATGTCTATCTACTGTGATAACATGGGCGCCATAGCCAATGCGCAAGAACCAAGGTCACACAAGAAGCTGAAGCATATCAAGCTACGTTTTCACGCTATTCGAGAACATATCCAGGATGGGGATATAAAGATTTGCAAAGTACACATAGATCTGAATGTGGCGGATCCATTGACTAAACCTCTCCCGAGGGCAAAACATGACCAACACCAAACTGCCATGGGTGTTCGGTATATTACCATGTAATCTAGATTAGATGACTCTAGTGCAAGTGGGAGACTGTTGGAGATATGCCCTAGAGGCAATAATAAATATAGTTATTATTATATCTTTGTGTTTATGATAAATGTTTACATTCATGCTATAATAGTATTAACAAGGAAACATTAATACTTGTGTGATTTGTAAACTTAATTTGAAGTCCCTAGTATAGCCTCTATACTTCACTAGCTTGTTGGTTGATAAATGATTGTGGTTTCCCTATCATGAACATTGAGATGTTATCAACAACAAGATCATATCGTTAGGAGAATGATATGGTGGACATACTCCTATAGATAAGCGTAGCATAAAGATCAAGTCATTTCAATAGTTCAATTGCTATATGCTTTCTGATACATAGTAACCTAATTCCTTCGACCATGAGATCATGCATATCACCTTTACCGGATGGATGCTTTGATGACATCAAACACCACACCGTAACTGGGTGGCTATAAAGGTGGATTGAGTGTTCGGAAAGTATTGGTTGAGACACATGGATCAAGAGTGGGATTTGTCCATCCGTATGACGGATAGATATTCTCTGGGCCCTCTCGGTGAAATGTCATCCAATTAGCTTGCAAGCATGTGACTGGATCACAAGGGATCACATATCACGGGAACGAGAAAAGAGTACTTATCAGTAACGAGGTTGAACTAGGTATGCAGAGATACCGACGATCATAACCTCGGATAAGTAACATATCGTGAGACAAAGGGAAATTGGTATCGTATGTAAGTGGTTCATTCGATCGCAAAGTAATCGTAGAAGTATGTGGGAGCCATATGAATTTCCAGATTCCTCTATTGGTTATTGTTCGGAGAAGTGTCTCCATCATGTCCGCATAATTCACGAACCGTAGGGAGACACACTTAAGGATTCGACGTTGTTTTGAGTAGTTATGGTATTATGAGAAATAGACCGAATGTTGTTCGGAGTCTCGGATGGGATCCGGTATATCACGAGGTGATCCGGAATGGTCCGGAGAATAAGATTCATATAAGGAAAGTCCCGTTTCGGAGTTCGGAAATGATTCCGGTGAATGTTCTAGAAGGTTCCGGAATGTCCGGCACTCCGGGAGGGGGGAGGGGTACATGAATGTGTCATTACATATTGGAATGATTGCATCATGTACTAAGTGTTCTTGATGTTCCAAATAAAGGATTAAATTGAATCCTAAAACAGAAAAGTCAAATGTCCAGTTTGAAAGTCAAACGGCTAAAACAAGAAACTGTGGGAAACAAGCAAGAGGAGTTGGGAACCGACTTGGGGGAGGAGTCTCCTCCCCAAGCCGGCGCGCCAACCAAGGCCGACTTGGGGAGGGACTCCCCTCCCCTTGGCCGCGCCTCCCACCCATAAAAGGAGGGGCAGGGCCTCCTCCTCTAGACACACAAGTTCCTATCCTCTAATCTCCGGTTTAGAGCCGTTTTGGTTTAGAGCTTCTAATTGCCCTAGCCTTCGGTTTAGAGCCTTCTAATTGGTGTGTCTAATCCCTAGACCACTAATAGCCATCTCTCATACTCCACCATACTCGCTCCGGCTTAAGGCGAAGCCCTGCGGGATCTCCCCTCTACTTCAGGTACCACGCCGTTGTGCTGCCGGAATCACGAGGAGAGTGCTACAACCTCCGCTGCCTGCTGGAACAAGGGAGAGGAAGGTCTTCGTCGAGTACTGAACGTGTGACCGACTGCGGGAGCGCTGCCGGAACGCAGCGCCGGAAGGATCGTCTACACGATCTTGAGATCGGGAAGAGTACGACTACATCACCCACGAGAATCCGCTCTCGTTAAACACTTTGGAATCTTCGAGGGTAAGTTATTCCATCGACTCGTTGCTACAATCTAGGAGATAGATCTTGGCTTGTTTGTTTGTATGCGATAGAAATTTTTTGTTTTCCATGCTACGAACCCCTACATGTTTTTGACAGTTTCAAAATAACAGAAGGTTTACAAAATGTATAAAATTACTGTAGGGACCCTTTTAGTCAATTTGGGCTCCATACATTGTGTTACTTTTCAAAATATGAAAACCATTTTGAATAGCTTTCAAAGAGAGTAAAAAGCTAGGGTTTTAGGGTTTTGCATTATTTCTTCAATGCAAAATTTAGGATATGATGCTCATGAATGCACAATCAACCCTAAATACTATTTAAGTAAAAGTGGGGTGTTACATTGGTCCGCACCGTGTCCTGTACGGTATTTCCGAGACCCTCTATATAAACGCCTGTGCGGCTTCCACGGTGCATAACACCAAACCAATCTATGGTTTTGCCATCCTCTCTTCTTGCGCCACCACCGTAGTCTACTCCATCCCGCTTACTGGCATGCACCAGCGGTCGGGAGAGCAGGTCTCCAGAACCACTCGTATTTGTGATCCTCTATGGGAGAGGGCGGATAAGGTTTTTGGGAAGCGCTTCACGCGACTGCTCAAGTTCGTCATCAGTACGCGTCTTTCCGGTCGTCAAGCCGGAAATACTACATGCCGACTTCTTCGACAGGCTACTGCACCAACGGCGAATTCATCGGTGACCGAGAAGTATGTATACGATCATCAAATCTGTTTCTTTACTATGGTTGTTAGTGCGTATACTCTTCTACTATTCATGTTGATCAATACATCTAGTATGTTAGAGGTTTACGTGATTGTAGCTATTGCTGTCATGATTTATATTCTGGAATTAATCATGGAAATTATCCCTAATAATCCAAAAGTAGATTTTCAAAGATAAAGCCATTGTCGTTGAAAGAATCAGTCCGAGGCAACAACCCAAAACAACTCTCAACACCCGGATTTTTAATCCCAGATGCCTGTTATGCCAAACATCGCAATCCCAGGATTACCATTTTTGCGAGACATAACAGAATTGGATACCATAGTACATCATCCATTACAAACCGTACATAAGTTCTTACACAAATAGGGATCTCATGATCCAGTTCTTAATACAACATCAAGCAGCGGAATACATAATAATAACGGTAGCGTAGGCGAAGCTCCATCTTCAGGGTCACAGGCAATGCTGACGATGGGAGATGATCCTAGTTGTCGTAACCTTCCTGGGGTCTATCCTCCAGGTACTCCTCTTCATAGTTTGGCCATGGGAATAGCCAGGTACAAAGCCATGAGTACTCTTTAAGTACTCGCAAACTAATACTAACAAGTAAAAGGGGTTTTTGGTAATAGGACACTAGGCTCTAGGGTTATTTTGCAAAAGCCAGATTTATCTCTACTAAGTCTAGAAGCAATGAATGCTAGTCAAAATTTTATAACTCCTAAGTGGGAACTTGTATTTCATATCACAACCCTGTTGTGGTCAAGTCAAAGTCTCAATCCATTTCACAAGTCATTTTGAAAAGTCTGACGGGGGAACAGTATGGCCACTCCAACTATCCATAACCGCGGACACGGCTATTCGAATAGTTTGACACTCTGCAGAGATTGTACACTTTCACCACAACATTCGATACATCCGTCAGGAACAAATCATGAATTCACCATACTCAGTATGCGGATAATCAATCCTAACCTTTCAATTACACGCCCTAGTATAAGTACCTCTCCTATGAGTTTGGCCTCCCAACCATGACCAACTGTCCTCTTGGGAACTGCACAGGTGGACAATCTTCACAAGGTAGCCTCAGCTCAGACCTTGGCCGTGAGGGAACTAATACTAAGGTATATAAGTTTCCAGTCAAGCCCTACCCAATATTCAGGTATTGTGGTTGTATGATAAAATTGGAATGGTATCGCATCCAGACAACCATCAGTTTTATAAAGGGCTAAGGCTCATGCCTTAATATTTTCATCACCAAAATCATCAGGTGTTCGGAAACACATGTCCAAAACATTTCAATAGAATGATCCATCATTCCAAGGTTTTCATAACCATTTTTCCACCAAGTATTCCCATCTAAAGTTCATCAAGTTTTATGCTTAGCACTAGCATCTATAGGTGGGGGTAAGTACTAATGAGGGGTGGTAACTAGTAGATTTTCAACTAAGTTCAGTCTTATGCCTTGAGATGATATCAAGATTATCTAGCTTAGGCCAAATTTTATGCTCTTTATGCAACCTTAAAATATCTTTCTAGTATCTATTATTCTCTTAAGTAAACTCTAAGTAAGAGCTTTGATAAATAAATAAAGTATAAAGCTTGCAATTAAAACTAGGATGGTTTATCAAGTGGTATAAGCTTGCTAAGTTAATAGCTTGCATAGGTCAATTGATGTAGTAAGGCTTGCTAAATTGCAAGTGTTAGCTTGCACATTCACTAGTAGTATTAGGCTTGCATTGGTCCACTTGGTTAGTAAAGCTTGCATAAGTATAGTATCTTGCAAGTGTTATCTTGCCTTGTGCAGAGCAGTGGTTGAAGTTCTCCTCGGCTTCTTCTTCGTAGTATCCTCCTTCCTCCTCGTATCCTTGGTCGGTACTATCGTCTATGAATAAATACGAGGCACACAATCACCAAACAATACTTAACTACTTGCAATCATCACACACAAGGGTCCTATAGATGATCTAACATCATCTCCAACATTACAAGATTAAGGCTTGGTTTAATTCCTTTTATTTTTAGAAAAGTAATTTCTACTCATTGAAAAACTACTTAAGATTTAATATTCTCCAAACCCAATATGGGGTCATGTTGACACATGTCATCACCATATATTGCAGTCCATGGGAATGTGATTTAAAGTGGTGTCACAATTTAATAAGGTTTTACCCTTTTATTTTAATTAATTAAAGTGGCTAGAAATGCATATGTAGCATTCTTTTATTACTTGAACATTATTTCTGCAAGTAAACCTATATATTTTTATATATTCTGAAAGGTATGGTTAAATGTGATTTTTGAGAGTTGGAATCAACTCAAAAGCTATTATGGTTTAAATTTGAAAAATGTTTGAATGCAGAAAAGCTTCTGCCTTGTTATTTTTACCATGGGTGATCTATAGATCCAAATGACTTTAATCCAACGGGCTTTGGTTCAGCATTCCCAGATCTTTCTAACAAAATTGGTTTCATTCAATTTGGTGCACTGAATCGATCTGGGTTGATTTTTGAAGTTGGGTACAGAAGTGAGTTTGAACTAAAATGGAAAAGGTTTAATTCAAATAACTGGGCTACGCGGGAAAAGTTAACGGGCCCCTGCTAAGCGAAGCGCTTCCGCGGGCTGTTTAAGTGGGTGTCCCCACTCGTCAGTGAGACAGGGGGGGGGGGTGCGAAGCGGTACGGGGCAACGTGGTGCGTTCGATCTGATTCTAATCCAACAGGTGAGAGTCATCGTCGACGTTGAGCAACGCCGGCGAGACAAAAACCTAGCGCGGCCAGTGGGGGTTGCTGGGGGCTCACCGGAGTGCAGGCGAGGGTCGGCGAGGCGGGCGAACGACGAAGTCGACGACGGCGAACACAGGGGTGGTCGCGACAGCTCCTGGGGTGGACGAAATCGACGACGCCCTTCTTCTCCAGAGGCGGCGGGCTCCGGTGAAATTCCGGCGATGCGCTGCTCGCCTTGCTCCGGGAATGGTGTGGCACTATCAGTGATGGGAGGGGAGTAGAATGGCGTGAAGAATTCGAGCGGGGGTGGCCTCTATTTATAGTCGAGCGAGGTGACCGTCGGGGCGCACGGTGAGCTCGTCGGGGGCGATGGTACAGACGGCTATTGGCATGGGCGAAGGTAGGGGGCGGTGCGGTGTTCCCTGGCGATGCTCAACGACATGGTTTCGAGGCGTGGGGCGGTGCGGCTTGGTCTGGAACATGCGACGCTCTGCGCGGCAGAGGCGACGTCTTCGACGGCGAGCGGTGGCTGTGCGCCACGGGGCGGCGAACGATGATGTCTAGCGGTCTCCTAGGTTGGTGGCGATCGTGTATGCGCGCGGTCTGTGGTCTTCGGTCGAGGGTGGCGCTCTGGTGCACGCTCGGCATGGTCGCTGGCGGTCTAGGCGTGGTCCGTGCGTGTGGTCCAGGGGTTGGCAAGGTTTGAGCGGTGGACAGGGAGTGGCTGTGGACGGTGGGCTGCCTCCCAGACAAGGTTGGCACGGCTTAATCTTCTCCTAGCTTGCTGTCTACACTGGGGTGGCATGGGTGTGCTCGGCTGTTCACCATTGATGGCAATGCCAAGCTTACAGTGGGGCTAGTGCTTGGTTTAACTTGCTAGATGATCTACTGAGATGGTTGTGAGCTAGAGAGGGAACAAGTTAGGCTTCAATCACTGCTCACTATAGTGTTAAGATTTTGTATGATTTGTGTCTGCAATGTGTTTGATGAAATGGCCGCATGAAATCAAGTTTTGAATTTTGAAAAGATTTTTGGTGGGTGTGCTAGATTGGTGCTGGTGAGTCTGCAGATGCTTGGGTTTTGAAAGTTGAGCTTGTTTGAGTGGTTTTTGAAAAAGTGGGATCTTCCCATATGATAAAGATTCAATTTTGAATTGTCATTTAAACTATGCATTTGAAAGTTTCTAGATGATCACAAAGTGGGCCTTGATACTTTGTTATGAGTACATTCAAGGGGTGCAAAGATCCAGAAAAGTTTCTGTTAGGTTCTAAAAGTTTGAGACAGCCAAAGTAGGCATGGGAGTTAAATTGGTCAAAATGACCATTCCTTTATTTTATTTGTTTTGCTTTATTTGTCTTTGGGAAAAGTGTGGGAAATGTTTTAGATAATGTTTATTTCACCTAGGAAACATTTTACAAGCAAAGAAACACACAAACAAGGTAGTTTAAAAGAATTTCAAATTCAATGCATACTCATATGCATGCATTCATAATTTTATTTAGAAAAGTTTTTGTTAACCCTAATTTTGATGATTCAAGTTTAGTATTTTTGGGATGTTACAAACCTTCCCCCCTTAAACAAAATCTCGTCCCGAGATTTGAAAAAGGACGAAAAGATTACCTAGGATTTGAAGAGATCGGGAAACTCCGTCCTGATGTGATCTTCGCGCTCCCAGTAGCTTCCTCTTCCGTGTGGTTTCTCCACTGAATCTTGAGAAACTTGACGCTTCGGGTTCGGGTAGTTCTGAAAGCTTCTTCCAAAATACAGATGGGTACTTCGGGATAGGTCAGGTCATCGTTGATCTCTATGGTCTGGTGATCGATATTCTTGAATACTTCGGTCTTCTCGGGGACTTCGAGACACTTGCAAAGTAATGAGATATGGAACACATTGTGCACGGCTGACATATCTTCAGGTAGTTCCAATTGATATGATACTTCTCCTCGACGGTTCAGAATCTTGAAAGGTCCGATATATCCAGGGGTTAACTTTCCTTTGAGTTGGAAACACTGCATTCCCTTCAATGGCGACACTTTCAGATAAACAAAATCTCCTATGTTGAAGGCGAGGTCTCTACGTCTCTTGTCGGCGTAACTCTTTTGTCTGGATTGGGCAGTCTTGAGGTGCTCACGAATCTTGTGAACCTTCTCTTCTGCTTCTCGTAGGATGTCGGGTCCGAAAATCTGACTCTCTCCTACTTCCGACCAGTTCAAAGGGGTGCGACATTTCCTTCCGTACATAAATTCAAATGGGGCCATTTGCAAGCTGGCTTGATAACTATTGTTGTATGAAAATTCTGCAAACGGCAGACAGTCTTCCCACTTGGATCCATATTCTAACACACATGCTCTCAACATATCTTCGAGTATTTGGTTTACTCGCTCCGTTTGTCCATCGGTCTGAGGGTGATACGCGGTGCTGAAATCTAGACGGGTTCCTAAACCTTCTTGGACATTCTTCCAGAATCTCGAGGTAAACCGAGTTCCTCGATCCGATACGATGTTCTTGGGGACTCCGTGCAAACTAACGATTCTAGCTATGTACAGCTCTGCTAGTTTCGAACACTGATATGTGGTCTTGACGGGCAAGAAATGGGCGACTTTGGACAATCTGTCCACTATGACCCAGATAGAGTAATTTCCCCTACTAGAAGTAGGCAGTCCAGTGATAAAGTCCATTCCAACGGAATCCCATTTCCATTCCGGAATCTGCAATGGTTGCAACAATCCAACGGGTCTTTGATGTCCTGCCTTGACTCGCTGACAAATATCACACTTGGCGATATAGCTTCCGATTTCTCTTTTCATCTTATGCCACCAAAATTGCTCCTTTAAATCTTGATACATCTTAGTTCCTCCGGGATGGATAGAATAAATAGTATCATGAGCCTCCTTCAAAATAATTTCTTTCAACTCAGAATCTGCTGGTACACAAAGGCGTCCTGTGTACCACAAAACTCCTTCTCCGTCCTCGGTGAATCCGGGTACTTTGCCTGTACCGATACGACGCTTGATTCCGTCAATACTAGCATTTCCCTTCTGCGCCTCTTTAATCTGACTGATCAAAGTGGGCTGGAGTTCTATGCTAGGCAAAAATCCTTCACTTACTAATTCTATTCGAAAATCTTCCATCTCTCTGTGCAAGATTGGTTGCTCCTTCAAGATCATGGAGTTCAAGCGGCACGGCAATCTGCTAAGGGCATCAGCTACTACATTGGCTTTACCAGGGTGATAGTGAATGTCCAGGTCGTAATCCTTGATTAGCTCAATCCATCTTCTCTGCCTCATATTCAGCTCCTTCTGAGTGAATATATACTTCAGGCTCTTGTGATCTGAATTAATCTCACAACGGTTTCCCATCAGGTAATGTCTGCATGTTTTCAGGGCTAGAACTACGGCTGCGAGTTCGAGGTCATGGGTTGGGTAATTTTGCTCATGCTGTTTCAGTTGTCGAGATAGATAAGATATAACTTTGCCTTCTTGCATTAGCACACATCTGAGACCAATCTTGGATGCGTCACAATACACATCGAAGGGCTTTGTGATATCTGGCATGATCAAGATTGGGTCTGAAATCAATCTCCTCTTGAGTTCTTGAAAGCTCGCTTCACATTTGTCGGTCCATTCAAACTTCTTGTCTTTCTTCAGCAATTGGGTCATGGGTCTGGCGATACTCGAGAATCCTTCTACGAATTTGCGGTAATATCTTGCAAATCCGAGAAATGCACGAACTTGGGTTTGAGTGGTTGGGGCTTGCCAATCTTCTACATCTTTCACTTTTGCAGGGTCAACGGCAATTCCTCCGGCTGATACTATGTGACCGAGGAATCCTACCCCCTGTAACCAGAATTCACATTTGCTAAACTTTGCATACAGCTGATGCTCTCTAAGGGTTCCAAGAATGGTCCTTAGGTGTAGCTTATGTTCTTCTGATTTGGAATAAATCAGAATGTCGTCGATGAAAACAACGACAAACTTATCCAGGAAGTCCATAAAAATCTTATTCATGAGATTCATGAAATAAGCGGGGGCATTGGTTAGTCCGAAAGACATGACTGTATACTCATACAATCCATATGTGGTGGTAAAGGCAGTCTTTGGAATATCCTCTGCACGAATTTTGAGTTGATGATAGCCAGTTCTAAGATCAATCTTAGAAAACACTTTGGCACCGGTCAACTGATCAAACAAATCTTCTATCTTGGGCAAGGGGTACTTGTTCTTGATGGTGACATCATTCAATTTGCGACAATCCGTACATAAACGGTTACCTCCATCCTTCTTGTCCACAAACAAGACAGGTGACCTCCAAGGTGACACACTTGGTTGAATCAATCCTATTTCCAGCATGGAATCCAGTTGCTTTATCAGTTCTGCAAGCTCTGACGGGTTCATACTATATGGTCTCTGGGCTATGGGTCCAGTTCCGGGGATTGGTTCAATGATAAACTCGATATGCCGATCTGGGGGCATACTGGGCAAAACATCTGGAAATACATCGGGGTATTCACAGACTATCCGGACTTGGTCAATGGTAGGTTGGTCTAGACTCTTGTTGCATTTGAATTGGCGAGGTAAGGTTTCAGATATATGATCGACTAATACTCCGGCGGTACTGGTCATGGTTATGGCTTTCTTGGCACAGTCAATCAATCCTTTATGTTTGGACATCCAATCCATTCCTAGTACTACTTCCAAACCTTTAGTTCCGAGTACTATCAGATTTGCATAAAAATCTATGCCATGGATTCAGATAGGGACGGCTTTGCAAATTTGCCTAGCCTTGGTGGTTGATCCGGGAATTTGAACAATCATAACATGCTTCAGTTTGGTTGGTTGGATTTTACTAGTGCATGCAAATTCTTCGGTGACAAATGAATGCGATGCACCAGAATCAAATAACACTCGTGCAAGTACTGAATTAACAGAAAACATACCCAGCACGACGTCTGGCGCTTCCTGAGCTTCTTTAGCATGCATGAGAAAAAGACGGCCGTTGCGGTTGAGTGAATTCCCTGGGGTAAATCTTCTTCCTGGCTGAACACGATGCTGCTGCTGAGCTGGGACATTGGCATTGGGGGATGTAGCATTCTTCTTGTTGGGGCACTCGTTGGAATAGTGGCCTTTATTTCCACAGTCATAACAGGTCACTTGCGACTTGTCCTTGGCTGCTACAGGCACAGCATTGCTTCCAGTCCTAGGGGCAGTGTTGGTGTTGGCGGTAGCATTGTTGTTGTTGAACTTGGGTGGGGCACGATTGAAATTCCTAGCGTTACCGGGGTTGTTGTGATTTCCTCCAGGCCTAGGGTTTCCACGGTTGGGATAGGTCGGACGGTTCATCGGGGGTCTGTTGGTTCTTGGGGTAAATCCTGGAGATGGGTTGGGGCGATACTTTGGGGTCTAATGGGTTCCTGGTTGATGCATCATGCGACGCTTGCGGTTCTCATTGGCTTGGTTGATCTTTCCTTCCATCTGGATAGCTGAGTCGACGAGGGCTTCAATATCCGCAAAGGGGATATTGACTAACACCGTCTGCATCTCATCATGCAGACCATTCAGGAATATTTCTTTCTTCTTGGCTTCGGTGTCGATTTCATCCGGGGCATACCTAGCTAATGAAAAAAATTTGTCACGGTATTCCACTACGGTCATCCTTCCTTGCTTCAGCTCTCTGAACTCATCTCTCATTCTCTTGATCAAACCCGGTGGCACATGGGTTCTGCTAAACTTGACCTTGAATTCTTCCCAGGTCATCATCTGGCCTCCGGTCATTGCGCGAACACTGTTCCACCATGCCCTGGCATCTCCGGCTAGATAGTGGGTGGCGAACAAAACTTTCTCATTGGCTTCCACTCCGGCGACTTCTAGGTTATTTTCCATGGTTTGCAGCCAATCATCGGTGTCTAGGGGTTCTTCTGACTAAGTGAAAATAGGTGGGTTGGTATTCTGGAAATTTTTGAGCTTAGATCCATGGTTGTCCTGATTTCCATGGCCTTGGTTGTTATGGGCTAGCTGGGCTATCTGCTGAAGGGTGGCTAGGTTGGCTTGACGTTCAGCTCTTTCAGCTTCGCGGTCAGAAGTCAACATTTGTAGAATCTGCAATATCGGGTCCGGGGATGAACCACTTCCTCCACGTGGCATATGAAGAGTGAGATAGATCGTGAGAAAAGAGGGGAATTTCTAAAGTTTTGGGTATTTGAAAAACTTTTTAAAGTCTGACTCAGATTTTCTAGCAACTTGCTTTTTCATTCATTCATTCATTCATTCATTCATTCATTCATTCATTCATTCATTCATTCATTCATTCATTCATTCATTCATTCATTCATTCATTCATTCATTCATTCATTCATTCATTCATTCATAGCACACGATACAACACACACCACAACAAGGAAAAGCAGATGGTTTTAAGCACCATTCTGGAAACTACGATACAATGGGACCGAATACTACTCACTACGCTAGTACTCAAGTGCTACTACTCCTCGGAATCTGTGGCTTCGTCATCTTCATCATCATCGATGAAGGCGAAATCGTCCTCATCGGTGCAAAAGTCCATAGCCTGATCCTCCAGAAAATCATCATCATCGCTGAGATAGGAGTAAGGGTCTCCGCGAAGATCCTCTCTGGCATTATCCCTTTCTTCTAACTGCATGTCTCTCTCGTGGATGGTCTCCTCCAGAGATGAGATGTAGTGGCGAAGACGGGCAATAATGCGCTCCTTCTTGTCGAGCTGACGGCGGCGAGACTTGCGATCCTTTGCTAGCATGGCGATGGTCTGATCCCTCGTCTTGATGATGGCAGACTTGTGGTTGCAGTAGTCACGACAGTTGTCCAACTCTTGCTGACGGTCGTACATCATGAAGCTAAGGTGGTCCAATTGAGTCTTCAGCTCAGGGTGGAATGGGGCTTCCAGTGGTTGTCCATTTGCATCACACCTTGGGCAAAACTCAAAGCGAGTACCCTTGATCTGATTGATGCTCTGCCCACACAGACGGGAAAGAGCTTCCTGCATTGCTCTGGCAAGTCCATCGAGCCAGTTGTTTTCTCTCAAGGTAAACTGAATTCCCTCCGCAGTGGGAGGTTCAATCTTTCCTCGGATACTTGCAACAATTAGCCACTGCAGGTCTTCTCCTCCTTGATCATTGAGCTGAGCTCCGAAGAACTCGGGGTGCGGACGCTTCAGAAGTTCCGAAAGCTGGTCCAAATCCCTCTCAAAGATCAGGTCTCCTCCATTCCCCAACTGATAAAACTTGTTGTACTTCACGTCCATCTATAAGAATATAGGACGAGTAAGTTAGTAGAGTGATCGAGTGTGTCAAAATTCTATGTATTTGCAAGAGTTTTTGAGGAACATGAATTTTCATGAAAGAATCAAAGGGATAAGAATGAGAATAAGTTTTTGTAAATATTTGTGTTCTTTGGTTTTGGAAAATAAGTTTTTGATTCAAACGTCCAGCCTAACTAGGGTCTCCTATGGTCAGGATGGCTCTGATACCAACTTGTCAACACCCGGATTTTTAATCCCAGATGCCTGTTATGCCATACATCGCAATCCCAGGATTACCATTTTTGCGAGACATAACAGAATTGGATACCATAGTACATCATCCATTACAAACCGTACATAAGTTCTTACACAAATAGGGATCTCATGATCCAGTTCTTAATACAACATCAAGCAGCGGAATACGTAATAATAACGGTAGCGTAGGCGAAGCTCCATCTTCGGGGTCACAGGCAATGCTGACGATGGGAGATGATCCTAGTTGTCGTAACCTTCCTGGGGTCCATCCTCCAGGTACTCCTCTTCATAGTCTGGCCATGGGAATAGCCAGGGACAAAGCCATGAGTACTCTTTAAGTACTCACAAACTAATACTAACAAGTAATAGGGGTTTTTGGTAATAGGACACTAGGCTCTAGGTTATTTTGCAAAAGCAAGATTTATCTCTACTAAGTCTAGAACCAATGAATGCTAGTCAAAATTTTATAACTCCTAAGTGGGAACTTGTATTTCATATCACCACCCTGTTGTGGTCAAGTCAAAGTCTCAATCCATTTCACAAGTCATTTTGAAAAGTCTGACGGGGGAACAGTATGGCCACTCCAACTGTCCATAACCGCGGACGCGGCTATTCGAATAGTTTGACACTCTGCAGAGATTGTACACTTTCACCACAACATTCGATACATCCGTCAGGAACAAATCCCGAATTCACCATACTCAGTATGCGGATAATCAATCCTAACCTTTCAATTACACGCCCTAGTATAAGTACCTCTCCTGTGAGTTTGGCCTCCTAACCATGACCAACTCTCATCTTGGGTACTGCACAGGTGGACAATCTTCACAAGGTAGCCTCAGCTCAGACCTTGGCCGTGAGGGAACTAATACTAAGGTATATAAGTTTCCAGTCAAGCCCTACCCAATATTCGGGTATTGTGGTTGTACGATAAAATTGGAATGGTATTGCATCCAGACAACCATCAGTTTTATAAAGGGCTAAGGCTCATGCCTTAATATTTTCATCACCAAAATCATCAGGTGTTCGGAAACACATGTCCAAAACATTTCAATAGAATGATCCATCATTCCAAGGTTTTCATAACCATTTTTCCACCAAGTATTCCCATCTAAAGTTCATCAAGTTTTATGCTTAGCACTAGCATCTATAGGTGGGGGTAAGTACTAATGAGGGGTGGTAACTAGTAGATTTTCAACTAATTTCAGTCTTATGCCTTGAGATGATATCAAGATTATCTAGCTTAGGCCAAATTTTATGCTCTTTATGCAACCTTCAAATATCTTTCTAGTATCTATTATTCTCTTAAGTAAACTCTAAGTAAGAGCTTTGATAAATAAATAAAGTATAAAGCTTGCAATTAAAACTAGGATGGTTTATCAAGTGGTATAAGCTTGCTAAGTTAATAGCTTGCATAGGTCAATTGATGTAGTAAGGCTTGCTAAATTGCAAGTGTTAGCTTGCACATTCACTAGTAGTATTAGGCTTGCATTGGTCCACTTGGTTAGTAAAGCTTGCATAAGTATAGTATCTTGCAAGTGTTAGCTTGCCTTGTGCAGAGCAGTGGTTGAAGTTCTCCTCGGCTTCTTCTTCGTAGTATCCTCCTTCCTCCTTGTATCCTTGGTCGGTACTATCGTCTATGAATAAATACAAGGTACACAATCACCAAACAATACTTAACTACTTGCAATCATCACACACAAGGGTCCTATAGATGATCTAACATCATCTCCAACATTACAAGATTAAGGCTTGGTTTAATTCCTTTTATTTTTAGAAAAGTAATTTCTACTCATTGAAAAACTACTTAAGATTTAATATTCTCCAAACCCAATATGGGATTATGTTGACACATGTCATCACCATATATTGTAGTCCATGGGAATGTGATTTAAAGTGGTGTCACAATTTAATAAGGTTTTACCCTTTTATTTTAATTAATTAAAGTGGCTAGAAATGCATATGTAGCATTCTTTTATTACTTGAACATTATTTTTGCAAGTAAACCTATATATTTTTATATATTCTGAAAGGTATGGTTAAATGTGATTTTTGAGAGTTGGAATCAACTCAAAAGCTATTATGGTTTAAATTTGAAAAATGTTTGAATGCAGAAAAGCTTCTGCCTTGTTATTTTTACCATGGGTGCTCTATAGATCCAAATGACTTTAATCCAACGGGCTTTGGTTCAGCATTCCCAGATCTTTCTAACAAAATTGGTTTCATTCAATTTGGTGCACTCAATCGATCTGGGTTGATTTTTGAAGTTGGGTATAGAAGTGAGTTTGAACTAAAATGGAAAAGGTTTAATTCAAATAACTGGGCTACGCGGGAAAAGTTAACGGGCCGGCCTGCTAAGCGAAGAGCTTCCGCAGGCTGTTTAAGTGGGTGTCCCCACTCGTCAGTGAGACAGGGGGGTGCGAAGCGGTACGGGGCAACGTGGTGCGTTCGATCTGATTCTAATCCAACGGCTGAGAGTCATCGTCGACGTTGAGCAACGCCGGCGAGACAGAAACCTAGCGCGGCCTGTGGGGGTTGCTGGGGGGCTCACCGGGGTGCAGGCGAGGGTCGGCGAGGCGGGCGAACGACGAAGTCGACGACGGCGAACTCAGGGATGGTCGCGACAGCTCCTGGGGTGGACGAAATCGACGACGCCCTTCTTCTCCAGAGGCGGCGGGCTCCGGTGAAATTCCGGTGATGCGCTGCTCACCTTGCTCCGGGAATGGTGTGGCACGATCAGTGATGGGAGGGGAGTAGAATGGTGTGAAGAATTCGAGAGGAGGTGGCCTCTATTTATAGTCGAGCGAGGGGACCATTAGGGCGCACGGTGAGCTCGTCGGGGGCGATGGTACAGACGGCTATTGGCATGGGCGAAGGTAGGGGGCGGTGCGGTGTTCCCTGGCGATGCTCAACGACATGGTTTCGAGGCGTGCGACGGTGCGGATTGGTCTGGAACATGCGACGCTCTTCGCGGTAGAGGCAGCGTCTTCGACGGCGAGCGGTGGCTGTGCGGCACGGGGCGGCGAAAGAGGATGTCTGGTGGTCTCCTGGGTCGGTGGCGATCGTGTATGCGCGCGGTGAGGGCGGCGCGCGGTCTGTGAGCTTCGGTCGAGGGTGGCGCTCTGGCGCACGCTCGACATGGTCGCTGGCGGTCTGGGCGCGGTCCGTGCGTGTGGTCCAAGGGTTGGCAAGGTTCGAGCGGTGGACAGGGAGTGGCGGTGGATGGTGGGCTGCCTCCCAGACAAGGTTGGCACAGCTTAATCTTCTCCTAGATTGCTGTCTACACTGGGGTGCCATGGGTGTGCTCGGCTGTTCACCATTGATGGCAATGCCAAGCTTACAGTGGGGCTCGTGCTTGGTTTAACTTGCTAGACGATCTACTGAGATGGTTGTGAGCTAGAGAGGGAACAAGTTAGGCTTCAATCACTGCTCACTATAGTGTTTAGATTTTGTATGATTTGTGTCTGCAATGTGTTTGATGAAATGGCCGCATGAAATCAAGTTTTGAATTTTGAAAAGATTTTTGGTGGGTGTGATAGATTGGTGCTGGTGAGTCTGCAGAAGCTTGGGTTTCAAAAGTTGAGCTTGTTTGAGTGGTTTTTGAAAAAGTGGGATCTTCCCAGATGATAAAGATTCAATTTTGAATTGTCATTTAAACTATGCATTTGAAAGTTTCTGGATGATCACAAAGTGGGCCTTGATACTTTGTTATGAGTACATTCAAGGGGTGCAAAGATCTAGAAAAGTTTCTGTTAGGTTCTGAAAGTTTGAGACAACCAAAGTAGGCATGGGAGTTAAATTGGTCAAAATGACCATTCCTTTATTTTATTTGTTTTGCTTTATTTGTCTTTGGGAAAAGTGTGGGAAATGTTTTAGATGATGTTTATTTCACCTAAGAAACATTTTACAAGCAAAGAAACACACAAACAAGGTGGTTTAAAAGAATTTCAAATTCAATGCATACTCATATGCATGCATTCATAATTTTATTCAGAAAAGTTTTTGTTAACCCTAATTTTGATGATTAGAGTTTGATGATTCGAGTTTAGTATTTTTGGGATGTTACAACAACCCCATCAAACTCCAAATCCGGCACCCATGTGTGACGTCGTCGGAGGAGAAAATTAGATTTGCGAGACTTTAACCACGAACTCATCACAAGATTCAACATCTATAAGTTGTCACAAAGCATGCTATCATATGCACGCACTCCTAAATAACCTCCCGAGGTCCGCTCTGACGCATGAGATTACCACGAACTCATCACAAGATTCAACATCTAAAAGTATTCGAGGCCAGTGAGGGTTTACCTGAAGGAACTACATCTGACGAGGTTCAGAATAAGTTCAAGAAAATCAATATTGCCTTTGTGGGATGCGTTCTGAGTGTTCTTGACAATAAGCTGTTTGATGTGTACATGCACATCAAAGATGGAAAAGAGCTATGGGAGACACTAAACTCTAAGTTCGGTGTAGCAGATGCTGGTAGTGAGTTCTACATCATGGAGAACTTTCATGATTACAGAATGGTTAACAACCGTTCTATAGTTGAACAAGCTCATGAGATACACTACTTTTCCAAGGAGCTTGAAATCCTCAAGTGTATTTACCCAAAAAGTTTGTGGCTGGGTGCATTATTGCAAAGTATCCTTCTTCATGGAGGAACTTCGCCACAACTCTCAAACACAAGAGACAAGAGATATCGGTTGAAAACCTGATAGCGTCTCTTGATGTTGAGGAGAAGGCTCGGGCTAAGGACACTGCTGAGAGAGGTGGCGAGGGCCAGTCTAGCGCCAACATGGTGCAGAAGAATACCTTCAGCAAGAACAAATGAAACTATAAGCCCTCGTTCAACAAGCCTGAAAAGACTACAACCTTCAATAATAAGAAGAAGCTGAACAAGGCCGAGCTATGTTGCTATTCATGTGGAGAGCTCGGTCACTTTTCCAAAGAATGTCCAGTACGTGCAGATCACAGAGGGAAAAGTGGTAATACTGTCAACCCGTGACCGGTAGCCACACTGATGGGTACGGTAATTTATTTACTGTTCTTTCAGTATTCAATCATCATGTTGGTGGACTGGTACGGGTGCTAATGTTCATCTGTGCACTGACATCTCTATGTTCACTACTTATCAGGTCGCTCGGGATTCATCCGTTCTAATGGGGAATGGATCACATGCTTTTGTCCATGGTATTGGCACGGTGGATCTGAAGTTTACTTCCGGAAAGATCGTGCAGCTGAGGAACGCACAACATGTCCCTACTATGAACAAGAATCTCGTTAGTGGCCCCCTTCTATGTAGAGATGAGTTTAAGGTTGTGTTAGAGTCCAATAAGGTCGTTGTTTTGAAATATGAACAATTTATTGGTAAAGGTTATGAGTTCGGAGGCTTGTTCCGTTTTTCACTTTTAGAGTTTTGTAATAAATCCGTGAATCATATTTGTGGTGGTGTTAATGGTGATACCAGTGTTTGGAATTCTCGTTTATGTCACATTAATTTTGATTTGATGTCTCAGATGTCTAGTATCAGTTTAATTCTGAATTTCACTATTGTCAAAGGTTCTAAGTGCCATAGTTGTGAGCAATCAAAGCAACCTGGAAAGCCTCACAAGGTTGGCGAGGAGAGAAACTTGGCACCACTAGAACTCATACATTCTAATCTATGCGAGATGAATGGTGTGTTGACAAAAGGTGGAAAGAAATATTTCATGACGTTGATAGATGATGCTACTAAATTCTGCTATGTTTACTTGTTGCAAACTAAAGATGAGGCTTTAGACTACTTTAAAATTTATAAGGCTGAAGTTCAAAATCAACTGGAGAGAAATATAAAGAGTCTTAGGTCGGATCGTGGTGGTGAGTATTTTCCCAAAATATTTGACGAATTCTGTGAGGAACACCGAATTATTCATGAGAGGACGCCTCCCTACTCGCCCCAATAAATAAACAGGGTTACCGAGAGGAAAAACCGCATACTGACAGACTTGGTGAATTCCATGTTAGCCATTGCTGGTTTATCAAAGGCATGGTGGGGGAGGCTTTGTTGACTTCATGTCATGTCCTGAATAGAGTTCCTAACAAGAATAAAGAAAAGACCCCATATTCAGAGTGGGCTGGGAGAAAACCATCACTTTCGTATCTGCGCACTTGGGGGTGTTTGGCAAAGGTCAACATACCGATTCCCAAGAAATGCAAGCTCAGACCTAAGACAGTGGATTGTATCTTTCTAGGATATGCTTCATGGAGTGTAGGCTATAAATTTTTAGTGGTTAAATCTGAGATACCTGATATGCATGTTGATACTATAATGGAATCTCGTGGTGCAACATTCTTTGAGAATATATTTCATGTGAAAGATATGCATAGCATTGGTAGAATTTCTTCTAAAATACTTCCTGAATCTAGTGCATCTACTGAGAATTCTGAACAACCACATGAGGAAGTCCTTGGAAAGGATGATGATGAACCTCTCATGAGGAGTAAGAGATAGAGCATTGCAAAATCCTTTGGTAACGATTTCATCGTGTACCTTGTGGACGATACTCCCAGATCCATTGTTGAGGCATATGCATCTCCTGATGTAGATGATTAGAAAGAAGCTGTCCAAAATGAGATGGACTCGATTCTTTTTAATGGAACTTGGGAATTATCAGAACGACCCTATGGTTGTAAACATGTGGGCTGTAAGTGGGTGTTCAAGAAGAAGCTAAGGCCTGATGGTACTATTGAGAAGTACAAGGCGCGTCTTGTAGCTAAGGGCTACACATAGAAAGAAGGTGAAGATTACTTTGACACATATTCACCTGTCGCTAGACTGACCACCATTCATGTAGTACTGTCCCTGGATGCCTCTTATGGTCTTCTCATTCATCAAATGGACGTGAATACAACTTTCCTTAAAGGAGAGTTGGAAGAGGAGATCTATATGGATCAACCGGATGGGTTTGTGGTAAAAGGTGAAGAGACAAAGGTGTGCAAGTTATTAAAATATTTATATGGCCTAAAACAAGAACCTAATCAATGTCATGAGAAGTTTGACAAAACTCTTATTTCTGCTGGCTTTGTCATTAATGAGGTTGATATGTGTGTTTACTATCGCCATGGTGGGGGCGATAGTGTTATATTATGTTTGTACGTGGATGACATTCTGATCTTTGGTACAAACATGAAAGTGATAAATGAAATCAAGTATTTCCTGTCAAAGAGTTTTGATATGAAAGATCTGGAAGAGGCTGATGTGATTCTGAACATCAAGCTTATTATGAACGAGAATGTGATTACTTTAACGCAATCTCATTATGTTGAGAAGGTCTTGAGCCGTTTTAGCTTTATTAATGGCAAGACTTCTCCAACACCTTATGATCCCAGTTTGACATTATGAAATAATAAGGAACTAACAAATCAGCTGAAACATTCACAAGTTGTTGGTTCTCTCATGTACTTAGCAAGAGCTACAAGACCCGATATCTATTTTTCTATGATCAAGTTGAGTAGGTTCATGTCTAACCTGGGTATTGATCATTGTCATGCACTTAAAAGGGTCATGCGCTATCTATGTGGTACAAGGAGATACAGGATTCACTATTCAGGCACCCTACTGTGCTTGAAGGATATAGTGATTCGAACTGGATCTCTGACGTTGATGAACTCTACGCCATGAGCGGATATGTGTTTACCCTTGGAGGTGGTACAGTGTCATGGAGATCCCGTAGACAGACCATATTGACGAGGTCAACTATGGAAGAAAAGCTTACTGCTTTAGACACAGCCACTGTTGAGTCAGAATGGCTGCGTGAGCTCTTGATGGACTTGCATGTGGTTCAAAAACCTGTGCCAGCAATACTTTTGAATTGTGACAACCAAACTGTTATTTTCAAAGTGAACAATTCTAAGGATAATAGGAAGTCATCAATACATGTGAAGAGACATTTGAAATATGTCAGGAAATTGAGAAACTCCGGTCTGTTACATATATTCAAATAGACAAAAACCTGGCAGATCCCTTTACAAAGGGACTACCAAGAAATGTGATAGAAAGTGCATCGAGGGAGATGGGGTTGAGACCCATGGATGTCACACCTAGTGGTAACCCAACGTATGTGATCGGAGAACCCGTGAATTAGGACCTGGGAAGAACAAGCTATGGTTTTGCCACCAACAATGCATAACACCAAATCAATCTAGGGTTTTGCCATCCTCTCTGCTTGCGCTACCACCGTAGTCTACTCCATCCTTCTTGCTGGCGTGCACCGGCGGTCGGGAGAGCAGGTCTCCGGAACCAGTCGTCTTTGTGATCCTGTACGGGAGAGGGCGGATAAGGTTTTTGGGAAGCGCTCTGTGTGACTGCTCAAGTTCGACATCACTGCGCGTCTTCCCGGTCGTCAAGCCGGAAATACTACATGCCGACTTCTTCGACAAACTACTGCACCAACAGCGACTTCATCGGCGACTAAGCAGTACATATACTGTCATCAGATCTGTTGCTTTACTATGGCTATTAGCACGTATACTCTGCTACTATTCATGTTGATCAATACATCTAGTATGTTAGAGGTTCACATGATTGTAGCTGTTGCTGTCATCATTTATATTCTGGAATTAATCATGGAAATTATCCCTAATAATCCAATAGTAGCTTGTCAAAGACAAAGCCATTGTCATTGAAAGAATCAGGCCGAGGAAACACCCCAAAACAACCCCATCAAACTCCAAATCTGGCACCCATGCGTGACGTCGTCAGAGGAGAAAATTAGATCTGCGAGACTTTAGCCACGAACTCATCACAAGATTCAACACCTCTAATGTTGGGGGATGACCCCAGGTAGGGTCAAGGTAAGTAAAGAGAGAGAGTAATGTTCGTGATCAAGACCGAATCTAGATATGATCCGGCCAAGTCATGTAGGAGTCGGCCGAATGAGGTCCGACTTACCCCGAATCAAGTGGTTAAGACTTGACTCGACCGACATATGAAATATGTTGGAGTAACACTGTCATGCATCTTAAGTGCAGGGTGAGGTCAAGCCGATTCATGTGAGGCGAGGCCGGGTCAAGGGAAGCTTGTACAAGAAGGAGGCAAGCCTCAAAGTCAAACCCTAGCCACTGTCTCTCTCTGGAATCTGCATAGTGCCAAGCGCTACAGACAAGAAGCAGAGCAGCAGAGGAGCAAAAGGAGGTCACGGAGGTGATAGTCTTTAGGCCCTAGGCTCACATGTGGTGGACTCTAGGTCTTTTCCATCGATAGAAGGGGGAAATGGAAAGAGGTCCGCCAAGTTACCACTTTGGGACAAGCATATTCCATGAATATGCTTGTCCACGTGAGCCCTAGAAGGCACCTAGCCATTCCTTTATAAGGAGGGGCTGAGAGTCTAGAGGAGGGGATCGATTCATTTTTCCTCACCGGGCACTAGTTGTAGCTTCTTCTTCCTCTCGCTCATACAGCTCGAGGAGCAAGTGTAGCTCCATTGGTGTTGAATAAAGATCGAGTTCTTGCATTCTGAGTGTAGAAACCACTACATCTTCCCTCCCTGGATCCCACTAGCATCCATTGGCCCCAACTTAAGCCTACCCATTGCATCTGCAGTGCCACCACCATGACAGTTGGCGCCCACCGTGGGGCCAGCAGCGGTGCTAGATGGAGTCAAGATTCGGACAGGAAACTTCATCAACACAGGCAAGCGCGTCGTCTCCATCTTAGTCTAGAGATTCGACATCTGGGACTACGTCAGCGGCAACACTGGTAGCTTCGGACCGAGGCCACCCCCGCGCAACCGATTCTTCATCAACTTAGGTGCTCACAAGATCTACGTTGGCGTCGACATGTCTCGCGTCTACCCGCGCAGAGTCTTCCTCGCGGGAGACCCTCCCCTCAGCGCTGCGAGCGGTCAGGGTAACACTCGCCCCGCAGGCAGTGTTGAGGTGATGATGACGGCACCAGCACCAGTAGCAAGAGCAAGCGCCTAATGAAGCAAGAACCCGATGACTGCAGACCAGGCAGCGGTTAAGCCGGTAGCCGCGAAGCAGGCAGCAGCAGATCCGTTAGTAGCTAAAGCACCCGAGGTGCAAGAGGTAACGTACAAGGCACTAAGGGTAAGATGGCCACCTCTGGAGAGGCCGGAGAATATCTTGCAAGCAGCCATAGATAACCTAACAACACCTCTGGCACCAATCATTAACCCGGCAAATGCACAGGCAGAACTAGAAGAGACTAGGTTGAGAATGTTAGAAGAATCCAAGAAAGTATCTGCGCTGCAGGGATCCTTCGATAGGACTTGCGAGAGTATGCTAGGGCAAACAAGCTAGATACGGCTCCCACACGAATAGATGATTTAAGGATAAAAGGGAAGAACCTCCTTAGTGATATTAATAAAGAACATGAATCTCAGCAGGGTGATTCGGCTAACCCTGGGCTGCCGAGGTATAGTACCCCGGTAAAGAACCTCAGAGCGACGAATGCAGCAGCCTCAGATGTGGAGGGATTAACCGGGGAAGACCGGCAGAGGCAGCAAGAAAGAGTAAATGAGCTGGTACGCATCACGAACCAGCAGAATGAGGAGATACTCAGAGCTAACCCGACAAAACTAGGGGGTTCGTGCATGGTTCACTCAGTTGGGGCTGCCCCGGCGCTATCAGCTGCCGCTGCATCCTCACCTGAAAATGGGTTAAGAAAAGATAAAGAAGTAACCTCGGGAGAAAGAAACAAACAAATTGTTCCATATGACCCGGCGGTGGCCGAAAAAGTTAATGAAAATAAAGGCAATGAGTAACAGCGGTGAAAGAAACCCCGGCCGCAACAATAGAGAGCATGGGAACCTCAGACGAGGGAACCCCGAGAATTATAACCCGGCTTAAGGAAGACGGTATCACCCGCAAGATCATCAGCCGAGGAACGAACCTCGGCAGGGGAGAGATCCAGGACATGTTCCACATAACCCGGCTCATGACAGATATATTGATGGTTATTCAGAAATGGAAAATGCCGGATTTCTTGGGCAAAACCACTATGGGGTGGAAGAAAGAGCTATGTATAGAAATTTGCTGTCGAATGATGCAAGATTAAAACTTGATAGGCTATATCCTTCCGAGTTATTGGAAGAGCAAGGTCCTCCTAGACCGGCATGTTTTGGACCCCGGATTATGGGTGAGCCACCTGTCCCAAACTTCCAGTTAGCAAGAGGCACAAAAACATATAACGGAAGTACTAAACCACAAGATTGGCTGATTGACTATGCCACTTCAGTGAAAATAGCAGGGGGGAATTTGAGATGGGCTATGAGATATGTGCCCCAGATGTTGGACGGGTGAGCCAGGGTCTGGCTGAATAACTTACCCGCCGACAGTATCAATTGCTGGTTGGACTTTGAGGAGATGTTTGGCAGTAACTTCACCAGTACATATAAGAGGCCGAATAGGCCTCAACAACTGGCAATGTGCAAACATAGACCGAATGAGACTGATAGGGAATTCCTGACTCGATGGTGCAATCTCAGAAACTCCTACGAAGGATTAATTGAATCACAAGCGATTGCTTGGTTTGTGCAAGGGTGCAGATACGAAAGTGTGTTGTGGCAAAGGCTACAAAGAGATATGCCTACTACGTTGGCAGAGACAATCAGAATAGAAGATTCATATGCATTGGTTGATCCAACTCAACCCGAGCTTATGTCGGCAGAACACCTAGAGCAGCATGACCATTACGCTCGTGATGGTGCAGGATCATCCCGACAGAATGAGTTCCGAGGTAGGAGAAGAGATGAGAGGCCAGATTACAGATACAGTTCGAATCAGGTTGCTATAGTTGTACAGGACCAGCTGGGTGCAGGAAGCAATCAGCGCCAGAAGAACGGTCCTCAACAATGGACACTAAGGAATGATGGGAAGAAACAATGGACTCCAGAACAGAAGAAACAATGGCAGGAGAGGCCAAAGTACACGTTTGAGTCAATGCTGGATCAACCATGTAAGTTTCACACGCCTAACCCGACAAAACCAGCCAACCACACAACTCGTCAATGCGCTTGGATGAAGAGTGCAATGGGAAAGCCGGCAGCAATGCAAGCGCCACAACAGCAACCACACCACCCACATCAGCAAGACAGTCAGAGCGTACAGTGCCGTCACATGGAAGTAAATGCAGTTATGCTAGCAGTTCCGAGGTATATGCCATGGTCCGATCAAGAGATGACTTGGAGCAGTAGAGATCATCCCAAGATCATGCCGAATCCCAGGTCATATGCCCTGGTGCTAGACCCAATATTTGTCGGGCCTAGTATCAATGTGAAATTCTCAAAGGTGCTGATAGATAATGGAAGCAACATCAACATTATGTACAAGGATATAATGCATAAGCTCGGCATATCTCCGAATATGCTGCAGTCGACCAAGACAACCTTTCATGGGATAGTACCAGGACTATCCTGCGAGCCCATTGGGAAGGTCCGAGTAGACGTCTTATTCGGCACAAGGGAAAATTGCAGGGCAGAGAATTTAGAATTTGAGGTGGTGGATCTAGAAAGTTGCTATCATGCATTACTCGGACGGTCGACATTGGCTAAGTTTATGAGCAGCTATCACATTGGTTACTTGAAATCAATGGAATGTGCTTCGGCTGGATCAAATCTAGCCGAATCTTTGGTAATCGCAAGGGAGAAAAGGAGAATTCAGGAGGTCACAGCTTTGGCTCAGTCAGCACAGCTTAACATGCCAGCACTTGCTAACTCGCATGGAAGTGTTTCTTTCCAACCGACTAAGGAGACAAAGAAAATTTAGATTGATGATCAGTTCCCAGAGCACACCATCACCATTGGTGCCGGCCTAAATGATAAATAGGAAAAGCAAGCTCACCAACTTCCTCCGTGAGAATTGGGATATCTTTGCATGGTCTACACAAGATCTGCAAGGAGTACCGAAGGAGTTGGCTGAGCACTCTTTGCATGTAAGGCCAGGAGCAAGGCTGGTAAAGCAACCTCTCCACCGCTTCTCCAAAGACAGGAGAAAAATCATAGGGGATGAGATAGCTCGGCTCCTTGCGGCTGGGTTTATTATAGAAGTACTTCATCCAAATTGGCTATCTAACCCGGTGTTGGTAGAAAATAAAAAGGATGACCCAAACGTAGTTGTCGTTTGGCGTTTGTGTATCGATTATACGAACCTCCCAAGGATCCTTTTCCTTTACCTAGGATAGACCAGGTTATTGATTCAACCATAGGTTGTGAACTATTATCATTCGTAGATGCGTATTCTGGCTTCCACCAGATACCGTTAAACCCGACCGATCAAATAAAAACTGTGTTTATCACCCCGTATGGGTCTTATTGCTATCGCACCATGCCATTCGGCCTGCACAATGCAGGAGCCACATACCAAAGGTGTATGCAAAATGTTTGCATGATCAGTTTGGAAAAAATGTTCAAATATATGTTGATGATGTGGTTATAAAAACCAAACAGAGCCATACGCTTCTAGAAGATATCCGGCAGACATTTGCGAATCTAAGGAGATTCCGAATGAAGCTTAACCCGAAAAAATGCACCTTCGGTGTACCAGCCGGAAAATTACTCGGTTTCCTCGTATCCAGCCGAGGCATAGACGAAAATCCGACTAAAATTCAGGCAGTTGAAAGGATGGAACTGCCGAAGTGCCTCAATAACGTTCAGAAATTTACATGATGCCTTGCATCTTTAAGTCGGTTTATGAGTGGGTTAGGTGAAAAAGCATTACCTTTGTATCAGTTGATGAAAAAATCCGATAAGTTTACCTGGACACCTCAGGCAGATAATGCTTTTCGTGAGTTAAAAGATGCTAGCCACAGCGCCAATTTTAGCCTCGCCACTATCGAAAGAGCCTATGTTGCTCTATATAGCAGCAACAAACCGAGTTGTGAGAACTGTGATAGTTGTAGAACATGAGGAAGAAGGTAAGTCGGTACAAAGGCCGGTCTATTACCTAAGCGAGGTGTTATCCGCCTCTAAGCAAAATTCTCCACACTACCATAAAATGGCTTATGGAGTGTATATGTCGGGAAAAAAGCTCAAGCATTATTTTTAGGAGAACCCCATAAAGGTGATTTGTGAGGCACCAATAGCCGAGATAATGAGCAACAAAGATGCAAGCGGCCGAATAGAAAAATTGGCAATTGAGTTATCCCCTTACGCCCCACAGTTTGATAGACGAGATGCAATCAAATCTCAGGCGTTGGCCGACTTTTTTCTCGATTGGGCCGAGATACAGTTTGAGCCCCCGTTGCCTGATCCGAACTATTGGACGATGCATTTCGATGGATCCAAACTAAGAAATGGGTTAGGAGCAGGGATAGTATTTACCTCTCCAAAGAAAGATCGACTGAAATATGTACTGCAAATACACTTTGCTACATCAAATGATATAGCCGAATATGAGGTGCTGGTCCATGGCCTAAAGATGGCGAAAGAGATTGGCATACGTCGAATCCTATGCTTCAGATATTCGGACCTCGTAGTACAACAGGTATCAGGAAATTGGGACGCATTGGATGCAAATATTGCCTTGTATCGGTTTCATGTACAAAAAATCAGTGGCTATTTCGACGGGTGTGATTTTCACCACATACCTCGGGCGGAAAACGATGCTGCAGACACTCTATCAAAGCTTGGATCGACCAGATAGTCAATTCCACCTGGTATCGCCCTAGAACACCTGAGAAAGCCATCAATCATACCTTCCCCAGAGTCCGAATCAATTCGCCTCTCATCAGATTAGAAATCTAAATGTGTCCCAATGGAAATTGATAAGGGAAATGAGCCGGGTAACCCGGGGACTAAATTAGCTAATTAGAAAGCTGATGACGAAAATTCGGCAGGCATTATGTTGGGAGAAGTAATGAAAATCGATGGGACAGTTACCCCGGGGCATGTCAACACCCGGATTTTTAATCACACATGCCTGTTATGCCATACATAACAATCCCAGGATTACCATTTTTGCGAGACATAACAGATTGGATATCACAGTACATCATCCATTACAAACCATACATAAGGTCTTGCACAAATAAGGATCTCATGATCCAGTTCTTAATACAATTCAAGCAGCAGAATAACGTAATAATAACGATAGCATAGGCGAAGCTCCATCTTTAGGATCACAGGCAATGTTGACGATGGGAGATGATCCTAGTTGTCGTAACCTTCGTGCTGTCTGTCCACCTGATACTCCTCTTTATAGTTTGGCCACGGGAATAGCCAGGGACAAAGCCATGAGTACTCTTTAAGTACTCGCAAACTAATACTAACCAGTGAAGTGGTTTTGAATAGGATATACTAAGCTCTAGGGTTGTTTTGCAAAAAGCCAGATTTACCTCTACTAAGTTCAAAGGCAAAGAAAGCTAGTTGAAAGTTTTATAACACCTAAGTGGGAACTTGAATTTCATGTCACAACTCTGTTGTGGTCAAGTCAAAGTCATAAATCATTTCATAAGTCATTTTGAAAACATCTGACGATAGAACTGTACGACCACTCCAACTGTCCATAACCGCGGACGTGGCTATTCGAATAGTTTGACACTCTGGAAAGATTGTACACTTTCACCACAACATTCGATACATCCGTCAGGAACAATCCTAAATTCACCATACTCAGTATGCGGATAATCAATCCTAACCTTTCAATTACACGCCCTAGTATAGGCACCTCTCCTATGAGTTTGGCCTCCCAACCATGACCAACTGTCATCTTGGGTACTGCGTAGGTGGAATATCTTCACAAGGTAGCCTCAGCTCAGACCTTGGCCGCAAGGGAACCCATACTAAGGTATATAAATTACCAGTCAAGCCCTACCCAATTTTCGGGTATTGTGGTTATAGGTAAAATTGGAATGGTATCGCATCCAGACAACTATTAGTTTTCTAAAGGGCCAAGGCTCATGCCTTAACATTTTCATCGTCATAAATCATTTGGTGTTCGGAAACACATGTCAAAAAATTTCAGTAGAATGACTCATCATTCTAAGGTTTTCATAAACATTTTCACCAAGTATTTCCATCTAAAGTTGATCAAGTTTTATGCGTAGTACTAGCATCTACAAGTGGGGGTATTTACTAATGAGGGGTGGTAAACAAGTGTATCTTATCTAAGTAAAATCTCATGCCTCAGGATGACATCAATATTATCTAACTTAGGACACGTTTTATGCTCTTTATGCTACCTTCAATTATCTTTCTGGAATCTACAAGTCACTAAGTAAAATTTTGATAGAAAGCTTTTAATAAAGAAAATAAAATACTAAGCTTGCAAGTAAAACTAGGATGGTGTGTCAAGTGGGTATAATCACATATGCTTAAGGCATATAGTTGGCATAGTAACAAGCAAGTAGTAGCTTTCATAAGTGGGGTATCTTGCAAGTATTGGCTTGCTAAGATATTAGTATAAGCTTACCTTGTGCAGAGCAGTGGTTGAAGTTCTCCTCGGCTTCTTCCTTGTAGTATCCTCCTTCCTCCTCATATCCTCGGTCGGTACTAGCGTCTATAAATAAATACGAGGTACGCAATCACCAAACAATACTTAACTATTTCTAATCATCACACAAAAGTTTACAGTAGATGATCTATCATCATCACTAACATTACAAGGATTAAAACACTTGTACCATTGATTTTATTTGAGAAAAGTAATTTCTACTCATTGAAAAACTACTTAATATTTAATATTCTCCAACTCAAACATGGGATCATGTTGACACATGTCATCACCCCATATTTCAGCACATGGGAATGTGATTTAAAGTGGTGTCACAATTTAATAAGGTTTAACCTTTTTATTTTAATTAATTAAAGTGACTAGAAATGCCTATGTGGCATTCTTTTATTACTTGATAATTATTTTTGTAAGTAAACATATATATTTTATATATTCTGAAAGGTATGGTTAAATGTGATTTTTTAAGAGTTGGAATCAACTCAAACGCTCTTATGGTTGAATTTTTAAAAAGTTTGAATGCAGAAAAGGTTCTGCCTTGTTAGTTTTACCATGGGTGATCTACAAATCTAAATGGTTTGAATCCACGGGCTTAGATTAAGCATTCCAGTACCTTTCTAACAAAATTGGTTTCATGAATTTTGGTTCAGTGAATCGAGCTGGGTTGATTGTTGAATCTAGGTACAAAACTGGGTTTGAAATTAAATGAATAAATCTAAATTTGAATTAGTGGGTCACGCGGGATGTTTAACTGGGCCGTCCCACTATGCACAGCGCGTGCGCGGGCTGGTTAAGTGAGCGACCCCACTCGTCAGTGAGACAACAAGTGGCGAAGCGGTACGGGGTGATCTAGGTTGCACGATCTAACTCTAATTGAACGGCTCTGGTTCATCGTCCACATCGGGCAGCGCCGACGAGACAGAACCCTAGCGCGGCAGGTGGGGGTCGTGGGAGGATCACCGGGGCTTAGGCGATGGTCGGTGACGGGGGCAAATGACGAAGTCGACAACGACGATTCTCCTGGTACCGGTAGCTTCTCCTGGGGCGGCTCCAATCGACGGCGCCTCTCCTCGGACAACTCCGGTGAAATTCCGGCCACCTGGTGCTTTCCTTGCTCCGGGAGTGAATGGGGGGGGTATCAGTGAGAGGTGGGGAGTGAACTGGTGTGAAGAAAACGACCGGGGAGGCCACATTTTATAGTGGCTGAAGGAGACCGAAGGGTGCGGGCTGAGCTCGTCGGGGTCGGCTGCACAACAAGCTAATGGCATGGCCGAAGGTAGGGTTCAGTGCATTGCCTCCTGGCGAAGCTCAACAGCTTGATGGCGAGGCGTGGGGCAGTGCGAATCGGTCGGAACACGTCGACGCTCTGGGCGGCTCTGACGGAAATCTTAATGGCGCACAGGCGCTCCTAGTCGTGCGACGGTGAACGAGCATGTCTGGGGCGGTTCCTGGTGCGGTGGTGATCACGTACGCGAGCGGCGAAGGCGGGGCGCGGTTTGTGCGAGCGTGTCGAGCGCGGCGCTCTGGCGCTCTCTCGACATGGCCGCAGAGAGAATGGTCGCACGCGTTCTGGGTGGTCCAGTGGC
Source organism: Avena sativa (assembly GCA_916181665.1). Taxonomy (NCBI): domain Eukaryota; kingdom Viridiplantae; phylum Streptophyta; class Magnoliopsida; order Poales; family Poaceae; genus Avena; species Avena sativa. The sequence continues at coordinate 132,668,710 of OV702283.1, read as the reverse complement.
TGGCTGTGCTCGGGGCTTGGACAAGGAGTGGCGGTGGACGGTGGCGTGCGTCCCAGACATGGTGGCTAGGCTTGGTGCTTTCTCTGGCTAGCTAGCCATGGTCGGCTGGCAAGGGTACCTTCGGGTTGGCATGGCATGGTGCAATGGGTAGGGGCTAGGGGTGTTCAAGGCACTGGTTGGCACTGGGGGAGACAAGGGTGATCAATGGTGAACAATGCTTAGCCAAATTACTGCTCAAAACTGTGAAGTTTGGCCAGTTTGATTTTCTGTCCCCAAGTGTTTGATGAAATGGCCGCAAGAAATTTAAATTTGAATTTTTGGTTCAAACTTGGTGGGTTGGCTAGGCACATACTAGGGAGTATCTGGTTAGTTGGATTGTTCAAGGGGCACTGGTTTGGCTGGGTTTTGAAAATGTGTGATCTTCACATATGTTAAAGATTCAATTTTGAATTTTCATTTGAATGGGGTTGCCAAATGTTTCTGCAAGTTTGAAAGGTGGGATTTGCTTCAATTTTACTTGGTCTAGCAAGGGGTGAAAAGAATTGGAAAAGTTTCTGTTTGGAATCTTGGACTAGAAACACTCAAAATGACCTAGTGAGCAAGATTGGCAAAAATGACCATTTGCCTTATTTGATTTGTTTTTGATTTTCTCTTGATTTGTTTCTACTTGGAAATGTTTTAGATGATGTTATATTCATCTTTGAACCATTCCTTACTATTTAGTTGAATCACACAAGTCCATTCATGCATTTATCAAATCATCACATACACACATGCATTCATTTGGTTTTTATTTAATCAAAAAATTTGTTAACCCTAAATTTAGTGATTAGAGTTTGATGATCATTGTTTCATATTTTTGGGATGTTATAAACCTTCCCTCCTTAAACGAAATCTCATCCCGAGATTTGAAAAAGAAGAAAAATATTACCTAGGATTTAAAGAGATTGGGAAACTCCGTCCTGATGTGATCTTCTTGCTCCCAGGTAGATTCTTCAGTGTGGTTGCTCCACTGGATCTTGAGAAATTTGATGCTTTGAGTTCTGGTGGTTCTGAAAGCTTCTTCCAAAATACGGATGGGTACTTCGGGATACGTCAGGTCATCGTTGATCTCTATGGTCCGGTGATCAATGTTCTTGAAAAATTCAGTCTTCTCCGGAACTTCAAGGCATTTGTGAAGTAACGATATATGGAACACATTGTGTACTGCTGACATTTCCTCTGGCAGTTCCAATTGATATGATACTTATCCTCGACGATTCAGAATCTTGAAGGGTTCGATATATCTGGGGGCTAACTTTCCTTTGAGCTGGAAACGCTGCATTTCCTTCAAAGGAGACACTTTGAGATACACCAAATCTCCGATATTGAAAGCGAGCTCTCGACGTCTCTTGTCGGTGTAACTCTTCTATCTTGACTGGGAGGTGTTGAGGTGCTCACGAATCTTGTGAACTTTCTCTTCTTCTCGTAGGATGTCGGGTCTGAAAATATGACTCTCTCCCACTTCCGACCAATTCAAAGGGGTGCGACACTTCCTTCCATACATGAATTCAAATGGGGCCATTTGCAGACTAGCTTGATAACTGTTGTTGTATGAAAATTCTGCGAAAGGCAGATAGTCTTCCCATTTAGATCCATACTCTAGCACACATGCTCTCAACATATCATCGGGTATTTGATTTACTCGCTCCGTTTGTCCATCTGTATGAGGGTGATACGCTGTGCTGAAATCCAATCGGGTTCCTAAACCTTCTTGGACTTTCTTCCAGAATCTCGAGGTAAACTGAGTTCCTCGATCTGATACGATGTTCTTGGGGACTCCGTGGAAACTGACGATTCTAGCGATATATAACTCCGCTAGCTTCGAACTCTGGTATGTGCTCTTGACTAGTAAGAAATGGGCTACTTTGGACAATCTGTCAACTATGACCCAGATAGATTCATTTCCCCTACTAGAAGTAGGCAATCCGGTGATAAAGTCCATTCCAACGGAATCCCATTTCCATTTCGGAATTTGTAATGGTTGCAACAGTCCTGCGGGTCTCTAATGTCCCGCCTTGACTCTCTGACATATATCACACTTGGCGATATAGCTTCCGATTTCTCTCTTCATCCTATGACACCAAAATTTCTCCTTCAAATCCTAATACATCTTCGTTCCTCCGTGGTGGATAGAATAAAGAGTATCATGGGCCTCTTTCAACTACGAATCTGCTGGTACACAGAGGCGTCCTTTGTACCACAGAACTCCTTCTTCGTCTTCGGTGAATCCGGGTACTTTGCCTGTACCGATACGATGTTTGATTCCGTCGATACTAGTATTTCCTTTCTGCTCCTCCTTGATCTTACTAATCAAAGTGGGTTGAAGTTCTATGCTAGCCAAAAATCCTTCACTCACTAATTCCATTCGGAAATCTTCCATCTCTTTGTGCAAACTTGGTTGCTCCTTCAAAATCATGGAGTTCAAGCGGCACGGCAATCTACTAAGGGCATCTGTTACCACATTGGCTTTACCGGGGTGATAGTGAATGTCCAGATCATAGTCCTTAATCAGCTCAATCCATCTTCTTTGCCTCATATTCAGCTCCTTCTGAGTGAATATATACTTTAGTCTCTTGTGATCCGAATAAATCTCACAACGTTTTCCCATGAGATAATGCCTCCATGTCTTCAGGGCTAGAACTACGGCTGCTAGTTCAAGTTCATGGGTTGGATAATTCTGTTCATGCTGTTTCAGTTGTCGTGATAGATAAGATATAACTTTGCCTTCTTGCATTAGCACACATCCGAGACCGATCTTGGATGCGTCACAATACACATCAAAGGGCTTCGTGATATCCGACATGATCAAGATTGGGGCTGAAATCAATCTCCTCTTGAGTTCCTAAAAACTCACTTCACATTTGTCTGTCCATTCAAACTTCTTGTCCTTCTTCATCAATTGGGTCATGGGTCTGGCAATACTCGAGAATCCTTCTACAAACTTGCGGTAGTATCCCGCTAATTCGAGAAATGCATGAACTTGGGTTTGAGTGGTTAGGGCTTGCCAATCTTAAACATCCTTCACCTACGCAGGGTCAACGGCAATTCCTCCGGCTGATACAATATGTCCGAGAAATCCTACCTCTTGTAACCAGAATTCACATTTGCTAAACTTGGCATACAACCGATTCTCTCTAAGGGTTCCAAGAATGGTCCTTAGGTGTAGCTCATGTTCGTCTTCTGATTTGGAATAAATCAGAATGTGATCGATAAAAACAACGACAAACTTATCGAGGAAGTCCATAAAAATCTTATTCATGAGGTTCATGAAGTAAGCAGGGGCATTGGTTAATCCAAAATACATGACCGTATACTCGTACAATCCATATCTGGTGGTAAAGGCAGTCTTTGGAATATCCTCTGCGTGAATCTTGAGTTGATGATAACCAGTTCTATGATCAATCTTAGAAAATACTTTGGCACCAGTCAACTAGTCAAACAGGTCTTGTATCTTTGGCAATGGGTACTTGTTCTTGATGGTGACATCATTCAACTTCCCATAATCCATAAACAAACGGTTACCTCCATCTTTCTTGTCCACAAACAAACCAGGTGATCTCCATGGCGACGCACTTGGTTGAATCAATCCAATTTCCAGCATGGCATCCAGTTGCTTCTTCAGTTCCATTAGTTCAGATGGGTTCATACTATATGGTCTCTGGGCTATGGGTCCGGTTCCAGGGATTAGTTCAATGACAAACTCGATATCCCGATCTAGGGGCATAACGGGCAAAACATCTGGAAATACATCGGGGTATTCACAGACTATCCGGACTTGGTCAATGGTTGGCTGGGCTATATTCTGGTTGCACTTGAATTGATGGGGCAAGGTTTCAGATACATTCTCGACTGATATTCCGGTTGTACTGGTCATGGTTATGGCTTTCTTGGCACAGTCAATTAGTCCTTTGTGTTTGGACATCCAATCCATTCCTAGTACTACTTTCAAACCTTTAGTTCTGAGTACTATTTAGATTAGCATAAAAATCTATGCCACGGATTCGGATAGGGCCGGTTTGCAAATTTGCCTAGCTTTGGTGGTTGAACCAGGTATTTGAACAATCATAACATGCTTCAATTTGGTTGGTTGAATCTTACTAGTGCATGCAAATTCATCAGTAACAAATGAGTGCGATGCTCCAGAATCAAACAACACTCTTGCAAGTACCTAGTTAACAGAAAACATACCCAACACGACATCTGGCGCTTCTTGGGCTTCTTCAGCATACATGAGAAAGAGACGGCCATTGCGGTTGACTGAGTTCCCTGGGGCAATCCTTCTTCCGGGCTGAACACGATGCTGCTGCTGAGCTAGGGCATTTGCATTGGGGGATGCGACAATCTTCTTGGGGCATTCATTGGAATAGTGACCCTTGGTTCCACATTCATAACAAGTCACTTGGGACTTGTCCTTTGCTGCAACAGGCACATCATTGCTTCCAGTCCTTGGGGCAGTGTTGGTGTTGGTGGCGGCATTGTTGTTGTTGAACTTGGGTGGTGCATGGTTGAAATTGCTGGATTGCCGGGGTTGTTGTGGTTTCCTCCGGGCCTTGGGTTTCCACTGTTGGGATAGGTGGGACGGTTCATCGGGGGTCTTTTGGTTCTTGGGGCAAATCGTGGAGATGGGTTGGGGCGATACTTTGGTGTATGGTGGGTTCCTGGTTGACGCATCATGCGACGCTTGCAGTTATCATTAGCTTGGTTGATATTTCCTTCCATCTGAATGGCAGAGTCAACTAAGGCTTCAATATCTGCAAAGGGGATATTGACTAACACTATCTGCATCTCATCGTGCAGACAATTTAGGAATCTCTCTTTCTTCTTGGCTTCAGTGTCTATCTCATCCGGGGCATACCTAGCCAATGACAAGAATTTGTCACGGTATTCCACTACTGTCATCCTTCCTTGCTTCAGTTCCCTGAATTCATCTCTCTGAAGGGCATATGCCCTGAGAGGCAATAATAAAGTGTTTATTATGTGTATTCCAAGTATATGATAGATGTTTATTTTGCATGCTATAATTGTATTAATACGGAAACGTTAATACATGTGTGTTTAATAAACAAACAGAAAGTTCCTAGTTATGCCTCTCTCATAAACTAGCTCGTTGATTAACAAGATGATCAAGGTTTCCTGATCATGGACATTGGATGTTGTTAATAACGGGATCACAACATTAGTGTAATGGTGTGATGAACATTCATCCGAAGTATAGCATTACGATCAAAGTCATTGAGTTTATATTGCTATAACAACTTACGAAGTGATCCTAATCCTTAGACCATGAGATCATGTCAATCACTAACACCGGAAGAGTTTCTTGATAACATCAAACGTCACACCGTAATAGGGTGATTATAAAGATGGATTCAGAACTAATAAAGTGTTATGTTGAGGCTCATGGATCGAGAGTGGAATTTGTTCATCCCGATGACGGATAGATATACTCTGGGCCCTCTCGGTGATATCACATTGATTAGCTTGCAAGCAAGTGATTTGATCACTAGAATGTTATATCACAGGAACGAGAAAAGAGTGCATGTCGGTAACGAGATCAAACTAGGTATGGAGATACCGATGATCGAATCTCGGACATGTAATATATCGTGAAACAAAGGGATTAAGATACTAGCGTAAAAGGTTCTGGCGATCACAAGAAAGTCATCGTTGAATGTGTGGGAGTCAGTATGGGTCTCCAGATCCCGCTTCTGATTATTGATCCAAGAGGGGTCTCGATCATGTCCGCATTATTCACGAACCGTAGGGTGACACACTTAAGAGACACCGACATCCAATTGGAGCAAATGTTTCATGCCGAAAGAATGAACAAGCGCAGGAAATTATTTCACTAGATACCGAAACAGGTTTTCGGGTGAAATTGCATAAAGTGGTTATGCATGTGAAATAGAATTCTAGAAAGGGGTTATTTGTGAATGTTTGTCATTAAAGTAATTGACAAAATTCTGAATAAAATAAAAGAGTTTTATTTAATGAGAGTTTGCATTAAATTTGGTGGAAATTTAATGGGAATTTGAGTGGACTTTTGAGTGGAGGGAATTTAAAGGAGATTTGTGAGTGGAGTGTCCACCCACATGAAGAGGGGAGGGCAAGGGGGCAGCCCCCATGCGCCGGCCACCCCCTTGGGGTTCCCCCCTCCTCCTATAAAAGGAGCCCCCCTCCTCACTTGTCTCTCACACCTCCTCGTGAAGGATCTCTGTCCCCCTCTAGAATTTATTCCCCATGGTCTCGGACTAGCGAGATACATGTTACCGGTGGCTATTCGGCAAGAAAGAGTTGTGCTTCCGCTGCATCGCTGGAGCGAGGAGGCGGAGGTTGCTCGGTGCCTCGAACGTGTGTGCGAGAACGGATGCGCTGCTGATTTGCGGCGCTAGGACTTCCTCTCGATCTTGAGATCGGCAAGAGATCGTCTACATCAACCACGAGTTGAACTCGTTAAGCTTTGTCGGTCTTCAAGGGTATGTTCTCTACAGATATACATCCGCCCGTTGTTTGTATCTAGTAGATAGATCTTGGTATATAGTTCACATCGTAGGAAAATTTTTGTTTTCTATGCTGCGAACCCTACAGTGGTATCAGAGCCGGATCTATGCGTAGATACTTTACACGGGTAGTACACATATGAGTATGTGGGCGATGATGATCATGTTGTTGCTCCTTTGTTGTAATTTTGGATATTGGTGGCATAGTGGGATGAAGCGGCCCGGACAAACTTTACATGTCCTCGCACATGAGACCTGTTCCACGCTTGACATGCAACTAGTTTGCATAAGTGGCTAGCGGGTGTCTGTATCTCCTACTATAGTCAATATCTATTTTGCAAGCGAGTTGTCAACAATTTGATTATCCTCGTTGTGGTTCATGTTCGTAGGTAAGAACGGTTCTATCTCGAAAGCCCTAAGCCACGTAAAACTTGCAATGGATAAATTAGAGGCGTCTAGTTTAGATTGTTGCTGGGCTAGTGTTATGATATGGTAGTGTTGTAAGTAGAAGTATGAGATGATACTCTTACAACACACATAGCGTGTAAAATCCATAGACCTTGGATTTACACATATAGGTATGATAGTGATCATACCACGATGCACATGATAGAGATCATCTGCGGGAACCATATCATTTCACTAATAAACATATGATGTTTTGATAGCATCTTATATTGCTTGTTTAGCGCTTTGTTAGCATAATAAGATGATCCCTCATTTAAATATCAAGATAAGAATGTGTTCTTCCTTTAGTATGCACCGATTATGTTTTCGTCGCTCCAAGACATCACGTGATGATCGGGTGTTCTTGGATCCACGACCATATTTCGGGTGTAAAACAGTTACACACGCGAATACTAAGGTTCTAACTTGGCGAGCCTAGCATGTACAGACATGGCCTCGGAACACGAACCGAAAGGTTAAGCATGAGTCATATAGTTGATATGATGCCCATTTGATGCTCGCCTTTGAAGCTATACCGACTCACGTGATGATCGGACTTGGTGTAGTGGATTTGGTTCATGTAATCACCAAAAAGGCACGAGGGATGTCGTTTTTGAGTGGGAGTTCATTCATAATATGGATTATTTGAACTCAATCTATCATACACTTAGTCTAAACTTTACAAATTCTGTTGTAGATGGCACCACCTGCTTTTAATTTCAATGTGTTCATGGAGAAAGAGAAACTAGCAACGAACGGTAGCAACTTTACCGAATGGGCCATGAATTTCAGGATTCTCCTCTCTGCTGCACAAAAGCAATATGTGCTAGAAGCGCCGTTAGGCCCCCCACCTTTTGATGATGCCCCTGACGAGGAGAAGAATGTCTACCAGACTCGTCAGGAGGACCACAACTTAGTTCATTGCGGCATATTGTATGGGCTAGAGCCGGAACTTCGAAAGCGTTTCGAAAACGGCAATGCATTTGATACAATGGGTGAGTTTAAAATGATTTTCGACACACATGCTGCTGTAGAGAGCTACAACGCTTCAGAAAAGTTCTTTAGCTGCATGATGGAAGAGCACAGCTCCGTTAGTGAGCATGTACTCAAGATGTCGGGTTACGCCGATAAGCTTGTGTCCTTGGGAATATCGATTCCCATTGACTTAGGCATCCATCGTGTTCTGCAGTCTCTGCCACCTAGCTATAAGAGCTTCGTGATGAACTATAATATGCAAGGCATGAAGAAGTCTCTCCCCGAGCTTCTGTCAATGCTTAAAACTGCAGAAGTGGAGATCAAAAAGGAACATAAAGTGTTGATGATCAATAGGAACACTGGTTTCAAGAAAGACAAGAAGGGAAAACGGAAGTGAAGTAAGGGCGGCAAGCCTGTTGCCGCGCCTGAAAAGAAACCCCGAGTTGGACCTAAGTCTGATTCCGAGTGCTACTATTGTAAGGGGACTGGCCACTGGAAGCGCAACTGCCCCAAGTATCTGGCAGACAAGAAGGCCGGCAAGGCAAACAAAAGTATATATGATATACATGTTATTGATGTGTACTTGACTAGTGCTCACAGTAGCACCTGGGTATTTGATACCGGTTAAGTTGCTAATATTTGTAACTCGAATCAGGGGCTGCGGAACAAGCGACCGCTAGCAAGGGGTGAGGTCAAGATGCGTGTCGGCAATGGATCAAGCGTTGATGTGATCGCCGTCGGAACGCTGCCTCTCCACTTGCCGTCGGGATTAGTTATAAACTTGAATAAATGTTATCTGGTGCCTGCATTGAGCATGAACATTGTATCTGGATTGTGTTTGATGCGAAGTGGTTATTCATTTAAATCCGAGAACAATGGTTGTTCCATTTATATGAATGAAATCTTTTATGGTCATGCACCGATGATGAATGGTTTATTTCTATTAGATCTCGATGATAATGTTACACATATTCATAATGTTGATGCTAAAAGGATTAAACTTAATGATGATATATCCGCATATATGTGGCACTGCCGTCTAGGTCATATTGGCGTTAAACGCATGAAGAAGCTCCATTCGGATGGACTTTTGGAATCACTTGATTATGAATCATTTGATACATGTGAGCCATGCCTTATGGGCAAGATGACTAGAACGCCGTTTTCCGGTTCAATGGAACGGGCGACAGATTTATTGGAAATCATACATTCTGATGTATGTGGTCCAATGAGTGTGTCGGCGCGAGGTGGATATCGTTATTTTGTTACTTTCACGGATGATTTGAGTAGATACGGTTATATCTACTTGATGAAACACAAGTCTGAAACCTTTGAAAAGTTCAAGGAATTTCAGAATGAAGTGGAAAATCGTCGTAATAGAAAGATCAAATTTCTACGGTCCGACCGTGGAGGTGAGTATCTAAGTTACGAGTTTAGCACTCACATGAAAGAGTGTGGAATTGTTTCACAACTCACACCTACTGGAACACCACAGCGGAATGGTGTGCCGGAACATCGTAATCGTACTTTATTAGATATGGTTCGATCTATGATGTCTCTGACGGACTTGCCGTTGTCATTTTGGGGTTATGCACTAGAAACTGCTGCATTCACTTTACATCGGGCACCATCTAAATCCGTTGAAAAGACACCGTATGAATTGTGGTTTGGAAACAAACCTAAGCTGTCATTTCTTAAAGTTTGGGGATGCGATGTTTATGTGAAGAAACTTCAACCGGATAAACTCGAACCCAAAGCGGAAAAATGCGTCTTCATAGGATACCCTAAATAAACTATTGGGTATTCCTTGTATCACAGATCCGAGGGCAAGGTTTTTGTTGCCAAGAATGGATCCTTTCTAGAGAAAGAGTTTCTCGCGAAAGGTGTGAGTAGTCGGAAGGTAGAACTCGAAGAGGTTATGGAACCTTCTCTTCAAAGTATGGCGAGTAGCGCAGCGCCGGAAGTTGTTCCGGAGTTGGCTCCACCTGTTGAAGAGGTAACTAATGATAATGATCATGAAACTCCGAAAGAGAGTACTACCGAACCTCGCAGGTCAAACAGGACGCGTGCAGCTCCCGAGCTGTACGGAAATCCTGTCATAAATTTCATGGTTGATGAAAATGATGACCCTGCGACATATGAAGAAGCAATGATGAGACCGGATTCCAACAAATGGTTAGAAGCCATGAAATATGAGATGGAATCCATGTATGAAAATCAAGTTTGGAACTTGGTGGAATTACCTCACGACCGAAAGGCCGTGGAGAACAAATGGATTTTCAAAAGGAAAACTGATGCTGATGGTAATGTGACCGTCTATAAAGCTCGACTTGTCGCAAAGGGGTTTCGACAAATTCAAGGAGTTGACTACGATGAGACTTTCTCTCCCGTAGCGATGCTAAAGTCAGTTAGGATTATGTTAGCAATTGCTGCATATTTCGATTATGAGATATGGCAGATGGATGTCAAAACCGCGTTTCTCAATGGTAATATTGAAAAAGAGTTGTATATGATACAACCAAAGTGTTTTGACGATCCTAAGGATGCTAACAAGGTGTGCAAGCTTCAGCGATCCATCTATGGATTGAAGCAAGCATCAAGAAGTTGGAATCTCCGCTTTGATGAGGTGATCAAAGAGTTTGGATTTGTCCAAACTTATGGAGAAGCTTGTATTTACAAGAAAGTGAGTGGGAGCAATGTGGCATTTCTGATATTATATGTGGATGACATATTATTGATCGGAAATGATATAGATCTTTTAAACAGTGTTAAAAGTTATCTAAACAGTAAATTTTCAATGAAGGACCTAGGTGAAGCGTCATACATATTAGGCATAAAGATCTATAGAGATAGATCTAGGCGCCTAATAGGGCTATCGCAAAGTACATACCTTGATAAGATTTTAAAGAAGTTTAAAATGGACGGAAGTAAGAAGGGGTTCTTACCTATGTTGCAAGGCAAGACATTGAGTAAGACTCAAAGTCCGGCTTCGGCGGAAGAAAGAGAGATAATGGACAAAGTCCCCTATGCTTCAGTCATAGGCTCTATAATGTACGCCATGCTATGTACAAGACCGGATGTGGCACATGCTATTAGTTTGACTAGTAGGTACCAATCGGATCCAGGTTCGGAACACTGGATAGCAGTCAAGAATATCCTTAAGTACTTACGAAGAACTAAGGATATGTTTCTTGTATACGGAGGTGAAGAAGAGCTCGTCGCTAAGTGTTATGTCGACGCTAGCTTTGACACCGATCCGGATGACTCTAAGTCTCAATCCGGATACGTATTTCTCATGAATGGCAGAGCGGTTAGTTGGAGGAGCTCCAAACAACCTGTGGTAGCGGGATCAACAACGGAGGCCGAATATGTTGCTGCTTCAGAAGCGGCTCAGGAAGCAGTTTGGATGAAGGAGTTCATATCCGAATTAGGAGTGGTGGCAAACGCGTTGGACCCAATGGTGATCTATTGTGAGAACAATGGTGCCATTGCTAATGCCAAAGAGCCAAGGTCTCATAAGCATTCCAAGCATATTAAGCGCCGGTTTCACTCCATCCGCGAGCATGTCAAGGATGGAGATATAAAGATTTGTAAAGTACATACGGATCTCAATGTAGCCGATCCGTTGACTAAAACTCTCCCTAGAGCAAAACATGATCAACACCAGAACTCAATGGGTGTTAGATTTATCACTATGTAACTAGATTATTGTCTCTAGTGCAAGTGGGAGACTGAAGGGAATATGCCCTGAGAGGCAATAATAAAGTGTTTATTATGTGTATTCCAAGTATATGATAGATGTTTATTTTGCATGCTATAATTGTATTAATACGAAAACGTTAATACATGTGTGTTTAATAAACAAATAGAAAGTTCCTAGTTATGCCTCTCTCATAAACTAGCTCGTTGATTAACAAGATGATCAAGGTTTCCTGATCATGGACATTGGATGTTGTTAATAACGGGATCACAACATTAGTGTAATGGTGTGATGAACATTCATCTGAAGTATAGCATTACAATCAAAGTCATTGAGTTTATATTGCTATAACAACTTACGAAGTGATCCTAATCCTTAGACCATGAGATCATGTCAATCACTAACACCGGAAGAGTTTCTTGATAACATCAAACGTCACACCGTAACAGGGTGATTATAAAGATGGATTCAGAACTAATAAACTGTTATGTTGAGGCTCATGGATCGAGAGTGGAATTTGTTCATCCCAATGACGAATAGATATACTCTGGGCCCTCTCGGTGATATCACATTGATTAGCTTGCAAGCAAGTGATTTGATCACTAGAATGTTATATCACAGGAACGAGAAAAGAGTGCATGTCGGTAATGAGATCAAACTAGGTATGGAGATACCGATGATCGAATCTCGGACATGTAATATATCGTGAAACAAAGGGATTAAGATACTAGCATAAAAGGTTCTGACGATCACAAGAAAGTCATCGTTGAATGTGTGGGAGTCAGTATGGGTCTCCAGATCCCGCTTCTGATTATTGATCCGAGAGGGGTCTCGATCATGTCTGCATTATTCACGAACCGTAGGGTGACACACTTAAGAGACACCGACATCCAATTGGAGCAAATGTTTCATGCCGAAAGAATGAACAAGCGCAGGAATTTATTTCACTAGATACCGAAACAGGTTTTCGGGTGAAATTGCATAAAGTGGTTATGCATGTGAAATAGAATTCTAGCAAGGGGTTATTTGTGAATTTTTGTCATTAAAGTAATTGACAAAATTCTGAATAAAATAAAAGAGTTTTATTTAATGAGAGTTTGCATTAAATTTGGTGGAAATTTAATGGGAATTTGAGTGGACTTTTGAGTGGAGGGAATTTAAAGGAGATTTGTGAGTGGAGTGTCCACCCACATGAAGAGGGGAGGGCAAGGGGGCAGCCCCCATGCGCCGGCCACCCCCTTGGGGTTCCCCCCTCCTCCTATAAAAGGAGCCCCCCTCCTCACTTGTCTCTCACACCTCCTCGTGAAGGATCTCTCTCCCCCTCTAGAATTTATTCCCCATGGTCCCGGACTAGCGAGATACATGTTCCCGGTGGCTATTAGGCAAGAAAGAGTTGTGCTTCCGCTGCATCGCTGGAGCGAGGAGGCGAAGGTTGCTCGGTGCCTCGAACGTGTGTGCGAGCACGGATGCGCTGCTGATTTGCGGCGCTAGGACTTCCTCTCGATCTTGAGATTGGCAAGAGATCGTCTACATCAACCACGAGTTGAACTCGTTAAGCTTTGTCGGTCTTCAAGGGTATGTTCTCTACGGATATACATCCGCCCGTTGTTTGTATCTAGTAGATATATCTTGGTATATAGTTCACATCGTAGGAAAATTTTTGTTTTCTATGCTGCGAACCCTACACTCTCATCCTCTTGATCAAACCCGGTGGCACATGGGTTCTGCTGAACTTGACTTTGAACTCTTCCCAAGTCATCAGCTGACCTCCTGTCATTGCACGAACGCTGTTCCACCATGCTCTTGCATCTACGGCCAGATAGTGGGTAGCAAACAACACTTTCTTGTTGGCTTCCACTCCTGCAACTTCCAGATTGTTATCCATGGTTTGCAACCAATCATCTGCATCTAGGGGCTCTTCTGACTTAGTGAAAACAGGTGGATTGGTGTTCTGGAAATTCGTGATCTTAGATCCATGGTTGTCCTGATTTCCATGGCCTTGATTGTTGTTGGCCATCTGAGCTATCTGTTGAAGGGTGGCTAAGTTGGCTTGGCGTTCGGCTCTTTCGGGTTCGCGGTCAGAAATCAACATTTGCAAGAGTTGCAACATCGGGTCGGGGGCTGAGTTGCTTCCTCCACGAGGCATCTGAAGATTGAGATAGATCATGAGAAAAGAGGGAAATTTCTAAGGTTCAGGGGTTTTTGGAAAGTTTTCAAAGTTTGACTCAGGTTTTTCTAGCAACTTTCTTTTCATTCATTCATCGCACACGATACAAACACACACCACAACAAAGTAAAACAGATGGTTTTAAGAACCATTCTAGGAAACTACGATACATTGGGACCTAATACAACTCACTAATGCTAGTGCTCAAGTGCTACTACTCCTCGGAGTCAGTGTCCTCATCATTATCATTGATGAAGGCGAAGTCATCCTCATCGGTGAAGAAGTACATGGCCTGATCCTCCAGAAAGTCATCATCATCGCTGAGATAGGAGTAGGGGTCTCCACGAAGGTCTTCCCCTGCTTTCTCCCTCTCCTCTAACTGCATGTCTCTCTCTTGGATGATCTCCTCCAAATCCGTGATCCGGTGGCAAAGACGGGCAATGATGCACTCCTTCTTGTCGAGCTGACGATGAAGAGACTTGCGATCCTTCACTAGCATGGCAATGGTCTGATCCTTCTTGGCAGAGATGACGTACTTGTGGTTGGCGTAGGAACGGGCATTGTCCAACTCCTTCTGACGGTCATACATCATGAAGCTGAGATGGTTCAACTAATTCTTCAGCTCATGGTGATATGGTGCCTCTAGGGGATGTCCCATAGCATCACGCCTTGGGTAGAACTCAAAGCGGGTACCCTTGATTTGTTTGATACTCTGCCCACACAGACGGGCAAGAGCTTCTTGCATGGCCCTGGCAAGTCCATCGAGTCAGTTGTTCTCTCTTAAGGTGAACTGAATTCCCTCGGCAGTGGGGGGTTCAATCTTTTCTTGGAGACTTGCAACAACTAACCACTGCAGATCTTCTCCTTCCTGATCATTGAGCTGAGCTCCGAAGAACTCGGGGTGCGGACGCTCCAACATCTCCGACAGCTGGTCCAAGTCACGCTCAAAGATGATGTATCCTCCATTTCCCAACTAATAAAACTTGTTGTACTTCACGTCCATCTATAAGAATATAGGATGAGTAAGTTAGTAGAGTGATCAAGTGTGTCAAATTTTATGTAAGTTTGCAAGAATTTTTTTGAGGAACATGAATTTTCATGAAAGAATCCAAGTGATAAGAATGATAATAAGTTTTTGTAAATACTCACTTCTTTGGTTTTGAAACTAAGTCTTTGATTCAAACGTCCATTCTAACTAGGGTCTCCTATGGTCAAGATGGATCTGATACCAACTTGTCAACACCCGGATTTTTAATCACAGATGCCTATTATGCCATACATCGCAATCCCAGGATTACCATTTTTGCGAGACATAACAGATTGGATATCACAGTACATCATCCATTACAAACCATACATAAGGTATTAGGCAAATAAGGATCTCATGATCCAGTTCTTAATACAATTCAAGCAGCGGAATAACGTAATAATAACGATAGCGTAGGCGAAGCTCCATCTTCAGGGTCACATGCAATGCTGACGATGGGAGATGATCTTAGTTGTCGTAACCTTCCTGTTGTCCGTCCTCCTGATACTCCTCTTCATAGTCTGGCCACAGGAATAGCCAGGGACAAAGCCATGAGTACTCTTTAAGTACTCACAAACTAATACTAACCAGTGAAGTGGTTTTGAATAGGATATACTAAGCTCTGGGGTTGTTTTGCAAAAAGCCAAATTTACCTCTACTAAGTTCAAAGGCAAAGAAAGCTAGTTGAAAGTTTTATAACACCTAAGTGGGAACTTGAATTTCATGTCACAACTCTGTTGTGGTCAAGTCAAAGTCATAAATCATTTCATAAGTCATTTTGAAAACATCTGATGATAGAACAGTATGGCCACTCCAACTGTTCATAACTGTGGACGCGGCTATTCGAATAGTTTGCCACTCTGCAGAGATTGTACACTTTCACCACAACATTTGATACATCCGTCAGGAACAATCCTGAATTCACCATACTCAGTATGCAAATAATCAATCCTAACCTTTCAATTACACGCCCTGGTATAGGCACCTGTGAGTTTGGCCTCCCAACCATGACCAACTTTCATCTTGGGTACTGCACAGGTGGAGAATCTTCACAAGGTATCCTCAGCTCAGACCTTGGCCGCAAGGGAACACATACTAAGGTATATAAATTTCCAGTCAAGCCCTACCCAATTTTCTGGTATTGTGGTTGTACGGTAAAATTGGAATGGTATTGCATCCAGACAACCATCATTTTTGTAAAGGGCTAAGGCTCATGCCTTAAGATTTTCATCATCATAAATCATTTGGTGTTCGGAAACACATGTCAAAACATTTCCGTAGAATGACTCATAATTCTAAGGTTTTCATAACCATTTTCACCAAGTATTCCCATCTAAAGTTGATCAAGTTTTATGCTTAGTAATAACATATACAAGTGGGGGTAATTACTAATGAGGGGTGGTAAACAAGTGTATCTTATCTAAGTAAAATCTCATGCCTCAGGATGACATCAAGATTATCTAACTTTGGCCAAGTTTTATGCTCTTTATGCTACCTTCAATTATCTTTATGGAATCTACAAGTCACTAAGTAAACTTTTGATAGAAAGCTTTTAATAAAGAAAATAAAATACTAAGCTTGCAAGTAAAACTAGGATGGTGTGTCAAGTGGGTATAATCACATATGCTTAAGGCATATAGTTGGCATAGTAACAAGCAAGTAGTAGCTTGCATAAGTGGGGTATCTTGCAACTATTGGATTGCTAAGATATTAGTATAAGCTTGCCTTGTGCAGATGAGTGGTTGAAGTTCTCCTCGGCTTCTTCCTCATAGTATCCTCCTTCCTCCTTGTATCCTTGGTCGGTACTAGTGTCTATAAATAAATACGAGGTACGCAATCACCAAACAATACTTAACTATTTATAATCATCACACAAAAGTTCACACTATATGATCTATCATCATCACTAACATTACAAGGATTAAAACACTTGTCCCATTGATTTTATTTGAGAAAAGTAATTTCTACTCATTGAAAAACTACTTAAGATTTAATATTCTCCAACTCAAACATGGGATCATGTTGACACATGTCATCACCACATATTTCAACACATGGAATGTGATTTAAAGTGGTGTCACAATTTAATAAGGTTTAACCTTTTTATTTTAATTAATTAAAGTGACTAGAAATGCCTATGTGGCATTCTTTTATTACTTGATCATTATTTTTGTAAGTAAACCTATACATTTTTATATATTCTGAAAGGTATGGTTAAATGTGATTTTGAGAGTTGGAATCAACTCAAAAGCTCTTATGGTTGAATTTTGAAAAATGTTTGAATGTAGAAAAGCTTCTACCTTGTTATTTTTACCATGGGTGATCTACAAATCTAAATGGTTTGAATCCAACAGGCTTGGATTAAGCATTCAGGTACCTTTCTAAAAAAAATTGTTTCATGCATTTTGGTTCAGTGAATCGAGATAGGTTGATTTTTGAATCTAGGTACAAAAATAGGTTTGAAATTAAATGAATAAATCTAAATTTGAATTAGTGGGTTGCGCGGGATGTTTAACTGGGCCGGCCCACTACGCACAGCGCATGTGCGGGCTGGTTAAGTGAGCGACCCCACTTGTTAGTGAGACAACGAGTGGCGAAGCGGTATGGGGTGATCCAGGCCGCATGATCTAACTCTAATCGAACGGCTCTGGTTCATCGTCCGCGTCGGGCAACGCCGGCGTGACAGAACCCTAGCAGGGCTGGTGGGGGTCGTGGGAGGCTCACTAGGGCTCAGGCGATGGTTGATGATGGGGGCGAACGACAAAGTCGACAACGTCGATTCTCCTGGTACCGACAGCTTCTCCTGGGGCGGCTCCAATCGACGGCTCCTCTCCTTCTCTGCAGCGGTGAACTCCGGTGAAATTCAGGCCACCTGGTGCTCGCCTTGATCCGGGAGTGAATGGGGGGTATTAGTGAGAGGTGGAGAGTGAACTGGTGTGAAGAAAACAAGCGGGGGAGGCCTCCTTTTATAGTGGATGAAGGGGACTGAAGGGTGCGGGCTGAGCTCGTCGGGGTCGGCTGCACAACAAGCTAACGGCATGGCCGAAGGTAGGGGACGGTGCATTGCCTCCTGGTGAATCTCAACAGCTTGATGGCGAGGTGTGGGGCGGTGCGAATCGGTCGGAACACGTCGACGCTCTGGTCGGCTCTGACAGAAATCTTAATGGCGCACATGCGCTCCTGGTCGCGCGGTGGTGAACGAGCATGTCTGGGCGGTTCCTGGTGCAGTGGTGATCACGTACGCGAGCGGCGAAGGCGGGGCGCGGTTTGTGAGAGCGTGTCGAGCGCGGCGCTCTAGCGTGCTCTCGGCATGGCTGCAGAGAGAATGGTCGCGCACATTCTGGGTGGTCCTGTCACATCCCAAGATTTTAGAAATTGGAACTAGAATTTTTTTTTTGCATTTGCATGACATTCATGGGCGTTGTATTGCATATTTGCATCAAGAAAAATTCCTGAAAAAAGGACTAAAACCCAAATAGTGTGTGCCACTTTGTTCCTAACGGAAATTAAATTGGCTTTATAAAAATCCACTGTTGCTAAGGCAGCGATTATTGCTAAATTATAGCCTAAAGAGATCCAATGAATGTTACAAAATTTTACAAACAAAATTGAGCTCATTTGGAGCTATTATGAAAAAGTTATGGAATAAATACAAACAAATAAAGATATAGATAAAATGAAATATCCAAGGATTTGTAAATTCACTACTTGCAAACTAATAAAAAGATTACAAATATGATCCTACAATGATCTATTTGATTTTAGAAAATTTTAGAAACAAGAATCATGTCATTTGAAGTTCGTATGCAAAAGATATGAGGAAAACATAAAAAAAGAAAAAATCAAATGGGCCGGCCCACCGGACTGAATCGGACCAGGCAGCCAGGCACACACGTACAGATCGATCCCAGGTCTACTTTAAAAAGCGTGCAAAATAGTTTTTGTCACACCTATCTCTATTCAAACTTCTATATCTTTTTATCTACAACTCCGAATCGACTTCCGTTTGTTTCTACTTGTTCTCTACTCTAAGACCTATCTCTACACCGTCCTAAAACTCAATATAAACCCATGGAGGCACAGCTGTATGAGTTTTCCTTTTTAAAATCCCGAATCTACACATATCCGAATCTTATATTGTTTATTCACCCATCTACACTTCGTTTTTTGCCTTCGGCCAAAAAACAAAAGTTGTAGATCTCGTCGAGATCTTTCAGTCTCGACAAACCTCACCTCTTTTCATCCACCACAGCCAGAGAATTTCGCACCGCAATATTTCAGATATGACGGTGTAAATCCAAGATGTACTCGCGCTCGTTTCTTCAAATCCAAATTCAGACGGTAGGACTAATGATTCCCCACAACTTTCATGTTGTAAGTTTTTCAATTTGACCTATAGATTTGTCTCTCTAACACAGATCTATTTCTTGCCTATTCTGAGCCAAAATCGGGTCAATCTCCTCTCCTAACCACTTGATCTCATCCCAACGGCCAGGATTAGATCGATTCCGTGAAGGGGTACGAGCCAACCGGATCTCACCACGTGTCAACACCAGGTCAGCCCCGCATCCCAGTCAGCATAGAATATTCCTAGGGAATATTCCCTGTAGATTTGAAATTGAATTTAATTTGCAGAAAATTGTGCAAACTTGGAAAAATCATATAAAAAGATTCGTAGATCCAAAAATAGCAAATAATATATCAATGGATTTAGAAAAATGTGTAGAATATTAATATAGCATTAGATTCAACCTTTACAATATGCGTTTACTGCAGTAACTTAATTAGTTTTAATGGTCGTTTAGGTTAATAAATTCATAGGAAATTATTTGTAAC